>CM048654.1:10863333-13675000 GCA_026413185.1 Pueraria montana var. lobata
TACAGCACAAGCAGTTTGGTATTTGTATTCCGTTTGACAAGCAATAGTGTTGGATACAACATACAAATTTATTACAATACTTTTGTGCAGTGCAATATTTGTCTTACACTAAACAGCATAATACAATATTGACCTTTATACAATTATTTTAATATCTATCATTTATATTTGGACTTTATAGCAGACCAAAAATGTGGTGTTTTGGTTGCATACTTGTCTTCATCGGGCAACGTGATGGATGCTAGTAACACCTTCCCTGTGTGTAACCTTCCTCTACATATTGTTTGCCAATGCCTAGCGTATCTTACACCTATAAATATCCCATACCCAAAACTATTTTCATGGTACCCAATCAATGCCTGTACCTTTCACTGAGTTGACCATCCCACGCAAGCATGGGCCCACTCTCCCCCAACTTGACAAACATTAGGCAAGCAAATCCTCATCTTTGGGGTGTTGTAGCTCTAAATTCATGAAAGTGGTTTCTTAAAATTCATCCACATTATGCTCCTCAGTTTATTGGTGTTTGTTCTTTGAGTGTCACAGAACAGGGGAAGAAAGGATGGAGGAATGAGAATTGAGGGCCAGGATGTACATAGAAGAGGGATATTATTAATGAGAGAAAGAAATAGTTGAGTGTTCTTTACTTTTGGATAGTGTTGTGCATGATAGAATTTTGAGTAACAAATTTTCAAACTTCTGTCGTATGCTTAGCATTTTTAAAGTCAAACATGAAACATTTTATGCTGTCTAATTCTTCTTTTTTTAGCATATCAAACTCACTCTCAAGTCAAAATATAAAAGAATAAAATCGATTTTTTGAATCTATATGACGATGCAGCTGCCAATAACTCATAAGGAGAGAATAAAGGAAAGGGAAAACAAAATATTATTACTCAATTTGTATGGTTACATGTTGTATTTGATACTTATTTTCACAGAAATGTTTAATCCTGCCTAGTAAGTCAATGGGACTTATGCCAGGCTCAGCCACTACGTGGCAAGATAGAACAAATTTTCCAACAGTTATAGCCCAAACGTGCAAATCATGAACATCCTGCACTCCCTTCATATTTCTGAGGCCATTTTCCAGCTTACTAATATTGATCTCACTTGGTGTCCTCTCCATCAGTATTCCATAAATATTCCTAAGCATGGGCAGGGTGGTACTTAAAGACAAAACAGAAAATACAAGAGTACACACAAGGTCAACTACAAACCACTTAGGTTTTGCCCATATTATGGCTCCAGCAACCATCACTCCGATAGATTGAATCATATCAGCCATGACATGCAAATACGCCCCCTGCAGATTTATGTTCAAGACATTAGTATTTCTCTGACTACTTGAGACCAGGTTAACATTCTCCTCATCAGTTATAATAGATTGATCCTCCTTCCCATGATCATGATCTGTCTGGCATTGATGATGACTATGATCATGACCTGGGTTTTCACAACCATAATGATGATGATGATGATGATGACTATGATCATGACCAATCCATGCAACCATGATGAAGTTAAGAACAAACCCAAGTGCTGCAATTGCAAGCATGAGCTTTCCATTCACACTGGCATTGTGAACAAAAATTCTACCAACAGCTTCATATATCAAAAAACCAGATATCAACCAAATTAACTGCACAGACACAAGAGCCCCCAAAACCTCAAGACGATTGTATCCGAAAGATTGATGCGGTGTTGCCTCCCAACCTGAAGCCCACACTGCAAATAGAGAGATAGAGAATCCAGCAATATCAGAAAGCAAGTGTGCTGCATCACTGATGACAGCTAGGCTGTGAGCTTTTATTCCACCAATAAGTTCCACAACCATAACAATAGCATAGAAAACAATGAGTACAGAGAGTTTCTTTGCTGACTTTGATGACTCTTTTGATGCCACAACACTGTTTTCATGTCCAGAAAAAGGACAAACAGAACTGCAAGATGAGTCTGCCTTTATAGGAAGAACATCAAGTCTTTCAGAGACAATGGGTATCTCAATTTCCTGCATTGTCCTTTCTTCCAGCAAGATAGGCGCTTTCTCGTGTTCCATTTGATTCAGCAAACTGGGTATTTATAAAACAAACAAATCATTTAGAAAAAGTCCTCCCCAAGGGCCAAGGCTTAGTCGATTGTTAGATTGCAAACAACAACATCAGGAAGAGCATTCGAAATAAACGTTCCTGTGTTGAAACGGCCATGTTTTGGTAAATTGTGAAACATTTTTGACAAATTCAAACTGAAGCAAGGCACAGTAATTAACATAAAATAAGATTAAAAAAATGGCATTAAGTAATTATTAGCGGGTCAAGGATAAATTAGACTAGTTCAATTTGGAGAAAGAAGCGTGTAATCAAAATAAAATAAACAGAGAAGGGTTGTTGGGAAAATCACAGAAAGAGGCAAAGCTACACACACGCCTATTGCATCATAAGAGGAATGAGTATTTTGACACGTGAAAAATTTGCGTTTATCTGAGACTTGTATTGCCTTAGAAGACAAAGTACTATCAGACATAGAAGCTAAGGGAGATAGGGAAAGGTCACAAAATTGGCACACAAGAAGAAGAAAAACAAAAAAGCTTCAGTAGTGTTGGAATAACGAATGGTAAAGAAACAATTTGCAGAGAGAGGAATAATAAAATAAATAAATAAATAAATCGTATTCATACCAGTAGAAATGAAGCGGTGGTGGAAGTGGAGAGAATGAATTGGAAATTGGGAATTGTTGTGGGAATGAAGAAGGGCTTAGGTTTGAGGAGGAAAAAAGAAAGGAAGTGAATTAAACAAAAACATTTGATGTTGATTTTAACGTGATGTTGTCCTGGGACATATCTATCGGCGGAGAGTTAGCAAAAGCAGCCAACAACCAATGTATAGACAAGATGTTTGTCCGGTGTTGATTTCCGTCCCAAACAAATTAGGGGCAAAAATAAACTATTACTCTTGGTATAACAGTTTTCAGGCCAATCCGGCATAATTTTATAAAAATACGAGTCTACGAATACCATGGGACACGTTATTTATTTATTTTTCTGAGTATGACATTTGTATCGATTATTATAATAACTAAAGTAACATCACTAGGATTCGAATACTGGACCACTTTGTTAAGTTTTGTGAATTTTATTTTGGTTTAATTGTAAATTTTTGTCCTAAAATTTATATAATCTTGTGAATTTTGTCTTTCTTAAAAAAATATTCACAAATTTTGTCCTCTAATTTACAAACTATTGTGAATTGTCTTAGTTGTGGTGATTTAAAAGAATAATTGCCACACAATTATCTTAAACAGGGACAATATTTGACATTTGGTAAATTGAGGGTAAAATTAAACAAAACAAAAAAATCTTTGAGAGCAAAGTTTACAAAATTATATAATTTTAGGGCGACAAAGTCTTTATTTTATAAAATAAAAATACTAGTAAGTTGTAAGCGTTTTTTTTTTGTCAAATTTTCTAGCCGTTTGAATTTAATTACTTCACCTGTTCGAAAATATGCAATTTAAAACTTTGTATGGAAACTAATAAATAATTTGGATTTTTCTTTCTTTATAATGAAGATTTACTTTAAAAAATTATGAATTGTAATAATCAATTGTAAGAATTAATGATTGGGATTTGGGATTACAATAAATATGTACACAGATGATATAAAAGAATAGTGGTTTGAGTCTTTGAGATGGTCAAGAAAAAAAATTGACTAATTGTTAAATCAAATTAATTTTAAAATTAAAAATATATTTAAAATTAATAAAAATTAAAGATCAAATTAAATGCTCAAATATATATATATATATATATATATATATATATATATATATATATATATATACTTTAAAACACTCTCATTTAGAGACAAGAATTCTAATTTATAATACACTAATAAATTATTGATTATAAATTATTTTTTTATTTCCTTATAATTTACATTAAATTTTTTCGCTTTAAAAATACTATATATTGAAATATTAAAAGTACCATATTACCATTAATATCTTATCAACTAATTTAATTAATAAATACAAATAAATATAATCTTAGAGATATTTTTTAATTTTATTAATAATAATTAATTAAACAATATATTTATTATTGAATGTCAGATATTTTAAAATCTACATCATGATTATTATTGAGGTGCTGCTTGATAGATAGAAACTTTTATTTCCAAATAAGTTACTTATTTAAGAATGACATTTTTCGGAATATGATTTCTAAAAAAATAATATAATATATTTAATTATTTTTTAACTTTTGTAAGAATAATATATTTACCATTAATTTTAGGTTTAATTGCAATTTTTACCCCCAACTTTTTAATTTTTGGCAAATTTTACCCCCAACAAATTAATTTAACGCATTTTACCCCAAATTTTTTTAAAAAGTTACAAATTTTATTGTTCACAGTTTTGATGACGTGACATGCTAAAATAGTTGTAATTTTTACCTCCAACTTTTTAATTTTTGGTGGATTTTACCCCCAATTTTTTCATTTTTGGTAAATTTTACCCATAATTTTTTACTTTTTGGTGAATTTTATCTCAATTTTTCATGCTTATGTCAGCATGTCACGTCATTAAAACTGTGGAGGGTAAAATTTGTAACTTTTTAAAAATATTGAGGATAAAATATGTCAAATTAATTTGTTGAAAATAAAATCTGTTAAAAATTAAAAAATTAAAGTTGAAAATTACAATTAAACCTTAATTTTAATAGGAAAGTTTAGTAGCTTTACATGACTAGTAGTCTAGTACTACAAAATCTCATTTCCACGTATAAAAGTGGAAAAAATTTATTCCCACTACTTTGACCATAGCGAGTTGGAGCCCAGTCCAGTCCGGCCCAGTCCATTCGGCATATGCTTTTCTTATCGTTCAGCATATATATCGACTCCAGAGACCTCACCTAAGAAAGTGCACTTCCCTAGCAGCCTCTCTCTCTTTAGGTTTGTTTTCTCACTCTAGTCGACCTCTTTCTTAATCTGTCTTCTTTCTTTTTTGTTTTGCGTTGATATATTTTAAGGCTTTTTTTTTTCAGCATTTTTTTTTTTCCAGAACTCGATGAAACCAACATTCTGATAGTGTTTCTGCAACATTGTTTTAGTTTTTGATGATCTTTTTTATAAGAAACAAATAATTAAATAATCACGACCGATAAAAATAGTTAAGTTAGTTAGTTATAATTAATAATGTCATAAATTTTAATTTTATTCTAAAAGTATCCCTTAAATTGATTGGTTTAAGTAGTGGTTATATTAATATCATTACACCTCCACCAATAAGTGTAACTTGTATTGTTAATAGACCAATAAATGCATGAGAAATGAGTAGGTGTTTCATTAATGGATTTCACAAGATGAAAGATAAAAAAGAAAACTAACAATTAATACATCTTAAAGTGGGTTTATGTTTCTTATAATTAGGACTAAAAAAGAACACCCTTTTGTTTCGTATAAAAAGGACCGGAGGAAGTATTATTTTAGTTGTTTTCCTGTAGCTCTTTTTTCATGTATCTGAAGTGATTGTTGCTCCGTTTCTGTTTTATTGAGTAGTTTGAAAGTGGGAACATAAAAAATTATTGGCTCAACATAAAACCGTTTACAGGCCTCAGCAAACAAATTATTTAATTTGCTTGAAGTTATTTGTTTGGGTCCTAACTTGATTGATTTTGAGCCCTAATGATGCATTTAGCTGTTAGTACTATTTAATAGATCAATAATAGTTTTTACTGATTTTTTTTTAGAGTAGTCTGTTTCAAGCAGATTATCTGATACTGTGGCCCCTTTCTGTATTTGAACTAATAAATTTTATTTTCTTAAACTCTTTTGCAGTCACATTATTTCAACTTGTTATTGTTGCAAGGAGAAGTCAAGATGGTAAGTCAAAAACTTTGCTTAAATACCCTTGTATTGGTGTATTTTCATTAACTATCAATCATGTGAACTGTGAGCTCTGTTGATTTGTGCAGGTGAAGTTTACAGCCGAAGAGCTTCGGCGCATTATGGATTTCAAGCACAACATCCGTAATATGTCTGTTATTGCACATTTTGATCATGGTATGGATTAAGCTGGCACAATTTTTTTGTTCTGGTTACTGCTTTTCTGTGATACACTTTCCAGATGTAAATTTGATTGTGTGGTTTTGTCTTCTGTTCCTGATATGGAAATAGGTTTTTTTTTTTTTTTGATTGGCCAAATGTTAGTTGTTAATTTGTTAGTTTTTGTTAGCGAGGGATTCTCCCTTCACCACCAAGCCAACCTTATAACTCCTGGAAATAGGTTGTTATGTTATGCTGTTTTTGTTTAAAATGTTTCTTTGGCATTAGTTAATAGAGATTTTTTTAATGCTTCTATTCTTTTCTGTTTACCCTCACCTAGTGGGTTAAGGATTTTGTTGTTGTTGTTGTTGTTTATTCTTTTTCTGTTTATCACTGTGCTGTTATAATAGTTTGCTGTTTGTTCTTAATGCAGGAAAATAAACTCTTACGGATTCTCTAGTTGCTGCTGCTGGGATGTTGCAGGTGATGTTCGCATGACAGATACCCGTCAGGATGAAGCCGAGCGAGGCTACTGGTATCTCACTTTACTATGAAATGTCTGATGATTCTCTCAAGAACTTAAAGGGAGAACGCAATGGAAATGAGTACCTCATCAACCTTATTGACTCTCCTGGGCACGTGGACTTCTCTTCTGAGGTTACAGCTGCTCTGCGCATTACTGATGGGGCCCTTGTGGTGGTAGATTGTGTGGAGGGCGTCTGCGTGCAAACTGAAACAGTTCTCCGTCAGGCTCTTGGTGAAAGGATCCGGCCTGTTTTGACTGTCAATAAGATGGACAGGTGTTTCCTTGAGCTTCAGGTGGATGGAGAAGAAGCTTACCAGACCTTTCAAAGGGTTATTGAGAATGCTAATGTGATTATGGCTACATATGAAGACCCCCTTCTTGGTGATGTTCAGGTCTACCCAGAAAAAGGAACTCTTGCTTTTTCTGCTGGTCTGCATGGCTGGGCTTTCACTCTGACCAACTTTGCTAAAATGTATGCCTCAAAGTTTGGAGTTGATGAGGCAAAGATGATGGAAAGGCTCTGGGGTGAGAATTTCTTTGATCCAGCCACCAAGAAATGGACCAACAAGAATACTACATGCAAGCGTGGTTTTGTTATGAGCCTATCAAACAGATAATTGCAACTTGTATGAATGATCAGAAGGATAAGCTGTGGCCTATGTTGCAAAAACTTGGAGTCACCATGAAATCTGAAGAGAAAGACCTGATGGGTAAAGCTCTAATGAAACGTGTCATGCAGACCTGGCTCCCAGCAAGTACTGCACTTCTGGAAATGATGATATTCCATCTTCCCTCCCCTTCAAAGGCCCAAAAGTATCGTGTAGAGAACTTGTATGAGGGTCCCCTTGACGATCAATATGCAAATGCTATTAGGAATTGTGATCCTGATGGACCTTTAATGCTTTATGTATCAAAGATGATTCCTGCATCTGATAAGGGCAGGTTTTTTGCTTTTGGTCGTGTTTTCTCTGGTAGGGTCTCAACTGGTTTGAAGGTCAGAATTATGGGTCCAAATTACATCCCTGGAGAGAAGAAAGACTTGTATGTCAAGAGTGTGCAAAGGACTGTAATTTGGATGGGGAAAAGGCAAGAAACTGTGGAGGACGTGCCTTTGCCGTGGTTGGGTTGGACCAATATATCACCAAGAATGCAACATTAACAAATGAAAAGGAAGTTGACGCACACCCTATTCGAGCTATGAAGTTTTCTGTCTCACCAGTTGTTCGTGTTGCTGTCCAGTGCAAGGTTGCATCGGATCTTCCCAAGCTTGTTGAAGGTCTTAAGCGATTGGCCAAATCTGATCCTATGGTTGTGTGTACTATAGAGGAGTCTGGAGAGCACATTGTTGCTGGTGCTGGAGAACTTCACCTTGAGATCTGTTTGAAGGACTTGCAGGAAGACTTCATGGGTGGAGCTGAGATTATTAAGTCAGATCCTGTTGTGTCCTTCCGTGAGAGAGATCTTGCCGCACTGTGATGAGCAACCGTCTTTACATGGAAGCCATTGATGATGGTCGTATTGGTCCAAGGGATGACCCCAAAGTTCGTTCCAAAATTTTGTCTGAAGAATTTGGTTGGGATAAGGATCTTGCAAAGAAAATCTGGTGTTTTGGACCTGAGACTATGGGACCTAATATGGTGGTTGATATGTGTAAAGGTGTCCAATACCTAAATGAAATTAAAGACTCTGTTGTTGCTGGGTTCCAGTGGGCTTCAAAAGAAGGTGCATGAGGGCCATCTGCTTCGAAGTCTCCATCCACAGAGGTGGTGGTCAGATCATTCCTACTGCTAGGAGAGTCTTTTATGCTTCCCAGTTGACTGCAAAGCCTAGGCTTCTTGAACCTGTTTACCTGGTTGAAATACAGGCACCTGAGCAGGCTCTTGGTGGCATCTACAGTGTACTTAACCAGAAACCTGGGCATGTCTTTGAGGAAATGCAGCGGCCCGGTACCCCATTATACAACATTAAGGCATACCTTCCTGTCATTGAGTCCTTTGGGTTCTCAAGTACATTGAGGGCTGCAACATCAGGACCACTGGGATATGATGTCATCTGATCCATTGGACTCTGGATCACAAGCTGCACAGCTTGTTACGGATATTCGTAAGAGGAAAGGATTGAAGGAGCAAATGACACACCGCTTTCAGAATATCAGGACAAGCTTTAAATAATTCATGTTGAACCTTAAGTACTGTGTTTTTTAAAGTTCAGATTTGTGAGTTTTGTTTCTGTTATATTTTCATTTATATCTTAAAGAAAAGCTCTGCGGTTCTACTCAATAGGTAGTTATCCCTTTGTGGGTTTAGGAGTATAGATATTAGATACGTAACTGCGTTGCATTGACTTCGATTGAACTACTTCTGTGAAGTTTTAGTTAAAAATGCTGTTTTCATTCATATAATTCTGTGTTACTATCTCTTTTTTGTTAGTATGTAAATTAAGTTTCAACGTTTTCTTGAGTCTTCTTCCGTTTAGTTTAAATATTTAGACCTGGTCATGTCATTCGTGTTCTCTGACGGTTTATATAAGCTCATTTTGATTGATTCTTCCGTCCATTTGGTGCCGTAAGCTCTGTGCTGTTGATCATCAAACGGGAAAGGTGCACGTAGAGAAATTAACTAAACCAAATGAATATGACTACGGCAACCATAAGAGAGAATGAAATTGGAGGGAGCTGAGGGGAAAAGATGAAGTGTCATTTGAGAAGTGTGTTTAAATTAATTTCTGTACCAAAAAAAAAAAATTGGCACACCGCAACAAAAAAATTAATTTGGCATAAGTAGTTCGTATTTGAGTCAATGACTAAAAGTTTGAAGTTCGATATCAGTTTGAACATAAAATTATAACTAGAGGTATCGCTTTATCTAAAATGAACCAATTTGTTGAGAGAAAATTACTTGATTGCTAAATAGAAGTTCCAAATACTTCTTAATTACACCCAAAAATTAATTTGAATCACGTATTTCTACATTAAATAAAATGTGTGTTTTACGGAAATTAATTTTCTAATTTTAAAACAAATAAAGGTAAAGACATTTGGAGAGTTGCCATTGTCATTTGCGCTCAAAGATTCAACACGAATTTTCAAAAAGATAGATGTTCATCATGGATTATCAGCTCAAGGGCCCAGATAATGACTTTTCACGGCTGGTTCATTATCAAGCAGCTTAATTCGGAGGACAAGTCAAAGGTTCTGTTTGCCGACGACTTCTAGTGTGTCATACTGCTTAGGTCCTGCACCGTGCATAAACAGAGGACACTGTAGATTTAGCATTGCTATTTGCACCCTCAAAATTGCTATTCACATCTCCATGTGTTTAATTTTTTTTACTGTACGTAGGTTTTTTTACTGTAGCAATATATATATATATATATATATATATATTTAACTTAATGGGTTACTTTTTTTATTTTAAAGCAGCTAAATTACGTTCAAGCCCCGGTAATTTACTGTAGCAAAAATATATATTTAATTTAACAGGTTACTTTTTTTATTTTAAAGCACCGAAATTACGTCCAAGCCCCGGTAGTACTCTGAATTATTTTTATTTCAGGAAAATATCCTTTCCACGAAATCATGATTCCATGGCAAAATACACTATGGAATCATGATTCTGTTGTGTACCTGGAGGTGCAAAAAAAATACACAACGAAATCATGATTCCGTTGTGTATTTTATCAAAGGAATGATGATTCCGTTTCGTATTTTGCCCAAAGAATCATGATTCCAGTTCGTATTTTTTTTGCACCCTCAGGTACACAACAGAATCATGATTCTATTGTACATTTTATACAACGGAATCATGATTACGTGGAAATGGTATTTTTGGTATAAAAAAAAATTAAGCACGTGGGAGTGTGAATAGCAATTTTGGGGGTGCGAATAGCAATTTTGTGATTGGATGACAGTGTAAAACTATTTTACATTATCAGTTCATCACCATTAAACTCTAAATTAAATAACACCTTAAATACAATTTCTAAAATAATTATCTTGAAAGTTAATAATCTTAAATAATATGACAATCTAGCATTAGCTAATAGTATAAAAAACTAAGCTACATTAATCAATTAAATTTATGTTATACATTGTAGGACAAGTCAATCTCAAAGTAAGAAGTGTCAACTACAACAACAATTAAATTGATACACGTTTATCATATGTAATAAAAAGAGTTGTCTAACTTACTCCAATTAAAATTGGGCTTAAACAACCCCGTAATAAATGATGGCAAATGCTAACCACTGCCCTTAAGGTACTGGTTAAGGAACTAATAAATTTTGTGCATCTCAATAAAAAAATTTCTTCTTTTAGTTCATTAACCAGTATCCTAAGGACACTGGTTAACAAGATCCATAAATGATTGATTCAATTCTTTACGTATTTAAAGATGGTTGGTACAACCAACAAGGTATATCAAGTTGGTAAATAGTTAGGTTTCTTAAAGATGTTGTATGGGATTTGATATTGTATGAAGAAGACTTTGTTAAGAGAGACAAACTCACTTCAGTGTGATATCTACTACTCGAAAGAAATTAGTCTCTTACTATTGGTTGAGAGATATTCTTGATGTAAACAAAAAAAAAAATAGTTGGTACAAACTGTACCAATCATCTACTATGAAATTGTTTAATCTTATTTTTACTTTGAATAAATTAGACAATTATGTAATAAAATGATCATAATATCTAACACTTACTATCATTGTTAAGTGTGGCCAATTACATACTATACATGGTCAATAATTATAAAGAAAAACTTTGTGACTACTGCAAATTCAACCTATGTGTTTCTTTACTAGAATTCACCCACCCAAATGACATAGATTGAACCAAGGGATTTCACTCTATTTATTCTTAATAATAATATAAAAACTAGTAATGCGAGTACATCAGACCTTGCTTCTAATCATAGTTTATATAGAAATGTTAATAACACATTATCTGATAACTCTTTACATATTCTTTTTTATTACTTTAAATTTCTTAAAAATTACAAATAATATGGGTCATAGATCTTATTTAATGTCTATTTCATGATTTTGTAATTTTCAATAATTTTTAACTAATAATATGTATTAAGAACAGTGTGTTAGAGAGTGTGTTGTTAGCACTCCTCTAATTTATATAGAGACCATTCACTGTTAACCCGCCATCAACACAAATGGTTTGTCCTGTTATGTAAGAGGCTGCTGGTAAGCAGAGGAATGCCACCATCGAAGACACCTCCTCTGCCTCTCCAATCCGTCCAAGGGGGGTTCGGGAAATGAAACCATTAAGAAGTTTTGCATGTTTAAAATGCTGCAAGTAAATAATGACAAGATTCCCTCAGTCCAGAGAAAGGAATTAAAACAAATGACAAAAGAATAAGAGAAATGTTAACCATATACTCTTTTAAACGCATTTTTTATTATTGACTAGAATTTATTGAAAATTATAAAATTTTGTTAGTCTTACATTTTATTTAATGAATTTTGTCCATAATTTTATAGTTTCTAATAAATTTTATTTAATAATAAAAAATATTAGAAAGAGTATGATAAAGAAAAAAAAATATTACATGATTCCTGAGACTATTTCATATGAAAATTAGTTGAAATCTTATGATCTAACATCATGTAATAATTTTTCATGAGAGTCTGTTCCTACTTCCTACCACTCCTCAAAGAATAATACACTAACAAGAACAACATGCAGAAAATTACCCTGTCACCGAGAGGGGTTTTGATTGGCCCTGGTGCAACGCAATTAGTCCTTATATTGTCTTTCGCCCACTCACATGCCAAATTTTTAGTCAGTTGGTTCATTGCTCCTGCATGTCAATTATATATATATATATATATATATATATATATATATATATATTGAAATTAACATGAATGAAATTATCAGCTATAGCCCCCCTCTTTAACACTTCCCCAGGAAATATGATGATGAAACAATTATTACCTTTTGTTGCACCATAAATGGATCCTACACCTATTGATACCACACCAGCAATGGAGGATATAAAAATGATGCTTGCAGCTTCTGAAGCTTTTAGGAGAGGATGTGCAAGCTGGCTTAGGTGGTAAGCAGATTCAAGATTCGTATTTATCAGAAATGAGAAGTCTTCCTCCGTAACATCCAGGGTGTGTTTCGGTACGTTTGTTCCCACGTTGTTTACCTAATAAGCAGAACATAAATGTAAGCATAATAGGACAAATATTAAGGAAAAATAAGAATATTATATTCCTAAAAGTTGGATTACAAATTAATTCTAATTCTTAACTTGTTATAGTTAGCCTAGTACTCATTAAGAAAAGGGGGAAAAATAACTTGAATTTCATGGCATTCAAATTAATTACTCACAAGTATACTGAGTTTGCCATTAAACTCAGATGAGACTCTAGTTATGAGTTCTTGTCTTTCTGCACGAGACGCCACGTCACAGACGGAAGCAGTTACTCTGTATCCTTTTGTGGTCCATTCATTTAAGGATTCATTCAGTTCAGCTTCGTTCCGAGCGCAAGTGTGCACAGTGGCCCCAAGTTGTGCCAACTCCTCCACAATAGCATATCTAGTAAGTAAGGATATTATATCAGAGGAATGAATATTGATGAGAAACAAGTGTCATGCAAAACCCACTTATTTTGTACAATTAGTACTATAGTTCATTGATACAAAAATGTTTGCTTTGCAGTTCGTACAAATTACCCAAACAATTTAGCATTAATTATGTCCACTAGCTTTGCTTTGTTAATTGCTAGCTGAGAAACAGGTATTTTGAGTAACGACTTTTCAATTAAGTATAGTATATATGTAGCATAGGAACATAAAATGAAATCAATTAAAGTGGAAGAAGAAGGAGAGAAGATAGTAACCCGATTCCTTTGGATCCACCGGTGACCAGAGCTGTCATCCCCTCTAAAGACCACCTGCTGGTTTTGCTACCAATGTTTGCCTCAGCCATTTCTCTTCTCTTCAATCAAGGGTATGAATATGATGATGAACCTGTCAAATATCTCACACTTGATACTACTACCTTCTCAATGGGCTTATATTTATAACCATGATCATTCTCTCTCTACATGGATAAAATTCAAAGTTAAAATGTTGGCTGCTTAACCTAACTGTTTACATATATATCTCCGTCATTTTCAGTGTTGAGTAAGCTTACGTTAGGGTTTGACTTTGGTGTGACATAATCTACGAAGCCGGATACATACATACATACGGATAGGGGAATATAATATACTACTTCCGTTCTTATTTATAAGACATTGTTGACTAAATTACGCGTATTAAGAAAGTTAGTTAATTTAAATATTCATAAGAAATTTGTATGTAATTATAATATTTTTTCAATTTTACTCTTGACATTATTGAGATTAATAATGAGAGTCTACTTATCTTCTTCAATCTTCATAGGAGAGAGAAAGAGACATTCATAGTAATATTCAATTAATGTATTATAATAAATAAGGATATTTTAGACAAAAAATAATTAATGCATAAGATAGTCAAAATGAAATCTTATAAAAAGAGACAACAAATTTTTAAAACAACATCTGATAAATAGGGACGGAGATAGTATTAACTCATATATATATATAGATAAATAAACGTAAAACCATAATATATGTAAAGAGACACATTCGTATAATTAATTGTTCATTAATACATAAACTACCATTAATTAATATATAGATCATAGATGATCATTACAATTTACAAAAAAGGATATTTATGATCATTACTTCGTGCGTGACCTACTTTATGAGAAATTATATCCTGGTATCCTCTGATTTTCAGATTTCGGCTGGTCTGGATTGGTTGGCTGTGTTTGAAAGTGGATAACGTCTATTAGCCATGTTGAATTTTTGATATATTATTTTCGAAATATCATATACCCAAATATCAACATAGAAGAACATTATCCCATATAAAACACGATTAATAAAATATATTTCATTCCTTAACCAACAACTATGTTACAGGAGTTCACCAATACTATTTGTATTGCATAATAATGTCAACTGTGCATGAGAGTTGATGTTGATTGAAATGTGTTAGCCCCACTAAATTTGCTTGGCCTAGAATTGCACTGTGAATTGAAAGGCAAAGAATCACCATTTAAAATTTTAAATAATCAATTGGACTGGACTTTGATTGGACTGTAAAATGCATTTTTCGACTTATTGGTTTAAAGGAGAGAAAGAGAGGAGATAAATTTTAATTGAGGAGAATTTTTTTTATTAGACATTATATTTAGTTGAGAGAAAGAGATGGGAGAGATTTTAATGGAGGAAATGAGAGTTAGTCATTTTTTTGTTTAGTTCACGTGAGAAAGAGAGAAGTTTTAAAAATAAATTTATTTTTATATCCTTATAATTTTAAATTCCAAAACATAAGATATTTTAGTCATTTCAATTAAAATGTTTTAAATCCCCTTTTTCTACCCTCAAAAAAGTTC
Organism: Pueraria montana var. lobata; assembly: GCA_026413185.1. Classification (NCBI taxonomy): domain Eukaryota; kingdom Viridiplantae; phylum Streptophyta; class Magnoliopsida; order Fabales; family Fabaceae; genus Pueraria; species Pueraria montana. The sequence goes on from CM048654.1 coordinate 10,878,359, forward strand.
TCCAGCATAATATTTTATATATAAAAAAGATAATAAAAAATGAGAAAAATGTATTTATTTTTCTATCAAGTAATTATTTTTTATTTAAAATCTTTCTAGAATAAAAAAAAATTAAATTAAAGATTATTATTAAACCTTCTAATAAGTTGAATTTATCTTTTGCTTGATCAATAGTTGAATTTATATTTTGAAAAATATTGCATAATTTCTTCAAATGAAATTTTTATCTATTTTTAGCACTCATCCATTCAATCACATTCTTAGAAAATCTTGCACAGGTAACTCTCTTTCTGCAGCTTGGGTGTCAACCAAGGCATCTAAAACAAAACACAAAAAGCCCGACGTGAGTTATCCTGTGGAAAATCTATACCTATCTTTGTCGGCAGTTGTCACTGATGATTAAACTTTAGGTAGCACATGTTATACTAAATTGTTTACTTTTAAATAAATTATTCATTTTAAAATAAAATGAATAGGAATAAATTTTCTGAGAGTATATTGTCCTGGTTGAACGAGTTAATAGCCTGAACCTATGAGTATGTAGTTAGTACTATAGTATTACTTATGCTAAGAGACTTTTAAGTGTACATGGTTAATTATGTATCTGCATTATTCGATTTTAGTTTCTTATGACTACTTGATTTGTCTAGTGACATTGTTCCCATGCAGATAAAATGACAAATGAATCATTAGTTTCAGAACTTTTTTCGTGAATTCTTTGTTATGGAGATTCTCAGTAATGAATTTTACGGCTGTATCCTTAAGACTAATTCTTTTCAATTGTTTCTATTAACCAAAATTTCAAATATTATGGTCATAGTCATAACTCTTTCCATAATCATAGTTATTCCAATAAAAAAAAGAAATTACGCCATGGTCTTTTCCCTCATTGAAGTTGAATGCACGACTCCTTCAAATAAATTCAAAATGGTTAAATACTCGTAGGAACTTACTAAATTCTCCATCGAGCAGCCCTATAATATTGTCAAGAGTTTATGCTCAAATTTTGTGACAATTACAACTTCAACCATCCTAACAATATAAATTGAAACAACGAAAGTACACCCTTTATTAATTTATTCTCAATATTGATATAGAAACCAATACAATTAGAGTGTAACAACAGACTAAACACCGAAAATGTCACAATAAGCCTAGCTTACATAGAGGCCGTTCACAGTGAAGCCGCCATCAACACAAATGGTTTGTCCTGTTATGTAAGAGGCTGCAGGTAAGCAGAGAAATGCCACCAACGAAGACACCTCCTCTGCCTCTCCAATCCGTCCAAGAGGGGTTCGCGCAGTCACACTTTTATTAAGTTTTTCCTCTTTAAAGTGCTTCAAGGAAATAATCATAAGATGCCCTTAGTCCAGAGAAAACAAAACAAACAACAAATGAATAATACATTAACAATAACAACAGAATATTAATTACCTTGTCACCGAGAGGGGTTCTAATTGGCCCTGGTGCAACGCAATTAGTCCTTATATTGTCTTTGGCCCATTCACATGCCAAATTTTTTGTCATTTGGTTCATTGCTCCTGCATGTTAATTATTACATATACATTTTGAAATTACCAGTTAGTTAGGCAGTAGTTATTCATACTTACTAGTACTGCCCTCTCTAACTCTTCCACGTGAAATTCAACCGCGAAACAATTAATTACCTTTTGTTGCACCATATACAACGGATGCTAAATTTGTAGCTACCACACCAGCAATGGAGGATATAAAAATGATACTTGCAGCTTCTGAAGCTTTTAGGAGAGGATGTGCAAGCTGGCTTAGGAGAGGATGCTAAATTGGTTTATATGTAATATCTTTTTTTTAAAGAAAATTTATATTTAATATCTAAACCTTTTATTTTGACATTATGTTTCAAATCATATACTACTATATCAAATTTCAAAATAAATTGAACATTTTATTGGTATGTTATGTAATAATAAATATTTACTTATATTTTAAATAACATATTATCTACAAAATATAATTATACGACAAAATAATAATTAATTTTTAATTTACATAAAAAATTATAAATTTCACTTACATTTAAAAAAAATTAATTTAACAATTGGATTGATTAATTTTATCTTTGGTATAAAATTATTAAATTACAAAAGTTTTACTTATTAAAAAAATAATTTTTTTTTTATATTTCCCCCACTCCCCAAAACCTACATTACATTACATGTCTCCATCACGTAACTTCCTTTGTCGACCAATTCAGACTTTTTTCCATGAGTAGCAAACTTTGAAAATTTAATTCCCCAAATGGCACCTGTTCATAATTATTTATCCAAGTAGCCATTATTTTGACATTATGTTTCAAATCATATACTACTATATCAAATTTCAAAATAAATTGAACATTTTATTGGTATGTTATGTAATAATAAATATTTACTTATATTTTAAATAGCATATTATCTACAAAATATAATTATAGGACAAAGTAATAATTAATTTTTAATTTACATAAAAAATTATAAATTTCACTTACATTTAAAAAAAAAATTAATTTAACAATTGGATTGATTAATTTTATCTTTGGTATAAAATTATTAAAAAAATATTGTTTTTTTATATTTCCCCCACTCCCCAAAACCTACATCACATGGCTCCATCACGTAACTTCCTTTGTCGACCAAATTCAATTAGTTCAGTCATGGCCACGTACAAAACACAAAACCCAAATAAAACATGAACATAGGCGTGATAGCAGAGCGTGGTAGGATGCTTTTGTCCTCCTCTCAATTAGTCCATGTGGTCTTCATAATTAGTCCATGTGCTTTTTACTCAAACTCCATAGAAAAAAAAAGTTTCTTCGTAAGTTAAGATTAGCTTATACATAAGTTAATTTATAAAAAATTTCACATATTTTGAAAAAGTTATATGAAGAATTTCTACAAGTTAGCTTATTTTAACATATGAAAAACTCATTTCATGTTTTTATTTTTTATTTCTTTTTCATAGAAATATTTCTGAATAAACTTAGTCAAACAAGTCTTAAGAACATGTTTGTGTAGGTGTTGGAATTCATTGGCACACATTCCAAAGTAGTATTTTGTGAGAAGCAACTACTCTCTTGCTTTTGCTTGAAACTTTTTTTGAGGCTCGGAAACGGAAAAATAAACACGTTTTAAGTCTCTAATTTAAGAATCTAATTTTGAATTTATTTTCATCTTTATTAAGAATCGATAATTAGAATTAAAAAATAACAACGATCGGAGATCTTTTCCTTATCCCCGTTTTAGATTCGATATGTAAGCATAATAACTTTAAGATTGTCTAAAAAAAAACTTTAAGATAAGTAAAAAAATTAAAAATCAAATTATATTATTAATATATAAAATGTAAGTTTAATTTTATAGTTTAATAATTATAATTTAATTCTGTCAAAAAAAATTATAATTTAATTTTCATTTAATTAAATTTAAATTTAGATGAAGATAAATACTAACAACTACTTTTTATTCACTTTATTAGTGAATCTTATATTTTTTTTATAGATAAAAAATTTTAAGGAAAGAAAATAGTGTTACAGTTCACATCGAATTCTTCCTTTACATGTAAGATTTAATAAAAAATCAAGACAGTTCATGAATCAGTAAGAATTTGTTAATATACGTAATAATTAGCTATAGAATTCTGACTCTTCTGAGAGTAGTTGTTATACATCCCCCGCCCCCCTTCCCTTCATTGTAAGGTCGTAAACATTATGAAATTACTTATATGCTCATCAAAATCAAATCATTTTAAAATTTGCATCTTGGAAACAAAGGCAAAATCAAACACGATTTGGTTCATTTAAGATTATACTCCCCTTCAAAAAAAAAAAAAATTATAATACTAGCGCGTGACTGGAAATGCAACTTTAATATTTTTTTTTATTCATCATTTTCATGTTAGAGAAAACCTCACTTTATTGTTCTTTATTTTTGAGAAATTGTTACATAAGAAATAATTTTTCAATATAATTTATTTGAAATATGCTGATAATATAAATATTTTTATCACCATCATCCAATCACATATCACCATATTATATGATAAATTTATTTACTTTTGTAATAATGAACATCTCAAAAATAATTTTTGATTAATTGATAGTATAAAGATTTTTATACACTGGATGACAATTAAACTATTTTCAATAAACATATTTTTAGGTTAATAATAATTATATTTGGTCACTCTTTTACCAAGGACTTTTCAAAACACTTAATTGGTTAACAATATTGATACTCATTTTCTTTTAAACGAATTTTGTTATATGTTTATCTTATTTATTTAAATTTAGAGACAAATTTATAAACATCAAAAAATTGAAACATTTGCATAAGATTAAATTTTTTAGTAAAGTTTAATATTAGTGTGACATCCTCTATTATCTATTTTCTTTATTTGTAAAAATAAATAAAAGTGATATTTTATTCTGCTTGTTATTATTTTAGTTAATATTTTTAAAATTGAGTTTGCAATAATTTGTGAAATTATATTTCAACTAAGCTTAAATAATTAAATGAACTTATAATTAATTAATTTTGAAAATATTAGGGATTTAGATAAGTCACAAATGTGTGTGAATTAAAATAAAATTAAAAAGCTTAAATATTGAAAATGTTGTCAAATAAATATTTAGAAATTATTGTATGTGTTAAAAGGTTTAGTTCAAGATTAGATTAAGGTAATTGGGTGGTATTAGACTAAATTAAATAATTGAGTGAGTTAGAATTAGATTAGATTTGGTTAGTAGGAGATTAGTTAGGTTGAGTAAGAGCATCTTTAATGGAACAACTCTCTTTGAGTGCTTCCAATGGGATCCACTTGTATACATCATTCATTTTTACTCTTTTCAATATAAGCACATCTAAGCATTTATTCTCTCTAATGGAGCAACTCTCTTTGGGTGCTTCCAATGGATCCCACCAAATAGCTTACATCATTACATTTTATTATAACTTATTTATTATGTTATGATTATCTTATTTATAAATTAATTAAATTTTAAAAATTAAGAAATTTTTTAGACTATTATTATGTAAATTATTTTTTATAATAAAAAATTAAAAAAAATAATAATTAAATTATATTTTATTTAAAATGATGAAAATAGCTAACCCTACATAGGAAAATGATATGAAAATGAGAGTGTAGGAAATTGAAAATTTATCATATTTAGATTATTTTGTGGGTTTGGTAAATGTGGGGAATTTTAAAAATTTGGATTTGTAGGAAGCTGATAATTTGACATGAAATTAAAATAAGGATTCATATTGAATGGATTTTGGTTTGATTCGATTGAATGAAAACAAATCATAGAGGTAGTTGAAAAATTTTGAAAGTAAGAATGAGAGAAATTTAAGAGGTTTTAATTGTGTAAAAAAATATGAAGTACCCCTACTTATATACAATGTTCATATACAATGATTAAAAAAATATAATTGCAAAAATAAAATTCACCTTTACAAACTTGCCAATGCCAACTTTAAAAATATTAACGTTCAAATTTTTTATTCAACCAACAATGATTCATACTCTTCAAATTTAATATTTAAATAATTCAAAGTTTTTATAAAAAATTTTAAGGCTAAAGCACCATTCCCTAAAAAAAAAACAAAAAAACTAAAGCACCGGTGCTTCACCAAGCAACCGGAGCTTCTTGGGCTCAAATCTGCACATAGCTGCAACTGGAGATTGCTTTTCAAGTGCATTGCTTCAGCACAAGAGGTGCTTCTTAAGGCACCGTTAAAATGGTCTAATATTTTAGTGTTAAAGATGGTCTAATATTTGAGTGAAGTCCAAATAAGTTTTAAGAGCGTGTGTGCCCAATTTTCCCCCCTTTTATTCCACTTGAGCTGGACCCAACTATAATTCTGAAACTTTCTGCCCAAAAAAAATAAACTATAATTCTGAAGCCCAACCTGAAAGAAATATCCCCTTTCCCAGCCCACTATCATAAATCAACTATTGGCAACATGCACCATTTTCGCCTTTTCGTGGGCTGTGTCCAACCCAGCAAATGGGGTTTTATGAGAAGCAATTCCACTAAAAAAACATATGTATAGGAATTTTTGTTGTTGGTGTGAAGGTGTTGAAATTGCAAAGAATTGGATAATGAAGGGTGAAGAAGTTAAATTGTTGCAGATTTTGGACCAATAACAGCAAACAGCAACACGATAAGCTGTTGTTGTTTGCTGTTTCTTAATTTCAGCACTTATTTCAAATCTCAGTTAATTGTTATTACGCTTTGTTAGCTAGATTTTGTTTCTTTCTGTTGGTTCAATAAAAAAGTAATTATTTTTATTTAAAATCTTTGTAGAATAAAAATTAAATTAACAAATATTATGAAACCTAATAAGTTGAATTTATCTTTTGAAAATATTGCACAATTTTTTAAATGAAAATTTTATCTTTATTTTTGGCACTCATCCGTTCAATTATATCTCCTTATATATATAAATGACTAAGAGATCCTCTCCTCTCCTTGCTTCACTCTCTCCACTCTTTCTCACATTCACTCTTATTTGAATACTCTCCTCTCATGGAGTGGTGTAGTTCTCTCTCCTAACATGCATCTGGTTTTTCTACTTTTCCTAAAATTTCTCTTATCAATTTTTGTAAGTACCTCACATTCATAGTATTTCTATAACTACCTTCATTTCACTTCTTTATCTGATGCTATATTTTTTTAAATATTTTTTTATCATTTTTTTAACTCTATTTTGCAATTCCAAATATTTTTCTTTTTCATCAATAATTCCAAATCCTTGATTCAATTTACTTTTCAATTTTCAAATTTAATATTAAAAAATTAAAGTTACATCATTACATCTTTCCTTATTTTTTTTCTTTTAAAAAAATTATAGTTTCTAATTTCTTTTATAATTATCTCTTTTTCAAAATTTCTTTCGATGTACTATATATATTTTTTTCAAATTTTATACTCTCTAATCTATTATTTTTTTAATATTTCTTTTATCATATTTTCTAACTCTATTTTTTAATTCTAAAAATTTCTCTCTTTAGTCAATAATTTTAAATCCTTAATTAAATTTACTTTTCAATTTTCAAAGTTAATATTAAAAAAATTAAAATTACATTGTTACATCTTCCCTTATCTTTTTTTTAAAAAAAAAATTATAATTTCTAATTTCTTTTATAATTATCTATTTTTTAAAATTTCTTTCAATGTGCTATATAATTATTTGTTTTTTTTTTTCAAATTTCTTTCTATTGATTATATAAATAAAGTAGTGAAATTTTAATAAACCCATGCAACGCACGAGCTAAAACACTAGTTTTTAGAAAATCTTCCACAAATAACTTTCTGCATCTTGGTCCAACCAGGGCATCGAAAACAAAACACAAAAAGGCCGATCTGAATTATCCTGTGAAAAATCTATACTTGTCTTCGGGCAATTATTAAATATACTTATATACCTTACTCAATTGATAAATGTACTTCCCTCCTAATTTTTTTCCCAAACCTATCCTTTCTAAAAATTAATGTTTGCAACGAATTTTTACGGAATGTATTTAAACAGTCTGAAAAGTAAATTCTAAAATATGTTGACACATTCTTGAATTTACTTTCGGGAAGAAAAAATGGAATAATGGGGAGAGAGCAAAATCCAGCTGCATCACTCACGTCCTTCTCTTTTTTGGCAAAATAGCATTTTTTCTTAAAAAAAAAACAGCTGAAATCACAAAGCTTTTTTTAATATGTAGGAATCAAACACAGTACGAGAGTTTACAATAAGTCATGCACCTTGTTAACTAATGAGCTAGATCCCTCAGTTGTCCCAATAAGCTCTTGGTCTTAATTATCTCAATTCATCTCTGATATCAGGAAGACATAAAATTAAAAACTTTTATACTCAAACACTCATGCAGCGGAATACAAGAGAGAAAGGAAGAGACTTTTAACACAATATTTGATACTTGTAATTGATATATTCACTCGGTACCTTGCAGCCTTTTATAGGCAAGGATTATTACAATAAAATTATTATAAAATAGCAAAACCACAAGTTAAGAAAACTAGGACGGTGGTACAGCTAATATTGCGGTGCCTACAATTTCTTGTGCAGAGAGAAATGCGGCTGCCCATATTAATGGTGTTGCCTTCATTTTAGCCAATCAAAAATGTCTATTACTTCCTTAATGTTGAAGGATTGTGATCAGAGCATAACAGCATCATGTGGCTCTCAATTATATAGGCGGTTGCTTGATTTAATTATATCTGACATTGCCTCCCTTAAATCAAGCTTGCAAACTTTGTCATTCCGAGCAATTTCTTCAACTTATAAAACAACTCAATCTTTAAAGGCTTTGTAAAAATATCTGCAACCTGCTCTTCACTGGGACAATATTCAATCACCAATTCTTTTTCAGCTACTAATTCTCGAATTTTGTGGTATCGAATATCAATATGTTTTGACCGCCCATGAAAGACTGGATTTTTACATAATGCAATTGCAGACTTGTTGTCACAAAACATTTCTGTAGGAGCATCTTGCTTCTGGTACATCATTTCTAAAATTCTTCTCAGCCATACCGCCTGTGCAGCACAATTGGCTGCTGCAATATATTCTGCTTCGGCTGTAGAGAGTGCAACAACTGGTTGTTTCTTAGATGACCATGATATTGCTCCAGTGCCCAGATGAAATGCGTACCCTGACGTGCTCTTTCTTGTTTCTATATCTCCTGCCCAATCACTATCTGTATACCCAACAAGCTTCACATCATTATTTTTAGCATAAAAAATTCCATCAGTCAAAGTACCTTTGATGTATCTAAGAATTCTCTTTGCTCCTTGTAAATGGAAAACACGCGGCTCCTCCATGAATCTACTGAGCAAACCAACTCCAAAGACTATATCTGGTCTAGTCGCAGTCAAATACCTTAGACTTCCAATCAAACTTTTATACTGAGTTGCATCCACCCTTTTTCCTTCACTGTCTATTGTCAACTTCAACTTTTCTTCAACTGGCGTGGATATTGGCTTTGAATTCTCCATCTTAAACTTCTTCAAAATATCATCTGCATATTTCTTCTGGGAGATAAAAAACCCATCATTCTGCTGAGAGACCTCAATGCCAAGAAAATAGGACATTAGGCCCAAATCTGTCATTTCAAAACAGCTTATCATAGCCTCCCTGAATTCTGTAATTATCTTTAGATTATTCCTAGTAAAAATTAGATCATCAACATAAAGACACACAATAAGAACATTTCCAGGCTCAACAAATTTAATATATAAAGTGTGCTCAAATGGACATCTTTGAAAACCATGTTGTACGAAGTAGGAATCAATCTTCTTGTACCATGCTCTTGGTGCTTGCTTCAAGCCATACAAAGCTTTCTTCAACTTGTACACTTTGTCTTCTTTTCCTTCGATCACATATCCTGCAGGCTGTTCAACATATACTTCTTCTTCCAAAGTACCATTAAGAAATGCAGACTTAACATCCATTTGATATATTTTCCAATCATTTTGTGTTGAGAGGGAAATAATCATTCGAATTGTGTCTAACCTTGCAACAGGAGCAAATACCTCAAAGTAATCAATACCTGGCTTTTGCTTGTACCCTTTAGCAACCAATCTCGCTTTATAGCGATCAATCTCACCATTGGGTTTGTACTTAGTCTTGTACACCCACTTCACTCCAATAGGCTTTTTGTCTGCTGGCAAATCCATCAACTCCCATGTTTCATTCTTCTCAATTGCATGGATCTCATCATCCATAGCATTTCTCCAATTCTCATTGTTTGAGGCTTCTTCAAAGAACACAGGTTCACAGTCTGCAAACAAAGCAAAATTGATAATCTCCTCATCAGATGAATTATTGTCATTACCGACAACATAATCCTGTAATCTAGCTGGTAGCTGATAATGCCTTCGTGGTCTACTGGATGATTCTGGTTCATCACGAGTTTGAACTTCATGCCCATTCTCCTCTTCATAATTGTCTGGAAACACCAGTGGCTCCTTTTGGGACTTTGAAGACCAATTCCACATTCCCTCTTCATCAAACGTCACGTCACGACTAATAATCACCTTTTTCGTCTCCGGATTGTAAAGTTTGTATGCCTTTGAGTCTGTGCTGTAGCCAACAAAAATACATTTTTCTTCTTTGTCATCTAATTTCTTCCTAAGCTGGTCTGGTACATGGGCATATACAATACACCCAAAAACTCTTAGATGCCGAATTGATGGTCTCCTTCCACTCCAAGCTTCTTTGGGTGTCTTATCATGAACACTTTTTGTAGGACACCTGTTCAAAATATAATTTGCAATGGCAACTGCTTCCGCCCAAAATTCTTTAGGCATTTGCTTGGCTTTCAACATGCATCTCACCATGTCCATGATTGTTCTATTCTTCCTTTCAGCAACTCCATTTTGTTGAGGTGTGTATCTGGTTGTCAGTTGATGTTGAATTCCATGTTGCTCAAAGAAGTTTGTACAGGCGAGGTATTCTTGGCCTCTGTCTGTTCTGAGTACTTTGATTCTGCATCCACTCTGCTTCTCTACGAACGCCTTGAACGTCTTGAAGGCATCACAGGCTTCTGACTTTTGCTTTAAGAAATAGACCCACGTCTTTCTACTAAAATCATCAATGAAAGTAATAAAATACCTGCTACCTCCTTGTGTTGGTATTTCAACCGAACACAGATCTGAATGAACTATCTCCAGCATCTTTTTCGCTCTCCAAGACTTTCCAGTTGGAAATGATTCTCTATGCTTCTTTCCCATTTGATAGGTCTCACAAACTCCATTTGGAATATTCACAATAGGCAAACCAGAAACATATTCTTTTCATGATAGATAATTCAAACCAGAAAAGTGATAATGCCCAAAGCGCATATGCCACAACCAATCATCATTTTGTATTATGGAACTCAAACAAGGAAATTTATCATGTTGAATTTTCAAGGGAAATAGGCGATTTGGAGTCATTTTTACCTTTGCAATGAATCTTCCATTTTTGTCAATCAAGGTGCAGTAGCTATGATGAATCTGCATGTTGTAACCTTTCTCTGACAATTGTCCCATACTTAACAGATTGTGATGAAGACCAGGAGCATAGAAAACATCAGAGATTAAATTTTGTGAACCATCTTTCAATCTGATAGCAATTTGGCCTTTTCCCAAAATTGGAATATTTGCATTATTTCCAAATTTCACGGTAGATTTTACTGTTTCATTTATTGAAGAAAACAATTCCTTTTTCCCACACATATGATTGCTACACCCAGTATCCAGATACCAAATATTTTCATCCTTAGAAAATGTATTGCTAGCCAAAAATAAAATTTGTGAAATATTAGAATTCTCACCAACATTTTGACTTTCTGCAACGTTTGCCTGTTGTTTGAATCTACAATCTGCAGCTTTATGGCCAAATTTTCCACATTGGAAACAATTAAAATTTGTCCTTTCCTGGTAGTTGTTGCCTCTTCCTCTACCTCGATTGGCAGGACCAAAATTATTTCCACCTCTTCCTTGATTGGGTGGTCTAAAATTTTGGTCTCTCCATTGGTTGTAGTTGCTACGTCCTCTTCCTCTGAAATTTCCTCGACTTTTACCTCTGTAATTTCCTCTTCCTCCATTGTTGAAATTATCATGACCTCTACTTTCAACATTTTGGCTGGATTCAGCAACGTTGAAATTCACCTGACTCTTCAAGGCTTCTTCACTCACTTTTTCTATTTTCTCCAAGATTCTACTCACGTGGCTTTCAATACTTCCCTGCAACTCTGCTACTGACATGGTGTCTGTGTCGTGGGACTCAATTATTGTAGTCACCACATGGTCAAACTTTATCGGCATTGTGCGTAAAATTTTATCCACCACCTTGTTGTCTGGGATATCTTCTCCATATACCCTCATCTTGTTAACAAGATCTGTAACACGTGAAAAATATTGTTCCACTGATTCAGAACTAGACATTTCATACCTTTCATATTCCCTTCGCAGAGATTGCAGTTTGGATTTCTGGGCCTTCTCCACTCCTTTGTAAGACAACTTCAAAATATCCCACGCTTCTTTAGCAGTTTTGGCATTTGCAATTTTGCCAAAAATTGAGTAGTCTATTCCTTGGTGAATCTGTGACAGTGCCAACTGGTCTCTCCTCCTAGCCGTATCATCAGCTCCTTCCGCTAATCCCGGTTCAATAAAGCTCCAAATATTGTGAGCTCTCAAATGTGTAGACATCAAAAGCTCCCAATAATTAAAATCTAACTTCCCATCTAGTTTGGGACCGGACCAAACAATATTGTAGTTGGTTGCCATCTCTCTCTCAAAAAATTATGGTGACTCACAAAAAAAATTTGAAACACAGTGAGAACTCTCTTGTTCCTCACACACTCAAAATATTTTATCACTCACACTACCAAGCTCTCAAGCTCTGATACCAATTTGATACCAGGAAGACATAAAATTAAAAACTTTTATACTCAAACACTCATGCAGCGGAATACGAGAGAGAAAGGAAGAGACTTTTAACACAATATTCGATACTTGTAATTGATATATTCACTCGGTACCTTGCAGCCTTTTATAGGCAAGGATTGTTACAATAAAATTATTATAAAATAGCAAAACCACAAGTTAAGAAAACTAAGACGGTGGTACAACTAATATTGCGGTGCCTACAATTTCTTGTGCAGAGAGAAATGCGGCTGCCCATATTAATGGTGTTGCCTTCATTTTAGCCAATCAAAAATGTCTATTACTTCCTTAATGTTGAAGGATTGTGATCAGAGCATAACAGCATCATGTGGCTCTCAATTATATAGGCGGTTGCTTGATTTAATTATATCTGACAATCTCTTATAATAAAATATTTTCACATCACTCACGATTCTCTATAGCTCTACCATTTCGAAAGAGCCAAAGTCTTATGCAGAAACAGTAACGCAAGATTATTGGAATGTGGCATATATATAAGCTGGACTTTCAGCCTTTACAGAGAAATTGTACGTGAAACTCGTGAAATTAAACATCCTCAAGACAACAAGACTATGGAATGCAAGTGGGAATTGTCTATTTACTACCATCTGAAACTGTTAAGGATAAGGATTAAATCAATTAATTAATTGTGATTTGTTGCTGCTTTCTGTTTTGTGGAAATTGATTGTGATTTGGATTGATTTGATCACAATCAATTAATGATTCAGCGTATCTCAGTAATTTAAATCCAAATTATCATTTGTGTATATCAACAGCTGTACATACTGATCTATATATATGTTGTACATATCATTGAATAAAAGTGGAAAATCAGTATTACAGAATTTCCTTTTCTTTACAGAAACTCATGAAACTAAACACCGAAAATGTCACAATAAGCCTAGCTTATATAGAGGCCATTCACAGTGAAGCCGCCATCAACACAAATGGTCTGTCCTGTAATGTAAGAGGCTGCAAGTTAGCAGAGGAATGCCACCAACGAAGATACCTCCTCTCCCTCTCCCTCTCCCTCTCCAAACCGTCCAAGAGGGGTTCGTGGAATGTACGCATTAGCAATTTTCCCCTCTTTTAAATACTGCAAATGCAAGGAAACAATGATAAAATCAATGCCCTCAGTCCAGAGAAAAGATAACAAATGATAAAAGAATAATAATATACTAACAATAACAAACAGAAAAATTAGGGGGCGTTTACTTGCGATTCTATTTTCTGTTTTCATTTTCTGTTTTCAGTTTTTAATTACAAAACTGCCACATTGTTTTCATTTTGTTTTCTATTTTTTAAGATTTGTACAGGAAACACTGAAAACAACTTTCTTTTGTTTTCTCTGTTTCCTGTACAAATCTTAGAAAACAGAAAACAAAATGAAAACAAGGTGGCAGTTTTGTAATTAAAAACTGAAAACAAAAAATGAAAACAAAAAAGCAGAATTGCAAGTAAACGCCACCTTACCTCGTCAGCCGCAGGGGTTCTGATTACCCCTGGTGCAACGCAATTAGTCCTTATATTGTCTTTGGCCCATTCACATGCCAAATTTTTTGTCATTTGGTTCATTGCTCTTGCATGTCAATTACATACATAGTTTGAAATACTAGTTAGGCACTTAGTTTAAGTTTACTACTCTCAATTACCTTCTCTATCACTTTCACAGGAAATTGAATATAAAACAATTACCTTTTGTTGCACTATATACAACGGATCCTATATTTATTGATACCACACCACCAATGGAGGATATGAAAACGATGCTTGTAGCTTCGGAAGCTTTTAGGAGAGGATGTGCAAGCTGGCATAAGTGGAAAGCTGATTGCAAATTCGAATTCACCAGAAACGAGAAATCTTCCTCTGTGTAATCCAGGAGCTCTTTCCATATGTTTGTTCCCACATTGTTTACCTAAATCGATACATAAATGTAAGCCTAATCTGATAGAAAACTAAAACATTAACGCAAAAATTATTCCTAATTAAAAAAAGGATTTCAAATTATTCCTCATAGTATTTTTATTTATTTTTTTAGAAAAGGTTGAGAAAATAGATTCAATTCCATGCCATTGAACGAATTACTGACAAGGATATTGAGTTTGCCATTAAACTGAGAGGAGACTCTAGTAATGAGCTCTTGTCTGTCTGCACGAGACGCCACGTCACAGACGGAAGCAGTTACTCTGTATCCTTTTGTGGTCCATTCATTTAAAGATTCATTGAGTTCAGCTTCGTTCCGAGCGCAAGTGTGTACAGTGGCCCCAAGCTGTGCCAACTCCTCCACGATAGCATATCTAATAGGAATGAATATTGGTGAGAAACAAGTGTCATGCAAAACCCACTTATTTTGTACAATTAGTACTATCATTCATTGATTGAAACATGTTTGCTTTGCAGTACGTACAAATTACCGAAACAATTAAGCATTAATTATGTCCACTAGCTTTGTTGTTGTTGTTAATTGATAGTTGAGAAACAGGTATATATTTTCAGTATATATATAAAAGTGAAACGAATAAATAAATGTGGAAGAAAAAGGAGAGAAGGTAGAAGATAGTAACCCGATTTCTTTGGATCCACCAGTGACCAGAGTTGTCATCCCCTGCAAAGACCACCTGATGCTGCTTATGCTACCAGCCATTTCTCTTCTCTTCTATTCAATGAAGGATATGTTGATGAACCTGTCAAATATCCGCTACTTCATACTAATACCTTAATTATCAATGACTTATAATTATAATCATAATCATTCTCTCTGTACACGGATAAAGTTCAAAGTTAAAATATTGGCTGCTAATTAACCTAACTGTTTCCATATATATCTCCTTCATTTTCAGTGTTGAGTAAGCTTAAAGCAGTGTTCATTTCAGCTACAGATAAAAGTGAAAGTGAAAGTGAAAATTACATCCGTTCAGTAGAGGTGAAAAACAACTGAAAGTGTAGAAAAGTTTGAGGGTCCCACGCGTTCAGTTTTCACCTCAAAAATGAGATGAAAGTGGTATAAAATGCACAATAAAATGGTCACCCGTTTATTTGCCAAAAACACCCCTCCGTCTCGTGGACCTCGTGTTCAAATATATATTGGACATAATCAAATACACTGCACCATAATCGAATATCTTGGTTAACGAAAGGCACTGTATTCGATTATGTTGTGAGCTTAATCGATTATGCTTACAACATAATCGAATATCTTGTTAAGCTATTCGATTATGTTTTAAGCATATTAGAATATGTTGGTTATAAAAATCATGTTGCACCTATTTTTTTTTATATATACACCGCGCTTATTTTTTTGAAAATATATGCTGAATGATTTAAATGTCATGTAATATATTCGATTATACTTCGTCATATTCAATTATATGCATCGTAAATTTAAAATAAAAAAAAACAATCGTACAAAAGATAAATAAAAAACAATGTCAAGGGCAAAATGGGAAAAACATAAATAATTAACTTTTATTTTTTTCTTTTTTCCCACAATATTATTTTAATTCAAATCTTCTATCCCTTTTCAACTCTCTTTCATCGCTCTTTCATCTCTATCAAACAACTTCACTTTCAACTCTCTTTTATCACATTTTCATCCCTCTTTCATCCTTTTTCATTCATCACATTTTCATCTCTTTTCTTTTCACACAATCGAACATACTGTAAGTTAAGGTTTGACTTTTGAGTGACACCATCTACGAAGCCCGGATACAAATATATATATACATGCGGACACGGGCATATGACATATATTTTTTTTTTCCAGTAAGGGCATATGATATATTAACACATACAGAGAGATGAATCCCTAAATTACACAATAGGATAAATATATTTAAACACTCAAAATCTTATTTGACACTTAGTAAGAGAGAAAAGAGAAAAAAAATATAAGTATTATAAATCATATGATGTGATAAAAAGATAAATAAAAAAAGTGAAAAATATTAATAAAATGTTTAAATTTAAGAGAATAAGAGGTGTCGAACTAACAATAACAATATCCTACTAAATATATATATATATGTAAAGAGAGACAATTGTTCATTACATAAACTATCATTAATTAACGGCTTAATTACTATTTTCGTCCCACTATTTTTTAAATATGTTCAATTTGGTCCCACTATTATTAAAAGGTTCAATTTGGTCCCACTATTTTTTAAATTTGTTCAATTTCATCCCACTATTATTAAAATGTTCAATTTGATCCTACTATTTTCAAAATCGGAGCAATTAAGTCATTCCTGTCCAATTGAGTTGACGATGTTAACTTTGCAAATTTTGACAGTTTTACAAATAGTGGCAGTTTATAACCACTACTATATTAATTTTTTTTAAAAATAAATAAATAATGTAATTAAACAAAAAAAAATTGTAGTTTAGGGTGAAATTTCTCCAATCCACTCTCCAGTTCCTCACTTCCTCTCCCCAGCTATGCTATCTCGACCCACTCATCTTGACGGAAACTGGCTGGCCGAGTACCAGCACCGCGGGCAACAAGTTTTCGCAGCAAAATTCAAATTTGAGCATGCCGAAGAAATTATAAAAAAAAAATTGCATTGTAGATGTTTAATTATAAAAAAAAATCATAAAATTCTTATAGTGGCTACTATAAACCATTGTAATGTGTATCTCAAAACCGCCATAATTTTTTAAAGTAACTCCGTTAGTTCAATTAGACATAAGGATTTAATTGTTCCGATTTTGAAAATAGTAGGACCAAATTGAACCTTTTAATAATAATGGGACGAAATTGAACAAATTTAAAAAATAGTGGGACCAAATTGAACTTTTTAATAATAGTGGAACAAAATTGAACAAATTTAAAAAATAGTGGGATCAAATTGAATATTTTAATAATAGTGGGACGAAATTGAACAAAATTAAAAAATAGTGGGACGAAAATAGTAATTAAGCCTTAATTAATATATGCTAATTACAATTTACGAAAAAGATACTTATGATCTGATGGGTATACAGTGCAGTCATCCATTCTATCATAGTCTTAGAAAATTCCACAAGTAACTTTTTGTCTTGCAGCATCTTGAGTCAACCAAGGCATCTAAAACAAAACACCAAAAGTCCGATGTGAATTATCGTGTGGAAAACCTATACTTATCTTTGTCGCCAGTCGTCGTCACTGATGATTAAACTTTAGGTAGCTCATGTTATACTATTTTTTTTTATTTTTAACTAAATTATTCATTTGAAAATAAATTAATAGGAATAATTTTTTTAGAAGAAATATGAAATATATTTCGTGATTATTTAATTTTTTTAAAATAATTTATTTACAGTATGACGATAGAAAAGCTTAATAATTTTAAGTTAATTATTAAAAAAAAGGTTCTATTTTCATCCATGAAGGTGAACAAATTTGTTCCTATTTATTTACAAACTAATATTGGTTCATTAAAAAGTATCTTCTAATCGCTCATTAAAAACTAATTCTTTTCAAAATAAAAAAATCAGTCAGTAAGCTTTACTTTTTCTAATAAAATATTTTTCGTACAATGAATTATAAGAGACTTAGAAGTAAAGATATATACCGACATAATATTGGTTTAAGTGGAAGTAGATTCAAATTTTTTTAAGAAAAAATTTAAATTCAAATCTTGCAAATGAAGAAAACACAGTTAAAAAGAAAGATTTTACTATTCACAATCAGCCAAGTTCTGTAAGAGATTAATCTTTTATATACATTTTTTTATTATTTAATTATAACTCCATATACATTTACAGAAAACATTCTGTATGATTATGTGAACGCTAAATCTTAAACTCTAAACCCTAAACCCTAAATTCAAATCTTTGATGATTAAACTTTAGGTAATCTATGTTACATTAATTTTTTTATTATTGATTAAAGTTTATGTACAATAAAATAATTACGAATAAATTTTTTAGAAAAAATTATAAAATAAATTCAGTTATTATTTGATTTTTAAATGTATTATGTTGTTAACGGATTGGCAAGCGTACCAAATCGCACAAGTAGTAAAATGGATAAGTCCAAGTATCGTTTTTCCAAGGGACTCACGTAATATAGGCAATATTCACACAGATATTAGCTAAGCCAAACAGATTTCACAAGAAAGCAGTAAAAACACAAACTTTAGTTGATTTTGTGGAACTTTAAAGCAAATCTAATGCATAACAAAAAATAAAATGATATTTTTTATGGTTTTATAACAGAACACAGCAGTAAACAGAGGTTAAAACATATATATAAAGATGTTGCAGGGGTTAGATCTCACCAAACTCTACTCTCTTCTTGCATTAACACATAATACATATTCCATTTGCATTTAGATGTTAAAATCAACCAATAAAAACGTTCTCAACCCTAATCCCTTAGGTGCAGAGAGTCTTAGTTCCTTCGCTAAGCCTTGATCCCTCAACAACTTAACGAAGAAACTAGCTTTAAGCCTAGTGACACAAGATAACTCATGAACTAAGCTTCATTCCTAGACACAAAGTTCATGAGGTATATTGCTTCATATCTAGACAATAAAAGTGTTTCCCAACAACAATCATGTCCAAAGATTATGCTATGGGTGGCATTCCACAACAAGCTTTAAGTAAAGAAGCAAAATACTAACATTAAACACAAATCTGCAGAATATATATGTAAAAATATCAAAAGATACAAGAGAGTCTGAGTATGGTTATATCTAACCCCTTACAACTGAAGAACTCAGCCACTCATGGACATGAGTAGCTGCAAAATACACATGGAGGGAAGGAGATGAAGAAGAACACCAAGAACAAAGGAGAGAGCTTTTCTCTCCAATAGAACAATACAAAACGAAATTTCAGAACAGAATGAGAGTGAGTCCTTAGACTACTGTCATACATGAGGGTCAGCCCTTTATATATATGTGCAGAATTTCTTCAAGTGACAAATCGCTCAGCCAAAAAATCTGGCTTGGCTGATTGGCAAATTCTGCTACTGCATCATAATGCTACTGCAGATGACCCTTCAATGCTTCAAAAACATCATAATGCAGCTCCAAAATGTGTTCTACATCTTCAATCTCCTCTTTCTACAAGAAGTGGGGTAAATTACTAAGATATAACCATAAAACTAGAAAATTAAACTAATATTAACTAAATTACAAAATTAAAGCAAATTGAGTATAACAATACTCCAAATAAGAGAGATAATTGCCTTAAAAATCACTTAAAAAGTAAGTAATTACAGCAACTAACATCTGTTTACGGTAAATTCTGAAAAAGTTTAATAACTTTCATTTACAATTAATTATAAGGAAAAGGTTTTATTTCTACTTATAAAAGTGAGAAAATTTATTTCCACTTGTTTACAATTAGTAATTTTAAAAACATTTCATGGGTGAATAGTATTTTTATTTATTTCTATCTAATTCTAAATTTTTTATTACTGTATCACTTTACCAACAATATTAAAGTTTAAACAATTTTTCATATCAAAGATCACCCTACAGAATCCCGCTTTCATGTACTGCTTTACACTTTGATGATATATAAAATAAATATAAATTTTAAGAGTTTTTCTTTTTGGCAATAACCATTTTAGGAATTTTTCTTAATTTTGTATATCTTTCAATCTATTATTTTCATTTTTATTTTCTAAACTGAATCTCTATATATTTTGAAATAATTTATCAATAACTAAAAATAACCTTGTATTACAATATAAATTACTTATCATAAATTTAAAATATAATTTATATGTTTAAAATATTTATTTATTATAAATTTTAAATATAATATAATTTATATATTCAAAGCATTCATTTATTATAAATTTAGTTATATAAAATAAATATTTATTTTATGTATTACACATATTAAAATACTAATTATAATTAAATTTGATTAAAAATAATTTGTGGAGATTAAAAATCATCACAAATTATAAAAAAAAATTAAAAAAATTAGATCCACAAAACCCCTCTTCCCTATTAACAACACCGCGCCACCCACTAGCATCAAACACCATAACCATCGCACCTGCAAGCACAGCTCAAGCAGGAATTCAGCCAAATTAAATAATAAAAAAACAATGCCAATTCCACCAAAACAAATGAACATTCAATTTCCAGTACAAACACAACGAAATGTTGGAAAGGCAAGAGCAAATTAAACATAGTATTCCTACACTAGAACAATCAAATTGCATGAATTCAATAAATTAACTATGAACACAATTAAGCAGCAAGGAAATTCATCAAACAAAACAAATTAGGGATTTGAACAACAACAACATTGTACTGTGTAGCAGCGTAACATCCTTGAGCCTTTTCACCACCACGATGGTTCCTTCTTCTAGCACCCCCTTATACGAAGTCCCCATGCTACTCTTCCCCATCCCCTATGTCGAAGCCCTTAACAAATCCTCCAAACCAAAACTGTATATTCCCCTTTCAAAGAACACAAGCTTGTTCCTCTTCGCCTCCTCAAAACCTCTATCATATCCTCCTTCAACGACGACGTCCCCTCCTCCGTCAGAGCTGCGGCACGCGCTGCCGCCAACGGCTTTGGCGGCTTCGCGGACTGTCTCCGCCGCCGCTAGCGGCTTCGCGCTGCATTGGTTTGAGTTTTCTGATGAAGAAGGCGCCGGGAAGAACAAGGTGCACTCCTTCAACGACAGTCCGCAGAGAGATGGATTGTAGGGAAGGAGGGAGGGGAGGGGGATTTCGGTTGACGGCGTCCATGGAGAGAGAGAGGGGGTTAGGGGTTTTAACACGTGTCAACGTCTAATTGACTAATGGAATGGCTTGGGTGTACAGTCACCAGACAGGTAGGTTCAAATATAATTGAACCTTATTCCGAACCAAAATTTGAAACATTATAATTTCATGAGGACGAAAAATGAACAAAAAATTTTACAGGAACGAAATCCAAACTTTTCTTATTTTGTAAGGACAAAAAACATATTTTAGTCATTCAAAATTGACTTTTCTTTTACCTGGACATGACATAGATGCTTTATAGAGTAATGTTTATAATTTTTACTTTAAGAACAATTTAAATTTCTTTTATTTATTAAAACATAATTCTAGAAAATACTTTTCGGAACAACATATATCAATTCCATAAAGTAATTTTTAGAACTATGTTTTAACAAAATACATATAGTTCTGAAAATTATTTTTCGAAATAACATAGATCAATTTGGGAAAGTAATTTTTAGAATTATGTTTTAATAATGACACTCTTTTAAACGCTATTTTTACACCCCCTATGTTTGTTACTTTTTAAATCCTATTTTTCATATTATCTTTATTATTATTAGACCCTAATTTTGAACTCTCATCTTCGTCCATATTCATTATTCTTTAAACTTGCTTACGTAATATTGCATTTTCCATCAAATTTATTTGTGATATTGTGCATTTTTCTCCACCTAGCACTGCATTTTAAGGTATACTTATGGTTGACTTCATCTATTATACAATGTACTTGATACTTTTTTTTTACGCAATGAAAATAAGAGTAATAATAATCACAAATCAAAGTTGTGACACACCATCAGGTGTCTCCTCACCATTCGTTCATGGGGAATTTCATATATGGGTTATCAATTTCTCAATATCTAGCATTGAAATAAGTATGCATCCAGCCAATAGCGATAAACAATTATTGTGGCACTAAACCTTTTAAAAATTCGATTTTTAGTCCCTGGAACTTCATTAAATAAATAAAAATAATGGGATTGGGACTAAAAACCTTAACAGAAAAAGTTAAGTAATCTTGACCAGTCAAATTTCTGTCCAGGGATTAAAAGCCAAATTTTAATATAATTTAGGAACTAAAAACTTAGTTAACCCATGTTTAATCCATCAATGCATAAAAACATTTAAAAAAATTAAAAAAAATCTTAACCTAATGGGTTAACCCAATTTAACTCGTCCCTTAACATAATAAATTGACGGGTTATATTGATTGGGTTAAATTAAATAACCCAATCTAACGTGTTGTGAGAGATTAAATAGTTGAATTATATGTTTCTACTCATTTTGGCATCCATGTTAGATGTGTTGTTTTACAATGACAAAGATAAGATATTCATGCATCTATCTAATTTAATGCAATAAGTAAAAATTGAATAAATAGAACTAAGAAAATAAACAAATTAAAAATTGTAAAAATTGAATTTTAAAAATTAATTAACTTTATTTATGAAATAAATTTCTTATTCATATTTATATAATTATATAATTAAAAAAACAATAATAGATATTTTTTTAACACTACAACAATATATAATTATTTCTTATCATTTTATTCTCAAAATTACACAAACTTTCAAGTTCTAAATTGGTATTCTCCAAAATTGGTTAAGAAATGATAATTACTAATTAATTATATTTGTAAAGTCAAAATTAATAATTTAAATTATTAAGTTATTTTACTTCACCATCAGATTAAGAGTTTTGAAAAATCTATGCTTGCTCTGTTCCATAACAAGTGTCGTGTTATAAGAAAAAAATGTCAAAATAAGTGTTGTTTTAGCTTTTCGAATATAACATTAATTACTTTTTTTTTCATTTATAACCCTAGTAATATTTTTTAAAATGTTGTTGTGTTGCATCGTTCGAGAAAAGAAGATTAATAATAAGGTTAGTTTTGTAAACTTACACTCTTTCATTTGTTTACTATTTGTTCTTAATTTGTATAAAAAAAAATAAAAATCTAGGACGACATTTATTATGAAACGGAGAGAGTAAATGTTTATCTTTTACATGTAAATATTGTTTTGGTGCAATTAAGAGCATCTCCAATACGAGTGTTTATCGAGTTGCTTAAAGTTAAGTAACGTTGCTTAACAAATTTTTTTCCATTGGAACAGATGACATGGCAGTGGCCAATGGGTTGCCTAAGCGAATTGCTTATGTAAGCAATCGATGCTTAATTGATTCTTACCAAAAAAAGAATCATTTTTTCAGTCACAAATTTAATGTGGCTTAAGTTAAACACTCACTCTAGCAACTTTTAGCATTTGAGTAAATTTTTGTGTAAAGTTCTTAAATTTATGTGGCCTTGTAGGGCTCACAAATTTATGATAAATAACTCACCTAAGCAATCATGTATTATAAATACTCTCGTACTAATAGAAACTGAAACATGAAAAATAATTACGATTACTAAAATAATTATATCGAAAATCTATAATTTTAAATAATATGGAAATCTAGCATTAGTTAATAGTATATGTTTTGCGTTTGTAGTTTTTTTTTTTTTTTTGAAGAAGCGTTTGTAGTTGTTAGTCCTTTGTTTTGTTTCTGTACTACTCGGACTCGGCACTCCACCGAGTAGTCGAAGTTAACCGAGTAAGACTTATCACTCGGACTCGGATGATAATAACGGAAAGAATATATCTTACCATGTGATAAGATATAGAAAGATCAGGCCATAAGATAAAGATAGAAGATAGAATTATCTCTATCTTCATTACGAGATTTGAGGAGATTTGATAGGAAAATAACCCTATCAAATCTATCTCTTTACACCCTATAAAACCAGAACGATCCATCTCAATCGAGGTACGAAATTCTAATCCCACTTTGTGATACCTGCCTCTCCCTCTGCGCCTCTAACTTGAGCGTCGGAGTGTCTTTGCAGGTACACCCCCCACCAGTCACGGAGGAGATCTCGACGGAGCCACCGCACCAGAAGGCTTACCAAAATCTGGTAAGAACATTTGGCGCCCACCGTGGGGCTCGGTGAAATTATTCCCAGCCACACCAATCGCAACAAGATTAACCTAATGACAACGACCCAGAAAGAAGCAGCGAACCATGAAAAGCGACCACAGGAGGGGGAAACCCAAATCCTGGGCGTACCACCTCCAAGGGATACCCAGGGAGGTAACCCCAACAACGTGGCGCCCTTCCCGCGTCAGGTGCTTGAGAATCACCCACTGATCCAAGCCCTGCAAAGGAAAGTTAACACGCTGAAACAGAGCAACGCTAAGGAGATAGAAGACCTCCGCAGGGAGAACGCTATCCTCCGATAGCAATATCAGAAACTGCAAGAGGACCGGAACGGAGTTTCGGCAGTCCACGCCGCTATCAACGGGTTCTCGGCAGCCCACGCCGCTACCAACGGACTATCGGCGGCACATACCACCGCCAATAGACACCCTGACCGAACAGAGCAGGAAGACACCACTTGGAGCGAGGCAGACCGAGCAACGACCCAATTAGAGTCCAGACCCGCCTCAGGATCGCGAGCACCACCAAGACGGAGTATGATACCTGAGACAACGAGGCGACACTCGTTTGTAGATGGAATCATGGAGACTCCGCTACCGGCTGGGTGGAAGCCGTTATCCATGGACGATGGGCTGACCGACCCCGACGAGCACATCGACGCATTCGTCACACAGATGAACCTGTACACAAACGACGACGCTATCATGTGCCGGGTTTTCCCAACGACTCTGAAGGGAGCAGCGTTAAACTGGTACACACGACTCCCCCCCACTCAATCGACTCTTTTGCCACGTTAGTCGCTCGTTTCGGCGCTCAATACGCTACGAGTTGACCCCACCACCTGACGGCAGTAGCACTGGCCAATATACGGCAAGAAGACAACGAGTCTCTCAGGGACTTCATGGAAAGATTCGTCGAGATCTCTGTCAAGATCCGAGACTTGAATCCACAAGTGGCATTGACCGCCATGCTCATGGCGCTAAAATCCGGACCTTTTTCAGACAGCATCTGCAGGAAACCGCCACACGACATGGACGAGCTCCGAGCTAGAGCAGCAGGATATATTCAGATGGAAGAAATGACCAAGTTCAGGGAACGGGTCAGAGGCGAATCCTATAGAAAACAAGAAGAACGAGAGAGACCAGGAACAAGCCGAGGGCGGAGTAGCAAACCTAGAAGCGACAGATCGCCCCGTGCAAGATTTGCCCATTATACCCCCCTAACTGATAGCAGAGCACGAGTCCTGGAAGAAGCCTGCAGCGCCGAACTGATAAGCCTGCCTACTCGAAACAGCTCCCCAGAGAAAGCAGATAGGTCCAAATTTTGCAGATACCATAGAGTACATGGACACACTACAGAGGAGTGCACCACCCTGAAGGATAAGATTGAAAAACTTATCCAACAAGGCAAGTTACGACGCTTCGTCCAAGACGACAGCCGAAAACCCGTGCAAGAACGGGTCCGGGATAGGGAAGACTATCGCGATAGAAAAACCCGACGCACGGAAGAGCCCCGCTAGGAACAGCAAACCAAACCTCCCGAAACTCGACTCCGAGGCGTTATCAACACAATAGCAGGAGGATTCGCTGGAGGTGGTTGTTCGAGTTCGGCAAGGAAGAGACATCTGCGTAGTCTCCGATCAATCAACTCGGCCTCAACAAACCCCAGAGTACACAAGAAAATGCCACCTATAAATTTCACAGACGCAGACTTCGAAGGCATAGAGCCCAATCATGATGACCCGATGGTGGTCAAAGTTGAAGTCGCAAACTGGTTGGTGTGCAAAGTCCTAGTCGACCAAGGCAGCTCGGTGGATATCCTGTATTGGTCCACTTTCAAACAGCTAGACATCCCTGAAAATAAGGTACAACCATACACCGAACAGTTAGTCGGATTCGCAGGCGAAAAGGTTGATACCAGAGGCTATATTGACCTCCTCACGACTTTTGGAGATGAGACGGGGTCCAAGACCATCACGGTCAGGTACCTCCTAGTCAACGCCCTCACTTCATACAATATCCTTATAGGCAGGCCAGCACTCAACAAATTAGGGGCAATAATTTCAACTCCACATCTGGCAATGAAGTTCCCAAATTCAGAAGGAAAAATAGTAACAGTCAAGGCTGATCAGGAGGCAGCCCGCGAGTGCTACTTAGAAAGCCTAAAGATAGCCAGCGGCAAAAAGATCCCAGAACTGACGATAAAACACGTAGCATGCACTTCTCTTACAAAGCCAATAGAGGAGACTAACCTAGATCCCAGGGAGACCGAGCCGAGAGCAGAGCCCACAGAACAGGTAAAATCCTTCCAAATAGGAAGAGAGTCAGGGCAATGCACGAAACTCGGGACTCAGCTAGAAAGAGAGACCGAAGAAGCTATTGCCAAAGTCCTGTTAGACAACGCCGACTTATTCGCATGGTCAGCCGCCGACATGCCCGGAATAGACCCAAGCTTCCACTGCCACAAGCTTGCCATTTACCCGGAGGCCAAATCGATCTCCCAAAAGAAGAGGAAACTCGGGGCTGAAAGAGGAAAAGCGGTAAAAGAAGAAACTGAAAAGTTACTCGGCGCCGGCTTCATCAGGGAAGTTCAATACACAACATGGCTCGCAAATGTGGTGATGGTTAAAAAGGCGAATGGAAGATGGAGAATGTGCACCGACTACACGGACCTTAACAAAGCATGCCCAAAAGACTCATACCCGCTGCCAAGCATAGACAAGTTAGTAGATGGAGCAGCCGGCTACCCGATCCTGAGCTTTCTGGATGCATACTCCGGGTACAACCAGATACCAATGTACCCACCGGATGAGGAAAAAACGGCATTCATAACTGACACGGCCAATTACTGTTACACGGTAATGCCATTTGGACTGAAGAACGCAGGAGCAACGTACCAGCGTCTAATGGACAAGATCTTTACAAAACAACTCGGCAGAAACCTGGAAATCTACGTCGACGACATGGTGGTTAAAAGCAAAGAACCAGAATCGCATCCAGGGGACCTGACCGAAATTTTCGACGAGATCAGAAAACATAATATGAGGCTAAACCCTGAGAAATGCGTATTCGGGGTGCATGGTGGAAAGTTTTTAGGATTCATGCTCACCCACAGGGGCATAGAAGCCAACCCGGAAAAGTGCGCGGCTATCATAAGCATGAGAAGTCCGGGTAACATAAAAGAAGTACAACGGCTAACTGGAAGACTGGCGTCCCTATCCCGTTTCTTGCCAAAAGCAGCAGAAATAGCCAGACCCTTTTTTCAACTACTCAAGAAACAACAAGACTTCGGATGGGATGAAAAGTGTGAAGAAAACTTCCTAAAGATAAAAACACTACTTTCATCACCACCAATTCTGACAAGACCTGAACCCGGCAAGGACTTAATACTATACTTAGCCGTCTCGGGAGACGCAATCAGTTCGGTCATTATCCAGGAAGAAAATCAGACGCAAAAACTAGTCTACTACATAAGCCGAGTATTGAAAGATGCCGAAACCAGATATCAAAAGATAGAAAAGCTAGCGCTAGCCCTAGTCACCTCAGCACGACGGCTATATTTTCAAAGCCACCCAATAGTGGTACGGACAGACCACCCAATACGACATATACTGAGGAAACCAGAGCTAGCCGGACGAATGATAGCATGGTTGGTAGAACTATCCGAGTTCGACATCAAGTACGAACCGAGAGGGCCTATCAAAGCACAGTGCCTAGCCGACTTTATTGCTGAACTAGCACCAGTAGCGGAAGCGCCCCTCCCATTCTGGACCCTTTATGTGGATGGCTCCTCGAATGAAAAAGGTAGCGGAGCAGGAGTCATAATTGAAAGCCCTGAAGGGATTATCCTGGAACAATCACTCAGATTCGACTTCAGCGCATCCAACAACCAAGCCGAGTATGAAGCCCTGCTAGCAGGGCTAAAACTCACCAAGGAAGTAGGAGCGAAACACCTTAGATGCTGGAGCGATTCAAAACTAGTCACTGGGCAAATGAATGGATCCTATCAAACGAAGGACGCCCAGATGACAAGATATTACCACTTGGCCTCCCAGTTGAAGAACGAATTCATTAGTTTCGAGCTCGACCACATTTCGAGAGAACAAAATGAAAGAGCCGACCTGCTGTCAAAGTTGGCAAGTACGAAGAATAAAGGCCAGCACAGAACTGTCATACAGGAAACAATATCCACGCCGAGCGTCGAAAAAATTGTTTCTAACATCAACTCGGCTGACAGAGAATGGATGACCGAGATATGGAACTTCTTAAAGGAAGGAACCCTCCCAGAGAGCCGGGAAGAAGCCAAAAAGATCAGAAGAAGGGCCAGCTACTATGTTATAGAAGGAGAAGACCTTTATAGGAGAGGCTTCACAGCACCACTGCTGAAATGTATCACGAAGGCTCAGGCCGAATATGTGGTAAATGAGATGCACAAAGGGATATGTGGAATGCACTCAGGAGGAAAAGCTATGGCCTCCCGAACTCTAAGAGCCGGATATTACTGGCCAACGATGTGCCGCGACTGCGCCGAGTACGTCAAAAAATGCGAAGAATGCCAAAAGTATGGCAACTTATCCCATCTACCAGCAGAAGAATTGCACAATATCACAGCACCCTGGCCCTTCGCCCTATGGGGAGTTGACATATTAGGCCCTTTCCCACTCGCTAAAGGACAAGTGAAGTTCCTCCTCGTCGGAATTGACTACTTCACAAAGTGGATTGAGGCCGAACCCTTGGCAACTATCACCGCCCACAACGTGCAAAAATTCATATGGAAAAATATCATATGCCGTTTCGGCATCCCCCACTCGGTGATTTCTGATAACGGTAGACAGTTCACCGAAAAGAACCTCGAAGAGTTTTTCAAAAACCTAGGGGTTCGGCACCGAGTGACCTCAGTGGAACATCCGCAAACCAACGGACAAACCGAAGCCGCAAATAAAGTGATACTCGGAGAACTGAAGAAGCGAGTAGGAGATGCTAAAGGAAGTTGGGCAGAAGAACTTCCCGCAATCTTATGGGCATATCGTTGCACACCGCAGTCAACAACAGGGGAAACCCCTTTCCGACTCTCATACGGATCAGACGCCATGATACCAGTAGAAGTCGGAGAACCCTCCCTGCGGAGAACAAATTTCATCCAGGAAAACAACGATCAATCGCTCAGGCATGCACTCGACATGGCCGAAGAGACGCTCAACGAGGTCCAAGTCAGAATAGAGGCCTGTAAAAGGAGAGCCGAAAGGAGATATAACACCAAGGTCAAACCAAGAAACTTTGAAGCTGGAGACCTAGTTTGGAGAAAATGCGGGGAAGCCAGAAAAGCTACAGGAGAGGGTAAATTGGCAGCCAATTGGGAAGGCCCCTTCAGAATAACCGAGTCACTGGGAAATGGAGCTTACCGATTGGAGTACCCATCCGGCAAAACCATCCCCCGAACTTGGAACGCGACACACCTAAAGTTTTACTACAGTTAGAAAAGTTGTAAGTGGTGATGTACTCTTTTTCCTACTTTGACATTTTTTCCCAAGAGGTTTTTTGTCAAAGAGGTTTTAACGAGGCACACCCAATTTCTCTCATTAATGAAACTCCTTCAGATTATCTATTTAAGATTACAATTAACCGCGTAGACCTTTACAAGGATACAAAAAGCGAGTTAAACATAACCGAGTAAAGGATACAAAAGGCGAGTTATAATTAACCGCGTAGACCTTTACAAAGATACGAAGGCAAGTTACAATTAACTGCGTAGACCTTTACAAGGATACAAAAAGCGAGTTAAACATAACCGAGTAAAGGATACAAAAGGCGAGTTATAATTAACCGCGTAGACCTTTACAAAAATACGAAGGTGAGTTACAATTAAACCGCGTAGACCTTTACAAGGATACAAAAAGCGAGTTAGCGAAAAACCATACGAGTAACAAAGAAAATTCATTTAACACCCTACTCGAAAGGCCGGGTGCGAGCCCTGAATATAAATTTCATTAAGTACCCTATTCGATAGGCCGGGTACGAGCCTTACAAAAACAAGGAAAATTAAAAAGGAACATCTCCTCCCTCCTGGATGTTGTCCCCGGCGCCGTCCTCACCAAGCGCAGACTCCTTAACCAACTCCCCCTCTTTATTGACATCCTTGTCCACGTCAAAAAGAGAAGTGTCGGCATCCTTGAAGAAATACCGAACTTGGCGAAGTGCCTTGCTGAACCCGGCCTCATGGGTCTTCACAATCTCGTCCAAAGCCTCACCCAGATCGGCCTGCAGCTTAGCCTCGAACTCGACAGCCTCAGCCCTCGCTTGAGCAAGCTCGGAAATGAGCCTATCCACCTCAGCCCGTAATTCCCGAGTCGAGTTCTCAGAAGCAGCTAAGGAAAGTTTTAAGTCCTCCTCACGACTTTCAACTTCCCTCAACTTAACCTCCACTCCCTCTTGAGACCGCCGAGATTCTTCAGCGGATTAGAGAAGAGTCTCGTTGGCCCGGGTAGCCTCCAACAGAGCCTGCTCGGCCTTTGCAGCATTCTCCTTCACCATAGCTAATTCCCGGTGGCCGTGGTCGAACTCCTCAGCCCAATACTGAGCAATAGCCTATGACCGAGCTTGGAAGCGACAAACAGCCTCCATAGAAAGCATTGGCCCAGCATCCCTTAACATATCCCGATCAGCTTGACCGAGACTGTCGGCAGAGATAAGGGCCCCGGGATTGAAATCTTTTCCCCAAAGCGAGGTCCGACCTTCTTTCATAGAAAGAAAAGCCGGATGCCTCTCAACAGCAGACCCCGAAGCCTCAGCACCGGGTGGACTCGGTTTCGACCTCTTCGAAGGACCATCCACTCCTTGAACGACCTCTCGCTGATCCCTCTTCGGAGGAGAAGGAGGAGGAGGAACAGGCGGAGCAACTCGAACCACCTCGGCAGCGGCCTCCTTGCCCTTCAATTTCTCCAGCCTTTGCTTTTTGGCCGTTCTATAATCAAATTTCCCCATCACAGCTGCAAAAAAGACAAAACATCAGTAAAAAGCAAAGTAGAAGAAGAAAAACCGAGTAAATAAAAGGTACTCACCGGCCCAATCCTCTCTCGGAGTCCGAGAAGAAGGAATTCCCACGAGTGTTTTACAGGACAAGGAACGCGGTAACTTACACAGCGTGATCATGTCATCCTGATCCTCAGGAGACATGTCCACAACCTGCCAAGACAGCCGTTTGTTCGGGGAGCGGGTCCAATAGAGAGGGAACCTCGGCTCCCCACGGCCATCAAAAAACTCAACCTCTCCTTCCGGACCTGGTCGGACACGAAAGAAACCACTCTTGAAATTTTTCCAAGAGGAGGTATAAGGACTAAGGATGGACCGACCAGGAATCCCAGTCAAAGAGACCCAACCCCCCTTTTGACTCTCTTTTACTTTATAGTGATATAAAAATTTAGGAGCAGTAGGAGTTATAAAGAATTTACTACAGAGCACCCGGAAAGCCTGGAGGGAAGCCCAGGAGTTCGGATGCAACTGCGTGGGAGCAACATTCAGCGCCCGAAGAACGTCAGCCTCAAACTGGTCAAACGGCACCGTAATGCCGAGAACCGAGAACAAGGCTTCATATACAAAAGTAAAGTGTGGATGGCGCGAGTCAGCGGACATAAAAACTCGGTCATCGGGCCCACAAGGTTCAACATAGACCATACCCAGGCGTTCCGAATGACACAAGTCAATAGTTGCAAGAAAGGAAGACAAAGCTTCCTCGGTCTGATACCGAGAAGCATATGCACCTACCTCCCCAGCCACCCAAGAATAGCCGGAAGTAGTAACAGGAGAATATACCTTTCTACCCCTAGGATCAATAGGCTGGGGAACAGAAGGAGGTAGAAGACGAGCACGCCGAGTCTCAAGAGGATGATCCTCAGTGGCCTCGGAATCCTCTAGAACCACTACCCCCTGACTGGAACAACCAAAGGTGCTTGCGCAGGGTCGACGGATGGACGAACCACCCCGACACCCGCAGCGGCAACGTTTTCCGCTGACGCACCATCGCTAATTCTATCAGAACCAGGACGGCGCGAAGAAGAACCACCATCGGAACCCTCTCCGATGGGGCGAACCTCCGGCGTAAGCATACGACCCCCGCCGGAACGCCCAGAATCCCCAGAAAAAGAAGACATTATAGAACCAGAAAAAGAAATGGAAAGGAGATAGGGCGTACCTGAACAAAGGACAAAGAAAAAACCTAGAAGGAGAACAAAATGGCGCAAGGGAGAAAAAGCTTGCGGGAAGACAAAACACAGAAATGAGAGCGAGCACCAATGTCAACAGTGCCCCTTTATATAGAACCCCAAACGTCGCGAATACGAAAGGGCGAAACGGTCCGAACCGTTGGATCAAGACCCTTCACTAGGCCAATCAACGGCTAGGAAGGCTTGAGACCTTTGGGAATCCCTAAACCATTTCAAAATTCAAAAAAGTAATCACTGGCGCCGCCCTTGGGAACCGTTACGACGTCAATATGTCTGAAACGACGTCTTCACCAAACCACGTGACGTTTCGAGAACCGAACGCGTCTCGGCCAGATAAATCCAAAGTTGGTATAACATTACTGAAGCTCCTACATTACTTCAGAGCTTGGGGGGCATGTGTACTACTCGGACTCGGCACTCCACCGAGTAGTCGAAGTTAACCGAGTAAGACTTATCACTCGGACTCGGATGATAATAATGGAAAGAATATATCTTACCATGTGATAAGATATAGAAAGATCAGGCCATAAGATAAAGATAGAAGATAGAATTATCTCTATCTTCATTACGAGATTTAAGGAGATTTGATAGGAAAATAACCCTATCAAATCTATCTCTTTACACCCTATAAAACCAGAACGATCCATCTCAATCGAGGTACGAAATTCAAATCCCACTTTGTGATACCTGCCTCTCCCTCTGCGCCTCTAACTTGAGCGTCGGAGTGTCTTTGCAGGTACACCCCCCACCAGTCACGGAGGAGATCTCGACGGAGCCACCGCACCAGAAGGCTTACCAAAATCTGGTAAGAACAGTTTCTATTTTATCTTCACGTAAAAAAATAGTATAAAAAACCTTAGCCACGTATATCAATTAAATTTTTGTTATACATCGTAGGATAGGTCAATCTCGAAGTAAAAGTGTCAACCGCAGTAACAATTGAACTGATAGACCAACATTAGTTGGCACAAGTGGTAGCAATTTGTGTCCCTTAATCAAGTGATCCAGGGTTCGAATCCTGATAATACCACTTTGGATATGGAATAAATCATGTTGAGAGGGGAATATCCACCTCGGTGTACGCTCATGGTCTCCGACGGAGTTTAGTCATACCAATACCATTGTCAGAAAAAAAAAAAAAAACAATTGAACCGATAGTCTAATACATGTCTACAGTATATAATAAAATGATCACAATATCTGGCATTTATTATTACCATTAAGCATGGCCAATTACATATTATTCATGGTCAATAATTATAAGGACAAACTTTGTGATTATTACAATTTCAACCTATGCTTTTTTACTTGAATTTTCACCCACCCAAATGATATAGATTGAACCAAGGAACTTCACACTATTTATTCTTAACAATAATAATATAAAAACTACTAATACGAGTGCATCACACCTTGCTTCTAAGCCTAGTTTATATAGAGACCATTCACAGTTAACCCGCCATCAACACAGATGGTTTGTCCTGTTATGTAAGAGGCTGCAGGTAAGCAGAGAAATGCCACCAACGAAGACACCTCCTCTGCCTCTCCAATCCGTTCAAGAGGGGTTCGTGAAATGAAACCATTAAGAAGTTTTGCATCTTCAAAATGCTGCAAGGAAATAATATAAGATTCCTTGAGAAAGGAATTAACACAAATGACAATATATATATATATATATATATATATATATATATATATATATATATATATATATATATATTAACAACACATTCTTTTGAACACAATTTTTTTTTACATAAATCTTTTGAACACATTCTTTGTTATTAACTGAAATTTAGTGAAAATTATAAAATTTTGTGAATTCCAAATCTTATTTAATGAGTTTTACTCATAATTTAGTAGTTTCTAATATTTTTTAATAATAAAAAATATGTTAAGAAAAATAGTAGTATGATGAAGAAAAATTATAACACGATTTGAGATTATGTGGTATGATTCGTATGAACCAGTTTTTATGTAATACAGTATGTTATTAGTTCTTTGTCGTAATTTAAAAAATATGGTTATAGTAGTATGTCACATGAAGATTGACTGCGTTCACATGATTCCGAATCATATAATAATTTCATTTCTGGTAATAAAAGATATGTTCTTACTGCTAACAAGAACGATATGAATGTAGCAAACATACCTTGTCACCGAGAGGGGTTTTGATGGGCCCTGGTGCAACGCAATTAGTCCTTATATTGTCTTTGGCCCACTCGCATGCCAAATTTTTAGTCAGTTGGTTCATTGCTCCTGCATGCCAATTACATATGTATTTTCAAATTAATACGAAAGAAATTACTAGTTAGCCCCCCTCTCTAACACTTCCCCAGGAAATATGATGATGAAAGAATTATTACCTTTTGTTGCACCATAAATGGATCCTACACTTATTGATACAACACCACAAATGGAGGATATAAAAATGATACTTGCAGCCTCTGAAGCTTTTAGGAGAGGATGCGCAAGCTGGCTTATATGGTAAGCAGATTCAAGATTCGTATTTATCAGAAATGAGAATTCTTCCTCCGTAAAATCCAGGGTCTGTTTCCGTATGTTTGTTCCCACATTGTTTACCTAAACCAGTACATAATAAAATGTAAGCGTAATATGACAAATATTAACGAAAAAAAAAGTATTATTATATACCAAAAAGTTGGATTCCAAATTAGTAATTACTTACAAGGATATTGAGTCTGCCATTAAACTGAGAGGAGACTCTAGTTATGAGGTCTTGTCTGTCTGCACGAAACGCCATGTCACAGACCGAACCGGTTACTTTGTATCCTTTTGTGGTCCATTCATTTAAGGATTCATTGAGTTGAGCTTCGTTCCGAGAGCAAGTGTGTACAGTGGCTCCAAGTTGTGCCAACTCCTCAACAATAGCATATCTATAGTAAGAATATTAATTATATCATAGGAATGAATGGTGAGTATAATTATTTTGTACAACTGTCACTAGCTTTGTTGCTGAGAAACAGTTATTTTTAGTAACGACTTTCAAATTAAGTATAGAATGTATGTAATAGGAACAAAAAATGAAATGAATAAATTAATGTGGAAGAAGAAGGAGAGAAGGTAACCCGATTCCTTTGGATCCACCGGTGACTAGAGCTGTCATCCCCTGTAAAGACCACCTACTGCTCTTGCTACCAATGTTTGTCTCAGCCATTTCTCTTCTCTTCAATGAAGGATATGAATATGATGATGAACCTGTCAAATCCCACACTTGATACTACTACCTTCTCAATGGCTTATATTTATAATCATAATAATAATCATTCTCTCTCTACATGGATAAAATTCAAAGTTAAAATGTTAATTGGCTGGCTGCTTAACCAAATTGTTTTCTAACTCCGTCACTTTTTTGGTTGTAGTCTAACAGAATATGTTAAGGATAGAGAGATACAATTTTTATTAAAGACTTACGCGAATGTACTAGATTTCGTTTTTAGTTCATATAAAAAAAATTGGTTTATATGTAATATCTTTTTTTTAAAGAAAATTTATATTTAATATCTAAACCTTTTATTTTGACATTATGTTTCAAATCATATACTACTATATCAAATTTCAAAATAAATTGAACATTTTATTGGTATGTTATGTAATAATAAATATTTACTTATATTTTAAATAGCATATTATCTACAAAATATAATTATAGGACAAAATAATAATTAATTTTTAATTTACATAAAAAATTATAAATTTCACTTACATTTTAAAAAAAAAAATTAATTTAACAATTGGATTGATTAATTTTATCTTTGGTATAAAATTATTAAATTTATTAAAAAAATATTGTTTTTTTATATTTCCCCCACTCCCCAAAACCTACATCACATGGCTCCATCACGTAACTTCCTTTGTCGACCAAATTCAATTAGTTCAGTCATGGCCACGTACAAAACACAAAACCCAAATAAAACATGAACATAGGCGTGATAGCAGAGCGTGGTAGGATGCTTTTGTCCTCCTCTCAATTAGTCCATGTGGTCTTCATAATTAGTCCATGTGCTTTTTACTCAAACTCCATAGAAAAAAAAAAGTTTCTTCGTAAGTTAAGATTAGCTTATACATAAGTTAATTTATAAAAATTTTCACATATTTTAGAAAAGTTATATGAAGAATTTCTACAAGTTAACTTATTTTAACATATGAGAAACTCATTTCATGTTTTTTTTTTTTTTTTCATATAAGTATTTCTGAATAAACTTAGTCAAACAAGACCTAAGAGCATGTTTGTGTAGGTATTGGAATCCATTGGCACACATTCCAAAGTAGTATTTTGTGAAAAGTAACTACTCTCTTGCTTTTGCTTTTGCTTGAAACCTTTTTTGAGGCTCGGAAACGGAAAAATAAACACGTTTTAAGTCTCTAATTTAAGAATCTAATTTTGAATTTATTTTCATCTTTATTAAGAATCGATAATTAGAATTAAAAAATAACAACGATCGGAGAATTTTTTTTATTAGACATTATATTTAGTTGAGAGAAAGAGATGGAAGAGATTTTAATGGAGGAAATGAGAGTTAGTCATTTTTTCGTTTAGTTCACTTGAGGAAGAGAGCAGTTCTAAAAATAAATTTACTTTTATATCTTTATAATTTTAAATTCCAAAACATAAGATATTTTAGTTATTTCAATTAAAATGTTTTAAATCCCCTTTTTCTACCCTCAAAAAAGTTCTCCAGCATAATATTTTATATATATAAAAGATAATAAAAAATGAGAAAAATGTATTTACTTTTCTATCAAGTAATTATTTTTTATTTAAAATCTTTCTAGAATAAAAAAAATTAAATTAAAGATTATTATTAAGCCTTCTAATAAGTTGAATTTATCTTTTGCTTGATCAATAGTTGAATTTATATTTTGAAAAATATTGCATAATTTCTTCAAATGAAATTTTTATCTATTTTTAGCACTCATCCATTCAATCACATTCTTAGAAAATCTTGCACAGGTAACTCTCTTTCTGCAGCTTGGGTGTCAACCAAGGCATCTAAAACAAAACACAAAAAGTCCGACGTGAGTTATCCTGTGGAAAATCTATACCTATCTTTGTCGGCAGTTGTCACTGATGATTAAACTTTAGGTAGCACATGTTATACTAAATTGTTTACTTTTAAATAAATTATTCATTTTAAAATAAAATGAATAGGAATAAATTTTCTGAGAGTATATTGTCCTGGTTGAACGAGTTAATAGCCTGAACCTATGAGTATGTAGTTAGTACTATAGTATTACTTATGCTAAGAGACTTTTAAGTGTACATGGTTAATTATGTATCTGCATTATTCGATTTTAGTTTCTTATGACTACTTGATTTGTCTAGTGACATTGTTCCCATGCAGATAAAATGACAAATGAATCATTAGTTTCAGAACTTTTTTCGTGAATTCTTTGTTATGGAGATTCTCAGTAATGAATTTTACGGCTGTATCCTTAAGACTAATTCTTTTCAATTGTTTCTATTAACCAAAATTTCAAATATTATGGTCATAGTCATAACTCTTTCCATAATCATAGTTATTCCAATAAAAAAAAGAAATTACGCCATGGTCTTTTCCCTCATTGAAGTTGAATGCACGACTCCTTCAAATAAATTCAAAATGGTTAAATACTCGTAGGAACTTACTAAATTCTCCATCGAGCAGCCCTATAATATTGTCAAGAGTTTATGCTCAAATTTTGTGACAATTACAACTTCAACCATCCTAACAATATAAATTGAAACAACGAAAGTACACCCTTTATTAATTTATTCTCAATATTGATATAGAAACCAATACAATTAGAGTGTAACAACAGACTAAACACCGAAAATGTCACAATAAGCCTAGCTTACATAGAGGCCGTTCACAGTGAAGCCGCCATCAACACAAATGGTTTGTCCTGTTATGTAAGAGGCTGCAGGTAAGCAGAGAAATGCCACCAACGAAGACACCTCCTCTGCCTCTCCAATCCGTCCAAGAGGGGTTCGCGCAGTCACACTTTTATTAAGTTTTTCCTCTTTAAAGTGCTTCAAGGAAATAATCATAAGATGCCCTTAGTCCAGAGAAAACAAAACAAACAACAAATGAATAATACATTAACAATAACAACAGAATATTAATTACCTTGTCACCGAGAGGGGTTCTAATTGGCCCTGGTGCAACGCAATTAGTCCTTATATTGTCTTTGGCCCATTCACATGCCAAATTTTTTGTCATTTGGTTCATTGCTCCTGCATGTTAATTATTACATATACATTTTGAAATTACCAGTTAGTTAGGCAGTAGTTATTCATACTTACTAGTACTGCCCTCTCTAACTCTTCCACGTGAAATTCAACCGCGAAACAATTAATTACCTTTTGTTGCACCATATACAACGGATGCTAAATTTGTAGCTACCACACCAGCAATGGAGGATATAAAAATGATACTTGCAGCTTCTGAAGCTTTTAGGAGAGGATGTGCAAGCTGGCTTAGGAGAGGATGCTAAATTGGTTTATATGTAATATCTTTTTTTTAAAGAAAATTTATATTTAATATCTAAACCTTTTATTTTGACATTATGTTTCAAATCATATACTACTATATCAAATTTCAAAATAAATTGAACATTTTATTGGTATGTTATGTAATAATAAATATTTACTTATATTTTAAATAGCATATTATCTACAAAATATAATTATAGGACAAAATAATAATTAATTTTTAATTTACATAAAAAATTATAAATTTCACTTACATTTTTAAAAAAAAATTAATTTAACAATTGGATTGATTAATTTTATCTTTGGTATAAAATTATTAAATTTATTAAAAAAATATTGTTTTTTTATATTTCCCCCACTCCCCAAAACCTACATCACATGGCTCCATCACGTAACTTCCTTTGTCGACCAAATTCAATTAGTTCAGTCATGGCCACGTACAAAACACAACCCAAATAAAACATGAACATAGGCGTGATAGCAGAGCGTGGTAGGATGCTTTTGTCCTCCTCTCAATTAGTCCATGTGGTCTTCATAATTAGTCCATGTGCTTTTTACTCCAACTCCATAGAAAAAAAATGTTTCTTTCGTAAGTTAAGATTAGCTTATACATAAACTAATTTATAAAAAATTTCACATATTTTAAAAAAATTATATGAAAAATTTCTACAAGTTAACTTATTTTAACATATGAGAAACTCATTTCATGTTTTTATTTTTTATTTCTTTTTCATATAAGTATTTATGAATAAACTTAGTCAAACAGGACCTAAGAACATGTTTGTGTAGGTGTTGGAATCCATTGGCACACATTCCAAAGTAGTATTTTGTGAGAAGCAACTACTCTCTTGCTTTTGCTTGAAACTTTTTTTGAGGCTCGGAAACGGAAAAATAAACACATTTTAAGTCTCTAATTTAAGAATCTAATTTTGAATTTATTTTCATCTTTATTAAGAATCGATAATTAGAATTAAAAAATAACAACGATCGGAGATCTTTTCCTTATCCCCGTTTTAGATTCGATATGTAAGCATAATAACTTTAAGATTGTCTAAAAAAAAAACTTTAAGATAAGTAAAAAAATTAAAAATCAAATTATATTATTAATATATAAAATGTAAGTTTAATTTTATAGTTTAATAATTATAATTTAATTCTGTCAAAAAAAATTATAATTTAATTTTCATTTAATTAAATTTAAATTTAGATGAAGATAAATACTAACAACTACTTTTTATTCACTTTATTAGTGAATCTTATATTTTTTTTATAGATAAAAAATTTTAAGGAAAGAAAATAGTGTTACAGTTCACATCGAATTCCTCCTTTACATGTAAGATTTAATAAAAAAATCAAGACAGTTCATGAATCAGTAAGAATTTGTTAATATACGTAATAATTAGCTATAGAATTCTGACTCTTCTGAGAGTAGTTGTTATACATCCCCCGTCCCCCTTCCCTTCTTTGTAAGGTCGTAAACATTATGAAATTACTTATATATGCTCATCAAAATCAAGTCATTTTAAAATTTGCATCTTGGAAACAAAGGCAAACACAATTTGGTTCATTTAAGATTTTACTCCCCTTCAAACAAAAAAAAAATTACAATACTAGCGCGTGACTGGAAATGCAACTTTAATATATTTTTTTTATTCATCATTTTCATGTTAGAGAAAACCTCACTTTATTGTTCTTTATTTTTGAGAAATTGTTAAATAAGAAATAATTTTTCAATATAATTTAATTGAAATATGTTGATAATATAAATATTTTTATGCTTAAATACTTTTTTAGTCCTTTCAATTTAAGGCTTTTTTCCTTTTCATCCTTGCAAAATATTTTTTTTTTGTTTTGGTCCTTGCAAATTATATTTTTTTTATTTTTCGTCCTTAAAGCGGTTCAGATAGCGTTTTTTTCCTGTTCAAAGAGCTATCTAAACTGCTTTAAAGACAAAAAAATAAAACAAACATAATTTGCAAGGACTAAAACCATTTTTTTTTTTGCAAGAATGAAAAGCAAAAAAATACTAAATTGCAAGGACTAAAAACATATTTAAACCATATTTTTATCACCATCATCCAATCACATATCACCATATTATATGATAAATTTATTTACTTTTGTAATAATGATCATAAAAAAATTTCAAAAATAATTTTTGATTAATTGATAGTATAAAGTTTTTTATACACTGGATGACAATTAAAATCTTTTCAATAAACATATTTTTAGGTTAATAATAATTATATTTGGTCACTCTTTTACCAAGGACTTTTTAAAACACTTAATTGGTTAACAATATTAATACTCATTTTCTTTTAAATATTTGTTGTCCTAGAGAACGAATTTTGGTATATGTTTATCTTATTTATTTAAATTTAGAGGCAAATTTATAAACATCAAAAAATTGAAACATTTGCATAAGATTAAAATTTTTAGTAAAGTTTAATATTAGTGTGACATCCTCTATTATCTATTTTCTTTATTTGTAAAAATAAATAAAAGTGATATTTTATTCTGCTTGTTATTATTTTAGTTAATATTTTTAAAATTGAGTTTGCAATAATTTGTGAAATTATATTTCAACTAAGCTTAAATAATTAAATGAACTTATAATTAATTAATTTTGAAAATATTAGGGATTTAGATAAGTCACAAATGTGTGTGAATTAAAATAAAATTAATAAGCTTAAATATTGAAAATGTTGTCAAATAAATATTTAGAAATTATTGTATGTGTTAAAAGGTTTAGTTCAAGATTAGATTAAGGTAATTGGGTGGTATTAGACTAAATTAAATAATTGAGTGAGTTAGAATTATATTAGATTTGGTTAGTAGGAGATTAGTTAGGTTGAGTAAGAGCATCTTTAATGGAACAACTCTCTTTGAGTGCTTCCAATGGGATCCACTTGTATACATCATTCATTTTTACTCTTTCCAATATAAGCACCTCTAAGCATTTATTCTCTTTAATGGAGCAACTCTCTTTGGGTGCTTCCAATGGATCCCACCAAAAAGCTTACATCATTACATTTTATTAATAATTTATTTATTATGTTATGATTATCTTATTTATAAATTAATTAAATTTTAAAAATTAAGAAATTTTTTAGACTATTATTATGTAAATTATTTTTTATTTAAAATGATGAAAATAGCTAACCCTACATAGGAAAATGATATGAAAATGAGAGTGTAGGAAATTGAAAATTTATCATATTTAGATTATTTTGTGGGTTTGGTAAATGTGGGGAATTTTGAAAATTTGGATTAGTAGGAAGCTGATAATTTGACATGCAATTAAAATAAGGATTCATATTGAATGGATTTTGGTTTAATTCGATTGAATGAAAACAAATCATAGAGGTAGTTGAAAAAATTTGAAAGTAAGAATGAGAGAAATTTAAGAGGTTTTAATTGTGTAAAAAAAATATGAAATACCCCTACTTATATACAATGTTCATATACAATGATTAAAAAAATATAATTGCAAAAAAAAAATTCACCTTTACAAACTTACCAATGCCAACTTAAAAAATATTAACGTTCAAAATTTTTATTCAACCAACAATGATTCATACTCTTCAAATTTAATATTTAAATAATTCAAAGTTTTTATAAAAAATTTTAAGGCTAAAGCACCGTTCCCTAAAAAAAAAACAAAAAAACTAAAGCACTGGTGCTTCACCAAGCAACCAGAGCTTCTTGGGCTCAAATCCGCACATAGCTGCAATGGGAGATTGCTTTCCAAGTGCATTGTTTCAGCACAAGAGGTGCTTCTTAAGGCACCGTTAAAGATGGTCTAATATTTTAGTGTTAAAGATGGTCTAATATTTGAGTGAAGTCCAAATAAGTTTTAAGAGTGTGTGTGCCCAATTTTTCCCTTTCTCTTCCACTTGAGCTGGACCCAACTATAATTCTGAAACTTTCTGCCCAAAAAAAATAAACTATAATTCTGAAGCCCAACCTGTAAGAAATTTCCTCTTTCCCAGCCCACTATCATAAATCAACTGCTGGCAACATGCACCATTTTCGCCTTTTCGTGGGCTGTGTCCAACCCAGCAAATGGGGTTTTATGAAAAGCAATTCCACTAAAAAAACATATGTATAGGAATTTTTGTTGTTGGTGTGAAGGTGTTCAAATTGCAAAGAATTGGAGAATGAAGGGTGAAGAAGTTAAATTGTTGCAGATTTTGGACCAATAACAGCAAACAGCAACACGATAAGCTGTTGTTGTTTGCTGTTTCTTAATTTCAGCACTTATTTCAAATCTCAGTTAATTGTTATTACGCTTTGTTAGCTAGATTTTGTTTCTTTCTGTTGGTTCAATAAAAAAGTGATTATTTTTATTTAAAATCTTTGTAGAATAAAAATTAAATTAACAAATATTATGAAACCTAATAAGTTGAATTTATCTTTTGAAAATATTGCACAATTTTTTTAAATGAAAATTTTGTCTTTATTTTTGGCACTCATCCGTTCAATCATATCTCCTTATATATATAAATGATTAAGAGATCATCTCCTCTTCTTGCTTCACTCTCTCCACTCTCTCTCAATTCACTCTTATTTGAATACTCTCCTCTCA
The DNA here is from genome assembly GCA_026413185.1 of Pueraria montana var. lobata. Taxonomy (NCBI): domain Eukaryota; kingdom Viridiplantae; phylum Streptophyta; class Magnoliopsida; order Fabales; family Fabaceae; genus Pueraria; species Pueraria montana. Next base: position 10,921,826 of record CM048654.1, read on the forward strand.
TGGAGTGATGTAGTTCACTCTCCTGACATGCATCTGGTTCTTCTACTTTTCCTAAAATTTCTCTTATCAATTTTTGTAACTATCTCACATTCATAATATTTCTATAACTACCTTCATTTCACTTCTTTATCTGATACTATATTTTTTTAAATATTTTTTATCAGTTTTTTTAACTCTATTTTTCAATTCCGAAGATTTTTTCTCTTTCATCAATAATTCTAAATCCTTAATTCAATTTACTTTTCAATTTTCAAATTTAATATTAAAAAAATTAAAGTTACATCATTACATATTTCCTTATTTTTTTCTTTTAAAAAAATTATAGTTTCTAATTTCTTTTATAATTATCTTTTTTTCAAAATTTCTTTCGATGTACTATATAATTTTTTTTTTCAAATTTTATACTCTTTAATCTAATATTTTTTTAAATATTTCTTTTATCATATTTTCTAACTCTATTTTTTAATTCCAAAAATTTCTCTCTTTAATCAATAATTTTAAATCCTTAATTAAATTTATTTTTCAATTTTCAAAGTTAATATTAAAAAAATTAAAGTTACATTATTACATCTTCCCTTATCTTTTTTTTTAAAAAAAATTATAATTTCTAATTTCTTTTATAATTATCTATTTTTTAAAATTTCTTTCAATGTGCTATATAATAATTTTTTTTTTCAAATTTTTTTCTATTAATTATATAAATAAAGTAGTGAAATTTTAATAAATCCGTGCAACACACTAGTTCTTAGAAAATCTTCCACAAATAACTTTCTGCATCTTGGTCCAACCAGGGCATCGAAAACAAAACACAAAAAGGCCGATGTGAATTATCCTGTGAAAAATCTATACTTATCTTCGGGCAATTATTAAATATACTTATATACCTTACTCAATTGATAAATGTACCTCCCTCCTAATTTTTTCCCCAAACCTATCCCTTCTAAAAATTAATGTTTGCAACGAATTTTTACGGAATGTATTTAAACAGTCTGAAAAGTAAATTCTAAAATATGTTGACACATTCCTGAATTTACTTTCCGGAAGAAAAAATGGAATAACGGGGAGAGAGTAAAACCCAGCTGCATCACTCACGTCCTTCTCTTTTTGGCAAAAAAGCTTTTTTTTTTTTTTTTTTTTTTTCTTCTTTCTAAAAAAACAGCTGAAATCACAAAACTTAAAGCTGTCCCAATAAGCTCTTAGTCTTAATTATCTCAGTTCATCTCTTATAATAAACTATTTTCACATCACTCACGATTCTCTATAGCTCTACCATTTCAAAGAGGCAAAGTCTTATGCAGAAACAGTGACTCAAGATGATTGGAATGGGGGCATATATATAAGCTGAACTTTCAGCCTTTACAGAGAAATTGTACGTGAAAGTGAAACTCATGAAATTAAACATCCTCATGACAACAAGACTATGGAATGCAAGTGGGAATTGTCTATTTACAACCATCTGAAACTCATGTCATGTCATGAAACTAAACACTGAAAAAGTCACAAATAAGCCTAGCTTATATAGAGGCCATTCACAGTGAAGCCGCCATCAACACAAATGGTTTGTCCTGTTATGTAAGAGGCTGCAGGTAAGCAGAGGAATGCCACCAACGAAGATACCTCCTCTCCCTCTCCAAACCGTCCAAGAGGGGTTCGTGGAATGTAAGCATTAGCAATTTTTCCCTCTTTTAAATACTGCAAGTGCAACGAAACAATGATAAGATCAATGCCCTCATTCCAGAGAAAAAAAAGAATAATAATACACTAACAATAACAAACAGAAAATTTACCTCCTCAGCCGCAGGGGTTCTGATTACCCCCGGTGCAACGCAATTAGTCCTTATATTGTCTTTTGCCCATTCACATGCCAAATTTTTTGTCATTTGGTTCATTGCTCCTGCATGTTAATTATTACATATACATTTTGAAATTACCAGTTAGGCACTCAGTTTAAGTTTACTACCCTCTCTATCACTTTAACAGGAAATTCAATATAAAACAATTTACCTTTTGTTGCACTATACACAACGGATCCTATATTTATTGATACCACACCACCAATGGAGGATATGAAAACGATGCTTGCAGCTTCGGAAACTTTTAGGAGAGGATGTGCAAGCTGGCATAGGTGGAAAGCAGATTGCAAATTTGTATTCACCAGAAATGAGAAATCTTCCTCTGTGTAATCCAAGAGATCTTTCCATATGTTTGTTCCCACGTTGTTTACCTAAATCCATATATTAATGTAAGCCAAATATGATAGAAAATTAAAACATTAACGCAAAAAATATTCCTAATTACAAAATGGATTTCGAATTATTCCTTATAGTATTTATTGAAAATGTTGAAAAAATAACTTCAACTACTCAATTCCATGCCGTTGAAAGAATTACTCACAAGGATATTAAGTTTGCCATTAAACTGAGAGGAGAGTCTAGTTATGAGGTCTTGTCTGTCTGCAGGAGACGCCACGTCACAGACAGAACCAGTTACACTGTATCCTTTGGTAGTCCATTCATTTAAGGATTCATTGAGTTCAGCTTCGTTCCGAGCGCAAGTGTGCACAGTGGCCCCAAGCTGTGCCAACTCCTCCACGATAGAATATCTATAATTAGAATATTATATCAGATGGATGATGAGAAACATGTTTGTACAGATAAATTACCCAAACAATTAAGCATTAATTATGTCCACTAGCTTTGTTGTTTGTTTTTAATTGATACCAGTTGAGAAACAGTTATTTTGAGTAAAGACTTTTAAATTAAGTATAGTATAGTATACATGTAGTATAGGAACATAAAATGAAATGAATAAATTAAAGTGGAAGAAGAAGGAGAGAAGATAGTAACCCGATTCCTTTGGATCCACCGGTGACCAGAGCTGTCATCCCCTGTAAAGACCACCTGTTACTTTTGCTGCCTCAGCCATTTTCTCTTAAAACTTGAAAGAATATGAAGCTGTAATGTAAAATATCCGACACTAAAGATTTCTCAATGGGTTGTATTTATAATGGTTAATTCTTCTGTATGTACACCCACCGAGGAAGTTGAGAGTTAATGTGTAGGCTGCTTAACCTCATTGCTTTTCGATCCCTGTCCAGACTCCAGAGTCCTTTTCCGAGTAGCCGACTGCGCAGGCAGTTCTTTGATTTGATAAAAAGTTACTGTTATTTTCTTTCTTTCTTTCTTATCACTTATCATATTCTTTTACTTTTTTTCTCAAACTTTTGTTTTATCTTTCTATCACTCTTTCTTACTATTCAAAGCCATGTGATTATGTGAAACTGATTAGTGTCATCGAAAAAAAGAATCTCCATTTTCATTTTTTTTACTTTATTTTTTATTTTTTACACTTTACAAATAGAAATAAAATAAAAATAAAACGTATTTTCTCAAAATAAATGGTTTTATTAAATAAGAATTTATTATTACGCAACAATTACATTTGATAAAATTTTCTATTCTTTTTTTTTTATTTAAATTTTTTATATAATTATCTTAATTTAAAAATAAAAATCTTTATTATCTTTTACACTTTCCTGTGTCCACAAAGCCTTCAAAGTGTAGCTTTATTCTCTTTTTTTTCTATTTTCTCAAAATACCAATTGACATCTAGTGAGAGAAAGAAAAAATATTGATGTTATAGGTGTTATGATATGGTAGAAAGAGAAATGATAGATATTAGTTAGGTGTTTAAAAAAAAATAGATATTCAAATATTATTGCCCTAAAAAAAAATATGATTGTGACCGAGTATAAAGCATTTGTGATTAGGGTAAAAAGCATTTGTGATCATGAAGCCTCGGTTCAGCCAAGCATCTATAACAGAACACAAAACAGGATGTATTTAGATAGGAGACATGATAAGGAGGTAGGGCAGACATGAATTATCCATTGAAAAATGGATACTTATCTTTGAGCATGTTTGGAGGGTAGTTAATCACGTCTATTGAGTCAAAATGTTGAAAGTTACAATAAAGAGTTTTCATCTTAGTGTATGTTGTTGATGCAAGTTCAAACACGCACTTTGCCGCTAGTCGTCATTGATGATTAAACTTTAGGTAATGCACGTTATACTAAATTTTTATTTTCAATTGAATTATTTTTTGAAAATAAAATAATTAAGAATAAAATTTTTAGAAAATTTAAAACATAAATTCAGTTATTATACAACTTTCTAAAAAAATATTCCGTTTACAGTCAATTACTCTAAAAAAACAATAACTTTCATTTATAGTTAATTATAACGAAAAGGTTTTATTTTTACTTATAAATAAAAGTGAGAAAATTTTATTCCCACTTATTTACAAATTAATAATTTTAAAAATATTTTATGGCTGAATAATATTTTTATTTATTTCTATATAATTCGAAGAAACATTATTATTATTATTATTATATCACTTTACTAACAATATTTAACCATTTTTTATATCAAAGATAACCTTAATTAGAGAAGCCCGCTGTCATGTAATCCTTTATACTTTGACGATATATAAAATAAATATTAATAACTTCAGAATAATAAAAAATGGAAATAAAAATATATTATAAATATAAATATGTAATTTTAATTTTGTAATTTAATTACTGTATTATAATTAAATTTGATTAAATTCAAATTTAGACGGCTGTTTTACTAAACCCCACCATGGTGAAAACGAAAATTCCTGTTCGAAATCTAAATCCCACCTTGGTGAAGTTTTTTTTTTGTTTGTTTTTTGCGGATATTTCTTGCACACCACTCCACTAATGTAGACTTGCGATTGCGAATCTTTCATGCACCACTCTACTAATGTTCCATTTTGGAACAATTCAAAATCGACTTTTCTTTTACCTGGACATGACATAGATGCTTACAGAATAATGTTTATAATTTTATTTTAAGAACAATTTAAATTTCTTTTATGATTACAATTTACAAGTAATAAATCAATGTACCATAAAAAGTTACATTTGGCTACGCCTCATCGCAAAACCAAATAAAATCAATTAAATGATGTCTCATCCTGGTGTTATCATAGATTCTTAAAACTTATGATTAGGAAGGAAATATAAAGTATACATGGCTAAGGATTTTTAATACAAGGGAGGGGGGAAATCTGCAAATTTTGAGGGTTAACATTGAAGAGAGTAAACTTGAATTTTAGAACACAATAAACCTTCTAGTGCACCGTGTAAGGTATTAGATGCAGTTTTTAGGTGAATCATAGTTTTATTTTGATGATTCTTATAAAAAATATTTACATTAAATATCAACTTACGTATGTTACTGATGTTATTTCGATGATCATATATATGAAATTTTTAATGATCATATACACAATCGCTCCTCATAATAGTTAGATCGTAGAATTGTTTCCCCAATCGGCCAAACTACATATGATCATATGGATTCACCATGCAATTGAAAGGAAAACATGCCCAGTACCACCACATTTCCTTCTTGAAAGACATGTTTTGTCAAACCTGGCAAATCAGGACCATTTGGTTCAGTAAATTTTGAAGTTATAGCTATTGATGAAAAAAATTATTGGAAATCTTCCATTAATAGGACGGGCCATACGTTGTGATTTAGTACAATAAAAGAACTGCATTAGCAGATTCCAAAACCTTGGAATGGCCTACCAGGGGTTGGTTAACTTTTGATGTGGACTAAAAGCTCAAAACTCTTGGAAGTTTGACAGAGAAGTAGAGAACCATGCATTCAGTTCTTCACCATGCCAAATGCTCCAAAGGAATGGCAGGTGTGAAGAAAATTATTGAGGGGGCATGATATAAGCTGCAACTCTTAGAACTGCGTTGTTGGGTAGAAACCATTCACGGACATTCCTCCATCAATACAAATAATCTGGCCAGTGATGTATGATGATGCTGGTAAGCAAAGAAAAGCAACAAGAGAAGAGACTTCTGCTGGATCTCCTAGGCGCCTAAGAGGAGTTCTGGAGTACACTTCTTCCAGATAGTCTTTGTTGCTGAGCACCTAAAAGAAGAGGAGGGTAAAAGTCAGATAACGTTTGATATCTGATCCACCGCATTAGACATATGTGTTTTAGAGCACCATGCAAGTTCTTGTCAGACCAAGATTCCAAATGCAATGCAATAAACCCAACTGTAATATTGTTACAGGAATGGAACACTGGTGACTACTGTTTGGAGTATTCACATAGCTAATCTGCAGCACCAATTTAAGGTCAGGATAATCACAAATTAAAATTTAGGCAGTAACAAAGCCAAAAAAATGTCCAAGATGCATACTTTTTCTTTGATTTCTATGCTAGGAAAATGCAATTTATTGGTGCAAGAGTACTAGTAGTATGTTACAGGGCTTAGGGCGATATACTGATTTTAGATTCCCAATCAAATCCAGGATTGTCCAATTATGGGATCAGAAAAATGTCTTAAAAATCTTCTCCTTGGATAATTTGGAGGTACAAACTAGTAAGAATCTATTATGTCTCTCTGTTTCTGCCATATTGTGTAAATTTGCTTGGTCTAACAGAAGCTAGAGGTTGTGCATTTAGATGCAAATTATCAATGAGATGTCATACATGCTTGTGGAGGAGTTGCTGTTCCAGAGGACTGGATTCAAAATAAAGTAGCTGGTTTAGTAATTTACCAGACAATAGACTTGCAACAATCTACCTAAGAGGGCACTTTCGCAGGAAGAACATTGAGGAAAGAGATTGATTATGTATATCTACCAACTACCAAGAATCAAGATATAAAGATCAATTCTGTTCTGTTGAAATAGAAACTTGCAAACGAAATGGAAGACTTAAGAACTAGAGGTATACTTGTAATTTCAAAGCTGTTCTGTTTTCAAAATAGAAAAATGCTAGCAACACACTCTTTAACATACTCCTAACATACTCTCTGCCATTGGTTGAACTTTGTTGAAATCACAAAAATAGTGTGGGTTCACTCCTTATTTAACGAACCCTACTAATGATTTTGTAGTTTTCAATAAATTTTAATCAATAGAAAATAGTGTGTTAGAAGGAGTGTGCTGCTAACACTCCTCTTGGAAATAAGTCTTCATGCATACAACCAAATTTTTCAAAAAAGTGAGGAAAAAGTGATGGTATACCATGATACTAGTCAGTGTCATAGATAGCTCATTCTAACTAAAGGTTACAGGATAAAGCGGAAGAAAATTACCTGCTCTACCATTGAAGTTTTGATGTACCAAGGTGCCACTGCATTACTCCTTATATTGTCTTTTGCCCACTCACAAGCTAGATTTCTTGTCAGTTGATTAATTGCCCCTATAAAACAGAAAACAAACAGATGTTCAAAATTCCATAAACCGATCAACATCACAGCATTTGTTAAGCAAGCTGCAATATAGCATTAAGCAGTTAAATTACCTTTCGTTGCTCCTTGAACAGACATTGACTTGAGTGAGACAAAACCAGAAACAGACGAGACAAACACAACACTTCCCATTCCCGATGCTTTCAAAAGTGGATATGCAAGTTGGCATAAATGAAAGACGGATCCCAAATTGGTATCAATAAGAGTGGAAAACTCTGCACTTGTGAAGTCTGTCACTGGTTTCCGAATGTTTGTCCCTACATTGTTTATCTATACATCAAATTAATCAGGTTATATGTCTACATAAAGAGGGCTTACTAATCCAAAGTGAACCTCAAAGCAATCCAGAACAAAAAAAAAAAAAATGCATATTTTGACCCTTGATAGCATGGGAAGAAAATGAACATGTTGCAAGACTGAATATCTACAGGTGGTCCGATAATAGACCAAATACGAATAATCTGATAGGCTTAATAACAATCACAAGAATAAACTTTGATACCATCTTATAATTTGGATTTGAAGTTTGAACCTAATTCAATCTTAAAAGTTAGCTCATAAGTCATAAGATGAAGATTATTCTCTACTCATATACACTATTTTAGTCATATCAATAGTCAATATCTCAAACGACAACTTACAAGGATGTTGAGTTTCCCGTGGAAGAGAGAGGAAACAGACTCCATCAGTGCCTCCCTCTGGTGTGGAACTGAGACATCACAAACTGAGCCAGTGACATCAAAACCCGAATCATTCCATTTCTTCAGGCACTTAGTGAGATCGTGCTCATTCCTGGCACAGGTATGCACTCTGGCTCCAAACCCCGTCAATTCCTCCACAATGGCGTGCCTTTACAAAATTAGGATGAGGTGAAAAGGGGTGAGAAATAGAAGGAAGCATGGGTGTGAAAGTTGAAATGTTGGTTACCCTATTCCGCGAGTGCCACCAGTGACGAGAGTTGTCATGCCCTGAAGAGACCACCTGTGCTGTGTGGACTGGCTCCTAATGCGATTGGACTGTGATTTTTTTCTTCTATGGTTGAATTTGAAAATGAAAGAGGAGGTTGTGCGGCTTGAGAGTAATGGAAGATTACAAGTTGGATTTATGAGGGAAGCCTGATGCATTTTGTGCTAATCAGTAATCAGTAATCAATGTCAGATCGGGATTCTTCTTTTTAAGGTAGTTTGATTTTCCATAACATTATCTAGGACTAGGACAAGTTGATTCAAAGGATTCTGTGCGTGCACTGATTGAGATTTGATCATCTCCTGAGTGTGAGGGGGGAGTTTTGAGGCAAAGGCTTGACAAAATTCAAGGAGCTGCCTGCCTAAGATTTATTGTTACTTGTGAAAATAAAATTTTGATATAGTTTTATGAATTTAATTGGATTATGTTAATAGTATAAAAGTTTTTATATTATATTTAATCATGGATTAAAAATTATTATTTTAAAAGTTATATTTATAATGATTTTTAATTCTTTTAAAACATAATGCTTTTTAATTAATTCACAATATAAAAAACTTTACACAGTATATCAAAATTAAATTCTATTTTTATATAAAAGAATTTATTTTTTCTTTACATGATTCTGACCGTCAAAAGCATTTGTGTTTAGTAAGCCAATTTGAAGCCTTTAACTTGAGTTCTTCACAACTTGCCTACCCAATTTCACAAGGAAATTGAAATCTCCATTTGTAATCCTTTGACTATAAATGAATCGTATAGCTATATGAGCTTTTGAAACTACGTTAAAAATGGGAATGAGTCTTCCTCCAAGTCTTGAGATATAGGAGAGTGAATTTGTTTGCTTGGACTAGTAAAGTAATTAGTAAACCTCAAGCTTAAGAGTGACTTGTATGTCGAAAATGCCCAAGGTAATTTGCACTTTTGTCCTTCAAGCTTTATATATACTTCAAAAATAATAAATTTCATTCTTCCTAGAATATATATTCATTTCATTAAAATCATGACACTTAATATACACGGTTATTTTTTGAGATAAAAATAAGGGGAAATTTTCAAATTTCAATCTTTAGCTGGTCTTCCCTGTGATTTGATGGTTTGTAGTATGATTCTCAAACCTCACGTCCTGGGATCGAAACTAGCAGAAGCAGAAGAAATAAAAACTTCAATCTTCATTCTCTAACACGAGATGTAAGACGGTGCTGGATTCCCTTCTTCAAGACCCATGCGGTTTTTTTGTTTTGTAAATATATTTGTTCGACACAAAGCCTAGGAGAAGATGATCACGTACCTCGTCCCTACACGGGTGTGTGCTGATTCTCCAATGGTGACCAACCAAGTTTTGCAATACTGAGAGTGTAAGATTCTAATATTCAAGTCAATATGAGTCAAAAGATAAAAAGTTAGGGATAGAATAAATGCATGGTGACCAGGTTTGGAATTTTATCTTGGGTTACCAACTTTGTGGACAATCTATTGGGCTGTTATTCGTAACTAAAACAATGAAATCATGTTTCCGTTGTAATATATAGGATGGAAAAAAATTGAACAACGGAAATGTAATTCCGTTGAACTATTTTCAACAGAATCGTGTTTCCATTGTTCACTAAAGGGGTAAAAAAAAAATAACCACTGAAACATGATTCCATTGAACTATTTTCAACGGAATCATGTTTTCGTTGTTTACTAAAGGGGTGGAAAAAAAATAACAATGGAAACACGATTCCATTGAACTATTTCAACCGAATCGTGTTTCCATTATTATTTTTTTCATCCCTTTAGTAAATAATGGAAATATGATTCTGTTGAAAATAGTTCAACGGAATCGCATTCCGTTGTTCAATTTTTTTTTTCACCTTATTCTGAAATGGAAGTATGATTCCGTGGTGAAATATACAAAACGGACACCTAATTTAGTTGCCTCTTCTCTCCCACAAACAACGTAACACCAACTCTTCACTCGCGCAAACAATGCAACACGGTACTGGGATCATCAAACCCATTCAACAAAACACAAAACAAAACAAAAAACAATTTGGATCTAGGTTGCGCGGTGCTGGGATGGCACGGGGATGCGTGGTGTCACGCGGGGTGCGAGGCGACGTGGGGTCGCGCAGGCGACGTGCGGAGGTCGCGCAGGGGTCTCGCTGGCGGCTTGGGGTCGCCGGCTGTGCGGGGTCGCAGCTTCGCGCAAAGGTGGCGTGGTCTCACATGGGTCGCTGGGCTTCGCGCGGGTGTCACGGGGTAGCGAGGTCACAGCATCGCGCAGGGGTCGCGTGGTGGCTCGAGGTTGCGAGGGTGGAGCGGGGTTTGCGTGGGGTGGTGCAGGGAGGCGCGGGGGTTGCGCGGGGTGGTGCAGGGTGGCGCGGGGTGCTTGCAACAAGTTAGGAGAGTGGGAAGTCTAAAGGAGAAGGAGAGGGGTGTAGGGATTTAGTGAGTGAGCATAAAAGAGATTTCAGTTTATGAGGTGAGAATAACAACTCCCAACAAATCTATTGGGCTCTTATTGGATTTTGGCAGATTCTAGAACAATATTTAACCATCACTTCAAAACCCTCCACTGCCCAGGTGGTTGACAAATATATTTTATATTTAATCTCCAAATGTATAAAAAAATTACTGCCTAAGATAAAAAAAAAATGCGGGTCAAATGATAGAATGTGCTGGTATATATATATTTTTTATAAATATGTGAAATGGCATCTTATATGAAGCATCATTTAAAAAAAGTATATTTTTTCCAGAATTGTCGTACTTCTTTTGTAAATTCAATAGATTAAAATTATAGCTTTTTCCCATTAGAAATAATATTTGTGGTGATTGGTGAAAATGAATTAAAATTTCAATTTATTAATTCATTTGTGATGATTCGGTTGAATTGTTGTGCTTTAGCTTAAACAAATAAAGAAATGATTGGTAAATATTAAAAAGTTTATGGTTGAAAAAAAATTATAAATTGTATAGTGAACTTCAATCAAAGTCAAATTATTATACGTATATATAGAGTACATATGAACAATATTCTCTCTTTTTTAGTCTTTCGCATTTGATGTGACCTGATAGGATCATCAAAAAGGAATATAAGAACAACTTCAACGGGAGTTTCTCTCCTAACACCTACAGTAATTTGAAACTCACAAGTGAAAGTAATTAGCCCAAATATATTATTTGTATTAGCTATTTTCTCATGTCTTTTAGATTGTCTATATGAACTCTCTTCATTTTCTAGTACGAGATAATGGGAAAGATCGACTTCAGAAGAATAGATAACTCCACTTTCAGATTTTACAGACAAGCTTTTATTGCACTATCACTATATTCCGCGCTGGATATGTTACTTCATTTTCAGAGCATGACTAAGGGAGTTTAGCTAAGTTGGTTGAACAAGATATGTGAATTATTGTAGACTCTCTAGTATCTATATTTGATTCCTACGGATCCAAAAAAAAATAATTCGTAGCATGATAAACTTATTTGATTTATGAAATCATAGAATAGAACGGTTGAAATTCTGACTTCTGCAAACCATATATGCGCTTGCAAAGATATTAAGGGTGTGTTGGGTGTGTTTGGTTTGCAGTTGAATTAGCCAAAACAGTCGTTGAACGGAGAAGTAACAAATTATTATTTCTCATTTTTGTGCTTTGGAAAATGAGATTTTCCGTTTGCAAATGATGCAAACGGGTTTCCAAACACACACTAAAATTGCTTATAAGGGAGAGTAAAGTTGTTATGAGTGATTACTGTTAGTTATTCTGTTATAGTAGATGCCAGACTACCTTACCATAATTTCGTCTATACATAGGTGTAAATTAATTGTTATATTATTACTGTAACATTGAATCACAGTAGCAAACTAGCTATGCTATGCATATGCGTGTATTGATATATATCCAACGTTCTAAGTTCCTCTTTCTTCTTTATTTGCTCCTCAATATGTCCAACTGGCTTAATGCAATGCTTTGGTGGTTTCTTTCCAAGTGGAAGACGTTCATGGCTACCTTTATTGTGTCGGTTTGGTACAACCGTCAACCAAGATAAATTCCCTGTACCAGCTACGAATCCTCTGGTTAGGTTTGGTTCTTTTTATTGTTTCCTTAATTTGCATATATGCATTGTCCCAAACAACAACTACCAAATCAGATTCATATTCAATGTTCAGGACGGCTAAACACGAAAACATAGAAGACTGTGTTTGACTAAACATTATTATGGAAGTGGCCGGTCAAGTAGCAAACACCAATATGAAATTATAAATTAATTAACGATTATTACTATAATGACTTCTCCATAGTTTCAACATAAATTAATCAAGGCAGTTTTAGTATTTCAGATTTCATTTTAGATTATATATTCATCTAGATAATATAGTTTGAAGTTTCGGAAACACCGGAAAGCATTAATTGGGTTCAACTTTTAATGAGGTAATATAAATGGTAAATATGTCTTTAAAAGATTAATAAATAAAAATCTTTCATTAGAAATCACAGTAATGTTATAGTAGTATTAAAAAAATAATAAAAATTGATTTTTTTTTTTATCAACAAATGTTAGTTGTTAATTTGTTAGCAGAAAAATAATAAAAATTGATAATATTTTTTTATAAAATATTCTTTCTAATTTTAATTTCTTAATCTGTATCATAAAAGTACTTGTTAACATTTTCCTGAAAGAAGAATATTGTACATAAGTAACCCGTCCAAGTTAATTATCTCCTCATGAATTTGTTTGTATTACTCAACTTCAATTAAGTGGTTCAATCTCAAGCCCATACAGGTCTGCATGCAACTAATGTCGCTGTAAACTAACTAGTTTTACGTTTTTCAATAAAATTAACTAGTTTTTTTGTCAAAAAAAAAATTAACTAGTTTTAATATGGTATAGGGGTAAATAAAAAACTCAATTTTTTTTTACTATTTTATAAATCAAATGGTCACATTGTAGACGATTGCGTGATTCCTAAGATGACCTTTTCATCTTGAGAGAGAAACCAATTAATTAACGATACAAATATATTATTTTAGCCTTTGCCCCACAGCTCACGATAATTTGCTCTGAGAAATCATCTTTGTCTTAACTTTCTTCATTTCGTGCTGGAAAGCATAGACCACTCTATGTTATTCAATATGTAGAGAAAGAAAGAGAAAGAAGAGAGAGAAAGGAAGAGAAATATAGGCATAATAATTAATAAGTGATATGAAATTATAGGGGAAAAAAGATATAAAAAAATGATAAATATTGATGAAATAATTATAAAATGGAGTTATTCATGTATCACCACTCTACTTTAGAAATTAGAACAAATTTAGAGCAATATTAGTTTTTAAACCTTTTTTTCCTAAAAAAATCATACATGATACATACAGTTTTTAAGAGCATGCATCTAATATCAGATTACGCGGTTTTAGTTTCATTTTAAAAATAAATATTTAATCATGTTTTCAATTTTAATGAAGAAATTTAGGGTAAGGTTTCTACTTATTATTAAGAGTTCCTTCGGTTAAAAGTTTATGCAAGAATCACATTGAGTCAATTTTCTATCTTATTCAGTAAATAACAACAAAACATGTTTACGTAAGATTTTTAAAATAAATTTTATTTAACTATTAATGTCCTGTTGTTTTAAACGATAAACGACATTTGAACAATTCTTTTATGTAAAAGCTACATTCTGAAGTTCCGTTTCTCATAATAATAATTATTATTTTCTTATAACCCAAACTCTGTTTGAATAAAAAAAATAAAATAATAATCTCTTGTAACCCAAATCCTGCTTCATATTAGTTGATTTTGAGACAAAAACCATTGTTTTTCTAAAAAAAAAAAAAAACAACTTCACAATCAACTATATATAAAATTTAGTTTAAACTAATTAATATGGCTCACATCTTTCAAATCCTTACAAACACTTAAAAAAAAACATTTTACTTTTACAGTACCTAGCAAAATTAAGCAACTAAAATAATTATTTTTACACTGATTTTATTATACACTAGTAAAAGCAATGAAGCATGTTTGCTGATACAAATTAAATGATCCATATAAAAATATATCAATAACAAGCTAGAAAGCTACCTAAAAAAAACTTAATTAGAAAGCAAGCTCATATTATAGGGAACATACGGTATAGTATATATAATTACACGAATTTTATATAGTTAAATACATAGTATATATATATATATATATAAATTTGTTTGATAGTAACGTTACATTGGGAGTTTATGCGACAATATTTGAATCTAACGTAGGCCGAAAGCCACAAGTTGTCCAGAATACTTGACCCAGTAGTGTTTGCAGCCTTAGCTATTTTGTCCTTTGCTACAACTCAAGCTGTAAAACATATCCAGGAAGTTACATTCTCATTACATGGCATTTTCATAAAATAATAAGATGAAAGCAGCAGGCCTTAATTTGTATGTGTCCCCATTAATTCAACATATAAAACCAATTCTATCTGCCTTTGTTGACCATCATCTATATCTCTATTCCTATCTACACACACTACTTCATTCTTACATACCTAATTGAAAGTTGAATAACTAATCAAATGGAATCTGATCATCATGATCATCAAGCTGCAGCATCAGAAAATCCCTCTGATGGAGAGGAGCAAGGTGCAAGTCACGTGACATCGAGGTCCTACGAGTGCAACTTCTGCAAAAGGGGCTTCTCTAATGCACAAGCACTAGGGGGACACATGAACATCCACAGAAAAGACAAAGCCAAGCTCAAGCAACAACAATCTTCAAACCAAACTCAACAGCAGGATCAGGCCAAGTCTGGTGAAGAGATCAGCAACAAACCAAAATGGAATTGGAATGTGTCTCAACAAGAACATGCCTCCTCCAGAGCCATTCACACAAGGCAGCTTCCACTCTTTGCCGAATCACCAAATAGCAGTGAAATACAAAAGCCACAAGGTCAAAGTCAAACTACTACTGAACAAACTTTGTTATCTAACCAAGATTCCTCAGCGGAGTTAGACCTTGAACTGAGACTAGGACCTGAACCACAGGATTCATCATCAGCAGAAGCGGGTACAAGAAATTTTTTTTGAGTTCAATATCCTCAACACGTAATTAATTATTTGTAGATGTCCATGAACCGCCCCTTTTTTATTGGTGAAAAGAATTCATATACTGTTTGATTTTGTTTTCGCAATTTTACTTTTGAATTCGATCATTGCTTTGTATTTTATTTTATTTGTTGGTTGTAAAATTTACGGGATATATATACTTCTGATTACTGCTTTTGATTCGTTTTGTTTTGGGTACAATTTTGAGTCTTGAACTAAATTTCTTGCACCACATTCCAACAATGGCCTCAAACCCTATTAATTAATCTAATCGATTCTTATTCGACTCAGGCACACCAAAATTAAAGTAGAAGCAACAGTTGATATATATGCCGCTTGCCCTTGCCTGATGTATGTAGATTATGCTTTCCTAATGAATATGATGATGCTAAGGAGTGAAAACATGTACATCATATGATGTTAACCTCAGAATAAATTTTATATATGTATGTATTTTGTTTTCATTACATACAAGATTTTATTGTCGATTAGAACCAAGTGAGCTAGCCTTGCCATCTTCAACTACTTAGTAATCGATAAGAACAAGGCAATTTACTAGCCTGTATCTTATATATATGGGATTAATCTATTTATCAAATATAAAGTTTAGAACGCTAGCTAACCGCTAGCTGTGCAAACAATATATATCAATAATTTTAAATTCTCTCCATTGAGATGTCAATCATGCTTAATGTTAAATTTGTAGTTTTTCTTCATTCTTAACTTCTGATTGAGTTTCCATTTTTCTTCTATATATCTTTAAGCATGTCAACATATTCGTAACATAAGTAATTTGTTATCTTTTGGAGTATTCAGCTTAACGAGTTTCTTCACTAATCGTTGTGGCTCCAGAAATGCTAAACTTTTCATTCTCTATAACGTACTCTATAACCATCAATTGTCTACACTTTTCTCATTTATTGTGATTCGCGTAACCCGTAGGATCTCTGCATGCAGTGGCAACATCTTTGTTTGGCTACATTTAGCTTGCATGTAAGAAATAGTTTACCAAGTGATAAAATTTTGGCGACACATTTCTCTTCAAAGGTCGAGATTTAAAACTTCACGAAGCTAGCACAGAGATTTCACAACAAAAGGTGTACCTGATAAATAAGAGTTTAAGTGATAAGAGTGTACTGCATGCATAGAGTGTTTTATATTGACTTACCCACATAATCTTGGGTTTCTCCTAGTCCTTACATACAAAGAAGGGTTTTTTTTTTTTTTTTCCTTCTTTGAGCTTGAGTGCAAGTATTCTTTTAATTGACACTCTAGGATTAACCCCAGTAACATGCACTATATTAGCAAAGAGCATCGTTTGTTCTGCGTTGCTTGTACTTGTCAGCAGTTTGAATTGTAAAATTTGAAACGTTAACAAAGGTGAAATATGATCTTAGTTAAGAATGGCAAACAAAAGTGGCTTATGTATATGTGATTCCTTGTTGAAATTGTTTACTGTTCTTTACTCTAGATTGATGACAAAAATGCATTTTGTCTGCAGTTTCTTATTTAAACCGCTGACAATATAGTAAATTTTGTTAAAGGTTTATAGTATTTATGAACTATTGACATTTTTTTTAACAAAAATCCTTTCCATGTACCAATTCCTCCCTTTCCAGATGATTATGCATGCATATGAATATTGTACCAAACATATTTTGGGAAATCAAATTCATAATATTTTACATGTTATAATAGCAAACAGTATTGATCAATTTACACACACAATACATAGATAATTTACACATGCATAAATGTTTTAAAAAATTATACAAAGATTTTCCTGTTTTTTCAAATTTCATTATATGGACTCAAGCATGGGGTTACTATGATGACCTCTTGAGCTTCACATGGAAATGAATGGAAATACAAATAAATAAGAGATAATTAAAGTCAGTTTAAAGGAAAGTCTAAATTGTAATTTTAATCCTCTTTAATTTTTTATAATGTAATTTTGATCCTCTTTTTTTTTCACGATTTTGATCTTCTTATTTTAGAAAATCCATAATTTTGGTTTCATTATCAATTTTACATATATTTTATTTCTTTTATTTTGGTACAATTAAATCCTAGACCTAATATATTTATTTAAGGTACCATAAAAAAATTAATTAATTAAAAGATAAAAATAAAAAAATAAACATATGCAAATTTGAAAATTTGACCAAAATTGTGAATTTTCTAAAATAGAAAAACCTAAATTGCATATTAGAAATTAAAGAATGACTAAAATTATAATTTAGCCTTGGGGAAATGTTTTTGATTTTTTTTAAATAGTTATAAAACTGTATTTTATTTTTACTTTAATTCTTCTTTTAAAAAGATTTAGAGGGCGTTTGTTTCACGGATAACTTTTTTAGTCCCGGGAATAAAGGGGTGGAAAAATTTATCTCATGTTTGTTACAAAGTAATAAAATAATTAATTCCGGATATATTTTTTCCTGGGAAAACAATAATCTCACATTTCAGCCAATATTTAATTTCGATAGAGGGGGTAGGGAAAATTTATTCATATGTGATAAAATCCGTCTTCATGAGTAAAAATTCAAATCTACCATTTTCCACATTTGGTATAAAAAAAACATCTTTAACACAATAAGGATATTTTAATAATTATAATATATATTTCCAGGAAAAAATAACTCAACCAAACACATATTCTAATTATTCCTGGGAATATAAAAAATATTCCCAACCAATTTTAATAGTTAACCAAACATATTTTTTAATAATACCCGAAAATAACATTTCCATATTATATTTTCAGGAAAACATATTCTCATGACTAAAAAAATTATCTGTGAAACAAACGCTTCCTTATATAAGAAATAACAAAAACAATTTTTTTTGTCACTTTAACTATTTATGATACAAACATATTTGAAAATAAGGAAACACAATGAAAAGAATACAAAAATATTTTCTCAAATTAAATAAACACTTAATTTTCCTATAGAAAGTCTAAATAGCAACTTAAGAAAAATTTTAAAGTGACAATCTATCGCACATGTACAAGTTATCCGACATCATATAATTAAATGATTAGTTGAAGGTATGTAAGCCTAAAAGCATTAGGCTCTTAGACCATAGTCACAATACAATCATAATATTCGGCTAATTAATGGCCAATTATGAAGCTCAACGACAGGACTAGGTATTTGCATTGATCCTAGCTAGTAGCCTCTAAGATAATGCTCGCCGTATATTTTTCAACTAATCAACCTCCATTCGTCCAGGATATGTGCATAAGGAAAGGCATCATTACCATTGTAAGTCTATGGCTTACTCCAATACCAAATACAATTATTAATTTGTGAAAAATCATCATATTTGTCAGAAGTTACGCCCTTTGAGAAGGTAATTATGTGTTCTGGTTAGAGCTTTGTAACGAGAATATGAAATACTCAATTTATAGTCCTATTTGATAAATCTCCGCAATAAAAAATTTGAAATATTGAAAATAATTCAAATCCTACATTAATTAAACATAGTGTCAAGATAATATATATATATATATATATATATATATATATATATAATTGAGAAATAACACTCACCTTCCAAATTAATTTTGTAAGATTGAGTTAAGCCTAAATTCAATGTTGATCACATGATCCCTATTAATATCTATGTAACATATAATCAAGTATTATTAATTTTTTCTTATAAATTAGAAAACTTAAACAATGTGATGCAGAGATTGATTAAAACCAAAAATAAGTAAAAATGTTGGATTACCTAATAATTTCTCCAGGCAACGTGATATCCCCGCAACACAGGCTAAATCTCACCTAGCATAAGGTCATAATCTTGGACCATTCACAGGGGATCAAATCGACACACTAGGTTTGGGTGAGGCCGATATTGCTTGACACAGAAGAACATTACCTAAGTAGATCTTCAAAAACCACTGTGTGAGCATCACAATTTACAAACAAAATGGTTATGTGTGATTGCAGGAACAACGTAGAGATTACACAGGATAGTTCGTCCCATGACATAAACAAAATGGATTCCCTACCCACTCTAACCAATCGACTCCTATAAATAACATAAAATCGATCCTTTCTCAAATAAGTAATCTAACACTTGTTGTTACTTTACTAAAACTTAAAAAAAAAAAACATACTTCTTTGTACTACTGTATAGTGGGCACTTCTTTGTACTTCAGTTTGCGTCAGACTAAACATATACCTTATGTTTAGTTTGCTTCTTAATAATATTCAGTTTTGGCTTTTCAAAAAAAAAAAAAGGACTTTACTAAAACTGTCATTAACTTGAACATTGAAGTGTTTCCTTGCTGGAACCTACTTCCCTTTACCAACAGAGATCAATACAGTATCATTATCTTGAAATAGTGCAAGTCTAGTTACTACTAATCATCCCCAGCCAAATCAAATAATTTACCGGATAATTAATTCAAATGAGATGTATATGATTTCCCTTAATGTTTTGGTTTCAAGTGTTGCGTCTATAAAAAGGGAAAAACAATCATGAGCATGCTATAAATGTTTTCACCTGAAACATATTGTTTATTAGTATTTCCTAGAACTGTGAAAACGGACCAGCCTGGTCCACTGGGCCCGGCCCACCTCGACCCACCTAATAGGTGGGTCAACCCAACCCGGCTCACTTCTTGGTGAGCCATAAAAATGCTGATCCGGCCTGGCTCACCACAGATTGGTGGGTAAACGGGTTGGCCCACCTAAAATAAAAAAAAAATAAAAAAAATCAATTTTTTTTTAAAAAAAAAATCAATTTTTTTTATAAAAAAATTAGCTTTTATTTTCTTTTGTCATGTAAAAATAGCAATAAGAAGTTGTCAAAATACACCGAAAATAACACATTTTCAAATTTATTAACATTTTTAAATTCAGATTCATATATTCATTAACATCATACATCTCTTAACAAATTTGGATCTATCAAACATTATATATTCACTAACATTTTCAAATTCAAATTAATATATCATCAATCTCAAAGAAACTAAGACAATGTAAAATTTCCTAAATGGTCTAGTGAGGCTTGTGATGTATGTGAGAGAGGGTAGTTTTTTTTTTTTTTTTTTATAAATAAGTGGGCAACTCACGGGCCAACCCGGCCCACCACGGGTTGACCCGTGGTGGGCCGGGTTGTCGGTGGGCCAGGTCAAAATTTTCAAATAATTGGAAGGCATAGATTTTTTTTGACCCGGCCCGGCCCAAACCCGTGGTGGGCCGGGTTGGCCCGCGGGTCACAGCCCATTTTGACAGCTCTAGCTATTTCCTGGACAAACTAATGCGGTGCTAAAACAAAACTATTTCTTACCTCTGTTTAAAATATAATTCGAGACCAAAATCTCGTTACACATATCTCGAATAAAATTATGCCAAACATGGTAATTGAAAATAAAATCAAATTTGCCGCCTCTGAACCATGACTTGAGATAAGTATAATCTAAAAACACACAAGTTGTTAATGAAGCAAGGCAAGACCGTGGCCAAAGACATTATTAATTATTAGCAAGAGAGGGAGAGAAGATAAGGGAAAACCCCGAAAAAAGGGTTCTGAACCAGTACAACTACATAAATATCCTGCTTCAAAACAAAGAACTTTACAAGACCATACACATGCAACCAAATTATCTACGTTAACAGAGACTCAAACAACATAGTTTTATGCCGTGCAAGATAATATGTTCCGCTTCCACTAGTCATCATCAACATAGATAGTCTCTTGCTTGAACAAGCCACCAAATACGTTCCTCACCTCCTTTGGTTTCTCTGCCTGCTTTTGTTTTTCCACCTTTGGTTTAGCAGCACTTCTCTGAGGTGTTTGTTTAACCACTGCTTTGTTAGGCACGAGATTCCGAGCCTTGGCCTGTCCCCTTACAGTGGCTAGCTGCACCTTTGGTTTCTCATCCTCCTCATCAGGCTTTTGGATTGAAGTAGTGATCTGTGAGCTCAACTTTTCCCAGGAAAACCCTGCACCAAAGTCTTTTGCCTTGTTCAAGAGGTTTTCCACCGAAGCCACGGCAGCTGCCTCTGCCTTCTCTTGGGCCTCTTGAGCCAGACTTGCAGCCCGTGCTTCTTGCTGCGAAAGCTTTTTCACCTCTTCTTCCAACTTCTTTGCTGATTCGGCAGCTTCACGGGCCTTCTCAGCTGCCACTCTTGCCTCTTCCTCTGCCTTTGCTTTTTCCTGCATTTCAGCATAGGCTTTCCTTCTTCCATCCTCAGGAATAGTGCTGTAAGAAGAAACTTATAAATAAACATAGAAACACATACTAATCCTCGTTAGAGGGAAGCAATACAAAATCATTGCCCTGCTATAGATGAAAAAGAGAAACAACTAGCTATATATCAACTGTTTTACCTGAAAAGTTCATCTGCACGCTTCAAGGGGGCACTGGGATCCGAGTACACTTTCACAACCTATTTGAAAGAGAAAGAGAGAGAGTGCATTGGTCACCAGAAGGCTTCAATCTTTATAGCTTTACAAATAGAATAATTGAAAGGAAAAATCTTAGATACTAATACAAAATTTTATTATGCCAATTGATGAGGTGAAATTTCAATTCTGATTAGAGAACAAAACTAAAAGTATTTAAGTAAATGCATCTAAGTTTTGTCCTAATTGAAAATCTTCCTACTAATCCTTTTATTAAATGAAAAAAATATGAGAGAAATGCTATTTTGGCTGAAACCCTAAAACAAATGTACTAACTAATTCTTTTGAACATATACTTACTAACATTAACTGAAATTTATAGGTCTCACTTCTTGTTTGATAAGTTTAACTCACGATAGTGTGTTACGAAAAGCGTATTTAAAAATGTGTTGCTAGAACTCATCAAAATATTAATGTTTTTTTCTTTTATATTTTCAAGTTTACTTCTTCATTCGATACTAAAGTATTAAGATGGGGATTAATACATTACTCATCTCAATTAGATATGAACAAACACTAGATGCATTATCCAGCAAATGTAAAAGGGGATACCTTGTTTTCTGCTACCTCAGTGTTGGAGAAGACATCAGCCACCAACGATGCAATCTTGGACTTGGCTACCTATAACAACCATTAATTTTCTAAGAAACTATTACCTACAAATAAGAATGGTAATAAAGGGAGGGAAAAAGAGATACAATATCCTTGTGATATTATCGCATACATTACATTACTTTATAGTCGTTTGCACTGGCGCTTCCTTCGCCCAAGACGACCACATTGTAGGAACTCTCTGGTGAGTAATCATCGGTCAAACTTGTCTTGATGAAGGTGTATTTGATGTCCGTTTCAATCACTTTCTGCAGGAACT
This sequence comes from Pueraria montana var. lobata, assembly GCA_026413185.1. NCBI lineage: Eukaryota > Viridiplantae > Streptophyta > Magnoliopsida > Fabales > Fabaceae > Pueraria > Pueraria montana. The sequence continues at coordinate 10,944,482 of CM048654.1, forward strand.
CTTGTATGGTCAACGGTTGAGACCGGGAGAAGAGGTTGTTGAAGAAGGATGAGAGGCCATCCAGTACGTTGTAGGTTGAGGTCCCCGCGCTGCTCTCGTCATAGACGACGGCCACGTGGCCTACTCCTGCCAGCTGTGCTGCCTGAATCACTTGCAAGGCATCTGATGCAGAGACCTCAGTGGTTGGACCGTTTTCTGCGGGACCAATGGTGACAACCACCTTGCTGGCGTTGCCTATTGCTTTGGCTATTGAGTCTGCATTGTCAAAGCTTGATTGCACAGCGTTCAGACGCTTTGCCTGTTCATTTGATATAATCTGTGTTGTTTTGTACATCATGCATTAGTATTCTAGTTGAAATGTTTAAAATAGGAATGTTACATTACTATTGTATTTGAGTAATGAGGACACACATCATAATTTCGTTGACTAAGTAAAAAAGGACACCAAAACTCTCTCAAAACTAAACTGACTGGAGCAATCACCGTATTTTATGATGACGATGTTTTAAATTAAACCCGCATCACAATGCTCCCTTTTCATTGTGATTTGTGTAATGGCCAATTTGATCATATTCTTCTTTTAAAAGTATAATCATGTATGAAAAGCAAATATATAGGAAAAAGTTCAATTTTAAGATTAGCAACTAGAGACTAATACAAGCAGATGCTAGGTGAGTTGTGTAGTTTCCTTGAGACATTCACAATTTTGTCTAGACCACAGTGGATTTGAATTGGTGATTGATTAAGAGGTTTACCTTGTATTGAGCAGCGAGACGAGCCAATTCTTGTGCAGAACCAAGTTCTGGGACTCCAGCTCGTACACTAAAGCCTTCCCTTAACAACGTTTGTGAAATGCGAATACCAGCCTGGCCTGTTGCGCCAGCAACAAAGACTGTTGAAGGATCCTTGCGCCTTGGGTTTCCAAATGAAAAACCAGGAGCAGAAGTGTTGCTTGGAACTGGGATCAAAGACGTTACATCAGGTATCTTTCCAAAGTCCAAACGGAAGGGGTTGGAATTGGATGAGCTATCTTTTTCTTCAGCAGAAGAAGAATCATCTTTGGGTTTGCCTAGCCCAAATGATGGAAATGATCCGGACTTCTTAGCAAAGACTCTGAGCCTTGGATTCCGGAGGGTCACCCTTGAATGAGGAGTGGTAGTTAAAAAAGATGAATTTGATGTAAGAGTGGGAGCCATGGATGGGATTTCCAAGGTGACCCTCACCTTCAATGGGAGGGAGTATATGTCTTTTGGATTGTGTGTCTCTAACACTCTATACCTTAGCCTTTGTTGAATCATTGTTTTTCTTTGGTGTTATGAGAATTATCTCAATGGAAGAGGCAACCTGAATCTAGCCAATTGGCTGGAGCCACGTAGTCAGATTTTATCCATTACAGAAATTTCCAACACCAAGCGTTCCAATAGCACAGAAAATGACACTTCCTTTTTAACATATGAATCGAAAATCGTATCCCATATGGCTAGCTATGTTTTCATCCATTAATGCAGCACTGTGCTAGTTACGGATTTTTTTTTTTTTTTACACTAAAATTTTAGGATAAGGGTACAGTGTCCAAACATAAGGTAGGAAAAGCTTTCATATTCAAACAATAAGACTTACATTTACCTCAGCTAAAAACAAAATTAGTTTCCGAAATTGTTTGTTCTTGTGTGAGCCGTTTAGATAATATAGTCACGTAAATTTAGATAAATACAAAAAAGTATATACTGTGTATCGTAAGTTTCGAACATAATATTATGCCTACGATTCGTGTCTATTTCTCTTTGTAAGTTTTTAAAACTGAAATATGCTTGAGACGGATAAAACTGAAAGTGGGAGCCGGGGGTAGTTACTTAAACTTAAAGTCATTAGCATAACAAAATTTTATTTAAACGCGACGATAAATTCCATCAAATACTTGCATTTTGTTTGCTAAATTCTTGGATGCATAATAGATAGTGATGTGAATCTAGGCGTGGAGCATGTTCTGCGTTATTGTTACCAGACTCGCCATTTGGATGAGATAGGTGAAATATGTTAATTTAACAGTGTTATATTGCTGAATCTTGACTGTTTCAAGCGCAATTTAAATAATATTTAAGCTTAAATACCTTTTTAATCATTATAATTTAATATTTTTTTGTTTTTTGTCCTTGTAAATTTTTTTTTTTGTTTTAGTCATTGTAAATTATGTTTGTTTTGTTTTTCGTCCTTAAAGTGATTTAAATAGTGCTTTGAACAGTGAAAAAAATATTATCTAAACAGTTTTAAAGACGAAAAACAAAACAAATATATTTTTCAAGAATTAAAATAAAAAAAAATTACAAGAACGAAAAATAAAAAAATATTAAATTGCAAGGACTAAAAAATATTTAAATCTAATATTTAATAATATTTGGGACCATGGTTCAAAGCGAGAATGGCAGCAGTTTGCTTTTACATTAAGACCAAATGAAATCGCAGGGTTTTTAACCCAACTGCCCAAGCATCTCGTTCAAGGGATCCTGGACCCCGTGAAATAGAGTAATAATTAAATAACTTAATCAAATGTTTATTTAATAAATTTTTATATCATAAAACGATAAAAAAAATTAAAGCAACTAAAACATATGAAAAGCACAGATCATTTTTATAAGCTCAAATAAATTTCATATAAACTCCAAACACAATGCCATTTAAAATGTTAAACTGAAAACCAAACAACTTGTTTACTCCCCTCTCACTTTTTAAAAAAAAAAATTCAAAATAATAAATATAACAAATTTTAGAATAAAAAATAAATAATAATTATTTTATAAAATTCAATTTTGTTTTGTAAACACTTAAGTTAGAACTATTTCAAATTTTATCGCTATTATTTGAAAAATAGTTTTGAACTTTTTTAATGTATTCGTCCAAACTTATAAAAAAAAATAAGAATGTGAAAAAAATTAATTTCAGATTTTTTTTGAAAAATTAATTTAAAAAACTTCTAAAAAAATTTATAATATTTTTTTAAAAAAACTTTCATGTAAAATCTTTAAAAAAAAAAAACCATTTTTATACATTTTTAAACACTATAAAATCCTTCAACAAACAGACCCTTACGAATCACGTAAATGCACGGTTAATCAAAAACATCATATAGAATATAATATGCTTCGTAACAAAATGACCCGTTGTTAAAAATAATTCCGCAATGAAGCCACTTAAAAAAATACACTAATTATTTAAGACTTGCATAATCTATGTTTTTAAATGTCTTCTATTAAAGTCTTTGAAAAGAAAACAGCCCACAGAATTTCACAACAATCTAAAAATATTCTATTTATTTATATTATTTTAAAAATTACATTAACGTACCCACACCTATTTTAAAAAATTACCATATTTTATACTCATCAGGTACTGGTAGAGGTGAAAATAGGTCAGGCCGCTCGACAGGGACCTATGGCCTAGCCTACATCAGACCCAGGTCAGGCCAGGCCTTTTCAGAAAATAGATCAGACCAAGACTTTTAGTAAAACCTATTTAGTTAAACAGGTCAGGCCATAGGCCATTCAAAAAACCTTTTAAGCCTAATAGGCTGACCTATTTAAAAAAACATAAATAAATATTCATTATTAGTGTTATTATTATATTAAATTTGTTATGATACATTAAAATCTTAAATGCATTTGTCTTTTTAAATAATAATCATGTTGATCTACATAAAGAATCAAACTAAAGCTTATAATTAAGTTTATTGAAAAATATTTTTTTAAATACATTATCATTAATGTTATATTAAACCTTAAAAATATATTTAAATATGTTATATTTGATTCTTATAAGACAAATGCTAACCAATGCCCTAAGAACACTGGTTAAGGAACTAAAAGGAGAAAAAAATTTATTGAGATGTGCAAAATTGCACTGCTCATAGTTTTTTTTACGTTCTCCTATGATTTTCGTACTACATACTTTCTCTTTTTAATTCCTTAACCAGTGCCTAAGGGCAGTGGTTAGCAAAACCCTTCTTATAAAGCCTGACATGCATATATTTATCTCTATCTTGGTGTTAAATTATCGCAAACTAGGCCTCTTAAACAGGCTTGTAGGCCAAGGCAGGCTTTTATGTAGGTCAGGCTCAAGCCCTTAAAAAAGCCTTTGACGGGTAAACAGGTCAGGCTCAGACCAAATACTTTTAACTAAGGTCAGGCTCAAGTCCAGCAAAGCCTAGCTCGGCTCGGCCTATTTCCATCCCTAGGTACTGGTAGTATTCATCCAACAAAACAAGGAAACAACCCTTAAATTTCTCGTTAGGAAAGAGCGAAAATATATGGTTTTTGCTTGCAACAAAGGAAAATTTAAAAAAAAATAAAATCTTTTGAATGTAAAAGGAACACAAACTCGGATCATAATGTAAAAAAATAAACAAGGTATTAAAGTTGCAACGAAGCAGGGAAATCAAAAACAATTAATTGCCCTGAAACAACCATAAGAAAACCCACTACACCAGAATGCTTAAAAGATATCGCTAAATTCTTGCACACAATCAATGTAGGTACACGACAACACATTTGTACAAAGCATACAGCTACATCAACCTCGATGGACCCAACAAATACATCATGGAGAATTCCGGGAAACACAACCCAGGAACAACTCCCGAGATGAAAACGTTAGTTTTGAAAAATATACAGCGAGAAAGAACCACCTATATACAACAGATGTACTTATGAAGCTCTTCTACAACTAAAAAATGCTAAAAGAATGAAAAACTTCACCTGAATTGAAGTTCAAAATAAAGGTCTGCACATGGTCTTCTCACCAGGTCATCTAGAGTTGACATAAAATTCATCTACCAATTGACCAGAAAGCTAATTTAGTATAAACCTCATTAATAATATTACCAAGACCTTCAGGATTAATCTGGTCTAAATACGAAACTAGTCATCATTACCAACCACATCAAGCCATAGGGAAAAATAAAGAAAACAAACGTGGAACAAACCAAGATAGAAGAAAAAACAATAAAAGAGAGAACCAAGATGTACCACCCAAAAAACATGAAATTCCCAACTAAGGGGAGACAAATATTACCAGTAAATATAGGGCAATGTCTGCATAGAGTTGTACTCAAAAGATTTGCTCAGAAAGCGTCATTTATCCATTTCCGCTGCCAGCATTAAAGATAGATGACATCAAACATTTACCAATAAATAAATAAACATAACATTTGTAAAGCCAAGTTTCTTAAACAAGCTAAGATATTTCTCAATAAGTTTTTAAAGCATAAAACAACTTAAAACTTGGATGTGATGCATTTAGTTATTCATGCCCCTCTTTGCTTTGAGGGATTCAAGAGCCTTGTTCCGCAATTCAATCTCAAGCTTCTTTTGCTCAGATGGTGTCTCTTCACTATCACTTTGATGATAATCCATTCGTTCAGCTTCCTCATCATCTGAAATATCGTCTGTTTTACTCTTCATTTTCAACTTCTCCGCACGCCGTTCTTCCCTCTTGCGTCGCCTCTCTTCACGTCTTCGACGCTTCTCCTCCTTCCGCAGCTTCTTCTCCTCTTTTCTCCTCCTCTTAGCCTCTTTCCTGTCCTCTAACTCAGAATCATAACTATAATCCTCATCAGAAGATGCATACTTTTTCTCGGACCTTTTATGCTTTTTCCTATCCTTTCCCTCCCGTCTATGCTTACCACTTTCCTCAGAAACAGAATCATATGAAGCACTCTGATTGACACGATCACCTTTGCCAACTAAATCTTGAGTGGCTTCAGATTTGTGGTGCCGATCACTACTTTTGGCATGGTTTGAATGGGATTGGTCCTTGTCATCTGATTTTTTAACATCTACAGCATAAGATTCTTGAGGCTTCTCCCTGGAAAAAGTTTCTTTGTTCATTGATGACTTTTGAGCAGGAAATTCATTGCCCTTTCCAGAAGATTTATCACTGCCAAAGGAGTTTTTATCATTATCAGATATGTATGCAGTGTACATTCTAGTTAGAACAGCTACAGTATGCCAACCATATTACCGTTTTATCTCCTGGCCTTTCTTACTCCAATCATTGTTATCATAATGATGTTCAGAAGCTGGATGACCTGACACCCTTTCAGGAGAGAACTCATCCTCATGACCATATTTTGCAGGTGAACCTTTTCGCTTACTAACTGGTGAATGTTTTGATATCTTTTGTGATGAATTCATTTTTGGATCTCTGCTTCCTCTACCAAAGATATAAAGAAAATGAGAAAAAGGAGCAAGCAAAACAATAAACAAATCTATCATAGTAACTTGTATTCTTAAAAAAAATCAGCCCAAGTAACTAAAAGTTATCCAAATCAACATCAAACCTGGAATAGTATGTTTCTTCTGCTTCTTCTCTTGTATCTGGGCTGTCACGGCTAGGTTTCTGGGTTCTTTGCTTCTTCAGAGGACTTGCGCTTCTTTCATTGGACAACTTTTCTCTTCTTTGTTTCATAGGGCTCTCATGAGGCCTAAACATTTTCAAAAACCAAAAAAGAAATGTGCATAATCTGAGCAATGGATGATAAGATAAGAACATGGTATGAAGTCAAGAAAAACTACCTTCGACCTTCACTGCTGGCCTCACTCCTTGCTTCTGGAGATACAGATCGAATTGGAGACTTCTCAGGTGTGGACATTGAATCTTGTGATTTATAGTGTGAAGCTTTGCCACTTTTATCTCTTCGTGCAGATCCCAGAGGACTAGAGAGTTGACGAGTCTCAGATGACAACCTTTCTTGTGTTCTGCGACATAGGTGTCCCCAAAGATTTTATAAATTTACTTGCAAGAACAAACCTTGTCAAAACTATCACTACTTAATTTTGCAGTTCCAGACAGGGTGAGTAGAGTCATTATAATATTTCTGATTTGGAACTCAACCGACTTCAGAAATGAATAAACAATTCTTCTGTATTTGAAATATTTCTTTTAAAAAGCTTTACTATTATCACATTAACAAATTCATGCACACCGAAGAAAAAACAGACAATAATATCATTCAAGCATTTCCATAAGTGCCCCTATACCTGACTCTCCCCATAGAAGACTGCATGGGACTTCTTTGATGTCTTGGAGAATTTTTCCTGATTGGAGATGGAGATACACGCCGTATTGGAGACTGAGAACTCCATTCATCTCGAGGAGACCTCTGTGGGGAGATACTTGGAGATCTTTTCTTACCAGGAATAGGTGATCTACGTCGCAATGGAGATGGAGAGTGTGGAGGAGTTCTACTACCATACCTTCGTCGTATGGGGGAGGAGGATTGCATGGGGGAGTTTGATCTATTTCTCACATTGGTTGGTGGTATTCGGCGTACTGGTGAAGGTGACCTATGTCGAGTAACAGGGGATCTTCGTCGTCTAGGTGAGAGTGACCTCCGTCGTCCAAGAGGAGAAGGTGATCTGTGTCGGCGCCCAGGGGAAGGTGATCTGTGTCGGCGCCCAGGGGAAGGTGATCTACGCCGGCGCACCGGAGAAGGGGATCTACGCCGGCGTACCGGAGAAGGCAATCTGCGCCGTCGTACCGGAGAAGGTGATCTACGCCGTCGCACAGGAGAAGGTGATCTACGTCGTCGGAAAGATGGTGATCTACGGTGGACTGGAGAATGCATTCTACGTCGTACAGGAGAAGGAGATCTGTAACTGGAGCGGGATCTAGATCTTCTCGAATAAGGTATCCTCCTATGAGGAGAACGTCGTGGTGAATGCCTGTGAGGAGAAATAGATCGTCGTCGTGGAGAACGGCGAATCCTTTCAGAAGAAAGAGAGCGTCCTCGAGTCTCTGGAGACCTGGATATACTCCTCGACCTGTGTCTACCACTAAACAACATACACCCATTAATACAAAATGACAAATCCAAATTAAAATTAAATGCACGGTATTATACTTATTAGAAGACTAGAGGGGTGTGCAGCAAAATGAAGATCCAACAGCTGGCCAGGTTGCACATTTAATTATGCATCACATTTGGATTAATAAATGGCAAAAGGTACAAGAATGAATCAAATCAAAGGAAACTATGTTAGCAAATATAAGCATACCCTGAATAACTTCGGGAATTTGAAAATGATTTGCTCATTGACCTTGAAGGTGAACCTCTGCCACAGATAGCCAACACCGCATATTTACATTACAGTCTTCCAATTCAATATAAAGAAGATGGAAAATATATTTAAAACTTAGTTTTTAATAGTGTTACCGATGAGGCGAAGTGGAAAGTGCAGGTGAATGTGGAGACCTAGAAAACCTATAATAGAGTAACAGCCAATTAGTACTCAAGAACTCAATTGTAAAGTTTCAAGGAGCAGAAGCAAGTTAGTCAAGATTCTCTACACTTAAACACCAACCAAATACTCAAATAATAAAGCTAAAATTGAAGGGGAAAAAGTTGAAAATAATGTGTATGGCATGATTGACATCACTTGAGAAACTTTAAAGATGTAATTCCAACCACATCTAATATAATGTTCAAATATCACATATAAATAAATAACAATGAAATAAATTCAAATGACTACTTCATTATGCTGAATGTTTCAATAATTTTATGAAGGTTTCATTATGATTTTAATTAATATAGGCAATTTTATGGTTGTCAAGTCATGGTAAATTATGAGCACTAGTAGGATATAGCTTAGGATTTAAGAATGCTTTTTAAGTTTGTTAACTTGTTAGTCAAGTTTATACTATAAACAGACCTCTTATGGAAAAAGTGGGTTACACTTTATATTTTCACTTGTGTGTATTCATGCAAGGGTTCTAGGTCATCAGCTAGAACTATGCCTAGCCTCTTCCACCATATACAACAACTTAATAATCCACCCATTGTAAGAAACTAGAACAATTTAAGTTTATATTCTGAAGCTTGACACACAGGGAAACATTAAAAAAAGAAACAAATGCCATCACATGTAATTATTAAAAGGAAGGAATCAATCCATTTCACCTGCTCCTTGCTCTAACACCATTCCTCTTGTCAGGTTCCTTCCCATCCCGATCGTAGTACCCTGAATCCCTGGGCTTCAAAGTTGGATCTGATGCAGTATCATTATCCTTCGAATCAAATCCACCGTCCTACAGTAGTTTGAGGTAAAGGACATGAACCCAAATAATTGCAGAAGCTAGCTGAATGCCATGGAAACACAAATGGAAGTTAAAACCAAAATCTCGGTTCTATAAAATGTAACTCCAGCATGTACAGAGTAGTATTACCAGTTTCTTCAGCCTCTCTTCCATGATCTCTCTACCTTCCTTATCTTTTTTCCTCTGAATTTCACTTGCTATCCGATCATTTTCAGCCTAAAACATCCATGAGACAGAACTTTTGTCAGAAACACCCCAAAAGTAAAGAGAAAAAGGTATTTTGGGACCAAATGAATGGCATATTGAGACTCAAGAGCACCTTCTTCTTCAGGAGTTCTTCTTCCTTGGCATCCAAGAACTGCTGCGGAACACCACTGGCATTTTTCTGCGCACTGAGAAGCAGCGTCCAAAGCTCTTTCATGAACTTTCCTGTGTTTTTTTCCATAAATCCAGTAATTTGTATTTGAACTTCCTTCCCATTCACTTCCTGCATCATAATGAATAGAATGTGACCAAATGGTGAAAAATTAAAGCACAGATATATCAAAAAGTTGGTGATAAACAAAGGAAAATAGCAAAAAATACACGACTACATGTACATTAACAATAGTTCAGTTTAAGGAGGAGTAAGACTGCATAATCACAACCTAACAGCAAATAGATGTTAGCTAAATAAATATAATATAGATTTCAACAAATACACATTAAGAGGGGGGGAAATGACAATAATATTGAGAGACTCAGTGGAATGGCAAATACAAAGGTGAAAACACCTTTTAATCTCCAAGATTAAAAACAGTCAATTACCTTTGCATCCAGAAGACTGTGTATGAAGTTAATAAGCACTTCATCTTCAAACCCGAGAAGCTCGGTCACCCTTCTGGTGATCCAAGGCTTAATTACTTCCATATTCACCTTCGTCATGTCCACCTACAAACCATATTTCAAGCATATCTGAATTTGAAACAAACAGAGGCAGACAGAAAGGCAGTGACTACTGACTAACACAAATTTTATTTATCAAGTTCACATAATCCAAATTGCAAAAACACTTCGAAAAACTACAGATCAAATTAAACCAAGGAAACGGACCAGATGCTCCAATTCCGGTGCAAACTTCTGCGATTTCATCAGCTTCGCTTGCTTGTTCGAAAATCGAGTGTCCTGATCCGCAGATGTGCCCTACACACAAAATTCAACCAGTACAATTCATAAGCAAAGCAACACGCTGCAATTAAGATGATAAATAATAGAAGAACAGAGAAGATCTGGGAAATGTTGAGATAAATTAGGTTTGATTCAATTCAACGGGCGAAAGAGTTAATTGCAAGTTCAAAGGCATCGCTGTACTAACTCGAAAGAATCCGCCCGACATCTTCTGATGCCAATCGTTACCGAACGGAGAGAAGAGTGTGTGGCGGAGATTGCGCGTGAGAATCTACGCGCGGAGAAAGGTGGATTCGGAGCAGCACTTTGGTTCAAACTATGGCACGCGCCGAAATAGCGATATAAATAAGGGATAGAAGATGGATGGGTTCTGATTCTTAACACTGTGGCGGAGAAGAGAAGAGAACCAAGCTCCAGAGGTCGACTGCGGAGCTGTGTTGGGTTTCAGAACCTACTGGAAGCGTGCCCTAATTGAACTGACCCGATTACTAAATTATCCCTCGTATGTCAAATTACAATTCTACCCATAGGTGAATCTTGCCTTTTTAGGGTAAATGGTCATTTTTGTCCTTGAAAGTGTCAAGCGCTGACAATTTGATCCCTGAAAGATGAAAAATTCGAATTTAGTCCCCGAAAGTGAAAAAAGTGCAACAAATTCGTCCTCCCGTTAACTCTTCTCCGTTAACATTAACGGAAGTGCCTATTTGGCACTTTTGGTGACGATGTGACAGCTAACGATTATGGTTAAAAGTTGAATTTTCACTTTAGTCTATGAACTTAACAACTTGCTATCATTTTAGTCCCTGAACTTAACCACTTACTGATATTTTGGTCCATGAACTTAACTACTTACTGACATTTTGGTCCCTAAACTTAACCACGTACTGTCATTTTGGTCCTTGAACTTAACCATGTACTGTCATTTTGGTCCTTGAACTTAATCACGTACTGTCATTTTGGTCCATGAACTTAACCATGTACTGTCATTTTGGTCCTTGAAAGTAATTTTGAATTTTTAATTAAGTCTCACGCTACATGTAAATTATTGGCATAGTCATCACCATATTTCCTCTCTTTCATTCTTTATTTGTCATATTTTTCACCTTCCTCTTACCAATTTTGTCATTTAAATTATACTAAGAAACTTCTTAAAGAAGCTAGACAATGTTTATTAAGAAAAAAATAAATAGTTTTTTAAGATGTTTTTGTGTTATTTTCCTATTAGAATTGATGTTTCGGTTGAATAAATGACAAACTTTGCATGTAGATGATGGAGATGAAAGTCAAGATGAACTACAAAGTGTGAAAAAGGAAGGTGAAAAATATGAGATATGGAATGAAAGTAAGGGAATATGGTGATGACTATGCTAATAATTTACATGCAGGGGCGAACCTACAGCTTCACTTGGGGGGCCTTGGCCCCCCTGCCTTTTTTCAATTTAGTTTTTTAATATTAGGTAATGCTCGCCAAAAAAAAAAAAGGTAATTATTTTGTTTAGGAAAAAAAGTATGTAAATAAAAGTATCATTGATGTGTTACTTTTTTTTTATATAATAGTATCATTGAAGTGTTACTTATCATTTTTACATTTTAATAAAATATTTTATTCTTTTGTAATATTTATTGTAGAGATAATTGCATTTTTTTTGTTTTTTCTAAATATAATATTTGAGTATAATTTTTTTTTCTTTCAAATATTTTTTCTTTTATAATGTTATTATTATTATTTTAAAGGGTATAAATAATTATAGTTTGTAATAAAATGATTTTAGTGATATTTGTCAATGGGTCAAACTTACAAACACTATATACAAGATTGACAACTTAATTTTTGAAATACATAAACAAACATTCTATCTTTCTATCACTATTTTTCTATATTATTCTCTTTGTTTTTTTATCCTGCATTTGTTCTTAATTCTTAGCATTGTGAGGTTCCATTGTGCTTTTGATCTCAGTATACGAATGCAGTGTGCTATGTAAATCTTTGGAAAGCAAATTAAATATCAAGTTGCACCAAAGATTTGCCATAATTGGCTTTCAAAGTCATAGCCTTTGTTACAACAAATATTTTTCTTCTATTTTCCAACTTTTGGAAAGTAAATTATACTTCAATATGGTTGTTAGCTACTAGTGTCCTAAAAGATAATTTAGTGAGTAATATAATTTATTTGAATTTAGTAGATTTTTAAAATATAATTAATTGGATTTTCGTAAAAAAGATACAATTAACATAAATACCAACTTTTATTATAAATTTATTAAAGTTCTTGATGACAAGTGAAATTGGTTATTGTCATTTGTAATTTTAGGTCTTTAAAAATATGTTTAATACCTTCAATGTAAATGTATTTTCTACTATATATTTTTGAATCATTTTATAAAATATACAAATATTTTGTATGAATTTTAATGTTTACATATTTATTTGATTTTGGGCCCCCCACTCATTGAATCCTGTGTTCGCCCCTGTTTACATGTAATGTGAGACTTAATTAAAATTCAAAAATACTTTTAGGGACCAAAATAACAGTACGTCGTTAAGTTCAGGGACCAAAATAACACTACGTTGTTAAGTTCAGGGACCAAAATGTCAGCAAGTGGTTAAGTTCAGGGACTAAAATGACAGCAAGTTGTTAAGTTCATTGACCAAAATGACAGTACGTGATTTTGTGATTATCCTCTATGATTACAAATCTATTGTAATTTCTTGTTGATTTGAAGACTATTTTTTTTTCTTCTTCACCTTGAGCAAAAGCACTCATTTTTCCCGTGGATGTTAAGCAGTGTCTCTACGTACTCCAACTTTCATGCAAACTGTGAGTCCTTCATGCACAACTTTTCCCAAGCATGTCACAAAGAAGAAAGGTTTCAATTAAATAGGTAAAGAGATGGTTCAATTAGGGTTTCAAAGGAATGAAAAAAATATTGTTACTTCTCACTCTATGTAACAAAGCCTAAATGATCTCGAGTCTAAGCTTAATATTGATGGTGATCAAATTTCTCTTAACGTACACTCTTGGTAAAGAGGATCATCATTCCTCGAAATTAATTAAGGGGTATTATAGGTTTTTTCGTGGAGAATATGTGGTGGTTGAAAATTGACATTAAAGGTGACTTTTTTTTTACATATAACACCACTTTTTTTTCTATTCCTACACTAAATCCCCTTTATGTTTGAAAATATTACACTGATACCTCCTTGTATATTTGAAAATATTACACTAACACCTCTTATATACATTAACACCCCTACAAGGGAGGGTACTGTAATGGTTAAAAAACAGGAGATGTTTGTGTAATTTCAAGAAACCTCATAGGTGGTTATTGTAATTTACTTTTAGTTTTTTTGGGCTACACTTGTCCCATTTAAAGTCCCAATTCTCGCTTGGAAATTGTTGTTTAATAAAATACAGACAAAGACCAACATAGGGAAATGAAATACTCCCTCTGGACCAAAACTCTTGAGGCAGATTTCAAGTCTCATTAATTTTTTTTTCCACATATACTCTTATTTAACATAACCTAGATTTTCACAACAACTTTCATCATAAATATTAAATAAGAGTATTTTAGACTAAATATATTATTTGTAAGTAGTATTAAATGTTTGTTAAGCTATGTGCATTAACCTTAAACATCAAGAGTTTGGTCCAGAAGGAGCACATTACTAGATTTCTAATCTTAAAAATAAAACAAATCCCTAACAATATCTTTAAATCTAAACAATATCCTAGAGATAATTTTAAATCTAAACAATATCCTAAATATTTGAAACAAATAACACATTCCTAAAAAATAAACTAAATTATTCAAATTTCTAAACTAAATATTTCAGGCATATTTCTCAACACTACTTTCATCATAAATATTAAATAAGAGTATTTTAGACTAAATATATTGTTTGTAAGTAGTATTAAATGTTTGTTAAGCTATATGCATTAACGTTAAACATCAAGAGTTTGGTCCAGAAGGAGCACATTACTAGTGCCCAAGATTTTTTTTTTTATGTCTATTTTACCATGAAGTGGAAGGATCTACATAACACATGACTTATGAAGTTGAACATGGAATAAATGGAAAGTCTCCCTTGTATACAATTTGGTAACCAAATTGCTTTAGGCTATGAAAATGTGTTTATAGCCTAACTCACCTATAAATAGATGTAAAATTATATGTGATTGCTTTGCCAAACTCTTTGATGACATGATAAGTCAATAAATTGTCAACATTGTTATTACGTCATTATAACAAAAAAACTTTAAAGGATTAAAATCAATACAAATTTTTTTAAATAATTAAAAAATTATATTTTACATGGACCAAAAGATTATTTAACCCTAATATAATTTTTTTTTTGGTAATTAAGCCTGATATAGTATAGTATAATATAATTTATAATTTATAATGATGATAGTACAAAGTAGAAGAAACCATGTTTTTGATCATTGCAATTGTTAGTAAAATGTAGGGAAAATTTTCCAACTCCTTGCTCATCTTTTGGATGATCCTTTTTCTAGAACCCCTTCTCCTTCTTTATATCGTAACAGGTTTGTCCTTTTCTTACACTGGGCCAGTGTGTGTGTATCGTGACTGAGCTACTTTATACGATGATAAATATTGGTCGCCGTATTGTAACGGTAGCGTAGCGAAGCTAAGATAAGAATGAAGCAGATCTCAACACGTGGACCGCGCTGCTTATAATCGGATGCAAACCTATTTATATTCCACCCTTTATTCTCTGTTTCTGGTCCGCCCCTTCCCATCTCATCTCATCTAATCTCTCTCTCTGTCTGTGTCCGCCTCAGCTTTCACTCCAAACCCTAACCAACCTCTCGATCTCTTTCGCCGATCCCAGAAACCTTCCTTCCCAATCGGATAATTGACGCTCCGCCGCGGAATTTGGGAGGAATAATAAATCCACGATGGCGGCCTCCTCCACCAGCCAGGTCTACATCCAGGTAATCGAGGATGTCATGAACAAGGTCCGCGAGGAGTTCGTCAACAACGGTGGTCCCGGCGAGGAAGTTCTCAAGGAGCTTCAATCTGTAACCACTCTTCTCTTTCTGTTAATTACTGTTCATTTGATTCTATTTCCCCGCGTTGTTTTTCACATTTAATGATTTTTTAGGTAAATTGGAATTATGCGTTGATTTGGTTTGAGAGAAGTCTTGTTGTTTTGTATTAGGGCTTCGATCTGAGAATATACGCGCTTTTTGTTTAGTTTGTGAGTTTCTTTCTTCAATCGTTTGTGTTGTACTCAAATCTTTCTTATGATTAGATATGGGAATCGAAGATGATGCAAGCTGGTGCCATTGTCGGTCCCATAGAAAGGTCCGGGGCACCTAAGCCAACGGCCGGTGGTCCAATTACCCCGGTTCATGATCTTAACGTGCCTTATGAGGGGACTGAGGAGTATGAAACTCCAACAGCGGAAATGCTTTTCCCCCCTGTGAGTTTGAGCCCATTATTATGAATTTGTGAGTTACGTCTCCCTTGAAACGTGTTTTTATGAAGATTGTTGATATGGGATTTTGAATGGAACAGACGCCATTGCAAACTCCTCTTCAAACCCCTTTACCAGGAACTGTGGATAACTATAACATTCCCACTGGACCTAGTGACTACCCATCTGCTGGAAGTGAGCCTGGAGGAAATAATGAGATAAAAGGTGGAAGGCCTGGTCCATACATGGTAAAGCTCATTTTGTGACTCCCAAGATAAAGGATTGTCTGTTTTTGTTTGACGTTTTACTTTCATAATATTTAGCTAAATAGATGTCTGGCACAGTGGATAAATTATTTAGCTAAAACCATGTGCATGGTGGTACTACTACTTTTATTCATATTTACTTTTGATGCATGCATTATTTACATTGTCCATACAATCTTTTACAGCAACCTCCTTCTCCCTGGACGAACCAGAGCCAGAGGGCTCCACTTGACGTCAATGTTGGTGAGCCCCATTTGAATTTAATTTGTAACATGGTTTTAAGCAATACGGCTTTACAGTAATGATTTTTGTATTACTTTAGCTTATGTGGAAGGGCGGGATGAGGCGGACAGAGGAACATCTAATCAACCTCTGACACAGGTAAGCAACTTGGTGAGGTCTTTCAGAAAAGTTATCTGTTTCAAATTTGAAGACCTCCTGGTGGAGTTTCTTTCATGAAGTCAGAGAATGTTATTTCCTTCTCCTTGTAACATTTTTATTAGTATTTTTGTATTGAATTGACCTGAAAAGATAGAACATTGGGAAAACATGCAGGACTTCTTCACAATGTCCTCGGGGAAACGGAAACGTGATGAAATTGCTTCACAATATAATGCTGGTGGATATATACCTCAGCAAGATGGAGCTGGAGATGCTGCATCTCAAATTTTTGAAATTGAAGTATGGCCTTCCTTCATATTGCCAATATTAATTTGATATGTTGTAGATTTATATCAGTTGGTTGCTTGCATATTTTTTAGAATAGTTTTGTAATGGTGTTAATAATAAAAAAAATTCATCTCTGTGACCACTTCTGAATAAAAGATGGGCTTTTACTTAACCCTTTAATGAGCTTAAGAGGCATTGTTCCATGAACTTTGTTTCTTTTGTTCTGTGATGAACCACATGATCCGTCTCAAGTGTTTAGTGCTATTTTTTAATCAACTGTTGTATGAATAGCTTTCATTTTACAGTATATCAGATTGTGCTTCTCAACTGTTGTGAACATTATGTCACTGATCTGCAGCATGTATATTTGCTCAGATGACTATATTAAACAATATAGGCCACTGACTTCTTTCTGAGCTGATTATTGTACATTGTTCTTTTGGGATTGTGCTTTACACATATGCATGCATTTATTTCTGTCTTTTAATTTGTTGATTGCTTGGTTGATTGAAAAGTTTATTTAGTTGCTGAACTTTATAAATCTTTCAGGTGTATGGTGGGGGCATCTCCATTGATGCTGGTCACTCTACTTCTAAAGGAAAATTGCCAGCACATTTGGAAAGGCCAGCTTCTCAGATTCCTCAACTTGATGGACCAATTCCCTATGATGATGATGTGCTTTCTACTCCAAATGTGAGTAGTGGATTTTTCCTCTCTGTGCTCGTACAAGATTGTATTGAAATACTTTCCCTTTTGTTCTTTACCGAGGCTTATAAATTTGCTTTTGTACATTTTTCATTTATTCCTTTTGTTTCTTGTTTGCTATTTCCCCTCTATTTTTAATATTTTGGGTAAAAGTGTATTCAACCCTTCAATGTCGGGTCTCTAGTACATAGACATCTCTGCTTTCAATTTTGGTAATTAGTAATCTGCTTGCATTTTGAAAAAAGCTTCAATGTGCACTTCTTTTTCTTCTCTCATTTGTCAATATGAATATAAAGTTCAAAACAACCCATTCTTACCCTAAACATGTTCAACTACCAATGCTTCCTTTCCTTGCTTATTTCAAAATATTCATTCTTAGATTTTTTTTTTTTTTTTTAAAATTAGTCATGTCTTTGAGCAGAAATTTGCTCCTAACTCTTGATACCTTTTAAAATTTTAATTGAGGGAGGTTAATTGCCAAAATTAGAAGTCTAGGGGTCTATTTTCCAAAGCATAAAAGTTGAAGGGTTATGTGCATTGTTGCCTAGTTTTCTTGCATCTTGTTGGTATTTGCACTTTTTTATATGACAACTAATTTTATATTCTAAGCTGTTGAGTAAGAGAGAAAATGAGCAACATGTGATGAGTTTTATGTGTCTCAATTATACAGTGGAGAATAATATATATACTAAGGCATAGAAAGAAGGATTTACAGTTATCCTAATTATTGTAATTACTTAATAAATACAACGTAGAATAAACCCATAGTTACCTTATTTGCATTCTTTCCAACACTTTCAAGTTGGAGCATATAAATCACATGCACTGAGAATTCTTATATAACTGATAACTGATTCAAGGACCTCTCAGTGACATGTTGTAGACATTTGCTTGTTGTCATTTGAGTAGACAAAGCTAGTGGTGATGTTTTTTGGGATAAGATCTTCTCACTAATGAAATGACAATATATTCCAATGTGTTTGGTTCTCATTCACTAGATTTGAGGCGATATGTAAGGCTGCTTGATTGTCACAAATGAGTGTCATTTGTGTAACTTTCGCAAACCTTGGTTCTTTGAGCAAAACTATCTGAGTTAGATAAGTTCACAAGTAAAGGCACGGCTTGATATTTCTCTTCTGCTTCTGCATTAGGTCATATAATAACACTTTGTTTCTTGCGTTTCCAAGAAATCTAATTATCACCAATAAAGATGCAGTACCCAGAAATGGATCTCCTGTTAGTAAGATAGTCTACCCAATTTGCCTCTGAATATCTCACAACTTGAGTATGACCTTTGTCTTCATGCAAGAGACCTTTTCTTGGAGTTCCTTTAATATATCTCAAAATGTAAAATACTGCATCACAATGTCCTTCATAGGAAAACTTAAGAAATTGACTTGCCATACTAACTGTAAAAGAAATATTTGTACAAGTGACAGTGAGATAATTTAGTTTCTCAACCAGCCTTCTGAACCTCTCTTGGTGTCTGGATCTAAAAGTGGCTCCTTCTAACTTGCAAAAGTTTGACATAGTGGTTTGTAGGAGTGTCAATAGGCTGGACGTTCATCAATATGTTTCCTCTAAAATGTCCATTGCATACTCCCTTTGAGTATATATATTATTCTCCACTATGGAATTGAGACACAATTTGTCACATCTCGTATTTATTGCATTCCAATCTTACTGTTTTTATTTTACTTGCTTGCAGATATACAATTATGGAGTGTTCAATGAAGACTACAACATTGCAAATACACCAGCTCCTTCTGGTAAATTGAGAACGTAGATGTTACTTATATTATACATAGGGTCTTGTGCATTTATCTATCACAAATGTTTCTGATGCATATTCTCACCCTATTTATTAGAAGTACCAGCAAGTACCCCTGCTCCTGTTGCTCAAAATGAGGTTGATGAAGAAGACGACGATGATGAGCCCCCCCTAAATGAAAATGATGATGATGATTTGGATGATTTGGATCAGGGAGAGGATCAAAATACACAACATCTTGTTTTGGCCCAGTTTGACAAGGTAGCAACGTCGCTTTTCCATTTTCTGTAACTTGGATGTTGAGTGCTATAACAATGTGATATTATCTTATGTTTAACGGTTCATGGTTGGATAATCATTTTTTGAGACTAATAGATGTCTTACAACAAACTTAGGTGACTCGTACCAAGAGTAGATGGAAGTGCACCCTAAAGGATGGTATCATGCATATAAATAATAAGGACATTCTCTTCAATAAGGTTTGTTAGTTGTGAGGGAGAACAATGATATGCACTTTCTGTTCAGTTCAGCTTATCAAATTGTTGTGATGGCTGAAACTATGCTCTTCTGCAGGCAACCGGAGAGTTTGAGTTCTGATTTTGTCAGGGATTGGTCTTGCCATTTAGTGGCAGTGCTTTGGTGAATTTCAGGTGCCATTCAGTATTTTGTAATCTTTCTTTGATTATAATTATTAAATTAAAGCTGGAGGAGGAAGAGAAAAGTCCTTAATACTTTCGCCACTGTTATATTGATGTTGGCCTGTTGTACATAAAGGATGAGCAAATTTTTGCCTTTTTTACATGGATAGTTTACTCTGAGGCATTTCCTGAAGTTTGCCATTTGTCAAGTGGGATTTGTATGTCTATTAGCACTGCATACTTTGACATTTTGTTTTCCATTTGTGACCGTATAATATTAGACAGTTTAAACTGCCGTGATTCTCGTGGCTAGTTTTAGCCGTCATAAAGAACAACGATAATGTCTAGTGTGCTTTTCTTTGTTCCAACATCACGATCTCTGAATTTCGGGATATGTTTTCTGCAACAGCAACGTTTGTCATTTTCTTGTGTTTTTTTTTTTTGGACAAAGCTTAAATGTGGTTTTAAGTTCAGATGACAATTGAAGTGTTATCTTGGAAACCAGTTCCGACATTTATTGTACAGGTTACTGTATTGGAGAACAATCTAAAGAATTGATCCTAATTTTTCTGGATTTATAACTTGCTTCATAGGGGTGGCAAAATGGGTTGGATCCGTCGAGTCAATCTGTTTTGGCCTGTCTTTTTGGTGGGCCGGGTTGAGATTTTCAACCTGTCAACCCGTTTTGGCCTGTCAAAAAACGGGTTGAGGGCAGGTCGGAATGAGTCAATCTGTCAATTCGTTTTTTTATAAAAAATAATAAATTTAATATTTATTTTAATATTTTATACATATATTATTAATATTTATTTAATATATTTTTTGTTTAAATAAATTATTATTCAAAATTTAAGATAATACATTTAATTTTTTTAATAAGTATTTATTATTTAATATTTATAAAAGATAAAATTAATTAAAATATATTTATTATATTTTTTTTTCATTTTTTTGTTTTTTGACGGGTTGGTTGCCAATCCGTCATAATCGGGGCGGACTTGGGTTTTTGACCCACTTTTTTTATGCGAGATGAGATGGGCCGGTTTGTTTTGTCATCCCAATTGCTTCATTTACTTATTTATTTTTGGTAGATGAATGGTACAAAATCCCAAAATCAATGGATACTGCATGTTAAGTGGGCGGGGAATAGGAACTTTCATTGCTGAGAAATGAATTGATTAAGAAATATTTAATAATCTTTGTAAATGTCTTTTATCATCTATCTTTTTTTCTTCGTTTTAATCAACCTTCCAAAGGTACTCGTTAAGATTTAAGGCTTCAATCATATAACGCCCCTTGCTTAATCTCTACTGTTGCTTCATTGAGATTTGAGAACCATCGGACACGGATGCATGCGGCAGCCACCATAGATAATTAGATATGCCGAATTAGATGGCTTGCCTCAGTAATAACTCAGTGTGGTTATCTTTGCAGAAGAAGTCCAGCGTGCGTGAACTTCAAATGTCACGCACTGTGGCAAAGTTTTTCACACCCTCAACAAAATAATTAACGGTGGAGATCCCGAGGGTGTACCGTAATCACAAATATTATTGAATAATTTTATATATTTTTGTAATTTATTACTATAAAATATATTATTTAAAAAATAAAAAATTCTTTTTCTCCTGCCACATTTCATTTACTCAACCATTTAAACTATCCTCTTGTCGGTTACTAATCTTTTTAATTGCTTAACCCTTTCAATATATATTTTTTATTTATATCTATCTCTAAATTTAATTTCAATAATTCTTTAAAAGAAATAATCAATAATTAAAAATCTAAAATATAATTTATATATTTAAAGATATATATTTTAATTGTAATATGATTTATATATTTAAAATATAAAAATATTTATCCAATGCTAATTGTATAATATTTTTTACCCAATGGACATGCTGAAAATATTAATATAATAGCCTTTGGCATATGAAAAAAACAGTTGTACACGTAACATTACAGAGTGCAACTGACCACGTAATTCATGTTTGGTGTGGTCTTGACTTTCTTCGTCAATTTGGAACACAAAGTTCCAAATTCAATAATTATTTGACAAATATCTTGGGTTATCTGATCGTTTTCCATAGTCCATACATCACACACTCTGGAGCTGGAGCATTTACTTTTCAACATTTACAAACAGATAACAAAACCAAACCAAAGCTACGATGATTCCACATTCCTGATTCCACGCACACTTCATAGTTCATATTCATACTCATAACTCATAACCCATACACTGTTTCTTTGTTCTCGCTGCCTCGAATGTCATCAACTACTCTCTTCAACTTCAGGCTCTCTCTGTTCAACCCACTGCACCATCAACGGATAAAGAGGCCAAAATCTCTGCTCTCCTCTTCTCGCACCAATCCACGCCTCGTTTCTTCCATTAACAATCATTTGGCGCTCACACGTGTCACATATCCGCTTCTTCAATCTCACTCTGCTCCAAAGAGCAGATTCCACGTGAGGACCCCCAAAAAAACTCATCAAAGTTTGATGCTTTTTAGTCTAATTTGGCTAAATAATCATATGGGCAGGTTGGAGTACAGAAAGAGTATTCTGATGGGGAAAGCTCTGAGTCGCTTGTTTCTGACGCAACATACCAAGAGGAATTTTCCTGGTCTTCTGTAATTCTTCCGTACGTTTCTGTCACTGTTCCTACATAGGAGAAGAGTAATGTTTTTCTAGGGAAAAGTGAAAATTTGTCACTTTATGAATGCGTGGAAGAGAAAAGCATCAAATATCAATCCTACTTTAATGATCAACCGTTGCTAATTTTATAATGTATAATGTGTTGATTTCCTGTTCCAATTAATCAGTATGTTATTTCAAAATTTAGGTTTCTGTTCCCTGCATTGGGTGGCTTATTATTTGGTTATGATATTGGTGCCACCTCTGGCGCTGCAATTTCACTGCAGGTAAATTTGTTATTCAATGTCTTTCAGCTGCATTTTGTTCTATTTCTATTGTTAGTGCAGTAACAAAATATTAATTTTTAATATTGTTGATTTGAATTCACAGTCTCCTGAGCTTAGCGGTATATCATGGTTCAATCTTTCTGCCATTCAGCTTGGACTAGTGGTATGACTTCGGAATCATAGTTGAAAAACTTATTACAATTTTATGAGAAAGTTATTGTCATCAGTACATTAGAATCTAACTGCTAACATCAAACACAGGTTAGTGGTTCCCTATACGGGGCTCTTCTTGGCTCACTTACTGCATTTGCCATAGCTGATTTCCTTGGTAAGTGTTTTGATTACTTATATTATCCAGCAATTGAAGCTTCTTTAGATTGTTTCTTATTAAATCCATTAAGTTGGTTAAAACACTAGGGAGGAAGAAACAACTCATTGCTGCAGCACTGTTGTATGTGTTTGGTGGTGTGATTACTGCCTATGCACCAGAACTTGGTGTTCTCTTAGCAGGAAGGCTGCTTTATGGACTTGGTATAGGTCTGGTAGGCTACTTTGACCAGTAACATTTTTTGCAATGTGGATGACTCTTGCACCATCTTACAAGTGAATTGAATTACAGGCCATGCATGGGGCTCCTTTATATATTGCAGAGACTTGTCCATCACAAATCCGCGGTACTCTAGTATCATTAAAAGAACTCTTCATTGTCCTGGGGATTCTGGTATTGCATTGTCTTTTATGTGTCTTTTACCAACTAAAGAATTTACTGATGTGGGGACTGACCTTTTATGTTATGCAGCTGGGGTATTTTGTGGGAAGCTTTCTGATTGATACAGTTGGGGGATGGCGGTTCATGTATGGATTTAGTGCTCCAGTTGCTGTATTAATGGGGCTTGGAATGTGGACTCTCCCCAATTCTCCACGGTGGTTGCTTCTCAGAGCAGTGCAAGGAAAAGGTTCTTTTCAAGATTTGAAGGAAAAGGCAATTGTTTCCCTGAGCAAATTAAGGGGCCGACCACCTGGTGACAAAGAATCTGAGAGGCAAATAGAAGAGACCCTTGTCTCAATGAAGTCTGCCTATGCAGATCAGGAATCAGAGGGGAATTTCTTAGAGGTGTTTCAGGGTCCCAATCTGAAAGCTTTCATAATTGGTGGAGGACTAGTCTTATTTCAACAGGTAGGTCAACTTTGGGGCAGTGAGTCTGTTCATAATTATCATAATTATGTTTGTATATTTCCACTTTATTCACATTATACTGAAGGAAATATGGAGAAATTTTTCTTCTTTTTGTCTGATTAGTCTTGTTATGACAATAGATAACAGGTCAACCAAGTGTTCTGTACTATGCAGGCCCAATTCTTCAGGTACTTAATCCTCATATTCATTTCTACCTTATTGTGACTGAAATTTGTTCTTTTCCATCTTTCTCACTTCGTATTATATTGTCATTTATATCTAGAGTGCTGGATTTTCTGCTGCTTCTGATGCTACAAAAGTTTCAGTTGTTATTGGCTTATTCAAGGTATACCTATTTAGATTTGTCCTTCCAAGGAAGAGGGATCACTTTGTGACACTGATGATAAGTTTTTTGTGATTGATGAGCCTGTAGTTACTAATGACTTGGATTGCTGTCCTAAAAGTTGATGATTTGGGGAGAAGACCTCTGCTGATTGGAGGTGTCAGTGGCATTGTAGGAATTCCATCACATTTTAAACTACCAGATTCTTACTAAGCTGCAACTTGTCATATGCAAATGGTTATTTGGTTTTGTTTGATTTCTGTAGGCCCTTTCCCTAGTTCTCCTTTCTGCTTATTATAAATTTCTCGGAGGTTTCCCACTTGTTGCTGTTGGAGCTTTACTTCTTTATGTTGGTTGCTACCAGGTAAATGTCCTCTAGTCAGGTTTGGTCATTGGCCCTGCTGCTTTCATTATCATATTCAACCCGGGGATGGACTTCTTCTACAGTAGTATTTAATTAATTTTAGCTATGAAATTTGGATACTAGAATATAGGTTGACATGAAGTCATTTATAGACCTCCGCTTCCAAAAAATGGAGAACCTTGCAACAAATAAAAAATTCTGATTTAATGTTACTGTTGTTAATGAGATCAACTCAATGATTGATTGAATTACTGTGGTATATTTATGTTAAATTGCATTTGTGTTGCAGATATCATTTGGGCCAATAAGTTGGCTAATGGTATCGGAGGTCTTCCCACTTCGCACTAGAGGAAAGGGGATTAGTCTGGCTGTTCTTACCAACTTTGCTTCAAATGCTGTTGTCACCTTTGCGTTCTACCCATTAAAGGTTTTAGCTTTTTACTTTTTTTTATATTTATTTTTTATTCAAGATAAATTTTGTCATTTTAAACTTTGTCTGACTGCTCTTGGAGTTTATAATCTGCGATGACTTCTGCTGCAGGAGCTTCTAGGAGCAGAAAATCTTTTCCTCCTTTTTGGGGCTATTGCTATTCTATCACTTCTTTTCATTATCTTTTCTGTCCCAGAGACAAAAGGCTTGAGTTTAGAAGAAATAGAGTCCAAAATCTTGAACTGACAGCTTAATCTGTCACCTTTTGATGTGAATGCTGTATCTTTTGGTGAGTCTGTCACCTTGTGTATATATCTCCTGTGTGGAATTTGATAGTCATGGCTACATTTGCTGTAAAAACACTGGGATTTTTAATCTCTAACCAAGAAACTCAAATCATGGTTTTAGTATTCATGATTAATTGCAACGAGGGCATATAACTGGGCATCAAT
Organism: Pueraria montana var. lobata; assembly: GCA_026413185.1. Taxonomy (NCBI): domain Eukaryota; kingdom Viridiplantae; phylum Streptophyta; class Magnoliopsida; order Fabales; family Fabaceae; genus Pueraria; species Pueraria montana. The sequence continues at coordinate 10,969,924 of CM048654.1, forward strand.
CTTTTCAAGACATATATTACCAGTTTACCACAGTTCACAGTGCTAATGCGCTACATCTGTAGTTTCTTATGGTTTCCGTTATTATGGCACCCCTCTTTGTGCTTAGCTAGCAGTGTTTATCAGTGGTAAACATGAGCAGCTATTTGTCACTAATTATATTCTCACGATTGAAGATAGCATGGCTTTTGGGGAGTTGATGCATTGACTGAGAAAATTGTTCAATATTTCCTAATCTTCTGATGACTATCGAACTTGTATTTCCTCTAATCTTGGAGGTCAAGTTTAACCAATTAATTGGGGATCATGTTGAAAGATAAATAGCGCTTGTTTGGCTTCGCTTCTTAATTTGCTTGTGTAATGCAGCTGCAGTTTTGATGCCGACGTGCTCCAACGCCTATGAATAAAATTCGGAATATATACCTTTCCTTTTTATATTGGCTCATATTTGGGTAACAATTTGGTGCACATTCCACACGAATTGGACAACTTTTTTTTTTTTTTTACCAACCATCACAACTCTTTATTATTATTATTTGGTGGAGATCCTTTCTTGTGAGAAAATATAAAAACTGTGGGGAATTTTTAATGTGCATTTAACATTTCATTCTCTATTTTCATATAGCTTGCCATTTATGCTTGAAGTAGCTATAGGTTCTCAAAGATTTCCTCAGTCCTCCCTCTGAGATTTCGACAAGGCTTTCTGCTGCGTGATATGTAAAATAGGCAATATGCTATTAAATAATGATTGTTCTAGTAAACTCAACCCGTCTAACACTACCAAAGCACTAAGTAGTGATTTAGAAAAAAAAAATTCAGTGAAGAAGGTAAACCATTGTATTTGAATATAGGTTTATCCTTGTGATTATATAGCAAATTAAATTCAAACGTAGATTTTGAAAGCAGCCCCTTCACCTTGCTTGAGTCGTCATTAAATTCACTAGCTAAAACAACAAATCAAGTTTGGCAATTTGGTCTAAGCAATTTCAACTTTGAACTAAACTATATCCTCGGTAACTACTAACAATGGTGAGTATGAAAAAAGAGGATAAGTGTTTTATTCATGCTCATAACTTAAGAATATTCCGTGGCAACAAAAACAAAAAAAACAGAATGTGTAACATGTAATGTAATACAAATACAAATATACAACATAATTTATTACATACAAATTAAATTTTACAAACAAACTGAAATTATCTTTCCAGTCTAATTGCCGGTTACATACATAAAAAGGTTTATGGAGGCTTTCAATTTGCCTGAAGAATTCGGCCATGGTTTTCTTCCTCAGCCACTGCATAGTCTGCATTTTTAGAAAGATGAGATCAATATAAATGCTATATTGCATGAAGAGGAGATAATAATGAATGAACTTGTATTGGTACGTTGCTACCTTGTTGAGCATTGGAAGATACCGGGATTTGAGATGAAGCGCGAGAAGCGTTGGTAGATACTGGGCTTTGACATGACATGCGAGTAGTAGTAGTAGTTGTGTCTGCATATTTTGTTGGTTCCTCATTTCGGAGCAAAGAGGTTACAGCTTCCCTCACTTTCTCCATCACGCCTGCATCACCAGGAGTTCTCCTAGGACTCATTGCTTCAGATATCACCTGAGAGAGCGCCTTCTCATCTTCCCCTGGCTCCAATTTGGTCAGCAAGTACTCTTTCATGGACACACCCTTATCCCATATTTGCGTGGTGGGGCTTGTGTTCTTCTCACTCGGTGCAGGAGCAGATGAAGGTGCTAGAGTCACTGGAGCAGATGTAGTTCGCGGAGTGGTTGAAGGAGCTTGGGAGGGTATCTTTGCAGGGGGAGTGCGTGGAGCATCATAGGACAAAGAAGAACAAGTATTGCGAGTTGTCTTAACTGTTGTTGGTGATGATGAAGATGAAGTGTGATCATGATGCTCTGTGGGTTTGGACACAGTAAGGCCTTGAATTTTGGAGGTTATATGGGCTGCATCTGGTTTTTCAGCATGAACTACTGGTGTCGGTTTCTGTGCTACGGTTTCAGTCAATATTGTATTGTTTGGACCAGAAAGAGTATTAGTATTAATATTTGTAGTGGTGGAAGCTTTTGGAGAAGTGGTGGTTGTTGCAGGTTGTGTTGTTGTTGTTCTCTTAGATAAGGAACGGCTTAGTGTCTTTTCTTGATCTGGTTCCACCACGTGTTTGTCATTGCTTGATGATACAACATGCTTCTCTGGGAATACTGGATTTCCTCTTGGACTATGCTGCTTTGCATTTGCTGTGTATCCTGCAGGTGCCTTCTCCGATTCGTACACTGAAATTTGAGATGTTAAGGATGAGGAGGAAAACACAAATGTTTGAGAAAATTAATGAATTAAGATGTTGTATGATGATGTTTATTACTAGGAGCTCCGAGGTATTCAGCATCTTCTTCTACTCCAATATCACCTTCTACGCCAGTAGCCGATGTGGGACTAGTGGCGTTCCCGTCCTCGTGTTTCCTCTTGCTGAGGCTGTGGCGAAGTTTCTTGGCCTTCTCCTTCACTTTGGTGAGAACTGATTTCTTCTGATTCTGGCCATGGTCTTCTTCTGAGTCATGGTGCCTAAACCTTTGGAAGAAAGGGGTTGATGGGGAAGAAGAGTTGGTGGAGGAGGAGGACGAGTAGGTTGGTGACTGCTTAGATTTGGATGACTCCCCTGCTGAACTTTAAAATCAGAATATGGTTTTTCTATGGCTTTCACATTCAAATCAAACCATAATAAAGAAAATACTTTAATTTTTATTCATTTTCATTATAAAGATTTTTATACTGTTAATCAATCAGAAATTATAAAAGTTAACATATTTATTATATTTTTTTAAATAAAAAAAAGGTGGAAGTTAAATGGAAATAACTTGTGTGAGAGGTTGAAACTGAATATAGAGAGCAAATCAAGTATCACTTTTATTAATAGATATAGATAACATTCTGACATTGAATGACAATATAACATGAATTCTAATAAAATTTTAAAGGAAATAATGTCAACACTTTTCCTTAAGTACGTACACGTGCATGGTTAAAACATTGATTGTGCGTTTTTCTTACTTAGTAACTAATATCATAATTAGGCTTTGCCTGGAAGCATTACCTCTGAGGAGCTGTTCCATGGTGTGGATGGTAGGGGGAGTTTTTGTAGTTTCAACCTGTCTCTGACTCTGAGAGCGTTCGAGTTGAGCCATTTCTCTGTTTGATTTTCTGAACCTTGGAATAACTCTGCTTTTATATTTGTTCTTTCCGTGGACAATAAGAGGCAGAAATTTAACACAAAATGAACCGTGTTCATGCAATTGCTTCCGGGGTTCTTGCACTACGCAATGATCAATGGCCCCAACCCACACCATTGAGTTCCACCTATGGACTCCTTTTCTACACGTGTACACTAACAATTTTGCTTGCTACTAAACCTCACAAATAAACACTTTCCTGAATTAGTAATTTGACCAGGCCAGGACGAGAAAAACTGTTAACCTCTTTCACTCTGAGGTAGATATATCAAGAAACTCAACAGTATATATCAGTCAAATATTTCAAATTCTGTAAGGAAAAAACAAACCAACTTATAGCAATGTATCAAAAAAACCAACTTATAGCATGTATAAATAAGAATTGTAGACGTAAATAAATAAAGATTGATGTGGATTTTTTTTTTGAGGTACTAAAATTGTGTGGGTTTAAATATACCGCAACATAATATAAATAGATATTAACATAGAGTACGTATTTTTTTTAATAAAAGCTAAATAGTTGTCGGGCTATAATAATTAATTAGAGTGCATAATATTTTTAACTTACACACAAGGTGTGACGTAAGTAACTACTAGTGTAGGTCCTTTAAGCATTTGATAGAAGTTTGATTCTTGGCTTGAAAATCCTTTAATCTCATAGCTTTTGGACTGTGAAAATTTTTTGCTTTTTTTTTTTTTAAGGGTGCTCTCACTAAAAGAAACAATTGGGTTTATGGTTCTTGGGGTCAAAACATTAAGGGTAGATTCTGTGCTTCTAGAACTAAATATATTTAAAATGATAGATTGAAAGAGATATAGATAAGGTACATGTGTTTGGTAAAATAGATTTATCCAAAAAATAAATTGAAATTGAGTGGGTTTCATTTTGTGTATTTTTATCTTCACACGTGACGAGAAAACAAATGGAATATTATGAGTTTGATGGTAAAAGTCATTTTTATTCCTTTTTTGTCTTTGTTTCATGTGATCCACAAAAAAACACTCGTACTGCAAAAACCTCCAACACTACACGTAGTCAATTATTAAAATGATGGATAATCAATTATGCATTGCGTTTTCAACCCTATGTGACTTTAAAATTCATGTGCCTTCACTATAATCGATTATTTGTTTTGTATAATCGATTAAATGCATCAATTTAATTGATTATGTAGTAAATCGAATAGGTTAAATTTGGTCAAATAGCACGCACGAACGGGTATAAGAGTATTTTATTACTTTATTAAATTATCTTATCTCATTTCATTCAAACCTAACAACTTAACAATTTTTATTTTCACTTTATTTCTCATTTATTTCTCTTAAACCTAACAACCCAACATTCTACCTCAAAAAAAAATCTAACATTCTACTTTATTTCCATTCTATTTTACTTTATTTTCATTCTATTTCTCTCTTTTTTAATTATCTCTTTTCTATTTTCATTTGCTATACTTCATTCTTCACAACCAAACAGATCGTGCGTAAGGGTGCTCCCATTCTCATCAAAGTTTTCCTTTGCTAATGGGAACGAAAAGAGGACCGATCTAATAACCTCTTTTCAATTAAATCATCTAATAGTTTTTTTATAGCTAGTCCCAATGGCCATCACGAAGCTCACTTTCTTCTTATGTTTTGTTTAGCAAAAACTTTTGGTGTTAAGTGAATCTCAAGAAATGGAGCGACAAAAGGAATTTGACGATGGTCAGTGGAGAACGGTAGAACGGAGGAAAAGAGGACAACGTAGGGACGTAACCACCTATTTCTTCTCTAATTTCCTGGATGCTTTCAACAAAATGGATCTTTGGAAAAAATTTGCAGGTGGGGAAGGGTTTGGGAGATGTTCATCGCTGAAAGGAGGAATAGTTGGGGAGAGAGATTTGGTTTTGTTATATTCTTGGGGGTACAGGATGAGAAGAGGATGGAAGAACAGCTAGACAAGATTCAAATAGGCAACGTCAAAATGAAAGTTAATATACCAAAGTATCAAAAGGAGAAACAGAGACCTGTGCAACAAAAGGCCATCAGGAAGCAAGATGGGGGAGACAGAAGGGAGGAGAATAGGGGAACATATTACAAAACATATGCAGCAACAACACAAAATATGAACAAAACCACACTTCCAAGCTAGAGAATGAAACGAAACATCAGAAAGCTTGAAGGTGAAAACTCGGAAGGACAGTGGCGTGGACAAGTCATCAATGTAAGGGAAGACACGAAGTGGGTAAGCAATTGCTAGGTGGGGACGCTGAAGGACCTGACCATGTTTGATAGACTACATGAGTGCTGTGTGTGGACGAAAAATGGAGGTGCTAGACTCAACTACCTAGGGGACGATCTTGTGCTGATCTCAGGAATCGAAGATGATATGGCACAGAGAGTTGAAAGCCATGAAGAGGATGAAGGCATTTGGTCTATCTTCAATTCTATCCAAAAATGGACACTAACAATTCAGTCAAACAACAGACTAGCGTGGTTAAGGATAAGCGGAATACCTCTAAACGCATGGGGGAGGAGTGCTTCAAACAAATCGTAAACCTGCTGGGAGTATACGTTACAACGGATGTGGACACACAAGCCAAGACTAGACTCGATTTTGCAAGAATTCTTGTGAAAGTCTCATCTCTACAACCAATTTTTCAGGCAAAGAAGATTAGGATTAACCATGTCTCAAGTCAGATTAGAGTGGTAGAGGAAGTCGTGATGATAGTCAATCAATGCAACTGTGGTCTTTGGAGGGATAAAACTTCAGAGGACGGATAATAGTCTTTGGGTAGCATATGTGGTTTGGAAATATCTCTTCCGATTCAGAGTGTGGCGAAAATGATCTTGGGCCAATAGGTGGAGGCAACTACAACGCCGGCGACGGACCATCACAGAAGGACAAAATCGGTGTACGGCCAATAACGGAAGCATCGATACACAACGAGACAAAATTTCAAAATGAGCTGTCAGAAAAAGCAAAAGGAAAAGGAAAGCAGGTAGGTCAGAAGTCAGAATCAGAAAACCTTTTCACTAAGGAGGTATGGAGGATGCCTATGGGCGACGATGAGACTTCCTCAAAGTTGTCGCAACACCAAATTAGGGATTCGAGATGTGACCACACAAGGAACAAAGAGTGTAGGAGTGGGTCTTTGATAACACCATCCCGTGATTCTAGGGCTTTGGGGCAGCATAACGACGAAGGTGAAGATGCAGTAGACACTTGCTTCAAGATTTTGGAAAGTGAAAATATAATAGGGACTATTGGGCCTTACGAGGCCCATGATGGGAACAACGTTCAGGGCTCCGTAAATCACACAAGCAACGATATATCACAAGAGGTGAGTGAGGCCCATCATCTTATAAAACAACATAAGTCTGGGCCTGCAGTAGTTGAGCCATCTCCAGGACTGAAGATTGTGAGTGAAGAGCCCACCAAATGTATCGATAACAACTTTGTGCTGAAACAGGTTGACCAACAACTCGAAAGGAGTTTTGGGGAACGAGATGATGTATCTTTAAAGACCATAAGCAACATTCAAGGCGCGGAAGCTATAGAAGGGGTCAACATGAAGGCTGTTGGGGAGAAATATAATATATTACAGGGCAAAAGTGGACCCCCTAGTTCACACTCTCATCACAGCCCTGTCTCTTTGACTAGGCGTGAGTTCAGCACAGTTCATCCATCAAGTAGCAACATTTTGTCTGATGCCGACATCAAAAACTGCAACAAACAGTTTTGGTTAAAGAATGATAAGGAAGAAGCTACTAGGCTGTGGAGTATCGGAAAAACGCTGGGAGTGTCTTTTGGAGGGAATGATGAGGCCATGGTGGATAGCATTTTAAAATTGGAATGCCGGGATCAATTGGAAGCTAAGAAGCAGAATGGATGTAACAAGGAGGGAAGCAATGATAGTATTAAATGAAGATGATGACATTTAATGTAAGGGGGGTGGGGGGAAGAATAAAATGGAAGGTGATAAGAAATCTAGTCAGTAAGGAGGGGTGGATTTTCTGAGTATACATGAGACAAAAAAATAGGATGTGGACACGGAACTTTGTGTGAGGTTGTGGGGGGATCCAGAGGTGGATTGGGTGGTCAGCCCAGCTAATAACTCAGGTGGAGGGCTATTATGTTTATGGAGCACAGATATGTTCCAAAGGACCAATGCGGTTGTGGGAAATGGCTATATTGGGATCCAGGGGATATGGAAGCAGTCGGGTGTGAATATCATGTTGGTCAATGTATACGCACCATGTTGTTCGGAGGGGAAAAAAAGATTGTGGGATGAGTTGAGGGAGAAAAAAGAAAGAAGTAATACTCTCATATGGTGTTTGATGGGAGATTTTAACAGTGTAAGGAGACAAAACGAACGGTGCGAAAGTGGCAGAGCTACATACGGGGTGGGAGATATGAGGATGCTCAATAACTTTATTCAACAAATGGAGATAGAGGATATTCCTTTGGTGGGGAAGAAATACACATGGTATAGACCAAATGGATAAGCTAAAAGTACGTTGGTTAGATTCCTTGTCACTAAGGAATGGTTACAATTGTGGTCGGAAAGCGCCCAATACATCCTTGATAGGAATGTATCCGACCATTGTCCTCTTTTATTGAAGACCACAAATTTGGATTGGGGTCCAAAACCTTTCCGGGTGTTGGATTGTTGGTTGGAGGAAAAGGAGTTTGGGTCATTTGTGGAAAACGCGTGGAGAAATTTTCATTTTGAAGGATGGGGGGCATACGTCCTAAAAGAAAAATTGAAAGGACTCAAAAGGAAAATCAAATAGTGGAATAAATTTCATTGTGGCAATTTACAAAAGCAATATTTGGAGGTGGGGAAGAGTATGAATGATCTAGATAAAAAGGAGGAAGTAGATGGTCTCACGGTGGAGGAACGTTTGTTGAGGAGAGAACTACAAGATAAATTTTGGAAGCTTGCATATTATAATGGATCCATTTTGAGGCAAAAGTCAAGATTGAAGTGGCTTGTGGAAGGGGACAACAACACTAAATTCTTCCATTGCATGCTTGTGTGGAAAAGAAGAAAGAATGCTTTGAGAGGTGTGTGGGTAGATGGTCAATGGGTGGAGGAACCAAAAAGAGTAAAGGAGGAGGTCATGAACTTCTTCCAATCTAGATTTCTTGAAGATAGTGGCGAGAGACCATTCTTAGAGGGAGTAATGTTTAACCAAATTACTCATCAAGACAATGAGTCCCTTGTTGCTAAATTTGGAGAGGTAGAAAATAAAGAAGCTATTTGGGATTGTGGAAGCCTAAAAAGTTCGGGGCCCGATGGGTTTAACTTCAATTTTTTGAAGCATTTTTGGGATACCATTAAAAGGGATGTTATTCGTTTCTTGGATGAATTCCATTCGAACGGTGTCTTCCCAAAAGGTACGAATGCCTCATTTATTACTTTGATCCCAAAGGTGGATGACCCACAAAATTTATGTGAATTTAGACCTATTTCCCTTGTGGGTTGTATGTACAAGATTATGTCTAAAATATTGGCAAAGAGGTTGTAAAAGGTCTTAAGTGGGGTCATTGATGGAAGACAAAGTGTTTTTCTTGGCGAGAGAAATCTTTTGCATGGTGTGGTGGTTGCCAATGAGGTGGTTGATGAAGCTAAGAGGAAGAAGAAGAAATTGTTAATGTTCAAGGTAGATTATGAAAAGGCATACGACTCGGTGAATTGGAATTTCCTCTCATACATGATGCATAGGTTGGGTTTTTGTGCCAAATGGGTGGATTGGATTTGTAATTGCCTTACTTCCGGTTCCATTTCTATCTTAGTCAACGGAAGTCCAACAAAAGAGTTCAATATCCAAAAAGGTCTTAGACAAGGAGACCCATTGACTCTATTCCTCTTTATCATAGTAGCGGAAGGTATTAGTGGCTTGATGAGGGAAGCAACTAAGAAAAAATTGTTTGATGGTTTTTTGGTGGGGGAAAGGAAGGTGGAAGTTAGTTTATTGCAATATGTCGATGACACTATCTTTATTGGAGATGCATCTTTCAAGAATGTGGTGACTTTAAAAAGCATTCTAAGATGTTTTGAATTGGGTTCCGGTCTTAAGGTCAACTTCTCAAAGAGCAATGTGGGGGTTTTTGGGGTAGAAAGAGTGGAGGCTCAAAGATTTGTGGCAATGTTGAATTGTAAGTTAATGAGCATTCCTTTTAAGTACTTGGGAATTCCTATTGGGGCTAACCAAAGGAGATTAGAAACATGGAAACCAATTATTGAAAAGGTTAGGAAGAAACTGGCAAAATGGAAATATAGACAACTCTCCTTTGCGGGGAGAGTGTGTCTTATTAACTCCGTGTTATCCGCTTTACCTCTTTTCTTCCTCTCTTTTTTCAAAATGCCACAACGGGTCTATAATGTCTTGACATCTTTACAAAGGAATTTCCTATGGGGTTGCGAAAAGGGGAGGAGGAAAGTGTTGTGGGTAAGTTGGAAAAGGTTATGTGTCCCTAAAGAGCACGGGGGTGCAGGCATCAAAGAATTAGCCATCTTTAATGATGCACTGTTAGCTAAGTGGAAGTGGTCTTTATTCTTTCACAAGGGCAGTCTCTGGTGTGCTGGATGCTAAATATGGTGGCTGGAGGTCTCTGGACAGTGGACGGTCGTGCAATGGTACCTATTTATGGTGGAGGGATCTTATTAAATCATGTGAAGGGGTTGATGGGAGTAAGTGGTTTGATAATAACATTAAATGGGAATTAGGGGACGGGACAAACACAAGATTTTGGCTGGATGGATGGCGTGGTGGTGAGAGCTTGGCAACTCAATTCCCTAGAATTTTTACGGTGTCACAACAACAGGAGATGGTTGCAAACATGGGGTACTGGGAGAATAACATTTGGAAGTGGAGTTTTAATTGGAGAAGGGAGTGGATGCAGTGGGAGTTAAAAGCAGTGGAAGATATGGAACATTTACTGCAGAGTGTGGTCCCAATTCCGACACAAGCAGATAGATGGATGTGGACACCAGAAACTTCTGGGTCGTTCTCTGTAAGTTCAACTTATCATGGTTTACTGATTATGCAGGGTTACTCACAACAATCTACATTTTTCTCTTATTTATGGAAAATGAACATCCCGCGAAAGATTAAATTCTTCATATGGAGGGTGGCTTTGAACAGAGTGGCTACTAAGGATAACCTTCGCAAAAGAGGCATCCAACTCGTAAATGATGATCATAGATGCCCTTTTTGCATGTGTATGGATGAAACTGTATAGCACATATTCTTTCTTTGTCCTGCAATTTCTTCTGTTTGGTGGCAGTGGTACTCTAAACTTGGTATTACCACCGTGATCTCGTGGTCTGTGGAAGCTGTTTTCGAACAACACACCATAACGTTTGGATCTAAACAAACAATCGAAAGATGGAAGATAGTGTGGTGTGCCATTCTGTCGAGTATTTGGCTGTGCAACACAGAATCTTGCATCATGGCTTAGATTCGATTACTTTATAGTAATTTGGTAGGTAGGAATATGATACGCATAAGGTGTTGTGTTGGCTATTCACCAGGGAGGACAACCTAGTCCTGGAATCTTCGCGGGTCCCTAAGAGCAGTCGGGTTGCAATTATTATTTGCTTTGATTATTTTTATTTACAGTCGGAGAGCCAAGGAGGTATCTCAGTAATCAGCTAGTATATTTCACTCTGTAATCCATGAGGATGTAACGAACACTGAATTCCCCTCATGATTTCTAAAAAAAAACACGTGCGCTTTTATTTTTGAATATTAACTGGTACGGTTTCTCTAAAACCTCAGTTACTGACTTACTGCTAGTATAATGTATGGTCTCCTCAGAAACACAACATTGCTCAGGATTCCCGCGACAAATGGCATCTTCAGCCGTCGGTTTTTCCGATCAGAACCCGAAAGCTATGCTGAACTCATTGATATATACGCTCGCGATCGAGCGTTGCACGCTGGCAAGAAGCTTCACGCGCACCTAATCACCAACGGTTTCGCTCGTTTCAACGTGCTTGCTTCCAACCTCGTATCCTTGTACGCGTTCTGTGGCCAACTCTCCCACGCGCGGAAACTGTTCGACCAAATTCCCACAACAAATGTTCGCCGCTGGATCGCTCTCATTGGCACGTGCGCTCGCTGCGGCTTCTACGATCACGCTCTTGCCGTGTTTTCTGAGATGCAAGCCATTCAAGGGCTTACTCCCAACTACGTATTCGTCATCCCCAGCGTTCTCAAAGCTTGCGGCCACGTCGGGGATCGAATCACCGGAGAGAAAATACATGGCTTCATTTTGAAGTGTTCGTTCGAACTTGATTCTTTTGTGTCCAGTTCTTTGATTGTTATGTACTCCAAGTGTGCGAAAGTTGAGGATGCGCGCAAGGTGTTTGATGGGATGACTGTGAAGGACACGGTGGCTCTAAATGCTGTTGTTGCTGGGTATGTTCAACAGGGTGCTGCAAATGAGGCACTGGGTTTGGTGGAAAGTATGAAGTTGATGGATTTGAAGCCAAATGTGGTAACTTGGAACTCTCTGATATTTGGGTTTTCGCTGAAAGGTGACCAAGGAATGGTGTCTGAGATTTTTAGGTTGATGGTTGCAGACGGGGTGGAGCCTGATGTGATATCATGGACTTCTGTTATATCTGGTTTTGTGCAGAACTTTCGTAATAAGGAGGCATTTGATGCGTTTAAGCAAATGTTGAGTCTTGGGTTCTGCCCAACTTCGGCTACTATAAGCACCCTTTTGCCTGCTTGTGCTACTGCAGCAAGAATTAGGATTGGGAGAGAGATTCATGGCTACGCTTTGGTGACTGGGGTGGAGGGAGATATATATGTAAGGAGTGCTCTGGTTGACATGTATGCAAAATGTGGGTTTATTTCAGAAGCGAGGAGTTTGTTTAGTAGGATGCCGGAGAAGAACACAGTCACGTGGAACTCTATCATTTTTGGTTTTGCAAATCATGGGTATTGCGAGGAAGCTATTGAGCTCTTCAATCAAATGGAGAAGGAAGGGACAACCAATTTGGATCATTTAACTTTCACGGCAGCTCTCACTGCATGCAGTCATGTTGGAGATATTGAGCTTGGGCAGAGGCTGTTCAAGATTATGCAAGAAAAATACAGTATTGAACCACGGCTAGAGCATTATGCATGCATGGTGGATCTTCTTGGTCGAGCGGGGAAACTCAATGAAGCTTATTGCATGATCAAGACAATGCCTATTGAACCTGATTTATTTGTGTGGGGTGCATTATTGGCTGCTTGTAGAAATCATGGGCATGTGGAGCTTGCAGAAGTGGCTGCTATGCATCTAATGCAATTAGAGCCCCAGAATGCTGCAAACTGTCTTCTGCTGTCCAGCCTATATGCCGATGTTGGCAAATGGGGAAAGGTTGAGAGGATCAAGAAAAGGATAAAGAAGGGAAAACTCAGAAAACTTCAAGGTTTAAGTTGGATAGATAATTTATAACATTATAGGTTGGAAGAGGCCATAGGTTTTGCTTCTTCATGAAGGAATGGCACACCTAAAGACATAATTTTGGATGTATCGTTTTGTGCTCCTCATGAGGCAACAGTTCCATAAGATGCACCATTGGACCTAAACAATATCTTGTCGATATGCCTGCATCCTTTTTGGATATTCAGTAGAGTAGAAGGGGATGGGATGCAATGGACGGAAAAGGAGAGGAATTGTACCATTTCATTGTCTAGATTAGATATTTTATAATAGAATAAATAGCTCCACACATACCTTTCAAATTGGAGGTAAAGAAAATGGTGTTGGATGAAATGGAAGCGTCATTCCACTCCATTCCATTTCTTAGGCAATGTTTGGATTGATAAAAAAATAGGGATGAGAATGAATGAAATGAAATTAGACGATACGAGGTTTTTTTCTTCTTTGGATTGTTTTTTTTTTTTATCATGTCTTTGGATTGTTTCAAATATGATTAATGGAATAGAATTCCATTTCATTTAGTTTTTTTTTTCCTCCACTTTGGGAAGTATGGATGGAGGTACTCGTTTTTTCTGTTCTATTATAAAAATCCAAATATGAAATGGTAACTTTATTCTATTTCATTTAATTTCATCTCATTTCATTCCCCTTGTCATTAGGAACAAAATCTTAATTATATAGAATACTTGTGAAACACTAAATACTAATGTGAAATTCGCTGTTTATTTAATGAATTTACCCTATTTAGGTAAATTTGTATATATTTCACTTAAAAAAAGTGATAAAAGATGTTGCCCCTACTTCTTTTCAAACAAACTCCGCAATTGGGCAACACATGGCACAACTGCACAAGTTCTTTAATTGCATATCACATACTTGCAACGGAGTGAACCAGCACGGAGAAAGTTTTGTTGTTGAAAACATATGACGAATAATTTGCTTCATTCTTCACCAAGTTTTATTTTCAAGCGAAAACGACTTGTGGTCCATTTTTTATATCTAAAGCATTGCTCGGGGAACCCAAAACTTTACTCTATATTTTCTCCAAGAAACCTAATCCACTAAAGGCATTTGCGCCTTTGTGAATGATTCCAAGACCCCCATTATTCTTTTTTATTTAATTTAAGGGGAATGTAGGCATTATCCATTCAAGTTTCCTTTAATTGACCTCCAACTAGGTCTCCTTGTGCTTTGAATCTTTTAGCTACTTTAAGGATTACAAACTTAAACAAGCCTTATCCACTTCATAAGATGAACGGGTTCAACATATCATGATAAGTTGCCCAAGTAAAAAACTTAGAATATCGATCTTCCCCAAACTCCTATTTATTTTGCTCAAAAATAGATTTGTGCCTTACTCGTAAGAGTGCATACTCTTTAAATCGATTAAACCATAGAATGGTTGACGTTTGTTCATTACCACCAAAAAGACAGCAAGTCCAGATGAAATTCTCACAGGTAAAAGGAGTCAAGTGAATTGTGTTATTGGTTAAACAAGAATTCCCCAGGTTGGGATATGTGTATACAAGGTACATATCCCCGTTCCACTCCCAGTGTACCATTTCTTTAACATGAAAACCTACAGCACCCAATTTAAGAAAATGGAACATCTCTTTCAAAGGAAATAATGATCAAGAGCTTTAAGATAAAGAAAAACATTTAATGCCAAAGAATGGTATAAATGTTTGCTGTCTGTTGTTCAGTCTTTCTTTTATTCAATGGTTCTGAAAAAGAGAGTTAACACATTCAGGATTACACAATATAATAGAATCTATAATTTATGAATCAGAGTACTAGTTAAGAATTTACTTTAGAATCAGCTGTCTAGGCAGACCAGAAGAAATAAGCCAGAATTCTCGTCATACAATTAGGTGACAGGAATTAGAGATGTGTGCCAATAAGTATGTAAATCTGCCCACAGGGTACACACTACTGACTCAGATTGTAATTTAGCTCCATATAGTCTTCTTCATATATTTCCTTTCCTTAAGATTCTGTTTGTGTGAATTCCAGGGTAATCATCAATGCAGCTACTTCCCTTCTCAGAAAATCACTATCAATAATCAAGCCTTTGAATCTACAAAAGAAAATACATTACTATCTTTTCACAGCCATAAAAGCAAATTTGATGGCATTAAAAGCACAATCAATAACCGACAATGTCTAAGAATCTAGGCAATCAAATGACAACATAAATTCAAACGAAGATATAAACATCTAACCTCCTAAAGGAAAAAGAAAGTATCATACGAAAATCCAATGAAATAAATTTTCCACATTAAACAGCAAATATTACTACCCTCAAAAATCACTTCAAACAACATAAAGCTAGTTCATCATTTCACCACATGAGACAGATGGACAACTTGTAAACCACCAAGTGGAAAAATTATTACATGATCCAGGACCACGTGTTCATAGTCTCAGCTAGTTTCCCTTGTGACGCACATACATAACCAAACTTTTCAATTTATGAAAAAGAGTTAATAAAACTCAGTTATCTGTCACACATGCAGATTGTCCGAGCTCACAGTAATATCGGACCATGTAATAATTTCTCTACTAAGTGAGCCACCAATAAATCATTTGCTTTAAAGTCGATGTCATAAGCATTCAGTACCTCAACAGAGCAAACAAACGTGCTTAATACTCATCCTAGTTCTTACATATAGAAAACAGAGCATTCAATTACTCATGCTAGTTCTAACATACTAATCAACTAGCCATAAAGAAAACAGAGCATTCAATTCTATCTAATAAACAAATAACATGTTCTACAACAGAGCATTCAAACCATTAAGCGTTTGACCTTGCATGTGAAAGTGATTGCTGACCCTAGGTTCATTTATCACTAGAAGCACAACGTCCTTATTGCTCATCCTACTTCTAACATAATAAGTAACCAACAAGCCATATAGAAAACAGAGCATTCAAAGATATAATGTGTTGTATAGCAGAATATTCAAATACAACGGTGATGGCTGACCGTAGAGGTTTCATTTATCATTAGGAGCAAGGTGAGGCCAATCCCTTTGATGCAACATGTTATAAGGATGATAAGCTGAGGTGGCAGAGGAAGTAGGCATGGGGATGCCCATGTGGCCATGGGCATGGGGCATGCCGAGGACAGGCATGGACATCATGGGAGGTGGATATGGCATGGACATCATGGGAACAGGTAGATGGCCATGGGAATGGGCACTGGGAGGAGCAGAGTCATGCAAACTCTGAGGCACAGGTGTGGAAGCAAATAACTGATCCGAAGAAGAAGGACCCTCGTTGGAGAGACCCTGCATCCGCTTCAGGTAGAGACGATACTTCTGGAGATGACTCGCGACATTCTCGCGAGTCAACCCTTCCACGTTCATCAATTGCATAATCGTCTTCGGAACCGCGTTCTTGATCCCGAGGTGGCCCACCACGTCCACGAACCGCTTGTGAAGCTGCGGGGTCCACACCAGCCGCGGCCGCTTCACCGCCGTCCGCTCCGCCTCCTCCGCCTCCTCCGCCGCGCACTCGATCTTCCGCTGCTTCCGGGAATCCGACCCCGAGCCGTCGCGATCGGTGTCGTCCTCCTCGTCGTAGTGGTGGTTGTTGTTGTTGGAGGAGAAGGCCTGGTGCACGCTCCCGCCGCCGCGGAGCGTGGAGAGCGTGTTCCGCGAGGCGCGGTTGACGTCGAGGAGGGTGCGGTGGGGCTCCGGTGAGATGCTGAAGGCCGAGGCCAGCTCCGGCGGGATCAGCGGCTGAGAGAGAGGCGTGAGATCGTTGGCGGTGGGAAGACCCATCTCCCAGTCCATCACGCGCTCTTCATCGTACTCGCTCGTCTTCACCTCTTCCCCCATTCAGTTAGTTGTAACCGTCAAAACAAAAATTTAACCGTGTCTCTCACACACCCTAACCCAAACTGAAACTGAAACGGTTACGGTATATTGGATTTGGATCCAAAGAGGGGTGAAATTGGAATTGGATAGAAGAGAGGGGAACACAAACACGAAAACGGAATTTCAATTCCTTGTGTTGTGAAGATATTTGGGGAGATTCGGCGGTGGGTGTGTGGTTGCGACAGGAAAAGTGAGGGGGGGGAGGAAGGGGGATAATGAATAAATAATGATAAAGATGAATGAAATAATGCTGCTAATTTTTTTCTCAATTATAATTTGAGGGAAGTTGTGAAAAGGAGAGAAAAAGTGCAATATCTTATTCCAGATGGGTGGGGTGGTGGTGCCAACGTGGACGACTTAGCCAGATATTTTTGATCCTCTAAATATCTATCTTTCTTCTTTTCTTTATTATTTTATTTTTTGTACATTTCTTTTTTACCACCTCGCTCGCGCTCGCCTGCGCCTTGCCCGAAGTGCCCTCCTCCTCGTGATGCGATTTGGACCAATGAAGCCACACATTCATGATTCATATATAAAGACTATATTGAGTTAATTAATTAGCAAGTCATTAAGAATAAGCTTCAAATTTATTTCCCTTCTGAAAAAATAACTATTTTTTTTTTTTTATTTTATTTTAATGATTCCAAACGAAAATAGATTTTTGAAAAACTGTTTTTCTTTTTTTCCTAGATCATTTTTCGTTGATAAATCATATCATCCCAACAAAATGTTAAAGAAAGAGGCATGACATAAGCTTAAGCCAATGCTAATAAAGAATTATTAGAAATTCAACTAAAGACAATTTTGTTAATGCTATGTCATCAATACCAAATGATTTAATTTTTATCTTAAACGAATTATACCGGCCAACCATTTGTGCAATTCCAAGTTTATTTTTCAAACTGACAACGGTAATAATTAATTATATCTCATTATACTTTTTTTTTAAGAGTATAAACTTAAGTAGCGTACACACAGACTCTTAAAAAAAAAAAGTAGCGTACACACGATCTCGTAAAAAAAAAAAAAGTAGTGTTCACACAGACAATATGTATATGTTAATTCTCATTAAAAATATAAAAAATATTTTTTATGAGAAAAAAAGTCATGACAATGTAAAATATTTTACACTATCATCTAATCACAACCTACCATTTATAGTAAGTTTGTTGACTTTTACAAAAATATCTTAAAAGTCACAACTTACCGTTTATAATAAGTTTGTTGACTTTTACAAAAATATTTTAAAAGTTATTCAAGTGGTGATTTGTGATTGGATGACAATGTAAAATTATTTTACACTGTTAATGCATCACCATTAAACTCTTTTTTTATTATAGACTAAAGGAAACGTTTATTTTTTGTTTAGAACATAATTACAAACTTGTATTATCTTTAAAAGTTTAAACGATCAATAAGATAAATTTATATAGTTATAGTTTTGAAAACCATTTCACTGGTTTAAACAAGTAATGAATAATATTTTTTTTAAAAAAAGTGACAACAAAGTGAAAAAATCTCGTTCATAGCAGTGTAGGTATTTTAAAATGATAATATGGTAATTTTTTATTTAACTAATGTTTTACAAAAGTTAGTTTATAAAGCATGTTTTAAAAAATAAAAATTCAGATGTATATTAATATACAATATAGAAAATGATATATATATATATATAAGTTAATTAAACTTGAGAGAAATTTTAATCTTGTATTTAATGCTTTTTTCATATAAATGCTATTATTGTAATATTTATAGGAATATATAAATAAATATATATTTTTTCTTATATAGTATAATACAATTTTGTTAATTAATTACCTTTAGTAACATGTTTTATGGATACTCTTCGATAGGATTTTGATGAATATGTTCAATATCATAACAAGGGTCTTTTAATGATATTAACCAATAAAACAAAATCTTATAAAGAACAACTGTATATATAACAATATCATAACAAAATTATTTAATTATGTATACATATAGTTATTACCAATTCTGGTAATTAATTTTATAAATCAGCAATTAGAGTTATACTTTTTTTTCTCGTCAAAATGTAGTAATAATTAATAACTAATTTTGAAAGTAGTAAGCAACTAAGAATTAAATTACTTACTGCATAGGAATGTTAAATATATTTTTTAATTATTTTAAAGAATAAATATTAATTTTTAATATTTTATATTTTGGTTTTTTAATCAGTGTACTGATGCATAAAATCATTAAAAAAAAAATACCCTTTGTGAACGAGGTGTTGTCTGTCTTGTCCTATTACGTGAACAAAGTAAATACCCTTTTCGAGCTTTTTCTTTTTAGGCAAAAAAAAAAATGAGATGAGAATGCGTAAAGTTTCCAAAAGCCGAAAGCAAGTAGTTGAGTTGAGTTGAGGCAGACAGCTGGAAGGGTGATTCAAGGAACGGTGGTGATTGGTTTTGGTTTTCAGAACAGAACAGAACGCGCTATTTTCTTTTTCTATGATGAATCAACAATCAAGCCCGGTGACCGTGAGAATCATAGGACGCCCATCCAATTACCGATCAGCCACTGGGACAACCTGCGCCGCTTTTTAAGCACAAAGGAAAAGGAACCTTAATAATGACTGTGTTGCTTTCAGAAATTCAGATCAAGGAAAATACTACTGTAGTTCAGAAAATAAACATATAAAATTATTATTTTTTTTAGTAAAAAATAGTAGTACTGTATTACTAATAGAGTACTCTCAGTAATAAATTTCAATTAGTAACAGTTTAAATATATTTTTTAGAAACACTTTTATTATACAAGGTTTAAAATTTAAAAAGTATTAAGTGAATATATATATATATATATATATATATATATATTTGTTTAAGTTCTCATTATATTAAATGATATATTTTTTATTAAATATTTTTAATTATTTCATAAGGATCTTTAAACTTTAAAGAGCTTATTAATAAGAGTTATGTTTGAATTATTTTAAAAAATAGAGTAAAGCAGAATGATTTTTAAAAATGCAAAGTCATATTTCTCATATACGATTTGTGAAAAATAAAAATAAAAGAAAGAAACGAATTGTACCATCATAGTAAAAAAGTGCATGACTTAGCCTTTTGAAATTCCATATCCCACATATGACTTAGCCCATCCGAGATTATAATTTTTTAATATATATACTAGTTTAGTAAATTTGAAATCAAATTGCACCATCATAGTCAAAAAGCCAAAAAAATACAGTAAAGCATAATGACATGACACTAGATTTTATTGTTTAAATTATTTAACCTTTATAAATATTTAGTGTATCATACATGCCATTTTTAATATCAAAATTTTAAAAATAATATATATATATATATATAATGTTTAAAATTGTAAAAAAAAAAGTATATATAATTAATTGAAATAAATAAATATTTTATCTAGTTTTAATCTAGAATTTGTTGTTAGCATATTTTATAAGATTATATTCTCAAAAAACTTCTTTCTTCACGAGTACGTTGATAATTTATATCGAAATAAAATAGTATTAATTATTTTTTCGTTTTAATTAATGTACTGTCCCAAATTATTAATTGAAACATAAATAAAACTAACCAAATACTAATATGATTTTCTAAATATAGAAACAATTAATCCTTAGTGCTAACAATAGAAAAACAATGGGCCACTCTATTTGCAGCACTACGTGTTAATTACTGTTATGAGAGAACTCGAGCTTGTACTATTTATGAGAGGGATTTGACTAAGGTGAAGTTTGTAACACTTTTTCACCGATGAGAAAGTGTTGTTTTATCTGTTACAGCAGGTTACTCACAAGTGAGAAAGTGAATTTTACCAGGTTTTTTTTACCTGCTACCACAAGGAGAAAAAAAAATAAAAATAAAAATATTTTGATAGCAGGTAAAAAATCTGCTGCAGCAGGTAAAACCTATTTTTTTACTTGTGGATAACCTACTACAGCAGATAAAACAACACTTTCTCACCGGTGAGAAAGTGTTGCAAATTTCACTTTAGCCAAACCCTTATGAGAGTACTTGGTTAGAAGATTATCCCCATCAAATATCCTCTTTTTAACTTTCGGATGTACTAGTGACCTTTGCCAATTCCACTGAATAATACTATATCCGATCTTTCTATCGTCAAAAGAAAAAACAATAAACTAAGTGTGTTTTAAAATCTCATTGAAAGAATTTTTAAACACTCATTTAGTATACAAATTTATTGCAATCATCTTTTTGAGACATTAATTAATATAGTATTCAATATTTAAATGTGCTGACTGTCTTGTAATATTCGTGGAAAACAATGGCTTGTCAAGACTTGCATTATTCTATATGCAAGTTGGCTCCTGTCACCTGGAATGGCGATTATAAAACTCATCAAATCTAAAATAAATAAATAAATAAACAAAAAGTAGTAGATAACGTTGTTTATTTGATGTCCGTGGAAGATACAACTGCCACAAATAAAAAGAGCTCACAGATATATAATTTCAAATCTTTTACTGGATGGGAATAGGATACCAAGTCAGGATCTATTAATGTGATACTAACAAAACACGAATATCTCTTTCCATCAAGACACATGTCTTCCTTTTCCATGAGGAAAAGATGTACGGTAGAGATTACCGCACCCAAGAATTTCTCCTACTTGACTACTGCTGTCTGGTTTAGGAAAAAATATTATATATTTTTTTTATTCAGAGGAAAAATTATTATATAGTAATCTAGAATTATTATGGTTTCAATCAATTTTTACAAGACATATAATCAAATTTATTAATTTTTTATAAGCTAAAAATCTCAATTATATATTACGTAAAGATTAATCGAGACAATAAATATACAGCAATTCTGAATCGTGTAATAATTTTTCCTGATTTTTGGGAGAAGATTACAAACGGCTAGTAGAACTTGGGGTTATCGTCATGTTTTAGACTTATCTATTAAATAGTGTAATGCTAATGCATCACCCTCTCTGTTCTTTTTTCCTTTGTATCTGTTTATTACTTGAAGCCTACATATCTAACCAAATAAAACGTAGAGACTAGAAGTGGACTGAGGAAGATTATTCAATGAAAGCCATTAGTAACCAACAAACATGTTTCTCATTGTTTTTTCAGTTTTTCTTAAACAAGTCAAGAAGACTTGGTTTCTGCCGGCAACTTCATTGAGTTTATAAAAGGTCAAAATAAGCTAAACCCCCAAAAAGTCATAGAAAGGAGTCAGACTAATTTTAATTTAAAACAAAACTTAAGGAACAATACCAATGTTTTTAATATTTTTTGAATTAAAATTAAAACTTCATTTACCGGCACTACAAAAATCAACACCAAAAGAATTGTAGCCAAACTTTAATTTTGATTAAAAGTTTACACCAAAAGCATATAAAAGTTGTTGCACTTAAAAATTTTATCTTTTGATTTTAAAAAGGAGCTATAAAAAAGAAAGTTAAAAACGCAGTGCTTTTAAAAGAACCTGAAATACTTTTTCCAAACAATTTATACCACTCCTTTGTTGCTGATGTTTATCCTACTTTTGGATAAACTTATGCGAGTGCTTCTTTTCCCTTTTTAGACGTGATTGAATAAAAACATATTAATAATGAGGAGTTATTATCGATATCACAGGAGAAAGAGGAAAAGGTAAACTTGCAACAAAAATTATACTCTTGAAAGGGGAAACAAAGTCAATAGCCATACATGATTAAAAAGAAAAGAAGAAAAAACTGCCCTCGTCTAAACAAGAACAGGTCTCCACATGCCATAATTTTTGTACAGTCACGTCAACTTATAAACTACCTCACCATTTTTATAATCTTTACACCATAAAAAGGCTTGTATAGTCATATTTCATTTTATCTCCTCTGCAGCAGGGGGCATCAGGTGCATTAAAACATCTGATGAGCCTCTCATCTCGCTTAAATTCTTTGTATAAACTTAAAAGCTACAAAATGTACAGTTCTGCAGTACAACCGACAACTTTATTTCCAATTTTGGCTACAACCCATCTTCACAGATAGGCAAACATAACCCTCTTGATCTGGGAGAGAAAGAGGAAGAAGCTCACACTAGCCTCAGTTAGCTGTACAAGATTATTTTTCTAAGCCACCTAAGCAGGTTGAGGAGGAGACTGAGCAGCAATTCTCCTTTCTGCAAAACAAATTACATCATCAATTGATAAAACGACTGTATATAATACCTCAACATGTGATAATAATAAGCTTGAAATTAATATAATAATGATACAATTGGAAGCAGCAGATTGGATTGGTTTCCATGCATGTATCTCATGTATGCATTGAGCATGCTATCAATGAAGGTGCTCCTAATGCGCACATGGATGGTGAAAAATAAAAATGTGTGAGAATGCAAATTAGGAATGACATGGAAGGAGTAAGTACCTCCAGCAGCAACAAGTTTTTCTACACGCGCGACGATGTGCTTTCCATAGGTGTACTTTTTCAATGCATTCAAATGAACCTTAATTCGGGAAAGAATCAGCTCACGTTGTTGATCATCACAAGTTTCCAGCACCTTTTGTACAACGTAATTTGCAAATTGATCTTTCATCATTGCCTGTATACAAGAGGAATCTGATTTATCATTTTGCGTAACTGGGGAAGAGGGAAGGGCTTCTTTGAACAAATGAAAAACCAAGATCTGTTTTACAGGCTGTGAGAGTTAACTGAAGCATTCACAACACTGACAAATAACAATTCTATTGATCAAAGTTCAAGACTGGAAATGTGAAAGTTGTTCTGTTCAATCACGTGTAGATATTGGATGAAAAGAAGTCCTACAGATGTTGTAAGTCGAGTTCATGCAATTACATTGGAAATCATGAAGATCAGTACTGATAATTTATGACGGTATTGAACCTAAAAGTAGGCTACAGTGGGCCTAACAATGTATATTAGCATTGCCTTCTAATTTGCCTCAAATAAAAGAGAGGGAGAGGCATATATTAGGAAGAGAAAGTTCAACAAACCTGAAGAGGCTCATTTTCATCTGTGGTGCCAAGCATCTCACTCACTAGTAATTGGCGCTCAGAAGGACCTCCGAAGGTCAAACATTTCTCCACAACATTGGAGGCAAACTTCTGTTGACTCATTTGAACTATCTTGCCTGCTAATTCCTTTATTATAGAAGAACGCTCATGAGGCTTCCCATGTTCCAGCACATGCTGTTATCAAGGAGAGAGGAAACCAAAAGCAAGAGATCAACCCACATGTATAGCAAACAGTATCACATTTAGGAGGTAAAGGAATATTAGGGAAGTAGTGAGTAGGGACCAGAAGCTTGTATCGCATGTGAGAGAGAACCAACCTTGGATGGCATGTTAAAAACATAAAGCAAATAGGGCAGGAAGCTATAACAACAGATTTTTAAAAATGAAGAATTATAAATAGTAACAATTGCCACTGAACCATTACATGTGTTCCAAAGACATTCACAATAAATTCGGTTGAAAATCATAAACAAGAAAAATAAGTTTCTAGTTGGAAGGTTTCAAGATATCATGTATTGATAAGGACAACACTATATGTAAAGATTAGAAGCCAGCCAAAGGAAAAGACATTCATATTTTATTGTCGATTAACAGATATGCAGTAAAAAAACTTCAATATAAAGGAGAGTAACTTCAAAACACATTGTGACATGAGAATTGAAGGACTACAGTCCATCAAAGGTCCAGAAAAGCGATTACCAGAACTATTTCTCAAGAAAAGCTTGATAGCAGGCTTGCAGCCAAGAGTGCACATGCAGAAAATATTCTCAAGTAAACTAAAAAACATGAGAACCATAAAAGCATGCTTCCACTACTATGGCAATAAGAAAGAAGCCCAAGCAATCTAGTCAGAAAAAATTATAAACCTGAACAACGTAGTTGCCATACTGATCCTGAGCTAACATGCTAACTGCTCCTAAAATTTCATCCATAACTTTCTGTTGTGTTGTAGGGTCTTTGCAGTGTTCCAGCACTCTCTGTCGCGTAGAAGGTATTCTTTTATGACAAATGATCTTAGGTACATAATAAGAGTAACATAAGCAGTGAAGAGAACTTACCTGTATCACCCGGCAACCATATGGATGGGTTGAGAGTGTCACAACTTGATCAAAAAATGTTGAGACAATAAAGTGGATTGCATCTTCAGGGACACATTCAATACACTTCTGAATGACATGATTACCATTTTGATCACGTACACAGCGCATGACATTACCATCAAGCTCTTGAACCATCTCTATCTTCTGATCCAGATCAACAACTTCGATGGCCTAAAGAGGGATACATAATTGAAAGAACAAAAGGAAAATGATAAGACATTCAAAAAATTACAGAGTCAAACATACACATATCAACTAATGCCACCTTATATTGTCCATACCTTCTGGATGACACGGCAACCATACATTTGAAGGCTAAGTGTCAGAACATGGCCAAGAAGTTTGTTGGCTAATTCTCTTCTCTGGGATGCAAGTCCATGCTCAAAAAACTGCAATATACCATTATGGCATTACCAACTATAGCTCATGCAAGATTCATGAAAGAAAAATAATAAATTGAAAGAGTAATGATTACCTTTTGAACCACATAATTACCAAAGACATCAGTCATCAAAGCAAGGGCATGTGGCATGATTTCCTGATAAACCATGTTTTTTTCTTCTGTAGTAGCTGTTTCAAGCTTTTGTTGAATAAATCGACTCCCATATTGATCCGCACTGCCAATGATAATAAATAATCAAATCTAATTCTTCAGGGTGGCAGCATAAAATGACCAATAGCAAAAAATATACCTGAATTCAACAACATGACCAGCAATTTCGGAGAGCTCAAAACACTTTGTTTTATTGCTTTTAAACTCTTCCAACAGAGAAGAAGCAAAACTTTCATCAATGTTCCCAGTATCTACATGCCAAGGTCCCATGACCCCAGCTAAATTCCTCATTCCAGAAGCAAAACGCATATTCAGTTCATTGTGCCTAACAGGACTTCCAGATCCAACTGGAGAAGTGGATATAACAGAGTTTGCCATTGGACTTCCTGGGTAAGACAACCCGACACCATATGCAGGATTTCCATAATAACCATGAGGAGTGGAGCTGCCTGATTTACCACCCAGCGGTACATTGTACTGTGATTTCTGAGGTGAGAGGATAGACCCAAGATAAGCTTTCTGAAGCTCAAGTAAATTCATGTATGAATTGCCTAAGTAGTTCCTGTCCACAGAGGGGTCATTGAGAGCAGCAAGTTGTGCTGCAGCAAACTCAGATGTCCTCAGGTACTGAAGATACATGGGATCGACAAAAGGAGCCTGAAGAGCACTGCCTGGAATTTGATTTCCCATCCTACCAAGGTTATGCACATCAGATGGAACAGCAGCTCCAGAAGCCAAACCACCTCCAAGAATTCTCGAGTCCATTCCAGGGGCTGCCATTGCTGATGCTGCAGCAACATTTTCAAACAAGGGTGGCAAATTACCAGTGCCAAGTTGGTTAGTCATCAAGGATGCCAATGCTGGATTTCCAGCATACCCACTCAGACCATAGTTAGTAAATGAATTTGTACCATCTAAAGGCTGGTACTGAGGTGGCATACTTCCTCCTCTACTAAAATGGGAGGTAGGCGATCCTTTGAAATATGAGTTATTGGAAGGAACAGTAGACTTTTGTAGCTCAACCTGCCTATCCAAGGATGGATTGTTGAGATCTGACCCACTCCTGCTGCTCTTACTTGAATTTTGCAAGTGTGCTGATTCAGATTTCTTTAAATAAGCATGTTGCTTCCCATGATCTTGACCACCTTGCCTACCAAAAAGATATCTCTGGTGATTATCAACATCTGATTCAACCTGTGATGGCAAATGGTTTTCACCATCTAACACATCATCTGCTGACAAGTTCATCACTGACAATGCAGCCACAAGATCTGCTGACTCATTGATGCCAGATGAAACACCGTTAAATGCATCTGGACTAGCAATAGCTCTCTTGTCAGAAGCAATGGCTCTACCGCCACCAATAGGCGTGATGCAGGGACTGGGAGCCCTAGCAACAAGTTGTGGATCAGGAGTAGTGCTTCTTGACAAGGAAGATCCTACTGCAGCAGCATAAGAATATGAAGCTGGTGGTCCAACATTTTGGGCTGCAGATGATCCTTGAACATTTGATCCTGACCTTAGCGCATCAGTGGGCATGGACTCACGGCGTACATGAGCCAACTCTGCTTCAGCAGAACTAATGATATCATTTTCATCAAATGCATTACGACTGGCTGGACGAGAAGGAAGGCGTGTGATAGAGGTATTATGCCCCAAATCATCCTGCACAATTACTGGTTGTAAATGATGGGCAAAAGAAAAAGGATATGAAAATAAAGGAACCTAAGGAAAAGATCAAAGCAAATATATGCTAAATTCACTACAGAAATGTCAAGAATTGATAGTAGTAAGAAAAATAAATATTGCTCCAAGAAAACTTTCAAAATGCAAAGGCAAACAAATAATAATCTGAATATACCATATATTCATAGATACAGCAAAAAACACAGATTGCAAGATCAAAATCAACATTTACTCCGCTTCAAGACTGTGAGGAATATAAAATTCTTCAAAATTACTGGGTGTAACGCCAAGTCAATGTATATGTGCTCAAGCTTGATTGAAACTGAGTGAGAAAATGTAACTGGTTCAGAAGCATGAACTGAATCCTGCAATGAATTTCTTGGACAAACCATGAACCAAAACTGAAAGTAAGAGAAAAGAAGGGACATTGAGAGAAAATTTAGCGAGGAAGAGCTTCTGCAAATTCTGATTTTTAAGATATAAAATGAATGACACTGTATTCTGGCTACAACTGAATATATAGCGAACTGTGTAGAAGAGACTATTGTAACTGAATTACTTCAGTTGAACAGATTCTGTAATAATTCATCTATAACAGAAACAGAAAGTAGTTACATAATCTGTTAGCTGAACTAACAGACTGATGGGCATGAATCCTTTGCAGTGGAAAAATTCACTGCAGCGGATACAGTGAAAAATCTAACCATCCCTTCTATTAAAATGCTATATTTATTATATTTTATAGAACAATTAAATATTTTAATGGCTATGATGTTATCCAGTGATCAATTGACGGCGGAATGGAGAGTATCTCAACCCCAGACTGACACATGCTACAGTTGACAATATAGTACTACAGTATACAGTAAAGGATACACTGTATGCACTACAGTATGAAAATAGTATACAAATGTACTGTATGTATACTCTAATATTACAAAACTAAACATAAATGTGGTTTGAAAAGCTATAATGTGCCTAAAAGATTTTATGGTGAATGCAACAAATCAACTAGATGTAATTAAACAATCAGTGCAAATATTTAGAGCCAGTATGAAACTAGAAGGATAGCTTCTACAGGACAATCATAAAGGATTGTCAGAAGTATAGGAAAAATAAAAAAATTCTGATGAACTCAAAAAATGTTATGCTGCCATCTTCCATCACAATAAGCACCATAAATAACGAAGTAGAAGCCAAAAGTCAAAGACACAGATGCATGTCATCATTTAGTATTCCATTAATCAAAACTTCCCTCAAGAAGAATTACACTCATTAATCAAAACTTTGGAACAATACCACACATCAGAACATAAAAATCAATACTTAGCATAAAATAAAACGACCAAAAATCATATGCAACCTCGCAACATATGCATCAATTAGTCATATGTCACAGATGAAATGAAAAACACAAAATGCTATATCACACAATCCAGGAAAAATAGAAACAGATGCAGCATTGAGTCAATTAGCCAATCAATGGCAGAAGAAGCAAGCCACCTGAAAAATTTCCGCAAAGCTCTTTTGTTTGCTCAGCCCCCCTAGTCCAGGCAAACCAATCAGTCCATCACCACCCCACTCGGCCGAACCTCTTGTCTTTTCATTATCCACCTCACTCTCTTGTTTCCTCATGTTAAAACCCGGCGGGGTAGAAAACAGCGATCTACCACCATTATCTTCAGTTCTGTTCACTTTCCTCCTATCTCCAATTCCACCCAGACCTGAAGCTCCACCTTTAAGTCTTTGTTGAAACCTCCAATCTTCCTTTGACAGCAAAGGAGGTGGCAGCCTAGGATTCAAATTCACATTGGAGTAATAGTATGAAAGATAAGCTGGATCAGACCTAAGCTCTTCTTCAGAAGCAATCCCATTCACATCCTTAGTCCCTTGAAACTCCGAAAAGGCAGCAGTTGCACCAGTAGCAGCACCACCACCACCAACACCACCACCAAACAACCCTCCAACAGCACTCAAAGAACCCTCCACAGTTGGAGGCGCCGATCCACTCCTAAAAATATTAAGCTCTCGCTCACGATCATCAGCCTCTTGTCTGCGTTGCTCACGAAGCAACATCCCTATCTCCTTCTCCAATTCATCACCAAATGAACCCTCGTTACTCCCAAGCATAGGCCTTCTTCCCAATTCAGACAACATTTTTCAAAATCTCAATTTGATCACCACCCACTAATCATCAACCTCATATAGCTAAAACTGATCACTACCCACCACCAGAAATCAAACCCTAACCCAGAAAACAACCCAAAAACTCAAACTTTTCCCATCCCAGAGCGTAAACCGCCACACCCCATATTAGCAACTTCACAAAATTCTAACTTGCAGTTACTGGAAAAAAGAGAAACAAAAAATTAAGCCTTTCCTTGTAAAAACTGCACCGAAGTCACTTCTGAAGCTGAAACAAAACCACCGCAAGAATCAAGTAAAAAATGAGATTGAGAAATTCACTCTAAGTTCCCCAGAATCGGTTTCCATAATTATAGACAAGAAATTCCTAGGACATGTTTTCCCACAGGATAATATATATATACACGAACACAATTAACGTTGGAAAGAACAGCGAGAGAAGAGACAACAGTGAGTGAAGAATAGTGCACTGAGATCAAAAAGGGAAACAGTAAGAGAGAGATCAATCCGGCGGCGATTGGTTCTTACAAGAACCCTTAGGGTTTTGTTCCATTTAGAGGAGGATTAAATACAGATGATGATAGGAAGCAAAGCCAAACCAAATTTATTTGCTTTCTATTTTTATTTTTTTTTAAGTTTCCATTTTACTATTTATGAATCTCGGAAATATCCAGAATATTTTATATATTTCCTTAACATTAGGGGTAATTGACCAAGTGATAACCGACCGATGCCATTGCCAAAGAAAGAGAAAAATGGAGTTTATTTTCTTTTTTTTCCCTTGTGTTCCATAACAAGAAGCTGTCACCAACTGACACGTCGGTGTATTAGATTCGCTGGAAGAGTAAAATAGTTCAAAAGTACAGTAAATTCCGCACCAGTTACCCCTCTTTCTTCAGTTCAGTTAAGCTCTTCTGCTGAGTTATTATGAGTATGGTCATTTTAATTTTCACATTTTATTATTCTGTAACTTTTGTTACTTCCCTCTTTTCTATATGCCTACATATATTACTTGTAACACTAGGCATGCCAAATTTGTGCCAATTCTTTTTCACGTTACATGGAAAGGAACTAGAGTTAGTACTAGTACGTGGATTTGTGGTTAGTTTGTTAGGGGCTTTTGTTATTCAGTTTTATTTTCCAATACTCAATTGATGTATAAAACACTTTGTCCTGTAACTCAGTGTACATCAAAACAGAAGTTACTAAAAGTAGCCTTTACATTATTTACTTAATTTGATGTTATTTTTTAGTTTTACGTATGTTATTAAACACTATTTAGAGTTACTATTGTATTTTGGTTTTTATTTTAAACATTATTTTGTAAAATGGTTTTGAAGAAATCTTTTTAGAATTAAATTAAAAAAATATTAATTTTAGAGATGAAAAAAATTAAAAGAATCTCTCAGGTAAATTTATTTCGAGAATTTGTTTTAAAAATATATACAAATAGAAATTTCAATTGGTTGTATTTTTACTTCTTTTTTTTATGATTTTAAGAAACCAAAGAAGAGAAATTAGACATATTATTTTTTGAAATAGTAAGAATAAAGAAAACTAAACTCATTCATGTTACAAAATTGTTGTAAATAAATTGTTTAAAAATAAATACTAGATAATATTTAAGATAAATATAATTTTGATTTAATTTAATTAATAAAATAAGGTTTATTATCATACTTCCTTGTTTCTAGAATTGAATTAATAAAATTAAATATATGACATTAGTGAGGAAGCACCTTGGCACATTTTCTTCTTTCTAGAATTAAAAATTGAAAGTAATTAAAAATAGAAAGAATTTGTATGTACTATGGGTATAACTTTTTTTACACAGTAGAAATTCACTCTATCGCCACACTATTCTATTCATTGATATTATGCAGTAGTAAGATGAATTTCTTTTTTTTTTTTAAAGTAAGATGAATTCCTATTTAGTATTTGTATAAAAAAAATTATATTGGCAAAGCGTATAAATTAAATTTGAATGGAAATATCCTATAAGTTTCACCATTTTTCAGTTCTAAATATAATTAAATTGAAAATAATTTTTAAAAGAAGCTACCCAAACTATTTTTTTTCTTAATTTTTAAAACAAAAAATAGTTTTTTTAAACTGTCATTGAAAAGTCGAAGCCTTCTTTTCATTTTCTCTCTTAGTGTTCAACTCTTATTTTTGTTCGCATTGCCTCTGGTACCATGTTAGCATAAATAGTGTTAGATTGTTTAAAAAGACAATTGGTGAGATCAATTTGACAAGACAATGTGACTCACAAATAGAAGATATTTTATTTAAAAATTTAAATCAACTTATAAGAATTACTATTACAATACATGATTTATAATCTTTCTTATGCATGGATCAGTCTAGAATGCAACATACGAAATAAAAGAAGAATCATAACCAACACATTTATTTTAAATATAGGCAAAAACTGAAGTAGAACTTGGCATGACAAAACATGGAGAGATAGACAAAAGGTTGTCAAATTCATACAATACATCTCTAAGCTTGTTTTGGAAAAGGATCTCTTTGGTAGCCTAACATTTGATAAGGCAGTGGTAAGCATAAAATTAGACATATATTTTTCTTTTACAAAATTGGCAAATGCTTAATAAATTTTTGCACACACGGGAACATGTAGGAGATTATTCAACACTAAAAAGAGAATGGAGATTGAGGTTAGAATTATTGAAGTGCCAAGGTGTTTGATAAGAATATCTGAATTGTTGCCATATTGAACAAATTCTCTACTATTTTAATAAGACTTTGTATAAAGGTTAACTAATTATGAAGTTATATGATTGGAAGCCCTAGAATTGGGGTACCAAGCAAGATCAACAACTATTGATGAAAGCCATGAAGGCTTGCAGATTTATTTTTTTTTTAGCAAAAGAGGGATAAGTTAGGAAAGATCAACAGGGTTAACATCCCAACTATGTTGGCACCCCAACCCCTTCTGAACCCAGAAAACTCACCCCGAAATATATTGATGAAGAAAAAAGAACAAAACATTTGGGAGGGCCAAACCATACCCAAAGAGCAATAGCTATACAAATCTATAGAAAGGGAGACCTTGTCTATACTTAAGAATCTCATTATATATAAAAAGAGGTAGAGAGTCCCACCAAAAATACTCAGTATGTTGTGCACCAAAAGAAGCAAGCTTGTCAACACAAGCGTTGCCTTCGCGGTAAATACGAGAGAGTTTGAAGTTAAAATTTCTTGTGTAATTTATACAGTTTAGCCAGCGGTTGTAGATCTCCCAAGGAACCGAAAGGGGGTTTTTGAAGGCATGGAGTAAAAGTTGTGAGTCTGTTTCCAACCAAAAGTAATTCCAATTTTTGGAGAAAGCTGTTTCGATTGCCATAATAGTAGCCATAATGAAGGCTTGCAGATTGGTTAAATCAAGGCTTGCCAGTTGCCATGACAGCCTGTTGCTGTTGAGAACTAGGTTGGTTGCTTTGATCAACAAAAGGATGAAGAAGATTATTGATATGATAGCAATTAATCCCAAGCAATGTAAGGATATACTTGATTCTTTACACCTTTCAAGTTTCAATTGAGTTTTCAACTTATTAACTTTTGCTTTGGTTAAAGAAATAAATAACTCTTCAAGCTTGGTCCAAAATTAAATGAGAGAACTCACACACAACCATCCCTGTATCAAAGGACTTTTATGTTCAAAGGGAAAGGAAGATTCACCAAATGTGATATTCCTATAAATGAGTAATTTACCATTTGGTGCCAAGCAGCGAAAAGCTTTGTGCTGTGAGCTATAACCAAGGAATGTTGTACAATTTTGTTATCTAAATTCTAGCTTGTAGGTGTTGTATGGTTGAGTGTGAGGATAACAAGTATAACCAAAACTTTAAGACTATACTATTTCGTGAAACAAGACTTCAAGTGAAATTTAAGATGCTAAAAGTGTAGGAAGTTGATTGATTATGAAGGTTTCTGTATCAAATGTTTTAGCTCATTTTTTTTAAAGGCAAGCGAGCATTGGCTAGAAGGCAAAAGACTAGTTTTTGTAATGTGCTTATGTTTCCTTTTAGCATATCCATTTTGTTGGTGTGCATATGGGCAAGGTAGCCTGTGAATTATGTCATTAGAAGTGAGATGGGACCTAAGGAAAGGTATTCTTTAACACTATCAATTTGAAGTGCCTTAATTTGGCACCAAATTGGAGTTCAAACATGGTGTTAAAATGCAAAAAGGCTGTAGAGGCTTGTGACTTGATGTGTAATAAATAAACCAAGTGAATTTTGAAAGTATCAATAAACACAATGTAATTTGGCACAAGAGGAGGGTGACGGGAGGAGGGGCCACTTAAAATTGATTTGATTTTAATTTCTGCATTATATTTTTAGATTTTGTTATTTTCTTCTTCCTTTTTTTTTTTTTTTCTTTCTAAAACTACATGTACATTATTTCTAATACTAGGCGTGCCAGATTTGTAACTCTTCCTTTTATGCTATGGATTTCCTAAGATTTATATATCTCTTTGATTTTTTTTTCTCTATTTTGGTATAGATGTGCAATAGTTCAATTTCTATTTAAAATTCACAAATTCAAGGATAGCGTAGGGAATAAATTTACTGGCTTGTAAGGATATACTTAGTTAAATTGGTAGTAACTACCAATTGCAACCTGCTGACCTTTCACTAACGTAGTTTAAATGGACATAAATGAGGTCATGTGCAAAGAAGAGGAATATGACATCAATTTGGAACACAATTAGTTAACGTATATACGTGGAACTGCATAAGTAATTTTAATTTTTTTGCAAATGTAACGATTATAATATTGAATCATACAATATTTATATAAAGAACGTAGAAACTAGTTTTGCTGATTTTATAAAAATAAGTAAACCAAATAAAAAATATATTAAATATGGATAATGAGTCAGATCGTAAGATTAAGTTATCATCCTACCAAATTAGCACACTTACATAAAGAAAGTGAGGATGAAATCGTATAAATATCATTATTAATCAAATCTATAACAAAAAGCTCCCCATTAGGCAACGCCTCAACCACATAAGAATTGATTCCAAGCTTCCATTAAACACGATTTCCACCTTTTACCTAGTATTAAACTTCGGCATCAACATCACACCGATCGTTGTAATATTTCAATTCCATGTTACCAAGATTTTCAAAATTAAAAATAAAAAATGTAATAACACTTGGATATATTTATATCTAATTTAGTAGGTATTTTGAGCATTTAGTGAAACATACATGACATTTGAAAGAACCTTACTATAACAAAAAGGGACAAACTTTGAGGTAAAAGGCAAAACTTAGATGAAAACTATGTAATAGATAGTGCAACCAAACCATTTAGTAAATAGTTAATTTGAAAAACCCAGTAGAAACCCTAACCATCAAAGTCTCGATGACACTACAAAAGTAAATAGTGTATATATTCTAAAATAATAGCCTTATAGTAGTTGATCTTAGGTAGATATGTATTATTCCTTCTACATAAATATGACTTTCTTTATCCTTTTTATTTTTTTAAAACAAATATGGCTTTTTTTTTATCTTAGTATTTATGTAATTGAAAACTTTCTAAAACTACCAAAGTTATCTCATATATTAGATTATGTTTTTCAAATAAAAAAAAAGTCTTTAATTACTTTTATAAGGAATCGTTTAAGACAATGAGAATTGAGTTTTTAACAACATATGTGAAGTATTCCAATTATATGTAACATCTTTATAAAGTAAGCAATTAAAGCAAAACTAACCTAATAGCTAAAAAGTTAACTAAAAAGTAAAAGTAAAATATTGAGTTTAAAAAAAGTTAGAAATTAAAAATTAAAAGTTATAAACTAGCTAATTAGATTAATCAGATTTTTTGTTAAAATTATCTGATGCATATAAAATGATGTCAAAGGACATTTTTATGTAAGTGCATATATAATAGTTATTTTAATAAGTCTATCATTTGGTAAAGTATATTTGATTAAAAAAAACAATAAGTGACTAAATAAGTACATGTAATTTATTTAAAATAAGATTTTTAATTAGGGAAGTGTAAAAAATTGTCATTTTTGGAAATTAACAAGAAAAAAATTAAGCAAAATCTGTCTAGCTCCTAATTCATAAGTCATACATTCCTTATACTAACGGCTACATTTGGTAAAATTAACTAACCGATAAGCTAACTAAAATAAATAAAAAAACTAATTTAAATAAGTATTTTAAGATATATATATATATATATATATATATATATATATATATATATATATATATATATATATGAGTTTGCTAATTTATATCCACTAAAAAAATTAGAAGATGTATATTTGCAACTAGAACTTTTTCTATTGGACAAAAAGACCATTATTTCTTTATACAGACCATTATAAATTAAAGGGTAATTATGTAACTTTATTTTTTTAAATAGAAATAATCCAAAATATTTTCTTCTCTCTCCCACGAACCATTTTTCCTAGCAACCCAAAATCCTCTTTCTCTTTCCCATGAATGCTTCGTATTTCAAATGGCCAATTGTGTTTCAGTATTGTTGGTTTACATCTCAACTCATATTGATTTACTCATTCAAATGGCTTATTTAAAATTGGATTTGGATCCTCTCCTATTTACTGTTAACATGAGAGGTCCTGTTTAATTAATTTTAGTCATTCATTATGCTTAAAACTTAATCTATGGTTGAAATAAAAACTAACAAAAACTCACTATATCACTATAAAAACTTAATTTATGAAGCAAATCAAACTACAGAGATGATTGCTTGCAAGAGAATTCCAATGGTGATGTGTATCAAAAGAAACGAGATTTGTAACTTGTTAACCAGTGAAACGCA
The DNA here is from genome assembly GCA_026413185.1 of Pueraria montana var. lobata. Taxonomy (NCBI): domain Eukaryota; kingdom Viridiplantae; phylum Streptophyta; class Magnoliopsida; order Fabales; family Fabaceae; genus Pueraria; species Pueraria montana. The sequence goes on from CM048654.1 coordinate 11,005,790, forward strand.
AAACAAGATGGGGAAATGCTGTCTAGTTTAGTGGGTTAGTGATATAGTGAGTTGTTGTTAGTTTTTATTTCAACCATAGATTAAGTTTTAAGCATAATGAATGACTAAAATTAATTAAACAGGACCTCTCCTGTTAACAGTAAACAGGAGAGGATCCAAATCCTTTAAAATTGAAAGGAGAGTAAACCAACAAAACATGTCTAATTCCTGTTTCCACAAAAATACAAACATGATGGTCCATCCATGGCATACCATGTCCATAAGTATGAATAGTTGCAATTAAAATTGGTGACAAATGGTTCTTTGTGCAACATGGTATAAAATTAGAACGGTTACAAACACTTGCTGGTCTGTGCTTAGTGCTGCAAAAATGTGTACGCATACACACAAATTGAGAAGTAAGAAAGTCGTTGCATGGAAGGTGCAATTAAGTTCAAATTCTCCTAGTAACAAAATAATGTAAATAAGAATGGATTAGAATGAATCATATAGCTTGAAAAAACTCTCGCAGTTAATTTAAGCCTAACTGGAGGGGCCTTTGCAAAAAAAAAAAAAAAGAACTGTATCTAGAGGGGGTGGGTCATCTTGAACAAAGGGACAAGAAGAAATACAAAGCAGTTCTTAGGAAAGAGAAAGGGGATTTTGGATTCTTAAGATTAATGAGAGAGAGAAAATTAGGGGGCTATATTTATGGGTTATTTCTATTTTTTTAAAAATAAAATTACACAAATACCTTTCAAATTATACTTATCTAAATAAAAGGTGAATGATTTTTTTTCCAATAAAAAATAGGCTAAATTACTATTTTGGTCATCTAATTTATTTTCGATGTTCGATTTGGTCTTCTAATTATTAAATGGTTCAATTTGATCCTATCGTCTAAATTGAGTTAACAACGTTATGAAATACTCACGTTAGGGCATTTTGTGGCGGTTTAAAATAGCCACTAATTGATTTGCACATAGTGGCCATTTTGAAACCGCCACTATAATAATTTAAATACATTTAGTGGTGGTTTTAAACTGCCACAAAATGCGATGATATGACATGACACATGCATTCACTAACACCGTTAGTTCAATTTAACGACAGGACCAAATCGACCCATTTTAAAGAATTAGATGACCAAATCGAACATCGAAAATAAATTAGAGAACCAAAACAATAATTTAGCCTAAAAAAATGTTGGTTGTTAATATACACCTTCTAATTTTTTTAATGGGTGTAAATCAGCAAACTTCATATATATATATATATATATATATATATATATATATATATATAACAAATTGTTTTTTTTTATCTTAATTATAAAAAAAAAAACATTTGACTTATTTTCAAACTTAGTCATTATTCTTTCTATAATTGAGTAATTTATAAGCCAGTCAATTGTCTTATTAAATATATATAAATTTCATTCTAATATATATCACTTTCTTGAACATTTAAACATCCTTTGTACCACTACCACACATTCTATAAAAAAAATTAGGTTTAAGTGTTATAAATGAAAAAGAAAAATTAGTATTGATAAGATTTTTTTTAAAGAAAGTATTGATCAGATTTTATTGCTTTAGGGAGTTTTAACTTTTAAGTTTTCCATAAATATGATGTTGGGTTTTCCATATTTGTTATATTATTTTTTTATCAGTATATTTGATATATAATTTAAAATATAGTTTATATATTTAAAAATAGTTATTTATTATAAATTTTAATTATATAAAAATAAATATTTATTATATATAATAAAGATACTAAAATATTAGTTAATCATAAATTACAAAATATATTTGTTTTGGAAGCCATAAGGAGGTCTGATTGGGGGTGGAAAAAAAAACAAAACATATTTGTTCTACACTATAACCTATTGTCCAAAGTAAGTTAAGCCACTAAAATAAATCGACCAACCCAAAGGTTAACGCAGTTGTGTAAGACCCGCTGCATTCATATGAGTGTGAACGATCTATTTAGTGGGATAACATGTGTTCGATTTCTTGTGTGTGCAAAATTTCCTTGGACTAGCGACAGCCACGCACCACGAGCGATATTAATTTTTGATCCAATAGATTAAAATACACCTGATCTCTGACTCAAAAGTCAGAATAAAAATAAATAAATCGACCCAATATCCAAACAGACCAATTCATTATGAGTCTACACTTGTAAAATCATAGTTATCATTCGTATACGCAATTGTGAGAATCTCTCATAACTACTAGCAAACATCACCCCCTTCATTCAGAACGCATCTTATAAGCATTAGCGGATAATTGTAAATCAGTGTAGTATGTATAACAGGGAAGAATATTAGCAAAGGCATATTTTTATTCACCCTTCACCAATTGTCTTTTAACACTTACTAACTTGAGTGTTAAAGAATCATTAGTTAATTTCTAACTCATAAAGACCCCTCAATGGTCCATCGCAGTGTCCTGTTCCTTCTAGTAAATGATCATCATCTTCTTAAACTTGCGAAGAACAATATTAAAATAGTGCAAGTATAAAATACTGATCATTATTGTTATTATTCCCATTCATAAGATATAGGTGAGCTGAAACTGAAAGCCCGAAGTCACCATCATCCATCAAATGAAAGCGGTGAATATGGCTGTTTTGTGCAATCCATATTCCATGGTTTCGTTCAACTGATTAGTCGTGCCTACATTTGACTTTTCTTATTTCTCCAAATTAGTTCATTTACATCAGACGCGACATTATTAAATCGTCATGGCATATGGAAGCCAAAAACGATCTAGAATGAAAGGTTACGGTGACATGGTCAACCGGGCGTATTCAACACGTGTGTGTAAAATCCAAAAAAAATAAAATAAAATAGAATAAAATTACACGGTTAAATTGTTTCGGTACGTGTCATATTTTTGAAAAAAAAAAAGTATATCTTGATAATTTAAAACTAGAATTTGACACTTATGATTTTAAGAATATTTTTTAGACTTTCAATATATCTTGCAGTTTAGTGTTATAATACGAATTCAATTGAAAAAAATGTAATATTTATTTAATATTCAGTAAATATTTACAATCTATTAATCACATTAGTCTAAAATTTTAAAAAATATGTGATTTAAGTTATAATATTAATGTATGTTTAGGGATTAAAAAGATAATAAATGGATAAATTAACAACTTGTATGAACTTCAAAAACATGTTTTTTTTTTTTAATTTTATGGACAAATGTAATACTACTAACACATTACACTCTCATGATAGCTGTTTACTTGAACAAATAACGATGGACGCGAAACTAGAAAGGAACAGTGAAACTAAAATTAAACGTATGGGTAAGGATGAGTATAAGGTGTAAGTAAGAGATTAGTAGGGAACATAATTACATAAATGAAATGGGAACAAAAAGTGAAGTAGTAAGAAGAAGAAGGAAGAAAATAGAAAAAGAAAAAGAAAAGGGAGCGTGGGAGTGGGGAACAAGGAAAATGGAATTTGGGTGGGGCCTAAATGGTCAAGAACAGAGATGTGAAATGGAAAAGTGTAGACACCACATGAGGAGAATGGCTATGAACTATGAAGGACCACACAACCTTTTTCCTCGTTTAAGGAATCTAATCTTATCATCATCGCCGGTGGCATGGCACCAACAGTAACAGCATTTTTTTTTTCCTAAACATTTTAAAAAAATTTCACGTTCAAATCAAAATCGGCGTCTCTTCTGTGGTGGTCAACGGTTAACACTCGTATTTCTTTCTTCCTCTTGCCCTTGCTTCGGGTTCGTTCGGTTCGGTCACGCCCTCGTCACATCACCCCTTACGCCCTCAATCCAATTAAAATACTACTCAATCTTTGTCAAATTCTAAACTCAATACCATTCTTAATTCTTAATCTTCCTCCACAAGTCACCAATAATAACACTCCCATCTTTCGTATTTTTAGTAAATAAATTGTCCTCTCTAATTCTGATAAATATTTTACTTACACTCAATTCTATTTTAATTTTAAAATACATTTTAAAAAAAAATAATACTGTTTAATTTAATATAAATAAACATTTAAAATCTTTTCCTCACTGTATTTCTGACATTATTATTTATTTATGGTTAATTTTGAAGTCCAAGAGTCAACTATGTAATTTTCAAAATAAAATAAAATATTTAAGTGAAATTTTAATACCAACTTAAAATTTTATTTTATATTTAAAATTTTTAAAATAAATAGTTATATTTTTTTTGGACTGAAAATAAATACATATCGTTGACTTGGAAGTTGTAGAAAAAATAAAAATATTTTCAAAAGACTATTTTTAATTATTTAAAAGTTTAATTATATTTTCATTTTTTCAAATATTGTAATTGCATGACTTTGTTCTATCAAATTCCAATTACATTAATTGTGTCTCTTAAATTTTTTCTCATTTATAATTAGGTTTTTTTTGCCACGGTTTCATTTTATATTAAAAAGTCAGCTTTTTTTTTAAGAAATATTAAAAAGTCAGCTAACGTGACAAATTAAACATATACGACAATGAATAAATATAATATATCAGCTAAAAATATAATTTTTGAACTACAGTGACTTAAAAAAAAATATGAGTGTATTGACTTAAATATCATGATGTTGATGATATTTGTGAATAAATTATTATTTTTATGATAACAATAAAAAAACATTTTTATTGTGAAAAAATTAATAACTTAAATATTAAATGAAATCATGATTGAGGACCTAATTTTATACTCGATGGATGCAATTAAAATATTAAATTATCAAAGATCAAAATTACACAATTATTAAGACTTATTTAAAACTGTGAAAAGAATTATATTAAAATGAATTGAAATTTATTTAATACTCTACAAAATTGGTGTTTAGGAAAAAAGTGAGTGTAATTTATTTACTTTCCAACAACAAAAATGAAAATGAAACAATAAATAAATAAATAAAAACAAGAAGTGAGAAGTTGCCATGTACGTTCGATTAAGTTTTAACGCGTGGGGAAACAAACACGCAAACGTTCCTCATTTCCTTCGCAGTTCTGTTCACATTCACACACGCTCCCCTCTTTCTCTCTCTCTGCGTTGGCGTTCTCCACTTCCTTTTAAATTCACGCTCCCCCCTCTAACCCTTCTCACACACACTATCTCTCTTGTTTCTCTCTCTTCGGTCAAAAATCATGAATTTGGACACGCAACCCGGAACGGCGTCGTATTGGTGCTACAGCTGCACGCGTTTCGTGCACCTCTCTGTCCAAGCCACCATCGCCTGTCCCCACTGTCAAAGCGGTTTCGTCGAAGAGATCCGCGCCGCCGCCGAAGCCTCGCCGCGCCACCCTCTAAGTCCCTTCCCCGACGATCCTCTCTCTCTCCGGCGACAGGGCTTCCGCCGCCGCAGGAGAGATGCCGCCGGCAACCGCTCCCCCTTCAACCCTGTTATTGTCCTCCGCGGCCCCGGCGACGACTCCGCCGCCGCCGACCACGACGGCTCTAGCACGTTCGAGCTCTTCTACGACGACGGCGACGGCACCGGCCTCCGCCCCCTCCCGCCCACCATGTCGGAGTTCCTCCTCGGCTCCGGCTTTGACCGCCTCCTCGAGCAGTTCGCGCAGATCGAGATGAACGGCTTCGGCCGCCCGGAGAACCCGCCGGCGTCGAAGGCGGCGATCGAGTCCATGCCGACGGTCGAGATCGGAGAGACTCATGTCGAGACCGACGCGCACTGCGCCGTGTGCAAGGAAGCGTTTGAGCTCCATGCGGAGGCGCGTGAGTTGCCGTGCAAGCACATTTACCACTCCGATTGCATCCTCCCGTGGCTCTCCATGCGGAACTCGTGCCCGGTGTGCCGCCACGAGCTCCCTTCCGATTTGGAAACTAGGGTTCCGAGTCAGATCGACGAGGAAGCGATAGGGTTAACGATTTGGAGGCTCCCCGGCGGCGGATTCGCCGTGGGAAGATTCTCCGGTGGCCGGAGAACCGGCGAGAATCATTTCCCGGTGGTGTACACGGAGATGGACGGAGGACTTAACACAAACGGTGCTCCTAGGAGAATCTCTCGTTCTGTTAGAAGCAATAGGGTTAGGGAAAGTCGAGGTTTTGGTAGAGTTATTCGCAATTTCTTTTCATTCTTTGGAAGAATTGGTTCTAGGAACTCTTCTTCTTCTTCTTCTGAACATGATGGGTCTGTGAGTAGAAGCCGTAGTCACGTGAGTTCAGTCTTCAATAGAAGCTCGCGGAGACAAAGCAGGACTTGGGTTATGGATGATTAATTGGTGAATGGTGATGGCAATTTTGCAAAGAATAGCATTACTTTTTGTTTTTTTATTTTATTTTTTAAACTTTGGGTTATGAGATTCATTGCATACTGTAAATAACATGTAACTAGCAACTATAGAAGCAAGTTTAGTTTTCCCTCTCTGTGGGAATCTTTAATGGTTTGATTCAACAAACATCAATGGAAGGGAGAGTGCTATTTTTTAGCTTTGTGGATCAAACATTGTGCGTTGGCACCATTAGTTCATAACTGTAGCAGTGGACCGGGCATGCATTGGGAAACAAGAATGATGCTTTGTTCCCCGTGAACTGAATTATTTGATTTGTTTATAATATCATTCTTGTAGTTGTGAGGATTCTTTCGGGATTATGTTTTTTGAGATGCCTCTTTCAACTTGCAGCACCATAATGTTTTGACCAATATGCTGATGATGATAAGTCACTTTTTCCTGTGTGGTGATCCCCTTTGAATTGATTGGGAATGGGAAGAGGATGCTGCATAGGAAATGCAATTTGAATGAACAGCAGCTGAATTATTGTTGTAGCTTGGTAATCATAATTCCATCTGAAAATGCCTGAATTACAAATTGATTTGTGCCCTTGTGCAAGGACTTTTATTCTATTATTGAGACAGTTGTTGATTGCATGATGAATTCCAAAGTTTCATGAATTCCTTTTTCACCTTTTCGCATGACAACTTGATTAAAAGATAGTAAGTGCTATTTTTTTACTCTCTCCTCATCTATTCTTTCTCTTTTGGGTTGTGATGGTTGTGCTCAATTCATGTAGCTCTGATAATTCATTCTCCTTGGCGGTGCCGTGGCCAAATGTCTAGTAGGTACTGGTTAATAGTGCTAGAAATTTCTCATTCGATCCAACAACATTTTGTCTGACTCCGAAAACTTTCTAGGTCTTCTAAATGGGCATTGCAATTTTGAATTTTGGCAGGTCCAGTTTAACCTTTTGAGTTTGAAGTTTTCGCTACCCGTTAGTTTGCCAATAAAGGCTAGGTGGGGGACTTAAATATGTGTCCTATTGCGGGAAAGAGTCTTTAAACCATTAGATTTCTTCATTTTTGAATAGATGACTGAGATTTTTTCCTTTTTCGTCTTTTCCGATTTATTCTTTCTTTCCAGTGCCACTCATTTCTTCGCCCCCACTTTTTCCACTCCTTCTACAGGCAACCGCACCGACGCCACCATCGCATTTCCCTCACACCTGCAAATATACAAGTAGAATTGAGGTGATAAAATTTTTAAGGCACTAAATGAAAATCAAAGCTTCAATAGGTTTCTTACATTGTGTCTCATGATTTATATTTATCAATGATTTGGAAAGTTATATTCACATTCCAATTCTATATTTATATAAAAGGATAAGCTAGTGTATTATTATCTTTTATTATGATTAGTTATAATTAAATATTTGGGTTTACATGTTACTTACCTTAATTGTTTAGTGAATTAGTGCTAGTTGTTACAATATTGGTAAGAGTACCAATCGTGTACGTAATATTATCTTTGAGAATGTTTCTTTAAGAGATTTACATAATATTAGACGAATTTGGCACAATTATCAAAATTGATATTTCAATTGAATGAAACTAAGCCAACAATTTGATTGAACTCAAACACTAATTTTAAAAACTATAATTACTAAAGATCTTTTTGTGAAATTTTATTGAACACTTAGAATACAGTAAAAATGAATTATCAACTATTAATAAAAACGTCGGGTTGGACTTCATGAAATTTTACTACCATAAAAATCAAAAGTAAAAATATAGTTTATACTCAACAATCAACATCAAACCATAAAATATCACTCAAACCATAATCCCTTAGTGATAAGAAATTAAATTCCATTGTAAGTAAATATACATTATTACTTAATAATACACCAACAAATGTATAATTTATATGAAATTTGATACACATGATCAAAGAGATAACTTCAAATGATTTAACAAATAGATTGATTAATTTTATATTTTACAAATAATTATTAAAAGATATAAGTACAAAAATTTGACATAGTATCAATTGATTGTGTCCCCGCACACAAATACTAAATTGATTAATTTCATACTGTACAAAAATGTATTGAAAAGTATAAGTGTAAAAGTATAATATCAATTGATCACACAAATCTATTAAAAAAATATATTTTTTAACGCACATATTGCTTAACATGTACCTATTATTATTCTTTAGAAAGAATATTTTAGTTAGCTATTTAAAGAAATCTTAATTATATCTTACTAAAAGCAGTAAAAAAAAAGCATTTTTTTTAAAATATAAATGAGTATTCGTTAGCAAACCGTAAATTTATTTTTTAGAAGTATTTTAATAAGTTACATTTTAGGTATATTTTTGAAAAAATCTTAAAGTTATAGCTGGTTAAACTATTCCTCGTTAATAAAAACCAAGTGTACGTTAATTATTTACTAATTTACCGGTAGGAAAGTTATATTAAATATATGAAAAAAAGACTATGCACTAACAATGTAAAAAATTTTTACATCGTCATCCAATCACAACCCACCATGTATGGTAAGTTTGTTGATTCTTACAAAATTATCTTAAAAATAATATCAACGATGATTTATGATTGGATGACCATGTAAAATAATTTTACACTGCCAATGTATCACCTTTAAACTCTAAATATATTTGGTTATATTATGGACTTTTCAATTGTGGCAATGTCGGTGTTGGTTGTGAGCTTCCATCGGCGTAGGTTGCACCTTTCTGCATGCGAACGAAGGCGTGGCAGTAGCAAGTAGCAACACAGCGCCTCCATAATTAGCAAGTCCACGTGGCATCTCCCAAACTCTAGACTTCTCCTGAATTCACTACCTACCATATCCAAAATAATTTAATTGTGTCTACTACGTTTCGTCCTTTTCTTCTTCCATTTTCCACCAATAATTAATTACATAACGAAAATAATATTATTTTAATTTTAAAATTTACTTTCTATATGAAAAAATTGAAAATTGTTGTCTTTATATATTTATAAAAATTTAGTTTTCATTTCTATATTGTTAATATGAAAACATTTTTAGGCAATGTAAGACCGTTATAGTTCTTTTTAACGCCACAAAAAACTCTATAAAAATTAAAACGTACAATTTTTTCATAACTAAAACTTAAAATAAAAACAATTATAAGCATCAAATGAATAGTTTAAACAAAAAAAAAAATCTAAATGTAGCAAAAGAGAAAAGATAAAAACATTTACGTTTGTTGTTGCGGACTATGCGGAAAAGCCATAGATTAAGAAAAAGTAAACGTAAAAAACTATAGTAGATTAATAAAAAGTATCCTTTTTTTATAACTATAGATATAATATAATGTTTCTACAAATAGCATTTGCAATTCTTATATTGCAGCACAGCAGTGAGTGAACCCACCGTCACCACACAACACCAACAACGTAGACAGTAACGAAGCAATACTTGTAAAATTTGCTGCAATTACAACTCCATTTGGGGACAATTTGATTTGGGTAAGTGTGTGTTTATGGTTTTTGTTTTTGTAGTGTACGATGTGTTTGGATGCTGGAAAAACTAGAAATGTCGGGACCTTATGCCGTTAAATATTCATATGAAAATGTAGAGTCTTAAATCAGTTTCTATATTTTGATGATCCTCTCATCTCAATAATTGTAATGTGGGTTTCGTACGGTGGTTGCAGCTGTTCTGCTTGCCTATTTCTATTACCTTTTCTTTTCAGGCATTTTTGATATTCGGGGTGAGAATTTGCCTGGAATTGATTTTTTTTTCCCTGCCCTTTTGATGATTTTGTTTTGCCAAATCGCCTGTTTTTACGTGCTGATCGAATTCAAGTGCGTATTAGCAAAAGCATCTGAATTCTGCACCAAAATGTTATTTCATAAAATGCATAACACACCCTATTTCCTCAGAATTTTCCATACAAGAGGGGATGCTGTGTGGTAATTTAGCAAATCGCTATATACATGGGATGGGAGAGTTTTTTACTCACTTTATATACCTGCTTGGACTGGGAATGATGTACAATTCATAATTCCATATACTGAATTTCAAATAACTGTTCTGAATCTCTAGCACTCTCCCGAGCGTTCACTTTTTGTTCACACAAGAGAAAAGAAATTGTCTATCCCGCTGGCTTCAAAAATGGATCTGGTTGGCTTCAAATGGTAGTTTTGCAAGCAATGCACCTTGATGAAACTAATGATCTATTTGTATTTTGTGGAAATTTTAGTCTATGTGAGGTACTGGAATGTGAGATGTGATTTATGATCCAATCTTCAAACAATAAAATTGATATTTGTTGCAATTAATCACCAATCTATAAAAATGATTTTTGCTGCGAATAATCATTCAGTCTTCAGAAATTCATGTACGGAATTCTGTTTGTATGCTTTGTTTGATTCTTGAATGGATAAGTACTTGTTTATTCTTTCATAATCAGTATCCAAATTAATGTAAATTGGTGAAATAGATCAAAGGCACAATACTTGCAGGTAGTGTCGTTGTGAATTGTTGGTTGAACGAGCTCCTTTGCAACCATGAGTTTTGTCTTCCGAGGGAGTAGGGGAGATATTGAAAGTGGCTTTTCAGATTATGTTCCTGAAAGAACCTTGATGGTATGCTTAATATGTGTGAATTTTAGTCTGTGTGCTAGCTTTTTTTCCCCACTCAGCTCAGACTGTACATAATTGGACTGTAATTCTCATGCTCTTTTTCTCCTTCTTCCTATCAGCGGGTTCATCCAGCTCGGCCAGTTAATGGAAATTCTCTAGCTTTTCTTATCACAGGTAATGTAATCACTACTGTATCTAATGCTTTACTGCTTCGTATGAGCAGATTCTTAATCTGTATCTGACATTCTTATTTGGCAGTTATTTTGATATTCATGATATTAAACTCCCCTCAGATGTTACATCATTTTTTGGTAAGTAATTGTTTAAAAATTTCTAAATTTAATGTTGTCACTAGTTTGGATATCACTTCTCATCTGCATTAAATTAAGAAAGTAATTGTTGGCACATATAATTTCAGCTCTGGGTTGTACTGGCTATCTTTGTGATGGCTACAAGTCTGAGGATGTATGCAACTTGTCAACAGCTTCAAGCACAGGCCAGGGCTCATGCTGCAGCAGCCTCTGGGTTGCTTGGCCATACTGAACTTCGTCTTCACATGCCACCATCGATTGCAATTGCAACCAGAGGAAGATTGCAGGGACTTAGACTTCAGCTTGCACTTCTTGACCGTGAATTTGATGAGCTAGGTATTATGCTTCTGAGTTGTACCTTCGGATGTGTATTTTGATATCTTTTCTAAGTTGAAAAGGCATAAAACAGGTGCTAAATGCAAATGAAGCCTTATATAGCTTTATTTTCTAAGGTGATATGTTTTTCTTGATTTTGTGGCAGACTATGACACTTTGAGAGCTCTGGATTCTGATACAACTTCTAGTACTCGTTCAATGACTGAGGAAGAGATAAATGCCTTGCCTATTCACACTTACAAAGTTCCAGTCCCACCAAAGTGAGTTGTGATGGTTTCATAAAAAATAAATAAATAAAATAATAATAATAATTATGAATCAGAAGAAAGGCTTGCTGTATATGCTTGCATTTTTTTTTGTTTCTATTTTTCTTTTCCTGCAGGTCAGTGTTTGGAGGGTCACTCCACCCTATTCTGCTTGTTCTATAGAAGGCAGAAGACACTAACTGCTGAATTGTTGTTAGTAATGGGTAATTTTAAAGTCCACAGTATTTTGTTTTAGAAAACCATTGAATATGATTATGGAGCATAAATCTTACTACACGCAGCAATGGGCATGCCTCAGTGAAGTTGCTGAGGTTGGCTTTGCCAGAGGTGTGCGGAGACTAGCAGTTGTGACTCAAACTAGAAAACTAAATTGTTAATTTTCATCCTAAATTTGTGGTAAATTCAATATCATGCACAAGAAACATAATCTCTGGGTAATAGAATGATGATTTTGAAAGGCTGATTGGTACTCATTGCGTACTAGTTGACCATTTGTGAGAAAGAGGCTGTGCTGTTATGGCATTGCTCAGGAAACACTATTTAATAAAAGCTTATTTAGAAAAATGGACCCAGTAGTCTGTTTCTTCTTTATATTTTTAGGGTTCTCAAGCCAGGTTAAGTGGTTAACAGGGTTAATTTTCTCCTTTGTGTGCATCTACATTTATGTAAAGAAGTGCTAAACCATAATAAATAAGTTGATGCAATTTGTTGTGTTAACAGAGATGGCTCAGCTGGTTTGGCATCCTCTTCAGGTGCAGCTGAGGTAAATATTCATTATCTGTCCCTGCTTTTGGTTTGTTTAGTCTCACTAGCCTAGGTTGTTTGAGTTATGATGTTTAATGGTTAATGATGTAAATGTATCGCTTGGTTTTCTCTTGGTTGTTAGCCTTATGCACTACTGGTGGTCTATGATGTTACTGCCTCACATAAGTATTTTAGGCAATCCCCCAGGATATAGATTGCAAAATATCTGGTAATTGGCCCAGATGTGATGTCCTCTTCATTGATATGCTTTTGAAGAAAACAAAAATATATGATTCTTTTAATGCATGATGATTATGGTGTCTTTGTGTAATTAAATAAAGTGACTATTTTGTATACTTTTTACAAAAATCTGGGGAGAAATTGACCCAACTTGATGGCTTCTCTACTTTCTTATTCCTAGAATGGGGACAGTTTTTAGTTTCTTTTTTTAATGTTCGATCAGATTAAACAAGAATCTGGAGGAACAGAGGCAGGTATCAAAGGTCCAGAAGATGAGCTAACATGTACTATATGCTTGGACCAAGTTAAGAGGGGGGAGCTTGTTCGTAGCTTACCATGCTTGCATCAGGTTTGATCACTGCCTATCTTTTTTCTTTTAAAAAATTATTTAGCACTAATGGAGATTTGTACTTATCTCTCAAATTATCAGGATTATTTTGTGATAATCATTAGTCAGTGACATATTTAGGTATAAAGTTGTCAGTTTCTTAGTTTTCTCGTCATATCATATTCTAGTCAAATCCATTAGAACAAACAGGGACTGCTAATTTCTACTATTGTTTTATTAATATTGGGGGGAATAATTATTCATATCTCTTGAATAATGCCAGTCAATATTGCTCATTGTTGTTTTTCTGTTCTGATCAGGCTTCTGCTTGTTTATAATTTATGTGCATATATTTTATCATAATCTCAACAGTTGATTTTTTTCCCATCAGCAATTGTCAATCTGCACTTTACCTCTAAAGTGCACACCCCACGTAGGAGCCTAATCCTGCATAATACAATAAATATTGCTCATTTTTTGTTCGTGTTTTGGTTGGGCTTGTGCTACTTTTTCACCATACAGCTCTCTCCGATGTGCTCCACTAAGACATGCTCCCTTCATTTCAAATTATCTATCACGTTAGGAATGTTGATTTGTTTCAAAACGTTTGTCATTTTTAAAATATCATCAAATTAATTATTTTTTCTCTCCTGTATACTTAACTAATTCACAATTATTCTTACTCTTTTAATAAGGATATTTCAATCAAAGATTACGTTGTCGTTTGTTTAATTAACACCAAAAGAATTAAATATACTGCACGTAAATCTTATCGTTCGTTTAATTAATTGCTGCCACTGCCACTTAACTTGGGTTGCAACTCATTCCCTCTTCACTTAACTGGTTAATAATTTAATATTTTACTTAAACCTGTAAATTGTGATTTTATTACCTCGCATAAATGACCAATTTACTTATTTTCTTTTTATCCAGTTTCATGCCAACTGCATTGATCCATGGCTCCGGCAACAAGGAACATGTCCTGTGTGCAAATTAAGGATAGGGTCCGGAAGTGGAGGAAACAGGGAGAGCGACTCCGATGGTTCAGATATTGCCTAGTCTTATGGTTCAGATATGGCTGTGAAAGGCATAATGTGATGCCCTCTTGACAGGGAAACAAGTATATATGTATATATTATTCGGTATTGGCATATATAATGAGCTTGGCATGAGTATATGATTGTAGTCCATGTTAGTCCCTTCACTTAAAACAAAGTATAGCTAGTGTCCGTATCCCAAGAATTCTTGGATGTTCTGAGAGACTGAGACATGTGTACCGCTTGATAGCATTAAAAATGTTATTAATTGGGAGGTGATGATAGTGCATGTGATACATCTTATCTTATATATATCTTACAGAGCAACATTTCTCTTTTTGAGGAGCACTTAAGTTACTTAAGACCATCTCCATCCTCAAGCATGGTCTCTCATAAATTTGCAGGTTTTGCTGATTGAGTTAGAAACTCCTTGATCTAACTAAAGACATCATTCAATTTAAGTTTTATTTTATGTGATGTATTACTGGCCTGGCCTATATATGTTAGGTAGGCGTTATTTAATAATGTCACAACTTTTGACTTAGCAAAATTTAAATAAGGTTTGAATTAATTATATATGTTAGGCCCACTTATCTAGTGTGATTAGTTGGACTGTATATATTATGCGTAAAATACTTGTCTCTTGCAAAGTTTCCAAAATGTTTTTTCACTTTTGCCTTTGTTTTGCGTTCAAAACAAGAAAAAGGTCTTTTACCTGGCCAAACCAAACCCAAGCCCCAGTTTCTAACAGAAGTTATTTTTTCTTATAGTGATGGTCACAACCAGTAGCTATTCATGCAGGCCTCCAACTCCAATCCTGCCAAGTGAATTCATGAAAACAGTTTATAGATCCTTGAATCCATAAACGCAGTTTATAGATTCTGTGAATCCATGAAAATAGTAAAGCAAGTTTAATTGCTAGTATTATGATGGCAAGTAGGATTTCTTTTTAAGTGATGGATACGCAGTGCTGTACATTCGTGGAAAAAAAAAAATTAGTCATCAAAAGCTATAAAAGCAGAAAACAAATTGGATTGTCCACATTGGAGAGGATAAACCGTTAATTGATTTGCTATGTCAATCAAATTTTAAAATCAGGGATTTGTTATATCGGTGCTAATTGATTGTTGTACTTGAACGAAAATGTTTTATTACGCGCTATTATGTAGTTTTTTTTTTACTGCCGCTATTATGTAGGTTTTTTTTTTTGTTTGAAAAGCGCTATTATGTAGTTATTAAACTGATATAAATTATTGCGTATATTCTATAGTTGTAAGATATATAACTAGGTTTGTCAGCCACCGCCTGTTGAAACATGGAATTTAATACCAACACGCCAAAAAACATTATAGTATTCAATTTAGTAATGTATGATTCCAAAATACAATGATATAATCGATATAACATTTTTTTTTTAAAAATATTTGATTAACTTTGGCCAGATTCAATGTGCTGCATGTGATGAAGTATTGTATTTTGCCTTTACATTATAAGACAAAAAGCATCACGTTTTTTCTTGATCAGACACTAGTATTAAATCAAATCCATGCTGTTTGGGATAAATGAAATCGGTAACGTAGCGACATAGTATAGAGATCTTGGCTGAGTTTTTTTTATAGTTCGATTGTTAGGAATTAAAAATGATGTATCAGATTTATATTTAACTTCCCTTGTTTTAGTAAGTTTGGAACATTAAAAGATAATAAATTCATTTGATTCATTAGTGAAGATGATCTTAAGTTTGTGTAGAATCATATCAGAGATACTATAAAAAAAGAATAATCATATCAGAGATGAATTCTCAATCCATCATTATGAATTTGACAGAAATTTGGTGGAATTTACAAGTTGAAGAATAAACTCGTCTATAATAAATTCGGTCTAATGCTATATCTGCATTTCTGTTTAGGAACTTTTTGGTAGCAAAAAAGGTGTGGAGTATAAGATAAGGCTATCTTCTATATATATGGGTATGTCTTAAAAAAATTAAATGCAGTGCCTAATTTCATTGACTCGTTAAATACATACTGGTGAGGAACTTTCATAGCATACTTCAATTTCTTTGCATGCCTTTCTGGATGGAACCTATAAATATTGTATAGTATAGTAGTGCTTGCGTGTGAGATAGAGAATACTATGACGGTATGAAGAATAAAGAGTCAAACTCAGAATCTTTCTCGAGCTAACTGAATTGACTTTTCCTTTTTAACCATCATGGTAACTAAACAGTAGAGCTGTCTAAATTGATCAGCTCCGACGGGCTGGTCTGATGGCTCCTTAGGCCAGGCCAAACCAGGCAAAAAAAAAAATTGGCCAAAAAAGAATTAGGTTAATTTGGCCCGACCTAACGGGTCAAATAGGCCAGGCCGGGCCTATAAATTTTTGGCCCGAATACCTAGGCCCAACATTATTTTTTTTATTTTTTATTTTTTTCTTTTAAAATTAGTATAAATTTAAACAAAAAAAATAAATGGACAAATTTGGCCCGGCCTAACTGGCCAAACGGGTTGGGCCGGACCACAAAAAACTTGGCTTATGACAAATTCGAGCTAAACCGGACCAGCCCGCTTTCAGCATTTGGCCCGACGGGCGAGGCCGGACCGGCCCATTTGACACCCCTTTACTAAATAGACATTGCAAGTTTGCAACAAGGTTATGTTTACGGTAAATTTAAATTTAAATTCATTTATATGCTAATAAAATCTGAGTTATGTGGGTCCCCAGAGAAATGTGTATTTCAAAAGCCCAACTTATGTCAAAGTTCGTAGATTGTTGTCAATGTTGCTTTGATTATTTTGGCTTTGTAATTAATCTTTCTTAGTGATTAAGCCTATGATAGAAACGTTAATCCTAGACTTAATTAACAGGGAACCTAATCTATGATTTACTGATTATTGTTCCTTTGTTTTCCTCGCAAAAAGAATAGGTGGATCAAATGTCATTCTCCTTCTTTTTGGCTCTTAACTCACTTACTTACGGTACTGTTTAGTTGAGAAATGTGCCATCACCAACCAGGCACACCCAATTAAGCCTTAGGTGAAAACGAGATGATTAATGTGACTTGAGATGATGAACTGATTTTTTGAGAAGGATTTGGAAATTATGAGTGTAGCTAGCAATATGATTGTGGCTTAGTTAGCCCTTAAAAGGTTGATTTGAAAATGCCCTTTTCTTATTACTTTTCTTCCTAAACGGATTTAACGACGTGGAAATGCTTGAGCCTGGAAATTGTCGTTTTATCAAATTATGAAACTATAAATTTATTAAGAAAATACCTCCGCACTAAGTTTTCATTTTTGACTGATATGTAATTCCCTCAAATTCCGCCAATTAACAATGTAAAGCTTGAAAACATTCCGATTTCATTTGACCATCAAACTCATTAGCTTTCTAGGGTGTTAATGTGAAAACAGACTAAAAGCGTATATAATTTATGTTGAACTTTAGTCTGTTTGTACTTAAGTTTACAAACATAAATTATATGTAGTATATAATTGTTTTTATACTCTCAACATAACCCAAAAATTAATTATTGCTTCTTATTAAACCCAAATGTGCATTTGTTTTTCAGAGATATAATAACATAATAATAGCAGCACGTTTACATTTTGAACGTGATTTTAGCATGCCTAAGCACAATCCGAACACATTATTAATATGGTAGTATAATATAACACATGTTATTTAATTTACACTTGTCAACGACTTGTTTCCGTTTTCACTTTTCAGTTAAATACATTTTTTTTTCCCCAAATTTTCTAGGAGACCAATTTTGTAATAAAACAAATAGTTGAAAAAAGTCTGAATAGCAGATGTTGGGTGCACATGGAAAAGAAACTTGTAATTAGGGAGTACGAAATGGGGCACGTAATTGAGACAAAAACATGTAAAATAAAATTAACGTTAGTGACACTCCAAGGTATAAGAAAAATGGGGCCATATAGAGTAGGTAAAAGTCAATCCTCCTCTGGTATGCTTCGTTTTGAAACATACAGATCAGATAAACCTATCCGACCAAACAACAATTTGTAGTTTGTATCTCTGTCTCTATATATACAAGTTTGTTTAGCATGCAGTTCATTGTGTCTAATCCTCTTATCATCCAAACTCACTCACTGCGTCCTGAAACACAATATTGGTGCAGAACAAAATGATCACAACTGTTCCTTCATCACCTACACTTTTTGTGGCATTCCTCTTTGCCACCAGCTTCCTCTGGTCCTTTCCCAAACTTGTTTTTGCCACTTCAAAGCATGGAAGCGTTACAAGGCACTACAAGTTTGATGTAAGCATTATATACATATATTCCATATACACATATATGTATCTAGTAAGAGGTCTAAAGTGAAATGAGTTAACCAGAAATGTTACTAACACACTATTTTGAATAAGTTTTTTCTGGCTGAAATTTATTAGAAATTTGGTCTCACTTTTTTTTAGTGGTCACACTTATGATTTATAGTTTCTAATAAATTTTAACTAATAATAGTGTATTCAAAAGTGAAATGAGTTATTAATCTTAAATACTTAATGCTGCTAAACTTTATAAACTAGCCTAAATGCATGCTTACCAAGTTGTACACCTTTGTGCAGAAAAAGAGTGCTATATATGAATCATTTTATTATTATTTTTAATTTGCAGATAAGGCTGAAAAACATTACGAGGCTGTGCTACACAAAGAGCATGGTTACCGTGAACGGAAAGTTCCCTGGGCCTAGAGTTGTTGCAAGAGAAGGTGACAGAATAGTGGTAAAGGTGGTTAATCATGTTCCCAACAATGTCAGCATACACTGGTATGATCTTAATTTTCTTAACTAATGATTTTGCATTAGTTATATATTCTTTGCCTCTAAGACAAGCCTACATAACAAAATAATGATCATATTATAAGCATTTCTATGCTATGTATTTTGTGCATATTCTAGCTAGGATATGTCCATGCATGCAATGGATTATTGTGTGACTAGTAACTAACGTGTATATTTTATTGACAATAATGGTTTTGGATGACAACCAAAAATAGGCATGGAGTGAGACAGCTTCAAAGTGGATGGGCAGATGGTCCATCTTACATAACTCAATGCCCCATTCAAACTGGCCAGAGTTATGTGTACAACTTCACCATTGTTGGACAAAGAGGAACCCTCTTCTGGCATGCTCACTTTTCATGGTTAAGAGCCACTCTCTATGGACCCCTAATCCTCTTCCCTAGGCGCAACGAATCTTACCCATTTGAGAAACCCTACAAGGAAGTTCCCATCCTCTTTGGTACAGGCCTCAAACCATCATCAACATAGAATACACATTTTTCTAATTTAATTTAACACAATCATACATATTTTTAAAAGAAAGGATAATGCATGAATGAAAAAAATAAAAAAGATAAAGAAAAAGCTTTCTGATTTGTATTGCTTTAATGATTGAAACATATAGGTGAGTGGTGGAACGCTGATCCAGAGGCTGTTATTGCACAAGCCCTTCAGACAGGGGCTGGCCCAAATGTCTCTGATGCCTACACTTTTAACGGACTTCCTGGACCTCTCTACAATTGCTCCAATAACGGTAACAGCTTCTTGAAGCTACATTACCCACAGAAAAGAAAAGAAAAAACTACTTAAACGAAAAATAAAAATAAGTCTCAATTTTAATTGTACAAAATAAATTGATTAGTAATGCATAAAATGAGAATATGTTCTAACTTGTTATTTATTAAATTGCTAATTACTTACTGAGTATTAACAATTGTCAATTGGTTTTGATGTTGCATGGTGGACAGAGACAGACACAGAAACAGACACGTTCAGGTTAAAGGTGAAACCAGGGAAGACATATCTTCTTCGTTTGATCAATGCAGCACTCAATGATGAACTCTTTTTCAGCATTGCAAGCCACACTTTGGTAACTATTGAAGCTGATGCTACTTACGTTAAACCTTTTGAGTCAGAGATCATAGTCATAGGACCAGGACAAACCACAAACGTTCTGTTAAAGACAAAACCCGAGTACCCAAATGCCAATTTCTTGATGCTAGCAAGGCCATATTTCACAGGCATGGGCACTTTCGACAATTCCACAGTTGCTGGCATTCTAGAGTACAAGAAATCACTTGTTGCTCCCAAAAACATTCCCACTTTGAAACCCTCTCTTCCAGCCATCAATGACACCTCCTTTGTTGCCAACTTCAGTAGCAAATTCCGCAGTTTGAACCCTGCAAAGGTGCCTCAAACCGTTGACAAGAGCTTCTTCTTCACGGTTGGACTTGGAACAAGTCCTTGCCCCAAAAACCAAACATGCCAAGGACCAAACAACAGTTCAAAATTTGCAGCCTCAATGAACAACATATCTTTCACTCTTCCTTCTGTAGCACTTCTTCAACAACATTTCTTTGGGCAAGCTAATAATGGCTTTTACACCACTGATTTCCCTGCTGTGCCACTCATGCCATTCAACTACACGGGGACCCCACCGAACAACACTAGGGTCAGTAATGGAACCAAAACTGTGGTGTTACCCTTTAACACAAGCGTGCAAGTGGTGCTTCAGGACACTAGCATTTTGGGAGCTGAGAGCCACCCTTTGCACCTTCATGGCTATAATTTCTATGTTGTGGGTCAAGGCTCTGGGAACTTTAATCCCAACACTGACCCTCCAAAATTCAATCTTGTTGACCCCGTTGAAAGGAACACTGTTGGTGTGCCCTCTGGTGGTTGGGTTGCAATCCGATTCCTTGCTGACAACCCAGGTGACATTGAATTATGATATATCATTCCTAGCTACCCCACAATTGTTGATCTCCTTTATTTATTTTCATCACTTCATAGAGCACAACATAAATTTGTTAGATTCTTTCTTTCTTTCAGTTTTAACTTTTAAAACTCCTAACTTTTGGTTTAGGCCTGATTACTTCTATTTTCATGTTTTGTTTTCACTTTTAATTACAAAACTATTAAGTATTTTGTTTTTAATCTGTCTGTTTGTTATTTTTAAATATTTCTACATGAAACTGTGAAAATAATAAAAAAGTTATTTTTACTATTTTCGGTATAAATATTTAAAAATAAGAAACAGATTGTGATAGATTTGCAATTAAAAGTTAAAACAGAGTTTTCACAAGGTAAACGCTCTCTTAATTTTCTAAACATTTTTAGCGTTATTCTCTAATCATGTTTGAAATTTCACTTTAATAATTTATGTTGACAATATATAATCTTTTATTAAGTGGATTATCAAGTAGAAACTCAATTTCTGATTGAAAAATCACACTAAACACAATTAAGAAAATACATCTAAGTTTGTGATTTTTTTTTGGATGATATGCACATTATTTAATTTTAATGTGTATGACTGAAACAGGTGTTTGGCTGATGCACTGCCACTTTGATGTCCACCTTAGTTGGGGGTTAAGGATGGCTTGGATTGTTGAGGATGGGAAGCTCCCTAATCAGAAGTTGCCTCCTCCACCAGCTGATCTCCCTAAGTGTTGATTGATGATTGTCTGGACCACCGGCCTCTGCCAATTTTTTTCTTCATCTTCCACACCATTTAATTTTCCAATTCTGAGTTAATTTCCGGATTTTTGGTTTGCCTACTATGAAAGAGTGAAGAGTCACCAGCATTGCCATTTCAGTTTTTCTTTCTTTGTATCAAACTGACACGTTCTGGATGACTTTTCTATACCTCCACCTAATTTTCTAGTGCCAATAAAATAGGGGTGGCTGGAGCCTGGAGTTATACCATTCAGAATATCATTTTTTCTTCCCTTTTAAAATTTAATAAATTGAAATAATATATATTTCTCATTTCCCTCTTTTTTCCTAACGTAGCAATTTGTCCGCTTTGTCAATGCATATCCTAACGTATGTATGTTGGTAACTTGGTATCATCCGATCCAGAATAGCTAGGCAGCTAGCTCGTCATTCATTTTCCTTTTCACTCCCGTAACAGAACTGAGGACCAACCAAATCACCTATGGATCACCATTCTTAATTGTAAATATTCCCTTAATCATTGCCCAATGAAAAATGAAAAAAAAAAAAAGAAGATAAAATTCTTTTAATGAAAAGTTCAAAAAGAAAAATAAAATGATTACGTGTCATATTTATATCGAAAAATAACATCACAAAATCTAAAAGAACTTTATTTATACCTGAAAAACACCAAAAGTTATCACCGAACATTAGAAAAAGAATTACTCAAACATCAAATAGAATTGAAATGGATAAGCAATTTTAAGTTCAAATTCCAATCCATGTTGAATTCCCGCATTCACTCTACAGTTGATGACATCTGTTTTGTTGAATTGATAAAGCTTTTTCACCTTTTGGGATCGGTTGCTTTGGTATTTGACTATTTGTTACGTACTGGGTCTCAGCTCAACCTATATCAGTCTTTTTTTTTAAGCCCAAAGTCCCAAATACGGTTACCCCCAAACACAGTTACCCCGTCTGGTATAGAGGAAAGAGAGGGGAGGAGGAGGGAGGAGGATTTAATTTGTAGCATGTCCCATCTAAAGTTATTGTTTGGATTGGCGGTGACAAAATTGATTTTATATAATTAAAATTGTGATTAAAATTGATTATGAAATAATGTAAATTTTGTTTGGATAACAGATATCAGAAAAGTGATTTTCCAAGATAATGTTATTTAGATACTTTGAATCAAAATTGATTTTTGAGTATATAATTACTAAAATGGGATTTGATGTTTATATTTTTTTTGGAAAAGAACTTCTTTTCTATTATAAATAGCTATATGAATATTTATATTAACATATTTAAATAAAAATTCAATCCATTTTGGAGGACCAAAATTGCACAATCTTAAAATTATAAGAACTATAAGTGAATTTAAGCCTAAAAATAGATAGACATTTAATAATTTTTTCTTTCATGTTAAATATTAAATTAAGAAAAAATATATATAATATGTTAACTTTTGAAATAGAATCCATATCCCTTATAAAAATATTAAAATTGAATAAATATAGCAAGACTTTTAATTATATTTTTTAAATAAATAAATAATAAATATATGCACGAGGATATTAATATGAGGATAAATTAGACAAAATTCAACTATAATTGATTTTAGTATAAGTAGAAGCTACTCCTACTTAATTCAACTTCCACCATGATTTTTTTTCATTATAATTAATTCTACTAAGATAACCTAATATATAAGATTTTGGTTAAAATCAAGTTTGATACTTCACCATAATTTTAAAGCCAACCCAAACACATACTACATTTGAAAAGTCTTTGGTGGCGTAAAGTTGGTTTATGATCTAATGCTTGCTTTAACACAGCATAAGAATGTTCATTGATGTTGATGGTCTTTCCAACTGGGAGAACTCCTCCATTAATGCTTGACTCACATAACTATAACAGAAATAGGTAGACCATAAGCAGAAAATTCTGTCTCAAGGTTAACAGGTAATAATTGATGCATATTTGTCTTGCTTGTATCTCTCCAAAGGTTAGTGGCCTCTAGCTAATTCAAGATGCAATTTTCATGGTTGATGACAAATGATTACGTCTCACTGATTTGTCTTTGTATAAGTGCAGAGTAATAAATATTTGTTAAGCTTTCATGTAAAACTTTACATTGAGACTTAATATGTAAATGCATTACACTTCACATTTAATTAAAGTGATTAGTTGATTTCCCCTTATACTTGCTACATTTTTGTGAACTCTTACAAAGTAATTAAAGCCTATTAATGGTTGATGTACTAATTACGATTAGCGGGGATGGGTTGAAGAAAGGGAAAGATTCCAACTCTACAATCATACAATCATCAAATTATGAATTGAACCTAAGCCCTTTATGAGATCTAACTTGAGATTGCAAATTTCCCCTTTAGGAAGTGTCCAAAAGGAAAAAAAAGAAGATACTTCAAAACTCAGGTCTGGTAACTTATCAACATTTTGAACTAAAGAGTCAGCGGTTACTTTTGTTTTTTATGGGAAAAACGAAGAAGGAATGTGGCTTGCATTTTCAATGCAGATCCAAATACTATTATATAATGATGTTAAGTTGAAGCAGCTGAATTAAATATCCCTTTGCTTTACCATAAAGTAAACAAACCTTTCCTTCTAAACACACAAATATAGTGAAAGAGAAATATAGAGTGAGTTGACAGAATAATAGACTCGGGTGGATTTAGCACATGAAAGCTTTTTGAGGATCCTGAACCAAAAGTGAAGCATAGTTTTAGTTTAGCAGTCATTGTTTAACAATAATAATAATAATAAAAGATTAATCAAGATTAGAAGTGCTTTGCCTGGAGGGTGAAGATTGACTAATACTTGAGTGGAGTGTGTGTGTTTGTGTATATATATATAAAGACACACATATTTTAAGCAATGAGTAAATCAATCATATAACTCACCTTATGTAATTGGTAATTACAAAACGAATAAATTTCAAAAAGAAAAAACCAGATCCCTTCACCATTTTGCTACTATACTCATGAGAATCTGAGAAAAGGGAATCTGAGGTTCCTTCAAGAATCCCCATGCTTGTGCCAGCAAACTAACATGGCTACACACCTCCTCATGATGTAAAATCTGGCTTTGTGTTCCTTAGCTATGCTGGTGCATTTCTTACCAATGGAGGGGTTCTTCTGTGAGAAGCTCCTAGGAAGATTGGTTTTGGAAGTGGAGGAACTCTTTTGGGATAAGCTCCTCAAGAGAGGGGAGTTTGAAGAAGAGCCTCTTGTTGAGCAACTCCTTGAGAACAATGACTTGGTGGATGATGTGCTTGCTTGGCTGCTTGAACCTGCTTCCTTCTTTGACACCTTCCACTTCTCATCCATGAAAAGCAAATGAACTGTAATATCTAGAACTAGCTATGGGACAGTGTGTGTGTGAGAGAGAGGGAGAGACAGAGAGAGGAAAAGGTGAATATTGATAGGAGAGAAGAAAGAAAGTTGGTTGCAGTGTGACTGTTTAGTGTATAAAAAAGGTTCATAGAGAGATCATAAAAAATTCTTGATGAGATTCGATGTTATAATGAGCTAATTAAATATTAAATATATACATATCAGATACCTATACTTACTCATCATATTATAAACATTAGTTTTATTAGTCACTTACACAAAGATATGTTGATTGTTGAATGATACACTAGTAACACTACCAAGTACTAACATTTTAAGCATTTCATTTCTTTCTGTCTTTTGTTTATTCTCCACTTTCTTCATTCCTGCTTTTCACTGTGGTGTTAGACTGGAATTTGGAAATGGAAAATTTGTGCTTTCGGCTGATGCAGTAGCTATGGGACTAATACAGGAAACCCTGTCCCTTGAAATCGCCTCAAATAAGCACTTATTTTTCTTTTTTCTTGGAGACACACCTCTTGTACGGTTCTAAAATGGGAAATCATTTATTATAATGGTCCATTGTAGTCTGTACACTAATATTGGCTGGTTCTCATGTGGAGGGTTGTGCACCTTGTGCCTGTTACACGCATCTTACCATTGCTGGACGTTCCAAATTTGTATCACTTTACAAAACTAGTGCCAAATTTGCTCAAGATGCTCTTCCTTCAGCAGAAAATGTGCACATGGATATGGATGAATCAACCTTGACACTGCTAAGCAATATCCATTATGGTCAAAAAGTGTGTTTGAATTAAAAGTCATCATAATGAGTAACTTAAGAGCAGTGTTGTTCATGATCCATGTCTTATTGGTATGAACGTGACTAATGTTTGTCATTGATGAAAATGGTTTTGAAATTCGCCACATATGTCATTCGATGCAAAAGAAGACAATATTCTCCTTAAACAATATTTTCACTCTCACCCTTTTCTTTAATTTGTAACAGTATTGTGAAAAGAGAGAGATAATTTATTGGCAAGTGGTTGATATAGTCAATCAATTTATGATCACGGCAATAATATAGAACTTTAATTTGCTTCCTGATTCGGTGCTAAAGCATCTTTTTATCCTTTCTACCATTGATATAGATATAGATATAGGTTTCAAAATTTTCCACTCTAATCTAAAGAAAATATGCATCACTTGCAGAACCTACAAACCGATCCTGCCAATAATTTCGTGACAATCACAAGCACTGCAAAGTATATTCTAAGATTTAATAACACCCTTATTATTGTATTCGTTAATTATTTATTGGAGGTATCAGGTATGGATTCACAGGCACATGACAACTACGTAGCAAGAACAGTAGTTATCAGATTTCCAAATTTTCAATCTGAAAATATTGACTGAATTTAATATTTCAACCAGAGAGTTCTGTTGAACTTAACACGTGAACAAATTGATTTGTGTTTTTTTTCTTTTTTGTACTAATATCGTAATAGAATTTGCCGCACTCGATTCTGCGGTAACAGAATGCAGCTATAAATATGTCACAAATGTCAAATTAACAAGAAAAAAATTGAAAGAAAAAAATAAAATTAGGGATACGAAATGCAGCTAGCAATTTCTTTGATTGAGACATCTATTTAAAAAAAATTATATGGAATTTAATATTAAAATATTTTATTTTTGTTTTAATTGCTTTTCTTTCATTTCCTGTGTCTCTCAAGCTCTTCCTAGTAAAGAGATTTTTTAAACATCACTCTATAGTCTAACATCACTTAAATCTTAACCATTTTTTTTTTTTTAAAGTTCAACTCAGAAGTGATTTTCCCTTTGAAAAACAAACACAAAAAGTACATAAAGCATCTTTTCCCCTCTTTGATTGGGTATATATATAGTAGGGATGGCAAAACGGGCTGGCCTGGCCCGTTTTGGCCCTGCCCGCGCTGTGGCCCGCAGAAAACGGGCCGGACCGGGCCGGGCTGGCCTGCCAATGTGGGGATGGGCTAGAAAGCTTGGCCCGCCCGGTCTAAGAGCGGGCTGGCCCGTCAGAATTGAATTTTTTTTTAATTTATTGTAAATAAAATATAAATAAAATAATCTTGCATCACTTATATCATAAAAGGACAATAGAGAACATTTTTGTTACTGTGAAGTGTGAACACAATTAAAAATAATTGTAATATTGTTTCATTTTCTTCAATAAATCACAAACTAATAGTCTTTTAACACCACAAGTTCAACATAATCATGAATAACATCTTAAAAAGGCTTACCACAAACTAATAGTTTTCAAAAGTACACCATAAAATATTAATAGTCCCTAATAACTTATGTTATTTTAGATATATTAATTAAAAAAAAAGTACTGGCTGGCTGGCGGGCCGGCCCATCCCGCCCCGCTTGTGGCCCGGCGGGTTGGCAGGCTGGGCGGGCCAGCGGACTACAAACCCACCCCGCCCCGCCAAATTTGTGGCGGGTCGGGCCATGTTTTGCCATCCCTAATATATAGGATAATGGCTTTGCACGACAGTAAAATTCGATAGTATGATAATATTAGCGTATATGAAAATTCATTAAGAATTCTTACAAAGTGAGTTTGGGTCAAATGAACATATGTGGGTGGTCCGATAGCAACCCGATAACGGATGACACGATAGGCCAAACAACATATCGTTAGAAAGGATAAGGGTTGTTCCTCACTTATATGTTGTATTTTGACACTATCTCTAGTAGAGGTATTCACATGTACGAGTAACATGTGAACCCAACCCGACCCAATTAGTTCAGTTCGGATTTTTTTAGGGTTTGGGTCAAATCCGACCCAACTCGTTCAAACCCGTCAATGTACGGGTCGGGTAACGGATTCTGCATTTTGAACCCGAGACCCAACCCGACCCAACCCGTAGCATGAAATTAAATTTATTATATATATTATTAAATTAAGAAGTACGTAAAACCATAGTTTTTTGCTAATTTTTAACCACACATGAATTATATTTCTTTCTTTAATTGTTGTTTTTATTTTTGGTCTTAATGTTGTTTATGTTTTCTCATGCTAATATAATAGTTTATTTCTATCTAAAATAAAATATTGTATTAACATTGAAACCATTCATTCTATTAATCAAATATTGTCACAATTTGATCTCTTTGGAGGGTATGTAGTCATTATATATTTGCAAAGCTCTAGGCAAAAACAAATTATTATTCTAAAAAATTCTAATTTTTACAAAATAAAAAACATTTTTAAAAGTTCATACCCGATTAACCCAACCCGTTTGTGAACGGGTTGGTTCGGTTCGGATTTCACAATAAAATTGCACAAATCCGACCCAATCCAACCCGGAAAATTTTGATCGGGTCGGGTAACGGGTTTAGCCAAACCCTGCTTAATCCGACCCGTGAACACCTCTAATCTCTAGCCAATGTGGGACTTGAGTTTTTTTTCCAATACACCCCTTCATGCTTAGCACTTTTGGGCTTGGTGCATCGATAATATGGTGGGTGGCCCTTTAGTGGATCTAGGATAAATTTTGATACCATCTTAGAAAATAGATTTGGGCCTAACTCAACCCTATAAAATTGGCTTCTAAGGTGAAGTTTGCACCTCACTTATATATTATATTTTACTTACATCACTAATCAACGTGGGATTTCCAACAAGAATTGAAGAATTATGTTTGAATTGTGGAAGTTATATTTATTAGCTTTTAAAAATTATTTAAAATGTGAAAAAGTACATCTGAAATATGAAACTAAATACATTATATATAATGTTTCATCAAAGAGTTATTATATTATATAATTTTTCTCGCAATTCATTTTTATTTTTATTTTTTTATACCATTTGTTATATTTATTACTTTTTCTCTTTTCACCATTTTTTTTTCCTTTATCTCAATCTCTCTTCTACCCATGCATCCCAAATTTTAAGTGTACTTTGAGTTTTTTTGAAATAAATTATCATTTTAGTTTATGAAAGTGTAAAGCATTATTACATTAATCGTTGAAAGTTAGAAAATTTAAAATAAATATTTATATTATCACTTTAATTTTTAAACTTGACTACGTAGTATTATTTTATTAATTTTTAAAATAAATATTTTAGTATCATTTTAGTACTTATAAGTATGTTATCATTATTATTTAACTCATACAACTTTTTGACTTTTAGATTAAAAGTTAATGACACATCACACTTTTAGAAACTTTTTTTTTATAATTTTTTTTATTACTTTTAGACAGTAACTGCGTTTCACATGTTCGAATATCAAATTAACTATATTTATCCTTTTTTTTTTCTTTCGGAGGGAGGGGGACAACGAGGACCTGTTCCTTTTGGAGTCTTGGTATAATAACACATACTCAGCATGGTAAGTTTTTGAGATAGCAAAAAATTCATCTAACTTAATAAAATAAGAAATCAATAGGTAATTAATTAATTTAATAATTCTTGAAATTGATTTAGAGACATATAAATTTAAATTTTTATGATTATAAGTGAATTTTAATTTATATATTTTTAATTTAATTAATTTTAAATTAAGTGAAAAACCTCTACAATTCTGTTTTAAAATATAAATATCTAACTTTTAGAAGTTACTGATCTATTCCCAAAATATACAATCAAGTTAAAAAAAAGGAGTAAATGATATATTGGGAAAAAGAGAACGTGGATGACTAGATGGTCAACATCATGTCATTTCACACGGTGTTTTTCCCTTAAATTTACGATGGAATGTATTTAATAAAGGATTAATTAAATTTGTAGTTCATAAATTTTTTTAAAATCCAGTTTTTAGTTATTGAACAAAATTTTGATCGATTAAAGTTTCTAAACTTTTAAAAATTTAATTTCTAGTCCCTAAATTTTTTAAAAATTTAGTTTTTAGTCCCTAAATTAATGATATTTCAAGGACTAAAAATCGAATTTTTAAAAAGTTTAGGGACCTTGACCGGTCAAACTAAAGTTTAGGAACTAAAAATCGAATTTTTAAAAAAATTAGGGACCTTGACCCGTCAAACTGAAGTTTAGGGACTAAAAACTTAATTTTAAAAAAATTTAGGGACTAGAAACTTAGTTAACCCTTTAATATATACCTACTTTTTCTTCCATTCTATTTACATTTATTTATTTTTTATTTTTCTCATAACATTATTTATTTATTGCATTTATTTTTTTTTACTTTTTTCTTTTTTTCACAATATAATTAGAAGAATTTGATAGTTATATATTGTTAGTATAAAAACTTTTACATTATCAATCAATCATAAAACTTTTGATATAATTTTATAATAATTATTATAAAAATTAATAAATTTATCATATATAATATATAATTTGTGATTGAATAATAATGTAAAAATTTTCTTACAATTATCAGTGCATAACCTATTTTTTCTTTCTCCCCTCTCTATATATAAATGTGCATGGTTTATTGCAGTGTTTTTTTTAAATAAGTTGTATTTATAATATTTCTCATAAAAATTAGATTGATAATTTATAAAATAATTAATAAAACTTAAAATTTATAAAACATCGATAATTTTAAAATAAAATAAAAAAGAATGATGTTTTCTAAACACTAAATGTTAATCTACATCATGAAAAAGAAAGACACATAAAAATGAGAAATGATAATATCATATAACATTACAATGTCTGAGGAAGAGAGGAATGGATAAAAATGAGAAGAGTTAAATGAGTGTTTATATTGTTGAAATGTTTGTATATCATCGTTGAAAAAATTATTGATCACGTGAATCAACTGATATAAGATTGTTCAAATTTAACCAATAGTCTCCAATTCGAATATTGAATATATAACTTATTAAATAGTCGGAGGAAAAATTTGTTGCTTATAATGATTCTACAATGCTTGAGTAGAATTACATCCCTTAAAAAATACGTACATATGATTTATATATACATATATATATATATATATATATATATATATATATATATATATATATATATCATTGTTGAAAAAGAAAAGGCTAAAACATCAATAATTTTAAAATACATAAAATATTTCTCCTTTAAAAAATACTAGCAACATCTAAATTAAGAAATTAATAACTAAGAAAGAAAGAAAAAGTGTTGCCTTAAATATTTTATTTTAATTAAAAAGAGAGAAGGGAATAAATTAAAATGTGACTTTGGATCCTTTTTACATGCTGAATGATATAACAGGAGAGAGAGACAGGTAATAGTCTCAAAAAAATCACGTGTCCATCTCTTGGTGCACCAGTCAATCGGTGTAGAGAGTTTTTTTTCTTCTTTTTTTCTTCTAGAAATAAGGGATTAATGTTTTCCACAAGTGATTTTGGGTTTTGCTGGCCATGTCGGGTTGGGAGAATTAATATATATGGGGAGTCCCACATGCAGACATGTGAGTTGCACAAGGAATGGTCACTTGATCAGGTGTGAGGGAATGGGAGGAATGTGCTGTATATATATATATATATATATATATATATATATATATATATAAATACACATAACGCCCTTTATTCAGTATATAACAACACTCCATTGCGTACGTACTCAACCGGTGCACCTCAAAACAGCACTTTGGCACCACAATATTCATCAGAGGGTCTCATTCAGAATAAAACACTCAAACAATACTACATTAGCCAGGTGGGTCCTGTTTTTTCTTCCTTCTCATCAATTTTTTTGTTTTTCTGTTCATTTTGTGGCTGATTAATATACGAACTAAGATATCGTGGAGTGTTTAATTAATGGTTCATCGTAACTTGGCCAATATTTTAGTATATGGGAGAGACAGATTCTGTAGGAACGGCGTTTAATTAAATTTGGGAGATGAGATTAATTTGTTCTTTGACCACTGACCAGTGGCAGTGGCAGCAATATAATTATGTAAAGCAAAGGCCACGCTACACCCAAGAGAACACCAAATCTGAAAAGTGTTTATGTTTTTTATTTTTGGAAAATTTATTATTGTAACATGCTGTAAGTGTGCCTATAATATTTTTATTTCTCTGATTTTTTTACCAACATTTTATTTCTATGTATATTTCTTTGACATTGCATATTATTATCATATCTATTAATTTCTTTTTTCTTTTTTCTTCTTACCTCTATCTTCTCCTCATGGTGTATATACCATGTGAAAGAAAAAACACTTCCATATATCACAAATATGCAGTATCTATGTAAGTATATATATGTGTAGGATCCCATATTCCCATGCTTGTTTTTTTGGTAATTTACCTGCATTTTAGGGAACATTAGTCAACACATGCAGGTACAAAGTCATATATATAAGTCGTATAGATTGTTGAATAATTAAGCTAGCATATTCAAAAAAAAAAAAAAAAAGATTATTGAATAAGCAGTCACTTGCAATACAACTAATTGAGTCTGGCTCCTGCATGTGGTTTGCTTGAGTTCTTTGTTACATCACTACCATTGGCCCACAGCCTCCTTCTTCCCATATTATCTTCTCTGCCATTAAAATTAATGTGTTGCATCCTTCTCCAGTTCTCCTTCCATTAGTTACACAATTCAATATTATTAGAAGATTACTAAGGTCATGAGTAGGGATGTTTATAAATTGCTGAACAAATTGAAAATAAAAAAAATAAAACATTAATCTTTTTACATTGAATTGGATTGTTTTCCAGTCACTATGTTAATTAAAAAATAATTCAATCTAAACCCAACCGAATTATGTTATATATTCAAAAATATTTAATAATTACATAACGAATTTATATAAACTAAAAAGTTTTATCTATTATATATTTATTTTGTGAGAAGTATTAAGAATATTTATACCTTATTTAAATAATGTCAGAAGTTATATATAAAATATGATATTCCATATTAGATTAATTTACATATTTTATAATTTATTTTATTATTTATTTGAGTTTAATGGTGATACACTGACAATGTAAAATAATTTTACACTATCATTCAATCACAAATCATCACTTTTTTTTATCCGAATCACAAATCATCGTTAGTATGACTTTTAAGATGATTTTATAAAAATCAATAAACTTATCATGCATGATGAGTTGTGATTGGATGACAATGTAAAACTATTTTACACTGTTAGTGTATAGTCATTTTTTCTCTATTTATAAACTCTTTTAAAAAAATAAAAAAGAATCAAAATCGAAATAAATGTAATGAAATTTTAAACCAAATCGATTGATGGCAAAAAAATAAATTGTACACAAAAAAAATCAGATCAAATGTTTTTTCCTTCAAAAACAATCGAATCCAAACGATGAACAACGTGATGAGGAATCGGAATCGGAATTACGCCACAAGCAGAAACAGATACAAATATTAACATTAACATGCATGTTACACTGAATGGCAAAAGCAAATATTATGGATATCACAATTTGAGTAACTAATAATCATAAGCACAAGAGGTTGAAGTTATGGCCTTGGAGTTGGAGGCAAGACAAAAAGAGCACCTCCAGATCAGAGGGCTTAAAATACCCATTCTTGGGGGGAATTAATTACTATTGGTTTTTTAAAATTATTTTAGAAAACAAAAAAAGACAACTAACCTGAGAACTAATAAGTGGTCACTTTCCTAGCTAGTGGACTAGAGGAAACAAGAAGCACAAATTAATTAAGTGGAGGGATTAAAGTAGCAAGGTGGAAGCTAAGGTGTTTAACTGAATATATAACATGCATGCAAATATAGCCAAGCCATGCATGAGGCTTTGTTTTGCATAAAAATTTTGTGGCTATGATAGCGACAGCTAATATTTACTTCCCTTGTACGTGGAGACACCAGGTGTGGTGGTCCTTCCTCACTCACCTTAATTAATTAATTTCAATTTTTTAAAATTTGTCCCTCTTAAAAATGGCATTAAATTACAGGATCATGGCCTTTTCTTCTGCTGCTTGATTTCAACTCTCGATCGACCTCAACCATTACTTACTTTCTTGGCTGACTCCGTATATATGTTGTGATTAGTGACTTGGCACTGTATCAATGGTTGGATGGATCGAGGAAACCAAATTAAAACAAAACAATTACGGAAGTTGGATGAAAGGCTGAATACTTGTATATATAACTAGACAGAAGTGAAATAATTTCTTAATATTTCTAGCTTTTTTTTTTAATGTTTACTGGCTAGATTTTTCATCATTACACGAATATTTTTAATTTAGGTGAAAAAAATACAAATTATTATTATTATTATTATTATTATTAGAAAGCGTTAAAATTGTATATTTTAAAAGAATATGATAAAGATGTCTTTATTATTAATGATAAAAAAATTATTTTATTAGATAAAAGTAAATTAAAAATATGAAAATTAAAAATCATAAAATGAATTATTTAAATTAAAACATATCATTTATATATTTATTAATTTGATAAGAAATGTTAAATTTTATATAAAAATTAACTGAATTTTTTAAACAATTAATGTACAAGAGGTGTCAGAGTAATATTTTTCAAATAATTAAGAGAATTGATATAAGGATAAAAAAAAGTATCGTGTGCAATTTTTTTTTTAAATTAGGGAGTATTAACATAATCTACTCTATTTAATAAGAAAGTATTTTTCATCATAAGCATCAGTTTGTTTTAGGGATCTTGATAAAGTTTAATATTTAAAAACATTAATTGAAATATTGTTTTGATAAATACCATATGTATCTTTTATGGCTCATGCTCGAGCTAGAGAGGATAACTATAGATGAAAAAATTCTCCTAAATATATTTAACGCGTTTATACCAAAAACTAAAATTTGATATCATTAATTAAATTATAACAACTCCACACTAATTGATTTACAAAATCAGTTAGTTCTCCAGTTAATATTTTTATTTTTTAATGACAAGGAAAAAAAATTGGGACACGTAAAAATGTCTCAAAAGATACAAATATCATAAGTAGAACATTTTCTTGTTATTATGCGAACGTGTAAGAATAACTTACAGCGTGTTTGCTTGCACGTTGTTTATGCGTGTTACACAACCATTTTTACGTTCATTTTGAATTTTACGTGAAAACTACAAAGACCTGCTTCAACTGGACGTAGTTAATCACGTTAAAAAATTGAAATCAAACACGCACTTAATAAACACATTCGAATCAAAACTCCACAAAATTTATCTTGTGCACGGGTCATTCTATTTTTATGCATGTTTCCAAAAAATATGTTTATTAAATTAAATATTTTTATTGAAACAAATATAATTAATTAATTAATTAAATTTTCAAAAATGACAGAAAAAGTGAGAAAATGTATTAAAGTAGAGAATATATATTTGATTACAGTATCATATATATTTTTATTTTATTTAAAATATTTATAAAATTATATGACAAATTTATTACATATAAAAATTTAAAAAGGATTTAACTTTTGTTAAATTTAATTAATTTTTTAATTTTAAAATGTGAAATGATAAAATAATTCAATTATTTTACAACTATATTTGTAAATAAAAAATTATTAAATTTATAATGTTATAATTTATAAACAATATTTGGAATAATTTAAAATATAAAAATTAATTAAATTAGATGGAAACTATCAAAAATTAATATTACTTAAAATAAATTATTATTTTAATTTCTAATAGACAATTTATATTTCATTAGCACTTATGTGATGTGTTATTATAGGTGTTTAATATTATCTTCGTCCCGTGAGAAAAAAATGTACGAAGTTACTAACTATTAAGTTATCTAATATAGGTATTTTTTTCTCCTTAATTAACATTATCATACAATAATAACTTTTTTTTTTGATGAGATCATACAATAATAACTAATTATAGCAAAGTATATTTGTTGTAACAATTACTTAAAAGACTAATATTTAATTTCTAAATCAATGGAATATTGTTTATATAATTCACCATAGATATTTAGCTTATTTATTTCAATGTTCGAAAAGTTACAACATTTCTATTTAGATTGACGTCTACTTAGCAATTATGACAGTTAACACAAACATAAAAACACTTCTCAGTAACGTGCTTATAAAATAAACATACTTTGTGGTATTACACTTTTTTTTTATTTTGTAAAAAAATCTTTCAAAGATACTTGTGTGGTCTCTATCATAAAAATTATTAAAAAATATTTAAGTTATAATATTATGGATAAAGAAAGTTAAAATTGTTTTATAATAAAAATAAACTTAATAAATTGATTTCAATATGTTTATTATATATTTAGATTACGTGTGCTTGAATTTAAAAATACTGTTGAAAAATAAATTTTAATGTTAAAGAAGTAACTTAAAATTATTTCTAATGAAAATATATTTAATAAATTAATTTTAATATATTTATTATGTATTCATGTAAATGTTTTTAACGTTATCATATAAATATTAATAAATAAAATATCCACATATAAATTTATTAAATATAGAATCCAAATATTATTCTTTAATAATATATATTAAATTATAATTAATTTGAATATGTAATTATTTAAATTTATCATTCATTTAATAAAAATAATAGCATATTTTTATGTCATATTAAGCATATTATTATATTAAATATTTCAAGAATATAATTTTTTTATAAATAAAAGATATAAAAGAGTAATATAATAAAAATATAAATAATATAATAATATAAATATATAAAAAATATAAAATAATACATGCTCAAAATTAGTAACAGTAGCAATTAATAATTTTTCTTGTATAGATAATAGAAAAGAAAAAAAGAAACAGAAAAAGAAAATAAAACAAAAAACACAAAAAGGTAAAAAAAATGAAAAGAAAAGTTTTGGAGGGAAAAAATGAAGGAGAGAGTGACACATGTCCCACCAAGGGTTGTGTTTTCGGCGGCTTCTACGGTGGTCTAGTATTTGAAATGGTTCACCCGTGGTGAAGTACCTTAACTGGTTACTACAGGTAAATATTTTTTTAACAGGTAATTTTTATTTTTTTGAAAAATGTAAAATTACTAATAAACCCCGTGTATATATTATAATAAAAAAGAATTAAAAAAGAATACGGAGTGTTTATAGCCCATAGCCCATCAGTAAAGTTACTCTTATTCATGAAATTGAATCTCGGCACACCTATTGAATCCCCGTTTTCGCATTCGTCTTCCTAGTAGCAGTTGTTCGAGTTGCGAAGTGTGTAAGGGACGTTGGTAGTGGTGTGGAGGAAGTGGGTTGTTATTTCGCCTTACAAATATAGTAGATTTGTTTCAGATCGAACTGGATGGGTTGAGATCGTGGTTTGAGATGAATTCTGCATGTTGACAGGAGGTGAACCAGGTCGATTAGGTGAGGTGTGTCGTAAATTTTTTTAATTTTGTGATTATATCCTTTTTAGTTTGTTAACGATATTCAGATGTTGAGTTGATTTTTTTATTTAATTTTTTTTTTTGGAATGTTTACAAGGAGTTGAAAAGGAGGAGTATATGAATGGCAAGGGATAATAATGCTGAGGGATCGAGCTGGTGGAATGAATCATCTCCATCAATGGGTACGTTGGCTGAGGTATGTAGCATTTGTTAAACGTGTTATGTATCATGAGTATGTATTGAAATATTGATGGAAAACCAATGAGTAATTGTGAGTCATTTATGTTGAAGTTGTAGTTTTTGTTGTTATTGTTTGCATATATTTTAAAACTGATTATTACTAATGTGTAACGTTAAGGAGGATTTCATGGAAGAAGTGTTTGAAGGTTTGACCGATGAAGATAACATTGTAGATAAAGATTTTGAGGTTGAATTTGAAGAGGAGTCACTGTTAGGAGGTGATGAAAGTTATGAATGTGAATTTGAGGATGATTATGAATGGAACTCAATGTTAGGAGGCATTGAAAGTGCTGATATAGATGTGGAGGGTGAGTCTGAGCAGAATTCAGTATTAGGTGGTGATGAAAATGTTGATATAGTTGATGAGGATGGCTGTGAAGAAATGTCAATGTCTGGATTTGATGAAAGTTTTGATATAGATGTGGATAATGAATGTGAACAGAATTCATTTATACAAGGTGAGGATGTCCAGATTCGTAAACTTGTGATTATATCTTCTATGGATGACATACTGGGGTTGAATTTGAAGAATTTAACTTGTGAGGAGGTGAAAGCTATTAAATTTGTAAGTCTTGAAATGGCATACGAGTTCTATTACTGGTTTGCAAGATTCAATGGGTTTGCTGTAAGAAAAAGCAAGGTGCTGACAAATTGCAAAGGTGAAAGAATTCAACAAACTTTTCTGTGTTATAGGGAAGGTTATAGACATGATAGGGGGCTTACATTGGAAAATCGCAGGCGTGATATGAAGATGGAGACTCGGTGTGGATGTCATGCAAAGCTAAGGGTGCACATTAACATTGTTACTGGGTTATGGTATATAACAAAATTTGTTGATGTCCACAGCCATCTCTTACTTGAAGATATGCAATGCAGAATGTTGGCTAGTCACAGGTCAATGACTGATGTAGATGTAATGCAAGTGGATAACCTGAGAGCAGTTGGTGTTGGGACACCACACATTTATGCAGCACTTGCAAATCAAGCTAGAGGATATGATTGTCTTAATTACCGCAAAAAAGATATATATAACCAAATAGGGAGGCAACAGAAGTTGAAAAATGTTGATGCTAAATCTGCATTGAAATATCTTAGGGATTTGGGAAAAAATGACCCTTTGATATTTTTCAGACACACCGTTGATGAGGATAATAGACTGCAACATTTGTTTTGGTCGGATGGAATTATGCAAATGGATTACAATGTGTTCAGTGATGTGTTGGCATTTGACGCGACATATGGAAAGAATAAGTATGAATGTCCCATTGTCATTTTCTCAGGTGTTAACCATCATAATCATACTGTTGTTTTTGTTGCAGCTGTAGTTTCTAATGAAAAAGAAGAAACATATGTTTGGATTCTTGAACAGTTCCTAGAAGCTATGAAAGGGAAGTCACCAGTTTCTGTGATTACGGATGGAGACATTGCAATAAAAAATTCGATTAAAAGGGTGTTTCCTGACGCTCACCACAGACTTTGCGCGTGGCATTTAAGCAGAAATGCAACTGCAAACATTTCCAATCCACAATTCACAAGACAGTTCGAAAGATGCATGCTAGGAGACCTTGAAGTCGGTGAATTTAAAAAAAAATGGGGGGAATTGGTGTCTAAATTTCATCTTGAACATAATAATTGGGTTTTAGACTTGTATGAGAAGAGAAGAATGTGGTGCACAGCTTACTTCAGGGGCAGTTTTTTTGCTGGGTTCCGAACAACGTCAAGGTGTGAGGCATTGCATTCTCAAATTGCAAAGTTTGTTTATTCAAGACACAATCTTACGGAGTTATTAAAACACTTCCAGCATTGTTTGAATTTCATGCGCCACCGTGAGGATGAGGCTGACTTTGACTCCATGCATGGTGACATACCCTTGCGAACTCATTACCAGAAGTTGGAAAAATCTGCAAGAGATGTGTTCACAAAAGAGATATTCAATTTATTTCGACCACTTCTTGATAAATCTGGAATGATGCGTGTTGTTGGATGCAAAGAGTCTTTTGATTACTTGATATACACAATTTCAAAGTGTGAGCGGTCTGAACGTGTTTGGCATGTGTCATTCCAGCCATCTACTAATTTTGTCAAGTGCTCAAGTAGAAGAATGGAATCATTAGGTCTACCTTGTGATCACATTCTTAGACTCCTTGTGTATCTTAATGTCCCAAAATTGCCTGATTGTTTGATACTTAAAAGGTGGACAAAGCATGCGAAGGTAGATGTGCATGATGTCAGAAATTGTAATAATTATTGGGGTTCTAAGAAAGATGTTCGTTATTTTTCACTAATGGAACACTTCAAGAATGTTAGTGTCCTTGCTGCTGAAACATTTGATGATTATAATGATCAACGAGAGAAGGCAATTGAAGAATGGAAAAAGTTGGTGGCTAAGAAGGATCGTCAAACTGAATGCAACAGGCATCCCTCAGATGCAATGAATAATAATGTCAATGATCCTACAAGAGTAAGGACAAAAGGGGGACGTGCTCACACAAATGTGGCTTCTGGAGGTGGCAGGCAATCCAAAATTGTGAAAAAATGTAGCAAATGTAGACAACCGGGCCACAACAAGAGAAACTGTCCAACAAATGCTAATGACAGTGTCATCGCTGAAAGTATGACTTACCCTTGTTTTACACCTGAAGAATTTGCTGTTGACAGCATCGGAGTGGTCATTGATGACATGGTATTTGAAGAGTTTACTTATAAAAAAAATGTTATTCACAATTTAATATGATTTAGGTTTTGTTTTTTTGCTATATTTTAACATATTTGGCGATTTGGTATTAATTGAAGGAATATGTAGATGACGAAAGTGCTGCTGGGGTTGACTCTGGATATCATGAGACTTTAGCTTATGACAGTGTTGATGATCACACCACCGAACCATACTTGGGTCCTAACATTTCATGTTTTCCAACTTTATCCAAGGTTAGTGAATAACAAAAGTAACTTGAAGTATTGTGTTGGTTAGTGGAATAACAAAAGTAACTTACTATGTTTAACAGGAATACAATGAGGTGGGCAGTCAGTGGTGATACGGTAGGAGGCCGAAAAAATGTGTAAATCATTTGAGGTAAAAAGCAATATTAAGAGCTTTGTGTTATTGGGATGTTTCTTATTGGTTGTTATGATAGTAGTAATGTTTATGTTTGTTAATTAGTGACAATGGCAGTGGTTCTATGCTACTTTTTAAGTTAAGTTTGTGGACCTATAGTGTGTTGATGTTTTGCTTTTATTTTGACCCACGAATGAAACGGTCTGTTGCAATTGATGGATTTTGTAGGAACATATCCTTAATATGAATTTATTATAGCTATTGTTAAGTTGTGTTAACATGTTTGCAGATATGGGGTGAATTTATTTGGATTGAAATTTATTGTTAGGATACATTAATGACGTCATTCCAGCAAGTTTATTTTTTGATTATGGCCTTTTGTCCAAGTAATTTAACATAGAATAAGTGGGAATACACGACCAAATATGTTTTGGAGAAAAATTATAAAAAAATTAAGTGCAAATGTTAACGACCAATAATGTTGGATGAAACGGAATTCAACAGGAGTTACACCAATTAACACAGTTTAATACATCAACATAAATAGTTAGTGGACGTGCTTATATGTCCAATCCATCAACATAAAACAACAGGAGTTACACCAATTAACGCAGGTATATGGTCTATGATTAATGGCAACTATGTCTATTGATAATGGGCCAAGGTGTTTTGCCAAAACAATCGTCCCTATTACTGGGTTAACATGTCGAATTGAACACTATCCAAAAAACCAAAATAGAAAGGTACCCCTGCCCAATATGATCACTCAAAAAATATATTGCCAACTTCTACTCAATTTTCGTTGGCCCCAATAGTAAACCTTTTTGAAGCACTTGCATTAAACGCAAACTTGTCCCAGTATTCAAAGGCATTTTTCTCCAATTCTTCCCTATTTTCATTATGGTGACCAGTTAATAAGTCCATAGCCACTGTCATCCTAATTACGGATTCGTTAAGTACCTGCATTTTATGAACAATAAATTAATCTTGTATGTGAATTTGTTATTAATAAATTATTTACATAAAACAAAGTGAATCAAGTATCTGCTAGTCGTACAGGGGAAATTTGGTTTGGATTTAATGTTACGTCCATATCTAGCCATTGCATGACCCAAACCGATGAATTGAAACTACAAAAAACAGACAACAACTATAAGGATACTTAAACGAAATGATGATGCATATTTCATATTGACTAATACATAATAAAAGTAACCTGTGGCCACAGTTAGGAATCCCCGTCCCTGACTCAATGTCCCAAGTCTCAAACTGTATCAGCTGAGTCAGATATTTTGGAGGATAATAATTTGATGCCATCATTTGGATAAGCATGTTGCTCTGAAATTTGTTAAAATAAAATTAAATCAAAGCGTTATGACTCCAAACTCACGAAAAATAGCTTTTCAATGTAGTATTATTCTTGAAACTCACTATTAGTTTGATTGTGTCGCGCCTGAAGCCCAAGTTTTTTTCCGACGAATTTGAATCTAAGTGGTATATTTGTTGATCTTGAACACACACCACCATCAAATACCAATGACCATTCAGTTCAAGAATAGGGATGTATATCTAAAATGTAATACAAGGTAGCATTAGTCAAAGTTGAATATTAACCAACTGACACGATGAATGAATGTTACACATTCATACATTAAACCAATATATGTTTAGTGGTTAACATACATATTTCAGGTCTTTGAAAGGTTTCATCCATTCTTTTGCATAAATTTGGAGGAGCTCTTCAATTGACGTTTGTTGAATAACATCCCTCTGAAAAGTACAAAAGACTGCAGATAAGGATATGATGTATATAATGGCTACAATTTAAATACATATACAACGTGTAATAGAATTTTTCAATAAATCGCAAACGAAGGAGGAAGGGCCCATGTGGTTTGTTCTGTTGTTCTGGCTTGTTTCCAAGTCAATCTCATGCACATCCATAGAATGATCTACGTTCAAAAAAAGCTAAGAAATTAATGTACATAATATTCGCAACTTGAGCTTTCGACAATGGTAGCAATAGTAACATGTTAAGTGTTGTATGAAAGCATTATAACCTCTCGCGTTATGGCATTTCCAGGTGCCAAACAGTTAAATTGTTGTCGTGTTCCCTCCTCATATCCCATCTTGAAGAGTATCTCCCTATGATGTTTTAAAATAACCAACATTACATTTAACCACAAAGTAGGTCTTAAAATAACCAAGTTCATAACGCTTTATAATTGACAAAAAAGAAATAAGCATAAACGTACGTGGACATTCCTTCTGGATTGAAGACATATGCAGACACTTTAGCGCAATCATATGACAGTCCCATCTCAACAGTAGGTCTGAAGGTCGTCTTCAACCACTATTTTTGCCAAGTCAACTTATTATATCATAAATAAGGTAAGAAACGTGTAAAGTGAATACAAGTGTAACATACTTTTGGAATCAAGTGTCCTATAAACTTGTTAGAATCCATATCAGCATCCTCGTCAACCGTCTCCGGTGATCTATCCTTCTTTTTTTCGTTTCTTGAAATGTCTTCAGTGGTTTGTGCAGGGTTGTTACCGTCCAATTGACCAGACTTGTCCTGTTCCTGAAGGGATGACGGAGGATAACAAAGTTTCCGTCCAACGTTCGAAGAGGGTGCTGGGCGTTTCTGAAATGAATAAAAATTACCATGAACCTTATGAACTATATCAAACCTTATATTATTATGTACAAATATAAAACATTATTCACCATTGGAGTTGACAATAGTCCAATACGGAAACTATTATTGTTGAGGTTACGACCAGTTTCCATGGAGGAATTTACGTTTGAGGCCATCAACCCCTGTGAAGAAGTTGCACCTGCACCAACCATGGGCTTGGGCCTTTGAAAATCGTTGTTTTGACGAAGTTGGTTTGCGTTGGTGGGGGACTTCCTACTATAAACTCGTCTAGGGGTGTTTTCAGAACTACCAGTTGGGGGTTTCGGTGGATACTTTTGAGCTTTTGGTATGGTGTTGACGTTGTTCCTCAGTTCTTGTTGTAGTGAACGTCCAGCAAAATCATTGGCTGCCTCTAGCTTTGCTATCTTCCACATAATTAAGTCGCATTTTTTATCAACTTCCTCTACGCGAACCCTTGTTTCCTGCAACACAACACAGAAATGTTATCGGTTGCAAAGTCGTACTAAAAAATACAAAAAAAGGACACTAAAATAAGATATTTTAGTTACCATTGCCGCATCTTGTAATCCCTTTGTGGTCACTACAAAAGACTGCAACGTACTGTCCAACCGTTTCAACATTTCCTTATGCAAACACTAATGCATAGTACAAATGAAAGCAATGTTAAACAAGTTCCGTAAGTGTTGTTACTGGA
This sequence comes from Pueraria montana var. lobata, assembly GCA_026413185.1. NCBI lineage: Eukaryota > Viridiplantae > Streptophyta > Magnoliopsida > Fabales > Fabaceae > Pueraria > Pueraria montana. The sequence continues at coordinate 11,049,703 of CM048654.1, forward strand.
ATGAGTTTGTTTCTAAAATATTAAAAGACTTACGCATTCGTTACGATGAAGTGGTGTAGTTTCATCATTCATTGTTTTGACCTCATTATCAACTGGTATCCTGTAAGAAACCCCATGAAAAACATAGTTATTAGTTGATGATGCTAAATGATTATGTAACAAAGCCGATGAAAAAACAACGTTAAATAGCAGAACATCTGAATGTGGAGTTGCATGTTACTCAGTGTCGGTTGTGTTTAGTCCTCTTGAATCCATTGCTCAGCTATTAGCACCCAATCAACAAGGACATATACTGGTTGATTAGAATACTTAAAGTGTACACTACTTCTTATTGGTGCCCAAGTTACACAGGCTTTCCCGCCCACTTCATATATTAACTTTTTTTTACCTTGTTTTATTAAAAAAAACAAATTGTTTGGGATAGCATTTAATGCTCACTCCTTTTTTTGTCATAACAGTCATTATTACTGTGGTGCTACGGAAAGGGCCATGGATGTGGCATCGGTTTCCAATGACTACCTAGCCCATGAAAATGTAAAGTATTCACAAAACCCTTTGAGACCCTTGGTCCGTTTGCAATGAAATTTGATATATATAATTATTCAATATTTACTAATTCAATTTTATGTAAAAATTTATATTTACTAGATAAAATTTTACGTATTTTGGTTGAATTTAATACATATACTTAACAAATTATTGAAAAATAAGATTTAAAATGACATTTATAAATTGTTTATTGTAATGGGATTGTAAAGTAACTTTCGCAAAAAGTAAACTCTTAACGGTGGACTTCTCGCTAAACTTTTATGTATTATCCATTTTGATGAATAAACCATCTCCATACACACCTTCAGTTGTGGACATGTCAAATCAATGCTTTTGTCATTTCATATAGTACATTATTGGACCTGCACAATCAGGAGTACTGTCATGAATCGTGTAAGGTGAACGAAGCTTTCAAAATCAAAAGCGTTTTGTTAATTGTTAACTTAACTGATACTAATTTTTGTTTATATAAGTAAGGTTTTTCAAATATTAGGTTATATAAGTATTTTTTTTTTAATTTTTAACTTACCTAATACTATTTTTTGTGTGATGTCGTTACTAAATAAGCCAAATGTCGTCATTAACCTTATGGATGTAATGTTCCCGGATTTTAAGTCAATAATATCCATTGAACTTTGTCGTGTTCCTCGACGTAGGTCCTATACAACTGGTAAAAATCATTCCAACTCCGTTAGCAAAACCTACTTCGGCTATACTGAACAATATGTGTCATTCAATCACAGAGCCCTTTGCCCATATGGACAACATGAATTGAGGTTTCTTCCTGCAAAGTCCAACAACGTTGAACAGTAATCCCTTTTTCCGACTGTTAGTACAGAAACAACTGAAAAGACGTGATATGAATATGGTCTCGTAAGTCGTGTAACCTAATGCGACACGTCTAAGTTACTGATGAAAAAAGTGTACACTAGGAAGAACATAAAAGAAATTACTTTCCAATAATATTATGAATTTATTTTTTATTTCCATAATTGACATCCATCCAATTTATTTTTTATATCTTCTCTGGTCAGCTATACTTTTTTTCCTCTTTATAATTTATCGAAATTAATTTTTAAATTGTCTAAAATAAAAATAAAAATAATATAATAATTGAAATTTACACATAATACTTGTATCCATAACGCTTAACAGAATAAAGAAATCATTAAAAAATAGAATTCGACATAATCATCTACTAGCCAAAAAGTAAACTAAAATTAGCTACAACACCATTAACAAAACCATATGGAACCGGCCTCTACATGGTGAGCTGCTTTTCCCCGTACACCCAAAACATATTTCATCCAACATGCTGAAATGAATGTTCGTACAAAGCAAGTCGTTAATAGCATGAATAAGAAGATCAAACCCTCATAAACACTTTATAACAACAAGTTCATGCCTAAGCTTTCTTAATGCTCAAATGAAGAACCTTTTCATCAATGTCGAAACAAAAGACAAGCATGTCACCCACACAAACCTTAGATTTCCTACAAAATTGATACCAGCCATTCCCAAATTTGCACTGGTGGGAGTAGTGAAGTATCTTCCAAGTCATCTCGGTTCCATGTTGCACCTTAACTCGGACGAATTTGGTTTTACGTGAAAATTCGTTCTTCCTTAAGGTTGCAGGAATGGCCTACGACAATGATTTGTTAAGTGTAGTTTAACATTAAAAAGGCAGACAATGATGGGCAAGTATGTTAACAAATATGTAAACCAGTTGAATTCCATTATCTTACCAATGCTTGGCCGCAACGTAGAATGTTCTCCGTAACCTGTTTTTCCCAGCGGACGTGTCTTCCCTCATGGACAACTGGTGTTGGTCGTCGTCGAAAATTGGCAGTGGACATGTGACCAGCGACTTGGTTTGAAGAAGGGATGAATGAAGTCACGTATGCGACAAAGGTGTTTTTCCCTATAAAATGAAAATACACCCAACACGTTTCACGTACGCAATCTCGGTTGATGACATGTTTTATGCCATTGCCAAAGGAAGCAAAGTGTTTGCCATCCTCTACATCAACAACGATGTCAACAGCATGAAACATCCCATGTTTGTCTACCATGAGGACTCTGCTTGTTAGCTCATTTGCCCATTTTTTGCAGAAAGAATCTGGAATCTTAACCTTCTCCTGCTCATAGTTTATAAATGCAAACACAAACAACATATTGTTGGTCTTTATTATCATTGTGCCAAGAAATGAAAGCGCAAATCAATGGACAATTGAAAGTTGTTTGTTACTTAACCTGGCCTTTCCGGATGACAGTATGAAACCTTGCTTCAAGGTATCGTGGGTGCATGCCTGAAACAACATAGTGATTAGGATCAACGATTTTATTTTATCTCACAATACATTTTACATAACATTTAAAAACAATAAGCTCCTTTCAGGAGGATACCTTGCACAGATGCAGCCATTGGGATCAATGATTGACTTGTGTAGCAGATTCCCACCTCCGGTATAAAGGGCAGACAACTATACTTAAATTGGAGCCACTTAAAATGACCACATCTTGGTGCGCATTTTAAACAATATTTAACTAATATATTTAAATATCTATTATTTAACAATATTTATATTTTACGTTATTGTTGTCAGCTTTTTTAGCTACTTGTTAGTAACAAGTAACAACTATCTTTTAAATTTGTAAGTTTTTATATAAACTTTTTAATGAAAGTTTTGTTTAACATAGTATTACTTTATCTTCATAATTAATATCTTTATTATTCATTGCTCATTACTATGTTTCTCTGCCATTTGAATAAATTATAATTATAACATAAATACACACTTGTCACCCAGATTTTTGTATGAGGTATTTCCATAACATTTGAATTTTGGTCAAAATTTCTAAAAAATTTAACTTTAAATTATAATTAATAAAAAAAATTTAATTCAAAATGAAAATTTTAATAGAACATTTGCAGGCACTTTAAATTATAGTAATTAAAAGGGAATACTGTTCCATTGTAACGTTATAGAGTTGCATCGATGGTCGTAAAAAGAATGATACAACTATACATGCATCTTCACTGGCAAGAGTCAGATCTTGTCCTTTAGCAATATTGTCGTCGTCCTCCAAGCAATGTTTCGATGCAATACAGCCATTAACCATAAGTAAATATTCCTTTCAATCCTAAACTATTCATATTTAAAAGGGTTAACTAAGTTTTTAGTCCCTAAACTCTTGCAAAATTTGATTTTTAGTCCCTAAAGTTTAGTTTGACTGGTCATGATTCCTAAACTTTTTAAAAATTTGGTTTTTAATCCTTGAACAAAATTTTGGCAGGTCAAAGTCCCTAAACTTTTTAAAAATTCGGTTTTTAGTTCCTAAACTTTTTAAAAATTCAGTTTTTAGTCCCTGAATTAATGAGATTTCGGGGACTAAAAATCAAATTTTAAAAATATTTAGGGACTAAAAATCGAATATTTAAAAAGTTTAGGGACCTTGACCGGTCAAACTAAAGTTTAGGGACAAAAAATCAAATTTTTAAAAAGTTTAGGGACTAAAAATCGAATTTTGAAAAAGTTTAAGGACTAAAAACTTATTTAACCCTATTTAAAATTAATACACTTCTTCTTACCTATTTTTCGTGAAGGTCCTACCGATGTCACGCTACTTATGTCTTATAACGGTCACATACCAGGGCATGGATGGTTCCATCGGGCAAAACCGTTCAAATGAATCTCCTCAACCTGGCAGAAAAATCGAATCACTTCTTCTTACCTATTTTTCATGGAGGTCCTACGGATGTCACGCTACTTATGTCATATAACGACCACGTACCAGGGCATGGATGGTTCCATCGGGCAAAATCGTTCAAATGAATCTCCTCAACCTGGCAGAAAATCGAATCACTTCTTCTTACCTTTTTTACGTGGAGGTCCTACGGATGTCATGCTACTTATGTCCGATAACGATCATGTACCAGGGCATGGATGGTTCCATCGGGTAAAACCGTTCAAATGAATCTCCTCAACCTGGCAGAAAAATCAAATCACTTCTTCTTACCTATTTTTCATGGAGGTCCTACGAATGTCACGCTACTTATGTCCTATAACGATCACGTACCAGTGCATGGATGGTTCCATCGGGCAAAACCATTCAAATGAACCTCCTCAACCTGGCAGAAAAATCAAATCACTTCTTCTTACCTATTTTTCATGGAGGTCCTACGGATGTCATGCTACTTATGTCCTTTAACGATCACGTACCAGGGCATGGATAGTTCCATTGAGCAAAACCGTTCAAATGAATCTCCTCAATCTGGCAGAAAAATTGAATCACTTTTTCTTTCCTATTTTTCGTGGAGGTCCTACGGATGTCACGCTACTTATGTCCTATAACGATCACATACCAGGGCATGGATGATTCCATCAGGCAAAACCGTTCAGATGAATCTCCTTAACCTGGCAGAAAAATCGAATCACTTCTTCTTACCTATTTTTTGTGGAGGTCCTACGGATGTCACCCTACTTATGTCCTATAACGATCACATACCTGTTGCTTTGATTGTTCATCATAACTCGTCCGACCGCACGACCCTTGTGGCGGCGACGCATCATTCAAATATACAGTTAACATTGCCCCTACGAAATATACGGTTAACATAGCATCAATTGTTACGAGCATACTTTTTGCTTGACATATCATCATTAGTAACGTTGTTATGTGCTGCAAAAAAAATATAATGCTCTACACCCAAAAAAATCAACAACCAACATCACATCGGTGTACATGTTGCACAACAGAATCATGTTTCCGTGGGAACGACAATTTCAGGAAAAAAAAACACACACATACACACACAACATGCAGACCGAAAATAGCAAACATGGGGTGACAATAGCAACTCAATGTACCTTTACCTCCAGTAAATGACCACCTTACACGTTATAAACAGTTGGCCCAATAAAAACCCACTATCGTCTTTCTAAACCAAACCCTATTAATGGGTCAACAATTATTGGGCCTTCACAAACTTTATTTATCCGAGTCTTCAATTAGGAAAACCAAACCAACATTATAAACAAAAACCCCAAATCTGTTCATCACTTCCTATCCATTTCCTTATTATCATACATTTAATTAAACTTCAACAAATTTGTCTTATCATTTTAGTCGTAAAAAAAATAAAGTCCGCACCATATAACACACATTCAGGATTATTCTTTATATTTGAACAACATCATCAAATGTCAATTAATAAAAAAATATACACATTTCGTTACATAGTATACAGAAGGTTATATTACACACATAATATTAACACAATGTACCACATTAAAAGAATCTACTAACAAACTATGCAAATACCATATAGCCACTTCTTTATCCGCTTTTCTTCTGTTAGCACACTCAATACCATATAATCAACCACAATGAGATCCAATAATCATAAAATCGATCTATACCATACAAATAAATTAAATAATCAACAACCACAATCATATCCAAAAATTTCTATCACGACATACTTCCAAATACAACTACCCCAAATTTATATCACGTAAATCGCAAAAAATAATCATATCAGAGACCCTCTTTCTTTGAATTCCCCTACTATTAACGATCTCACCCCTTCCAATATCTTGTGTCTTCCCGATTCTGTATTACCAACTGCCAAATCTTCAATACTCACCCCCAACGGAAACAAATCCTTCAGCGCAGCAACTAACTGCCACCTAAAAGACATACCACAGGGCCGTCATTTCTGTCAATAACGCACCAAACCAACAAACCATACAGAATGCTCTCCTAGCAAACTCGCTGACACCAACATAGTTCGACCCAATACAACTTTTCAAAAGCACGCGGCAACCACCACCGAAATTCCATCGGAGAAGAACCCTCTTAACAACGACGGGAACTAACACTTAACCCAACACAGGATGGGCAATTTCGACATTTAATGTTTTCATTAATAAAGAATATTATATTATATTATATTGTTATGGGCAATTTCGGAAAACACTATTTTTTTATTTTTATAATATTATTCTTCAATTCCATATAACCAAGGTTGCCAATCACTAATCTTATCCGTTCATTATTTTATCATTATATCTAAAGGTAAGTAATACATGGTCCATCAATGGACCATTTGTAACACTAACTAAAACTACGTGATCCATGCGTGAACCACATTCATTAGCAGTCCACGGTAGCATTTGCCTGTGTTTTCTGTTATATAAATAGACTAGAAAGGTACCCGTGCGATGCACGGATCATTCTATTTTTATGCATGTTCCCAATAAATATGTTTATTAAATTAAATTTTTTATTGAAACAAATATAATTAATTAATTAAATTTTCAAAAATGACAAAAAGAGTGAGAAAATGTATTAAAGTAGAGAATATATTTGATTACAGTATCATATATATTTTTATTTTATTTAAAATATTTATAAAATTATATGACAAATTTATTACATATAAAAATTTAAAAAGGATTTATCTTTTGTTAAATTTAATTAATTTTTTAATTTTAAAATGTGAAATGATAAAATAATTTATAATAAATTTATAATATTTTACAACTATATTTGTAAATAAAAAATTATTAAATTTATAATATTATAATTTATAAACAATATTTGGAAGAATTTAAAATATAAAAATTAATTAAATTAGATGGAAACTATTAAAATTAATGTTACTTAAAATAAATTATTATTTTAATTTCTAATAGACAATTTATATTTCATTAGCACTTATGTGATGTGTTATTATAGGTGTTTAATATTATATTCGTCCCGTGAGAAAAAAATGTACGAAGTTACTAACTATTAAGTTATCTAATGTAGATATTTTTTTTCTCCTTAATTAACATTATCATACAATAATAACTTTTTTTTTTGCTGAGATCATACAATAATAACTAATTATAGCAAAGTATATTTGTTGTAACAAATACTTAAAAGACTAATATTTAATTTATAAATCAACATAATATTGTTTATATAATTCACCTTAGATATTTAGCTTATTTATTTCATTCTTTGAAAAGTTACAACATTTCTATTTAGATTGATGTCTACTTAGCAATTATGGTAATTAATACAAACATAAAAACACTTCTCAGTAACGTGCTTATTAAAAAAACATACTTGGTGGTATTACACTTTTTTTTTATTTTGTAAAAAAAATCTTTCAAAGATACTTGTGTGGTCTCTATCATAAAAATTATTAAAAAAATATTTAAGTTATAATATTATGGATAAAGAAATTTAAAATTGTTTTGTAATAAAAATAAATTTAATAAATTGATTTCAATATATTTATTATATATTTAGATTACGTGTACTTGAATTTAAAAATACTGTTAAAAAATAAATTTTAATGTTAAAGAAGCAGCTTAAAATTATTTCTAATGAAAATATATTTAATAAATTTATTTTAATATATTTATTATGTTTTCATGTAAATGTTTTTAACGTTATCATATAAATATTAATAAATAAAATATTCACATATCTTAATAATATTAAAGCTAGAATAGTCTCCAGCTCTTTTTCCCTAAAAAATTTGCAACCATTATGAGATAAAATTGCAACCATTACGAGATAAGTATGCTTGATATCATTTATAATCATGAAACACTTCGATAACTTAATTTCTATTGTTAACAGTTGTACGATTAAGGTGCATGCTATTGTATCATAAATGATATGTCTTCAATTTTTATTTCCCAATACAAATCATGTAATATATATATATATATATATATATATATATATATATATATATATATATATATCCTATAATTATCTGTTTCCCGTCCAAAAACTAATCAGATATGCTATCTTTCATCCAATTAAATAGGCATTTAATTTTCTGATATCATTTCAATTCATTTGATAAAATAATAGATGCGGTTATGGATGGAAGAGACTTTGATTTTTCATTTTTACTGCAATTAAATGCATCGTGCATGGGACATGGGAAGAGATGTTTCGTTTTGCGCATCAAATGATGCAATGAGACATTTGATGCTTCGTTAGTAGCAAAGCATGTAATGGGGTTAATTAGAATGTTTTATGTGACTGGCAAAATGTATCTGCTGCTTATAAGGAATTTATGGAGGTGCTTTGTATTCTCCCCAATTTGCCTGCTTGCATGCATGTTTACCTTCCCAACCCCAACCAGATAATAACAATTTCTCCTCAGTAAATGCTATTTCTATGCAAACAGTCTCAGATACACCACCATCATCATCCATCGTTAGTTGTTGATCCACGTCTCCCTCCTCCTCAACTCACTATTTCACCTTCCTACGTTATCCTCTTCCTTCCTTCTCTCCCCACCGAAATGCACCATTTTCTTCACATTCCTCTCGGATCACACCAACAAAAAACCCTAAAATTTCCATCCCTTCAAATTTTTCCATCTCTGATCTTGCCCCCGTATGAGGGACGCGGAGCCCGTCATTAACAGCACCAACGTCTTTGCAGCACTCGACGGGTTGAAGAAGAAGAAGAAAAAGCCAATGTTGACGACGAGGACGATGACAACTATTACGCCGCCACTACTCCTCTTTAATCCGTTTGGGCAACACTACCGGCTTCGTAGAATGTCTCTCAAAACGATGCCGCTACTGAGGTGAAAAATGTTTTTGCCCGATTTTCCTTGAGAACTCCATACAGATAACGGTTAGTTATTTGTTTTTAAAAAAAGTTCTAACTTCTAACATTTCTATATGCGTGTGGATGTGCTTCCAAAATAGTTAGCTTGACGCACATTCACAGTTTTAAAGGTTTTCATCCCAACTCACGCTTACCATTTCTCTCTAATTTTATATGTTTACTATTTTTTATTTTCACTAAATAACTGGATAGTTGAAATGAACCTTCTTTCTTAATGGGGTTGTAGATTGCCAATTTGCCATTACCAAGTGAGCAAATGTATTCCACCTATTTTTATTTTGTTGTGAGCATTTAATTTTCTATACCCGGGGCATCGTAGTAACTCAAGCATGCCATAATTTTACTCAGGAAAAATAAAAAAAAAAGCCATAAGTAAATTGCTTCAACAATAGAATAAGATTAATATATAAAACTTGATGTCTTTTCCTTCAGAGTGACACCATGCTGCTTTTCCTTCTATCAAGTGCTTCTTCAACCACATCCCCAAACAGTCCGGGCAACAAAGTCTCAAAGTTAGATGTCAGATTTTCCTTCTCCCCTCCTTTTTCTTTTATATATCTTCTAATGCTAATTTACTCTGTTCCATTTTGTTTTTACAATAAAATAAATTGTGATTGCCACAAGTTAGAATCTTTTAATTTGGGTCTGAATTATTTGTGCTTTTTATGTGATTAACAACTATATTGTCTAATTGTGTATTGTGTATGTTGCAGACAAGAAAACATGGTTTGTTTGCAATTTTAGAGGCATGGTGGGAAAATCATATGTCTCAAATGAAGAACATATAAAGGTAGAGAATGGAGGACTTTTTAGGGGTTTGGTGTGACAGTTAGGTGGAAATTGTACAATCTGTATTTACAGTTAATTGCTGTCAATATTAAATTGGTTTGATTTTCTTTTTTAAAATTGTTTCAGTTTTCTTTTTAATTGATGATTGGGGTTTTTAATTTGGGTTTGCCCAGTATTCTCTAGGGCAGGTATCTAAAATAATGTGATATGTGATATATGCGTCAATTACCTTGTGTGATCGAAATCCAAAGGTATGTATTTTTGTAATTTTGTATTAGTTATTATTTATGGCTTTTTGCCGATGAAATTTTCATTGATGGATGTTACAAGACTACTTGACAGGCTTAGTGGCTTAAGTGGAAGTACATAAAAGCAAATTGTTTTCTTTTCTGCAGTAAAAGCAAGAAAAGAATAAAAATAAGAAAAATAAGTTAGTATATACAAAGATAATTTGAAATTTTGTTCTTATTTGGCTCATTCATGCCCAATGAAAGTCGAGGAACATGAAGCACATTAAGTTTTACAAGCTTTAATGGACACGTAGGTGGGGGAGTAGTTGGACTATTAGTGGTTACGAGTCTTGGGCAGACATGTATTAGATTATTTTTCATCATTCTTGGTTTTCAATTGTGAAGATTTGTTACTCAATGAAATTTGATCCTATCAAATACTCAACATTATTCACTGTGACACTGTAAAAGGACCAGTAAAAGAAAAAAAAAATTGATTTGGTAAGTCATTATGAATCCATGAGCACAATCACATATCAAATAAAGCATGTTCATTTAGTTTTTTTCTTTTAATTTTAACATTATTTCCTCCATCCTTGAATTGATGTACTGTATTTTATGTGATTATTATTCATTTGGAACATTGAATCTTTCAGTAAATCAACATGTTTGAGATGTTTTTGAAAATCTTCACATTGGAATTTTGCTTCCAAACTAAAAAGCTTTTAGATTGATTAGTTTTTTGAAACCTTGAAAGTTATTGGTGTTATGTGCTAGGAATAAGAGTAATAACATTCATGTGTATCGTGCAGTATATGCATATATACTACAAACTGATATATATCAGTAGCTCAAACAATAAGTCATCTCACCTTTTCTATTGGTTTCACTTTTTTCCTCTAATTTTTTTTTCTCTCATTGTCTTCATTCTTTCTCCCATGATCACTGCTATTCAAACAGGTCCCATACCTTAACTATTGTCATATAATTTTCTACGAAGAACTTGTGCTGAATAGTGATTTCAGGGAATACAATAACAAAGAAGGAAGTTGCTTATGGGAGAAAAGTTAGATACAGAATATAATAACACCAGGTTCTGGTCATCCAATACTTAATTTTGCAAAAGTTAATTTCATTAATAACTATTTTCCATGTAGATCAAAAAGTTAAAATTATCATATTCAAAATATAACTACTCTCTGACAATATTACGATCCAATTAGGCATAGTGGTCACACTTTTTCTTTTAATTTTTAACCTTCAACTACCATTCAACAACTCACACCATTGCAGGAATTCTAACAAAGATATGTGGAGCTGAGTATAGAAGAATTTGCTTTAGGAAACTGCAAATATGTAAGGAAACTTTTGGTTTTAGATTTTAATTGATTTTTATATCATTGGGTTTTGTTTTGTTTTAATAAGCTAACGAGTTTCTTTGAGTCAACAAGCAGTTGCAGAACTTGCATTTGTGTTACAACAAGTAGTTGACGGGTTCTGCTTAAAGAACTACTTCCTGTAGTTACTCCTAATTCTTAAATAGGGAAGATGATAAGTAAAAAGCCGAAGAAGGTTAAGGATCACTTGGCAAGTGAGTGACACTGTTATCAATTTTTACATATTTAGTTTTGCATAATTTTTACCTTTGTCTTTCTAGCTAAATGCATATTTGCAATATTTTGATTGTATTATACTTTTATAAACATTTGTTTGTAAGCCAACCCAAACACATATTTAGTTGTTAGTTTTTCATTTAAATAATACTACCTTCTCTATTGATTGTTATTTCTATTATTTTTTTTATCTCTTAAGCATTAATTTTTATGAAGGAAAAAGGACCAAACATAAAGACAATGTAATAATTGATTATTATTTCAAATGGACATTGGGAAGGGATTGAAGAAGCTATTAGTAGGTTATAGTATATGGGTGCTATTATTGGGACAAAGTTAATGATTTTATGTAACCAGTGTATGGCATTTCATTTATATAGGGTGTTTATTTCCAGCTTTGGCCAAGGATATCATGAGATAGCTCTATTGATCGGGAAGTAGGAACATGAGTCAAACTCCTGTATTTTTATTAGACTAAATTCTACTAAAAACTCCCATAGTTCCATCAATTTAATATAATATTTCTTATGATGCAGGTCAAGGTCACAGTAGCGAGCCAAGGAAATATAAGAAATTTACTTTCATGGCCAAATAAATTAGGCAAGAAGAAAAACACTTGATACTGCTTCTTTACTTATTGGCATCGCATCTTTTGGCTCGGGGTATGTTCTATGATTGTTATTAGAAAAGTCATCAATGGTATTGTATTAGTTTTTCCATTTTTCTTACTCTGACTCTCTTTCCCTTTTTCTGTTGATCCTCTGCTTGATTTAATATGATATGCCAAGCACATTTTTCATGTATAATTATGATTGTTATTTTAGCTTTTTGTTGACTTTTGATTCTTCCATTAGAAACAGTGGATAGAAGGCTTTTATTGAAGGTAGAGACATATGAATGTTTACCAGGATAAAAAAAGGGCCCCTTGGTCGGGAATGGTTGGCCAAGAGAAGTGCATCATTCATTCATCAAATATACTGTAGTAGCACATTATTTGTATTGATTTTAATTTGTTTATCAATTAATTGTCCCATGTACCAACTGATTCAAAATTTGTTTAGAGTGTTACAAATAAGTGGAACAATTCCTTTTCACAAGTCATCTCATATATTGTAGATTCTGTTGATATGATAATAACAACCTATCTCATAAACTGTAGATTTCTTTTAGATCTTGTCAATTTGTTATTACTGCATCGAAATTTAAAATTTAAGTTTAAATTTATTAAGTTTAAGTAATAGCTTTTGGGAGGAAATGGAATAGAGAAATAAAAAATAGAATTAGAAACTTAATGAAAAAGAGGATGTGTTTCTTAAAAATGTTATTGTTCAAGAGTAAAGACTCAAATTTTTACAATATAAAATAGAACCGAAGAGTTAAAGTGATTAGTATGATGAATTTTAAATTTATATATTTTTTTTAAAACGCTTTAAATTATGAAAATTTGACATTATAATTTTATGTGATAAAATAAAAAAGATTTAGATAATAAGTCCTTAGTAATTACCTATTTTCAAAATAGACGAGTCACTGTCAAGGAGGCTAATTACTTGCAGTAAATGAAAATACCTATTTTAGAATGACTAATTATGTTTTTTTAAATTTGATTTTTAAACTTTATCGAGATTCTTTCAATTTGTCAAAATTAATGTACATGTTTTCATCTTAATATTTTCTCAAACATTTTTTTAAACAATTTAAAAGACTATAATATATAAAATATTAGTAGCTAATAACAAATTAAATGGACAACTAAAATGTCCCGTGCATTGCACGGGTCACTACACTAGTAAATTTATTAAATACAGAATCCAAATATTATTCTGTAATAAATATATATTAAATTATAATTAATTTGAATATGTAATTATATAAATTTATCATTCATTTAATAAAAATAATAACATATTTTATGTCATATTAAGCATAAAAGATATAATTTTTATATTAAATATTTCAAGAATATAATTTTTTTATAAATTAAAGATATAAAAGAGTAATATAATAAAAATATAAATAATATAATATAAATATATAAAAAGTATAAAATAATACATGCTCAAAATTAGTAATAGTAGCAATGATCAATTTTTCTTGTATAGATAATAGAAAAGAAAAAAAAAAGAAACAGAAAAACAAAATAAAACAAAAAACACAAAAAGGTTAAAAAAAATGAAAAGAAAAGTTGAAAAAAAAAGAGAAATTTTGGAGGAAAAAAATGAAGGAGAGAATGACACTTGTCCCACCAAGGATTGTGTTTTCTATTATATAAATATAATAGAATAGATCCGTATCTTGCTCATAAGATGACACGAGGATCCAATTGGGCGAACAACGATTGGGCCTTTTTAAGTTGGCCTGCAATTTATTGGCTTGCACAGCTCGTTAAGGCTTAACTTCTAGACCAAAAAAATAAAGATAGCAACCCATTAAGCTTGATCAAAGAATTTAAAAAAATAAAAAATGTCAGCGATGGGCCATTTTTTTTGTTGATCGGCGAAACTATATGTATATATATAATAAAAGGTGGGTATAAGAAGTACCCACATAACAAAAGAATCACTTTGTACTTTTCCATCCCCTGTGCAACCCAACCACCTGCTGGTTATATAATATTTATACTATTGTAGCATAAATATTTAATAACCAATAGAAAGTATCCCTTCCATCACATACCAAACTACCCCAATGTACATGCCAAAACCTGTAAAAAACTATTTGTACGAAAGAAATTATAGCGGATACAATTTAACCACATAGCCCCTCCTGCCAACCAATTAGCGTGGACATTTTATACCCATTCAGACAAAAAGCCTCCACCCCACCACTTCCATTGCCAAAGATCACCCAGCATGAACCATGAGATTGTCCGCAACACTTTTCACTGCAGGCCCAGATGAAAAAAATCAGTAATACAAGCTCTGAGGCTGTGGAATGAATCGATTTTTGACAGGGTGATTTTTGAATCAGATTGCAGCAAACTTGTACACGCATGGCAACAGCAACAGCTACATAGTACATCCAGAAGCTACTTTCCACTACATGGTGCACGATCAATTCCTAATAACAGGACTTATAGCTTACTAGTATGTTTTAAACTGGCTTTAACTTTTGCTGGATTAAGTACATACCTCATCAAGCACTGAATTTTGTTAATGCTGATGCAGAGGTGTTGGCCTATTTTACTGGTTGAATTATTACACAGCTCATTCGTCAAAAAATGTAAGTAAATTTATAAATAAAATAAAATAAAATTAAAAAGAAAAAAAATATTTTATTATTAATAATAAATATTCTATTTTATTAGATAAGAATACATTAGAAAAATAGGACTTTTTAAATTATTGGAATAAATGATTTGATTTAAGATATATCATCTTTATTGATATGATATTTTAAAAATTAGAATATGAAAATTAAATTTAAATAAAGATTGATTAGAATTACAATAATCTTAAAAATTATTTTTAAAAAAAATAATGTTTTTAAATTGATGTAGTAAATTAAGATTCAAAATCTAAAATTTAAATTGAAATTGTATTTATTTAATACTATTTAAAAGAAATAAAAAATTATAAAAAAATATATACTCAATCTAAGAGAGATTATGTGATTTAGTTAAGAAAACAATAACTTTTACACACTCAATTAAGAATTAAGATCTTGTTTAAATAAATCTCTCCTTAGATATTTATAAAAAAGTAAAATAAGAAGAAAAATAAATTATGTTTCTTATAAATTTAAATTAATTTACGAAAGAAATTTATTTTACTTTTATTTTTATTTTTTTATAAGTGTTTATAAAGAAATTTTCTTGAAAAAAACCTAAATAAAACTATAATTTATACTATAAAAATAATTATTATCACAAAATGCATAAAAGAACACAATTGTGATCATTTTGTTTTTTATTATAGACGGTAGATTATAGATTTCAGTTTATTTGGCACAAAGCAATTGGTTTTTTTCATCTTCCTTATGGATAACTTTTTTGGAGGAAGAATCTGTGGGCTTGTACCGTGTTTGCCAAGAAATTTTGAGAAAACAACAGCAAGCCAACGTGCGCTTTTGTTGACCTCAATCTAAAAAGTATAGTTTTGTGTTACAAAGAGAAGGCGACGTCGTATCTTCTCAGCCAAACACAGCTTTAAACCGCCCTGACCTGACCCAGTTCGCAAATGATGTTTTCTCATTTTGTTCTATCTGACGACGACGACAACAACACCAACCTTTTTATCGTTTCACTCGCGACCTAGATTACGTTGTTTCCCATATTTGTTAGCTTCAGATCTATTCGATTTACTCTTTTTTCTTTCTCAAAATCATTCACTGTTCAACTTAGTTATCATTGTTTCGCACGCTCTTTGTTTCCTCGAAAAGCATGATTTTTTCAAGGATTGCGCGTTCCGTTTCGCGCTCGTCTCGCGCTAGAGTATGCTTTCGTTTTTCTCTCAATTCAATTCATTTTCTTACTCAAGAGACCATAAAGGGGCTAACTTTGATGCTGCTTTTAATTGGGTGATAGAATTTATTGCACGGTGATGGGAGATTGGGAATCCATATCGGAGTGCCACGGACGAATGCGTATTCTGAAGGAGCCGAAGGGGTATTAGGGTTTGTTAGAGGCTATGCGTCTTCTGCCAGAGCTCGCAGTAATGCCTTCGTGTCCAATTTGCCTGATTTTAAATCTGTTGCAGCAAACCCTAGGATTCGCCGATTGTTTTCCAGCGAAGCTCCAAAGAAGAAGAGTGAGTTTTATTCGGTGATGATGTGTGTTTAGCGTATGATTGAAGCTGCTTTGATTGCTTTTAGCAACTGAACTCGGTTCTTCTCGTTTGGTTTTGGCTTACTGTGCTGGTCTTTGGTTAGCGTTTTGATTGGTATTTCTCGTTTTTGGCAGATTATGAGAACTTTTATCCCAAGGAAAAGAAGGAAGTTCCGAAGGGAAACGACAAAAAATATGAGTCCAAAGGTAAAAGAAGAATCTTTTGTGTACCATATTGTCTTCTGAATTAGGAAGCTATCATGGCAAATTGTTGGAACATGTTGGTGACTACTGGTGTAATGAATAAACTGGAGGGGTGTCTTTCTTGTAATTTATATGTTATATGTTATATGTTATATATGTTACACTAGTGTTGTGCGTAATAGTTGATTAACTAGTTTTGTGTGTTTTGGGTTGTATATGCTTGAGGGAGGTTTTTGTTAGTCTTTACTTGCTATAATTTTATATGTGATTTTCTATCATTTTTGTAACTTGTCGAGTTGGTTTGCTTGTCTTTTGTTAGATTAGATTTTTTTTGTGTTGTGATATATATATATATATATATATATTTTGCATTTAATGCCTGAACTTCCTTTATGATGGGAAGATGGAGAATCAGGTAGGTGTCAATTCTTCTTGCCCACGTCCAGGGTTCTATTTTCTGTTGAGTTCAAACTTCAATTACAACTTTACTGTGGATGGGACATTTTGGGTTTTGAAACTTAAGTTCCAATCCCAAAATATGCTCTCTCTCTCTCTCTCTCTCTCAGTGGGCTGCAATGATTTACTTGTGGATCTGTATGTTTATTTCACGGAATTAATCATATGTCTGCATTCCAGTTTATTTAAAGGGGTTACCACTAACAATGATGCCTGAATTCTCCTTTTAACTTCAGATAACTCGAACGCAAACACAGAGGATCATGGAAATTTTCAGGAAACTTTCATGAAGCAAGTTCAAAATCTAATCACCCCATTATTGGTGATGGGGCTATTTCTTACATCCTTTTCGTTTGGTCCTCGTGAACAGCAGCAGGTAAGCACAACTTCTTTGTATTACCAGGGCTAGTCCTTGTTTTAATTTGCTTATGTGGGCAAAGTTGGGTTGAGAACTCAATATATGAATATCTGCATTCTATGTGATGAAGAGGAATGCAATGGTTTCAAACCCTTGAGAAATGAACTTTGTACTGTTTGACTCCACACTTATCTTGATTCTCTTGATGAAGGGGGAAACTGGAAATATAAGAGAGATTATGAGAAATAAGATATGTGTTTTGTATTATGTAATATACTACTATATTTGCCGAAATCTTCATCTAGTACTTTCTTAGGTATCACTCTATGATTTCTTTTCTTCTTGCTTGCCCTGTGTGTGCATGTCTGTGTGATTTACACTACACCCCCTTCCCCTCTTTTTCAAGTACTTCAATATTAAATTATTAATTGATAAAATTTAACTCATGTAGTAAATTTTTCTTTCGCTAAAGTTACTTCTTGACTGATTTTATGACTGAAAACGTGTGTATATCTGCGAGATGAGCTTTATGCTGTTGCAATTGACTGCTTAGATTAGATTTTAGCTCCATTAAACAAGAGTTCTATTAGGATGGGCTTTTATACCCCATTGCTTTCTAGCATCTGGTTGCAAGTCTTAAACTAGCTTGGTTTTTGAACAATGCTTGATATTTTTCTAGATCTTCTTTGCATTATAATTAGGATGTGAATCCAACCATGTGCCTTTTGGCAATACCTGTTCATTTGTGTCTGGTTTTATGGTTTCTTTTATTTCGTTGTTATCATCTTTCTGACATGGACCAGAATTTGATTTTTTGCAGATTAGCTTTCAGGAGTTTAAAAACAAGCTTTTGGAACCAGGATTAGTAGACCATATTGTTGTCTCAAATAAATCAGTTGCTAAAGTATATGTAAGGAACTCTCCCCGCAACCAAACAGACAATGAAGTAGTCCAAGGGACCCTACCTGCAAGGGGATCTGGAGGCCAGTATAAATATTATTTCAATATTGGTAGTGTTGAGTCTTTTGAGGAGAAGCTAGAAGAAGCGCAAGAAGCTCTAGGCATTGACTCTCATGATTTTGTGCCTGTAACATATTCTTCTGAAATGGTTTGGTACCAGGAATTAATGAGATTTGCCCCAACACTGTTGCTTTTGGGATCTCTCTTGTATATGGGAAGGAGAATGCAAGGTGGACTTGGTGTTGGTGGCAGTGGCGGCGGTAAGGGTGCTCGTGGAATATTCAACATAGGAAAAGCCCATGTTACTAAAGTAGACAAAAATGCCAAAAACAAGGTTGGGAGATTTCTTTTCCTTCTATCAATGAGATGGCTGCTGTTTTTTGTGTTTGTTTTTAATAGCATGTTCCCCATTTGCCATTGTTAGCTTTCCAGTTTTAATTATTTCCTCCAGGCAGGAGTGCTGGTGAATAACTTGACAATAAGTTCATTTAAGAGACAATATTTATCTTCTTTTTTGTTTGTTTCATTTTGTTCAGGTCTATTTTAAAGATGTTGCTGGTTGTGATGAGGCAAAACAAGAAATTATGGAGTTTGTCCACTTCCTCAAGAACCCAAAGAAATATGAAGAACTTGGTGCAAAAATTCCAAAAGGTGCTCTCTTGGTCGGTCCTCCAGGCACAGGAAAAACCCTTTTAGCAAAAGCTACTGCAGGGGAGTCTGGTGTGCCATTTCTTTCTATATCTGGTTCTGATTTCATGGAAATGTTTGTTGGTGTTGGACCATCTAGGGTTAGAAACTTGTTTCAGGAAGCAAGGCAGTGTGCACCTAGTATAGTATTTATTGATGAGATTGATGCAATTGGTCGAGCAAGGGGGCGTGGCGGTTTTTCTGGTGCAAATGATGAACGTGAAAGTACTTTAAATCAATTGTTGGTGGAGATGGATGGTTTCGGAACCACTGCTGGAGTTGTTGTGTTGGCAGGAACAAATAGGCCTGATATCTTAGACAAAGCTCTTCTTAGGCCTGGGCGATTTGACCGCCAGGTAACAATTGACAAACCTGATATTAAAGGTCGTGACCAGATATTTCAGATCTACTTGAAGAAAATCAAACTTGATCATGAGCCTTCATATTATTCTCAAAGGCTTGCAGCCCTTACACCTGGATTTGCTGGAGCAGACATTGCTAATGTCTGCAATGAAGCTGCTCTTATTGCTGCAAGACGTGAAGGAACACAAGTCACAATGGAACATTTTGAGGCAGCCATTGATAGGATCATTGGTGGTTTGGAAAAGAGGAACAAGGTATGCCTTTTTAAGTTTTGTATTACTATTAGGTAGGCTTGTGAGATGGGAGGGGTGGAGCTGGGTGTTTTTTAGTTTATAAAAATAAGAATTTTGCAAATCATTGGAAGTTATAGCCTTCATTTTTCTCATATTTCTTATCTGTCATTATCGTGGGAGCAAAATGATGTTTTAGCATAAAATATAGTTTAGTTGTTTTAATACATTAATGACACAATATTGATAAATTTCAACTAGAGAATGAAAATATTTGGCTTTACTCACAAGTTACAGTGGATATATATGTAATAGGAAAACAAGGAAAGTGGAGAAAAAATTTAGGGGTTCAGTTTTGTAAAATATATTTTTTTTTTATTTTTTTTATATGTAATTATTCAATTACATATATAAATTATATTTTATTTGTTTATGTAATAAACATGCAAATGAAATAACATTTCTAGAACTTGAGACAGAAAAGGTGAATTAAATATGGTTAGGGGTTCTCTCAATTCATAGTGAAAATACTTTGATTTCCTTCCCACTATAGAGTATAGGGTGTGAAAAAACTTTTCTTTTCTCCTGAATTAAGACATTTCACAGAAAACTTATCCAGCCAAAGTTGGCTTTAATGAATGTGAGCAATATGATGTAAGGCTGAATCTTCCATCTATCTGGCTTTCATTTTTATGTCTGAAAGGACCATCCGTTATAGTGTTATACTCGGTATGCTTTAGTCTATCCGTATCTAATGTGCAGAAATAGTTCTTAGGATGTTGTTGTAAGTTAAGACTTCATGATGTTGAAGCCGATATGCCACATTAAATTGAAAATGTTGAACTAACTGAGATTTGGAACCCTCACTCTCTACCTTTTCCACTACTAGTTAGAGTTTCTCTAATACCTATGTTTCTTAACCAGGTAATAAGCAAGCTGGAAAGGCGTACTGTTGCTTACCATGAATCAGGCCATGCTGTTTCAGGTTGGTTCTTGGAACATGCCGAGCCCTTGTTGAAAGTAACTATTGTTCCACGTGGCACTGCAGCTCTTGGGTTTGCCCAATATGTTCCCAATGAGAACCTTCTCATGACAAAGGAGCAGCTTTTTGACATGACTTGTATGACACTTGGTGGTCGGGCTGCTGAGCAGGTAGTTTTGACATTTCCTTTTTTTTGTTTACCTTTTTCTCTCCTGTTTTTCTTCTAGATCTCTTTCTGTTGAAAGAATTTAATATCTTTCAGTGCACTTATATTTTTCAGTTGTAAATGTTATTACTGCTTTGTTATGTTGTTTAATGGCTTTTCCTTATCTGATGTTTGATACTTCCCAAACTTCAAAGGCATGAAAATGATGGTTTCCCTCCCTTGTCACTGCAGGTTCTTATAGGGAGAATATCAACAGGAGCACAAAATGACTTGGAAAAAGTGACCAAGATGACGTATGCCCAAGTAGCAGTTTATGGTTTTAGCGACAAAGTTGGCCTCCTCTCTTTCCCTCCAACTGAGGGCTCATTTGAGCTGTCCAAACCATACAGCAGCAAAACCGCCGCAATCATCGACAACGAAGTGCGTGATTGGGTGAACAAAGCATACGAACGGACGGTTCAGCTTATCGAGGAACACAAGGAGCAAGTTGCTCAGATTGCAGAGTTGCTGCTTGAAAAAGAAGTACTTCACCAGGATGACTTGCTTCGAGTTCTGGGCGAGCGGCCATTCAAGACTAGTGAACCTACCAACTATGATAGATTTAAGCAAGGTTTTGTAGAGGAAGAGGAAAAGGTCGCAGAAAGCACCACCGTAGATACGCCTGAGGAAGGTGGTGGATCTTCACCTTTAGAGCCCCAGGTTGTTCCCACATAGTTTATTCAGTTTATATTTGTTATTGTACATGGCTTTCTTGTTTTTTCAATTTGCTGACAGAGGGACAAACAAAACACTTATGATAACTGCTAAATAAAAATAATTCGTTTCTGATTTTTCTTGTATGGATATGCCATAGACTGGCCAATCCAAGTACTATTTATTTTCAGTTGTTCAAGCCTAGATACTCTGTTACATTGAAATTTGGGTTAACTAAGTTTTTAATCCTTAAATTTTTTTAAAATTCGGTTTTTAGTCCATAAATTTTAGTTTGACTGGTCAAGATTTCTAAACTTTTTAAAAATTCGATTTTTAGTCTCTAAACTTTAGTTTGACCGGTCAAGGTCTTTAAATTTTTTTAAAATTCGATTTTTAGTCTTTAAATTTTAGTTTGACTGGTCAAGATGTCTAAACTTTTTAAAAATTCGGTTTTTAGTATCTAAACTTTAGTTTGATCAATTAAGGTCTTTAAACTTTTTAAAAATTCAGTTTTTAGTATCTAAACTTTAGTTTGATCAATTAAGGTCTTTAAACTTTTTAAAAATTCAGTTTTTAGTTTCTAAATTTTAGTTTGACTGGTCAAAGTTCCTAATCGAATCGAATTTTTAAAAAGTTTAGGGATTTTAATTGGTCAAAATTTTGTTCAGGGACTAAAAATTAAATTTTTAAAAAGTTTGCGAAGCTTAATTAGTTAAACTTAAGTTTAGAAACTAAAAATTAAATTTTGAATAAGTTTAGGGATTAAAAACTTAATTAACCCTCGTAATTTTCATCCTGTCATCGGGCAACAATGCATGTACATGTTCATCTTATTGAGCTACCAACTCTTGTCTATATTGCTCATGATGTTTTTTCCAAGTGAGTTTGCTTGTCAATTAATCAGAAATATCTTCAGTATGATTTTTAAGATAATTGTTAAAAAAAAAATTAATGAGTTTACTACGCATAACTGTCTGTGATTGAATAATAATATTAAAATCTTTACACTGATGATATATATTTTATTTATTTAAATAAAAAAAGTTATATATCCTTACAATGCATGCGTAAAAAATATGGATCAACATCTCTGTTGGTTTTTCTTTGTTCTTCTGATACATTGCAGTTATTTTTTTCAACTGAATTGAATCTCAATCATTAATACAATTATTTGAACAAAATATTGATAAAATACAATTAAAGTTATTTTTCCATAGTCTCTTTAGTAGAGTAAAAGTATAAAAATAAAACGGATCAAGATTGTCTGCAGTTAAATTTTTTACTGCACCAATCTTAACCCTTAAAAATGTTTATTTATTCATTAAAATAAAGCATAATTTATTTTTCAACATTTATACACCTTTGAGAACTAAAATTAAGTAGAATAAAGCAGAATAATTAAATAAATACTTTTTTATAAACTTGAGAACTAAATGAAAAAAAAAAAAAAAAAGTAACGACTATGATGGTCTCAAAATTTAATATCTAAGTTTTCTTTTTTTTTTGTAAAATTTAGTACCAAAGTTTACTCGTATCAAAATGAATAATTTTAAGTTTTTGCTGCAACAAAACTAGTGGCACGTCATCAGTGACTGCAAAAGCGAGTACGTTTAGTGGTTATGCCAAACCTTATGCTTTAAAAATTCCATTACAACAAATTAAATATGTAGAAACGTTAACTTTATGTTTTTTTTTTTTTGAAAGAACGTTAATTTTATGTTTAACAATGGTCGTTCTTCTTGTCTTGTTCTCTTCGTTACAATTAAGTAATCTTCAACGGTATGACTAAAGTGATAATCCTATTTTGATTGTTTTTAATGCTTTGTATTTTGGTCTAATTCTTTTTACACTTGGTTACAATTAAGTAAGTAATCGTCAACGATATGATTAAAGTGGTAATCCGTATGATTGATTGTTTTTAATAAAACTATACTTTGCATCACGTGGATTATTAAAAATTAAAAACATATATACATACGCTTCCTCTTTCTTTATTTTAGGCTTAATTGCAAATTTTACCACCTAAGATTTCAATTTTTGTGCATTTTACCACTCTGATATTTCGCAAAAAAAAAGTAAAAGAATTCAAAACTTTTTTTTGTGAAACATCATGGTGGTAAAATACACAAAAATTGAAAACTTAGGTGGTAAAATTTACAAAATAATGAAAGTTGAATGGTAAAATTTACGAAAAAATAACTTGAATGGTAAAATTAGCAACATGATGAAAGTTTGGTGATCAAATTCGCAAAAAAAAAAAATTTGGATGGTAAAATTCACAAAATAATGAAAGTTTGATGGTAAAATCTACAATTAAGTCTTTATTTTAAGTTCACACACCGTTTACATCACGTGGATTATTAACACTTAGAAATGAAAATAAAATATACATATTTTTTTTACTACTCTTATTTTTTTATTTTTTATTAAAGAGTTTAATAGTCATGCACTAATAGTATAAAATAATTTTACACTATCATCCAATCCTAACTTACAATACATAGCCCTTTTTCTTATTATTAAAACCTGAAAGTAAAATTGACGAAATAGAATGAGAATAATTTGGATGTATTGTCAGTATAAAAAATTATATATTGTCAACTAATTAAAAATAATTATTAATATAATTTTTAAAATAATTATTATAAAAGTTAATAAATTTATTTATATGACAATTTATAGTCGAAGTATAATATAAAAATTCTTTAAATGTTAATGCATACATTGTTTACTCAATAAAAATTGAGTCATTGCAAGAATTTAAAAGAAAATCCCCGCCTTCCAAAATCTCATCAGTCATTTGATGAACATCTCTCTCAAGAAAACCTCCCAATACTTAAGAATTAGTTAAATAACTGTGACTAATGTTTTTAGGTTGGACCTTTCGTGATTTCCTCAGCATACCGTTGATTTCTTGTAAGATAGATATAAAAGTGGAGACATATATTATTAGTATAAATTTTTTATGTAAAAAAGAGTATGATTTTTTATATTATTAGTTACTAATTAGAAATTATTTTTATGGTTTATTTAGATAATTTTTTCAATAAATACCTATAAGAGAAAAAAATAAGAATGTAAAATTAATTAAGTTTCACTTATAAGTTAAAGTCAACTTTTAAATAAGTTAAAGTCAACTTTTAAATAAGTTAAAATCAACTTTTAAATAAGTTAAAATCAACTTTTATAAGCCAATTTTAACTCATGAAATAAGCTTAAATTCATTTAATCTTTTTATTTTCTTATCTTATAAATGTATTATTATTATCAAATCTATAAACCTCTAGGAAAGCAAATACCAACAAGATCTGCCTTTAAGCCATTACAAATAAAATCTGGAGCGAAATCAAAACCAAGATATTAAGTATACATTTGCATCCCATATTTAGCTAAAAGATCCACAACTTGATTAGACTCCCTTAGCACATGAACCCAATAAACATCACCTTCATATCTATGAACATCATGGATCCTTTAATAAGCAAGTTAATAGCACACTGGGAGTCTGAATACACACCTTGATGTTCCTAAATCCCCTCTTCTAAGCGATCTTGAGATTATGACTTTATTAATATTGGGGGAAGTATAATAAATATTATTTGTTTTAATATTTGTTTGTTTGAATTCATTCATTTATTGTTTTTATGCATTTATTTATTATATTTATGAATTTTATTATTTTAAATAAAAATCATTAAAAATAAATGAAAATTTTATTTTCACTATTTTTATTTTTAAGTTTGAAAACAAATAAAGTCAAAATAAAATAATATTTTTACAATTAGAAATGTTTGAATATGTACATTCGTTTATTATATTTATGATTTTTAAATTTTTTTAAATAATAACATTAAATGCAGAGAAAAAAATAAAAATAATACTCTATTATTTAAAATAAAATATTTTTTAAAGATTTTTTTTCTAATCTAAATGTTATTATTTAATGAGTCATTGAAAAGTCTTTATTATTGTAATTAACATATTTTATTTTCAACAATTATTTAATGTGTTTATTACAATGGATGCTTTTTCATAATTTACAAATTATTGTTTGATTAGTCATTGGATAGTTTTTATTATTGTAATTAATGTATTCTATTTTTAACATTAAATTGTTTAATGTTACTAGTAATGAATTTTAATTATTGAAAAGTCTTCCTAAATATGTATTTAATTTATTTTTTTTGCAAAAAAACGTATGACTTGACTATTTTCATATTTAAAATATTTTAAATATTATAGTATAAATATAAATATTTACACATTTCTTTTAAATATGTTGTTGTAATATAATATTTCTTGACTTATTTATGGTTTATTTCTATAACGTGTCTAATCAATTGTGTTTTTTTTCCTTAAGTTTTATGTCTAATAAATATTAACAATTTTTACACATATCTTATACTAATTATCTTTGTTTCTTTTTTAAAACTTATTGAATCTTCTTTCACAACTTATTTGTTTACTATACATTCTTCTTAGAAGATATTTATTCTTTTATTTTTATTGTATTATTTATGTCTATTAAATATAAATCCTAATTTAACCGACTACTATAATTTACATTCAACATAAAAGTCGCACCGCACGGATAAAAGTATTAGTATAGATTAAAGTGAAAAGCGTGGGATGTAATATAAAAGGAATAATTCTAAATATTATTTGTATAAAATCTTCCTTTTTTATTGTATTATTTATGTCTACTAAATATACATCCTAACTTAACTGACTTTTATAATTTACATTCAACATAAAAGTCGCACTGCACGGATAAAAGTATTAGTATAAATTAAAGTGAAGAGTGTGTGATGTAATATAATGAAATAATTCTAAATATTATTCGTATATTTTTTATTTTATTTTTTATTGTATTGTTCATGTCTACTAAATATAAATCCTATTTAATCAATTATTATAATTTACATTCAACATAAAAGCCGCACCGCTTGGGTAAAAGTATCAGTGTAGATTAAAGTGAAGAGCGTGTGATGTAATATAATGTAATAATTCTAAATATTATTTGTATAAAATCTTATTATGGCTTTGTTTGGTTTAAAGTTTAAAGAGTACTTTTGTGAATTTTAATAGATAATTGGAAATTCCAATGCATAAACAAAGAAAGTATGTTTAAATTAAAGTTAGAAAAGTTCATAAACAACAAATTTTTCATTGTCAATTCATGCGTTGAAGCGCATAATATTGTATTGAAATTTGCAAAAAAGTATTTCCATAACTTTAAACTAATCATAGACAAAATTATTACTTTGGAAATAAAAAATATTTTTAATTCTCCAAACTTTAATTCAGACATGTACTATTTTTTTCCTAAATAAAGAATATATTAAATGTGTTTTTTTTTTATAATTTTAATGACATTAAATATATTTATTTTTTATTTAATATTTTCTTCATTTTTAAGTATTGATTAAAAAAATTTGTAAGAAAACTTGTTAAAGAAATATAACATTACTCAATAATTAGGAAGTGAAGAACGTGCATACATAAAAAAAAAGAAGTGAAGAACGTGTCAAAAGGTGAGAAGATCAAACGATACAAGTCAGAAAGGGACGGCTTGGAAAAAGTATTATTGGATGTTTCTTCTTCTGTTTCCAGATCTTCAACGCACTTAAAACGTCGTCGTTGACGTGTCGAGTCGAGACTCAACAATTTTAGCACCTGCAGCGAACGCGATTCTGTATTCACTATCCATTCCCCTCAACGCTCTTTTCCTTTTCTATTTAAACTCTCGCCGCTTCCCTCTTTTCCTCATTCATTCTTCTTCCTGCGCTCTGCATCTTCCTCTCTCGCTTTCGCTCTCTGCTACAAGTAATTTCTTATTCTCTCTTCCATTTATGAATCTGCTTCGCGTTTACTATAACATTACCAAACTCTGCTGGATCCCCACTTTTTTTTTTCTCCATAAAAAAATAAAACTTTATTGCCCTTTGTTTCTGAAACTTTGTTGGAACTGTTCTCTACCATGTGATTTGGCTGTTCAGTTATTATCTCTTTGTAATCTGCACTCTTTAGTGTCTGCATTTTCAGTTTTTTGGACATTGACTTGAATGTTAAATTTTGATTTTTTTTCTCTCTTTGGGGGTACTAAAATGTATTTTTCAGACAACATTATGCGGTTTCATTTCATGTTTCTGAGTTGGGGGGATTTTG
Organism: Pueraria montana var. lobata; assembly: GCA_026413185.1. Taxonomy (NCBI): domain Eukaryota; kingdom Viridiplantae; phylum Streptophyta; class Magnoliopsida; order Fabales; family Fabaceae; genus Pueraria; species Pueraria montana. The sequence goes on from CM048654.1 coordinate 11,077,571, forward strand.
TGTTTTTTCTCACTAACTGTGCTTTTGACCTTTGTACTTTTAATTAGGTCTAAGAAATTCAAGTCAAAATGGAAGACGGCCATAAGTTCCAGGAAGTTCCAAAGCCAAAATATGATTGTCTTTTATTTGGTAAGCCTCCACGATCCATGCTGAATTTGTTCTTTCTTACTTTGCTTTATTGCTGCCTATGTTATATATGTATAACTTTTTTTATTTTTTTATAATTTCAGATCTTGATGACACCCTTTATCCTTATAGTTCTGGAGTTTCAGTGCAAATAGCAAAAAATATTGACGGTAATGAATTTACCAGAGTTCCATTATTTGAATGTCAAAATTTTGATACAGTATACGACAATTATCTCTATCTCTCGCTTTCTATGTTTTATCTTTTTCATTTACATTCATACGTCTCAAGAATATGCCCCAAAATTAAAGGGGATAACAAAATGTTGTCCCATTTTGATATTCATAAAACATATCCTTTACCCAATACGAGCCTTCAATATGTGAGGGTTCAAACGTGGGTAAAATTATCTGGTATTGAAGCTGAATTTATTTTTTAAAAAAATTGGGTTTATTTTTATTGCAGAGTATATGACTCAAAAGCTTGGGATGGAGGCTGCCAAAGTTGTCGAATTAAACTATCCATTATATAAGACTTATGGGACAACAATGGCTGGTCTAAGGGTATGATTTAATTAACCTTTAAATGAATTGTATTTCAAACATTTTTTTAGGTTAAACCGATGTTTAACAAGAATCAATCATTTTGTCTCTTGTCCTCTCACCAGGCAATTGGCTATGACTTTGACTATGATGACTTTAATAGGTAAATTGTCTCTACACAATTTTTATTTTATTTTTCCATTTTTCTATTTGGCCATTCATTTCAATCAAGTTTAAACCATGTTAAATGGGGCATTTTGTTTTGAGCAGTTTTGTTCATGGGAGATTGCCATATGATGTGCTGCTGAAACCAGACCCTGTTCTCAGGGGCATTTTGCAAAGCCTACCTGTTAGGAAAGTTGTAAGTTTCCATGTTATTTTTTAAGGCTGAAAATAGTACTTTAGAGGAAGCCTCTCTTCGGTATGATGATATATGTCTATTCTTGGTTTCCCTTTTCAGATTTTTACAAATGCAGACTCGAACCATGCAATTAGAGCGCTTAAAACCCTTGGACTGGAGGACTGCTTTGAAAGTATTATAAGCTTTGACACTCTGAATCCCTCCAACAACACCAATCCTTCTTATGATAAAGATGGCAGTGAATCCAGATCAACCACCGCAGAAATTTTTGACTTTTGTGAGCACATACGCCGGTCTGATTCTGATATGGTGCTTCCAAAGACCCCAGTTGTCTGCAAACCCTTTGATGATGCATTTGAAAATGCTTTCAAGATAGCAGATATTGACCCTCAAAGAACAGTAAGAATATGGACCCTTCCCACATTTGTGTTGCTGTTAAAATTTGAGGACACACTTTTACAAAATAACTAATTACTAAGGTTGGTTTCATAACTGTTTTTAAAAAACTGTTTTATTTTTAAAAAAAATTAAAAATTGAATAACTTCTAAAAACTATTTTTTTTTAAATTATTTTCAATTTAATTGTTCTTAAAACTGAAAAACATAAATAGGTATAGGTTGTTTCTTACTTTTGATTTTTTAATTATGAAAAGAAGAAAACACGAAGAACATATTCTCAAAATAAATTTAACAACCAAGTATTTATTTTATTTTCTCATCTCTAAATTTGTTTTCAAATTAATACTCTTGCCAAACATCATGTTTTTTTCCTCTTATTTTCTTTTGAAAAACAGTTCTTCAATATAGAATCATTTTTAAAATTAAAAAACAGAACACATTCAAACTGACCCCAATATTTTATATTCACACGATGCTTTAGTCATTAATAACCCAAAGGGTACTGTACTGGTATCATGCAAAGAAAGGACACCAGAGAAACCTCCGTTATTGTTCTTATTTTTTGCATTTTCAGTATGTTGCTCTTCTGCCTCTTCGGCCTAAAGTGATGCTTTCCCTTTCTATTCTTCAGACATGTTTTTGTGACAAATGACATTATTCATTCACTTCTGTTTCTATTGCTTTTGCTCTTTTCAGTTGTTTTTTGATGACAGCATCCGCAACTTAGTGACAGCCAAACGCTTGGGCCTCCACACAGTCGCGGTAAGTAATGAAACATTAGCCATAGGAACATATTTTATGCTTTGGATACAGCACACACTTAGAATTAAAACATTCTACATTTGAGCTTTTGAATTTCGATATAGTTAGTTGAATGGAACTTAAAGTATTCATATTCATTCGTTAATTAAATTCACGTGTTCTTATTCTTGCATTACGACAGAAATCTTTGTAAAGTTTCACAGTCTGAGGTCTTTTTTTCTCCCTCCGACTTCTTTGCATATGATGTTATCCTTTAAAATACATACATTAGAATTAAAATAAAATGATATGATACAATATGATATAAATTTAAATGTCTAATCCATATGCCATGTGCATGCAGGTTGGGACATCTGTTCGTACCACTGGAGTGGATCATGCATTGGAGAGTATTCATAATATCAGGGAGGCATTTCCAGAACTTTGGGATGCCGATGAAAAGCATGAATTTGTCCAGTACAAGGTTGGAATTGAAGTAAAAGCTTAGCTTAGAAGTTTACCCCCAGGGAATTAGTGCTGTCTTGTACTGTTATTTAAATTCTATTCTATATTTACTGTATATTAAAAATAACCCTAGTTGGACATGTGTTACACCATATGTTTCTGTTGGCTCATTTGGTAGACAAGTTCGATTTCATGTTGGGTCTGTGTTCCTGTCATCCGCCCGCTCATTTTCACCCACATACATAACAATTAATGTGACTCATGCGACATGATATATATTAAAGTATATGAATCTTTATTCAATATTTGGTCTTTCTTTCTATGTAACGATGTATGATAGCTTGGAAGCATTGTGAGGTAGCACACCTGCGTTTCTTTGATTTGAAGTCAGTTAAGGTGATAAGATAGTGACAGTATAAAAAAGTTTATATATTTATTCTTATTCACTTTAGCAGAGTTGAACATTTATTTTTAATTCAAATAAACCGTAAATGAATTCTTATTTTTTCACTTTATATATTTATTCACTTTTAACAGTAGAAAATTTTCTAATACAGTTGTCAATAACTCAATATACACTTAATTTTCCTTGAAAGCACCTTGCACATTTTTTGGCTAAGGCTTTGTAATGAAAATAGCAATTTGTCCTATGATTTTCAAGAGGTTATTTCAATATTCAATAATCATGTAACGGAAATAGAACACTAAACCAGGTTGATGCCTGAAGTTGACTTTTGACGGAAAACAGGACTGTCTCAAAATATTATGAACGCATGGATACATGAAATCTACAACCAAGAATGTTCAAGTTCCTTGTAAGGAATATTTTCGGTCATGTCTCTCAATTCACGATGATACGCAACAAGTAATTAACTTAGCTTACAAATGAAGGAACGGTTTTAAATTTTAATGACAACTTAATATGAGGTTGAAACAAAGGCACAAAGTAAAACAAACAATACTGTACTTCAAAGATCACTACCTATATCCTAACAAAGCTACCTATATCCTAACAAAGATCAATTAATTAAGGAATACTTCTTTCCCGTGAAAGCTTGAAATTTTGGCTCTTCCAGCTCCTTCTTAGATGACTTTTGAGTTGTGCTTTTAAGGGAAGCCTAATAAGAGAAAATTTGGTAAATCATGTCAATGAACCATAGGTTAAGAGCAAGTGTCTGTTGCTCCACAAAGATCACTACAAATAAGACTCACCTTTGGGGGTGTCCGAATCTTGGGTGCATTTGTATTTGACCCAAACACAAGCTTTCCGGAAGCTCTACGTGAAGCAGTATTTGATGGTTTAGAATTGCAATTCTTGGTTTCATTTTCAGTCTGTTGCTGCTTTAGCATTGAAGAGGAAGTTTCTTCAATTGATTGTGTACAAGATTTGCCATCCAAACGTCTTCCAGAACCAGTGAATGGAATGATCCGGGCAGTCTTTGTTGCTGAATCATCATGAACTGAAACACAAAGAATATGGTCAGAATCTTCTAATGAATTTTACACTTGAAAAAACAGGAAATGCTTAAAAGCATATTCCAATGGACAATAAAAGAAAGAATCTGAATCACAACCTTCAGTGCATCCCTTGTCAGATGAAGCAGATCGCAACTGTTTCTCAGGTTCTTTATAATCAAGAGGTTGGGCAAAATCAACTTCACAGTCTGTTTCAATTATACTGACTGCATGAGAGGGTTTAGTTTCCACTATGTCAATGTGATATTTCTTGTTGTTGTAAGCAATCATTATAGTGTCCGTTAGAAATCATGGTTAAGAGGGGAGAAAAGAGAGAAATGGATAAAAGTGAAAAGTGGATTTACTCAAATAAGAAAAATCAAATTTACATGGGTACATTGTGACTTATATAGCTAGTCCTAATAGTACTAATATCCTATATCTCTAATATCCCCCCGCAAGCTGGAAGGTGTGCACAACACTTCCAGCTTGGGATGACAATACAAGTGCATGTAAAATCAAAGAAAATACAATGAAAGAATGCCAGAAATACAACAACTGAAAAAGACATGAACAAAGCTTAACCACCATGCAAGGCAGAAGCTAAAATCATCAAAGGCATAAGGCAAAGGCTTAACCACCAAGCAGAAACTATACCTCAAAGTTTAACCACTTGGCAAAAGCACAAATCAATGAAAATGCTTAACCACCATAAGGCAGAAGCAATAAAGCTTAACTATCAAGAGCAGAAGCCAAAACAACGCTTAACCACTCAAGACAGAAGCACAAACCATAACATCTCCATGCTTAACCATCCATGGCAGAAGCTCAAAACAATGCTTAACCACCATGGACAGACGCTTACAGTAAGAAAATGGCAATAAACCACAATAGTCTAAATCTGTATTAAAAGAGAACTTTTTACGAACACCTTGTAGGCACAATTGTCAAGTCACCAAATCAAAAGAAAACTTCAAAACAGTAGCATCCTTGGTCAATCTTACTTCAAAACTTTCACACTCACTTTATCAAACATCTATCGAGCAATGATCAAGAACACCGAAAGCACCTCTTCAACCAATCAGATTCAACAGAAGAAAAAGCTCCTTGTCCTTGTAAGATGAAATAGAAACCACTACCATAAAGTGTTAAAGCTGCAAGCAACAACACTGAGCATCAAAGAGGTAAATCACCAAACAGTTGGTGTGCACCAGAAGTTGCAAGTATAGAAGCAACATCAATAGTAAGGCAATTGCTCTGCAACTATGGTTACAGTTGCAAGAAAAACAGAACTCCACATGCTATATCTCAATTACAGAAAACTAGCAGCAATCAAAACCTTCTCTGAACCACGATAAGTGCGGTGCCATAATCACATAACGAACACAAACCAGCACCCAAACCAAAGCCGAAGATGCAGCCCCAAATCGAAGTGGAGGAATTGTTATTGGAACAGAAAACCCTAGCAGCGTGGACGATACGAATCAGTGTTGAAAGCGATCTTCAAAACAGAGCACCAAACCACCACCGATGGGGAACCAACAGATTAGAATGCCGAAACTGAGTGAGGGTTTTGTGATTTTGAGAATTTGGTTAAAAGGGAATTGAAATCAGAAAAGAAAAAGAAGGAACCAACAGCTTTGGATTTTGATTTTTCCGAGAAAATGAAAAAGAAAGTAAATGAAAGATAAAAGAAAAAGAAAGAACGGAGAAACAACGGAAAAAATATCTATGTTGATAGTTAAAAGAGAAGAAAAGAGAGAAAGAGATAAAAGTGAAAAATGAATTTATTCAAATAAAAAAAATCAAATTTATATGAGTATATTATAATTTATATAGTTAGTCCTAATAATATTAATATTCTATATCTATAATATTCACGTGTTGTTAAAGAAGAGTAGCTCTTCGGTGAAAACTCTAAGCTGCACAAATGACCAAGGGAAAGAAAGAAATTAGGAAAATATTAATTGACACATAATTATGAGATTTTTCAAAGAAGCAACTATATGAGGCACATTTATTCATGGATTTTGGATCGGAGATGTCCAAAAAGTCCTTGGTGTGAGGCTGCAACTTCACATATGTTGCTCTTGGAACGTGGGTGCTTCTCAGAACCAGTGTTTCCCTCTTGTAGTTTCATATTTTCCATCATCAGACAATAACCAACAAAACATCAGAAGTTGTAAATAAAATTGGCTAATCCGATATGAATGAAATATGAACAAAGAAGGAAAGGAAATCACATACCCATTTTGGCATATATATGACCCCCTCATCAGCAGTAAATTCTAGGACCCCACAGTGAGTAACTCTTTCAGCAGAAGGATTTCTCAGTTCAAATAACATGGGATACTCTATACCCAAATATGCTGAAAGATTTTCACACATATAACCAACTAATTTTGTAGGAGAGAAGAATGAATCAAATTGTCGAATCAAATTCACAGACAAACATACAGACTTACCAAGCCGATGTAGGGCTGAAGGGGGCATGATAACTGAAGGCAAAAAAAGAGTTTGCATTAGCACTTTTATAGGCATGAAAAGTTATCAAAATTTCTTAGATATTGCATATCAAAGGATAAAATGTAAGTTGTAGGCATACATACTTTTATCACCATTTTCCAGATTTGACTGCAAAACATCAAAAGTCAGTATCAGTTTAGAGGATTGGAGTCACGTGTAAATAACAAATAAAAAAAATAACAAGTGACATCAAACCTATGGTCTATCAACCAATATGCTGACAAATATGTAAAGTGAACTGGCAGAGATGTGTTATTTGTCCTTGATGAATGGATACTACTTATTACAAGTACAAGCACTCCCATATTTTAAATTATGATAGAAAACCTTTGGTTTGAGAAAGAAATTAGAATATGCATAAGGTGACATCAGTGATCATACCTTTTCGATGCAGGATACAGGGTAGCAACGGTAAACATCCAGAAAGATCGCACGCTGTGCACTGTAATCCGGTACCTCTTCTTCATCCCAGCCAGTTGGTTGCAAAGCCTTTAAAAAGGAAAAAGGTAATTCCTTCATATTTTGACGTAATTCAGTACTATTGTTTACGTCAAAACATGGAGGAATTAATTTTCTAAGAAACATAAATGTGTAAACATGTTGAAAACACTATCAAGCCAAACGATGAGTCAGACGCATTGATAAAAGACTTAAGTCATCTGCCCATTGTAGTTTTATATGTGTTTTTACTCATTGCAAATTTCTCAAAAAAGAAACTTATCGATCATTTATGCAAATGCTTTGTGTGATCCATTATATATATGAGGAATTAAAAGGAAATAGTTATTTTTGGTATTTTTATTTTGGCTATTATTTGAGTCTTCACTATTTTATTCTTAAAAAATATTTTAATGGGTTAAAGAACAAAAGTGATTATAATCTTTCGTTAACGTCGGTTTAATAATGTGATACTTTCTTTAGTGTACCAAAACAATGTTTAATCATTTAATTTTTTTTACAAACTATAACTCTTAATGCAGGATAAATAATCTGAATCTGAAGAAGAAGAAAAAAACATACCATGTTTTAATGAGTCTGAAAAATCTCCCGCAGACTGGATGGTAATTATAGTCTGTACAATAAATAATAAATACATAAGGAAAAACCTAATGTTTTAAGAGTTTAATGGTGATGGACTGACGGTGTAAAACAGTTTTATACGGTCATTCAATAACAAATTATCATTTGTATGACTTTTAAGATAATTTTTTAAAAGTCAACAAACTTACCATACATGGTGAGTTGTGATTGGATGACAGTGTAAAATATTTTACACTATAAATACATATTCTTTTTTCTCATGTTTTAAAGCTCTAATGCTAACAATAATACATCTCCACTACAAAACCAAGAATTTAATTGCTGGGTGTGGGTGAGTTATAATTGCTATTAATTACGTTTTCGTGATAACAAAGTGCTGGAAACTTTTCCATTTATATATACAAAATATAATTGCAATTTAAACGCACAAGTTAGAAGACTTTTTTACATGATTAAAAGCCTTAAATTTCTATCCAATATGTGATCCTACCTGTACGTACATCTTTTCTCTATACAATTTATTGAAACAATTTGATTGCGGGATTGAAAGTTCTTAAAAGCCTTAAACAATTTATTGTAGTTGGTCCCAGACGCATATAGTCATGCACCTCAAATGCACAATTGAACAATCATAAAATAATAACAATTACGTGTAAAAGCACAATATATATATATATATATATATATATATATATATATATATATATATATATATATAAACAGACTTATTGCCATGCTTAATGTCAAATACATAATTGAACAATCATATATAATAATATCAATTAATAATTACCTAACAATAGCAATTAACCTGAAAAAAAAATAGAAAGAATTTTTTACATGATCGTGGAAAAAAGAGTGTAGAATTGGAAGAAAGAGATGGTCAATTATTCTACCAGTGTTATTGTCTTTAAGAAAGAGAGAAAGAAAAGTTACGTGTGATAGGAAAAAGAAAAATATAAATGAGAAAGTAGAAGAGTCTAAGGGTTTAAACTGGATTATTTGATTGGGGTGATATTTATACATATAATTAAAAAGTCACACAAATATCGATATCCAATCTACAAAATAATCCATCGAAATCTATACGATTTTGAATATTAGATAACATTTTTTTAGCTGTAAAAAATCTAAATTGAATACAATCGAATCTTATTGTTAAAAAAAAAAATGTTAAAAGTCTTGATTGAATACCATAAGATTTTTTTTATCTTATTTAAAAATCTTGATTGGATATCACAAGATTTTTTTATAAAAAAAATGATCTTTTAAAATCCTAATTGAATACTCACTTAATTATTTTTTTCTTATTTTCTGATAGTATATTATATTCCTATTTTATTGTTTTCATTGATAAGATAATTATATTTTTTTAGATAAATATTATATTTTCCTTTTATAGTCATCGTGGTGGAGATAATTGTATCCTTTAGCTTTTTAGATAAAATATTCAAATATAATTTTAATTATTTTCGAGTTACCCCTGCTGAGTTAAGTCCTTTGTTGTTTGCGGACTCTCGATGGGTAGTTTTTCTGAGGAAGTAGCTTCATTCCTTTCTGCTGTTATTTCTTTTGGCTTTTGCTGTTTGTTGTCGTCCATATGCCAAAAAAAAAAAAGAAGAATAAATGGTAGCATATATGGATCAAAATTGAATTCCCTTCAAGCAATGATATTATAATCTCCGTTAACTAGATGCGTCCTCTTTAGGGTGATCTTGACTTGTGTATTATCGTACTCAAACCTCGAAAAGTAACCAAATGCCTATAGAGAATGGCTTGGGAGATATTTGAACTAGAGAGTTGTAGTTAGAGATTAATCATTGAAGATGGTGAATTCACTAGTGAGGACCATCAAGTTGAGGAAGGACATTGAAGATAATGTGGAAAATCATGAATTGGCGTAAAGTAGCATATTACCTCCTACCCCGCAATATCAAGGAATAATAAATAAAAGACCACAAAGAAAATTAGTTTTCCCCATCATAGAATCTTCTATCCATTTGGCAGCATCATGGAATAAAATGACGTATTTTATTGAAATTGTTAGAAGGCGATGTAGGCATGCCTTTGTCAGTTTACGGATGAATATTTCACGTCTAAAATTCTCTTAATTATGTCCACACACACAAACGGGAGAGTTGTATCTCGTAACACTTGTCAGTTAGAGAATCACATCCAACTTATGACTAATATTGCAGTAATTGTGATTATGTATGGCTTATTCTTAGATATCAATTAATAAGAATTTATATAAACATAATTTGTCAAATTTATCTACCCTAGTCCCACGTAATTTTACTACTCCAAAGACTCACCATATTTGACGTGGGTTAGGCCGGATCCAATCAAGTAATAGGTGATAATTGACTACCTTCAGCACCAATATTGCATCTGTAAGGTTAGTCAAAGTGAAGTCATGCATCATGCTACAATACAACCAAAGCAATGGCCAAGGGATAGAGATTTTGTCGGTAGCCAAATTTAGGAGACGTTTGGTTTGAGAAAACATTTTCTGTTTTCATTTTCTATTTTCATTTTCTGAAAACAATTTTCATTTTCAATTTTTCAAGATTTAGAAAATGTGTTTGTTTAATTGTCTATTTTCTATTTTCAGGAAATGAAAATATTAGAAATATGTTTATTTTAATTTTATTTTCTGATTTCTTATTTTCAATTCCAAAGGTCATTCTTTTCCTCTGTTCAAACCTTCCTGCAACCACATACCCGTGAAGCCATCATGCAAGACACATTCTTCCTTGCAATGACACCCCAGTCACCTTTGCTTGCTTATCCACCACCCTTAGTATGAACCACCATCTCAGATTGCTTCAATTCTCAAAAGTCCAAATCTCCCAAATCACATAATGACTTCCAATTCCCACGATTTCGTTGCCAAAATGCATCTACTTATACCTTTTCTACTCTTCACAGACGAGCAATCTCAAATGATTATAAAGCACATTTCAAGATGGACCGGTCATAGATTCAACTTGATACCCTCTCATGTAATTGACGATGAACGTGATGACTCAAATAAATGCGATGGTTCTTCCACCAGAGACGCTCTCGTGTTTGTTACACTTCAAAGTGGGTTTCACCATAAACGCGTTGGTTCTTCCACCAGATTCTAACATGTAATTTGGGAAAATTGATTTAGGGCACATATGCACAACAATAATTAGAGAAGAAATGGAACCCACTTTGAAGTATATAAATTAGGGGGTGAGAGGTTATGGGTGGCGACGGCAAAGCAGGATGAAGTTGCCAGTGGCGAAGATGGATTGGTTGGTGGATGGAGAGGTTGCAGGAGAGAAAGGAGATGAAGAAGCGTGCCCAAACAATGAAATAGACGAAAGGCTTGAAGAAAACAATAAAAAACACTTGTGATTATATTTACAATATGTGCCACCGTATTTTCAGTTCCCGTTTTCATTTTGCTTGAAAATGTTAAAAACGACTTTTTTTCATTTTCAATTTTGTGCTCTTTTTTGAAAATATTTTCACAGAAAACGTTTCCTAAAATTGAAACAAACATATTTTTAACTTTATTTTCTGTTTTAACTGAAAATGAAAACAGAATATGTACAAACCAAACGCCCCTTTAACTCTCTTGTCAATATTGAAATTTATTGAACTGTGTCTGGACAGTGTTATTAAACCCAGATCGGACCGGTCGGTCCGACCGATTAACCCGGAAACTGGACTCATAGCCGGTCCGGTCATCTGATTGGATCGAACACCGGACGGGTTTGATACTGCACACACGTCTCCATATTACGCTTCCTAATATACTTCTGCTGCACCTTTTTCGCTTTCCCGTATACTGACTTGCACGGCTGCACCTGTTCACTTTCCCATGTGCTGCACAGCTTGCACTTATTCAAATTTTAACTTTTTACCTTCCCCATATGCTGATGTTGTGCGTACAAGTTTAGTTACTTTTAAAAAAAAATTATCAAATGTTCCATGGCCTTTGTATTTGAACTCAGGTTCCCATGGTTAACTAAAATAATAGTTACCAAAATTCCAATGTATTAACTTAATTAAAATGTTACAAATAAAATATATATAGTATATATGTAATATAAAATTTTATAAATTAAATACAAACTAGTTCATCCAGTGTATCAACTTAATAAAAATGTTACAAATAAAATTTATATAGTATGTAATATAAAATTTTATAAATTAAATATAAACCGGTTCATGCGGTTCAACTAGTAACCCACCGATTTGACCATTGACCCATCAATCCAGTACCTTGACCGGGTCGATAACCGGTCCAATTTTGATAACACTCTGGATGTTTCTCAATGTGACAGATTTTATAGTTAAATTACAAATTTATCCTTAAAAAGGTTTATGCCATAATTTCAAATTTTTAATAAGAAATATAATAACAAGTATTTTCAGCATACTAATTAAGGGAAAATATTATTATTGTACATTTTCATGATTTCTAATTTAATTTTATTGTGATTCTTAATAAAAAAAAATTCAATTGACCCTTTCAATATTACATTTGCATTAATCCTTAAAATTTATGGATATCAATTATATTAGTCTTTAATAGTTTCTAAAATAATTAATATTACTAACATTTATAACTATTAGACTATAAGCAAGAATTTTACAAATTTAAAAATTTAGTATGTATTTTTGGAAACAATTACGTTCAATGATGTAAAATTTAAAAATTTAGTATGTATTTTTGGAAACAAATACGTTCAATGATGTAATTGACGTTGTCTCCAATCTAACACCAAAGTTCATTCTCCGTGTCTCGAAATGTATAAACGGACGTTTTGAAGCTTTGTAATCATAATTCAAACACATCTTTAATAGTCTCAAACGAATCAGTATTTGTGATTCTTAGACTAGACTAGATTGATGTTTTTACAATTTTAAAAATTAATATATCCGCGGTCAAATTTCTCAGAAACAAATTTGAGGATTCGCTCCAAATTCTAGTAAAGCCGTTTAGAAATGGGACAAACTGTTAGGGAATGATTCACCACTTGTCATATAAACGAGAAAATAAAGTATAGAGTACAGCAGTAAGCAATGAAGATTTATAATAACTACAAACTTCTTTCTATGTTGCTTCTAGACACATCACTAGAAAACTAGTACATTAATGCAGATATTAGATATCCTTCTCGAATCAGTGATTTGAGGGGAGTTTATGTCTTCTACGCTTGTTCATAAAGTGCACATATAAGAGTGTATTTACACTATTCAAATAGAAACAAAATATGATCATGATCAAGGATAAATATACCCTTAGTCGTGCACTTAACAACTAAAACAATTTTTCTTGGCAATGAGTGGGTTAGACCCAAGAAGAAACAGCAAAAAGAATACGGCCTTTCCATCCTTGCAAAACCCACTTGCCATCCTCATCAACTACAAAATCTTTATGATATTCCTTCTTCACCATTTCCTTCACTCTATTCACAATCTCTGGGGCCAATGGAAGTTGCTTGAACCCTGCTCTCTGGTTCCTAACCTGCCACTGCTTGTAAGTCTCTGGCCTTTCAACCCTCTCTGCCCCCTCACATGCTATCACATTAATTGCATCCCTTCCAAACAACCCTTTCTCAATCATAAGCCTAGATGGATCTTCACGAGGCACATTAGCTTCAAACATGTCAAACAGTGATGAGAAGTGGAAGAGTGCTTCCCTGAACCTTGTCACGAAAAATGGTGCATTGTAAGTGCCATTGACAACCCCGTGCATGAACATGTTTGGATTGATCCTCCTGATCAACCTCAGCAAAGCATCTCTTGGACAGTTCGCAGTCACAGTTTCATCAGACAGGTTCTTCAATCTGTACAAACAGTTAACCACAATTACTTCACTCCTATCAATTTTGAGGTCCTCAAGTCTTATAGTTTCCCATTTCTGTGCAAGGCATTTGTACTCAAATGGGACTCCAAACCTCTTGCAGTACTTCTCCAGCCACCGCCCTGTCTCCTCAACCCTTTCCGCCGGCCTAAATCCCGGCTGGGGAAGATCAATTCCTGTCATACGAAGCTTTGGAGGCCCGCCTGGCCTCTCTGAAAGCCGTTGGATGAGGCAAGGCCACTGGAAACCATAGCTAATCCCAAAGTCAATAATGTGAAGACTGCTTTCATTTTGTGCCAGCTTCAGAATAGTGCGGTTAGCCAAGAAATTTGACATCCTGAGAAATGGTGATGCTGTGATATACACTCTGTAAGCTTTCAACATATCAGCCGCAGATGCTGACTGAAAGGGAATGAACTTTGGTGTACCAGCAGCTAACCGTGTCTCGAGGCCATCAGCAAAGTAATGAGCCAAACGCTGAAGTCCATCGCCAAAAGGTGAAGAGTGCTGCCTAATCTGCTTGAGTGTTTCATTTGCAGTCCTTTGATCAAAGCTAGCCACAGCCTGTGCACATTGAGTTAGCAAAGTCCATAAATCCACCATTGTGCTTGCACTTGTCCCCTTGTTGGAACCTTTCTTCGAACGTGTTGTCTTCCCATTAGATCCTCCTGAGTTGGCAATCTGCGATGGTGATAGTTCACGGCCAGGATAAAAAATGGCTGGACTCTTGCCATCCTTGCAAAGCAGCACCTCATCAAACATGCTAGATGGCTCCGAATCATCGGAGTAGACAGCTGAAAGCTTGCTGCTTCTCTCCTCCTCTTCATGTGACAAATCATTCATGAGGTGGCTTCTCTTCTCCCTTGATCCCGAGGCTGTTATAGAACCCCGAACCAAAGCATCCTCAATCCTGCGCGGCTTGTTCTGTGAGTGAATCAAATTCCAGGCCCCATTTGAAAAATAGACCCCAGCTTGTGTCTCTCTAAACAGATCAGGAGCTTCATAGGCGTGTTCTGGAGAATCAATTAGAGATCTTTGCAGGACAGAAGACTCAAAGTCACTAGCACCATTAAACCAATCAGACTCACACGAATTATCAGTGGTATAACTGCTAAAACTCTCAGAACTAGTAGTTCCACCAAAATTATCATCTGGGTCAGGGTTATCATTAAATTGATGCGGTGATGAAGGGTAACTATGAACCAACGCATCATAGAATGATTTCTCAGCAGCCTGGAGTCTCAAACAATCCTGCAACATGCAGGGTTTGCGCTCCAAATCATCCTCTTCATCCATGAGAATATCACTTATGTATCTGAGAATGGGATTGGAATGTTTAGTACTCTCTGCATGTTCTCCATTCGAGCTTGTCCCAGAAGAAGGACCAGAATCAGTGGCAGATTCTGAAGGGGAACATGAATCATCCACCTTAAACCCACTTGCAGGATTCTGATTCGAAAGCACCGAGATAGGACCGTTTTCAAATATGAATCCGTTCACAGAACCAGGAAAATTTTCCAAAAGGGAATCCGTGGAGAGCATGTTTCTTTGGTGTAGCAAAGAATAGTGGAATTCTAACAAAATAAACTGTATTTTCTGCAGAGATCTAGTTTTTAGGTGCTTAGCTATTATTAACTATTAATTAAAGGTATAGCAGACAAGAATCTTTGACTAGGCTGAATCTTTTACCACTCCAAACACAGTTACACAGAACAGGAACAGATCAGGTAACTGAAGTAATGATATGTTGAACAAAGTGATAACAAATATTAAGAACAAGGAGGGAATTTCAGAAATCTAAACAAGACAAGAATGACCCCAAGTCCTAGTCTTTTTGGATAAAGGATAGATTGTAACGAACAAGAATGAATGAGGGGGGAAAACAAAGAAAGGAGGAGGAATGAGTTTTGTGGCAGAGTTACCTGAGAGAATTTGACAATCCAACTAAAGAGTGAGGAGTAAGCGGCATAGGCTTGGTGAATGGAGATTATCCCTTTGCTATGTAATATTAATATTAATATTAAATTTATAAAAAATAACCTTTTCCTTTTTGTCGTACTGAAGTTTCTAGGAGGGTAGATAATGTTTAAGGTGAGACTCTCTCGAACCACGTCACAGCCGCCATCTTTCACTAGCTTGTTGTAATTATCGTGGGAATAAATTGCCTATTTAACTAATATTTGCTTTCTCTATCATTAACAATGTAAAAACTACAAATTTATACCGAGACTCTATCAAAATTAAACCTATAAATAATATCATATACATATTGAAAAAAATTAAAAATTAATATGAATTATTTGAATTTAATTAAAACATTTTATATTTTCATCCAAGTATAAATTATTATGTATAATAAAATTGTCAAATTTATGTAATTACTTTGAAAATTATATATAAAATAATTTTTAATTAACTGATAATGTAAAATATTTATCGGGATAATTTATGGAAATTACTCTTATTACTTCCGCTTTTCAATAAAAAAAGGTTTTTTTTATTAATTCTTTAATAATCATTATTTTAAGAATGGTAGTTAATAAAATTATTATTAATTAATTTAATTCTTAATTTTTATACAAAAAAAGTAAAATTAATCTTTATAACAATTAATTATTTTCTTCCTCTTTTAATTTGGTATATTCCATTAATTTGTTTTTAAACATTATCAAATCAATTAAATTAATTTTTCTAAATTTAATAATTATTATTAATTTGATCCTTATTTAATAATTATCAATCAATTTGATCTTCAATATTATAAAAATAATTAATAATTGCCTAACTAGAAATTAAATTAATAAATCTTAGGATCTAGAACTAAAATATCTTACGATTGCAAATTTGAAGGATTATAATAAATTTTATTCTTTATAATTTTAAAAATTAAAACTATTAATAATTATAATTTTAAAAGCTAATTTGAGGAGTGCTAGCAATATATTCTTTAATACACCATTTTTAACACACACTCTATTATTGGTTAAAAACTATAAAATTAGGAGAGACTCATTAAATGAGAAGTGAGATCACTAAGATGTGTAATTTTCAATAAATTTTTGTCGATAAAAGAGAGTGTGTTTAAAAAAATGTAATGCTAACATTTCTTAACTAATTTTTTGTCTTACGTAAAAACACAAGTATATATGTAATAAAAAAAAACAAGTATTTAATACAAAAACTATCTCATCAAAATTGACTAAATGGTCAGTTAAGTTCTTAAAATTGTATCTCGATGTTAAATTAGTTTTTAAAATTAAGAAAAAATTTAAATAAATTTTAAATTTTTTAGTGTTTCTTTTAAAAAAAAATTCATTTTGGTTCCTTAAACATATTTTATTATTATCACTTAAGTTCTTGGACTAGGGATCAAAATAAAAAAATAATTAATTTAAGAAACTTAAATAGAATTCTAAATTTTTTTAGAGATTTATTAAAGCTTTTCTTAATTTTAAGGATTAATGTAATAATTAGATACAATTTCAGAAACTAAATTAATCATTTGCTCTATCAAAATCGGAAGAGTTATAGGTGGAAATTGATTAAAAAAAATAAAAACGAAAATCATGTTTGGATAAAATTGTGGATAAGCACGTCATAAGAATAAAAAGCAACGTCTATCTGTTCACACTTTACAATTACTTTCTGAAACATTATTTCTCTACTCGGTCATCTCCGTCTTCTCATGAGTATAATAATCTTTAAATTCTATGCCTTTTTTTTTGTTTTAGTTTTTTTTTTTAAGTTTTTGTTTTAGTTTATCAAGAAAGAAATAAACATAAAATTCGAACAAAGAATGTTATCGAACATTTAGTTCAGTTGTAGAGAAGAAAAAAAAATTCAAAATCAATCAAAATGGATTGTTCAGGGATAATATTAGTGTAAATGGAAAATCACATCAGTCCAAATTTAAAAAAAAATGTTTAACTAAAATGATAATATTAACATATATTTAAGGACTAAAATGAAAATAAATAGTTAAATTTAGAGATTTATTTAACATTTTAGGAACTTATTTAACCTTTTTTTATTTCATAGACTAATGTGACATCACATGCCACTTTTAGAGACTAAAGTTGATGTTTACTTAATTTCAAATTTTGGAACCGATACTTAAATTAAATATTATTAGATTTTGAGTTTAATTTCTGTGTAATGTTAGTGTAAAAGTTTTATATTATTAACTAATTAGAAATCGTGATAAGTATTATGATTTTTAAGGTAGTTATTATAAATATTTATTCTTATCATATACATATTATTATGCTTTAATTTAAAGTTTTTATTTGTATGTAATATTAATAATTGTCTTGTTCTTTGTATATTAACATTTTTTTGGGTACAAATCAAAGGTATCTTTTATTACAGATAATCTTGTTCAAGTTGGATAAAACTATCATGAGCGATAAGTTCTCCCTCTGAGCATATAACTGCATATTCAGAATTTAAACTAGATATTACTAATTAACTTTTATATTAAAATATTTTTTTATGTAAAGCTTTTCATGACGTGTGATGTAAATAACTAAATATATATTTACTTTATGTTTAGTTAGTATGTTTCAATGTAAAGTTTCTATCTGTTAAGAGGTGAATTAGGTGTGAAAACTGAAGGACTGAAGGACGTGCTTCGCAAGGATCTCTCATGACATGCCACCAAAGGCAGGTCATAGAGGAGCATTTCTGCTGAGATTGCCATAAGGGGTACGACAATTTAAATTATTAAGGGCTTTATCGTAAAAAATGATAAGGACAAAATGGTGTTTGCCTGTTTTCTTGCATAAACTCTATAAAAAAAAAAAAAAAAGAAGAAGGAGAGGTTGAGGAAGGGCCACGTGCAAGCAATAAACACTAACAACAGTGTGATGGTAAAAGTTATGCAGGTCAGGTAAATGACTGCATAATGTATTGTAATTGTAATTTACATATTGTCACTTAAAATAGCGGGAAAATTCGTTACTACTAAAAACTGGATGGGTGTAGAGAGTCTGATTTTTTGAGTTAGATTAAATTTGTTATGTTATCATAAATCTCACTAACATAATAAATACTAAAAGAATAAAGAAAAATCCGTCAGAATTAGTCACTATATAATATAACTCATACACGGCCATCGGCAGTTAATGGTCCCAAATCCAAGAAGTAGTCAACGAAGGCTCGTTAGTCAAAAGCTCACACATGTTGAAAGGATATCCTTGACCATCAAGTTATTGACTAAAGCGTATATTAAATACCTTCACCAATGTGAATGCCTTTCATTGTAATAAGTGATAAGATGTTCCTGTCCATAATTCGATACCATGTCGAAATAATTGACTTGGCATCAACGTCTCAAATCTCAACTAATGTGAATATAGTATTATGGCATGAACATATCATAAAAGGAAATGACAATACGAAGGGATCTTTTTCCTTTTTCTAAAATAATTTTTCTATACAATTAGTTAGAAGTTATTGAATGGCTTCGCATTAGAAAATTCTCCCACTCGAAACTTCATCAACATTCTTTAAGTTTTAAAGTGTGTTTGGTATTAGATTTATCCAGATACATTCCCCCTAATCCATGTTTATGCAGTGACTTTTTCTTTTCTTTTGTTTATTCTTCAAGGTATGGTTCTTTTTGTGAGTGAACCTGTCTTATCTTCAAAAATAGAATTCAACGGTCAATTAAATAAAAAATGGTGAAGTAAACAAGAAATGAATCAGATGACAGATCTGCGCTGTTGTTGAGTTGCTACTTGGTGAACACTCAAAAAATAATTATCAATTGGAGCAGATCTATAAAAACAAAATAGAGAACAGGGAATAAAAAAATTGAAATATATATTGCTAAGGAATTAAGACGCAGATATATTTGCATGGGGCTCGGTCTTCATGAAAGTCTCGGTCCCAGTCCCACCTAACCTAGCACACCAAGCTCTAGTCATATTGTTCATTTAATTTCTTTTTAAAAGAGCAGAAAAAAAAATAATCCACATACTGGTAGAAAATGCTGAACTAACTAATTAATTAATTAAGAATAGCTCCAGTAAGCCAGCATTCACAAGTACACTTAATTTTAATAATGATAGTTGATCATAGCAAATATATCCCCCTGCCCCTTCACATGTAGCAGATTCCGGCTCCAGATTAATTTTGAAAACAAAAGTCCATAAATTATTATATTCCTTACAAGTCTGACACAATATCTATATGGGAAGTTGCTCTTCAAAATTTTGATCTTCCACCAGCTTTTTTTTTTATATAAACATTATTATAAAACTATTTTTTTAAAATATTCTTATGTTTACGAGGTTCTAAGAACTGTTAATAATTGCTGTAAAAAAAAAACTATTAATAATGAATAATCCTCGATAAACTCTGCTACATCACTTAGAGCATCTCTATCTCAATATTTTTATTTGGGTTCCTAAATGGGTTCCACATATACACATCACTTATTTTTACTTTTTCCAAAACAAACACTTCAAAAATATCTATTCTTTCCAACCCATTACCTCTTATTTGGATCCCACAAAAAATATTCTCTTCATATTTTTATATTTTTTAAACAAAAAAATGCAACATGACCCACCTTTTTATTTGAATACCGATTCTCAAAAGAAAATCTCAAAAGAGAACCGATTCTGCTGCAGTCGTGATTTTGAATTAGAACCGATGTTTTTTTTATAAAATACTGTACAGAATTAGAACCGATTCAGCGATGTAGATGATCTTACTTGTCTCCTTGGAGATACCTGATAGGAAAATCTGAATTATTTAAGAAAAATAGTTAAAACAAGATCCATTTATTTGATAGTTTTAAAAATAAAGATTTTTTTTATACAATGACAATAATAAAAATTGAACTTAAGTCATCGTACATCTATCTCATATTCTTTGTCACTAAGTCGACCACAGTAAATTTTGTTTCGTAAAAATTACAACAATCTTTTGGAGAAGAAAACAAAGGAGCTCATGTGAAGCTTCATCCAGCATAAATATCAATCACAACAATCTTGTTCCACTAATCCAGTTATATATATATATATATATATATATATATATATTAGAAGAGAAGGCGTCTACTTACTCCAAGAGTAAGTATAAGAGATTTACTCTTCATTATCACCATTCATTTTCTTGAAATCTAATGATTGTAATGAGTAACTAATCTTAACTATTAGATTTAAAAAAAATAAATGGTGAGGATGAAGAATAAGTCTCTTAGAATAAGTGAATCCCTCCTTGTATTAAAATTTACATAAATATTGCTTAAAATAATTTTTTGATGGAGGTTCAATGTTGATAAG
Source organism: Pueraria montana var. lobata (assembly GCA_026413185.1). Classification (NCBI taxonomy): domain Eukaryota; kingdom Viridiplantae; phylum Streptophyta; class Magnoliopsida; order Fabales; family Fabaceae; genus Pueraria; species Pueraria montana. The sequence continues at coordinate 11,098,367 of CM048654.1, forward strand.
ATATGTAGAGCATTTTTCGTTACGGCAATGTTATTTTTGTTATTGTAACTCGTGATGTTGTGGTAAATGAAAAATGTTACAGTGCACCTTGATTTCAAATTAATCCATGTTGGTTAGACAAAGACTAGCATAAATAATGTTCATTTCAGCAACTAGCCGTCAGCACAAGAGATAAGCCAGACAGCGGTTGCTGCTGCTGTTGGGACTCGCCATGGTTGGACTTTATGCACCAAACGTGGCCCTTCCTTGATAAGCAAATTTATGTCTTATCTTGGTTGTTTTTCATTGATAATCTGAACTGACTTTGGAATTTGAAAAGTAAAAGATATGTGGGTCTCATCAATCCGCGTCTTTAATTATTTGGTTTACATACACCTTTACTCCACTCGGTTTATTATTGTTTTTTCTACCGCGTCCATTAACTAATCTATTCCCTCCATTCAAGTTTATATCAGATTTAAGATTTTGACATATAACAACTAACAAAAAAAACAATAAAATAAATAAATAAATATATAACGTTTAAGATTTTGACACATATATTAAGAAATATAATTAATTTGTTAAATTTTCTATAAAATATTAGATAACTTCATAATATACCTTTTATCTTTTTAATTAATTACTCATTATATACTATTCCCGTTAAGTATTTATTAAGAGTAGTTTTGGAAAAAGATATTTAATGTAACATTGGATTTGTAAAACGTCATATATTTTGGAATAATTTTTTTTCTCTAAAACGTCATATAATTTGGAATGGAGGGAATATAAGATTATACTGTACTCCCTCTGTCCTAAAATGAGTGTCGAATTTGGAAAAAAAATTGTCTAAAACTGAGTGTCGCATTTAGCTTTTCAATGTAATATTAATTACTTTTTTCCACTAATACCCCTAATAATGCCACTTTAGCTTTTCAATGAATGTTAATAATAAGGTTAGTTTTATAAAATTATTTCTCTCTTTATTTTATTTAATAACTTTTCTTGATTCGTGTAAAAAAACCTATAACGACACTTATTTTGAAACGGACGAAGTAATATTTTAACCTCATCCAAAGGTTTATTTAAGAATTTTCCCTATAATTAGAGGAAGAGGAGGACCATATATTAGATAGATACATGCCCCGTGAGGCTAAAGGTGTGTGTCAAGTGTCAACACGATCATGACGTAGCTGAAAAATGCACCGTGATTCATGGGGGTTGGAGGAAAGAAAGAGACCCTTTTCGTTGAAGAAACAAGAGTCAACCCATACACAGCACCCGGCACAACAAAGAAAGTGAAACTATCGATGAAAAGCACTGTCTCCGTGTCCGTGCTTTAACTTTTGCGAAGGTAGCTTCCTATTACATTCCGATACCGGCCAACCAGGGAAATAATTTGATTAATTATATTATTTTTTTGAAGGAATTAATTATATTATTACTCCCTACATTTCAGTTTATATAACGTTTAAGATTTTGATATAGGTATTAAAGAATACAATTAATTCATTAAATTTCTTAGAAAATATTAGATAATTTCTTATTATACACTTTATCTCTCTAATTAATTACTTACAGTACACTACTTCTACTAAGTATTTATTAAGGATAGTTCTAGAAAAAGATATTTAATGCAACATTGATTTTGTAAAGCGACATTTATTTTGGAACAAATTTTTTCTCTCTCTAAAATGTCATATAATTTGGAACGGAGGAAGTATTAGACAAATGTTAACAAGTATATTTAATATTAGTTAAAAAAAATTAAAATAGTTTTTTAATTAAAAAGTAATATCGATATATTTTTATCACAATTTTCAATGCATCCTAACATGATTTTTTTATTTATTAATTCTTTAACTAATTTCTTGAGTGCATTAGTGAGCAAAACTCATTATTAATATTTGTATAAATTATACACATTTTTATGCAAATTAAATTGGATTAGTTTTAGTTTGAATAAGTTTTTATACTTGTGAATATTTTAAAATTTGATTTTTATTCCTAAAAATAAGTGAATGATTTTGGTCACTACCATTTTTACTGATTTCTATTTGAGTTGGCTAAAGCTTATTTAACTTAATGTATCTTAATTATTGTCTAAATGATAGACATTTTTATGTAGATTGATTTGGATTAATTTTTAGTTTAAATAACTTTTTATTTTTGTAAATATTATAAAATTTGATTTTAACTCCGAAAATATATGAGAATTATTTTGGTCACTATGATTTAGTGATTTCTATTAGAGTTAGCTTAAAGTGACATAACTTTAATTTAATGCAACTGCATAATTAATAGATATGTCAAAATGGGCCTAATCCGATGGGTTAGCCTAATGCCCCAACAGGCTGACCAAACTAGGCTTTTTAATTTGTAGCCCAAAAGAAATTAGACCAATTTGGCCCGACCTAATGGGTCAGGCTGGGTTGGTAAAATATAGACATAAAAACTGCTAGATCTATTTGGCTTGATACTTTTTTCTTTATTTTTTCATGCAAAATACATATAAATTAATGTAAAAAAGAAAAGCAAACCAATTTGGTCCAACTTGATAGGTGAGACAAATAATGGCCCATATGAAAATCGAGTCAATCTGGCTTGACACATTTTCACACTCTAGCCCGTCAGGCTGAACCGAGCCAGACTATCCATTTTGACAACTCATAATTAGGACTTAAACTCGATATCGTTAGTTAAGATAGAATAACCTCACATCAATTGATCAACACGCTTGATGGTTTAAAATGATTTAACTTAATATTATATATCTTAATTATTATCTAAACATATTTTTAATTCTTGTAATTATATTAAAATTTGATTATAGTCTCTAAAAATATTTTTATTTGATTTTGGTTCTTATTCTTTTAACAGTGAACGAATTTGATCCTCATTGTTAAGTGGCTTCGGTTAAATATTGAATTCACTAATTATAATCTTTTTTTTTATCTATCGGAATCGAAGACAGTAACAAGAAATTTATAACACTCACGCACCATTCTCAACCAATTGAGCTAGACCTTTTGGTTACTAATTGTTATCTAATTCAACATGTACCCTAAAATACATTCTCTGCCATCTCCATCATTATTATTATTATTATTATTATTATTATTATTATTATATACATATTCTATTTGTGGCTTATGATGGTAATCCAAAAAAAAAAAAAAAAAAATTGGAGCGAGGCAAGAAAACTCTCTCGAGAAGTCAACAAACAACTGCAGCAAAACTCAAAAAAAGCGAAGACAAGGAATGAGTTGTATCGACAGTATACAGGTGAAGTCACGGTGCATGGTGGAAGAGTCTATGCTGGGACTCTACGGAGGAGAAGAATAAGAACTCGTACAAAAAATGTTTGATGAAAACGACAGACTTCCATCGTGAAGATGATCACTCAGAGGAAGAAGAAAATGCTCTTAACGAAGGATAAAAACCTTTTGATCCTTATCCTAGAATCAAGGTTTCGAATATGAGTCATGGTGTAAAGCATGGAAAGGCACTCTCATATATATAGTTACACTCTTGTGCAAGCAAACCAAAACTCCAGAAACATGGGGCTAAAAGGGTCATCATATTAAAGTTATAGAGATATGATATGTTCCTGGATTATTTTTTAGTTAAATTCACTGTTAAAGAGAACTACAAGTTTGCACTTTTTGAAGGATCGTGTATGATTGTTGACCATTACTTGCATGCATTGTTCAATGGTGGAGACCCTATTCTTCTAATTGGATATCTCAGTGTCTACGTATACAAGGTTGCGGCATAGCTAGGTTCATATTCCAACTACCAATTGAACTTTGCAATTCTCGATTTGTGTGCGTAAAGAGGAAGATTGGACATATGCTAAATTAAAGTGGATCACTTAATTAACTCCATTCATTTCACACGGGTTACGTCGAAATAGACCTCTCTAATAAGAAGCTTGTTCCAAGGTGCTAGGGCGTGAGTTGCATTTGGAATATGAAGGATTGCATCAAATTTGCTTTAACTAGGGTTGACATCAAATCTCGCAGCTGAAAATCAAAGGAAAGACGAACTTGTTCGGTTCATGGATTATTGTGTGTCTCCCCCAAGAAGGAGTACTACCTCACGAAATTAAGAGTCCGAATCATATAATGATAGAAGGTCTACCTATTAATGATAGAAGGTCTACCTATTAATGAGAGAAGATCATGTTTTGATACTGTACTAGTTGGGGTATTCGGCAACGCATATAAACCGAATACCCCCGACAGTAGGAACAGGTGTTCGGTACCCGAAGCCATGCCGAACACCCTAACGCCGTATGATCCGTTCGGCAGACAGAGTATTCGACATATATAAATCCGAAGACCCCTAAACCCCTCACCTCGGGCCTAGATGATAGTATTCGGCACAAGTAGGCCGAACACTGATAGAGATATGTGCACCATTAGTAACTAAGGGTGACGTAAACATAAGGCTAAAAAGTAATTAGGTACTCTTAATTACCACATACATATGAATAAGGAAAGGGCCAAGGCCCATGAAGGCCCAAGCCCAATAAGAATATGTATAAAAAGGGGATCCGCTCCCCAAGGTAAACCCTCAAAATTCTCATTTATTACACACATTAAATGCTCTGCGCCGAACCCTAACTTGAACGTTGGAGTGTTTATTGCAGGTACCCCACCTTTCGGACAAATTACAAAGAGATCTTAGGATACAGAGACGACTACACACATTAAATACTCTGCGCCGAACCCTAACTTGAACGTTGGAGTGTTTATTGCAGGTACCCCACCTTTCGGACAAATTACAAAGAGATCTTAGGATACAGAGACGACTGAAGGTCCCCCCTTATCCCACGACAGGAACAGATACTCTAGTCAATAATGAGAATTATGATAACGAAAAATTGTTGAAAATGATCATATCAAAGCAGTTAGTGATCATAATCAATCACTGGGACTCTCACTACGGTCAAAGTAAGGGACCCCAAGGCTTGAAAAAATTCACAAACAAATACAATGCAAGTGGATATGCATACAACTACGTAAAAAGATCCTCTTCAGTTTTTTCAGAACTGCATAAAACCTCGGCCCTTAATTAGCTTTAATATTTAATAAATTCAATATATAAAATGTAAGATTGTGCAAACAAACAGCATGCAATTTATAAGATCCAAAGAAGTTATATCTTGTTATCAGTGGCGGAGCTTGACCAATAATTTTAAGAGGGCCAAAATAATAAGTGATATTCATATATTATCTAATGGGTGTAGCTAGTTGGCAATACACGCTGAGTTTATGGGGGAGGTTCTGGATTCGATCCCCGCAAAATACATCATTGGGAGAGACGAAGAGCTTTAAGTGTGACTAAACTCTGGATCGAGAATTAGTCCCATAGCCGGCCCAAAGGATCAAAGCTTGTGGGAATATCTTGTGGTTAACAAAAAAATAATAATCAAAATTCAAAATTACATATAATTGTAAGAACTAAAAAGTTATTACAGTTAATATAAAACAAAAGTTATTACGATTATAACTAAAATGTTAAAATCTTAACTAACAATATTGTTTTCTTGTTATTAAATTTTTAAAAATTAAATCAATGATATTTCTTACCTCTAAGAGTTACACAGAGAGCCAACACTTAATATTAATATATTTTTACTTTTGCACTTTGAACTCAGTTCTTTTTTTAAAAAAATGGATTATAATTTGCAAGTCTCAGTTTTAGTTTTTCACCGATAGACACTCACTTATTACGTATAGATTTTTTTGATGTTGTATTACGTATACATGATCTATTTTTAAAGTTGAATTAAAATTTGGGGGGGCCATGAAGAGAACAATTTGTATAATATAACTCTACTTTTGCAAAAGTTTTTTTTTGGGCGGGGGGGAGGCCATGGCCCCCTCCCGTCCCTAAGAAGATCCGCCACTGCTTGTTAGTGTTACAATATTAAGGCTAGGGGGAAAGCTGGCAATTGTCAGCATTCTTATCTGACTATTCTAGTTTATATTTATGTAGCAGCAATAGATAATGAATATGAAGTTCTTTGATCAATGGAACAAATTACCAGCCATTTTTAGAGATGCTATGAGTGGAAATCATGAGTTTCACAGAAGTTACTGTAATAAAACAAAATTCCAAGCAAAGATATCACCGGAAAAATACAAACTGAATATAGTCATCATATTTGTTTCAAATTCATCACATCTTGTCAATTCAGTAGCTAATTTGGCTCAAGAGTCAACTTATCCTGCAAAATCATTTTACAAATTTATTTAGAAGAATGTAAACAATCATTTTTGGACATTTCACTTCCCAAATACTTAATTAACACTCATCATTTCTTTCTATTTCTTTTTTCCTATCACGTCATATCACCTATCATACTTATTATGTTTTTATCTATTTTATCTATCTCTCTCACTAGATGTCAAATAGGTTACTGGGTGTCCAAATATATTTTTGAATGCCTAATACATGTTAGTTAGAGAGAAATTTATTGCAAGTACTGTTGGCACAAGAAGAATTTTGGAAATCAGAAACGTAAAATATTCTCATTCATACAGCTGCAGTATGCAATTGTTTCTGATACATATATGACTAAAAACAGAACAAAAGCCTTCTACTACCTAACAAGTTAATGAGCCAACTGCCCATCTTAATTACTAGACTTAAAACACACTCCAAAGGTACAAGTCAACACACTAAGTCTGAAAATACATTAAATATACTGCATAAAGCATAAAATTAAATTGCACATCAGAAAATTCTGCAATGCATCAAAAATTTCAGCTGCATTAATACTCCTCCTTGAAATTTTTTATGGACACTCCGAGTAAGTCTCTAAGTCTTTCAAATCTTGCTCTTGGTAGAGCTTTAGTCAGAATATCAGCAACTTGAACATCAGAACAACAATGAATTAGCTTGATTTGACAATTCTTAACAGCCTCACGAATAACGTGAAACTTCACTTGAATGTGCTTGGTCTTTCCATGCTGAACTGGATTTTCTGCAATAACAATTGCTGATTTGCTATCACAGTAAATTTCAGTAGCTTCCAGCTGCTCTACTCCCAAATCAAATAGAATTTTCTTCAACCAAATGGCTTGGTTTGCTCCTGTAGCTGCTGCAACATATTCAGCTTCAGCAGTGGACTGAGCGACAATGTCTTGCTTCTTTGAGTTCCAAGAAAACATGCCAGAGCCTAAAGAAAAAACATAACTAGTAGTGCTTTTCATGTCATCAAGGTTTCCAGGCCAATCACTGTCAACATAGCCAAATAAATTTCCATTTTCACTTGGCATATACCAGATTCCAAGTTGAGCAGTGCCTTTCAAGTACCTAAGCACTCTCTTCGTTGCTGCAAAATGAATCATACTTGGACTCTGCATAAATCTTGAGAGTAAGCTGGCTGCATACATAAGATCAGGTCTAGATGAAGTGAGATAAAGCAAACTTCGAATCAAACTTCCATAAAGAGAAGCATCCATTTTTTCAGCTCCATCATCCTTGGACAGTTTCAAATTCTGCACAAGAGGAGTTGGGACAGATTTGCAACTTTCCATTATGAACTTCTTCAATACTTCATGAGCATACTTCTCTTGATTCAGAAAAATTCCATCTTCAGTTTGATGCACTTCCAAGCCTAGAAAATAATTCATTTCTCCTAAGCTAGACAACTGAAACTGATTATGCATCTCCTCCATAAGCTGCTGCACTTCTTGTTGATTATTGCTAGTCACTAGCAAATCATCAACATACAAAGAAACAATTAAAGAGCCACCATCCAACAACCTTTTCACATAAAGAGTTGCATCATTTTCACTCCTGAAACCTTAACTGCAAAAATAGCCATCAATTATGCTATACCAAGCTCTAGGAGCTTGTTTCAGCCCATACAATGCTTTATGAAGCTTATACACCTTGTCTTCACTTCCTTTCACAACAAAACCTTTAGGTTGAGCTACATAAATTTCTTTAGTCAAGTTCCCATTTAAGAACACAGATTTGACATCTAAATGCCAAATTTTCCATTTCATTTGAGCTGCCAAAGCTACAAGAATGCGAATAGTATCCATTCTTGCAACCAGAGCAAATGTTTCTGCATAATCAATTCTTGGCTGTTGAGCATAGCCTTTAACAACAAGCCTGGCCTTGTATTTGTTAATGGATCCATTAGGATTCAACTTCACCTTATAGACCCATTTAACTCCAATAGCATTTTTGTCCTCTGGTTTGTCAACCAGCTGCCATGTCTTGTTGTCTTCAATGGTGGTGATCTCTTCCTTCATAGCTTGGTTCCATTCTTCAATCTTACTAGCTTCTTCAAAGCTGGTAGGTTCAACTATAGCAACATTACATCTATGCTAAATTTCTGAAAGAGGTCTAGTGCCTCTCCAGCAAAATCATCATCAACCTCTTCTTGATCTTCATCGATGCTCTCCAAAGAAGGCAAAACTGCATGCCTTTCCATTTGAGAAGTCTTCCAATTCCAAAAAGAATCTTCATCCACCTTCACATCTCTATTGACAAAAACTTTGCTTGAATCAATTCCATAGACTTTATAGCCATTAGCTTTTGAGCTATAGCCTATTAAAATTCCTTTTTCAGCTTTCTCATCCAATTTGCTTCTTTTCACATCTGGTACATGACAGTAACAAGGTGAACCAAACACTTTTAGATGTCTAATGGATGGTTTAATTCCTCCCCAGGCTTCAATGAGTGTCATTCCTTCTACTGCTCTTGTAGGAAGTCTATTTTGGAGGTAGACAGCTGTGTTTACAACTTCTATCCAAAAAAGACTTTGGCATTTTCTTCTCAAAAATCATGCATCTAGCAATCTCAAGGACTGATCTATTTTTCCTCGCTGCCACTCTATTTTGTTGGGGTGAATAGCTCACTGTAAGTTGGCGTTCAACTCCCAAATCTTCACAAAATGAATTAAATTCAGCAGAGGTATACTCCTTCCCATTGTCGGTTCTGAGTTTCTTCAAAAGACAACCACTTTCAGCTTCAACAAGGGCTTTAAAATTCTTAAAAACAGAAAAAAAAAACTTCAAATTTATGTTTAAGAAAGTAAACCCAAGTCATTCTTGTAAAATCATCTATGAAGAGAATAAAATACTTGTTGCCATTGAGTGAAGTAGTTTTCATAGGTCCACAAACATCAGAGTGCACTAACTCAAGCTTTTCACTTGCTCTCCATGTAGATGAACTTGGAAAAGGCAATCTATGTTGCTTACCAAGTTGACAGCCTTCACATACTTATGAAGAAACTTGAATATTTGGCAAATCTTTGACTAACTCATGCTTTTGAGCAAACTGAATGGATCTCAAATTAAAGTGACCAAACCTCTTATGTCATAGCTTAGAATCAAGTTCAGTCTTGCTAATATTGCACTCATGTTCAGAAATTAAATTCCAATTAACAGGAAAACTTTTTTTTTCATCTCTACTTCAAATAATTCATGACCATCAACATCAATAACTACACAACTTCTTTCTTTAAACAACAAGCAGTAACCACTTTGCATGATTTGACCCACACTCAACAGGTTTTGATCAAGTTTAGGCACTAAAAGAACATTAGAAATATGCTTGATACCTGTTGCAGTATGAATTCCCACAACTCCTTTACCAGTGATGGCAAGTTTGTCTCCATTTCCAATTTTTACCGATCCTCCAGTGGGTTTCAGCTCAGAAAAGAATTCTGGTTTGCTTGTCATGTGTTGAGTGCAGCCGCTGTCAATAAACCATGTATTTTCATCCTCCAAACTCCTTGTAGTCTTGGCCATGAACAACAGATCTTCATCATTTTCAGCTTCAGTGACATTTGCCTTTTGAGTGGTCTGATTTTGCTGCTACTGTTTCAGCCTATAGAACCTCTCTATGTGGCCATTTTGTTTGCAGTATCTGCATTGAATAGGTGGTGGTGTCTTCCCTTTGTACTAGCAATCACTCTCCTTGTGGCTAGTTCTCTTGCAAATCCCACACTTTGGAAAATTTTCTCTTCTCTTGGAATCATTTCCAGAATGCTCTCCAACATATTTCTTCTCTCCTTTTGCTGCTACAGCCTTCCCTTTGTGTTTGACTTGTAGAGCAGATTCTGATGCTTCCTCCTGTCTAAGAAGTCTTCTCTGTTCTTGAGCTTGAAGAGCATTTATCAGCTCTGTCAAGCTTATCTTTGAGAGATCCTTTGACTCTTCAAGTGAAGAAATCTTGGATTCAAACCTTTCGGGTAAGACAACCAAGACTTTCTCAACTATTCTGCTGTCTGAAAATTTCTCCCCCAGCAATCTGATATGGTTCACAACCTTCATCAGTCTGGTCATGAAATCTTTTATGTTTTCAGCCTCATTCATCTTCAAGGCTTCAAACTCTCTTTTGAGGTTGAGAACTTGCATTTGCGTAGTCCTCTCATTTCCAAAAAAACTCTTCTTCAAGCTTCTCCCAAACTTCCTTTGCTGTATCCAAGTTTGAGATTCTCATAAAAACATCATCATCCACAGCTGAATGCAAGATGGTAAGAGCCTTTGCTCTTTTGGAAACTTGCTTATTGTGAACTCTCATCTGAGCAACAGTGGGATTTTCTTCCAAAGCTGGTGGTTCAGCTGTCTCCACTGCTTCCCAAAGATCATAAGCTTTCAACTGAGCTCTCATCTTCACAGCCCAAATTTCGTAGTTCTTTCCTGTGAATACAAGATGTGCTGGTAGTGAGACATTGTTGGAAGCCATTTAGAAGGTTGGGTATTCTGAAAACAGGTTGGGTTTTTGATTTTCTCTCCTCTCTGTTTTCTGGTTTCTGTTTCTGTTTCTGGTTTTCTCTCTTCTCTCACGTTCTCTCACAGTCCCTCAAGATCAAAATAGCTCTAGATACCAATTGTTGGCACAAGAAGAATTTTGGAAATCAGAAACGTAAAATATTCTCATTCATACAGCTGCAGTATGCAATTGTTTCTGATACATATATGACTAAAAACAGAACAAAAGCCTTCTACTACATAACAAGTTAATGAGCCAGCTGCCCATCTTAATTACCAGACTTAAAACACACTCCAAAGGTACAAGTCAACACACTAAGTCTGAAAATACATTAAATATACTGCATAAAACATAAAATTAAATTGGACATCAGAAAATTCTGAAATGCATCAGAAATTTCAGCTGCATTAACAAGTACCTTCTTAAACATGCTATAAGAGAGAAATTATTTGATAGTCTTAAACTACCACCTATCCATGATCCCAACTAATATTTATATAACAAGTTCAAATTATATAATTTATGAGAAAGAATTAATAATACTTAATTAAGTGTCATATAAAATTAGGAGGGACCATGCTGATTGAAAACTACCTAATAATTTCTCGCTGCAAGGGCCCTTCTACTCTAATACGCCCTCATTATCATTACAGAATTTGCATTACACTCACTAGTCTAAATTCTACCAGAAAAGTCGTGCTATAAACTTTTCCAACTAACTTATTGCAGAGCTTGGTACAATCTTCATCACAGCACCTGAAGGTTAAGCAAAGTAGGCCGCCTGACCAAGGATATCAAAACCTGAAACCATTTAAAGAGCAAAATAAGCTTCACTATTGAACCATACATGCTGAAATATCTCGAGACTCAAGTAACCGGCAAGTGTTAGTAGGACCATAACTCAGAGCATTAAGAGGGCAAAAAAGAAGTGGATAAGCACAAGCCAATGACTGATTCTTAGAATCATACCTTTAGTCTAGTATGAGTTCTGAACCGAGTTCAGTAGCATTTCATTATGCTGGTACCCAACAAGTGGAAGCATACAAAATGCGTCCCTTCCAACCTTGAAGCACCCAGTTGTTATCTTCATCTAAGACAAAATCTCTGTGGTACCATTTCCTTAACTCGGTCCTAAATTTGGCCATTAATTCCTCATTCAGTGGCAGCTGCTTGAAACCAGCCTTCATATTCCTAACCTGCCACTGCTTGTATGTCTCAGGCCTCTCAACTCTCTCAGAACCTTCGCATGCTATAACATTCATAGCCTCCCGGCCCAAGATTTCTCTCTCAACCAGCATCCTCGATTCGTTTTCATGAGGTAGGACAGTGTCACACAGATCATAAATAGTAGAAAAATGGAAGAGTGCCTCCCTAAACCGTGTGGTAAAGAAAGGGGCATTATATGATCCATTAACGATGTACTGAGTAAAAATATGCGGATTTATCTCCCTGATCAAGTGCAGGACTGCATTTCTAGGACTGTTCACTTCAATAGTCTCATCCATTAAATTCTCAAACTTCATCAGAGAGTTCACAGCAACTAGCTCGTTGCTCTCAATTTTAAGGGCTTCAACCTGAATGGCTTCCCAGTTCTTTGATGCTATGGCATTGTACTCAAAGGGAACATTGTAACGCTTACAATAGTTAGCCAGACGGCGACCAGTCTCCTCAATTTTTTCTGTGGGACGAAAACCAGGTTGAGGAAAATCTATCCCTGTGATCCTCAGCTTGGGAGGACCACCCTCTCTATTTGATAAAAACTTAATAAGCATTGGCCATTGAAAACCATATAGGATGCCAAAATCAATAATATGGGCGGTTTCTTCCTTGGAAGCTGCTTTCATAATCATTTTATTTGCAAAGAAATATGAAAACTTCTTGAAAGGACTGGCGGATAGAAAAATTTGGTGTGCCTTGAGAAACTCAGCAGCAGTGCTCCTCTTAGAGCTCAGAAAAGAAAACATTCCTTCCCCAAGCAAGCGTGCCTCGAGGCCATTGGCGAAGTAATGAGCCAATCTCTGTAATGCATTTCCAAAGGGAGAAGAGTGCTGCCTAATCTGCTTTAGCAATTCATTGGCAGCCCTTTTGTGATTGGCATACACAGATTGTGAACACATCATTAGAAGAATCCTCAAATCTACCGTTTCCTTGTTCCTCCCTTGATTCTTAGGACGACCCTTCCCTCCACCTGGTTCTACAGCTTTCACTGTTTCACTCTGTAAACTACAGTGTTCACTACACACACTTTCCACACTTAGCAACACCACCCGATCAAAAGCATCTGACAAGTCACTCTCGTCAACAAGGCTAAGTGCTGATTGCTTGTTACTTCTCCCTTCTTCTTGTCCGGCATGTCTCTCTTCACGCTCGTGATTCTTCTTACCCTTCAACCCATAGGAATTGTCTCCCAACGTATTATTGATTGGTTCCTCTACCTTTGAATCTAGACAGGTTACAAGCTTAGGGCCAGGTGGAAGAAACTTGGTAGCTTCCTCCAAGCCTCTCCTAAACTGGGAAACGGAATCAGCATCATTGAAAATATTGTGTGCCAAGAGTTTGGCAGTGGAAGAATCCAAATTTGAGAGTCCATGACTTAGGGAGTGGGGGTTAAAGTGAAAAGCAGAAACAGAATCTGGAGAAGGAAGCTTCAACTCACGAGAATTTTCATCTGAAAAGTTGTGGTTGCTGGTGGTGGGAGTGGTTTCAGCTTGGGGACTGAGAACAAGGGGATGTTGACTGGGGGAAAGAGGTATGTTGCCAGTGAGAGCGTCGTAGAAGGATTTCTCGGTAACTTGCAAGGTGAGTGAGTCATAGAATGGCCTCTGTTCAACGTTCTCTTCCATGAGGATTTGGCTTATGAACTTGGCAGTTTCAGAGAAGTCATTGTCTTCACTCAGTGAAGGATCCATCGCTGCAAAACCAAGAGAATCCGAGACATACAATATGCTCTCCTCTTCTTCACCAAACTGGTCAGCTCTGGAAAAGTTGGCCTCCATCGTAACAGTCAACAACACTCAAAAGAGCTTTTTATTCTGAGAAGAAACGCAAAGCATGAATGGAGTCATAGAACATGAAGACGAATGGAAGGGTGAGAAATGAAATGGTTTGATATGGTTCTGGAAAGGACAGGAATGGAAGAAGGCCAAAGGGGGATGGTGAGGTTGCGTTACTGTTAACACACTAGCAGCAGCCCTTTTGGAATATACTGTTATATAGTATGGCTAACAACACAATCTTTGACAATGTAGTAATTTCTAATACATTCCTTTTAATACACTTTAGAGAAAAATAGGTAAGATTCGTGTATTTGACACACAAAAAAGGTAAGATTCGGTGCTTATTTAAGCACATCCTTCTTGAAGAGTGCTTAATAAGCACCAACTCCAGTAGCAAATTCTTATTAAGCATAGGTGCTTAATAAGAAAAGTTAGTATAAGAACTTCAGTAGCATACCACATCACTGCAGCTGAGCTAGAAAAAATATTTTTTTTAATGGTTAAACAACATTGTTTATAGTTATATAAATAATTGTTCTTCTAGAAAAACTCAAATTCATTTACTTCAATGATATTCTCAAATTAAGCAACATTGTATAACTTTAAAAAATAAGATAAGCAATTGTGTTAGAAAAGGTCTAAGGCTTACTTGAATCTTAACCTTTTAATACAGTAGTTCTAACTTTTCTTATGACGTCTCTTTAATTATTAAATGAGAAGTTAAATGTCATTTTCAAAATATTAAATCTACAATTTATGTCAATGTAAAGATTTACACTCTTAACCAATATAAAATCATGTTATTTATGACTTTAAAATAGTTATTATAAAAATTAATAAATTTATGATACATACTAATATGTAATAGAATGATATTTACAATGTCAGTACATTTAAATAAAATTCATAAATTTAATTACTTTTCATTTGATTTTTTTTACAAAATATTGAGTTGATTATTGAAAATATTGTAAAAATGATGTAGCATTCTTCATTTTAGTTATTTCAATTTCAATTTTTAAAATAGGATTTAAAATTTAATTTTAGTGATTAAAATAAGTTAAATTAATTATTTCATTTCTATAATTGCCACCGTTTTAAATTTGGTTTCAACACAAAAATGAAATTTACACTTCAGTTCCCTACGTAACAAAAATAGATAACAAATTAATTCTTACCGTACATATGCCTAATTATGGAGGTAATAAAATGATAAAATGGATACGTACAAACTCTCAGTTTAGAAACAAGAAGAAATATAAAGAGAAAATAATTAAGGTGGATTTTGTAATATTTTTTTTCTCCAAATTGAGAAGGGTAATTTGAAAAAAATTTATTCTATAAATATCTACCACATATCTTAAGATCAAATCTTATTAAAAAAAAAAAACTGATTATATCATATCCTTTTCCAAAGGAATCAAAATAAATTTAGAGCGTTGCTATTTAGTACGAACGCCCTCCGCACGAATTGCACGAAAAATATCAATGAACGGCTGAGCATTTTTCAAAAACAAATATTAATTGGAAAATTAAAAAATAAAAAATGGAATTTGACATAGTACACGGTTCGTGTGCTTTTTACGAAAACTGTTTCGTAACTTTCAGCATTTTCCATAAATTTAATAAACATCACTGCTGTATGTTACAAAACTTCTTTGCACGAAATGCACGAACACGTGAGCCATCCTTTGTCACGCGCGGTTTTTTAATTTTTTTAATTAAATTAAAAAAATAAAAAGTGATAAAAAAAAGGATAAACTACCCTTTTAGTCTCTGAAAGAGTAACTATTGTCACTTCGATCCCTGAAAATATGAAACTATCAATTAGATTCCTGAAAATACAATTTTTTTGTCACTTTAGTCCTTCTGTTAAAAAATTAATGTTTGTGTCTATGTTACACATTATCTATCTACGTGGCAATTGACGATACACGCGTGGATAACATGTCATGTAGACAAATAGTGTGTCATGTAGATATACATTTTAATTTTAAAGAAAGTTTTTTAATGGAAGGACTAAAGTGATAGACAAATTACATTTTCAGGGACTTAAAATGACATTTTCATACTTTCGGGAATTTAAGTGACAGTAAATTACACTTTCGAAAATCAAAGTGACGTTCACCATAAAAAAAAATTATTTATATATCCCTGCCAAACAAAAAGACCTTTATACCCCCAATCAGTATTTCCCTGCTGCAGCTCCTTTAGATGCCTTTGCTGAACCAATCCAAGATTCCCTTTGTGCCAAATGCTAAGTCTCCAAAGTTCCCTGTTTGAATCTTCTGATTAAGGGCATTTAATCCCATTAGTTCCAGTATATAAATTTCTTTTTGTATGACGATTAGGTTGGTGGAATGAGCACACATGAATGGTATTGAAAGGTGAGAGCAAAGTTGACTCATTTAAGATATGCTATACATTGTTCAATTTCGCTGAAGAGAATCAAGCGACGAAGAGGGAATTGCGGGTCTTGAAATGGGTCCTCTGTTACAATTGAAACACACACGAAGAATGGGCCTTGTATCGCAATTGAAGCAGAAACGAAAAAGTGGGGGCGCTTCTATTGGAATTAAAACACAAAATTAAAGGTTTTTCCTTCAGTGCAGTCTATGAATAGAATGCATGAATGCAGTCTGTGACATGGGAAAGTCCTATTCGTCCACTTGTCCTTTGGTTTCACATCAGCAACTGTAATCTTCTTTGTGACATTCTGCGTTTTACAAAGGAGCTGGTTGTAATTTTTGAAAGGTTTATTTTATTATAATATTATTTTTTAAATTAATATAACTGTTACTGTTAAGTTTAATAAATTTTTTTATTCTGAAGTATGGAATCCCCATTTTTATCAAACCTTGGTGCCTTGCCCCCTTCTGTATACCGTTAGGGTTCATTGCAGAAAACCATTACCTTATGTCTTACCTCTCGAGTGTTGCAAATCGTTACCAATGGAGCCCCCTTCCTCAATCGTTTTCTTCTGTTAACACCCATACCTTAATCGAGGTTCGGATTTCCATATTTTCATCGAGTCAACTTCCATGTCAAAGCATTGGTTCATTGATCTGCCATGCAGTGAAGAATGAGGTTTTTTTTTTTCTTAATTGGTATGTTATCTGCACTTTGGTGAAGAGTCTCCGGTTGCTGTAACTCTGTTCCGTAATTTTGTTGATCTTTGGTGTAAACGTGCTTTTGTGTACAGCTTAACAGTAATATTAAACTTAACAGTAAATGGTTATATTAATTTAAAAAACAATATTATAATAAAATAAACCTTTCAAAAATTGCAACCAGGTCCTTTATAAAATGTAGAATGTCACAAAGAAGATTATAGTTGCTGACGTGGAACCAAAGGACAAGTGGACAAATAGGACGTCACAGACTGCATTCATGCATTCTATTCATAGAGTGTACTGAAGGAAAAACCTAAAATTAAAAGGGGGCATGATGCTACGTCATTCCTGCATTTTATACGAAATTTGTTTCGTACGAAACAGCATTTTCCTTTAACAAATGATATATATATTTTTTATTTTAGCAGTTGTAAATTTTCTATTAAATGTATGTAAGAACGAGGTGTTGGGTTTGTACCCACCAAAATTTTCTCCGTTAATGATTGAAAATAAAACGTTAGTATCATTTTGTGTCGCAAGAACCATTAGAATTGCCGTATCAAAAATTAAAAATTCATGGCATATTAAAGAACTGCGCGCGCTGTCCTCATATACCTCTTAAATGGATTTTCGAGAGCCATAATGTGCAACCTTTGGATGTTGCCTACCAGATTTTGAAGCAAGTGGATGCTATCATGTTGAGTATTCAATACCAACATGTTATGTCACATGATGGTGAAGATGAGAGAAGTTTTTCAATTAAGTGGATCCAACCACCAATTGGGCTTTTTAAGCTTAATTGTGATGTGGCAGTGCATACAGCTTTACGTAAGGCAGCTACTGGTGGGGTTTTTCGAAACCATTGTGGTTCTGTCTTGTTCTCTTTCTCAGCTGATATTGGTTTTTGCTCTGTTGAGGCTGCTGAATTATGGGCAATTTATTTGGGTATTCAATTGGCTTGGAGTCGTGAATACAGAGATTTTACTGTTGAATCAGATTCTCAGATTGCTATTAAGCTTATACAGGAGTGCCCAAAGACTCATCCTTGTTATAGTCTTGTTCAGAATATTAAGGAGATTTCCTTGAAGAGTGGTCTGCTTGTTTGGTCTCGTACCTTGCGTGAAGGGAATCAAGTTGCAGATAAACTTGCTGGTTTTGGTCTATGTTTGGAAGGTCAATTTAAGGTTTTTGATTTTGTTCCTTCCTTTTTATCAAACGCTCTTCTAGCGGATGTAGCTTCTATTGCGTTCCCACGCAGTTTCTAAGCTGGTTGCTGGGGTTTCTCCCCCCGCTTATTCACCAAATATATATATATATATATATCGTTACTCCAGTTTCAGCATCTTATACCACTGTAAATACGTTATGCATCTAAATGTGTAGGTAACTAGTAACGTAGTATATGGTATTCATTCATTCGGTACCTACAGGAACATGCATGCCCCTCTTTTTTGACAACAATGACAGCCTCCTCCGAAGGTTCGCGTCGTTATCCCTATGACTCTGCTCATAATAATACTCAAAAGGGCTTCTGCTACTACTGTTGCTGTTTCTTGCTTTGTGATTGTCATTATAAACTAACGCAACCTCATCAACTACCGCTAAATTATGGTTGGTTCCATTCACATTCTTCTTTGTCTTTCTGAGTAGAACAAAAAGCGATTTGAGTGTTACCGTGGAGGCAAACTTTCCCCAAGCTGACCTTGTTGGGGATAAATGTGTATGTCCAAGATTCAATCCATCATGTTATCAATTTTAGTTTTAATATAAAAAAATTTCCTTATTCTATTATCATATTTATTGTTTGATTAAATTGTTAATTTGACAAGTCCTTGATTTAAATTAGATACTTGTCATCATGATAGAGATTATGATAATGAGAAACAAGACTTTTATAATTTTAATCTAAATTGTTCTTGACCATAGAATTATTGTGAATAAGATATCAATAATTCGGATAGATCAATATATATGTGATGATCTTTATTGGATAAAGATTAATAGATCTCATTTATTAAATTACATATATAGATGATGCACATGTGGTGTCATCATTGAACTGATTCAACTGAGAATTCCTAATGGTTAATATTACCTTAAACTGTCAATAGGAAGTTCTCAAGAAGAAATGTAATAATTTTCTTTGACCTGAGATTATCATAGTAATTAACAAGTTATTTATTATGTTTTAATACCGAACACCTAATGCCTTAGGGCACTAGTTGAATGGACATTGAATATGATTAAATACTTGTAGAATTAGTGATTAATCAAGAAGGAATCCATCAACTCTTGGTAATGAGTTTGAGCTTTATGATATAATTAAGACGTTGGTCAAGGCAATTGAATGAAAGAAGAAAATAATTTCTTAAGATTCATTAATTAAATATAATGTGTTAATTTATTAGAGTTTGACAGTAATACCATACTCTAGAGTTAACCTAGAGCTGTAAATGATGAAAGGAAATATTATATTATTCTTCTATTGGTTCTTGAAGGTAAATGATGTTACTTCACGTTATCCGGACATTAAGAAATGTTGCTAGACGCCTACCTTGATTAGTAAATTAATTATGATTAATTTACTACCGATTTAGTATTGAACCTATGGGGTCACACACAAATGAGTGTTTCAATCATTGTATAAGAAAATAATCTATTTGATAATTAAATTAGAGAATTTAATTTAATCAAATAAATAATTTAGTGGAATATTATTATATTCTTTGCTAGCACCAAGAATATAATTAATATAAAATAAAGAGTATCCTCTTCTTAAATATGGAAGTTGTCCACAAGATAAGAATAAGATTCTATTACTACATATCAGAATTAAATCATGTGATTAATTATCATAATTAATCATGTGATTATTTGAAAATTATTTTTTTCTTAAATCAGGAAGGTTGTTGAAATAAAAAGATTATTGTAAATCAAATATCTCCATTTTGAAAAACCTAAATCCATATTCATTTTGAAAAAGTCTAGTACGTTTAAACCTGAAAAGTAGAAAGAGGGGTAGCAGAGTTGATAGCTGAGAAGTTTTTGTTGCTTCACGTATAGTCTGTCTTCGTACAATTGAAGAAGTTTTTGTTGCTTCGAGAACGCATATTCGGGTAAGTAATTATGAATTTCTCTATTTATTATTGTTGTAGCATATTTTAAACATAAAATAGATCATTTTATTCCGCTGCGAGTGTTGGGAACACTCCCTGAAGAAGAGGACAGCATATTGCATGTCTCGGATTCTCTTGGTTTTGCAGCAATGGGTCTTTCATTGAGGGACCCTTAACTAGAAGACAGTGATTTCTCTGAAACTGCCAAATTCATAAGCCAGATACAGATGGAAGAAAACGTTGAGCAGAGGCCATTCTATGACTCACTCACCTTGCAAATTACCGAGAAATCCTTCTACAAGGATTTGAGGAATCTTCTGTTTATGTCTTCACAATCTGTGTATGCCAATGACAACAGGACTGCAAATGAATTGCTAAAGCAGATTAGGCAGCACTCTTCTCCCTTTGGGGATGCATCACAGAGGTTGGCTCATTACTTTGCCAATGGCCTTGAGGCACGCTTGGTTGGTGATGGCACCAATGTACAAGGAATGTTTTCTGTTCTGAGCTCTAAAAGGGTCACTGCTGCTGAGTTTTTGAAGGCATATCAGGTTTTTCTATCCACCAGCCCTCTCAAGAAGTTTACATATTTCTTTGCAAGTACAATGATTATGAAAGCAGCGGCAAAAGCAGAAACCGTCCATATTATTGATTTTGGCATCCTATATGGTTTACAGTGGGCAATTCTTATTAAGTTTTTATCAAATAGAAAGGGTGGTCCTCCCAAGCTTAGGATCACAGGGATAGAGTTTCCCCAACCTGGCTTTCGTCCCACAGAAAGAATTGAGGAGACTGGTCGCCGTCTGGCTAACTATTGTAAGCTTTACAATGTTCCCTTTGAGTACACTGCCATAGCATCGAGGAACTGGGAAACCATTCAGGTTGAAGCTCTTAAAATTGAGAGCAACGAGCTAGTTGCTGTGAACTCTCTGATTAGGCTTGAGAATTTACTGGATGAGACTATTGAAGTGAACAGTTCTAGAAATGCAGTCCTTCATTTGATCAGGAAGATAAATCCGGATATTTTTACTCGGTCCATCACTAATGGATCATATAATTTTCACACGGTTTAGGGATGCACTCTTCCATTTTTCTACTATTTATGATATGTGTGATACTGTCATACCTCGTGAAAACGAATGGAGGAAGATGATCGAGAGAGAAATTTTGGGCCGGGAGGCTAGGAATGTTATAGCATGCGAAGGTTCTGAGAGGATTGAGAGGCCTAAGACATACAAACAGTGGCAGGTTAGGAATACGAGGGCTGGTTTCAAGCAACTCCCACTGAATGAGGAATTAATGGCCAAATTTAGGACTCAATTAAGGAATTGGTACCATAGAGATTTTGTCTTAGATGAAGATAACAACTGGATGCTTCAAGGTTGGAAGGGGTATGCTTCCACTTCTTGGTTGCCTGCATAATAAGATGCTAATTGACTTTTGCACTTGGTTCAGAATTCATACTAAAGGTGTGATTCTAAGAATCAGTCATTGGCTTTTACTCTATCCACTTCTTATTTCCCTGTTAAAGCTTTGAGTTATATGTTATTTGACTCGGTTCAGAACTCATACTAGAATAAAAGGTATGATTCTAAGAATCAGTCATTGGCCTTTATTCTATCCAATTTATAAGATCCAAAGAAGTTTTTTTTTTATCTTTTTAAGCATTGTTAGTTTTTGGCGGTGAAATTAAGGCGGGGAGAGAAGGCTAGGAGAAGCTGGCATTTGTCCGCATTCGTATCTGACTAGTATTATAGTTTATACTATTTATGTAACAGCAACAGATAATAAATACAAAGTTCTTTGATCAGTGGAACAAATTACCGGCCAGTTTTAGAGTGCTATGAGTAAAAATCATGAGTTTCACAGAAGTTGCTGCAATAAAACAAAACTGCAAGCAAGAATATCACCAGAAAAAAAAAAAAAAAAAAAAAAACTGAACATAGTCGTCTGTTTCATATTAATCACATATTGTTAATTCAGTAGCTAAATTGGCTCAAGAGACAACGTATCCTGCAAAATATTTTATAAATTTATTTAGAAGGATGTGAAAAGCCTAACACATGTTGGTTAGAGAGAAAATAACTCAACATTTTGATTACAAGTACTCAGGTAAACATGGTAAAGGGGCAATCCTAGATCCTACTCTATTATGCCCTCCTTATCATTATAGAAATTGTATTGCATTCACAAGTCTCAATTGTACCAGAAAAGTAGTGCCATAAGTAACTTGGTGCAAAACTTGGTACAATCTTCATCACAACACCTAAAGGTTAAGGATACCAGCATCTGAAACCATTTAACGAGCAAAATAAGCTTCACCATTGCAACATGCATGCTGAAATATCTCATGTAACCAGGAAGTGTTAGTAGTAGTGTAGGACTATAACTCAAAAAAGCTTTAACAGGGAAAACAAGAAGTAAAGTGGATAGTGTAAAAGCCAATTACTGATTTTTAGAATCATACCTTTTAGTCTAGTATGAGTTCTGAACCAAGTCCAAAAGTCCACTAGCATCTCATTATGCCGGCACCCAACAAGTGGAAGCATTAAAAATGCGGCCCTTCCAACCATGAAGCATCCAGTTGTTATCTTCATCTAAGACAAAATCTCTGTGGTATTCCTTTAACTTAATCCTGAATTTGGCCATTAATTCCTCATTCAGTGGGAGCTGCTTGAAACCAGCCATCGTATTCCTAACCTGCCATTGTTTGTATGTCTCAGGTCTCTGAACCCTCTCAGAACCTTCACATGCTATAACATTCATAACCTCCCGGCCCAAAATCTCTCTCTCAATCGTCATCCTCCATTCGTTTTCACTAGGTATGACAGTGTCAAACATGTCATAAATAGAAGAATAATGGAAGAGTGCCTCCCTAAATCGTGTGGCAAAGAAAGGGGCATTATATGATCCATTAATAATGATCTGAGTAAAAATATCCGGATTTATCTTCTTGATCAAATGCAAGAAAGCATTTCTGGGACTGTTCACTTCAATAGTACTCTCATCCAGTAAATGTTCAAACCTCATGTGACAGTTCACAGCAACTATCTCGTTGCTCTCAATTTTAAGGGCTTCAATCTTAATGGTTTCCCAGTTCCGTGATGCTATAGCATGGTATTCAAAGGGAACCTTGTAACGCTTGCAATAGTTAGCCAGACGGTGACCAGTTTCCTCAATTCTTTCTGTGGGGCGAAAGCCAGATTGGGGAAACTCTATTCCTGTGATCCTCAGCTTGGGAGGACCACCCTCTCTATTTGATAAAAACTTAATAAGAATTGGCCACTGGAAACCATATAGGATGCCAAAATCAATAATATGGATGGTTTCTGCCTTTGCAGCTGCTTTCATAATCATTTTATTTGCAAAGAAATATGTAAACTTCTTGAAAGGGGTGGCAGATAGAAAAACTTGGTATGCCTTCAGGAACTCTGCAGCAGTGATCCTCTTAGAACTCACAAAAGAAAATGTTCCTATTGGACCTGAACCAGCCCCAACCAAGCGTGCCTCAAGGCCATTGGCAAAGTAATGAGCCAATCTCTGTGATGCATCCCCAATTGGAGAAGAGTGCTGCCTAATCTGCTTTAGCAATTCATTGGCAGTCCTGTTGTCATTGGCATACACAGATTGTGAACACATCAACAGAAGATTCCTCAAATCTACTGTTTCCTTCTTCCTCCCTTGTTTCTTTGAACGACCCTTCCCTCCATCTGGCTCCTTAGCTTTCATTGCTCCATTCTTTAAAGAACTGTGTTCACTACACACGTTTTCCACACTTAGAAACACCCGATCAATAGCATCTGACAAGTCAGTCTCATCATCAACACTAAGTGCTGATTGCTTGCGACTTCTCTCTTCTTGCTCTTCTTCTTCTCTGGTGTGTCTCTCTTCCGGCTCTTGATTCTTCCTACTCTTAAACCCATAGGAATTCTCTCCAAACGTATTGATTGGTTGTTCTCCGTATGAATCTAGACCAGTTACAAGGTTAGGCCCTGGAGGAAGAAACTTGACAGCTTCCTCTAACCCTCTTCTAAACTGGGAAACAGAATCAGCATCATTGAACATATTCTGTGCTAAGAGTTTGGCAGTGGAAGAATCCAAATCTGAGAGTCCATCAGTAACAGTAATTGAAGGTGGTTGAGAAAGGGAGTGGGGGTTAAACTGAAAAGCAGAAACAGAAACAGAAACAGAATGTGGAGAAGGGAGCTTCAACTCACGAGAATTTTCATCTAAGAAATTGTGGTTGCTGGTGGTGGTGGTTTCAGCTTGGGGACTGAGAAAAAGAGGGTGTTGATTGGGGGAAAGAGGTAGGTTGCCGGTGAGAGCGTCGTAGAAGGATTTCTCGGTAACTTGCAAGGTGAGTGTGTCATAGAATGGCCTCTGGTCAAAGTTTTCTTCCATGAGGATGTGGCTTATGAACTTGGCAGTTTCTGAGAAATCGTTGTCTTCCAGCGAAGGATCCATAGTTGCAAAACCAAGTGAGTCTGAATTCATTCATAAAACATGAGCATGAATGGAATGGAACGGAACGGTGAGGTTTGATATGGTTTCGAAAAAGAAAGAAAGAAAGAAGGAAGAATCCCGTGAGAGAAGGGGGATGGTGGGTTTGCGTTAATAGTCACAAAGCAGCAACCAGCAACATCAGCAGCAGCCCTTTTGAGTTTGACTATCAATATCAGGAGCATAGGGAGGAGGGTCTTATTGTTGTCAAAAACATAACAGAGGCATGTATGTACGGAAATGAACGAATGCTAGACACTAGTACATTACTTCCTCTTTTTTTTTTTTTCTGACACCAGACACTACATGACTAGATACTACTACATTTAGGTGAATAATAATAATAATAATGTCGTATAAGAGCATCTCCATTCCAATATTTTTATTTGGATTCTTAAATGGGTCTCACATATACACATCACTTATTTTTACTCTTTCCAAAACAAACATCTCAAAAATATTTATTCTCTCCAATCCAATACCTCTATTTGGATTCTTATTTGGGTCCCACAAAAAATATTCTCTCCATATTTTTATTTTTTTTTAAACAAAAAAAATGCAACATGATCTACCTTTTTATTTGAGTACCGATGCTGAAAAGAAAATTTCAAAACAGAACCGATTTTACTGCATCCGTGATTTTGAAATAGAACGCTTGTTTTTATTGAAACGGATACGGCGATGCAGATGGTCTAAGCTGCTGGAAGTGGAACAAAGACATATCTGAGGATAACGCGCGCAGTTATTTAATATACCATGAATTTTTAAATTTTTATACTGTAATTCTAACTTTTCTTGCGACATAAATTTTTAATTATTAAATGATAAAGTTACATATGTAATTGTCAAAATATTAAAGGTTAATCATTTTGAAAAAAAATTGACAATCTTGTTTGAGTAGAATAAAATTATTATGGACAATAAAATTGTATTTTTTTTTAGTATCTAATGCATACTTTATTTTCAGCTATTAATTAAACTAAAATAATTTTACATTAGTTGATTCACGTGCTCAATAATAAATCTCTCTTAGTTTGGAATCAAGAAGAAAATAAATCTTTTTTTGTAAATTGAGTCTTAGCTCTGTGTGAAAGGGAAATCCTTAGAGGAGAGATTGCTCTCCTATTCCTTGTTCTTTTCATTCTATTCAATAAAATCTTTTTTTTTTCCTCTCCCATTCCTAATTCTTAGATTGTAACAGTAACTATGCTTCTTTCATCAATCAATGATAATAAACCAGAGTAACTTTTGATCTATCAAGTTCTCGAGGTATTGAAAGATTATGTCAGGTAAAAAAATATTCAGGAGACTTCATAATATTAATTTTTCAATTAAGTTTTCATAGTCTAAAAGCACTGAAAGAAATTGCCAGCTCCATTTAAGCCATTCATGTCATGCATATTTCACAATACGAGCAACAACCAACAGATTAATTGGCAAGCATGAAAAAAAAAATCACAGCTTTCAGGTCCAGGCAAAGTGATTATGCGAATAGGCCTGATCATTTTGGCAATGGTACGTAAATAAGAAAGCATCTAAGCTTCTTTTTTTTAATATACATAGAAAGCATTTTAGCTAGAAGCATCAAAAGCCATTGTTAATTGAAAAATATTAAAAATTGTGCAACCAAACAGCATGCAATTTATAAGATCCAATGAAGTTATATTTCTTGTTAAGCATTGTTAGAATTTCAAACTTAGTTTTTGTTGGGGCAATTAAGGCAGGGAAAGAAAGCAAGGAGCTGGCATTTGTCAGCATCCTTATCTGACTAGTATTCTAGTTTATACTATTTATGTAGCAGCAAAAGATGATAAATATGAAGTTCTTTGATCAGTGGAACAAATTACCAGACAATTTTAGAGATGCTATGAGTGGAAATCATGAGTTTCACAGAAGTTGCTGCAATAAAACAAAATTGCAACTGAACATAGTCATGTAGCTAATTTGGCTCAAGAGACAACGTATCATGCAAAAACATTTTACAAATTTATATAGAAGGATGTTAAATGCCTAATACATGTTGGTTGGAGAGAAAATAACTCAATATTTTGATTGCAAGTACTCGGGCAAACATGCTACAAGGGCCCTTCTACTCTAATACGCCCTCCTTATCATTACAGAATTTGCATTACACTCACTAGTCTAAATTCTACCAGAAATGTCGAGCTATAAATTTTTCCAACTAACTTATTGCAGAGCTTGGCACAATAAGCTTCACCATTGAATCGTACATGCTGAAATATCTCGCGACTCAAGTAACCAGCAAGTGTTAGTAGGACCATAACCAAACGGCCAAAGCATTAATAGGGAAAATAAGAAGTGGATAAGTAAAAGCCAATGACTGATTCTTAGAATCATACCTTCATTCTAGTATGAGTTCTGAACCGAGTCCAATAGCATCTCATTATGCAGGCACCCAACAAGTGCAAGCATACAAAATTTGGCCCTTCCAACCTTGAAGTATCCAGTTGTTATCTTCATCTAAGACAAAATCTCTGTGGTACCATTCCTTTATCTTAGTCTTGAATTTAGCCATCAGTTCCTCATTCAGCGGGAGCTGCTTGAAACCAGCCCGCCTATTCCTAACCTGCCACTGTTTGTATGTCTCAGGCCTCTCAATCCTTTCAGAACCTTCCCATGCTACAACATTCATAATCTCCCGGCCAAAAATCTCTCTCTCAACCATCAACCTCCATTTGTTATCACGAGGTATGACAGTATCACACATATCATAAATAGCAGAATAATGAAACAGAGCCTCTCTAAACCGCGTGGCGAAGAAGGGGGAATTATATGATCCGTTAGTGATGGATTGAGTAAAAATATCTGGATTTATCTTCCTGATCAAATGCAGGACTGCATTTCTAGGACTGTTCACTTCAATAGACTCATCCAGTAAACTCTCAAACCTCATGTGACAGTTCACAGCAACTATCTCGTTGCTCTCAATTTTAAGGGCTTCAACCTGAATGGTTTCCCAGTTCCTCGATGCTATGGCATTGTACTCAAAGGGAACATTGTAGCGCCTACAATAGTTAGCCAGACAGCGACCGGTCTCTTCAATTTTTTCTGTGGGACGAAAGCCAGGTTGGGGAAACTCTATCCCTGTGATCCTCAGCTTGGGAGGTCCACCCTCCCTATTTGACAAAAACTTAATAAGAATTGACCACTGGAAACCATATAGGATGCCAAAATCAATAACATGGACGGTTTCTGCCTTTGCAGCTGCTTCCATAATCATTTTATTTTTGAAGTAATATGTAAACTTCTTGCAAGGGGTGGTGGAAAGGAAAAGCTGATATGCCTTGAGAAACTCAGCAGCAGTGATCCTCTTAGGGGTCAGAAAAGAATAAATTCCTTGTGCACCTGTACCATCCCCAACCAAGCGTGCCTCGAGGCCATTGGCAAAGTAATGAGCCAGCCTCTGTGATGCATCCCCAGAGGGAGAAGAGTGCTGCCTAATCTGCTTTAGCAATTCATTGGCAGTTCTGTTGTCATTGGCATACACAGATTGTGAACACATCATCAGAAGATTCCCCAGATCTACTGTTTCCTTCTTCTTCCCTTGATTCTTAGGACGACTCTTCCCTCTACCTGGCTCCTCAGCTTTCACTGCTCCATTTTGCAAATAACTGTCTTCAATAGACAGTTTTTCCATGCTCAGAAACACCCGATCAATAGCATCTGATAAGTCACTCTCATCAGCAAGGGAAAGTGTTGATTGCTTGATACTTCTATCTTCTTCATCTTGTTCTTCTCTGGTGTCTCTCTCATCTCTGTCGTGATTCTTCCTAGTCTTCAACCCATACAAATTCTCTCCCAAATTATGAACTTGGCAGTTTCAGAGAAGTCATTGTCTTCCAGGGAAGGGTCCTTCAATGAAGGATCCGAGACATACAGTATGCTCTCCTCTTCATCGCCAACTCCGGGAAAGTTCGGCTCCATTGTAACAGTCAACAACAACACTCAAGTCGCTTTTTGTTCTGCTCAGAAAGAGAAAGAAGAAGCAAGCATGAATGTATTCATAGAACATGAACACTAATGGAAAATTGAGAAATCAACTGATTTGATATGTTTCTGCAAAAGGATTGGAACCGTAAGTTTATAGTGACAATCACAAAGCAAGAAACAGCAACAGTAGGCAGTAGCAGCAGCCCTTATAGTCATTCATAGGGATAATGCCGCGAACCTTCGAACTTGGAAGGAGGTGTTATTGTTGTCAAAAAAGAGGGGCGTGTAGGTACCGAATATATGAATACTATATACTACGTTAGTAACATTACTAGTATGCATAATGTCAGTTACAGTCGTATAATAAGGTGCTGGAACTGGAATAACGAGATACTTTAGGATAATAACGCGCGCAGCTCTTTAATATACCATGAGTTTTGAATTATTTTTTTTTATACTGTAATTCTAACTTTTCTTGCCACATAAATCTTTAATTATTAAATGAGAAGTTAAATATGTAAATTTCAAAATATTAAATGTAATCCTTTTTCATTTGATTTTTTTTTATAAAATATTAAGATGATTATTGCAAAATATTATAAAAATAATATAGCATTGTTCATTTTAGTTATTTCAATTTTTTAAATAGGATTTGAAAAATTATTTCAGTGAATAAAATAAATTAAATATTTCAGATTCTATAATTGGCAAAGTTTTTTATTTAGATTTTATGACACCAGCAACAAAAGTCTTGTTCCACTTAGTGATGTTGGCTTTATAGATCACATTTGACTCAATTAAAGAGCATTTTTTCAAAAATATTATTTATCATGAGATATATAACCATTTTTTCCATGTTATTTTTTATTTCCCTTTCCTCTTGTTACATGACTAAAAGTTAGGGATAGAAATAAGTCAAGCAATTCTATAGGAACTTATGGCCTAGCTTATATCAAACCTAGGCTAGGCCAGACAGTTTTAGTGAATAAAATAAGTCTAGACTTTTATGAAATCCTATTTGATTAAAAAGATTAGACTTAGGTTATTCAAAAAGTCTTTAAGGCATTTCAAGATGACATATTTAAGTAAATATAAATAATATTTTCTGTTAGTATAATTATTAAATTAATTTTGTTATTATGTTTTAAAATCGTATATTTGTTCCCCTTTTTAAATATTAAACATGTTGACTTATATAAAGAGTCAAACATGATGGATAAAATTATGCTTTCTTTAGAGGTTTTATTCCAAAATATATGTTTAAATAAGTTATCATGAATGTTAAAATAGACCTTAAAAATAGGCTTATATCATATAGACAAGTAAGACTTAACTCTTATAAAACTTAATTTGCCTAATTTCACCCTTGTCTTAGGCTTTTAGTAGTTGTGATTTTAATCTTTACAATTATAGTTTATTTTATATAAATTTTCCTCATCGACTTATTAGTTAATTAGCCTATTTAGAGATAGGATAGGTCTATTTAAAATATTTAATATGAAATATGTCTTTAAATAAGTTAACAGACCAAGCCACACTTTCAAAAAAGTCAAGTTAAGCCTAGAAAAAAGCTTATGACAGGTAATATGTTTGGCTTAAGTCTTGAATTTTTTAAACTGACCAGGTCTATTTAAGCAGAACTTGTTAGGCTTAACCTATTTCCACCTTTACTAAAATTCATCTTAGCTAGAAGCATCAAAAGCCATTGTTAATTGAAAAATATTAAAAATTGGGCAACCAAACAGCATGCAATTTATAAGATCCAATGAAGTTATATCTTGTTAAGCATTGTTAGAAGTTCTATTGGTGCAATTAACGCAGGGAGTGAAGGCTAGGAGAAGCTGACATTTGTCAGCATTCGTATCTGACTACTATTCTATTTTATACTATTTATGTAGCAGCAAAAGATAATACATATTACCGGACAATTTTAGAGATGCTATGAGTGGAAATCATGAGTTTCACAGAAGTTGCTGTAATAAAACAAAATTGCAAGCAAGGATATCACCCAAAAAAACAAACTGAACATAGTCATCTGCTTCAAATTAATCACATCTTGCTAATTCAGTAGCTAATTTGGCTCAAAAGAAAACTTATCCTGCAAAAATAATTTACAAATTTATATAGAAGGGTGTGAAATGCCTAATACATGTTGGTTAGATAGAAAATAACTCAATATTATGATTGCAAGTACTCGGGCAAACATGCTATAATGGCCCTCCTACTCTAATATGCCCTCCTTATCAATACCACTACAGAAATTGCATGACATTCACAAGTCTCAATTCTACCAGAAAATTCGTGTCATAATTTTACCAAGTAACTTGGAGCAAAGCTTGGTACAATCTTCTTCACAGAACCTGAAACAATGTCACAAACAAAATAAGCTTCACCATTGCAACATGGTGAAATACCTCAAGACTCAAGTAATCAGCAAGTGTTAGTAGGACTATAACTCGAAGCTTTAACAGGGAAAATAAGAAGTGGAAATAGTAAAAGCCAGTTAGTGATTCTTAGAATCATACCTTTATAGTATGAGTTCTGAACCGAGTCCAGTAGCATCTCATTATGCTGGCACCCAACAAGTGGAAGCACACAAAATGCGGCCCTTCCAACCTTGAAGCATCCAGTTGTTATCTTCATCTAAGACAAAATCTCTGTGGTACCATTTCCTTAACTCAGTCCTCAATTTGGCCATTAATTCTTCATCCAGTGGTAGCTGCTTGAAACCAGCCTTTGTATTCCTAACCAGCCACTGTTTGTAGGCCTCAGGCCTCTCAATCCTCTCAGAAGCATCACATGCTATAACATTCATAATCTCCCGGCCCAAAAGCTCTCTCTCAATCATCAACCTCCTTTCGTTTTCACGATGTTTGATAGTGTCAAGCAGATCATAAATAGCAGAATAATGATACAGAGCCTCCCTAAACCGTGTGGCAAAGAAGGGAGCATTATATGATCCATTAGTGATGGACTGAGTAAAAATATCCGGATTTATCTTCCTGATCAAATGCAAGACTGCATTTCTTGGACTGTTCACTTCAATAGACTCATCCAGTAAATTCTCAAATCTCGTGTGACAGTTGACAGCAACTAGCTCGTTGCTCTCAATTTTAAGGGCTTCAACCCGAATGGTTTCCCAGTTCCTCGATGCTATGGCATTGTACTCAAAGGGAACATTGTAACGGTTACAATAGTTAGCCAGACGGCGACCAGTCTCCTCAATTTTTTCTGTGGGACGAAAGCCAGGTTGGGGAAACTCTATCGCTGTGATCCTCAGCTTGGGAGGTCCACCCTCCCTATTTGATAAAAACTTAATAAGCGTTGCCCACTGGAAACCATATAGGATGCCGAAATCAATAATATGGACGGTTTCTGCCTTGGCAGCTACTTTCATAATCATTTTATTTGCAAAGAAATATGTAAACTTCTTGAAAGGGCTGGCAGATATAAAATCTTGGTGTGCCTTCAGAAACTCAGCAGCAGTGATCTTCTTAGAGCTCAGAAAAGAATACATTCCTTGTGCAGCTGTACCATACCCAACCAAGCGTGCCTCGAGGCCATTGGCAAAGTAATGAGCCAACCTTTGTGATGCATCCCCAGAGGGAGAAGAGTGCTGCCTAATCTGCTTTAGCAATTCATTGGCAGTCCTGTTGTCATTGGCATGCACAGATTGTGAACACATCAACAGAAGATTCCTCAAATCCACTGTTTCCTTCTTCCTCCCTTGTTTCTTTGAACGACCCTTCCCTCCATCTTGCTCCTTACCTCTCACTGCTCCACTCTGCAAATAACTGTGTTCACTACACACGTTTTCCTCGTTTACAAACACCCGATCAATAGCTTCTGACAAGTCACTCTCATCAACAAGGGAAAGTGCTGATTGCTTGTTACTTCTCCCTCCTCCTCCTTCTTCTTCTTCTTCTTCTGTGGTGTCCGTCTCTTGGCGCTCGCGATTCTTCCTACCCTTCAACAAGCCATTAGAATTCTCTCCAAATTTATTGATTGCTTGTTCTCCCTTTGAATGTACACCAGTTACAAGGTTAGGCCCTGGAGGAAGAAATTTACTAGCTTCCTCCAAGCCTCTCCTATACTGGGAAACAGAATCAACATCATTGAAAATATTCTGTGCCAAGAGTTTGGCAATAGAAGAATCCAAATCACTAACAGTAACTGAAGGCGGTGGTTGAGAAAGAGAATCTGGAGAAAGGAGCTTCAGATTGTTGGTGGTTTTAGCTTCGGGAATGGGAACAAGGAAGTGTTGATTGGGGGAAAGAGGTAGGTTGCCGGCGAGAGCGTCGTAGAAGGATTTCTCAGTAACTTGCAAGGTGAGAGAGTCGTAGAATGGCCTCTGTTCAACGTTCTCTTCCATGAGGATTTGGCTAATGAACTTGGCAGTTTCTGAGAAGTCGTTGTCTTCAGGTGAAGGATCCATCGTTGGAATATCAAGCGAGTCTGAGAGATACGGTATGCCCTCGTCTTCACCAAACAGGTTATCAACACCGGGAAAGTTGGACTCCATGGTAACACTCAACAACACAAATAGTAAGTGTTTATTCTGTTCTGAAAGACAAAGCAGCGGTTGCAACACCAGACAAAGCAGAGGGTGAAAAATTAAACGATTTGATATGGTTATGGAAGCGAAGCAAGCAGCACCAGACATGTAATATCCACTTTTTCTATTATCAGAATTATAAAATTGATTAAAGTAAAAATTTAATGGTAATGCACTAACGGTATAAAATAATCAACAGTTGACATGACTTATCATATATAATAGCTTGTGATTAAATAATGATATAAAATTATTTTACATTTTAAAGTAATTGTAAGAGATAATTTAATTTAATTTTATGAAAAATTTAATTAATAAATATGTGTGATTTTCTTACGTAAGTTTTGATAGAAATTTTTTATTGAAAATGGAATTGTATTGCATACCGATATAAAAATATACTGTAAAAAACAGTCAATAAAAGTGAAAATTTTTAATCATAATTAATTTTTAATAATTATAATTAGACTTCTATAAATTTTTTATTTAATTCTGTTATTGTTATTAAAAAATAATAATATTTTAACACGATTTCAAATAATATGATTTTAGGAGTTCTTTGAAAAGAATTTTGAAGACATTTTTTTTTTCTATCCTGTCATAAGGCCAAAAATTGTAATCACCCTCAAATTATGCTGTCGGTACGCTTTGCATTTCTTCACGTCGTCAGAATTGGAAGACAACTTTATTTGAATAGCAAGTTGACCAAAATCAATTCAAAAAGGAAGAAACTCTTGTTATAAATGGAATAAATTACACAATTTTTTCTAAAATTTGCTCATATTATATTTGATATATTTCTATTTTTTTATATTACTTTGAGCTCCTTAAAGGAGTCGTGTAATGTTTTTACTGCTTAAGAGGGGATTGAGGGGAGGTTGACGTAATGAAAGCTTAAAAATTAAGAAATTTTTTATAGAATTCAAAAAAAGAAGGGTATCGAATATAATAAAAACAAACATAAAAAAGAATGTAATAAACTTAAAAACTTTAAAATTATCAAACAATTTTTAACTTTAATTTTAAGGTTCTTATTTTTAATTTTAAAATATTTAATATCTAAAAAAAACAAGTCAAGCAATACGCATGACTTTCTCTCCTTTTACAAACTTTACATCTAAAAAAGTTTAAAAGATGATTTTTTTTAAAAAATTATAATAATAATAATTATTATTATTATCTCTTAATTTCTATTCATATTTATTATTTAAAACAAATTATTGTGAATTATTTTAAGTAAAACTTTATATTTATAAAATTATTATTTGTAATTGGGCTTAATCAAATTATTATCAATTTAGAGTATTATATTATTTATTTAGTAGTAATAAATGTATGTGGCATTGTGATCCCCCTTTTAAGTTATATATATATATATATATAAAGTTGGCTTAATAGTTCTTTCTTTTAATGGCCTTGGAGTGTTGTGGGAGTTAAAATTCCACTTCCAACACTTAGTGAAAACTTTGGTGGTGCAATTTAGTCAGGGAGAGAAGGCTAGGAGAAGCTGGCATTTGTCAGCATTCGTATGACTATTCTAGTTTATATATATGTAGCAGCAACAGATAATAAATATGAAGTTCTTTGATCAGTGGAACAAATTACCAGGAAATTTTAGAGATGCTGAGTGGAAATCATGAGTTTCACAGAAGTTGCTGCAATAAAACAAAATTGCAAGCAAGGATATTACCGGAAAAAACAAACTGAACATAGTCATCTGTTTCAAATTACTCATATCTTGTCAACTAATTTGGCTCAAAAGACAACGTATCCTGCAACAATAATTTACAAGTTTATATAGAAGGACGTGAAATGCCTAATACATGATGGTTAGAGAGAAAATAACTCAATATTATGATTGGGCAAACATGCTATAATGGCCCTCCCACTCTAATACGCCCTCCTTATCTTATCAATACCACTACAGAAATTGCATTACATTCACAAGTCTCAATTCTACCAGAAAAGTCGTGCCATAATTTTACCAAGTAACTTGGTGCAAAGCTTGGTACAATCTTCATCACAGCACCAGCAGGTTAAGCAAGTAGGTAGCCAGACCAAGGATACCAGAACCTGAAACAATGTAACCAGCAAAATAAGCTTCACCGTTGCATTACAGCAAGCTGAAATATCTCAAGACTCAAGTAATCAGCAAGTGTTAGTAGGACTATAACTTGAAGCTTTAACAGGGAAAATAAGAAGTGGATAGAGTAAAAGCCAATGACTGATTCTTAGAATCATACCTTCATAGTAAGAGTTCTGAACCGAGTCCAGTAGCATCTCATTATGCTGGCACCCAACAAGTGGAAGCATACAAAATGCGTCCCTTCCAACCTTGAAGTATCCAGTTGTTATCTTCATCTAAGACAAAATCTCTGTGGTACCATTCCTTTAACCTAGTCCTGAATTTGGCCAT
Organism: Pueraria montana var. lobata; assembly: GCA_026413185.1. NCBI lineage: Eukaryota > Viridiplantae > Streptophyta > Magnoliopsida > Fabales > Fabaceae > Pueraria > Pueraria montana. The sequence goes on from CM048654.1 coordinate 11,133,745, forward strand.
CAATTCCTCATTCAGCGGGAGCTGCTTGAAACCAGCCCTCGTATTCCTAACCTGCCACTGTTTGTATGTCTGGGGCCTCTCAATCCTGTCAGAACCTTCACATGCTATAACATTCATAATCTCCCGGCCCAAAAGCTCTCTCTCAATCAGCAACCTCCATTCGTTTTCACGAGGTATGACAGTATCACACATATCATAAGTAGCAGAATAATGAAACAGAGCCTCCCTAAACCGTGTGGCAAAGAAGGGAGCATTATATGATCCATTAGTGATGGACTGGGTAAAAATATCTGGATTTATCTTCCTGATCAAATGCAGGACAGCATTTCTAGGACTGTTCACTTCAATAGACTCATCCAGTAAATTCTCAAACCTCATGTGACAGTTCACAGCAACTAGCTCGTTGCTCTCAATTTTAAGGGCCTCGACCTGAATGGTTTCCCAGTTCCTCGATGCTATGGCATTGTATTCAAAGGGAACATTGTAACGCTTACAATAGTTAGCCAGACGGCGACCAGTCTCCTCAATTCTTTCTGTGGGACGAAAGCCAGGTTGGGGAAACTCTATCCCCGTGATCCTAAGCTTGGGAGGTCCACCCTCCCTATTTGATAAAAACTTAATAAGAATTGGCCACTGGAAACCATATAGGATGCCAAAATCAATAATATGGATGGTTTCTGCCTTTGCGGCCGCTTTCATAATCATTTTATTTGCAAAGAAATATGTAAACTTCTTGAAAGGGCTGGCGGAAATGAAAACCTGGTATGCCTTGAGAAACTCGGCAGCGGTAATCTTCGTGGAGGTCAGATAAGAATACATTCCTTTAGCATCCATACCATCCCCAACCAAGCGTGCCTCGAGGCCATTGGCAAAGTAGTGAGCCAACCTCTGTGATGCATCCCCAGAGGGAGAAGAGTGCTGCCTAATCTGCTTTAGTAATTCATTGGCAGTTCTACTGTCATTGGCAAACACAGATTGTGAACACATCAACAGAAGATTCCTCAAATCCACTGTTTCCTTATTCCTTCCTTGTTTCTTTGAACGACCCTTCCCTCCATTTGGTTCCTCAACCCTCACTGTTCCACTCTGCAAACAAATGAGTTCACTACACAAGTTTCCCTCATTAAGCAACACCCGATCAAAAGCATCTGACAAGTCACTCTCATCAACAAGGGCAAGTGCTGATTGCTTGTTACTTCTCCCTGCTTCTTCTCTGCTGTCTCTCTCTTCGCGCTCATGATTCTTCCTACTACCCTTCAACAACCCATTGGAATTCTCTCCAAATGTATTGATTGGTTGTTCTCCGTATGAATCTAGACCAGTTACAAGGTTAGGCCCCGGAGGAAGAAATTTGCTAGCTTCCTCCAAGCCTCTCCTAAATTGAGAAACAGAATCAACATCATTGAAAATGTTGTGTGCTAAGAGTTTGGCAATAGAAGAATCCAAATCCGAGACTCCATGGTTAACAGTAACTGAAGGCGGTGGTTGAGAAAACTGAAAAGCAGAAACAGAAAGAGAATCTGGAGAAGGGAGCTTAAACTCACGAGAATTTTCATCTGAAAAATTGTTGTTGCTACTGCTGCTGGTGGTGGTGGTGGTTTCAGCTTCAGGACTGAAAACAAGAGGGTGTTGATTGGGGGAAAGAGGTAGGTTGCCGGCGAGAGCATCGTAGAAGGATTTCTCAGTAACTTGCAAGGAGAGAGAGTCGTAGAATGGCCTCTGTTCAACGTTCTCTTCCATGAGGATCTGGCTAATGAACTTGGCAGTTTCTGCGAAGTCGTTGTCTTCAGGTGAAGGATCCATCGTTGGAAAAGCAAGCGAGTCAGAGAGATACGGTATGTCCTCGTCTTCGCCAAACAGGTGATCAGCACCGGGAAAGTTTGACTCCATGGTAAGTAACACTCAACAACACTGAAATAGGTTTTGATTTTGTTGAGAAAGACAAATCAAAGCATGAAGACAAAGGAAGAGTAATTGTATTGTTGGTTTGGAAAAAAGGAATCCCGTGAGGTGAGGTGAGGGACGGCGAAGGAAAGGTGTTACTTTATAGTCACAAAGCAAAGCAGCAGGCAGCCCTTTTGACTATTATGAGCATAGGGATAGCGCCGCGAATCTTCGCACAAGGAGTTCAAACTTCAAAGAGAGTGTTACTGTTATCGTTGCCCATGTGAATACTAGATACTAGAGATACTACTAGATGGGTTTGGCTAAAGTAGAATTGATTTTGGTGAGGTACACGTAAGAATTTGTGTCTTACCTGCTTCAGAAGGTTAGTCATGAATTTTTAACTTGTTGTAGCAGGTTAGCCATCATGAGAAAAAAAATATTTTTTATTTAAAAAATAAAATTATATAAAATTATTATAATAATTTTTTTTCTTTTTTTAAAAAAGTGGAAACCACCGGAAAAAAGTGGGAACCACTAGTGGTGCTTGAACAAATTACCTACTATAATAGATTGGTTAACCGGAAGAAAAAAAATCATTTTTTTATTTCTCTTATGCTCTATCCGGAGAAAAAAAATAAAAAAAATATTTTTTAATAATTTTTATATAATTTCATTTAATAAAAAAATGATTTTTTTCTCCCGATTAATCAACCTATTATAGTAGGTAATTTGTTCAAGTACCACCGGTGGTTCTCACTTTTTTAAAAAAAAAAAGAAAATTTTTATTCTAATTTTTATTATAATAATTTTATATAATAGGTAATTTGTTCAAGTACCACCGGGTGATTCCCACTTTTTTAAAAAAAGAGAAAATTTTTATTATAATAATTTTATATAATTTCATTTTTTAAATAATTTTTTTTTAATTTCTCCTTATGGCTAACCTGCTACAGCAGGTTAAAAATCCATGACTAAGCTGCTGCAGCAGGTAAGACACAAATTCTCACCGGTGCCTCACCAAAACCAACTCCACTTTAGCCAAACCCCTACTACATTTAGGTGCATAAGATGTTGGAAGTTCTGTCCAAAAAGAAAATTTGCTAGAAGTGGAACAACCAGATATTTAAGCCTAAAAGCATCTATTTTTTATTATATTAAACTAATAACATCTAATTTGGTTTCCTAAGTGCATGTTTGGAATGGTGTTATGTTAGTAAATATTTATTTATTTTTAATTTAAAATTTAAAGTTATTATTATATTTAATCAGTTTTGTTTTTTAAAGATTAAAATAATAATACATTTGTTTTCAGTTTTTTTTGTTGTTTCCGTAAAAGTGGAATCCTCCACTACCTATTTTCAAGGAAGCCATTTGTCTCAATTTTTTTTTCTAACGTTAGTTTTTGGCACACGTTAAGGATTTTTTTCCGTTATTTTATTTTCTTAACGTTAAGCCTTTTTACGTTGCTACATTGCCTTAATTATTTGGTTTGTTTCTTAACATTACTTCTGTTGCTGCACGTTGAGGCTATTGCTTGCCTATATATTTAGCTTCTTGCTCACTAAAAAATACGAGACAGTACACTAGTAACGAATACAAATACATCTATCTCTCTTTTACAATATTCTATTACTATTAAAAATATCTTGGAGCGGTGTTCTTTAGTTCGGGGATCTTTCTCTGCACTAGATTGATCTATCGGGTTGTCGTATCTTGGGAGAGGAGCGCATCAAATTCTAGTACTAGTGCAGTGGGGGCGTTTTCTCTCTAAGGATAGCTCACAACGTGCTTCAACCCAAACTACCCTAAACTCATCTTCTGAATTTATTTTACTCTTTGTTTGCTTTATTATTTGTTATTTACTGCTTGTTTTTATTCGGAAAAAATAAAGTTGTCTCATCATTAAGTTTCTGCTTCTTTTGCTACTAATATTTACTAACAATCTTAGAGAGAAAAAATTCTTCCTCTTGTTCTTTGTTTGTTCCTTTTCTAGTAGCAATATGTCTGCCATGGATATTTTGAAATCTTTGTCAAGTAAGCCTGAAAAATTTAACGGTGACAATTTCCTTAGCTGGCAACAACAAATGAAATTTTGGCTTACTGAATTGGGTTTGTTTTCTGTGATTCTTAATGGACAATCTGAAAAAAGTTCTGAGAAGTCTTCTGATCATACTAGTGATGTTTCTGAAAAAAGTTCTGACAAGTCTTCCGATGGTTCTTCTGGTGTTGACTCTAGTGATAAAGATATCTTGTGTCATGGTCGTATTTTAAGTGCTTTGTCTGATAATGTTTATAAAATCTTTTGTCATACTAAAACTGCTTTTGAATTATGGAATGGTCTTGAACTCAAGTATGGTTCTACTGAAAAAGGTTTACGTCGATATTCTTGTGAAAAAATGATTCATTTTCAAATGGAAGATGGAAAATCTTTTTCAGACCAAATTCATGAGTTTGAGAACAATAGTTATGACATGAAGATTAAGAACATTATCTTGCCTGACATTATGCTTGTTAGCCTCTTGATTTCTAAGTTGCCTCCTTCTTGGTCTGAATTTGCTAGAAGTCTAAAGCATAAACCTGATAGTTTTACCTTGGACGATTTGTTGATTTCCTTGCGTATTGAAGATAAACATTGTCTTTCACAAAAGAATTTTCAAAAATCTCATTTTCAAGCTAAGGCTCATCTAGTAGAGAATTCTAGTAAGCCTAAGCCTAAGTCCTTCAAAAAATCTGGTTTTAACAAAAACAAGTTTGGTAAAAACTCCCACTTCTCTAAAAATAAAAACAATGCTTTTAATAACAATAATAGGCTAAAGGGTAAAATTCAGGGGAATGAGTCCTTTTACTTTGTTTGTGGGAGAACAAACCATCTTGCTAAAGATTATTTTCAACGTCGTTGTCAACCTAAAGAGAATGCATCTAGTTTTGGTCAAAGGTCATCTTCTCAGCCTCAGGCTAATGCTATTACAGCTAATGCTAGCTCTGATTCTCCATCTCACAGGTATCATGTCACTAGCCCAGAGTTAAATATTATTTATAACTCAAATGATTGGTGGATTGACTCTAGAGCTAATGTTCATGTGTGTGCTGATAAAAAATTATTCTTTTCATATCAGGAATGTAGCACACGTACTGTGAGCATGGGGAATGGGAGCTTAGCACGTGTTCATGGTCTAGGCCGAGTAGAGTTAAAGTTGTCATCTGGGAACCGTCTCTTTTTAGATGAAGTTTTTCATATTTCTGATATTAGAAAAAATTTGATTAGTGCCGCCTTGTTAGTCCAACAAGGTTTTAAGGTTGTTTTTGAGTCTAATAGAGTTGTAATTTCTAAACATGGTTCTTTTGTTGGTAAAGGTTACATTTGTGATGGGTTGTTTAAGCTTAATCTCATGTCCTCCTTTATTAATAAAAATTCTAGTATTCCTTCTTCATCTGTTTCAAATGTTGAATGTTCTGATACTTGGCATGGTAGACTTGAACATCTTAACTTGAATTCTATTAGACAAATGATGTCTCTTGATCTTATTCCTAAATCTTCTATTGAATTGAAACAGAATTGTGAAGTTTGTGTTCAAGCTAAACAACCTAGAAAACCTTTTCAAAATTCTATACAAAAAGAAACTTGTTTGCTTGAGCTTGTTCATAGTGATATATGTGATAGCAATGGTGTGTTAACTCGTGGTGGAAAAAGATATTTTGTCACTTTTATAGATGACTTCTCAAAATATTGTTATGTGTATTTAATTATTCATAAAAGTGAATTTTTTGATAGATTTAAAATATATAAAGCGGAGGTAGAAAACCAATTAGAAAAGAAAATTAAAATCCTTCGTTCTGATAGAGGTGGGGAATACACTTCTAATGAAATAGGTGAATTCTTTGAATCACATGGTATTATTCATGAAGTTACTCCACCTTATGCTCCTCAATATAATGGTATAGCTGAAAGAAAAAATGGTACTTTGCTAGACATGATAAATGCTATGCTTATTAGTTCTAGTTTGCCTGATAATTTATGGGGTGAAGCTCTTTATACTGCATGTCATATTCTTAACAGAATTCCCTATAAAAATTAAGAGAAAACCCCTTATGAATTATGGAAAAATAGAAAACCAAATTTGCAATATCTCAAAGTGTGGGGGTGTCTTGCAAAGGTGAATGTTCCTATTAATAAGAAGAGAAAAATTGGACCTAAAACAATTGATTGTGTCTTTCTTGGATATTCTTTGCATAGTACTACTTATAGATTTTTAGTTATTAATTCTGAAATTGCTGATATTTCCAATAATACAATTATGGAATCTAGAGATGTTGTTTTCTTTGAACATGTTTTTCCTTTGAAAAATAAATTGTCTAAACCTGTTTTTAATGCTTCTAGTTCTGTTTTACCTTCTAGTAGTAATGCTAATAAGGATGTTGAACTTAAACCTAGGAGGAGTAAAAGATCTAGAAAGGCTAAGGATTTTGGTCCTGATTTTTGTTCTTTCTTGCTTGAAGATGATCCCAAAACTTATAATGAGGCAATGAGGTCCATTGATGCACCTTTTTGGAAATAAGCTATTAATGAAGAAATGAATTCTCTTAAAAGCAATAAAACTTGGTTTTTAACTGACCTTCCCCCTGGTTGTAAAAGTATAGGTTGTAAATGGATTTTTCGGAAAAAACTAAGAACTGATGGATCTATAGGAAAATTTAAGGCAAGGCTTGTTGTGATTGGTTGTAAGCAAGTAGAAGGTGTAGATTTCTTTGATACATATTCTCCTGTTTCTAAAGTTACTACTATTAGAGTTTTGATTGCACTTGCTTGTGTTTTTAATTTAGAAATTCACCAAATGGATGTAAAAACTGCCTTTTTAAATGGTGACTTGGAAGAAGAAATTTATATGAATCAACCTGAAGGTTTTGTAGAACCTGGAATGGAAAATAAAGTATGTAAGCTTGTTAAGTCTTTGTATGGTTTGAAGCAAGCACCAAAACAATGGCATGAAAAATTTGATCAAGTTGTTTTATCATATGGTTTTCAATTTAATAATAGTGATAAATGTGTTTATGTGAAGCAATTTGATGATAATTCATGTGTTATTCTATGCCTTTATGTGGATGACATTTTGATATTTGGTAGTAATTTGCATGTTATAAATGATGTGAAATCTTTCTTATCTAAGAACTTTTAAATAAAAGATATTGGTCCTATTAATGTTATTTTGGGCATTAAATTAATAAAAAATAATCATGGCATTGTTTTGACACAATCACATTATGTTGAAAAATTATTAAAGAAGTTTAATTATTTTGATGTGAAACCTGTTTCTATACCTTTTGATTCTACAACAAAGTTAAAGAAAAATACAGGTGAAGGTGTATCTCCTCTTAAATATTCTCAAATTATTGGTTCATTGTTACATTTGACAAATTATTCTAGACCTGACATTACATATGCAGTTGGTAGATTAGGAAGGTATACTCATAATCCTGATCATTCTCATTGGATTGCATTAGAAAGGGTATTTAGATACCTAAAAGGAACCATTAATTATGGCATTCACTATACACGTTTTCCTGTTGTTATTGAGGGGTTTAGTGATGCAAATTGGATTTCTGATTCTGATGAAACAAAATCAACTAGTGGTTATGTCTTTACTTTAGCTGGAGATGGAGTATCATGGAAATCTGCTAAACAATCTCTTATTTCCCGCTCTACTATGGAAGCTGAAATGATTGCCTTAGATACTGCTAGTAGTGAAGTTGAATTTCTTAAAAATCTTTTATGTGATTTGCCAATGCTTAATAAACCTATACCTCCTATCTCTATGCATTATGATAGTCAAGTTGCTATTGCTAAAGTTACTAGCAAGAACTTTAATGAAAAAAGAAGACACTTGAGAGTTAGACATAAGTCTATTAGAAATTTGATATCTCATGGTGTTATTTCTCTTGACTTTGTCAGGTCAGAAAATAATCTTGCGGATCTGCTCACAAAAGGGTTGACGCGTTGTTAGTTGCTATTATTACTTACTTTTCAAGTAGTTTTTAAGGCAATTATCTATCTTTTTCTCTCAGTTGGAGTGTTGTTTTACTCAATTTCTGTTAATATTGCAATTTAGTTAGAATTTTTTTAGTTTTTCTAGTTTTATGGTTATGTCTTAGTGTTTTGCCCCACTTTTTGTAGGAATTGGAGATTGAAGTTGAAGAACACATTTTGGAGCTGCATTCTGAAGCTTTGGAAGCAGTGGAAGGTCTTTTGCAGTAGCAATCTGTTGAAGTGCAGAAATTTCCAATCAGCCAAGCCAAAATTCCAGGCTGAGCCAAATGTCACTTTGGAGAAATTCTGCACATGTATATAAAGGACTGACCCTCAGAAGTTCAGGAGCTTGGACATTTTTCAGTAGCAGTTTCTGTAGCTCGTTTTGTACTGTTTAGTAAGAGAGAAAAGCTCTCTCTTTAGTTCTTAGTTTTCTCTTCATCTCCTTCCCCTCCATGTGTATTTTCCAGCTGCTCATACCCATGAGTGGCTGAGTTCTGTAGTTGTTAGGGGTTAGATGTAACCATTCTCAAAACTCTCTTGTATCTTTTGATATTATATATATATTCTGCATATTTGTGTTTAAAGTTAGTATTTTGCTTCTTTTCTTAGAGCTTGTTGTGGCTTGATCACCCATAGCATGATCCTTGGACATGACTGTTGTTGGGAAACACTTTCGCTGTCTAGAACTGAAGCAATATACCTCATGAACTTCATGTCTAGGAATGGAGCTTAGTTCATGGGTTATCTTGTGGTCTCTAGACTTAAAGCTAGTTGCTTCGTTAAGTTGTTGAGGAATCAAGGCTTGGGGGAGTAATCTAAGACTCTCTGCACCTAAGGAATTAGGGCTGAGAATGTTTTAATGACTGATTTTAACATTTAAATGCAAATGGAATGTATATTGTGTGCATGCAAGAAGAGAGTAGAGAATGGTGAGATCTAACCCCTGCAACATCTTCATCTATCTGTTTTAACCTTTGTCTACTACTGTGTTTTACTTTAAAATCACAAAAACATCTTTTTAATTTCTGTTATGCATTAGTTCTGTTATAATCTTTCACAAAACCAACCAAAGTTTACGTTTTTATCGCTTTCTTGTGAAAACCAGTTCAGCCTAGCTAGTATTTATGTGAACATTGCCTATATCAAGCAAATCCCTTGGGAAAACGATACTTGGACTTATCCATTTACTACTTGTTCGACTGGTGCACTTGCCAATCCGATTAACAAGTTTTTGGCGCCGTTGCCGGGGATTTGCATCTGAATATTAGGCAACTTCACATTCATATTATCCTAGGCTTTATTCTTTATTCTTTTATTCTTTGCATTTTTATTTCTGTTGTGGTTGTTGTTTTCTTGTGCTAACTTTCTGTTCTAGTGTTCTGTTTTCTTTTTCTTTGTTTATGCACACAAGAAGTTCAGCTGATCCTTTGTATTTCGACCCGGAGATTGAGAGGACAGCAAGACTTACCAACAGCTGGACGAGGAAGAGGAAGGCTCTAGAAAGACTTGCTAGCCAAGAACCACTATCTCCTGTTTCACCAGATCTGTCTTTGACATCCATTCCTGAAGAAGAAGAATTCGCAATGGCAGAAGAAGGGGAAGTGAATCAACCAAGGCGTACTTTGAATGATTATTGTGCCAACACAGGGCCGAGATTCTTCAACACCATTGCCAGACCAGAGGTGCAGGCTCACAATGTTGAAATGAAGGCATCTCTTATCCACTTGATTCAGCAAAACAAGTTCCATGGTCTTGACCATGAAGACCCTTATGCTCATTTGACTACTTTTGTTGATATCTGCAACACTGTGAAGCTACATCAAGTTAATGATGATTATATCCAGATCAGTCTCTTTCCATTCTCTCTTGATGGAAAGGCAAATGATTGGTACAGAGCCATTCCTCCTAACACTCCCTTGACTTGGGACGAGCTGGTTGACAGATTTTTGAACCGTTTCTTTCCTCAATCTAAGATCAACCAGAGGAAGACAGCTATCTCCACTTTCACTCAAGGAGCTGATGAACCCTTGTGTGAAGCATGGGAGAGATTTAATGGCCTGATAAGGAAATGTCCAGCTCATGGTTTCAATGAGGCAGCTCAAATCAACACCTTCTTAGTTGGACTTAGACCTCAAACCAAGCTTATGCTTGATGCTTCAGCTAGAAGCAAAATCATGTACAAGACACCGGATGAGGCTAAGGAAATTATTGAAAATATGGCCTCTAATGACTATGAGGTGCAGCATGACAGAACTCTTGTGCAAGTGCAGAAGAGAGGAGTTCTGGAATTAAATTCTCAGGATGCCCTCCTAGCTCAAAATAAGCTTCTCACGCAGCAACTTGATGCACTCACCAAGCAACTTGCTAAGATGCCTCAACAACTCCAAGGCTTATAAGCTATTCAGTCCAACACTCAACAAGTTCTTTGCTGTGAACTTTGTGGAGGTGGCCATTCAAGTGGCCAATGCATCATGCCACTAAGTTCCCAAGAAGAAATCAATTATATGGGGAACCAAAACCGGCAAGGCAATTCTTATGCTCAACCTTTTAATCAAGGTTGGAGAAACAACAATGCTGGTTGGAAGCAAGAAGTTGGCCCTTCGAACAGACCTCCTTACCAAAGTCATCAACAATACCAACCTCTTTATCAAGACCGTGTTTCTAAGTTGGAGGATACTCTCAATCAATTCATGCAAGTCTCTCTAACCAACCAAAAGAACACGAATTCTTCTATCAAAAATATTGAAGTGCAGATGGGACAATTTGCTAAAGATTTGGCAGAACTTAAGAGTGGAGCATTTACAACCAACACTCAAGCAAATCCCAAGGAGCAATGCAAGGCTATAACTACAAGGAGAGGTACAATTGTGGGAGATTTGAGTAGAGAGAAAAGTGAGCAAGAGGTAGTTGTGGAGGATGTAAAAGATGATGAGGAAGAAAAAAATGAGCTGAGTGAAAAAGAATTGAGTGAGAGTGAGAAAATCAGTGAGAAAAATGTAGAAAAAAGTGAAAACAGTGAGGCGGCTGAGCCAAAAATGACTAAACACCAGAGGGTGCGAGAAGAGAAGAAGAAGAAGGAGTCAAATTTTGTTCCTCCACAAGGATTACCCTATCCTCATGTGCCAACAAGGAAGGACAGAGAAAGGCAGTTTGCACGTTTCTTAGACATCTTCAAGAGATTGCAAATCAATTTACCTTTCTCGGATGCACTTGAGCAAATTCCAACTTATGCCAAGTTCATGAAGGAACTCCTCACCAAGAAGAAAAAGTACATTGAGAAAGATACAATTGAATTAGAAGCTGGATGCAGTGCTATAATTCAAAATCCATTGCCTTTCAAGCACAAAGATCCTGGTAGCTTTACCATTCCCTGCACCATTGGAAATCTGTCCATTGGAAAAGCTTTGTTAGATTTGGGAGCAAGCATCAATCTTATGCCACTGTTCATGCTTAGCAAAGTGGGAGATGTAGAAATCAAGCCTATAAGGATGACACTTCAACTAGCAGACCGTACCATTAAGCTTCCATATGGAGTTGTTGAAGATTTGCTAGTGAAGGTGGACAAATTTATATTCCCAGCTGACTTTGTAATTATGGATATGGAAGAGGATGCTGAAGTTCCTCTCATTTTGGGGAGGCCATTCATGATGACAGCCCGTGCCTTGATTGATGTTAGTGATGGCAAATTCAAGATGAGGGTGCAAGATGAAGAAGTCACTTTCAATGTGTTTGAAGCTATGCAGCACCCTAGTGAAGATAAATCATGCTTTAGAGTGGATATTCTTGATGAAATCTATACCACCTCTAGAAAGCAAGTACCTAGTTCCTCTCCTCTTGAGAAAGCTTTAATTGATGCATTTGAGTTACTCAATGAGGAGGAAGAGAAGGAAATTGAGGAATGCTTGAAAAGCCTTGATACTTTGAAGGAAATTCCTCCAAATGAAGAAATTGTTGAAAATTTAAAGAAAGATGAGAAGGTGGAGGAAACCAAGCCTGAATTGAAGGTGTTGCCTCCACATTTAAAGTATGTGTTCCTTGAAGAAAATGGTGGCAAACCAGTCATCATTAGCAATTCCTTATCTGCTGCAGAGGAAGAAAAATTGATTGAGGTTTTGAAAGCTAACAAAGGAGCCATTGGATGGTCTATCTCTGATCTCAAAGGGATAAGTCCTTCTTATTGCATGCATCGGATCTTTATGGAAGATGATTTTAAACCAGTGGCTCAACCTCAAAGAAGACTCAATCATGTGATGAAGGAAGAAGTAAGAAAGGAAGTCTTAAAGCTCTTGGAAGCTGGATTGATCTACCCTATATCCGATAGTGCATGGGTGAGCCCTGTGCAAGTTGTTCCTAAAAAGGGGGGCATGACAGTTATCCGCAATGAGAAGAATGAATTAATTCCTACAAGAACTGTCACGGGATGGAGAATGTGCATAGACTATAGAAAGCTCAACAAAGCAACAAGGAAGGATCATTTTCCCCTTCCTTTCATGGATCAAATGTTGGAGAGACTAGCTGGTCAAGCTTTCTATTGCTTTTTGGATGGTTACTCTGGCTATAATCAAATTGCTGTGGATCCTCAAGACCAAGAGAAGACAGCCTTCACCTGTCCTTTTGGAGTCTTTGCATATAGGAAGATGCCATTTGGGCTATGCAATGCACCTGCCACTTTCCAAAGGTGTATGCTAGCTATCTTCTCGGATTTGGTGGAGAAATGCATAGAAGTCTTCATGGATGACTTTTCTATTTTTGGTGGATCATTTGAATTGTGCTTGTCAAACTTGGAAATTGTTTTGAAGAGGTGTGCTGAGACAAATCTCATCCTTAATTGGGAGAAATGCATTTTATGGTGACCGAATGAATTGTTCTTGGCCACAAAATTTCAGTAAGAGGAATTGAAGTTGACAAAGCCAAAGTAGATGTAATTGAAAAGCTCCCACCACCAGTAAATGTGAAAGGAATTCAAAGCTTCCTTGGGCATGCTGGATTCTATAGGCGCTTCATCAAAGATTTTTCCAAAATTGCCAAACCATTGAGCAATCTGCTGAATAAGGACACACCATTTAATTTTGATGCTGAATGTTTAAATGCCTTTCATTTTTTGAAGTCTAGTTTAGTCTCTGCTCCTATACTCACTGCACCTAATTGGAAAATTGATTTTGAACTCATGTGTGATGCTAATGATTATGCAGTAAGGGCTGTTCTAGGCCAAAGAAAGAATAACATTTTTCATCCCATACATTATGCTAGCAAGGTGCTCAATGAACACCAAGTGAATTATGCAACAACTGAAAAAGAGTTGCTAGCAATAGTGTATGCTTTGGAAAAATTTCGTTCTTATTTAATTGGTTCCAAAGTAGTTGTGTACACTGATCATGCTGCAATTAAATACTTGCTGTCCAAACCCGATTCCAAGCCTAGACTCATTCGTTGGGTTTTGTTGCTGCAGGAATTTGATCTTGAAATTAGGGACAAGAAAGGAAGTGAAAACCAAGTTGCTGATCACTTGTCATGGCTTGTGAATGATGAGGTGACCACTCTTGAGAAAGAAATTCTGGATGAGTTTCCTGATGAGAAATTGCTTGTGGTGCAAGAAAGGCCATGGTTTGCGGATATGGCTAACTATAAAGCTGGTGGAATCATTCCAGCAGATATGAATTGGCACCAAAGAAAGAAATTTTTCAAGGATTCTCGACTTTATGTGTGGGATGATCCTCATTTATTCAAAATTGGAGTTGACAATTTACTTAGAAGGTGTGTTGCTAAGGAGGAAGCAAGGAACATCCTGTGGCACTGCCACAATTCACCTTATGGAGGGCACTACAGTGGAGAGAGGACTACTGCAAAGGTCCTCCAGTCTGGATTCTATTGGCCTACAATTTTTAAAGATGCTCATGAGCATGTGCAAAGCTGTGATAAATGCCAAAGAACCGGAGGGATATCAAGAAGGAATGAGATGCCACTTCAAAACATTCTTGAAGTAGAGGTCTTTGATTGCTGGGGTATAGATTTTGTTGGCCCCTTACCTTCATCCTTCTCCAATGAATACATTTTGGTGGCTGTTGACTATGTTTCAAAGTGGGTAGAAGCTGTTGCTTGCCCCACAAGTGACTCCAAAATAGTCATTAAATTTCTCAAGAAGAATATCTTATATCGGTTTGGTGTTCCTAGAGTTTTAATCAGTGATGGAGGCTCCCTTTTTTGTAATGCACAATTGAAGAAAGTCTTGGAGCATTATGGAGTCAAACATAAAGTAGCTTCTCCTTACCATCCTCAAACCAATGGTCAAGCTGAGGTTTCAAATAGAGAAATCAAGAGGATCCTTTAGAAGATAGTTGCTTCTTCAAGAAAGGATTGGGCTGTAAAGCTTGATGATGCTCTATGGGCATATAGGACTGCATTCAAGACTCCAATTGGCCTATCTCCATTCCAAATGGTCTATGGCAAAGCTTGTCATCTCCCTGTGGAATTGGAGCACAAAGCTTATTGGGCTCTTAAGTTCCTTAATTTTGATCAGTCCTTGGCTAGTAAGAAGAGGAAGATCCAACTTCATGAGTTAGAGGAGATGAGACTCAATGCATATGATTCTTCAAGGCACTACAAACAGAAAGTCAAGGCCTATCATGACAAAAAGCTTGTGAAGAGAGACTTGCAGCCTAATCAAAAAGTTATGTTGTTCAATTCAAGGCTGAAATTATTTCCAAGCAAGCTTAAGTCCAAATGGTCTGGCCCTTTCATCATTAAGGAGGTGAAGCCTCATGGTGCTGTTATTTTGGAGGATCCTTCAACAGGAAGAAACTGGACAGTCAATGGTCAGAGATTAAAGCCCTATTTGAGGAGTGAAATTGAGAGGCTGACCACAATATTGCATCTAAGTGATCCTTGAGGTCACCAAATGTCAAGCTAATGACATTAAAAGAGCGCTACCTGGGAGGCAACCCAGTTTTCTTACCATTTTACTTCTGCATTCTGCATTTTGAAGTGTTCAATTTAGTTAGTTATGTGTTTGATCATTTAGAGTTCATGTGTTTTATCCTTGTGTGAATCTTGTGTGCTGTTTGTGTTAATTTTGTTTCTTTGTAATGTGATCATTTAGAAGCATCATTCTGTAGTTGCATATGTCCCATTTAGCTGTTACAGTGCAGTACTTAGGCTTATTTCTGCATAATTCGCATTCTGGTCATGTCTGTGCAAGAATTATTGCTCTTAAGTGACTTTTGGCTAAAGCCACTGATACTGGCTCCAAGCCAAAACCACTGGAAGCAATAAATTCAATTCCATGCATTTTTTAGTCTAGCCACGTTCCATGGTTAAGCCAAAAGCCACTTTGTGATCCCTGTCCAAATTCGAGCTTTCTGCCAAGCCATGCCTCATGGCCAAGCGGTTTTCCACTTATTCAGACCCTCTGATCTTTTTCAAATTTTTCCCGCGTTCCAAGACCTTTGATTTACCCCATAACGTCTCCATCTTTCCCTATCACGTTTCCCTATACCCACCACTGTTACCTTTTCCTATTCACCTCTCTTCTCCTCCAATCACGTCGCCTCACCCTCCTTCCCCTCCAATCAGAATTTTCTGACACTTTATTACAGCTACCTACCCTCTCCAATCAGAATCACATTTTCACCTTTTCCTACCCTTTCCCCACACCCTCACGTCTGCCCCTAGACTCCCAACCCTTCAACTTTCCACTCAGTCCTACTCTTACAATCCCATCATACCTTTAAGCTTGCAACTTGCTTCATCCCTCAACTCAGCATCCATCACTAGTACTGTGACTCCTCCCTCTCAGTCTACTCCCCATCTCCACCTCGAGCATCGCCGTTTCTGTCCACGCGTGAGTGTTTCTTCCGCGATTTCTGCTCGCTTGTCTATTGTCATTTTCATCTCTTTTCTGGAAAAGATCCTAGGATCCTTTGTTTTTCATGAATGTGTTGTTCTGTTATTTTCTTTTTATTTTTCTCTGTTGCAACTTTTGGAAGCATATGCATTGTTTGGTTATGTTTGTGTTTTCATGTTAAAACTTTGACCTTTTGTGTGTGAGTTTTCTATTCTCTTCCCTTTTCGTTGACAAAGGTCAAAGCTTTTGTTAGAACCTTCTTTTCTTTCTGTAGTTTTGAAGCTTCCCTTGAGAGGGTATGTCTTTTTCTACCTCCTTTTGTTGAAAAAGTGCAGGCTTGTTGCGGTTTACTGTTGTTTGTGCCTTTTTGGGATATCTTTCCCTTTTTGGAGGTAGTCACGTGTTTGTTTCCCTTTTCCCCTTATGTGTTTTCTGTCCATCTTGTAGGAAAAATTCTGTTATTCTTTCTGTTTTTCCTTTTTCAGTTTCTGTTCTTGTTTTTAATGTTTGGATCTGTGTAGATCTTGTCTTTTTCATTATTTTCGGGACCACTGATGGTTCAAGTGCTGGTTTTCTGTATTTTCTTCGAAGGTTCTTATTTTCTCTGTGTTTTGGGACCACGTTTTGGGTCCCTATGTTGTTGTATCTTGTTTAATATTTTTCTGTTTACTGCTGCTTCTGTGTGCTAAAGGGGAGCACATGGTCCTTTGTGCATTCTCTGTTTTACCCAAAAAGCTCCCCTTTGTCCTTTTCTTTTTCTTTTTGTTTTTCTTCTTGTTTGCACGTGTGTTTTTCACTACCTATGAACTGGGACCACTGTGTCTTTCTTATTGGATTTGTCACGCACCAGTGCTGGAACTACATCTCTCTGCACAATTGTAAAAATATCAGATTAAGTGGAATTTGGCGAAGCCATCCTGTGGATGCTAAGCCAAATTCCCTGCACATTGCTGTGTGCATTTTCTGTTCCTGCATTTGCATGTGACGAAATGTCCTTGCTGTTTTGTGGATTCTCAGTTCTATATTTAGCTTTTCATCAATTCCTTTTTCTGTTTTTCTTTTCTTTTATACGTGTTGTGTTTCAATTATGTTGTGATTTCTGTCTTAACTTATTTTTCTGTTTCTTGTTTCTCATTTGTGTCACTGACTGATTTAATTTCTTGTGCCTTCTGTTCTATTCTGTTTTGTTTCTGTTCTGTTTTGTAGCATGGCTCCTAAGCACAAGCAACCTGCTGATGACTCCACCCCCTCTGCCAAGAAGCAAAGAGTCACAAGGAGGGGTTCTTCTTCCCGTGCTCCTCCTCAAGCCTCACGAGAAGATGATGAAGTGCAGGAGATTCCACCCCCACCACCGCAACCTCAAACTCCTCGTGAGCCCCTTCAGAAGAACCGCTTCCTTGCTCCTCCTAACCAAGAGCGTTTCAAGAACAATGCCAATAGAAGCTTGATTAAGGAGCGAGAAGTGCAACTGCTGGCTGGAGATTTCCAGGAGATACAAGATGAAATCGTTCGAAGGAAGTGGCAGAAACTTACCAACTTCCCCCTCAAGATCAATGAGGAAGTGGTGCGCGAATTCTACGTGAATGCTATTCCCAGGCGCACCAGCGATCCTACCCGTAGGTCTTGGGTGAGGGGTTGCTTTGTCTACTATGATGCTCTTTCCATCAACCGGTTTCTGGCCAATGACTTCACCGACCCCAACAACCAAGACTGTGGCTATTTCTTGATGTCTACTAGGAGAACCCCTGTCACCAACACTGCTGTGAGCAACAGCCTTTGCATTCCAGGCCACTCTTTTGTTGAAAATGACGCGGGGAAGGCCCTACGCTTCAAGAGGGTAGCTTTGAAAATCATATCTCAGATTTGGGCCTCATTCCTCTTCTCTAACATTACACCTACCACCCATACTTCAGAGCTCAGCATGTCACGAGCCTTCATGGTGTACTGCATCATGAATGACATTGACATCAACATTGGGAGGATAATATCAAGAGAAATCCATAAATTTGTGACTGCAAAGGCTCCTACCTCCCCTCCAAGGCCTCTTGGCTTTCCAGCCCTTATCACTGCTTTATGTGAGAGCCATGGAGTGAATGTCCACCGTCCTCCCCTCCTTAACCTCTGGGAACCACTCAACATGCGCTTCATTGACCAGCATTGCCGCAACCCTGCGGAAGTGGATGGACCTCAGCCTCCCATTCCTCCTGCTGTGGAGCCATTTAACAGATCCCAACTTGCCTCTGCTTTTATTTTCCTTTTCCAGCAGCTGGCAGCGGTTCATCGCGGCCAACAAACTTTAAATTCTTCCATTTATTATTATCTAACCCCTGCAGCACCACGACCTCATGGTCGTCTCCATTGGCCATCACCTTTTGAGTTTGAAGCTATCATTGCATGGCCTGGGGACAAACCTCCTTTTTTGGGGGGTGCTGGAGCTGCTGATGCCCCAGATGGTGCTGCTGCTGGAAATGATGCAGCTGCTGCTGACCAAGGAGCAGAGGAGGAGGCTGTAGTAGAGGAGGAGGAAAGTGAAGTGGATGAAGAAGGAACTGAAGAGGAAGAAGAGGAGTATGGCAACTCTGAGGCAGAGGAAGATGATGATGTTTGATGGGGGGATTTGTTTGTTTAATCCCCGTTTTACCAGGACAATTTAATTTTCTGCTTTTATTAATTCAGTATTTTAATTTCAATGCATGGTTAGTACTTTGTGGATTGCTGTTAGTTTAGTTGTTATTTTGGTAATGTTGGCCAAGACCTCGTTGTTTGCTGAACTTGGTACTTTTGTTGTGTTTGCAAGTTTAATGTTAATGTTGTGGCTGTTTCATGGTTTTAGAAAAATCCCATCGTTCGTTTTCCTAGCTTGCTTCCCGCGCTTTTCAAAAGAAAAATGCATTGGCAAAACCTTGATTTGATCAATTTTTGTGGTTGCGCGTTTCGTTAGCATAGCTTGGATGCATGTATGTTTTTGAGAAAAGTTTCAAGCATGATTTGATTGTGAGGACATATTTGAGAATGTTTGAGAAATGATTCTTGTGAGTTGTGTGTTGTCTCAAATGATTATGAGTGCCACCTTTGGCACGACTGTTGGTTTTAAATAATTCTCTTGTGATGATTCTTGCACGTTAATAAAGAAATGATCAAGGCAAATTTTGTTTGATGATTGTAAAGCCTAGAGCCAAAAAGCCTTCCCTGTTTCTATCATCCTTTTTGTGCAGCCCCTTTGAGCCTTAATTGAAATTAATTTCTGTCATGATAACCCAAGAGCCTAAATGAAAAACAATTCACTTTCCTTACCATTGGATAGGAGAGCAATTGCATGTGTTGGGTTTAGAATAAGTTTGGGGGAAATCTTGCATGAAATGAAGAACTTGGGAATAATTGTAGGTCACTTTCATTCAATTAAAAGAAGTGTCACAGCTGTGTTTAAAAAAAAAGAAAAGAAAAAGAAGATCAAGGGAAACAAAAAGAAATAAAAGTTGTGATACTTGTTGTGATTGTAGTGGCATGTTTTTGAGTTTAAAGTTGAGAAATGCAAGGAGTTGGTATCTTTACCATTGTGAGTAAATAAGAGGGATTGGGAAAATCTGAAAAATTCATTGATTGCTCTCTTTATCTCATGGTGTTTTGTCTATCTAGAAAAACCAATTTCTTTTCAAGCCTAGCCACATTTCAGCCCTTGATCAAGTCCTTGTGATCTTAATTTGTGTGCATAATTTTGTTACATTGAGAAGGAAAGCAAAACTGATTTGTGGTTTCCATTGTGTGTTGACTGTGAGAGATTTCAGCACCTAAATCAATTGGTGCTTGAGTGAGACACTTGAGTGAAAAGAATCAAACATTCTTGGATTTTGTCAAATTGTGATTGTTATGCTTGGTTCATTTCTTAAGAAATTAGGTACTTGCATCCTTGTTATGGTTTCGGTTTAAGGCACCATGCTTGAAATTCGAATCATTGGTTTGGTCCTATTCAATTCTTAGATGGAAGATGGTTTTGGATTTGTTAGGATGGGATTGATCTTGATCCATGATTTCTGTTTTAGTGGTAGTTATTTTCAGTTTAGTTAGTTAGTTAGTTAGTTGTCTTTTGCTTGAGGACAAGCAAAACTCCAAGTTTGGGGGAGTTGTTAGTTGCTATTATTACTTACTTTTCAAGTAGTTTTTAAGGCAATTATCTATCTTTTTCTCTTAGTTGGAGTGTTGTTTTACTCAATTTCTGTTAATATTGCAATTTAGTTAGAATTTCTTTAGTTTTTCTAGTTTTATGGTTATGTCTTAGTGTTTTGCCCCACTTTTTGTAGGAATTGGAGATTGAAGTTGAAGAACACATTTTGGAGCTGCATTCTGAAGCTTTGGAAGCAGTGGAAGGTCTTTTGCAGTAGCAATCTGTTGAAGTGCAGAAATTTCCAATCAACCAAGCCAAAATTCCAGGCTGAGCCAAATGTCACTTTGGAGAAATTCTGCACATGTATATAAAGGACTGACCCTCAGAAGTTCAGGAGCTTGGACATTTTTCAGTAGCAGTTTCTGTAGCTCGTTTTGTACTGTTTAGTAAGAGAGAAAAGCTCTCTCTTTAGTTCTTAGTTTTCTCTTCATCTCCTTCCCCTCCATGTGTATTTTCCAGCTGCTCATACCCATGAGGGCTGAGTTCTGTAGTTGTTAGGGGTTAGATGTAACCATTCTCAAAACTCTCTTGTATCTTTTGATATTATATATATATTCTGCATATTTGTGTTTAAAGTTAGTATTTTGCTTCTTTTCTTAAAGCTTGTTGTGGCTTGATCACCCATAGCATGATCCTTGGACATGACTGTTGTTGGGAAACACTTTCGTTGTCTAGAACTGAAGCAATATACCTCATGAACTTCGTGTTTAGGAATGGAGGTTAGTTCATGGGTTATCTTGTGGTCTCTAGACTTAAAGCTAGTTGCTTCGTTAAGTTGTTGAGGAATCAAGGCTTGGGGGAGTAATCTAAGACTCTCTGCACCTAAGGAATTAGGGCTGAGAATGTTTTATTGACTGATTTTAACATTTAAATGCAAATGGAATGTATATTGTGTGCATGCAAGAAGAGAGTAGAGAATGGTGAGATCTAACCCCTGCAACATCTTCATCTATCTGTTTTAACCTTTGTCTACTACTGTGTTTTACTTTAAAATCACAAAAACATCTTTTTAATTTCTGTTCTGCATTAGTTCTGTTATAATCTTTCACAAAACCAACCAAAGTTTACGTTTTTATCGCTTTCTTGTGAAAACCAGTTCAGCCTAGCTAGTATTTATGTGAACATTGCCTATATCAAGCAAATCCCTTGGGAAAACGATACTTGGACTTATCCATTTACTACTTGTTCGACTGGTGCACTTGCCAATCCGATTAACACGCATCAACAAGTACTTGAATCGTCGAGGGGAATGGGACTAAAGCCCATCAATTAGTTGCAACAATGGACACCCAACTTCAAATGAATGGCGATCCCATGAATGGAGTTCAATGGGTAACAACGAAGTTGTTGTTGACTAAAGTACACCAATTTATTTTTGTAAATTTTTTTATGTCTCATTCCTGTGGCAAGGTGTACTCTAAATTGTGGCAATAATAAGGTTGAGGTATATTCATATATATTATTGTGTTTAATTTAAAATACCTCTTAATGAACCCGATGGCAGTAGTTGTAGGGGTGTGGGTCACAAACCACCCTTTGAGGGTTCACCTAGTGAGTGTGGTGGTGGGACCGCCACTGCGAGATATGGGCAACTCTCTAAGTGACACTCACGAAACAAGATACATACGCAAGGCCATAACGCACACCCACTGATTAGAACTCAAATGAACACCTTTATTGTATCGTGTTGTGTTCTAAAGCCTGGTTAAAGGGGATGTGGTTCAAGACAACCTAGTCACTACATTTTCCTCAGGTGGAAGTTCATATGCACTAGGTATAAGGCTCAAACCCGGAAGGTTCCTTGTACTAAAAAATACAGTGTCTTATGCTCCATTAAATTTTTTTTTTATATATTGTTTTAGTTCTTTAAATTTTAAATTAGTGGGGGAATGTTAGTAAATATTTATTTATTTTTAATTTAAAATTTAAAGTTATTATTATATTTAATCAGTTTTGTTTTTTAAAGATTAAAATAATAATACATTTGTTTTCAGTTTTTTTTTGTTGTTTCCGTAAAAGTGGAATCCTCCACTACCTATTTTCAAGGAAGCCATTTGACTCAATTTTTTTTTCTAACGTTAGCTTTTGGCACACGTTAAGGATTTTTTTTCCGTTATTTTATTTTCTTAACGTTCCTTTTTACGTTGCTACATTGCCTTAGTTATTTGGTTTGTTTCTTAACGTTACTTCTGTTGCTGCACGTTGAGGCTATTGCTTGGCTATATATTTAGCTTCTTGCTCACTAAAAAATACGAGACAGTACACTAGTAACGAATACAGATACATCTATCTCTCTTTTACAATATTCTATTACTATTAAAAATATTTTGGAGCGGTGTTCTTTAGTTTGGAGATCTTTCTCTGCACTAGATTGATCTATCGGGTTGTCGTATCTTGGAAGAGGAGCGCATCAAATTCTAGTACCAATGCAGTGGGGGTGTTTTCTCTCTAAGGATAGCGCACAATGTGCTTCAACCCAGGCTACCCTAAACTCATCTTCTGAATTTATTTTACTCTTTGTTTGTTTTATTATTTGTTATTTACTGCTTGTTTTTATTCGGAAAAAATAAAGTTGTCTCATCAGTAAGTTTCTGCTTCTTTTGCTACTAATATTTACTAACATGTTACACAAAAACTACATCAAATTATCAAAACAATGCAAAAGCCAAATTGATACACATCCAAAAATCATGAATCAGTAGGATGCAGCGTCAATGCAAACACGCGCTAACTCCAAAAGTATAGTCAGAATAAAAGATAGGGTTAACTAAATTTTTAGTCCATAAACTTTTTCAAAATTCGATTTTTAGTCCCTAAACTTTAGTTTGACTGGCTAAGGTTCCTAAACTTTTTCAAAATTCGATTTTTAGTTCCTAAACTTTAGTTTGACCGGTCAAGGTGCCTAAACTTTTTAAAAATTCTGTTTTTAGTCTCCAAATTTTTTAAAAATTCGATTTTTAGTCCCTAAAATCTCATTAATTCAGGGACCTAAAACTGAATTTTTAAAAAGTTTAAGAACTTTGACCAGTCAAAATTTTGTTCAAATTTTGTTCAAGGACAAAAAATCAAATTTTTAAAAAGTTTAAGGACTTTGACCAATTAAACTAAAATTTAGGGACTAAAAATCGAATTTTGAAAAAATTTAGAGACTAAAAACTTAATTAATCCTAAAAGATATGTTCCGAAATCAAGTGCTATGTATTGTTAGAATTATCATATTTGAGAAATTATTCGTCTTATTAGTCTCTATAACATACATATTTTTCTTTTTCAGTCTTTAAAAAAATTATCAGTTTTAATTCTTGAAAAGTTTGATTTTTTATTTTTGGTCTTGATTATTTTATTTTAGTCTCTATAATATTTAGTCAATATTGAAATAATTCTTGTAATATATTGACTATATTAGAAAATAAAATTAATATAGTCGAAATATTAGGAAGACTAATGTAATATAGACAAAATTGTAATAATTAAAATTAAACAATAAAGAGTAAAAATAAGGATTCTTATTCTTTTAGAAATTAAAATTGATAATTTTTTTTATAAAGGCTAACCTAAAATAAAATATTATTTAAAACCAAAAAAAAAAAAAATAGTTGTTGTTTACTGGCCACCTGCACAGCCTATGGGATGGCGTTATTTGGTTGCCAAGCCAAGACTTCGTTCTTCCATGCAGTCACAACGCCAGTAGACAATTGCAAACAAGTCTTCTCTTTTTAGACTTTTCAGACTTGGTTTGTTTTCTCCGTTCTACTGTTTACATTTAATCATTTTTAAAGACAAATGTTGACAGATTATTAGTGATTGAAAATAAAACGTTATCATTCACAGTAACAGATAAATTGTGGGGAAAAAAAAGAAAGAAAGAGAACAACTATTTTTAGCATAAAAAGAAAAGGACACAAGGTTACATGAGAAAGAGAATATGCATAGAAGTTATCCCCTCTTAATTATGAAGACTAGACTTTATAATACATTGATGGATAACAATACTTGACCATGGCCCTTACGAGAACGTTGTGCATCCAGTAAGTGTAGGATTTATGTCTCCGTAGTTCAACTTTTAGACCAAAAATCTCACTATCTCAGGATTCTGCTGCTTATTGCTGCCTATCAAAAGAACTCAAGAAGAAAGAGTTCAACATTTAAATGTCATTCACATAGCACAAGTTATCAGTTATATTATACACACACTTATGACTTACCAATTAAAAATATTCCGAGAACTGAAACTGAACTGTGCTATGTCATTCCATTAGCAGGGATCAGCTTCTAGAATATGTCAACCATAAGACTTTTGGAAGTCCATGTCTCCCCTACAAACTCATGAAACGCTTCTCCTAATTAACTACCTTGGTAAGAACATTGTCAAGGCCTATGCAGGCACCCAACAAGAGGAAGCATAAACTACTCGGCCCTTCCAACCTTGCAGCATATAGTTGCCATCTTCAAGAAGCATGAAATCACTGTGGTACATATCTTTCAACTTGCATCTTAATTTGTTAATGAGATGTTTATCCAAGGGCAGTTGCCTAAATCCAACCCTCATGTTCCTAACCTGCCATTGCTTGTATGTCTCCGGCCTCTCAACCCTCTCACAACCCTCACAAGCTACAATATTCATTACCTGGCGCCCAAAGAACTCTCTCTCAAACATCAACTTCATTGGATCTTCACGAGCAACATTGGTATCAAGAACATCAAACAAAGTAGAATAATGGAAAAGGGCCTCCCGGAACCGTGTCACAAAGAATGGAGCACTATAGCTCCCATTGACAGTAGCATGTATAAAGATAGCGGGATTTGCCTTCCTTATTAAATTTAAAACAGCATCCCGGGGACTATTCAACACAACTGTCTCATCAAGTAGATTTTGAAATCGAAACATAGCATTCACTGCAAGAAGTTCATTTTCCTTTATCTTCAAGTCCTCAATTTTGATGGTTTCCCATTTCTGAGCAATGGCATTGAACTCAAATGGAACATTAAAGCGATCACAATACCTTGCAAGGCGAACCCCCGTCTCTTGGACTCTCTCTGCTGGCCTGAAACCAGGTTGTGGGAGCTCTATCCCTGTAATGCGCAGCTTGGGAGGCCCACCAGGTCGTTTTGATAGACGATAAATAAGAGCTGGCCACTGGAAGCCATAACGGATGCCAAAATCTATAATATGAAGAGTTTCAACTTCCTTGGCTAGATGCAAAATTGTATGGTTTGCAAAAATGATCGAAAGCTTCTTGAATGGACAGGCTGAAATATACATTTGGTAAGCTTTCACCATGTCCGCTGCAGAGGTTCTTTTGTGAGATAAAGCAGTATAAATCTGAGTGCCGGTGCCAGCCAACCGTGCTTCAAGGGCATTTGCAAAGCAATGGGCCAGCCTCTGAGTCCCATCACCCAGCGGAGAAGCATGTTGCCTTATCTGCTTCAATAACTCTTGAGCAGATACGCGATCATCAGAAGAAACAGCTTGTGCACATAGAATCAACAATGTCCTCAGATCCACAACTCCCTTCTTGTTGCCTTGTTTCTTAACACGGCTCTTCCCACCACCAGACTTGTTTGTTTCTTCTAATTTACCCAAGGAAGGTCCATTAGGAAGGTCTGCATAACAAATACACGAAGGAGCTGGCTCATTTCTGCACCTCGTGCCCAGCAGTACCTTATCAAGCAACTCTGATATCTCACTGTCATCAATGTACACAGCTGACTGCTTGTTGCTTCTCCCATCTTGTAAATCTGCTTCTTCATCTTCCCGCTCGTGATTCTTCCTTCCTCTTGACTCAGCAGAAATTTCATCTCTCTCGGCCTTAATTTCCACCTGCTGGGGAGGAACCATTCTAAAAGAGGGGTTCTCCAAGTCAATAACCAAAGGATTCTCTTTAGGCAGGAACTTATTGGCTTCCTCCACACCCCTCTCAAATTGCAGTACAGACTCACTCTTGCTAAACAAGTTTGTTGAACCTGGATCCAAAAATGCAGCCGCGGAACTTGCCAAGAATTCACTATTGGTTACAGTGAAGTTACTCGTGGTGTTCATTGAAGATTGGATTGAACTGGCCTGGAAAACAAAGTCAGTAGGAAAAGTAGTTTGCAGTATGGAAGGCTTGTAGTCAGCAAGATCAACATTACTCCAGTGCAACTCAAATGAGTTATTTGTGCTAGTTGTTGTACCACTGCTTCCATAATCACTGAAGCTACTGTCATCAGGGCTGTCCACGTTGTGATAGTTTTTGATTGAAGAAGATGAAGGGTATGTCTCACCAATGACCTCATAGAATGATTTCTCAGCAGCTTGGAGAGCCAAGGAATCATGGAACATACACGGCTTCGCCTCCAAGTCCTCTTCCATAAGCATTTGATTTATGTAGCGTAGGACAGTTTCAGAAAAATCAATCTCATTCTCATCCAATGTAGAGTCTTCATCGGTAGACAAGGAAAAAGATTTTTGAGCAGCGTTTGGATCAGGTGGAAGAATAAACGGGTTATCCATGAATCCAAATTCAAAGGGTTTCACCATCCCATTTACAGGGTCAAGGAGCTGATCCTCTACAACAACCGTGTTAGGCACTTGGTTGGGTTTAACACCATTGATGAAATTGGACTTGAAATGAGGATCCATCAAGGTGACAAAATTGAAAATTCAATTCACCCCTTCTATCAATCAATACTGTGGATTGAAAAAAGAGAGAAAAAGAAACTAGTTTGTTAATTACCCCATGAATCCAGAACCATGTCATAGAGACAGAAGCATTAAGACAAAAAAAAGAAGAAATTAGGATTTATTTATGTTCAAACATTCAAAAGTTATAATTAGTTGTATATGTTAAGGAAGCTTGGGGAAACATTAGTAACCCTAGGAATGAGTGATTTAGGGGTAATTTATGTGTACGGAAGTAAAACCAGTGAGTTTCCATAGCTGATGGACACAAGGAAGAAAGTAAGATGCGTCAAAGAAGAAAGAGAGAAAGATGATTTATTAATTAATAATAATAATGATGTAAAAAAAAAAAAAAAAAAATAGAAGAGAGGGAGAAGCAACCTGTGATGTGAATGAGAATTGAGATTTTCTTTCTTTCTTTGCTTGCGTTGGTGGCGAAGACAAGAGTCATTGGGTCAGAGTCATAACTGAGACAGATCATAGAATGTTGAGACAGACCCAAAACCAAACCCCTTTTGTGAGTCCCGTCTTCAACCACAACCAGTTCCAACTTGAACGTGTTTGTGAGCGAAATGATGAGATTGGCCTATGCTCTGCACCTTTGAAATGCAAATGTTGGCTAAGGTGGGGTGCTGTTCAGCAATAGAAACTTCTTCCTTCCTATTGACGTGTACCACTTTAATTCTTGTCTTAAGTGATTCTTGTTTTAAATTACGTCTAGAAGTCTATGTTCTTAAATACTTACATGTCTTGGGATGGATTAGTAACAAAGTAATTTTGTTAGATAAATGTTAACCAGTGTCTTTAGAACACTGGTTAAGAAATTAAAAAGAAAAAAAAATTTATTGAGAGACGAAAAATTATGCTGTTTATTATTTTTTTATGTTCTCTTATAAATTTCACAATAAATATCTTTCTCTTTTAATTTTTTAATCAATGTCCTAAAGACACTTGTTAGCTAGACCCATTTTATTATAGGCAAAGATGTACTGTAATATATTGTTCATGAATGATGAATGTATGTTAAAAATTTTACACTTGTCATTAACCTTGGTCAATACTTATGTCTTGGTCTGGTCCAATGCATAGCTGGCAGGCGTGGGTCACCAGACTTGAATAATACAGAAGCAAATGAAAAATTAATACATATTTTTTTAATGTAAATTTAATATCAATTCATAATTCATAACTAATGTAAGCAAATTCCCGCGGGTCACAGAGCCATTATTTGGTTCCTTTGCTTATTGGTTTAGCTGAAAGACCCGAGATTTGTCAGCAAATTATCCAAACATCCATAAATAGAAGCACTCCTTTTTCTTTTTTTTTTTATCAGCAAAAAAAAGGTATATCATTATATAAGGTACCAGTAGTACTAGGAAATACTCCAAAAAGTTTTGTACTAAGTTTGGGAGTCTAATCCCCTCTACATTCCCTGAATATTAAATATGTGCAGTAGCGTAAAAGCCAGAAACCCAATCGTGACACAGGCCCTATAAAAAGCCCTGCCATAAATTTTGCACCCACCACTAAGACAAAATATTAATTACATAAAACAAGAGATGGAGCCCACTGTATCCTCAAATACCCCAATATATTAGCACAGCATTGTTCTTTACAGAATGCACACGCCAGGATTGCACTGCCAAGTTGCGAAGGAGTAAGGAAAATCCTTTGAGAGAGTTTTCAACCATGCCCATGAGTAGAATATTATGTCTGTCATCATGCTCTCTTTGTTTGCCACCTTACCTTCAAATATGCAGCTATTTCTGTACCTCCATAAAGTCCATGTTATTGTTCCCCAAACTACATACCATCTTTGTGATTCCTTCAAGGTTTTACAAATAAAGTCATGTTGTGCGAAATGTACCAAAGGATCATGGGGAAAGACAGAACAAAGACCCACCCAACCTGCACATTCTTTCCAAATACCCTGTGACAGATCACATGTAAACAGAAGATGTGATAAAGATTCTTGACATGTATTGCAAAACGGGCAAACCATTTCGTTGGGCGAAAGAATAATATTCCTGCGTGCCAAATTGTCCCTTGTAGGTAGCTTATTAAGCATGATTCTCCATATTAAGAAAGCCACTTTCGGTGGTACTTGTAACCTCCAAATCAGTGAGAAAATGGCTTCATGTTGTGCTTGTGGTCTTGAATCTGTTAGCACCGTATAAGCTGATTGTGTTGTGTACATTCCAGATTTTGCAGCCTTCCACCACCACGTGTCATGTGCTTCAGGTCTAAGCATCACAGAGCTCAGTAAATTGTGAAATGTATCGACCATATTTTCTTCCCACATAAACCAGTCCATGCGCCATTCAAAATTCCACCTCCAAATTTGTCCATCCCAACACCCCATATCACCAATTGAGCAAAGTTGTTGGTTAGAGTTGAGGAAGAGTCTAGGGAACCTTGCAGCCAGACTTTCCCCTCCAATCCAACCATCTTGCCAAAATTTGAAATTGTCCCCCCTACCCACTCTCCACTCAACTTTTTGACCAAACCAATTTGTAGCATCCCACCCCCCACAAGTCTTACATAAGTCTCTCCACCAAATAGAAGAATTGGTCTTCCTCTCATCAATCAAAAGCCCTCTCCATCCACCATATTTTGAATATATGATTTTATACCATAAAGCTCCATTTTTATTGAAAAGATCCCATCTCCATTTACCTAGGAGAGCTACATTAAAGAAATTGATATCTTTAATATTAAGCCCACCATGGTTTTTTGGGAGACAAATTTTTTCCCACTTAACCCAACTTATTTTCTTTCCACTCTCTTCCCCTCCCCATAAAAAGGCTCTTTGAAATCTCACAATTTTCCTCACAACCCCACTAGGTATTTTAAAGAAAGACATGAAAAAGAGAGGTAAGGAGTTTAAAACCGAATTAATGAGGCAAACTCTTCCGACAAAAGAGATAAACTTATGCTTTCAACGAGCTAACTTTTTTGAAATTTTTTCAATAATGGGTAACCATGTGTCTTCCCTCCTAGGATTTGCACCAATAGGAATGCCAAGGTATGTAAAAGGAAAGGAGAGAGCTTTGGAGTTTAATAAATCTATGTACCTTTCCATGACCAAGCGCTCCACACCAATAGTCCCGAAGTTGCTCTTGTGAAAATTGACCTTCAAGCCGAATATGAGTTCAAAACATCTAAGAATGCTCTTCAACATAACAACATTAGACAACGAGGCTTCTCCAAAAAAGAGTGTGTCATCCTCATATTGCAAGAGATTTACCTCCACATTATCACCTCCCACTTTGAAGCTAGAGAAGAGATTCTTATTGATAGCTTCTCTCATAAGACCACAAAGACCTTCCGAAATGATATTAAAGAGAAAGGGAGCAAGCGGGTCACCTTGTCTAAGACCTCTTTGAGCAACAAATTCGGAGGAGGGGCTACCATTCACAAGAATGGAAGTAGAGCTAGAAGAAAGGCAACCTTTAATCCAAGAGATCCACTTGGCATCAAAGCCTAATCTCATCAACATGTAGTAGAAAAAATTCCATGAGACCGAATCATAGGTCTTCTCATAGTCTACCTTAAAAATAAGGCACTTCATCTTCAATCTCTTTGCTTCATCAATGGTCTCGTTAGCAACCAAAACACTATGTAGTAAGTGTCTACCCTCAAGAAAAGCACTTTGTCTATGGTCAATGACCTTTGGAAGTACCTTTTTCAATCTATTAGCTAAAATCTTAGCTACAATTATGTACATACACCCCACCAAGGATATAGGTCTAAACTCACCTAGTTCTTGAGGATCTACCACTTTTGGAACCAAGGTGATAAATGAAGCATTACTTCCTCTAGGAAAGATACCATGTGTATGGAATTCACTCAAAAATCTCATGATATCTACCTTCATTGTGTCCCCAAAAGCTTTGATGAATTTGAAATTTAATCCGTCGGGGCCCGGACTCTTTAGGCTACCACATTCCCAAATTGCATTTCTAACCTATTCTTCATCAAAATTTCCCACTAACATTCCTTTGTCTTCTATTGAGATTTCTTCAAAGGTAACTCCATCAAGTTACGGTCTCACCCAAGTCTTTTCACTAAATCTTTTAGAGAAAAACAATTTGGCCTCCTCCTTAACCCTTGTAGGGTCTTCTATCCAGATGCCATCAATGTTTAGACCTCTCAACAAATTTTTTTTCCTCCTCCAATTGACTACACAATGAAAGTATCTTGAGTTTTGATTCCCCTCCAAGAGCCATTTGGTCTTAGCTTTTTGTCTTAGAAGAGATTCACTACATAGCATCACTTTCCACAATTCTTCTTGGAGTTCCTTCCTTTTCAAAGTCTCCATCTCACTCAACCCACCAACCTCCTCTTTTTTATCAAGTGCATTGATTTCTTCTTCTATTGACTTATGTTTTGTCTCCAAATTCCCAAACTTCTCCTTGTTCCACCACTTCAATCTTGATTTCATCGCCTTCAATTTTTCTTTAAGAACATAGGCTCCCCATCCATGAAACTCCAATTCACCCCAAGCATCCCTAACAAATTTCTCAAATCCCTTGTCCAAGAACCAACAATCAAGGACTTTGAATGATTTTGGGCCCCAATCAATAATCTTATTCATCATGATGATTGGACAATGATCTGAGATATTTCTATTCATAATGAATTGAGTGCAGCCCGGCCAAAGATCCAACCATTCTCCAGATACCAACATTCTATCAATTCTGCTTCTAGCTTTCCCATTAGGTCTAAACCAAGTGAACTTTCTTCCTATTATTGGAATATCCACCAAATCCATATCTTCAATAAATTGGTTGAAGTCTTCCATTTCTCTACCTCCATAATTACCACCACCAATCCCCACCCTTTCCTCTGGATGCCTAACACAATTAAAATCTCCCAAAATACATCAAGGCTTAATGTGACATGTACCTCTTTTTAATTTTAGCGCCTCCCGTATCCTCATATTTCCTTCTCTTTCACATGGTGAGTAGACATTAACAATAACCACCAGAGAGTTTGAGTCTTTCCAAATTCCTTCCATGCCAATATAGCCTTCTCCAATAAAAGAATGAACTAGTTGGAAACTTTCTTCACTCCATATACATAGCAATCCTCTAGATGAACCATTTGATGGGACCATAAACCTTTTAGCTTCTGAATCTCCCCACAGAGCATGGCACAAGTTATTATTAACTTCTTGCTTTTTGGTTTCTTGTAAGCATAACATTTGGACATTTTCTTTGATCACCAATTTCCTAACAAATTTGCTTTTTATTCTTCCCCCCAAACCTCTCACATTGTAGGATAGAATTCTCATGGATTCATATTGCTAGTTCCCTCCAAGAATTCCCTTGTCGCCTTCTTTGCTTCCCTCTGATCTCTTTTCTCCATTTCAATCAATTTGCCCATAATTTCTGCTTCATCACCATCAAAAGTGACTGATAGATACTTTATATGCTTACATATCTTAGCATTTATCTTACATTTTTCATGTTATATGCTTACATATCTTAGCATTTATCTTACATTTTTCATGACTTAGAACTTTGTTTTAATCAATTTTAGGCTAATCTAACTATTATTTAGAAGTAGTGTTAATATTGCTAATCCTTTAGGAGTTTTACTAGCTTTTGATATATTGTTGTAAGAATAGAAGAAGAATTAAAGAATTTGGAGCATGAGTCATTGGAAGTTCAAGTCAACATCTTTGGAAGCATATTTTGAAAGCCAAAAGCCAACATCTTCCTTTTATCTTGCTGAGGCCAGGCTTGAGAGATTTGAGGCTGTGCCTGAGAATGAAGAAATTTTCCTTTGCTTGCTGTCAACCTGAGGCCGAGCGTGAGAATGCTGAGGCTGGGCGTGAGGATCTTCGAGATACACCCCTGATGCCTTTTTTGAAGCTGAGCGTGGGAAGACTTGAGGCTGGGTGTGAGAGTGCTGATGTAGCTTAAGTGATGCGAAAACAAAGATATTTATGAGGGAAAAGTAGTCATTTGGCATTCATTCAGGTTGCAGACCCTCTCTTGGCTTGGAGTGACACTTGGAGAGCTTCCCTTGGGTTCCCATGGCTTCTACTTCAAGTTTCTTCCTTTCTTCTTCATTTTTGCTGCTGCACAAGCCTATGTGTAGCTAATTTCACCCTTGTTGGGGTTTGATGTAGTTGACCTAAAACGCATGTATACTCTCTAAGTTTTTAATTAAAGTTTATTATTCATGTTATGTGCTTTATCCTTCTCTTAATGCTTGCTTTGGCTTGATCACCCTTTGCTTTATTTTGTGGTTTCAATCCGATTGGAAAATGTTTTTAAACCTAGAAATGGAGAAGAGCACCTAATGGGGTTTGTTGCTAGGAATAGAGCAAAACCCATTAGTCATCCTTAAACTCTTGTTCTTCTCTCAAGTATCTTGGTTGATTTATGCAAGAAATTGATAGATTGGTCAAGAGACTTAGGTTGTCACTCTAAGGAATTAGGGTTTAAACATCTTTGTGAGTTGATGATAACATGTGGATAATGAACTTGATTAGTGGCTTTTGTATGCATGGGTGAGTGGTTAACGAAGTCAAACCCCAACATCTCGTATTATTGTCGTGAACTCTCTATTTTTCGCATTTTACTTGCTTGAGAAAATTCCAAAAAAAAAACAATTTCTAGTTGATTTAATTGTCAAGCTTAGATTTTTAGTGCTTTATTCCAACTTTAAATCCATTCCATTGCATATTTATTACTTATTTGTTGTTCTAGTAAGTGCCTTATGCAAATAGTCAAATATTGAACAAGTCTCTATGGATACGATACTTGGACTTACCAAGATATTACTTGTACGACTTGGTTCACTTGCCAAGGAGTTATTAGTGACACCTATGCTTTTTCCAAGTTCCCATAGCTTCTTTGCTTCCGCCACTTCATCCTTCAACCAGAACATTTTGTTACAATTTTGAATACATGTATCTGATAGGATGTTGCTGAACTCCAATTGCATACTTCTCTTCTCTACTCTTCCTTTTAGTCTTTCTTTCTCCTCTTCTGAGATTCTCAGTATAAAAGATTCTACAGAAGCAGTGTCACCTATGCGTGAAGAGCTAGAGAGCTGATCTAGAGTTTTTATTGGACCTCTAGTAACCCCTCCCTGTGAGCCTTTACTCAGGTCGAGGTTGCTATTTCCCAGGGACTTCAAGGAGCCCGTTCCCTGGAAAATATGTTGCAGAGGTCCTGCTGGCATGGTGATCTCCCTAAAGGATTCACTTGGGCCAGCAACAAGAGCTTGGCCCATTCGGTTGTCTGAATCCCAATTTGAATTCGTAACTTGACAATAATCTTGGGCTTCAAGACCGCACAGCCCAACATTGTCGCAAGCGTCACAGTCCGTATTCTTTTCTCTATCAATTATTCCTTTCGAGTTTTCAGGAATACATACTCCTACACTTTGCTTCAAACGGTCAGCTTCATGGTTGGGCCCCACATCACCAATAAGCTCGTTGTTTTCCTCCTATACCTCCTGTATGAGGGTCTCTTTTCCAAAGTCAAGTGGTTGAATTTGAATTTCCCCTTTCTCACTTTGTCCCATCCATTGTGTCTTGTCAGTATGATGACTGCTACCCTCCTGTTCTGACCCAAGGTTATTTACCTCTCTATGGTTAATATCCCTTGGGTATGTACTTGAAACCACCTCCTTGCCGTGACAGTTATTCCGGCAACCTTCCTCCATGGCAATTTCATCTTCATCTTCAAGGAAAATGCTCATATTGTCCAAGCATTTAGACACAGAGGTGTTATATTCCATTCCTACCACACTTCCCTCCGATAGATCTTCAGACGCTTCCTTGTCTCTACGCCAGAGGCCACAGCAGCACTTGTTCCCCTGAGATCTAGTTTCTTCAACCAAACGGACTTGATATATTCCTCCATTAATTTGTACCTTTCTATAGCTGTTGACAGATAATGGTGAATCCAACATAACCAGAATGTGTGCAACATCAATCCTCTCCAACTCCTCTGTTTCCTTGGTTGTCCCAATATATTGTCCAGAAGGAAGAACTACTTTAGAAAAGCATTGTGTCCCCCATAAGTTTAGGGGGATCCCCGAGCACATCATCCACGCGAGTCTCCTTCCTATTGAGGGGTCTTTATTCCATTTTTGAACTGAATGGAACATCAAAGATAGACCATTGTCTTCTGTATTCATATATTCTTGAAGTTTATCCTCCTCCACACCTTTTATAAAGGCCAGCTCTCCCCCCAAATAACACAACCGCACTTCCTTGGTACCACAAACCATGTACAGTTCATGCAATCTGTCAAAGGTTGTTAGATTCTTTAAAGTCCCGACCCAACAATCTTCTAGCCAACTATTATTTTCCTCAGCAACTTCAATACTCAACCCCTTCCACCTGTCTTCATTCTCCACTTGTTTCCCTTGTTTGATCCTCCACTCTTTCTTTTCTTGTACTTTACCACTCTTAACGGCCTGGGCATAGGTTTTGTGGTGATGCTCTTCATTGTTAGTCTTAGCTCCGGTCATGTTTGTATTTCTCCTATCTTTTCCTTCTTCACCCACCGTCTTCCTCCCTTTGAATTCATTTTTTCCTTGGTGGTTTCCATCAGGATATTTGTTATTGTCCCTGTTGTACTTAGGGATATTAACATTCATCTTCACAATCCCAATTCTGATAGTATCCAGTTGTTTTTCCATGTCCATTTTATTCCTGAGTCCTGAGAATCTCACGAAACCATACCTGTTCCCCCACCTATTCCTTCTTTTCGCAATAAAAACCTCTCTTACCCTTCACCACCTCTAGAATATTTTCCAGATTTCAGAGACACCAAAGTTATCAGGGAACTTCTCAAAAAAGAACATTGTTATCTCCTCATGATCTCTCCAGTTTTTTGAGCACTCACCCACCCACCCGTTCCTAGTCCACTATTTCCCTTTCTCTTTCGCTCACATTTTTTGTACTTTATTTGGCAACTAATCATTATTGATGACTTGATCTACCCCACTGTTGCTAATCGGGAAGCAAGGGCTATTAGAAGCACTCCTTTTAATGTTATTGTTTTTAATTTTGATCAATCTCTATACAATTTTACTCTTGCATGA
This sequence comes from Pueraria montana var. lobata, assembly GCA_026413185.1. Lineage (NCBI taxonomy): Eukaryota > Viridiplantae > Streptophyta > Magnoliopsida > Fabales > Fabaceae > Pueraria > Pueraria montana. The sequence continues at coordinate 11,169,395 of CM048654.1, forward strand.
TGCATAAATCCTATACCAATCCTCATATGTTGGTGTGCTCCCCGAAACTCCTCGAAACTGACGAAGGTGTCATTACCTTTAAATGAAAAAGATTTACTACTATATTAATATCAATCATACATGATTAACCCTTAATTAATCACACATTAACAACCACCTATTTGCTAAAGGGATCAAAGTCAACTAGCAAAATGAATCATTCTTTTGTTTCTTTCTTTGTTGTGTGTGAAAAGCATTTATATTTTTCTAACTTTAAATTAAAATAACATGAATGAAATATACATTTTCTTCTAATTAATTAACATATTAGAATTAAACAAAGAGTTTTTTCAAAAAAAAAAAGTGTAACTATTCCAATCCAAAGAAATCTCTTAATAATGATTAATGATTTTGCTAAGGTCATTGTGCATGCTAGAGAACACACTCGCTGAAGACTCCTAAATTCAATGTAAACTCAAGAGTCCAACACACTCGCTAATCACTTTTATTTAACTAGTGTATCCTCTTTTCCTCACTTTGTTATTGTAATTAGTCAACCACCTCCATTAATTTTTGTAGTAGGAGGTTGTCTCCACCCTCGTTCTTTGAATAACCTTTATTATGCCTAATCACCATTATGCTAGTATTAGAGAAAAAAAAATATAGTAGTATAAAAAATGGGCTAAAAGACAAAACAGGGTAAAAAATAATAACTAATTACCAAAAAAGTGTGGAAAAAAAATAATTTACCTGCAGAAATTGTTTTTGACACGTTGCACTGGGAGGCGCCAACTGAGTTGGCGCCTCCTTATTTTTTTTTTGTCCCGTAGCGGGAGGCGCCATTTCAAGTGTAGCAACCTTTGACATTTCAAAAAAAAAAAAAAAGTTAAAGATTCAGGAGGCGCATCTTGAAATGGCGCCTCCTGCTACGAGACAAAAAAAAATTCAAGAGGCGCGTGCAACGTGTCAAAAACAACCCCGCAGGTAAATTATTTTTTTTTCACACTTTTTTCATAATTAGTTTTTTTTTTTTTTTGCCCCTTTTTGTCTTTTAGCCTAAAAAATGTAGTGATCACTTAAATGAGTTTTTCTAGTGACCCCACAATAGTACCAAATGTTCACACTAGAAAATACACTAGCTGGAAACTCCTAAAGTTAGGTGTGAACTAAAGAGTTCAGTAAGGTCTAAAACACATGGTCTAGCGTGACTAAAGTGTGTCATGCCTATTTAATAAGTGTGTCCTCTTTAATTGTTTCCATCTTTTTTTAGGAGGTGATACTAATGGTGTCTTGAATATTTTTGTCTTTTTTGAGAAATTGTATTTGAATAATAAATTATATATTTTTATGTAATAAAAAGAAAAGAAAAAATATAAAATAAAAATGCAATGGAATAATATAGAGAAAAATATTATATACATATAAAACTTTTCTTTTTGGTCTACTCGTGAAAATACCAACCTAGGTTCTGGACTTTGGAAAATTCAATATTTTGTGTTGAAACAGAAGGCCGACAACACAAGACGCCCACAGGGTTAAGCTTGAATTCAGTTGAAGGACTATAGATCCGTTGATCATGAATAGGATCTCGGTAATACGATAAGAGAATATATATATATATATATATATCGATCTCTGAGTTCCGAAGTTTCCTGATCTTATTATTATGTTAATTGATTATTTGATATTAATAACAATATTAAATTACACAGTAACTCAAAGGATTAACGTAGTGGTATAAGGTCCTGCTGCGTTCACATGAGGAAAAACAATGTTCGATTTAGCGAGAGAATCCATGTTCGATTTCCTTCTTGTGCAAAATTTCCTTAGGCCAGCAGTAGTCACGCACCTAGAGCAGGATTAGTCTCTATCCCAGTGAGTTGGGGGACACCCGTGATCTCTGACACAGGAAAAAAATATTAAATTACACAGTTATTCACCTTAATTAATTTGTAAAATAACTCATGCTATTTACACAAACTATTTTTAAGACAATTAATATTTTTTGGTGAATAAAGACAATTAGTATTTACGATTAACGTGTGTCACTTTTGATTTCTCATATAATTATCTATTATATGTACACCTTAATCTCCTCCTAACTTCTCTTATGAAACTAGTGATAATCATTTTGACCATAGGAATAAATTAGGTATCTTACAATAAGAATAATTGTGTGACTATATAACCCTCGAACTGGGGGTCATCGAGTAAAGTCATTCTTTTTTTTTTGACAGAGAGTAAAGTCATTCTTAAAATGATAATTTTAAAATTCAAATCTTTGACATTACAAATAAAATTCACTTCGAATCACAATTCATACAGCCTACCATTGCTGAGGTAATAATCATATTTTCTCTTACACATAGTTATTCCATGTCATTTACTATATATAAAAAAAAAATCCATTTCTTCTAATTTGTTGCTTGCTTCAATATCATCTTCCTTATAATGAGACCAGCATTGTGCATTACAGAAGCGAACCAGCTAGCTATCACATGACAATGGTGACATTCTAAATTTGACCCACAAAGCTTCTTAATTAATTTAAATTCAAGGGTTTTTTTTTTTTGCACAGTTGCACCAAGGTTGGTGGTAATACAGTGATAAAGACAATTTTTTATCAGGTTCTGAAATGATTGGTCCACTTTGACGTACACATATGAATTAGTGAATTGTGGAATAAGATAAAGCGACAAAGAAAATTAAAATTTCAAAGGTTTATACCTAACGAACGAGACCTTTGTTACGTACAGGCAATGGTGACTTAAAAATGATGATCCTTAATACTCCCTATGAAGTGAAATATAAATAAAAAAAAATTGATTCACATCCTTTAAAAAAATTAGTTAGCATCATTTAATTTTAATAGTCTCAATAAAAAAATTAACACACTTCCTAAAGTACCCATTGTATTTAATTGTATATGAGAAAAAAAAAGAAGATTGTTGGAAACAAAACTCTAATTAAATGAAGGATATTTTAGTGATGGTATCATTAAATAGGAGAGAGTTAATTAAAATTTGCTTATATTTTAGTACAACACATATGCAATTTTTCTTACTTATATTTCAGTCCGGAGGAAGTAGTTCGTTCGAGTATCTAGGAAATTTAAATCTAAATCTAATCATATTTTGACCTATATTCCAATTTCCAACCATCTCCTAGTCGTCATATATAGCTATGATTAATTTAAGGAAAACCCGTTCCAATTCAGTGAATTTGAAACTTGACATCAATCTTCGTAATGTTGTTGACCCCATATATTTTGGGTAGCTTTAACATTTCAATCAATGCTTAAGTTAGGGTTTGTTTCGGTAGAGTAGTTAAAAAGAAAAAATAATTAAATGAGTTATGAACGTCATATTATATGATTGAAGTGAAGGTGGGTCACATGTACATTGACTTTAATTGAGCCATATCTCTCAACAACCTCTCGTAAAGTGTAAGTCTTAAATAAGAGATTTATTAAAGGTAGAATATTTGAGATCCCTATCTAAGATGCATGCCTTTGTAGTTAAGTTAGATTCGATAAAAACGAGTTATATATTAAGTATGGTCACAGGTTGCAATACAAGAAACCATAGAATTAGTAATGAAAATTGCTCTTTTGTTACTAATATTTAAGTCACAAAAAATTTAATGACAAATTTTTAAAACGTTACATAGTATAAAATAAGATTAAAATGTGCGATTTTTATTAAAAAGTATAAGAATTAATTTTCAAACAATAAAATAAAGGGTCCAAGTGATCAGTGCCCTAAAGATATTAATAACGGAATTTAAAATAACTTTTTTTTATTAAAATTCATATTGAAAATACATTAACAATCACAATAGAAATACATTAATGATATTTTTTAAGTGATAAAAATTTTCTATATTTTGAATTTCTTAATCAAAGGATAATGTTTAGCATTTACCTAAAATAAATAGAACCTTAATTTAATGAGTAATAATAAGTGTTCAATTAAAAAAAAAATGTTTCGAAACTTGTGTTGTTTCCTCTTATCCGTGTTTGTCTAATAATTTGACCCCAAATGGATAAGCGTCTTACATGCAACATAGACATATAATTAATAACTCTACTTAAATACTCCCTCCGTTCCAATTTATATGACGTTTAAAGTTTTGGCACAGGTATTAAGGAATGCAATTAATTGGTTGAATTTCCTAGAAAATATTAGGTAATTTCTTAATATACCATTTATCTCTCTAATTAATTACTCATACTACATTACTCCCACTAAGTATTAATTAAGGGTAGTCTTGGAAAATGATATTTAATGCAGCATTCGTTTTGTAAAACGTCATCTATTTTGGAACAAATTTTTTTCTCTAAAACGTCATATAATCTGGAACGGAGGGAGTATACACAAATACTACAAATTAACATAGTCTTTGGGACTTATCTCAAACAAACATAATCTTTGGAATTTACACTCTATATCGCGGTTTAATTTAATTATGTTCACTATTTTATCACGAGGGGGCTATTACCTTTCCTTGTCAATCGTTAGAAGGGAAACAAATAATATAAACCAACATATATCATTTTATGTATTGACTTAATTATTTGTTTGTTTTTTTTTAGAAGGGACTTATTTGTTCATAATTACAATTTACAGTGAATGGCAGTTTAAGAAAAAAAAAAGTATTATAAAAAGTGAGGTTTTAATATTTATTACATTAATGTGAATATAACGTTTTTTATTTTAAATTTTTATAAAGCAAATAATTTTTTATTCTTGCAATGTTTGTAATTACTGCTAGTTTTAGTGTCCACTGTGACGGCAGAAATTACTATATTTTGTAGGAATATAATGACATGAATTAAAAATTAAAGTTATTATATTTACAGGAATTAAAAATAAAAATTATAATATACAGAGAAATAAAAAAAAATTGTATTTACAATGACATAAAATATGTTTCTACTTGCTAAATGCTAATAACATGTTTATGGTAAAAAAATAAAATAAAATAGGCGACGATGAATATTGTAAAGATAAATATTATAAGAAGTAAAAACAAAAATCTTCATATTTGTAAGAGTTTTAAAGATATTTAAACTTATATGAGGACTATCTAATATGCCTTTAATTCTGTTTGTTTTAGAAAAAAAAATTAGAAAGAAAAAAAATTGAAATTTGAATGAAAAGAAAAATAACGAGAAGGGAAATTTTGAAGTTTGTTTCTAAAACCATATATAACATGCTGTTTGTATAACTAAGCAGTTAGAATTCGCGTTATTGTTGTATAAGAATAAATAAATTAAAGTTGTAATTTTTTTTTTGAAAGAATTAAAGTTGTAATTATGACCTTATTTACCAGGTTTTCTTCCTCATATATATATATATATATATATATATATATATATATATATTTCTCTTTTTTACACTTCAGATATAATTATTTTGAAAAATTTACAATCATGTAAATGAATATCAACATGCTAGAGCATTGTATATCTACAGACAAATCAAGCTCATGATACGAATTCCTCAAAATTTTATAGAAAATGTCAAGTATACACTATTTTTGAGGCATAGGAAATTCAAGGAATAGATAAATAAAAAGAAAAATAAGGTGAAAGAACAGTAAAAATATTATACGAAAATTTTATTATTCCGCACTGAGGTGGGCCTGACAAACCCATCCTTGGTTTTATTTTTTTTATTTGAATATGACAGAGTTAGCAGTTAGCACATTAGGAATGAGGATCACTTTGAAATGGAATATTCCGCAGCTAAAAAAAAATTGGAATGTGTTGAAATTTTGTAAGCCACTCATTGAATTAGCGGATATTAACTTACTCAGTCACAATCTTCACCATTGCTCAATCCTACTATTCCTTGTCAAATTTTGGGAAAATGAAAGCTGCATTCATTTATAAAGAGATAACAGATAGATGGTCAGATGGATATAAAACTGATTGATCTTTTATAGAAAAAGAGATTGTTGTGTACACCTTGACATGAAATTTACAAATATTTGAGATAAATTATCAGTCTCTAATATTTCAACGACATGTTTCTCCATTATTTCAATCTAAAAATAGATTCTCAACATGAACTTACATCGTAACTACCCCCGTTAAAGGCTATTCGAAAAAAATGGTTAGATATGAGATATGATTTAATTACGTAGCCATAAAAATAAATAAATAAATATGGCAAGCATGTATAAGAATCTTGTTTGTAAGATAAAAATACTTCTTGATTGATAGTACTGTAGCAGTGAAAAGAAAAAAAAAGTAAAAGGAAAGAAAGAAAGAATTGGGGATGAAACATGAAGTACATTCCTTGTTTGATAGTGCTTTAGCAGTGGAAATAAAACGATTTGGATGGATAAAATTTGTGTGGATGTATATTGTCTTCCTTTCGAAAGAAAAGGAAAGTTACAAAAAAAACAAAAAAAAGTAAAGTAACTGCTATCATCTTCAAGAAAATGAGCTTGGCTTCAACTATTGAGCTACTAGCCTTTTTACTAATTTATTGGTGAATGATGATTAAAGTAACTGTTACCAGTAATTCAAATAAATTAACATCATAAGGAGCTAAAGACCATTACGATGATCCTTTTCTTTATTATTAAATTTATTTGAATGTTCATTGGGCACAATACCCATAATAGCCTAGTTTAGATGAACAATTGTATTTATACTTAATTTTTATGAAATTATTTTTATTCATTAAAAAATTAATACAAGGCATATTACTGATATAGCAGAGAATTTTTACAAAATGTGCATAAAAGAATAAAGTTTAATATCTTTGAGTAAGGATAATATAAGAATAATTTATTTGTTTATTTTTATTCACTAAATTTCTAACTAAAAAATAGAAACCTTTTTATATTTCATTTATTAATTATTTCGCCTAGCATTCCAAAATATCCGAAAAAAACTCGGATTCCTTAGTTTTGTCGTCTTCATGTATGAATGGATATAAAAAATTCTATAATATGATAAACTAACGTTTAATATTGAAAGCCGATGGTTATGATTACTTTTGCCTCTTGGATCAGGCAATTGTTGTTCTAGAAATCTAAAGTAGGGATTCATTGATTAGAAAATCATCTATGTAAAACGATACTAACACTATTCATACGAAATCATAGTTAACAAAAGAAGAATGCATCACCATTCAAGAGTAGAAGAATGTTAAAAGTTATTTTTCTAATGAATTATATTAGGAATGATTCACACAAATTTGTGCATATAAAATTCGTATCTTTTTATTCAAATTCAAGATTCTATTCTTGAAAGAATTCGATTGTCATTAAAATATTTCATGTGTCTAACTCCATGAATTGTCCAAACATCTTATTTATCTTTTACACACTGAACATTGGCTGTATACAACTTCATCGTCTTCCATTGATCACAAGTATCCTAAGAAATTAGATAGGTAAATTGTAAATGTGGATTTCAACTATCAAGCAGTAAAAGCATAATAATTTTATACACGGCAACTTAAATATTTACAGTCAAAAGAATTGTGTTAGCGAGCACTTTATTACATCAATCATTTACAAGAAGCAGCCTCTCCACACAGGGAAATATCCACATCATGAGCAAAGATAATTTTTACATGAACTCTCTAGGCTTGGCTTTTTTTCCTTGTCATCATCACTTTTTACATGGTTGATAAACAGACTTCATAAATATTTATTGAAAGCATAAAGAAAAAGACACTAATAACAAAAGTCAGAAACCAAAACACCCTCATCCACATGGCCACTTGCTGCTGACAACCCATGACCCTGGCCCTTATCATTAAAGGAGAAGACAGTTTCAGTTTCTGGATGCTGCTTGTGCTGTGGCTTAGTCTGTTGCTGGGACCAATATGCGTGGGCCACTAGAACCCTGTCCAAAAGTTCTTGGGGAACAGGTTCGCCCCTCCTTTGTTGAGGGGATATTTTTGCCGTGTGCACCAGTGTTTTCCATTTATCCTGCAACAACCCCAGAATCCAAATCACATGTAAAACATTTCTCTGCCGTGCATGTTAGGTAAGGAAACCAAAATTATGGTTATCAAAGTGGTCTTCCTCTTTTCTTTTAGATTCTATCACTATCTTGCAGACTTGCAGTAGATTTTACAGAAACAGCAGGATACCTAAGTTTTGGTTTGAATAGGATTTTGGACATTATAGTTTGTACTCATTTAGGTTTTGACTTCTATCATTCACTTTTTTGAATATCGGTGGCTATATTTTTACTTTTGTGGGTCTTGCTCCCTAATAAATGGAAACTATAGGTGACTAGTACTTCATCAAAAATAAAGATCAATATGGGGATTGATAGGGTCCAAATGAATGGAAATCGTAAGGATCTATGCCTTAACAGTGGGGATCAAAACTCAAATGAATGAAAATATGGGGATTGATTAGGGACCAAAACCTGAATGGGTAGAAATTATAGGGACCAAAATATTATTTAAATACTTCATTTATGCATAACATATAAAGTAAAACATACTGCAGTTGCCTTGCACAACGGTCACAAACGTTTTTACCTTCAAATCCACATATGTCCGATGCTTTGCATGATCAAAAGCACAAAGCTTAACATCACGCCACCTGATTGTATTTTTTAAAGAAAATAGAAACACAATATAAAGGGAATGTTAGAGGAAATCTCTCCCAGTATGGAAGTGCAGCACTTATTGAAAATACAGAAGACAGACAATTATCTACACCCACATAGTAGCAACAAGACAGAGTACACACACGACCCATTAAATATTATTGTCAAGCCAAACCAAGTCTAATGTAAATCTTACCTTCCAGTTCCTAGTTTTTCAACTGCTTGAACCAGTGCTTCTACTTCATCTACAGAAAAAGGCCTACGTATTCGGCGCTGTACGACCTCAGGTCGCTTTGGCTTCTGGAGTAGAGCTACCATAGCTAGTTCCTCCTTATCCATTTCAGGAACAGTAACCAGTTCTTTGGAATCTTTCATATCTTTGTCAACAGACACATTAATAGGAGAAGGTGCTGAATCATCATGGTCACTTTCAAAATGGCTACCTAAACTGGTTACTTGATGCTCAGGTAACATGTCAGAATTGCCTTGAATACTCTGATGAATTACAGCTGGACTGGAAGGATACCTGAATAATCATTTTTAGATACAAAAGCTAAATAATATTTTATAAACTGAATAATAATTTATACAAAAATATGCCAATGATGCTAGAAATAATTGAATGAAGTATATAAACACCTCATTTCCAAGGGAAAATACAATGTCGATAGAATGATTGTAATCAAGTACAAAGAAACAGGAACACTAATTGACAACCCCAGTTCCTACCATATAGCTTCATTTGGAGGTTATGCATTACCTTGTTACAGGCTGAGTTATGTCAGCGCTAGGACAGGGAGAATGTGCAGCACATACAATCGGTAGGCTTTGTGAAGAATTAGGCTCCAGGGTGAAACCCAAAGCATCCAGCTGGTTATGATGAGAAATTCCAGTTTGAAGTAGAGTTTTACTGTCATCCTTAACTTTCTTTCCCTGGAGAAAAACACCAATGTGCAATTCACCTCCAAGTACAGCAGTCACTGCATCCATCACTGTCCTCTGCAGACCAAAATATTGTAAAAAATACAGCCCAACTGAACTTGTGATGGAAGAAACATGCAAATGCAATGGATTATTAAAATGTAAATGCAACTTATAAATTACACAGATGTCATTCCTCATGAACATCTAAAAGTGGGAGGATGGTATGTAGATGGCAAAATATAAGATTATTATAATTTATACCTTCAAGGACCCAATTGTTGCAGTTTCTGGAACCTCTATAAAAAGCTCTGGCACTCTAAATGACTTGATCCTAAGCTTCACTGGTTAAAAGAAAAACATTTACATGTAAGAACCCCTTCGAAGATATCGATCAAGTCAAAGAATACATAAAGAATCGCTCCCTCAATCTTCTCATACCATGAGAACCTCTACATCGTAACGTCTGATGTTGACATGCTTCGAAGGATGATATGTCAGGGTCTGCATCAAAGATTTGGGATTTATTTAACAGAAAGATTCCAGAGATCCTTAAGTACAGAGGTTAAACAAAAATCAAACTGAGAAGAAGGATACCTTTGTGCATCCCAGGAGGTGAACCACAGGCATCCTGATTCATACAATTCTCAGGTGAATAATAAATGCCACCACTCCTGATAAATCCATTAGAATTTGAAACAGAGCTATAATTAAAAAGCTTCCTCTTTTTGAAAGGAATATTCATCTGAGAACTTTGGCGTTTATTGCAGTTCCTCTTACTGTGGTAAGTTCGCTTCCAATCTCCATCTAAAATCAACATGTTTCCAATTAAAAAATATCAGTGAACAAGCTAAGCATGAGGGTTAAAGAAATAAGACTACGACAGAGCCAGTAATCTCATACCATAAGCATGGACTCACCATTGTTAGAAAGTGTATCATCCTTTCGTTTTTCAGCAACTTTCTGAAAGTTAGAAGCCAGTCTTTTACTTGTTCTATTATCACCTATACATGCCTTTGGCCTAAAGGACTTGGTTTTAGTATTAATAGGGTGAGTACACCCAGAAGAGTTTTCGTCATCATCTCTACTAACTACTAGTACATTGTCACAAGTTTTGGACAACAAGCTACAGGGAATCCTATCATTATACCCAGACAATTTGGCATTGCCTCCTAAACTGATCAATGCAGGAGGATTTTCATCCAAAGGATCCTCAAAACTGCACGTGTCAATCCCACTACCAATTGGCACCTTCTCAAATTCATGCAGCTCATCCTTTCCTTTACTTGTATCACCATCTAACTTGAAATTACTATCCTTTGGATAACCAGAAGAATCTAATTTAACTTTGCTAGTAACATTTTCCATTTTGAAATGGCTATTGCCATCCACCAATTTCTCTGCAATGAAACTCTCTAAGCAACTAGAACTTGTTACTATAGAAGCAATCCCTGCATGGTCATCAATTGCAAGATGTGGGAATTCTTTTAAACAGCAATTTTTATTGTTTGTTTGTGAAGAAAGACAAAAGAAACTATTTTTGTCACAACTTCCTTCATCAGAAAGCTCGGATTTGGATGGTTTATTTGCATCTTGGCACTCTTTGAGAAATCCACACTGATCATTTTCTGATGATGTATCACTAGACATGGTTGGATTCTCTCTCTCTTGCAATAGTTTACCAGCTACGGTGGCCAATAAGTCAAATGCACACTTTTGACTGTCTTCTGCTCTTTGAAATTTAGCCCTCCTCTAGGAAACATTTTAACAAAATAGTTATAGAAATTGTTTTCATGAAATCTCTAAGTAAATTGATAGTAATAACCAGCCCCACATGAGAAGCAGAACATATTTATATTTACCCTAGTTGATCGGGAAGCTCGCGGCATGGCCGGAGCCTGATAGCCATTAAATCCGTACTCTAACCTCTTCTGCAAGACCATATCTTAGAAACCATGCCAAAATAGATGGATCAAGCACAAAAAACCAGCAATCCAAGACCCGTGATCAGATAAATGAGCACTCTACTTGTTGCTTAACTTCACCAGCCACAATTTGAAAGCCTGATAGTAAACAACCATAAGTAAAAGCTCAGATTCATTACAGTGTAGAGTGTACCAGTAAAAATAAATAATAAGTACTACCTCTGGTCCTAATTATAAGCAACAAAGTTATTTTTTCTTTGGTCCTAATTATAAGCAATAATCATTAGTTTTTTAAGTAAATTTCTTTTGTACCCTTACTTTATTGTTTACTCTATTCCCTATGCACTATGACAACCACTTAAAGTAAAGGGTATTTTTAGAATAAAAATTGAATTTTTGGCAGAATTAGTTAAAAAAAGCTGTAATAATTACTTTTCTTGGTATTAATGATTTGTTCTATATTACTTATAATTAGAACCAGAGGTAGTAGTTTACAATGTTTACTGAATTTCATTTAAAATGACAAAGTAGACATTTGAGAGAAAGACTATAAATTCCAAATCTCACCCTTCCCTTACAGCAATTGGGTTTACCTGGTGGGGGATCTAAAAACATTTAAAAAAAAAAAAAAAAAAGAGCTTAAAGACCGTAGTCATAAAAAAAAAAAAAAAAAAGTGCATGTTTCCATCCCTATGATTTTAAGCATTTTATCAGACCAACATAAATTAGGAAGATATCAATATTTATAAAGGAGTCAACTGCATTTTTGCAGTATCAGAACCAGATTCGGTTAAACACCATTACTTGTAACGCAATCTTTTAACTTTCAGAGTTAAAAATTACTCCAACCATATGCTTAAGCCTCTTAATTCAGAGGAAGACAATCGAGTGACTTTCACCAGATCCAGGCATGTTGATGATAAAGGCGACGAGAAAATCACGTGCAAAACACATGACAGTATTACACAACGAAAACAGATTCAGATGAAGATACAAAACTTTACAAAACAATTCAGCTCATATTAAGACACGATACACAAAAAACAAACCTCATAAGCGAGATTTCAGACACGTTCATAAGAAAAGTAAACAAAATTCAAACGGAGATCATAGAAGAAGACCGATCTCAGAAAATAACCAAAAGCAAAATTACCCGACAAAATCCAAATCCCAAACACAATCGAAGACCCAACTAAAGAAAAAACGAAGACCGAAAATTCTGAAGTTGCAACATAACCGTACGACACAATCTCCAACATTTTTATCCGCTAGCAATTAAAATCACTGCCATAAAAAATAAAAACTTTGCATGCGTTGTTGAATAAAAAGACATCCTCACCTCTTTCTGTTCAGAGAACACAATTTTAACCGGACGAAGCGAAATTCCGGCGAATGTAAGATCGGCGAATTTTCGGAGAATCCGAAGTAAACTAACAACAGGAAAAAAAAAAAAACACTAGTTTTCCATGACAGTAACAATTTCTCTCATTTTCCACGAAAATTTGGTTTGATTTTGTCTTAGGAAAATAAATTGCAGAGAAAAGGAAAACAATTTGTTGCTTTGAATCTCCAAAACCCTCTGAGAACTACCCATCCTTTGCTTAAACCCCAACGCATTATATGACTACCCCCGCCCACTGGCCCTACCGGTTATTGCACTTAAGTTCACCGGATATAGCAGGTTAAAAGTGGAAAACGTTGGGTAAGTACTAAGTAGGTAACTGCAAAATTCGCTTATTTATTTATTTATTTATTTATTTTCCGTTCCTAGGAGTTAGGCCAGTGTTTTGAATTTGATTTCTACAATAATAATAATAATAATACTAATAATAATATGGGGTATTTTAGGTGGCATCATGACATTGTGCCAAAGCCTAGCCTCTCAGTGGGTGGGTGGGGGAAGCGTGAATGCGTGATGCTTTTAGATTTTAGTCATGCATTATGACAAGGTTTTATGAGTTAAAGATAATATTTGTATGCACCAAAAAAATAAAGATATTATTTTTTATTATATTCATTACTCATAATGATGGAAAATTTCCATATAAATTTTACGGTTTCTTTTTTGCTACATCTGTCAATATCATTAATTGAAGAGCAAACATTTTTCATGTATTCTCTTTTATGCCAGAAAGCAAATGGAGTATATAATTACTACTACTTCATTTAAACTATCGCAAGTAAATAGAGTGAATGAATTTAGTATTGAGAAACATGATAGAACCCTAATTATAAATGGAGAGACTAACTATTCTAGTTATTATCTCCTATATTTAGATGTATAAAATATTAAAAGCAAAGCTAGGTTGTTTAAATGAGTGGTTGGATGAGCAACTGTATGCTGTGTTGTTTGTTTATAATTAGACATCCGGTTCTATGAATAAGTATATATATGTAAAAATTTTACTACTTGTCCTTAGTTCACTGCTATTATATCAATAGAATATAAAGAGTAATCTAGCCAGAGTGGGTAATTATAATATTTTTAATAATTTTATCTAAAAGCATAAAATGTGTTACAACTTAAAGTCAGTGAAAGCATGTAGGAAACAAAACAAATCTAATAGATAGGAAACTGTGTGATGATGGTTGTATATATGAAAGACAGTGAAAGCATGCAATGCAGGATTATCCAATTCAAAGGCAAAGGCTATAGCATACGTGTGGTGAGGTGAATGCTAAGACCGTAGAGGTCCCCTTCTCTTGTTAGTTTAATTTTTAATCGCCACTCATTATCACTTATCAATTATCATTGTCAATTTGGCGTTTACAAAATTTCAAGACCAATGAGAGGGAACTGTCCAAGATAACGGCGTTTGGGGAATCTCCGTCAATACGTCATTACAGTGTAATCCTCCGTTTAGCTTCAGCCAATTTTAGAATGTTGATTTTGTAGCAGTATATATCAAAACTATAGTCACAAAAAAATTCAATATAGCTGCGGCATGTGGACACGTGTCAGTCTGAGGGAAAGACTTTGGTGTTTATCGTTACACTTGGCGGTGTGACAGTGGTTGAACCACGTCCTTTGTTTAAACCATTTTGGCCAAAAAGTGCAATTCATGTCATCCATGTCCCTACCTTACCTCTATTTTCTTTCTGTATCTGTCTTCCTTATTTTATTTTATGTAGAGATAATGTGACGTCACTGTCAAACGGACACACTTTGTTTGGGAATGTGTCTCTTTGAGTTTATCCCTAGTTTAAAAAGTCGCATACTGCATGAGTCATTGTAGATCTGAGTTCCATTTTTATGAATAAAAAGAATTCTCTTAGTTTCATTTTAAATGTTGATTTTTTTTCAAAAAAAAATGCTTTTGTTCATTTATTATTTTAAAGGTGAAGATTTTCATTACTTATTTATTTAGTCAATTATATTCTTTGTTCTGACTTAATTTTTATATTTACAAGTAATATACATTTATTGTAGAATAGAAATAAAAAAGTTACAATAAAAAATTTCAAAAATTTTATGAAAAACAAAAAAAAAATTACTATATTTCTTTATTTATATATAAAAACGTAAAAGACACTTGAAAGGAACGGGGGTTGTACTATTGTAAACATTAAAAAAATTATTTGTGAAACTACTGAATTTAATTACATAGAATCTAAATAAAAAAATTAGATGATATAACAAATGGTTTTTTAATGAAAAAATACATATACATATAAAGTATTTATTCTACTTAGATGATATTTGCTTATATTAACTATATTTATATACACTTTTATTTGTATATTTTCCTTATATATCTTTTACACCTTTATTCAATGAAATAGTATCAGAACTATTTTTTATAAGACATTTTAAAATAAGCAAGGCTATGTATAATTTATTTCACGGTATAATCTTTACTAACTAAAATTTAAATCTAGAAATAAAATTTACTTGTTTATTTAAAGACAGACTCACAAGAGTTCTTTTTATATATAAAAAAAATGGGATGGTCTAGAGTCATTAAAAAGATGACTTAAATACTTTTTTAGTCTTTGTAATTTAGTATTTTTTTATTTTTCATGCTTGCAAAATTATTATTTTTGTTTTAGTCCTTGCAAATTATGTTTGTTTTATTTTTCGTTCTTAAAGTGGTTTAGATGATGCTTTGAATAGTTAAAAAAATGCTATTTAAATCGCTATAAGGACCAAAAATAAAAACAACATAATTTGTAAAGACTAAAACAAAAAAAATAATTTTACAATGACGAAAAGCAAAAAAACACTAAATTACACGGACTAAAAAAATATTTAAACCTAAAATAATTTAATAAAAATGCTTACATATAGTCAGCTTAGTTTTTTTTTCGCGTACAAGTGGGAGATAATTTGATCAGTTACATAAGAGTCAGTTCATTCACAAACAGATATAAAGCCAAACCCAATGAAACCATATTTTGATCACTTTGAAGAAAGTTAGTTCAACCAAACAGGCAAGCTTGCAACGTAAAACGTGTTGCCGTCTTACAATATAACACAATCAATTAACCTTAATCAATTATTCATTAAATGTGTGCATAAGAATTCATTTTGTGATAACTTTGTAGTCATCGCTGTCTAGCTATATACAACGGTCTATTAATAAGTTTTGAGTGGCATTTTTTTTTATTTCCAAAAGAAAATATTATACTTTATTGAAATTATTTTTCGACCAATTCTAAATATATAAAATTATTACAAACATTATCTTGACTTAACAATTGTGTGTTACAAAAAAAAAGGGAAAAAAAAACTGAAAAGCATTTGTCCTTTACCAATTCAATTTGGTTGGAAAAGGGCAGTGGCACGTGATTAGGAGGAAATGCAAGCTGGCCCACGAAAGAGATAGCGTGTTAGGCCACTTCGTATTAATTTGAAGGCAAAGGAATCCATATTCCTTCCCCAACAAAGCTGGAAAACCTTTGCATTTTTTGTCTTATTTAAATATAATGTCATGTTTATCTAAAAAAATAAAATAAATAAAATAAAGAAGATGCCGTGGCGGAATCATTAGATACCGATCTCGGATCGGCTCACGGCAAATATTATCAACTACCGTGAATTTTGGATCCAAATAATTCATCCCCCAGAGAAAACAAGCAATGAAGATTAAAGAAAAGTTTTGAATAAAAATTAAAAATAAACACATTGAATTGCAAATCCGAAGCTGATTGTAAACACTTAATATTGAGAGAATACATAAAAAAGCCAAGACCAACTCATCATATCATGCATGAAAAAAATGATATCATTACAAATTTGTATACAATCCAATATTCTTCGATGGTGAAAGGAGAAGTGAGGGAGGGATAGGTAGTGGATTCGAATCCCCCACTAACAAAATTTAACATATTAACAACTAACATTTGACCAATAAAAAAAACCAATCTTCTTCAAAATTCTTAGATTTGATATATTTCTGATTCTGATGATAAAATTTGCGACGGATAATAACGGCAGTTCAATATATAAATTTATTAATTTTAAGAAGTCACAAAAAATAAATACACCAACCTAGGTCAATCAAAAGTGTGACTGTGACCTATGAACTGACATTATGCTGGAGTAAAATCAGGTGGGCAAGATAAAAGAAAAATAGAAAAATTCTACATAATAATATGTTGGGAAGTAGTTTGGAAATGGAAGCTAAGAATCAAGTGTGGAGTTGGAGGGAGATTGAAGGTCACGTAACTTGAATATAATTTACTTGACGTAGAAGCCACATTCAGATCTCAGTCACATACACCCAACGGAAAAAAAGGGAGAAAGAAGAAAAGTTGAGGATGAAGTGGTAAGGTTAGTAATATACAACTAATATAAGTGCCTTGAGGTTCAGGGGAGTGCACCCTTTTGGGGGGTTATGTACAAGTACAACCTACCATTCAAATCAGACAAGGTAATGGTAACAGTAATTAAAAAAAGGTGGGGACCAATTGAACAAACACATCATTGAAAGTTCATGTGATTAACTAATTTATGATCTTAAAAGATGTGCTTAATGAAGGGTTGAAAAACATTGCATTTAATTAATCAGACCAATCAAGGGTTATGATCCGTAATTAAATTGATGTTAGTTGCAGTTAATGACTGATAAAGGTAATTAAGAAGTGGGAGGTGGATTCTTTACCTTATATATCCAGAAAAGAAAAGGCTGACATTAAAGAATTATAATATTTGTACAACATTTTTTACAATTCATTATTTTATCTCTCTGACACATTTATCTTATCACATATTTGTCTTTATTGTTTCCCTATTTCTCTCTAATTTGTAAAAAAAAATACAAAATAAATGTACAAATATAGTTTCTCAAACCTAAAAACAGGAAAGGGCACATGCACTCTTGATCTGAACCTAACCTGGAAACAGGATGGTGCTTTATTTTCTTATAGCTATCAGATTGGATTCTTTTAAATGCGCAGAGTGGGTTGTGCCTTGTTTGCTAAACTTTAAATAAAAAGAAAAGAATATATGTATTGGTTTATAATTGAGATGAGAATATATGTATATTTATTTAATTTTTATTTAAAATAAAGCCTAGACCTTTAAATTAACGTTAAGAAAAATGTCCTTTCCCATTTTTTCCTCCCAACGTGTAATTTTTCAAAGATAAACTAAACACACTCATCAAAACAATCTGCTATTTTTCAAAGATGGCTAAAGGTAGGTAATCAATCTATTATTTGATTAAACAATCTTTCTCTTTTATCAAAACAATTATAAGTGGCTAAAGGTAGGTTAATCATTGGACTAAGAGTCCCGCAAGACACACTCAGACTCAGGTGCTATACGTAATAGTCTCAAACTCTTGCTTTCAACTGAGAGTTGGGTACAAGGCCTGTCACAGGCTTCATAAGTATCAAACCTGTTCTTTTTAATTGGGATATGACTCATGAGCTTTCTTGCTCTATACTATTGTGTTTTTAGAATTGCGCATCTTACGATTCTTACCCTTTATTTGGAGGGTTGGACGAGAGGAATGTATAGAGTGAGTGACATTACATCAACACATTTTGCATGTTTTAACACTGCGAAAAAAAATCACTCGACAGCAACGGATATATACAAGTTCAAGATAACCCTTACGGCCACCATCCATTCAAAACAAAAGAACATTCCAGGTGAGAGAGAATCAAAATACTAATGTAGGCAGAAAGAGAACTGCGGATATTACAATGTACACAAGCCAACAAAACAACCAAAAATAAATTAGATTTATTCTATGTATCAATAGAAAGTTACATGAACTAACTGCAGCATCCAAAACCCAAAAGCAAATTGAAACTAATTCACTCCGTGGCCAGATTGCCATACTGCCATGGATTGAATTCAATTGATTTAACATCAACATCATCAACGCTTCCCGAGTTATCTGCAGCAGCCCGATGTTCAGTGTATTTACCATTATATTGATAGATTTCCAAATCACCCCAAGGAGTTGATGTTACTTCTTCAGTTAAATCAAACCATCTTGGCGTGAAGTTGTGCCCTTTTTCCTCTCGGGTTCTCTTTTCAGCACGCTGCCTCTCCTCCAAACTGAAAGGAAACAAACGAAAGATAAATACCCTGGGATACAAACCTAATTGATGAAACACAAGCCCATTTCTATTTGAGAAAGGGGTTGACAGTGGCAGAGAAGCCTAACAAATTCTCAAGAGTATACAAAATGGTTCTAATTTCTGGCCACTCCCTTGAGCACTAGAGAGAGATATCAATACAGAAGGCAACAGAATGATCCCAAAAGGAATTTCCATCCACCTCAGCAAAGTTATTTAAATGGATATCTCAAATAATTACAGAAGACGGTATAGATCATGTTGAACTGTTGTCTGTTACTCAATTTTACATTTGTATTATTATTGCTTCTAAAATGCTCTGCTAAATTTTTGGGCACAAGAGGACAGGAGGAACAAAAGAAAGGGTAAGGAAGTAGGGAACCTGCTCTTTTCTGTCCCCGATTTTGACAGATCGCCCATCTCAAGTGCATATCTATCTGGGCGTAGACGAGAGTCTGATGCCAACAACTTTCTAGGGGCAGTGTCAAAGCTGTTTATTTTATGAGCAAAATGTGTATACTGGAATTTGTCATTCTGTGGAACATCAGCAACATGCCAAACCTGCAGAATAAAATCAGAGGAAATGCCAATGCCAATGATAAGGAACTTTAAGGTATTAGTGTCCTCACCAATCAATATATCTGATATGTCAGATTATTGATTGCAATAGTTATAACTTCTAATCAAAGAATTCACAAACACTAAAAAGTTGGATTGTAAGGGATTATGCATCTTGTCAACAGATATGTATAAGAAAAAGATACTTGAATATATCAGTGTCTTCGTGCATCACATCATGAAGTTTCTTCAAACGATTAGCATTTTAAAGATAAGTTCAAAATCACCAGCATAAACTTAAAGTTTCTTAAAAAGGAAAAGAGCACAACCATAGATTAATTAGAAAACATTATTTGCTATACTAGAATAAAATTAAACTAATAGAAATATTTGAAAAAATTGTGAATCCAATGTCACCACTTCGATGCTTGGTAGGAAGAGGGAAGAAAAGAGAAAAGTTGTTCTTTTCTTCTTTGAGTGGCTGGGGGGACATGTAGAAAATTCCGTAACTGGGAAGAGACAATGACCATCTGCATTAGTCTCTACAACTCTAACCTACCAACCATGACAAGATGAGCAATGATTTTATCATCAAACAATACAAGAACAACAAAGCCTTATCTCACTAGGTGAGGTTGGCTAAATGAATCACATAACGTCATTCGGCTTGGTTAAAAACCAAAGTTTCAAAGATGTTATTTATCATCAAACAATAAGACCAAGAAAATAGCAAGATGCCTAGTGTTTAAGCAAAGTTACCCTGAACTTCAAAATAATTCTCAAGTTCATTCTGAAGACTTTTTTATTAAAAAATCACCTCTTTCAATTCTGTGTTTGGAAGAGGCTCTCCTTCTGAATCACAGGGTTGATAACTCATTGACTCATTCCACTTCCCTGTCATTAATATTTTAGGCTCCTCGGAAGAATTATAAATATATCCATCCACTTCATATCGACCAGCACTACAACATATCAGGAAATAAATAGATCCTAATTAAAGGTTAGATATATTGACAATAGTAAGATACCTAAAAAGCTGAATGAAGAAAGGGAGAAAGATGAAGTAAAATATAGAAATCCTAAATGAAGGCGGAAACAAAATTCAGGTCCAGTCAATTATTTTCAAATAACTCAGTTTTAACTGGCACAAATTGGTAAGTAACTAGTGGTCAATCAAATCAAAGTCAGGTGAAACATGAACATTTAATTGCCATATTACCCAGAAAATCATTTCAATTTCATTATACATTGAAGTCAAACCTGTAATAGACTAACAAATTTGCTCAATGGTTGAAATCTAAATCCAATATAGAAATAGAAATGGTACAAACTAGTTAAAAAGGTATTAGTTTCTTTTTTAGAAAGTAGAAACAGATATGATACAGACCCAAACCAACCACATGGTTGAAAATATAGTACAGCTTTGTCTCCAGTTGTCAAATTTGTCATTATCATCTCCCCAGGTGAATCAATCCAAGTTCGACCAAATATGAGGTTGTTAACCTTTGTAGGAGGTGGCACCAAATCTAAGATTACACCATCTCTCTTAAGGGTCACACGTGTTCTGCAAACATACAAGTCCTTTTTAAATAGCAAATAACAATAAAACAGGATAATTCAGATCATAACAACTAGGATTAAATCAAGAATTATTTTGTTGCTTAACCATATAATGTACCACCATAAGATTGAATCTAATAACACAGTTTATCAAGATTCTTTATGGAACCTACATTGGCAAACTCATAGGGACTAAGAAAGCATTATAATTAGCTTGGAACAAATATGCCACATATTCATCAAATACAACCATAAATGTCTCTACCCTGCTTGAAAATACTTTAAATCTCTTAAGATCATAGAGATGACACGGAAACTCTTTCAGTAAGAGTGTCATAGGTGAATGAAGCAATCAGAGTTGGAACTTGGAAGAATACAAACAACATCAGTAACAAGAAGAATAAAATGATATATCAGAGGAAATCTACTAAACGAATGCAATATATTTGTCACCTTCCAACAGGGTAAACATCAACAGAATTTCCCAAAAACTTAGTTTTCAACTTTGAAGTCACATGATATGTAAAATGCTCATTCTCAGCATGTGCAGCACTCATTGGGGGATGATGACTCACCTGAAATTTAAAATATTTTTTTTATATATTAGTGAGAGAAAAGTAAGGAAATCCATATACCTTGTTGTGACCTAAATCACCTAACAAAATAAGAAAGGAGAAGAAATTAATATTTCTTCCAAATGCTAGTATACATAAGAAAGAACACAGTATTTCAAAGACACATGCAAAGAGAGAGGGAGAGAAAGTGATGCAGAAAATCCTGCACCAGAGAGTTTCCATGAGAATCACATACTGAAAAGATACCTGTTCTGCAAGAAATGTAATTCCACCGTGGTTAACCATTTCATAAGTCTCTCCAAGGATAGGATTAAAAGGCTTCCAGGTTCGTTGGTACGCAAAGTACACCGATATAGCCCATGACGCTGTGATGATTACATAAAGTACAACAGTGAATAAATAATCAGGAAAACATGTGCCTATAGTTACTTCAATGCAACATTGAAGGACAAGAACTATTACAACAAGCCTCGGATGAAGATATTTGATGTCAGTAAAACAAATCCTTGATCAAAACTAGTTAGAATGCTTCTGATTTGCCATTCATTCCTATCTAAAACTATATCCTCAGGATGACTTTTCAATTCGATTGGGAAAGAAGAGTTAAAAGAGAAAATAAAAAGGGAAAAAATAACTCACATGCATAAACTAACCGCATGTATGGATCCTCTGATTCATCTGCTTGATCTAACAAGTAGGAGTACTCCATCAACTAGTTCAAGCAATTTAAAATTCAATCAATTGACACTACAAATTAAGGTGTCATCAACAATGGAAAAACTAAAAGTTAGCAGACCTCAGCAATTTTCTGAATCATAGTCATTGGTTCAAAGATAATAACCGGTAGTGTCACCATTGATGTTACATCCGAGCCAATATATTTCTGCATCATCTTCCAGTAACCATCTCTTTCCTTTATATACAAGAGCCAAAGGGAGAAAAAAGAGATAATAATGTTCAGAATATGAGCATGTATGAATGAGGCATATGCCGAAAAAGAGAAAAAGGAAATAAAATAAAACTAAAAAATATGTCAGCATCCTTATCATTAACGGTCAATAAAACAGAAAAACAACACAAACAATTTAACTTAAGCGGGTGGTAACATCCAAGAGCATTTTAAATGTCAAAACAGGGAGTTGGAAATAAAACAATACTAGAAACAGCCTGAAATTAAAAAAATGTTTACAAAAAATAAACAAAATTAAATAAACACCTCCTGTCTCCATCTTCCTCTCTGTGCTTCCTCCTCCGCATCTTCTTTACCTCCCTCTGGATTTATGACTTCTACACCTTCATATCCGAGAAGCCTAGAAATAAAACAAACATATAAATCAGCTTAAATTCCTCTCCAAATCATTGCAAATCTTAGTGAGGAAACTGACAGGTATTTTGGATGCTGCTAGAATTGACTGAAATTCATAGATATATTACTATTCCTTCAAATTGTGTTTCTTTTGTTCTTTCCCTAAATTGTGTTTGGCTAATTGATATTTTCTTTTCATTAGGAAGCAACATGTCTTCTCACCATCTAATGAAACTATGAAAGCAAAGTATATTTTCCAGGATGATGCACAAAATTGTTCAAAGCAACAACAATGTTTCGCTGAAAGTTTTTCCGGGTATGGAGTTAAGAATGCAATATCCTACAGTGGCAAGTACGTACAATCCAGGTGGAAGCATTGCAATTACATGATCAACAGGGGAACATTCTCACACTACGAATGCAATCATCAAATAACACTTGAAAGTTAAAACAACGCATATAGAATTGAAGATTGAGGTGAATTAAGAAAGGGGTTATGAAAATGAAGTACCCGTTGACTGATCGGTGCATAGCGTTGGTGAAGATGGAAGACATGGAGGCGAAAAACCCTTTACTTTCATTCTTCTTCGAGGGGCTACCCATCTCTGCGTGTAAAACTTAAACCCTAATTCAGAAGAGAGTCAGATTCAGAACCCAGAGAAATTGCAAACCTCCAACCTCGTCCAAATCAAATTCAAACTCAAACTCAAACTCAAACGCTGGAAGAGAGAAGAGCGTGTGTTGTGTTGTAATGCTTTGGGATGGCAAACAAATACTAGATTTGGATTAAATATGTTCTCTTAATAAAACCAAAAAAAAAAAAATATGTTCTCTTAAATTTGAAATATAAAATAAGTTTAATTTAATTACATATTGTTTTACCTGTGCTTTAATTTTCTTATTTTCTGTACTTCTCAAAAAAATTATCTTATTTTCTGTAAAGATAATTTATAATTCAAACTAAAATTTATAAACATGAGATTTTATTAAAGATTAGTCACAGACTCAGAATTAATGTGTACTAGTATTTTATGTTTATTTAAGAGGATTTGTTGTTTTGAGTTTAAAGGATATATCATATATATATATATAGTTAGTGCAAGAGATTTTATATTGTGAATCAATTAAAAATAATTTTTTGTATAACTTTTAAGATTATTATTATCATAGCCAATAAATTTATTATATAGAATAGTCTATAATTGAGTGATAATGTAAAAAAAAACTTTATATTGTCGATTCATTTTTTTTCTCTTTTTCTTTTTTTATTGAATTTTAAATAAATATGTAAAAAAATATATAAAAAAAGGTTTAACTATATTTTTAACCTCCAGATATCACATTTTTGTGATTTTAGTGCTCATTTCTAATTGCATAAATTGAGTCCTACATGTATCACAATTATGCAATTTTGATTCATTTGTTAAATTTTTATAAAATATTTAACAATTTTTATTCACATGTCTTGATCGTACTTTTAGTCCTCACGATTACACAAATCAAGTCTTCCAAGTATCACAATTATGCAATTTTGATTTCTCTGTCAATCTTTTATAAAATATTTAACAAAATTTATTAATGTGGTACTACGTGTGCTAACATGGCTTAATTGTACTTTTAGTCTTCATGATAACATACTTCAAAGACTAAAAGTGTAATTAAGCCATGTTAGCATATATGTTAGGCAACACATCAATTGGCACGTTATGTTATGTCATCATTCAATCTCAAATAAAAAACATTTGTTAAATATTTAACGAAAGATTAAAATTACACAATTACAATATCTAGAAGACTCAATTTATGCAATTAGAACATGATAGACATACAATTATAATACCTGAATAACTAACAGTGTAATTAAAACAAAAACAAAAAAGTATAAGATAGACTTAGATGTAACATTGTCTAGTAATTATTTATGTAATTAAAATTAGAGTTTTATTACAATAACTCCTATAATAAAATTTGATATTAAAAATTAATATTAATTATAAAAGGAAATTTTAATAAGAAAATAATACCTAGTTTTAGACATAAATTTTGTTACTTTTTTGGTAATACTAATGAGAATTAGATCTCACAAAAAGAATAATTCCTCACAAAATCATTGACTACAGTTTAAATTTATGTTGCAATAAACGTAAATTTTGGGTCACCATAACATTAATGTAAAATATTTGCTGACTTTGTCAATGACTAATCTCCATTGAGGAATCTAACTAGTCATTTTTACTGGGATCTTCTTTTTCAACCACATTTTTATCCATCCACAATATTTAAATCCAAGACATTACTTAATAAATTTGAGCCTAGTGCCACATGTTGGTTCGATAAACATAAATTTAATATCTAATCATATCTCTAGTAAAATTAACCTCTACCAAAAAAATATAGATGGAAAAATATCTTCTACTTTTCTCACTATATATAAATTAAAATAGTTAATGTTCGTAGAAACTATTCTTTATCAAAAATATTCTTAGGAGTTTATTGTTTTCAACAAGACTATCTTTAAGAGATTTTTATTTAACCTCTTATCTCTCTCAATCTATCATTTTTATCTTTATTTTAAATAGAGTTTCAATATCTTTTAAAAAGAATTTATCAATGGTTAAAAAACATTGAAATTTAATTTAAAAATGAAGATGAAAATGATATATTAAAAGAGATGAAAAGTTAAAATAAAATTCATAAAAATACTTTCATTGAGAAAAAAAAACTCAAACATACTCTCATTAAAAAATAGTTTCTAAAAACATTGTCATTCAAAATAGTTATTTAAATTATATATATATATATATATATATATATATATATATATATTGAGAAGATTTTATTAATTAAATTAATTAAAATTTTCAAAACCATTGGACATTATTTGTTTTTATCAAAATCATTAAACCTAATTTATGATAGTTTTATACATTGTATTTCATATTATATTTATAAGAAAGTAGTAATATTGAAAATAAATAATTTTATTATAACTAGTATTGGCACGTACATCATACAAGATAAGTATTTAATTTTATATAATTACAAATTATAATAAATATTTTTTAGTATATAAATTACATTCTAATTAAAATTCACAATAAATATTAAAGAATTGAATAAAATATTTTTACAATAAAAAAACTTGAAATCAAGATGCCTTTTAAAAACACGAGTTAAACACATTTCAAAATTAAAATAAAAACAATTCAACCTCTTTGTAAATAAACACATTTTATTTTAAAATTTTCATTTTTTTTACAGAAAAATTATATTTTAAAATTTACATTTAAAAATTAAAAACTTACAACTATATTAACCCACTTAATGATAATAAGATAAGGAACCATTGATACATATTTTTTTAACTATGATACGAGAATTTTAAATTCTATTTTATAATAATTTTTTTTCTTAATTTAATTTTTCATGTAATATTAATATAAAAAAAATTATATTGTCAACCAATAAAAAATTATTCTAAATACAATTTTTAAAATAATAATAATAATAATATGTGATCAAATGAAATCACTACAAAACAATACATTTTATTAAATTTATCTTTTCTTAAGCTGAGAATAAAAAAGGAAACCAGCATACAGGAATTTAAATCCTTTTGTAGCAATATTTAAATTTATCTTTTCTTTAGTTTAATCGGATATATTTAAATTTAAATATAAATTTATTTATGATAAAACAAAAAAGTAGTAAGTACAAGGCAGCAGCAAGTGATATCGTTTGTGGTCGTTGAGATTGAGAAAAATACAGGGAGACACTGTACATGTACATGTACAGAGATGCCAGATCGAACAACCAATTCCTGCAATTTTTAATTTTCATTCAGATTCCCTTTTCACTTTTAATCCAAAACCCTAATTTTCTTTTTCCACCCTCTAGCCTCGCCGTTTCTCAACAATTCTTAACCTAATCATCAACCATCCACCAATAACGATTCAAAAACCCAAACTTTGTGTGAAGTAGTTCACTCCCCATTACTCCCTCTCTTATTTCGTTGTTCTGATTTTTTATTCGTTGCTTCGTTTCCCACTATGAAAGAAGGTAAATCCGTTAAATTCAACCACCAACAGCCGCACCAGAACGGTCACCTCACGCCTTCAAAATTCGCCAAATTGTTTGATCCCGAAGCTTCCTGGGACAAGGTTTGTTCTTTCGATTTCATATTTTGTAGATCCATTCTTACTCCCAATTGGACCCTTCAGATGTTTGCACAAATTTCAGTTAAAATGAAGTCATTCACTTTTGGACATGCTGAATTGAATTATTTGCCTAACTGAAACTTGGGAATGCAAAAGACTATAAATAAAATGAAATAGTTATGTTACTGACATCATATGTTCTCAATTTCTTTTATAGTGTGTGATTAACATTTAGAATAACCGTACATAGTGCAATTATGATTGAGATTAGTGGTTATTAGACGTTCTTATTTTGTTTTGTTGTTCTATGCAGTAGTTACTTAATTGATCTAATCATATGCTAACAACCCTTGTTTCTCTGTCTATCTGTTACCTCCAAGCAGGATCAATTGGGAGACGTATTGCATTGGATCAGACAAGCGCTCGGCCTCGCGTGTGGATTCCTTTGGGGTTCCATACCTTTGGTTGGAGGCATATGGTTTATCCTGTAAGTGCTTTTTTTTGTCCAGTATGTTTATCTGGTTATGTATATGTCATTAAAGTTGTATATTGAGTATTGACTGTATTCATTGATGTTGTGATATTATGTGCTAATGGTCTTGAGTTCACTGATTTTGATTGTCTACCAAATGGTGCAATGCATAGATCTAGAAACATCTTGCGTAAATGTCCTGTGCTGGCAATAATATTTTTTGGTAGTCCTTTATCATATGGCTTAGGAGTTAGGATCAATTTTGATCACAACATTATGAGACAAGGAAGTACATAGTGGAGAAGGAGACATTGAGTGTTCTATCAATGATTAATTATGGGAAAAGAATGAATGGAAAATGACCATGCAGATCTATGAGAGGGGTATATGGGTGGAAAAGAAATGTAGAGTGATTAAACTTTAAAAGTGATTGATATTTCACATAAATTAAGCAACGGTGGCGGATGTTATACATTTGAGATGTTGTCCTAGTTACAAAACTAAGGAGATTGCCTGTATAGTGTATACATAAATTTGGTTGTGCTATAGCAACATTAACTCTAGAAACAGAGGAGACATCAGAGATAGCAATCTTTTGAAGTTGTTATGTCATTGTTTCTTGATTTTCAATTTTACCAGTTCAATGTGGTGCTGTTTGTGAAGATTTGTTTGTATTGACCTTTAGAAAAACATGTAGTAATCTATAGAAATAAATCCGCTAATGAGGTTAAGGCTTCAGTAATCAAATGACCTTTTGTTGCAGAAATCAGTTTTACTTTGTACATTCATGAATTTATAAACAGAAGAATTGATGAATTGTTAAGACTTTACTAGGTATAAATTTTCTCGGACTTGAATTGTCAATGTCACGTTGCTTCTGTAACATCATAGAAATTATCTTTGTCCAAATTGAAATCCTTGGTTCATAGTTTATTTTATTTCCTGGTAGGTTTATTTTTTTTCTCTCAGGCTTGATTTAAATCTATCATTGCACTTTTGTGCCATTAAGAATGAAATGCGGCACCACCTTTTAACACTATAAATTTGATGTTTATTTGTTACATGTTTCCTGTTTTGCAGCTTTTTAATGTTATCCACTGGGATTATATATAGTTACTATGCGGTAATATTAAAGGTTGACGAGGAAGAGTTTGGCGGTCATGGAGCCCTCCTTCAAGAGGGGCTATTTGCTTCTATAACTCTTTTCCTGGTAATAAGCTATGTTGGTCATTGCTTTGTCTTCTGTAGAAAATGAGGCTTTTACTGTTCTACAATCTGACTTCACTTCTGATATCTGTGCAGCTTTCCTGGATTCTAGTTTACAGTTTAGCACACTTCTGATTGTCTGGGCATTGAAGCTTCAACGTGATTGAAAGATTTACTTGATTACAGTTGCCCAAATTGCAGTTATCTGCTTTACTTCTATGTAAAATGTTCTGATTTTGCAATGCATGCATGAACACTAGCTTCTGCATTCCATGGTAATAGTTGTTTTAGTCAAGCATTTCTAATGACACCTCGTACTCCAGCAAATTGTGTGGATTGCAGAACTGATGACAATCGAAATTCTGTTTGTTGAACCGTGAAATAAAGTTGCTTGCAGGCAAATTCTGAGGGACCACTTATCCTTGATGTTTTATGCCATAAAATAGAATTCCCGAATGGGTTCCCGCATTTTGTTGAGGTCTTAGTGTAGCTGTTAGGGGATAGATATTTTATTGCGGGGGGTTTTGGTTCCAGCTGCTGTCAACTGATTGTTCAAGGATCTAGTGTTGTGTATTTTTATGCATGATTATGGTAAAAGGCCCGAAGATTTTCATGATCTGGATTATGGTTGTTTACTAGATAATAAATTTATTTTAATAACGTTGTCCTTTTTCTTTGTTCCGAAACAAAGTAAAAGAATCTTCTAGTTTGCAGATTTGGATTACAGGGCTTTTGTCACGAAAAATGTAAGATGCACGTCAAATAAGAATTTCTACTATTTCTATATAAAAGCAAGCAAAATATTAAAACGGTGTTAAGTTTTTAGTGTACAAGTATCATTACTGATTTGTAGATGAGCAAGGCGATGCAATTCCCCTGTAATATTCATTTTTCTTTTCGTCGTTTTCGGAGCAAGCCATTTGCTAGCTATTGGGGTTTAGATTTTAACAGGTTCCTCTTTTAGCATAAAGTTATCACCAGTTATTGAGTTGGCTCAACTTATAAAATTAGCATCACCATCAACAATAACAAAAAAGAAGTTCAAGTAATCAGAAGTTGTAATTCAATAAAATTAGCATCAACAAAAGTTTACAGTTCAATTTCGTGTGGTATTTTATGGGTTACTTCTGTGTTCCTTAGAACATGTGATAGCTTGGATGATCCTTGCCCCTTATTGTCCCTGAAATGACATGCTACAATAAATATTTTTCTCCATCACGTTTAATTTCTTACAAATTTCATAAAATAGAGGTTTTTATTTAGAAGGAAAAAAGAAAGGACAATTTAGGCATTCTTCAAATTTGATTCCAGGCAGGCAGGAAGTAAAAATGAGCTAAAACCAAAAAAAAAAATGGAGACCAGACATTTTAGAGATTAAAAATAATTTTATACAACAAATAAATGAGCTCATCCACGTTGTATGAACTCTTTATTTCACCTCTAATTGGAAAGAATTATTCTTGAATTTTGAAAATGAGGCATGTTATTGTATGGAAACGTTTTATTTTTTATTTTTTTCTATGGGCTAACATTTGTGGACATCATATTTAATGAAACAGAACATAGAAGGAAATCGGGATTCAGCGTTCCAAACATGGTGTAGATGGTGGTGGCCGGTTTAAAGAAACGCCACTAACAACAAAAAAGAGTAATCGGAAAGGTAACTAGAATCACAACTGAAGCAACAACACAACAACAACGACAATAAAGTGGACATATAACTGTCTTTGACATTTCATATTTTTTTGATTTACAATAGCAGTAACAAAATTTGAATCTAAGACTTTGTATAAACTACCCAAACCCTCCACCACTAAGCCAATCCTACTGTGTTCCTCTGACATTTCATATTTGATCACAAGTGTTTCTACAAGATAAAAAAATTATAAAAAATACAGAGCTCATCTTGTATCCATGATAATCGAGATTCTGCTTTACATTAGATATCAATTGTCATGAGAATTCAATACTGAAAATCTTCCATAACACTGACACGCAATCAAATAAAGGAAATTAGTTGTCCATCAATTAACATGTCAACTTCTTCCTTACGATAAGTATTTCAAATCGGTTTCAGGCAAAACTGTTCCAGACTAAAGAAAGAATAAGGAAGGAATTGATGATACTCTGATCCTTACTATACACTACACACAAGCAAGTTTCAATGTCTCATACCCTGAGAAGAAAATTCACAGCTGTTATTGGCGTTGGGATCTATCTCTTACAAGATAAATACGCCCATAAACCCACTGTCTACCAAATCTTGAGACTGATTGCTGAAAAACAATAAAACCATGTGTCATGCAAAGTGCGGTATCATCATTTGGTGGAAGCATTTTCTTTTGGGTGCAGAGGATGAAAAATGGAAGAGGAACAAATATTCTCTACCATGCCCATAATCAACATGCATTGCAAATTATAGCATAGCCATTCTCAATTGTCTATAATTAAATAAAAATAACTAACAGTTTAGTTTTTTGAACAGCCTTTTGCAAAAAGTTAAAAAAAAAAAAAAAAAAAGTCTATACATTGTTACCTCCACTTTTGTGCGAAATTCTAATATGCATTCACACACATGACAATCTGCTCTGTGAGGTGACTCAATATTCCTGTCCATTCTCACAAATGCAAATACCTGAAAGAAAATGAATCCAACTCAATGCACATAGTGAAATTAAACCTTATGTATGAACGGTGCCTCACAATCTGGACAGGTATAAACATAAGTTGATGGACAAGATGGAAAAGAAACAAAGGACAGTTATAACAATGACTGACCTCTTCTCCACAATTTGGACATGCACCTTTTAGTGCCACCAAGTCATTCCTCCAAAGGCCTTGAAGCACCTTAACTGTGAAAATGGACAGTTAATAAAATACAGATGTAGAAGCAGTGACAAATTGACAATGCCATCAATGATTGAATATTTTTGTGAGGTTGTAGAAAGAAAATTTTCCTATAAGAAATTCCCAATTGAACTAAAACAAGGGGGGGCATTTGAGATATTGTTTGGAGTACAAATTTGAAGATTAAGGCATAAGATGATGAAGGGGAAAAGCAGCAAAAAGGTTTTTACCTGAAGCTGAAGCAACAGGGTAGCCGATAACAAAACCCAGCCCAACGAAAATAAGGCTGTTCACCAAGGCCAGAAACCCTACTCCAGGTGTTTGGCTACCAAGTGACAAGCCTGAATCGAATGCATTTTGATAAGCCATGCCAACAGTGTATGATATGGGCCCAATACAGGCTAAACTGCCAAATGCAAGGAACATGGCCCAGGTGCTTGCTAAAGCACAAACCATAGACAGATCTTCCTGCCCTACGACCACATCATTCAATATTCTAGAGAAAAAACCAAGAAAAAAGAGCACAAGGCAAGGAGCCCTGAACATTCTAACCAGATAAACATGTAGCAACTACAGACATTCAATAGAATAGAAATACATCATCATATCACACACAAACCTAAATTCCTGAGCCACATAATGACATGTTTGAATGAGAGGAAGGAAAATAGAAAGGAAGAAAACACAAATAGCGATGCATTTTCTTTTATTTGGTTGAAAAGAAAACAAAAAGAAATGTTGACTTTTGAAAACAAATTTAGAGCCTGTTTGATTCCCTTCTAACTTTTTTGCTTTAAAAACTGTTATCTAAAATAATTTTAGACTACCCAGCAATCAATTTCTCATCTAAAATCTATTAAGTTTTGAAAATTACATCCAAAACAAGTGTTTTAAAAACCAAAAAACAGAAACAGCTGGGAGATGTTTTCTCATTCAATTCTTCTGTTTTCTTCATGTGCTCAGAAGATAAACTTTTAGAAAACAGAAATGTACTCAGGGAACAAACACCTTCAAATGTATCAAGAGACAAACAAATATTAGAAAACAGGAAACTATTTTTTAAAACAATAAACAAACAAGGCCTTAATTTTTCTTTCCTTCTATTTTCTATTGGATTCAATTTTCAAACTTATCTCTCTTCCATTTATCTTCTTTC
The DNA here is from genome assembly GCA_026413185.1 of Pueraria montana var. lobata. Lineage (NCBI taxonomy): Eukaryota > Viridiplantae > Streptophyta > Magnoliopsida > Fabales > Fabaceae > Pueraria > Pueraria montana. The sequence goes on from CM048654.1 coordinate 11,202,180, forward strand.
CACTGCACCAAACAGAGGGAAAGAGGCAAGATACATACTCTAGCAATGCATTCTAAAAACTATTGAGGGTATCATAGGAAGTGAGCAACCAAGATTGCTAAATTGACATGAATGAGGGATCACAGGCACAGCACAGGCAAGTGACAGAAAAACAAGTTAATAATATAAAAATGTGGAGAAAATGAAATTACCACCTCAGCATCAGCAAATGTGGATTGCCTCCTGATACTGCAACGAGGATACTTGACAACTGACTTTGAACCATACCATCTTAACCTTAACTGTTTCCATAATTTTATTTCAATTAAAGGAAAAGTAATCTAAGTTAGTAGCTAAGAACTATATATATACTATCGAATGTTAAATTACATACATAGTGAAGGAAGGTACATCACCTCTACTCTATCAAACATGTCATCAACTATGAGAGGGTGACCACTATAATAAGCATCCCTTGCCTATTGCAAAAAGCAAAGACTCTCAGCAATAGTTTGTAGTATAATTCAATTTCGGAAAATGAATTTTGCGGAGAGTAAAATGGTTTAGTTTGCTTGCCTGGCAATAAAGAGCTTCGAGGTTCTCTTTGTTGGCGGTTTCGAGGGGGCCAACGTAGATGCAGTAGGGTCCCTCGGGGCGTCCGTCGGAGGTGGCGGAGATGCGGTGGCTTTTGGCGGAGATTCTGACGTGGCGGTTGTTGGTTCTGGGCAATTCGAGGAGCGTCGATTGTATCACGTGAGAGAGGCTCGTGCTGGCCATCAGCCCACGCCACAAACCCATTCTCGCCACATAAATGTATATTTATTTATTTCCCAATTGGACGATACTGCCCTTTCCAGGTTCTCATTCCACTTGCCGCCTAAATATCTCTTTGGCTCTACTCTACTCTACTCACCAACAATGGAATGGATTGCTTCATTTTCTTTTGCTTTAATTTGGAGTGGGTGATTTTCTCCCAAGAATTTAAAACATGTTATTTTAATTTTACTTTTTAAATTATTTAACTACTCTAATAGTTAAATTATGAAAAATGAGAGTATAGATGTAAAATTTTAATATAAATTCATCCTACAAGAGTAAGTTATGGAAAATGGGTAAAATTACTAAAATACACCCATTTCTCGTGTGGGTGGCAGTATTGAATTTATCACTATCCATCCCAATACTTTCAATTTCGGCTTTACCAAGACCCTCATCGAATCATATCCTACCTTGCTAACATGGCAATTGTTAAATGCAGTTCCCACATATATATTTTCAACATTATCATTTTCATGCAGTAAAAAAAAAATTATCCTTTTTTGGAAACTAAACTCTGGTGTCAAAATTTTAATACTTTCAAAAAGTAAAAGTTGTATGGATCTATCAAACAAGGAGAGGGGAGTATTTGGGTTGCAAGATATGATGAAGGTTGATGGAGGTGCTCAGTAATGGAGGGTTGGGGTTGGTGTATAAGGCGGCGATGACGAGTGGGTTGTGCATGATAGTCACAACAACTTCATCGCCTACAATAATGTAGAGCATAGGAACTCAATCTCTTCTTTGATTATGCACGTGTCAATAACGTAGAGGAACATTAGGGCATGATGGTGGTGGCAAAGTGGTACTGGATGGTGGTGTACTGCAGGGAGGGACTTGTCGAAGATGGACGTGTAGTGGGGGGAAGTGATTGCATTGGAAGTAGAATGGGTAGATCTATATCTTAGCGGCAAAGTTGATGATGCAGAAGGGGGTTGAGGACAGAGCGACACATGCGACGACAAAGGAATGTGTAGGGGAAGATTGACATCAAAGGGAAGTGTTTTATGAGAGTATAGAAAGCGGACTCCAAGCCAACAACATTTAGAGACTCTTGCTTCGTGTCTCTCTTAACGGATACAACCCATATTTTTTCTTTTGGAAAGCATTATAACATTTTCGAAAAGTAAATTTTGAAAAAATATTATAACACTTCCGGAAAGTAATTTGAAAGTGTTAAAATTTTAACACTTTCCAAAAATTAATTTATGAAAAGGGATAATTTTAAGAGAAAAAAAAACATATATAAAAGAGGTGCATTTAGCAAATAGGAGAAGTGCATTTAGCAACTGCCCATTAACATTTGTGGATTCTCATAGACCCAGGACACAGAAATTGCTATTCTCACCTCCATTTTGCTATTCTCACCACCCACATAGGTGGTTTTTTCTTGATTTCCCAAAATACCCTTGTACAACGGAATCGTGATTCCGTTGAACAAGAGGTGGAAAAAAGTGTACAACGAAATCGCGATTTTATTGTACAAATTTGTTTCACCCCCCTGTACAACGGAATCACGATTCCGTTTTACAAGGGTACAATCCTGGTTAAATTTTGTAGTAGTGCCTAATATATGTTTAAAATACCATCAATCAGTCATAATACAATATAGTTTTGTAAAAAATATTCAACAACCAAAATATTACACAAATAAAGTCCTCTAATGACAATTATTAATAGAGGATTAATTAACTAAAATGAATCCCTAGTAATGTCTACTACATATTGAGATCCTCTAGTTGAATGAAATGGCATTGAGTTGAATTCTTGCATGCGTTGCATGTACGATTTTGGCCATGAACAAGCTTCAACAGTGCAGTATGTTCTCCATTGAGGTGCAATAGGAGGCAGGGGACAATCATCTTGTAAAAATAGCTAATCAATGAAAATTAAACTGGTAAGCTTAACTTAGTAAACAAATTTGCATAGTTAATAGTTTAGTATATTATGTGTACCTGTACAAAGTGATTTTCGTTAACAAATCAATAGCTATAAGACGTTGTTGTGCAGCAGATGGAGGCCGGCTCCTAAGCGGAAAGAAAGTCCAACTTTGAAGCATAGATAAGTGAACCAACACCACATTATACCGACTAGCAATCACATACCCCATGTCGGGAATGGCCATCCACTTGTCAATGGTTGTTGGTCCACCTTCTAGATACAACGAGCTGATTAGTTCAACCAATCTTTCTTCTGTGCCAAAGAGCTGAAGATAAAGAGAGTGCCATGTTTGAAGTTCTCAAATCAAGTCTTGATGAATGAGAGCCCAGGATTCCTCACCCATACCTAACAAAGCTGCAATTGCTCTATAACCGCAATTTCCATCTGCTTTGACATCAATAATTTTTTGGATGAATGGTTTCAATTCATCGGAAAACTCATTAACATAAGGCATCATTTTGCTCCGCTTATTGTCACTGACAACTTTGGGAGGCACAGTAGGAGTTCCTGAACTACCTACCATTGTGTGCATTGCATCGACTTGCTCCCACATTGAAGGTGCGTGCCTAGTAGATTTCACAGACTTCAGGGCACCCTTTGTTTTCACGTTCTCTGGAGGTGGACACATTGAGGTGGTATCTGAAAATGCAAGTTCACGGACATTAGTCTTCATTGTGATTTTCCCAAAGACATCAAGTTGGGAAAACCTCTTTAACAATGCATCAACCTCGTGTGTCAAAGTCAAGTCCCCCCAAGAATCACCGGTGTCATCTTGATTGATGGATAACATATTCCAATGCACATGAATTGACCTCAAGGGTATTGAGCCAAACATATTGCTGAATCTAGCAAGTTCACACGCACACGGTAGACCGTGAGTAGTTCTAAGTGTGCATCCACAAGCATAACTGTCAATACCAACGCTGTCAACCCATTTGTACTCGTTGTATATCAGCTCTTGTGCTTGGTTTGATACAAAGCCTCATATCTTCTTGTAAAACATGTTATTAAACCTGTGACCCACAACATTGATGTTTTTTTGTAATGAAGCCAAAATCTCAATATGTTGCAATATAAGCATGTTATTCATGGCATCCCAACAACTACACAAGTCTCCCATACTATCTCGAAGCAACCTCTTCAATCGTGCGTGTGCGCCTTCAACCCTATCATGCAATCAAAAGTAATGTCAAGCAAAGTATATAATTAAAATCAATGAATATAATTATATGGAAAAGTACATATTAGTTGTTGTGTTTCCAAGATGCATAACTCGATCCGTCCATACTTGTACAAACTTCTCCTTGTGAGGTATCAACCATGTACAATGGACATACTCAAGGAAAAGTGGATAATGTGAGCATAGGTTTGTGAAGTTTTTCAAGTTAACCTCATACAATTGTTCATTAGCAGATTGCATTAACCCTTCCCAAGCGTCCAACACTTTGTCCCATTCTTCCGCGTTGCCCACATACATCTTGCATTTTGCCCTGACATTCTTAGAAATGTGGAATTGACATAATAAGTTGGTTGAAGAAGGAAAGACATTCTCTAACGCATTCATGAATGCAAGATCTTTATCAGTGATAATAACCTAAGGCAATACATCATCTTTGACAAACATTTCTTTCACCTTATTTAATGCCCATTCAAAATTGTCTGTCCTCTTATATTGTAAATAAGCAAAGGCAACTGAGAAAGTCATGTCAGTTGAAGTCACCCCAACAATCTCCAATAACGGAAGACGATATTTGTTTGTCTTGTAAGTAGTATCACATATCAACACTGTTGGAAATGAATTTAGGAGCTTGATAGAATCTGGATGTGCCCACTAGATATCTCTTACAACATCTTCAGTGTCGACCCTTCTATACCAATAAACATATTGATCACGTTCTGTCAACTTCATCAGATATTGTATTTCAGTTCTTGGACCCCCTTTGTTGTCGCCGATATTTTTGTCGCTCATTGTATATGATTTTGATGGTGGTGACATTTGCAGCATCTTGATCTTTGATTGTCAACAGAATTTGCCCAGGCTTCACCATATTTTTGGTCATTTGATTTAGCAGACTTTTTTCTTCACTGCTTAAACGACCAGCATATGCATAACCCACCAATGTTTCACTAACTTCATGGTTATGAAAACCACAAATAACATAAAGTTTCCAACCAATGCCTTTCACAAGCCTCCCTTTTAATTTAAATGGGCACTGACATTTTTTGCTTCCAGTAGTCTTGCGGACTAACTTATCTCTACATTGTTTGTACTTTCCTTCCTTTTTACAAGCCAGTAGGATAAAAGTTTTCTTCCCAGCTTCTGACCTTTCTATGACAACAACAAATCCAAGCTCCTTTGCGACAGATCGAACCCACGTCAACAAGTGATCTCGCTATTCAAAAGCCTAAAAACAAAATGCATTCATTCACTAACAAAACACACATACAAAAAATATCATTTAGATAAAAACAATAATTAATCAATCAACCTTGTCAGTCATGAAATTATTGGAAAAGTCAGGATAATTGTGCTGAGGTTCAATGTCCATCACATAATCATCTGCTTGCATTTCATTTTGTTCATCGGGTCGGTCTAAAGCATTTTCACTTGCATCAATTATATTTCCCCAACTACTTGGCATCGTAACTTCATCAGAAATAAAAGTATTTCAATCCATTGCTACTAGTGGAAAAAAAACAATTGAAAGTTCACTAAATGAGTACCAGTAAAAAAAAAAAATCAAATACTGTCTACATGCACAACGAAATCGTGATTCTGTTGTGCATGTTTTTTTTCATACACAACGAAATTGTGATTCCGTTGTGTATGAAAAAAAATGCACAACGGAATCACGATTCCGTTGTGTATGCAAAAAAATAACGGAATCACGATTCTGTTGTGCATTCAACACAGCGGAACCATGATTTCGTTGATCTACACAACTTACGGGTGTGGGTGTGAGTAACTGAAGGAGGAGAAGGAGAGTGATACGAGTTTTGGAGTGGGGGTGGAGACTGTGAGGAGAAAGGAGTGGGGTGGGGTGTAAGGAATGGAGAGGGACAGGAGAATAATTTTACAAAGTTAGGGGGTGAGAATAGCAATTTGTGAGGGTGAGAATAACAAAGCTCAATTCAAAACCTTTGGCCGTAACTAATACAAGTTAGGGCCAATGCTTTGAAATACAAAACTATTTTTGGCAGTTACTTCTTGCATCCTCGTCAGTATTTCTTGCACCTAATTCGAAATGTAAAATTACATTTAGGATTAGACTTTTCAAAATCATACCTTTTTTTTTCTTCACCACATTCAAACCAATATCAAGTATTTATTTATTGCTTCCAAAAGAGTCAATTATACAAGCCAAAAGTACTCAGAAATAGAAATAATTGCATTGCTTAGCATTTGATTACATGTCAGTTGCATGTAATTAAGATTTTAACATGCACGTTTTTGCTTAATAAAATTGTAAGATCCAACAATAATAACAAAATTTTAGCCAACTAGATAAGATCGATTACATAGATCCTACAAAATTATATTTGAATTGTAGACTATTCATACATTGCTACTTCAACACACTTTTCAAATTGCTTGGAAACTTTTGCCAGAATGTTGGAGTTTGACCCGTTAAAACTAAAAGAAATATATAATCAACATGGTCAAGTAGAATAAACTACTATGAAGATTGACTTCAACCCAAAGATAAAGGACACGTTATTTGGGAAGTGTTCTTTTCGCAATATAGTATTTGTATTCTTTATATAATGACATGAATACCTACACTAGCAATATTCTGTTATAGTAAAAATGCACAAGTTTGCTTTTCTGCTTTGGTTTATCAACATGCATGTAATTATACTTGGGAACTCTGCAGAGCTCTGATATTAAGAGCATAATATATAGGAGCTATTTTGAGATAGCAGCTCTCGCATTGGCCAAGAGCATGCAGTGGCTATATATGAAGCTGGCATTAGAAGACTTTTATTAAAAAAACAATAAGAGTTTTGCTTTGCATATAAGAAACTCTCAAGGGGATCCGCTTTTGGCAGCTATTGCAGGTCTATCTCTCTGCTTTAAAAAATTCATAATTGTATTAGTGCATAATCCCAGATCTGAAGTCTTAACCATACTATGATACGACCTTTCACAATCATGTTAACTGTTGAGTCTATCATAAAATCAATACTGCTGCATCCCTTGGTAGGTGATCATTCAACAACAGCTTAACAAATAAAATATAACATCAAGTTATAGTGTGGCCATGTTGAAGTGATTTTTATAGTGGATGTGGTGGGTGAAAGCTGTTCCAAACACATTAAATTAAGAAGCCAAGCATAAAGAACTCCAAAAGTGAAATTTCTTTTCTGAACCAATGAAATGTTTTAAAACAGCACAAGTAATATGACATGCATTGTGTATATATTACTGGTGCAATACAAAGATGCTTTCTATTGACTACTTGAAAGTTTACCACAATACAACTTAACAAATAACTGATTTGATTTTTATTTTTTTTGATGAATACAAATAACTGATTTGATGGGTCAGCTGCAAATGGTTAAACTGTAAATCTTAGGGTCACATGGTAGGAACGATGGGAATGTAGCAAGAAGGTCTGGACTTGGGGCCACATGCACGTTCTGAGCATTGGGATTTGGGAGAGTGTGCAACATGTTTTCACTTGTTTTCATTTTCGAAACTTACAAAGATAATATTGAAAATGACTTTTTGTGTTCTCAGTTTTGGGCCTAATTTAGAAAACATTTTTGAAGAAAATATTTTTCTAAAATTCATCCAAACAAAACAAACGGGTCCTAAAATCTCCTTATTGCCAATATGAAACATGTCAACTTGCAGCATCCATCCTATTTCCAAATGTGTATATGAGGAACAGTACCATCATTTCTTGCCTTCACCTAATGACTGTCTAGTGTAGTCTACAGTTTGTTTGTTTTTAAAAATTATTAAATGTAAACTGTAGAACGGAGAGAACAAACCAAGTCTGAAAAATATTGGATTTGGATTTAAATCCAATCCATTAAATTGGATTTGGATTGGATTTTTAAAAATCCAATCCATGCCCACCCTTAAGTGTAGAAATTTCAAAAAATAAAAAAATACAGGATGCCTTAAATGCCCGACTGAAAGAAAGTCGTCCTAGAGGAAATGAAGGCCATGCAAAAATCAGATTTGAATGTAGTTGACTTGCCCAAAGGAAAAAGATTGTAGAGTGCAAACTTAGATTGGTCACTATAACAACTAGATGTCAAGAATGCATTCTTGAATATTCTCTGCCTTACTTTGATCATAGGTATTGTATTGTTACAAAGTATGCGAACTGAAAAAATCCTTGTATGGATCAATCATCACCTAGAGAATGGTATGATAAATGTACTCAATCTATGAAGAAGAAACAAGGATATTCACAAGGGCAGACTGATCACGTTTTATTTCACTATTCCATGATATCCTTAACAAAGTAAGAAACTAAAATATTCATGAATTAATAATAATAGAGAAAAGCACCTGTGTTAGACCAAAGAAAAAATAAATAAAATAACACTTACACCAGAACATGTCACGTTGTTCTTAAAAGTGATAAAACATTTTGAGTGTTAACCCTCTAGGTCATTAGTAATAAAACAGTGCAATCATAAATAAGATAAGGGAATCAAGCATGCAAATTGATGGCGATTTTGATTGAGTAATACAGCATGTTTAGGTATATTCACTGTCAGTATCAAAATCAAAATAAAAATTTAGGCCATTCTTGCGACCTCCTGGAAAAATACAAACATCAAGAGGAGCATGATCCCTGATGAGTGATGACACTTTCACAACTAGCAAGGCTTACCATGTGACAAAACTACCAAAAGGACATCACAAGGTTCCATTCCCGAATATTTAATTCCTAGCACTAATTTTTGTGCATTGGTAGTGATGGTTGCTAAAATGGTTATTACAATTGTGTCTCTCTCATTAGTACATGAAAAATTCTATTCCTACAGCTAAGAGAGAATACAGGAAGAGAGTAAAAGAAGTGAGATAAAATGAGTGATATATGATATAATAAACAGATACAGAGAAAAAATGAATTGTGAACAAGTGATGTAAAAACTACGTGTGAGAAAACTCCTAGTTATCTATCATTCTATTGTAAGGAAAAAGGGAAGAGATGAAGTTGTATTTGGTGAAAGAAGAAAAATAACTCTCAAAGATGGGAATTGCTGTGAAAATGACAAAGTGTGTTGCTTGAGTTCTGCATTTTGACATCTCTGGAGTCAATATATCCCCATAATGTTATTTCTTGGGGGACTCATTGTTAAGATTTTTCCAAATGGCTTAAGAATATAGTTAAAATATTCCTTATAAAACTTGAAAATTCTTTCTCTTAAGTTAACTTTTGGAATTGAGTCGGGCCAATTCCGTTTCTAATACGGTATTAAATTCCTGTACCTTTTTCCATACCTACCCGTTTCTCCTTGCCATGGTTCAAGTTCACTAACCAAACCATTTTCAGACTCCTTGTCTGCTGATTCTAATAATGAAAATGATCAAGTTTAACTGTTTTCATTTTTCTCAGTGTTTATGTTCATTCAATTCAAAATTTTACAGACCATGATTGTTAGACGATACTTCATTTTATTGCCTGCTTATAGCATCAATTGGTAATTAGTTGCATGTAAGAATGTTGAAAAATGTTCAGTGCTGCCAGTAAGGGAGACCCCCAAATTAGAGAAGCTTGTGATGGTTTATTGATCCAAATAAATTGGAAGCAGAGAGGTCTTCTAATTTGAAACGCTACCATTGTGTGGAAGTCGGAGCATTTTAAATTATTCATCTTAGTTATTTAGACAGATTGAAAAGGCGTGCGATACTGTTGCCACTTTAAGATGTTTATTGTCCCTCATATTTAAGTAACTTTTATCTAAAATATCGTTTTTATCTTTGTTAATTAAATAATAAAGATATTTTAAATAAAAAATTTCTTAAGTACGATAATAGGCACATTGAGAATGATAATAGACACTTTTCTACTTTTAATTCCTTAACTACTGTTATAAAGATACTAGTTAACATTATGCTTTATATATTTTGATAGCATCCTACTTATTTAGAAAGATATAAATACAAAATTTTTATTTGACCTTATCATGTAAAAGTCTTGCATGAAAAGACCTGTTTCTCATAATTTCTCACGTGTAAAAATTGAGGTAAAACTAACTGTGATTAAATTATAAAAGTGTGTAAAAGTAATGTGTTTTAAAAATGCGCGTAATTATGTTTCACCAGGTAGGATTACTAGTTTCGTTGCCACAACCAGGTTGCACAGTTGCTGCAGGTGTAGATGACCCTATAATTATGTTTCACCAGCTTGCTGAAACAAAAACAATATTAATCAGTGGTTCAACAACACTCTTGAGTCTTGTTGATCAATATTAATAATCCCCATAATGACGGAAAATTGTAGATCATCTTTAGTTTGGGTATCCTTTTCAAATATAGTATGATGTATTACCTAATTTTTCAATGAATAGTTGGGTGAAGTCATTAGTCCTGGAAAGGAACAGGAGCACAAATTTTTCCCTTTCAGACCAGATTCTGTGGTCCCACTTCGATGTTTTACCAGTAATTCAGTTGGAACAGTTGTTAATTTATTTGATATATTAAAGAGCTGTGGTTTCTCATCACCTGAAATATTAGCCTTTGAGATGTTTTAAGACGGCAGTTGTAGATAGATACTTCAATTTTTTTCTTCTTTTTTTATGTATGATGGAGGGTACTTCATATGCTTGAGAATAGGAATACAACAAAGTAGGAAATTGCTCCATAATCTCAGGGTTCCCTCAAAAGATAAATAAAGAATTGGAAAAGACAGTGTGATGGTGTTGCCATGCCATCGGATTAGAAGAACAAAGCTTTTGAGATGTATGAATTATGATGGATGCTTGCTTCAAAAGACTATGCTTTTTTATCAAGCAAAGTTTTGTCTCTTAAACAAGCTGAATAATTCCCGGCCCATTTAATTTAGGATTTAAGATTTTAAACAATATAATAAAATGGTCCAACGTTGAAAACAGGATAAGGCTTATGATGACTACATGCATGCCCACTTCAGTACTTCAGATATGATTTTGCTAAAATAAAATAAAAATTACGATAAATACATAATAATGATATTAAATGTTATATTATTTTGATAATACTTTTAAATTTATTTAAAGTGATAACAATTAGTTTACTCAAATATATGTAGGTGATCAAGTTATAACACACATTAATCTTTTCACGTTTCTACATTTTTTTTATGGAAGGACGTATAATTTCAACCTGCTGTCCTGATCATAAAACGAGACAGTAAGAAAGCGCACATTGTTTTGTCCATATGGCTGATGACGAGATTGTTTCCACAAGAATGAATGTTAATTGCACATTTTATCTTCTATATACGCCCTTTCTTACCGTAGTAGTACTTTTTTTTTCTCTAATTTATTTTCCCATTAAAATTAAAAAGTGTAGGACGTGACATGAGTATAGGAAATTAGGTGTAGAAATAAATTTTTTGTTAGACAAAACATGGTTTGAGCCCCCCTATGGTCTGTCCTGTGTGTCTCCCCACTCCCCGAGTCCTTTTCCATTAATTTCCAAGAAATAACTTTGTTATTGAATAGCAGTCTTTCAGGTAGGCTATTGTATCCCAAGTAAAGAAAAAGCCAATATTGTGGCGTTCGATTGTATTTTCCCTTGTGGCCCTTCCCTTATCACAGACTTTTGAGTTTTTAACTAATCTTATCTTTTTAAAACGCTGAACCGTTGGCTCGGAAAGTTCACTCAACTAAAATCTCAAAATTTGGTTGAGTGTGACATTGATACCAACCCATTCCGTTTCTTGTTAGATGAGGTGATATCATTTAACCAACCAAGCCTCAAATTTGGACGAATTAAGACGCATTGATGGCCTTGTTTTTATTTTATAGTAGATCATCACATGGAAGGAATATCATAGATAAGGATGGGAATGAATGAATTCACGAACTCAATATTTTGTGGGGGCACATTGTCCACATGGACCACATTGCATAGGCTAATGGTGTGTGTACTTATCTTTCATCTCATCACCAGCCACCACATGCAACATTTAAACTGTCGCCAAGGTCAGTTATCTCTCCCTCTCCTTCTGATAAAAGAGCATGTGAAATGGTGCCATCCCGGGTCGCTTTCTCAACATTGGATTTGGATGCCAGAGATAGATACAATTACGTCACCTCCTTGTCTAAATTTGTTAAGGACGAAATCTAGATATAGTTATTTAGGTGTTGTTTGCACCATAAGTGAAATTTGCATAGTAAAAGTTTGCATTCATGCAGATTATCGAGAGAGGGGTTGTGACTTATATATGTAACTATATTCAAAGCATATAATTGAGTCAATATGTGAAGTTAATGTAATATTTTATAACTAAAGCCACAATAGACAAACAAGGGCAAGGTGGTGCTAAGCAATTTTTATAAATTCAAAACTAACCCTATTTGTAGAATCTATTTGGTCCTCTGTGTGTGTGTGTGTATATATATATATATATATATATGTGTGTGTGTGTGTGTGTAATTTGAAAGGTTTATAAGAACTAAAAGCTATTTTTACATCATCTTGTAAAACCCTAAGCTTATTAAAGAAGAATGTTTAAAAGTTAGTGCTTACAAAACTTACATACTTTGTGAAAAAACGTGTTTGCCTGCTATCTATAGAGTATAACAATGTATCAAAAGCGGGTATACTTTTTGTGGCACGATTCTAGTACGAGAAAAACAAAATAAACAAGTTGTTTTATCTTATTAAAGTGACAAGTTGGTGAAAACAATAAATGTTACATTAAATTTTCTAGTAGACACGTTTTCTCTCTAAAGAAGATGAAGGATGATAGAAGATATATCTCTCAACGACTATCTTCAAGAAAAGGCTATATATATATATACCAAAGTGCTTGGATTCAAGAGTAGAACTTTTGAACGAAATTATCCAAGTGTATAAAACATTCTTTTCTCTTTCTTCAAGTGTACAAATTCTAAGTAGAAGAAAAAAACTTGTGCTAGAACTTGTATATCTGTTTGTAAGACGAAATAGTTCAATGAGCATATATATGACCATCTTTCAAATGAGATAATTCACATATATATGACCAAAAATAACTTTAGGGAGTAAATTAATAGAAATCTATAGTTGGAACGGACTTATGTGTATTTTATCTATTAATCAATTAATATAAAATACATTGTGATTTTATCTTCTTAAAAGGATTTAAAGATAAATTATATTTTTAAGTAAAAATGATTTTTAGATAAATAAATTGTCTAAAATATGTTAAAGTAATTAAATATTTTTATAAAAGAAATAAAACATAGAAATTTATTTTAATACTTTGTCATTAAATAAAAATAAATTATAAATATTTTAAAATACTATATATAATCCCATAGCATCTCACATGCATTACAACAATAGAAAAAGTCATGAATTGAAGGATATGTATAAGGTCTTTTTTACTTTTTATCTTAGTAGTTTTTTTTTAAGGCAAAACATATTATTAATCAAGAAGCAGTGGCTACCTTTTATCTTAGTAGTTAAACTAGGACCGAGCTAATTAACTAACTGGGATGACATGTCAAATCCAATATGTTAAAAAATTTATATGACTCGATTTGATTTAGTTGGTTTTTCTATTGACAGGAACTTAAAGCGGTGCCGTTTTACTTAATGAAAGAGGAGGGGGGGGCTCAAAATCCAAAAAGAAAAAAGACAAGTAATTAAATAACATAAGAAAAGGATAGGTTTTAAAAAAAAATTATGAAAAAAACCCAAATTTGACTCCTATTTTATCTTGTAAACTTATAATTGTAACTGTAATATTGTATTATAATTTTAATTATTTAATTATCTCTTGAACTTGTATTATAAATCTTATATTGTTTAACTTTTTATTATCAGCTTTTATAATAAGGTTGCGTATGTAATGTGGGGACAAATCAGAAAAGGAAAATGTTTTTTTTTTTCTTCAATATACCCAAAAAAAAATCCTACACCCGTCCACACTAATAAATTAGAGGTTACGTGGAGCAACATTATTGGCCCACGTGTATCATATTTGTTTTTGGTGTCTTCTCTAGACCCGACCTGTGTGGGAAGCACATGGCAATGGGAGTGCCTTGGAGGGACGAAAGCTAGGACTAGGACTATGCCACAACCCCACCACCAAGTCACACCACCATGCCCAGCACGCAATCTTTCTTTTTTTATTTTTTCACCTTCAGTTGCCTCTCATAATCATATTTCCACATGACTACCCAACCTGATTATGGTTGGTTGCATTAATACAATTTGAATTTTGGCCCGTGCCGTGCATGATGGCCCCCAATTTTCGGTTACAAAACTAACAATTGTGTCCCGATTGAAAAGATAGCAGTGCAAATTAGAGAGTGACATGCATGGACCCCTTCCCCCCCACAAGAGGTCATTACTCATTACTCAACGGTACTAATAATTTGTATTAACGGCAATGACGTAATAAAGGACTTATATTTTAAGCTAATAACTAGGTTTAATAATTGTGTCGTATTTTAGTACGGAACAAGATTAGTATGTCCAATTGCTCTTCCCATGATATTATACATCAACATCTTTATCAAGTCATTTTTACTTCCTACAGGTCTATATCATTTTTCGTTTCAGCTTTCAAGTTCTTTTCGTTTCAGCTTTCAAGTTCCACGTTTATTTCTCGTCCATTTTGAGAGTGTTACAACTTACACTGCATGGATCAGTGTTATTATATTGATTGGCCGTGCCATGCATAGTTGCATATATAATCTAATATATGTTAATTAAGCTAAGGATTGTCTTTATCATATGGATGCTTGATTATTTGTGTTGCAGTACACAATAAAATGTGAGTAACATGCATGTTGGGAATGCGATTTCCACCAACCCCATGACAAAGTGGAGCTTTTTCGGTTTAACTTGAGCTTTACTTCGAATTTACTCGTTTGGCCGAGAATCCAAAAATCCCTCCTTTCCATGTGACCTGTGTTGGCATATTTTGACAAAAAATGAGAAGGTTCCCACGACTCCTCAAATGATGAATCATAACACTACAAACAAGACAAACACGAAGCTGGTCATAGATCTTCAATCATCTTTTGGTATTTGGAGCATCCAATGCAGCTAATTTTTGCTTTTCCAATTTCCAAATTCCAATTTCTTTTTTTCAAAAGTTATAGACTGACGTTTTACTTATGTAATAACTTATCCATTTTTTAATGCAAATTCATTTACTCCATCCAATTCATTAACAAATTCACCCAAGTTAATGAAGAGTTTTTGTAAAGAAAAATAATCAGCAGCTGCAAAATACGTTTTTTTATTATTAAATTAAATTAAAAGTGGTTCAGTTCAGTATTGTGAAGGAATATATAAGGCCTTGAGGAGGTAAAGTTAAATGTGTTAAGAATGTGAGAAGGAAGGAAGAGACACGCGTAAATTACAATCCACTGGTAAGAAAAGTGTGGTTTGATTTTGAAGCATGAAGCTTCATGCATTGGTAACAGTACTGACTAAAGAGTAGTAGTGGTTTAGTGGGTGCGGCTCGAGAGAGAGAGCAAACGAAAAAAAAAAAAAAAAAAAAGGTTATAGAATGTGGATGACCCACGTTACAGTTAAAGTCAATTGGGACCGGTGTTTAAGGAGCGATGATTACGGGGACTAGAGAGAAAAATAGGACCCGCCCCACACGTTGGATTCTCAATCCCCTTTGTGTCGTTTTGCTTATAGATCAGTCAGCTGGGCAGCACTTCCCTTCTGTTTCTGTTCCTTCATCATTCACTGCGATGCGAGGGAGAGGGACTTGTTACTATGCAATTTGCATATTCCTACCCTCACAACTCACAAGCCACTCCCTCATATAATAATCAATAAAATCTTGGTGACCCCACCATTACTCTTCTCATTACACCCGCCCATCACGCCTTAACAGTCCACCCTATGTCGTTTTAACTTTTAACCCAATTTTCCTTTTCAACTTTTTCACCTTTTTTGTTCTGATAATCTATACTCTACAATGCACGTCACAACACAAAAAGGTAAATACCATCCTATTATGGTACGATTAGTAGATAGTCATATGTTTTAAATATATAGTTAGAAATTAAAAGTTATTGATACAAATAATTCCATAGTTATATGCTTTAATCAAGGATTAGGTTTGATTTTCGATTTAGGAATGGAGTCACGACTAAAAGTATTATTTAATTCTCATTGAGAGAAAGAGGAATCAATTGTGTGTGAAGTAGAAATCTCAAATATCTCGATACATAAGAAAAAAAAAATGTAATTAGAAATTCAATTCTCACATTTGAAAATATGAAATACGTAACATTTGTTAAGAGATATTAGTATTTTAAATAAATCTCAATATGTATATGCTGCTAGCAGATATTCTGGATTAAAAAAAAAACAGAGAAACACAAAGGGGCTTTATGCCTTTTCTCACTTTTTTAACAGTTAAATACTACTAGTATATAAAATGGGTTTTTGTGGACGGAATACACTTCGTGTTAATTTGACGAAAAACTATTTTGTACCGATTAGCATTTCTGAATCAGAAAAGGGTTTTCATATCACTCGCTTGTTAAGACCGTGAGTAGTAATCTCCAAGCAATCTAGCCAAAGTGAGGTGCTGTGCATAGTGGAGCCCACACGTAATCGAGTACGTCTGAATACAATTGGAAGATGATCTCTACGTGTTCAAGAATAGAGTAGCCAGGTAGTAATAATACAAATTATAATATTGTATGAAAAAAATATAGAGTATATGTGTTTTAAATTAAGCATTTAATAATGATAGAAAAGTTAAAAAAAGATTCCAAAAAATGCCCCTGCAGTGCAAGCTGTCACTAGCGCCTCCCCTGCTCCATAAGTACTCCACCCTCAACCACTGACCAATGGCCTCTCATCTCATCCCCGAATCTCCCTCTTTTCAACCTCGAAAGAGTGTTCAGGGAAACAAAGAAAGAAGAAAATGGCTCTGGCCAACAATGTGCTGTGCATTGCGTTCATTATCTCCTTAACATGGATGGTCGTTGAAGCTCGCATTCCAGGGGTTTACTCTGGTGGTGCATGGCAAAGTGCTCACGCCACCTTCTACGGAGGATCCGATGCTTCCGGCACCATGGGTCAGTAACTAACTCAACCCATTTCTTACTTAAAGTGTAGCATGCAGTACTCACTTACAATGTGGCTAATTAACAACATTTTTAATTTCGATGTTGTACTATGTTTTATGTTAATTTTCAGGTGGAGCGTGTGGGTATGGGAACCTGTACAGCCAAGGGTACGGTGTGAACACAGCGGCATTGAGCACGGCGCTGTTCAACAACGGCCTTAGCTGCGGTGCGTGTTTTGAGATTAAGTGCGCAAACGACAGGCAGTGGTGTCACTCCGGAAGTCCTTCCATTTTTATTACCGCAACAAACTTTTGTCCTCCCAACTACGCTCTTCCAAACGACAATGGCGGGTGGTGCAACCCTCCTCGCCCTCACTTCGACCTTGCCATGCCCATGTTCCTTAAAATCGCCGAATACCGTGCCGGAATCGTCCCCGTCGCCTTTCGCCGGTCAGTCACCCATTACTTTATAAGAGGACTGCTACTAACACATCATTTTAACACTTATTAGTTTATTTAGAAGAAACTAAGCTGATAAATTACTTTAGAAACTTTATTATATTAAAGATTACGAGAAAATACATTATGTATTAAAAGTATAAATTGTAAAATAATTTTACAATGTTATTTGATTATGATTATTATATATGATAAATTTATTTATTTTAATAATAATTATCTTTAAAATCATTTAATAGAAAAAAGAAGTATTTTATACTTTTCCGTACGTTACTACTAAACTCAAAGATTATTTAACAGAAAAAGAAGTATTTTAGAGACTAAATTAATGATTTGTTACTTTATCTTTCCTTTCTTATTTTTGCTACTTTTTTTTTTATTTTTTTCATTCGTGATTTATGGATTTTTTTTTTGTTCTTTTCGGGTTTAAAGTACGGTTATTAACTTATTGTTAAAGTACTAGCCACGAAAATTGGTAGGGGTCTCGTCTGGTCACAGTGTGAAAGGAAAAAGGAAGGAAGCTACTAACTTGACCCTAACAATTCCTTAAGTAGTTAAGTTTATTTCCCATATGGTTGGTTACTTTAGCCAATGTGACGGTGATTTGTTTATGTAACATTATGCTTTCTACAGTCTTAGGCATGGGCTGTGTCTGATTCAGTGGAGGAGGTGGGGTAGGGTTCTTTTGTCACTAAATTTGGGGTTTCTTTTACTCAACCTTCACCATTTTAGGATGTTCCTTATTTTCATCCTTCCCCAACTAGTGCTATTGCTGTCCTTTTCTAGTCACTTTCGGTGGTGTTATTGCAATCTCATATCTAATGATGTGTTACGTACGTAAACGCACCAAAAATATTTATTATCTTAATTATGTCCATCCTTATTTGATATCTACTTAATCTTATTAGGTTAATTAAGTGAGTATACTATAAAGTATCTTTATTAAATTGTGTTAGTTGGATATTGTGGTGGGGTAGGTTGGTTTTGGAAGGAGTGAGGGAAAAAGGTAAAAAATTAATGACTGGGTTGGTTAATGGTTGGTATATTTACGCAGGGTGCCATGCAGAAAGCACGGAGGGATGAGGTTCACGATAAACGGATTCCGTTACTTCAACCTGGTGCTGATTAGCAACGTGGCGGGTGCGGGTGATATCGTGCGCACGTACGTGAAGGGCACCCGAACCGGGTGGATGCCAATGAGCCGAAACTGGGGTCAGAACTGGCAGTCAAACGCGGTTTTGGTGGGCCAGGCCCTGTCATTCCGCGTCACGGGCAGCGACCGCCGCACCTCAACCTCGTGGAACATCGCACCACCCAATTGGCAATTCGGTCAAACTTTCACCGGAAAAAATTTCCGGGTCTGAATCACCACTCATGTCATCATCAAAATCAATGACATACAGTACTTATATATATATATTTTTTATTATAGTAATCTTTTTTTTTTTTTGTGGTTCCCGCCATTTAATTGCTTATTTCTTCTAGATGGTCTTTTGACTGGATAGTGAGTGAGTGACAACTTTTTTAATTGTGACTTAGGTGTTGGATTTTACTTTTCTGATTGGGTGGGTTTGATAATTATAATTCGGGTGCGTGAGGTTGTATTTTGAATTTGTATCGTAGACCAAATGGAATGGAAAGGCGAAAGGGAGAGCGGATCCTGAAAGGATGAGAGAAAGTGTTGTAGGGAACGCTGAAGTGGCTTAAGCAAAATGGTAGCCCGCAGCTAATTTGTATTTTTATTATAGAATCAATCATCATGGTGTTATATATATATATATATATTAGTGTTACAATTTGCTCTATGAATTTAACTCCATTATTACTGTTCTCTTATGTAGATCATTCAAATCAAGTCAGTCAGATTGCATTATAGAAATCCAATTAAATTAATTCTTTTTCCTCGAATACCAACCAATGCAATTTACAGAGAACCTTACAATTGAAAAATGTGTTTTGTTTGTTTCGTTCACATGCATTTGTTGATTTCTCCTCTCTTCGGTTTTTCCTTTTCTAGGGGATGCGTGGGTCACATAATTAGCAGAGTCAAAGCGGAAAGACCATTCGTATTAGAAAGGGTTAACTAAGTTTTTAGTCTTTACATTTTTTCAAAATTCGATTTTTAGTCCTTAAACTTTAATTTGACTGGTCAAGGTCCTTAAACTTTTAAAAAATTGATTTTTAGTCCCTAAACTTTAGTTTGACCGGTCAAGGTTTTTAAACTTTTTAAAAATTCGATTTTTAGTCCTTAGACTTTTTAAAATTTTGATTTTTAGTCCCTAAAATCTCATAAATTCAGGGACTAAAAATTGGATTTTTAAAAAGTTTAGGGACTAAAAATCGAATCTTTAAAAAATTTAGAGACTTTGACCGGTCAAAATTTTGTTCAAGGACTAAAAATCGAATTTTTAAAAAATTTAGGAATCTTGACCAGTCAAACTAAAGTTTATGGACTAAAAATCGAATTTTGAAAAAAATTTAAGAATTAAAAACTTAATTAACCCTATTAGAAATTATTAGATCCCGCTACATGTATTAAAAAATTAAATCCCACTAAAGAGCACTTGTTAATGAAATAAAAAATTAATAAAAATATATTTAATATTTAATATATTAACATTTTATTTATTAATCTATAACAAAATAGCATTTGTCATAAAATACTACTAATTGACTAAGATAACCATCACAACAACTTCTTGACGAATAATAAATGAAAGGTTTGAATTGATTAATTGAAGCAGGTAGGCTTAAATTCTAGTGGCAACTTTACTGGACTAAAAGGCAAGTGGAGCACTCTTAACAAAAAAATAATAATAATAATCTAGAGCGAAATTTTTAAGATCAAGGTCCACATTGTGGATAAGAATTTGAATGAAAGAACGCATGTCATCTGCCTATTTGAATATTTGTAATGATTATGGCCATAATGTTAAATTTTCAAACTTGACAATTTCCATAAATCATTTCAGTCATTTTATAATTTATTTAATTAGTCTATAAACATGTTCAATTAAACTAGAGTTATTTAGTAAATGAACTTATTTCATTAACTTCAAACATTTTTTAGATACTATTTAAATTAGTAAGGTTTTAATTTAGAACTTATTCTAAAACCAAGTTAATGAGTTTCAGTGATTGAATCAAATTATCTAAAAAATGGTCCAAAACCAAACCAATCGCTTAATTGGTAGCTTGAGCGAAAACGAATGGATGTTTGTTGTGATCCCAGGAGTCGAATGAATGGGTCACATCATAGCATTTGTGGTTGAAGCAAAGATGCACATGGGTGGGGTTGATTGTTAATGCTATCCAACAGCCACGTACGTCGAGACGAAACAAGTAAGTTGTGTTGCCCTACAACTACTGCCACCATCCACCTCTTTACTTTCTTCAAATGATGGATATGCATGGATATTGCATATTGCATTGCATTGCACCAAACAACTTTGGATACTCACTCTCAAAAAAGTTAAAACAAAGCATGGCCTTGGATACCCATTCCTGCAGTACTCCAAAATTCTTTCTCATGCAAAATCATCACGCATAAACAGAAAGGTCATGTTAATTTTTTTTTATACTTGTTCTAAAGGTAAAGCAGATTAAGCTCTTATTTTAAACCTCAAAATATATATTTTTACTCATTAACAATTTTAAAAAAAAAAAAGTTAAAAATTACCTGTTAGATTATATTAATTTACTAGTAGTTAATACATTTTTTTTCATAAATGAAGCCACTCATTTTATTATAATTTTTCTTTTTTATATAAAAGGCTCAAAATACTGGGAAGATCTTCACCAATGAGTCACTTGTGATTAGTCCTCCAACAATCTCCTCCTCAAATGTGGGTCTCTTCTACTACTTGCACCACCTTGTGAGCGATGCCTGTATCTACTACCAATTCCATTATACTCGTCATTGGCTCTAAGGAATAAAACACCGAGAAAATCTTCATTAATGGATCACAAGTAAATCACATAAGTGAACTTAGCATCACACTCTAACCAAAAATCTTAAGGCATTAAATTTACGAATCTTTTTCACTTATATGTTGCTCAATTTATCCATTCTTATCCAATGTAGAACTTCATCTCCATACTTGTCTCCCAACATAAATAATTTTTTCCTTATCATCTCACGTCACGTCTATTGTGGAAAGAATACAATGGAATGATTATAAAAAGATTTTCAAAACTAAAATTAATTAAATCTTAAACGAATGATGTCCAAAGAAAAATTAAATAAATTGATTCTGTTGTCAATTTCAAAAAATGTTTAGAAAACTAATTATAATAATTTATAAGTGAATTTCAAAAAATTTAAAAGATAAATTTTAAAAATTCAATTTATTTTTTTGGTGAATTTTTAAAAATTCAATTTAGACCTATATAATTGTTGACCAGCCTTATTAATAGCTTTAAAATATTTATTTTAAGATATTGCGCAAAGATTATAAAATAAAACAATATGTTTTCTAATTTTAAATATTTTGAAAATATAAAATAAATCAATAGTACCTTTTTTATAATTATTAAAAATATACCAGCAAAAATAATTAAAAACATTTTCATACCAGAGAACCTGCAATTGTCGTTACCTAAAAGCGTGCCTAAGAAACAATTGGCACGGGCAAAACAACTTATGTAGGCCCTGTGATCGTAGGTTTATTATTGCACTCTTACTAAATTGGCAATCACCATCTTGTTCATGCACTTGCATGCCTATACAAGACAATTTTACGCGTTTTTATCTATTTCTTTTTACGGGAAAAGAAAAATTAAATTACTTTTGATTTGTAGCTGCTTTTCTTTGTGAGCAATCGAACATGGTTTCAATTACTCTTCCAACTATCATGTGGTTTTGATTTGGTCTCTAGGTGTGAGTGTGATTCTCGCTGATAGTTTTGATTTCTCCTCCAACGAAACTAAGAATTGTGTTTAAATTAGTCATGCTTCCAACCGTATGTTTGTTTGTAAGGCTTGGTGGTCATTTATTGAAGTCATCGACAGAGTCGCAAGGATGATACCTATAAAAGAAAAATTAAGTCTTCACAACATAATGAATCAAGGTTCAAATATTCATTGAGAGGTACTATAGTTAGTGTTCGATCATATCCCAGAAGATTGCCTTTGAATGAAGATACCTATGAGAAAAAAATAATAAATTAAGTTTGTTTAAATTTATTTTTAAGAAATAATGAGTTATTTATATTAAACTATTGAGAGAATTTAAAAATAAATAAATGAGAAGAGTGCGGATTAGAATTAAAAAATAAGATGAGTGGGACAAAGGCTTTGTTAAACGTTGTGTTTGTTGGGCCTGAGCATCACCTGTGAAGGGCTATTACTTCCTGCACCCCCTTTTTTTCTTCCTGCACCCCCTAAAAATCCCAAACAGACCAAACTACCCTTCCCTCTAACCAAGCCCCAACTCCACCCAACCACCCAATACCACCGCCAAACATCACCGCTGGAGCCACTCAAGACCACCGCCACAACCACCAAACACTGCACGAAACTAGCCGACGACAGAAGTTGAAGAAAAAGACTTTTCGAAATCAGATTACGCAATTTCAGAATATCTTTTTTGGAATGAATTTTTTTTCCAAAAAGGCCTTTCCAGAAAAAAAAAATTCATTCTGGAAAAGGCTTTCCAGAATTACGTAAAATAATTATGGAAAGGCCTTTTTGGAAGAAAAAAAAACAATTTTTTTTGTATTTTGAAAACAAGTTTCCGGAATGATGTACAATTTTTTTGTATTTCGGAAACTTGTTTCCGGAATACCAAAAAAATATTTTTTTTTTGGAAAGGCCTTTCCGGAGAAAAAAAAACATTTTTTTTGTATTCCGGAAACTTGTTTCTAGAATACAAAAAAATTATTTTTTTTTTGGAAAGGCCTTTCCGGAATTATATTACGTAATTCCGAAAAGCCTTTTCCAGAATAATTTTTTTTTTTCTTGAAAGGCCTTTCTAGAAAAAAAAAATTCATTCCGGAAAAGGTATTCTAGAATTACGTAATCTAATTTCGAAAAATCTATTTCTTTGATTTCCTTCGTCAGTCGTTTGAGTGTGGTGTTTTGTGGTTGTGGCAGTGGTCTTGGGTGGCTCCAGCGGTGATGTTTGGCGGTGGTATTGGGTGGAGGTGGGGCTTGGTTAGAGGGAAGGGTAGTTTGGTCTATTTGGGATTTTTAGGGGGTGCAGGAAGCAAAAATGGGGGTGCAGGAAGTAATGGAGACACTTCAATTTAGTAAACCCCGGCCCTGACAGTGATAGGCTGTAGCCCAAGATCCGTACAACCTATAAACTCATACAGGGCCAGGTCAACAGTCTAGACACATATACTCATATTTTTCCAACTCGTTAAAATTTCACAGCCAAGAACAAAACTTCATATGATAAACAGGCCTAGTGTGTAATGTCAAAAATTATAAAAAAAAAAAAGGCCTTCCGCTATCCCCCATTGAGCCTCACGAAAAAAAAAATTATGAAAACTATTCCTTGATAGTTGTTCAAGAGGTCAAAAGGCATGCAAGAAGAGTAAAGGGAATCACAAAAAACCTTAGGAGAGTAAAAGCCTGTAGATGCACATTATTGACAACCCCAAATATTTTCATCAAGCATAGTTTAACTATTTTCAGAACATAACTAAAAATCTTTAAACTAAGAATTTATATAAAAAAGAAATATTTCACACAATGAAAGAAGAGATTTTACTTAAGAAAAAACAGCAGACAGGCACCTTGCATGCGTAGTTATGAATTATCATCACTATGTTATGTCTGGAGTGATCATTAATAAGTAGAAATCAAGTGGAAGCAGCAGTACACTTGAAGTTTAAGTTATATACATCATTATATTGGCGTCACTGGTAATGACACGGCTTAATTACGTTAAATTTTTATAAAATGAGCTTGTGTCCATACGTGAAGAAACGAAAGAAAAGACAATAACCTGTGCGTTTGGATAATAACTTTGATTCTTTAAGTAAATAAATGCTGAATTGAAATTTTTAGGAGAATTCATTGCATATGGTAGTCTAACTTGATATAATTAATGAAGGGAATGCTAATAACTTACATGGCACGAGTGATAAATGCAAGTTTAGCCTAATATTAATATCGGCCAAGTTTCACTTTTTGCTGTTTGTTTTCTTCTTTCACATGAAAATTAACGCTTTTTTTTTTTTAATGAGAAAGTAGGGCTAAAGCTCCAAGACCCAGAGAAAAGATTTATTAATAAACACGAGGGAAGTTAATCAAAGCTACAGCAGCCATTACCGAAAAAGATAATGCTTTTTTTAATCTTCGAATATATTTTTTCTAATCTTCGAATATTTGTGACTATATGTGTATTGTGTATTAAAATCTTAGTGGTTTTTATTAAGGGATGTGCTTTTATTTGCACGTTGTTGTGTCAATTGTGCTCCATAAAAAATGTACCTAAATAAAACCCAAAAAAAATAAAAAATCAGGAGAACACCTCACAAGACTTTTATTTTTCCCTCCTGTAGTTTCGCATGGCGGCTTATATTTTTATATTACTTTAAGACTATGGGAGTCATGCAGTTTTCTTTTTTCTAAAAAAAAGTTAGATCTTCTTTCTTGTGACCACTTAATTATGTAACTAGTTTAAAAAGTCAATACATTTATTGTATTTCTAATTTTACTTTGGGAAATAGGCTTAGGAAAAGTTTTGTTTGTTAGTAGCATACGTTTGATTTTCTTCAACTTTTCAAACCAAATTTTTTAGCTGATTTTTTAAGGAAAATTTGGTATAAAATTTTCAAAATACTACTCCAACTGAAATTGATGTTTGAAGAAAGAATGGTGTGATTTGAAGGACTTTGTAACAGCAGATAAGGGGAGACGGCGTCAAGAGGGTTAGGATCCTCTCCATTTCTTTTTCTCTTCATTTCCTCCATTTCTTCTATTTTATATGGTTTTTGGTAAATAAATAAAATGGAGATGATTCACACTTTATGAAGATTAATATTTATTTTGTTAAAAACTTAGTAATGGAAGAAATGGAGAGAAAAAGAAATGGAGAGGATCCTAACCCGCGTCAAGAAAGGCAAAAATGTGCAAAATTTCGAAACACCCCATTTGAGCAGATGGACCCCACAACGGTGTCTGGTGGTGATGATCATAATTATTATTGAATCTGACGGCTTCGTGATCACACCAATCGCATGGACAACAGCCACTACAATCCATGGTGATGACTGATGCTCTACCAATCTCTCTCTCTCTCTCTCTCTGTCTCAAAATTAGCAGTGTAGTGTTCATGTTCCGGAAACATGACTGTCAAAGAGGCTGAAAATTAAAGAATAAGAAAAAGATAATTACTCTCTTTTTCTTTTTGAGATGTATAACTTTTTTTTTTATTATAAAAAAATCATATTACTGATTGCTGATGCGAAATATCTATGGGACTAATCTTTATAAAAAATTTAATTGACTATTATTTTTTTTTAGTGAAATTCACTTTGTTTAAGAAAATCAACTCAATTTTACTCAAATCAATAACTTATTAATATGTATAACTTATTTGGTTTCACTTTCACATGTTAAATACTACCTCCATCTTTAAATATAAGATTTTTTTTCTAAAAAAAATTGTCCTTTTTTTATAAGACTACTCCCTCCGTTCCAAATTATATGACGTTTTAGAGAAAAAAAGTTGTTCCAAAATAGATGTCGTTTTACAAAATCAATATTGCATTAAATATCTTTTTCCATGACTACCCTTAATTAATACTTAGTGAGAGTAGTGTACTATGAGTAATTAATTAGAGAGATAAAGGATATATTAGAAAGTTACCTAATATTTTCTAGGAAATTCAATAAATTAATTGCATTCCTTAATATCTGTGTAAAACCTTAAACGTTATATAATTTGTAATGGATGGAGTATTTTCAAGTTGTCTATTGCATTAATTATTTTTTGACCAAAATATCTTTAACCACTTTATAATTTATGCTATAAATTAATAAGATAAGTACATTCTCTCTCTTATGAAGATTAGAGAAGATGACTAGTACTCATTAATTAATTAGGTAGAAAGTAATTAAATGAAAAGAGAGATGATAGTCCTAATAATTATAAGGGTAATTTTCGAAAAATTATACAAATTGTTAACAAATTTAATGTTATTAACTAAATTAACCAACTTTCTTAAATTGTGTGAATTAGTTAAAAGAATCTTATATTTAGGGACGGAGGTAGTATTATTTTTCATATTTTGCACGTGATTTTAAGAAGTTAATGGTTATAATTTTAATGTTTCAAATGTGATTTCTTACTTCTAAACAAGTTTCTAAGCACATTATTTTTTTTTATCCGTAAGAATCGAAGACGGATTAGCAAATATTTATTTTAAGCACGTTAGCAGTAATATTTATACAATAACTTATTTATTTCTCTCACTTCATTTATTACATTTTATATTTTTCTTTTTTTCTATATCTCTCTTAATTATATATTTAGTGGAATCGAACCCATGTTGGTTGTTGTACAAATAACATTTTTTCTTTTTTTTTCTTTTTGTTTTTTTAACATAAAAATAAGCAAGTAAATAGATACATAAATTTAACATTTAAACAAAAAAAAATCCCCTTGTTCTTCTTCCCCCTTCGGGTAAGGATAGTTTTTCTTTTTTCTTTTCTTTCTCTTTTTTCAAGGGCATGTTTAATTTTGTTTTTTTTTTTTACATTTTAATTACATAATTGTCACTTTATTTTTAATTTGTTTCTTGATTTTATAGATTTGTACATAAAACACTAAAATAAATAAGAAATTAAGAAAAATTCATAAAAACACTCTTATTGGGAAAAAAACATCTAAAAATATTTTTAATAAAAATAATTCTTAAAAACACTCTCATTTAAGATAATTATTTTAATTTATATAGAGAGAAATTTCTAATACAAACACTCTACTTTTATGAGATTAGACGTCTTTAAGATTAATTTTATAAAATATTTGTTTTAATCTTTAATTTTATAAAACATTATTCACCCATTAATTAAAAATTAAAAATGTTTAAAATTTTGAAATAAATAATGTTTTGCATGATTAAGTCCTTAATTTAAATTTTTTAAATTTAAATATTAAAACAACCCAAAAGAAAATTTGGTGACTTAAAACAACCAAAATTTACATTCTTAAAATTTAAAATGGAATATGTTTGTTAAATAACATTAAAGACTTCGATTCTTAGTCTATAAGGAAACAACGAAAAAAAAAATAAAAAAAAATAGCACGTTCTCTTGTAATATAGGAGTACTTTCCTTTTGTTATCATTTCATTTTCTTTCTCATTCTACGCAACAAAGTCAATAGCCTCCGTGTACTTTTTTTGGTACATTCCTTGTACTTTATAAATAAATTAGTATTATTCGTTACACTTAAACATATAATCATCTGTATAATTTTTCATTATACATTTGCTTTTTATTTAGCACTTTTACAATCAGGCGAGACGAAAAAAAATATAACCAGCAAATAAAACAATTGTCAATAGCACAATCGGGATCCTATAAAAAAAATTTCTGCAAAGATCCTATAAAATTTTATTCCCAGTACAAATAAAAGGATAAAATAATAACACATAATTTGTTTACCAAAAACGTATCATTTTCTTACTCCATACAGCCAATATATTTTATTTTATTTTTACCATATTATAGGCATGGAATATTTATTAATTTGATCAATTATTAATTTTTTAAAAAATTTAGTTGACCATCTTTAATGAAAATTTTCTTTTTAACTATTTTTTTTTCTCATTTACAAAATTTAAACTTGAGTCTTTATTTAAAAAATTTAAATTCAGCTTTACTCATACCAATATTATATTATATTAAAATAACTGATATTTAAATATTATATTAAAATATATTTTTATATCATTATTTTATTTCAATTTTATAAAAAAGTTTCAGTTTACTCTTTTAAAATATTTCTATTAGATAAATTATTATTTTGTCAGTTTTTCTACACTAATAATACTCCCTCCGTCCTAAAATGAGTATCGCATTTGGAAAAAAATTGTCCTAAAATGAGTGTCGCATTTAACTTTTCAATGTAATATTAATTACTTTTTTTCACTAATACCCCTAATAAGTGTCACTTTAGCTTTTCAATGCAATATTAATAATAAGGTTAGTTTTGTAAAATTACTTTTTTCTTTCATCTATTTAATAGTTTTTCTTGATCTGTGTAAAAAAACATAGGACGGCACTCATTTTGGGACGGAGAGAATATTATTTTTGATACTCCCTCCGTTTCTTTTTAAGTGTCGAATTTTTGAAAAAAAATTGTTTCTATTTATCTGTCATTTGCAAAGTTCAAGATCACATTAATTACTCTTTTATCAATTATACTCTTACTTCTCTCCTAATCTTTTAATGAATGTACACATGCATTTATTGTAGAGTAAAAATGAAAAAAAGATAAAATAAAAAATTTCATAATTACTTTATTAAAATTAAGAAAATTTAATACACTCTTTGATTTTTACAAATAAATTTTAAACGATACTTTAAAATAAACCGAGAGAGTAATATAATAAATACACATTTAATGTAACATTTCTTACAGCTTTTTTTTATGTCAAGAGATTGACCAATTTAATGCAATAAATTAGTAAAATTTAATGATGTTAGAAGTAAAACATTAAAACAAACCGAAATAAAAAGGGAGAGAAAAGCATATTTTATCCTCCTCCTTTTTCTTCTTCTCTCTCTTCCTCAGTCCAAGTCTGAAACAATGAAACAATATTGAAACGGAAAGAGAGTGGCAGTTACTGTGTGGAATGTTTTATAGTCTCCACCGTTCGTTCTCATTTGTCGACTTCATTGGTTTGGTTGGTTCTGATAATGAAGTGCTTCTATTTCTCAAATGGAGGAGAAGACGAGGATTCCGTGGCCGCGGCGCCGAGTTCGCGCGGCTCCACCTCGCGCGTGTCGTGGGCGCGTTCGCTGAGCCTGATGGACACGCGCAGCCGCTCCCACTTTGACTCCGAGTCAACGGAGTTCTCCGACACGGTGGACTTCCACCACTTCCTGGCGCAGCGCCGCGCCAACGACCTACGCATCTTCTCCTTCTCCGACCTCAAATCCGCCACGCGCGGCTTCAGCCGCGCCCTCCTGGTCGGCGAGGGCGGCTTCGGCTCCGTCTACCGCGGCCTCCTCCTCGACGAAAACGACGCCGCCGTCGCGATCAAACAGCTCAACCGTAACGGCCACCAAGGGCACAAGGAGTGGATCAACGAGGTAAACTTATTGGGCGTTGTGAAGCACCCTAATTTGGTGAAGTTAGTTGGGTACTGTGCTGAAGACGATGAAAGAGGGATTCAGAGGCTTTTGGTTTACGAGTTTATGCCGAATAAGAGTTTGGAGGATCATCTCTTGGCGCGAGTGCCATCCACGATTCTGCCTTGGGGGACCAGGTTGAGGATTGCGCAAGATGCGGCGAGGGGTTTGGCGTATCTTCATGAGGAAATGGATTTTCAGGTACTGTTTGTGATGGATTGTGACCTTGCCTTGTCGTGTATTAATCAGGTTAATTCTTAGGTTTTTTTTTTTTGTCTTTGTGGTCATTTGAAAAGAAACATGTGGGTCTTAAAACTTAAAACGTTTGTGAGGGTAGGCATTTGCATGCTTGATTAAGGATTGTCTTGATTGATTTTACAAAAATTGAGTTTGGTTAAATGTGAAGTGGTATATGTGTGGTGGATGGATATCTTTATAGAGACTAGAGAGTTTTTGCCATGAATAGAGGATGAGTCCTGGTGCGACGGTAAAGTTGTGCCTTGATGAGTCCTGGCTGATCATGGGCTCGAGTCCGGAAATTGTCTCTTTTGCATATGCAAGAGGAAGGAAGGCTGCGGACAATTATCCTCCCTGTACCTAAGCCAAATGAGGAGCCTCTGATACCGGGGTACGTTAGTATTGTTGAAGTGAATGCAAGTTGCTTCATACCAAATAGGTTTAGGTGTAGAATTAAGTTTGAGAGAATTCAACAAGAATGTAACAAGACAAAGGTACGATTATTAGGTGGGCAAATTTGCATTTGGGTGTACCTAATGCTCAACCAAACTGGGCAGGAAATCATTGATCAGGAGATTCAGGATATGCAATTAATGAGTTTAATTTTGATTGTGGTTGTGGATGGTTTGTACTGTGGATATCTTTTACAACATTTCACATCTGCTAAAATCCATTGAGAACTTTTGTGGAAACACATTATTAATGATTGCCAATTTGCCATTCTTACTGGTGCAGCTAATATTTCGGGATTTTAAGACATCCAACATCTTGCTGGACGAGAATTTCAATGCAAAGCTTTCTGATTTTGGACTGGCTAGGCAAGGACCCTCAGAAGGGTCTGGCTATGTTTCAACAGCAGTAAGGATTTGTCTATACTCTTGAGAAAACTCATTATATTGACAATATTGCATGAAAACATCAGAATAGTGTGCCTTCTGGCAGCCTATTTTGAGTAAATTAACTATATTTCACCATATTCAATGTGAATGAGTCTAATTTATAAAAAAGTTAGAATGATAATCTGAAGTCTGAATCTTTGTTTTGTTCCTGGTATTTTGCTGTTATGCAAAATAAATGACTTATTTCTTCTTCACAAAGGTTGTCGGCACCATAGGTTATGCTGCACCAGAGTATGTTCAGACTGGTAAGCTAACTGCTAAGAGTGATGTGTGGAGCTTTGGTGTAGTTCTTTATGAGCTTATCACAGGGAGGAGAGCTGTAGAGAGAAACCTACCAAGAAATGAGCAAAAGCTTTTGGATTGGGTAAGACCTTATGTTTCTGATCCTAGGAAGTTCCATCATATTGTAGACCCCCGACTTGAGGGACAATACTGCATCAAATCAGCTCATAAACTTGCAATCCTAGCAAACAAGTGCCTCATGAAGCAGCCGAAGTCCCGTCCAAAAATGAGTGAGGTGGTTGAGTCTCTTGGAAGCATTATTAATGACACAGTTCCTCAGGATGAATGCATCCCCCAAGATGCTGTAGCAACTGGAGAAGAAAAAGAAGAGAAGGTATCTGTAGAGGACACTGAACCTGAACCAGCTAAACAAGGGAACAATTACCTGAAGAAGGTTTTTGAATTAAAAGACATGGTCAGCTTAAGAAACAAGTCTATTGGAAGGTTGGATTGGAAAAGTTGGGCGCCTGGGCTAGTAAGAAGTTGGTGATTAAGTGACCTGTATATCTTGGAAAGAAAAATCTTCTTCCCCTACAGTCACCTGCCAAATTGCAATGTTTGTTGATCACATAGTTTTCAGCCAGTGAA
Organism: Pueraria montana var. lobata; assembly: GCA_026413185.1. Taxonomy (NCBI): domain Eukaryota; kingdom Viridiplantae; phylum Streptophyta; class Magnoliopsida; order Fabales; family Fabaceae; genus Pueraria; species Pueraria montana. Next base: position 11,233,908 of record CM048654.1, read on the forward strand.
ATCAACATTGTCAGGCACACAGTTAACATGCTGGTATATACCCAATTTTGTATCAGTTAATAATAATAATTGTATGTACAGGTTAATTTTGAGGAAAACTATAATTTATTAAATGATTTGGCCTTCTCAAAACTAACATCGAATTTAGTCTTGAAAACTGAAATTTAGGTAATAACAGGAATTAAATGTTTCAGCTATACTCGCTTGAGTCTTTCAACTTGCAGGTTATCAAGTTTTCTATCAAAAGGTAAATGTTCTATTAGTAAAACAAGATGCCAATACTGCAATAGCACTCAGCTTAGAGCACACCGGTTTGATTTTTGAAGGGTGAACTGTCACTTTGGTATCCCAAGTGTAATTTACTTTCACTTAGTCCTTGAAAGTATTAAAATTTTGGCTAAATTACAATTTTGGTCATTCTATAATTTCTAATTCACGATTTTGGTTCTCCTGTTTTTTTTCTCGCGATTTTGGTCCCCTTGTTTTAAAAAATTTGTAATTTTGATCCAATTTTCAATTTTGCATGTTTTTTTTCCTTTTATTTTGGTTCAATTGAACCCTAAGCCTAACATATTCACTTAAGAAATCATAAAAAAAATAATTTATTTAATTAAAATATAAAAAATTAAAGAAATAAATGTATGTAAAATTGAAGATTGAACCAAAATTGTGAATTTTTTAAAACAGAGGGACCAAAACCGCAAGAAAAAAAAAACAAGGAGACCAAAATCGTGAATTAAGAATTATAGGAGACCAAAATTGCAATTTAGCCTAAAATTTTATAAAGACTCATGAAAGTACAATTTGTCTGTCCCTTTAGTCCTATATTAGAAGACTTTTTTTTTTAAAATTAACGCACATGCTTATATGACACGTTATTTGCTTACATGGCAGTTGATGATGTGCACATGAATGACACGTGGTAAACGTACGTGGAAGCTGATAATGTACACGTGGTAGTCCAGTCAGGGACTAGAATGACAGTAACTGAATTGTCACCTGCCATCCATATGTACACTGTCAGTTGTCACGTACGCTTGCCACGTGCATTCTCGTGTGCATTGTCAGCTGTCATGTAAATACAAACGTTAACTTTAATGAAAGTCTGTTAACGACAGAACTAAAGTGACAAACAAATTGCACTTTCAAGAACCTTTTTGAAATTTTAATAATTTTAAGGATCTAAGTGACAATAAATTACACACTTTCATGAGTCAAAATGACTATTTGCCTACTTTTGGGTTGTATGTTTTATTTGGTTTCATAGGCTTATGTAGAATTGTAGTTATTGAAATGTTTGTTCACTTAAATAGTATAATTTTTTAATACTTCTTTCATATCTTTTTATCTTTCGTCAAAGGTTATAGTATACAAATTAAGAAAAAAATATTAATTTTTATATTAAGATTATTTTGTAATATTTTAGTATGTTCTTTATCTCTTTATTTATTATTTTGACATTTTTATATATCATTGTTTCTCTCTTTTGATGAGGGTATAATTGAGAAAATGATAATTAATAATATCTTGAAGTTTTAAAATAACATATAATATATATATATATATATATAAAATTTCAATAGTGACAGATAATAAATTTTCTTTCAAAAGTGAAGTAAGGTAAGTATTTATAAGTATTAATAAGTTCGTTCACTTGTTCGTTTTCAAAATTTCAAAATAGATGTTTACATGCAATATGTTTGAATGTAATAAATTTACATTTAATGAAAACTTCAAAATAGTTTACACGCAAGATGTTAAGAATGTAATAAATTTACATTTAATTGATGGAAAAATTAATTTATTTTAGGGATACTTAACAAGACTCTAATAGATTAATTTTTTTAAACTTTCTTTTTTTGGAAAAATTAATTTAATTTATTAGGGTCTCGATAACCATTATCTTTAGGTTAGCACTTGTCAGTTTTTTTATTATTGACAAAAATTTTGAGACGGATTTGAACATACACAACTTGAAAAAATGGAAAATACAAGGTTACATCTGTTTGGATAAAATACTACTATGTTTACACGATAAACGGTCCTAGTGACTTTGATTTGAATGAAAAGAGTTTTCCACTATTCCCACTTGTGTTGGGATAGTTTCAATCAAGCACAACTCGACATCTACGAGTCCTTAGCAACCCCGAAAAAAAGCAAAGAACCTTAGTCTAGTACATACTAACGGATAATCCTTTTTTTTTTTATATAAACTAGCGGATAATCCTATAAACATTTATTTTTTTATATAATAATAAAAACATTAATGGCTTTATACCCAATGACTCATGGCCTTGCAACTTGCAGTAAACCGTGTTGTAGTTCCAATTAGCTGCCAAGGCTATGGGCCTATGGTTTTTAAGATATTTTTGACTTGACATGATAAAGAGTATATATAGTTCTCAATGAACTATACGCTTTGTCTTATATATTCATATTGGAAAACAAAATCTACCCTAAAGTTCCTTTGATCATGATGGGAAAAAAATATCATTCCAGGATATAAATTCATATCTCAAACTATCGTTGTTTTCTCTTTGTCCAAAATTATGCCCATATTTACAAGAAAGAAATCACCTATAAGTTTTGTTACAAGTTTTATTACAAGTTCTATGTGAAAGCTGCACATTTGCAAGTCGTCTAACAGAATAAAGTAGGAAAACTTTATACCAATATTAAAAACAACAAAATTGAGCTAACCAGAGCTACATAAGAAAGCACCTACAGTTCCAGCTATTTTCACTATTACAAACAAAACCTGAAATATATATATATATCTACATGCAATACTAAGATATGTAAAACCTATTAGATAACATGTGTGCATGATATGAACGTGTTTGAGTTCATGTGGAAACATGCAGCTTTCAAGGACGTGCATTTGCAATGTCATGTGAGAGCGGGGAAACTGAAGCTGTGGCGATTCTACCATGGGTAAAATCATCAGCACTTTTTCTACGACCACGAGAGGCATTCACAGAACGATTTTGATTCACATGTGGAACCTGAAGCTGCTCCAAATCTGTGACAACCTCGTCCATGGTTGGTCTCAACTTGGATTCTGTTTCAAGGCATCGCAGAGAGAGGGTAGCTACCTTATAGGCCTCATCTACTGCATATTGGCCTTCAAGACGATTATCCAACACACGCAAAAGTTTGCGTTTGTTGGCTAAGTATGGTTTGGCCCATTCCACCAAATTGTGTTGTCCTGATGGTCTATTCTTGTCCACTGCCCTCCTGCCAGATAACATTTCCAGCAGGACAACTCCAAAACTGAAGACATCACTCTTAGCACTCAGATGACCTTCACCAACATAGACTTTAGTCATTAACCAAAATGATAATTTTCTTGTCTACAATGATGGTAACAAAGTTCCAACTTAAGATCTCGAGTAAACAACTAAATCTCTTATCACTAGCCTGATCCTATTAGGTTAACCAAAATGATATTATTTTATTTTTTTTGGTAGTGTAAAAGTTTAGATTTGGAGAAGGCACATAATCTCAATTAGATTTATAGAGAAATTTACATATTATTTATTAATAGGGAGATCTAAGAATTAAATTCAAGTCACAATGTGCCAACCCGATTGGCCAGAATGATATTAAGTTGAATCTTGAATAAATTTATGCACTCAAAATAAAAATGAAATATGAAGTTAGGGGTCCCTAATGTGCACAATAGTCGCCAAAGTCAACGACTTACTTTGCCTTTTCATAATTGATGTTTTTTTAATGTCAAGAACCAAATTAAGTACTAGTGGTGCCAGTTTTAGAGACTAAATAAATATTTATTTAAACGCACAATAATTAATACCTGTGGCTAGATATTCAGGAGCTGCATATCCATAGGTTCCCATTACCCTGGTGGAGACATGACTTTTGTCACGTGTTGGTCCGTCCTTTGCGAGCCCCAAATCAGCAAGCTTTGCATTATAATTCTAAACCAAATCAACAAGGGAATCTTAAGATATGATATCTTAATATATAATTTCCTCTATTCATGAAACATTGTCATGTGTGTGTGTAGGACACATACTGAATCCAGCAAGACATTAGAGGTCTTGAAATCTTGGTATATCACTTTTGTTTCAGCGCTGTGAAGAAATGCAAGCCCTTTGGCGGCGCCTAGAGCAACTTTCAAACGGAGACCCCAAGAAAGAGGTTGAAAATATGAGCCTCCTGTTACAACAATATTGCTAATGTTAGGCACACTTCACAACTTCAACAATGTGAAAAGATGGGACACGAAGAACTCACTCATGAACAAGTGATTCTCCAAGCTACCACGTGGCATAAATTCATAGACCAGAAGGCGGTCTTTATCTTCAAAGCAATACCCAATTAATTTCACTAGATGAGGATGAGAAAGCTGGCCTAGATAGTTTACTTCAGCCTAAAATAGAAAAATTAAAACTCTGTAAGGCAAACCCATATAAGGGTAGCACTTAAACTCCCCTTTGTTTTCCAAATATTCATATCATCATTGATGAGTTTAATATGTTTGCACTTTCATTCAATATAAATTTTTTGCATTATAAATTAATCAGAAATCATCTTCAGTAAAAGGTCAATAAATATGATTGAATAACAGTATAAAACCTTTTAAGGCGCATATATTATTTGTTCATTATTTATTATTTATACCATAGAAATCATAACACGTTTAAAATGTAGACATGTAAGATTGAGTTTAGCTTAGAAGAGAAACATGGATGAGATAAGGCACCTCGAGACTTGCTTCATGAGCCGTACCGTGCCTTGCCTATATAAGGTAAAAATATTCTCAAACATAATTAATAGTTAACCATGTAACAGAGGCAGTGATAGCTTTTTAATTAGCAAGAACAAGAATAAAGCAAAGGGTTTAGAAGAAGAATATTAAACTCACCAACCAATCCTTGTGACCTTGGAAGCTATCCAGACTAAGTCTTTTCACAGCAACAACAACGCCCGTGCCAGGTTTGGCAGCAGCCAGTGAGTGATAATCAATCCAGCCCTTGAAAACTGATCCAAAACCACCTTCTCCTCCTAACACACTGTCTTTACGGAAATTTCTTGTGGCAGCTGTAAGTTCTGTCAAAGTAAAGTTCTTCAGATTGCATGGCTGCAAGATCTCACCCTCAATCTGAGGAGTCTCAGGCACTGAAACCTCTGAGACCTTACTAATTAGGCTGCTGAGATCTTTTGTCATTTCATTACTAATTGGATTGCTGAGATCTTTTGTAATTTTACTACTTGGACTGCTGAGATCTTTTGCATCGGCACTAACATGCTTTGAATTTAACCCTGAGATGAAATATATCAATACAATTAATGTTAGACTTTGATCAACTATATGTCATATATCACACATATGTAACATTAATTCACTTAGCTAACAAACTGGATGTTACTTAGACAATGTTGTTGCTATGAATCATATGAGTACATTATGAAGAAAACAGACAGATTCCCAAGGTTTAGACAAGATGAAAGAACTGAAGGAGTAGTTTTCAATATATTGAAACGAGATATTTGGCATCAAGAGTGTTGTAATGAGCAAACCAAATTAACCAATTAAACAAGGGCTAGCAAGGAAGCCAAAGCTTAGTTAAAACAACTTTGTCTAATCAAAATTCTCCATGTGGTCTTTCAAAGCCAAAAAGGGTACGAGTAGGAGCTCAAGTTGAGTGACATAGAAGAGAAGAATACCAAAATCAATCAACACAAAAGCACATGGATCTAATTACTCATTTCAGGGTGGAGGCAAAGGTAAAGAAAAGTTTGGAAAATATACCAGCTTTAATTTGGGTGCTCAAACAAACTCCCATGATGGAAAGAATACTAATTCCTTGAGCCTTGTTGCCTAATAGATCACAAAAAAAGAAAGACCATTCATATCAGGACCAGCAGAAACCATGATGATGAATTGGAAAGAAGGAAGAAAAGATGTTATACAAAAACAGGAAAGATGAAGAAAAGAAAAAGGCCAAGAAGAACCTGTTTGCAGTAAAGTTGAGTCAGGGGATACAGGAAGAAGGAGAAAGGAAGAGGTAGAGGGAAATGCCGTAGGAGAGAGAGACACACATAAGCGTGCCGAAATGTAAGGAAGGCATTAATATTAGTGGTTGTAGTGTGATGTGTGGACCCCAGAGAGTGTGGGAGAGAGAGAAAGACTATTGAGAAGTTAAAGAACAAGTTGACCAAAGATCCAGATAAAAGTTTGGAAGGATAAGTATAGACAGAGATAGAGGGGACGAAGGAAGGTGGGTATGGCCATTCAAGTGGGGCAATATCGACTCTTTTGGTCCAGCCTTTTGAACTTATAATAATTTAAGTTAAAAAAAAAAACTTTGTTTAGATATTTTTTAAAAGTTAATTTTAAGTAAAAAGCTGATTATATACGTAAAGTAAAGCCTATTTTTATGTTAAAAGCTGTTTAAGATAGTTTTAAGTTAAGCAGGGCCCTCAATCATTTGTGCAGTCATTGAAAATTCTTTCTTCTGCTACATCACTGATGTCACACCATTGCATGAATCAACACACAACGACAGCCATGTTCTAGCATTATCCAGCAAAATACAAGTAAATAAACAATTTTTGTAAGTACTTATTTATTAATTTCTGATTTTATTAAACAATAGTAAATACTTTATTAAATAAGGTACAAGAAAAAATAAAATATTAGAATTTGAATGATAAAATGTTGAATCCGTATAATTTGGGGTACTTATTTTACTTAATTTGTACACAAACCTTAGATAAGCTTTCGTATTGGGTGGGTTATTTCGTTTGTTGGCATTTTTAATTTATTTTAAGGTGATAGAAGGTTTCCACGTTTGGGTTTTGTTGTGTTGTTCTGTGTCCATAATAATTTGGACCGTACTAAAATGCTCTATAGGGTCTAGCAAGTAAGCTTCCTTGTTTTGTCTGCATGTTGGGCAGAATAGGACTACTTGGTCTTTTGCCACTTGGTCCCTAATGTTGACGACACTTCACGCATGTCATGCTGAACACGCCGCCCTTTGTCTTCTTCTACATCCTAATTTTATAATTTATAAAATACTACCCTTGTGGAATCTCAAAAAAAAAAAAAATGTTAAATCCTTTATTATTTAGAAGAATATACATATGTGACACAATTTTTCCTCCCAAAAATTTTAGGGTCATATTTATAATTTCAATGCATTAAAATATTCATCAAAATTCAAAATAAAATTAAATGAAAAGTAATAATTATATTTTAATTTATCATTCATGATTGATTTGATTTATAATAAATATACAAAAGAAAATAATTAATAAATTTGAATCAGTTGAAATAACTCGAAATAATAAAATCGTATGACATCTTTAGGATTTTCAAAATAAGGCCTTAAATTTAGACATGCGTTTAATTAAAAATTAAATGTATTTTTTATGAATAATTATATTGGAAATAATCATTAATATAAAAATCAGATGCATAATGATTATTATAACTATAAAATAAAGTATATAAGATTTTTCAAATTTTAATAAAATAAATCAATGCAAAATATTTAAGTTATATAAATTTTTTTTATAATCCAATAATTTGATACGTAAACCTAGAAATCGTTTGTAATTTGAGCATACTCCTCACTCCTAATGAAATCAATTCAAATATCTATATTTTTTACGGTTTGAATATATTATATTATTAGTATTAGTATACCTGAGGGTAATATTTAAGGAAATAACTTTAACAATCAATTTAAGCAATTAAATAAGTTGTAATTTTATTACGTTAATATAGTAAATAAGGAAATTGAACTTTAAAGAAAATATTATATTCAAATAATGTGGATAAACATTTTAATATTTAATTATTTATATATTGTACCTTTAATTAGCATTAGCATTTACTTAAAGTAATAAATAATGGAAAAGTTTTCCCCCTATTCTTGTCTGCGAAAATGAATAATGGGACCAATTTAATTGTTATTCCTCTTAAAATTTCACTTAAAATGAGACAATTAAGTAAATCTCTTCTATTTGCTTTAAAATAAAATTAAATATAACATAATCTGACATTTTGAATTTCAAACCTTTCCACCCAATTTATTGTGCCTCATCATTTTTATATTCGTGACAGATTTTAATGAGAGTAACCTATTGGTATATAATGAAATGCTTTAGACAATTCCTACTACAAAGAAAAAAAAGTATTCTTTACTATTTTTTTGGACAAATTGCATCGTGTATGATTGTACCAATCCCTATCATTTTCTTCTTTAAAAAATTTGTTTCGTATGGAAAAGTCTCTCTCTCTTACTTCCAATATGGTTTAGTTGTTTTTCTTCTTATTTTAAAATGGCAGCCTATGCTTTGTTCCCCAAAAACCCCATCTTTTCATATTTTTTCGCTTTATTTAGATTTTTGGGTGATTTATATTTGTCTTATTTGCTAATACAAAGTTATTTTCATTTTTTGTACGTTGTATACAAAATATTGCATCATGTTTTTTTGGTTAACAAAACAGGGTATATATATTCTTTTCCTTTATATTTGAAAATATTGCTTTGATATGACAAAGTGCATTCATGTGTTATTCTACTTTTCTGAAAAAAATTTGCTACGTATGATTTTTTTTTTAATCTTTTTCTTCTTTTAATATGATATTATTCTTTTTCTTCTTTTAATATGATATTATTCTTTTTCTTCTTCTCTAATAAAAATGACAGTCTGTGCTTGGTTCCCCCAAAACCTCATTTATTTCTAATTCTGATTTTCATTTTAGTTAGATTTTTTGGTGATTTCTATATGTCTTATTTTCATGTTTTATTGCTAAAATGAAGCTATTTTCATTTTTTACGTTGTCTATAAAAAATGGTGGCCTGTGCTTGGTTCCAAAATAAATGTATGTTATTTCTTCTTTTCTAAAAATTTTGATTTATATGATTGAGTGCATTCCTGTTTTTTCTTTTTCTCTGATTTGTTTTAGTCTATTTATTTTATTTGTTGAATCTGAAATAAAAAAGCAAAATGTATAAAAACTGGAATTTGTTTTAATTTTTTTTAGTGTTTATTTTCATTTGCATGCCTGCCTCTCTCTTTTTCTCCTTTTGAAATGGTATTGTTCTTTTTTTTCTATGAAAATTTAGTTTTGTATATGATTGAGCACATTTCTTTCTTTCTTTTTTTCACTTTCGATAACTTTTATACATTTATTCTAATATTATTTTCTTTAAAATATTTTTTTTTTTACTATTTTGTCTTTAATCTTGAATTTTGATCTTAGATATTAGAAGGCTACAAAGTCTGAATTGTAGGAAAGAGACCCAATGCATATATGGTGGTAGGTATTATTTTTTCAACCATTTTTATTTATTTCTATCCAGCATTTCTATTCAACTTCAACATGCGTTTTTATTTAATTTTTTACATTATTTACTTCTTTTGAGTCCCAATGCACATATGGTGGTAGGTATTCCTTTTACATGCTTGGCTTTTGTTCCATTTTGTGTGGTTAGTCTATGGATAGTCTTTTCATGCAAATAATTTGAATAATACTCACTAAGTTTTGTTGGCTGTGAAATCTATTACATTTAAATAAATCCATAGCAAAAATGAAAGAAATTGAAGTTTTTGCTTCTCGAGACAAATATTATATTTCATTATGACGTGTGAAATAAGACATGCTCGCATATGGTTTTCATGATGAATTTATTTATATAATTTATATTTTAATTGGCCTTCTCTACTTAATTGATAAATTATTGCTTAATTCTTGGAGTTTGCTATGATAATAATATGAATACAAAAATTGTAAATTTTGGGAGTTTTAAGCATAAGAAAAATGATGACAGTGATAAGTTTACTTGATTTAAAGAAAAAGATAATAAATTGGGTAAAAAAAATTGTAGACGAAACATAATTCAAATTAAATAGATTAAGGTACATTTAAGACAAAATTATTTATATAATTCTTTAAAATATGATTATTTTCTATAAATATTTAAAAAGTTGATATATAAGATTATAAAAACATAATGCATAACATAAGAATAATTTTGAAACTTTATCTATCCAAATATGAAATAAAATATATACTTTACCGCATGAAAATTAATCTTTATTCCAAATGATAATGGTGGTGTAACTAATAAATGACAATGATGATAGCAATAATTGAGCTATGATTAAGGAAATTTTTTTATTTAACCATCACTTATAATGTGGATTTTAGCTAATCAAAAGAAAGAATTTTTAATTACCTTTATGCATAAAAGTTCAAGAGCAAATTACTCCAAAGAAATTGAGTATGATCATACAAGAGTATCATTGTTTCAACAAAAGCAAGCTTCCATTCTTCTTAAGTCGGTTTTAGCTAGAAGGAAAGGAACCTTAAACTTTATGCATAAGTATAATTTTTTTCACTTATCCAGATCAAAATTAATTTGGACATTAATTATAAACAAATTTGATATATATTGTATAACTGCATAATACAATTTTTTTATGCACCGATGTTACGTAAGAAACAATTTCGTTTAAATTATGTGGGAAAAATATAAAATAAACTGATTGGATAAGTTTTAATAAAGTGAAATCATACCTAAAAAAAAAAAGTGAAATCATACAAAAGTAAATTTAACTTTTATTAAAAAAAAAATAACATGCGAGTTTTGTGCTAAAAGTTCTGCATCATAATTTTTGTTTTTAAAATGTATCAAAATGCACATAATTGTTTCACTTAATATATAAATACATAAGAGACATGTGTCTATGATTCTTTACCTTTCTTTAGGAACAAAAGATTAACTTAAATTTTTTAGAATTGTATAAGTAACTTTATGTTTTAACTTTTTATGTTTTCTTTTTTTAATTTTTTTAACTCAAATTATGCACTTAATATGATAAAAAAAATTACTAGAACAACATTATACAATTATAGACATTTTTAATAAAATAATTCTTATTGTAAGTTATTTTAAAATCTAATTTTGTATATATTTTTAATAAATAACACGAAATTGAAACATTTCATATTTTTTTTATAATTTATTATAAAATCTAATTATTTATATAATCTCAAAAGTCTAAATTATTACTATTATATATAATTCTACTATTTATTACTGAAAAGATTTATAAAAACAAATTAATCTGTTAATATCTAAATAATTGTTGCAATAAAACCAATCAAAAATTAAATTAATTCAAATGATTTAATTAGTTATTTTAAGTTTAAAAAATTAATTAATTGAGTACCATAAAATATTTTAAAATTAATGTTGTTATATACGTTTTACTACTTATTTTAGAAAAAATTGAAATAAATAATTTTAAATATTTTTCAAAAATCTTTAAAGCGGAATCAATAAAAAAATCAATTAAATTAAATCAAATGATTTAATTGGTTGATGGGTTATATATATAAAAATGATGCTTAGTTTTTTTCTCATCTTATTTTTCGCTTTTAGTTTGATCTCTTAAATTTAAAAAGTTCACTTTGATTCTTTAAATTAGTGCATCTATTAGATCAAATTGATCCTTTCGTTATTTTTTTTGTAGTAACAATATTAATTCTGGATGACATGACAAAACATCCATATAAAATGATGTCTCTCATAATTAGTAATATGTTAGGTTGACCAAATTATAATGAAAAACTAATGAAATGATCAACTTGGTCTAATAGAGACACTTTAATTTAAGAGACAATATTATATATATATATATATATATATATATATATATATATATATATATATATATATATAGGGACTAAAAGTGTATTTTTATTATTAGGTATTGGGAGAAGGATAATGAATTTTAATTTTTGATATTGAATATTTGAATTTGTTTATTCATTTATTGATTATTATAAATTTATTTATTATATTCTATACCCAAAGTGGCATCACCAATATTCAAACCCTGACCACTTGGTTACGAGACACAAGTTGCTACCACTTGTGTCAATCAGGTTACTTATTATTATTTTAAAATATATAAAAGTCATCAAACATTAATATTTTGTAATTCTTCTTATTTCTTCCACTTAACCAACTTTATCACTCCACAAGTTAAATGATATATAAAAAAAAAATCTAAGTTTTCTTCTTTTGTTTATATATTTTTTTAATGTTCTCTTTACTTCCAAATAAATCATTGGCATTGTCAAGAAGCAAATTTGGTGATGAGGTGATTTGGGAAAATAAATAAAATTTGAGATAATAAGTATACTTAGAGTTAAAGGTTGTTTGACCATGAGAAGCTAAAATAAGTTTTGTTGTAATGTCATATTAATTTTTATAAAATTATATTTATTTTTATTCTTCTTAAGTTTTAATTTTATTTTTAAAAATAAAAAAATATTACTCTCAATACATAATTTGTGCGTTCGTCACCAAATTGACAACGATAATTTAAATAAATTGTGGATACTAATTTTGGGGCGGTTTGGATAACTCATTGAATGTTATTTCTAGCCTGCTTTAGAATTCTGATAGGTTTCTGTTAAAAAAAAAAAAAAAAAGAATTCTGATAGGTTATATATATATCAAGTATAGAACAACATAAACAACAACTAATTAAAACATATATAGATTAATAGTCATTTCATAAGATATTATGATAAAGAATTTAAATCTTAATCAGCATTCTTCCCCCTATTAAACTACAGTAAAAGTCTAGTCAAATAAAGTCAACTACAGTAAAGATTTGATATTTGATTAGGCTTAATTGCAGATTTTACCATTTAACTTTCATAATTTTGCAAATTTTACCACTCAAGTTTTTTTTTTACGAATTTTACCACTCAACTTTCATAATTTTGCGAATTTTACCACCCAATTTTTTTTTTATAAATTTTACCACCCAACTTTCATCATTTTGTGAATTTTACCATCTAAGTTTTCAATTTTTGCACATTTTATCATCCTGATATTTCACAATTTTTTTTTTTAATTCTTTAACTTTTTTTTTGGTAAAATATCAGAGTAGTAAAATGTGCAAAAATTGAAAACTTGGGTGGTAAAATTTGCAAAATTTAAACTTGGGTGGTAAAATTCGCAAAATTATGAAAGTTAGGTGGTAAAATTTGCAATTAAGCCATTTGATTACTAGTACTCATAAACTAAAGTAAATATAGGAATCATAATATATTATTCGCAACTGGCTTGAAGAGTTGAAGTGTTAGATATTTGGCTTAATTTAATTTACGCGTTGCGTACGTGTCTATGTACTGTTTATCCTCCTCTAAATAATAATTCAACTATTCAACTATGTTTTTTTTTTTAAAGTATTCAACTATGTTTTAACATATGAAATTGTAACAGTTTTTTTTCATATATATATATATATATATATATATATATATATATATATATATATATATTTTGCATCATCACTAACATTACCACCATTCAATGATGGGAAGCCACTACCAAGAGAGTCTTTATTTGTCAAAAAGAAAAGAGTCTTTATTCATTTTTAATTGATAATAACCAGGAACCAAATCATAAACCAAATTATAATATACAAGTACGTAGATTATTTAAAAATTTATATTTATAGTAATTTTTAATTAATTAATAATATATAAATTTTAACATTGATAGCATATAAAAATTAAATTCTAAGAAATATTGTAAAAAGATAATTAGTTACGAATTTAATTATAATGTACCGATAGTGAAATTTTTTTTCACCATTATCTAATAATGAATTATTATGTATGATAAAATTATTGACTTTTGTAATATATTTTTAAAAGTTATAATTATAATAATTTTTTTTATAAAGTGTATTTTTAAATCTCTTATCAATTAGTCTGACGTCATCAACTGTTTTGAATAAATGAAAAAAAAAAGTTTTAGTTGCGTAAAAAGTGGAAAAAAAAAATAAACATAATAATAACTCAGTGCACCAATACTATGTAATTCAGTACTGTATTTTTTCTATTTTTTGGTATCATGTGGTTCCGTATTAAAACAAATGGAATTATTATTATCCGTCCTTAAAACATTAGCATCACTGATAAACTTGGTCCCTGCCATAGCTAAAATATGAATTTGGTCCTAAAGTTGGTATCACCGATGAACAACCTATTTGGTTGTGCGTTAGAAAACATGGATGTAGATTTGGCCAAAACAAATTGTATTAACTTCTACATCAATTTGTGAATTAAACGTGAAAATTTGGCAAAACATGAGTTGTGAATACCCACAACCAAATATTGGAAAACATGAGTGGCAAATATTGAATACTACCTCCGTTTCAGATTATATGATGTTTTAGAGAAAAAAAATTTGTTCCAAAATAGATGACGTTTTACAAAATCAATGCTGTATTAAATATTTTTTTTCAAAACTACCATTAATTAATACTTAGTGGGAGTAATGTAGTATGAGTAATTAATTAGAGAGATAAATGGTATATTAGAAAATTATCTAATATTTTCTAAGAAATTTAACAAATTAATTACATTCCTTAATACCTATGTCAAAATCTTAAACGTCATATAAATTGGAACGGAGGGAGTATGAGATATCACTTAAGGATCTGAGTTCAGTAACACTTGGACCAATGACTTGTTGGTGAAATAACATGATTTTTGTATAACAAATATTAGAAAAGTGATTTTTTAAGAAAATGGATTTTAATGTTCATGTTTACCTTTTTTATTATAATTAGCTATTTTGATATATACATTAACAAATTAAAAAATAATTTTTAGAGAATTTTATTCTATCATTTTATTAATTTAACTGTGCATTTTAATTTTAAAAAATAAAGAAATTATAAATGTCTTTTACGATGATGCACTAATTGCATTCTCTTTTCACTACATAGTGTAGCAACATGGTATTTGTCGCCTATTGCTATACAACAAGCCAATAGCACAATGCATTTATTATGACTGGGGCTAATTTTACGAATCAAACGATTCTTATTACGTCGTTTAACTAACTAATTTTAAGAATCAAACTAGACATTTTCTTTAATATACCATGAGAAATGGGGGTAAATTAGAGAAAATGCAACAACCAAAAGCTCAAAGTTGATTTTCCATAAATATGAAGCAAGCAGCTCCCTATTGTTTCAATTCCAACTTAATTTTCCTCAATTAAAAGTGATTGTTTGGCAACCAAATATCTTAAATTTGAAACAAACCAAGTTTGACTAAAATATATAAGTAACAAAGATATAGATTTATAAACATACATTCATGTAGTGTTTGGTTGTGAACAATGAAAAGAAGTGAGATAAAGTAAAAAACGAGTAGTAAGTAAGATTGTTTGATTGAAATGAAATAAAGTAAAAAACAGGTGAAATATTTGAATTAAAGTTGGTTGATAGGTAAAAAAAGAAAAATCTGTACATTATTTCATTCTATTTAAATCACTTCACCGTCTCTCTTTTTATGCTACCCGTCTCTCTCTCTCTCTTTTTTACTGTGCACTTTCATCTCTTTTCTTCTCTTATTTGCACTGAAAAGAATTTCAATGGGACCCATATTAAATTTGAATCTTTCACCCCTCTTTCATATATACCAAACACTTAAGATTTTACATTTTCATATCTTTTTATGACTTTTCACTTTCATCCCTGGTGCTTTCAGCTGTACCAAACATAGGCTCAAAGCTTGTAATCAATGTAACATGCACTAATTTGATTCATTACAAAAAAAGTAAATCTAATCTGACTTTAGCAGTTTAGTTAATTTGGTCCCTTTAGTCAATTTAATCCGTAACATATAATTCACGTTGGTCGGTTGGAATCAAACTAAAATT
The DNA here is from genome assembly GCA_026413185.1 of Pueraria montana var. lobata. Taxonomy (NCBI): domain Eukaryota; kingdom Viridiplantae; phylum Streptophyta; class Magnoliopsida; order Fabales; family Fabaceae; genus Pueraria; species Pueraria montana. The sequence goes on from CM048654.1 coordinate 11,249,654, forward strand.
ATTAGTGCTTGTTTAGTTTTTGAAGTAATGAAATGGTAAAAGAAATCAAAATTAACAGCTTTCTTGGTTGTTAGAATGGAACATTATTCCTATAATTACAAGAACAGGTATTCCATTACAAAAGTGAAAATGTGAAATAACCTTTTTATAAACATAAATCTCTACTTTAGTTTCACCAAACTATAAAATGACTTCAAATATCTAAACCCCTTGTTAATATCCAAACCTCATTTGGGCCACATCTCATTATTATTTTCCTAGGCCCAAATAAATATCATGAAACAACCACATTAGATTTGAGAGACCAAAAAAATTGGTTAGCCTAAATAGCATAATGCTTTTGACAAAAAAAATATAAGCATACCGATGAAGTTTAACCTTAAAAAACAAAAAAAAAAACAAAATGTTTACAGCAGCAACCTCCAATTGGCTAACTGGCCAGTCAAACAAATTAATGCCATCGTGCTCAGAGCAAATTCGTATTCGGTACACTAAAAATTGATGCAGAAAAAATATCGTCCGATCTCCATGCAATGGCTCAAATAGCCATGTTTGATTTGCAAACCAATTACATATCAAACGGAGATCAAAGGAGGCACATTTTACCAGGTGTAACAACTACACCATAATTGAATTCACCTTAATCAAAATCAGTTGATGGCCAAAGCTTTCTGCTTCAATTTGGCTCTTTATACTCACAACAGAATGAAGCAATTATGTCTGGAAATGGAATTGACCCTTAAGAAAGGAGAGGGGAAGTTGGAAATTGTGATGAACTCCACAAAGGGTAAAAATGATTACGTGGCAACTGGCGAATAATGGGAATCAATCAAGCTTCAGGATTCCAAGCACAGTGATTGTATCATCATGAATTTATTTAGCACGGATTATTGTGTACCAATACCAAATCAGTATTCTCTACAATATCTCATTTTTCAAGACCAAAAATGTAAGTGAACGAACAACATTCAAAATAATAATAATAGTAATAAATTAACAGTTTTCCATTGAAAGAAGTTAACAGACATCAATCTTGTGTTGCAGCTCCTTGGTTGAGCTCGGCAAACCTCATCCCAACCCGCATAGAATGCTTCAGAAATTTCTCTGCACATCTTCGAACACAGGTTTCCTCTTGCTTTTGCAGGGATTTATGCTTAAATGTGTCAACACAGTCATTAAAGCATCTCTCAACCAGTGAATTATACATTCTCAGACTGCAATGAAACATAAATCTTAATTAGGATCAAGCGAATAAAACATCAATGTCATCCTCAAAGTATTACCCTCTCTCCTAATTAAATAGTCCTAAAGTAAAATAAACTACATAAGAAATCCCCAAGTATTATAATCCATGCTATGTAGTCCCTAAGGGCCTCAAGAATTGAAAAAGCCTTCAAATTAGTCCCTAAATGTTAGGAACTAGTAAATAACTAAAATGATAGATATTCAATACTTCAAGGACTACTTATATAAATTCGGTTACTTTAAGAACTACATAGGAGAGAGTAATAATATTCAAGGGACCAAATTGATGGTTTATTCTCATCAAACAGTAACCAATCACCCTTCTATATCATGGTCCAAAACATGAAGGTATTTATATGTTCAAACATTTACATTTGATTAAGAAAATAAAGAGCAAAAATGTCACAATCTAAAACATACAGATTGATTGAATGGAACTTATTTCTAACAATCTAGGCCTATTTTAACAAATGTTGTTCCCAAAACGTCCAGAAGCAGCATTCAGATGTTGCGCTGGTTTTAAGGAGAACTTCACTATGGGCTTCATAGAAAGAGCACACACAGAGATTTGAAACAAAAGTGCTGCCCATAACTTACAAATTAGCATGAAGCCCCTTAATCCAAAAAGGAGTCAACGACTCAACAAATAAACGCTCATACAACAATGAAATTACACGTTTTGCAAAGAGAAAACGGATAAATGAAGCATCTTTGAGGCGTAAGAAACAAAAAAAAAAAAAAAATGAAACCTGTCACGGATCTGGAGCTGATCGATCATGACAGTCATTCGTTGCTTATCTGCCTCAGGAAGCGAATCCAAATCCGCTAGCATGCTCTTGTCCATGTTTGATCCACCGATTAGTCACCGTCGAGGGTTTTACCAGAAAGTACGGAAGGAACAGCGATTTTGTTCTGCGCTTGAAACCAAACCCTAACTCGGTAGTAGAAGAAGAAGATACTATATATAGGTCACACCACCAGTTGCCACTTAACCTATATTCAAGGTTTGAGAGTTAAACTAAACGCATCGTTGCACGTGTATCATGTGTTTATGATTTGCCCCTTTTTTTTTTTTATCTTTTTCAAATAAAAGTAAAAATGATAATAAATTTTTTTACTTAAACACGACACAAATATTTGTTTTTCATAATTTTAATATATTGTTGATATGAAAATAATGTTTAAAATGCATTTCCGTATAAAGTTACTTTTAATTTATTAATCTTGATTTTAATATATAAAAAAAATAAAGTAGTTACTTATTTTAAGAGTGTTTTTCCACCCTAAATTAATAGCTTTTTAGAAATTTGATTTTAAACCTTTTATTATTTTATTTTATTTTCTTATTAAACTGATTGCAGGTAATTATCCTCTAATGTGATTTAAATTTATAATTCTCACGTTTTTTTATGGGAAATAATTCTCACGTTTTTAAAATACAAAATATTTTTTATTTATATTATAGCTTTTTTGAGATTCAAAAGAAAATAAACATGGACATAATATGCCCGTCGAACCCACATATTCAAGTCCAAAATCTAAGTTGGGGCAATTTTATTTATAAGCCCAAAAGGATAAGAGGATTGCTATTCTCACCCTAAATAATTGCTATTCTCATCCCAAAAAGGTAAAAAGATCTCCTTATCACTGTCAGCAACCTCCCACCCCACCTCTTCCTCTTCCCCCACCCCTCACCTTCCCCACCCCACACCTACCTTTTCTTCTCATCCCCTTCAGCCATTCTCCTCTCCTTTCCCATTCTCCCTCACATTGTTTCCCTATGCAAAGTCTCTCCCTCACAAGCCCAGTACAACGTCTCTCCATCACCTCTCTCCCCAAAGTCTCCCCAACATGTTCGTCCCCTCCCCCTTTTTTTTCAATTTAACGCAGTACAACGGAATCGCGATTCCGTTGTACTGTTTGATTTTTCAAACAACACAGCGGAATCACGATTCTGTTGTGTTGCTTGAATTTTTTTTAAAATTTTGAATTTGTAAAGTAAATTTTTTTTTAAAAGAAAAATATTTAATTATATTTGTATTATATATTTACAGTATTATTTTTTATATTTAATTTTTAAATTAAAATTATTATTTAATTCAATAAAAAAATTTGATTAAAAAAGTAGTAAAATAAAAATTTTATATTTTATATTTTTAAATGTATTATATTTACAGTGTTAGTTTGTTTATTTATTATATAGTATTTGACTTTATTTTTTGTTTATCAAGTTCTAAGTATTTTAGTTAATTTTTTGCAGATTTATTATGGCTCGAACGAAGTATGTTTCCTACGATCGCCGACATGATCCCTCCACTTTGGAGGAAGATGATGTTGCAGATGTTGGTCAACCTGCCCAACCATCCAGGGCAGACCAGCGATGTGTGATAGCATATGCTAGCCATCGTCGGGCAGATGATACTCGTGCTGTTTGAGGAGTACAGCACGATGAGCCAGAGGATGCAAAACATGTACATGCTGAGGCAGACGTGCCACAGCCTGATGCAGACGTGCGGCTGCCTGAGCCAGAGGTTCCTCAGCCTGATGCAGAGGTAGCGGAGGTACCACAACCAACAACCCCAGTGATCCCGTTTGCTGACCGGATCATTTGACCGCCATTTCCTGGTGGTCCTGTAGTTGATACACTGTTGGAGTCCTACAAGGACCACGTTGCTAGACATATTTGGATTGATCAGCCTCGGGAGGAGCGTAAGGTGGTTAGCCACACTGGAAAGTTGATTCCTTACCCTACCCAGCCACAAGTCCAGGCATACGTGGATCAATCTGGCTTGACAGGCCTTTATCATGCGCGATATATCGCAAATAAAGGCTTCGTCAATGCCTTTATTGAAAGGTGGCATCAGGAGACATGCACCTTCCACCTGTTCGTTGGAGAGATGACCATTACTCTGGATTATGTGTCATGTCTGCTGCAATTGCCTATTACAGGCTTGCAGATTACCTGCCCAGCGACCGCCTTTTTAAAGGCTGACATTAGGATGTTGCTGAGCATCATGCTAGGCCTGGTGTCTGACGATGAGGCAGATGCTGCTACGAAGATAGGAGCTAAGGTACGTCTCACATGGCTGAGGGAGCTATATGAGAGGTATGTGCAGTTTGGTTCATATGTGTGGGTCGCACGGGCATACTTGTTGCACTTGCTCAGTTGTACCATATTCGCCAACAAGAGCTCCACACATGTGAACATTTTCTATCTCTACTACCTCAGCGATCTGTCCACCTGCTCCCAGTACGCTTGGGGAGTATCTGCATTGGCGTATCTTTACGACCATCTCTCCTATGCGAGCTTGCGTGAGAGCAAGCAGTGTGGAGGTTCTATGATAATATTGATGGTAAGGAATTATTTATCTGTTGTTTAAATATTTGTTTGTGTATTTTTTAATACAAATGTTAACATAATTTACTTTCTTTATTTTACAGGCTTGGGCGTTTGCGCACCTGCCATCAGTTGGTGGATGGGAGGATGTCATCTATGACCCGAAGCTTCCATTTGCTACCAGATGGAAGACGACGAGGGGTACCGGCAAGGCTTGGGGGACCAAGCGGTTGCTGGATCAGTTGCATATGGAGGACGTCGTATGGTCCCCATATGATGATAGATACATGGCTGCGGCTAGTACACCCTTCTTGGAGCAGACATACTATTCTGGCCACATTAGGTGTGGCACAGACATGCGACCATATCTGCCAGAAAGGGTTTTGAGGCAGTTCGGCTACGTACAGGGGATCCCTCCACCACCACCTCCTCGTCCTCCATTTCAGACATCTATTCAGACGTGGGCCGAGTGGGAGCAGCATAGAGTGCAGCAGGGCAAGCATGTGCCAGAGGATGCTCCATGGGCCTGCATCTCCGACTACTTGTCGTGGTATTATGAGCATTCACATCCATATGTGATTCCGCCAGAGGAAGGAGAGGCAACACAAAGCCCAATACGTATGTCCGACCCTGTTCCTCAGCCTTAGCCTGGTGACCCTCTACCAGAGTTTGTAGATGGTGTAGATTACTCATGTAAGGTAATGTAATGCAAACACTTTTTCTATAATTGTTTACATTTTTTTCGATTTGAAATTATTAATTTTAATTTTCGTTTATGTAGGATTGGTACCGGATGATGTCTGTAATTGCATAGAGGTTGTTGCATACCAGAGCCATTCTTGAGGGCACGCATGACTGTAACACCCTGAAATTTTCAACTCAGTTATATATATATATATATATATATATATATATATATATATATATATATATATATATATATATATATATATATATATATATATATATATATATATATATATATTCTCTGTAAGTAACTATCTAGAATAAATTTTCTACAATTAATTCTCTGTAGTTACTTTTCTGTGTTTTTTATTATAAGCTGCTATAAAATTCTGTGTGATTGAAGTGTCTATGTTGTTTATTTATTTATTTACTTGTGCAGTGTAATATGTACGTACTTAATGATCAAGTACACATATTGCCTGTGTATGCTTATCCATTATGCTTTCTAGTAATTAATTGAACTGAGATTAATTACTAGTAGTAAGACATTTAAAATATCTAGTGCTATGTACTAATTAATTTATCGGTTGCAAATTGGTTTTAAGTATTTTAATTATATTAAATTATAGTAACTTGCACACCAAGTTAACTCTTATAAAATTTATCTGTAAATAACTTCTTTACAGAGGAAATTTTATTTGAGCTACTAAAAAATTTTTATTACTAGAAGTTTTGTAAAATTAATTAGATGTTTGGAATTAAGTTTTAAAATTTTAAAAGTCATCTCTTTACGATTACACAGTGTAAAATTACACTGTGTAAACTAAACTGAGTAACTAAACTCTCTAACCTCAATTGCATGACAACTAACCTACATGCAAGCCACAAGGGCTTGACACCTAGCCTAAACTCAACACCTAACCACCCCAAAACCAATGGCCACACCCCTAAGCTCACACACTCACTCACTAATCCTCCTAACAAGCAAAATTTACACACACAAAATTCTCTCTTCTCTCACCTCTTTTCCTTCCTTGGCCGAGACACCAACAAGAGAAGGGGAAGCCATTTTTTGAGCTTGAAGCTTTGCATGTAAGCCATTGACAGCCCGCATCCTCTCTACCTAGTCTCTTCTTCATCTCTTCTTCCTCCAATAACCAAGGTGAGGGAACTTTCTTGTAGACTCTTTGTTTTCTTTTCTTGTTGAGAATATGGTTAAGGGCCGGGGGCCTTAACCATAGCATACATGCATGCCTCCATTGCTGAGAAATGAGATGTGTTTGAATTGTTTGTTGAGTTGAAAGTGGATGGGTGGTGTTGGATTCTCTTTGGCAGTAGTTGTGAGCCTTTGCATGTAAGGAGTAAGTTCATTTTCATCTTGTAATTGGAATGAAAATGGCTCTGGAAACAAGTGAGATCATTTACCTTTTTTCTCAAAAATGGTTTTGATCAAGTTTTCTTTGAAAATTTTGAACTAAAAATTTGTTGGCAGTGGATGTCCTTTCGTTTAGCATGGAACAACCCTCACTGTTTTGCCATTTTTGAAAGATCTAACAGTTGGTTTTTTGTCAAATTTATTTTGAATGAAAATAGACATAAAATTAAACCACTTTTATGTTGACATCTTTGAAAAATAATTTCATCTTGGGGTTCATCCATGGCTCGAAAGTGGACTGTCTTGTTTTGGGATTTCACTGGAATAAGGCTCGGTTTTTGTTAAAATTCTCCCTGTGTACTTAATGTTTTTGAAAGTTAATTAAACCTTTAAAAACAAGTCAAAATAATATTTTTAACCATGTATATTACAAAAATTTCCAAGCATAATTTATAAATTAATTTTTTTCAAAAGAAACAAACCAATGGTTTAGGACCATGTTTTGATGTCAAAATTATAAGCTGTTAGTAATATTTTTACTGGGAACAATAGAAAATGAATTTGAAAGCAAGAAATACCTTTTTGGAAGGATCAAGGGGTTAGCTTTAAACTGTAAAAAGTTTCAGTTAATTTAGTTTTGGGAAGTGGGAGAAATTTACATTTCTTTGAGCTATGTTTAGTGGGCACTAAAAATCTAAAGTTGCTTACTTAGAAAATTTTTATAAAATTTTCTAGATGTTGATTTTATAAGTGAGACACCTTTCTATAAACTAGATTTCAAGAGTTTCGATTTGATATAAAAATCTTTAAATTTCGAGGTCAATTGCTTGTTTCAGTGAGAGCTCACATTCAGTACTGCCAATGAAAATTTGACTCAATAGTCAAATGTGATTATTAACATGTGTACTTTTGTAATTTTACCTTTAACTAATATTTTGATTCTGTGAGATAATGGATATAATATAACCATTATTTTGATTGATTCATTTAAGTCTCAGGGAGGAAAACCTTGAGCATTTGATATTGAAAGTGTGGTTTTCTCTGTTTTGGTGATACAGTCTCTCGACTGTAGTTTGAATCTGGTGGTAAAATTGTTTGTTGGTGTAATGTGTCTACAAGACTCGACGCGAGTACTTGTAGTAACTAGAATTGATTTCTAGTGTCAATAGCAAAATTTCTATTCAAAGATAAATATAACTTGTATAGTGAGCACATTTAAATGATCTAAGAGATTTTTTTATTTATTTTATTTTCATTTAGTTTATTAAATATAAATTAATAAATGAACTCTTTCTTTTATGCATTGGACATAGAAAAGGATTTAGTACCTTTGCGTGGAGGAATAATGGTGAGTATATATTTTTTTTAAAAAAAATCATAAGACACTTGAGAGGGTAAGGAATATATAAAACGCAATAAAATATATGACACGCTGTGACTTATGTGAGTTGAGAGTCGTACTATGAAGATATGAGAGTACGGCGGATCTTTGGAACTTCAAGAATGTAAGAAAGTCGCGTGGGATATTTCGGCTGCAAGTTATCTATGAACCAAGGTCGGATTGCGAATGACGCATCACTTAGGGTGATGAGATCGTTACGATGTAGTGATAAAGGCAAAGTCCTTACTTATATATGCATATGTGAGCGTAAAGGTGGTACCTTTAGCTCGGCTCGTCCGTACCTGTACCATGTGCAGTGGGAAACCCACAGGCGATGAAGAAAGAAAGTAAACTCTGTGAGGAGAGTGTTGAGGAGTTAGTCCTCAGAGCATTAGATGACCACAGTTGGTACCTGGGAGATGATCGTAAGGAGGTAGTCCTTGGGGAATATATGGTGCCGAGTTGTGACGCTAGTCACATAGTCGACTTGGCAATCCGACAGAAATTACGAGTCATCATCGATTGGTGAGAGTCCTGTCATTGTACAGTGGAGAATGAGTGTACTCCCAATATGTCATCTAGCTTAAATTTGTGTAAGACCACTGAGTTCTGGGAGTTCCAATGGCAGCTGACCAGTGAAAGATAAGTCAATTGTTCTAGTAATGAAAATGATTAGGTGTCGAGTGTGATCGGTAGATAACCACGTCAAAGTGGTTGATTGTAGATGTTTGTGACTTCTAAAGTCATTTTGTGTGTATTGTTTAACGAAGCAGAGAGTTACCCTTTTGTTGTTTTGTTTTTTTTTTATCAGATGGCAGTCCCGGACCCGCAACATTCATGGGAAGTTGAGTGCCTCTACGGGAGGTGGGAGCCCGATTTGGCCAGACATGTAGATCATTTTATGGGTTATATTCGCTTGATTCATACGCCGGAGTACGAGCTCAGAGTTTATCCTATCATATATGAGTATTTAGCATGGTGGACACAACCTACGCCACCCTATTACCAGCCAGCCGAACCTATGGAGATCATCTATGTCTCTTCGACTACTACGTCATTTGGAGGGCTAGGACCGTATCCGACTGACTCAGAGCGCACCCCCACTAAGCCCCATTCCTCGCAGTTGGAGTTATAGTTAGGGTAGCACAGTGATCTTGAGCATTGGGAGATGGCTCTGGCAGAGGTGGAAGTACAGGCGGACATGGAAGAGATTTCCACTAAGGGGAATCAGGTGATGCCAGTAGCAGCCGCAGCGGCGGTAGAGTTGGTTGGGGAGGCTCCAGCCAGCGGAGTGGGTTGGTTGGTGGAGTCTGACACAGAGGAGGATCTCGATGAGAACTCAGAGAGAGAGTCTCTTGGGGATTCGTTTGAGGTTTCCTCTCACGAGTCCCACTGTTAGGACCACAACGACTAGCGACCCACCTAAGCTTATGGGTTGAGTCTTTCATAGGGTAGGTGTAGACGATGACTGCTCTGAGAGATAGGATCTTATTTTGCTTTATCATGTATTTGGTCGGGTAGATCTAAGCATCTCAGATATTTTGTTGTACATATTCAGTCATCATGTGAACCATGTAGTATCTTTCTGTACTTATGCTCCAGGAGTACGTTATGTCTTTTGGTTACATATATGTATATACATGTTTACATTTCCAGTCCTACGCATCTTCCATTGTTTTATTTTCGAATATACAAAAATTTTAATTCGATCCTTTACGATTTAAACTACGCTTAACCTTTTGTTGAATTAAATAACACGTTATAACTGCTAAAGGAAATTATAACTTTCGCAATTAAAATTGAATTAATTTTTTTTTATAAATTTCACTAAGTTTTGATTATGTTAGTTTCACCTTTCACGTATTTTCTTAAATAAATTAATTAAGGCAATTTGCAAAATAATTAATTGAATCAAATATTACATATTCATCATTATAGAACTTAGGGTGTTACAATGACCATAAGTTGGTGCAGCGGCTATTGCGCATAGCACAGAGTGGCTTAGATGCTAGGTGTAGCAACCAAGGACGCAGACAGAGGAGGAGGATCGAGGGCGGTGACCGCAGAGGCGGTTGATTTATGATGTATTTTTTTATATTTGTATCTAAAATTTTATTTTGTATATACATTTTATTATATAAATGATGTTGATGTTTTCAGTTTATTACATATTTCTTTATAAACTCTATAAACAACACGCGCGTGCCTGGTAATATAATGAAAAAATGAATGATTTCTCTATTAAAATCATAGAACAAACAACAATAACAACAACAACAACAACAACAACAACAACAACAAAAATGTACAACATAATAGCACCAACAAAATATAGGATTTTTGCCAAGTATGTTAAATTGGTATGTTTATTTTTTGCCAAGTATTTAAAACCAACGGTCTATATTAATCCTATAAGATACATCGATCAATGTGCATTAAATTTGTATGTTTATTTTTGCCAAGTCTTTAAAACCTAAATTTATATATTTCAAAAAACATTACTCAATATAAAAAAAACTTATAAAAAATTAGAATAAATTAAAAAAACATGTGCAATGGAATCGTGATTCCGTTGAAAGTGTGCAACTGAATCGTGATTCCGTTGTACAAGGGGATGCAACAAATTTGTACAGCGGAATCATGATTTCGTTGTACAAGGGTATTTTAGGAAATCAATAAAAATCACCCACGTGGGTGATGAGAATAGCAAATTGTGGGTTGAAAATAGCAAAGCCCAAAGGATAAACCTGGACAACAAACCCGTCTTGATCCAAATTTTGATTGGGTCAAACTGCACTAAACAAAAAAAAATACATATAACTTAAATACATTTACTTTTATTAATCAATTAAACATACTAAATAAATAAATGCAGCATTCCATTACTATTCATATAAAAAATATGCGATAATAGATATTTTATTATATTCTTACTCTTATTCGTATTGACCGTGTTCATCTGAAAACGTTAAATGCAGCTAATGGCAAGAGACCTACTTCATTCTTACGACAAATATTTTTACATAAAAAATACCAACTGTTGTAATAGACTTAGCTTGTGAATAGGGTCATAGGCGACAATCCGTGAACAGTGAAGACTTGTGTTATATTGACAGGTCAATTAAAATAAATTTCCTTTTTGAAATATAAATCTTTACAATTTTAACCAATAATATCTAAAGAAGATACAATACTTTTTTTTTCTTTTGCAAATGGTCTTTCTCCCATGTGAGACTCGTTGTAGTTTTTCTCGTTTTCTCTCTTTAATTTTCTCTCACAACAATATGATTAAAATAAATAGCATTCCCTTTATTTATAGTAGTAGTAGGTTGGTAAAGATAGATAAATTGACACAAGGAATTTTAAAAATAAAAGCAAATACTTTCCTTTAGGAAAAAATCATCACAAATAATTTCATCATCATCTTGTTCTACTAATTCAAAGTGTTGTTTTAAGCCTTGTAACCTTTTTAAGCCTTGTAACCTCATTTGTTTGACTAAATTTGTACTTTCATATGTTTCAAATAAAATCTCCCAAACAATATCAAGGACATGCAGTCACATAGATTGATGGATTAAAAGCAAAGTTTTTTCATTAAATAAACAATCTTCGTCTACTTGCAATTTGTCAACTTTTAATGTTATCTTTGGTTCGAAAAAACCTTTTTGTATATCTTCATAATCATTGGTTTTTAAACACAATTCTATCAAGCATTTCTACATAGCACTAAATATGGTTCTACCATTGAACTTCTCCTTGTTTATTTACTTTCATATGAAAAAAAAAAAGGTCCGTAGCAACGAAGGATTTCTTGTAAAAGTCAAGGCTAAATTACTTTGTTGGTCTCTTATTTTTATTTTAGGTTGCATTTGGTCCCTTATGTTTTTTAAAGTTATAAAATGGTCCCTTAAGTAATTTTTGTATATCATGTTTACCCTAAAGTAATGTATTTTTTAATTTTTTTTTGGAATAAACATGCTATAAAAAAATTACTTAAATGACCATTTTGCAACTTTTAAAAAATAAAGGACCAAATTGTAACTTAAAATAAAGATAAGGGACCATTTTGCAACTTTTAAAAAATAAATGGCCACATGAATAATTTAGCCAAAAGTCAACAAACTTATAATATATGATTATTTGTGATTAGATGACAACGTAAAATTATTTTACAGTCAATATATAGTTTTTTCTCTTATAAAAATTAATATAATAATAGTAATACTAACAAAAAAATAATATTTTTATTTACTTAAAAAGGTCAGTTTGGTAGGCTTAAAAGATTTTTTGACTATCCTAAAGTCTAATCTTTTTAACTAAATAGACTTTTATAAAAGCTTTGACTTAGTTTATTTTTTTTAAAAGTGTAACATGATTTGGTCTGATGTAGGCTAAGTTATAGATTTCTATCAAGCAACCAAACCTATTTTCACCCCTATCGAACTGGTATCTACATGTTCGAATTTTTTTGTCATGTCTAACACTAACATACTAACATGTGGAAATACATAGGATGACAAATACAAACACACTAACAATAAAAACTATTTTGGTCCCCATATTTTACACAATCTGCAATTTTAGTCCCTCTATTTTAAAATAAAGACATTTAGTCCCTCTATTTTATACAATCCGCAATTTTGGTCCCTCTATTTTAAAATAGAGATATTTAGTCCCCCAATTTTGTAAAATCCGTAATTTTGGTCATTCCATCAAATTGAAAGCATTGACTATTAAAAGATTAACGTCAACCTTGACGTGACCCAAATATAGTAATGTGATACAAAATTATTTGTTTATTTTTTAATTATTCTAAATACTGAGTAAAATAATTGATGAAAAATATATTTTAAAAAAAGGTAAAACCATTTATTTTAATGGTCAAGAGTAGTCGTAAGTCCTAATATGAAAATCACGAGTCCTAATAATTTATTTTAAACAAATCCCACGTCACTGAAGCACATACCACGTCGTAATCAACGTTAATCTCTTAATGGTCAATGCTTTTAATTTGACGGAAGGACAAAAATCACGGATTTTACAAAATTGAGAGATTAAATATCTTTATTTTAAAATATGGGGACTAAAATTGTGAATTGTATAAAATGGAGGGACTAAATGTCTATATTTTAAAATAGGGGGACTAAAATTGCGGATTGTGCAAAATAGAGAGATTAAATGTCTCTATTTTAAAATAGAGGGACTAAAATTGCGGATTGTGTAAAATAGAGGGACCAAAATTGCATTTAAGCCTAAAAACTATTGGGAGAATGAAAAGGATGTTAATTAACTTCAAAAAAAAATATTGGGAGAAATCGTCAAAGTAATTTATTTTGTGATAAAATAAAAACTTAAATATAATTACATATCCACACTTTTCTGCAGTTATATTTGAATTCTGGAAAATTATATTATGGTTTTTTATATATTGACAAAAATATATAACTGATTCATAGAGTTATTAAATTTTATAAATTTATATGTTTAAAAAATATTGGATTGCATTCCATAACATTAAAACCTAACAACGTAAAAAAATTAAGACTTTTCGTGCTTGTATATTAAGCAATACCTTAAAAATACTGTGAGGTCATATTATTATTATTTTTTATGCAATTTCATGTATAGTCCAATAATAATCCTACTTTTTTTAACCTATATCTAAGAATTATGTTTATTATTCAACAAGAAAAACACCAATTACTCTTGCCTTATAAATCGCTTGGGAATTATCTAGTGTTTCCCCCCCCCCCCCCCAAAAAAAAGTTTTTCCTTAGCCTTTGTTCCCTTTAAATTGAGATTTTACTATTTTAGAGGGGGACATAAAGGATGGGAGAAGCATGCGAAACAATGAAATGAAATGAAATCACAGATCCAAACAGCAAAGCACGCTATTGTCAAAGTTGTTGATGGCATAGAATGAAATGTGAGACAAAACGCGTAAGTGATTTTATTTGCAATGAAAAGCGGCGAGGCCATGCTTAAGGCTAATGACAATGACCATGGTGGCTATTGCCTATCAATTCCCCTAATATAGTCAAATCTCATGGATTGTGTATGCTCAATGGTTGGCATTCTAATAATAAAATATCTTCTCCTTCATCTTTTTTTACCCTTCATGGATAGTGTTTTCTAGTCTACTCCTTGCATTGCATTTTGTTTGGCACATCACACAGTTTTCTTGACTTTGAATATTAGACTCCAACATTCTCTTTGCCGATTCAACAACAATTTATAGTCGAGAATCAAATGGAATTTCCAACATTAGGTATGTCTGTTCACAAAATGAACTTTAAGAATCGGCTTATATAGAAAAAGTCCAATTTCCTGAATAATGCACATTAGTTCAATAGCCAAATTTAATTAGAGAAGAAGCGAATTTAATTTGGATTCGTGAATATTATTTGTAACACTTTGTAAGATGTATGGAAATGTGATAACTCAATGGCAATATTGTGATTTATAAATTTGGGATTGAACTAATGAGAAAATAAAGCTTATGATTGCAAATTCACTTTAATGGGATGTGAACCACTAAATTATAAGTTGCTAGAGTATATGACTTCTTAACAAACTTAAACCATTTTATTTAATTGACTTACTCTTAATTAGCTCTCCTCGCCTATATAGATTTTAATTAACTCCTAGTGGGTACAAATTTGGGAGTACCTGAAAAGACAAGCAAAAGTGAAAATAGAGTAAATATAAAATAAAGTAAAAAAAAAAGATATAAAATGATTTATTTTTGAAAAAAAAAATGTTGACTTAGTGATGGAAAGGGGATAATTCAGCTAACTATCAACTTGAGACACTGATATTCAGATAGACTTTCAACTCTGGAATTTGATTTCTTGCCCTTTAAAATTGGAAAATATTTTTGTGAAATGGGACAACTTTATAAAAGTTGTTTCTTTTGATTTTAGAGTGTACGTGTTTTTGAAACGTGTGTGTGTATATATATATATATATATATATATATATATATATATATATATATATAAAGAGATATAAAAAGTAAGTCAAATATAGAAATAATTATATACAATATTATATACTTTGTCATTTTTTTTATATTTATATAATAAAACTGTTAAGATTATTTGATAGCTAATTTATGTTCATGATTGATAATTTTTGGAGATTTTGGCTTCTAAACAGAAACCCTTCTGTTGACCAATCTATGGATGGATCGATGGTGAGTGAATTCAATAGTACGGGAGCTGTGACAAAGAAGATAATTTGACTACTAAAAAGTGGATAAGCTGCTAAAAAGTTATTATTATCGAATTAAGTTCAACGTATTAATCAATTGCATTTTAATTTTTAAGAAAAAATAGAAATATCTCTGGTGAGTTCTGAGCAAATGGCCATTCACTATTTAATTCACTTGAGAATTTTACCAAGGGCAATCATATTTTAGTGCTGCAAGAAAAGCAAACCTTGAATTGCATTTGTATTTGCATTGCAATAATAAAAAAAAAGGAGCGTAATGTAAAATATAATTAAGCATCAATCCATATTAGACATAATGGTTGAAGTGGAGAGCATTAGGATGCAAACCAAATGGTTTTGGGTAGAGAACCAAAAAGGTCCACGATGTAATAAGAGATATCGCACTAAGCTTAATTATTTTTATTTTTTCTTAAAAAAAAGTAGAATGACAACAATGGTTGAAGTCTGAAATTCTCTCAAGTGGAACCATTTTTAATTGTATATAATAATATTAAATGTAAGTCAAGTTTAAGGATCCAAAGCTAGATTATTATAATTATTAACATTCCTTTCACCAAGCAGCTGACTCAATGTTTAGCCCATAGTGTTTCTTCTAGAGACGTTTAAAATAATCCAATTGCTATTGTGCTCCCAATTAAACGTAGTTTGAATGCGCAACTTGTTGAGTTTTTTTTGGACATATAATATCTGGCATTCAAATTAAATAGTCAATGAAACTTGTGTATAAGGATTGTGATATCATTATCAATAAAATGAATATGAACTAACACTTCACCAATTAGTGAAATGTAAAATTTTAGACTCGTCTCAGTGAAGCCCATAAGGGTACATAACCAAGTGCCCGATTGAATTTTATTAATATGCTTATTTATATACCTTAAAATATAATTAAAGTTTAATGAATAATTTTTTTTTATTAAAAATACAATAAATCTATTAATAATATTTTTTTGAAGAAAAATCTATTAATAATATTGAACATTATATTAACTTGTACTTTTTTTATTTTCTTAATCAATATAAAGAGACACACTGTTAAGTGTTAACATTCACCTTATTTATTTTATCACGAAATAATTTGTGCAAAATTTTTATTTATTTTTTCTTGGGTCGACGATGCTTGTGCAACTGTTAATAAAAAGACAAAAGTGCGAAAGGGTGTGTGGGTCATGCAGATATATTGTGGAGAAGGTGGCATGGAAAGGTCTAGCCACTTGCAAATAATGAATGATGATGGCATTGAATTCTCTCTCTATGTGTTACGGACAGTAGCACATTAGTAATGTTACATAAATTCTAATTTATGTATAAATTTCAATATATTTTTATACTACTATTATATATTTTTATATAAATATATAAAATGATAACATCATTGTTTTTGAAATCCGGTTTCACCTAATATTTTTCCTTTTAATAAATTAACAGTTGATCTCTCCACTGTTTTTTAAATAACAATCGATTTTTTTTTTTAAAGAATGCAAAACTTATTATTCTGAGAGAATAGTTAGTTGCTTGTAAGTTGTAACATACGTGGGATAATTTGGCACCCTACATTATTTAAATATTTGGGATTGGAGTTAGGAAGCAATCACATACCTAAAACTATTTATCTATTTGATTTGTCTCGTAATAAGACACAGTAGTGATTTTGATCAGTTGACAAGTGTCCAAATTTTATAAGTTCCATGTGTTCCACCCACAGGCGAATTGGTATATTTTGAGAAGATTACCACCAGCCAAATCAGACTTCCATGTAAGTTGCGGATTTATTCAAGGAACAAAGTAATCTATACTGATTCTAGCACAAACAGTAAATGCTTTATAAATAAATCTTATTGATAACACTTGATGTTGATGATGGTTTTGAATTAAAACTAGATTCATAGCAAAAGTAAACAGGTGATAATTAACATTATTTATATGGAGCCGAAATTTACATTTTTTTGGGTACAAATCATAGCAGAACTTTATAGTTTATATCATTATTAGCTCTCTCTCTTCTCTTTATGAGTTTCAAGATAAATGGATTTTGATATGAAGCAAACATAACCTATTCATGTCTTTAATGGGTGTTTGAAAACTAGTTGAAAAATAAGAAATTAAGTTTGAGATGTGAAAGTTAGAATTATTAACTTTTTACCTTGTGTTTGATTTTGTGTTAAAAGTATATAACGTGGATCCAAAATGTGAGAAATCAGAAGTTAATATATAATAGTATAACTTTTTATTAGATGTGGAACTGCACTGAACTGTGATGAATTATTTCGAACTGTAAATACGGTTCGTCCGAATTGAACTGAACTGTCAAACGGTTCGGACGAACTGAACCGAACTGTATTAGAGTTGCACTAAATTGGACTGAACCGGTTTGAACTGGCCTACTCTCCGAACTGCTCTGAACTGTTCCGAACTGTTTTTAAGGGCTATTTGTCTTAAGAAAATATTTTTTTTTATTTTCACTTTTAATTACAAAAATACCACATTAGTTAGAATTTGTAGCTTTAATAATAACATTATTAAAATATAAGTTTACGTTAATTTATTTCTAATTGCACTGTTACTAAAAAATTATCACATTTTTTTACTTGAAAAGAAGTTCTTTTTGTGACATTAATATATTCAGATTCATATTAGTGATCAGTGTAGGCTGCCCATAAATATATAAAACATAGAAGTTATTTTATTTTTATTTAAATATTGTTTATGTTTTTCTTTAATAGTATGTGTAAATAATAATATCTTATCAAATAATAATAATATGTCAGATCTTTTTAATATATTTTATTAATTATTAGATAGAATTTTGAAATGACAAACTTAATTTTAATAATGACAAATTATATAAATTAAATGTGTCAATAAAAATTAAATTATAGATAAATTAAAATATACTAAAAAAAATAGAATGTAATTAAATCCAAAATATATACTAAAACATCTTATACAAATAAGAAATTATTTACTTAAATTCAAATAAGTTCCTCCAAATCTAATATTTTAAAAATAAAGAAACAAATTTTTTGTATTATTTGATATTTTAATTTTGTTTATTTTCTATATTACAATAGAAGAATATTTTATTTTTGTCATTTTTGTCACCTTATTTTTGGTTGGCATGTAGAAAGGTTCAAAAATCAAAAGAAAATGAGTGTCCAGACCACAAATTCTTGCTACTGGGCCCTCTAACTGTGCCATATAAGAAAACGAAAAGCTTGATATATCTCGATTGAGTTTGGTTAATTTTAAAGGCATATATATATATATATATATATATATATATATATATATATATATATTCCTACAAATTAAGGTAATAATTTTGGATTAAACAAATTAGGCTTAAATACAATTTTAGTCCTCCTATTTTTCAAAATCCACAATTTTAGTCCCCCTATTTTAAAATAGAGACATTTAGTCCCTCTATTTTTCAAAATCTACCATTTTAGTCTCTCTATTTTAAAATAGAGACATTTAGTCTTCTAGTTTTGTAAAATTCGCACTTTTGGTCCTTCATTTAAATTTGAAGTGGTGACCGGTAAGAGATTAACATGATGTAGCCCAAACTTAGTGACGTAGCACGAGATTATTTGTTTAATCCACGTCATAATCAACGGTTAATTTCTTAATAGTCAACGCTTTCAATTTGACGTGAGGACCAAAATTGCAAATTTTACAAATCGGGGGACTAAATGTCTCTATTTTAAAATAGGGACCAAAATTATGGATTTTGAAAAATAGAATGACTAAATGTCTCTATTTTAAAATAGGACGACCAAAATTACGGATTTTGAAAAATAAAGGGACCAAAATTGCATTTAAGCCAACAAATTATTACGAAGCAAATTAACGTGAAAGTGAGCTCAGATTTGGAATGAATGAAACAGTATCGTGAAAGTTGAAACGAAGCACGGAAGCAGTGTCGTGAGCGAGTAGACCCTTCTGCAGTGTGCTGTGCCTGGTGTCTCGTGGTTTTTTTAAAAATAATGATTCGGCATAAAGGTTCAATTCAGTTAGCGGTTCTTTTGAAAGCGGTTCAGTTTTTAAAAACTGAACTGAACAACAGTTCGGTTCAGTTTATAATAAAAAAAGATAAGTTTTTTTTATATCAGTTCAATGCAATTCAGTATCAGTTTAGTTCAGTTTGATTTTTTTTGCCCACCCCTAGATATCAGATGTAAGACGCACCATACTTTCAGACAACATTTAGTAAATGTGAAAAATCACATCTTGGATTAAAATGATACGATAAAGTTTAAAATTAGATACTTAATGATGTCAAAAAAAAAAAATTGATCCATAAAAGGTTCAAAAATTAACTCACACTTTACTCGGTATGACAATTAGTTGGAGGTTTCATCTAATAATTAATAGAAATCTTCTTAATAAAAGGGACGAGGAACTTACTTGATAAGCTGGTAGAATCGAAACATACTTAACATAAGACACTTATAATAGAATTACACAAATCAATAAAAATAGTTATATTAATTAATTTTACTGACTTTTTAAAAAAAATATTAATGAGAGTGATTTTGATTACGTTAAGCTTCAGCTTTTCAAATATATAATATAAAATTTTATATTTTATATTATTTAGTCATTCCAATTTTAATTGATTGTATGAAATAGTATTCATTTTATATTGCATATGATATAAAAACTTAAATTATATTAAGTCTTCTTTAATACTAATGTAATGACGTGACTGCATAATTAACATAATATTTTTTTGTTACGTTAAGCTTCAGTTTTTTTTTTAAAATATATAATATATAATTTTTATATTTTTCATTATTTAGTCATTTTAATATTAATTGACTGTATGAAAGATTCATTTTATATTTTACATTATTAAATTAAAAGTTCAAAATTAAATAATAATAATTATTTGTTTGAAAAAAATAAATATATGTAAAGGCCTATGCAATACGCAGGTGGAGAGCTAGTGCATATACAAAAGAGGTAGTGAGTATTAAGTATCTAAGGTATATTAAAAATTTCACCCTAAAAAATACATTTCCGCATAGAAGTCTAAGGCTTTGGTTGTAAGGAGATAAATAAAGTACATAAAAATAGAAGAAAATTAATTTAAAAAAAGAAAAATAGAATAAAAATAAAATATAATGTTGGATTGTTTGATTTAAGATAATAAGTGAGAAATAAAGTGAAGATAATATTATAAAATTGTTTAATTTGAGTGAAATAGGAGGAGAAGATTTAATAAAATTGTAAAAATATGTTATACCCCTAACAATATGTGTACCTTTTTACCAAATATAATCAATTAAATTTGATACATATTTGATTAAATGGATGTATTTAATCGATTATAAAACAAAAACAATCAATTATAATCAAAAGACAAAAGGTTTCAAATAAAAGACATAATCCATTATTGAATTGTAAAAATCGATTATCTTAAAGTGACATAAGATTCCAAATAGGTAAAATAGACTTTTACCTGTCAATTTATGACAACGGGCTCTTGCTATGCGGTGAAAAGTGAATATTGAAATTTATAATGTGAAACCCACTCAATTTAAATTTATTTCTCTTACAAATACTCTCTACCAAACAATCATTCACTGTTTCTGTTTGCACTTATCTCTCTCGGTGGCATCAACCAAACTAGATGTAACTTGTCCACCTTCTTCTCTTAAAAATAATAAGTATATAGATATGAGAAATTTTTTTTATAAGAATCAATACATAATAATATTTTTCATAACTTTCTAATAAACATGAAAATAAATATTTTCACTTCACTTTCCGGAAATAAAAGAAAGAAAAATATTAGTGACACTCTCCCTAACATTTTCTTTTCAACACTCTTTGTGGTTGGCTAAAATTTATTAGATATCACCAATTTTTGTAGGTTTCACTTATCATTTAATGATTATCTCCTTATCTAAATGTGAGATCCATAAAAATTGATGATTTTTAATAAATTTCAACCAATCATAATTAAAGAGAGTATTAAAAAAAGAGTGTTAGAGAGAGTATCATTAATATTTATAAAGAAAACCACTTGAAACAAACTCCCTTATTGTTTCTTCAACAGGATGCAGGTACAAATCTCCTACAGTAATATTACAATGTGAAACCTTTTCCTATAAATAAAAAGAATCACTTGAAACAAATGCTCCTTATTGTTTATGGGTTTGGCTAAAGTGGAGTTGGGTTTGGTGAGGCACCGGTGAAAATGTGTGTCTTTATCTGCTGCAGCAGGTTAGTCACCGATTTTTAACCTGCTGTAGCAGGTTAGTCATTAGAAGAAAAAAAAATATTTTATTTAAAAAATGAAATTATATAAAATTATTATAATAAATTTTATTTTTTTTTAAAAAGTGAAAACCACCGGTGGTACTTAAACAAATTACCTACTATGTAAAATTATTATAATAAAATTAGAATAAAAATTTTCTCTTTTTTTTAAAAAAGTGAGAACCACCGGTGGTACTTGAACAAATTACCTACTATAATAGGTTGGTTAACCGGAAGAAAAAAATCATTTTTTATTGAATGAAATTATATAAAAATGATTAAAAAATATATTTTTTATTTTTTTCTTCAGGTGGAGCATAAGAGAAATAAAAAAATGATTTTTTTTCTTCCAGTTAACCAACCTATTATAGTAGGTAATTTGTTCAAGCATCACTGGTAGTTCCCACTTTTTTCCGGATGTTCCCATTTTTTTAAAAAAAAAGAAAATTTTTATTATAATAATTTTATATAATTTTATTTTTTAAATAAAATATTTTTTTTTCCTAATGGCTAACATGCTACAGCAGGTTAAAAATTTGTGACTAACCTGCTGCAACAGGTAAAGACACACATTTTCACCGGTGCCTCACCAAACTCAACTCCACTTTAGTCAAACCCATTGTTTCTTCATAAGGATGCATGTACAAATTTCCTACAGTTAATATTACAATGTGAAAAATCTCATCATGACACGCGGTTTTGGATATAATATCAAAACAAAACTATCCTTCTAATAATCGATTTCAGACCCTTTATCTTTTCTCATAACTCATTATGAAAAATGAGTACAAGTCTAACTCTTATGAATTACTATTAAGAAAGCCTGGAAAACGATGTTAAATAAAAGAAGGGAAATATTAAGAACTATTCTTAAAGTGTTCGTGTTGGAGTACAAGTGTGAAAGTGAAGTCCTACATTGGGTAAGAATGAGAAAGTTGAGTAACATATAAGTGAGGAAGACCCACAAACTTAACGTTTTAAGGTTTTTGGGTTGAAAGTGGTGTCAGGTGCTCGTGGCCCATTAGTGAAAAACTCCCTAGTATTTAACCCCCTCGGTGCCACAACAATTTGTATCAAAGCTGATGGTTCGACCAGGTGACCGGTTCAGACAAGTAAGATGGATTGGCGATGGATCCAGGCATGGACATGCGGACCCCTTGTATCGAAAGTCTTCCTGGCAATGGGTCCATACATGGAGGCCAGGCAGTGTGTTCCGTGGCCGTGAAACGGTGAAGGTGGCGGTGTAAGGTATTAGAACATGTTGGCTCTAAAGGCACCATCATTGGATACTTGTGGTGAAAATGACTTTCGCTTGAGGAGGAGCTACCATGTGGAAGAGACTCATAATTGAGGGAAAGATTGTTGAAGTACAAGTGTGAAAGTGAAGTCTCACATTGGGTAAAAATGTTAAAGTTGAGTAACATATAAGTGAGGAAGACCCACAAATCTAATGTCTTAAGGTTTTGGGTTAAATGTGGTGTCAAGTTCACTTATGTGGTGTGTTCGTGGCTCATTGGTGAAAATCTCTTCGGTATTTAATCCCCTCGGTGCACAACAGTTTGTTTTTTTTTAAAGGTGTTTGTTAAAGAATTAAAACCGATACTAAAATTTTATAAAAATATTACCAATGAGATGCTTAAGAAAAATAAAAAGTTTTGGGGTCTAATGTTTGATTGGGACGTGAGAAAGAAACGAGTGCAAGATGTCATATCCCAAAACCCGCTTCATCAAGGAATTGATTGTAACTTAGAAGGATAATTTATGTGACTTTGTAAAGTAAGAAAATTCTTCGAAACCATGTTCTCGCAGATTGCAAAAGTCAAATGTATGTTTTCTTCTCACATAATTTAATCAGATAACTAAATTTAATTCTTGACAGGGAAGCACCTAGCTGGGAAAAACAACTACATAGACATTTATTCATGTACACACAGCTAAATATTTTTGCAAGCTTTTTATAATTTTTTTTAGAAGTTATTAAATAGAATTTAATTTAATTTTAATACACTTTCAATCTAAAGAGGTTTACATTATGAACTAATAATAATAATACTTCGATCATTATTTTTAAAATAAATATTATAAAAAATTACTTTAAATGACATGACAATTTATTATGCTATTAATCCATTTTAGTTAGATTCTACCATCAAATAAGTACTTAACAATAAAAAATTTCTTAATATTTACGAGGCAACTTTACATAAATTAATAAAACTATCATTAATATAATAAACAAATAAAGTATGCCTTCCAACCCAAGCATCATCAAACACATTCCAAATGTGAACATTCAATTCAATCTGTAATTACAATAAAAAAAAGTCAATGGAGTAATGGGCTACATTTAAATCCACCTTAGTCAAATTACCTAAATATTCAGGCTGTGCAGTGATGGCAGCATTACTAATATCGAACCACCCCACCAACACATTCAATTAAAGATTAGCAAACCTTTCCTTCTCTCTCTACATTTCCCTTTTTCCATTTCAATTAAAACAAAAAGCCGAAATTCTTGACAATATTTTAATTATTTTTCATTTTTCCAAATAAATATTAATCTCTCTCGGGAAACCTCAAGTTGACAAATTATCATACGAAAGCAATGAAAGCGAGCCACGTGTCTAGTCAACCATTATGTCTTCGACACCCTCCGCTTGATCCAACGGCGCCCGCGGCACGCTTTCCAAGATCTCAAAAAAAATATTTTTAAAAAATAAATTTCCCCCGTGTTGACTTTTCAATTCTTAACCAGAATTTATGACCCTCATTTAAATTTCACCCTCCTTTTTTCTCCCATAACACAACAAACAACACACGACAACGCTCTCGCCATCAGAATCATTCATCGCTCCCATCCGTGACCCTCCCGCGCGAATCTCATCCACTTGCCTCAGCGCGTCTGATCCACGCCCCACACAAAACGTACCCGAACATTGAGCAAGATATCAAAACCGGACATAAACCTTTGAGTTTTACTTTATCTTCAACATTGTCAACGCCCCACTCGAAAAAAAAATCTCCCCATTTTTTAATTTCTTTTATTAAAAATCACCAAGCAAAAAACGCAAGTGCGTTTTCTCATTTTCAAAAAAAAAAAAAAACACTTTATTCCAAAGTCAACGCCCTCTCTCTCTCTAACTCTCTTCTTCTCATCTCAACTTCAACTTCTCTTTCTTCACATATCTGCTTCTCTCTCTCATGCTCTCTCTAGTTCTTCATTTTCTCCACCAAGCCATAATAATGAATAAAGTGTTATAGCAATAGCTATTGAAACTTGAAAGTAGCTACAAGCAAGAGAAACAAAAATTTAAGCTTGTCATATATATATATTTTTTTGGTGGTTTGGTTTGTGTTCCGATGGGAAACGGCATAGGGAAGCTAACGGTGTGCTTCACCGGAAACGGCGGAGGGGGTCGTCGGAAGCAGGATATATCCATTTTTATAACGGAGCCGTTAGACGAGGGTTTGGGCCACTCCTTCTGCTACGTTCGACCCGACCCGACCCGGATTTCGTCATCGAAGGTTCATTCGGAGGAAACGACGACGTTCAGAACAATCTCAGGCGCGTCGGTGAGCGCGAACACGTCGACACCGTTATCGACGGCGTTTGTGGATTTGTACTCGTACGGCTGCATAGACCGTGCGGCGGCGTTTGAGAGTTCAACGTCGTTCGCGTCGCTTCCGCTTCAGCCGATTCCGCGGAACCTCGTGAACTCGGGCCCGTTCTCGGGGAACCTGGGCGGCGGGTTTCCGGTGTCGGGCCCGCTGGAGAGAGGGTTCATGTCGGGCCCAATCGAGCGCGGGTTCATGTCCGGGCCCATCGACCGCGGGCTTTTCTCGGGCCCGATGGAGAGGGAGGGAAACGGAATCGGAAACGGATCGGATCAGTTCCAGAGAAGCTTCTCGCACGGAGGTTTGGGATTAGGGTTGGGTTTGGGGTTAGGTATGAGAGTGAGAACGAGGAAGGGTAAGTGGATTCGCGTTCTGCAGAGAGCGATTTCGAAGACTCTGTCTCGGGGGCAGAATTCGATTGTGGCTCCGATCAAGGGCGTGGTGGTGAAGGAGCCGGAGTGGATGGTGGCGGCGGCGGAGAAGCATAATGAGAATCTGAGCGTGAATTTGAGCAGTGAGGGGAGTTTGGAGGACGATGATTCGATGGAGAGTCAGAATCTTCAATGGGCGCAGGGGAAAGCAGGGGAGGATCGTGTTCATGTTGTGGTGTCTGAGGAACATGGCTGGGTTTTCGTGGGGATCTATGATGGTTTCAGTGGACCTGATGCACCTGATTACCTTCTCTCGAATCTCTACACCGCGGTGCATAAGGAGCTTAAAGGGTTGTTGTGGGATGATGGGTCTGCACCCGAAAATTCGATGCCCAAAGAGGACACGTTGCGAGATGTTACAGTTACAGATGAAGATGCTTGTTCTCACTGTGTTGAGCAAGAGAATAATGATAATAATAACAAGAGAGGTAGGAATTCGAGGAACAAGTTCAAGGGTGCTGCGAAGAAATGGGAGGAGAATCAACGGAGGTGGAAGTGTGAGTGGGATAGGGAAAGATTAGAGCTTGATCGGAGATTGAAGGAGCAACTGAATTTAAGTCGATCTGGGTCTGGTGGAGCAGCGAGTTCTATTAATCATGCGGATGTTTTGGAAGCTCTTTCGCGGGCTCTGAGGAAGACTGAGGAGTCTTATCTTGATGTCGCGGATAAGATGGTGATGGAGAATCCTGAACTTGCCTTGATGGGTTCGTGTGTTCTTGTGATGTTGATGAAGGGGGAGGATGTTTATGTGATGAATGTGGGGGATAGTCGTGCTGTGCTGGCTCAGAAGGCTGAGCCTGATTACTGGCTTGGGAAAATCAGGCAGGACTTGGAGAGGATCAATGAGGAGACAATGAATGATCTTGAATCTTGGGATGTTGATACGTCCAACTTGGTTCCGAGTTTGAGTGCGATTCAGCTTACCAAGGATCATAGTACTAGTGTTGAGGAAGTAAGTTGGTTTGTCTCGGTTTGATTGCTGTTTTGAGCTGGTTTGTGTTTTTGCTACATGTCTTGATTGGGAAATGTCTGGTTTCTATTTCAGGAAATCCAGAGAATTAAAAAAGAGCACCCGGATGATCCTTGTGCTGTTGTAAATGACCGTGTTAAGGGTTCTCTCAAGGTTACTCGAGCATTTGGTGCCGGATTTCTCAAACAGGTTGGTATCTATCTATTATTCATTTTACTTTTCAGTAGTTATATAGTAGTATCTTTAATATGAATGGCAAGGGATTCAACAAAGTATGGGATAGTGGAACGGTTTACATTGGCTATAACAGGATATACTCTCTTCCACATTTCTTTTTGTTGTCACAAAAGGTTCCTTAATTCCAATAACTAGCCTAATCCTTGGAATATAAGGATGTAGAAAAATTTGTTACTGCTTGTATTAGTTGTGATACTCAAGTTAGGTTTCATTCTCTTAGGGTGCAAAAATTAATCACACATTTCTTCCTAACCGAAATTGGAATATTGAGTAATGAATTATCTGTGCATCTACCACATTAAATCTGATCAGCATTTTCTAAGCTCTAAATGGACACTATTCTGCATTTTCTTATTGCTGGTGGTTATCTTTTTGCAGCCCAAGTGGAACAATGCACTTCTGGAGATGTTTAGAATAGACTACGTAGGAAACTCTCCTTACATAAGCTGCCTACCATATCTAAAACACCACAGATTAGGCCCAAAGGACAAATTTTTGATTCTATGCTCCGATGGCCTCTATCAGTACTTGTCAAACGAAGAGGCAGTGGCTGAAGTTGAGCTTTTCATCACATTGCAACCCGAGGGAGACCCGGCTCAACATTTGGTTGAAGAAGTGTTATTTCGTGCTGCAAAGAAAGCTGGTACTGATAATTACAATCAACAATTTCATTTAAAAGATCTCACAATTGCATAATGGGTCCTTGGTTTTACTTTTTACTGATGTTTTTGCCTTGTTAATCTTCAGGTTTGGACTTTCACGAGTTGCTCGAAATTCCACAGGGTGATAGGCGCCGTTATCATGATGATGTTTCCATCATTGTTATTTCTTTGGAGGGAAGGATATGGAGATCATGTGTATAAATAAGTATATACTGAAAACCATATATAAAAAAAAAAAAGAAAGAAGAAGGAAGAGGATATGAGATATATATAGTGCCGAAGGGTGAGGCATCCTTTTTGCTGTTTTCCCCCTCCCTACTCACCTTTTGTAAAACACCAACTAAGCTCTGGGAGAGTGCTCAGTTGTGCAATTAAGTGGGTGGTGAGGATTGTAAAGTTGTAAAAGCTGGATTTTGTTGATTATAACTCACATAAAATTGTAATTTTTGTAATAAAAGCCATTCCTTAAAAATCTTTTGGTCGTGCAGAAAGCACTAGCACCCTCCATCACTTTGTGCAACTCTGGTTGGCAAATGGCAGGGCTAGTCATCTGTGCATCAGCATCTTTTTTCCATTCAAAATATAAAAAATTATAAAACATATTCCAAAATGCCTACAATATGGCTCACAAGGTTCATGCAGGTTATGTTTGCCTTTTCAATTTGATGAGCATCAAGCACTATTTGCAATATGACATTCTTTTTTTATTTGTTGCGCTATATTCCTTCAGCGAAAATGGTCTTTTTTTCTGCCCCCCCTCTTACGTGTTCTCTTATTATTGCCAATTTTTAATAAGAAGCAAACATGTGGTGGAATTTCGTATCAGGCACGCTGTTTATCACGATCAACTTTGAATTTTAGTTTTTGACCTTAATTCTTTTTTCCAGCTTTTTATGGGTTGAGTCGTTGACGACACTTACAAATAGCATACGAAAGGGTTCAATGAACAATGAACTAAAAGGAAACAATCTCGACCAATTTAAGCATCAGTCCATTTTATGCAATTAACACCGTGCGAGTGTATTCAAAAAGTCAAAAACTATCTTTGACCAAAGACATCGTTTCGCCCCTGCAATTAAATGAATAAATATTAAATTTCTAAGGGCATAAATAAAAAGGTTGAATGCCAAGTTTCTAAGGGCATTTATTAAAAAAAATATTGTAATATATTTATTATATTAAGAATATAAAAATAAAAAGTTAAAAACTCTGTAATTTTCTCAGCAAAAAGAGAGATGAAGTCTCTGTCGAACGTCGGTTTATGAACAATTTATGTCAATAGCACAGCTGTTTAATTGTAAAAGAGAGATAAAGCCTCTGTCGATTTATGAACAGTTTATGTCATTAACACAGCTTTTTAATTGTAATTTAGAGACGCTATTTTTTTTTATTTTTAAAATTGATTAATTCCCACCCTTTTTAGAAATACATCTTTTTTAAAAAAATAATAATTATATTAACTCTTTTGTAATAAATATGATTAAAAAGCCACATGAGCTGTTTTACCTTAAATTCTCACAATTTTATAATATCTTTATTAAAAATTATTATTTTATTTTATTTAGTTTAATAAGAATATAATATTCGTCTTATAATTTTTTTATGTCATTTCTTTTTTCTGATAGTACTACTAAACGGTTAACTATGTGTTTTATTAAACATAAATATTATCTATTTATATTTTAACGAAATAGAATACGTAAATTAAAAAATAAAATACATAAATAATTACACCAAAAAAAATTACTAATCATTAATGATGAATGGCAATTGATATCCTAAAAAAAAAAGTAAAAATGCGAATAAGTATTTTTTATATTTGATAAACATTTTAAAAAAGGTCAAATAAAATATATTTTTTCTGGAAATATATTAAATGTCTTTTACTTTTTAATTCCTTAAGCATTTCCATCGCGCATCTTAAATGGATTTTTACTTAAATAAAAAATCAACCGTCGGACTTTATCGCTGGTTAAGTAATGTCTTTTACTTTTTAATTCCTTAAGAACATCTTCATCTCGCATCTTAAATAGATTTTACTTAAATAAGAATGGTGCGAACTAACCATTGGATTAGATCGTTTGTTAAGTAACAGTGCTTATTTAGACACCAATACATAACACCAATGCATAACATTTTAGTGGGCGCAATATTGTACCTTTTTTTTTTTATCAAATAATAATAATAATAATAAAAATAATAATAATTAATGTTGATGAAATATATAAATGTAAAGTTTTTTAGGAACAATAAGAGTTATTCATAGGACTTATTTAGTAAATTTTTTAAAGTTGTTAGGTTGGAAAGATGAGTTAATTAAATTATAAAAAGTATATATAAGTTTTTTTTGGTCAGCATAAAAAGTATATATAAGTAATATACTAATATGTAATAGAAATACCTACTTAAGAATCTCCAAAAGTGAAAAAATGAGTTATTAAACTTATAATCTCATGCATATTTTATCTATTTTTTTCTTTATCCAATGAAGTACTAAAATATTGCCATGAGAATCACTTAAAAAGAAACAATAATTTTATTTGAAGGGCAAAATGATAGTAATTAAATATGATATATATTTTTTCTTTCATATCATTTTTTTCATCAATCTAAACAAGCGAGAAGAAAAGTTTACTTTACTTTTTTTTTTTTAATTTTCTTTGTCTTTTATTTAGTTTTGAAAAAATAAAAAGTTAACTAATTTTCACTTCTTTTTTTTTAATTTTCTTCGTACTCATTTTCTTTCACATCCACACAGACTTAAAATTCTACGTTTTAGTTTTTATCGAATTTCAAATTATTGAAATTCGCAACTAAAATTTGTAACCCTTGTAAAGACACGTAGCTGCTTTTTCTACTATGAAATTAATTAAAATTTCTAACTACTATCTACCATTTAACTTAGAATTAAATGCGCAGCAACAGGCATAGACGGGCATCAGATGCATCAAATGAATATCTGTCACTTTATAAGTATCATTCAATTCAAAGTCAGTGATTCATATTCAGTCATGCTCTCCTCTTAGCATAACCTATCACAACCAATTCCTGCACAGATGGAGGAAGCAATCCATCTGCATTAAATGTTGTGGTTGCACATTCTCTCTAGCTAAGCATACAACAAAGTCACGATCTTAATTCAATAAAGTTATTTATCCTTTTGATTTTATCCAATAAAGTTCCATATGCAACCAAAAAGAGAAAATATAATGTTCCATGTCATATAGGTTTTGCGTGGCCTAGTAGAGCATTATTCTCCAGCCCAAAACATTCACTCGTTAAGTAGTTTGGGCTGATATTTGAATTCATCAACCTTAGGGCCATGTCAGGCCTAATTTCTCCATTTCAATATTATATGTCTATTTAAGTATTTTAATTTATTTTAAAATATTTATCACTTAAAAAATTAAAAATTCAATAATAATATTTTTCTTATAATATTTCCAGTTATTGACATTTCACCTAAATACTTAAATGAATTCACAATTAAATTATAATTCTTTTAACAAAGATTTTTTTTTTTTGAAAAAAAAGTCATTTTAACAGTAATTTATGCAATTGATATTTCTTTTTGAAAAAGTACATTACGTTAAATAATAAATGATATAAGACGGATGGAATACAATAAGTCAATAACCAATTTTATAGTACTACTATAATGCAATTACGTAAGGGTCCACCAATTGGCGCTTAGTTAGTGCAAAGTGCGGATTATCCCCTGACATTTGGTTAACTATGTTTTTGTTGTTTGACAAGAAATTTCTCTATTTTGTTCCAAAACTTAAAATAATTTGGCAATGCTAGTCAATTCAACAACCTAAAAATTTCGTAGAAGACGGTCTTTGGGCTATAAAGTTAAGAGGAACGTGTCATACGATGCTGCTGCCACTAAGGAAATCATTGTTCAATCAATTTCGGCGAAGTTTCCAATGGCCCGATAGATGGATGCTCATAAACTATATTTGATTGACTGTGACTTCCACACTTCAACTGCTATGTCCAAAATACTCAATTCTCATGAAGTATGGTTCTTTTACCATAAAGTACGCTACTCTGTTGATGGGCCTAAGCTCATAACATAAGAGCAAGGAAATAACAAAGATGACCAAATGACATAAACAGCAACCATATATTATAATTTATAAAATAGAACGTGGACATGGTAATATGGCTAACCTGTTTGGTGGTCCATAATGTCAAGATTTTGACATTCCTGTTTGGCTAACCTTCACCCATGTACTTATTGTCCCATGCCTAACCCTTCTGGAAGGAGGGAAACTCTGACTTATTCACTATAGTAATAGTAATTAAATTCAAAATTCAAATGCTACCACCCGTCCCAAGTGATGACCCCCAAGATGTTGACTTATTCACATACGCGTTTGCAATTTCAAATACTTGGGGAAAAAAAAATCAAAAACTAAAACTAATTGCAATTTGACAAAGCGTCATGTGCAAATTAAAATTTTCTATGCCAAAGTCCAAGCATAAAAGTCACTCACACTTTGTTTTCATAAATCACCGTACGGTTTAAATTGGATTTTTTTATTTTTGCTCACATAGACTATCAGTATTGCCACAGTGTCACGTCATTTGATAATTAATAGTGTTGTATCAAAGGATTAGTTGTAACTTGTGACCTCAGCTTGTTTTACTTATCCCAACCCAAACCAAAACCATTTTCTCTTCTCAATTTCTTTCTTTTCTCTCTGTTGCGTCCCAAATGGAATAAGTTTAGATATGTCCATAGCGTTGAACAGAACTAACAGCAGCAAAATGAGCACGCCCTTGTTCCATGAATTCAAAAAGCAAGCTTCTTTCTTCTTCAAGGAGAAAATCAAGACTGCTAGATTAGCTCTAACAGATGTCACCCCTGCAGAACTGTGAGTCTAACTCTTTTATGACATCATCATGAGATTTTGATTTGTTATTTTGTTGGTCAGTGATCAGCGATCACCCTTCAATTTGTTTCATAACCAAGACTAGTTCTAGGATTTCTAATATATATACCCTATGTGTGGATGTGTTTCACTATTTGCAGGATGACAGAAGAGGCAACTAGTGGAAATCCTTGGACCCCAGATGCCAGAACTCTCAGATCAATTTCAAGGGCTGCTTTTGAACTAGATGATTATTGGAGGATTGTGGAGATTCTGCATAAAAGGTGTTTCCAGGTCCCCTTTTGTTTTCCTTAGCATGTTTCCCACTTTTGTGTTAATCAACCAATCATGGATCAACCATCATGGATGAATGACTGGTACCATTTTAAAACAGGTTTCTTAAATTTGAAAAGAAGAATTGGAGGATCTCTTACAATTCCCTGATCGTGCTTGAGCACCTGTTGACTCATGGACCAGAGAGTGTTGCTGAGGAATTTAAGAGTGACAAAGATGTTATTAGCCAGATGAAAGGCTTTCAGTATATTGATGACACTGGGTATGTTCTTATTTTTGCATCTCTTGCCTAAAAATCTATGCTTGTTAATTTTCTTCCTCTTGACAAGACAATGAGTTCATTTTGAGTGTTTGCAGGTTTAATTGGGGCCTAACTGCCAGAAAGAAATCAGAGAGGATAATGAAACTGCTGGAAGAAGGAACTCTTCTCAAGGAAGAGAGAAAAAATGCTAGAAGGTTATCTAGAGGGATTGAAGGTTTTGGAAGTTTCTCCCATCGGTCAACTCCGGCGCAAGGCGTTCTACGTGAGAGATCATTGCCAACCACACTTAGGAGAAGTGACTCAGACTTAAACAACCATGAAGATCAGGAAAACCAGTCCTCTAGTTCAAACAATGGTTTGGTTGTGGACACGGTAGCTGTCAAATCTCCTAGCCATCAAGGTGGAACTTTCAAGTCCTTGGGTGGTGTGGAAACCAAGGGATACCAGGATGATGATCTTGGCAACAATCAAATGCTTCAGAAATCTGAAACAAGTTCTAAAGAAAACATGGAGCCTAGCAAGGAGGAGTTCCATCTGTGGAACTTGAATGGGGAGTCCAAACCACTTTTGGATTGTGGTGAAGAGGATTCCAGGCTTGGAATCATCAGAACAGAAGAAGATCATCCCTTTAACTCAACAGAAATGCATGCCACTGCCTCCTTGCTTTCTGCTTGCTAGAGACAGAATACTACAAGGGTGTTGGAGCAATTTGAAGATTTAAATGAACCCAACAAGTTCAAGTTGTTTTGCAAATATTGCATTTTCAATTCAGAAGAGCATATTCTAAAGAACGTGTTATGGTACATGTATTCATATTTCATGGATATGGGCAACCATTATGTTACTGCTAGAATTTCCCCTCAATATCACGGTTTGTTTACTGAACAAAGAAGAGAGATTTTGCCATTTTGGATTGTATTTCTCTATATTTACTCTGCGTAGAGATTCAACCTTCCATAGCCACTTTAACGGCAATCACATAACCTGTTGTTAAGGCGCTCAAAGAACTGTCTTAAAATGGGGTTTAGTCAATCATTGATCACTTTGGGAAAATGGCATCTTGTTTATTATGCGCTAAAGGTTTGTATGAATAAGTTCTAGACAATATATTAAAGCAATTTCCTAAGATTTTATTATTTCAGCAAATCATTTACTACAAGTCTACAAGATTCAAAGTATTCAACTCATCTCCGCAAAATATTTTATAAGCTCTCCAGTTGTAATTGTGAATGTACAATAGGTCAGTCTGAACGTATCAGATTGATTCAGGAAAGCACAAACGATAGAAAGTTAGAAACCAACTAACCCTCTATCATTAAACACTGATGATTAATTTGAGCTAGAAAGCAACAAAGAAAGGCAATGCAATTATGCAAAAATAGATATAAAATAGATATGTAGATATTTACAACATTGATAAATGAATTAATGAAACTTCAAGATTTGCAAAGCCAGCCTTGGATAGCAAGTCGAAGTGCATGATTGGGAGTGAGATGCAGGTGACTCAATTTTAAATTAGTCATAGGAGAAGTTTCGTGCCCATTTTCCAGCCATTCCCTAATGGCCTTCCCTTCATAAGTAAATCCATCTGCTGCAACTTGAGGATCATGCATTATTTCCTGAAGAATGAACCAAATAAACATGAGCCACATAAATACAATAACTGTGAAGATCTTGTAAAATGAAAATTGGTTTCTCTTCAACTCATGCTCCACACCCATGTTTTTATAGTCCTCTCGCTGCTTAAATTCAAGAAATTAAGAATGCTTAGAGACAATCATTGTAGAGTTAAGCAAGCCTACTAGCCCAGGTTGACATCATTGTTAGATTTCAGTTATTGGCACTGGTTGGTTCATCAGTTATATTATGTATTTCATTTGAGACATTGCATTAATATTACTACTAAACCTAGTTATATAAATAACAACAAAATGGAACAGTTACCTGAAAGATTGGACACAAGAAAAAAGGTGGCACAGGTCGCTCTTCTAAAACATGCAAGTGCTCCAAATCTCTCACTAGAGAAGGTGTTAACTCTGGTCTGCCTCTACTGTTCAGTTGGCAGCATTGCAGTCCCAGTTCAGCCAATCGTGTTGCCACGGTTGAATGCCATTCTCCAGCTGAAGAATCCAAAATTGAAGACAATTTTCCACATGAAACTGCTCTGCGTACTTCACCAGCTAATCCAACTGGAGTCCTACCAGTGAGGAGTTGTAAAATGATGAGCCCAAAAGAGTATATGTCAGATTTAGGTGTTAGCACTCCAGTTCTCTGAAACTCAGGATCTGTATATGTAAAAGAACCCTTTGGCTCAGTGCTGAAGTGGAAACTAGGAGGATAAAGTGACTCCTCTTTCACCAGCCTGCTGAACCCAAATTCACATATCTTGCAACTAAGCGCAGAGTCAAGAAGGACAGTTTCAAGAGTCAGACCACCATGGATAATAGTTTCAGGTTTGGAAGAATGTAAGAAGCAGAGAACTGTAGCAATTTCGGCAATCCATCGTGCTCGGATGTTCCAAGTCAAAGGGAGAAGACTGCTTTTTCGGAATAGATAGTCTTGGAGACTTCCACTAGGCATGTACTCATATACAAATGACCAGGCTTCAGGGCAAACACCAAGCAAAGTAACCAGATGAGGGTGTTGGAGACTACCAAGAACTTGAACCTGGTCACACAAGCATAAACATTAGTTGGATCAAACAAACACGCTATATGCTGGACAGTCAAACCAAGAAAGAAAACGAAGAAAATATTTTTTTTAAAAAAAAAAACTCAATATCTTAACACCAGCAAGTTTGTACGACCAGGGGGAAATTACAGGTTAGAATAACTTGTGAAGCCAAAAATGCATTCTTCACAGTTCATAGAATTCATGTATTTTTGTAAATAAAACCAGTTATGAAAAATGAGGACATTTCAACTATAATTATAATGGTGATGGAGAAGGAGAATCCATTGATTTGTTCTCATTATATAACCATTCTAAATGGTGAAATAAAGAAGAATAATATTTTGATGTTTTTGTTGGAGAGACTTGGCATCACTATATGACAAACATCTCACAGCCAAAATTAAAGGAGTAGAAAAAGGCTGAGGCATACTCTCGCAGTCATCAGTGTCTTGTTCCCATTTACTAATGTGTTCTTGCAGTTTGAAAAAAAAAAAAAAAAACTTGAGCTCTCCTTGATGCTTTGGAAGTGTTTTAAGTTTCCTGTCAGTGCTACATGACCCAGTCCATGTTTGGTATATCAACAAGTTTTACATTGGTTGTCAATGGCCTAACACAACCCTCCTTTACCCGGGCTTGGGACTGGCTATGCTACCATAGGCGGAGTTCTTCTTGAGATTAATATTACAAAATGATGGAAAAATTAATGAGGATGTCACACACAAGATACAAGCAAAATGGTTAGAATGGAAAAAGGCATGATGAGTTATTTGTGATCACAAATTATCTACTAAGTTCAAAGGAAAGTTTTATTGTAATGCTATACATCCAGCTACACTTTATGGTAGTGCATGTTGGACTTTATAAGGACAACTATAAACTAGATCTTGAAGAAAATTTATGGTTATGTAAATTGCTTCAGAAAAAGCACACCTTCTTCAATGAATGTATTTCTAGATACACCTAACTAGATGGTATTTAAGCTAGAAAAATCAAGAGCGTCCAAAGTTATGTCAAGGATATACATTTCATAGGATTAGACTTGGATCTTCTTAAGTGTTTATAAGACAAGCTAGCATGGGACCTAACTTGATTACCTTCAAAGGATTGTTTAGGAGATGAGTTGTGGTTGTCCCGGATGTGAAACCAATTAAAAATTCAAAAGCCTCTAAATTATGTTTCTGCCACTGATCCTCTCAAGCTCTAAAGAATTTAAGATAAACTGTTTCAAAAGCAGAAAGGCTGTTATGGGAGAACTGACCTCTTGATGAAACTCTGTTGATCCTTGCATGTTGTGTGGATGGAGCTTCCTTATAGCAACTGTTCTACCCAACATTTCCCCCTTATAAATAGAACCATATCCACCCTCCATAACTTTGAAACTCTCAGAAAAATTGCATGTGGCATTTTGAAGATCTGATAATGAAAATTCGGCAAGCTCAGGGAATTCTTCAGCAAACCCAATGACTCCATTGCAGTGATCTGCTCCAGCTTGTCCGCAACTTTTCCACCGCTCAAGCCAGTGTAGTGCTTCCATTTTCTGTCGCCTGATTTGCTGCTTTTCATGCCGCAGGTTTGAGATGGATGCTTGAATTAGTGATAGTTCATTTGCAGCTTCATCTCGCTTATGGTTGGTATCATGTGCACAACTGCCTAGAAGGGAAATACTTCTCGCAGTCCTTTCCAACTCACTAGCAATTTCTTCTTTCTCATCAAAGAACATCTGTTGCTCCTGTATTGTAGCTCTCAGTGCATCCTCAGCCTCTTTTCTGAGCTTTACTTCATGTGCATGGGCAGATTCAAAAAAGTTGACCTGAAGAAAGTATATGTTACTTGTGGTGGAGCAGAAGTCTTGAGAAAAATCAGCAAAAGACTATACATTAAATATCATCACTAGTCATTAATTTCGAGAAATGCTGTGAAATCACATAGCTTTGTGTCCATGAAATTTCTTAACAATAAATTTGGGAACTTTAATTTATAGTAAATTTGGGAAAACCAGTTCATGCTGTTGCTTCCCGGTCTGTTCTACAATTTTGACAAGAAAACATTTAAGTTTCAGAAAAATTATTTACAGAATCCATATTTTGCAGATGGCTTCTCTCTTGAATTTTCATGGAATACTTTATCGATGTTTCTTAGATATGTAAGAAAGTATCATGGCAAGCAAGAATTTGTCTGGCTTCTTTCCTTACAATAAGAACAAGGTGAATAAGCTTCTGTGCTATCAAAAGTCCAAATACATTAGGTTATGCATACCTTACTAATGGCCTCAATGGCTTTGACTTCCAACCTTTTGCTCTTCAACAGCTCTGCAAGGGCCTGGTCTGTTGCAGCATTAGCTTCTCTTTCGGCTTCAATAAGTTGACTATCAATTGTTTCTTCCTTAAACTCTGATTGAGTATCTAAATACCAACCAGCCGAATGTTGGGGAGAACAATGACTATTCCAACTGGATGATTTGGATGAAAAAGCAGCTTCTGCTTCAATGATTTCACTCTGAACCATACTTCTTGTAGTCCTTGTAGAATTTAATTGAAGACATTCTGAATGGAAAAATTCATTTGTACCATCATGAAAAGATCTACAACTCAAGCTCTCTGCAGTTGTAGTCTCAGGTTGGGCATGTGAAGACAAAGAACGAGGAGTTTCAGAAGCTTCTCTTGTCCAAATGTGCTTACCATTATAGACAAACCATATTTCACAGAACGGGGGAGCATTTTTAGCAGCATAATTTGCTTTGCTGGAATTCCTTTTGATTTTCATGCAACTGCATTTTCCATTGTTTTTATAAAAGGAAAAGATTTATTCACCCCATATATGAAAGAAAAGGTACAAAAACGGAAGGCAAAGATATGTCAGTCTCTATAGAAATGACAGACATATAGATAAGAGAATAACATCAATTTTTCCGATCCATAAGAACCTATCAACTAGAATGGAATAAAGAAGTGAATAAGCCAAGTCCAATGCATACTAACTAGACAATTTATACAGGCATAAACAACCGTTCCCTCTGACTAACAGAATTTGTTGGCGGTCAATGCATTACTTACTTTTCTGGTATGGCTCCAATAACAAGCTTCCTGACATTATGCACAGTAACCAAATCAACAATCCCTTTCTGGACTTGATCACCTTCACCAATGACACTACTTGCCTTAACCTGAAAAGAAATTACTTTAACAAAGACCATTAATAATTGCCATCTTCCCACAAATTGCATTGAATAGAGTACAGAATGAGATAATTTTAACAAAAACAAATTTCAATTTTAATTATTCACATATTCTGAAGGAAGAAAACATGACAACAAAATGATAACTAACAGTATTTAAATAATGTGGCTAAATGCAGTATCATGTCACCCATGAATCATGTTTGCCTCCCCGGATCAACTCTCAGCAGGGTGGGCAAATATGACCTCTGGAACCACATTTGTGGTTCCCACACACATATTTTCTAAAGCTCTACCAGTAAACATTTCCAAGGACCATAAAATAAAATTAAAAAAAAAAAGTAACTTCTTCCTTGCTTCATAAATTAAACTTCTTTTCTTAAGAAAAAATCAACCATAATGTCGAAGAACAAGCAGAAATCAGCATTAAAATTATAACCAATAATTTGCTATTTGTTGTGACTATATAAACACGCAAAGAGATGCATGCATACCTTAGCAGCACGGCAACGGCTCAAATACTTCTCCAGAAGCCTCTTGGTCTCTTCTCTTTCCTCTATTCTGTAAGCCGACACCACTTCAGGACTAGCTTGGGATGCTGGCAATTTTCCCACTACACAAGATTTCAACTTTAAATGAATCAATTCATGGGATAGGATGAAATTTTCTCAATAACCATACCAATATACTATATTTCAATTCTCAACCTTATGCTTGCCAAAATAGAAAAAAAGAAGCTAAATTGGCACAGCAAAACTTAAAGGGGAACAAAAACCAATCAAAATTCAAAAGAAATGTACACACATGAATATCAAAGACCAGAACTTACACAGTGTGGGGATCATAGTAGAAGGTTGGTAAATATGAAGTAAGCAAATCTGTGCTTTGCTGAAATGGGTGAAACACCATTGAAGCAAAGTGACGGCTTTCTTGAGGGACTTCCCAACTGCCACGTGGACCTTCTCATCACATTGATGTTCTTCATCCATGGCCATGAGATGCGGTGGTTGAGAAGTGTAGAGTGTTAGAGGGCATGGCGAGGAAGATGTGAAGGTTGACGAGAAAGGTCCATTATTGAAGGAAAAGTGAGCGCAGCAATGGGAAAGGGAAATTTGAGGATTGAGTTAGATGGATATTTTTCAGTGATCATTTTGTCTTGAAACTAAAGAGGAAGGCTTGACTTTTGCAGTGACTCAGATGCCGTGTGGTGTCTCACTTCTGTCTGTAATGTGTGCCGTGTGTGTTGTGTGGTCTGCAGGAAACAAAACTTAGTATAGCTTTTGCTAGATTGGTATATGAATGTTGTAACACTTATAAAAAGTAACCTTACAATAAAAGTTAGAGAAAATAGAATATTGTTTTTGGTAGTAGAGAGAATAGAATATGCATATGCACTATATATATATATATATATATATATATATATTGATTATGTGAAATAATTTTATATTGTGATTCATAATGTATAGTTGTTCATTTAGTTGTTTAAATGATTTTTTGGGTAGGTCTTACATTTCACTTTAGACTTAAAAGATGTTTTTTTTCAATGGTAAAGGTTAAATGAGTCTCACATAATATTTTTTTTATTGTTTAGAATTGATTAAGCAGGTGCTTGTATAAACAACGTTATGTCATATGCTTCAATGTTCAAAAATGTTGAGCAATGTTTCTTAAAATTAAGCTATTCATTTAAAAGTGTTAAAATTGCTCTGAATTGTTTAAAGTTAAGCAACGTTGTTTAACAAATTTGATAGTGTATTTTTTAAGTGAGTTGTTTAAATAAGTATTGTTGCTTAACTGGTTTGTACCAATAAAAAATTATTTTTTAGTCACAAAATTTAATGTAACTTAAATTAAGCACTCATTTTAACAACTTTAGTATTAGAGTAGTTTTTTTTTTTTTTATAGAATTCTTAAATTTACGTGACATCGTAAGATCTACAAATTTAAGATAAACATCTTTGTTTATGTAACCATAATTATAGATGCTCTTATTATGTAAAAGTGAATGATTAAGGATGTGTTTAGTTTGCAATTGGGTTGGTCCAAACGCCGTTGAACGGAGAAGTAACAAATTGTTACTTCTCCATTTTGTGCATTGGAATGCGCAAACGGAATTTTGGTGCCTCTCAAACGGCAATCCAAACACGCACTAAAAGTTGCGCATCCTAACAAGTATCTTAGACAAACTGGTTAGAAAAGATTAATAAAGAAGTGAAGAAAGGAAAAGTTTTAAAAAAAATGAGAGTTAAGCCCTAGAGTGAGATAGTAAAGATAAAATAGTAATTTATTCCAATCCATAAAGGTAAGATTGTCTATTATATGGCCAGAGAAGGGTAAAACAATAAATTATCTCGATCATTAACCACTTCATTAACTAATTTATGAGTATATTTTTAAAACCATAATCATTATTATGCTAAACTGTTTCCTTGAGTGTCTAAGTATTTCTTTATATTCTGTCAAAAAAAAAAGTATTTCTTTATATGAACACTCTTCAACTTATTAAGACATTTTCAACCATTACCTTTAGGGCTCATTTGATTTACAAGAATATGATAGGATAAGATAACTATCTTATCTTGTTGTAATTAATTATTTATTGTACTAATGAGATATAATAACCTTATCCTATCAATTAGTATATCATGTTGGCTTAGAGTATTAATTATCCTGATGGAGAACTGAGTTAGGAAGCAACGGGAATAAAATAGGATCTCTCTCTCTCTCTCTCTCTCTCTCTCTCTCTATATATATATATATATATATATATTTTATATTAGAGTATTTACATAATAAGAGCATATTTGTGTATTTACATAATATTTTTTTATATCTTAAAAATATTTTTTTTATTTTAGATCATATTTGTTTTTATTAAGTTTTTATATTTAACCAAAACAATATGTTTTAGTCCTTCAACCGTTTGTTGATAGAAACTAAAAACATATATTTTTTTTAAAATTTTTGAAAATTTAAAACAATAAATAAATAATAGAGGAAATCAATATATAATTTTACTTTAATATTTTATAAGATAATGTACTTTATTAAAAAAATTACTTAAAAAATACATTTTTTTATTTTAGATCATGTTTTTATTGAATTTTTATATTTAATAAAAATATGTTTTATTCCTTCAACACTTTCTCGATAGAAACTAAAAATATATAATTTTTTATAATTTTTGAAAATTAAAACAAAAATAAATAAATAATTGAGGAAATCAAAAATATATTTTTACTTTAATATTTTATAAACTAAAATACTGTATTATAAAAAATCACTTCATTAATACTATTTTATGACGAAAGCTAACATGAACCACTGTCATAAGTGATTCATGGTGGATCACTAATTTTAGGCTCAGATTAATCTAAACTCCACATTATTATAATACACTATTCGCACTATATTTTTTGCTCCCTTACTGTCATAGCCTCTTCAGTTCAACGCACCTACCGCGAGCCACTTCCGGTTAGCTTCGCCGCCTACCACCGTATGCCGCCACCGGAGGCGATTTTTTTCCCCTCCTTTCTTCTCTCTCTCTCTTTTTTCATATTCATCACTTTGTCTCCACTCACACCGATCTAACTCATCGACTCGCTTCCCCTGCCGCTTCACCTTCCGAGCCTGCTCTTCCCCTTGCCGCCTCGTCGTCATCTCTTTGTGCCTCAATTCCTCTAAGTTTCTCAACGCCAGCGGCTCCCTCTCGCCAGACAATGATGGTGAGTAGCTCCAGTCCAACCAGATCTAAACAATATTTGAGATTTGCGTCTAATAAATATATAACAATTTCCCTCTTTTTCTCCATTTTATTAATATTTGGTTCTTCTCATCCTAATCCGAAATAGGATTTGCAGTTGTGGAGTTCCATAATAGATTTGAACAATAGAATATGAGCCATTCAAATTTACATGTAATAGATCTTGATCCTTAATTTTGTGGGTAATGGGTGGCTTCACTGTTGAAGATCTGTCCACCATAATCGCCACCACTAATAGTGAAAATGAGCACCGTAAAAGTTGCTGATAGTGTGGAATTGGCGAGCACAGGCGGAGGAGGAATCGGAGAACGAGGTCCGGTAGAGGGGTCGTCGAACGCTGTAAAGAGGAGGGAGAGTAAGGTGCAAAAAAGAGGAAAGGGAGGGAGAAAAAATGAAAAGAAAAAAAAAAGTGGCAACGCCGCTGAAAATCGTCTCCGACAGCGGCGTATGGCGGAGAGCAACATCAGTAAAGAAAGAGCTTGGATCATATGTAGAGACTCTAAAAGAGTGCACTATAGATTAATCTAATGGATATTAAAAGTGGTTCACTGTAAATCATATGAGTTAGTGGTACACGGTAGATGCTGTCCTATTTTATAAGCAATGTCTCTTGGAAGAGATGGAATATACTCATATCTAACCGGCAGAAAACTCCAAATTTAACGGTAGGT
This sequence comes from Pueraria montana var. lobata, assembly GCA_026413185.1. Classification (NCBI taxonomy): domain Eukaryota; kingdom Viridiplantae; phylum Streptophyta; class Magnoliopsida; order Fabales; family Fabaceae; genus Pueraria; species Pueraria montana. The sequence goes on from CM048654.1 coordinate 11,292,815, forward strand.
GATTGAAGTGACAGTGAGTTTTGTCGTATTTACATTAAAATTAAGGTATTTTACATTGGTAATGGACCTGTTCGTTCATGTTCATTTTAAAACTTTTTTTTAGTTTCACTATCAATTTTCTTCTACTTAAAATTCTCAAATTCTCATTTTTACTAAAAATATTTATAAATTGAATCGATTAATTTATTTTAATTTTTCTTATTCAAAACTTACCGACCAATATTGTCTAATAAAAAACTCAAACTATTTCATCTTTAAATTTATTGCTTTCGATAAATTTTAATAATGAATTATTGTGTACTACCTCTTGTCCTAATTATAAGTAATCATCAAGATCAAGGAGAATAGTTAAAGTAGTTATTTTTAATTAATTCTACAATAAATTCAAATTTTATTCCAAAAGTACCTTTTGCTTTATTGATGTGAATGCATAGAAAATAGAGTTAACAGTAAAGTAAGGAACTAAGGATATAAAAGAAAATTTACCCTGAGTAACTTTACAAAAATGATTGTTGCTTATATTTATGACCAAATAAAAATTCAATTTGTTGCTTATAATTAGAACCAGAGATAGTATTAAAAAAGGTATGTTATAGAGTAGTTTACTAGCCCTTATATTACCTCTGATCTAATTATAAACAACAAAGTTACTTTTTCTTTGGTCCTAATTATAAGCAACAATTACTAGTTTTTAAAATAAATTTCTTTTGTACCCTTACTTTATTGTTTACTCTATTCCCTATGTACTATGATAACCACTTAAAACAAAGGGTGTTTTTGGAATAAAAATTGAATTTTTAGCAAAATTAATTAAAAAAAACTGTAATAATTACTTTTCTTGGTATAATAATTTGTCCTATATTGCTTATAATTAGGACCAGAGGTAGTATTATAAAATACACCTCTAATAAGACATTGTTCGGCGACCTATGCTGGCCCATAGCCATATTTGTATTTATTTTAGTATGTTAGCCCATATAATTAAGGTGTGAAAGTAATCGTCAATATTCAGGGACCCGATTCCAAATTATCGAGATGAAGGACGAAATTGTAAGTTGAAAGGCGTTGATTTATAGTAAAAACTAAAGATCAACCGTTCAACAATTGCCAATAATAAAACAAAAACAAATGAAAGAATTTACTCTGCCATCAACTCAGTTAACTGATTTAACAACACAATTTTTTATCATATAAAACGAGGACGCCGTATTTTCTTTCACCAAGCCACCATTGCAGCATTTAGAAGCATTTCCTGTGTACAATTGAAGGACCTGCCTCATCGTATTCAGCCTTTGCAATCCACATCTGCATTTCAAACATGATGTTCTAATATTAGTATCCCCACATGATGCATGCAACTGGCAATATATTCAACTCATTGTGATTCAACTCTAGGTCATGATGATGCATTAGAATCATAACAAAACTTTTACCTGTTGGAAAGTGCTGAGAGAAGCCAAGATAGAGCCACCAATCCAGACACTGTACTTTCTCTCAGGTGGAGCAACCACCTTAATCTTCATGCTGCTTGGGGCCAAAGCTGAGATTTCCTTGCTCATTCTGTCAGCAATACCAGGGAACATGGTAGAACCACCACTGAGAACGATGTTTCCATACAAGTCCTTCCTAATATCGACATCACACTTCATGATTGAATTGTAAGTGGTCTCATGAATGCCTGCAGCTTCCATTCCAATCATGGATGGTTGGAAGAGAACTTCAGGGCATCGGAATCGCTCAGCACCAATGGTGATGACCTGTCCATCAGGCAACTCATAGCTCTTCTCAACAGCAGAGCTAGTTTTTGCTGTTTCAAGCTCTTGCTCATAATCAAGGGCAATATAAGCCAGCTTTTCCTTTACATCCCTTACAATTTCACGCTCAGCTGTGGTGGTGAAAGAATAACCACGTTCTGTAAGGATTTTCATCAAAGCATCAGTGAGATCGCGTCCTGCTAAGTCAAGACGGAGGATGGCATGAGGGAGAGCATATCCCTCGTAAATGGGGACAGTATGGCTGACACCATCTCCAGAGTCTAGAACGATACCTGCACAAATTAATTCAACAAGCATGAATTAACCAGCCAAGTTACTCCCTTACCAAACGCCCCCTAAGAGAAATCAATTAACCAACTTAACAATTTTAGAGTGTAGCTTAGATGGAACAGAATAATTTTCTTGAAGAAGTAAATGACTAACCAGTTGTACGGCCACTGGCATACAAGGATAGAACAGCCTGGATGGCAACATACATGGCAGGGGTATTGAAGGTCTCAAACATAATTTGGGTCATTTTCTCACGATTAGCCTTTGGGTTGAGAGGTGCTTCGGTAAGCAGAACTGGGTGCTCCTCAGGAGCAACACGGAGTTCATTGTAGAAGGTGTGATGCCAGATCTTCTCCATGTCATCCCAGTTACTCACAATACCATGCTCAATGGGATATTTGAGTGTTAATATACCTCTCTTGGATTGAGCTTCATCCCCAACATATGCATCTTTTTGGCCCATGCCAACCATCACTCCCGTGTGACGGGGACGACCAACAATGCTGGGAAACACAGCCCTTGGAGCATCATCCCCAGCAAATCCAGCCTAAACATTGCAATACAGTAGAGTCACAGTAAATCAATCAAAATTGAAAAGTACTAGTCAATCACTGTAGGAAACAAAAATATTGGAAATAAAACCATCCAGATATCTTACTTTGACCATTCCTGTCCCATTGTCGCAGACGAGTGGCTGAATATCCTCACCATCTGCCATTTTTTATTTTCAACAGCTGAAAAAATAAAAATAAAATTTCTCAGCACATTGAGAACAAAAGACATTTCACATGTAGAAACAAATGTTGCACATGCAACATCGGCTAGAGTGATCCTGGCTTACAACATAACGTTTACAGTATTTAGGATATAACCTAAAAGGTCTAAATCACGGGTATCATTCTCTTCCTTGATATCTTCACTTTGCAGGGTCATCTGAAATAAATTTATATTTATCTCTCTCTAGAATCTAGATACACCTTACATAGAACAGGAATTGGATCCCCTACAGTTGATAATTGAACTGCATGAGGTGCAGTTCTAAATCTGACTGATTAATTTTCAAAAAGAACTTTCATACTTCAATTTAATACAAAAACAAATATTTTGAAATGCATAAAAAAAATCTTTTGAAACATTAGGATTTGTGTATCTGAAAATGTAAGTGGAGAAGATCTCAATCCGATAGAACACTATCAAAATTTGGAAAAATCTATTGAAAGACAAATAAACACAAAATTTCCACGTCATGCAAAATTAAAATATGAAAAGCTATAAACACAAATTTAATAAAATTTAATTGGAATTCTATGGTACTGTAAAAGTTTAGAATCATTACAATGTTAATTAATCTTAAATTGTCATATTTGATTTTTATGATAAAGTCATACATAACCTATTAACACAAAAAATGTTTACATTAACTGCGCATCGTAATTAAATTCTTTATCAAGATTATTATATATTTCATTTTATTGGATAAAAAAAAATATAATACTCATATCTTTATTTCAAATACAAGATTTTAAAAAACTATTTGTGACCGTGATTCCGGTCACAACCTCAAGGTTTTTGGAGTCACAGCAAATTGCAGCCGCATTGGCTGCATTTGTATGCAATTTCTTGCAACATCAAGAATTGCGACAAAACCACAACAGCAGTTTAAAACCTCGGTCGAATTGAACAGGTAGCTTCAGCAGCTCATTTTTCGATCTGATTATAACAAGACTTATCAAAACACAATCAAACACGAAGGCGATAATCGTTTTTGACACTTTCAGATTTCGATCTTATCAAACAGGTTATGTTACGCGGCACAACAATAAGCAATGCAACAAAATCCACTGATTCCATAATCAGAATGCCGATTGCTTAAATTCGACGAAAAAAATACGTGTCAAAAAGAACATACAAATCAGAATTCAGAAGCAGTGAAGCAAGCAACAAACAGCATAATGCGAGATAAACGGCAATGGCGCAATCGAAACGACGAAGGAAGAGAAGAGAGAGAGAGTGACCTTCAGAAGAAGATGGAGATGGCGATTCAAAGAAAGAGAGGGTTCTCCGATCTCAGCTGCCCGCTCTTTGGGTTCAAAACTGAATGATCGATGAACGGAAGTAACGCCCTCGGGGTCCTCCGTTTTTAAATTCCGCTTTGCACCCTTCACCACATACCCGTAACGCATCTCCACCGTTCCTTCTCTTTTCCGCCACTCAATTCCCTCGCGACACGTGTCCCCTTCGATCTGTGGCTCTTTGCCAAATCAAACGTGCGGTGAAACTTCAAATGTGGCCCACTTCAGCGGCTTTCATACCTTGCCCCAAATTTGGCGCTGCCATTACTCGCGCGCGCCTCTTAATTTTATTGTTCACACAGTTTATTATGGGCCTAAATTTTCGATTTTTGGATCCACTGGATTAAATGTTGCCTCAATTTCACGGCTATTTTCTAACCGAAAAAATAGGAAAGCAAAATTGCCTTCACCATGTTGTCTGCATAAGCAAAACATTGAGCATCACACAGTTTTTTTGTGGATATCACACAATAGCCTTTTTTAGTTTTAGTTTCCATTTCTATTACAAGCAGAATGTTCAAGAAAAAAAAAGCATATTTAGATAATTTTGTTTTGTTTTCTATTACAAGCAGAATGTTCAAGAAAAATTTTTTGATCGACAGACATTTTTTAAACTGTGAAATGATATTAAATAAATACTCGTGGTCACACCTTGTCCATTGAAAACGGGAGAGAAAAATTGATATTGCGAATTTTCATTTTGTTACTTTAAGTTTTTCCTTTTAGAAAAAATGTGTATATCCAATGCTTGGTTTTGTATTTTTGTTAACCTTTTGGACTAAGAATAAATAGTGTATATACCGAATTTTACATTGTCATTTAATTACAAATTATCACCCATCATATATTTGGCGACTTTTATAATTATATTGTAATATAATTACCTTAAAAGTTAGACTAAGGAGATTTCTAATTGGTTAACAATGTAAAATTTTTATAATTAACATTGCTTAGAAATTATCTGATTTATATAATTTCACCAACTTAATTGTTTAAATTTACATAATTAAAAAAATCTTTAGTGTGTAAAGATGTAAATTATTCAAGTCATTGATAGAGGAACTGAGAGTTAGAAACTAGTTCCTTGAGGTACAAAATTCTATTTAAGGTCTTCCATAAATATGATTTGGGAGAGACATAATTATTTGTCAACCATACCACACCATGTTGATATATTTCATGCTTTTAATACAATGTAAATGCATGACAACTAGTTCTAATTTTGGTTGTAAAGAACATAAATTCAGTTATATATATATATATATATATATAACTCATTTCTTGGAAAGTAAATACTAAAAAGTATGTTATATAACATGGGATTTTACTAATACATATTTTAATAAGGGTATTTTTCTCATATAGAAGGGTACTTTTCAGAAATAAAAAAATAAAATTATTTAATGAAAATAAAATTTTATTTTTAAATTATTAATAAGTTTACTAACTACAATTAATAACATTGTACTATATAATATGCACCTAAAAATTGTAGCATAAAATGCTTCAAAAAATAATCGACAATGGAAAATACCTCAAGCCCAAACTTATTTGGGCCAAACTCTTTGCGTTCAGTCTTAGCAACCTAGCCAACCTTTCCCAGTCTTTAACCATTTTAAATCAATTTACAGAATAATACTAAGATAGAATTGGAAGTGAACAGTCTTTTTCTCTCGTTTTTTTAATCATGAAACGGAGGCAAAGAACCAACCACAAATGACAAACCAGAAAAGTAACGAAACCTCGAAAGTTGACAGTCTTATCTCGTGCTGCATTTATATGAATTTTAATATTTATATTATGTGAAAAAGATAAATGATACTAAAAAAGTTGAGTTATGAGAAGCACAAATTCACGTTGCAAATGTTTATTGGAAACCAACATTTTAAATTTTAACCCCACCATATATGGTTATTGTATGGTACTTAACTAACTGATAGAAAAGGAATTCATAGATTTTTCGTACTAAGAATTTGATACCAAATAGAATTTTTGTTACAATAATAATTTAAAAAAAAGGTAAAATTTAAATTTAAATTTCTCAGTGATATTTTTTATATAAATTCAATAATATTTAATTTTAATATCAACAAAACACAATTTATTATATTCAATATTCTATTATATTTAACATAAGTATATTATTTGATCTTACATGCAATCTACTAGTCTAACGCTAGTCCAACAAGTATATTAAATATAATAATAAGATAATAAACGTGATATCAGTAACAAGAGCAGGAGTGAAAGTAAAGAGAGGAGTTGAAGATTTGAAATATTTGTAAGGAGATATGGTTAAGGATTGATAGGGATGGGGACATGATGATTTGAGATGGAATGCAAATAACATGCTTGAAAACACGATGAGAATAGAAAAATCACGTTTAGAATGTGAAAATTATTAGCATGTTTGAAAATATATTAAGAATAGAGGAATCACATTTAGGATGTACAAGCTATAATTATTAACTTTTTAAAATCACATCTGAAATGTGAAACCAAATATGTGGCACATGTTTGGATACACATTTACTTCCACTGAACGTGAGTCATTTTTGTCAAACGTGAAAAAAATAGTTGGCTATCTGTATGTTTGGAAAAAAATTAATCAACATGAATCCACAGTCTCTCTCCATTTCCAATGGCCAAAATCTGTTGAAGCTACTATTTGTTGCTTCTCGAGATATGTGATTTATCACGTCAAATGGGATTTTCAAATAGTATGGGGTTTTCAAATAGTTTCCAAACATGCAGTGTGATGTTTGGATTTTCTATTAAACGTGATTCACTCCAACAAAATCAATTTTTCGTTAAAGCTACGCAGGGTGCTTCTGCATCATGGGAAAATCAATTTTCAGATTTGGGTATCAGAATTCTCGTTTTGTCCTTCACCCAATACTTCCTGTTGTGTTTTTCATACACTTATCACATGTTAGCTATTCATTATTATCAGGGACGGATCCAGAAAACCATCAAAAGGGGAGCTGGAATTTTTTTTTGTACTTTAATTATTCAAATATATAACTTCTAACAAATAAATATTTAATAAATAATAATTTTTATAAAATTATTTATTAGTTTTACACGTAAAATTTAAATTAATTTTTATTTCAAATGATTCAAGAAGAAAATACATGTATTTATAATCCGTACTAATTTTTTTTCAAATTTTGAAAGACTTTTTGGTCTCACAGATACAATAACAATCAAATAGGACTCACAATAATAATCTCACAATCAAGAAGAGAAACAAACTCATCAATAATAATAATAATAACTAAAAGTCATCAAATTTTATAACAGTTATATATAAATATGTTTATAATATAATGTCAATAGTTAAATATATAGACAAATAAATGAGACTTATAATAATACACAAAGCATAATTAGTCTAGATAATAACAATTGATGAGAAACTATAAATATGTCATTTTTATCATATATATCTATTAATTAGTGTGTGTGTGTGTGTGTATGTGTATATATATATATATATATGTGTGTGTATATATATATGGATTAAATTATAATTAGTGGCAATATATATTATTAAAAAAATTAGTATATAACTAGTAACATATATTATCAAATTTATTAATTATTATAATATTATTTTATTTATTTTTTATTAGAAATAATATATATTTTATTGGGCAAGTATCAAGCTCTGACATATGCGCTTTCTCTGGTTTTTTGAAGACGAAACATGCATGTTCACATATGTAGTTCAGTACATAAATTAGTGATACATCTAATTTACATCATAATTTTCTATTTCTTTAATGCATATTCACAATATATTTAGGTATATTTTTACATTGTCATTCAATTACAAATTGATATACATGATAAGTTTGTTACTAACTTTCACAATAACTATTTTAAAAGTTATAACTATCTTAATTTCTTATTTGTTGTCAGTGTCAAACTTTTTACATTGAGTCACTAATAATGCGTAAAAATAAAACTCATTTTGAAATTTGTAAAACAATTGTTATCTACAAAAGTATTACATGTGGACTAAAATTGGTAGAAAACTTCTTTTAAAAACCTATATAGTAATAGATAAGATTTAAAATATTGATAAAAATAACATTATCCATTATGATATGCTTGTAATGACTCAGGGGAAGGACGAACATTAGAGAATAGAAAATATGAACTTCTGTTTTTCTTCTCTTAGTTGATTTGGCTTAAAAATCAAAGGAGAGAAGTATCTTATACGAGACCCACCCCAAAAAGTATTTCATCCATATTTGGACAGAAAAAAATGAAGTATAATATCATTTTAGATATATAAAGTTCCTATACTTGTATATTTTTATATATGTTTTTATTTCATTTTTTACATAATTAAAGAAGAATAATTCTAAATCTTCTTACTTCATACTCCTACCACCTTTTATATTAAATTTTAAATGTGTTTTATACTTTTAAGACATTAAATATTTTTACTTTTCATTCAATAATACTTACTATAAAAAATAGTAAAAGAATGGATGAAGTAGAAGGATATAATATTATTCATTAAAGAATTTATTTATTTATTTTTTAAAATAAATACCTTAAAAACCATTTTTTTTTCTACTTTTCTTTCTGGACCAAACATACACATGAAATGAAAGTTACCCTTTTCACCGCTCTAGACTCTGGTAATCAAACTTTCTTTGGGTCCGCAGCACAAAACGAAGAGAAAATGACGATTCCTACGTTGAAATCTGACATCTGAGGTGGCCTCCTTACTGAAACATTGAAAAAAGCTACTACATGACAACAACTGAGCAAAACATGGCTCAACAGGTACTACTCTTTAATTTACCTCCCTTCACTTTTGGATTTTTCATCTCAAGTCATCACCACCTATGCCTTCATTAATTTTTTTCATAGTGCATGGTGGGTCTATTTTATTGTCATAATAATAATAATTGCAAAGGTTGTGGGTCTGGTCTGCGTTTAATCGCTATACCGTTGTTTCTTATGAATACAATTCATTATTTCATTTCATTTCATCTCGTGTCCGCTACGAGGTTGGAGCTTTCTCCATTTTCTTCCATCAATTGATCGATCTGGGCTTAGAGTTAGAGCCAGTGAATGTGAGGATTGGGATGCAACAGCTGAGGGTCAACGTCACTCACTCAGCACGTTACTTTCTGGTTCCCCAACAACATCTTGCAGCGATTCTTCTTCATCAAATTTAGGCACACAGGTCGGTGAAAAGAAACGCAACTTTTTTGATTTATTTTATTGTTTTCTTTTGAGGTTCTGATATATACCTGCGCGCGCGCCTGTACCAATGATCCTGTTTTCTGTCTCCGTACGTACATAGCGATTACTGAGAAAGGTCATGTGATCACACTGACATGACTAGAGTAGAATATGCCTTCATTTTTCGTCTTTTTTAATTTGTCTATTACTGCAAAATGCAAATGCAAATGCATGCTTCTGTTATTAATCAGGTCGTTAGGACTTACACACTTACACTACCCTTCGTGTTTCAGATTAATAATTTTCTAATGCATGCTTGAGATTAATAATTACTTTTCGGCTTAATTATTAAATTAGTCTCTAAATTATTTAAAATACTTCAATTTAATCCTCAAATTTTAAAATACCTCAATTTAATTTTTAAATTTTTAAAAATACATTAATTTGATTATTTCTGTCCGATTGAAGTTGTCCAATTAAGTAATTAAGCCTTACTTTTCAGGAGAAGAATTATTTTTAATAGCTTCTACATTGAACATTAAATCATTCAAATGCTTTCTCAAAGTTTATGCCATTTTCAAAAGTTAAAAAAAAAAAAAAACATTGGAAAACGATATTAAAAGCTTTCGAGCAAATCATTAAAATAAATTAGGAACGTCCAAGTTAGCTTGATACTTTATAGTTTATCAAAAGAACTATCGAGCATATATTAAATTGTTTCTCAGTAGTCTTTAATTAATTTTAATTAGATAGAAAATTTTAACATGACAATGTTACAGAAAAATGCACTCGATAGATTCCCAAATTTTAATTGACAAAATTCAAGTATGCTATCATATATGTGATGATATCAATATGTCAAGGATTAGTTACTTGAGTTTTAATATCCTGCCTTTATCATTCAGTCCATAGGTTCTTCTTTTTACCAAGACAATAATAGTATCACGCTTGGGAGCCTTATAGGTATTTCCAGCATCTTATAGCTATCTAGAAGACCGCTAAGAAGAAAAAGAAGGGCAAGAAGTTTAAGTCCAGGACATGGATATTCTGTCTGTGCTCAAATAGTAGTAGTAGTAACCCTGATGCTGAAAACAACAATCCATCCCTTGGTCAATTTCTTGCACTAGAAAGAAGAGCTACTAATGAAAATAGAAAGAACCAAATCCTTCTTAATTATAATGAGCTTGCATTGACTCAAACCATGCATTAAAGAAGCACATTCATTATTTGTGAATGGCACTATTGGTCTATTGCTCCGTCTCACTCAGTGCATCAGTTTTTTTTTTGGTGAATCTCAGTGCATCAGTTCAAGGCAGAGTCCACAGAGAGAACGCATGCAGATGCAGGGCATCAGGGTACGGCTACAATTACAAATGGTTTGACTCACTTGCAGATATATGTTTGCCATTGTGGGCACAGGTTTCTCGTGGTTAACTATAAAGACTTGCAGATATATGTTTGTGTGGACAAGCTTCCCGTGGTTAACTAAGGCTATGTTTGGTTTTGAGTTGGGAAATTTGGGCTTTTAATATTGAGAAATGTTATTTGTACAATAATTCATATAATAATTTGTACCACAACATTTTTTTTTTCTGCATATCATTTATTATATCATGATAAGAGATAAACATAAAAAATGATGATGTTGTATACGTAAATTGTAGTCCTACATGTATCACATCTCTTTAATGTTTGCTTTTCAACGTTCTCAGATCCTACGGAATCTCAGCCAATGCCCTCCCTTACCCTGACTCTTCACATAATAGGACTCCATATTTATTGGCTCAGATTTTATAGAATTTTTTTCACACATGTTCCTAACCCGGTTTTCTTACCTTTTATCATTAAGGAAAATGAGTGAAAAAATTCTATAAAAATTAGTTTTTATAGACATTTAAACTTATACACGCATGGCTTCTGGGTCTCCATATTTAAAAAGATTAACATAGACAAAAAAAAATGTAAATATTCAAACTGATACCCACATGTCATCCTAAACATAAAGTAATTTTTTTGTGAGATGCATAAATTTAGATTTGATATCGCTAAACATCTAATTTTCTGGTTACGTATTAATCAATAATCATCTTCTTTTAATAATAATAGTATTAGGTTTTTCTTCCGACTTCAAATTAGATGATAATGGTAAGAGTGTTCATGGGACGGATTAACTTATGTCCATACCAAACCTGATATTCACATGTCGTCTTGAACATAAAGTAATTTTTTTTTCTGAGATGCATAAATTTAAATTTGACATCGCTAAACATCTAATTTTATCTAATTTTTTGGTGCACGTATTAATCAATAATCATCTTCTTTTAATAATAATAGTATTAGGTTTTTCTTCGGACTTCAAATTAGATGTTAATTGTAGGAGTGTTCATGGGACGGGTTAACTTATGTCCATACCAAACCCATAATTTTGATGGAATCAATTTTGTGTACCCGAATTCGATCTGATCAATTTTCTTAAGGTATTCTTTAAGCATAATTGTGAAATTTTTCTCGAATGAAGACGCAGTTAAGGAAATTTGTTGATAAAGATGAATTGTGTTAAAAAGAATATGAGAAATTGTGTCACTAAACTTTCTTAATACACTTCAAGAATTTTATTACTGCCATCAAAGAGTCAAAGACTTCAAACCAAAATACTTCGATCCTTAAGCAACAGTGCCATATTTACAACACAATTTATGGCCTTTTTCTAGCATTTGAGTAGAAAAATGATGGCAATTGAAACAAAATTCCTAGAGTGGTAATTAAAATTCTAACACTGTTTTAAATGGCCAAGTACATAAAAAATTTGTTAAACATTTCTCCGTAAAATCTTATAAGCACATAAGAAAGACCTCATTACTGGTATCATGCTTGAAGCTTGGGACCCATGATAGAATAGCATGAAGTAAAAGCAGGTATATTTGTCCGCGATAAGTCACCTCATTATAACTAATTTCCAAAACAGTGAAAATTTCAATGTCTAGAGAATGATGCTTTTCTGATGGCTCAACGTACTTTTTGAAAATTTGGATATTGATTGATCGAATTGATTGCTGTATACGATCAACACATCACACCTCCCCTTTTGAGTATTATTGGTTTTCATACCTGTCACGTTTCCACCCGGATTCATGTGAATATGCACCCCCTTTGATTTGATTTTGATCCAAATGGGAAGATTACGAAACGAGATTCTTAATTATTTAATTTTTTTTATAAGTACTAGTAGCAAATAAAAATGGCGCATGTGATTGTGAACATGACCCATTCTTGTAGATATTCGTGCATGTAGCCTCAAAGCAGAAACCAATGCTAATGTCTAGATTATCTTAATACTAAATGTTATGAGTGCATTATTATTGTTTAAAAACGCATCTTATATTGAGAACAAATCAGTAACAGAAGTTAAAAATAACATTGACTATACAAATGTCTGACATATTAAATTAAACTACAACTTCCCAGTAAATTGTGCTTACTTTATTCTGAAATAAGATTTTCTTAAACATATGAAGTAACATAATTATGAAAAGATACTGAATTCACTCGTGAAATTTAGCTTATTTTCATATATTTGGCTTATAATGTTTATTACTACTCAGTTAGACTCTTTAATTACTATTGGATGAATGAGAGTACCAATAATCTTTTGAAGTATTGAAATATATTTAAAAGGTTGATCTTTCTTAATAAATATTTTATCATATACACGTTAAGATTAAATCTTGAATCACATGCTTCAAAGATAAAATTATATTATCATTTATGTCACACCATGTTTTAATGTTTATAGACATTTCAAGTTAGTTTATGTATAAAAAAGAGGCTATTTTATATGTAATTTTCTCCGGGAGAAAATTGACATGTTCATTATGATCAAGGCTATGTATGACAGGACTTTTCATCCTACTTTTCTGCTAACTGCTAGTAAGTGTCTCTTTCAGTCCGAAATTATTAGAAGAACACATGAGTTGATGCTAATCAGAATTCACAGTTATTGCACCAATGATGTTAATTCTGCCCCTCAACTTGTTATCTGGAGCCCAGTCAGGTGCAAGTGATCCTGACACATGAATTTGTCCGGATTGTGTTATATTAATTGTAAGGTTCCTCTTCTTGTGCAGTGAGTGAGTGAGTGCACAATTAAATTATTCAGCATACACAGACATAATCACATGGCAACCAATTAACAGCAAGCACGGGCATTTTCCCTTTCGTATTTTATTGCTCATTTTGGTATAAAGAAACAAATCAGAAGCAAATACACAATACATTTTCATATGATCTTAGACTCCTATTTTTTGAGAAAAAGAATTTCTCATTTCAATGACGACGCCCAAAACCATCGATGCTGGCGATGCTTCTTCTTTCTCAAGTAATAATAATAATGTTACAATTTACAACATGACATGCACCTCTTTCTTTTTCCCCAACCAAACTTGGTACCTACTACCCTCAACTCCAACCTTACTCACTTTGCTTAGTTTCCAATAATAAAATGAACCTTTCCCCTTTACTCTTTATATTTTCATTTTGCCTTGCTTGTCAAGCAAATTGTTACCATATTTTTAAAGTAATAATTGATTATTGATAAGGGCAAGCACCACACCAAGAACAGCATCACATCACTGTTGTTTATCATCTTCCCACTCATTTTCAGCAGCAATTTTTCCAGAGCTGCGGCCACCCATTTTTCCAAATGAGTTCACATTTGATAGTCCCTTAATGTTGCTGCTACCACCCTCGTTCAAGTTTCGCGATTTCTTTGACTTGCTTGGCTTGGAACAAGTTATATCAACACCATCTTGATCAATGTCATCATGGCTTTCTTTTTTCACAACTACCAATCTTGCTATGCTGCTTCGGCAGAATGGACAAACTGGTGGGATAATACGAGAAGTAGAAGGGTTAGGCTTGTTGTGACAACACAGGGCTAGTGTGCATTGTGCACACATCTGGTGACCACAGTCTTGGACCTCAATTGTACACACTTGCTCAAAGCAGATGCAGCATAATTCCGTTTCACTAACCTGAATTATCAAAATTAAATTAGAATGCATCTACGTTTTACAAAACAAAAATCCAAATAATTAGACTTTCTGTATATATATTTCCATAATTCAATCCAATTGCACAAGTAAAAATTAAAAAAAGTTTCACAAACTCAAAAAGTTGGTGTAAATTTAAAGGGGGTCTAATTACCTCAGAGATATTGTCATCAGAATGTGATGGAGATGGAAGAGAGTAATCACTCCCTTTCAATATGTTTCTCTCCCTTTCCTTGTTTGCATCCATCAGTGCCCGCTCTAGTAATTCTTTGGCGTCTGGATTAAGCTCACTGATGATCTTCAAAGATGATGGCCATACAAGAGGCTCAGCAGATGAAAGATTCAGCAATGCTGCACATGCGCCATGTCTATGTTTCAGAGCAACCACATATGGTATCCGCCTGCATAATAAACACAACAAACAGTATGAAGGCAAATTCAGAAATTAATATGAGAATCTAAAACATTGCTAGTCAAATTTTAATTAAGAACTCGTGTTGCTAGATGAAGTAAGTTGTTTCCTAAACTGAAAAAGTTGCACTTGCACAAGGAAAACAAGAAGAATTCAATTAAAATACACAGTTAGTTAGTAAAGGTTTTTTCCACTACCAACCAATCCAAGAGATTTCCCTATCATTAGGAATCATTGACTTTTATGCTAATTACTTTTAGGTGTTATGTTATTAGTTGAGAGTTATCAAAATTAAACTCGAACAATAAATGGGAATACTAGAGGAGGGCCCACCAAAACACACTCAAATTAAGAGTAAGATCAATCAATTTGTCTGTATTGTATTTAAAAGGCTATACTGTACCCAGAGGCATCACGTTGAAGGCGATCTGCACCCCATGCCAACAGTTCTCGGATGCAATCCAAAGATCCCCCTTTTGCTGCAAGATGAAGAGGAGTGCTCCCAGGACAGCTGCATATATATAGCAGCAATTCAATATTCCACAAAACAAAATGAATAATTAATACATCAAAATCAAATTCAAGCTTGTCACAACCACAACTTTGTGAGATAGAATATGTACCCATATCTTCCAGTTGAAGCAGAAACAAGAGCTCCACTGTACAATAGAATATGTACACATTCAGGCCGTCTTTGACGAGCTGCCAAATGCAATGGTGTTGCACCCCTACCATCTCTAATATTCACAAACCGAGCAAACCCCCTGCAATCAATTCAATTATTTTTCTTTTTTAAGTTTTTTAAAACCAACATAAGAAATCACCCCATCAATCAATTATGCTAAAACAGAAAAAGGACCAACCAAGAAGCAGCCACTGGACTAGATTGAGCAGCAGAGAGAATTGCCTTAAGGCAAGAAGAATGGCCATAGTAAGCTGCATAGTGCAAGCAGGTTCTTCCGTAACAAGCATCAAACATTAATACCTGTAACATTTTTAAAATTAATTTTAAGAAAATTTATTCTAGTCAAAGAATAAGAACTCGGAAAGTATTGGAATAAACATCATTTGAAAACTTCAATTTTCAAATTTCACATACATTAGCACCGGCTTCAAGGAGCTTTTCCACACAAGCGATCTTTCCGTGCATTGCAGCCAACATAAGCGGTGTCTGAATCGTTCAAAACGCAATCAACATTAGTAAAAGCAACATTTTTAAGTGGAACCAAATTTTTTTTTAAAAAAAAATCCCACATTCAATTCAAGCCAAGTTACCTGCTTTTGGCGATTCAACACATCTGGATTCACAGATCCATCCAAAAGCCAAGATAAAACCTGCAGCAATTGCCACAAAAAAACAGAAAAAGAGAGCTATTTTAGGCTACCCAGCAATGAAAGTGAATAGTGAATTGGGCAAGTGTGTGTGAGGAAATGGAAAAAAGGGAAAAGGGGACCTGGATCTGGCCATTAGCAGCGGCAATATGAAGAGGAGAGTGGTGATCATAGACAGTGGTGTGGTTCATAAGAGAAGGGTGTGTGTTTAACAAAGCCGCAACAGTGTCTAGGTCCCCATGCTGCACAGCACGGAATAGGCCATGCTCATGGCTCCCTCTGCAACTCAGCCCCTGACCCATCACTTTCTCTACCACCTCTCCTCTCTTTTCTTCCCTGACTGCGCCACCTTGATAGATTCCTCCACGTTTTCAATTCAAAGTTGGCACATTTATTGAGTTGGAGTTTAAGCAAAATAGCAAGGTAGAGAAAGAAAGGTAGTAGCTGAGTGTGTCAGTGTTGAGCAGTTACTAAGACTGACTTGGGCTGTGGCATCAGACAGATTCCCGCAAAAGGGTAGCCCCAAACTCTGAAACTAATATCCACCTTTTGTTCTTTCAATCCAACGCCTCACGTTCAAACTTGAAACGCACTCTTAGAAACTCGTTAATAAGTCATGTCACGTATTTGAATGTGGCTTATTGACCAGTAAACTTGTCAAAAAGCAGACCTTGAAGTTCGGGTTTCCAATTGCGCTATTAGCACTCCCCAATTTGACTGGAACTCCTTTGGTGTGTTACTCGTTCTGTTCTAATGGGAAAATTCCACATAAGATCTACTTTTAGTCAAAACAGTAACCTTCCTCACTTCGTGGATCATTACTCATTAATACGTCTGCTGTAAAACATTCAATTGAAATATTTACTCTCAATTTTTTTATTTTTCACGAATTTTATTTCAATAAATTAATTTGACGTATTTTATTTTAATTTTTTTAAAAAGTTACAAATTTTATTTTTCACAATTTTGATGATATGACATGCTAAAATAGTTATAATTTTTATTCCTAATTTTCTATTTTTTGTCAAATTTTATCCCTAATTTTTTCATTTTTGGCAAATTTTATCCTAATTTATATTTTTTGGTAAATTTTATCCCCATTTTTTATGTTTATGTCAGCATGTCACGTCATCAAAACTGTGAAAGGTAAAATTCACAACTTTTTCAAAAAGTTAGAGATAAAATGTGGCAAATTAATTTGTTGAAGGTAAAATCTTCCAAAAATAAAAATATTTAGGATAAAAATTGTAATTAAACCTAAATTAAAATAATCTTATCTCAATTTTTTTTTATAAAATTTTATCTCAGTTAATCTATGTGTTCTTTGTGATTTCACACAAAATATGTTAAAATTCAACTTATTTTATTTTTTTTTCTTCTTTTTCATTCATCACTACTAATATTTCTTTATTTTTTATTTATATGATCTATTAGTCTCTCCTAGAAAAAAATTTATAAAAAAAAAAAAAGAAAGAAAGAAAAACTCTGCAAGAAATCCATGTATTTTTCTGTCCGGTTGTACCACGCAGCAGTCGGAAAAGATTAGAATCTTTGTATGGATGTCATGTCACACTTTTAGCTGTGAAATGTTTATTTATTTATTTACATAAAAAATGGAGTAATAAATAAAAGAACTTAATTATAATTTTTATCCTCAATTTTTTTTATTTTTGATGAATTTTATTCTCAATAAATTAATTTAGCATATTTTATCTCCAATTTTTGAAAAAGTTACGAATTTTATCCTCCACAATTTTGATGATGTGGCATGTTGACATGAGCATACAAAATATGGATAAAATTTGTCAAAAATAAAAAAATTAGGGATAAAATTTGTCAAAAATAAAAAAGTTAGGGGTAAATTTTGCCAAAAAATAAAAAGTTGAGGGTAAAAATTACAACTATTTTAGTATGTCACATCATCAAAACTGTGAAAGGTAAAATTTACAACTTTTTAAAAAATTGAAGATAAAATACGCCAAATTAATTTATTGGAGGTAAAATCTGCCAAAAATAAAAAAGTTAAGGAAAAAAATTATAATTAAACCTTTAATTTAACTAATAATCTCAATTTCATGTATACAGTTATGTTAAATATATGATGAATTTTGTTGCTTATAATAATGATTTTGTCTAACTCAAACAACATCGTCTCTAATAAAAGATATACATAGTTTGTGCCAAAAAAATATATATTCTTTGTCGTAAAAAATTATCTATTGTGAATCAATTAAAATTTACTTAAAATATTTATTGTAAAAAATCATTATAGAAATCAATAATTTTATTATATATAATAATTTATAATAAATAATAATATTAAAAAATTATATTGTTAATACATTCTAATTAAATTCTAAAAATATATATTAAAATTTGAAGGGGATGTAGAAAAATAGATGTAAAAAAATTATAACTAAAAAAAGAATAATGTATTTTATTTTATTGATTCTCAGAATGTTTCTCTGCTCGTGAATCGTGATATGTACATTATGTAGTGGGATAGAAAATCATACCGCTTGCTTTCTACTTCGGATTCGCACCATGTACACGTTGCATTCACAGCAAGTTATTGCTATTATTTTTGTCTTATATGTTGTCCTGATTTACTTTTTTTTTTTTTCTTTTGACAATCACGTTGTCCTGATTTACTTGTTACATATATAACATATTTTTTAATAAATCTAAAGCGTTAAGATGAAAACTATTTGAATTATCAATGTGTTGTTGGTTCAAATGATATTAGATTTAGATCTTTTAAATAAAGTTTAGGATTCGAACTTTATAATAAATACCTAACATAATAAAAAAAAAATCTATTTGGATTAAATTACTAAGAATAATATTCACCCAAAAAAAAATTGCTAAGAATAATTATAATAATTATTTTGAACTGAGATTTAACTTTATAACAACGACATTGCTTGAAGAAACAAATACACTTGAAACGAGTTATCATCAACAATGAAACTTTGATTAGTCAATTAATTATTCATTCTCCCGTCAAGGAAGACAAGTTGTTTTATACTTTAAGAATCAATTTTGAATAGATCAGTTAACTAAAGCAAATTTTACTTTAAAAATTTCACTTTTTTTTGGGAAAAAAATGCTTTTCTATAACATTCTTAGTTTACTGGTGGCAAAATCAAACTTCAAAAGAAGGAAGCGGTGCTTTTACACGAAGAAGAAGCAGCAAACTCATTAACGAAATCACGAGCGTTGTTAGCACTGTTTTTACACGAACACATTTTTTTCTCTTTCCCACACTCTTCTCATATCTCATGAAGAAGTGGAAAAATGTCATTATTTAAAGCTATTATTGCCAGCATGTAGAGGCTATGAACAAGAATGTTCAAAATACATTAAACTTGATATGATTAAATTCCTGCATGGTCCTTTTACTCGTCACCAATAAGGGTTCTGAAAGCCATCCGATTGGGAAATGTTTTATTATATTGCGTCCATAATCAGCCCAAGAAGCCAGCCCACAATAGAAACATGGGGAGTACCCAATCTGGTTAAAAGTCTAAAACCAAAGTCATTCTCTCTCCCTCTAAAAAAAAGGCTTATATGAATAATAGATAATTGTGTCTCTTAAATATACTACTAATCAAGATTTAATTCTTAATCGAAAAGAAAAGTTAAACTTGGTGCTACGAATAAAAATACCTTAATCCCTTGTATAAACATGATGATGATGGAGGCCCAAAATTGAATTTGAAACATTTAAAATATATAGCCACGTGTTCACTTTGATAACTTTTGGTTCAATCTTGTACAGTACCTTTTAATTGACCCAAGGCATTCGGGTTGGTTTAATGATAAAGAACATTTGGATGCATGCCAATCAACGAGGTGGCAAGAATAATGATCATAGTTTGAGTCGACTCAATAAATTACATCCTATTTGGGTTTAAAATGTTGGGTTAGGTTTAGGGATCATTAAGTTTAAATATTACTAATGAATTTTAGGTAATTAAGTTAGATATTATAGTTGGAAATTTCATATCTAACTCAATCCCATCTGACTATATTAAAATATAAAATATATAATTTTTAATTATTTTAATCTTTAATTTATTTATCTATTCTTTTATAATTTAAAGTTTGAGATTTTTTTTGTTTTCAATTTTACATTTTTTTAATCTTTTTCCTATTTTTTGTGTTGCCAAAATTTTCAGTTTTAAATTTAAATATTTAACCCAATCACTTGATCCAACCTGATTGCAATTGATTGCAATTGAGTTAAATCAGATCAAATTGACTTCCAAATTTAACAAATTCAATCTGAATATTTTTAATCGGATTGAGTTTAAAATTCTCCCAAACCTGATAGAAGTTGATACTTAAAAAAAAAGTTAACAAAAGATAAAGTAGCCCATAAGTTTTAAATTGCAAAATTCTTTCGGCCAAGTAATCATTCAGCTGCATAAATCATGTGACTTAAGTCTTTATTTTTTAAATTATTCAACCATTAAGTATTTTTCTCGTTTTTTTTATTTTTCCTTTAAAAAAAAGTTGAGTTGAGTACAATTTTAGAAAAGTTTTTAAAAATAAAAGTTTATTTTATTTTTTAAATGAACAAAAGGTGAAAAACAATTTTATAGAAGTTGATTAAAAAAGTTCAAAAAGGTTGCTTCAATTATTATTTAAGAAAACAATCATTGTTGACGTTAATGTCATCAAATTTTTGGAAAGCACAAGTATGCTTAACTTTCTTTCTCTTTTCATTTCAATTTTAAAATAAACTTAAATAATTTACAAGTTTGTTAGTGAATAAAGTTAAAATAATGATTTAATTATCAATTTAGTCATTTAATTATTTTGAAGTGTTCAATTAGATTTTTATATTTTAAAATACTTCAATTAGGTCCTATAATTTTTAAAAATATTTTAATTAAGTTATTTCCGTCAAATTGAGTTTGACATGGTCAAATTATGAGTTGAATAATGATGACTAAAAATCGTTATTATATTTTATTATTATTTTTAAATTAAAATAAACTCTCAACACCATAACCACCGTGAACACCATTAAAATGAAATCTCAATACCATCTTATCATGTTTCCCAAACAAATGCTACAAATGTAAATCAGCCAAGTCAATAAACCATACGCATGACTCAATTAAGTTGAAACCAACGATCACACAACAACATAACCACCGTGACCTTGCTGAAGCATTTCATCAAATAGCTTCTCTACACCTTCAAAATCAATGTAAAACAGCAACAATAGCGTCTGAACATCACAATCGAAAGTAGCTGAAACGAGAAATGCAAGAAACATTACCGGCAATAATCTTAAACATTTCATTAAATTAAACAAAATAGAAAGGCCTCACAATACCATAACCCTTAAGATCCAAACCAGAAGACACTCAAACTATCTGGATGACGGTGGGACGATCTGGATAAAAAACAAGTGCCTCGATCTCAGTCTCGGACGACGAATCCGACGAACTGGGTTGGATGCGGATCTGCGCGCACGAAAGCGCAAGAAACTTGGGAACCGTCGCCACGCCGTTGCCTCCGTCGCGTCGTCGTCACGCCGCTACCGCTGTTGGTGCGCAGCAAGTGGGTTGCTGTTCTCTCTTTGACCCAAACAAGGTCTTCTCCCTAACGTGTTTGTTTCTCTGTGCAAGGATGGTTTTTTTAAAAAAATTCTAATAGTGGCAGCTTTGAACTGCCACTATTTTAAAATTTTATTTTTTTAGAAATTATATTTATTTTTATTATATTCTTAAATTTTAAAATAATAATAAACATTCTGGTGATTAAAAATCGTTACTATTCGTAAATAAAAACTGTCAAAATTCGCAACCTAACGCTGTCAAACTCAATTAGATGGAAAAGATTCGATTGAAGTATTTTTGAAAATTAAATAACCTAATTGGAACTTTTTAAAATATCAGGACCTAATTAAATATTTTAAAATAATTAGAAGACCAAATTGATAATTAAACCTAAAATAATACGCATCACATTATGCGAGTCCATGATTTAATGTAAGGTAAGTTGAATAAATGTTTTTTTTCTTTAGAAAAAAATACATTTAAAAGTGAATAGGTTTTGTTTGAACCATTTGTTGCATATTTGATAATAGATTATTTTAGACATTAAGTAACCAAATTTTTTTTAAAATAGAAAGTTAAAATAAATAAATATTTTTATAGAATAAACTTAATTAAACATGCACTTAATTGCAAGACAACTTAAATAGGTTGGGCCAACCAATTTGACAGTCCTACGAATATATTGAACCATTACTTTTATATAGAGAGTGATTCAGAGTTACTTTTTATTGTCTAAGAGCTAGTCAAGTAGGTTTTTTTTTTTTTTTTTAGTTTCAAAAAAAAAAAAAAGTAGGTTTTTTTTTTTCTTAAGGAAGAGCTAGTGAAACAGTTTTAACTAATTAAAATTGTTTGTGATTTAGTCCTTACAATAATTTCTTGGAGTAACTCCAATATAATGTTGACGCTATGCCCTAGTAATGTTGGGAATGTCTTCCTATTTTACCATTTTTATACACTAAGATTGTGTTTGGATTACAATTAATAAGTCTTTTATAGATATTTTATGAATTATAAGTATCTTTTATCTTAAATTGAGATATCATTTTTATCTTATAGTATCTTCCTTCGAAGACAATCTCATTTGAGGTACTATTAGACACTAAATATGTGGTCACTTTTTTCAACGGATATTCAAATCTTAGTTTGTCATGTTGTGAAATACTAATATCTTTCGTTAGATCTAACCTCCTTTGGTTGGTACTATGTAGTAGTATTAATTACATGTATCATATTTATGTAAATTGGTAAATAGCATGTTTGGATACATGCTAAAAATCAAAATGTATATAATTTTTTTTTTAATTACATACATGTATGTGTCTTGGATAATTAATGGAAATATTTAACTCCTATTTCGGATCCAATACCTCTTTAGAATAAAACAAAGTACCTTTTGAAGGATAAGGGATTCGTTGTTTTTGGTGTAGAGCATAAAGTATTTGTGTATTGTTCTTTTCTTTGAAAAGAAAAAAGTGTCACTTACAACAAGTTCAGGACATCGCACTCACTCACTGCAAGAGCAAGATAACGGGATGGAAACGTTGGAAGCTGCTGCTAAAAACTCCGAACCTGACCTCATTAGAAGCATGAGATGTTCAAAGTCCCTATGGCCATCACATGCACATTGGCCACTTTGGTGGGTCCACAGTGGAAGATCATGATCCTAAATGAATGGCCCTGATTCATTTTAATTTGCATCTCCTATCGTATGCCCCAGTCGTCACGATCGTACATCACAACCATCATATCAATTTCTCTTCGAAACCGCACCATATTATTGCTTACACGTCGACCACGTGCCGCAATTTGCTCGTGTTTGGGTCCCGGCTTCGCTTCCTTCCTTGCATGGAATTTCGAAAATCATTATTATTATTTTTTTTGAATTTTCATGATCTTTTTATCTTTTACTTAGTGTTGTGAAAATAGGACCGGTCATTGACCTGATAGAGGCACTGGATTGATGGATCAGTGGTCAAACCGGTGGGTCACTAATTGACCTGGTTTGACATGATATATATTAAAAAATAAAAAAAATAATATATCTAACAAAATGTGATCAATCCATAATTCATATTCTAAAATTAAAATCAATCATAATCAAACTATAAATTTTACATAATCATTTATTACTATAAATTATTTTGTTGGATATTATCATTAAATTACTAAGGAAACTCGTGTTATTTTTCAATGCTAAGTATAAAAGTTGTAGGAGGACCATGAGCAAGTATGGTAAAGATGAATAAAACACATAAATATTAAATCGTATCAAGATTAAAATAATAATAATTAGCTATTATATATTATTGTCAACATCAAAATAATATTATAAGAGCATATTATTATATACTATTCAGTAATTAACTATTAACAATTTAATTAAAATGTTATAGGAGTATATTATTATATTATATTATATACTATTTAGAAATTAGCTTTTGTTATGATTTCAATTTTTAAATGGTACTATAAAAAGAATTCCAAATAACAACATTGTTACAAGAATTGTAAAAAAAAAAAAAAAAACTCAAACAAAATCGGGTCAATCGATTTTGACCAAAACCGGTCGGGCCAAACCGGGTTGATCTGAGTCAAACCAGGTCGATGGCATATTCGGTCTGATAGCTAAACCGAATTGGACAGGACACCGGTTCCTGGTCAAACCAGTCTAACCAACCGGTTCGGTCCGATTTATACAACTATGCTTTTACTATATAATTTAAAAGAAGGATTATATTATAAATATATTTTTAAATTATCGTAATATATATTTTTAAAATTAAAAATATGATTTATTTTATTAACATTTTATTAGTAGTATTGTTTTTATACAATTAATTAAAATAATATATATTTATAATTTAACAAATAAATTGATAAAATTAATATTTTATATAAAGTAATTAATTTTGTAATTTACATAAGTGAAATTTGATCATATATATATATATATATATATATATATATATATATATATATATATATATATATATATATATATATCAACATACTTTAGCAATATTTTTTTTATTTATTCTCTTTAGTAACTTTGTATAAAATATGAAATTTGCAAATTCAACTTTATGAAACATGTGATAATATATTAATGATTATGTATGTAGAATTTTAGATAAATTTAATATTTATATGTATGTAATCTTACAGTTAAATTTGTTTATATTTTAAAAGTATATTATTGTACATTAAAATAAAGTTTATCTATGAAATATGAAATAAATTTTAAGGTATGCAAAAAAATTCGCATACTTGATCTGTATAATGTAAAGCAACTGGCATAATAAAATTCAATATCTATAAAAACTATTAAATAGATAAAGTTAAATTGTTCCTAAACTACATTGATCCTAACCTATAGAATTGATGCAATAGTGTAAGGTTTCGCTGCTTTCGTATGTGGGAGAATGATCTATCTATTTAGCAGGAGAATCCGTGTTCAATTCCCTCCGTGTGCAAAATTTTCTTAGGCCAACAGCAACCACACACCTAGAGTGACATTTGTCTCTGATCCAGTGGGTTGAAAAACACCCGTGATCTGACTCAAGACAAAAAAAAAAAAACTACATTGATTCTTGTTTATATTTATATGGCATATTAAGTGAGAAGAGTATTTGTACGATAGAGTGAAATGATTAAATCTATATGTACCATACAATCATATATAAAAAGTTAACATTAAAAATAATTTAATGATCATGTGATTACCTAAAAGAGTTATACAACTTTGTGATTTAATCTTAATTCTTTATAATTTTATCTTATGGCTAACATTTATTCTTGTCACTCTCACAATAAAAAAATTTCTCAATTGATATGCTTCTATAGAGAAGGAACATGCACATAAAAGTAGGGACCATATTATTTTTTTTTTTTAAAGAAGGGAGCATATTTTTTATTTTTTTGACCAAAAGAAGGGAGCATATTAAGTTAAGCTATGAAGAATAAATCTTAATAGTATAATTTTAATGAATTTTTAAATTAAAATTAAATTAAAACAATCTTAATTATTTATACATAATATAATGGACAAAATTAACTTATCTTACATCTCTTTTTTTTGACAGAACTTATCTTACATCTCATGCTCTCGTTAAATATGTTATACACATAACACATAGGAGACATATCTAGCAGGAATTTTTGTTATACGAAAATGAGAAAAATAAATATTAACTATGAGATAAAATATATTTAGCCTTAGTTATTTATTTTTATATAAATCTTTATGTGACAACTTTAAGTATTCTTGAGAATAAATTAATATTTAAATAGGTATATAAATTAGGGGTGTTCATAGATATGAATACTCACAAACCAAAACTAACCCAACCCTACCCAAATATTTTAGGTTGGATTTTTTCAGTGTTGGAGTCTAATCGAACCAAACCCAATTAAACATATTATTCTTTGGGTTGGGTATTGGACTTTGGTGTTAAATCCATGAACTCAACCCCAATCCACTAATCTAACATATTTTTAATTTTAATTTATTATTGTGCAATTTTATCAAATCTTAAGGGATGTCAATATATTTTTTTTGTCACCATGATATTGATGTGAAGTATTCACTAACTTTGTTGATAACTAATTTTCACCAAATAACCTAACACTATTAGTAGAGTTTTCCCTCCTACGTTTTTTCCATTTCCAAATCTTGAACTTTTGCTTAAAGGAATCAAGTTCAGTATCATTTGGACTAATGACTTATCGGTGATATCAATATAATCAAAGAGTAAGAGTAGAGTAATATAATTTCCTCGTAGTTTAATAATATTTTTTTATAAAAGAAATATTAAAGAAGTCATTTTCAAAGCTTGATACGGTAAGTTGTTTGATCATGTCCTCTCTCTACAATATATAAACCTTTTAGTATTTTTTTGTTTGTTTAATAAGATGAGACCCCTTCTTAAAACTTAAAAGTGTATTTGGCATTATTCTTTGGTATTGTACTTGAGTACTTGTGAATTTGATCCCTTCCTCAAGTGGAGCCGAGTTAATTGGCGTCTGCTGGGTTTGGCTGTCTACATCTTTAATCTTTTCGTGATTTTTTTTTATACCAAGAATATCTATCTATCGATAATTAAAAAATTAATTCCTTTCTAGACTTAAAGATTATCTGAGTGAATATTGCTTCTCTTAATAAAAAATTTCTATAAAAAGTTAAATCTCTAATAATATATTTAAAAAATTTAACTATATATCAATTTATGTTGGACTTTATTAATATTACTTATGGTCCTAATTATAAGTAATATAGGACAAATCATCAATACAAAAAAAAAATAGTTAATATAATTTTTTTTAATTAATTCTACCATAAATTTAATTTTTATTTAAAAAACATCATTTACTTTAAGTGGTTGTTATATAAATAAGTGAATACATAGAGAATAGAGTAAACAATAAAGTAAGGATATAAAAGAAATTTATTTTAAAAAAAAGTAATTATTATTTATAATTAGAATAAAAAAAGTTAATTTATTATTTATATTTAGGATAAGAGGTAATATATTTTTTTGAACCTACCCCAGTAGCCACCACATCCGCCATCACTTAACTGGGTCCAAGTTCACGTGGGTCACTGCATGTATATGGCCACCGTTCATCTAACTACTTTGACTTTTATTCCTAGCCCAAGGATATTATACGGACACCATGTCTTCTTTGGCTTCGTAGTGGTCCCACACAGTTTGGCCGCCCTAGCAAATTTGCTTGGTCATCTTTTATTCAAACATATGCTACATTAATTATAGACTAAATATTATTTTTAGTCTTTTATATTTTAGTATTTTTATTTTAGTATATTAAGTTTTAAAAGTTTTATTTTGATCATTTATTTTATTTTCTATTAATAATCTTAGTGTTCCATTAATCTTTAAATTTTAAAATAATTAATTTAAAATAGTAATCATCACTATGTGTTTTTTCCAGAAAAATAAAATGTAACGTGCGATTTTGGTGGTGGTTTGGGTAGAGGGACGGAGGTGTGGTGGCTATGAAGGTTTTGGCAGTGATGGTTGGATCGTGCGATGGGTTTGGTGGCACAGTAGATCTACACAGACAAAGGTCTGACCACAACCAATCCTAAACCCTTGCCCCAGAAAACGAACCAAATTAGAACCATCGAGAAGCCTCGCAAAGATGACGGCTTTGATCCCTTTGATTCTCTGGTCACTAATTCCAAGAGATCACAAAATGGATAGGGATGGCAAAACGGGCTGGCCCGGCCCGTTTTTGCCCGGCCCGCCAAAAAACGGGTTGGGTCGGGCTGACCCGCCATAACTGCCACAGGTTGCATGTCTTGGCCCGCCCCGCCATAGAGCAGGTTGGCCCGCCAGTTTTTTTTTTTAAATGTATTGTAAATAAGATATAAATAAAATGATCTTGCATCACTTGTATCATAAAAGGACAATAGAAAACATTTTTGTTACTGTGAAGTGTGAACATAATTAAAAATAATTGCAATATTATTTCATTTTCTTCAATAAATCACAAACTAATAGTCTTTTAACACCACAAGTTTAACATCATCATGAATAACATCTTAAAAAGGCTTATCACAAAACTAATAGTCTTTCAAAAGTACATCACAAAATATTAATAATCCCTAATAACTTATGTTATTTTAATATATTAATTAAAAAAAAGTATTGGCGGGCCGGCCCGCCTGGCTTGGCCCGGCCCGTTTTGCCAACCCTAAAAATGGGTATTCACTAAAGATCTTTGAATGCCCTGTCTGTAAACAACCATTCAAATCCGAAGAAGAGGTGTCTGCACGCGTGGATGGTTGTTTGAGTAGTCCTGTTGAGCGTGGAGGTGATGATGGAAATGGGGTCTCAGAGAGTACTTTTTTTATTTTTCTGGAAAAAACATATAGTGATGGTTTTTAGCCATCACTATTTTAAATTAATTATTGGGTAAAATATGTTTTGGATTATTCATTTTATTTAAATTTCTATTTTTAGTCCCTCATATATTTTTTCTGTATTTTTAGTCTCTCAAAAATTGTTTTCTTTTGTTTTTAGTCATTGACATTAATTTTAACTGTTAAGTGATGTCACGACGAGCATAATTTGTGCTGGGAAAATTTCTATTTAAGTTTCTAGTGGTTTTTAACTACTGTAATTTTTTTGGCAAACTGAAACTGTCAAAAATGTTAAAAAAATAAAAAAAATCAAAACCTCAAGCACCAGATTTTCTGAAATCACAAGAAATGTTACAAAAGTAAACATTTCTGACTGCCAAAAAATTTGTAGCGGTTAAAAGTCACTAGAAACTTAATTAGGAAATTTTCACACACACAATTTATGTCTGCCATGTCATCACTTAATAGTTAAAATTAACGTCAGGGACTAAAAATAAAACAAAACAATTTATGAGGGACTAAAAACAGAACAAAACAATTTATGAATGACTAAAAATAATAAAAAAATTTATGAGTGACTAAAAATAGAAATCAAGAAAAAATGAGGGATCAAAAACATATTTTACCCTTAATTATTTCAAAATATAAAAGTTAACGAAACATTAACATTGTTAAATGAAAAACGGAAGAAAGGACCAAAATAAAATTTTTAAAAACATAAAAGAACAAAATGAAACTTTTAAAACTTAATGTACCAAAAAGAAAAAAAAATGTTTATTATTGAATGAAATGTTATACAAGTCTTCTTGAATGATTTAGACCTATTTATTTATTAGTAAAGATGTGATGTGATAGCATATTTCTTTTTAAAATTTAAAAGTTTTTTCTCCTCGTTTAGTTTATCATTTTTTACCATGTAATTTATAAGGTTACTAATTAAACTATTGTTAGTAACTTAGGATGTGTTTTGAATTTAATATGAACCCAATGAATAATTTTATATGCCAAAAGAACTTACTTTTGCGTGTCTTTTTTTTCTTGGACTTTTGTATGATTTGACTGAGCAATACTCATACAAATTCATAAACTACGCAATATATTATTTTATTGTGTATTTGTGTTTGATAAAATGATAGAAAGAAAGCAGTATGCATGATGGAAAAAATGGACTCATGGAAAAAAAAATATAAAAATTGTCTTGAAAGTTACAGATTTTGTAAAAAAGATTCAAAATTTCTATTAGAATATAAAAATTTAAAAAAGAGTATCATATTATTTTTAGAATGATTATTATTATTATTACACGCATTTAGAAATAGAGTAAATTACACGGATCCCTCCTGAGTTTTACTTATATTACACTGACACTCCTATTTTTTTAACCATACAAAAATCTCCTATTTGTTGGTTCTAAATTACACGGAACCCCTCTGAGTTTTATTTATATTACACGGATTTCTTCTGAATTTTACTTATATTATACCGATACCTCTACTTTTTTGAACTACAGGGAATCAAAAGTAATATTTAAAAAGACAGGAAGTGTCGGTATAATATATGTAAAACTCAGGAAAGATCCGTATAATTTACTCTTAGAAATAAGAAGTAATTAAGCTGAGTGGTTGATGAGGTTGAGATTGACTGGTTTCACAGCCTCATCCTTGTCGTAAACACCCTGGTGCAACGTGATCGTGAAGCGGCATATGATTATGTGCATTTCATCATGAAGCCAGCACTGTATCTTTTGCTACCGAGAGGCACTCCATGCGCTCAACTTGATATTTAATTAGGAGAGCCATCGATTTTGAATGAGTTCATCATTGAATATATATATATATATATATATATATATATATATATATATATATATATATATATATATATATTTTATAAACACTTATAAAAAAAAGTAAAATTAATTGAATTTAACGCAACTCAATTTTTATAAAAGTTTATTTTGTCACAAATTAAAGTGTATAAGTTAATTTTAGTTCTCCTGTCAAAAAACAAAGTTAATTTTAGTTCAAAAAAAACTAATCAATATATTTATTTTCTTATTTCTTTTTATAAATATTTATAAAAAATTTATCTAAACGGATGTGAATTACCTTTGTTTGATTCCATATTTTGTTTATTAATTAGGGCATAGTGTTTTATTCCCTGTTTTGTTGTATTTATATATAAAACGTTAAAAAATAGTTTAGAAAATATCGTAATAATTTAGAGTTTATTAAATAGCTTCTAGCTAGAGCTTATGCAATATATGACATAAAGTTCCTAACTAGCTATTAAAGTATTTAGTAAACAAGTTTTGTATTGTGAAGTTGATATATAGGAGTAATTAATTCAAAATTTGTCTTATTTATAATTCGTTTCACATTGCATTTACTTTTTATATATCGATCGGTATCTAACATTAGTCATGTCCATTTTGAAATGGATATCAAAGGAGTTGTAGATAAAATTATGAATAATTTAGTAGATAACTCTGAGTCAGGCCTCTTTATTTTGTTAGAAGACAAGTAAATGAGGTTACTCATGTCAAAGATGACTTTATCCTTATTTAATCTCCAAGTTTTTAGCTTTGTTCTTCCTTATATTACACATTTGATTATGAATAAAATGCCTCAAATTTGTTGCTATAAAAGAAAAAAAAATACTAACGAGATAATTTCTCTCAAATTATATAGAAACTTAATTTAGTTATTAAACAAGACAATTTGAATTATGTTGAGAATCAGACTAATTTTATTAATGACTAATTTATGTTGAGATTTAATGAATTTTTTTATTGACCACATTTTTTTTATCAATAAAATAAAAAATGGAGATTATACTTTAAAAAAAATATAAGTCTAGTTTAAAAAATTACAACGACTGTAGTGGGAGTGAACAATTTTTTTTGCCATTTTCCAAGCATAAAATTGACAGACAACAGTCACGAACAAGGCAACAATATTTGCTCTGTCGCCATCAAAGACTTGTTCTCTTCTCGTAGTTGTATTTTACTATCACTATTACACGAGTTTTACCGTAATTCGTTAAACTGAATTAACAGAAAGAACCTCACCTTCAGCGCCGCACTAGCCTAAGCCGAGCGGAGCCGAGCCGAACCGCCACCATCCGAAACTTGGTCTCTCAGCTCACTCAGCTGGAGCCGCGCCAGAAAAGGATAATTAGACCAACCAAGAGCGTCATTACGCGTTTCTCTCTATCTCTTAAAACCGCAGTGTCTGAGAATTCCCTGTCGTTGACGAGGGACTATGACCCGCGACTTCGATCTCCGGCAATCCGCGAGGTTCTTCCAATAAACGGCGTCGTATAGCGGGATCTGCGAGCGAGCGCGGCCATGGAGGGCGAGAACGCGAGCAAGGTGATTGAGTTGGTGAACGAGATAGCCAGCATCTCCGATTACAGGCCTCCGGTGAAGAAGCAGTACTGCAACTTGGCGCGGCGGCTGAAGCTTCTGATCCCGATGTTCGAGGAGATTAGGGACATGAAGAACGCGATTCCCGAGGACACTTCCAAAGCCGTCCTCGCCTTCAAGGAAGCTCTCGAATCCGCAAAGGAACTCCTCAGATTCGGAAGCGAAGGCAGCAAGCTTTACTTGGTTTGTTTCTTACTCTCAATTATTATTGTTTCTGCTTTCCATTCAACACGCAACTGAAAGTAGTAGTTTTAGCAGTAACGAGTTTCAAGCTACATACACTGAATTGATTTTAAGTTTGTATGATTTTTTGGTATTTTTTTTTTAAAATTATTTTGGTTTTTGAGCTGGTTTTCTTTTCCTAATTGATGCTTCTTTTATGTGATGATTGTTGATCGCATTGTGTGTGCTGGTTGAGTATAAATTGAGCATTGAGGATAGGTTTTATGGAATTTGGAAATTGTAAGAAAAAGAAACCTCGGAGCTGTTATAGTGTTCTTATTATTTTTTTTATTGTATTTGCTGAAACTATAAGTCTATATAGCCAAGGTTTTAAATTGTGGTTGTGGTTTTGTGATATTGTGGGAAATCTGGGACAAATGCGGTTGTGGATCGATTTTTTAAAACCTTGCCTACCACTGTTCAAGACCTTGGACGATTTGTAGGTCTTGTTTCCTGATAGGTTCGTTGATGTGTGCCTGGCTGCACCTGGATGTGGATGTCAACGAAAGAATTCTCTCCCTTTCATTTCCGATTGTTAAACAAGCTTTTGACAGGAGATTGAATAAAGAATTTTTTATGCTTTTTCTTCCTTTGCTTAAGATACTTTCCCAGCTGCACAAGGGAAATTTAAAGATATAGGGTTGCACACACGCACGTATATGAGAGGGAGGGAGATTTTTGAATGCAGTGTATTTCACATACAATTAAAAGCTTTGGGGATTCCCTTTTTGAGCCAGCGGTACTTGTTGATCTAGTGTACCAAACATTTTACCGGTGATGTTTGACTACTATGGTTGACAAGAAGCTAATATATACTATGGATTATGAACAGCTCTTTTACTCTGATAAAAACCCCTTAATTGAAGTTACCATGGAATTTCAAAGATGGATTTGTTTCACTTTGGTATGTTTGTAGCATTTTGGTAATTCTGCCGCATGGTCCAAACGGTTTGGACCATTGTTATTTGGATAACCTACATCTGTTGTGGGGAGCTTTGCAGAAAAAGTTAAAAGGTAAAATGCAGAGGTAGGCGAAGGGTATTTTTATATTCTTTACAAATCTCTTACATCAATTATCGTAAAAACACTGTCCGTGCTATTAATTTTATTATATATTATAGGACTTTGAAATGGTTAAACTTATCCGGGTATATGCAACAATACGAAATTTAATGCAATTTACGATATTAGTACTATTTAAAAATCTATATAATAATGTTTACTTAATATTTGTTAGTATTGTATTAATTTTATGTCTACATGAGAAACTTATTTTACTTGCAGTTTCATAGAAGGCATTGTAGTATGCTTGTTGTGACCTGTGGTTCATCATAGCTCTGTTTCTCTTGTAAATGCGCCTGTTAGAATTATGGGTTGAATGATATTTTTGGAGAAAACATTATGAAACATGCATCCAATAAAATGACTTCTGCTGCCTTAGATGTTGATTCTGTTGTCTTTATTCCTGTTTTCAGGTCCTTGAGCGGGATGAAATTATGAATAAATTCTACGAGGTGACAGCTCAGTTGGAACAGTCGTTGGGTGGTATTTCCTATGATAAACTTGATATATCAGATGAAGTTAAAGAGCAGGTATAATATTTCAATTATATATATAAACTATTGTATGTATGCAACACAGTGATCTTACTCAGTCAATATCATTTTTCAAGTAGCAAAATTTGATCTGTTGAACGTTCCTTCCTCTAGTTACCTGTTGAGATTAGAATGGATACTGCACCACTGTGAAGCTTCTTTATCTTTATCTCTATATTTTTTTGCTATTTACACAATCTGTTTAATTCTCCCAATAATTTCAGGTTGAGC
Organism: Pueraria montana var. lobata; assembly: GCA_026413185.1. Lineage (NCBI taxonomy): Eukaryota > Viridiplantae > Streptophyta > Magnoliopsida > Fabales > Fabaceae > Pueraria > Pueraria montana. Next base: position 11,326,866 of record CM048654.1, read on the forward strand.
TGGTTCTTGCCCAGTTCAGAAGAGCTAAAGGGAGGGTTGATGAACCAGATGTCAGGTTGTATGAGGATATGTTGTCCCTTTATAACAACAGCAGTGATGCAGCTACAGATCCATCTGTTTTAAGTCAATTAGCTGAAAAGTTGCACTTGATGGGAATAGCTGATCTTACACAAGAATCACTTGCTTTGCATGAGATGGTGGCAACAAGTGGTGGGGATCCAGGGGCACGCATTGAGAAAATGTCAATGTTATTGAAGAAGATAAAGGATTACGTGCAGACAGAAAATCTAGACAAGGATGATAATTTAGGAGGAAAAGGCATTTTCTCAAAAGTCTATGGACTTGGGACAAATGAAAAGAGTCATCAGGCTCCTGTTATCCCTGATGATTTTCGATGTCCAATTTCCCTGGAATTAATGAAGGACCCTGTCATTGTTTCAACAGGACAGGTATGTATGTTATATATGATGCTCCCTGGCAGCTAAATTGCAAATAATGTGCAGTTGGCCATTATCCTTCTTGACTTGGCAAATTGAAATATCAGATAATACCTTTATGTGTGCTTGAAAGTAAAAATGCCGCAAAAGGCACCATGTTCTAGCACTATTTTGTTTAGATATCTAATTTATTTCTGGATAAGGATTGTCTAGTTTTACTCATTAGCATGAGAGGGTCATTTTATGTGAAAGAAGTGAAAGCAAAATTAATGGTCCCTACTCTATTTTAAAATTCTGAGGCTATTGAGCATCACATTTCTTGGACAGATTGCAACATGTACAATTGCTTTGTATATTCATGGATGGATTGTTGTGAAACATAAATATTGGTTGAATTTTGGAAACTTTGTATAGAAACTGAAGGCTTTTCTAGATTACATTCTTCTAATTGACCTATTGAAATATGTAATACATTTGCCACATGCTGATTCCTGTTCACACAATTGACATTTTACCCCGGCTTCTGAGTTGTTTTGCTTATATAATGTCACATTACCCACTCAAACACATCTTGTTCTCATATGCAGACTTATGAGCGTGCTTGTATTGAGAAGTGGTTGCAAGCAGGGCACGGGACATGCCCCAAAACACAGCAGACTCTCACTAGTACTGTTCTCACACCTAACTATGTCTTACGAAGTCTCATAGCACAGTGGTGTGAAGCCAATGGCATAGAGCCACCAAAACGACCTAGCAGTTCACAACCTAGTAAATCAGCATCAGCCTACTCACCCGCTGAGCGAAGTAAAATTGATAGTCTTCTCCAAAAACTCACATTGGGCAGTCCTGAAGACCAGAGATCAGCCGCAGGTGAGATCCGCCTTCTTGCAAAGCGCAATGCAGATAACCGCGTTGCCATTGCTGAAGCTGGTGCAATACCTTTCCTTGTCGGTCTCTTGTCTGTGCCTGACTCCCGCACTCAAGAACATGCTGTGACAGCACTCCTAAATCTTTCCATATATGAAAATAACAAAGGAAGCATTGTTTCTTCGGGAGCAGTTCCTGGTATAGTTCATGTGCTGAAGAAGGGAAGCATGGAAGCTCGGGAAAATGCAGCAGCAACACTTTTCAGCCTTTCAGTTATAGATGAAAACAAGGTTACGATTGGATCTTTAGGAGCCATACCACCACTAGTGACACTGCTGAGTGAGGGTACCCAAAGGGGTAAGAAAGATGCTGCAACAGCACTCTTCAATTTGTGCATTTACCAGGGCAACAAGGGAAAGGCAGTGAGAGCTGGCGTTATTCCCACCCTGATGCGACTACTGACTGAACCTAGTGGGGGAATGGTGGATGAAGCATTAGCTATTTTGGCAATATTGGCTAGCCATCCTGAAGGGAAGGCTACCATTAGAGCTTCAGAGGCAGTGCCAGTTTTAGTAGAGTTTATTGGGAATGGCTCCCCAAGGAACAAAGAGAATGCAGCTGCTGTTTTAGTTCACCTCTGTTCGGGTGATCAACAATATCTAGCACAGGCCCAAGAGCTGGGGGTGATGGGTCCACTGTTGGAATTGGCTCAAAATGGTACAGACAGAGGCAAAAGAAAGGCTGGACAATTGCTAGAGCGTATGAGCAGGTTAGTTGAGCAACAGCAGGAAGTTCCAACACAAACTGAAACTCAAGCTCAGAACGAGGATACCCAACAACCACCACCTTTGATTACTAACCCTGATGATTCCTAAGATGTCTTGTCATACTTTGTTCATTTTGTCTTTTTGTTCTTTTTAAAGTGTTGAAAGAAGAAGCATCTGTTTGGAGGAAAGGGTGGAAGATCACCTTTCTACTCCATAAGTTATTTGTTTGTTTGTGTGATATTCAGAGATGTAATGCAGAAAGCTTGTGAAAGTGAGTAAGAAGAAATCGAAGCAAATGGGCAAGCATGACGTGGAAAATGTATAATCGTAACATGTACTATATTCTAATCATCCTCAGATTTTAATGAAGAGATGTTTTGTTTATTCGTACCGCAACATATGATGTTCGAGATGTTATAAAAGTATAGTCATTCATGTGTCTTTTTTTATCTAGCAATTTAAGTTTTCGAAAATGTTAGTTCATGACGTCATATTAGAGTTATTATGATCAAGTGATTTGAAATTGAATTCTTGTCATTCCAACTCTTCTATTAAATGGAAAATTGAAATAAAAGACAAGGTAGGGTGTGCAATGCATAAAACAGTTCAATATGAGGTCGCCTAACACTCGAGCTTTGAGGAGAGATTGGTTAATGACCAATGCAACATGGGGCACGATAGGGGCCTGATCGGAGAATTATCTTTCCGTTTTGCTTGTTGGTATTTGTGGAATGGACTTAATAATTGCTGCTTAACTGAGAAAAAACTACATACTGGACGTTTTCATAAGGTCAAAACTAGTGTCTTTTTCATGTTTTTTATTTTGGTCAAAACTAGTGGTGTCTGATTCAAGGATAACATGGGTAAGGACTAAACTGAGTCAATCTGAAACTATGAAGCATGCCCCAAAGGTTAGAAGACATAGCCAATTAGTTTTCTTTTGTTTGGGAAAAAGTAGCCACTCAAATAGTCAAGTAGTTTGAATTGTGGTTCAAGTTATATAGGCTTTAAAGTTTAAACCTTTTGGGTGGTGTTTGGAGTACCAGATGTGCATAGATAAGCTGTTCCTAGGCGAGTATAATATTTTATTAAGCACAGCTAAGAAAAAAATTTAAGATAACTTAAAAAATAACAAATTCCTTGTTAAATTATTATTCTAACGTTATAAGATGTCTAAAGACTCAAAACATACAGGATGTCAGGATTCTCGTATTTAGTCACGTCGATCGGCACAATATTTTTTGAATTTGGATCCTCTCCAACTAAGTTACCATGCTGCTAGTATCTTGCAAAATCTCAGTCCTTGAATGATTGTTGCATAATACTAATCATGAAGGAAAGAGAACGTAAAACTGTAATGTATGGTTCTGATTTTAGCTACAGATCAAGAACTTGTTGCTCGAGAGACAGGAGAAGATCCATGATATTTTTTTGGCTTCGAACAAAAGTAAAAATCTTAAGCCTCATATCACACACTAATTACAATGTAGTAGCATGTTAATGTAAGTCTATCACTCATTAATTACAAAAATGAAACCAAGTTTTCTATTACTCATTAATCCAAATGTTAAATTATGTTTTTAGTCCTAAAATTCGGAGTAAATCTAGTTTTAGTCTCCCAAATCTAAGAAAAAAAAGAAGGATCAAATTATACCAGCGTAACTAAAACAATTATTACACCATTCAATAACTTTCAACTGGATGATGTTTTCTTAAAACTCACCATTTGATTGAAAGTTCCTTTCACATAGATCATGTATACAAAATTTCAAATTAATCCAAATTTATTTGCTACCTCATTCATATAGATTAAAATCGATGTAATATAAACTTTTCAAAATATACTAAAATATGGATCATTTGATTACCTTTTTATTGTTGTTCAATTTTGACAAAATTTGACACAAACAATCTTGGTAATATGTAGATATAATTCAACAGTTGGATCGATAAAAATTTCATTATATATCAAGTTATTAAAATGGTGTAACTCTTTTAGAGTTACACTGGTGTAATTTGATCCCTCCTCTAAGAAAAAATATTTTAGTCCCTTAAATTTAATTTTTAGGGATTAAAAATGATTTTGAAAAAATTATTTTAATTCCTCAGTACTTAGATACTAAAAATGTATTTTTTTAAAATTTAAGAGATTAAAATGATTTTTTTTATAAAAAAAATAGAAGACCAAAATGGAATTCATCCCAAATTTTAAGAATAAAAACATAATTAAGTCTTTACAAAATTTAAAGATTGGTCATATACTCATATTATAATGTTACTTGTAGTTAAAAAATAAAAAATAAAAAATAAAATAAAAAATAAAAAACAAAATTGTAGGCTGACCCAGATTGCCTAAGGCCCTAATGGATGGGCTGCCATCGGTATGTGGTATACTTGTTTTAGTTACACTTACCAATGTTAGACGTTAAACTTCATCGATGCTTATGGTTTCCAAATTCATTGTCTTGTCTGTGTGTAATGAAGTTTGGTTCTATGACTTCATATCTGTGTGTAATGAGGTAAAATTATTTTATTATTTTAATTTTAATAACATATTAACAGTATCTTTATTATTATTATTTTTGGTTTAAGGCCGTATTGTCGAGAAGTTATATTTGACTCTAATCATATAATTCGTTTAAGGAGGTAAAACTCTCCTGACATCTATTATTTGTTAACAAAAATAACAATAATAATAATAATAATTAAAATCCTTTTGTCACAATCTTATTTATTATATATAATTTAAATTAATACAAAGTCTTCTTCAATTTAAATTTATATATAATTTATACTAGTGATAATAATACTATGCATGTCCTTAGTACTTGCTTTTTAATTCATACAACGTCGACTTTCTCTTCTTTCTTTTGAAAACAAAAACCCATTGATTCTTCAACAGAAACATCTTTCACATCTAGTTGTAAAATTTTCCACTTTTTTTTGAGTCCCAAAGAAAATAAGTAGACAAATTGTCTCAATGCGGATCAACCGGTGCAAATACTTCTTCATAGTTAATTAACTCCAAATTATTGCTTAACCTTTTGTAACAACTCTTTGTATCTCTCTACCTTTCCTTTGATATTCTTAATTCTAAACACTCATATTACTTCATGACCTTTTGAAAGGTATGATATAACTCTTAAGTGTCATTTTTCTTAATTTTAATTGTGTTTTCCTTTCATGAGTTGTCTTTGGTTCTTTTTCCTTTGTACGACATCTTCAAAATTTAAAGGTTTAATGGCAACAGGGACAATATAAATAATTTATAATGTTAGTTTCATCACACTTTGTTGGAAGAATTAGAGTAAAGTATAGAAAAAAAAAAATACTTCGACATATTATTACTTTAGCACACTCGATACAAGACTAGGATCTCCTATTTATTTTAGAGCTAAAATGGCATTTAACCTAACAAACTTAATTACTCTGTTATAATACTCAATAAAAATAATATTGTATCCTAACCATTTTATTTTAAGAAAATTTAAGTTAAATGCACGACCTTTCATAAGTAAGAATTTTTTTTTTTGATTCGTAGGAATCGAAGACAGGTACCAGAAGTTTACAACAACTTATGTACTCTGCTTAACCAACTGAGCTAGACCCTTAAGTCACAAAATAAGAAATAGACTCATAATATCATAACGATAAGAGTACGTAATTAATAAATACAAATCCCTTTAATTTCTAATGATTAATATATTTCTTACAAGGCCAAATCAAAATAAGTCCCGACAGTTTTAACAATCTCTAGTTTGTAGCATTAAATAGTAGGCTTAATTGCAGATTTTACCACCCAACTTTCATAATTTTGCAAATTTTACCATCCAAGTTTTAATTTTACAAATTTTACCACTCAACTTTCATAATTTTGCGAATTTTACCACCCAAGTTTTAATTTTGCAAATTTTACCACCCAAGTTTTCAATTTTTGCACATTTTACCACCTAAGTTTTCAATTTTTGCGCATTTTACCACCATGATGTTTCACAATTTTTTTTTTTTGAATTTTTTAACTTTTTTTTTGGTAAAATATCAGAGTGGTAAAATGTGCAAAAATTGAAAACTTAGGTGGTAAAATTTGCAAAATTAAAACTTGGGTGGTAAAATTCGCAAAATTATGAAAGTTGGGTGGTAAAATTTACAATTAAGCCTAAATATTATTTAAACGTCCGTAATCATATGTGAGTGTTTTCACGGTATGATATAAAATATTAATCTAGCTAGTTCCGCAATTCACGCACTTAGATTTACTTGGATTATTACAAGTGCCCCAATAGATTTTTCACTCCCATACGATTTCTCTAATCTAAAAGATGTCACGCTTCACTTTGGCAATTTGCAGCTAAAAATCTAGTTCTTAAATATCCACCAAATTTGATTTATTCCTACTTTGCCAATTCGGTGTCGTTTTCCTGTGATTTGGTGCACCTTTCGGTTTTTGAGGGATTCGTCTTCAAGATCAAAATTTGATGCTCTCCGATTTTGTTTCTCCGAAAGTGATGGTGCCTGCCTGCCTGGTGCATTTCATTTAATATGTCTTGGTTTTAAATGTCATTTTCGTAATTCCATGCTCAAAATTAATTTCATTCACCCAATTCTTAAAATGAATCTCAAGGATTAGTCCTTAATTCTTCGTTGAAGGATTATTGGGTTAAAAAAAAGAAGTAATTTTGGTTAACAATATTCACAAACAAATTTTACCCCTACAAAAGTACATTTTGGATTAACATCAGTGTTTCTAGCATATATTCTACAAATAATTTATTCTAACATATTTTACTTCCATTGCTCCCTCTGATACTGACATTTCAATAATGCATGCATCAAGATATTTAAGTATAATATACCCACGTACTATATGTGGTATTTAGGTAAGTTTGAAAGATTGATTGTGACATAGTATAATATATATTTTCGTATCAATTTATTTTTATTTCATCTTTAGAAATCAAAGACAGATACTAAAAATTTACAACAACTCACAATTCAATCAACAGAAGACACCTTAGTTTTGATTTGTTTCAGTTTTGAATTCAGTAAAGTTAGTAACGGTCTCTGGCATTGATGGGTGGAGAGGTCCCCACGCATATGTAAAAAGAAAAAAAGGAAGGGAAAGAAAACAGAGAAATAGAAGAAGGCGAAGGGGAAAAAGAATATAAGAAGATGCAAATGATAGAAGGTAATGAAGATGGGGAAAGTAAAGAAAGACAAAGGAAGCATATGTTAGGGCCCCTTTTAATTTGAGGCTTGCCACCCATAAAGATAAGGTATGTTTACAAAGGATCAATTATGGTTGTAAATAAACAGTGTTGAAAGACAAAGTCACAGAGTTCACACCATTCCATGAAGAAGCATGCATGAATTTCTGAGCCCCCTCGTTTCGTACCGTAGCAGAGAAACTCTGCAGATTTAACCCACACTGCTCCTTACCTTACTACCTTCTTTTTTCCTTTAACTCTCGCAATATGTTTCTTCTTTGAGACCAACACACACCGACATTTTTGGAATCTGGGTGACCATTTACTACCTACGTCCAAAGACACGGAGAGAGCTTTTGTCTGTGTTAGTCTTTTGTTGCTTTTTTCCTTCTTGAAAGGTAGCATTGGTCCTTACAAAAGTTATTATCATCACCACAATGATGCCCTCTTTTTTATTAGATAATTCATTCATTAATTCCTGGTGGGATTATAATAATAAAGTTTGTAATTATTAGCGTGGAAGATCTTTGTGGACTGTGTTTGTTCAATTTCGAATATGGCAACATCGATCACTCCAAAGACGCATATAGGGATAATGAGAAATGACCCCAACACGTAGAAAAAGGTGACACTTATTTTGACCGTAGAATCTCTTTTTCTTTCCCTTTCGTATTCAAGGGCGTAATTAAACATGGCCCAAAAGGAATTTCATAATTAATAATCAATGTTTGTATCTTGCATCATTCTGCTGAAGAAGTTCTAGAACAGTCACCCAGTTCAGTTTGGTCGAATATAGAATTGCATGATTTTGAGTGAGATTTTGGCGTCTTCTTACAACAATATATGGTTACATTTGGCTTCCACTTTCAACCTCAAATCAACAAACACACATGTGCGACGTCCCATCTTATGAATCTAATAGATAATTACACATCTTATGTTTGACCCTTGACTGATGTTTATTAAAATTCTTCACAATCCACTCCTTCTTCGCCCTTTCCCCTCCACTTCACACACTTTCTTGTTTGTTATATGCAACCATATCACTTGTTTGATTTCATTTCTTATGTACTTTTCATGTCTTGTAATTTAAAATTGACACATGAGAAGAAAAAAATTAGGAGTGTTACACGTTCTATTCACTTATTATTTCTTAATCCGAAGACAGAAACACATGTTTTCTATCCTTGTTCTAGAAATTGTATGTGAAAACAGAATTTCAAAACAACAACAAAAAAAAAAAATTAAATACTTTCACGTTACGTAATTAACATAACCAAAAAAATTAACATAACAATATCATGATGATAAAGAAAGAAAGACAAAAATTAAATTAATGAAACCTTCATAAATAATGGATGAAAAGTTTTATTGTAATTATTTTGTATCTTTCTCTCTCATGCCATGTATTAACATAAAAAAGGATCTTAATTAATGAAAAAAATTACCCTATTCTATTATGCTAAAAGTACGATATGAAGAGTTTTGTCGGAAACAAAAATTTACCACGATTGAGGAAAAGTAAAGAGTAGCTCTAGGACATTAAATAACTGTCGCACTCAAATTTCCAAGAATTTCACACTCTAGAAAGAGTGAGGGTGAGTAGAACTTAACTCCACCACTGGCAAAGGCTGGCCAAAGGCTGGCTAAAGAGAAAAGAAAAGGCAAAAAAAAAAAAAAAAAAAAAAACCATGAGTAAGGAGGAAATAGTTACTTACAATAAATCATCTCTATATATGGTGTCAGACGCTTAGGTCTTTTCCTTGAATTATCCAACTTGTGTATCCTATTGCTATATGTCCACTCCAAGTTGCATGACAAACATTCGTATCACAAACAGCTAGTATGCAGAATGGGATATATATATATATATATATATATATATATATATATATGCATGCTAGTGCTTTGCATTAAGAATTAAGAATGTTTCACAAATTGAGAAAATAAAAAAACTTGTATAAAGTCTGCAAGATGTAGGTAAATAAAGTCCTAGCTCGAACATGAAATTTAAACAAACTTATCCCGAGATATACTACCTCGGCTAAAGCTAACATGGAGTGGCACGTTCTTTAGTACTGTAAACGAAATAACTTTTCTTCTTTTCTGATATCTGTGCTAGATCGTGTTAGCCGAATCTGATAATCGTATGTAGGCAAAAAAACCTAGTGTGAAAGTGTTGAGTTAACTAGAGCTTATAAAAAACAAAAAAGTGTTGAGCTAACTAGCGCAATGTATAGCTGGCAACAAGTAAATTACTTAAGAGAAAGTTTTGTACTGAAATGAGATCACAACGTGTCAGATACCAGAAACACAAAACATTACATGCACACACAGTTATACAATTAAAGCAAGCCCATGTATATAGTACACAAAATACTCGACTGGATAAAAAAACAAAAAAAACAAAAAACATAAACACAAATCAATGACCGGAATTGAAATTACAAGAAGAAGATATCAATTCTACCATGTCTGCATTAATTTCTGTCAACTGATGATAGTGGAACTTGGAATGAAGTCAAGGCGAGGTGTTCAGTGGAACACGTATCCAAATCGTTTGAGAATTTCTCTGATCCATCAAGGACATCATCGGTGGTGAGAAGAACGATTCGAAGCAATTAACAATTCAAGCGAAGAAGTTCAATTCAGGTGATGTGGTTATCATTGACCACACACATGTAGTTACACGGTCAAAGTTACAAGAGATGACTAGCGGAAGAAGAAGAAGCAAGACCTGACATATCAGTCCATGAATAGTATTGGTTATTTTCTGAGACATTCAGTGATGATCTTGACAAATTCAAAGCTCCACTCTCTTCCATTTTAACTGATGGCATCTGACAAACCCTAGAATTCGTTGCTATATCTCCACCAAAACCAGAAGGTGTTTCAATAGTACTTTCATTTTGAAAAGGGTATGAAGCAGCTGAAGTTGATTGATCAAAACCATTCAAGAAAGGAACCTGTTGCAAGCGCCACTGATCCATTCCTCCACCACCACCACCAATTTGAAACCCCATGTGCTCGTTCTGTCCGTGAATCTCACGCAACCCAAGACCCATGTTTCCAACAGCATAACGGTTCAGGTTCTGAAGTGAAGCCATGAAGGGAAGATTTGGTGGTTGTGGCAACTGGCCAATTAGTTCATGAGTGGTTCCACCAGAGGGGATTGCACTTGTGGAACCTGAAAGTGTTTGTTTCTCTGATGATGCAGGAGACTTAGAGCGACTCCTTTTGTTCTTCTTGTTCCTACGGCACCCTCCACCCACAGGAACGTTTCTAAGAGCACCCCCTCTTGTCCAATAACGCCTACAAGTCTTGCAGAAGTGGCGTGGCTGAGAGAGGCTGTAGTTGTTGAAATAGCAAAATTTAGTGTTGGTGGATTCGCAACGTGGACACTTGAGTGCTGCTTCTGGAGGAGGTATCTTAGCTAGCCTAGCTCGATCTGCCATGGAACCTGGCCTGATTGAACCCACAGAACCTCCCATATGAGGTTGCTGTGGTGGCAAAGGTGGAAGAAGCTGAGTGTTATGATCACTTCCATTTGCTTGAGGATGGTTTGGTTGCTGCAAAACAAATCAAGAACAAAAGGAGAAGGGAGAAGAAAAAAAAATTTAATTATATGATATGGAAACAAAATCTGGTATATTCAGGGAGATATTACAAGGAATAGGAATAATTATCTTTTGCAATTATAATTTTTTTTTCTTTTCACTTTCTTTTTAGGGTTCAGAAGCTGTGGCTAAAAATTGAGGAAAATTAAACTTACCTGCTGCCAATTGGGAGGATCTACAAAGACTGGAATAGAGGAGAAAACCATGGTGTTCAAATGCTTTTATGTTTTTCTTTTATAAAGTTTGATGGCTCTTTAGGGAGATGGTGGAGAATCACACCAAGGGAATACCAGAGAGGAGAAAGAAAGGGAAAAAGAGCATTAAAGAGGAGGAGGGTGGAGGAAAGAAAGCAGGAAGAGGCTTTAATTTCTTTACTTTGCGCTTATTCCCTCATTCTCATCTCTTTTTGTTTTATTTATTTTTAGGGTTTTGAGTGGACGAAGTTTCTTAACCTATAAGCTTCTTTTTTTAAATGGCTTAGTCTGTAAATTTGCTCAGCAAATGGGGATAGTGGCTCCCATGCATGGAAGAGAAATTTTAAAAAGAAAAGCTATGATTATACTGTATATATGCGTGTGTGTGGCAACATTGGCTAATCGCTGTCTATTCATGGCTGATGGTGGAATCAGCTTACATAATCAAATAAAAAGATTTTTAAGCTTAACCATCGAGCTGACATATTGACATGTTCCCAAGCACATTATTAAATTAATACTCAAACAACCAAAATGAAATAAAATAAAATAAAAATTAAATCATGGACATCACACGTTGGAGTAAATCTTATTCAGACACTTAAAAAGCCTAACTAACTAAAGAGCCCTATGCTTTCAGTTCATGTACATATGTAATTTTTTTTTATAAATAAATATATTTATTTAAAAAATATAAAGAGTACTCCAATTCATATACAAGGTTAAAAAAACGAAGTATTCAGAACTGAGTAATAAAGTTAAACTAAACAAACCGTGCACCGTAAAGGCGACTAACACCAATCAGAAAAAGTGCATGTCTTCCCGACAATTATCGACGACTGGAGAGTACTTGATGAGAAAAAAAATGGAAAGAAGGTAAAATAATTCGTTCACTCATTTAAGAGGCTGACAGGCAAAATGATAATACATTTATAGTTTCAAATGCATGTCACAAAATGGAGGTCTTTCAATCATTGAATAGTGTTGGACTGTGTTTTGAAGTTTAGGAAACGTTTACTTAATTTTATTTTTTGTTTTCATTTTCTGTTTTTACTTTTTAATTATAAAACTGTTATTTTATTTTTATTTTATTTTCTATTTTCTAAGATTTGTACAGAAAATACTGAAAGCAATTCTTTTTTTTTATTTTCTCTATTTTCTGTATAAATATTTGAAAACAGGAATCAAAATGAAAATAATGTGACAATTTTGTAATTAAAAAGTGAAAATAGAAAATAAAAATAAAAAATAGAATTACAAGTAAATGCTACCTTAGTTTCCTGAAAATGAATTCTTTTGCCTTTTCCATTTTTTTCCTATCCAATTATTTGCAAGATGAAATAATTGAAATTAGAGAAAATATAAAGCTAGCTAGAAATTAAAAAAATAAAATAAAGTTTGTGAAGCGAAATCCTTACTTTAAATAATTAAAGTGATAAGTTTCAGTAATTTTAATATGCATGTACTTATGGTATTTCATTAAATGCTAATTCTTTTAATAAAAGAATCATTTTAAAAATAATAGTCAAATAAAAATGCATTGCGTTTAGATATGTATCAATTTTCACTCCTATCATTTTGCGTCTGCTGATGAAACACACCCATTGAGTCACCCACTAATATGTCAGATTTTTTTCGAAATACGAATTTGCAAAGGATGCGGCAAGGGGAGTAATTAAAGAAAAGATGAGACAAGTAATTCAGAAAGAAAGCGTGAAAGGGAAAAGAAAGTTTGCAAAATTGTCATATATAATGTGTTGTATTATAAATATATAATATATAATTGGCGCTAGTCTTTAATTGCTTTACTTTTTTATAAACTCAGCACTAGTAAATTGAAGGCTTAAAGTTGTGGTCAGATCCTTTTTGGGCACAGCACCAACACTTATGACTTGAATACATGAAATGCTATGTTTATCCAACTTTATCATGAAAAATCTTTTTAAGTCGCTAGACAAAATCTTCTAGTTGCCTCTTAGCTTTAATGGTTCAATAATTAATACTTCAAAATTGAGGGCTCTTGATTAATTAACGTGTTTCTTTTGTCTATTTTTGCCTTGCTTTATCTTTGATGACCTCCTTTTTTCCCGGTTGCAGAGACCCCCAAATTTGGTAGAGTGAAAAACAACATATTCTTTTTGTAAGTGGGCCGGAGTCACACTCAGGAATGGGGAATGAATGAAATGCAACCATGATGAGATCAATGTCGTTTCTTCATCGATAAGAAAATTTTGATCTGCTATTAAGCTTCATCATGCATTCATGCTCTTTTTGGATAACTTAGCATGCACTGTTTGAGGACTATTGTTCTGCTTTTCAAAATTTTAAGAAGAGGGGATCTATCCATGACAAGAATTTTGCCCTTTTCTTGTATACTTTTTCCATGGATTAGTATGGAAAAATTTTCCCAGTGGATTTTCATCCTCAAGTAAATTTTAAGTTCTCAAGAAGTAGAAAAATATTGTTTAAGTCAAATTCCTACCAATTTTTGTGGGAAACTTATAAAAACATCAATATTAATAAAAATTTAAAGCAAACCACAATTTTTTTCTTCAGATTTCAATATATATAGTGTGCAATTGATTTATAAAACATGTAAAAGTATTAAAAGTCATAATATATTAGTTTTAGTATATTACATATATATTTCAAAAGTCATGTCAAATGTAGTCATCCTTGATATGATCATTATCATTATCACTATTATCTTTATTAAGTGATGATAGTGATGATCATATTACTTATGAGATCACCTGCCTTTTGTTACGTGTATTCTTGCTATATTTTGTTTAGTGGTCTCCTGTTTATGCTGGCCGAGTGTGTTATAGAAGAATGAGTTAATAAAAAAAAAGGGACTAATATCATATGATAATATTTTGAAAGTCTCCTACAACATAGACTTAAAGTGAAATGCAGATTTTCTTTTCATGTTTGTTAGGGTGGGACGTCTTCTTGCTAGAAACAAAAAAAAAATGCAAATATACGTGAATCAATTAATGTGAAATTATTCCAGTTTAATTAGAGGTTTTAAATTTGAGTTCTGGATATACAACTGCGTTAAATACTCATATAGAGAGTTTTGTCACTCAAAATGGACCTATCTGACTTGAAGTGGAGGATACTTATGGTTTATACAAAAAAATAACAAAAGAATTATGAGATATCCATTAAATTTGAAAATTAAATGAATGGATTGTCATCCGTTCATTTAATTATATGATTCATTTAATTGGATCCAAGTGTTTAAAAAAATAACTAGATTAATTGAATTGAATTTTACATGGATGAACTATATGAATCATGACAAGTGGAGGAGTCCTTTCACATGCACAAATACACTAGTTTGCTCCACTGCATTCGTGACAAACTTGCCTTGGACTGGACAGTCACTTTGCAGCATGATCTCAAGGGCCTAGAATGCAGTGTGCTGATTTCTTGTCAAAAAAGGAGATTCATGATCAAATATTCTTCCAGCTCCTACAATTTCCCCCCTCGGGGAATCCATGATTGTTAGCTACTGGTGTAGCAGGCGTAGCATTCATTTTTCTGTAATTGTTTTTTTTTTTTTTTCCCTTTCCTCCACCTACCAAAAGAAAAATTGAAAGCATAGTCTACTCACGTGGTAACCTTTTGAATTGTCAAGTTATGAAAACATATATATCAATGATCAGACATAGTTGTATTGTTGCAACTAAATTAATTTTGTTGGAGTGAAAGTGTGAATTCGGAATCCCATATTAGATAAGAATTGATAAATTAATCAATATATAAATGAAGAAGATCCACAAATGTGATATCTTAAGAGTTTTTGGTTAAAGTATGGTGTCAAGTTCACTTGTATAGATTACTCATGATCCATTTGTGAATATCTTGCTTTTTAGATGAATATGTACCTTCAAATGAATCGACAAATGAATCACTATCCATTTAGCAAAGAGATAAGTGTTGATGCGAAATAAGTGTGTAGACATTTAACTAATATATTTAGTAAAATTTGTACCTTTGTCAAAGAAAATGAATGAGTTCAACAAACTCAAATGAGATTGAATGAATTCTCAGTAATCAATTTCTGTTAAGGCAATTATTTTGAATTATTTATATATTTAACAAAATAAAATGAATAAAAATTCAAATAATGAATTATACTTAATTTAAATTGTATTATTGTAAATACTTATTTTAAATTATATTATATTTAAAATTTGTTATTTTGATAATTATTTTTAAGTAAAATTAATTATTTTTTAAAAATTTAATTAAAAATGTTATTGTGTACCAAAAGTATTTAATTAAAATTTATAAGATTTTGTTTTAAAATATTTTAAAAAATTATTACACTATTTATAACTAATTTAAATAAATGAATGAAAATACATTTTTCTGTAGATTTTACTGCAATATTTAGCAGTTATGAAAATCCTCACCAAATGAAAGTGTAGAAAAATCAACAAGAAATACCTATAGATTTATCTGTGATTTTTTTATTTTAACTTATTTCCCATCTGAATTTTCTTATCAAAATTTCTTGCAAATAATTCTATGGTAAAATTTGTAGGAAAATCTAGATTTTCCTACAGATACGTATTCATAAGAAAATTCATAGGAAACTATAATTTTTTTGTAATTTTTTTGTTGACTTAAACTGGCAGAAAATAATTATATTTATGAAAAATTTAAAGTAAAAGTTGGATGAAATTTCTTCAAAAGGAATTCACTGGAAATGCACAAATTTTTGTGGTGAGATGACGCCATTCAAGTCAACAGAGTCTACTCAAAGAACAATGAATAGACAATTGAAATTTATTTCATTTCATAAAACCTTTTGAAACTTAAAGAACACTTTTAGACAACTTAAATTCATTCAAGCTTCTGATAAAAAAATAAAAAAAAATCATTCAAACTTTCAACATATTAAATATGAGACTTTATTTTACTCTTGTTGACTAACCTTTGGAGACGACAATGTTGTTGTTGTACCTAAGTTGAGAATTGAATTTAATGTGTAAGTTAATTATATATAGTCAAGTGGAAACAGTAAGTCAGCTAGCATGTGTTACACCAAAGAGAAATTGGAGTGAAACTTCCGATTGTTATAAAAAAAATTCATGTAAATCCGAGAGAATCCAGACTATATAAAAAAACAAAAACGTTGACTCTTGCTTATGATTCTCCTGAGGCCTTCACATCCGATTTCCCTTTTACACAAAAGATGGAATTTCTCTCTCTTTTAGTGCATGGAAATTTTATTCCATTAATTGTCAAAGTGTGTAAAATTTAATAAGGGAGGGACAGAGCGATTAACGTTTGAGTTTGTACCTTTTTCGTTCTTGTTTCTGTTTTGGTATATATTTAGTTACAGTTTCCTCAATTTTCCTGTTTCTATAGGATATATAGGGTCTATGAACACATGATAATAAATTCACCAAATTTTATCATATGGAAAAGTGCTCGAATAGTGTGACGTATCAAAGCGAGTTACGACAATCATTATTCGAAAGTATATAGATTTATCTTACATTCTACCTTTTGGGTCTCATTCCAGTTTTGTTTCGCACCCTCATTCTATACTTGCAATTTAAAAAAAAAAAACAAAAAACAAAACAACGAAAAGAGAAGAATATACAAGGGAAATCAGGATTTGTCTGTTTTCTTTTATACCTATAGATATAGATTTTTCTTCCTCACAGGTATCTACTCTAGAAAACAATCTTATTTGGGATACGTGGAAATATTAAATGTAGACACTTTTTTCAATAAAAATTCGAATCATACACATTGTAAGTGATTAATTGAAAACAATCTTATTTATGATATGATTAAACATCAAATATAGACACTTCTTTTCATCAAATTTGAACCATAATTTATCACATTATAAGTGACTAATCTATTTTACTATACTCAACTCTGTTGGTTGCCTGTAGAAATAGATATATATATAAAGAAAAGAAGGGGAAAAAATGAGGATTGTGTAGTGGTGTGGGGCAAATAGTAATGTAGTGGGGTGGCAATGGGGAAATCCAGAAAGATAGATATATAGTTTGTGCTTGTGCTTGTGCATGGGAGTGGAGGGGTGGGGTCAAAGATTGGCGCGTTTATGTACCATAATGCACTATTGCAAGGCAATCAACGTCAATCATTTTTTTTATCATCAGATGCTTACGGTCGGCACGGGAATCCTTATTGCCACCTCACCCATTGGAGGGTCCCATTATAACTCCCACTTTCCTTACATTTTCTCTACTACGGAATATATACTCTACGTCCTCAAATTGAATGGATGTGGACGCTCCACAATGGATGAAATTGGAAAACGCCAAACCAACCCATTAGTCATTTGACAAATGTCACGTCATTTTGGGAAGATAGAGATGAAATGTACTAAAAATGAAATGGAAGAGAAAAAAAAGTGTTTATTAAGTTTCTTTTTTTTAGTCATTTCTTTCCTTGTATCTTCCACGATATGGACCTAGCTTGTCTTCAATCTTCTTCCTCCTCTTTTCTTTTCTTTTATTTGTTTCCCATGCCCAACAACCATATAAGAAGATTGTTCTATCATTTTCTACTTCCAAAATGTATTTCTTTTAACTTTTCTGACGCTGATTATTAGGTAAAGGATGTTATGGTTCCATTCGAAATAAGGAAAGGGGGGAAGTACGTGATGAAGATAATTAAAATAAAAACAAAAATAAAGATCTGTAGCTTGAACTTCTAATATTCATGTTTCGTAAAACAGTTTTTTATTTAAAAAAATAATAATAATAATTATCCGTTCTTTTCCTTTTATTAGTAAGTGAAGAATATATTTAGGGAAAGTTCATGCATGGTATTAGTAGAGTTTGCTTGGTTTGGAATTGTAGAATAGTCATTCACTTGGTTTTTCTTATATGAAATTTCTCTTAAATCGTGAGTCTCTTTTAAACCATTATGTCATAAAGTGTTTTTAAGGGGACAGCGACAGAAAGCAAGTTTAATTAGCATTGGATACTCTGAGAATAATCAAATTATTAAATCTCAACGTCGGAATCAATTTAGCTGACCATGATGAACTCTATGATTAATTGTGCGATGCATTTTATACTACACCATCTGTTATAAGCTACGTTCTATTCTTATCCAGAGATTATGGACACAAACTAGTTTAGCATGCTATGGTTAAAAAGTATTTATTACATATAAAAATAAATAATTAATAAATAATTTTATATTTTAATATAATAAATATTTTTACTTTTATTAGAGGGAAATAGGTTGGGATACCCACTACTAAAAAAAGGCTTTTAACATCGGTTATTTTGGGCATTTAACATCGGTTCGTAACCGATGTTGAATCGACCGATGTTGAAAGTGGGTAACTTTCAACATCGGTTCCAGAACCAATGTTAAAAAGATACTACAACATCGGTTGGTCAAAAAACCGATGTCGAAGGAAGCTGAAAAAGGCAATTTTTTTGTTGAAAACAACATCAGTTGTTGTAAAACCGACGTTGTTTTCAAACATACAACATCGGTTACCAATATTGTTAGTGGTCATACAACATCGGTTATGCCAAAACCGATGTTGTATGTTAACAAACAACATCGGTTTTGCAACAACCGATGTTGTTTGTGCACATACAACATCGGTTTTGGCACAACTGATGTTGTATGAGCACTAACAACATCGGTTTTTGCCACAACCGATGTTGTTTTTAGACCTTTTTTTTAAATGATCATTTTGTTTTGATTGAACTACTAAACCTGTAATATCAAAACAAAATCCAGACCAGGCAATTATAAACAAACATCAAGTATATACCCAATAATATATAATAAATGTTTACAAAGAAAATCCATTAATATATAATAAATGTTTACAAATAATTTATAGTAATCCGTTCAATGCTTCATTTCTAACTCTTAAAAAGTATCTTGCCCACTGAATGCGAATATCTTCAATTCTCGTTGCCACCAATGGTTGGGAATCGCTAAAAGTCTACATCATATATAATAAAATATGCAAGTTACTCATATCAAATATTAAAAATTTTAATAAATGAAACATGTTAAAGTAAACAAATACATTACCGTTTCCCAATTATCTTTGAAACGCCCATGGATGATGGTCCACATCCAATGCATCATATAATAGCCACACTCAGTGCCTCCAAATTGCAGATTACACTATAAGTTGAAATTTAATAGTGTTTAAGACAAATAATTATAAATAAAAACTAATAAAACAACATTTTGGGTTTTCAAGCATTGGTTAAATTACTTACTTTGACATGAAGCCAATCAACTTTCTTTGACTTGCTTGGTTACCTTGCAAGCCCTTTAAAGCACTGGTTAAAAGAAACATGCAAATATATTTGTAAAACCAAGACATTCATGTATAATACATTCAATACAGTGAAATTGTTACAAATAGAAACTTACCCCGTAACTGTGGCTTTGATGTCTACATCAGGCTTCCTGTGTAGCGAACAGAACCAAACAACAACATTGTCCCTAGGACAAATAACCAGGAGTTGCCAATGTTGGCTGCATTGGAAAATAGTTATTAGTAACAATGTAATAATTATTTAAATTTTTTTATTAATTAAATTGTACTTACTCTTTTAAGTAAGCTCCTAGGTAGACCTCACTTTGTGATTCATGGATCCATGTTCGAATGTAATTCTGAGCATGCTCTCGCGTATTCCCTGATCTCTGTATGCTTTGAGGCTTAAGGAATCCATAGATAGAACCATGTTCCGATCCCACACATAACTCATTATTCAAAAACCTAATTTTGTTCAAATAAATGTAAATTGTTAATCAGTTACAATTAAATAGGTAATGGACCTAAAATTAGGATGTACTTACATGATCCACAACTGTAAAACACTGATGTTAAGGTATTGATTGCCACTCAATATTTCCCCAACATCACTGTGATTTATGTACAGGGGGGGTTGTTCATTGTGCACACCAAACAAAGTCGCATCCCACGACACCTGGAAAGGCTTTCTGAAAAGTGACGGGCTAACCTGCACCAAATCTAATAAGGGATCATCATCAAGGACCGACCTATCATGAGGTTGGATTGGTTTCTTTGATCCCTGTTTATCCTACACAATTAATAAACATAAGTTAGTTAGAGTCAACAATTTATATTCAATTCTTTTGATGACACTAAAAAAAAAATAGAGAAGTTATATCATGCTACCTCTCGTGAAACAAGCTTCACAAGATGACTCGGCCATGCAATAAAGGTGTTTAGGGCTTGCCCCACTAACTGAACCTCATCAGTCGGTAAAGGGACTTGAGCATGAGCGTCTAGAACCTCTTCAACCCCAACCTTGACCATACCATCCGTCAAAAGCATGTGGTGTACGATTGTAGCCCCAGGATAAACTCTCCCAATGGCCACTAAGCGGGGAGGCTGCTTATCAACATACAAGCCACACTGATCAGCTGTTGTGTCAGTGCCAGGCTCCTCCCCTGAGGGATCAACATCAGTACCAGCACAACTCCCCTTCGTGCTAACACGGGCAGCGGAAGGAGCTAAATATGGCTCAACATGCTCAGGCGGCTGCTGGGAGGTCATTTGGCTCAACTCCATCAACAATTCTTTCTTTAACTCGTCTTTGAACTCCACTTTCCAGCTCTCTTTCAAGCTCTCTTTGAAGCTCTCTTTCATTTGAGATCCTTCATTGATACAAGACTCCTTACATTTGAAGAGTATCCCTGTGGCACCTTAACATCCCGCAGACACTGACAAAAACTTTTTTTCTCTTCTCTGCACAAAGTATGACATGCTGGGGGCAAATATGTTCGTTTACCTTCTGACCTTGGATGTAATTATTCACGTATACCCATCTCAACCAGATCTTGCCGAGCATTCAGACCATCCTTTGTCTTGCCTTTAATGTTAAGAAGTGTGCCGATTAAACTATCATACACATTTTTCTCCACATGCATAACATCTATACAATGTCTAACTTCTAGATTGGACCAGTATGGAAGATCAAAGAATATCGACCTCTTCTTCCATATTCTTTTCTCAGTTGCATCCTTCTGTTGGGTCTTCCCAAAGATAGTATCGATTTTCTCCACCCGCTCATAAACCTGTCTTCCACTCAAAGGTATCGGTGCAATTCCATCCTCTTGTCTTCCATTAAAAGCTTTTTTCAATCGCCGATACGGGTGATAAGGTTTGAGAAATCTCCGATGCCTAGTGTAGACTGTCTTTCTTCCATGCTTCAGTTGCACGTAGCTTGTGTCTTCTTCACAGATAGGACATGCGTGATGGCCCTTAACACTATATCCACTCAAATTTCCATATGCTTGAAAGTCATTAATGGTACAAAATACCATTGCCCGCAACTTGAAGGTCTCCTTGCGATTCCCATCAAAGACGTCAACCCCTTCCTCCCACAACTTTCTCAAGTCTTCAATCAAGGGACTTAGATAAACATCAATGTCGTTTCCTGGCTGTCTTGGACCCGAAATCATCATAGACAACATAATGTATTTTCGCTTCATGCACAACCAAGGAGGCAGGTTGTAAATTACTGGCAAAACAGGCCATGAACTGTGGTTAGTACTTAAGTTACCA
Organism: Pueraria montana var. lobata; assembly: GCA_026413185.1. Lineage (NCBI taxonomy): Eukaryota > Viridiplantae > Streptophyta > Magnoliopsida > Fabales > Fabaceae > Pueraria > Pueraria montana. The sequence goes on from CM048654.1 coordinate 11,348,534, forward strand.
AAAGGATTCATTCCATCTGTAGCAAGTCTAAGCCTAAGGTTTCTTGCCTCCTCCCCAAAATCTGGAAACAAACGATTAATATTGTCCCATTGGGGAGAATCAGCAGGATGTCGGAGCAATCCATCACATTTTTGAGCATCTGCGTGCCATGTCAGGTTTTTTGAGTCATCTCCATTAGCGAACAATCGTTTAAACCTTGGAATTATTGGAAGATACCAACACACCTTTGCTGGGGAGTCTTTCTTTATGCTTTCATCACTACCACACGCATCATCCTTCAACTTGTACCGTGATAGCCCACACCTAGGGCATTTATGCAAATCTTCAAACTCATTTCTGTACAATATACAATCATTAGGGCATGCATGTAATTTCTGATACTCCATACCCATAGGACACAATATCTTCTTCGCCTCATAGTTGTTTTTCGGCAACGTGTTCTTTTTCCGAAGCATCACTTTCAACACCTCAAGCAAATCAGTGAAGCTCTTATCACTCCACCCATATCTTGCCTTCAAATTGACCAAACTTAACACCGCTGACAACCGTGTGAACTTTTTGCATCCTGGATACAAAGGCTTCTTCGAATCACTTTCCAATGCATCATACAAAGGGGCATGTGCTTGCTGAAAAGACTCTTGTCCAACATCTCGGATCATATCTTCTAATCGATCTCCCATTTCAACATCAACAACATACTCAGTTTGGGACACCGTCGGCATGCCTGTGAATTCACCATGCCATATCCATCTTGTATAATTTTGAAGAATCCCATCACAGAGAAGATGTGTCCTTATCTCATCGACGACATGTCGTCTCCCATTCAGACAGTTAACACAAGGACAATAATATTTGTCCCCCACAGCTAGTGAATTTTGTTGAGCAAATTCCAAAAACTTTTCAACCCCATTCTCATACTCCTCCGTGATGCGAACAACTTTCATCCAACTTCGATCCATATTTCCTCTTCACAAAGTTATATTATGCATGAAGATCTCACTTTTTCATAAAAGGTGTGGCCCTATCCCATTTAGGAAGGCATTTTTTTATACTTTATTCATACGTAGAGGTTAAGTCTATTTTGTTAAATTTGACGAAATTTTGGCAGCATTTCGCATTGATCTCCAAGTACACGACATGAAAGCGGTGACATCAATTCCACCACAATCAAGTATGCACCCGGAGAACAAAACGAAATGCAATAAATCGAAATTCCATCAAATTTAACAAAAGAGACTCAACCTCTACGTATGAATCAAGTATCAAAAAATGACTCTTCCCAAACTGTCCAAACGGACAATTCAAGATTCAATGCAACGATTAATCCAAACTATTCGTATTAATCATTGTATTGAACCTCAAATGGGAAACTAAGGTTCACTCATAATGCTTAACTTGAATATAAAATAATACTCATTAATTACACAAACAAGTTATAAAGCATTAACAAAACATGCTCACGTATACACAAGCAAAGAAATAGATACGTACCTTAGAAGATGCTCACTAACAATTGCAACGTGTGCGGTGATGGCAGTGTGAACAGGAAAACAAAAAGAGCCTGCAAATTAGTGAAATGTTGATGAGAGCTTGAGAGATGTTTGAAACAATATAAATTTTTAACTATCACCAATAACCAAAGAAAAGTTTCCTCAAATACAATTTACACTCACCATGCCTCATTCGATGAATTCCATTTTAACTATCATAAATAACCAAAGGCTCAAAAGCAGAATTGAGAGTTAAACAAAGAATCCTTTCCATTCAATTTCATGCAGCAGCAGCACTACAAAACTTAACTAATGAAATTCCATTACACACAAACAATTATTAAATTTTAAAGCATGTTAAATTCATGAGTTTCAAAGAAAATAAAGGTGCAGCACAAAATTCACGTTTTTCAAGCGTAGACCCCAAATTCAAGCATCAAAACAAGTGATTTTGCCCTCCTTTGCTCACCAAACAATAGGGGCTTCATATACTATCCATGTAGCACTTTATTTACATCATTTGGCACACTTAAAACATGCTTTACATGAAAATTATGCAGCAGAATAGCAGCTGAAAGTTATGCAGTAAAAACTCAATGATTCAAGGCCTTAAACATAACTTTCATGCACGATTTGGTCACCATTAATCTAAGGAATTATGGAATAACCTTTGTAACACAAAATACATCACTTAGCATTGTTAATTTCATGATTTTAAGAGCAATTAAAAGTGCAGGACAACAACTGTGTTCTGTCATAAAAATCAGTGTGTGCAAACTTTTTGTCTTGTATCTATTTATATATTTATATAAAAAATATAAATTATAAAAATCCATAGCATCTGGATTTCTTCCAACACCATCTCTCTGCATAATTTATTCTGAGTCTTGGTTTCTTGGTGAGTGCTTATGAAAATATTGGAACTTGGTTTTGGGGATTAGGGATTTCCCTGTAGTGCAGAGAAGGGTATGGTCTTTTTGTTGAGTGTGAGTGATTCTGCTACTTACTATACTGGTTAGTTTAACATCGCTTGAGGGGAAGTAGAATGAGATTTGGCAATGAGATTCACTTAGTTGTGGAGTTCAATTTGGACACATCACAGGAATTCAGAAGCAGCAAGAGCAAGCTCAAGAGGTTGCTCTTGTATGAATAAATTTAGCATCATGAGGAGGGGTCATTGTGTATACTGTGTACTTAAATTAAAAGCATCATGTGGAAGAAAAAAAGTCCTTTAAATTGATTTGATAAAGAGAGATTTGATAAAACTAAAAATTGTTAATGAAATTGTTGTCAAACAATTACACCTCAAAGACTTTAAATAAAATGCATCATAATAAGGAAACTAGGAAATTAATTTAAAAAAGGAAAACTAGGAAACTAACTAGAAAATAGAATTAAAACAAAACAAACTAGGAAACTAAAGAAAAAGTTCGAAGTTAAAGGTTTATCATTGAATATACTTTTCTTTCATTGTACTAAGTCACGAAACCATTATTCCCATGAACAATTTCAAAAGAATAATAAGTTACATGCTTTTCTTTCAGAATATTCTTTAGTAAATTCATTGCTTGTATAATATTAGATAACATTAAAGGATATTGCTAAAACTGAGTACAATTATATATAATATGTAGCAAAGAATTTTCTCACATTGAAAAAGTCAATGATAAGTTTCCAGACTCTTGAAATGATTGAAAACTAAATTTTTTCTGACATGATATATGTCTCCTTGAAGGAAGTGAAAATTATATTGAACAACAAAAAATGATACATCAAAGAGGGCTATATATATCAGCCCAATAGCTAACAGAAAGCTTAAATACTGTTTCCATCATAACAGATTTCTAACTAAAGTAATAGAGAATGTAACTAATTGATATATTGACTAATTACAAGCTTCATCAAATAATTCTGAAGGGAGTGAAAAGAATATTGAACAACTGAAAATGATATATCAGAGACGGCTATACATATCAGCTAATTATTTTCGCCCATCATATTTTTTTCAACTTACTAATATCCAACAAATGAATAACTGAAATCCAAGAAGGCTCATCATGCAAAAATATTATTGAACAGAAATTAATTAATCTTATCACAAACACCACACACCTGCTGATACAAGAACCTCCCACCAAGCAGGATCAACACGGTCCCTAGAGTAATGCTAGCACTGAAGATCAAAGCAAACCAATTACATCCTAAAACTCCTCTCGAACAACCAATATCTTCTATATTTTCTTTTTTAAATTATATTTCTGATTAATCTAATTAAATAATTAAAGGGGAAAAACACAGTAACCATTTTAGTTGAAATACCTAAGCTTTGATAATGGCAACATGATGGGTGAAAAAGATGGCTCCGACGAAGCACCAACAAGCAAAATCGAAGAGACAACACAAAGTTAACGGGCACCAACAACCAAAATCGAAAACAGGGAAAACTCACCACAATGTCGTCGCGGAGAGGGCAGTGGTGGAGTGGCAGATGAGGCGACACAGTGGCGGAGGTAGCAACGCAGTGGCAGGACGGCGACGACAGTGGTAGCGACGCAGTGGCAGGACGGCGATGGCAGGATGGTGACGACGGTGTTCGTAGATAGGGGTTCGCAGAGAGGGGTTCACAAATAGCTAGGGGTTCGTAGAGAGCTCAAGGGCGCCAGAGGGGAAAACAAAAATGTAAGGTTTTAAAGCACTCGTTAACATCGATTATTCAATGAACCGATGTTGACAAGCCCATTTCAACATCGGTTATTAACTAAACCGATGTTGTCAAGCTCATTCAACATCTGTCGATTAATAACCAATGTTAACGTGTTGCATTTATTTACAAAAATGCCACTGCATTTTATTTGACATCGTTTTTCAGTCAACCGATGTAGATACAACGATGTTAAATGACTTTTTTGTAGTAGTGACCTTAAGCTTTATAAGGCATGAGTCTATCCTACTTTTACATCTAAGGTTTGTATCTGGCCTATTCATTTGATATAGACAATTTAAAAGGCTTAATCTAACCTTTTTAAAAATCAATCTTGGCTTGGTTAAAAAGAAAAGAGCAAATTACAGTAATACTCTCTAAGATTTTGTGTAATTACACAAGCACATCTTGTTTTTTTAACCATTATTTTTTCCTTCCTTATAGGGGGTGTTAGTGTAAGGTTTGAGGGGTATCACTATAATGTTTTCAAACATATAAGGGAGTGTTAGTGTAATGTTTTCAAACTTAAAGGAGAGTTAGTGTAGGAAAATAAAAAAAGTGGAGTTATGTGTAATTTGATAAAAACTCAGAGGGTGTTGTTGTAAATTGCTCAAAAGAAAAATCTATCTTGACATAAACATGTGCTTAAAAGATTATTTAAAAGCCTAATAGAAAAGACTCTTGGGGATCAAAATGAACAAAAAAAAAACCAAAACCTCTTAAATAGATTTTTAAAACTATTTCTTAATTGGTTAATAAACTTAATTTTATATGTATTTGGATCAGTGGATCTAAGTCTTTAAGTAGACCAACAAAAAAAAGAATATATATATATAGAATACGACTCTTGTGAGAACATTTTTTTTTGTGTGAGAACTTGAGAACAACTAATAACAACCATTAGATCAAGATTAAAAATAATAGACGGTTGGGATTAAAATATTTAAAATTCAAATTAAACTATTAAATCTCTAAAATATTCACCAAACAAAAATTAAATTTTATCAAGTCCTAAAATATTTCAATTGTCACGATCACCATCACCGCCACCACCTCCGTTGTTGCCATCGCCATCGTCGCCGACAGTGGTGGTGATAGTTACCATCACCACCACCACCACCTCCGCTGTCATGACCTTCGTCGCCGTCGTCGCTGCCACCGCCACGATGGTGGTGGTGGCAGCGACGATGACGACGACGAAGGTCATGGCGGCGAAGGTGGTGGCAGTTATGGTGGTGGTGGCGTGCAACAAAGGTCATGGTGGCGGCGGTGGTGGTGACAATCATGGTGGTGGTTGCAGCGATGGTCATGGCAGTAACAACGAAGGTCGTGATAGTGATGGGTTAATTGAGATATTTTAGAAAATGATAATTAAGATATTTTAGAAATTTGATTTTTGCTTAGTGAATCTTTTAGAGATTTGATGGTTATATTATATTTTAATTTGAATTTTAAATATTTTAATCTCAACCGTCTATTATTTTTAATTTTGATCTAATGGTTATTATTAGTTGTTCTCATGTTCTCACATAAGAAGGTGTTCTCACAGGAGTCGTACACTATATATATATATATATATATATATATATATATATATATATATATATATATATATATATATATATATATATGTGTGTGTGTGTGTGTGTGTGTGTGTATGTATATATATGTATGTAGAGAGGACATATATGAGAGGAATGCATCTTATATGAGAGTGAGGGAGTTAAATCTGGAGCATACATAGAGGGTCAAGATATAGTCTTCCCTTATATTACAAATTTGATTGAGATTGGTTACATAGAGGTACACATGCATGGTATTAAATTGTACATAATGTTAAATTGAACAATGTTTGCATAGTTACGATGGACAATATGACAATAGCATCCTACGGGTTAACCCATCTTTCAAATATTTCATCCCATATTGAGCAATCCAAATCCACAACAAGCATATGGTAGCCAAGGTCAACCAGTAAATACGGGTCATAATGCACAAGAAGCATATAAGTTGGAAACTTGTAACAAGGCCAACCAAGAAATAGGGATGGAGATTCCAATACCTTACCAACATCAAAAGAGGAAAGGTAAAGAATTAAACTAATCAATGAATTTTAGTTAAAATGAGAAAAATCACTTTACAGCAACGCTAGAAGAGATCCAAGGCTTGACCAGGTTTGGCATCCTACATGCCAACCCAAGTTTTACTCGTAAGGAAGAGTCTCTCTAAAGTTCTGGTTCTTCTTTACTGTCACAATTGCCTTAAAGATTCTTCAGCATCCTTTGAGTGTAAACAACATTTTGTAGTTAAAATATTATTTATATAAAGATGGTAAGGCTTAATTATTTTGTTGAGTTTAATTGTTATACACTGTTAGTGTAAAGTTCAACTAATCACAATTTATGATATGTGTGAATTTTTAAGGTAGTTACAACAAGACTTGAACTTTTTAAAGATGTAAATTGGTTGACAGTGTAAAAAATCTTTACACTGTCTGTATATACCAGTTAAATCCTATGTTTTTACTCCTTCAAATTAGGGGGTCTATTTCTTTTAGTCTCTCAAATAAAGATTGAATTTTTTAGTCCCTCAAATTTGAAAATTATATTTTTAGTCCCTCTTCTCAAATATAAATTTACATTTTTTTAGACACTCAAATTTTGGCAGAGGGATTAAAATAACATTTTTCGTATTTGATGGACTAAAAAATGCAATTATTTATTTGGAGGACTAAAAAAATAAATCCTCTAGTTTGAACAACTAAAAACATAATTTAGTCAAATTGTAAAATTAAGTCATGCAGTCATTTTATTATTAGAATGTATTTGACAAAACTAATTATTAGATTAGTTAACTCAAAATGAATAAGTTAACACATTAAATCGAAAGTATTTTATAAAATCAACTGTTAAATTAGATAATAAATATAAAATGATAGATAAAGACATAATTAATTACTTGATCAATTAGAATATGAAATTTGACAATGATATATTGATCAATCAATTTTCAAACAATTAAAATCTTGTATTTGATTTTAAGAGATATTTTTATTATATCCAATATTAATATTTTAAATGAATTATATATTTTTGGACATCATTGAACATTAATGTAAATATTGGTAACTAGTATTTTAACTTGTGGAAAGCACTGAATAAATTTTTGTTTTTAAAATTTATAATAAATAAATATTTTAAATTAATTTATAAATTATATTATAATTAAAAGATTTATTTATGTTTTTGATCCCTGAAATTTGCGATGAATCTGGTTTTAGTTCCTCAAATTTAAAAAAGAAAATTTTAGTCCTTCAAATTTAAAAAAATATGGTTTTAGTCCCTCAAATTTAGTGTTTAGGGGACCAAAAATGCATTTTTTTTAAATTTGAGGGATTAAAATGATGTTTTTTAAAATTTGGGGGACCAAAACTAAATTCATTCCAAATTTTAGGGACTAAAAACATAATTAAGCCTAATTAAAATTTGTAATGATAAATATTTTTTAATATATATTTTATATTTTGAATTTAGGATAAACAATTTATATGACTCAGAATGCTTTTGTTTTGACAGCAACTAGATGAGATATTGATGAAATTGTAGAAATGATTAAAATACAATATTGACAATGGAGTAATGTAAGATGTGAATTGGATTTTAAATCCCAAAGCATGTTTGGGAATACAACGTGTTTTTTGTGAATCAAATATGATTGGACTGCCTTGTTTCATGAAATTAGTATTTTCTATTAAATTGCTTGTGAATGTAATAATGGTGTTGCCTGGCATAGCGGTTAGTGCATTTATGTTTTGTGGGACTTTTTCCTACATAAAATTTGTGTGTTTAGATAATTGGTGTAAGGGGTCTTTTCGGTGGGGGCCTCATGGATATGCAAAGGAGTTTTGGTTTGGGAGAAGAAATTATCGTAGAAACATTATGATATAGTAATGGTCGAGAATCATTTAATCATTTTTCGTGGTCTAAGACTATTAATATTTTTTCCTAATCATAAACTTCATTGTGAGATGAGTAAGGTTGTATTGCCTTGTATAGCAAGTTATCCTTATGTTTTATAAATTTTGCAATCATATTTTTAAATAATTATATATTTTCATATTTTTGTTAAATAAAATATAACTCGGAGCAGAAAAGTAGAGAGAAAAGTAGAGAAGAAGAGAAGACCAAAGTTTAAAGAGAATGATAATTGTGTGTATTCTTTCTAGGGGGAGTAACCTATTTATAGATACAGGAGATATCTGAGAAGTTACTAAAGATAAATAGAAATAAGGAAAGATCATAAAAGATAATACAAAAAGATATGGACAGCCACAAATAGATAATTCATAACACTCCCCCTTGGATGTCCATTATTTAAGAATGTGCCTCATTAAAAACTTTACTAGGAAAAACCCCGTGGGATAAAACCCTAGTGAAGGAAAAAGAGTACATCATCCTTTAATACGTTATCCCCTGCCTCATTAAAAACCTTGCCAGGAAAACCCAATGGGACAAAACCATGGCGAAGGGAAAAAGAGTGCAGAACGTATTTATTTCTCCCCCTCATGCAGACAATCATCTTTAAGACGACGAAGTCCAATCTTGTGAGCTAGTTGCTCAAAAGTCTTCTTTGGCAATGACTTTGTAAAGAGATCTGCTAGATTCTCACACGAACGAACTTGTTGAACATTTATGTCACCATTCTTTTGGAGATCATGAGTGAAAAATAATTTTGGTAGAATATGCTTTGTTCTATCTCTTTTAATGTATCCATTTTTCAACTAAGCGATACATGCAACATTGTCTTCACATATGATCGTCGATGCCATTTTTTCTTGAGGATAAATCGCAAGTTTCTTGCACATGTTGAATTACAGATCTCATCCAAACACATATGCGACTTGCCTCATGTAATGCTAAAATTTCTGCATGATTAAATGATGTTGTTGCTATGGTTTGTTTCACAGACCGCCATGAAATAGTTGTACCACCGCATGTAAACAAACATTATGTCTGTGATCTGCCATTATGAGGATTTGATAAATAACCTGCATCTGCATAACCAATTAGATATGAATTTGAAACATTTGAATAAAACAAGCCCATGTCCATAGTGCCCCAAAGGTAACGAAGTATGTGCTTCACTCTATTCCAATGTCTTCGTGTGGGTGAAGAACTATATCTTGCTAATAAATTAATTGCAAATGATATATTGGGTCGTGTATAATTAGCAAGATACATTGATGCTCCTATAACACTAAGATATGGTACTTCAGGACCAAGTAGTTCTTCATGCTTTTAGGTCTAAAAAGGGTCATTGTTCACATCTAAAGACCTTACAACCATTGGAGTACTCAATGGATGTGATTTGTCCATATAGAACCTTTTAAGCACCTTCGTTATATAAGTTTCTTAATGCACAAAAATTTCGCTTTTTGAATATTCAATTTGTAATCCCAAGCAGAATTTTGTCCTTCCTAGGTCCTTCATTTCAAACTCTTTCTTTAAGCAATCTATGACTTTTGGAAGCTCTTCAGGAGTTCCAATGATATTTATGTCATCTATATAAACAAAAATTATGGCAAATCCATTTTCAGATTTTTTCATGAAAATACATGGACAAATATGATCATTTTTATATCCTTCCTTAAGCAAATACTCACTAAGACGATTGTACCACATGAATCCTAATTGCTTTAATCTATAAAGAGACTTATTCAATTTGATTGAGTAATCTTCTCTAAAACTTGCACTGCTGGGCAAATTAAATCCTTCGGAGAGTTTCATATAAATGTCATTTTCCAGAGAGCCGTACAAATTGGCTGTAACAACATCCATTAGATGTAAATTGAGTCCTTCATGAGCAACCATTAAATATAAAAATACTTACATCCACTACAGGTGAATATGTCTCTTTAAATTCAATATTGGGTCTTTGTGAAAATCCTTAAGCAACTAGTCGTGCTTTGTATCTCACAATTTCACCATTCTCATTTTGCTTTTGCACAAAACCCATTTGTATCCAATTAGTTTTACACCTTCAAGGTGTATGGACTACAGATCCAAAAATGATTCGCTTAGCAAGCGAGTCTAATTTAGCTTCAATAGCATCTTTCCATTTTGGCTAATCATTTCTTTGTCGACAATCACTAATGAACTTTGATACTTGATCCTCAATATCATTTATTTCATTTAGCGCTATATTATATGCAAACACTTCGTCAACGTTGACTTCATTTTGGTTCCATCGTACCATTCATGACATAATTTGATATCTCTTTATTTTCACTAATTTCAGGTACCTGAGTTCTTCTGGAACTAAAATATTAATTATGTCAAAGAAATATTTTAAAGTTTTCATAACCTTAATTTAGCCATCTTACTTTTCAGCTCCTTGTCTTGAGGATTTTTCATCTTTGGAACCAATGGGTCTACCACGCTTCATGCGTGTCTAAGACTCGTTTTGCAATATTATATTGTCCAACAGGGACATCAAATTTCATTGGAGCATTAGCAGTTGATACATATGATTAAACCACTCTTTTGGCTAAACTTTGTAAATGAATTATCTTTTGAACTTCTGGTTCAAAATGTTTTTGTACGAGGATCAAGATAATGATAATTCATTCAAACTAATCTCCTTTTTCCAACTGCTTATTATCTCCCCCTCATGTTGGGAAAACTAATTCAAAATAACAATCGACGTATCAAGTCATCTAATGTTGATGATTCAACATATTTTATTACATATGGAGATTCATACCCAACATATATTTCCAACCTTCTTTTAGGACTCATCTTAGTGTATTGTGGTATAACAATTGGAATATACATCACATCCACAAATTTTCAAATGGGAAATATTAATAAGTTGCTCAATAAATTTCAATGGGGAGAGCTAATTATAACTTGTTGGCGTGATGCGAATCAATACTACAACATGCAAGATTGCATGTCCCCAATAAACCATTGGAAGTTTTGATCACATGAATAATGGTCTTGCAATCAACTTTAGATGTTTACTAAGTGATTCTGCAAGTCCATCTTATGTATGAACATGTGCTACAGGATGTTCAATGTCAATTCCAATAGACATTCAACACTCATTAAAAACATGAGATGTAAACTCACCAGCATTATCAAGACAGATTTTCTTAATTGGATAATCAGGAAAATGAGCTCTTAGTCGAATTAATTGAGCTAACAATCTCGCAAACACCTGGTTGCGAGTTGACAACAAACAAACATGTGACCATCTAGTTGATGCATCAATTAAAACCATAAAATATCTAAATGGTCCACATGGTGGGTGTATTGATCCACAAATATCACCCTGTATCCCTTTTAAAAAATGAAATGGATTCATTCCCAATTTTCCTGGTGATGGTCTAATTACCAACTTCCCTTGGGAACATGTAGTATATAATAAATCATTGAAGAATCTTCTGGCTCTTCAATGAGTGTCCACATGAATTTTACAATATTTTTCGCATCATAATAGACCCGGGATGGCTCAACCGATCATGCCAAACAACAAATTTATTTTGATTTGTAAACTTCTGGTTTACAACATTATGCTTTTTCATTGTACTAATATTCGCGTAGTACAAATTATAAGAAAAGGCATGTAATTTTTTTTTAATACACAATTAAGTCTCATGATATAAAGATATTTCACATTTCCTTCATTATTTGTTTTAATATGGTATCCATTTAGACGGATATCCTTGAAACTTAATGTGCAACCTTGTTCCTCCAGGTAACAATACATTAGCTCTTCTGGAGCTTTCAATTATATTTGTAGTATCATAAATAGTACTATCATTAACTTCTCGCAATACTAAACAAGAGAAAATTTTATTATTCTTGATAGAAACTATCATAGTACTATCATTAACTTCTTTCACGACCATGTCCACGACCATGATCACGATACGGCCCTGACCACAAGATTATCCATAAGCATAATAATAAGATATTACTGCATTCACTTTTGGGAATAGAGTAGAATCGGTCAGGCAGGCCTGATTTTTCATTGAAAACTCATTGTTTTGCTTAGTCGCAAGGAGGCAAGAAATTAAAAATATATATATATATTTGTCGAGAAGGGAAGCACATGGCTAAAGTGTAAAGGTCCATTTCATTAACAATAGAATTTTTTAATTATATTCTAAACAAAATATATAAACCATGGCCATATCGAAAAATCTCTCAAATGAAAGTCTCACATACAATATATGGAAAAAACTTTTGTCTGCTTTCTTTATTGGAACTTACAAAAACAACAAATAAAACTTTCACACATAATATGTAATTTATGTATTAAAAACATATTCAAGACCCATTGTAGTTAAATGTATTTTCGCATCTAATAGAGTTTTGATTAGATGTTTTATTTCCATTTTTTAATAAAGTCTTCAAGACCCATTGCAGCTAAATGCTTCTGCTTCTAATATCCAAGATAAATAATTCTTTCCTGTAATATCAAGAGCCACAAATTCAAGTTTTACAAGGTTTGACATGTTTAAAGACTATCATAGAAATTAAAATAAACATATAGTAGCTTGTAATTTTCCAGAATAAACATCTAATCAATATCAGTAATTTCTTTAAATTAATATAAAACAGTGTAATATATATCCCTGATATTGATCTGACTGTATTGTTCATAACATATAAAACACTGTATATAGATTCACGATCCTCTTTAAATCACCACATAACATATATGTGTTTATAAAACAATGTTTTCATATAAACCTGAAAATCAATTATAAACCACCGAATGCACTTATAAACATTGTAGCACACATTTTGCTTCTTAAAATAATATAAAAGACAAAAAAAAAATTAGTGGCTGAATTCTTTAGATAAATGCAACGTATATAACAAATCAAAATGTTAATCAATTATTTATAATGGTTGTAAAACGTACTCCGTATACATATATGGAATTTTAAAGAGGTGCTGATATCAACAATAATAATAAATAGATTAATTTTTAAAGTAAAAGATAAAATAGATAGATAAATTAGTTTCAAAATATCTTGACCAAATGTCAAGCAGTACACCTAAACTTCAGGAGGTGCAACATCAAGGGACAAATAATCAAGAAAATCAAGAAGAAAAATTATTCGCACTACCTTCTCACTTCTGGTGAGAGAAATTATTCTCACTTTTGCATTATTTTCTCACTTCCGGTGAGAGAAATTATTTTCACTTTTATATTATTTTCTCACTTTTGGTAAGAGAAATTATTTTCACTCTTGTATTATTTTCTCACTTCTGGTGAGAAATTATTTTTATAGAGAAATATAACCAGTTCAAAGTTTTCAGGACTCTCAAATAATTTTCTTCTTTGATAGAGTCTTCAGGACTTTCAAAAAATAATTTTCCTTTTTGCTAGAGTCTTCAGGACTCTGAAATAATTTTCTTCTTTGATAGTCTTCAGGACTGTCAAATAATTAATTTGTAAATAGAACACAAATTTTATCAAACACATAGTATGACTAATGAAATTGGAGAAAGAGAAAATCTGACCTTGAAATATGAATTTGAAAGATCAACTTTCTCCAATCAAATTATTTACAAGTTCTTTTCTTGCAGGTTGCAATACCAATTGTAGATGCCCGTGGAAAAAAGACAATCGTGCTGATAACGTGTTAAATAAAATATAACTCGGAGCAGAAAAGTAGAGAAGAAGAGGAGACCAGAGTTTAGAGAGAATGATAATTGTGTGTATTCTTTCTAGGAGGAGTAACCTATTTATAGATACAGGAGATATCTGGGAAGTTACAAAAGATAAATAGAAATAAGGAAAGATCATAAAAGATAATACAAAAAGATATGGACAGTCACAAATAGATAATTCATAACAATTTTAACTTTTTCATGTCATTTATCATCTTAAAATTAAGATAATAATTTTATTTCATTTATAAATATTTTCATTAAATGGAATATATATATATATATATTATTTTAATGATTTTATATTTTAAAGAAACAAACATGAGAAAATAAAAGGATATTAAGTTTCTGAAAATAAATGAATAAACGGAAAATTATGAAAAAATAACAGAGATAAAAATGAAAAAAAAAACACTTTTAGTTAAGAATTGAAAAAAATAAACTTTTCAACTAGTAAATTTTGTTTTTAATTAGCTAAAAAGTGCTACTCTTTTTTAGAGACAACAAGTATGATCCGCTATTCGAGTCGGATTAAATTATTGTGAATAATAAAGCTTTCTTTAAGTATGTATTTAATTTAATAGTATACTAAAAAGTTCAAATTCAATATCACTAATTAAGTTAAAACAATTCTGTTCAGATCAATTAGTCCACATGCTCTATGCATGAAAAGTGCTACAAAACATACTTTGAAACGCAGCTACTTGCATTTGAAATTTCTTCCACTCAATTTTTTCCTCTAAAATGTCCAGTACGTAGACGTAAAGCATTTAAATTGTCCTACTTTTGTAAAGATGAACTTATTATCACTTTTGTGTGAAAACAATCTCTCGTAGCTCATTAATTATTTTTAAAAATAGTAGGCTTAATTGCAGATTTTACCACCCAACTTTCATTATTTTGCGAATTTTATCATCCAAGTTTTTTTTTTTTTTCAAATTTTACCACCTAATTTTCATCATTTTGCGAATTTTACCATTCAAGTTATTTTTTCGCAAATTTTACCATCCAACTTTTATCATTTTAAGAATTTTACCACCTAAATTTTCAATTTTTGCGCATTCTACAACCCTCATGTTTCACACAAAAAAAAATTGAATTCTTTAACTTTTTTTTTGTGAAATATCATAATGGTAAAATGCACAAAAATTAAAAACTTAAGTGGTAAAATTTGCAAAAATAAAACTTGGATGGTAAAATTCGTAAAATTATGAAAGTTTGGTGGTAAAATTTGCAATTAAGTCAAAATATTAATGAAAACGATATATGTTGACCATAGATATCTATCTATATATATAATTGAACATTCAACTTCATCCCATGCCACAAATACAATGAAAAAGAAAGGCAAAAACTTTTATTTTAAACAAGATTTTGTTATGGGTCTAAGGGAAACACCATCATTAGAGTTGTGCTTTAGGGATCCACTCTTATATAGGGCTAACCTAAGGAAAGGAACATGTAAAAAAACGAAAAGGAAATTTATTTTAAGAATTGTCAAATGTCATGAAAATTTGCAAGCGAAATCTTTAAAGTTAGGCACGCGGAAAAAAAGGAAATTTATTATACAGCAAACTAAGTAAAAGTTTTCATCCTCCTTGATGAATAATAAATTTAAATGATAGGTATTTTTATTTTTTAAAGAAATATATAATAATTAGTTTTTAAAAAAATTAGCTGAATATATTGTCTTAAGTAATTATAAACATTTGTGGATGTTTACTACCTAACTCGTAAATTAAGTAATTAGCTTTTCAGCTTAATGTTGGTTTTGAATTAAAATCTTAAATATCCGGTTGCATTAAATATTTGAAACAAAAAAAATTGTTACACATATTAATCTTATTTGACTGAAGTATAATTATCTTCCATAGAAGATAACTGTAGTGTCATACAAACAAAAAAACATTTATGGAGATAACGTACATGATATAGCTTTCATACAACAGTAAATTTTGTAAATGATAAAATTACTTTGCATTTCTGCTAATAAATTTTACTCATCATATAACTTTGATTTATGTCATATATAAATAAATAGAAAGCTAATGATGTATGATACGTTGTTTTTTTCATTGGACTAGAGATTAGTTTTAATTTTGGACACACTTAAAATTGAGAAAGAATTTGGTACATAAATAATGTATATATATATTTTTTAAGTCACTGTAATTAGGGTCTTTAATCCTTTAGTGGATCTCGAGATATCCTTATAAGCTTGGATTCTTTGGATTAATTATGAAATTAATTTTCGGTTCCAAAATTAATTATACTTAAAACTCTTCATTTTTTTTCTAAGAATATATTATGAGGACTGAACCCAACTAAATAATGTTTTTTTTTTATCCATATGAATCATAGACAAGTATCAGAAATTTATAACAATTTACACATCTGTTTAATTAATTAAGCTAGATTCCTTGCTATCCAAAGAAATAATGTCTATCTTAAACGCGGATGATTCTAACTTTTTAACGGTTAAAGGGTTTGATTGGATGAGAGGGTTGGTGGTGTTGGAATCTAATTCCCTATCTGTTTTGACAGGTTCCTGCTTTTTTGCTCATTTTCATGCCAAAAGCTTACCACTTAATTTTGCGAAATTTTAGTTGTAAAGGGCACCAAATTGCAGCCTTAATCCTGCATGTTGTCTGATGTGTGTGTGTGTAGAGGCCACGCAGAAAAGGAGAGAGAAATAGTGGTAGAAACTACAAAGGGAGCCATGCACGTGCATGAGAAATACAGATCAGAAAAGAAGATGAGAGTGGGACCTATGGACATGGTTAGCTCTATTGCATGACTAAACGCATCACAGTCAAGTGGGGGCGTCAAAAAGCAAAGCATAGCTAGGTGGTTTCCCCACACAAAGACTGCAACAAAGGAAAGGGTACTACGTACCACTCTTCCATGTATGTGCCACACTTTTCTGGCCTCATGGCCCAATCATTTAAATTATCTAATGCAGTAATAGTCGCCACCATTTGCTTATTCATTTGATTTGATCACTCACCACTCAACCATGCAGATATTTCATATATAATATATAATTGCACATGCATCCATCTGATCATTAATTAGATTCCCATACCATACCTATTTAATTTTAGGAAATAGTGGGAGGGCAAGAAATTGCAGTTGAAATGCAAGCAATACAGTTTGATTAATTGTGAGTTTATTTCGGATCATGTAATTAAGCAAGAAATTAAATTACCTCTTTTTCTCTTAAATGACTGTCTATCAAATTAATCCATACCCTCTATTAGTACCTTTCTTTTCCACGTGCTTCCTTGTGGCTCTTGACCGGTTTGTTCATAGAAAACAATGATCATATTTTCTCTAAAAAATTAAAATGTATTTACAAATGGTTTGTCATTAAGCTTGTCTTCGTCTTTGACTCTTTGTTGATATAGACATTATATAACAGAAAATGATGAACTAATAATATAAACATTATGAATCTATATATGTTAGAGTGATATGATAAGCGTCTACATCATTTGTGGATGTATTGAGGTGGAAAGAGGACAGACATATGAAGAAAAGAAAAAAGCAAAAATGGAGAGAGAAAGTAATAGATATAATAAGAAATATAATAAAAATGGAAGAGAGAGAAATGAAGAAAATGTGATGAAAATGAGATTAAAGAAAGAAAAAAAATGAGTGCATGATTATAATTTTTCTTCATATTAAATATTAATATTTTGATTTGTTATACTAACATGCAGATAATGTTGGCAGTATAGAAAACTAATAAATATATCAATAGTACTAAAATGTATTTTGGTATTGATGTAAATTCATAATACCTATATTAATGGGTGTTAACTAATTAAACAATACTTCGTTGGTAAATAGAAATTTATTTTGTAGTATTTGGAATTCAACGAAGGGAAGGAGCGCTTCATTGCAAAAAGCTAGCTAAATTGGAAATTCTAGAACTTCTGGTGTGTTTAGAAATTTGTTTGGGATCTTGTAAACGATCGAACTTCCCATTTTGCAAAGCAGCAAACATAGAAAGAATGTAGGAGATGAATTAGCGTTTAATTGAATTCCAAACACATACTATATCTATACAACAACAATAGTTTTATCCCAATAGGTGATCTAGAATCTCTATACTAAAAAAAGAGTTTTAATATCATATATTGTGTAAAAAAATTATAATATCAATCAATCTTAAATTATTTGTAGTATGAATTTTAAGGTAGTTTATTACAAAAGTTAATAAACTTATATATCATATATACCGATTTATAATTGTAATGACAGTGTTAAAGACAAATAAACGTGCTCTTAAGTTGATTGGTATGTACTTTGTCCAGAAGTATATAATTTCTCCTGCTGCTATCTAAAGTTGTAGATTTATTATAATATTTCTTTTTTTATGATTTATCAACTTATTTTTCCTTTCTTTCGTGATTTTCCTTCACGAAAATAAGTTGAAGTAATTAAACCAGTTGTGCAGCCCAAATTGGAACCTCCACTGCAGTGACTGCACTGCTGTTGAAGTTTTATATCTAGGGAAATTCTTTTTGTACCGTCTTTTTTTTTATCTTCGTAGTCTTTCCTTTTTTTTTCTTTGAAAAAATAGTTTTTGGAATTTTCTGTACATTCTGGAACCTAAAATTAATTTCCAGAATGTAAAAAAAAAAATGAAGAGAAAAAAGTAAAGTGCAAATAAAATTATCCTTATATCTTTTTTTTTTCCTCCAAATTATCCTTATATCTAAATTCAATGACGATGACAAACTTATAAGCTAGTAAGGACCAGATCCACATACAAACAAGTAATTGTTGTTCAAAGGATTTGTGAGCCCACTTCAAACAAACGCATGGGCCACGGGCTACACCTGTACGATTCCCGTAACCATTTTTATTGACCCGGCCCGTACGAAGTAGGGTACACTGTACACATTTGGCTTATAGGGACCCGAGTTACAAGTAGTTGTAACTTGTAATGTAATGATGAAGTTGTCAATTAAACTCTTAAAATTATGAGAAACATTTTGACATTTTCTTTTATTTTTTTGGTTTAGTATAGTTTTGTTCAATAAGTTTTTAGTTAAATTAATTTCCAATATAATTATCATATAACTCACTTTTTGAAAATATTTAGAAAATAGAAACATTTAAATACTTCTATAGTATTAATTGAACGTTTATTATATAAGATTGATATTAATTAGTATTGATAAATGACAAGAGTACAGACAGAGGATACAAGGATAAATATATAAATTTCATTTATATCCAGTATCAATGTAAAACTTTTTACATAGTTATTTAATATGAATTTACCATGATGAATTCTCATTAGGTGTTTGTGTAAACAAAATTATTCTGACAATGCATAAAAATTAATTTTTTAATAAATTTTGTTAAAAAAAATAAAAACAAACATATGTATGACATGTGGAAGTGAATTTATTTTTATTTTTATAATTAATGTTAAGGGCATTTAGTACAAGAAAAGTTTTTTCATGTCCGAAAATCATAATTATTGAAAATGATGAATCCTGGGAACCATGATTTATAGGAATGACTAAAATCTATTTGGTTGATTATAAATATTCCAGACATATTTGTATAAGTTTCCTAGAGAATAACGTGGTATTTTAACCAAAAACTTTAATTATTTATCACATTAAATTATTTAATATGAGTAATGTTATATTTTTATTGTAGTAAAACTTTTATTTTAACTCAGGAAAGTTAGATTCTTACATCTTCCATGAGAACAATTTTGTGGGAAACATAACTAAAAAACATTCTAGGAAAATATTATTATTTTTTTTTATAGTAATCCAAACATTTTCAACCTCAAATTTTTGAAAAATTAAAAATTTCAAAATATAAGGATTAGAAGAGGAAGGGATTGAAGGATATTTGGGATCAATCATATTCAGGACCGACCCAACATATTTAGGCCTAAAAACAACTTTTAGGTGAGGCATTTTTAAAATCAATAACAATATTTGTTTGACAAAAAAAAAACTAATAACAATATTTCATGGGATAAATTTGATGAAAATTGATATATTAAGAAACAACCTAGACCGATCTAAAAACCTGTTATAAAATCCATATTTTGTACTAGTGTTTTTATCCGCCTGTTGAATTTCGAGCTCCCTACCCATTAACAAAAAGAGCAACACTAGAGAGCAAGGTATGTTTGAGGAAATGCTTCTTTTGAAAGAGAAGATCCATTTTTACAGAGAAGAGTGTTTCCACAAAATGATATATATGCACTTGGAAAGAAAAGGTTTGGATTCGATTGGATAAAGGAACGGAATGAATATAGCATACAGTAGCATACTGTGTGTTTAGGAGCATAGGTTTATGAGTTATGACCACGAAGTGAAGTTATTAAACCATAGAATTAGCGGCTTCTTTTGTTTTTATTATTTTCGTTAGAAAATTTTAGATTGAAAATTGGGAGGGAGACAAGCAAAAATTAAATTGTTAAAGTGCATTTTGGTCGTTTTAGTTTATTTTGGGGGAAAATAATTTATTTTTATCAATCTAAGGAGGGAGATTTTTTAAAAATAATAATTACTTTTCCAAAAATACTCCAACCAAACATGTTCTAAGTTTATGTTAAACTATTATTTATTTATTTTGATATTTAATAAATTAAAAAATATTTATTAAAAAAAAATACTCTCCTCTTAAATTCAACTCTAGACGTATACTAAAGATGGATATTCAAAATCTTTGGGCAACGTTGTACGGTAAATGAAAATATTATCTTACATTACAGGTATATTAAAAAAAATTCTAAACATATTTAATTTTACCAAAATAAAATAAATTTTCACGTGTCTTTTAAAAATTGACCTGGGCCTGGGGAAACATCAATAAAAACTAAATTGACCAGAAAAAATTCAAAAAAGTAATAAAACAACAGAGAATACGTGTCTGTGAAACTTTGTAATTGTATGGTTATAGATAGAATAGACCAAAAAAGTCAGAAAGAAATATTTTGGCCAAGAAACATAGGATAGCTCCAAAAACAGAAATCTTCAAAGCCAAAAATAAATAAATAAGATAACACTGGTTGGTCCATGTCATCTTATTAATTTTTTATATCTATGAAAATTAAATAATTACATATATGGAAAATGACACTTTGCTTTCAAATTTCCCATCTCAAAAACAAAATCAATTTCATTTGTTTTTATAGTCTGCAAAAAGAATTATTTTATGAGTGGGGCCATGCATAAAAGGGTGACAGTAAGCCAGTAACATACGCCAGGTTGACAAGGATATATCAAGTTATATATATACTAACAATTAATTTTAAAGAAAAAAATAAAAATAAAAAAAGACACCAATCTGATTACAATAAACTGAAAGACATAAACCCATTTCAGTGATGGACCATGCGGAATTCAAAGTTGCATGTTGGAAGTTTTAGCCTTATAATAACATTTAAATAAGTCTCTTAATAATTAAGAACCATGTCCAGAAGTACTAAAAAAATCAAAGAAGGGTTGGTTTAGTGGGGAAGCATGAGCATCATAATCTTCATTGATATCAGGAGAAGCCGCAGCAGAAGGTGTATCAGTGGAACTATCAGCAGAAACTGAAGCCAGACAAGACACCTTGTCTGTTGTTGTTTTCCCTTCCAAAATGCCAGTTGGGTGCAGAGGAAAAAGATCCAACGTTTCTTGGTTACTGTAGCTCAAGTTACAATCCGAGATTCTCTGCTGCTGCATGCCTTCGTATACCAGCGGGCCATTATTCATCATGCCTGTGGCTGTGGTCACAACTTTCTCAGATGGACTCATCCTAAATCCTACGGGTACAAGCACCTTTGGATGTGGGGGATAATACCCAATTTCACTCTGTGCCTGAGGTATGCAATATGGGGCACATATGGCTGAAAACCAAAAACTTTCATTTACCAAGGTTATATAATGCTACTAATAAGGTTTTAAAATTAATAAATAAGTAAAGAAAAAGAGATGTAACAGTTTGAATTCTGAATCTTTCAAAAAAAAAAAAAAGTTTGAATTCTGAAAAGAAGAATTATACTATATGTCTAAGTATACTGATGAAAAAATACTTTTGCAAAACAACAAAAGAAAAAAAACAGAAAAGGAAAAGAAACAGCTGTCCCTCTATCATGATTTGGCTACGCAAAAGAGGAGACAGTGACTTTTAATTTTATTTGAGTTGATTCTTAAGAAATAGAAAGGCCCACAGAACACGTAAATCAATTAATACAATATTATTCTAATTTAAATATTTAAAGAAAAAAATTTATTACTCAGTTTGAACAATATTTCTCTTACTCGTGATCTTGTATAAAAAAAAATACTAGTAGAAAGGAAAATTCTTGGTTTTATGAGATATTTTACTTTTGCTCCACCTAACACACATACCAAGCACATTTGCATGAAGAGACGAATTGGTGATTCAATAATCAAACAGTATTTAATCAATTAAAACCCAGAAGATAGAAAGAAATTGATGAAGGCATTTTTTTATCCATAAAAATCAAAAACAAGTACAAAAAAATTTATAATATTCACACACTTTGTTTAACCAATTAAGCTAGACTTATTTGGTGTGAAGATATAAACAATTTAAAAAAAATGAATGTATATAATTTGCATGATATATATGCTGTAATTAATTCATCAAATAGAGTAAGGCAATAGGGCAAATAATAATGAATGAGTGTTGAAAAAGGAATGAACGAACCATTTGGGCAAATAGGCGGAGAAAAAAATGGGTGAGGCATATGAAGAAAGCGATTGTAGTAAGCGATTGATTCTTGCTTCTGCTTCTGTCTCTGCCTGGCTTTGTGATTCTGAAACCAGTAGAAGACATTCTTTCCTTCGATGTGACCATACGCCCTAAGCCTAGCAGTTATCTGCTGTATCTCCTCAGCACTCGGAGTCTTTATTCCCTGCTTATACAGGTTCTCTAGCATGCTTATTTGCTCTTTTGTAGGGTTCCACCGCGAACTACCTCCAACCCCAACCCCAACCCCAACCCCGCCATTACTATTATTACTATTACTCCCTCCCATTTCCAACTCCTCATCATTCCCACTCTCCATCACACTAATACTATCAATGCCAATGGGCTTTTGTTTTGGGTTGATTTGATTTGATTATTAATTAATACTACTAGTACCACTACATAATGCTCTTATTCTCATGGCTTGTGAAGCACTCTTTTTATAGAGATAGAGTAGGTAGGGGAGAAACAAAATGGTTGAGAGTTGAAAGAGAGAGAGAGGGGATTAACATGCGTATTGTTTTTGGTGCAGAACATCTCTGAAAACATGGCGGTTAGCGGCGCAGAGAGAGGCTTAGGTTTCGTCGTCTTCGTTCCAAGACGTGTAGAATTTTTACTACGACAAGACAATAATTGCCCAAATGGCCCCCCTTTCGTGCCATTGATTTTGGTGCATACACAGTGGTTTTAACGACGCTGTTTAAGATTAACGTTGATTTTCTACTACTACTACTTACCTCTCTCTCTCTCTTTTTCCTAAGCCCATAATAGTCTTGTATCTCGGGAATGACAGAGAGAAGAGAGAGAGGAACGTAACGTAGGTTACTCCATTGAAGGAAAGGAAGGGCATAAAAGTCATTATGGGAAAAAGACAGCCGGTTGGGTTGTAAGGTGTAGGTGAAGGCTAGGCTTTGGGAATTGAAGTGAGAGCAGATAGGCTCAGAGGAGAGAGAGATCATTGAATCAATGAATGAGGTTGAAACGTCTAGCTTTGCTAGCTAGGCAAAGCCTCACTCAGAATACGAGTATGAATGTGACTCTGAACTTCCAATGTTTTAGTCGTTACATTACAATATTACATGATCTTTAATTATTCTAAAAACATGTGTGTTCTCATTTCTCATGCCTTGTTTGCCACTGTGTGTTCTCATGGCTTTATTTGTCTGCTAGAGTGGCCCAATTGGACCACCCTTCTTCACGTTTCAATTTGTAACATGCCCAACCAGTTGTGGTCCAATTTCATCTACTACATTCTTTTTTCTTTTTTTTTTCTCCCCTGCAATTGGCATGATTGTGATTTGGACCCCCCAAGAGGGAAAAAAATGTCATGCATATGACTAACGTAATTCCTCCTTTCTAAATTATATGATATTTTAGAGAAAAAAATTTATTCTAAAATAGATGACATTTTATAAAATTAATGTTGCATTAAATATTTTTTTTCAAGACTATTCTTAATTACTCCATCCGTTCCAGTTTATATGACGTTTAAGGTTTTGGCACAGGTATTAAGAAATGCAATTAATTTGTTAAATTTCCTAGAAAATATTAAGTAACTTTCTAGTATACCCTTTATCTCTCTAATTAATTACTCATTATATACTACTTCCACTAAGTATTTATTAAGGGTAATCTTGGAAAAAGATATTTAATGCAGCATTGGGTTTGTAAAACGTCATATATTTTGGAACAAATTTTTTTCTCTAAAACGTCATATAATCTGGAACGGAGGGAGTAATACTTAGTAGGAGTAATGTAGTATGAGTAATTAATTAGAGAGATAAAGGATATATTAGAAAATTACCTAATATTTTTTAAAAAATTCAATAAATTAATTATATTTCTTAATATCTGTGCCAAAATTTTAAACGTGATATAAATTAAAATGGAGGGAGTATATAGTTAAATATTAGTTTACATTGGGTAGTCGAGGATAACAGTTCTGGCGTGACTAGTTTTTTTGTCATGTTGCATGTTCCAGCTAGGAGTAATAGTGGTTGATTAGCTGTTTATGTGTTTGATTTCCACTGTAACAACGCATTCAACATGATTACAGTGGGCACACCGTATTGCTTTCCAGCAGCACTGTTCTTTTTCCCATAAAAAAACAAGCAAAAATATATCAAATATAATTTGAATTACTAGTAGTTTACATATGTGGCGAAATAGAACTAGTGCAGGAAAACTAAAAAGTACTCGTACAGCGTGGAAAATAACAGAAACTAGTACAAAAGAAACATCAAGTGGATGAACCTTCTAATATGTCAACATGTATATATATCCTTTCTCAACCTTCAGAAAAGAAAGTGAAACTACTGGCGAATTCAAATTAGAAGTTATACACATGAAGAAACGAATATAAATGAGACACTAGTAATACACTCTAACTTTTTAAAAAAGGGTTCTTTTTACCATATATATTTAAATTAGAAGTTAGTCAAGCTTCTTTTCTAATAAATTTTTTTGCTTATAAAAAAAACTACACTCTATAACATTCATGTTTTTAAGAAATTTTCTCTCCTTAGTTGAAATTTATGTGATTTTCGCTAATTTGAAAATCAAACCCATTAAATAGAGAATGTAATTCAGTAAAATCCACGTGAATTTCACTCAATAAAAAGGTATTACTACTACATATTTACGTTGCATTATTCTTTTATGAGTCTGACGGTGTCAAAGAAATATCCACGTACGTTTAAGAATCGATATATTACCCGTATGTCAAAATCAACAGAAGAGAAAGAACGGGTCTTATCAAAGTTCTGGGATCAGTATCTTTTTTATTGAAGTTGATGACAAAAAGTTAGATTTGGAATATTTTACTAACATGCTACTACACTCTACAGTGTTACTACTGCTATTTCTCATTTTTAGTTAAGACATGTCATTCCTTAATTTCCTTAATTATAATAACTAGAGTCTCTAGTTATTATAGTCTAATTATTAAACATTGTACTATATTATAATAATACCACAGTCACTGGCGGCCATGAATGGTTCTATATATAATCTCAAAAGGCAAGAGCCAAGAGGTCTACCTTGGAAAAGGTAATTTGCGTAAGATTTGATTTTATATATTTGGCCGAATGTTCTTATTGCAAGATAAGTGAGGTAAAAAGGTTGAAAACCAAATCCTTAAAAGAAGGAAAACGAAAAGAAGAACAAGGCTGCAGACACCATGATATCCATCCAAAGCACAAAAAGTAGGAGAAGAAACCTAGATGTAACCAGATAAAGGGGTTCAAAGCTTGAAAGAATGCAACGGGTCGTGAAGGGTGGTGCATGTGACGCGAAGAAGATGCGTGCTCAGATAGATATAGATTACTCGAATTAAGCTGGCACTGGCCTTGGCGCATGCAGATAACGCAAACACCAAGTTGATATTGGACGTATGCGCCATAAATGTCCCTGCTGCTGAGTGCTGACTCCTACTAGCATTAGCATATATACGGTCAACCAAAATATATAGGGAGTAAAAGTGGACCTGATAGGTGGGGTGAGGTGAGGTGAGGTGAGTGAGTGCTCATGCAATTCAATTCCTGCAAAATGACTGGCTTTTGCGCTGACTATATTGTTGTAGTAGTATGTGCTCACTGCGACCTCTGACTATATTCACTTTTGCACTTATCATATACTACTCCATACATACTGGTGTAAATACTACTAACAAAGATACTAGTACATTAGTTTCAAAAAAAAAAAAAGATACTAGTACATTGAATACTTTCAACTATAAATAAAAGGATGTTTCTAAATAATTAAAATGAGAAAGTATTCATTGTAAAATTTAAAGGAAAGTACAAAAAAAATATGGACAATGTAATTTTTTGTTTTCTAATAAAATTCTTTCTCTTTTTAGTTTCTTAACCAATATCCTAAGGATAAGGAATTAAAAGAAAAAATATTTTTATTGAAAGATGAAAAATTGTGCTGGTCATTTTTTTTTTATGTTCTCCTATGAATTTTAAACTAAATATTTTTTCATTTTAATTTCTTAACTAGTGTGTTAGCAAGACCCATAAAATTAGTCAAATACTAACCAGTGTTTTAAGGACACTAATTAAGGAACTACTAAAAAGAAAAAAAAAATTATTGAGATGTACAAAGAACATTGGTCAGCAAGACCCATAAAATTAAAGAGTGACTATTATCATCTCATTTAAAAAAAAAAACATAGGTATTTCACATATTATAGTACTATGAGAAACAATCTTGTTTAAGGATCATTCTACGTAGCAAATTTTTTTTCTAAATATTTAATATAACTACATATTTAAAATTTAAACTCAAAATCACTTGCTAATAATTAAATTTTTTATTTTTCTGAATTATTAGTCTGATGATAAGAGTGACAACAAATGTTATTGTAAAGATAATTAAATTATTAGAAAACTATTATTCTATTATAAAATATTTTTCATTTGTTACTATTATTAGTTTGAAAATAATTAATGTTCTATTCATTCTTTAAAATAATTATTAAAAAAAGGAGTGCACATTTTGTATTTAATATTCTCTTCTTATATGCTAATTACAGTAGTTTCAAAATGACTATATTGATTAACAATAGTTTCGTTCAGATAGAGAGGAAATTATTAATTTGATTTTTCAGATGAAAGATGAAATATGATTATATAATTATTTAAAAATTTTAGTTTTATGAATATGGTTATGCGTAAGTAGTGATTTTGTTTGTTCCTGTACGTCGTGATGTGCAGAGAAAGGAAGAAGATGAGTAGAGAAATGCCGCCACGTCTGACTGGCATGCAGCGTGGCCTCGTGAAATGAGGAAGGCCTTTGAATTTGAAGAGAATTGAAGCGCCAATCCCTTCGTTCGCGGTGTTCTGCTGCTTTTGGCCACGGAATTCGATGCAGATTGGTGAACCATGCATGCTCACATTTGATTATGTGAATGCCAATTCAAGGTACACAAACAATAATGCAGTAGTAATTCAAGATACTACTATCATGCATTGCTGATTGCTCAGTTCTCACAAGGATTGGATTTGGGTCCTCAGAAGGATTAGATGACATGTGAAAATAAAATGTCTTATTTTATTTTTTTTAAAAATTAATTTTAAAACAATTATTTTAGTAGTAGTAGTTTTTTTTTATAATTTTATCTTTTAAAATAAATCTGACTGGCCATATTTAGTAGTGTTCTCCCCTTTCAATCAGATTTTTTTTGTTTTGTTTAAGGAGATCGAGTTCAGCACCATTCAAACCAACGAATTGTTAGTATCTTTTAAAATGATTTGTATCATTATTTAATGATTTAATGATCGATGATGTGATATAAATTTAGATATGTTAGGCTAATGATCATTTGAATTTTCAAATGATTTATGATGTAATATATTTGAATATATATATATATATATATATATATATATATATATTAGCAGTAAATAGTGATAAAAATATTATTTTTTAAGATTTATAAAAAAAAACTAATAAAAAATTATAATGACTAAAATCACATTTTGTTGAATTTAAAAATAAATAACATATTTAACCTTCATATTTTAAAAATCAGCATCATAACTTGGGAGCCTTACACCCTGTCACGAAAAGAAATCTTATGTGATATAAAAAAAATCTTATCATCTTATGTGGAGAAACACCATCTCCACCGTTTAACAGTTTTGGCAGCGAAGGTGTATGCGAAGCGGGGGGATTCTCTCTCGGCCATTCTTTCTAGTTTCTACACACTCTCTGTTAGTATGTGTAGCCTAACTGTTGTTTGGTTGATAAGGACAAAATATGTTCTATATATCTCGACTGCTGATTTGTTAAATTAAATAATGATATGTAGATAGTTTTAAAAATTTTCACAACATATTACACTGTTTGATTTTATGAACTTGATAGATATAAAAAAATCCAAATTTTACCCTAAAAATAAATTTAAGAAGTCAAATGCTCACCACTGTCCTAAGGGCACCATTAGTTAAGAAACTAAAAGAAGAAATATTTTTATTGGAATGCACAAAATTACACTGTCCTTAATTTTTTTTTTTGTTGTCACCTATGATGTTTACAATAAATACTTTATCCTTTCAATTTCTTAACCAGTGCTGACACTTGTTAGCAAGACCCATTTAAGAAATGCTAACGACACTTTTTTACATTCTCTTTCTAACACTCATTGTGATTGACTGAAATTTGTTGAAAATCACAAATTTTGATGATTTCACTTCTCATTCAACGATTCACTATCCTGAACTATAAGTAAGATCGGTCAAAATTAGTAATTTCTAATAAATTTCAGTCAAACATAAACAATATAAGAAAAAGTGTCGCAAGCATTTCTCAATAAATTTGAGAAATTTTTTAAAAGCAAGTTGATTCACTCAACTCATGATATGTGGAAAGTTGAATTGGACCAATAATTTCATAGTGGACAACAATTCCAAGACATAACCCATTTCAAATTAGTTTGACCCATAAAGGATCTATAGCCCAGTTCCCACTTTGAATTGATTCTCCTTTCTTGACCCAAAAAAGGATAATCTTCTTCTTAGTAAAACCTTCTGAGATTATCTCCTGGTGTTAAATCCCAACCCTCTTTCTATATTTAAGTCCTGGTGTTAGATTTCAAAATTAAACTCCACATTGTATATTTAAAATATTCAATCCTCCTTTCACTCAAAACAATATACACCGGAAAAATCTCCTTTACAACAATATAGATTCAATTCAATATTCACATTTTATGATGCCAAAACATAGTGTAATATGAGAAAAAAGATCAAGCACTCAATGTAAAATAATTTTACACTATCATTCAATTACAAATCGATAAGTTTTACAATAACAATTATCTTAAAAGTCATACCAACAGTTATTTATGATTGGATAACAAGTGCATGGTCATTAAACTCGTTATATTGATAAATTAAAAATGTAATATTTAAACAAAACAAAGCAATTAAACACTTATCGTATAATACTTCGTTAAAAAATGTTATAAAAGAATAAATTACTTCAAAAATGTTAAAACTAAAATAACATACTAACAATTTATTATAAAAGAATAAATTATTTCAAGAATAAATTAGCTCTGAGTAACATATTAGCCCTAATAAAAGAATCAAAAAAGTATAATTAAACCGTTACAACAGAACTAAAATACTTTTTAAAAAAAAAAGTTGACAAAATAATAACTATTAGCAAATCACTTAGAGCGTATGTCTGTTAATTTTGATTGTCATTCCGAACTATTTGATACGCCCAGTGCCCACTTAAGTAGTTTACTAAACCATTTAATTAAGTTTCTTTGGATAGCCTTTGAGTGCGACTTCCGTCTATGTAGGCTACTTTACTTTGGGCTACAAAGCCCGTTTATTTTGGGGCACAAAAGATGATCAAATTATCATTATCAAAGGACTATTTAGCGTTTTTAAGTTATGATTGTATCTGACAATCATAATATTAGGCTTCACACGGCGCTTTCAACTCTTCAAATGGGAGACCAAACTTCATGAACACATCTAAGCAAATATGGAAACGTAACAATCAATATGAGCAAACTTATAACACTGTTCAAGTAGAAACATTAAAAAAACGACAAAAGTAAACTAAACAATCCCAATTACAACATAATGACATGACACGTTATATCTAAACTTGTAAAAGGGTCTTGGCAAAATCAAGAACAACCCATGACAATTGTTCTGCTTAATCGACTTCCTCAATTTTGGGTCCAGCACCGCTTCCACTGCCAGCAGCAGGACCATCCTCATCCATGGCTCCACCTGCATCACCACCAGCACCCTGGTACATCCTAGCTATGATGGGGTTGCAAATGCTCTCCAACTCCTTCATCTTGTCTTCAAACTCGTCAGCCTCAGCAAGTTGGTTTCCATCGAGCCATTGGATAGCCTGCTCAATCGCATCTTCAATTTTCTTCTTATCATCTGCAGACAGCTTGGAAGCAATCTTGTCGTCTTTGATTGTGTTCCTCATGTTATAGGCATAATTCTCCAATGCATTTTTGGCCTCTACTTTCTTCTTATGCTCCTCGTCCTCAGCCTTGTATTTCTCAGCTTCCTGCACCATCTTCTCAATCTCTTCCTTGGAAAGCCTGCCCTTGTCGTTGGTAATTGTAATCTTATTCTTCTGTCCAGTGGTTTTGTCCTCCGCAGACACGTTCAAAATACCATTGGCATCAATATCAAAACAGACATTGATCTGAGGAACACCCCTAGGAGCAGGAGGAATTCCAGACAACTCGAATTTGCCTAGCAAATTGTTGTCACGAGTCCTCGTACGTTCACCTTCATAGACCTGAATCAACACACCGGGCTGGTTGTCGGAGTAGGTTGAAAACACCTGTTCCTTCTTGGTGGGAATGGTTGTGTTTCTGGGAATCAACACAGTCATGACTCCTCCTGCAGTCTCCAAACCAAGGGAGAGAGGAGTAACATCCAACAACAGAAGATCCTGCACTTTCTCATTACCCTCACCACTGAGAATAGCAGCCTGCACAGCAGCACCATAGGCAACAGCTTCATCTGGGTTAATGCTTTTGCAAAGCTCCTTCCCATTGAAGAAGTCCTGCAACAACTGTTGAACCTTGGGGATCCTGGTAGAACCACCGACAAGAACAACATCATGGACGGTGCTTTTATCCATCTTGGCATCACGCAAACACTTCTCCACGGGCTCCATGCACTTCCTGAATAGATCCATGTTAAGCTCTTCAAACCTGGCACGGGTGATGGTTGTGTAGAAGTCAATACCCTCATACAAGGAATCAATCTCAATGGTGGTTTGAGCGGTGGAAGAGAGAGTCCTCTTGGCCCTCTCACATGCGGTTCTCAACCTCCTCAATGCTCTGGCATTTCCACTAATATCCTTCTTGTTCTTCCTCTTGAATTCCTGAACAAAATGGTTCACCATTCTGTTATCAAAATCTTCACCTCCCAAGTGAGTATCACCAGCGGTGGCCTTCACCTCGAAAATACCTTCCTCAATGGTGAGAAGAGAGACATCAAAAGTCCCACCACCGAGATCGAAAATGAGAACGTTCTTCTCTCCAGAGCTGGTGGCCTTTTTGTCAAGCCCGTAAGCAATGGCGGCAGCAGTAGGCTCGTTGATAATACGCATCACATTGAGCCCAGAAATGACACCAGCGTCCTTGGTGGCTTGACGCTGTGAGTCGTTGAAGTAAGCAGGGACAGTAACCACCGCATTCTTTATCGTGGATCCTAGATACGCCTCCGCAATCTCCTTCATCTTCATAAGAACCATGGAAGATATCTCTTCCGCGGAAAACTGCTTCTCCTCCCCCTTGTAATTCACCACAATCATAGGCTTGTCAGCAGGGCCAGCAATCACCTTGAATGGCCACAATTTCATGTCACCTTGTACTGATGCATCGGTAAAACGCCTTCCAATCAAACGCTTAGCATCTGCACGCGCCAAATTAAACCAACACAATCACCAAACGGTTCACAATATAATCGCATGATCAAGGATGCTTTCGCACTGATAATTTAATCAAGTATCCATTCAATAAATCTATCATGCAAAACATAAACAATTTAATTAATTTAATTGTTTAGCAACTGCATGCACCAAAAACGATTCGCAATCTAACTGCATAACCAAGGATTCTTTTGCACAGATAATTCAATTATCCCATAAATAATTCAATTAAGTACTTGTTCAATAAACTCTAGTTACAAAGAATTGAAAAGAAAATCACAACCTAATTAATAAACATCTCACAAAAACAACTGTATTATTTCACTACTCTGTTTTAATTTTTTTTTTCTGAAAATAAAAACGAAAACAGAATATTACTGGCTAGGGTTAGATTACAGAGAATTAAAGCTTTTGACTCGCGCTGAAGTAAATCACGATGTGCATAGAGTTATAAATTCACTGGAACAGAGGAAAATTGCAGAGAATCAAGGCTTTACAGTATGAGTTGAAAGTACTTACCAAAAACGGTGTTGGTTGGGTTCATTGCAACCTGGTTCTTCGCCGCATCGCCGATCAACCGTTCTGTGTCGGTGAAGGCCACGTAGGATGGGGTAGTTCTGTTACCCTGATCGTTGGCTATGATTTCAACACGATCGTGTTGCCACACACCAACGCAAGAGTAAGTGGTTCCCAAATCGATTCCGATCGCAGGACCCTCGCCTTTTCCAGCCATATTCTCTCGCAAATTTTTTCCCTAACGAAATTAGAACTTGGAATTTTAGAGATAGGAATCAAAACTTAAAGCAATTACTGAAACTGAATTGAGGAGTAGAGAGGGAGGGGGTGTATTTTAAAGAACGTATTCGAATTCTGGAAGGTTCGGTCCGTGTGCTGTGAACCGTTGGATCAGTTTTGGACGGTAGATATTTTGTTTCTTAATGGAATTGGAGTTGAGGAAAAAGCGAAGTGTTGCGTGGGGTGTGTGGGGTTTCTCCAACGTTCTCTAGGTGATTCGAGAATTTTCCCCGCGGTGGCGTGGCACGCGGTGGAACTCCACGCGCTTAAACTAACCGTTGACGAGGGCGGTCGCTTTTTATTTTATTTTTTTCGTATTGGATAGATTTTATTTGCGATTCTCCCGCGCCATTGGCTGAATTAAGTCATTAACGACGTCGTCCGTGCGCTTTAGATAACTGACCAATTGGATTTCACTAACGCCGTGTAAAGCGCGTTAGTGGTTTTTTCTTTTTTATCTGTTTCTCACCCGCTCAAAAAGCATGATTTGATTACTTGGAGCTGGAGGGGAAAAAGCATTTTTGTCGAAACAAATTTATCTTTTCAAAATGCACTTATTACTAATCAGTAATCAACTAATCACCCATATTTTTACGATCTTTTCCAATCCTCCTCTAATATGTTTTTTTTTTCCTTTAAAATTATTATATCTTTAACATATAAGATACGGAATAGCTTTTAATTTAATCTTTTAAGAATAAAAAATAATTTAATCTTTAAAGTAAAAAATACTGAGTAAAAAAAATCTACTCTTATCTTGTAAACATATAAGATAGCTTTTAATTAATCTTTCAAGAATAAAAAACAATATAATCTTTTAAAGTGAAAAATACCCAGTAAAAAAAATCTACTCTTATCTTGTAAACATATAAGATAGCTTTTAATTTAATCTTTTAAGAATAAAAAATAATTTAATCTATTAAAGTGAAAAATACTGAATAAAAAAAAATCTACTCTTATCTTGTAAATTAAAATACACAACTAAGAAAAGTCAACAATTTTTCTTTTCAAAATTCATTCATTACTTTCACTTTGTTCTTTACAATTTATTTCATCCTCCTCTAATACTTTTTTTTCTTAAAAATAATATTTTTTGTGTCTATACCATTGGTATTAAAATAATATATTTAACATACAAAATAGTCCAATCATAATGTTATTAGTCCAATCAACTAAAATATGTGACTAATTTTATTAGTCATGATTCTAAGAGAACATCCTAATTTAAATCATAAGATTTTTTTAGGAGAAAATCATGAGATTTAATTAATAGAACTTATGTGATTTTTTGTGAGGGTTTTAATAATTAATTTAATTAAAACTTAGATTCAATTGTAAAGGAGACAATGTAGAATTACACTGTAATGTTGAACAGTTGATCAAATGTTTCATAGAAATAATTATAATTAGTCATTATTAATTATAATTAAACTTATGTGAATTTTTTGATAAACTTTGACATTATTGACTTAAAATAATACTATTTTATTCAAATAATTATAATTAGGTCACTAACACATTCATTTATATTAATTTAAAACATTCAGAACAATATCTTTGAACTTTACTGTGAAAATGTGGTGGACTGCATCAATGATCGACACATCATGTAATGAGTTGGGTGGTATCATTCAAGGCTATTCTCACACACTTGATCTCTTTGAAAACTTTGTTGTAAAGTTTGTATGCCGACAAGTCAAGTTGTCCATTGTATTGCAAGGGTATCTAGATTTTATGCTTGTGAGTATGTTTTTCATTCAATGCCATCATGTATTCAATCTCTCATTTTGAATGAAATAATATGAGTGTTTTTCAGTAAAAAAAAAAAAAAAAATTTCATGGCTAAATAATTTTTTCACATAAAACTATGTCTTACACCTATTACTAAATACATTTTTTTTTTAATTCTCCTTTCCTAATAGTGCATAATGGTTGGAAATTTCATGGAATCCTAGGGAGGAAATTTTGCCTCCAAACTTCCTTGCCACAAAACCCTAAAATATACTTGCTCGTTAAGTTATCCATCATTATTTGTGCCAACTTTTTCAAAAGCTCTCCCTTATATTTGTTGACCAATACACTATCCTTTCCTCTTAAAGTTTTCTCATTTTTTTTCAAGAAAAACTTAAGGACCATATGCTTGGGGATTTTACAAATTGTCCACATGAAATGAAAACAAAAGCAATAACAATCTATGTTCTCACTACAAGAAAAAGTCAAATTTGCAGCGACTTTTTTTCAGCGACAATTGAGTTGTTGGCAAAGATAGACATTTGGCAGCGACATTTGATTGTCGTTGGGATAAGGTTCCCCTTTTGTCAAGAAGGCCAATATCGCGGAGAAAACTATACTTATCCCAACAACAAAATTTGTCACTGCAAAAAGTGCTTTTCTATGCCAACATGTTTGTTGTCGTTGGGAAAAATACTACTTAATGCCAACAATGTTCACTGTCGCTGCGAAAAATACTACTTAATGCCAACAATGTTCACAGTTACTGCAAAAAGTTGCTTTTTTATACCAACGCTCCTTTTGTCGCTAGAAAAAGTATTACTTAACGCCAACAACATTTATAGTCGCTGCAAAAAGTTGATTTTTTATGCCAACACACCTATTGTTGCTGGGGAAAAATGTTTTTTTATGCCAACGTGTCTGATGTCGCTGAGAAAAGGTGTTTTTCTATGCCAATGACATTTAATGTCGCTGCGAAAAGTTGATTTTCTATGCCAACGCATATGTCGCTGGGAAAACATGTTTTTCTATGCCACGTGACTGATGTCGCTGAGAAAAGGTGCTTTTTTATGCCAACGACGTTTAATGTCGTTGCGAAAATGCTAATTTTTTTTTTTGGGATAATATTAACCAATTCAAATTATATCCCATTAACATTATTTATTGTAAGAAAAACTAAAATACATTTTTACAGATAATCAACTTAATTAAGTGTTTTCTTACCACGTATATGTGAAAATTAATATTCTATCTATTTTAATGTATTAAATTAGCAAGTTTTTCCTAAATTGCACAAGTATTTTTAAATTTAAATAAAATTTCTATATAAAAAAATAAAAGAGAATTGTCTAGTTGTTTTTAAACTTAAATAAAAATGTGAATAAGAATAAAGTAAAGAGATAAGATTTTATTCATAAAGTGTGTCAAAATTTAAAAATTAAATTCAAATTAATATTGACTAAGAATCTTTGAATTGGTACAATGTGTCAAGATTTAAAATTTAAATCATATTAAAATTGAAAGAGTAAGAAAAACTATTACAAATGCTCTCATTCAAGATAAAGGATTTTTATTTATATTATAAGAATATATTATGTTTTGCTAAATTGTAATTTTGGTTCCCCTATAATTTTTAATCCCCAATTTTAGTCTCCCTATTTTTAAATCCGCAATTTTGGTCCCTCAATTTTTAAAATTACACAATTTTAGTCTCTCCGTTTATGTAGACTAGTGATGTGACAAGGTGGTTTATAATTTGAAAAAATATTGTAAAAATTGTAAACATAAGACTAGAACCTAGGCTTCTTTCTTTCTCCATCACTACATAAACCACTAAGTCATTTTACTTATTTGAATTATATTATAAACACTATATTATATATACATTGTTGTATGGGTTAATTTTTTTTAAATATTTATTTAATGTTAAATCTGAATTATAAACAATAAATATATCTAATAAATATAAAAATAAAAATATTTAATAGGCAAATTATAAAATTTATTATTGAATATATTTTTTATTCAAATTAGAGTAACCAAGATTTGTAAATGTAACTATAACACATTTTTATTGAGAAGAACAACATAATGCAAAATTTTATCCTAATTATATATCATTTTTATATTATTGTTTTTTTGAAGAAAATTTATCCTAATAGTTAAAAATAATCTTATATCCAAGGTCTGGGGTTCG
This sequence comes from Pueraria montana var. lobata, assembly GCA_026413185.1. Classification (NCBI taxonomy): domain Eukaryota; kingdom Viridiplantae; phylum Streptophyta; class Magnoliopsida; order Fabales; family Fabaceae; genus Pueraria; species Pueraria montana. The sequence goes on from CM048654.1 coordinate 11,385,317, forward strand.
ATCCCGGCTTGGACATGAAGTTGCAACTGAAGGTACCACTTTACTCCAAAATGGGCTGACCCGATGGGAGGAGGATTAGTTGGGTGCCAAATAAGAAGGCTCGGATGCCTCCTGGTTAAAAAAAAAACTTTATATCATAATATAAATTATTTATCATAAATATAAAATACAATTTATATGCTCAAAAGCACTTATTTATGGGAATTTTAATTATATTATAATTTATAAATTCAAAAGTAAGGATAAATTTTATCTAAAAAGATAACAAGTTATTTAAATTAAAGGAAAAGGTGGAATTTAAGAAAATAAATTAAATTTGTAACACTAATATATATTTATTGAAGTTTTTAATAAAAATATTTTTATTTATTCTATAATAATATATGCCAATTATTTTCGTAAAATGATAGGTCTCATATAGGAGTGTTCACGAGTACAGGTCACCCACAAACACCAATTGACCTAAATTGACCCAAACAATTTGGATTGGATATTTTGTGTAATTGGGTCGAACTCGATCCAACCCATTCAAACCTGTTGACGTTTGGGTTGGGCCACGAGTTTTGATTTATGAACCTGTTATTATTATTATTATTATTATTATTATTATTATTATTATTATTATTATTATTATACTGCTGTTTTTAATTATTAATATGTTTTTTTCAATAAATATTCAAACTTAAGTTAGAACTAAAGATGTTGAAAATGATAGAATGGAAGAGATAAAAAGTTAAGTTAAACAGTTCAGTTGACATTAAAAGCATAAGATGATATATGCTAGGAGCGTATTTGAATTTTGAAGATAATATATATTTAGTTATTTGAAATTGGTTTATGATATTCACAATTTTTATTTACTTTGAATATATATATTTGAAATTGGTTTTTTATATTTCGTTCTTATTACATGGGTTAATTATTTTTAACTATTAGAACTTTACCTTTGCTACATTTTATTAGGTTGATCTCTATTTAAAAGTGGATATCTTTTCATTAAAGATTTAAATTCTATTTTTAAAAGTGACCCAAAAAATTCTATTTTTTGAATTTCAACTCTTATTATAGAAAAAAAAAATTATAAGTTTTATTTCTTTAATTAATTTTATTTTGGCTTACTTGATTTTAGTTACTTATCTTATTTACCCTAGTTTATTTTTTCTACTTACTTTTCAAAGTTCATCTAATGTGTGATTTTGTATCCGACAGATTTTTTTTTACTTTACAAATAGTTATTGTGTTTTATTATTATCTTTATTTTTTATTTGAAATTAAATGATCATATTCCCTATATTATTCTGTTTTAGATTTCATTCCTAATTAATCTTATCTTATTACATTTCCACTAGATTTTGACCCGTGCATAAACAAAAGATTTTGAGTATTTTTATTTAGATTTTTTTATTTAACTGTGAAAATAGGCATAAACAAAAGAATATGACAATTTTTACTTGATTTTTTTTTTGTATCTAATTGCTTCATGAATTTTATCTTAAATGTGATTTGCTTTTGTTTAATAAAACTGAACAATTGAACAACATTTACTAATAATATATTTAAAATATGCAAAATCACAACAAAATAATACATCAAACATAATATTTAACATGTGCTTAAAAACATACATAATAAAATTGAACTATATATTTAACCTGTGTTATTCACTCAATGTAATTACCCTAAGTGTGAAAATAGGCATATACAATTGTCAAAGAGTGTGACAAATTTTACTTGAATTTTATTTTTTGTATCCAATTGACACCACAATTTCATCTAAAATGTGATTGCCTCTATTTAGTAAAAATTAACTATTGAACAATGTATACAGATAAAATGTTTGAAATATGCAAAACAACAACAAGATTAATATATCAAGCGTAGTATTTAACCCGTGTTATTCACCCAAAGTGATTTGCCCAAGTGTGAAAATAGGCATAAACAATTGCCAAAGAGTGTGACAAATTATACTTAATCTTATTACCTTTATTTAATAGAACTAGCCAACTAAGTAATATTTACTAAGAATATGTTTGAAATATATCACAATAGAATTAATACGTCAAATTAGTATTTAACCTATGCATAAACATAAATAATAAAATTGAACCGTATATTTAACCTTTGATATTCACTTAATGTAATTACCACAAGTGTGAAAATAGGATTAGACAATTGCCAAAGAGTGTGATGAACTTTGAATTTTATTTTTTTGTACCCAATTGACGCCACAATTTTATCTTAAAATATGATTGTCTTTATTTAATGGAAATGAACTATTGAGCAACGTATACTAAAAATATGGTTGAAATATGCAAAACCATAACAAGATTAATATACCATGCATAGTATTTAACCCAAATTTTTTTTAACTGAAAATAGACATAGAAAATTGTCAAAGAGTGTGACAAATTTAACCCATGCTTCTTCTTCTTTTTTTTTTTTTTTTTTTTACTGAAAATAGACACAGACAATTGTCACAGAATGTGACAAATTTTACTTGAATTTTATTTTTTGTATCCAACTAATGCCACAATTTTATCTTGAATGTTTTTGTCTTTATTTAATAGAAATGAACAATCGAGTAACATTTACTAAGAATATGTTTGAAATATGCAAAATCACAATAAGATTAATACATGAAGCATAGTATATCTCCCGTGTGTGTGTGTATATATATATTAATAGCACGGGACATACATAATAAAATTGAAGCGCAATATTTAACCCGTGCTATTCACCTAATATGATTTGCTTAAGTGTAAAAATAAGCATAGACTATTGTCAAAAAGTGTGCCAATTTTTACTTGAATTTTTGTTTGTTAGTATCTTTTTTTTGCTTCCATTGTTTGTATCTAATTGATGCCACAATTTTATTTTATATATAATAATTTTCTGTTTAAAAATATTTACATATAGACATCAATGTTAAGAGAAAAATTAAATTTACCTAGGTAAAAGAAAATATTCAATAATTTATGTAAGTGAGAAGATAATAAATAATGATTTATCTAAAAAATTGATTTTAGATTGTATTCAAATAGAAATTTAAATAAAAAATACATTATATTAAGATTATTATCATAACAATGAATTAAAAAAATAATTTCATCATAATAATTTAGAAGTTATTGTGGTTTCAAGTAAATTGTTCATTCCTGTGAGTTAAGTGTAAATTTTATTACTTGATTTCATAAAAAAATGTTCATTCCTATAAATTTTATTTTATACATAATTTCTATATTAATAAATTTACATATAGATATGAATTTATAAAATAAAATTTAGATTTAAAAATCTTTAATAATTTACATAAGCAGATAATAAATAAAAATGAATAATGAATTGTCCAAAAATTAACTTTAGACATTAATTTTACTAATATTTTACGTGTTTTACGGATACTTTATGTGTTAGATAAAATAAAACATTCAATAAATTAGTTAAGTCAAAAAATACATTCATATTAATTATTATATTGATAGATAATTTTAATTTAACCCTAATCATTTATATTTATATATATCAATGTATAAAAGAAAATATTAATATACATAGGTAAAGAAATTTTTTAATAATTTACATAAGTGAGAAGATAATAAATAAAAAATAATAATGATTTGCCTGAAAATTATTTTTTATGTTAGATAAAATAAGGTATTCAATAAATTAGTTAAGTCACATGATAGTAAAAAATAAAAAAATACATTTATCTTAAAATTATTATAATAATGAATTAAAAAGTCCAATTTCACTTTAATAATCTCGATGTTAATGTTGTTTTAGATAAATTGTTCATTCTTGGAAGTTAAGTGTAAATTTTCCTACTTGATTTTGAAAAAAAAATGTTTATTCCCATAACTTTTCTTTTATATATAATTTCTATATTAACTTGCATAAGTAAGAAGTTAATAAATAAGAAATAAACAATTATTTGTCTAAAAATTGGTTTTAGACATTAATTTTACACACACTTTCCATGTTAGATAAAATAAAACATTGAATAAATTATTTAATTTAGATGATAGTAAGCAAGAAAAGAAATACATTTTTATTAAAAAACATTATAATTATTATTAATTAAAAAAATAATTCCACTCTAATAATTTAGATGTTCATATGATTTCAAGTTCATTCACACGAGTTAAGTGAAAATTTTCTAACTTTATTTCACAAGAAAATGTTCATCCCATGAGTTTCATTTTATAAATAGATATTAATATTTTTATAAGCATAATTTCTATATTAATAATTTTACTTATAAAATAAAATATAGGTTTTCCTTATCAAAACAATTATATAAGATTTAAGAATAAATTTATCCTTATTCATTTTTTTAACATGAAATATTTAACAGATTTAAAAATTATGCATATAAGTTATTTTTAATTTATGCTGTAAAAAAAAAGTTATTTTTAATTTATCATTTAATTGATCCAATCAAACTTTGCATGAATAAAAAATATGTTCTTATTATTATGCTTAACGATTCAAATCAAAATTATGTGTATAGTATTTATAATTTATTTGCATTAATAGTTAAAATTGAATAAAAATCTACATGAATACAATGCTTATTTCAAGTAGATGAATTTTATTTTGATTATTTGAAATCAGAAATTGTTCTAAATTTTATTCAACAAAGATTGCGACTTTAATATTATTACAATCACTATTAATTGTAAAATAATTAAGTTTAAATTTTAGTTTACAATTCTATATATTATTTAAAACTTTCCATTAATAAATTGCTAATTTCATGTATAAATTACTGGTTTTTATATTTTTTGATTTAAAATTTTTAATTCCTAAGAAAAAACATAATTTTAAATCAGTTAAGGTTTTTTTATTTTATTTTAGAAAATACCTAATTTGTAGGAGCACTAAAATTTTACATGAATCCAATCCTTATTTCAAATAGATTTTTATTTTGATTATATCAAATTAGAAATTGTACTACATTTTATTCAATGAAGATTAGAAATTTAATATTATTTCAATCATTATTAATTACAGCAAGTTTAATTTTTAGTTTAAAATTCAATCATGTGGTTAAAACTTTCCATGAAATTTAGATTATCTGTAATTTAGATTATATCTAAGGATTTTAAGTTTTTAAAAATCCTTTTATTTTTTGTGATTTAAAATTTACAATTTCAAAGAAATAACCTAATTTTAATAAGATCAATGTTCTTTTTTTAAGAAAAGACCTGATATTACTATCCATGGAAAGTCAATATTATTTGTAAATTATTAAAATAAGTTTTTGTTTATAATTGAATTGATTAAAAATCACTTTCATTGAATAAAATAATTTTAATATTTTTTTTATTTAAATCATTAAAATTATAAGATATAACACAATTTTAAATTCCTTAATGTTGCATTATATTATAATAATAATAATTTATTATTATCCATAAGGATTCTAATAGCCAGAAAATATTTTAAAAATGATTTTAATATTTTCTGTTTTAAAACTTTCAATTTCAAACAAATAACCTAATTTTAAATTCGTTAAGGTTTCAAAGACGTGTCAATATTAGTTGTAGGATAATTAAATTATATTTTCTTTTATAATTGAATTGATTGAAAAACACTTTTCATGAACAAAATAATTTTAATATCTAATATACTTTTTTAAAAATCCAAGACACAACATAATTTTAAATTCCTTAAGGTTTCCTTTTTAGTTAATAACTTTAATTTAATATTTTCTTATTTAAATCTTAAAAATTCTAAGATATAACATAATTTTAAATTCCTTAAGATTCGTGGTTGAAATTCACACATTTTAAGGTTAATTTGCGCAATGCTATTTTTATACACATCTGTGTAATATAACCCATTATTTCAAATATAATTAAAACTATCACATCAAAAGTCCCCAAAATTGAATTAACATAAATACTGAAATTTGATGCCAAAATGAAAGATAATAATATTGTATTATAAAATATTCCAAGACAGAAGAAGTAATGTGTACATCAGAAGCAATTTGCAGGTCCAACTAATAGGGACCTCATCTATCCAAAATCTTTCTCCTAAAACAAAAGCTAATTTAGCCAAATCATGAGCAACTTTATCACCTTCTCTTTTTGTGAAAAGAAGGTCACTTCTACTAAAAGAAAAGCAATTTGCTACAATGCTTAAGAAATAGTCTCTCCTAGAGGATAGGTCACTGTTTTTGCATTGAAATAACCGGAGACAATTTGTTTCATACTGTAAAACAAAACTCCCCTGTAAGCTTGATAGCCCATCTATAACATAAGGCTTCCGCAATTTTTGGTTCATACACCATGTCCAAAACTTGTGTAGCAGACCCCAACACCTCTCCATTATGATTTTGAGCCGCCATCACCATGCCAGTACCCTTGTGTTTGTTTACTGATGCATCAAAATTTATTTTAATTTTTTACCCATGCTGGAACGTCTCCATAAGAAAGGTTGGGAGGCCTCTTTTGGTTCCTGCATTTTAACATTTAGCTTTCACATGAAATGTTATCTTGAATCAACAAATCTTAAAGAAATCACCTACAAAAAATTATTGAAAAATATAAAGAAAAACAAAAGTAAATAATGGGACAGAAAATTCATGACATTACATACTAAGGGATGACTTCCTCGAGGACCAGCCATCATCAACATCTAACATCTTCAAATCTTCATAATCTTTTCCATTATCAGTATCATCAACCATTTGGTAAAAATACCATTGTTATTAGGTACTATATCCTAATAATTATAAACAAATACATTAGCATGAATTTACATTTACATATTTCCAAAGTGTAACAAACCAATTATAGACAACTGATAAAAAAAAAACCTAATCATACTCAACCTTCATCACCCACACACTAATTTATAGATGTTAAAACTCCTCTAAAATAGGAAATTAAAAATAATTAAGGATCTAATTACAAAAGATATAAAACCGAAAATTAAATTGGATTTATGCACCTTTGATTTCGATGTTATAATTAAAAAGGATTTAAAACGGAAAAAAATAATTAATGAAAGATTAAAAGGGAAAATTTAAACTATTAGACTACAAAATATAAAGATAAAAATAAAGATCTTTATATATTTTGTCTAAATTAAACGTCCTTATATATGTTTATATTTATAGTAATGAAATTAATAGTATAATTTAAGAAATTAATAATAGAATAAAGTTAATTCTCGAAAATAATTATGATAATAATTAATTTCTATTATTTTTTTTGTTAATTTAATTATATTATAGTCATGAGTTAATATTTTATTTTATACTTATTTTGTTAATTTAATTATATATTTAAATTATATTAATGTTTATGTCCAAATTTTTATATTAGACTTATTATATTAAAATATTTTGATTACACCCATTTTATATATATTTCCTTTAGTTAAGTCATTTATATTGAAATACATTCAATTAATTGTTATATTAGTTAAGCCAAAATTTCGAGCAGGAAAATATTTTCTTTATGAGAATAACATAACATGAAAATACAAATATGTCCGTATTTTAGGCATGAAATTATTTCCTTTTCAGAATAAGCGGGAAAATATTTCCTTTATGAAAATAATATAACATGAAAATATAAATATGTCCTTATTTTAGGCGGAAAATTATTTTCTTTTAAGATGAAAAACTATTGCTTTTATATATATAAAGATGAGTTTAATGGTGATACTCTAACGGTGTAAAAAAGTTTTACACGATCATCCAATCACAAGTCACCGTTAGTGTGACTTTTAAGATAGTTTTGTAAAAAGTCAACAAACTTATTATATATAATAGATTGTGATTAGATGACGGTATAAAATTATTTTACATTGTCAGTGTATAATCATAAAGATTTTCTTTTCTGATATGTTTTTCCTTATTTTTTGCTGATCCAACGGTAAGGAATTTTAGACTGATCCAAGCTGTTAGATCTATGGCGTCACGTTGTACATGAGGCCATCTTGACTTGGTGGCCGCACTTCCCACTCCCCACTTCTCGTGAACGTGTTCATCACCGTTTTCTTTATGCTAATCGCTGATTTTAAACCTCCACGATATCTTTTATTTATATAATAACTCCATTATTTACCTTTTTCGCACCCCACTCATTAATCATAATCTCCTTCCGCCTTCTCTCGTATGCGTATGCGTTAGATGCAAATGTGTTGCCACGGGGCCATTGTTGATCACCGACGAACGCAGAGGAGCAGCGCCACCCACAACTGCCATCGGGAGTTACTGCTTCTACGATTGGAACGGAGACTCCTCTAACTTACAAACTCCATTTGTGAAAGGAACTAAGTCGGTGATTTTTTAAATGAGGGAAGGTGGGTTATACATAACAGGAGTTGTTTTAAATCAGTGATTTCTGAAATGATCTAAGTCAGTGATTTTTTAGACCTATTGATCTCTACTGTTGAGTTTTTTTTTTTCTTCTTCTTCTATCTTTTGCTCGTTTCAAATATTTTCACGATTATACTAACTTTTACTTCATTTCGGCAGACCAAAATCGATTCTATATCTTGGATTCCTTTGTATGGAAGTGGCGGTAGCAGATCGAATAACAATGTCATTGAACCCCCAACTTGGTATTACGATGCAGAGCTCATATCCTTGGAAAATTGGGAATACCAGATGAAGATTGAATGTTTACTTTGGATCCGTTGAGTATTGAATCTTGTTCTTTCATGGCTCACTAGTGATTGGCTGAGACATCATTGAATAGTTGAGACCTTAGTGTAAATTTTCTTTTATAACAGGAAATTTTAGTCAGTTTCATTGCTACAAAGTTCTGTTATGTAGACCAAGGAATTGCGGCCCTAGTTGCAGACGGTCCAGCCTCTTTTCAGAAAACAATTCAGTGGCTCAGTGAAGACTCAAGAAAGCAGTTGAATTACTCTCAAGTCAAGAATGTGCAAACCAAAAACTAAAAGTAGGCATGGCTATCAACACATTGCTTAGCAAACATAGTCTGGTGTAGGGAGACACAAAAAGTATGTGTAAGTTACATGCATGGGATGTACATGAAGCGGTTGACTGCAATCAAATATTGGTGATCTGAGGTAACAGTATTATGCAGCAGAATTATTATGGGTCCAGATTTGGAGTTGGGCGCAAGTGCAGTATCATGCAGGGCTGTTTGTGCAGTTCGAATATGCTATTTGAAAGATGCAGGAGGGGTTGATGCGGTTTGGATTGGTGTGGGTTTGGAATGGTATCAATTCATTTGCAGTCAAAATTGTTTAGAACTAGTTTTCAGTTCTGGGTGGGAAGGCAAAATTGTTTAGAACTAGTTTTCAATTTTGGGTGGGAAGGCTGCAATGTATGTAAAGGCTTTGGTAGAACTTATATGTGTGGCTGTTTTTTTTCAGTAGTAACAGGTTGTACTATGCCTTGTTTTGGTAGTTCTCTTTTGGGTCAATAAAATGTTATTTGCTTTGGCTGTTAAAAAAAAAAAAAAAAACCAACAATATTGCTTAGGCTGAATTGGCCATTAATTTTAATTTGATCTAATTTTAATTTGTTAATATAATTAAATTAATTTTATTAATATTAATTTTAAAAAAATAATATATAATCATTTATTATTTAAAGAAATATACACAAGCAGAAAAGTTTTTTCCCCAAAACTTTTAAGGACAATAAGATAAATTCAAATGCAGAAATCATTTTGTCTTATTATTTTATTTTTCCCATAACTAATCTATCATTGACGTAGACTTATAATTACCAGGCAATGCTTGATTCAATTAGAAATTACTTTTTTTTTTTACATAATTAGAAATTATTACTTAAAGTAACGTAACCTAAGTTTTTTTTATAAAAGTAATGTAGCACTAATTACTCTTTCTTTTTTTGTCCATTTAATACTAATAATATTAATAAATTTTTATTTTTATATTATTATTATTATTATTATTATTATTATTATTATTATTATTATTATTTCTTAAAACATTTGAATTACGATTCATTAAATGTGGATTCAAAATACAAAATTAATTATGGTTTACTATTTAATATAATTTAGGAGTTAATTACAATATTAATACAAAAGGCAACGTAATTTTAATAATATTAATTATTAATATTATTAATAAGTCAATCCAAAATTATTAATATAAAGTTATGCTAAGTATTTGAATTATTTGAATTAATTATTAAGATGAAATTAATTACGAAATCCTAATAAATATTTGAATTAATTAATATAAGTAAATTTATTTAATTTAATATAAGCAATTTTTATTAATCAATTTATTAAAATTAAACAAGTGTGAAATAAACATAATACTTTTATACGTATTTATTGAAAATAATGTATAATATTGTTGCCTTATTTAAATTCATTAAAATAGTCACAAATTTCCAAAATAAAATTAAAAGCAAAATAATAAATATATTTTTAATTATCATTTGTGTACAATTAAAACTATAAAGGGAAAATAATAAAGAATTGATTTGAATTACGAGTCATTAAATGTTGATTGAAAATACAAATTTAATTTAATATATTGCTAATATATTATTTTTTTTATTAAGTTAATATATTAATAAATATTAATATTAATAATTATTAATATATTACATATCACTAATTATATTGAGATAAAATTTTATTGAAAATATTATATTTGTGGTATTTTGTAACAACGTATTTATTACGCATAATAATAATAATAATAATAATAATAATAATAATAATAATAATAATAATAATAAAATTTTACTATTGGGAGAAACACTTCATCTGTATATAACATTTCTTTATTATTTTAATCACGGTTATTAATCCTAATAATTGGGGTGATCAAGGTTTATATGGGGTAGGTGGGTAACCGGAGTAATCTCGATTTAAATGGGGTAAGTGGTTAAATTTCATTTATTTGTTACTCCCCCTTTTTCGAATTCAAGTATAACATTAAGAGACCTTTTGAATTTCAAAACTCAATAAGAAAACCCTTCTCTTTTCCTAAATCTTAAAGCCTCTACATATGAAGTATTTCTCTCACTCTCTGAAAATAATTCTCTGACTCTACACACTTTTCTTCACCAAAGTTTAGATATTTTGTTACTATTATTCTAACCACTTTTTCCCAATTTTACATTTATTTGAATTTGCTCTTTTGTTTTTTAGACACTTTCTAAATGCTGGTTTCATGTTTGGATGTTTACAATTTTTGTTTTCATTTGTTTTGTTGTAGGGTTGTCACTTTTTTTTCTTCACTCAAGTTCAGGTATTTAGATTTTAGAGTTTTTGCCTCTCTTTCCCAAATTTGGATTATTTGAATTTGTTCTTTATTTTGTTGAATTTGTCCTCTTTGTTTTTCATCATCGTTCACATTGAATCCTTTTTATGTTTTGTTTTGTAGCCTTGCAGCCAGTATTGTTCCCCATCAGGCATGTGAGAGGATATATTGTTTTTCTCTTCCCTACCATTAGCAATTATCTTCTGGAGTTTTCCTCTTCTCCATGAGAAGAAGCAAAATGGTTGGTCACCATTCATATTCCACCATCTATATCTATTTATTCGTTCCAATGAAATTTTGTTACAAGTCTTTTAATAGATTAATTTTTTGCTGCTCAGGTGAGCTTTTTATTTTCAACATTTTTTTTTGGATTTTTATATATTGTATATAGTGAGGTTTCATTCTTTAATTGACACACAGATGCAATGTGTGATGGTTAGATTGAAGCTTTAGGTGTTGTAGTGTTTACTCTTTTTCATATATAATTTTATGTGTAAATTTTTTTATTGTTTGATTTCAGCTTAGTTTGATATTTTAGAGTGCTTATTTTTTTTTTTTTTTTTATGATTGAACAGGCTTAGGTGCACATTTCTGCAGAACATATATAAGACAATAATATTATAAATTACATTTTTTTTTTATTAAATAAGAAGAACTCATTCTACTACATTGGAAATTTCTGAATAATTGAAAACATTTCTTGCATAAAACCATTAATGAAAACCAAAACCCTTCAACACCATTTTGAATGTCATGATAAGGAGAAAGACCATAAAAAACTTTTCTGCGGTGGAAGCAATTTGTTCTTGCATAAATAATCCCTTGAAGTCCTACAAATAAACCTCATATGTACTGCATTACACAAAATAATAACATAATATGTTTGGACTTTTGGGGTATGATTTCTCAAGCAAATTTGTTTGGGGTATGATTTCGCAGATTGTATGCAAAGTTACAAATTGTTTTCGAAAGCTACATATCCTTTATTGTAGCATAGCTTCCTATTAGTCTTTAACGAATATTTTTAAATAAAAAATACTAATATAAATTAAAAGAATATTATAAATAGTAAAAGAATAAATTAAAAAACTATAAATTTGTCAAATTAAAAGAAAAAAAATTAAGATACAAAAATAAAGTAAATTATTATTTCCAAAATTAATCATTACTCCTGTCATATTTTATCTTGAATTGAATTGTCAACTTTCAGACAAATTTAATTTCGTATTGAATTGTTAATATATCTTTAATATCATTAATTAAAAATAAATTTAGTTGAATGTTTTATAATTAACGTTCATGGTATATATCATGAATCAAAACTTTTAATAAGAAGAAATGAATTAGTAAACAACAATAAATAATTTGAATGTTTTATAATAAGTCAAGCAGAGATTTTCGTGTAGAATTGCCTAAAGTGTTCATAATGAAATAACAATGCTTGGGTAGCTAATTTTGTGTTTTAATTAGTCCACCTTAAGAAAGGTTAATCGTTCTCCTAAAAAGAAGGCTAATCATTAAAGAGTCCTAATAATTTATTGAAATAAAGAGTCCTAATCATTTTAAAATTTCAAAAAATTTTAAAACACAATAATTTTGTGTTTGTACCTTATTTTTTAAATCAAATATATACCATTAAAATTTATTCATCAATTTGAAAAAACAAAATTTTTCAAGGAAAATATATACTATAGATTCATATAAATTACTCAAGGAAAGAATTTTTTTTTATATAATTCATGAATTTTAACTTTAATATATTGTATTTCATAAATGTTGATCTATTTTAATACACACACTATAGATTCATAAAAAATATTCATGGAAAGAAATTTATTTTTTTATATAACTCATGAATTTTAATTTTAATATATTATATTTTAATATATTTGATTTTATATTATTATTATTATTATTTTAATATATAATTTTATTTCTTTAATTTATTCTTATTATACTTTATCTCTTTAATGAAAAAATGACTCTTATAATACTTTACTAATAAATTAATAATTTTAAAATAGTAATATTTTTAATTTATATTTTAAACGTTGTCTATTTTTATAAATACAAATATGACAAAATTTATTAATATATGATAAAAATTATTTGATTTCATAACTTTAATGAAACAAATAATCCTTTTGTCTCCTAATTATTATTTATCTAAATTATTGTTTCATTTAATCATTCAATATATACTATTAAAATTACATGCAGTAATAATTGAAAAAAAGAAAATTGTGTATGTGGATTCATATTTGCTCCTTAATTATTTAATTTCAATATATATACTATTAAACTCAGAAAAAATATTCAAAGAAAGAAATTAGTAATTAAATAATTAAATTTATATTTACTAATTTTAATTATTTAAAATTTGTTATAACTGACTTCTTGAAATGTTAAACTTTAAAATTATTATATATGCTTTTTGATGGAAATAGTTGTAGTTAAATTAGTAATTATAAAATTTTATTATTAATAAATAATTTCTTAAAATACGATTCATATATCAAATATTTTTAAACTGAGCATAAAAATTCATTTTTATATTGTTACATAAATTAAAAAAATTACTTTGCTCCTCACAAAAAATTTACCCTGTGCATCGCACGGGATACACGCACTAGTTACTATTAAAATAAAATTTAATATTTATGTAAAATTTTGCAATGATACAGATAGTTAAGAAATGGTAATTTATGGCGGCGACTTTTTGTTATTAAGAAAAATATTATAATAATTAATGTGACTAAAAAATACTTTATTGTAACGACTTTAGTTATTGAGAAATAATATTTTTTTGGCAGCAACATTAGTTGTTAAGACATTTAAAATACGACAACAACTTTAGTGGTTACAATAAATTACTTATGGCAGCAACAAACGTGTGAAAATACAGCGACAATAATCTTAAGTAGTGGTCACGACATTAAATGTCGCTGCAAAACTTTTAGCAACGGTCGTTTAGGCAGCGACAATTTTTTCGCCAGTGAAAGTTATTTTCACAACGACACTTTAGATTTGCTAACGATAAATGTCGCTGCAAATGATCTTATTTCTTGTAGTGTCTACAAAGTATTAAAATCCAAGCACCAATAATAGTATTTCACTGTATATTTTACAAAACATGCCAATATTATTTTATCACTTAACATGTAAATAAATTAGCATGGATTATTTCAACTTAACCGACTGCCTGAAATTTGAATCTTTATTATGATCTCGAGTTCAAATATTTGATATAAAGTTTGCATTAGTTTGGAGGAAAAGTTTTGTAAAAAAAGAAACACTAATTTAATTAAAAAATCAAAATGAGAACCAAACTAATCCACCCCACCAACTCCTAATTAATATATATATATATATATATATATATATATATATATATATGGGATGTTTCAAATGAAAACACATCTTAAAATGAGAAATGAGAACAATCAATTTTAACCATTGGATCACAGTTAAAAAAATTTAATGGATTAGATTAAAACTCAATTAAAAAAAAAGTCATGTTCCCTTTCACGTTAAACACAACAAATTCAGCGTTGCCTTCATGAACGCGCGCGTCGTCACCATCTTGTCATCAAGTGTCCCACTGGAACCACTGTAATTGGCACCGAGATTGCTATCACCAAGAGTGGCTCCCGAATAATTGGTTCAGGAACAAGAGAAGGACATGTGCTCGGGTTCTTAAAATCCGTGTTCAGAAAGTGAAGGAAAGCAGTGACCGATCAAAGAATTCTCGTAGTCTGGCAAATTCTCCGTCTCGGAGGTGCTAACGTTGTTGCGGTGCCATTTTTTTTAAAAATTAAATCAATGAATAAATGAATGTCAAAGGAAAGCATTAATTAATTAATATTTGAATCTCTTAATAAAAAAGTTCATTTTGAAATTAATAGAAAACGAAGATAAAAACTTATAGGTGTGTTGATTTCATGGTCATCATCCATGTTCTCTCGGCTTGGAAGCATGGATTTGAAAACTGAAGCACTGCTTTTCTTGGTGGAATTTTTTTAACATAGATAATCCTTGAAAAGAGGATGAGAGTAGGCACGTGACTTTTTTTAATTGGGTTATGATCTCATCCATTAAATTTTTTTAACTGTTGCGTTCTCATTTGAAGCATCCCTATATATATATATATATATATATATATTTTGAACATAAATACAACAATGTAGGAGAATAATATTCGTGCACTTTTTAATTTGGATAAACCGGTAAAGTGGTCATTCTGTTTTACATTGGAAGGCATTTGTTTCAAGTTATCAAGAAAGATTCTTGGAAATATGGATTTGGGAATATCTTATTCCCATATTTACTACAAGTTTTATAAAAATATTTCCAGAAATGGTTGATTCCTAGGAATATGAAATACACATATTTCTGGTGATCCTTATTTCTATGCTACGAGATGAGTATCTTAGATTTTCATGGAAATGTAAGTTATTTTTTACAATAACTATCCATTTTCACTTCTTTCTTCACATTTCTTATTTCTCTTTTATTTTTATAAATTTTTTAATTAAATAATTTTTTTTTTCTAAAATTCCTAATAACAATCAAACATGTTAATAAGAATAATATTTTCATACATAATATTTACAGGAACATAATTATCAGGAATACAATTTTAAAACTCAAACGTTTTGTTGGAGAAAAGTTGCCATTTCCCATTTACTGAAATTAATAAACCTGCAATGACCATAGAACCCCTAATCCTGTGACGTGTCACTCAGTCGCTGGCTGAAAACCGAGAGGAAAATCTGGCTTTAGCCATCGTGCACCTTGTCCTTGCCTCGCAAAAAAATGGGGATAATTCCGAAAATATTCCCTCATCTCTAATCCGTTATGAGAAGCTGAACCGTCCTCTGCACAATCTCTTTCAAAAGCTTCTCATCCATGGCGAAGACGCTCATTTCGTCTCCATCCTTCATCGGCACGCCACTTCCCTCACTCCCTCGCCACCACCGCTCCAGGCTTGTCGCCACCAAGGTCCACGTCAGCCTCCACCAAATCCCGCCAATTCACTCCATAAGCCACTCCATTGACTTCGCTGGAATCGTCACCAGAGCTGAAGGCCTTCTCTACACGCTTGCCGATGCCGCGGTTGCGGCGGACCCGGCGGCTGCGGTGGACCCGGCGGCTTCCACCACCGATGCTGTCGTGCAGAAGAACGGAGGCTGGTTCGGCTTCATCTCCGAAGCCATGGAGTTCGTTCTTAAGGTAAACTTCATACTCCTGCTTCGTAGTTGTTAACTTCCTATGTAGTATAAGGATTCTGTTGCATTGGTTGAGATTGAGCGAGTTGTGTGACGCGTCACGTGCGGAGCACGAGCCTCGAAATTCATCGAACTTGTTTTCTCGAGATCGTGTAGCGTGCTTAGATGATCTTGAGATACTCTTCGTCGTTCAGTTCTCGCTAAGGAGAGAGTATCGTTGATTTTAAACTACGGGTGTTTGGATAAACTTCTAGATAAGAAGGTAATATACTAATATGAATTAAGCTTCTTCCAAAATTTAAAATTAACTTATAATTAACTTATGCATAAGTTAAAATCAGAATGAGTGAGTTTATATAAATTAACTTATGCATAAGCTAATTTTAACTTAGGGAAGAAACTTAATTCATTTTACGATATTCTTCTTGTATAAGTGCTTATTGAGATGTTTATTTAAACAAGACTGAACTTTACTGGAACCTGTTTGGATAAACTTCTCTTATAGTAGAAGAAAATAAGAAAGAACTTCTTCTATAAGCTAAAATAAACTTATGCACCTCAGCTTTTAGAGAAGTTAGATGAGAGAGCTTATATAAGTTAAGTGTATAAGTTGATTTTAGTTTATGGGAGAAGTTCAATTCATTTTACCTTTTTATATTCTTCTTCTATATTAGTGTTTATAGAGAAGTTTATACAAATAGGACCCTAGAGAATGATGCTATTATTGTTAAATTCTTGGCAACTTCTGTTCCTGAGATGATATTTTGTGGGGGAAGTGTTCAGTGTTCGCTTATCAGCTGTGAAGTCGATTGATAAAAGATTTCGTGCTGTTATCTATTTTTTGTTATATGGAAATCTATACTTGGAATCAAAGAGTAGTGCTATTTGTTTACAATGGTTTTCTAATTTCGATGAAACAGTTCGCAAATTACACAATGCACTTGGTCTGGTCCTTTGTTTTACAGTTAATATGTAATTTATAAAAAAGAAAAGAAAAGAAGAAAACAAACTACCTAACTAATAGGAAGCATACTTAATCCTTTTATTTATAATAAATTTTGGAGGATTTAATATTTTCTAATACGAAATGTTTGCTTGCTGTTATTCAGGTACAAGTATTTTTTTATTTTATTGTTTTTGTTTTGTTTTCAGGTGTTGAAGGATGGTCTTTCTGCCGTCCATGTGCCTTATGCATATGGATTTGCTATCATATTGCTCACTGTTATAGTTAAGGCCTTGACGCTTCCCTTGACAAAGCAACAGGTTGGTACAAATTATAGCAATTTCGAGAGCCAAAGAAAGCATGACAATTGACAAATTTGCAAATTTACTGAAACCTTTAAATTATGTAATTCACTTTGTTTGAAACAGTTTTCTTCCTTCACACTGGAGTAATTGGAATGTTTTGTTCTTCAAAGCCTGACATACTCCATCAAAACATTTTGAACTTTGAACTCTCAATTAACCTATATGCTTCACTTGACTACACAAAGTGCTGATTGTAATATAATGTATGTATACAGGTTGAATCTACACTGGCTATGCAAAATCTTCAACCAAAAATTAAGGCCATTCAAGATAGATATGCTGGCAATCAGGTGAGGGATGTTGTTGGTTGTTAAGCATCCAGTTTGATCTCAAGTAAATATTGATTATGTTGTACGTTAAAACAATAGCATTGTTCTTTCTAAACTATTCATTTTGTTGCCCTCTTTTTAAGGAAAGAATACAACTTGAGACGTCAAGGCTATATCGGCAGGCTGGGGTTAACCCATTGGCAGGTACTTTTCGTCTTAATTTTGTTGGTTTTCTTCTTAAACGACGGTTCTGTATAACAATTCCTTGACACATGAAGCTAATAAACACGGGTCCTGTGTAATATTTATGAAGCTAATAGAACTTGTATGATCATTCATCCTAATAACTCGATTTTGGTTGTGTACGATGACCAAAAAAATATGGTTTTGAAGTAGTGGTTCTTATAGCAATGGTAATTATTTAATTTTATTTTGTTCGTCCATATTTCCCCCTGACCTTTCTTTTAATTATTAGCAATATTATGTTAGTTTGGATTTTGTACATAGTCTCAACTTCTACTGCAATGTCATCAATTTGTATAGGTTGTTTACCAACTTTGGCTACAATTCCAGTCTGGATTGGTCTTTACCAAGCTTTATCAAATGTGGCAAATGAGGTAATTAATGATATAAACTTCTATTATTTGAGCAGAGCAGAGATTTTGATGGACAAATTACACACAGAAAATATGATTTTTGCTAATTATGGAAAACCTTTAATTTGAAGGGACTGCTAACGGAAGGTTTCCTTTGGATCCCCTCTTTGGGTGGTCCTACTACCATTGCTGCTAGACAAAGTGGAGCTGGAATTTCTTGGCTTTTTCCATTTGTGGTAAGAAAGATATCTTTTGCTTCATAGGTGAAATAATAAGTTGTAGTTGGACTTTTTTCCCCTAATCCTGTAAGTCTGGCATTATGATCTTTAGAAGCGGACTGTTTACTCTTTACACTTTGTTGGAATGATGAAGTTATAGATGGAATGAATGTTCACTCGTTGCAGTCATGTTTCAAGAGGAAATAAATGGCAAACTTTGTAATTGATTTTGTACTTTTAGAGTGTGTTTGGGAACCCGTTAGGAATCGCGTTTTGTGCTTTCCGAGGCAAATTCCCACTTTTCCATACAGCAAGCATGACTGAAGAAAATAGTTGCTTCTCCGTTGAACGGAATGCAACGTTTATACAAACACAGCCTTAATCATTATACAGTATTATAACAAACATCTGTTATGCAGGACGGGCATCCACCTTTGGGTTGGCAAGATACTGCAGCGTATCTTGTTTTACCTATTCTTCTTATCGTTTCTCAATACGTTTCAATGGAAATCATGAAACCACCTCAGGTAAACACATCAGTTCTCTTCCGTTTCTGTTTCTTTTTTCTTTTTTTAGTGTTTACAAGGCTGGCCTAAATGACTTCTTTTGACAGACAGATCCTTCTCAAAAGAATCAACTTCTTATTTTAAAGTTTCTTCCACTCATGATCGGCTACTTCTCACTATCTGTCCCATCAGGATTAACAATTTACTGGTTAGTTTTTCAGAAACTATATTAATACCATCCTTTCTAGTCAATAAATTCTTAATTTTCATGATTTTGCCATAACTCCTAACATTCTTTGCTTTATTATGGGTTGCAAATATGAAATATAAGTATTTATCTTCTACACTATCTAGGCAAGTCCAATTTGGTCAAAAACTAAGTAATTGTATCTATACAACTCTTCTTTATTTCAGAAACCATTTCCTTGATATGCCTACTTATGTATGCAACAAAACATACAGAGAACAAATGCACAAGAGCTAAAATTCTTCTTTCTGATGGAAACAATAGCATGTTCATCAAGTAAATGCTTTCTCATGAATAAAATTTTAGATTTGGGAGATGGTTTTGACAACATTGATTGTGTGCTAGGGGAAATAAAAGAAACAATTTCATTGCTGCTTGATTTTCTATTTCTTTTACTAGGTTCGTAAACAATGTCCTGAGCACAGCTCAACAAGTATGGTTGCGCAAATTGGGAGGTGCAAAGCCTGTTGTGAGTGAAAATGCTAGTGGGATTATTACTGCAGGACGTGCTAAAAGATCAGATTTGCAGCCAGCAAAGGGCGGTGAAAGGTCAGTTTTTTCTAGTACAAGTTGCAGTGTTTCAACTCCTCTTGGATAACAAATTGGTGATCTACAGGTTTAAGCAGTTAAAAGAAGAGGAAAAGAAGAAAAAGTTAAGCAAGGCACTGCCAGTGGAAGAAGTTCAGCCACTGGCTTCTGTTTCTGCTTCTGATGATGGCTCGGATACAGAAAGTGACAATAAGGTAAGTATTAACTTGTGGAGTTTCTTGCTTAGAAAATTTATGTGATATAGCTGTCTTTTTGAGAGGAAAGAAGAATTAAGGAAAAAGAAAAATCTCCCCATTAACATGATTTGATATTGCCCAGAATCTTTTTTATAAATTCAATGTTTACAGAGAACAATGTCTGACTATCCTTAATTTCCAATCACTTCTAAGATGAAACATCTAGTTAATTTGACTGCATGCATGAAAAAATAATTGTGTCCAGCCGTAGATTGATGCCCTATTTGGTAGAGAGGAGAGAAATAAGGTAGATGGAAATAAAAAGGGAGAGTGAAAATAGGTAAGAAATAAAGTAAAGCTGTTTGGTTGAAGGAAAACAGAAAAGAGATGAAGAGAGAGAGATGAGTGGAAACAACAAAAATATTTCCATCCCTCCAATTTCTCTCCAACCAAACGGAGCCTGAAAGTTAGAAATTTTCTTTCCCAATTGCAATTTTGTGTTTCACATGATCATTGTTTAGCCTTTTTACGTACTGATTCTTGGGAATCAATTCCACGTTCTCATCTTTCCAACTGCGTCTCCACTTGTTTTGACCCTTGCCCATTTCAAATTAGCCCAATACCCTTAACTACCCTTTACGGCTTTTCCTGCTAGAAAGTTGGGTAGAAGGCCCATCAAATGCCTAACTTTACTTTCTGAAGTTAACATCATTGGTTGTCACTTTATTATATAGTGTGTGTTTGGATGAGCGTTGGTAAAATTGATTTTGAAGTGATGTGACTTATGTTTAGATGTTTTTATTATGAAAGCAAGTTAGGAGTAAAACTCAGTATAAAATTTTGGATTCAACGCAAAAACTACTCAAAGTTGCTTCAACTCAGAATTAATTCTGGATCCAAAATCAATTATTAATTCTTATCTAACATGAAACCAAACATATCAATTTTTTTCTAAAATCAATTCTGGATCCAGAATCAATTATTCAACGTGAAACCAAACACACTAAGTGTCAAACACTCGTATACCCAATGCCCTTGAGCTTTTGGGTTTTACATGGTGTTTAGTCTGCTTATATGGTTCTTAGTCCATTAAAATCTTCCCAGGGTTTTCAGCTCCCCTTACTACCAACACCATATCCCTTGCTCCATATTTAAAGCCTTGCTGCCATGACATAATGTGAGTGGAGATTAAATCATAAATGAATTCAAATCAAGAGAAATGCTAGCAATACACTATTTTGAATACACTATTTTGATCACACCCTTTAATATTGGTTAAAATTTATTAAAAATCACAAATTTTAACTAATAGTAGAATGTGTGTTAGGCATAATGTGTTAAACAGTGTACAAAAAAAAAAGTGTTGCTAGCATTTTTCTTCAAACCAAATATTTTAACTACAGCAGAACTATCTGAAGCACTGCTCTGTTATTTCTCCCCTTCTCTTCTAACCACCTGACCGATCCCCTCCTTATTTCCGTCCCATACTGTCACGTGGGCTAGAGGTTATACAGCTGTCGTTATTTTATTTTATTTTCAAAAGAAAATTGCTGTGACTTTGTTATATTTCACTGTTTTAAGATTGTTTGGGATTTTCATTCTTTTAGATAAAATTCCCAATGCTAATTTACCTTGTTACAGGGACAGGAAGATGCAGAAGAAGCATATGCTTCTAAAGTTGGCGAAGAGGTTCAAAATTATTCTAGGGAAAGAAGAAGCAAGCGTTCGAAGCGGAAGCGTGCTGTATAAAGGACCGCATACGATTGTTTGTAGTTTATAGTGAGTTTTGTATATCTCAAGAGATTATAGCATTTTTGGGTTGGCTATTAAATTTAATCCAGTAAAATATCTTTGTTACCTTTAAGTTCCATATGTTAGCTAAAGCAATTTGTCTTGTGACGTGTTTAATTTCTTTCGGTAAGATTTGTTCCCCTGGAAACTAGGGAGTATAAAAACTTTTACTCCTATTCTAAAATAATAATCTTTTTATCTTTTAATTTATGACGAGCAGAAAAAGTTGAAAATATTTTTGTCCAAATTTATATTAATTAAAGTTTTTTTAATTAGTGTGTCATAACTTAAAAAATTATTATTTTAGAATGGAGACGGCAGGTTGCTAACAGCACAACAGTGCTACCTATGAAAATGATATTTTTGAATGGAATTTGAATTCGCTGTTAATAGTTGTCATTAATGTTAAAATTTGGGGTGAACATGGGTCGGTTTATATTGGGTTTATGGTATTTTTTAATACCAAACGATCAATTTTAATATGTTTAGATTGAATTTTTTCTAGTTTGGATCTTTAATCTAAACCAAACTAATCTGATTATTATCCGATTGATTTAGATTAGATGATTGGGTTTATTATTAAAATAATAAAAGAAAAAAAAAATTTGAAAAAAAAATGAAATAAATTAGGAAATTGACTGTGAAGTGTGAATTGAGTGTGACTGCGAAGGATGAAAAGTATTAAATGGACTGGGCTAAAGTCCTAAACTCCAAAGGTTAATAAAAATATAAAAAGATTATGTAATCTGAGAATTGGATTAAGTTTGGGTCCTCAATAAAATTTGAGACCTAAACTGAACTGATCAAATTTGAATTTTTTTAATTTGATATGAACCAATCCGAAATTTTCGGTTTGAATTGGTTAAGATTCATTGAATTATTGAATTGATTCTGATTTGTGGCTATCTCTAGTTAAAACCGAGTTGAGGGGCGATGTTGCTTCATTATTATAAAATAGGCTAAATTAATATCAAACTGATTATATAAATTTAGAGCCGGTAGATGAAAGAGTGCTCCAAAATCAGAGCTTAGCTGTAAAATTAGGGAAAATATTTTAGTTAAAGCCCTAAGGCATAAGCTGGTTAGTTAATAAATCGAGAATTGCTTTAGAAAACGTCAATGCATTAGCTTGTAAAGTACGAATATTCAATTAAGTACACCATTTTGTACAGACACAATGCTCCTAAAAGCAGAATTGCGAGTCTACACCGATCCATTGATTTTAAACAGCTATTGATGTCTCTACTTAACGCTAATGCCGAATGAGTGTTCCCTACTTCCCATCTCTATGGTTTAGATGGTGGGTGTTGGTTCCCTATTGGGTTGGGCCCTGATGGGCTTTTACGATTCTTCTGGTCTTTAACCTGTGATTTTTGTTGTTCGAATCAGAATTTTGCAATACAAATTAAGTAAAATGATTGAAAATACAAATAAAAAAATTTATTGATGTATTATTTACTAACCGATGAAGGTATGAGATGCTCAGTTTGCGGCTTTGGGCTAGCCTGTTGGATTCTGAACTTGAAATGAACTGAGTGCAGAAATGAGATACAATTAGTTGCAATAACCATTGCAAAGTCATCAGTTTAAATAAACAGTAGAAAATAGTTTCATTTGCAGGAGAATGTGAAGTACCTGACTGCATAGGCTGAACACTAGCAGTGACATGATTGAGTGCAGAAGCTGCAAGCAGAAGCCATGCAAAGAGAAGATGGACGAAAATTTGTCTTCTCATCTGTGGCATATACTTCTACTCTTTCTAGTGAATAGGAGTGTTGCACTCTTAATGGAGTATGTCATGAGCACTTTGCAGTTTTTATATGCTATGTTTTTTGGTATTATATAATCATGACGAAACTTGAAATTTTATGTGAGAATGTTTGTAAAAATATGCCCGGGAATCCTATGCCATTACACTCTGTCTATAAAAGATCGAGAATCTATTTTTATCCTCATTATGGATTGACTTCTTATCCGTTATCATTTCTCTGTTATCATTGCTTCCATGATAATTTTACAAGTACTTGCTATTATTTTTCTCTTGAGTGCTTCGCCGTTATGTCGGCAGCCTTTCTAAATTTTAGTTTAATAAAATTTGAGCAATATTATAGCATATCAAATATATAAGCCCCGACTAACATGTCGTTAGTCCGAGTAAAACTGAACTTAGTCACTTTAAATAAGGTTTCAAATTTGAGTTTTGTAGATGAAAAAAATGTAATTGGGAAAAGAGACCTTACTAAATGTGACCAATTGGATTCCTTGGCAAAGATTAATTATGATGACCCAAAATTATATAAGCCTTGAAACCCGTTTTGATAGAATTAGAGTTGGACATCTTGTTCTATAATGCAAATGCAAGATGGTTGGATAATTTCTTCTACATCTAGACTATATATGTGCTGGTGCACAAATGTGAATAAGAAGTCCCATGTTACATAAAGATAAATATGTTGATAAAGACTCGTAAACTTGAAGTCTTAAGGTTTTAGGTAAGATACGATGTTAAATTCACTGTTGTTGGATTGTGACTCATTGATTGAGTTTTCTCTAATGTTTTACTCTCTTTGTATTTCTAACAAGTGGTATTTTACCCCTCGTATTTCCAACCTCATGTGTATTCGGTTTGCAAATATACCTTGTTCACTGAACTTGGCCTGAATTAGATTGACTTTTGCTTTCTTATTCCATTTGTACGTTTATTTAAAGAAGTTGACTAGGCGCTATAGCTAGCGTGATAGACATTCTGACTTATGTGAGACATGATGAAAATCTTTAGTTGCAAAGTCAAGTGTTGTTATGATTGCTTCAATTAGAATTGAATCAAATCAATCACCGAACCACACTAATGATACCAAAACAAATGTGCCAAAAATGTTTTGTGGCAGCTACCTAAACGAACAAATGTTTGGCCCTTGAAATTAGGACGATGATTAAGTTGAACTAACCCACTGGTCTGGTTTGTCAGATATATTGGTCTGATTTATTCACTATAAAATAGAAATATTTGCACGAACTTAAGGACTTAAGTAAGTTGTACTATACCAATAAATTATGATAAATAATTAACTGCCATTATCAATTATGTCTCAATAATTTATTGTCTAATACATTTTACTTGAGTGCAGCGAATTCATGTAAGAATTTTCCTAAACATATTTTGTTATCCATAAACCAGCTTATGCCTTTAGACAGAGGTGGGGGCTGATTAATGATCATGATTTGGATCGGGGAATGGTAACCTGAAACGGTGGGAGAGGGAAGTTGGTGTTATTCTCTTTCTTCTTCAGTTACAATAAATCATCAGAGTCCAGGCCAATGCAAAAACAAAAATAATAATTAACAACTTGGTCCGTAAAGTTTAAAACGGGTCATGGGAAGCCCAAACAACTTACGCTCTAAGCCTCTAACTTACTGTATTTGTTTTAAGGCCCAAAGTGAAATGATTTTTTTTAACTCTTGAATAAATTTACAATATATTATTGTAGGACTAAACTTAGATACAGTATTATAAGTACTGTTGGTGCTGTTCTCCAATCATATTTAGAGTTTCACCTTGGTCCTAAAAGAATTTTGTTAAAAAAAAATACATCATTTATACAGAGGTTGATTTCACAGCCCCAATTCCTTTTTTAAATTTATGGGTAGTTATACATCTAATGAATAAAAATTCAATAAAAGGATAAACATTGACATATTAGTGGAACAAAAAGTAAAAATGAAAAATATATTTATATACCTTACATAGGATATTTGATTGCGCGTTTAGGGTAAATAAAATTTCATTTTTAAAGCCACTTGTTTTTGGCAGATTTAAATTGAGTTATAAATTTATAAGTTTTTGTATAAGTTATAAATTTATAATTAAATATGATTGTAGGATGTTATAGACTTATAATAAATTCATATTAATGAGAATTTATATTATAAATTTTGTTATAAAATATATTAAAATTATATAAGAAATTGTTTTAATATTTTTTTTATTAAAAATCAATTAAAATAAATCACAACAACTTATAAAAGTTATAAAATATTTTTCCTAGAAAATTGTTTAAATTTTTCATTAATCTTAAATTATGATTTGAGTGGAAAATAAAAAAAAAAATGCTTATTTGTTCGAAAAAGCATGACGAAAATGGTTTTCGAACCTTATTTCTGTTCCACTTCCTACTTCCATTTTCTTAGTAGTACTCATTCCGTTGCTTTTTTATTTATCTTTTAAGGTTTCTACATAAAATCTAAAAAATGTAATAAATTTTTTTATCCTAATAAAATAGTAATAGAGTTTTTTTTTTTACTTTATAAGTAAATTAATTAAAGATTAAGTAATTTTAGCAACCAAACACTGGGTTAAATTTGTCGAGATACGAAAACGAATGCACATGGAGGTGATCGTAATTTGGTGAGTTGGGCACGACAAAAACGTTTGTGCAAGATTGCAAGAGGATAAGAAGCTCTAGGTCCTTGTCGGTCAACTTTTTCTCCAAGATAATCATATTTAAAAAAAAAAAAAACAAATGCAATATCTATGTTAATATATATTCAAGAATTGAGAATTTAATTAATAATTAATTACTCTCTGCATTACAGAAGAAGAGTAAATATGAAAGAAACCATTCTCTCAATACAGATGACAATTATTTTTTTGTTAAAAAATATTTATGATTTTATTGAAAATACTAAAAATTTTGTATGAGTAATATTATATCCTTTCATTATTTTTTTAAAAAAATAATTATCATATAAAGAAAATATTAAATAAAAAGTAAATATATTTAATTTCTTGAAATATAAAATATATTTAATACTTATTATATAAAGAAAATAAGAGGATTAATAAAAGAATACTGAAGAAAATTTAAAATATAAGTATTACTATTATTTACTTAAAATGACAAAAATATTAAATATAAAAAAAGACAAAAAATAATTAATTTCAACTTTTATAAATCATATTTGATATTATAAATATTTTAAATAATATGTGAAATGATATTTACAACATTGATTATGTAGTTTGACTTTTAAGAAAAATACAATATTCTATTTCAATAAATATACAATAACATCTACCTAGCTATTTTTAATAAACTCTAAATAGTTAATGTCATAGAAATAGAAAAAAAAAATACACAGATAAAAAGTCTAGTCAAATAAAAAATAAATAAAACTCCCGTAAAATCATAAATATTAATTGAAAATAAATGATATTTTGAAGACAAAAAAATACTATATAATAAGTGTATATTATTCTCATAATTCAAAATAAAACATAAATGCCACCAAGAATTGAATAAACTAACACAAGATTGTTTTAACTTAACCAATGATTTTGAGTTTAAGTCTTAAAAGATACAATCAAAATATACTTTAAAGGTTTTACCTTGTTTTCAATCAAATTTACTTATTTTCTTCCTTTTATTTCTATTTTTTTTAAGATTATTTCTTTTCAAATTGAAATTCAAACAAAGACTTAAGTATTGTTTGACTGTAAAATTATTTTTCACAATATACGTGAAGCTTGCTTTAAATTCAAAACAAACACATTACCGGAAAAAGAATACATTACC
The DNA here is from genome assembly GCA_026413185.1 of Pueraria montana var. lobata. Taxonomy (NCBI): domain Eukaryota; kingdom Viridiplantae; phylum Streptophyta; class Magnoliopsida; order Fabales; family Fabaceae; genus Pueraria; species Pueraria montana. The sequence continues at coordinate 11,413,022 of CM048654.1, forward strand.
AAAAAAATTCAAAACAAACAAAATTATTTCACATAAGGTAAAAATTAATAAGAAGTAAAAATAATAAATTTTTATTGAATGAAATTGAATTTAAGTATGAAATTTATAAATCTAAAAATATTAATTAGATAAAGTTAAGTATTTTTAAATCACATTTTAAATATCATATTTAAATACAAATAATATTTTCAAAATTAATTTTATTTCCAAAGTATAGACATGTGTTTGATTTCACATTGTAAGAACACTATCTGTGCATTTATAAGCTGTAAGTTTCATGTCGAGGGACCAGAAGTGGAAAGAGTCACGAGCTAAAATAAACACACGCTTTACGGTCACTGCTAGCATGTTTGGTCACATGTTATTAGGGACGTGCTGTTTCATGTGTGGATAAAAGCTAGTACCTTATAGCATAGCATGTTTGAAAACTCTTCAAGGGCATGTTTGACATGGTTTTATCATGTCTCTATAAACATAATGTTTTTTTTTTTAATTTGATGCAATTTTCTGGAAAAACAAAAATGATCTTCTAAACACACATTTACAGCATCTTTGGATTTGCGTTGAGTGTGGATGGATCAATTCACGTCTCTTCCAAAGTTACTCTTACAGCTTGTTTGGTTCAGGTGAAAGTCAAGTAATGAAAGTTGTATTGCGATAAAAAGCACTGAAAATGTTTCAGCTCTCACGTTTGATTCAGCTGAAAGGAGATGAAAGGCGCTGAAAATGAAGGGAGCTACAACGGTTTCACTTTCATCTCAAAAATGAGGTGTGCTTCATCCACCCGTGAGTCTAGAATAACAAAAGCTACATCCATTTTTGTAGCACTGCAAACACAGTATTCCACTTTTTTTTTATCGGTAAATGTTAGTTATTAGTTAATTTTTGTTAGTAGGAGTATTCGAACCCACGATCTCTCTCCTCTTTCCTTCTTCTTTTATCACCAAACCATCTTTATAACTATCAGAGTGCTCCACTTATAAGATATACCCGTCAGTAAATATACGATGCATCCATATATTAGTTTCCAGCCGCCTCAAAACTTTCCACCTGCATGTTTACGACAAACATAACAAGGGCCATTGAATTTAAGCACATAATCGATTATGATTTAAACATAATTGATTATGGCCATTAAATTTTAAAAAAATATTAAACATGGACATATAATCGATTATGCCAAGGAAGTCTAGGGTCTTGATCATTTTCGCTATGATATGTTCTAATTACCGATTCTAATGGGTTCGGGGCTGACCAAAAAAAAATTCTAATGGGTTCGGGTGAAACATTCAATCATTCATTGAGTGGCAAATTAAGAAATAGAGGACAGTCAACGCATGCACTTTGAAGCTTAGCCAAATAAAATGTCCTAATTTTTTTTTTTAAGGCAAATGTCCTAAATTTCTGGCCACCAATCACTGGAATTTTGGTCTGGAAATGATGGAAGGAGTTCTTGAAGCTTAAAAAACACCCAGAAGCTGTGAGAGATTCTCGCAAGCTGCATTCGCCACGCTCCGTTGGGATTTATCAGATGCTCTAGTTTTTAGAAGCGAGGAACGAGGAAAGGCAAATAAAAATAAAATAGAAAAATTAATTTCTAAAAATAAAATTTAAAGTTTTAAGCTTCTACCTTTTAAAAAAAAATTAATTATACATTTTACCACTCAACAATTATCATTTTTCGAATTTTACTATCTAATTTTTTTCCAAGTATTTTACCATAATGTTTTTCAATTTTCACGCATTTTACTATTTAAGTTTCTTTTTTGCACATTTTATCATCATATTGTTAACAAAACGATGTCATTTTTTAAAGACACATTAACAAATCAGTAAAATGCGCTAAAATTAGAAAATATGATAATAAAATGCGAAAATAAACTTAAATTATAAAAATCAGTAAAATGCGCTAAAATTAGAAAATATGATAATAAAATGCGAAAATAAACTTAAATTATAAAATTCGCAAAATAATAATATATGACGCATAAAATGTGCGATTAAACTTTTTTAATACATATTTTATTTTTTTACCTCACTTTTTTCCGCTGTATCGAATAAAAGTAAAAAAAAAAAAAAAAAAAACCTTAAATTTTATCATTTTACAAAGACGTGAACCAAAATAGAAAAAATGAATACTGATATATTTTTTTATTTAATTAAAATAAAAACGAAAACAATTTTTTTTAAAAAAATTAAGGGTGATGTATTCAATTAAGATTTGGAAGGATTTTAAAAGACTTTTTTTTTTTATAAAAAAAATCTTGTGGTATTCAATCAGGACTTTTAAGATTTTTTTTTCATAACAACAAAATCCGGTGGTATTCAATCAAGATTTTTTACAACTTAAAAAAAGTCATCTGGTATTCAAAATCCTATAGATTTCGATGAATTGTTTTATAAATTGGATTTTGTGTGACTTTTTAGTTATATGTATAAATATCACACACATCAAACAATCCTACCCAAACCTGGGATTTTTGTAAACCCTTGAAATTTTTCTACTCTTTCATTCCAGACTTTTTCTTTTTTCCATTATCACGCATATTTTTCTCTTTGATGGTGATAATATTGTTAGAGTAATTGGTCATCTCTTTCTTCTAATCCTACACACGCTCTTCATATGATCCCAACAGTGATGCGTTCATACCGTCAAATCACTACGAACCACCTTACCAGCCTACATCATCTAATTAAGTCCACCATCCCATTCCCTTAGGTTTGGAGGTTTCCGCTAAAAGATTAAGTTGTCATAAGAGGAGTAGATCTGAACATGGAAGGAGTTATAGCTCATCATGACCAACAATCAAATCAAAGTATTAGAAGACCTTTCTACTAACATTGAGACTATTGCATTCAATTTTTAAAAAAGAGAAAGAGATAGAGAAATATTGAAAAAAAATTGTATTGATTTTATTTTTTTATCCAAATCTTATCATTTATTTGTTATCTTTTTCATGTAATTTTGAATATTTTCTAAAAATTCATGGAATCCTTTAAAATATTGTAAATCCGTAAAGTCCTTTCAAATTCTATGAATTCATATTTTATAAATCCATTAAAATCTAAATTACAAAATTCTAATCATAAAAGTCTTTTAATTTTTTTTTAAAAGTTATTATATTCCTATAAAATCTTTTAAAATGCACAGGATTTTTTCATACAAAAAAAATCGGTTAAAATCCTAATTGAATACACCCTTCTAAATTATTCTTTTTTTTTTCCCTTATTTTACTTTTCACCCTCACGATAAAAGAAAAGAGAAAGAGTTAAAAAAACACCGATAATGACGTAGTAAAAGTAAGAGAAAAGACAATTAAAATTTCAAACACTTTTCTTCTATTTTCTTTTAATTAAAATTTTATTTATTTTCATTATTTTTTCTTCTCTCCTACTATTAAAGACTATTATAGGCTAAATATTAGTACATTATCAGTTTTTCTAAAATCTGATTGGTTGGATGGAAAGAAAATAAAGAAAAATATTTTGAAATTTAAATTAAAAAAAGTAAAAAATAAAAAGAACTTTTTTTGAAAATAAACTCTCTTTTTTTCAACAAAAAAAAAATACATTATTCTATTTTCTCTCTTCTTTATTTTTTATTTTTGAAGCGAAGGTTTCGAGCCCTTTGTTTATCACAAGCGGAGGTTCTAGTTTCACCAGAATCCCCACTTCCCCCTGACAAGTCTTGTCCGTGGTTTCAGACCATCTTTTCAGAATTTGTTCAAACGACAAAAAGTCACAGAAAAAGCATACCTTCCCCCCTTTTTCCTACTATATCAATTTTGCCCCTTACCACTACCATTACAAATTCAAAATTCAAAACGCCACTTAAATGCACATAGAAAGGACAATCCCGTCCTACACAAAGGCACATGGTAAAAAATAATAAAAATGACACAACATTTTCTTTTTAACTAGTATCTACTCGGTAGAGATGATACAAATAGAAAAAAAAAAAATATAATAGGTGTGAGACTTACATCAAATTCACACTATTTTTTCTTTACTTTTTTCCTCTGTTTCTTTCCTACTAAACATTTTTAAGTATTAGCTTATTTGTTTTAGTACTTCTTATTTCATGACTTTTTTCTAATTTAAAAATAAAATTTACCAAAATTTATAATTTCTAATAAATTTTAATAAACTGTAAATTTAATAAATTTTTTTCTAATTTCTAATAAACTGGGAGAGAGTATAACAAAAAGTAATATAAAAAAAAAAGTGTTGTTAGCCTCCCTTAAAAAAATGTAAAACAGTTGGTAATAACACGTAAACACCCACCCCGTTCCCACTTTGGCACCTTCGTTCTTCTTACATAAACACTGCCTATAAATAAACCCAAAATAAAGCCCTCTCTGCAACACAGTTTCATTATTTCCTGAAGCCATGGCTCGCTCATTGTTCCTATGCTCATTCCTCATCCTCGCTGTCACCACCCTCTCCTCACCAGCGGGTGCTCTCATCCTTACCCTCGTTAACAACTGCAACTACACCGTGTGGCCCGCCATCCAGCCCAACGCCGGCCACCCCGTCCTCGCCGGCGGCGGCCTCACCCTCCGCACCCTCACCCACCAGTCCATCCCCGTCCCGGACGCCCACTGGTCCGCCCGCGTCTGGGCCCGCACCGGCTGCGCCTACTCCGGCGCCGCCTTCTCCTGCGCCAGCGGCGACTGCGGCGGCCGCCTCCAGTGCAACGGCGCCGGCGGCGCCGCCCCCGCCACCCTCGCTCAGATCGAGGTCCACCACGGCAACAACGACTACGCCTCCTACGGCGTCAGCCTCGTCGACGGCTTCAACGTCCCCATGACCGTCACCCCGCACGAGGGCAAAGGCGTGTGCCCCGTCGTGGGTTGCCGCATCGATTTGGTCGCCACGTGTCCGCACGTGCTGCAGCACCGTGTTCCCGCGGGTCACGGACCCGTGGTGGCTTGCAAGAGCGGGTGCGAGGCTTTTCACACGGACGAGCTCTGTTGCAGGAACCACTTCAACAACCCCAACACGTGCAAGGGCTCTATCTACTCCTCCTTCTTCAAGCACGCGTGCCCTGCCACGTTTACTTTTGCTCATGACACCCCCTCGCTCTTGCACCAGTGCTCCTCCCCGCGTGAGCTTAAGGTTATCTTTTGCCATTAAAAGAAACAAACTACAAGGTTTGGGTCATTGTTTAGTGACTCGACTCTTTTCTTTCTAATAAGATTCGGCGTCGAGAGTGAAAGGAAGGAAAGTTGGTCAAAAGAGAAAAAAAAAAAAAAATAGTAGTCGTGTGTCTTTGTTGGGGGAGGTCTTTGTAGTGATTTCCTTGATTTAGTTGGTTGTGTTTTGTGATTACTAGCTTGGAAAAAAAAACAAAAAATGTAATTTTATGTTGTGTTTAAGAATAGAGCTTCAGCTTCTTATGGTCAAATTTACAGAATAATAATCTTTATTTTCGTAGTTCTGTAACACTTCTGTTGTGTGCAATGTTAACCTGCTTGCTCTCACTACTAGTGAGTAGTAGTAGCTGGTAGGGGAGGACTATGATGATTATCCACTGTGAAAAGAAAGGGACCAATGCACCCTCATTGGCTCCTATCTCGAGAATTTAATTCTTTTAGATAATCGAGTGCAGTACCGCGCTTGACACGTGATTTCTGTCTTTTTTTCTTTTTCCTCTGATAAATCCAACTACTAGTTTTTACCGAGGTTTAATTAATGTGTTGAAAATACAAAAAGCGTTGAGAGGAAGATTTAGAATTATTTTTTTCAGTAAATATATTCTTGTTTACCTATAAATGACAAAAATGCGAGGACATATAGTATATTGGAAATTTTTGTTCTTTGGAGAAAGGCAAGAGGCATCGTAAGCAGTCAGCAATCTGTTCAATGATCGAGTCATGAGCTAGTAACTAGGACATGCGTGCTTTCTTAGGTGTGTTCAATAAAATTAATCTTGAGTGTTGAATTGCGAGTTTGAATTGATTTTAGTTACAGATTTTATATTAAAATGTTGAAGTGTTGTATTTAATTGGATTAAGTTATATAGTATATTGGAATATAGTACTTAGTTAATTTTGAAATGTTGATCCAATCTAATTGGTGTTTCTTGCTTCGGGAAGTTTGTAGTGTGGCCAAACGGCTACTTAAACTTATCCAAATAAAGATGTGAACAGAATAAATAATGATGTATTTAGGAACTTTTTGAATGCAGCGTAGCAACTTTATTGAAAGCAAAAAGTTGAATTAATCGCCCATGTATCTATCATATTAAGTTTGGCAAAAAGTATTACTGTATAGAACTTTAACGGAAGTGTTTTGCATAAAGAACTCTAAAGTAGCTCGATTTGAGAAAATTACTGTAAAATTTTACGGGGCTATGTGTATCAATCAACTATCTGATATTCCACTAACAAAATAAGGAGAACAGTGGGAGACATTGGTTATGAATGAAAATTGAGAAGTTTTTATATAAAAAAATATTATAAACACATTTTTTTACACTAGGTTAACCGTATCTTTTAATTAAAATTAAAATCTTCATTTACTAATATCTTAAACTCCAATTATCAAATAAACTACTACCAAATAATATTTACTTTCTGTGTAGTATTTAACTATATAAGTGCAAGTTATAAATTATTACTTTTTTCTTTAATTATTGCTTTTTGAAAAAATATTTTATTTATCTATTATTTTAAAAGTTTAAGATAATATTAATTACTGCTGTAAAAAAAGATAATATCAATTACTTTTAATTATATCTTTATTTTGAAAAATGATATTAATTACTAGTTTTTAATTAATAAAACATTATTATGGAAAGAATAATTAAAATAAATTAAGGATGTATTGAAAATTTTAAAAGGAATTTTAATGTATTAATTGTATATTTTAATTTGTGTTTAAAATCTTAAATTAACAGATAAAAAAAAAAGAACCGGAGGTAAAAAATAATTACTCCGCACACCGCAATACATCGTATAAGAATTAATCTTTCATCTATTGATGATGATTTGCGTTTAATGATCTGAGAGACTGGGACCATTGTTGATTTGCGTTTAATGATTTGCATTCTTTTGCGAAAGAAACGGATTTGAATTCACTCTACCATAAGTAGAAAAGTCACCAACTACTTATGCATGTAGTAGTTAATAATATCAGAAGAGAGATGTAATGACTAATGAGGAAATATTCTTATTGGACATCAATTTTATTGAAGAGAGACATGTACCTAATTTATGTTGTAACACATAAAGCCTTAGCTTCTTTGATAACAAAGTTACCGATTCAATTTGCCTCAGAAAACTTTTTTTTTTTTTTTTTAAACTTTTACGTTAGTCAGATTAATGAAAGTGTAGTTGGATGATGAAATGATGATCAAAATATAGGTAGTAGTTTGCGTTTATTTTTTTATTTTTTTTTATTTTGCGTACGACTATTAGTGGGCAAAAATTCTGTGAAATTTTTTAATTCCTTCCTTTCTTACTCATCAATTAGTTAGTAGTTTTTACTTTATTTTTATTTTGTTTACAGAACTGAAATCAAACTATCTGATAATTTTTTTTTGTCATGGGTAAGAGATCACGGTGTCTCTCAATCCACTGGATCATATACTAATCCACTGTGCCAACCCTATGAGTTAAACTATATGACAAATTGATACTACCTTCACTCCTATATATAAAAAGCAAATACCTAATTCATCAAAACCAATAAAAGTGGTTAGATTGGTTAATTTGTCATAAATTTTAATTTTATTCCAAGACTACCAATGATATTAAATGGTTTAAGAGGTGTTTATTTTTTAAAAATAATTTTTTCAACCAATGAATATACCTTGTTTTGTTGATAGCTTAATAAATACATCTACTTTCATAGGAAAATGAGTGTCTATCATTAATAGGCCTCATAATTTTTTTTTTAAGGAGGCCTCATCATTAATTATGAGTAAAAAGAAAATTTAGTAATAAATACACTTAAAAGTAGTCCTATGTTTCTTATAATTAGGACAAATTGTCTTTTGTTTCTTATATATAGGACCGGAGGTAGTATTACTAATTGTGCAACTTTAATTTTTTTATTTAATATTGGAGAATTATTTGTAATAAATTTGACCTATTTTAATTTTTTTAATGTTTGATTGTACTTTGTTTTATGAATTATCTCTTAGATTCTCTTGGATTGTATATTTTGAAGTTGTCCTTTCTTTGTTTTCGAGATTTTCTATTTTTTTGTCACGCCGTCGCGTAGTTTTTTAATTGATTGGTTATAGTTTAAATTTAAATTTAGTTTTACATCTTTACTTTGAATTATTCGTTTTTTAGGGTACTTTCAATTATTCTTAATTTTATTTGTTTTTTTTATAACTATTTCTAAATTATAGAAAAATGTTATGTATAATTGTTTCACTTTTTTGAACATTGATCAAAGGAAATTTTGTATTTTAATTATTATTTTGCACTTCTTCATTTGTTTTCATTTGATTTTATTAAAATAATTTTAATCAAATTATTTTATAAATTATTGATTTTTTAATTGAATTCAATTATACTTAGATATCTATATCTCTAAGTTTTTTTTTAGTAAATTATAGTAACATCCTCTGAGTTTTTATCAAATTACGCATAATCCCATTCTTTTTTATTTTCCTACAACTTTCTTTAAGTTTGAAAATATTACACTAACATTTCTTATAAGGGAGACGAATGTAAGGAGTACTTGTATAATTACTTGAAACCTCAATAAGTGTTGCTATAATTTACTTTTTTTTATAAATATATTGCTTATTTCAATGTCGTTTTTCAATTTATTTTATTAGTTCTGCAATGAAAGTAATAGAATATATGAAAAAGCCTATAACTTATTAAAATTTTCTATTCAGTAATTTTTATTTTAGCAAATACGCAGTCATTTTTTTTTTCATTCTATTACAGTATATTCTAAAAATCCAATTATAGTAATAGCAATTATGTATCAAAAAAATAGTAATAGCAGTTAGCAAAAGTTCAGTTACGTTTGGTACAAAGTTATTTTATTTTATTTTTTACTCTATTCAAGGGTGTTTATAAATACAGCTTTGAATTGAATTTCTGGATTTGGTATTTTTTTTTATCCGTAAGAATCGAAGACAGTACTAAAGGGTTTACAACATTCATGCACCTGCTCAACCAACTGTGTTACACCCCCTTGATATTTTTGGATTGGGTATTAAGTTTTAATATTGAACCTACGAATCCAATCAAACCAATTGTGACTTATTTTTAATTTTAATTTATTATTTATATATCTTTTCAAAAATAAAAATAAAAATGAGAAAGAACACAGTAATATGACTAATCAACTAAATGAGCCTTAGTCCTGCACTCTGACGCTTTCCTTTTCCCATCTAGGATTTTTTTATACTATTATATATATACACAATAAAAATGTATTTACATTAAATGTTATATATATTTTTACATATTATTATATTTTTGTTTTTGATTTATTAATTAGTGATCATAAAACACTGGTAAATATTATGGAGAAGGTGAATGGTAGCATGTGCAATAATATGTGTCAGTTGCATATACAATACAACTTGATTTAGGTGTTCAAATGTCTTTATAGATAATCTTAATTTAACTCTTACTTTAGACTAACCTTTTCATCACCACCAACCTATAGCAGGTTTAGTGAGCCTTAGAGATCTTATACACACATAAGACTAACATATCATGTTCAATAGATTTTTTTTTTATAGTCTCACACTCAGGATTAGTCTTTATATTTTATGGACCCGGGACAAAAAATAGACAAGGTCTTATTATATACAAGTATTTTAAGATGTGTGTGTATAAAATAAAAAATAGATACGTAATTACATTAAGTGAAACGTTTTAAGCAAACGATATAATTTTAACAAATATAAAAAGATATATCATATTTTTCATTTAATTTACTCTCATGCTTTTGTTTATCACCAACAAGGTATTTTCACCACTCATAAAATTGTAGTCTATCATAAAAAAAATGATTTCTTTTTGCATTTCAAAATGCAAAATCACTAATAATAAGATTAACATTAGGAGATGAAGGATACATTTTTTTTATATTTGCATAAATTATATTTTCTTTTATCTTATATTAATACTCTTTCTTCCCTCAAAATACAAAGATACAATAGGACAAACGATGAATTTTTATAACATGAATGAATAACCATCAAACTCTTCACTATATATAGAAAATCGAAAAATAACCATATCACTCACTACGATTGAATGATTAATAAAATGAAAAATTAAATATTCTACAACAGTGAGAGTTTAAAAGTGTTGAGTTTTGGAAACTTCGACCGGGAATTATTCTCATTGAGATGAAGAAAAAAATGGAAAGAAAACAAATGAATGGCCAAAAAATTAATTAATTGAAGACTTTTCTACGTATTTATATTTGTCTAAATTTTTTTTTAACTCCCTCAATGTTGAGCCTTAGGCCATCAACCTTTTAGCCTAGTCCTAGAGTCGATTGTGTTTAGACTTAACTTTTTTATTAAGCGAGCTGGGTCAAGCTAAATTATAAGTCTCTAATGGTGAATTAACTTATTAATTTTTTTTTGTACAATGGTCAATTAAAACCACTAAGGTTGTCCTAGTGATAAAAGGTTTTGGATAGTATGTATGAACTCTTAGGTTCTAACATCAATACGACCATTGTATACTTATTTCTTTCTTTAATAATATGTTTGAGTAAAGGAAAATAAAATGGTATTTCTTTTGTAATGGTCACATATATATTTCATTAAAGATAATACCACTTGATTGTCAAGTAAGACAACTATTGACAATAAAAGCTTTTTCTTTAAGTATTTAGTATCCACGTGACCGGTGGTAACGAAAAGATAAAAATTATTTCTTCTTATTTTTATCTTTCCTTTAATATAGAGAGGATTTAAAGAAAGTAAAAACAGTTATAATTTTTAAAATATATAAACTAAATTGTTTCTCAATATTTTATCTTCATAATTATCTACAAAGATATAATAAATATTATCTATATATATATATATATATAATTTCTGATCTTGCTTAATAACCAAATAAGATATAATATATTTCCCTCACCTCTTTTTATTTTTAATCTTTTTAAACATAGTAACTGTTGAAAGTATTTGGGCCGGGTTGGGTTAAACGATATAGAAGGGTGTTTGTTGTTGCTCACTGCTGATCTCATACCAGTGCAATCCGTAGCATATATTCATTCATAGTTATAAATAATCCCGAATCGAGGTGTCGGTTTTGAAAAGAGTTAACAATCTCTTCTCTTCTTCGCTCCTCCACTTGTTGTTGTTTGCTTTGCCCTTCATGGCATCTCAGGCTAGCCTTCTCCTTCAAAAGCAGCTCAAAGGTAACAACGCCGCCTCTCTTCTTATTCTGATTTGCTTTCTCGAAAAATAAGGCCCTGTTTGGCGTCGATTCTCCGCTATGTTCTGATTGGCCTTTCCTCGCAGATCTTTGCAAAAACCCCGTCGACGGCTTCTCCGCCGGTTTGGTCGATGAAACCAACATTTTTGAATGGAGTGTCACCATAATTGGACCGCCCGATACTCTCTAGTAAGCCCCTTTTCATGCTTTTGCTTTCTCCGCTCTCTCACGCAATTTTTTTTTTCTGATTTTCGATTCCAAGTTTCGATTTTTGGGTTTTGGGTTTTGATTGATTTTGTCTTTCTTCCGGGGTTGAGTTATGGGCAGGGATTTTTCGCTTCCAGAAGATCGCGCTTTTAATTGCTTTCTTTTTTTTCTTTTTTGTACTTGAACAGTTTCCTGATTTCCTGATTTAATGAGTCTGTTCCTTGCCTGCCCTAATCACGAGAATTCACTGCGGTTGTTATGGTTGTTGTTGTTGTGTCTTTAATATTCAATTGTTGCGATTCCTCTTAAAGCTGGTGCTTTTCAAAATTATTGTTTATGCTTTTTACTATTGGGATTGATCTAGGTTGGGTTTGTTTGATTGCACCAGAAAATGTTCTATATTGTTATCGCTTTGCTTTCCTTTGGTTGGTGTTGGAATTTTACTGACGTCTCTCTGCTGTTTTGTTTTCAATTTGTTGGATTTCTCACAGCGAGGGGGGATTTTTCAATGCTATTATGAGTTTCCCATCCAATTACCCGAATAGTCCACCTTCAGTGAAGTTCACCTCAGAGATATGGCACCCCAATGGTTAGTTTCTCTCTCTTTTTGTGTGTGTGATATTGCTTTGATTTGAATTGCATGAAAGTGATATTTGCTGGTTAATTTGCAGTATATCCTGATGGCCGGGTTTGCATATCAATTCTTCATCCTCCCGGCGAGGATCCAAATGGTTACGAGCTTGCGAGTGAGCGCTGGACACCTGTTCATACAGTACGTGAAAATATAGATTACTCTTCACCTATGACTTGGCTTGGATATTGGGTGGAAATTTGTGATCAGTTCATCTTGAATACATCCAAATCCAGCATGCTCTTGTTTAATAATCAAGTTAAAACTTAAAAATTAAAATTAAAGTGCCTAAATATTTTCCAGAAGCTGGTATGGTGCAATTGCTGTACTGTTTTTCTCCTTGTGGTTTGGCCATCTGCATGTTATGCCTATTCCTGGAGAGTTTATATATCAATGTTTTACTGCATCATTTGCATTGCATTTAAAGACTGTTTAAGTAGTTGTGGTAAAATAGAGCTCTGCGTAATATTCATCTTCCCTTCATACTCTTCCCACTCATTCCCCATTTTGAAGAAAAGAGGGAGATAATATTAATACCTTAAACCAATTGTCAAAAAATAAAGTGAAACTTGAAGATAATGTACGAAAGTACAGCGAGGATCATTTTTCTAAGCTTTCATTCCAAATGGAGAATCTAATGTTAAAAATTCCAATAGTGGAGACACTATAGTATGCCACCCATTTAAAAACTAGGAGTATTGGTAGAAAGGGAGCTTCAAGAAACATGGAGAGAGCTTCAAGAAACAAGGCTCATTAAGATCAAAGAGCTGTTAGAGATCCTCACTCACTCTAATGGTTGGGATATTATGGGCGGAGCATCCTCAAGGGCATTAGAAAATGAGGACCACAGGAGGAGGTCAATGGGGAGATTGTCCAATGAACATCAGGAGGAGCATTGGAGGAAGTTGGAGATTCCTTTTTTCTCTGAGGATGATGCCAATGGGTGGGTGAATAGGTTGGAAGGATATTTTCAAATTAAAGGGGTAACAAAAGAGGAGAAATTACATGCAACCATGGTGGCCATTGAAGGAAAATCCTTGATTTGATTTCAACGGTGGGAGTCTTACATGCCAAATCCATCATGGGAGAGGTTCAGAACTGCTGTCACTAGAAGGTTCCAACTTTCAATGATGCAAAATCCCTTTGAATTGCTTTTGGGTTTGAAACAAATTACTAGCGTGGAAGATTTTAGGGAGAAGTTTGAGTTGTATGGACCATTGAGAGGTACTGATCCAGAGTACCACAAGAGCATTTTCTTAAATGGGTTAAGGGAGGAAGTGAAGGCAGAATTTAAAGTTGCATCCAGTAAGGACATTAGCAGAAATGATGAACAATGCCTAAATGATTGACAAGAAGAATCAAGTGCTTACAAAAGGACTGAATCCAGCAATCAGAAGTGAAAATACTTACATTACAGAAATACTCCATCTTCTAGAACAGCATTGGTGGAAATGGGATCTAAGGTGAGTTCATAAGGAGTTTCAGTCACAGGACCTACAACTGACAAGTAACTTGTCTTATCAGTTTATGAATCCATCTCTTCTAAGCTACTAGATATTACAAGTTTAATTTGCTAAGCAAGTAAGCTCGAACTTGTGTTGGAGTTTTATCTTTTGTGTTTATCATTAGTCTCTGCTGAACATAGGTAGAGTAAAAGGCTCATTAGTTGTTTGAGTTTTTCAAGTTTGGGATGGCTTGAAGAACTATAAAGTGAAAGACTAAGGTGAAGTCAAGAGCTTTTCAGCTTAATATATCAAACAGAAATAACCAAAAATGCTTGTAAAGACTTAAAATGTTTAATGTCTCAAAACTTTAGTCTCTGCTTGTAAAGCTTTGGAGTTTAAAATTTCAAGGTTGGTTTGCCATTAATTAATTGGTTGGATGTGCTTTGGAAATGGTATTGCATTTTGTCCACCACTAGCAAATTTATATCACTCGTGATGTTATATGTATTTTAAATCATATGTATAAATATACTAAAATATATGTTATCTTGCAGGTAGAGAGTATAGTATTGAGTATCATATCGATGCTTTCCAGCCCTAATGATGAATCTCCTGCAAATGTTGAAGCTGCAGTAAGTTTGATCATTGTTTCTTATTTACTTGATCTTGTGTATGCTATATTATTTCAGTAGGTATTCAGCATGTTGTGAAGTTTTAATGTATGTTCTCCTATATACTTGAGCTTGATTGCTAGTTGGTGTAAGTGGTGAGATACTGAGCTAAAATGCTGAATATGTCTTGGGCTTGTATAGTACTTCTCCAATTATTAAGCAGAATTGAACAAAAGATAGAGTTTCCTTCTCTAAGTTTGAATGACTTCCACGAGTTACTAAATAACAACAACACAACCAAGCCTTTTCTAACTATCTCTGTCTACCTCTAGCAATAGGGTTAACTTCCATACGATGAACTTGTGGCTTGTATCTGTCTTCTACACACATTTTCAAACTACCTAAGGCGAGTCTTTTCCATATTTTCTACCATAGGTGCTATTCCAATTTTTCCCCCCAATTCATTAATTCCTAATCCTATGTAGTATGTCCATTTATCCAAAGCAACATTCTCATCTTTGTTTCATTGAGTTTATTCTCCTGTTGACTTTTTACCACCTAACACTTGGTTTCATACTACATCGAAAGATTAGCGGTGCTTTTTTACATATAATACTTAAGTTGTTTCTTCATTTCATCCACCCTGCTTGAATTATGTAGTTTGCATCCCCTTTTATTTCTCCATTGTTCTGTATAATGGACCCAATATATTTAAACTATCTAACTTGTGACAAGGCATGGTCTCCAATTTCCACAAGTTATTAAGTACAGTGGCTAAATGTTAAGATTTAACAGGGTAGTCATCCCTCTAGTTTCCCTTGTCTGAGCAAAATTCTGAATCTTGATGTTTACACTTGCTCCATTATTTTGTATGATGGACCCAAGATATTTAAACTATGTAACTTGTAACAACAAGACATGGTCTCCATTATTAAATACAGTGGCTAAATATTAAGATTTAATTGGGTAGTCATCCCTTCTAATTGTCCTGGTCTAAGCAAAACCCTGAATCTTGATATTTAGACTTGTGAAGCCCAGAAGCTAGGAAAATCTGAGAATGCTTCTCAAAGTTTAGTATGTAATTGTTATGTTTTCCACATTGATAATTATCACCTGCAGGAAGCATTTTTTTTATGGGACATCAACTTCAAGCAAATTTCAAACTTGGTTTTGTATTAATCCTGATGGGTTTCTTGATATCCTTTTTGACTCCATAAAAGCTAGCACGCATTTGTAATTTTGTATATGAATCTATATTTTTTTTCTGGGAATTTCACATTTTTATTGGTTGAAATGCTTTTGCGTGGGGATACTAATTACAAAGTGCTTCATTTTTTGGTATTTTTGTATGTCATCCTTGATAGATAATCTGAAAGTTCTTTTGAGTTTGTTCTGAGACGTGACCTGTATATGATCTGGTATTGCAGAAGGAGTGGAGAGATAGGAGAGATGATTTCAAGAAAAAGGTTAGCCGATGCGTAAGGAAGTCACAAGAAATGTTGTGATTTGTCGCCTACGCCTCATACTGCTTTTTGTGAACTGGAGGACATATAATGTGTAATGGATTGGTTCTCACCTGTTACTCTTGATCCCTATAAGAATGGCATTGGAAGTTGTCCACATTCCTCCTTTTCTTCAGTTCCATGTTCTCTGCATGGCCATTTGTCATAACTTGGAAAACAAACTGTATTCTAAGTGTTTTGGCCGGTCTTTTGACTACTTTATTGGAAAATTTACTTTGTTCATTCGCATAAGTTTATATTGGATTTCTTATCTAAAAAAAAGGTTTATTATTTGAGTTTAGGTACTATGTTTGCTCTTATTGTGATTGCGGATTTTGCACTGGCCAGTTGTAGCTCTCAAGTTGAGTTCTGATTGGTTCAATTATTTTTCACTTCACGATAAACGTTAAATTTGTTCGATTGCTTATACATGAATCCCGAAGAAAGTGCGTTCCAAGGTTGAAAATTCTCTCAACTCTTGGAAAGTTTTTCCTTTTTCGTATGGTTACCGTTGGCTGTTAGTTCATCTAGACACAATTGCGACGAAGTACTTCCCTCTATAATGAGTACCAAATAGCAACATTGCAGCAGTAATAACTAATCACTGCCTAGTTAGCTAAATATGTGTTCAAGCGTTGTGAATTGCTCAACCGGAAGGATCAAAATGGCTAACATTGAAAAATATTTCGGATGTAGCCAAGCGGCACATCTTTAGAAAAATATTAATAATTAATAACGCATTTGCAGTATTTTTACCCATTGGCATTAAATGTTATATTTATGTTAGATTAAATTTGAAGAATGAAATTGATGAAAATCAATGAATAATATTGTGACACGGTGGTCACGATCACGTAAGAAGATAAATGTTATTAGTACATCCCTCTTCATTTTCTTTCTATTTCTTTCCATCATCGCATCTCCATCGTATCTTAGAAATATGTTGTATAAAAAAATTTCAGAGTTAAACTAGTTACAAGGAAGTGGCTGGCAGTGGGAAAAATTCATTTTATTGTAGCGTAAATACACATCCAGTGGTTCTTGTTTATTCCTAAACACAAGTTAACATAAACGTAACAGCATAATTTCCCAGTTGGTGCTATGTCCACCTTATTTGGGTGGGTTGACATGGCTTCCCATTCTGACGACGTTGCCGTCGATATCTCTGACGTAGCCAACCTTCTGCCCCCACTCCTTCAGCTCAGGCTTGCTCACCGCCACCGCTCCATTCTCCACCGCCCACTGATCCATTTAATCCCAAAATCCATCAAGACCAATCGATTAACCAATAAGTTAATTAAATTAACAACATATCATAATTACCTTGTATGCGGCATCAACGTCCGAGTAAACAAAACAGACCTCCATGGGTGGTCTTTCTCGACAAGATCGAGGGTTGTGGACCGCACCGGTCAGATCATCGGTTTCGTGTTGGTGAATCGGAGTGAAAGCGATAGTTGTGTTCCCCGTTTCCAATTCTCCCCATCTAAGCTCATTCAAATTAAATAAACCTTAAATTCGTGATCATTTAATTTGGACATGATATATTATATATGAAGATAATAAATGCAAATTAACCTGTGAGACTCGTCTAAGCGACGAACAGGATAGCCGAAGGCTTTGGCATAGAAAGCCACCGACTCGGCTACGTCTTTCACGTAAAGCACAACGTACCCAAATACCGGTTTGTGATTCGTCGCCATTGATATGTGAGCGATCTCTCTTCACTTTCACACCCTCTCACTCGTAGTTTTATTCTCCTAGGTTGGAGTGGAGTTAGTCAATTTTCATGTACGTGGCAATTCATATCACACCTGCACGTGGAGTTCATGCACGTTGTCGCTTGTTATTTCTGTGTTTTTATTTTTTAACCCTCTATGAAGGAAGCCCCACAAATACTTGGGGGGGAATGCTATTTTAAGCAAAAGATTGGACAATTATCATGAATGCTTGATAACCAATGTATTATATGATGCAGCAGTATATGAAAATTGCGTTACATAGAAATTAAAAAGAGTAGAAGGATGAAATATTTAATGTAAAAAATCCTTAACAGAAAAAAAGGATAAATGATCATTTTGGTCCTCGAAAGTGTCAAGTGCTGATAATTTGGTCCCTGAAGATGAAAAATTCGAATTTAGTTTCCAAAAGTGAAAAAAGTGAGACAAATTCGTCCTCCCGTTAACTCTTCTCCGTTAACATTAACGGAAGTACCTACGTGACACTTTTGGTGATGACGTGGCAACTGATGATTGTCACGTGTCATTCACGTGGCTGTTACGGGCCATCCACGTGGTTGCCATGTAGTTAAAAGTTGACTTTTCACTTTAATCTCTAAACTTAACAACTTGCTGTCATTTTAGTCCCTGAACTTGACCAATTACTGACATTTTGGTCCCTAAACTTAATCATGTAGTATCATTTTGGTCCTTGAAAGTACTTTTGAATTTTTAATTAAGTCTCACGCTACATGTAAATTATTAGCATAGTCATCACCATATTCTCCAACTTTCATTCTTTATCTGTCATATTTTCACCTTCCTGTTACCAATTTTGCCATTTAAATTATACTATAAATATGAAACTGATTTATGAGTGATCATATAGCAATAGTTAGCGGCTAAATCCAAGACATTGCTAACAAGATTCTATAAGGTTCCAATTTATTAGTAATTACATAACAGTAGTTAGTGGCTATATCATGAGTATTAGATGACTTGAGTGGACATGACCCTCTGGTGGCACGCGAAGCATATGTCATTTTTCATTCTTTTGATAACGTTTGGAGTGTAGAGAGTGAAAAAATTGAGGATGAAGGAGGTGTAAGTGGGAGGGGTGGCATAGGATCCATGCGATCATTTGGCACATGATCGATGATCAAAGTAAAAAGGATCAAACAGATCAAAAAATGCAAACAACGAAAGTTGTGATTTTCATGAACTACTACCACAAGGTATATATAGACATCAAAGAATTTTAATGTAATGGTTACTTGAGAGTGTTGAGGAAGCTATTTGAAAATTTTTAATTGAATAAAAAGTAACTTCTTAAATAGTTTTTTAAGATGTTTTTGTGTTAATTTCTTATTAGAATTGATGTTTCAGTTGAATAAATGACGAACTTTGCATGCAGATGATGGAGGTAAAAGTTAAGATGAACAACAAAGTGTAGAAGAGGAAGGTGAAAAATATGAGAGATATGAAATGAAAGTAAGGGGATATGGTGATGACTATGCTAATAATTTACATGTAATGTGAGACTTCATTAAAATTCAAAAGTACTTTTAAGGACCAAAATGACAATACGTGGTTTAAGTTCAGGACCAAAATAACAGTACGTGGTTAAGTTCAGGGACAAAAATGACAGTACGTGGTTAAGTTCAGGATAAAAATGTCAGTAAATACTTAAGTTCAGGGACCAAAATGTCAGTAAAGTGAAAAGTCAACTTTTAGCCATGTGGCAGCAAACTGGATGACACGTGGTCATCACCAAAAGTGCCACGTAGGCACTTTCGTTAATGTTAACGGAGAAGAGTTAACGAGATGACGAATTTGTCGCACTTTTTTCACTTTCGGGAACTAAATTCGAATTGTTCATCTTTCAGAGACCAAATTGTCAGCACTTGACACTTTCAAGGACCTAAATGACCATTTACCCAAAAAAAAAACTATAGACAGAAGAAAAACAATTCATTGTATCAAAAATTGGTACAAGAGAAATACAAAAATTAAAAAAATAGTTGTAATATTATTATATTTGTGTATATAAAATCTTTCGCTGGGCATTAATACGTTTTTATTAATGCGTACGTAAATGCTTAAGGGGGATTGTTATTCTCACCCTTGAGAATTGCTATTCTCACTCCTAAAAACCTAAAATTACCCATTTACCCCTCTGTCCTAAACCTCCCACCCACCTCTCCCTCTTCCCCCCCCACCCCCCCACCCCCTCACCTTCCTCACCCACCCACCCCTTCTTCTCACCCCTTTCCCCATTCTCCTCACCACTCTCCCTCACATTGTCTCTCCCTGACCTCTCTCCCTCACAACCTCCCATTCTCCTTAGAACCTTTCTTCCTCACCTCTCTCCCCACACCACAATAGGTTCGTCCCCTCCCCCCCCCCCCCCATTTTTTTTTAATTTAACACAATACAACAGAATCGTGATTCCGTTGTGCTGTTTGATTTTTTTTTAATTATAAATTTTGAATTTGTAAAGTAAATTTTTTTAAAACAAAAATATTTAATTATATTTGTATTATATATTTATAGTATTATTTTTAATATTTAATTTTTAAATTAAAATAATTGTTTAATTGAATTTTTCTTTTTGAATTAACAAAAATATTAAAATAAAAAATTTATATTTTTAAATGTGTTATATTTACATTGTAAGTTTGTTTATTTATTTGTTTATTTAGTTATATAGTATTTGACTTTATTTTTTATTTATCGAGTTCTAAGTATTTTAGTATATTTTTTGCAGGTTTATTATGGCTCGGACGAAATATGTTTCGTACGATCGCCAACAGGATCCCTCCACTTTGGAGGAAGATGCTGTTGCAGATGCTGGTCAGCCTGCCCAGCCATCCAGGGCAGACCAGCGATGTGTGTCAGCATCTGCTCGCCATCGTCGAGCAGAGGATAATGTATGCCCGACCCCATTCCTCAGCCTCAGCCTGGTGACCCTCTGCCAGAGTTTCTGGATGGTGTAGATTACTCGTACGAGGTAATGTAATGCAAACACTTTTTCCATAATTGTTTACATTTTTTTCGATTTGAAATTGTTAATTTTAATTTTCGTTTATGTAGGATAGGTACCAGATGATGTCTGCGATTGCAAAGAGGTTCTTGCATATCAGAGCCATTCCTGAGGGCACGCATGACCATGAGTTGGTGCAGCGGCTATTGCGCATTGCACAGGGTGGCTTAGGTGCTGGGTGCAGTAACCAAGGACGCAGACAGAGGAGGAGGACCGAGGGCGGTGGCCACAGAGGTGGTGGCCACAGAGGTGATTGATTTTTGATGTATTTTTTTATATTTGTATCTAAACTTTTATTTTGTATATACATTTTATTATAAATAATGTTGATGTTTTCAGTTTATTACATTTTTTTTGTAAACTCTATAAACAACACGCGCTCGCCTAGTAATATAATGAAAGAATGAGCGATTTTTCTATTAAAATCATAGAACAAACAACAATAACAACAACAACAACAATGTGCAACATCATAGCACCAACAAAATATAGGATTTTTGCCAAGTATGTTAAATTGGTATGTTTGTTTTTTGCCAAGTATTGTTTTTGCCAACTATTTAAAATCAACTATTTAAAACCAACTATCTATATGAATCCTATAAGATACATCAACCAATGTGCATTAAATTGGTATATTTATTTTGGCCAAGTCTTTAAAACCTAAATTTATACATTTCAAAAAACATTACTCAATATAAAAAAAAACTTAGAAAAAATTAGAATAAATTAAAATAAATGTTCAATAAAATCGTGATTCCGTTGTACAATGTTTTACCCTTGTACAACGAAATCGTGATTCCGTTGTACAAGTGTACAACAGAATCGTGATTTCGTTGTACACTTGTACAGCGGAATCACGATGCCGTTGAAAAGTATACAATGGAATCGCAATTTCGTTGTACAAGGGGGTGAAATAAATATTTACAACGAAATCACCATTCCGTTGTACAAATTTTTTCACCTCTTGTACAATGGAATCACAGTTCCGTTGTACACTTTTCAATGGAATCGTGGTTCCGCTGTACAAGTGTACAATGAAATCATGATTCCATTGTATAAGGGTATTTTGGGAAATCAAGAAAAAACCACCCACATGTGTGGTGAGAATAGCAAATTGGGGGGGGTGAGAATAGCAAATTGGGGGGGGGTGAGAATAGCAATTACCATGCTTAAGTTCATTAAAGGGTTGAAGCCCAAAACCCAAATCTTGGAAACGGACAGACGAGGAAGAAAAGCCCACTAACATTCCTATAGAAAATGAACGGGTCTGACGGAATTGGTGATATAACCAGCACGAGCATCTTGTTATTTTGTTTGAGAAATGTTATGGATCTAATGTGACATAGCTGATTTTCTAGTTGAACTTATGACTCAGTTAGTTAAATCGGTATGAATGAATTGATGACCTGACAAGTTTCTGAATTAACTGGTGTCTTGTAATTGAATAATGTACAGTGGACATCTAATGGAAGAAAAAAACATAGAAGATGGAGGAGTGTTTTTTTTTTTTGCTGAATAGAGGAGTGAATGATAATGTAACGGGTGAAATGACGTGATAGAAAAAAAAATATTTTTCAATATATTAATATATATTTAAATATTAATATACAGTAGTATTTGAAACAAGCAGAAAGATTAATTTATTTATTTTTATTGTTTTTATCTATGGTAAAGAAAAAGGATAGCATAATTACTCATTGCATGGTAATATTTTGAACTTTCACTTCGCAGTACCGAAAAGGTAAGTGGTAGGCTTTAGATATTTAGAATAATAGTTTTAGGTCATTTCAAAACAAAATCAAATATATATTATAATTTAAATATTTTTACTTAATATCCTTTTTAATTATACTAAGGTATATGAAATAACTATTAGTAAATATTTTGTATTTAAAGTAATATATCATATTATGAATTATTAATTAATTTAAGTCAATCACGAGATTCTGGCGTTTTGCGTGTCTAATGTCAAAAGATGAAGTTGGATTGTTGAATAACAGATGGACGGAGAATGACGTCTGAATCAACGCATCTCCACCGTCCACGTACCCACCCAACGTCTCAGAATCAGGTTCGGTTCCGCTCCAATTTCCTCTTCCAAACCAACGATCTGCCACTGTGATGTAACTCCGAAACTTAACGAAGATCCATTCGGTGGAAATCAGCGACGAACGAAGATCAACAACAACCTCACACCCTCATCCAATTCAATTCAATTCAATTCTTCGTCCTTAAATCAATCCGTTACATCACTTTCACATCCATTCCGAACCTCCCAACCCGACACTTACACGTTTCTTTCAGGTCAACTTTCTAACCTGGACGTTTAAAACATGATTTCGGATCGAATTCACAATTATACATACTACTATTGCTTCTGTCATATGCTTTTGTTTCGATTATTGCTAGCGTCGTTATATATATTCATACATCGTGTTGTTATTTGTTTCTAATTTTAATATCATACTGTAGTGTTTTTTAACTCTACAAATTACAATGCTAATCCGTATTATTTCAATTAAGTTTTTCGGTTTTGTCCTTTAAGGCGTGTATGTTTCACATTTTTTTTTTTAATTTAAATGTATTTCTTTGGTAATATGCTTGGCATTTTAATTTTAACAAGTTTTGCAGTGCTATTTTAATGTATAGGATTTTACTTTGAAGACATTTTATTTGATATTAAGAAGAAAATGTCTTCAAAGTGAAATCTGTAAGCACTCATAGATTGGATAAACTTTTCTGTTAAGTACTAATAAAAGAAGAAAATAAGAAGGAAAAAAATGAATTGAGTTTCTCATTAAACTAAAATAACTTCTCTAAAAGCTAAGATGCATAAGTTGATTTTAATTTATAGAGTAGTTCAATGCATTTTATCTTCTTATTTTCTTCTCCTATAAGTGTTTATGGAGAAGTTTATCCAAATAAAACCTATCTGTTGCATCTGAAACTGAAGATACTTTTTTGTTGTGTTGTTTGCTAGAGAAGCTGACATGCCTTCAGTTTACATGGGAGATAGGGTGGATAGTTCTAACTCGAGCATGAGTTCTAATTCTAAAGAAAGCAGTGTTGTCAATGGGAAAAAAACGTACAAAAAACTTCTGGTTGCATCACGGCCTAAGGGCTTTGCACAGAGAAATTATGAACACCTTGTGTCATTAACCCATGGTGAGTTTGGAAGCAGTGCTGTGGGTCGTGTCACGTTTTTTTTACTCAAAGTTGCTGCATTAGAGACCGTGAGGAGGTTCTCCAAGAGTAAATGTCCATGTGTATGGCGAGGCCTGCAGGGTCTACAAATCCTTGTGTATCCACCATTCAAATGGATTCAGAGGTGGGCACCCTTTAGGGGTTTGGTGAAAAGCATGCAGGTTTGTGATTGTTGATTTCTGAAGGGTTCATTAAAATTATATTTGAATGTCATTTTAAAGCAGTGGAATATGATAGCTTAGGAAATCGTTTACTATAAATGTGAATTATCTTGGAACATCATTTTGAAGTTTTAGAAATCGTTCACATCATCTGTATCTGTGTGCTTCTGGGGGATCTTTGTTTGGGATTTGAGAGTGCTTTTTATGTGTGGCTTCTATGTATCATGACATTTGAAAGGTTTCTCAAAGATTAATATTTTTTATATAGAAAAAGATTAGTATTGCCTTTGTAGAGACTGTGGACATGAATATTTTTAAAATTATTCATGCTTTTCGTATTCCGTCATCATTGGCAATCAAAAGATGTACTGTTTGATATTTCCCCAGCCCCCTTTATTATTGAGGTTAAGGAGGCTCAAATTAAGGAATTCTCTCTTTTCTGTTTGTTTTTCTTTTTTACCCCTTCTTCTCCTATCCCATGTTTAGTTATATTCATGAAGCAGATAGCTAATAAATTGCTCTATTACCAGGTACTATCAAGACCTCTATTAGTCCTTTCGATTGCAACAGTCTTCACTGATCAACCACAATGTAGTGATGGAACCTCAGATTGTGTTGCCGGTTCCCATGATTCTGAAGCATCCGCCGAACTATCTCCTGCAGAGGCTAATTTGAATACAAGGTATATGAATTGAAGCTTCATGCTAAGGCCTTAGGTTTATTTGTGATATTTAACCCTATTATGTTTTGATTATAAATACTAGCCTTTTTTTTTGGTAACCATGTTGTTAGTACAAAGTATTCACCGCCTTTACCGATGACTAATCTCCATCGGAGAACCTAACTGGCCACTTTTAACGGGGTCTCCCTTCCCAGTCATGTTTTTTCCATCCACAAGACTCGAACCTAAGACCTTGCTTAAAGGGATCGAACCCAGTTCTACTTGGACCAACGACTTGTTGGTATACTAACCTTTATTAGCTAAGAATGGTAACATCTATGTTCTTAAGAACTGTGATGGATGTGTAGGTTAACATTTGTTTATTGAGTTATCATTAACCTTCTGCCCATAATTGCTAGAGAGTTACTTTTGTAATGTAGTGCTTTGTTTCAAACTTAGTGCATTTTGCAGGATTAAGAATCTAACCGAGCCTTCTTGTTCTATATATCATATGGAAAACTAAATTGCCAAAATCTTGCAAACTTTCTCCTACCTAGAATTTTCTAAGATAACTTGAACATAAAAACCATGCAGTCTGATGTAGTTGTGGCTTTCATTTGGACAACTCTGGTTTTCTTGTTATTTACATATGATGTTTGGGGCCACTCCTTCCTGGAGGTGTTTCCTAAACTTGGTTGCATTAAAATTGTGTGTGTATCTTGTATTACTTGCAAAGTTCACCGACTGTGGTTCTAGTAATATATAGGGGACATGCCTAGTAAGAGAACTATTTTTATATGAGATTGAGGAGAGGAAACATTAACCGTAAAACCATACATGGATGATTAAGATTAAAGGTTACTTAAAGTCACATAGCCACTTAAAAAATGTTACCCAACTTTTGTATTTTAATCTTTACCTTTTATGATAAGATCTAATGACCAATATTTGCCCCTCTCACTCATATAAAAATATGCCTCTCATTTGATACTTCTCTGTGGCTTTTTATGTTCAAAACTATTGGTCTCTGATATATTTCTCAAAAAGTAACGTAGGATATTGATGTTTATTGAGCCAAACATGTGAAGGACTGACCCCAAATCAACTATGGTCTTTCAATGTTTTACATGTCATACATATGAATCTCCAAAGCAATAACTTCATTTTGTAACTAGGGCTTGTGGTGAATAAAGTGCTTTTATATTCTAAATGTTTTGCAGGATAAATTTGAAATTATTGTTTGGAGCTTTTTATGTCTTGAATTTTCTTATGCAAGCTTCTTTAGTCTTACAAGTATTTTTCTTGCCTTTTGCAGTCTTTGTGAGATAGATCCTGAAGTTTTAGAATATGAAAACTGGTTGACTCTACTCAATCAAGAGCTGGAAAATCAAGGGATTAGTTTGCCAGAAAGGTATTAGACGGTTTCTGTTATGTGGATAAATGCACCATTCCATAAAAACACTAAGATATGATTCTCTCAGAATTCCATTTCAAAACTAGGCTATTTGATGTTCCTGCAATTACAGTTGTTTGGTAATTTACATTGATATCTACTCCTTTCTCCTGTAAATCCTGTTGTTGGAAAAAACAAGTGACACGAGAAATAAATAATTTATCAGCAATTCCACAGTTGTGTTTTGTCTCTTTTCACAGAGTTGAACATATTAAATAAGAGGAGTGTTAGCAACACACTCTCTCTACTATTGGTTAAAATTGATTAAAAACTGCAAAATCATAAGAGGTTCATTAAATAAGATGTGAGTCCCACAATTTTGTAATTTCTAATAAATTTTAACCAATAAGATAGAGTGTGTTCAAAAAAGTGTATTCCTAACATTTCTCATCAAATAATCCTTATTAAGTGAATAACATTCACTTAATAATTAACAGTATAGTAATAGATATCAATGTAAATTTTATAATTATGCAATAGTTATGCAATAGATATCAATGTAAATTTCACACCACCTTCTGAATTTTATAATTATGCAATAGTTAACAGTGTAGTAATAGATAATCCAGCTATTAATAATGATTGCTAAATTAATGCCAATTGTTTATGTATTCTCTCATTTTGATATTGTATTATCGCATTCCCTAGGTAAAGTTTTGAAATCCTGGCCAGAGCAACCTTATTAGATAGCAATAGCATATTTACTTGCATATTTCTTGGTTTCTCGTGTTGCAGCGGACCATGATTTAGTAGTGTTTGTGCAGAATCAATGATGATGAGCTCCACAGATATTACACAGCTTCTAATAATGACTTTTCATGCTTCCTTACCTCAATCAAGAAGACAATAAGCTGGCGGGAGAGTTATAGATTTCTTTCAGGAGAAGAGCTGGAAACGTGGTCAAATATGGTGTTCTGGCATGGATCTGATTTTTCGCACAGACCTTGCCTCATTGTAAGGCTTGGGATAACTTGTCGCTCTTTGGCGTCTGAAGATAGACTTCAATTTGCTCAGGCAGTTAGTATGTTTTTCTTTTTCTTGCCACCAGTTCTTATATTTGCTTTATTTTGAGACAGCAATACTGGCCATTCTGTCTACCCAACATAATTAACTAGTTTCTTAGCTTAATGGGTTTCATGCTTTAGTTTAATGGTAATCAATGGTCTATACTTCAGTATCACAGGTAGAATACGGAATCTTGCACTTGGTTGATGCAAACAACCCTCAAATTACAGTATTGGTGGACTGTGAAGGGTTATCTCCACTGAGAATTCCTATGAAATTGTTGAGATCTTGTTCCTCCCTTCTGCAAGATCACTTTCCTACTCGTCTTGGTTGTTTGTTTATCATCCGACTTCCAGCAATTGTTCGTGTTATTGCCCAGACTTTTATTCAGGTAAACTTTCCTTTTCCATTTATTAGCCTAAAATAACAAAGAAAGTAGCAAGAGCGAAGGTAGTCATGAAGTTGGTGATCATTTAGTGTATGTATGGCTATTCGATTAGATGCAATTTCACTTATCCTTAAACCGCCTCAAATCCAGATACAGTTTCTTAACCTAAAATGAAGTTTTTCTTATTTCTTAAAACAATATCACTGTAAAATTTTCGCTTTATTTAAATGAACTAATCCAAGACTTTGAATCATAGGTTTTAAAGCCATCTACTAGGAAGAAGTTGAAGTTAGAGGGAGAGTTATATCGGAAGGTACTTTATGACAATTTTCCGACACTACCATCATATCTTGGAGGTAGCTGCACTTGCATGAGATGTTCTAAAATTGGCAACTGGGATATTATGCTGCAACCTCATGCAACTGGGACCAGCAGGATTGATAGAGAGGAGGATATCAGTGACAATAGGAATAGGGGTTTGCCATCATCAGTGCATCAATCTAATGAATTAGATGGCCGCCAAATCAGCAATTCTGACCAGCTGTTGAGAAAAGCTGTGATAAGTTTTCTTGTATTTTGGGTTTTCATAGCTCTTGGTGCTGGAATTTACGATCCTGGTAGTCGTCAGTTACCCCCATAACCTACGATTGGCCAAATTAGTTTATTTCCCTAGTTGAATAAAATTTTAGAGGACACCTCTAGTTAGAATTTGTTTCTGAATTAGGAGCTGGTGTGGTGTTATCCAAAGTTCCGAACAGTAAAGGTGCACTGTTTCAGATTCTTTAGATTATAGATCTCCGGTTATGGCTTGAACAACTACATTGTAAAATCGTTTTTGGTTTTATAAATTTTATTTTCCCAAATGGAATCATATCAAAGATTCCATGTTACCGCAGAAAATTGCTTCTACTGTATTGTTTGTTTGATCCTCTAAATTGAATGTTATAATGAAGAATGCAGGTGGGACCTTGACAGCACTCACATCAAAATATAACCAAGTTTGCTAAGTAAAATGTAGCACGAGGCACAATTTAGTTATTCCTTCCGAGGATACAAATTTATTATTCTAATCTAATTAGGAGGTAGTTTGGGGGCATTGTGTTTATTAATCCAATTAAAATCAAAATTAAATCCGAAGGATTAACAACCTTTTTAACTTTCCATAACCATCACCGTTGGAAAAACTTAAAATGAATTACAGAAAACATACGACACAAAGGGGAGAAGAAAAAGAAGAGTTCCTTTGAATCCAAATAATCAAAATTAAATAAATATATGTGTAAATTCAATTAACTTATTTGTAATAATTGTCAAATTCTATGGAACTCCTAATTTATCTTTAGCCTAGCAGATGACCCATGAAATAAATTTTCCAAAAAATACTCACGTAGGTTTAAAATCAGTGTGGTTTTAAATAATTTAGAGATCTGTAAAATATAAGAATATTCATAATTATTATAACATACTTGATAAAATATATAATTATTAATTATTTTTAAATAAATATTTTATATCGTGCTTTAAAGTGTGGGCCAAGATGAACATCAAGAGAGTACTTAACGGTTATGTCAGCATTTCTATCATTATTATTATTAATTAAAAACAATGGTGGAGTTAACTTCATTCACACTCTTTAATTTCAGAAAACATTTTAGAATTTTAATAATTTCAACCATTAAATTAATATCGCCTCATAATGTCAGCAGATTGTAGTCCACTTCTACCATTACTGCCTACGGTCGAATATAATATATGAAATTTATGATACCCAACAAAGAAATGAATTCCATGCATTTTTTTTTTTTTTGGAAGGTGAATTCCATGCATTTATGAATTTGGATTGTTGGACTTTGATCAAATTATTTATATTTTAAATGTATTTTTTAAGTTGAATTTACTGAAATGATATATAAATCACTTGATCTTCATCATATAGTTCTAATTGATCGACTGCGTGAATGTGTGTTTTTTTTAACTGCAGGTAATCCAAATCCAACCTAACTATGTTCTTTATCTTAAACAATCTCACTATTCTTGAAAGATAATTTCTTCCAACTTCCAAGACAAAAATATGAAACCATCAATTTAGTCTGTCAAATATTATTTTTTATTCTAAATATTTCTTAAAATAATAAAATTATATAAATAATTTATAAAATATTAAATATTTATCAATTTAATTCATACATTGATATCTTTTATTGACATTTACTATTAATTTGAAAAAATTTAATACCTGAAAAACTATTTAATATATTATTTTTTAATACACGAGGGATTGGTTATATAATTTTTTTACGAAAGAGACTATATAAAAGAAGTGAGTAATATTTTAGTGATTAAATTAATAGTTTATTCAAATTCTGTTCAAGTACGATGTCAAGCAATGTTTTAAGAATCGGACCGATCATCGAATCGGTCGAGGTACTGGGTTAATGGGTCATTGGTCAGATCGGTGGGTCACTAGTCGGACCGGTTTGACTCGGTATATATTAAAAAAATTTAAAAATATAATATAACTAACATAATTTAATCATTTAACACTCCAAATTTAAAATTATTGTCATTATAAAGTACCTAATATTCCAAATAAGAAATAACAACCAATAATCATGACAATAAAAGTCCAAAAATAAGTTTCATACACAAAAAAAAATAAAAACACATCATTTTAGCACTTTTTTTTCAAAAAAAAAAATTACACAACAACCCGGTTCAACCAGAGACCCGCCGGGTCACCGGTTTTTTTGTAAAAACCGGCCGGTTCAACCCGGATCGTACCGGGTCAGATACATATCCGATCCTATCATCGAACCAAACCGGTTATACCACCGGGTTCCGGTCGGACCGGTCGGACCGTCCGGTCCGGTCCGGTTTTTAAAACACTGATGTCAAGTTTCGGCTCCACAATTGCCGGTGCATTTTAAGCAACAACACAAACCGCCAGTGCAAATATGGACGGATTAAAATTACTGAAACACTTCATCCTTCATACTGAAAAAAAAAACTATCTTTTTCGTTGACATAAAAAAAACCATCTGTTTACTTAAAAACACTAAATAACATTAATTAGTATCATTTTTAATTAATTACACCTTTATTTTTAGAATTTCATGATGATGAACTGATAGTGTAAAATTATTTTACACAGTTATTCAATCACAAATTATCGTGTTGGCTTTTAAGATATGTTCCTGTCGTGGGATAAGGGGAGGCCTTCGGTCGTCTCTTTGTGTTCTAAGATCTTTTTGTAACTTGTCCGAAAGGTGGGGTACCTGCAAGAAACACTCCAACGTTCAAGTTAGGATTCGGCGCAGAGTATTTAATGTGTGTCATAAATGAGAATTTTGATCATTTACCTTGGGGAGCGGATCCCCTTTTTATACGTATTCTTATTGGGCTTGGGCCCTCATGGGCCTTGGCCCTTTTCTTAATCATATGTCTGTGGTAATTAAGAGTACTTAATTATCTTTTAGCCTTATGTTTACGTTGCCATGAGTTGCTAATAGTGTATATACCTCTACCAGTGTTCGACCTGCTTGTGCCGAATACTACCATTTAGGCCCGAGGTGAGGGGTTAGGGGTCTTCGGCTTTATAGATGTCGAATACTCCTGTCTGCCGAACGGACCGTACGGCGTTAGGGTGTTCGGCTATGCTTCGAACACCGAACACTTGTTCATACTGTCGGGGGTATTCGGTTTATATGTGTTGTCGAATACTCCAACTAGTACAAGATAATTTTTTAAAAGTTAATAAACTTATCATATATTTATCATATATGGTGAATTATGATTGGATGACTATGTAAAATTTTTTATACTGTCAGTACATGATTCTTTTTCTCTTATTTTTATTTAATTTTTTGCATCCCTGCTATAAATAAGTGAGAGTGAGAAATATAATAAGGAATCAATGTCATAACAAAAAATAAAAGCAAATAAATATATTCATTAATTGAATTTTTTTAATGCGTTATGCCACGTCGTTTCTGACCGGGGAAAACACTTGTGAGTTGTGACTTACTACTTATCCGATAGTCCTGACAACTCCAGAAACAGTAGCATAACCAACCAATCTTGTAGTTGTACAGTACAGAGACAGACACAGCTCATTCATTTTGTGTCTTAACCTCCCCTCACCCACTGCATCTGCATGTACGTTCCCTTAACCCTTTCACTTTCTCACTATCCCTCTATACCATTTTTTTTTTTTTTTATTTCTATATCTAACATAACAGGTACTATTTAACTATTCAGTAGAGATTTTTTATTTTTTGGTGTTTGTTTTTTTCAAAGTTTGGTATGATGCCACCCTTTTGTTTTGGTGTCGTCGCCGTTGCTTAGGACCTTTCATCATACCCTTCAACTTTCCGTGACTTCGAAGGATCCCTATTTTTTTTTTTTTTAATTTTTTATTAAATTATTGGTTTTTTGGTATTGAATTAAGTAATTTAAAAATAAAATTTAATTTAGCGTTTGGTGGGAAATTTCTGAGTCCCGGATCTTCTTTCTTCTATAAATTGTTTTCTGATCGTAGGTCGTTTGGATCAGATCTGTGACTTGGGGTTTTAGATTTGTGTGTCTTTGCTTAAGTTTACTATCAGGTCCATTCTTAGCTCTCTCACTCTCTCTTTCTCTTCTGCATGTTGTTGAAGTGTCTGATGCTACTTACTAGATTTGATTTTATGAAATTTTGTAACTCGTCTAATGTGTGTGTACGAGGAATTATAATGTGTAAGAAATTTTGACCCTTTGGTTCAGGATTTGAGTTTCAGAAGTTTTTTTGACAATGGCAACGAATTCTTCTAATGGAGCAACAAAGCAACCTCCCATGCCATCTCCCTTGCGTTTTTCCAAGTTCTTTCAGGTGAACTCTCTACTCAGCATTCTCATGCTTTCTTTCACTCTAACTGTTGCTTGGATCCTGATATGCGGATTCCTTGTTAGTTCACTTTTGTTGTTGTCATGTTTTTCACTTTTGTTACAAGTTGATTTCTATTGATAAGGCCATTTGATTATGACATGTTCAAGTATAAAACCGTTTATTTGCAGATGAGTGACTTACCCGTGCTTGTCAGATTCCCCTTTTTGCTTTTATGAATGGATCTTTATTTTAATTTCTAATGTGCCTAAATTGATGGTGATATTTTATTTATATGGCCAATTGTGGTCTAGAAACAATTTATGAAATCAATATACTTTATTTTAATTTCTAATGTGCCTAAATTGATGATGATATTTTATTTATATGGCCAATTGTGGTCTAGTAATTCAGTAAATTTAATGTCTGCTGGGAACATGAGTAGTACCTAAATTCATATCTCTCTAAATTTCAACTTGTGTGCTGGTTAGATCTTGTAGCTGTTAGCATTTTAGTTTTTATTTCAATGCTCACTCTTGGTTTTATACAATGTTGCTTTCATCTCTGACAACAGTCCAATATGAGAATTCTGGTTACTGGAGGAGCTGGATTTATTGGCTCTCACTTAGTTGATAAATTGATGGAAAATGAAAAAAATGAGGTTAGCTTGGTTGATATCTTTCTGTTCTTAGTTTTGAAATTTATTAGTTATTCAACAAGTACGATAAAACTTTGGATCAATATGTGATAATATGTTTGTGTAATCAGGTCATTGTTGCTGACAACTTCTTCACTGGATCTAAAGACAACCTCAAAAAATGGATTGGCCATCCAAGATTTGAGCTAATTCGTCATGGTATAATTTTACTATTCTCTTCATTGCAATCATCCACAGTCTGACTTTGTTCCATATAGGATGCAATTTGTGGTTATCTAAAATTGGAATTATCAGTGAATTTGGTCCCTAATATTACAGAATCAATCTAGTCATCAGTCAATTTAGTCTGTAATGTTGGGGGCCAAATTAACTGATGCACAACAAAGTCGGACTAAGTTGACTTATGTGCACTGATATCAGGGACCAAAATGACTATAGTTGTCAAATTCAGTGATCAAATTGACAGATCCTTAACATTGGGGACTAAAATGAGTAATAGTTGCTAATTATGGATTAAAAATTATTTTTCATAATTTTAGGAACTAAAATGACCTGTGATTGTAATTTTAGAGATTAATTTGATGGTTTATTCTCAATTGTTCTAAATCAGTCACCAATGTAGAGCAGCCAGCTGCATATACTGTTCAACACAACACGAATGATGCTATCATGTGCAGAGTTTTTCTGTGTTTCTAGATGTGTTTTAATTTAATTAAAATGCATATACTTTTCTTTTCCCTGAACAGATGTCACAGAGCAATTGTTGATTGAGGTTGATCAAATCTATCATCTTGCTTGCCCTGCTTCTCCAATTTTCTACAAATACAACCCTGTAAAGGTGGGGGTTCTTAGAGTCTACTTTTATATTTCTGTCATTTACCATGATCCTGTCAGCTGTCTACATGACTTGTTTCTTGCACAGAAGTAGCTTTAGTTCCTCCCACTGCCCCCCCTCCCCCTTCTATTGCAGATTTAACATGAGAATTTCATATATATTGTTATGATGTTTCCAATTGTTAGTATGTCTAGTAATTCAGATTGTGTTTATGACCTACTCATCGGTCGATTCTCTCTATCTAGTGAATCTTGAGAAATTATCTAACAGTTAAAGTAAAACCTTTACAGACAATAAAGACAAATGTGATTGGAACACTGAACATGCTTGGGCTTGCTAAGCGTGTGGGAGCAAGGTTATCTCTTTATCTAAATAAAAAAGTTGATGATCTAAACCATTACCATCTGTTGATTTTACAAGTTGTAATTTTGATTGACAGGATTTTGCTTACATCTACTTCCGAAGTATATGGGGACCCTCTTGTGCATCCACAACCAGAAAGCTATTGGGGCAATGTTAACCCTATTGGTACATACACATCATTATGTTTACCTCAATTTTTAATTTTCACACTTCAAAGTGGTTTGTCATTTTGAACATGCATTTGTTAAAGAACATGATCTGAAAGCTGCAAAGATATGATCTCTTTGAATTATATTTTGATAAGATCCATGGCGATCATATATTTCCAAACCTATAGGAATTTGGAATGATCATTGACTTTAATATATATACTGTATCTGTCCTTTTATCATGATCTCTTGGAATGTTGCTTTTATCAATAGCCTAAACATAAAAATATGTGTGCACAGGAGTTCGGAGTTGTTATGATGAGGGCAAGCGTGTTGCAGAAACTTTGATGTTTGATTATCATAGGCAGCATGGAATCGGTAATTCCTTATCTTTTTTTTTTTTCCTTTTCTCCTTGGCAACATCTTCTCATTGATCTAGGACACAAGCAGTACAATTTTGCACTGCCGTTGACTAATAAGTAATAACTAAATGTGATGTTTCTTTTCATTTTTTTCTCAGAAATACGCATTGCGAGAATCTTTAACACATACGGACCACGCATGAATATTGATGATGGGCGTGTTGTCAGTAACTTCATTGCTCAAGCAATTCGGTAAATCCTTTAACTTTATAATGTTATAGGCAAGATGGATATGCTGATAAATAATTGTTTGTGACTTTATATATCTCAACTCTCAAGAAACATTGATGCACAGTAAGCAAGTAAATAACTATTTTGAGTGCAGTTCTGCAGTAATAAGAAATTCAAGCTTTATACCTGTATGAATTATGTGCTTGTTGAGCCTGCTGTTTATTTGCTAGGTTGATTCAAATACCTTGATTTAGTTGACTAATCATAATTTCTTTTTTTACCATTTCATGTTGGACTCTTTATTTGTTGCTTCTCATATAAAATTGTGTTAACAGTGGTGAACCCTTAACTGTCCAAGTTCCAGGAACTCAAACTCGCAGTTTCTGCTATGTCTCTGACATGGTATATATGATACATGTTTCTCTTTTGTGTGTTGTTATCTTGATTCAAGTACTAGGTGTGATTGACTATGATTATATGCTTGAAATCTATTAGGTTGATGGACTTATACGCCTAATGGAAGGGGAAAACACTGGTCCAATCAACATTGGGAACCCAGGTTATATTACAACTGAGTCATTTGAGCTCGGATTTTTCTGCCAAATACTAATATGTGTTGATACTTTATTATTCCAGGCGAATTTACAATGACTGAACTTGCTGAGAATGTGAAAGAGGTTAGTTGTAACTTGCAAACCATTTCAATTCTTGGAGAATCCCCACATCTCTGTTTCTGTGTTAGTCTGGTTATATTTTAACTGTAAGCTTTGAACAAAAGTTTGAACAAAGGAACTCTTTGATAATGAATTGTGGACATGTTTCCATGAGAGGGATTGTGTATGTGCTTTGGAATATGCATTTAACAAATGTTATTTTTACCTTGTGGATTAATAATGGAGCTTTTGGTGAAAAACTTGGAAGTTAGCTAATGCTTTATGTATGGTTTTGCAGCTTATTAATCCAGCAGTGGAGATAAAGATGGTTGAGAACACTCCTGATGATCCTCGTCAGAGAAAACCAGACATTACAAAAGCAAAGGAGTTACTGGGATGGGAACCAAAGGTCAAGTTGCGTGATGGCCTTCCTCTTATGGAAGAGGATTTCCGTCAGAGGCTTGGGGTTCCCAAGAAGAACTAAGCTTGTTCTACTCCTTCACTTCATATCATAATGAATATTTTGATAGTAACTGGGATGAATCTGTTAAGTGTTAAGGTGTTTTATATTGAAAATTATGGAGAGGAAGGTTAGAACTTGCAGCCGGGAATGCCAACTTGAACTTGCTCTTCAATTGATAGAATAAGATTGCTTCTCCACCCAACTTCTATTGGAAATGCTGTTGTTGAGATGAGTTGAAATTATTATTTTATTGAAAACTGGGTGTTGCAGGTTCTCTTTCAACTTTCTTTATCCATTGTATGTCAGGGTAGGTGTGTCTTAATGTGTTCTCTGTACCAAAATACAAATTCAGATTGTTGGGTGGGTTCATCTTTGGATTTGAGGAGGTTTGGATCTCCTTTATTTAGAAATAAATTTATGATATGATGTTCTGATATGAATGTCAAATAGGTTCTACTAAAAATGTGTTTCTTGTTAATTGAGATCTATTCTTCCAATCGTTATATTCATCTCGCTTGACTGAGTCTCTTCGCTTTGGATTAAAGATATCTTTTTTTTTTTTGATAAATTGAAATATAAAGTTATTTTTAAATATTAATAATTTATCTTCATTTTTTTTGAGCAATTTTATCTTCATCTCCAAAATGAACTTATATAGTTCAATTTAAATATACATTTCATTATCTATTTTTTAAATATATATCACACATTATCCTTGAAAAAAATTCTCTCAACCATGTTAATTATCCTCATTTTATCTTTATGTATACTTATTTTTTTTAATCATCTATCTCTTTTGAATCACTCTCTTTTATCTTTATCTCTAAATTGAATTTTAATAATTTTTTAAAATAATTTGGTAATAATTAAAAATAATCTTATATCATAATTTAGATTATTTATTGTAAATTTAAAATATAATTCATATATTTTGAAAAATCATTCATTATAAATTTTAATTATATAAAATTAAACATATATCCTATATCATATATATAGGCTAAAATATTAGTTTGTGTGTTGATTTGGAAATTTATTCTTACTCTAATTTTTTTTTTTTGCTAACAAAAACAAAAGAATTTAATATTTATGTAAAGATGTAAAACTTTTTACATTGTTAACCAATAAAAAGTCATAATATGTATAACTTTAAAAGTAATTATTAAAAGTTAATAAACTTATTATATATGTCATGTTTTTTGTTACAATGTTTTTTTTGTTATATATATATATCAATTTGTTATTAGATGACAATATAACACTGTGAGTGTATAGATTATTTTTTTAAAATAAAATGTTATTTCTTAAAATAAAAAAAAAAGATAACAACTAAAATAGTCGATTAAATTTAAAGCGTAAAAGATTAGATTAAAGTAGTGGAGATGTACCACAAAAAAAGATTAAAATATTCGAGATGTTGAAGTCATCTAAATCAATCCGCAATTTTTTTTAAGCATAGAATTAGATAATTTTTAATCTAAACCCATCCACAAACAGAAGTTGAGTGAGAGTGAGAGCGAGAGAGGAAGACAACAACAAACTGATAATATATTTCGATGAAGTGGTGAACAAACAACATCCATGATTTCATTCAGTTAGAAGCTTTTGTCTTGTCCAACTCCACGTGAACCCATGCAACTCTCCTGAGGACACGTGGCAGTCCCAGATTGGAAATCTCGTACGCGCGGCGCCAGCATATTCCGCATCGTCTCAAACAAGCGGAGGAAATCTTCTTATTCTCCACTTCTCCCCAAGGTGTGCGTGCGTGTGAATCACATTTATTTATATTTAACAAACAATTCCAACACATTATGCTATAAATAACGGGGCATTGCACTCACATCACATTCCCCTTGCTTATTCATTACTCATTCCCACTCTCCGATTTGCTTAACCTTCAATTCCAATCGTACGTATTTGCTTCCGTATATATACGGTTTTTTTTTTTTTTTTTTGCATGTTCTGTTTCGTGTGATTTCGATTTCGATCACTCTTGTCGTTGCATAGGTGCTTTCATTTTACGTTCTTCAACGTTCCGTGAGTTTTAAGGCTTCTTTTTTGTTTTTCTGATAATTGAATTTGTAAATGTTTTCATTTATTTTCATTTTTCTAAATTTGGCATTTGATGGAAGAATCTTCTGTGTGTTTGGATCTATATGATCATGGTGTGTTTGGATCAGAAGAGTGGGTAGGGTTTTGGTTTGGATTGGGTTGGTCCTGTTCTCTTTCTCTGTCTCTCCTCAATTGGCCCTTTTATTTGATAGATTTGATGGCACTTGATTTGGTTTATGAAAATTTTGATGACTCGTTAAAAACTATCCGATCCGTGTTGAGAGCAAAATGGTTAACCTCTTTGAAATTTGTGCAGGATTTGAACTTCAGAGATTCTTGCAATGGCAGATGGAGATCAGGTCAAATCACCAACGAAGCAACCTCCTTTGCCTTCTCCCTTGCGTTTCTCCAAATTCTTTCAGGTGTACTGTCGCTTTTTTTATTTTAGTATTATTAACAATTTTCTTGCCACATTGTTGTTCTCGTCTGTTATCT
Source organism: Pueraria montana var. lobata (assembly GCA_026413185.1). Lineage (NCBI taxonomy): Eukaryota > Viridiplantae > Streptophyta > Magnoliopsida > Fabales > Fabaceae > Pueraria > Pueraria montana. Next base: position 11,451,557 of record CM048654.1, read on the forward strand.
GGATTGTACAATTAAAATTTATTGTTAATTGGCTTGGTAGATATCTTTTGTTTATACAATGGTGTTCTTTTCTATTTTTCTATCCTATGAACCAGGTGCATAGGATAGAAATATTGTTTGAGTTTATTAAATATGATCAAAATAAATATAATGGATGAACTTTATTCTTAAGCACTGCAAATCGGTGCAGTTTACTATTTACATAGAATGCAATCACAAATCAAACCGTAAGAGTTTACTCTGCAAAATATGACTAACAGCCCAGAGTTATATCCGGGGAGGGAGGGTGGGGGGTTAATACTAATACTGACCAGTGAAACTGAGTTTTTTTTTTATTTCATTTATCTATTATGCTATTGGCTTAATTGCACCACCTAACTATCATTATTTCGTGCATTTTACCATCAAACTAAAAAAAAGTTAAAAAAAAACAAAACAATTTTTGTTACCAATTTTTGCGAAACAACGTCGTTTTGTTACCAATATGATGGTAAAATACACAAAAATTGAAAACTTGAATGGTAAAATTCGCGAGAAAAAACTTGGGTGGTGAAATTTGCAAAATAATGATAGTTGAGTGGTAAAATGTCCAATTAAGCCAATTCTATTTTCTTGTATACTTATGGTTCAGAAGTATGTGTATGAAAACATGCATCCTACAACTGTTGATTGAAATTTGTCGTGTGATTATAAACAGGGATTTTGTCTGAAAGAATCCCTTAGTCTGCATAACACATTTTTTCTTGACCTTGTTTAACCAACATTTCTTTCATTGTTGACCATAGTCTAACATGAGAATCTTGGTTACGGGAGGAGCTGGATTCATTGGTTCTCACCTAGTTGATAGATTGATGGAAAATGAAAAAAATGAGGTCAGCTAATTAGTTTATTGTGTTTTTGAGTAGTTTCTTTTCTTTTCAACAATTCTATTCTGCTTACAAAACATAACCTCTAATCAGGTCGTTGTTGCTGATAACTACTTCACTGGAACAAAGGACAACCTCAAAAAATGGATTGGTCATCCAAGATTCGAGCTTATCCGTCATGGTATACTCCATTTTTGTTTACTATTCAACATCTCGACTTTCTATAAATTAAATTGTTGTGCATATGATAGACTGAAGGTTAGATTATATTCTGTCTCATTTGGTAGCACGTGTGAACAGTAGTGTCTAAGGTTGGAAACTGATTTATATTAAAAGTTAAAAGGCTGCAAAAGATCATTCTATCAGCAGAAGCTTTACAGTTGTTACACCACAAATTTAAGTATTTGATATTTCAGGTTTCAACTGTTTCTTAATCAACTGCAATGTTGATAAACTGGCTGTATGCTATTCTCAGGAAACATTAACAGTGATACCTTAGTGTATATAGTATATTATGTTCAGAATCTCTTTAAATGTCTGAAAATTAATGATACTGATACACATTATCATTATGATCCCTTTTTAGATGTCACTGAACCTTTGACGATTGAGGTTGATCAGATCTACCATCTTGCATGCCCCGCATCTCCTATTTTCTACAAATATAATCCTGTGAAGGTATAGTTTTGAGTCTTATTTTGTCTATATTTCATTATCTTTTGCTTGGCATGCAATCATATTTTTCTCAACTGATGAAGTTTTTGCTTTTAACATTCATTGCATAGTCATTGGCCACTTTATATTGCAGTATATAGAATCCATGCATTCTGTGGCTTTCTGCAATCTGCAGCATATTTATTCTACTTCTGTCATGTGTCATTGCTTGAAAGTTCTGTTTTCCTGCTGATCCTTGAGAGACTATCTAATATGTTAGGAAATAAATTTTACAGACAATAAAGACAAATGTGATTGGCACACTGAACATGCTTGGGCTTGCAAAGCGAGTTGGAGCAAGGTTGGTAAATTGTCTTTCGAAAATGATAATTTCAGCTTCTATCACCAGTTGGTCTTATTTCTTTTTCTTTTTGGTAGAGTCTTAGTTCTTATTTTATTGGCAGGATTTTACTCACATCAACATCGGAGGTATATGGGGATCCTCTTGTGCATCCCCAACCTGAAAGCTATTGGGGCAATGTGAACCCTATTGGTACATGCTTTTCTCTTGGTCTCAATATGTATCTTGGCTTCTTAAATGAAATTATATCTTCTGCTATGATTGTGAAAGATATCTGCGCAGTATAAACCATAGGGACCTACTTTCTTTTGTATTATAAGGCGGCTTATTGTTTGAATTTATTTTTCATGACAAACTATAGTTAGTTATGGACTTAAGAAGCTAAAAGCATTGAAGTATGTATGTGTGTGTGAGACCTTTCTTTTGTCACATAAGTATTAGATCCTTAATGCAAGGTTGACTTTTTGGAAGCAAAGAATTTTTTTAATACAATATTTTATGTAGATGTATTATGGTCTAAGCACTTGATTATATATCTTTAACAGGAGTTCGTAGTTGCTATGATGAGGGGAAACGTGTGGCTGAAACTTTGATGTTCGATTATCATAGGCAGCATGGAATAGGTAATTTCTGCTCTTCATAATTGTCTTTTGTTCCTTGTTATAGCTGGTAGAAATTTTTCTTTAACTGACTTTTTTACATTCTTTCAACATAGAAATACGTGTTGCAAGAATCTTTAACACATATGGGCCGCGCATGAATATTGATGATGGACGTGTCGTCAGCAACTTCATTGCTCAAGCGATTCGGTAATTAAAACTTATTCTTGTTTGTAGTTTATATGCTGTAGTGTTATTTCTACATGCCTCGTTTGATCTGTTAATGATGATTTTGATTGCCGCATTCAGGTCTTTAATAGAATGCATGATGCGTGCAATGGGGCATGCTATCAATTATTGATTTAATTATTTCAATAATCAATACATTAATTTTGTTGACTAACTGTGGCTTCTTTTGGTCTTCTCCTCATTTCTAAATTGATGCTTTATCAGTTTATTCGTCATTTCTCTTACTGTCTTTGTTGTGTTTTAGTGGTGAACCCTTGACTGTCCAGTCTCCAGGAACACAAACTCGCAGTTTCTGCTTTGTCTCTGATCTGGTATATATCTCATTTGCATCTTTGTTTCATTGAGTTACTATTAGTATTTGGTAAGCTGATTATGTTTTATTGTGATAGGTTGATGGCCTTATCCGTCTCATGGAAGGATCCGACACTGGGCCAATCAACCTTGGAAATCCAGGTTAGATTTATATTGCAAGGCCTGTTTTTTAGTATCTTAACTTTTTCGAATTGTGAAAACATCTTTAATTACTTTGCCTTTATTTAATTGCTGAAGTCTCTCTGCTTTTTCAGGTGAATTTACAATGCTTGAACTTGCTGAGACAGTGAAGGAGGTTAGCTCAAAGCTTTTATCCTTTTAAATAGAGACCAAATGAATAATTATACCCGTCTATATTAATGGATTTCTCGGAAAATAGTTATTAATTTATACTTTTGTGGTTGATTTGCAGCTTATTAATCCAGGTGTGGAGATAAAGGTAGTGGAGAACACTCCTGATGATCCGAGACAGAGAAAACCAATCATAACAAAAGCAATGGAATTGCTTGGCTGGGAACCAAAGGTTAAGCTGCGAGATGGCCTTCCTCTTATGGAAGAGGATTTCCGTTTGAGGCTTGGAGTTGACAAAAACTAACTTATTTTCGCTCCTTTTATATCTAGTCAAAATATATATAGATAAATAAGTGGGATGGATTATTCTATTAAGTTTTCATATTTTTCCTTTTCATAATTATGATACTGAGGAAGTAGTCATTTGGCTTGCTCAATCAAGTGTCAAAGATCGTACTCTTGTTTCACAAAAACACTGCAGCAATCATGTCTGCAAATTTTGCCTGTGGAATTATTACTTTGTTAAAATTTCTTAAAATTCTTGATTAAATGTGATTTGATATTCAACTACTTTGTTATACTAAACCATTAGTTCTTTATTTATTTTTTTAAGTGCACTTGTGAAGCTGTGATTGATTAAAAATTTAAAATTTAAAATCAAACTGGGTTGTTATATGTCAGCGGTATTAAGTTCTGACTTTTGATATTATTAATAATTTTGGTATTATTAAACATATTATTTGTGGGCGGTGATTATGGACGGAAAAGATAAAAGCATTGACACCACTATTAGCGTTTGACCTGCGTTTTATTAATGGACCGCGATGAAAAGATAAAGTGGGACGGGGCTTCTAATTTGAAGTTTCATTAATGAATACCGACACTTAATTAAGACTTTAGAAGTGCAAAACCTTCTATATTTTCATATTTACGAAAAATAAATTAGCTCTGTATTGGTATGGCATGATAAATTTGTTCATTTTTCTATATTATAAATTAGAATACATAATTTTTACAACTCATTTTATTTACTCTTTCAATTAAAATATTATAAATTCAATCATACTAAAATAAGCCTTATTTTATCTTTATTTATATACTTGATCTTTTTAATTAATTATCTCTTTCAATTTTCCCATTCTTTTATCTCTAAATTAAATTTTAACAATATTTTTAAAGAAATCATCAATAATTAAAAATGATTATAAATTTAAATTGATCATTGTAAATTTAAAATATAATTTATAGATGTTTACTTATTATAAACTTTAATTATATAAAAGTAATATCTTAGACAATTCAAACCTATAATATTAATTAAAATATAAATTAGAGATTACAATTTTAAGATTTAATTTCTCTAAAATAAGCAAATTTATAAAATGATAAATAATTTTAATTAAAATGCATCACAATATTAACTTTAATTTAATGATTAATAATTTTTTACTTCCTCACTTTTTAAATTTATTTGTTAAATTAAAAAATATTATTATTATTATTATTAAAAAAATTGCTGACCTTATATAAAAAAGTCTCGCTTCAGTGTTGATGTTGTGGCACTGTCAAACTCTTTTTCCAAATATTTATCTAGGATTTGAAATAACATTGTGTCAATTAATCTATATACTCAATAGTTGATGCTATGGCATTGCATTTCCAGGCTTGTAATTTTTTTTCCTTTTGTTTGTTCTTTTCTCTCCCTCTATAAAAAAAAAGAAAAAAGTTTTAAAAAAGATGTGTCTAGTATAGTTATTGAGATGGATCGTGCTAACTAGTAATCTTAAGATATTGGTTAAGAAAATAAAAAATAGAAAGTTTGTTTTTATTGAAATTTATATTAAAAATGCATTGGAAATTATAATAAAAATACATTAATAATATTTTCTAATGAAAAACTTCTTACTATGAATTTTTTAACTAATGCCATAATGGATTAAGCAGACTTGTTAGGATTTGTGAATTGAGAAAATATATTTCAATCAAACGATTTAATCATATTTAACTAAAATGCAATCAAGTTAAGGAAAGAAAAGAGAGATTCGTCCTGGTGAATCCACCAGAAACAAAAGCAGCAATGTCGTGTTCTTTTCTGGTCTGCCAAGGCAAGCGATTCTCCTGTCGTGTATGGTGGTGCGAATGTCGACGAGTCCCATTCACCATGTCACTGTTGAATCGACAATAATTAAAAAGGGTAATGGTACCAATTCCTTCCACGCCACCTCAGATTGTTTCATTATCCAAAAACACACCGCACCCCGCCACGTCCCCGCATCCACAATTCCATTTCCAATAAAACACACACACATTAGTTTTTAGTTTCTGCAAAGTGTGTGCGTGTGACTCTATCTAACGGCCACGCTTCCATCATTTCACTTTTCAACCCTCACCGACCCACGCCCCTTCCCCTTGTTTTCCACGTTTCTTTCTACGCTCTTCATTTTCAATACAACTAAGATCGAATCGAAGCGGTTGCGTTCGTTCGTTCGTTCGGTTATTTAACACATCAAAACCAAACTCTGCAATACTGCGCCAAACCAACCTCTCTCTCCGTTAAATTTAAATCTTAATTTAATTTCCCTTCCGTCGCTAGAAAAATGCCGAAGCCGCGTCTGGATCGGGATTAGGGAGCTACTAGGGTTTTGTTCGTTTCCTCCGATTCTGCTTCGGATTCCGATCGGAAATGTCCGAACCTCATTCATCGCCCCGAACCTCCGCCTACCTCGACGCGCTCTCTCAGGCGATCCACAAGAAGCTTCAGAAGGTTCGTTTTCTTCCATTTTCTCTGTATCGAAGTTGAACGAACGAGTAATCGATTACTTCTCTGTGTTTGTGGTGAATGTGGTGCAGGCGCTGGCTAATTCCTCGCAGAGGCGCAATTTGTTGCAGGAGCTGTTTGCGGACATAGCTTTAGAAGTCGATGAGCGAGCCAAAGGTGAATTTGCAATTAATACGATACGTTATTTCAATCTGATCGATTATAGAGTACGGAGATTCAGATGGCAACTTCTGCTTTGAGCATGATAATGGAGTTAAAATGTTTGTGGTTCACCTTGTTGTTTACATTCTCACGGTTTATATATAATATAAGACAAAACTTAGATGCAGTTTCGAATGTGCTTTTGGTACAATTCTTCAGCTAGAATTGGAGTTTCATAATGGTTTGCATTAAAGGTCAACATAGATTGTTGAAGTAAAACTCTAATTCTGATTGGAGATTAGCATCAAAAGCACCTATGGAACTATATCTAAATTTTGTTGTCTTTCTATATATAATTCTTTTGGTATGAAATGAAGTTTTCATCGAAGGTTAACTAGCATATCTGTGGCTAAGAAAATAGGATTATAATGTTGCTAACTTAATGAGCTGCTCTGTTATGTTATAGTGATCTCTGAATACGATTGGGAATTTTTTTGAACAAATAAGTAGGATACACCGATACAGGAAATGGAATTCACAACTAAAATGTGGATATTTGAATTTAAATAGCGTGTTAGGAACTCTTTTTTTCTTAGAAGGGGGAAGGGGGAGGATGAATATATTATGTTTTATTTGTTAAACAAGAGTTACGAAGTGCATGTTTTCTATTTTTGACAATAAATAACAGATGTAATTGTCAACAAGGAAGAAGATGTCATTTCTCCAGCAGAGGATATTAATGATGGTCCGTTATGCTTCTACGATGTGCTTGCTGATTATTTTGTGCGAGTGCCTGAGAGTGGGAAACCTATGCTTGACTTGATTGTTCAACTTTGGAGCCAATCATTTGCTTCACATATCTTTGCCCTACTGTTTCACAAATGGGTATGTGAGCTTGTGTCTACATTTGTCTTGTTGCTTTCTTGATGACGTTTTTCCTGTGTGTGATTGTATGGTCTTTCGTCACTGGTTTTGAATTTTAACATTCACAATTTAAAAAGAATGAGTTACTCTAGTAGCTTTACCAGTTTGGATTCTATTAAAAAGGTAAGTATTTGAATTTCATAGATATCATTGTTTCTTTCATGATCACCATGAAATGTTAAAAAAAAATGGCTTAATTACCAAATTGGTCCCCAAATTATTTAAAATACTTCAATTTGGTCCCCAAATTTTAAAACGCGTCAATTTGGTCTCCAAATTTTTAAAAATGCATCAATTTGGTCCTTTCCGTCCAATTGGAGTTTGACGCCGTTAATAATTTGGGACCAAATTGACGTCGTTAAAGGCTAAATTATCCTAATAAGCAAGAAGACTAGACAAGTCTTGCCAATTTGATCCCAAATTATTAACGGCGTCAACTCCAATTGAACAGAAATAACCAAATTGATGCATTTTTAAAAACTTGGGAACCAAATTGACGCATTTTAAAATTTGGGGACCAAATTGAAATATTTTAAATAATTTGGGGAACCAATTTAGTAATTAAGCCTAAAAAAATCCATAATTTCTGTTTGTGCAATGCATACAATAAAAGTTTTGCTGTACCCTCCGAATAATCTTCGTCATGTTTAATATCTTAAGAATATAAAAAGCATTCCGGTACTTTCTTTACTTAGTAATATTGGGAGGATTGGTTAGGATGATTTAGAATTATTCTTAGAATAATATATGTTGATTCGACATTAAAGACAAACATAAATGATAATAATACAGATTTGACGCTGGCAATGAGTTTTTAGTTTCTTAAAAAATGAAATCAGCAACTGCTTGGGACTTGTGCAAAAAATGTGTCCCAAGCTGAATAGGAAAAGGATAGTATGATCCATGTCTGTATGCCTGGGAGCCCATACTTAGGCATTCAATTGCAACCTTGTCAGCATTAATAATTCATTGCTTTCCTTGAAGGCTAAATGTCCACCCCCCACCCCGCATGTCAAAATGCTTCAAACCTAGCATCTTATTGCTGAAGAAATTCTAATTGCACTTTTTAACAAGAAAAAGGATTCTATATTTCATGATCAGTCATATTTCGAACTTGTATTTGGCCACTCAAAATAATTAAAACATTTTTCATAAAAAAATCACTTTATTTAGATTTCCATGCGTTTCAGCTTTTCAAAATAATTATAAGCTAGAAAAAATCTAAAATCTGGTTACAATCATATGCTATTTGGAATAGTTTCTCATGAAAATTAGCTGATTACAATCATTTTGCTTATATTCATGCAATATAAGTGAAATGGTTTGTGGCTTTTATATTTATGTGTCTGTGTGTTTGTGTAAGATATGATTATAATTTGTTTATTATGTTATAATTATGAAGGATCTCAACATTCATAAATTATAGTCACTCACAAGTTAATTCATCATATTACATAATTTCGATATTTGTACAAAACATATTAAATTTGTTATAAGAATTTTATAATGTTTTTACAGGGTACCTGGTGTGAGATGGGATGGTTCTGGCCTTTTTAGGATATTTAATTTCATTTGTTATTTCATTTCTGCATTTTAGGGATTACAGAGGGTTTCCTCTGCTGTAATATATTTCCTAAGCAAACCTATGTTCCTATAAATTTCTATTGAGTTTGATGAATCACTGTGCATACATCTTCCATGGATCCTGATTGTGGTATATAGTTTGTCAATAAAACATTTTCCATGTAGCTTCCTGCTATGTTGCACAATAACTTCATAACTTTTTGCAGTTATTCGAAGTTCATCTTGATAATCCAGAAGTGCTTCTCCGGTATTCATCTGCTCTGGTTCAAGGTGCCACAAATGTTTTCTGGTATGAATACAGTCTATTATAAAAGAAAACTTTACTTAATTGGCTATAATTAGCAAAAGCCAAGCTTGGATTTGGATTGACTAGTGTTTACTAGTTACAATTATATTGACTTTCATTACCATGCCTGGACAAAATATATTTGTGGGTGCTCTTCATTATTTTTCTTTTAAAAAATTATTTTATTAATATTTTTCGCTTTACCTGATTTTGCTATCCCAATTCCATAGCAATCCATTCAAGCCTATCCCCTCCATAAAAAGGAAAACAGAAAGTAATGGCAAATGTTATTAAGATTGTCTGCATGGGCTAGAACGTCTACTATTATGGTACAGTGGACATGGTACCATACTCAAATTCAATCTGGGATGATATTGCAATAATATTTTTTGATACCATGTACAGGATTGACATTCAAACAAATACAAGGCGATTCCAGTCTTTATTCCGTGTAAGAGTCCTAGAAGGAATCTAATGTTTATTTGCACTGATATGGATAATCTAACTAATGTTGTGATTATTGCTTCGTTTTCCCAATTCTTTTGCATATTCATTGTGTTTCCCTCATGTTCAGTACCTTTTGGAAGATGTTGCATTAGACCACACTCGATTGAATAAAATTCCTTTCCAGGTCAGATTAACCCTATAAGTTATAGTTTTTGACATCATTGTTTCTAGTTATGGCATTATAAAATTCTTTACTTTTTACCATACTATCAGGCTCAGCGAGATACATATCTTTTGCTCTCAAGGTTCATTCTATTTTACAACAAAGGTAGACAGACTATTGGGGCAGTGGATTATTATTAGCCTATGAATGATGATGTACTAGCCTTTTAAAATATAATATTTTATTTGCAGCTGACAAAATAGATATCTTCTTGAAGCAATGTCCTGCTTTTCCAACTGCTTTCTTAATTGGGGGTCCAGCAGATATATTTGTTACTGAACTCACTGATCAGGTACATTTGAATTACCTTTTCATAACTAAGAGCCCTACCCTCTGTTAAGTATGAAGAGTTGAAGATGTCACCCTTAATGTATGGTGTCGAAATTTTTGTTGTCACTTACCAGCTTCAAAAGCTAAAGGTGGAACCAGTGCTGCTTCATTACCTTTCAGAAATTAAGATCCTTCAGGGTACTGTACCAACCATACAGATGCAATATTTGGACAGGGACTATTCGTATCTCATCCCGACTTAGCTATGCAATTCTTTTGTTTATGGCACAGGTATGGAATTGAGAATGACTACTAGTACGAGATTGAAAACTTGTTTGTATAGCTTTACTTCTCCTGGTGGTCCACTGTATCCCACTAGAGCAGTTCGTCATGCAGCTTGGGAAGCATTAGATTTACTTTTTCCGGTTAGTATTTTTTTTTTTTAATTAATTCTACTTGAGCCAAATTAGCATAAATTGCAAGAGCTTCGTTCTTTCTACACTTAATAGTGCATGGCCAACTAATTTTAGTTGCTGTTGTCAGAATGAATTCACGGTAGCCTTAAACAAGAAAGTGTCCCTCGTTAACTAAAGTATTTAAATTCAATTAAAAGCTTATAAGTCTTGTTGAATAGGTAGCAATATATGATTAATCTATGGTGCAAAATTGTTAGATCGAGAAAAATACAGTTCTTAGTGAAAGGATTTAGTGGAATCGGCACACAAATGTTGCTTATTTTTTTCTTTTGGTTATTCAACAAATTTCCTAAAGGGCTAATTGCTCATGTATATGCCAAACAAATTGTGTTTTATTTTGAGATATATAGCATATGCAACAATAACACCTTAATTCTTGATTTTCTACCTTTACAAAAAAAAAAAACCATAATTCTTGGGAGCGAGCTACATGCATACGCAAGCAATGTTCGACTATATAAATAATGATGTTATTGTTATACCATGATACAGGTGGGACGTTATCCTCGGCATCTTATTAGTTTGTTCTTCAGGTTGCTTTATCCGTGGTATTGGCCTTCCTCTTGTTGGAACTTTGTGATTTCTTGCATTCAGGCAATTTTTTACTCCGTGCTGGGGTTTATATTTTCTACCTGGGATAAGATTGCCAAGCGAAAATCACATTAGATTCCTATCTGTACAGAACTTGCATCATATCTTGTCAGCCGTCGTGAATGCTCAGCGCCTTGATCTTTTCTTTTTCTATTTTTTTGTTAGTGAAAATTTGTGTACAAACAAGCTTGCTAATGCTTTGTATATTTGTTGAATGTGGCAGCGGTTAGTTTAGAAGTAATCATTTTGTTATAGTGTGGACAATGACTTAAATAGCCCACCGCAACTATTTATCAATTCGAGTAAGATGTATGAAATGAGAACATTATATTCTTCTTATAATTCCTTTTTCGGTTAATAATTTCTACAAATAAGGAAATGTTCTCTTGTATTCTTTTAATCCGATTACATTTTTTTCTCGATTTCTTGAAAACTACAAACAAATTTTAAAAAACGAAAACTGTATTTTTCTATTTGTAAAAGAGAAAAAAGATTATACATTGATATGTAAAATACATTATCATCTAATCACAAATTACGATATATAAAATTTTTACAAGATTATCTTAAAAGTTATATCAATGATAATTTATGAATGAATGATAGTGTAAAATTATTTTCTTTATCACCATTAAACTCTATAAAAACTAACTAAACCCGCATTTTAAAAGTATAAAATAAAAAATTGTATCCTTAATATATATGGTAGTTTGTTGATTATCTTGTAAAACATTAGAAAACGAGTAATTATCAAAGTGACTGCAGCAGTACTTGGAGAGCAGAAGAATTGGATTTATTCATTCATTTACTGCGGCACACTAGAAACACAGCTAGGGTTGACATCCCAATCCAAACTACAGAAAAAATCACTTGCCAGTTACAGGTCAGCTGTCAAAATACCACCTTTCAATCCAGTCATACTGCACCCTACGTTAAGCAGAACAAGCCGCGCATATTATATTACGTGATGAAATGACATAATATTCTTCTGCTCTCGGACTGCTGCCCAGATAAACGTTACTAGGTTTAAAGGAAGTTAACAATATCCTTTCCCACATCTAAGGAGGGAAAATGTATTGTATGTTAACTTAAAAAGCCACCGACTATCATGAGTATAGCAAGCACTTCTATCAACTAGTCCTCTCACTATGTCCCTTTCAGTTCCAACCAGTAAAATATGGCCCGAAAAAATGGACCAGCACGCGAGGACAGTTCTCAGAGATACATTACAAGGTAAGCAGGGTCATCACAGCGGGTTTAAAATTCACAACACAGACAACAGGACCTGAATGAGCATGACGAGTGAATGTAAAATAAATACTAACTCCTATGGCATCCCTATCCGGGGAGTGCTATCTTCATCTGTAGACTTGTATCTTGACCAGTGCAATCAGCCGATGAAGTCAAATAGAACAGATGATAGATTCCATCTCACTAGATAATAAAGCCAAAATTACCAGACAGTCAGGAAAGATGTTCACACCTATAACAAGTACGACCATCTCAAGATAACAAACCTTAATAGACTATATCTATCAAACAAGTATAGCACAGGGAAAGGTCATAATATAATAATAACAAAAGATCACATGACTCTTTTCTGGGGGGAGGGGTGCTAAAAGAATAGGCAGGGAATCTACCTTATTTGAAGATTCCACTGTGTTGGTATGGTTTAACCAAAACAACAAAGCAGCTGTGGGTGAATTCTGTAGCTTCCCACATTTTGCAGCCAAACATTGCTTTGTACATTGATAGACGAGATCATGGTTCCCACTTCCATAATCCACTTGTTAAAACAAATTAATGCCAGCGAAGGCAAGCTTGACTGCATATTACACATGCTGACTTCTGTTTCGTAATCCATATTTCATACCCAAGGAAAATCAATAATAGACAACAGAAGCCCAAACTCCATGTGGCAAGTCTAAAAGTTTTGACTCAAGAAATCCATTCCCTTTCCCTAAAAAGTAGGCCAGCGTGAAAGATACATAAACACAGGGTGTTCCATCACCAAGCCCCTAATAATCATAAGATGTAATTGCAAGAAAATAAAACATGGCCAATTCCTTCAGTTCAATTGCATTGCCTCTGCATGATACTTCTCCAAATCAGCATCCAGATCATCTGCAGATAACTTTTCGCCACGACCTCCTCCACCACGACCTCTTCCCCGTCCTCGATCCCTTCGAATGCCTTGCCCTCTTCCTCCTGGCCTTCTTAGTGCCCCACCTCTTCCTTGTCCACTGAGCCAGATCAATAACACACAGTCATCTTTAATGCCAAAAAAGACAGCCGACTTAACCATCAGGCATAGGTATTGATTCAAATTAAAATGTCAAACACAAAATCCAGAAGGGAAAATAAAACAAAATATAGATCTTGTATGAGAAACAAAGAAACACAGCCTTCTTGAATCCATATAGGATGATAGTGATTAAAATTAACTCTAGCATAGCAATTCACTTATTCAGGGTCACTTTTACAAAACAAAAATGAAAGGACAGACAGTCATCTCAACAGCAAGCATGTGGTAGGGCATCAAACAGTTAAGATACTTCCAATTTGTAAAAGGATCAATAAGTAATTGACTCAAAATTCAAAATATCCAAAAGCTTTCAGCCATTTTAAAGATTGACAATTGCTAGCAACAGGGACACTAGACACTAGTAACAGTCATAAACTAATTACAAACATCATAAAGCAAGACTCGTTAAGTTTTCTACTGAGAGTTAAAATGAATTCAATTTCAAATCATAGAGCAATATATACACATCCAAAATCACAAGTCAAATCTCGAAAAAAAAAAAATTCCAAAAACATAGAATGCAAGAAAGGTTCACAACTCCAAAAATCAAATTAAAATAAGAGTCATTAAGCAAGTGCATACCTTCGAGGAACTCCATTCAAGTTTCCAATAGCTCCGTTAGGAGCAGGAGCTACACCAGGTGTTGAAATGTTTGTTCCCACGATCTCTATCTTCATTGGTTTCCCATCTAATTGAACGTTGTTGTATCTCTTTACAGCAGCTACAGCATCAGCTCGTCGTGAAAATACTACTTCTGCCGTACCCTATGAAAAAGAGTTTTTCTAAACTACTGCAGGACAGAACAAATTGATCAGAAGGACCAGATTATGCCAACAGGATAAGATACCTTCGATCTGCCACTCCTGTCGTAATGAACCGCATGCCGTTTCAGGTCACCGACTTCAGCAAACAATTCCTGCGTAGTATGAAAATTGAATTTCAAACTTTGACTGTAAAACTACAAGAGTGTAACACACTTTTTCTTATTTTGGAAGAATATATGATTGCAATTAAATATTTGCTTTCTTTCTTAATAAAATAGTAAACTAGGCATATTAGATTTCGGGTAGAATATAGGCAGACCAGAGTAGTCAAAGGCACCAAAAGGTACACCTAAGGGTCTGTTTGAGAGTTGGGTATTGCAAGGACAGGGAAGGGAGGACAATTTTTTTTTTATTTTTAAACTTAGCGAGTTATATAAGGTTTATAAAACTAAATAAAAGATTAGTACATCAAATTTATATTAATCTATCATTTTAAAAAATTATCAAACGAGAGAATATTTATTAGAAATATTGTCCTAATGTGAGATGTTTGGAAACAATTGATTATGAAAAATAAACACAAGCTCTCTTGGGAAATTGAAAAAAATAAGCAATTATTTTTCTAAATAAGTTGAACAAAACACATGCTAAATAATTGCTTAATTAAGTTGTTTAGTCAAACACATCCAAGAACATAATTATCGACTTTTTCTCCAAAATGAGTAACAACTGTTGTGTCTGCGTAAGGGCTCAGGCAGAGGAAAAGTAATAAGCATAAAGAGCAACCAGTTTGAAATTGATACGTCAACAACACTAAGTGTGTGTTTGGTTTTCATTTGAAAACTCACATATGGTGTGTTGACTCCGCATCCAACCCCGAAGCTACAAGGAGTAGCTTCACGTAATTTACAGAACCAAATATACACTAACATAATTTGCGCAAAGCACCATGTGCAAGCATTACCAAACATACACTAACATAATTTGTGCAGAGTACCATGGCAAAGATACTTGCACAAACATATACTTCACAGTTCACACAGCAGTAACCCGTGCGCATCCCTCACATAAATTTGTTCAAGTACCTTCTTCCTTTATAAAAAAAAAAATGCCTCTCTCAAACTATGCGAACACTAGCAAGTAGCAACAAGCAATACAGAAGAAGGATTCCTTACAAACTCCCAAATATCACCGCCATGTCTCATACTAAAATTCAAGGTCATGCCATATAAAATCAGACACAAAGCACTGAGATAGTTATTACCTTAATATCATCATTGGAAACACCATAATCCAAGTTGGAAATGTAGAGCTTGGTCCCAGTTTCTATGGAAGACGCACGAACACCTTGAGCAGGGTACCCCGCCGCAGCCACATGCTGATCTGCATATAAATCGTGCTGCCACGTCGCCTCCGGCGCCTAAAACCGACAATTAATCAAATCCAACGCAAAATTAGGGTTTAAAATCGAAAACCGAACGCATCAAAATTCACCGGAAGGAAGGGTACCTTAGCGGTGGCATAAGGTGCGGCGCGGTTGGCGGCGCGGTTGGGGAACCGGCGAGAAGGTCCGGTTCCGGATCCGGAGGGTCGGGTCCGGCCACGGGAGCTTCCGGATCCAGATTTTTTGTTGTTCTTAATGATGTCGTCGAGCGTCATATCGAGAGCTGCAGACATGTTTGCGGATTCAGAATTAGGGTTTCGCGCAACGACGAATGGATCTGATGAGAGTGAAAAAGGGTTTCGTCGAGGGCAAGTTGATGGGAGTGAGAGAGAGGGTTCAAAGGTGGTGATATGAGAGATTAAATATGCAGCGTATACTATAGATACTGAGGTATTGAGAAACACGGTCTCTGATTGGGTCTTTAGTATTTTTAAAATTTTCTCTCCGTCTGATCTGAGGCAGATAAGGTAAAATATCCAAGTAACCAGATAAGGTCATTTTTAACTAAATATTGTTCTCAATTATAAATTATATATTGTTATAATTCATTTCCATAGAAATGATCCAAATCTTACAAATTGGATTGTGAATAATTATTGTGGTCAACAGAAAGAAAAGAAAATTTAATTTTTATAAAATGATTTTATCTTATAGTAATTAAAATTTTCTAAAAATCAATTGTGAAAACTCACATATGATATTATTCTAGTTAGAGAAAACTCTCAAAAGTCGTCAAAAGATCTCTTATAATTAGTCTATTTGAGTGTGTTTTTGTATCGTCCTTCAAAATGCTAAGGAAGTTAACTAGTATTGACAATTGATTTTCTCGTATTGTAGGTGAGAAATCCTTTTGTGGGATGTGATTTTTCACCTTGGTCCCTAATTGTCAAAGAACACATGTCATATGTAAGAGTACCCAGTCATGGACCGAGTTTAGACACCAACTTCCATGTTGGCTTCAACTAAGCAATCAGGATACTAAATGGGTATAATATTATCTCACAACTATGTGCATATCCTCTCTAGTATTGGAGAATTCCAATAAGAGTGAGAGACACACAAAGAGGTTAAATGATAAAAAAAAAAAATCTCATCTTCTCTCTCTATATGTCCCTCTCTTGTTGGACTCTTCACTACTAGAGAAGAACCATGTTTCTCTCAAACGATAATGTGATATGATTGACAAATAATCATATTCCTTAAATATATAGTCAGGATTTGATTTTTGTGTTCGTGTATAAAAAATATCTATTAAGAGATGTCAAACTCTTAATTAGATCTTCAAACCTCTAGAGATATCATCTCACAAAACAAACATAACCTAAAGGTTAATGTTAAATGTCATTGAATACACTTCATTAAGTATCGCTTTTTCTAGGGAAAAAAATCATATGTATATACATACTCGAAAAAAAAAGGAAATATAAATAAAAAATAAAGATAATAAATGACACAAATTGTGTTTAAACTAGATAGAATAGAATTAATTAGTAAAGAAATGTATCAATAGATGCTCATACTCCAAGTTAACGTCAACCTATAAGAGGTTAGTTTGTGTTACATGAACTTGATGGTGTTATTTAAAATAAATCCTACATATTTTGATCTTAGAAGTTAGATCCTTTTTTTTTTGTGTGGTCTACCCAAGTGATGTTGCCATGCAAAATGCAATACATGTTATAAAGTTGTTATTTAATGATAAAATTAATTTGAAGTTGATGAATTCAAGATTGGGTATGTGATTCTAAGTTCTAAGAATGGATTTGCTTTTGTTTTCTATTTTATCTTCTTTTAATTTTGCAAGTACAGCTGAGATTTTCTAATGTAGGATGGTTTTTCATAGGCTTAATATGGAGCAATCAATTGGTATTATTAGAGATGTCCCACCATCAATCAATGATTCTAAAAGGGCTTATTGAAACTAAATAGGTACAATTTTTATAGCAAATTTAAAATGGTGATTGATGTTAATTGTTTTTTATTGAGTTAAAATTAATGGAATAACATGATGATATTAATTTATAAAACTTGCAACTAATATCATTTTTTGTTCGTTTCTTCTTTGGAGAGGACAATTATTTTGAATGGCATAATAGTTAGGATTGTGAATAATGATGAATGGTAATATGTTACTTGTGTTCTATAACACAATTGTTACAATTAACTATGAACTATTTTATCATGATGCATGCTTTAAACATGTTATCAATGTGACTTCAAGGTAATCTTATTTATTTATTTTTATTTTTTTATGTCTTTATATGCAATTTTTATGAGTGTTAAATGCATCTTAATTTCGTTTATTTTATCCTTTTAAATTTGGTATTTTATCTTATATGATTTTAGTTTGATACATTCAAGATTAAGGTCAAGGTCTTTGATAGGGATGATTGTGTGTTGTGTTTGTACTTTGTCTTTGATAGTGATAGACAAAATTATACTTAAGAAAGCATATGTAGAAATGCTTTATGTCATTTAGGTACATACATTTTTAAACTTTGGTGTTGTTTAGTATAATGGAAGGTTTATTTTACTTCTTATAGTTGACTTTCTATACATGTATTACCTTAACCTTAATGATTATGTTATTTCATTTTTGAATTCAGAGTGAATCATTATCTTCCTATCACAACAATTTCAATAAATTGATTGAAAAAATATATATATTATTTAAACTTAAGAATTAGGGATCATCCTATTTGATCTCAAAATCAAAGCGTTTGAATAAAAAGAATAAGGGATCATCTCATTTGATTCCAAAATTGAAGTTCGCTTCAGTGATGTTTAATATAACCCTATGGAAGGTATTGCAATTTTGACGATTATGATGATGCTGTCAAGCCCTTTGCTATCACATTAACATTTTACTCTCAGTTAATTGTTACTATGTAGTTTTATTGGGAATGTTGCATTAGTAACAAGATACCAAAAAATCGTTCCCATGAATGAAAGCTAGAGGCAAAATTTGATAGTTATAAAAAAGAGCAAGCAATATAAGCTTAACCAAGTTAAAACTGGAAGGAAAAACAAAGATTAAGATTTAGCTTTAGAGATAGTCATGAATGGACATGATTTGGATGGACTTTATTTGCCCTGTATTTTTTTGGTAAAACATATTAGAGTCTAGTATTATGAAGTGATGCAAGATTGTTTCTACTTGGTGCTTGATCACCATTTGGCAAGTGTACCAATCGTGATAGTGACAATGAGTATTTTAAGTCGTCTCCCAAGAGACTTGCGTAATATCAAGTGTAACGATCCATCATCGTTACAAATTTGTTATACTAAAACATTGCCTAAATATTATCATATGAAATTTCAAAGAAATTTCTTTCACATTTAACCCATATTATATGTACCTACTTTCCTACAAATAATGTACATCATCACATCATAAAAGTGTTAAGTCTGGCTTTACAAAACTTAAGTATATATATACCTACAATACCAATATAGTCCTCTTTTTAAAGGACATTTATAACAATCTAAATATTTATACATAAGTCCTAAGCTGGTCTCCATAATATGTACATACATACTAGAACATAATCAGCAGAACAGGAGGATCGTCCAATCTTAGGATCGTCCAACCAAAATAACAGGAGGATTGTCCAATCCAAAATAACAAAAGATCGTCCAATCTTCAACCTTGACTCGCATGAGAGCCTGCACCATCACTATTACCTGCTCCCGTGTCAACACACGATCATTGCAGTAATACAATACAAACACAAATTGCAAGGGTAAGTTTCTTATAAAAAGAATGATAGAATATACACAAGATACAATCAACATCATTCACACTAAACATTCAGTTCATTTCATATGTCACTCCATACATCAATATCATCATGCAATATTATGCTGACTCGACTCCATGGAGATTTCAACAAATTTCGGGCGGTCCCCATAGGCCCCATCCCCTATCATTAGTCTCATCTTAGACTATTCAGGGAGTCCCTTGAGCCACCATGTGGAGGAAGTGTGAATTTAATCGAATATAGACAAGTGTTGGTATTGGCTTACCTCTGTCAGGTTTGCAAAACCTTCCATCTTTAGGAATTCGCTCACTTGTCTATTTTATATGCCCACCATTGGCCATCACGAAATCCTCCAGCACTAGGTTGAGAGCCCACCTAGCACCCTCAACTTACGTGCCTACCCACATGCAATATTATGTGCAAACCAAACAACTCAGCTTGCCACACGTTCCCTCTATGTTATAAATTCACCATTTTTCTCAAATCACGCTTATGAACCCAATCTAGCAGTTCAGTAAGCACAAGTAAGGCATTCTCACATCTCGAATCCTTACTCACAACACAACACTAAATTTAACTAAGGGTGAATTTCCTAACATAGTTCTAGAACCAAAGTGGTAGCCTATCCAACATCCTCATTCAATATTTCAAATTTACATTCACAATTATATTATACATCTCAAAGAATGTCAATCGCACATTTAAAATAATTATTTATATAAGAAAACTAATATATATCACATTCATAACAAAACTGGGTCCTGGACTCAAAGCTGAATAAAAGCACCAGAGTTGACCAGAGTTCACTGGACGTTGGTTAGCTGAATGGGTCATTGGATGCTGGTCAGCTGAGAGGGTCATTGGACGCTGGTCAGCTGAGAGGGTCATTGGACGCTAGTCAACTGAGAGGGTCATTGGACGCTGGGTCTGCAGAATCGGACTCTCACAAAATTTACAACTAACATAGTAACAAGATTTTCTGCAGAATCCAGGGCCTCCTAAAGGATCCCAAGCACCCAAAAACATGCGTCAAAGGTTTAGGGACAATTCACAACACTTACAAGACCATTTCAAATCAAAACAACACATCATGATATTATATTAACTTCAACTTAAGTCACAATTTCAACCAAATCATCAAAACACAAAAGAGAGAAAAACTCATTGTGTCATAAAAATAAGTCTCAAAGAACATCCAAAAGAGCAGAACTCAAATACCAAACACCACCAAATCATTCAAACAAGTGTAAAGCTTCCCTTACCTAAACTTCTTGACTCAACCCGTGGAGAAAAAGTTAGAGATGATAACTTTGAGGTTCTCGAGTCCTCAAGTTTTGTTACAGAATCAACTAGAAAACACCTAAATCAACATCAAAGTAAACTCAAAATCAAGATTTCTCTCATCTCTTAAAGTCTAACCAAGACCTATTTCTCATGTTCTTGGGAAGAGATGAGAAAGTTACTTAGAAATCAAGAATAAGGAGGAACTGGACTTACCAACTTAAAATCAGCTAAGAAATCTCTAGGAAAGAAGAAATCAAGCTTCAAGTTAAGGTAGAAATAAATCTCTCACTCACGGCAAAGAAAACTTAAAGAAGAAGAAATATGAGAATAAAGGATAAGAACGTAGGAAATGGAAGATATAGGAAGCTTGGCACGTTTATAAATGAGATTTGCATGAAATTTTGCTATTTGTCTCCACACTTCCTCTAAGGGCACTCCCTTATCTTATTATTTTCTTCTACAACTTACGGAACTCACGTAAAAATCCCGAAAATCTCTCAACACACATTCCAAGTCCAACACCTCATGAAAATCTAAGAGTATTACCACAACAAATAGCACAACGTAGAACTTAAGTTAATTATTATATTATTTCAACATAATTTAATTTTAATTTTCTCTTGCATTATCAATCAAACACTTGATCATACAATTGGAAAAATCATGACATTACATCAAGCAATTTGCTCACAATTTATCAACAGGGGCTAAAGAATTGGAAAGTAAATGTGCATTGATGATTTTTGATAAAATGAGAATAAAGATAAACACCAAATTAAAAACTAAAACGGATTAAATTCTTTTTGGGTTTTTTTAACAAACACTAAGCATGAAATAAACTAGGTTATCAACTAATATAATAAAAACGTGCCTGGGGTTGGATTTCATGTTACCTCTCCTTACTTGCATACAAGATAATTAATAACGCTCAAGATCATCAATCATTCATCAAACCATAAATATCACTAAAACCCTAATTCCTTAGTGGTTAGAGACTAACTCTCATTATTAACCCCTAATCCCTTAGTGAGTTTAACAATGAGAGTTGCATTAAGAACATGGTCTAACAAGATGACTAAAGATTTATACACCATTCCTAGTGCAAAACCCTTAGTTACTTCACTCTAGGTCTAGGTTTCTAGCAACATTTTCCAATGAGTAAAATCTCACATATATGTGGTTGATCAATCCATAATAAGAACATAGAGCAAGAGAGTGAAATAAAAGATTGAAGAACTAAATATATATTAAAATATCAAAGTAAATACAAGAGGTTCAATAACATTACATCCAACCCTTTACACTAGGGGGATTTAGCTAAACATAGACACTAAAAGCTCTAACAATGATGAAGGAATACAAAATCTTGAAGGAAGAAGCTTCACAGCCGGCACCCACTCCAAGGGGAATGTTCCCTCCTCAAAGTTAGGTCAAATCATTGGATCTTTGCCTTAAATAGGACCGGTCACGAGCCCTTTAAAAAAAACACGTGACGCACTCGCGCTTAAGCGCCATAAACAACTTGCTTAAGCGTGGATGGTTTTGAAGGAGATATGGGCTCTGGGCATGTCACGCTTAAGCGTGACCAACTCTGAAACTTGGTCCAATCTGGAATCCATGCTTAAGCGTGGCTCTTCTCTTCAATTCTTATAGCTACTGGAATCCGCGCTTAAACATGGGATAGGGCACGCTTAAGCATGAATCATTCTTCACTTTTGATTTTTTCCTTTGGCTCCGTCATCATTTGCTACCTTTATCCTCTTGCATCTACATACAATAAAAATAAACCTACTAAGAAGAAAATTTACCAAATTAACTATCCTAATGACATACTAATTTTATTTGCAAATTGACTATTAACAAGACAAAACAAGTTTAAAAGAATTGAAATATTAAGATAATTGCCTCAATTATGGTTATTGAAATAATGCTCTCAAGGCAATTATTAGGAATAAAACTCTCTATCTACCAAGTTCATCATTTGTTGATATTTCATGTTGTGTTGAAACATTTTCCTTTTGCACTAATGTAAAATACATAGATTAAAAAAAAAACTATAGCCTAATAGTCATAATTTTATCTGAACATCATAAAAAATTGCAATGCTAATATATTATGAAATTTGTGTCGATAATTAAAAAGGGACTTGATGTACTACTCATTATTATTAATGGTTTGAAAATACCAAAAGATCATGAATCAAATGGTGGTCTTATAGTGTGTTTGGTTCCACATCTCATATGTGGTTTTTCACATTTACTAAAAAAACTAATAATTATATCCTCCATATCTCGGACGTGATTTCTTACTTCTCAACATATTTCGAAAAAACTATTAGTATTAAATCTAGTAATTCATGAAAACACCTTTATCACTTGATCATGGTGATAATTATTTGACCTTATCACTATTTATCCAAGGATCATAGCCAAACTTTGAGAGGACAAAATCAATATGCAGAGAATTATAAGCTCTTAAGTTGCAAAGATCAAAATCTCTAAAGTTTTATAATCAAGTTATTTTACACAACACTAAGACTTTCATGAGGATTTTACACTAAATTGATTTTTAACTAAAATTATATGTTGCTGCTCTATGAAATTAGATGCTATTTCAATTAAATATTCACAAGATCATCCATCACCCTTATAATGTCCTTCTATAATTAAATGGACTAGACATTGCCATTTTTCTTTTTGGTGATTATTATTGATAAGTTAGCACGTGTTCATTGAGCTTTTGGAGATGAAAGAGAGTGTAAGTTATGCAGGGCCTTGTAGAGAAAATTTGGGGCCTAAGTCAAGAAAATTTAAAAAGACTTAATATAATACTACTAAATATTGATTTATTTTTTTTTAGTTTTTTGAGTCACAAAATTATTTATTAATGATTTGATTTTATATTAATCTTCTGGCTTTTTTCTTTAATTTTTCAAAAGCAGACTCATATTTCTTATTTGATATTTTATATTATTACAATTCTATAAAGTATAAGAATAAAATAAAAAGGCAACAATAAAAATATAAATAAATAAATATTGCTAAGTAAATAAGAGAAAATATTGCTAAGTAAATAAGAGAAAATACTGAGATGGTAAAACTTGAAAATGAAAAGAATATTACGTGTTGATATTATTTATTGTAATAATTTGATATCAATTATATACTTTAACAATTTACTTCAAGTTTTCAAAAATGTATGAAGATGGAAAAAAACAAGAGAAAAAAATGGGATAGACAAGGAAATTTGAAGTAAAAATATTAAATTTTATAATAATAATAATAATAATTTTTTTCAATTTATAACTAATTATTGAAAATAGATCAAGCTCACCTTTCTATTTTAATGGTAAATCATTTATCTCTTATTAATTTACTACTGTTAAAGAATTTATATTTGTAACAATGACAAACATACAAATCATTAAAATATTGGCTTAAAAAGTTTTTAGCTTCAGTGACTTTAGTCTTAAGTTTTCACACTTTCTATTTTTACTGGCCATTCGTAATGAATCATGACATATACTTTTACATATGGAATTGATTGAATCAGTGGAAAAATTAATCATAGCAGTTATATATGGGATTATTTTTTACGGGGCCTAAGGCAAAGGCCTAAATGGCCTTGCACTAAACACGGCCCTGAAGTTATGTGGTTATTATGTTAATTTAATTTGTTCATCCTAGGAATGTAGATTGCTAAACTTCAAGGTAATTACAACTCGTTAAATCATTATATTTCTAATTTTTGGTGATAATTATAAACAGATTTCGACATCTATGAACATGATTTCTAATAAATTTCTTTCACTTTGTCAATTTTGTTTTGTTTGTATCAATGATGGGAAGATTTTCTATATCAATTAATCTAAATATTTTCACAAATTCATTAATGAAGTACCATATATGAACATATATAGACAATTGTTGTTTTTTGTGCTACATTAAAATCACTTATTTAACTTCTACTTGCATAAATCTAATGTCTATGATCATGAAACTTCCATTTATCACTCATTATCTAATGTTTTCTAACGTTCATTTCTTTCACATATATATATTTAGAAAAGAGTACTTATAATTTATGTGTTGTTGAATTACTTTCTTTTTTGACACAGGCAGCATGATCAATAACGTGAAGTGTTTACGATAGTTAAAAATAAAAATAGTAAGTAAATAATAACTACAAAAATGTTACTTAAAATTTTTTTACTAATCAAATAAAAATAGGTAAAACAAAAAACAAAAATTATAGGTAACGTTTTTGTAGTTAAAAGTAAAACAATAAACGAAAGTAAAAACATTTTCTTAAAATAAACATACCGTAATCGGATACCAAATTCTCAATCAATACATCCTAAAAACAAGTTATATACCTTTAAATACACAAGTATAAAACATACAGTACAGATTTTTCAAACAAAAAGCATTGTATTTTTCCTCTTTTTTTTTTTTTATCCGAGCATTGTATTTTTCCAATAAAATTTCTTTGTTCACCTCTTTCAGCAATATCTTATGCTTGAATGAACGTTACTTTCAGTTGACCATAAATACACGTTAATAATGGAAACACACACAGCCATTAAAATTTGCTTAAGTAAACGACTACAAAGGATCTGAATCACAAGAGATCATAGTTCCAACAATAACTTTCGCTATGTTCCTCACACAGTCAATAAAGTTTCTTTCATTTTTTCTTCAACATTCAAAATAACTAATTACTGGAATTACGAAAATAGAGAAGAAAACTATTACACAAGCACCAAATAGTACGAATAATATACGTCTCTGTATTACCAACTAATTCCATGCACAACAGGATCAGCGAAACCCCATTTCTTCACATACAATTCCTTTTACAAAAAAGGAAGAAAAAAAAACTACAAAATAAAACATATTCCTAACAGAGACACCTAGATCCAAGCCAAGGGGTATAACAGTAAATTCAAGAGCTAGTGAACTTGGTCACGGCCTTGGTACCCTCAGAGACGGCGTGCTTGGCCAATTCTCCGGGCAGCACAAGCCTGACCGCGGTCTGAATTTCCCTTGAAGTGATAGTGGGCTTCTTGTTGTAGCGGGCAAGTCTAGAAGATTCCTGGGCAAGCTTCTCGAATATATCGTTGATGAAACTGTTCATGATACCCATGGCCTTGCTTGAGATACCAATGTCAGGGTGAACCTGCTTCAGAACCTTGAAGATGTAGATCTTGTATGTCTCCACGCTCTTCTTGTTTCTCTTCTTCTTCTTGCCTTCACCGCCGGCTCCTCCCTCCTTCGGAAGCTTCTTTCCGGCCTTTGGTTTCTTCTCCGCCGGAGCCTTGTCTCCCACCGTCGACTTCTTCTCCTCCGCGGGCTTCTTCTCCGCTGGCTTCTTCTCTGCCTTCGGTGCCATCACGATTTGGTACTTCTAAAGGAATTAGGGTTTCAAATTGGGAATTCGAATTGCTAGAATGAAGAGTGGTTGAAATTGTGAATGAGAAGTGCTTGCAGCGATGATTAATATATAAAAGGGAATTCGCGTTCTTATTGGCTGGGGGAGTTTCGCGCGGATCAATGACGTGGATCTCCTTTATCTGTCGAATTACGCTTCTCAAATAGACGGCCACGATGTAGCGTTTGACTCAAGTGGGTTGCGGATCGATGAGTTGGCGATTTAAGGACCCTATAGATGGACCGCTGAGATACATTTTCTCTTTTTCCTTAAAACTGGAATTTCTCCCGGTAGAATTTCACTCAAGTTTTCAATGCGCGCCTAATTGCTTTTTATCTTGGGGGCGGGTTTTTGTTTTTCTTTTTACCCACCGTTTTTCTCCCAAGTCCCAACAAAGGCTTTCAAAACAAATGCAATATTATGTACCAAAAAAAAAAAACAAATGCAATATTCCTAATTTTTATAATCGGAAATTAAAATTTTATTTTATTTACAGAGGTTTTATCAATAGATTAAGTATGTAATGTATAAAATCAATTTTATTTTTGAATATGTTTAACGATATGTAGTTTTAAAATAATTTTTTATTTTAAAACAATTATTTTTTATAGTAAAAATGCAAAAAAAAATGGAAAGGAGTTGTTTATAATAGGTGGTTTAGTATTAAACTAATCAATTATTGGAGGTACAATCATAAAATAAAAAATAACTATTGCATTTTAGTCATAATTTTTAAAATCAAGGGATTTTAGCTTAATTGATTGAACAATGTGCGTAAATTATTATAAATCTCTTGATACTTATCTTTGATTCCTACTAATAAAAAAATCATAATTTTCAAAATTTTCTATATATTATAAGAAACTTATTTTTTACAAATTTAATATAAATGCACTTATGCGTAAAAAAAATACATTTTTATTGTTATTTAATTACATATTGTCGTATAAGATAAGTTTATTAACTTTAATAATAACAATTTTAAAAAACATTTCAAATATGATTTTTATTAGTTGATATTTAAATATATATATATATATAATAGTTAAGAGACAATTGAAATTAAATATAATGAAAAATTAAAATGATCATGTGCGGGTCTTTTTTCTCCTTTAATATTTACAACCCACCTTATTGCTTGCCTGCACAATATTTAATCCATCCCATGTGGTGTTCCAAGCAATTTGTCCCTTTAGTGATCATCCTCCAATCAAGCATGGTCTAAAATAGCTCAAAAAATCTTTCAAATTTATTCTACAAAAGGGAATTTAACATAGGGTCTGTTTGGGTAAATTTAATCATAAGTACTTATAGGAAAATAAATTAAGAAAAAAAATTGAAATGAACTTTTCTATAAACTCAAATTAACTTGTACACAAATTAGGTTATATATAAACTAATTTTAGCTTACAGATAAGCTCATTTTATTTTTTATTTTTATTTTCTTCTTTTATAAGTTATTATGGATAAACTTACTCAAACAGACTCATAATTAGGCACCATAAAAGTGTGATTGACATTAAATACATAGTAAATAAAAATGCATATATACAAACCAAACAAGTATAAGAATCACTTGAACTAGACTCTACCTGACCATTAGGGAGCTGCACTAGAACTCTTGAAGGATTGGCCTCTCACTCGGGAATGAGGTTGGGAAATGTGAACCAAAAACTATCATGGTGGAAAATAGCATAAAAACTGTGATAGAAGAATTACCTATTATAGCATGAAAACCTTTTTTTTGCCAATCACGTAGTTTAGCGACAAGAGTCGAACCCCTACGAAGTCATAGCAAGAATCAAATTGTCTCTCGATCAAGGAAGGAGGGAGTAGTGCTAGTTGTGCTATAAAAAATGTCTTGGCAACTAGGGTTTTCACGCAAATAGAATGCAACATGCGGATACACAAGATGGTGTGGCTCTCAAGGCATTAACACTCTGTTCGTTACGGCAGAGAGAAATAATAGGCTAAAGACGGAAATAAAGTCAATACGTTTGTTTAAACTGATTTATCAAAGAAATCATTTTAAAATTGGTGGGACCCACTGTACTATTTTTCACCTATTTTCACTCTTCTCTCTATCTCTCTCCTCATTTCTTCTTTATTTCTCTTCAACCAAACACATTTATTTTACACTTTATTTCTCACTTATTTCCACTCTCTCTTTTTATTTCCATCTATCATATTTCTCTCTTCTATACCAAACACAGCCTAAGTGCTACCTTATATAGTTCCCTAGCGTCTTAAACCCTACTAGCTTTGGACTCTAACATTAATGCTGTGTTTGGTAGAGAGGAGAGAAATAGAGTAGATAGAAATAAAAATGGAGAGTGGAAATAGGTGAGAAATAAAGTTAAAAGTAGATGTGTTTGATTGAAGTGAAATAGAGAAGATATGAAGAGAGAGATAGAGAGAATAGTAAAAATAGATGAGAAATAGTACAAGTGGGTCCCACCAATTTTAAACTTATTTCTCACCTATATCACTCATATCAAACAACATTCACTCATTTCCATCTTCACAAATTATTTCCATCTTTCAAAACAAACACACCCTAAGAGTTCAACCCATTAGAAGCATAACTGTTACACATTATTTCAACCTTTGTTTGAATGGGATTGTACATTTTGAGTCCAATCCATAAGAAATATTATAATCATACCTAATATTTTTTTTTCTCCTTCAGTTTATTCTACGCATGTGATCCTATAGGTTCTTATTACACCGACAATAAAATTAAATTTTATTAAATATTATAAACAATGAGCAATATCTGATAACATGTCAATGTTAACTAGGTAATAAGAATGCTTGTAATTTGATATAACCATTCCATGACATATGTTATTGTGTAACTTAGTTCTTTTGTTCAAATATCATAATCGAACACAAGGCATATAATTGTCATCCTTATATAGTTTAATTTATCTTTTTTTTGTTACTTAAATAAACATAAGAATAAATGAAATCAATATCACATGTTGACTTATTTTAGCACGACTATGCATTTATGTCTTACTCTATCAAGAGGGCCAGGGATATCTGTTATGAAGGAGGGACAAATCCCTCACCAGTTGGTTATACTTGTATTGGCTCTTACGGAGCAACAATTGGCTCCTATGGAATGACAATATGATTTGCAAAGGACCTCAACACAGATAAGTCGTGTGGACCTTTTGGAAAATGCCTCAGAAGTAGGCTGTATTTGTATTGGCCCGTGTTTCATTATTTTTCTTTTCTTTTCTCGATGGGCTTGTGGATTCTGTGGCCCATGTATGTTTGATTTTATTTTTTCAAACTGGGCTGACGTCCCTATATCCCAATCTTGATGAGTTGGAGTAGGTGAAATCCAACGGCTGTTGGAGCTCCTTAAACATTAACCGACGGATCAAATAGAGTTTTTCTTCGCTCACCTTAGGCACCTCTGTTTCACGGAGGAAAAGAGGGCTTTGTTCATCTATCCCAGCACTGTTATCTAAATTCAACTTATTCTAACAATGCAAAAATCAAATTGACCGTTCCATTTCTTACCACCACCGTGAGTGGCTGTGCAGGAGGATACTGGGACAAGGAAGTGGATTTCAGTCTCCATTGGTAATCTTTAATCCATAATTGTTTGATTATGAGAATTAATTGCATTTTTCTGTGGGATTAGGCTGGGTTCGGTTCAAGTTTCCCTCATACTTGAATTAAGCTTTCATAAGAGCTTTGCTGTTTGAAAAATTAGTTACATTTAGTTTTATTATTTCAAAGTTTTGTGTATGGCTGTGAAGTATTTGGTGAACTGTGAGCCATAATGAGGTGAATGAGTAACTAGAACTGAACTGAACTCTTTAAAAGCAATTAGTATTCCTCAATTCTCATTGTAAGCCTTTATATTAAGTATTTGATGGACTGTGAGCCATAATGCTCATAAACCTTACACTATAATTTTTTTTTCTCTATCAAATTAATTTATATGTTATGATAGTTTCATTTTGCAAGCCTGCGACTCCGTTCCTAATTCCCTTATTACACTCAATTTATTATTCATCTGCTAAGAGAATTATTGCTTATGGAGTGAATGTTATAGTTGACTCTGTTGCGTGGTCTTGGATGTCTACTTGCCTTATGATATGACAATTGACACTTTATATCAATGTCTTGTTGCCATCAAGTTGGTCCATGCAATAAAAAACACACCATAATGTTGTGAATCAGTCAAAAGTATACTTATTGAAATCTAGTAAGTAGAGGAACCCTGTGTAATCCCTAACTTTGATGGTGTTGTATATCTTATTAACGAATTAAGCATACTTATTGTAAAAATTGATTTTTAACTGAGAATTTATTTTAGCTACTGGAATATACTTGCAGATCAGATTAGAAGTAACTGAGAATTGATTTGTAGTTCCTCCTTTTCACCCTTTAGTCGTCATAGTGGAGAGTGTGTCGTTTCGCCTGTCCTCATAGGGAACGGGATGGCTTAGAAGAAATGTATGTGAAAACAGCTTGTTGTTTCTCCCCTAGTCTGCGGAAAACACTTTATTGTGTATCGAATATCAATTTAAAGTTCACAGTTATGCGAATAACCAGTGCATTAGCGAATGGCAGCGCTCTTTGTTTCAACTTACCAAGATTTCTATGTGTGCGCCATCATTCATCAACCAAGTTGTTTGTTGCGGGTCTTTTCCAGCTTCTTTCATTTTTCCTTTATTTTTTAAAAAAATACTAATAATAATTGCACCTTTTGAGTTTTGATAACGTTCAATTTTAATTGTTAGTTTTTTTGTTTTGTTTTGCAACAAAGGGCTTTCTTATGATACCAATGAACCGGTTCTGAGAGATGCCTTTGGGCAACACAGTGAAATCATTGAAGGTAAAATCAGAGATCTTTTTCTCTTATTTTGGGTCCCAAATTGGTCATGTAACTATGTTGCAATTGCAACCATTTAATTTTTTTTCTTTTGCAGTTAAAGTAATATGTGATCATGTGACTGGGAAATCCAGAGGGTATGGATTCGTGCAGTTCGTTTCTGAAACTACAGCTGCTGCAGCTCGCAAAGAAATGAATGGGCAGGTTTTTAATTTTTTTACTTCCCCTATTTGTTTAATATGAATTCACTTTTATATATCATTGTCTTTAAAAATATGCGGATTTATTGGCTAAAAACTTTGCTTCAAATTTACTGTTGCGAGTCCCACATCGGGTGGTTAATGAGCCTGGTGAGTGCTTATATAGCTGGGTAGGCCACCCCCTTATGAACCGGTTTTTAAGGGGACCTTTCGGATGTCTGGCTGAATTTAATATGGTATCAGAGCTGGTTCTGCCCGATGGTGTGGATAGTGCCGCTAGCCCTCGCTTTGTGGTGACGAGCCCTGGCTCGAGGGGGCGTGTTGCGAGTCCCACATCGGGTGGTTAACGAGCCTGGCGATTGCTTATATAGCTGGGTAGGCCACCCCCTTATGAACCGGTTTTTAAGGGGACCTTTCGGATGTCTGGCTGAATTTAATATTTACCCAACATTTTTATATGTGGACCTCATCATTTCATAGATACTGGATGGCAGGCGCATTCGGGTGAGTTATGCACACAAAGGCTAGCGACCAAGTCTGTCAAACAATTCATAAGACAGTTCACGGTTGCAACACATTATTCACTTTCTAACTGTGATACTCGAAGTCTACATTTTAGCTTTTAATTTTAGTCATTCAACGCAAGTTTTTTCATTTAATAGCAATCTAGATAGTCTGATTTTGTTTTGATGGCTTGAATTGATGTTCTCATGTTCCTTGATCTTGAAATACTAATATAAGATCATTGACAATGTATAATTTGGGGATCAGCTGTTTCCCTGTTTGTTTTTTCTTGTCTTTTTTTGCCGTAAATTGTTATTAGCAGCAGAATGATGAGTGCGGTACACTGGCAGTAACAGTTTGAAACTTATGTTTAGTTTCCCATTTTAGTATTTTCTTATTTAATTATGATGGGTTTAGCTAGCCAACAAATAATCATTGTAACAGGTAACTTAAAAGTTCCTTAATATATTGTGACCATTACATGAATCCGCGGATATTGGAAAATGGAATGATGATTTATCTGTTCTCACTGACGAGTGACTAAAACGAAGTAATTGAACCAAATCTCTTTGAATTACACCCTTTAATGCACAGATTTCCTGGCACTGCACGTTCAAACTAACTTGCGTCCTGGCTCTTAGCTGTGAAAAAGGTAGACCGTGTGTACACAGATTCTTTAGAGTTTAGATTAAATTCTTAAATTAGTTTACAAAATTGTATAAACCAGATATTTTAGTGTGTTTGATTTAGCAAAATCTCACTTTCTAATACACCCAATCCTTCTCTCATATTGGATTGTCGTTCAACCTGACAGAAAGCTAAATCAAACAGAGACCTAGTTGCAAAAAATTTAAACACTCTTGATTAATCTCTGACTTTATGAGAGTCGTTCATTTTAATTGTTTTATAAAATTAAGAACCATTCAAAGGTTTTAAAAATCTTAATGAATTAGCGGATGTTTGGGTTGCTGTCGGAATTGTTGTAGTGATCATTCCAATGCAATTTCAATGTATAAGTATATCCTTTTGAAAATATACATTCATGGCCTAAGAACTGTAACACAGTCATGCTCTTATTCGTACAATCTCAAGAACTAATGAAGGGGTTTACTCTACCATTGAAGTATGAATGAGATGCATTAAGAAAATATCATGCCAAAGAGCTTGAGGCATCAACAAATATACTGAGATCTTACATTAATGTGATATTCTACATCTCAAATTTATTAAATGCGCAAGATCATTTCATGGACTAGAATCATGAAGCGTGACCTAACAAATTATACCACGCTTATCAATTTTCTTTATTACACTCTTATCATATCATGTTATCTATTGTCGTACTCACAAATTTTTTTCTCTAAGTGTACATTCAACCAATTTCTAGCGCAATTAATCGTTTACAAAAAAGAAAAAGGAAAAAAGTCGGGAACAATTTTTCAAAGATCATCATCAACTACTGTTGGTAGATGATAGGAAAATTCAAGTAAACAATTTTCACAAGGAATATTGCATTCGAGCACGAGTTAGAGAATCTTGAGTTCATATAATACTCAAAACAACCATTCCATATATCATATTGCTCCTATATGATCAATTCTACCATTTCCATACACAAAGGTCAACCCGATCCCAATTCTACAATTACAAATTAAAAAACCAAAAAAATACCAATTTAAATCTAAGGATAGGTCACTAGATTTAACAGATACATGTAGCGAAACAAGAGCCCAGGTAAACAGAGTGAAGATATTTTGTTCAAGAACTAGTGAACTTGGTCACGACCTTGGTACCCTCAGAGACGGCAAGCTTCTCGAATATGTCGTTGATGAGCTTGAGATATAGATCTTGTATGTCTCTATGCTCTTCTTGTTGTCACCGCCTTCTCCTCCTTCCTTCGGAAGCTTCTTTACTGCCTTTGGCTTCTTTTCTGCCGGCGGCACCTTTACTCTCTGTTGAAAGCTTAAGAGTGTGTTTGAGATAACCGTAAAAATTACTATATCTGTCCCTATTTATTTATAAGGCGATGTTGACTAAATTATGCTTATTAAGAAAGTTAATTAATCTAGATATTAATAATAAATTTGTGTGTAACTGTAATATTTTTTCAATTTTACCCTTAATATTATTGGGATTAATAATGAGAGTTTATTCATCTTCTTCAATCTTTATAGGAAAGAGAAAGAGACATTCAAAGTAACATTATAATAAATAAAGATATTTTAGACAAAAAATAATTAATGCATAAAATAGTCAAAATGAAGTCTTATAAAAAGGAACAAAATATTTTCAAAATAACATCT
The DNA here is from genome assembly GCA_026413185.1 of Pueraria montana var. lobata. Lineage (NCBI taxonomy): Eukaryota > Viridiplantae > Streptophyta > Magnoliopsida > Fabales > Fabaceae > Pueraria > Pueraria montana. Next base: position 11,485,463 of record CM048654.1, read on the forward strand.
TATAAATAGGGACGGAGGTAGTATATTATTTCAATAATCGTTATAATCAATTATAATCAGAATCGATTTTTATCTGGATAAGTTTGCTGAAAAGTAGTTTGAAAATAATTAATTTCGTTTGGATACAACAAAAAATAAATTATTGAAAAATAATCATAAGCTACAAATTTTCACATTCATAAAAATAACTTATTTGTCAGAAAAAAAACTTTTTACAAATTTAAGCTATTGTGCCAAACATACAGATTATTTTGCAAACAGCTTATTTCCAGCAAAAACAGCTGAAATCTTGGGGAATAATTTTTCCCAAACATACTCTAAATCTCATAATGGGAGTTAAAAGTTCTATTATTCAATAACGAAATTGTGCCTTTATACTAGCCTTACAATACAGAAATAAAATCCAAGATAACAATAACGTAAACATCACCTAAAAATGTGGTAAATCTAATAAGAAACAGGAGCTAGACTAGCTCAATAACAAGGACTTTATTAATATAAAGTCTTTTTTGATAAGCTTATTCAAAAGCTTCTAAAAGAAAAAAATAAAAAGAAAAAATGAAATAAATTTCTTCATAAGTTAAAATTAATTTTTGTATAAGTTAATTTATAAAAATTCTCTCGTATAGTTTCTCTAGAAGATGGGAAAGTTTTTACAAATTAACATGTAGGAATAGCAAAAAAACAACATAAGAAGCAATTCCCCCTTCTTTTTTTTTTCGGTAAAATATGTTTTTGGTCCCTGTACTTTTAGAAAAATTTGGTTTTAATATTTTCGCTAATAGTATTAACACTATTAGAGAAGACAGACTAAAACTAAGTTTTTCTGAAAGTACAGGAACTAAAATCAAGTTTTTCTGAAAGTATGAAAGTACAGATACTAAAATGGTTGATTCGAAAGTACAGAAACCAAAATCAAATTTTAATGAATGTATATTGACTAAAAACATATTTTACTTTTTTTTTTTTTTTTTTTTTCTACATACCGGGCTGCCATCCGTGCATCCCAAATTAGGGGAGTTGGGGTAGGTGAAATCCAAAGCCTGTTATGGGTTAAACATTAACCAATGGATGAAATGAAATATAGTTTTTCTCCGCTCACCGTGGGCACGGAGGAAAAGAGAGCTTTGTTCATCCACCCCATGCATGCTGTGAATCATTCAGCCACTATTCTCTCAAGTCAACCTCTTCTATTGATGAACAAGTGGAAAAGTGGGGGAGGAAGTGGATTTGAGTCTCCATTGGTAATCTTTAACCCATAACTGTTTGATTCTCAGAATAAATTGCTCGGGATTTGATTTGATTTTTCTGTGGGATTATGCTTGGTTCGGTTCAAGTTTCCCTCACGCTAGAATTAAACTTTCTTATGAGCTTTGGTGTTTGAAATTTTAGTTACATTTAGTTTTAATATTTAAAATTTTTTGTGTATGGCTGTGAAGTATTTGATGAACTGTGAGCCATAAGGAGGTGAATGAATAACTAGAACTAAGCTGAACTCTTTAAAAGCAATTATTCCTCATTTTAAGCCTTTATACTTAAACAGCGAAATAGTTACGTGCTAGGAGAAAATTCCTAAAAGGTGGTGTATCAGTAAAACTCTTGAGCAATCTTTGACACTAGACTTGCTAATTTAGATTCTTACTCCAGGTCTTAAATGATCTCATGAACGTTATCTCGTAACCCAATACACATAAAATTCTTCTTTGTAAGAATTAAGATAACAAGAATAGTGGGCAGTGTGGATGGCAGCCATATGGGGATTATGGTTACACCGAAATGCAATTGTATTTCGGCAACAACAGCGTGATTCAGACTTGGTTTTTGATGGAGTCAAGATCAGAGCGTGGAAATGGCTGCGTAATATTGGAAATGATTTTCATGCATCCTTGTATGTATGGAATTTGGACCCATTACAATGTCTTAGTCACCTTGGATAATGCAAGGTATATGCAGGTGGTAGTGATGGTCATTATAGGGGGGCACGTGAAAGGAATCAAGGGAGTGTTGGCAGGAATAATGATGTATATGGTATGGACAAGGCAATGTAGTGCTGGTTGATAGTTATGTCAGCAAGGCATGCTTAGGTTGGGGTTTAATCTGCATAATCCTATCAGCTGTAGTTTTTTTTGGATAGCTTGGAGACTTAATCAAGTAGGGAATTGGTTTTAATTGTATAATCTTTGCAAACTGGACTTATTTTGTATCCTTTGCTTGGGATAGGCCACTTCTTGTGCTCTATCTTATGTTAATTATAATCTAATTTCTCTTTGGCTGTTCAAAAAAAAAAAAAAAAAAAAAAAAAAAAAACAAGAATAGTACATGAAGGAGCTAAACAAGTGTCTAAACCCAGATTTAGATCTACTGCAATATATTTGCATATGCTTAAATGGTTTAGGAAAGACAAGTGGAAGGAAGATACCCTCGTGTTTTAGTATTGACTAGAATTGCTAGTCTCACGTGCTAATCCTTGCTACTGGAAACACATGTCTAGGCCACTAAGGTAGCTTTAACGTGATTTCAGCTGGAGCTAACAAATACCAACTATAATGATTATACTTAAGTCTAATTATTTCAGCTAGTATTCTCATAAACGTTACTCTATAATCTTTTTTTTTTCTCGATCAAATTAATTGCTATCTTATGATTGTTTCATGGCTGCAAACCTGCGACACCTTTCCCTTATTACATCAATTTATTATTCACCAATTAAGAGAATTATTGCTTATAGAGTGAATGTTATACTTCACTCTGTTGTGTGGTTTTGGATGTCTACTTGCATTATGGTATGACAATTGACAGTTTATATCAATGTGTTGTTGCCATCAAGTTGATCCATGCAATACAAAACACACCACAATGTTATGAATCAGTCAAAAACAGTGTTCAGTAGCTAGGAATATTCATTCAAATTGCTACTTTTTCTTCATTTTTCTGTTAAAATTGCTACCTTTTTCTTATTGACCAATTAGACTACTTGAAGTGCTTAATTATATTGAAGTCTAGTAAGTAAGGGAACCCTGTGTAATTGCTAACTTTCATGGTGTGGTTTATCCTATTAACGAATTGAGCATACTTACTGTAAAACTTGATTTTTAACCGAGAGTTTATTTTAGCTGCAGGAATATACTTGCAGATCAGATTAGAAGAACATATGACCAATAAACCTGTTTATGGTGGAAATACAAAACCACTTTAAGTTCAAGAAGGAAATTTGTGGCTCCTCCTTTTCACCCTTTAGTCGTCATAGTGGAGAGTGTGTCGTTTGCCGGTCCTCACAGGAAACAGGATGGCTTAGAAGAACTGTATGTGAAAATGGCTTGTCGATTCTTCCCTAGTCTCTGAAAAACACTTTATTGTGTTTCAGATATCAATTGAAACTTCACAGTTATGCGAATAACCAGGGCATTAGCGAATGGCAGCACTCTTCTTTTCCCCTTACCTAGATTTCTATGTGTGCATCATCATTTATCAACCAAGTTGTTGGTCGCGGGTTTTCTCCAACTTCTTTCATCTCTCCTTTATTTTTCTAAAATTTACTAATAATAATTGCACCTTTTGAGTTTTGATAATTCATCTCAGATGCTCAATTTTGACGGTTAGATTTTTCTCTTTTGTTTTGGAACGAAGGGCTTTCCTATGATACCAATGAACCAGTTCTGAGAGATGCCTTTGGGCAACATGGTGAAATCATTGAAGGTAATATCAAAGATCTTTTTCTCTTATTTTGGGTCCCAATGTGGTCATGTAACCATGTTGCAATTGCAACCAATTCATTCTTTTCAGTTAAAGTAATATGTGATCACGTGACTGGGAAATCAAGAGGCTATGGATTTGTGCGGTTTGTTTCTGAAACTACAGCTGCTGCAGCTCGCAAAGAAATGAATGGGCAGGTTTTTAATTTTTTTTATTTCCCCTATTTGTTTAATATGAATTCACTTTTATATATCATTGTCTTTATAAATATGTGGATTTATTGGCTAAAAACTTTGCTTCTATTTCACCCAACATTTTTACATGTGGATTTTGCTCCTTATCATTTCACAGATACTGGATGGCAGACGCATTCGGGTGAGTTATGCACACAAAGGCTAGCGACCAAGTCTGTCAAACAATTCATAAGACAGTTCACAGTTGCAACATATTCTGACTGCGATACTTAAAGTCTATATTTTTAGCTTTTAATTTTAGCCATTCAATGCAATTCTTTTTATTTAATGACGATTTAGATAGTCTGATTTTGTTGTCATGGCTTGAATTGATGTTCTATGTTCCTTGACCTTGAAATACTAATATACGATAATTGACAATATACAATTTGGGACTCAGCTGTTTCCCTGTTTGTTTATTGTTGTCTTTTTTTTGCCGTAAATTGTTACTAGCTGCAGAATGATGAGTGCAGTACACTGGCAATAACAGTTTGAAACTTGTGTTTAGTTTTCCATTCTATTTTCTTTAGTACTCGTAATGGGTTTAGCTATTCAACTAATAATCATTGTAACAGGTAACTTAAAAGTTCGTTTATCTATTGTGACCATTACATGAATCCGCGAATATTGGCAAATGGAATGGTTATTTATCAGTTCTCACTGATAAGGGACTAAAACGCAGAGCTAATTGGACCAATCAACCATTCCATGTATTTCCATCCACAAAGGACCAACCCAATCCCAATTGTTCAATTACAAATTAAAAACAAGAAATCTACCAATTAAAATCTAAGCATGTCACTAGATCTAACAGACACAAAACAAGAGCCCAGGAGAACAGAGTGAAGATATTTTGTTCAAGAACTAGTGAACTTTGTTACAGCCTTGGTACCCTCAGAGACGGCATGCTTGGCCAATTCTCCGGGCAGCACAAGCCTGACCGCGGTCTGAATTTCCCTTGAAGTGATGGTGGGTTTCTTGTTGTAGCGGGCAAGTCTAGAAGATTCCTGAGCAAGCTTCTCGAATATATCGTTGATGAAGCTGTTCATGATAACCATGGCCTTGCTTGAGATACCAATGTCAGGGTGGACCTGCTTCAGAACCTTGAAGATGTAGATCTTGTATGTCTCTACGCTCTTCTTGTTTCTCTTCTTTTTCTTCCCTTCACCGCCGGCTCCTCCTTCCTTCGGAAGCTTCTTTCCGGCCTTTGGCTTCTTCTCCGCCGGAGCCTTGTTTCCCACCGTCGACTCCTTCTCTTCCGCGGGCTTCTTCTCCGCTGGCTTCTTCTCTGCCTTGGGTGCCATCACAAACTCACAATTTGGTGCTTCGAAGGGAATAAGGGTTTCAAATTGCTAAAGCGAAGAGTTGTGAATGACAAGTACTTGCAGCGATGATTAATATAGGAAAAGGTTTTCGCCTTCTTATTGGCTAGGGGAGTTTTGCGCGGATCGATGACGTGGATCCAGCATTTGGGTAGACTGAGATGCGGATTGATGAGGTGGCGGTTGATGAACGGCTGAGATGCTTTTTCTCTTTATCCTCAAAATTGGAATTTGGAATCTCTCTTTTTCAGTTTTCATTGCGCGGTTTATTACAATTTAACCGCTTGTGCCAATTCCTGAGCTCCAAATTGGAATTTGGAATTTCTCTTCTTTTCACTTTCGATCATTTTAATCCTTTACATTAGTATTTTTTACTGTCATTTTGCATCCAAAAGAAAGAAAATAAATGTTTTTTGATAAAGTTAAGAACTAAGGAAAGATTTTTAAAATCTCAACAATTAAAATTTTCCGTTCATACAATTTCATAGACTAATGGAAAGCATTAAGTATATCATGCCCAAGAGCTTATGAATTCTTACATTCACTAGTATTGTGACTTTCTGCAACTCAAATTAAACAAATGCACAAGATCATTTCATGGTAATATAAATTTAACGGAATACCAAGGTCAAGTGGAGCATTATCTTATAAACCTTAAGCATATGCAAAGTGGACCAAAAACCAGCCTTCCTTTGATATTTCCCCAAGCGTAGAAAAAGATAGTTTACCCTGTGTGTTTGGTTTAGGTGAATGAAAGAGGTATGAAAGTGAAATGCATTGAAAAGGAATGAAAGATAAAAGAGGGAGTTGTTTGTTATCGATGAAAGTGTGCTGAAAGTTTTCAAAAATTTGTGAACCCCACACAATTTCACTTTCATCACAAAAAGAGGTGAAAAAATGTGAAATCAATAGTAAAAACAATGTAGGAGGAGCAAATTTTACTTGTTGCCAAAATTAACCTCTATGCCCCTCGTGAAACTCATTGCATTATTTTTTTGTTCTCTCTTTTGTTGTTGCTACTCCTTTGCTCCATGCTCTCTTCTTTTTCTTGTCATTGCATCCCATGAGCAAATTTTCGATGTCACTCCTGCTACCATCCTTTTTTTATCAAAATGGCTCTCGAGTATGCTCTTGTGAAAACAATTGTCTCTTGATTTGGGCATATAATCAATTATGCCCTTTGCATAATCGATTATATGCCTTCGATTTATAAAAAATTGTTAAACGAGGCCTATAATTGATTATACAAAAGGCATAATTGATTATATGCCTTTAATTTATATATAAAAAAGGTTTTTGTATTACAAAATCATCAAAATATTCTTTTTTTGTTGGGGTAAAATGGAAAATTTGTTAATGCTTAAATTCTTTTTTTTACTTACCTACCAACTTTAATTCAAATATTTATTCTATTTTACATTCTCTTTCATATCAACCAAACAACTTTACTTTTCACTTTCTTTCTACTCTCTTTCATCTATTTTCATTTCTTTTCATTCTTCACACTTTCATTCATTTTCGTACCTCTCTACCAAGCACAATGTTAAAGTAAGGGTGAGCAAGACCCAACTTGTCTTCTAATTTTGACTTGGTCTGAGGTTGATTTGGATGGGTTTGAGTTTTAAATATTAGACTTAGTGTATTTTGAGGATGGGTTCGAATTATATTTTGGGTCATTCCAACTCAATCCAATGTCGTATATATTTTATTTTTTTTTAAAAAAGTACAAATATATATTATTAATACTTTTTTTTAATGGATGATATTTTGTAAAGCTAAGACAAAGCTCTACAATTTTGTCTCTCATAAGCTCAGACCAATTCTGATGTTTTGGAGGATCAAAATCAAGCATCAAGTTTTTGTCCCTACACTTGATTTTTTCTGTTTTAGAGCATTTTAGCATTTTAGGCCTAACTCTCTCATTAGGGACCCAATTAGTGTTTTAATAGCTTTTTAGAGAGTTAATTTCGCGTTCTTTAGGATGATTAGGGAGGCCCATGAAATTTAATGATTTCTTTGTAATAAGACAGTTTCACAACTTGCAAATAACATTTTTACTCTCTTTTAATTTCAAATTTTATCTCTCTTCTCTCTTCTTCCTCCTTCTCTCTTCTTCATTTTTCAAGTTTGTTCCCTTCGATGGAGGGCTAATTTCAAATTCAATTCAAGATTCTAAGGAGTATGGTAAAATTTGAGTTCCCTTTTTTTAATTGAGAATATGTGTTCCATCCTTTTTCTGTTTTAAGTTTTTGAAGTTGTATTCATGATTGTGAGTAGGTTTTGGGAACCGAATAAGGGTTAGGATTATGATTGATTAATTAGTCCAATTATGAGATTAAGTAACCGATTGATTGCCTGTGTCAATATGTTTATGCCTGAATTTGTGTTAATTAAGAATGCGATTGTCTTTTCAGTTTTCACGAGTGCATTTTAGATGTTTATCTTATGAAATTTGTATTGGTGTGAATGATCATAGATTCATGTTGTTTTAGAATTGTGATAATTTTACCATAAGAATTGAGTCCTTAATTAGGAAATCTAATGCTTTTGATAACAACCCTAGCAAGTATAATATGAAACTATATTTATAATAGGGTAAAATATGTTTTTGGTCCCTCATTTTATCATGATTTCTTATTTTAGTCCCTCATAAATTTTTTTACTGTTTTTAGTCCCTCATAAATTGTTTTATTCTGTTTTTAGTCCTTCATAAATTGTTTTGTTCTATTTTTAGTCCCTGACGTTAATTTCAACTGTTAAGTGATGACATGACAGACATAAACTATGTGTGTGAAAATTTCCTAATTAAGTTTCTAGTGACTTTTAACCGCTACAAATTTTTTAGCGGTAAAAAATGTTTACTTTTGTAACATTTCTTGTGATTTCAGATAATCTGGTGTTCGAGATTTTTATTTTTTTTATTATTTTTTTAACATTTCTAACAGTTTTAGTTTGTCAGAAAATTTGCAGTAGTTAAAAACTGCTAGAAACTTAAACAAAAATTTTCAAGCACAAATTATGCTCATCACGACATCACTTAACAGTTAAAATTAATGTCAGGGACTAAAAACAAAAAGAAAACAATTTTTGAGAGACTAAAAACACAGAAAAAATTTATGAGGGACTAAAAACAAAATTTTAGATAAAATGAAGGACCAAAAACACATTTTACCCTTTATAATATTATTATTTATTTTAAAATATATCTTAATTTAAGTTATATTTTTCTTTCATTTTATAATTTAACTATCCATAATATTAACATTGATACATTATGATAATAACTCAAGTTTGACTCCATCTTAGGCCAATTCTACGGTGGAAAACTTCGACATATCCCCCACCATCGGAAACAAAGATGGTCTGTTAGATATCAAGCATTTATAATTAACGGCTAAGAAAAGTGTGGGTTTACCATAGAAATACATACACTGGAATAAAAAAAAAACCTCCACACCCTCCGTCAGTTCTTTCTCCCATGTTTATTCCCTTCCAAGCCCCAACCCACCGTTCCTTTCTCTGACCACCACCCGCCGGTGTCTTCCACATCCTCCTCTGTCACACAGCCATGCCCGTCGAAGTTGATGGTTATTGGCACCGTCTTCGAGAACCAGCTCAGCCACATTTGGATGCCAAACCCTCCCTCCCTCGCCTGCATCACCTTCGAGTGCTCCCCACCCGCCACGTGCCCCCTCTGCTTCGTCCCCCTCTGGTTCGTCTTCTACGACGGCAAGACTAGCTTCGACGCCCGCTGCCACGTCGGCAACTGCATCTGCTCCATCCTTCGCACCATGCATATCTGGGCCCAAAAGCTTAGCCGCTCCGACAAACATGCATGAATTCCAGTTCCTGCACCTGATGGCGGTGTTTCATATCACAGTTCTTCCCGTGATTGTTTTGAGTGCGAGTATGCCTTTGGTGTAGGACACGTCGCTGTAGAAGAACTCGTAGTGACATCGTCCCTGGTGACAACCGATGTCGTCAAGTTGGTCGCAGACGTCGGAGGAGCATGAAATGCCAATGAAGGAAGCGGAGTTGGCCAGGTTAGAAAATTGCAAAAGAGAGAAAGAAAAAATAATATTTTTTAATTTAATTCAGTGTGGACAGTTCTACCATGGTCTCACACTAATCTAAAAAAAATTTGATATCTAACAGACCACCTTTATTTTCCATGGTAGGAGATATGTCAAAATTTCCCACCGTAAAATTAGCTCTCCATCTTATTCTTAATTTATTGTTTTGATTGAGTCAAGGAGTTTACAATTTGGTGAAAATTATCATCCGACAATTTAAAACCCCCAATATATCATCATATCATCCATCACTTTCTTTTTCTTAAGACCTTTAAAGCTTCTCTTTCCTTGAAAATCCAACATACTATGACAAAAAAAAAAACAAAAAGAATAATACCCCCACCTACCTAACCCAACATGCGAGACTAAGACTCTCATTTGAGATACGAATTTCAACACTCAGACTCATATCAAGAGACATACACAGAACACTCACAATTAGCAGACGCGGATTCTTACTCAACCCATGGTTGATTCAACACTCGCCTCTCCCATCTGTCATAGACAAACTTGACCACTCCCACCAAATATTCAAACACAGCATAGCATTGTTTAAATTTCAAGCACAATTGTGTGCAACAATTCATCGACTAAACAAGTGGGAAACATCGTGAATTTTTATAAAATGCGTCATGTACTGTTCGTTCGTCCCAGATAGCAAAATTCAAATAAACAATTCTCAAAAAACCAAATTCATGTAACTCACAAATGGTTAGAGAAGCTTAAATGTATTAATACTCAACATCCATTCCATGTACCATACCAACAATATCATCATCCCTACCACTTTCATACACACTGTACTAATTCAAATCTAAGGATAGGTCTAAAGATACATAGAACAAATTTGGGATATTAAATTTAAGAACTAGTGAACTTGGTCACGGCCTTGGTACCCTCGGAAACGGCGTGCTTGGCCAATTCTCCGGGCAGCACAAGCCTGACCGCGGTCTGAATTTCCCTTGAAGTGATGGTGGGCTTCTTGTTGTAGCGGGCAAGTCTAGAAGATTCCTGGGCAAGCTTCTCGAATATATCGTTGATGAAACTGTTCATGATACCCATGGCCTTGCTTGAGATACCAATGTCAGGGTGAACCTGCTTCAGAACCTTGAAGATGTAGATCTTGTATGTCTCCACGCTCTTCTTGTTTCTCTTCTTCTTCTTGCCTTCACCGCCGGCTCCTCCCTCCTTCGGAAGCTTCTTTCCGGCCTTTGGTTTCTTCTCCGCCGGAGCCTTGTCTCCCACCGTCGACTTCTTCTCCTCCGCGGGCTTCTTCTCCGCTGGCTTCTTCTCTGCCTTCGGTGCCATCACTGATTCGCGATTTGGTACTTCTGAAAGAATTAGGGTTTCGAATTGGTAGAATGAAGAGTGGGTGAAGTTGTGAATGAGAAGTTGCAACGATGATTAATATATAGGAAAATGTTTTCGCGTTATTATTGGCTACGGGGGCTTCGCCCGGATCGATGACGTGGATCTACCATTTGAGTAGACTGAAATGCGGATTGATGAGATGGCGATCTAAGGACCGTGTAGATGAACGGCTAAGATCTTTTTTTTTCTTTTTCCTCAAAACTGGAACTTCTCTTTTCACTTCTCAGTTTTCGTTGCGAGCTCAAATGGGCATCTCCCTCCCATAACATTCATCAAGCGCGGTTCAGGATTTTCTTGCGCGGCTTACCTTTGAAATCAAGCGGATTTTATTTTATTTTTCGTTAAAAATCTTTACAAAGAAAACTGGGATATCAATTAGATCGTTTTTATAAATGATAATTTGATTGATCTAATTTAAATTAAGATCATGTTAATAAGTTCCTTTAAAATGTTGCTTAAGAAACTGGTTTGATGACCGTGCCATGCACGGTGGATTATTATATTAATTAATATAAATTTATAATTAAATATATAAGAAAAATAAATTTTATATTTTCTTAAATATAAGATAAATTGTTAATTTGTTTAAAGGGTGTTCAGCAAGTACGTTAATTGAATTTTATTTATAAAATCCTTTCTTAGTTTATTTGATTTACATTTTAAATTCATTTAACATTAGTCGTCCATTGTAAAATAAAATAGAAATCAAAATTTTACAATCTTGTACTTGCAAAATATATAATTCTATAATATAATACTATAATCTAATTATATAATAATTATATATTATAAATTATAAAAATAATTTGAGAAACTAATTTTCTATTGCAGTAAATATCATGAAACTGAAAATGGAACATAAACAAACATAATAAACATTCTGAACAATTCATAAATTTTGAAAATGAAACATAAACATACATACATAGATTCTTTCCAAATTTAAAATAAAAAAATGGGAATATATAAGAAGTGTTTATAAGTATTTTAAGAAAAAATTATTAACATTTCCAACATGTAAAGATTAAAATTATATTGTAGCAAGTGTATATAAGAATTATTATAAAAAATTTTGAGAGATTAAATTGTTAAAAATACAGGACTACTAAATTTGCAACAATTTATAATGTTTTATATTTTCACACGTTATCTAACTTTTAACTTATCATTTTTTCTCTTCAAAGTTCACACGTTTTTCATTTCTCTAGATTTTTTTTTTGTTGCCAATTGATTTTTAATTTCTTTTTTTTTTATAGGATGACATTATCTATTGGTTCATTTCCAATAAGAGCCGGTGAATCTTGATCATGCCATAGTACTATGCTATTTTGGCCATGTTTGGACACTTCTTGTGCTTAGAATTGTTTTTTAATAATATTTGCATTTAGCTTTTCAAACAAAAAATGTTCAAATATGGTTCACAAATTTAATATTTCATATAATTTTTAATTACGTGATATGCAAAACATGATTTTATCCTTGCTTTGCAAAACTAATATCGCTTAATTCATTCATTAGTAAGTAAGAACCCACAGTGTATGCAAAAAAGAAAAGAAAAAAAAAAAAAAACTTGTTTTCTTGTTGTTTTCTTGTTTTAATCTTTCTGATGCATCAAAAAAAGAAAAGAAAAAAAAACAAAAAAATAACAGTAATTGTATTGGCTACTTCAAGTTTTGAATTTTGTTTTCACATGGCTTGTTTTGCCTATTATTGTGTTTTCAATCTAGCTAAAGTTATTCTAGGGGTAATTTTGTAGTATGCCCCCTTCCTTGTTATTTTTGTACACAATCATCAAGCCTTTGCCATCAACGTCATCCATAACCACAATCACCATTTTTGCTCCATACACACCCATCGCATAAAGCCACACCATCTTTGAAAAACCAACAATAACAAAAGAGAAGAGATCAATTTTAAAATTATTGTAGAAGAAGAGGATGTATAAAGCATTTTTTTAAGTAGCAAGTGAGAAAAAAGGGAGAGAAATGTTACTTGAGGAATGTATAAGAACACCCGTGAAACTGAGAAAAAAAAACATTTAGAAATATTGTTATACAATAATGCAAAAAGAAGGAAGTGTGCAAAATGGAAGAGACAAAATGAAAGGAGGAAAAAATAAAAGGTCAAATAGTAGAAAGAGGGAAGGAAGCCAAGCATATAAAGGGATAGAGAAAGAATGCATTTGAAATTTAAAATAGAAATTAAATTCAAATAATAAATAATAAATTTTTAGCAATCAATCAACTTATTTTAAATGTTGTTTATTGATGGAATGAGTCAGAAATAATCAACAAAATATGTGCTCGCATCAATATATCAATTATATATTATTTTGATAAAAACTGTTGGACTATTAAATTCTGTACATTTATTATCATAATTTTGAATTTGATTTTTTCTATTAATAATTAATTTGTAATTAAGATTGTCCATCTTTCAAGAATCTAACTAGTTGCTAAAAATTAGCTAACTAATAATACTCTTTTTGATATTATATTTAATAATAACTGGTTGCTAAAATGAGCTAAATTATAAATTGTTTTAAATTAAAAAATAAATAACCATTTAATTTTATTATGGATGATTGATATCAATCCACTTATTAGTTTAATAACTCTTGTACATATTGATATGTAAATTTATTAATAATCTTTTTATTTGAACATATTAATAATGCAAGTTACCCGTGAAACTAATTTATCAAAAAACTAATTCACATATTATAAATGTTTTCACTGCACTCTAAATTTACATATTATTAACAATTTTAATTTTAATATTAATTTGTTTCAGTAAATAAGTGTCATATAAAATTATTTTTATAAATAATCGTTCATTTTAAATTTTGGTCTACAAAAATAGTATTAAATTATTTTCGTAAATAAATTTCATATTAAATTATTTTCCTAAATAAAATTCTTATTTTCATAAATAATCATCCATTTTAAATTAATCATCAATTAAATTTCATATAATTTATTAATTAATTAATAATTATTATTATTATTATTTCTTAAAATATATTTCATATTAAAATATTTTCTAAAAATGATTGTATTCTTAAATTATTCCTGTACATAATACTTAAATTAATGGTCGCTTAATTGTTGGACTAATTATAATTAATAATTTAATGGACATGCATATATTAAGGAGAAGACAACATGTAAGTCTTTTAGGTTCAAATGCTCTAATGTGATGACATGTAACAAATGCTCTCTAATACGATGACATGTGGTAGATAGAGACTTTAAGAAGGGATTGCTTTGTGTATAGTATAGATTAAAAATAAAAAAAAAGGTTTAATGAAAATTGTTAACAATATATTATTATGGTGATTTTTCATAAAAAAATTATTATTTAACTTATTCATTACATTTGGTTTCTAAATTACCACCTAGCGCATGGATTAACTAGACAGGTTGTTCCAGCTTAACCAAATGTTTTAACCAAAAAAAAAATTCCTAAATTGAAGTATTTTGCATTATAATAAATGTGTAGAATATTTGAATAATTTTATTTTTTTGGCTTTTAAACTATGTTTAAAAAAACTATTTGAATAATAAAATTTATAGTTAAAAAAATACGTTTAAGCTATTTTTATTTTTTAGAAAAATATTTACAAATACTTGCAAATATCAATTGATGTTAAAACTCCACCTCAAAAAACTATAGCAACGAAATATGTTAAAGTAAACAATTACTTTAAATATTAGATCACTTGATCGTACCATCCAACGATTGATGCTCACAATTGACAGTTGATTGCAACAAAATGACACCAAATTCCCTCCAAAACAAAGGTGATGACAACTGCAATTACATGTTACAATGATAAGTCAAAATGAGAATTGAGATTTAGAGGAATGGACTGGAGGGTGATTTTTTATTAGAACTATTAGGGTTTACAAAGAGAAATTAAATGGTAGAGTGACAAAGAGAGAAAAGTGAATCGAAATATTGAAAGAAAAAGGTGTATTTACTCGAGTAAACACTTGCTAATTTAGTGTTTAAAAATATCAAAGGTAAAATAGGAAACACACCTATGGGCAACAATGTCATTTTTTTATACGTAAGAATTGAACACAAATACCAACGATTTATAACAACTCGTGCATACTATTCAATCAATTGAGCTACACCCCTTGGTGGACAATGTAACGACCCACTGTCGCTACATGACATTTTTCAATGGAATAATGGAATTTATTTTATTTTAATTAAAACCCTTAATTAATTTGTTTATAAAAATATGTGTAAATTTTTCGCGATTTCAAAACTAGTATTCGACAAGAAAATTTTGCAACTTAAAAGTAAGAGAACATAATGAATCACATGCATAGATAACATAACCAACAAAAAACATAAGTACTATGCCTTATGGCACTACAACCCATATAGCAAACACGACAAAGTATCTCAAAAGATGGCATACATATTGATACAAGATGACCCATACGATAGTACATCAAAAGGGGAAGGGAAATCTAATACATTAACTCACTCCCTAGCTGGCCAAAACACATCTACTACTCCTAAGGACAACAGAGATGAAAATATAACTGTGATCCAACTGATGACGTCCTATCCGCTACTCATCGAATCTGATCACCAGGGATGAAGTCTTCTGCGTTTCCTCCACGTCTGACAGTGGTATTCAGTAATCTAACATAGAGCCTCGTTAGGAACCAACATGTCTCTGACTTCTGCTCCCACAAACATATCATCGCGATCATCACAGTCAAATACAAACAACGCAAGGATAAGCTTACATTACTAAGAAAATCTAAGCTTAACAATTCATACATCCAAAATACGACAAAATTATAAAGTAGATACGTCTACAATAACAGTAATGACATATATACAAACTCGACTCCATGGAGATCTCCAACAGGTTAAGCGATCAGTCTGACGGTCCCTTAAGCATGGTACAACAACAACAACAACACCGAACCACGCAGATCCAAGAAAAATGACACGTGTCAAATAAAAACCATTGGGGCGACACTAGATTTGATCTTGGAGCAACTGTGGCTTCGTCAGGATATACGTATGTGGGTGGTCGCCACCACAACACGGGGTTTGCAATGGTATTGGCGTCATGTGGATTCGTGCATCCGTACATCCTCAAGGATACCGATGGTACCTCCACTAGCCTTCCCAATACTTATTCAGCATTCCTCAACGACTCATACATGAATGTGTGTTACTAAACAGCATGCAACAAACTTAGCATCATCGCTTAGATTTCCTCTTATGTAGATTAGACATATCAAAATATGTCTGCCACCTCTCATGGGTCAGGCCTTTCCACGAGGTACTAAGCAAAAACATCACCTTATTATCAAAGTCTTATATAACAAAATCCCTTAGGATTTTCAACAACTATTTTTCTCACACTTACGACATTACTAAATATGTCGAATAACTTACGTCATTATTTTTCTCTGAGACAATTATTAATTGTTATCCTAATCATCAAGGTTATTAAATTTTAAAAAATTATTAGGATTAAATACATTACTTAAGGATTTAAATTTTTGATACTTAAGTCAAATAAAGATTTTACTAAATAATAATTTTCTTTTTATTACCACTAATAAGAAACTTAGCAATATTAATTAAATTTACTTTTATTATTATTTTTTTATAAATGTAACATTTATCTAACGAAAGCTCCTAACATTATTACACTATTATTATATTTTTAACCTTTCTCCTATACAATTAAACTTAAATATAAAAAATCTTACCTTGTTAGTCTTAGGTCTTTGGTCCTCGGTAATGTCTTAGCCAATACCTACAATAACTAGCCTTTTTGTTTATTTACATGTTTTCTTTATTATTATTTTTATTACTTTTGGACAGATAAAATAAAAATAGTAAATAAAAACTTCAATATACTACAATCATTAAACAATATTTACACTACACTGCCTTACATTCCAGACTAAGGGTTATCTCGAAATATATATTAATTTAACAAAAAAAAATTACATTTTTAATATATATACATCTTATTTATTTATTTATTTTGACAAAAGTCTGATTATTATTAATGAAACTGGTTATATATCCAGGATGTGTCTCAAACCAGAAAAAAAAAATATATATATATATATATATATATATATCATGGCCACCGAAACATATATGACAGCAAGCAACTTGTTGCAGTAATCACCGATCAAAACAGAATATCATAATATAGTTCTCATGCAGTAAATATACTCTCTTATATGTGTGTTATGTACTTTTTATACCCTTTAAGCTTTTCATGATGGTCACCTAGTGATTAATCACCGACTACAGTATTAGATCTTTAATATTATACTTACTCTTCTTTTCTATTTAAAAAAATTATAAACACAAAATAAAGTCTATATATATATATATATATATATATATATATATATATATATATATATATATCACGTATTGTCTCATATAAATCTATCTACTAATTAATGTTATTTTTAATGGATGAAGAGTTTTAATTAAAATAAGAAAATTTAATACCAATAAATTTCCAACTTAGTCATCTTTATGACTGAAGCTTTCAGCAAACAAGAACAAGTAATAGAAATCAAGCAAATCATACCATACCAAAGAGCACATTTCATTCGGTAAAAAAATAATTACAAGCTTCCCTTACCTCAAGATATGCTAAAAAGATAGAGTTTTTGGAGACTGGGAAGTGAAAGAAATTTAGTTCTTTGAACAAGGTCTTGAACAAATCACCATTAATCCAACAACAAATCATTTTCATGAAAAAAATAAAAATAGAAATGGTTAGAATGAGAAGAAAAAAATGTTCAGACTTTGTAAGGAAAAGGAAAGAGAAGGATTAAAAATAACTTACAATTATTAAGTATAGATCAAGCCAAGAAAAGAACTTAATTTCCTAGTTTTGAATACTCTTTGAATCCATATTTATGGAACTGGCAGTGAGAGACGGCGAGACAAAGAAAGTAATATTGAAAGAATAGAGAAAGGGAATTGTTGGTGAACCTCACATTGGGTAAAGAAAGAAAGTGTGAAATTCATTCTCCTGTTGCATCATTTTTATAATAGCCAAGTTTTTGTTTCTTTTCTTTTTGAATTTGTGTTGCTAAATGACAAGTTGAAGAAAAAACGTGGAAGTTGCTATGTTTTCTTTTGTCAACGCAGAGCCGCCTGTCAGCATAATAAAGGACACTTGTGTTGAAATTTTGGCAACTTACAAATTGGATTTAAACAAGTTGGACTTCAAAGTTTAGACTACGTGAAGAAATTGGGGCACAATGTCAGGCCATGTGAAGAAATGCAAGGCATGGGGTCAGTATAATTTCATAGTGTTTTGGGCCTTGTGACATTATGACGCAAATCGTGAGGATGGGGTTTATTTGTATCAGATCTTTCGTCATCTCTGTCAGCTAAGTTTAAGGGTCCTCCTATTTGAAACTTAATCTTGACTTTTGGAAGTAAGGAAACTCACGAATAACATAAATGAAGAAAACGTAAGGATGAGTTTTCAAGCCATGTGCTGCTTCTGTCAGCCAAATTTTAAGGGATTGTACCTTTAAAATTTTCAATAACCATTCATGTGAGGAAAGAAAATGATAGTAGGTGTACTTGTAGTTTAAAAGAAAAAAATTTATAAAAAAGATAACAAAATGTAATTTAAGATAAATAAATTGTTAATTATAAATTAGTAAATGTATGATTTACTAATCTTAATTTAGGACATCTAAGAAAATTTAGAATGTTTCAAAAATTTTCTAACTACGAAAAAGTTTTCAAAATTGAACTTTTCGGAACTGCATCAAAATATTATTATTTTCACAAATGGTAACATAATAAAATAAAAATTTTACAATGACCTCATTATAATTATTAGAGACTACTTATAATTAAATTATTCAGTTTTCATGACTGTTTTCTCACTTGCACAGTGTATTCTTTCACTGTCAGCACGTAACATAGTCCCTTTTTAGTAGAATTGTCCATTAAACTTACACAGAAAATTCACATATATTTATTTATTAATATTTTTTATTAAATTAAATTTAATTATCTCTTATAATTATTTTCAATCACTTTATCATGAATTAGAAAAATCACGGTGTTACAGACAACAATGCCATTTTATGAAAGCATAAATTTTGATGAAGATAATGACATAGCTCTAGATGGTTAAATGTCTTACTTTTTCTTTTTCTTTTTTTTAAATCGGTCAAAGGAAAATATATTAAAAGAAGGTGCCAGAAGTACCACTACCAGGTTACAGGAGGACAGTAGGCAAACTATCTAAATAGTTGAGGTTATGATGTATTTATTTCCACAGAGGATATAAATACTGAATAACCAAAGCTATAAAAGTTGTAGCCTACAAACTTAAAGCATAGGGACCATAGGCCAAACCTCCCAATAGGCAACAAGAAATAGAAAAATAACCCATACAAACAGCACACCCCATAAGGCAGTTAAGCACCGTGGATTGTAGCGAAAGGGTAAACTTTAGCAGCCTAAAACCCCATGCAAGCCCCGCTTAATCAAAATGCACGTGTTCCACCAACTGAGCCACCAAAAGAGTTGATACTTACGTTGGCCCCTGTCACCAGACCTATCCTATAAGACATGCAAAAATATTGGATTACCACTGCACAAACGAAAATTTAAATCCCATGTGTTTACTGCACAGCCACGACCATGCAATGAATTTAACTTCTTCTACCAGTAACCTCCAATCTGCTGCTGTCTCATTAAAATTATTTCTCAATTTCCAGACACAAAAAATCACCGCACTCCAAATCACTTGCCAAATATCACGTTCTGTTCTAGACCTCCCAACCGCCAAGTTTTGCCTAAGATGGTTTTCCAGGGACTCCGGGAGCACTGTTGCGAAAGCTGGGGATATCCATGAATAACAAGAATGCCAAACCTTGTATACGACTTCACAGGAGAGGAATAGGTGTTGGGCAATCTCTCAGTGAAGATGGCACAAAGGACAGAGCAAGTCCTGATTATCCACTAAGATATTGCATCTGAACAGATTATCTTTAGTTGGCAATCTGTTCTTGAGAGATCTCCAAAGAAGCATGTTTGCCTTGTTCGGCAATTTGAAGTTCCACATAATTGAAAAGATGTCACTTGAGGCTTGGTCAACACCACCATCAAGTAACCAATAATAAGTAGATTTTGTTGAATACATTCCAGATGAGTCCAAATTCCACCACCAAGAATCTTTGACCGAAAAGAGAACCTATACATCATTCAGTACATAGTATAGTTGTTTTATAAGGTCTTTCTCCCATTCAAATGTTTCCTGCCTCCAAATAAGATCCCAGTGCCAAGTGCTATTCCTCCAACTTCCCATATTTTCTATGCTATTCTCCTTTTGTTCAGAGATGAGAAAAAGTCTAGGAAATAGGGAAGACAAGCTTTGTCCCTCAACCCACTCATCTAACCAAAATCTAATTTTTTCTCCCTCACCAACTTTCCAAAGAATTCCTTTATTAAACCACCCACCCTTCACTATTTTTCCCTCCACACACTCTCTTCAAGTCTCTCTACCATAAAGACTCAATCTCATTCCCGCCCTATTTTAGAAGACCATGCCACCCCTCATATTTTGCCTTCAAGACCTCACACCACAAGCCATTATCTTGGTTAAAAAGATTCCACCTCCATTTACCCAATAGAGCAAAATTAAATACCTCTAATTTTTTTTATCCAAAGACCCCCCGCTTTCTTGCTTTTACATATCTCTTCCCAACTCATCCAAGCTATTTTTTTGTTCTCTTCTACCCTCCCCATAAAAATCTCCTTTGAATCCCCTCAAGTAACTTGCAAACCGTCTTTGGCATACAAAAGAAAGAAAGAAAAAAGAGTGGTAAAGAGGAAAGAATGGAATTTATCAAAGAAACTCTACCCGCAAAAGACACATACTTGTGTTTCCAACAAGCCAACTTCTTCTTCAATTTTTCTATGATGGGTTTCCACATATCAATTTTCCTTAGAATCGCCCCTATAGGTAGGCCTAGATAAACAAACGGCAAGGACAAAACTCTACAATACAACATATCTGCATATCTTTCCACCACATCTCTCTTGACCCCAATTGCTCCAAAGCTACTCTTGAAGAAATTTACTTTCAACCCGGAAGCCAACTCAAACATTCTAAGAATAGACTTGATGATAAAGACGTTCCTCACATTGACATCTCCTACAAAAATTGTGTCATCGGCATATTGAAGCATGTTTAGCTCACACTCTATATCACCTACTAAGTAACCGTTGAACAAGTTTTTTTCTTTTGCTTCTCTCATCAAATCACTCAAACCCTCCACCACCACTAGGAAGAGAAAAGGAGCCAAAGGGTCTCCTTGTCGAAGACCCTTTTGACATTTAAACTCCTGAGATGGGCTAACATTGACCAAAATCGATGACCATGAAGACTCTAGGCATCCTTTAATCCATTTGATCCATGTTGAGTGAAATCCCAAGCGGTTTAGCATATAGAGTAGGAAGTCCCATGATACCGAATCATACGCCTTTTCAAAGTCCACTTTAAAAAATAGACATTTCCTATTTCTCCTATTTGCATCATCCACAACCTCATTTGCCACCAATACACTATGTAGTAATTGTCTTCCCCCAAGGAAAGCACTTTGCCTCTCATCAATTACCTTCCCCAACACCTTTCTCATCCTATTTGCAAGCAATTTAGCCAAAATTTTGTACAAGCAACCCACCAAGGATATTGGTCTAAACTCCCCCAAACTTTGAGGATTTTCACACTTGGCAATCAATGCTATAAAGGAAGAGTTAGTACCTCTTGGGAGCACCCCATGTCTATGAAATTCTAACAAAAATCTCATAATATCATCTTTCATCAACATCCAAAATTCCTTTATAAAAAGAAAGTTGAATCCATCGAGTCCGGGACTTTTTAAATTGCCACAATCCCAAATAGCTTCTTTGACCTCTTCTTCAACAAAAGCAGAAATGAGCGTTTGTTGTCTTCACTAGGGATGTGTTGAAATTTGACCCCGTCTAGCTTTGGTCTCTCCCAATTATCCTCCAAGAATCTTTTTTCAAAAAAAGCTTTCACTTCATTTTTTATCTTTGTTGGCTCCTTCATGAAATACAGAGAAATACACTAGAAGGGGGGTTGAATAGTGTATTTCAAAATTTCTTTAAAAAACTTTAATCAATGTGAAGATAGTATATCTTAAGTTTTACAAGAACTTAGTAAAACAGAAGATTATGCTATCGTCCAGCAGTTCAAAAGCAACAGTCCAATGAAACTGCTTTTTCTCACTTTTCGTTAGAGCACACGTAAAAAATTATCGTAGATAAAATGTGTAAAGAAACACTTTCGTAGTATGTTGAAGAGATAGTTTAATAGATATGCAAATAAGCTAGAAAGTGAGAGAATAGAACACTTAGTTTTATACTGGTTCACTTAACTGAGCTACGTCCAGTTCTCCTTCAAAAACTTTTGAAGGGTTCTACTAATCAAGATCTGATTACTCTCAAGTATTCTAACCTTGCCACTTCTGGCTACAAGTATTCTCTAGGCCACTCCTGGTACACCTTTAATCTCCCCCTGAGATTAAAAACAAACCCAAGTATTCTTTAACACTAAGCCACTTATGGCTTTCCAAACAGAATTGTTTGAGTATAGAAAGTAAAAATAACTCTCATAGAGAGGATATTACAATAAACATGAATATACAGAATCGCTTAGCAAAGCTAAGAAGAAAGCTCATTTTGCTTAAGTATTGATCGTCCAGTCGTTTTGACAGAGATTCAGCTCTTTATAAATTTTCGTCAGTCTGATATATAAGCTCATTCCTCTATTTATAGGCAGCTTGTTGTAAGGTATCCATTGTGGGATTTGTTCCTTTGCCAAGAGCGGTTCTCTCCAAAGCATGTGACCGTTGTCACGTTTTGACTTAGGGTGGAGAGATAGAGGAGACAGCCGTACATGTAGCGCCTCTCCTACTTGTACTTTTTTCTGCAGAGATAAGCTTCTTATTTTCCTATTCAATACTATTCAAAAAATTAAATAGAATGAGAGAGAATAATCGTTGCATTACATAGAATCACCATTGAAAACGTATTGCCTTATAGTATTATTTTAAGATAGAAACTACAGAGTGGGTTATATAGTCATTGGACGCTTGCTCTCACAGGAGCATTGGACGCTGACTGTAGTATTCTTACAAAACACATTTGGACGCTTTTCTTATTAAAACATAAAGTCGAGGTTTGAGAGATACAATACCATTGCGGCATTGGACGACGTAAATCCTATAACACTCAAACAAGATCATTAGATACTTCAAAATTTGTCCTTTAGTTGTTATCATCAAAATCGAAATTCGAGGGGTTGGACATCGTCCAAGGTCTTAGAACCTAACACTCCACCCATTCCCTATCAACATTCAAACCTTTCAACAAATTTTTTCTTCTCTTCCAATTAATGATAGCATGGAAGAATTTAGAGTTGCAATCTCCCTCTTTAATCGACCTGTCCCTAGACTTTTGGTATAACAAGGACTCATTATGTTTTGAAACTCTCCAAAAGTCTTCTTGAAGTTGTAGTCTCTTTGAAAAATCTTCATCACTAAAAGCTTCCCTTTCTTCCAAGATATCCAAATCATTGAGATGCTTCTCTATTTGAGCTAACTTTCAGTGCATGAATCCGAATTCCTCCAAGTTCCATTTCTTCAAGGCCATTTTTACTCCTTTTAATTTTTCTTTCAGGACATAGGCCCCCCATCCCTTCACTTTGACATTTCCCCAAGCTTCATTCACCACCTCATGGAATCTTCTATCTTGAAACCAGCAATTAAGGACCCTAAAAGGTTTAGGGCCCCAATCTATTTTGTTATTTTTTATCAAGATTGGACAATGATCTGAAACATTTCTATTCAAGATATATTGTGTACATCCTTGCCAACAATCCAGCCAATCCCTACTAGTCAACACTCTATCTATCCTGCTCTTAGCTTTCCCATTAGGTCTGAACCATGTGAAGTTTCTTCCAACCAACGAGATGTCAAAAAGCTCCATGTCTTCTATGAAATTGCTAAATTCTAGAATTTCTCTCCCTCCTTGTGAGCTAAGACTGTCACCTTGTCTTTCACCCCTCCTTCTAACATTGTTGAAATCTCTCATCACACACCATCTTGATTGGTTAGATGATGCTTTATAATTCCTCAATTCATTCCATAGTCTCCTTTTACCTTCCAAGTGACAAGGTGAATAAACATTAAGCAATGTTACCTCATAGTTCCCTTCCTTCCACAACCCTTCCAGCCCAATGAAACCATGCCCGCGAAATGAGTTATTCAATTGGAATGCATCATTACTCCAAAGGCACAACAACCCTCCTGCAGCATTAATTGATGGATTCATCTCCCAAAGTACGATATTGTCACCCCACACAGAATAAATCAGTTTATTGATAAACACTTCTTTTTTTTATTCTTGTAAAAATAGCAACTGGATTTCCTCCCTTCTAACCAACTCCCTTACTACCTTCACTTTAATCTTTCCCCCGAGACCCCTTGTGTTATAGCTTAGCATCCTCATAGACACTTCTTATGTTTCCCTTCATTCTTGTCATCTTTCTATTTTTTGTCCCTCTGTTCCAGCGACAGCAAATTCTCTACCATTTTGTTGTCCTCGCCTTCCAGTGAAACCCCTAAGGTCTTCCCTACTTCCCACATTCTCTTTGCTTCCTCCGTATCATTTTTTAGCCAAAATATGTTATTGCAATTCCTGATATTACAGTCAGGAATAGAGTTGCTAAAATGATAGCTTTCCTATCTGGATGTCTTTCTTCTCCTGTTGACACTATTGGAGTACTTGGGTGTGTCCCTGGAAGGAGAGTTCTCTGATGTATAAGGCTTCTGGTCAGCATGGATGGGTCCCCTTATTACCCCCTAACTTTATTTCCTGAGATAAGTTATCCTCCTTAGAATTTACTATACCATCAGTGGTCGTGACCTCTAAAAGGTTTTTAATACTTTCAACAGGCATTTGACGGGGGATAATTGTTGGACCACTAAAGTCAGAGTTATGCTTTGATCCATTACGCAAAAGCAGTTGAAACCTGTTTTTGACACAAATTGGGCTTGCATTATTTGAAAAAGGAGAGTCACATCTAGCATGCGGCCCATCAGAGTCCATAACACCCTCAGCCCGTTTGGGCACACTTGTACAGAGAGTAGGTAATACAACTTCATTTGTATATGTTCTAACCAAATGGGCATCGGGCCCAACATTAGCCGCATCCTATCCTTTTTTTTGTAACGGTCATATGTAGCTCATCTGAATTATCCACTTCCTTGGCAATCTCGTATCTATCTCCAGCCTCCTCGAGCCGTGTGCACCACTGATCAGGATCCCCCAAATCACCAAAACTTCCTCCATGAGGATTGCTTTCTCGATCATTCCTGTCAACCATACCATTTTCATGATAGTTTTCCTCCTCCTCTTGACTCCCCCTACTCTCTAAGGTGTCAGTTATATTATCAAACTGATGTTTTCTGACTAACAAGGACACCCTAGATGACGTAGGTTTGGGGAAAGCGCTTGTCTGGGTGTTGACCAACGAATATTGTGTTGTCGTCTCTTCTGATGGAGAGTTCCGTTGTGGTTTCCGATTGCTCTGGTAGAGGTCTGCACCCGCGCCCATCTCTTCTCCCACCTCAAGATCATCTGAAAAGCACTCAGACATATAGGAACCAACATGTAGTCCCAACTCACTACCACCAAAGGAAGCGTCCCTCTCTGTCAGGTCTTCACCCCATTAATTGCAATTGCACTGGTTAATAATCGTTGCAATCCCCTCCATCATTCTCACCTGGCATATCACTCCATTGACTTTTACTGGAACCACCTTTGAGACTGTTTGAGGGGATGACGTGAAGATAAGCACTCGAGCTATGTCCACTTTTGATAGGCTTCTTGTGTCTTCATCCATATCTACGAGGGATCCTACGTTGTTGACCAGCTGAGAAAAACATTCTTCCCCCCAAGAGCTCAATGGAATTCCAGAGCATTTAATCCCAAGCTAATCTGTTAGATGTAACCAAATCCCCTCTCCATTTTTGTACATACTTGAAGATAGATAAGAAATTTTCATTTTGTTGATTTACCAGTTCATTTATCCTCTCTTCATTCAAACCAGTTATTAAGACCAAATCTCCTCCCATATATCTCAGCTTGACTTCATCCCAGCCATCCATCACATGGGTTTCACCCAACCTATCAAACATCTTCAAATCAGCAAGAGTTCCTACCCAGCTCTCATTCAACGAGCTCCTTGTTTCCACAATCGAGTTGATTACCATGCCCTTCCAAGACTCCTCTCCCTCCGTTAAACCATTTTCCTTTTTCTTTTTCCACACCTTCTTGTTTTTTGTGTTAGGTCTCCAAGCTGGTTTTGGATATTGTCCTTGATGGTGCTTTTTTTGTCCAAGGAACTTTGGTTATCGATGTATCTTTCTAAACTGGTTTATGCTTTCAGTTTGATTTTCTCCCTTGTGGTTTGTCTATGTGTATGCATTGTTCGGGGGTATACTGCCTTCATTCCTGTGATATTTAGGCAAGTTAGCATATATTTTGTGTTCCTATGCGAATGTTGTCTAGCTCACGTTCAAGAGCCTTTGGATTGTTGACCCCAGCAAAACGCACAAATCCGTACTTCCTACCGTAACGTTTTCTCCTATCTGCGATGAAGACCTCCTTGACCTCTCCAAATCTCCTAAAAATTTTCCATAATTCATTTCGTCCAAAGTTTTTCGAAAAATTTGTGAAGAAATATGTGACGAGAACTGTTTTGACAGTCCTCTGTCGTCTCACTGTTTCCCATCCATGATCTTCCTTAACCTTCTCCTTATCTATGTTTAGGTTTACACATGCCTCACCCTGTTTCTCCCTTGCACTCAACTCAAACATTCTTGCTAGCACGATGTACGTAGATTTGCAGTAGTGAGATGAGTAGCTTCAATGGAAACCATTCTTGATGTTGGATAAATGTCTTACTGACTAGGTTTAAGTTGTGTTTTTTAATAAGTTATACATCCCTTTCCATCGTAATCATATATTGTAGTTCATATTTTTAAAATAAGGCTAATATAGCAATAAAATAATTTATTTTGCTATTTTCCTTACCTAGACAATGAAATGGAAATTTTATTCTAAACAATGGAATGAAAGTTTTATTCCATTTGAGTCCATTTAATTTTACTCCATTATATTATATTAATCTTTTTTCATCGATCCAAACATAGTCTTATAGTAACTCCATATGAGGTGCTTTCGTGCAATAAACTTTGTAAGATCTCGTATTTAATAAGAGTCATTAAGGTGCTTAATATGTTTGGGTGAAGCACTAATTACTTGACGAGAAAAAGATCTTAGGTTTGATTGTGTACTTATAGTAATGGATTTAGCTTTTCAAGTAATAATCATTAGGTAACTTGTATAATGAATATGTAGTTATTGGAAATTGATATGCTTATTTATTTGTTTAGTGTTCTCGTTGATACGTGAGTCGAACACATAATTAATGTTGTATTTGGTTTACAGGAAAGAAATGGAGTGAATGAAAAAAGAAGATAGATAATTTGAAAAAAGAGATATAGAATAGAAATAAAGTGATATGTTTTGTTGTTTGGTTTAAGAGAAATATGTGAGATATAGAGTATAAATAATATTGTAAAGTTGTTTGGTATTAATGAAATAAAGAGGAGATAATTAAATAAGTCTACAAAAGTAGGGTAAAATAGGTTTCAATTTTACAGAGACCAAATTAATACGAAAAAATTTTAGGGAACAAAATTAATATTTTGCATATTTTACAAGGACCCAAAACATATTTTACCCACAAAAATACCATTGTGCCCATATAAGAATCATGTTAGTGACCTTGAAAACACATTGAAAAATCAATCATATTGCACTTTTAATTGAATATAAGAACCGACGACGACAGACCACGTGGCAAAATCGAAGCAGACATGCAACCCACACAACAAAGTAGAAGCACGATTGCAAGACTACAGATCAAACGGGCTACCACCAATGTCGTCCACCCTACCTTCGATACCAGTGTCGACAACCCTAGAGGCAGCAAGAGTAGGGTTTGTGTGTTCATGAGTAAGATGCAAAGATTTACATAAAACGGGGATTTATGTGGTAGCATGAATGAAAGACTAAAGGCAAGATCAAAAATGTCTTTTTACCCAAAATTTCGATACTCCGGCTCAGTCCCGTCACATACTCAGACAAAAATTAAACGCTTTGGACCCACAAGCTAGCAACTTATTTTTCTTCAAAATCGTACGCACCAAACCGCTTCCCCACATTTCCATCTTCGGTGTCTAATTTTCGTCGCACCAACTCAGCAGAGCATAATTGGTCCAAATCTCATTGCATTATACCCTTTGATGCAAATATTTCTTGACACTGCCTGTTCGAACTAGCAACCAATTAGGTACAATTTAGTTGTGAAAACGGGGTAGACTGCGAGTATACTGATTATTTATACTAATGAAAGATTTTTAAAATCTGAAGAATTAAAATGTCTCGTTCATACAATTTCAACTACTAATGGGATGGCATTAAGAATAACAAGCTAAAGAACTTGAGGCATCAATAGAAGTAGTTGTAAGAATTTTTACATGCACTACAAATTCTAATGAACCCAAAATTTGTGGGCAGTGAGTTCATCTTTATCTCTATGTGCCCAAAATTTGGGGTTATTTATCTGAATCCAAAGTTAACCTAATTGAAACCCAATAATACATGACAAAACACTACTTACTATATTTCACTTTTTCAGTATTTCAACATCATTTTGGAACCAAAATTAATTCCACGTCAATGCAGCATTTCCCTATGATTTTGAAGCAATTTTGTTCCAATACCTCAATCTTCTAAACATCATACAATTAAACAGCCCAAAAAGTAAATAAAAAAAGAACATAATGGTTATAGAATAGAATTGTAAAACAATTTATAGCTGTCAACCAACCTAACACAGAAATCACTGTTGATCTAATCAAAAGTAAAATTAAAAACAAGTGAAATTCTTAATATCATCCGTTTTCAAACAGATCAAGAGGCCTTTAACATTTGTCAGGAGAGGTTAATCGTTCAGCGGAAATAAAATCAACTATGATAAAGGGATCAATTGTTTTTTAAAAGATATTACGCACAATTGAAAATCCAAGCAAACAATTCTGTGAAAAAATACTGAATTAAAGCACCACTGGTTAGAGATTCTTGACAGTTACTCATAACAATAATTCCATGTACCATACCAACAATACTGCATTCCTATATCATCAATCCCACCACATCAATACACAAAAGGATCAACCAAGTACCATTCATTCAATTACAAATTAAAACAAAAAAACAAAAAAAGTCTACTGATTAAAATGTAAGCATAGGTCTAACATGGAGAGAGAAACAAGAGCCTGAGAAAAACGACAGACAGTTAGTTCAAGAGCTAGTGAACTTGGTCACGGCCTTGGTACCCTCAGATACGGCGTGCTTGGCCAATTCTCCGGGCAGCACGAGCCTGACCGCGGTCTGAATTTCCCTGGAAGTGATGGTGGGCTTCTTGTTATAGCGGGCAAGTCTAGAAGATTCCTGAGCAAGCTTCTCAAATATATCGTTGATGAAGCTGTTCATGATTCCCATGGCCTTGCTTGAGATACCAATGTCAGGGTGAACCTGTTTCAGAACCTTGAAGATGTAGATCTTGTATGTCTCTACGCTCTTCTTGTTTCTCTTCTTCTTCTTCCCTTCGCCGCCGGCTCCTCCCTCCTTCGGAAGCTTCTTTCCGGCCTTTGGCTTCTTCTCCGCCGGAGCCTTGTCTCCCACCGTCGACTTCTTCTCCTCTGCGGGCTTCTTCTCCGCTGGCTTCTTCTCTGCCTTTGGTGCCATCACTGATTCTGAATTTGGTGCTTCGAAGGGTTAGGGTTTTGGATTGGGAATTCGAATTGCTAAAGCGAAGAGTGATTGACGTTGTGAATGAGAAGTGCTTGCAGCGATGATGATTAATATAGAGAAAGGTTTTCGCGTTCTTATTGGCTACGGGGGTTTGGCGCGGATCGATGACGTGGATCTCCTATTTTCTCGTCAAATTACATTCCTCGGAAAAAGTAGAATAGACGGACACGATCTATTAAGATTGACTCGACTGGGGTGCGGATTGATGACTTGGCGATTAAGGACCCTCTAGATGGAAGGTTGAGATGCTTTTTCTCTTTTTCCTCAAAATTGGAATCTCTCGTTTCACTTTTCAGATTTCATTGCGCGCCCAAATAGACATCTCCCTCCACTTCAAGCAGCGCGGTTCAGATTTTATTTTATTGAGTTAAATATATTTTTACTTTCTCAATTTTTTTTAATTTTTGTTTTTAGTTCTTAAATAAATATTTGATCGATCTTAGTTTTTGAACTTTTTTTTCATCAATATTTTTAGACCATCTTTAACGGGATGAGAGGAAGCACCCGAGTATCTGAAGCAATGTTGCTTCCCTGGCGTTTGGCGCTGCAGGTTCGTTAGGAAACAAGCCGAACAAGCGCCGGTTGCTAGCTAATTAATAAAATATTATTTCTTAATTTGTGCAATTAGGATATCAGTTGACAATTAGTCAAATTTCATTGTTAATTTTTTTAACGTTGGTAATGGTTATCTTTTGTAATGATAATTTTTTTTTTTGGAATTATATTTTTTTAATCATTGTATATGACACTGTATATAAAGAGGAGACAATTCAATCCTTTTTTACATAACTAAAATTTCTCAAATTTCATAAATTTAGGAAACTACAAGAACCAAATTTGTAATTTAGCCTAAAATGTAATGATAATTCAGCAAAAAAAATATAATATAATGATATAAGTTTTTTGGTGGGATCCATTAGAAGCACCCAAAGAGACTTGCTCCATTGGAGTGAATAAATGCTTGAAGGTGTTTATATTGGGAAAAGTAAAAATGAATGATATGTACAAGTGAGTTCCATTTGAAGCACTCAAAGAGAGTTGCTCCATTAAAGATGTTCTTAGTCCCTAAATAAATATTTGACCGGTCTTAGTCCCTGATCTTTTTTTCAGTCAACTTTTTTAGTCCCTAAACAAATATTTGACCGGTCTTGGTCCCTGAACTTTTTTTCCGTCAACGTTTTTAGTCTCTGCCTTCAAAAAAATCGTTAAATGATGATGTGGTTGTCACATTTTGCGGTGATTATTTTTCTGGCAATTTAAAACTACTATAATTGTTTGACTTAATAGGTCATTTATCAAAGATCGAACAAAGTCGTAGACAAGTGGTACTGGTACTCCACCATCCACGTTATCTCAGAGGACGGTTTTCAACTTCAAGTGTGTCTGCTCCGTTAACAGCAAGATAGGACACGCAGAAGAGGAGGCAGACTCCATGGTGTTGGTCATGTAGATGTTCATGGTGAAACAGTTTCTGGCGGCTTAAAACCACCAGAAAATGTAAAATACCTATTAAACACTTAAGTCAACCAATTCTGGCAATTTTAAACTGCCAAAAAAATAATCGCCGCAAAATGTGGCTGCCACATCATCATTTAACGACTTTTTTTATGGCAGGGGCTAAAAAGATTGATGGAAAAACAGTTCAGGGACTAAGACCGGTCAAATATTTGTTTAGGGACTAAAAATATTGATGGAAAAAAAGTTCAAGGACTAAGACCGGTCAAATATTTGTTTAGGGACTAAAAACAAAAATTGAGAAAAATTGATGGACTAAAAACATATTTTGTCCTATTTTATTTTATTTTTTGCTCGGATTACCTTTAAAAGTTGAAATGAAATGAAGAGGGTTTTTTTTTTTTTTAAAGGCGAAGAGGTTTTTATTAGCCTTAAATAGGTTTTGAGTCCTATAAAATAACGTGATTTTTATTTTTATTTTTTAAAGTTTTAAATTTTTTGTTTTGATTCTTGTTATCAAGTAATGATGAATGTTAATATTAATTAGTGATGTAACAGAGACGTTGACTGCTTATTAATTTGTTACGTCATCATCTAGGAGTACAAGATAATCACTTGTATTTATTTTTTAATAAATTGTATTTTAAAATCTTTCATCAACTAGTCTGACATCATCGATTATTTTGAATAGATGGGGATTTAAAAACAGTTTACCCAAAAAAATTATATCATTATTCTTTCAACCTTTGTAGGTAAATTCAATCAAAGTATTATTTCACAATTGTTTGGCTCTACAAAAAGGTTAAAACTCTTCAGAAAACTCTATTATAATTGATTTAGTTGTGTTTATAACACACTCCAAAAGCACATGTCCACTGTCTGCATCTCTAATTAGGTAGTTATAGTTAATTTTTCATAATGACAATTAAATGGGAGGACACAATTGAAAAAAAAAGAAGTTCAAGACCTGTTCCTATAACTAGATCGTACCTAGAGCAGGAGACCTAGCCCAAAAGCATTCAAGTGTGTATGTGTAACCTACCTCCATTTACTGAGGGTCATGATATATATATTCGCCCTATCAAGCTGGATTCGGCCTCGAAGATTGAGGGACCGTTTTTTTCCATATCCAAGTGCCATTTTGGGAATATTGGATGCACTTCCTAGATGGTTATGTTGAGATCGTGTGCCAAGTAGACTGTCAATCAGAGGGCCTCGGTCGACTGACAACTGACCAAAGGCTATAGAAGGCTCGGTCGACAGGTGACCGATAGAGGTACACAGCCCCTCAATCTCAAGCGCGCAAGCGCGAAGGGATTAAAGAGCTTAGAAGGCTCGGTCAACGGATGACCGATAGAGGAACATGACTCAATTAAAAAAAAAGTTCAAGGACTTAATTGAAAAATTTGTAAAAATATGGTGACCCACAGATCAATTTAACCTTTATTTTAGCATTTTTGACAATAAATTTTTAAACCATGGAATAAATATTTTAGCATACTTGTATAACTAAAAGGGCTTTTTTTTATATGTAGGAATCAAAGACAAGTACTAGGGATTTACAATAACTCACGTACCAACCAACTGAGCTAAACTCCCTTGGTAAATTCTTAAGGGCTTATATATCAAAAAAGACTAAATTGTAATTTTAGTTTATCTTTAATCCCTGATCCCTAATTTTAGTCTTTCAATATTTTTTGTTCACAATTTTAATCTCTATATTTTATAAAATTTACAATTTTGATCTAATTTTTAATTTTTCATGGGTTTATTTTTTAACTTAACAGTTGATTAATGATATATCTTGATTGTGATGAAGTCGAAATTAACATTTAATATTTAAAAAATAATTTAGTTAATTAAAGTATAAAAAATAAAATAAAATGTATGCAAAATTGAGAATTGATAAAAAAAAATTGTGAATTTCTTAAAATTTAAAAATTAAAATCGTGAAAAAATAGGGAGACTATAAAGGAGAACTAATATATATATATTTTATGACGGGCTCAAATTGACCCATTTACCACATTTAGCCCATTTAACTACCTCTTTGTTGAACAAAAAATGGTTATTATTATTTTTTTAACTAGCACGATACTCGTGTCTCCGCATGGGTGACTTGACTGCTTTCGCACGTTTATAGGCAAGTAAATAATGTAACATATATTTAATTTATTAAGGTTATTGTTGTTAAAGGAATCAATGTTTATGTGGTGAGTATATTATTTACAAAAGTCTAAACTCTATTTTTTGTGGTCAGTAAGAACATAACAATGCGAATTTGTGTATTAAAAAATATGATATCATGCAAAATAGGAGTAGCCATAGATAAAGTTCAAATTTAGTATATTACAAACAACAACAAAAAGACAGACAGAATAAATGTTTGTATATAATAATATAATGTTATATGATAAATTGATCTAATAAAGACATGTGAATGGATCAAAATATATATTTTTAATTTAGAAAACAAAATTAAAACCAAAAAATAAAATTATTAAAAGACTAAAAAGTATTTTAATCTTATTCAAATATGTAATTAATCAAAACCAACAAATGTATAAGTGATGATTGTGAATAGGCATGACAACGGGACAAGGCGAAGACGGGTATGTCGTTCCCCGTCTCTGTCCCCACACCTGTCACCATCCTTGATCTTTGTCAGGGATAAAATTTTGTACCCACTCTCGTTCCCGTTTCGGGTTGGGTATATTTGCTCCGTCCCCATCCTTGTCCCCTAAAAAAGACTACTACTTTAAAACAATAGATTTGTAGATTTTTTTTGTCTAATTTTAAAGTTAAAACTAATTTTAGATGTCATTAAATTGAATAAGCCATAAAAACACAATGATTAATAACATAAACTCAACCCATTATAATAGAAAAATGTTAAGCCTTATAAAAAGATTATATATATTTTTAGAAAACATAATTAACTGTTTAAACTTTTGGAAAATGTAGAAAGAGTGGGAGTATTCAAATAGGAAAAATATATTTGATTATAGTCACACAATTGTTTCATATTTTATTTAAAATATTTTAAATAATTGTATGAAAAATTGATGTTTAAAAATTTAAAAAGGATTTTAACTTATGTTAAATTTAAATATTTTTTTAATTTTCAAATGTGAAATAATAAAAGCATTCAATTATTTTACAATTATACTCTAAAAGAAAGATATTAATTTTATAATATTTATAGTTTATAAACTATAATTAAAATTAAAATTAATTTAATGACGATATTATTCAGTAAGTAATTATTTAAAACTATTTTTTATCAAAGATATATTTAATAAATTAATTATAATATCTTTTTTATATATTTATGGAAACAATTTAACATTATTATATAAATATTAATCGATAAAATTTTTGTATATAAAATTATTAAACATGGAATCAAAATATTATTTTGTAATAATTATATTAACTAATTAAATTTAAATTATTTTTTAGTATAAATATTTGAACCTCTTAATATGAATATTATTCAAGAAAATATTTATTTATGAAATTATTTTATACAATTTATAAGTAAAAATGATTTTATAGGATTTCGAAGTACATAAAAATATTGTTGAGTCTTTGCTATGCAATTATGTTAAATACTCAGAGAAAAAAAGTTTTGTCGTCCACAATGATCTTGAGTAGGATTACCTCTAGTAAATGATATTTGTGGTCTCTACAAAAAAAAAACTATTTTAATTTATAATATCATTAAGTCTTTTGCATGTACTTGTGTGAAATACTCGAAGAGAGGGTTTTGTCGTCCATAATAGTCTTGAGCAAATTTATCTCCTGTGAATGATATTTGTGATTTCTATCATAAAATTAAAACTAATTTAAATTATCATATTATTGATAAAGTAATTTAAAATTATTTTATAATAAAAATATATAATATAACAATGATCTTGAGTAGGATTACCTCTTATAAATGATATTTGTGGTCTCTACAGGAAAAAAAACTATTTTAGTTTATAATATTATCGAGTCTTTGACATATACTTGTTGTACATAATAGTCCTGAGCAGAATTGTCTCTCGTGAATGATATTTGTAATTTCTACCACCAATTTAAAACTAATTTAAATTATGATATTATTGATAAAGTAATTTAAAATTATTTTATAATAAAAATATATTTAATAAATTAATTCTAAACATAGAGTCAAATTTATATAAAATATTAATTAGATTTAAATTAATTTTTAGTATAAAAATCTCAACCTTATAATAAATATTAATAAACAAAATTTTTATTTATGAAATTATTTAAATTTATTTTATATGATTTTTAAGTAAAAATAATTTTATAGAGATTTAAAGTAAAAGTAAATTTAATTAATTAAATTATAATTAATCATAATATGTAATAAGTAATTATATAAATTTATCATTCAATTAATATAATGATAACATATTTTTATATAACATCGAGCATATTATTATATTAAATATTTTAAAATAAATTAATCATAATTTCAACAAAGTCATAATATTTTAATTTTTATAATTATACATGCTAATATAAATTATTGAATATAATTTTTTTATAAATAAAGGACATAAAACAGTAATATAATATAAATAAATGAGTAGTTATTATAAAAAAAATTGTGTAAGTATAAAATAATAAAACGAAAATAAATGAAAAAAAGAAAATGAGAGAGAGGGAAAAAGTGAAAAGGAGTTAGATAGGAGTTGTGTTTTTTTAGAAAACAGAAGAGAAAAATCTAAAAAAATAAGAGAAAAGTAAATGAAAAAAAATAGAGAGGAAATAAGGGAAAATTCTGCAGTAAATTTTTTCCTAAATTTTGACGTGTTATATAAAAGATCAAGTTTTCCTATTTGTATAATATAACAATGTATAATAGATATAAATAACCTTTTCTTTTTATATTTTGTTAACTTTATAGTATTTTAAAATGTAATATAAACTATCTTCTAAATATGAACATCATTCTTATCAATGATAAACAATAAAATGATTTAGTTAATTCAAATAGTTTAAACTTATATTTTTTAACTTAAAACAATGACATTTAACAATAAAAGAGTAAAATAATCAAAGATATTGTTGAATCAATAAAAATATATATTAATAAATCATTGATTCATATTATTTAAAAATAAAAAATAATAATATAATATTACACAAAAAAGAAATATTTAATATAGTACATAAATAATATGTAATATTATAACTATATGGTAAATATAAATATGAAAGAGGAAAAAAATAAAAATAAGAGAGAGAAAAGTTAGAAAGAAAGAGAAGTTTTAGAAGAAAAAATGTTCACCTAATGTTGACACATGTCCAACCAAAATCTTGTTTTATTAAGAGTAGATAGAATAGAATAGAAGAATAGAATAATAAATACATAGATAAATTATATATTATATTTATTTTTATAAATAAAACACATAAAAAGAAATATTTAATATAAAACATAAATAATATATAATATTATAATAATATAATAAGTTATGAATATTGTTATATATGAATATTTATAAATATACACTATTTGCAAAGATGTTGTTGAATCAATAAAAATATATTGAGTAAATCATTCATTTATATTATTTCGAATATAAAAATTATTTTAATAATAATAATAATAATAATAATAATAATAAAGAGTTTTGGCTAATAGAATGATAAATATTTTCTATAAGTATTTATATGAAAGAGAGAAAAAAATAAAAAAAAAGAAGAAGAAAAAAGTAAAAAGTAAGAGAGAGAAATTTGGAAGGAAAAAAAGTTGTCCAAAATTTAACATGTGTCCAAATTGGACATTTTTTTATCAAAAGTAATAGATTTTCCGATCCTTTCCCCTTCAGCACCCTAAACAGTGAAACTACGCAATTCGTAGTAGTACACTGGCAGTACATTAGTACAATCGCGTAAGAGGTGTTTCCACCATTATTTTTTTAATTTTTTTTCTAGTTCCTCGCAACACTATCTCTCGGGTATGCCTATGCAATTATACAAAATGGGCGTGTTTTTAGTGTGTGTCTGTTTAATTTTTCGTCCGAATAGAAATTAAGGAATGTTCGATCACAGGTAATTTTATCCCCACGTTTTCTACATCGTAACATGTGTAATTGTCTCACAGTTATAGTATGTTTATTTTTTTTATTGCTTCTTGTAACTTTGAAACTTGTAAACAACAAAAGATATATGTGGAAGCAAACACACTACTGATCTCTCTTTCTCGTTCAGCTCAGGAATTACAAAACTAGGTAACAGTATCGAGGATTAGGGATAAAACTTTAGCATAAGTAAATTGGCAAATTTATTTGGGCCATTTGAGGTTTAGGCCATGATGAAAACCAACCGTGAAAATTGTTGTCTTCTTTAAGCCGTATTTGATCCGTGAGTTTTACAAATGAAAAAGCTGCATTAGATCCTAGAGTTAATGAAGTTTTGCTCACCATTTGATATTTCACTTTCTTCATGACCGTTCTTATTGGAAAGCTTTAGATTTTGGAATTATGTGTTATATAGTTCACAGGCCCAAGAAAGAAAAAAGCTCAACCTAGTAAAATGTTAGTTCAGGTTGAATCCTCAATATTTTTGTTGCTTTTTGCTAGATAAATTATAATCCAGATCAAAATCTCAATACCCATTAAAAGTCAAGATGAAAGTTCCCAGCTTTTGAAGTATTTCAACTTTGAACTCGTGGTGGAATTTCTCACACACACACACAATCCATATAAAAGACGGGCACGTTACCATTGCCCTTTTTTTTATGCAAGTTACCATTGCCTTTCCCTACCTAGTAATAGCGGTTACAATTAGACAATATTTCATCAACGACAGTTCATATATCCGCATAAAATTCCTTGAATATAGTACGAAGATTATAAAGTGTACCATATACTAAGATGAATATATGATAACGAAATCAAATGGCACATATCATCACAACACGTTATTACCGAAGAAGAGGATACAGACATAAGGTAGAACATACCATATCTCGCGAATTAATCACATTATTCTGGGTAGCTTCCTAAACAGAATAAATCAAACTTATAACAGGAAAAGTTTAGAAAGAAAAAACCAGAAAAGATGAGGATAGCATTGCAAAAAGGTGCAGAATATGACACATAAAAAAGCTTAATTAGAATCTCTAGTAAGAAACATAACTTAGTATTGTTTCACGGAGCTGCATACATAGATGAAATTAACATTTTCAAAATCACAACCTCGTTTTTCTTGGGAATATAATAGGTATAGAGGAGCAAGGACCATCTATGTCATCCCGTTCCTAAAGGGTGTCACTGCCAAAGGATCTTCAGTTGCCCAAATGATCAAACAAGTCCAAAAAGACTTGCAATTGTCATTGGTTGATCATGACTTCTATGTCACCATCCTCGTCTTCACCCTCATTAATCTCGCTGCTGCTGCATGCCTCAATTGCCATCCGAATTAGCATCTTGAATTGCAATAGAACACACCTAGCTTTGCAATTATAGATTATGAATAGATGATTGCTCAAAGAGAATAAGGGAAGGAGAGTTTTCTAAATTATAAAGGGGAAGGGAAGGTATTCCTTTTGGGTATGGAGGAGGGTGGGTGGGGCATAGACAGAGGATCTTCCAAGCATATGCTTAGAGCATTAACTTGCTGGCCCATTCTTTTTCACATATGCTTTGGCATCTTTTTTTGTATGAATAATTAATATAATTATATTGTTGAACTTGGATGTACCTAAAGATTGTAGTATGCTATTTTTTTTTTATCCTTTTAATAAAATAAAATAAAATGGTCTTTGTCTTGGATTTCACTCTATGAAATTATTATTTTTATGCGATTTGAGATGTCATTCGTTCATTACTGAATTTGCTTCTTAAATCGTAACTTCAAAAACAGAAAGATGACAAAATGAAAAAAGGCAAAAAATGGGTCCTCTCGTTTTCCTTGCTAAACAGGAAAGGTTATTGCTGGGGTCATGAACATGAACTCATGGGTACCAATCGATTGGTGTCCAATGGCACATGGTACACACTAGCTAGTTGCATTTATTGAATTTTTTGTTTGGCAAAATTAATGGACAACTTAATTGATTGTTTGATAAAATTATGATAAATAAAAAATAACATAAAAAATAATGATGAGATAGTTAAGATAAAAAATGAAACAAAAAAAAAAGAGTAATTTCTAAGTTCAAACGCTACATAAAGTAGCGTTTGAAAAAATACTGCAAAATATTATAATCTATTAAAATAAAATGCTTTATTAAACAAGTTTAATTTAATCAAATAAGTTTTTAAGTTAGTTAAATATACCAAAAGCCAGTTTAAAAGCATTGAGAAACACACTTTTAAGTCATTTATGAAGAATCTATTGATTCGCATATGGAAAGCACAAATGAAGTTCAAGTAATAGGCCACACATTCCTGCTTTGGATTTTGATTTGAGTTTACCAATTAATAAACAATATGAATTCACCGATTGCACCCAAGTAGCTTTTGCTGGTACGTAGTAGCGAATTGTGACTCCAATTCTTGCTCAATTGCAGACATTATCCAAAGATTACAAAAGCCCAGCATAAAACAATTTATTTTGTAGTCAATTTTCTGTAATCTACGAGATGATATCTTTGCAGCTTGTAAATCACTTTGTTTATTGAGAAATTTTAAAAAAATTAACTCCAGTTGGTGGGGGAATCGAAGTTTGAAGAGGCTAGTGAAGCTATAAATTGTTTTAAACTAGCAAAATCATGTTATATGTGGTGGAGTTCATTAGAGAAGTATTCTTATTCTCACTTGAGGTAACCTGACTTAAAAAATTTCCTTTGAAAAAATAACTTTGTGGACAACCAATATGTTAATCAATTAGTTAAAAAAAAATAGAAGACAATAAAATTTAAATATTCTCTTACATATTTTTACTTTTTACATACTCCATTATTTAAGTTTTTTTATTCCCAAATAACCCGTTGTTGGCAGACTAAGCTATCAGTTTTGACATTAATAGCTGTGGCCCAACGGATGGCGCACAGTTGGACATTGAGTGCGAATATACGTGGCATTATTTCACTTGAAAGGAAAGAATGTAAAGGAAGAGAATCAAAGTTAAAATTTAAATTGAAGAAGAAGAAAAAATTTGAAAGTTATTTTTTTTAATTAAATAAAAAAAAATTATTTCAAAAAAAAGAAAATCAATGTGATTTGTTAACATATTAAACATTATGTATAGTTGAATTGTAAAATTAAAAGCATTTAAAATTATAATTAAGATATATTTTATAATATATTATTTATGTATTTAAATATAAGATTTTTTTTTCTTCAAAAAAAATATAAGATTTAAAATATATATATATATATATATATATATATATATATATATATATATATATATTCATTTTTATAAGACTATTTTCAAGTTATCTTTTACATTAATTATTTTTTACCAAAATATTCTTAATTATTTTATCATAAATGTTATAAATTAATAAAATAAACTCATTTCATCTCTTATAAGGATTATTTTTTTTCTTTTATAAAGATCGGACAAGATTAACTTAGACAGTGGGAGGAGTTTTGGCTTTTGGGCTTTTGATGTAATGATTTTTTATCTTCTCGTAACTTTTGACCAATTTGCCATTGTGTCAAGTTGGTTCTTATATTAATAAATTCATTTGCCTTAAAAAAAAAACTTTTAAAAAGATCCTGGTGGTTCTATCAAGGAATGATATAATTTATATAAAATAAATTCGTTTCATATTAGTTGTAATGTTCTCTATTATTGACATAATATAGAAATTTTCACCGTGCTTTTGCTTTTGTGTTTTTATGCACTTCTCCTATGGTTATGGAAAAGATATTCGAGCATAAAAAAAAGACTTGAATACATTTTTAGTCATTATAATTTAGTATTTTTTTGCTTTTTATCCTTGTAAAATTATTTTTTTGATTTTAATCTTTACAAATTATGTTTGTTTTATTTTTCGTCCTTAAAGTAGTTTAGATAGCGCTTTGAATAGTGAAAAAAACGCTATCTAAATTGCTATAAAGACGAAAAATAAAACAAACATAATTTTCAAAGACTAAAACCAAAAAAATAATTTTGCAAGGACGAAAAGTAAAAAAATACTAAATTATAAGGACTAAAAATGTATTTAAACCTAAAAAGAATAATAACATCATTTTTTTTTGTTTGTTTCGTAAGGAGAAGAACTTCTTGCTTTTGCTCCATTTATGGAGACCAAGTCATGTTTTCCTTAAAAATGAAAGGAACATGGATTAGTTTTTGTTTCAGCCAGAATGTTTAAAAGTTTTGTCCTCGTTAACCAGGCCAAGGTTGCATCGGTCTTTATCGTTGTGGTTCGAAAGTTGTATTAAAATTAAACTTCATTTTCATACTAATCTGACTCTTTATAGAGAGGTGACACTATGTCTTTAACCATATCGCTCGAATATTATTTTATTGATTTATTTACTTATTAGGAAAAAACTATAATAATTAACTACGCCCAGTAGGGCAGAAGGGAACATATGAAAACAACAATGTGATAATTTTGATTTCCATCTAGAATATAGCATATACATTAAAAAGTTTGTCTGAATAACAAATTAAAATTCAAATAACTCCACTGTGGAATATCTATCTTATAAATTCATTTCTTTTCGAAATGATAAATATACACCAATAGTGATAATTGATTAATATATTTTATTATTATATAATTCGTAATCATGGGCAGAGCCAGAAATTCGGCTGGAGGGAGGCCAAGAAAAAATATAATTTAATAAATAAAATTTTAATTTTTGCATGCATAAAATATAAAAAAAACTTTAATATATTATATATCTAATAATTTTTATAAATAAAAATAAGGGTAAAATATGTTTTTAGTCCCTCATTTTATCTTTATTTTTGTTTTTAGTCCCTCATAAATTTTTTCTCTGTTTTTAGTCCCTAAAAAATTATTTTATTTTATTTTTAGTCCCTGATATTAATTTCAACTGTTAAGTGATGTCGGACGAACAAAATTTGCACTTGAAAAAATTTCGTTCAAGTTTCTTGCAGTTTTTAATTGTTGCAAATTTTCTGGCATACTCGAACAACAAATTTTCTGAAATCACAATAAATGTTACAAAAGTAAACATTTTTTACCGCTAAAAAATTTGTAGCAGTTAAAAGTCACTATAAACTTAATCAGAAAAAATTTATACACAGTTTATGTCCATTACATTATCACTTAACAGTTGAAATTAATGTCAATGACTAAAAACAGAAGAAAACAATTTGAGAGACTAAAAATAGAACATAACAATTTATGAGGAACTAAAAACAGAAATCAGGATAAAATGAGGGACCAAAAACATATTTTACCCTAAAAATAAATATAACTATATTGAATACAAAATTAATTTTAGGTAATTATATGTGGACATCTCAACATCACAAATACTCTACTAAAACTTATAATTTTTTTCTTTATCTCTCTTTCTATCACATAATATTACTTATTATACTTATATTTTTCTCTCTTCTCCCTTTTCTTCCTATGTATCAACTAACATAATAATTTCATATATTATTTTTCAATTTTTTTTATAAATTTTAAGGGAGCCATAAAAATATTTTTATAATAATTTATACACACTCTAAAAATCTTAGGGGGGCATGGCCTTGCCAATCCCCCTCCCTTCGCCCTTGGCAATAATTACTAGTTACTACCTCTGGTCCTAATTACAAGCAACATAGGATAAATCATCAATACCAAAGAAAATAGTTAATACATCTTTTTTTAATTAATTATACCATAAATTCAATTTTTATTTCAAAAACACCATTTGCTTTAAGTGATTGACATAGAAATAAGTGAATGCATAAGGAATAGAGTTAACAATAAAATAAAGGTATAAAAGAAATTTAACCTTTATTAACTTTAAAAACTAGGTATTGTTGCTTATAATTAGGACCAAAGAAAAAATTAACTTGTTGCTTTGCTTATAATTAGGACCAGAGGTAGTACTTCTTAATAATTAAGTGGTGTGGGATTTTTTTTATATGTCAATATGTACAACTATGGGTCCGTATATATTTTTTTAAAAAAAAATTGATAAGGATTTGCTGTCCAATGAAGAAAGAAAACGGAAGAAATTGTTCTCATAATAAATATTAATTTTAATTATATTTTTTGTCTTTTAATGTGTTTAATATTCGGCTTTACTTAAAAAAAGACTTTAATATCTCAATGTTTTATTTAAATTTATATTTTTTTAAAAAGATTTAACTGTTACAATTTATTCATTCAAATAATTAAAAAATCATAAAAAAAAATCAATTATTTATTCTTAAACCAAAAGACTAATTAATCGATTGCATAATTATTAAACCAATATCCTCATGGAGACAATACTCTACTTACATTTTTACTTCTTATATGATCGATACACTTGTCCTAATCTTAACAATGAGGTATCCTAATGTTCATCAAATGAAGTATATTAATTGTACAACTAATTATTTTAGTGGGAAATCTCAATCATTCGAGTTGGAATTGAAAGTAGCTCTCAGTGATTAAGGGTGAACTAATATAAATTCATCTGTGCAAACTTCTTTAAATCTAAACTCTTCAATTCTTGTATATTTATATATTTTATTATTAATTATTATATTGAATTAAATTAATCATAATGTGATAATT
Source organism: Pueraria montana var. lobata (assembly GCA_026413185.1). Taxonomy (NCBI): domain Eukaryota; kingdom Viridiplantae; phylum Streptophyta; class Magnoliopsida; order Fabales; family Fabaceae; genus Pueraria; species Pueraria montana. The sequence goes on from CM048654.1 coordinate 11,529,321, forward strand.
GGATTGGTTCTTGATATTGGTTAATTCAATCGGATACATTGGTATTGAAATTGTGGTGTTTGACTGTATTTTTTTATTATCTCATTAACCATACTGGTCATATATTCATCGCATAACATTTGTTTAAAGGTTTTTGCACTTAGAAAAAGGCCACCATTCACTTGTTTTGCTCCAGAACAATAATTAGATGTTAAAGCATAATTTTATATATCAGTATCATAACCTCAACAAAGTTTGTTTAATAAGTTAATTGGAAAATAATAGAGAGAAATTTTTAATGCGTTGTTGACTTTGACCTTTAGCAATTTGCCCCTAAACCTAGAAAAAAGAACTATGATGCCTTCCTTCCTTTGGCTTTAAGAGTTTTGAACCAAATGAACTTTTCATTCGCAACTGAGCTTTTTTTTAGCGTCACTCGGGTAATAAAGGAAAATGTTATGAGGACCTTTTCCCTAAAAAAGTACTGAAAGCAACTACAAAAAAATAATTGCTTAATTCACCCCCTCTTGAGCATACTTATTATCCACACGAAAAACCCCAAAACTTTTTTCCATTAGAGAACTCCACATTTTTTTGCCTTCACTAGATTTCTTATGGCTCCCCCCCAACTTCCCCTTACCCAATGATATTGTAAGACATTATTATCATTCTTCAATATCGATACCCTTCTTGAATTGCATCTTATCTACGTAATTCTATGTCCAACTACATTATGGTATGATGAATGACTTATGTTGTGTGGGTAGCATGTTAGTGCCTTGTGGTTTTGTTATGGTGGGAGTTGGTGTTGTGCTTGGACCATGGTTGATTTGGCTAGGGTGACGGTACAAGTTCAGTGAGTCGCGATGTAAGGTTCAAGGGCTATGGTTATTGTTTGGCAAGAAAGATTCAATCTTAATGACAAAAAAAAAATGGTCATAACAAGAGAAGTTCCATGCGGAAAGACTAAGAAAGTTTAAGCCAAAGAAAATTTATTTTTGAAACATTTCCTTTGGCCAATTTACATTTTATCTATGTTTTTGTTCCGGTATAGGTTTCTTCTAGGTTTGAGGTTGCCTACCCAGAGCATGTAAATGTGTAATCTCCCTTTCCCTCTAGACCAAACGTTTGTTATATAGTGGTTATTCAATATGATATATGATAAGATCTAATCATATCTTTATCTCAATGATTTCTGGAGATAAGATATGATTAAATAAGATATCATAACATATAATAATTAGATGGGAGGATATTAATCTAAGTGGAGCACCGCAATTTCTATTAGTCACACTTAGTTAGTCATTAGGCTTAGCCCAATGACGACCGAAGGATACACAACCCCTCAGGTTCGAATGCATAAGCATGAAGAGGCTAAAGACAAATCAAGATGAAAATTACCACTTCATGTCTTTGGGCTCAACCCAAGGATGATTGAAAGGTACAGTTTTTTAAAAATATCCACAACATATAGTTTCACATAAGACAAATAAAATCAGTGTTATAAAAATCGGATCGGTCATTGAATCGATCAAGGTAGTGGGTCAATGATCGAACCGATGGGTCACTGGTTGAACCGCATAAAGTGGTGCTAGTAATAAAACTATTCAAATTTATATATATATATATATATATATATATATATATATATATAATTTTACGCTAATGTGTATCAAATTACTTTGGTAGCTTGGTGGTAAGTTGATGTGAAGAGAATCCTTGAGACAGGGTTCGATACTTGTTGGTGTTGCTTTCAGATTTTTTTGCTATTTTTCCTTTTTTTTTTTTTAAGTTACATTTAAGTAGATTACTTTAAGCCCATTCTATATAGGCCCATTTGCTAACCCTACAACTCCATCTACGTATGGATAGATGGATGGGCAGCCACCACGTAGTTCTTTTTGACAGATGCAAGCTTCGTTGTTTTTTTATACCTCCCTCAATCCCTCTTCTTTCTTCTCTTCTTCTTTTCTCTTGTGATTTCTTTTTTCTTCTTTTCCCACTTCTCTCCTTCCATTGCTTCTTCACTGCATCAATATTTGTTACGTAATGTTCTAATGCGTGAAAAATTCGTGCTGGCAAGCGAGTAATGTAACACCCTAAATTCGGGTTTACTTATAAATCATTTTTTTAATAAAACGTGATTAAACTATTTAATTTCACATCGTTGGAACATGAAAGAGACGAGTAATTAAACGAAAATAGTAGTAGATTTTAAAACGTTTTCAAACTCCATTAGCCGTAAAATAATTTAGCCTAAAACCACATTGTATAAACATCACATGATCATTATATTGGAAATAAGCATTCATCAAAATAAAAACGTAAAACAGATATAATGAGGTGTACCTCCGTGGCCACCAATATATACATATATAGATAAATAAGTTTCTGAGTGTAAGGGTTGGAAGTGTCTCACGCATAGGATTAATATCATGTACAGCCCAAGTCTAAAGTAGTAAATACATCGAAATAAGAAAATAGATGACTGAAACAACATACAAAATTTCTGAATGTAGGCCTACCTATATCAAAATACAAAAGAAGGGAAAAACCTATGACTCAGAGCAGTCATCTCTAAACCCTACCCCTATGTCAGACTGTACCCATAGAGAAAAGATGTCAGAGGAATCTATAGTAAGACCCCTGAGAAGAGATATCATGGCCCTCGTCCATGGGATCCTCCTCAAAATCCTCCTCCATCGGCTCGGGATCCTCCTCAAGGTCCTCCTCCTTCTCCTCAGTGTCACTGCCCTCTACGGCTACCCCTATGACCACTTCGCGATGAGTGCCTGTCCCAGCCGGAAGCAACCTCAGGAGGAAGGGAGGAAGCATTGACCTCAGAGTAAGGTCGTCGGAAGGTGTGATGTTTGGATCAGTGTGAGGAAGAGACCGGCCCTGTGATGGCGGATCAAAAGAAGATGAGGATGACGACTCAGAAGTGTCTGAAGAAAGCTCAACGATCTCCACCGGCACAGTATGACGATAGTACTGTGGAGTAGGCTGAGTAAACCACAAAAAGAAGTCGTAGTATGTCGGCTATTCAAACTAGCGCGTGAGTGACACTGTAACACCGTGATTTTTCTAATCTATGATAAAGTGATTGAAAATAATTACAAGAGATAATTAAATTTAATTTCATGAGAAAATTTAATTAATAAATATGTGTGATTTCTTGTGTGTAAGTTTCAATGGAAAATTTCACTGAAAACGGGACTGTGTTGTACACTGATAGTGTAAGAATACACTGTGAAAGTGAGATAATAGTCAAGAAAAGTGAAGGATTTAATTATAATTAGTCGATGAGAATTATAATTGGATCCCTATAAAATTTATATGTTGTTCTGCTATTGTTGATTAAAATAATAATATTTTAATGCAGTTCAAAGAATGTAATTTTGAGAGCTTTTTGAGAGTTAGAAAAATTTCTAGAGACATTCTAAATTTTATTAGATGTCCAAAATTAAAATTAGTAAGTCATACATTTACTAATTTAATTAGTTTGATTTGTATTTTGTTACCTTACCTGCTAATTATTCTACCTAAAGCTACAAATACACCTATTTCCATTAACTTTTACGTACTTGGTGGCAAAAAATTTCAAAGCTTTCTTAATACATTTTGAATCAAACCGCGTGAATTAAAATTGGGAGTATAGTTTGCTTTCTTCATTCAATTTGACTTGGTCAAAATTCAAAGACAAATAACGTAATTGTGCTGAACCAAAGATAGCCTTCAATTTGGTTTGAAAATCTGCACGTTTCCTTTTCTTTAACTTCAATTTGGTCAGATTTTCAAAGCTAGCCTTCAAATTTTTGCTGACACTATGCTTTTTATTTCTTCACGTGGTTTGAATTGGAAGCCAGCTTCTTTATTTTGAAATGCAAGTTGGCCAAAATTAATTGAAAACGAATCGAAGAATCATTTGCTAATATAAATATAAAGCATGAGAAGTAGTTTTTCTCACTTCTTCACCGTGAACCAGCCCTTCATTCTCCGTCATTCTGTTTCAATTTCAATTTCAATTTCTAAAACTTTCTATTTGCATCCCCTTTATCTCTATCTAACGTCACTTTTTTCCGACACCCCTCACCGTTGAGTAATTCTACTTCTCCAAAAGTTCTCCTTGAAAATTTCTAAGTCCCAAGTTTTTATACTATGATCTGTTGTTGGTTCATAGTGGTGGTTTAATATTCGTACTCCAGAAAACTAAAAGTTCCTTCATTCCTCCATCATTCAAAGCTCTTATTTTAGCATCTCTTCGATGTAGGGTGTTAACCCTTTGGCAAGTGAACCAAATCGTACAAGTAATATCTTGGTAATTCCAAGTATCGTTTCTCAAGGGACTTGCGTAATAATGGACAATATTCACGAATTTACTAACTAAGCTAACAAATATCACAAGAAAGCAATAAAAACATGAATTTTTAGTTGGTGTTTGTGAACGAAAAACAGAACAAGTGCAATAACAAAGTTAAAGAAACTATTTTTGTGATTTTTATAGTAAAACAAAGCTTAAAACGAGGGGGTTTCAAATGATAAAAAATATTGTCGGGGTTAGACTTCACCAAAACTCACTCTCTTCTTGCTTGAACACACAATACATATACCCGTTGTAAATCGATGTTAAAATCAATCAATAAATGCTTTCTTAGCCCTAATCCCTTAGGTGAAAAGAGTCTTAGTTCCATTATTAAGTTTTGATTCCTCAAAAACTTAAGAAAGGAACTAGCTTTAAGCCTAGTGATTCAAGATAACCGATGAACTAAGCTCCATTTCTAGATACAAAGTTCATTGGGTATTTTGCTTCAGTTCAAGACTATGAAAGCATTTTCCAACAACAGTCAAGTCCCAAAAACATGCCATGGTTAGCCATTCCACAACAAGCATTAAGTGAAGAAGCAAATACTAACATCAAAACACTGAATATATATATATATATATATGTATATATATATATATATATATATATATATATATATAAATATCAAAAGATACAAGAGAGTAAGAGTTTGGTTACATCTAACCCCAACAATGGAGGAAACTAGCTACTCATAGCCACGAATAGCATCAAAATACATGGAGGAAAGAAGAAGATGAAGAACGAAGCCCAAGGGAAGCTTTTTCTCTCAATGGGACAGTGACCAAGTACCAAATGAAGTACGTGATACCCCATAAATGATAGTTAACCCTATTTATACAAGAGCCAAAAGATTCTATTTTTAGTGACTTTTAGCTTAACTAAAGTATAAAACAACCTAAGTCCAAAAAGAGAATCTAGCTTAAGCTCCCAAATTTAGCCCAAGCTTACGGAGGTTCTTTTTCTTGCTGCCAGAATCTAGCTTCAGCTCCCAAATTTAGCTTAGCTAAACCTAAGTTGGCTTTTTCTACAAAATGGCTCTAAGGATTTTCCACTTTCCACTCCACTTCTACAAAAAGTAGACAAAAAATATTAGATGCAACCTAAGAAATTAAATATCTAAACTAAAAATTTAATATTTACAAAACTAAGCTAAAATGAGTAAAACATCACCCTAAATGTGGAGAAAATAAGATTAATTGCCTTATAAATGATGTGAAAATTAAGTATTTAAGGCAAGTAACATAAGGAAAGTTTACAGTTTTCATGTATTCTATGATGTATGGATATGTTGTGATGTGTATTGATTTCTGAAAGTAATGTTTTGATAATTTATTTATGATATAAGTCGATTGAATGAAAGTATATGATAGCTGAAAATAAAGTGTTTGTTGTCTGGTGCGTTGTTGTCTGAACATATGTTAGTATTTTTATGATAACTTTGGCTATGGTGAATTAAATTGGATTTCCTTTGTTGGAGATGAAAATAGACATACGGGGCTACAGTTTTGACACAATAACTGCTCAAAAATATTGAAAATCGAAGGAGTTATGACCCTCGAAAGTTGAACATCCAGTCAGAAAAATGTGACTGAATATAGTATCTTGTTTTGCAATTATGTATTTCTACAAAAATCATATTCAAAAACGAGTTAGATGGTTAGAAAATAGACATTTCAAGCTTTTGAACGGTGTATGATATGATTTCTAATTCATTATATTTCTATTTCAAAAGTTTCCTTGAAACTGACCCATCTGCAGTGAAGAAAATCTATTTTTGAGATTTTTGAAAATTTTGGTACACTTTCTACAAGATGATTTAGAGATTATTATTGTCATTCTTTAAAACTATATTTCCAGTGGTTTACAGCATGAAATCAAGTTTTCTACAATATTTTTTAGAGGAGTTGAGATTCTAAATTTAAAAGGGGACTGTTTTGTATTAAAGATAGTTTTGCCTTTTGCTCGCTAAAATGATTATTACTGTTTTTGTAAATCTTTGATTTGCCTATGGTTTTATTCTTTTGAAAACAGACTTGTTGGTATTTTGATTTCAAAAACCCAAGAGATCATATTGTTATTTTATCTTTTAACTTCCTTTCAAAATCTTTCTAAAGTTTTAAAGATGATTTCTATAATTTCTATTATTTCGAATGTTTTAAAGAGATTTTAGAAAAACTCCAAAGTGTTTTAAACAATTGTAAAAGTTAAAAATTTTAAGGTTTTGACCAGCGTCCGGTGACTAGTGTCCGGTTAACTTCGATGTTTTCTTTAACTTTGAAACCATAGTGGATATATGTTGTTGACCATAGTGGATAACGACTGTGGATATATGTTGTTGACCACAGTGGATGATGGGTGTGGATATATGTTGTCGACCATAGTGGATGGTGACTGTGAATATGTTGTTGTTGACCATAGTGGACGATGACTGTGGATATGTTGTTGTGTTGGATTGTACGTGCATACATGCATGAGTCCACAGTGAATTATGACTGTGGATACGAGTTGGCACGTAAGTTGAGAGTGAGAGTGTAGCCCTCAACCTAGAGTCAGAAAGATTGGTGGGGTCGTGTACATGGGCCCGGGGGATAGGATGGACGGGCGATTCCACATTGAGGCCAAGATTTCTGCAGATCTTGTGTTGTGGTGAGCCACTACCCACGTACACCTATCCTGACAAAACCACTAATTTATTTCCAAGACCAGTATCGGCGTTTCCCCCAATGGTCAGATTGGACTATGTTAAGGGATTTGACTGTGCTGGTTGCTCGACTAGTGAAAATCTCCATGGAGTCGTGTCTACATATAGTGCATAACTAGGACATATTCTTTGAGAATATGTTGGTGATTTACCTATTGAATTGGATTTTACTATATATTGTTATTATTTAACTTTGTGAATATCTTAGTGTAAATTTAATGTTTTATTTGAAATGTATGTTTGTTCTGTAAGCTTATCCTTGCGCTGTTTGTTTGTATGTGTTTGACTGTGATGATCGCGATTCTTCGCGGGAGCAGACGGCGAACTACTGGCGGATCAAGCTCTTCGCGGCTGAAGTCACAGGAGACCTACTTCATCTATTCCTTATATTTTCTTATATCGTCCTAGTTTCTAGCTAAGGGTAATATGTAGTTGTGGCCAGCTAGTAGGAAATGGGTAATAATATGTAACTTTTCTCTTTTACTATATGTACTTACTGATGGGTACCTTTGCACTGGTACATACGTATTCTGAACCTTTTGAGATATATCAGACTTTTGGTCTGTGGTTTGTATATGACCATATGGTTTGGTACCTATACTTCTGATATATATGTATTTATGTATGAATAATTTTCAGATGTAGTTATGTATGTGATGTATATTTCTTAATGATGAATGTTATGAATGATTAGTAATCTTGCGCGAAAAATTTACACGTATTTTTATAAATAACTTATAAGTTTTTAATTAAATCTTTTCGCAATATAGTAGTTAAGTTGTCTTGTGACGATAGCGGGCCGTTACAGACACCACCCCAAAACGCACGTGGCCCACGAAGTGATCCTCTTCGAGTACCCCATCGTGGGTCCAGTGACCCTCAAACATCACTACCCATACCCTCGTGGAGGGCATCCGCTGAGCCATCAGTATATGGAAAAATAAAGGTATGGAGTGAGTCCCTATCCTCCACTAAACTAACAAACAAATGACCGTTCAGTCTCAAGCAACCCACAACAATCAACCACCTTACAATGGTGCTTTCACGAGTCTCACTCGAAGTTTCTGGTCTATTATACTATTTCTCTATATCATACAATCTCAACACAACTCGGGCCCGCTGCCACTGGAACTCCCAGAACTCAGTGGACTTACACAATTTAAGTCGGATGACTTGCTGGGATTACACCCTTCACCACGGTACAATGGTAGGACTCTCACCAACACGGTTGTGCCTCTCATTTGTCGGGATTGTCAAGTTGGCACTGTGGAAACACGACCACAAACTCAACGCCAGATCCCCAAGAAATAGCAAGTCAGCGAGCACACCTCAAGTACCACTCTGTGAGGTCATCCAATCTCTGAGGACTGACTCCTCAACTACTCCCTCTCATCGGGTTCATATCTTATAGGTTGGTGTGGCTTCTCTGCTAAAGGTATCGAACGGCGGTCTTTCACGACGTATGTCCCCGACATGCCATACAGAGATCCACTCTCCACCACCACAGTGGTCACATATTCTGACCTCATTTCTCACGAGCATATTGCTCACCACAGGTGAAGCTCCCACACAACCTCTTCCACAATCGTCCATTCAAGCTTTGTCCACGAACGAATTCGTTCAACTGTCTCACACGACTTGATGTTGGAGGTTCCTTCCTCCTTTCGGTTCTCACCACGATTCGGACAATCACAATTTATAAACTTTCAAACATATGTGCGTATTGCACGTTACCCAATCATGACCCACATCATGATCTTAACTGTCTTACTTTATTTTATTGAAACCCTCACCCACTCTCACATTTTATGCATACTTAAGTCATTTTGTCCAAATCCATGCAAGGGTCCTAGATTTCTTTCTAAGTCCATTATCCGATGTCCTCCGTGCTCATAGGAAATTCCTAGTTATTAACTCATAAGATTATTAAGTTCCCACTCTTTAATTATAATTAATTCACTATTGCACATAGTGAATGTCCTCAATTACTAGAATAATTTTCTAGCATATACAAGTGTACTCCTTTTGGAGTTCACTTGCTCCCACATAATAATGGATTATTCTTGTCCCCACAACCACAAAACATTGCAAACAAGTCACATGCACAAGAAAATTTCAGCACTCTTTGCCCAAGGATCACGCTCCTCCCGGTCTCCAATTTACAGTTAATTGCATAATAATCATTAACAAACAATAATTCAATAATTTAACATAATCCATTAAACAACATTACACACACATTTTTAATAGAAATTTCCCTTTTTGAGGTGAAATGTCCATTAGCAAATCCAACGAATGACATTAGGCACAATTATACAATCACGCAATTAATTTTCATGCATATACCTATAGCTGTGCACATACCAAAAATTATTTAACTTAGCAAATGAACTTATAATTTCGTGAGATTTTACAGATACATAATAAATCACATATATTTCATTATATAAATTTTTCTCCCTAAAATTCCACCCATAAATATTATTTTTGAATTAATTATGGTTGCTGGACAGGCTCTGTAAAGTGCACTTCTACATTTTTGGTAAAAAACAAATCAATTTTTTTTCCTTCAAGCTTTACAGGAAATGTATCCAACATGTGGGACAGCACATGGAATTTTATCAGTCCCAAATACCTACAAAAAATTCTCTTTTTGTATTTCTCAAACATTATTGCCCCAAAATAGAGTTTTCCATATGAAAATGAAAATGATTACAAAAAGTGTTCATAAAATTATAAGAAAATTCATAGGCAGTATAAATAGTCCAAATAGTGTTAAAAAAATTTCTCAAGGCAAAATTCTCATAAAAAGATATTTTCTACATTTAAATACTCTGCTATCCAATTTTTCGGTTTTATCAACATTAATTTCCTAAATATGCTTCCCGGTTTTTTCCGACTTTAAAAAAAATTCAGGGATGATCCTCATAACATATAAATCGAATTCATGAGCCCATTTTTCCAAAAACGTATCCCAAAATTTTTATAAAATTCAAAATCATCACTTTCACAGAATCAGCAGTAAATAAAAATAATTCCAAAAGAAATAGTTTCAGTATTCAGAAAATTCTTAAAAAAATACCATGATGTCCAGAGGTTCCAAAAAACAGGAAAACATCTTTATATTGCAAAATAATGCACAAAAGTATTTTCGAAAAAGAAGAAAACTGTAGTGTACACGTAGCAAACAACACATTTCAACATATTTCACATGCTCTTGAGACACCCATGGTGTCAAGAGACTCATAATCACACGAACAGCCCAAAAACATCAAGAGAAACAAGGAATAACTTAGGAAAGATAGAAACCCCTCCATACCTCTTTGGTTCCTCACTCAAAAGAAGCAAAAATGGTGTTGTTGGACAGCCCTTGCTCTCCTCAACAATATATCCAAATTTAATCGGTGAAAACTTTGATTTGATTGCTTGAATCTTAGAGAGAATGTGCAGAATTTAGAGAAAATAAGATGAACTTGTGGAAGAAGAAAAGTGAAATGGGAGAAAAACACTCTTGCAAACCCTAAAAAGGAAGAGAGAGGAAAGTGAAAGTTTTAAAAAATTCCCCCATGTCCTTAACTAGGATTTTGTTTTTGTGTTGGGCCCACACGGGCCCACTAGGTCTAGGTTAGGGTATTTTCCAGTTTAGAATTTTGGGTCTCTACGGGATTTGGTCATATGGTCTTTAATCAACGAGAAAAATAATTTTTAATTCACTCTCATTCTATTTAATATTTTTCTAAAGCATATTTAATTAATTAATTAAATCTTCAGTAAATTTATTTTCATCAGTAATTGTATTTATTTAATTATTCAATCACTGAGAATTGATTTAACAGAGAAATAATTAATTAAAGCTATAAATTATGTACTTGACTCTAATTCACACAAATTTTAATTATTTTCATTTAATGAAAATAATTTCACAGATACTGAATCGAAATCATACCATTTCACACATGACAGACATAACGAGTGTAGATTTTTAGAGTTTTACAAGTAAGTCCTGATGAGTACCGGTTCAACCCGAGGCGAGTCACTGATTTTTGCTAGTTCAACCCGATTTTTGTCCGGTTCAATGATGTCAGTACCAATTTGAAAGTAGATCCGATCTGATGCCTTGACTGGACCGATCATAGCACCGGTTTCCAGTCCAACCGGCCGGTCTGGGTTTAATAACACTAAATAAAACACAACATAGTATCGTATCATCATCTCCATTACTTATTTGATAAACAAGAAATGGTTTACTCACTTTTGCACAATTAAAAGAATAGGAAAAATGAAATTTGAGAAATGACAATAAGAGAATCAAAAGTATAATTAATCCTTTTATGTGTCACATTATATAGACACATAATACATAGGAATTACATTTATGCCACCTCATCACACCATTACCAATTTAACAAAAAATAATGATTAACCCAAATTATAAAATCAAAATAATAGGGAAACCAATTTTTTTTTAAAAAAAATACAATTAACAAAATTTTTAAAAAAATACAATTAACAAAATTTTAAAAAAAATACAATTAAGCCTTAAAACTTACCATCTTGATATCCTTATAGCATAGGTGGAGAGAGGGGCACTCACTCACACCCACAATAGTCGGGGCAGCTTCAAAGTACAAGGTTGCAAGCACCTCCACCTTGTCTCCTACTACTGTTCTCTTCTCCTCATTCCTCTTTTTCCATTTTTATTTTTATTTTTTAATAAAACAAAACAAACATAAGCACCGCTCCTCTTTTCTCTCTAAAATCCCCATCTTCCTTCACTTCTGAGTTTTGGACGAGATCCCTCTCTCTCCCATTCCAGATCTCACCATCTTTCACACACTCAACACCATTTTCCTCACTCTTCCAACAGATTCATCCTTTCATTCAAAACAAAAGTTATAACTTGAAAGTTGATGGCTGCTCCACCAGCAAGGGCTCGTGCCGATTACGATTATCTCATAAAGCTTCTCTTGATCGGTGACAGCGGTAAAGTATTTTTTTTTTTTTTTAATTAATTTGTTGGCAAAAAAATGTTATAAAAATAAAAAACAAGGGGAAAAAAATGTGATTTAAGAATGGGGCTATTTTTCTGTATAATGATAAATGATGGATTTCACTAGGGGTTCCCTTCTTGTATTTTTGCCATTTTTTTAATTTTTAATTTTATTTTAATCACGAATCGTTGAGTTTGGAGTTCCTGGCAAATGCACATCTAGTCTTTTTGAAATGGGGTTTGTTTCAAATTGTGAAAGGTTTGATCTTTTCATGATCTGGTTTGAGTCAGCATTTGAATCATTGCTTCTGTTGTTGTGACGCAAATTTTGGTTTCAAGAGGTTGAATTGCAAATTCGTGCTGATCTGTGTGGTTATTGATTAAAATTTACCTTCTCTTTGATCCATTAATAATTTGTTTAATTTAAAGTATTTGCTTGCCAAAATATGCCTTAGGCGGTCTAGTTGCTTCTACAGGATGTTCATGTGCTTTGTTTTCTTGTGTTGCTTATACCTTCAATTTCCTTTTTCCCCTAAAAAATTAGATTAAACCGTGTATGCACTGACAGTGTAAAGGATTTTTACAAATGGCTATGTATGAGAAGAATAACTATCTTAAAAGTCATACCCAATTACCAATGATGATTTCTGATTAGATGATAGCGGAAATTTTTTTACACCAATAGTACATATAAATTAGTCTCAAAATTATGGCATTGGTTGATGCTTCAGGAAGGATTAGAAGTATTTTAATAGGCAACATAGTAATCTCAATGGAATAATTGTGTTCCTTTTGTGTGAAACATACCTGTAAGTTAACCTCTTATGTTTTGTCTTATTGCAGGTGTTGGAAAAAGTTGCCTCCTTCTGCGTTTCTCTGATGGTTCTTTCACCACTAGTTTCATCACAACTATAGGGTATGTTTTTTACAATTTAGGAGTAAATCTGCAGAATTTTGTTTGCCATAAGTTTCTCTCTCCAACTTCACAAGGCCTACCTTCCTGATGTAGCATTGATTTTAAGATAAGAACCATTGAGCTTGATGGCAAACGGATCAAGCTCCAAATTTGGGATACTGCAGGGCAGGAGCGGTTTCGGACAATTACAACTGGTAAGGTTTATAATTCTTACAGGTATTGTTATATTGATTTTAGTATCATTGTATGTGACACATGGAAAGTCGTTGCTTACCAGTTGGCATCTGGCTTGTGGCACTTCCTGATGTTGGATTAAAAGATATTGAAAAAAACAAGGGAGAAATCGTACAGAGAAAAATATTAACACAAAGAAAATTAGAGAAAAGAGTAACAGGATAGAAAAGGGGAGTAACCAGTGAGAAACATCATAATTCTTATTCAGTATCGGATCTGATATGTTAGACTGTATAGGCAGTTTGCAGTTCAACTTCGAAGATATTAATTCTAAATACTTAGGATATGGCAAAATTTGAATCCCCTAAGTTATGTCCCAGCTGAAGCCTAAAATAGTCTCCTGCTCCTTGTTTTTGATCGCCATTATTCTACTACAAACCTTGTAGAACTATAGTTGAAAAAGTTTCTGGGAGGCATGGAGCAGCTTCCATGTAGATTTTATACTCAAGTTAATTATTGACTTTTATTTATGTAAAGATACTAGAACTTGTGAGCCTATATTTAATTTATGTGAGATGAATATTATGGAGATTTCTTTAGGATATTATGTTTGAGAGTTGGGTTTTGGAGGTGAAGGGAGGGGAGGGCAAATTTTATTTTTAAATTAAGAGAGTTATATAATGTTTATCATGTGAAAAGGAGGAGAGCGAGACCAAAGTGGACATTGGAGGAAGTTGTCAAAGGAGATCTTAGGCTAAATGATATTCCTCAAGCTTTGGTTTTGAACTGTGCTGAATGGCGTTGTGTGATCCATATGGTCGACCTCACCTAGTGGGATAAGGTTTTGTGGTTGTTGTAGAGTGATATAATGTTTATCCTAAACATACCCTTAGTATTGATGTGTCAAGAGTTAAACTTCAGACGTATCCGTCCTTTACCATTGTTTCATTCGTGTTACCCTAAAATTCTTGTATCCTTCATTGTTTTTAAAAAAAATGTACAAGTGAGAGTATTTGTCATTTAAGTTTTTTGTGCTACATATCTTTTCCTAAAATCTCTTTTTTGGCAGCTTACTATCGCGGTGCTATGGGCATATTGCTAGTCTATGATGTTACAGATGAAGCATCGTTTAACAGTAAAGTTCCCAGCTGTTGCTTAATTTTGAAATTTGCATATATGTACACAACTCTTCAAACTTTAAAGGCTTTTCCATCTGGAATATTCATCCAGCTTCTGCTAATTTCAGATATCAGGAATTGGATTCGCAATATTGAGCAACATGCTTCAGACAATGTTAACAAAATACTGGTGGGGAACAAAGCTGATATGGATGAAAGCAAAAGGGTAAGCGAACTTTTTTGGCAATGTTTAATGAAACCCTTTTTTAGTTTTTTCCTCACACACTTTTACAACTTACAAGAGCAAAGTAATGATCTTTCAAACACCAATTTGATTTGAACAACAGAGTTGCAGAGATAAGAGCAAAGGGGCTTAAAAAACCAACCATTACTGTCATCAAATGTTCTTCCATCATTATTATGCAAGTTTTACTGATAGTTGATTTTCATCATTGAGGATGTTAGAGAAATCATGTTACTGCAAGTGAATGAAACATATTTTTGTTGCCGGGATGGGGAGGTTTGAAAGGGGGTTGAGTTTTGATTTGATGTCATCTATTGAAGGAGTAGCATCTGGGAGTCTCCTCTCTCTTATATATGTATGCATGCATGTCAGGTTTGAAATGTTTGTGATTATAATATACCTTTGGCTTTCTTTTAAGGCTGTGCCTACGTCCAAGGGTCAAGCACTGGCTGATGAGTATGGAATCAAATTCTTTGAAACTGTAAGTGGTGTATACTTGAAAATATCGAAACCGCTGAACTTTTATGTTAGGCTAAATTGCAATTTTGGTTCCCCTATTTTATTAAATCTGCAATTTTGGTCCTCCTAGTTTAAAATTATGAGATTTGGTCCCCCTACTTTGCAAAATTGAGGATTTTGGTTAGTCTGTTAATTTGAGTGTGTTGACCGTTAATTTAAACGTTGACCAAGGTGATGTGGCAAATTTCTATTTGTTATTTTAAAGGTGTCTCGTTTTTATATAATTAATTAAGTAATTAAGGAAATTTCCAATGAATGAAAAATTAATCACAACTAACCTAATCTCAGAATCGTAACCTCCCCTGCAATATTGCAATCCTCACCCCTTCACCCAACCTCTCACTCTCTCCGACACCGGAAGCACCGCAAGATGCCGGCGGACATTACTCGGAACAGAAAGATAGAAATGCAAAAGACGTGATCGAAGGTACAATTGTGGAATTTGGAAACAAAACCCCTAGAAATTGTGGTTTGTTTAACCTTAGAAGCGAGAGGTTGGGGGTGAGAGTGAGATCCCCTTTCTTTGTGCTACGTTATGTGTCTGACTCCCTTTGTCAGATGTTGAGGAGGCTGCGTGAAACTCTCTCAACACAAAAATTGTCCTCGACATCGTCGACGAGCTTGTCTCCAATCCGGCTACTTCTCCGACGACGATTGCCTCTTCACGTGACCTCCATTAGGTAAGGTAACAATAGTTTGCTTGTGGTGGTGGTCAAGATCGCGAACGCTGCAGAGCCGATTGATCACGACGTGGATGCGGCGTCACTCAAAACTTGCTTGAAGGAGTTATACAACAGCCAGTGTTTTAGAACACTAGATCTGGATTTTTTTTCTCCTTTTCAATTTTGATCCTTGGTCCAATGTTTGCTCGATCTTGCTTGATATTCAATTTGGGATTCAGGGATGCATAAGGTTCAACTGATCATGCTTGATGTTGGAGTTCGATTTGGGATTTTTTTTTAAATTAAAATCTTATTAAATTAATTAGTCTACAAATCATAATATTAATTAAATTAAATGCAGATTATAGTGCCACATAAGCAGAATAACGGTCAATGTTCTTAGATTAACGGTCAACACACTCAAAACGGACCAACCAAAATCCTCAATTTTGCAAAGTAGGGGGACCAAATCTCTCAATTTTAAACTAGGGGGACCAAAATTGTGATTTTAATAAAATAGGGGGACAAAAATTGCAATTTAGCCTTTATGTTATTATGCTCATGAAAAACACTATTGCAGAGTGCAAAGACAAACCTAAACGTGGAGGAAGTTTTCTTCTCAATAGCAAGAGATATAAAACAAAGGCTGGCTGACACTGACTCCAAGGCAGAGGTATTTGAACTTACTCTCTTATTATTATCACACACCCAACTTCTCTTCTATCTCATTTTCATCTTATTTTTTTTCTTATTTCTCTCTTTATTTTTCATCACATCATTTATCATATCTATCAATTTCTCTGTCCCTCTCTTCCTTCCAACCATACACCCCAAAAATGGGGTGTACTCTTACCATTTCCAATTTCATACTTTAATGTGTTGGTAGTTCCCTCTCCCCAAAGCACTCTTATCACTCCCTCTCTCAAGTTGAATATCTCGTGATATTTTCATTGCAGCCATCAACAATCAAAATCAACCAAGATGAGTCAGGAAGGGCTGGGCAGGCTGCACAAAAATCGGCTTGTTGTGGTTGATGACAAATGTTACAAATTGGAGGCAACATTATTGTCCAAGAACAAGAAGGAAAGAAGAAATTACGTGTATAATCATCATGATACTGACTTGTGCTTAACCTTGTCATTCTTTATAAATTTGTGTGTGATAAGTAGTGTCTCTGACTTTTTAACAAGTTACATTAAATCCAAAAACTAAATGTGATTGTGGTGATTGCATGTCTAACTGCCCCTCACTTTCTTTGGTTGGGGGACGTGAGATCCATTGAATGTTGATTTTTTTTTCTTCCCTTTTGACTGTATAAATGCGATGGCTTGTGCTGGATTGGTACACATTTTGAAATTTTGTTCTCTGCCAATAGGCAATATGGTGAAATATAAATACAACCCGCATATTTAATAACTTGGCGTAAAGCTGATATAAAAAATAGGATTAATTATTTATTTGGTCTCTAGTTATAAAAAACTTCTTCTGTTGGTCTTTTATACTTTAAAGCATTCCCTTTTAGTCTTCACACATATCATTTTTAATCTTTTTAGTCTAATAGGGACCAAGATCATAAAAAAAAGGGAATGCTTTAATGAGTTTAGTTGCATTGGACCTTAAGAATATTAATAAAATCAAACCTATAAACTATTGTAATTTTTTGGCAAAGGTTATCTTAGTAAATTATAGCTTTAAGGTTGAAACTTGAAACCATACGTGGGACAACTTATCTCCCCTTTTTAGAGTTGCCTTTGTGGGTGGAAGGCTCATACTATATAATTATTGCTCATGAATTTTTTCATGCTTTAAGGAAGCACATGGTAGGGAAAAGAGGAGCAACAATCAAATTGGATATGAACAAAGCTTATGACAGAATGGAATGACCTTTTATTTAAAGGGTTTTACTTGCGTTTGGTTTTGAAGAGGGAGGGTTTTTCTATTAGCAATTGCTTCCTGCACCCTTTTTTGAAGGTAAAAATAAAAAACATTCCAGAAAGGTGCAGGAAGCAATTTGGTATGCAGAAAGCAATAGCCTTGCTGCTTTTGAAATTCAATTGTTGGCCTAGTTCTATTTGTTGGGTTTAGACCTGCTTAGCCTTTTGTTGTTTCGTTGGGAATCAATGCCTTTAATGAATGGACCCAAAAAATAGAAACGTATAGAGCAAGAGCAAACGGAAAATATTTGCCCACCTTCCTTTCTAGAATTCATTGCCAACCTAAGAGGAACTATTACATTTACTTGGATTTATCTTGTATATTTGGAGATAAATATACATGACACATGACGACTCACGAGTGTAGTCGAGTGCCCCAAAATCAACAAGTCTAGAAGTCTTGCTCGTTTGATTACACAAGAACATTAGCTTTATCGATGATGTAATAGATAATTCTGTCCACCAAAGCACCTAATACTACTGATTTGTACATAAGCTAACTTATAAAGCTTCCAATATTTTAAGCAAGGCCTCCAAAGGTGCACATTACTGAAGGTTGCGGAGCCATATAAAAGACACAGGAAAAATAGTAAAAACTGACATATCTATCTTACTATGCACACTAGAATCTATCCTAAGTTACGTTTTCACAAAGGGTTGGGACTTATAGGTTAAGTTCTTCCTTTCCATAAATGCGTTGAAGCTCCCGTGTTGCTGCTTGAAATGATTCTGGATAAAGTTGACAGGAGATAAAAAAATTGGATAAGTGACATACCAAACAAACATAAATGTGTTTGTGTGTAAGGTGGACAGAAGGATTTCATTACCTTTCCAGTTGCGAAATGCTTTCTGATTAATTGGTGCACCAAAAACTGTTTGAATTGTATCAAACAACAAACTTTCGGGGGTACTCCTCAATTCCTGTACTATTTGATAAATGGTCTTCCCATTCTCAAAATAAATATGATTGTTTGGATGTTTTGTTTTGCAGCCAGCATGTCTCTCAAACTCGTAAGCATTCAGAACCTGGTAATGTAAACTATCAGTCAATGGGTAACCTATCACGGATTTTAAGCAATAGAAAAACCTAAATTAAGGTTTGGTCAGGGTGTACATCAGTGGATTACTAACCTTTGTATAGTTACATGACTGACACCCACAAAGATAGCCAGAGCCTTTTATAATTCCACGAAGTTCCTTCATCCATGCAGGAATATGAGTATAGCTTATTAAACAACATTTCAAACAGAAGTAACAGACAACAAAGACCAAAATTTACCTCCCGTGCCACCGAGATATACTTTACAGGAACACCATCAAGAATACCAGTAGATATCAAGCTCCTGACATTAGAAGGGAAGCTGTTCGGAGCTTCTTTCTTTGCTGTTTTGAGCTCTTGTTTATTCTTGGACACAGTTTCAGACTTTACTTTTGCTACCTGAAGAGTACTTGCAACTGCATCAGAACTTGACACATCCAACTCTTTCTCATGGGCTGTTGTTGACACATGAACTGAAGATTGATTATATAATTGATCATACTCTGCAGCAGGCCTACCCACAGAGATAATATCCCTTTCATCTGGGAACCCACCAAAAGAAATTATATTTGTGTCCTCTTTATTATAGGATTCACTAATTGATACAATTGAGTCATCTCCTTTGACAAAGGGGGCACTAAATGATCTGACATGTGCTTCCCCTCTGCCGTAGGTGAGTCCCATTAAAGTGGCATCACCATCCTTGTCAAAGGCTTGCCCTATTGATGCAGACCTTGTCTCAACTTCCCTGTTATAGGCCTGATGTAGGTCACCATTACTCTGCCTACTAAAATTATGTCCCTCCAGAGCCTGTACATCATCTTCCTTAACCTGATTTACTTTGACTTTTTTTATTCCACCAAAATTTACACATGCTTCAGAATCTTCAATGGAATGAGATATAGACAAACCAAAAGATGCATCATCTCCAAATTGATTGGTGATCATCTTTGATCTCACATTAGAATCATCAGCCAAAACATAAGAAGTATTCTTTTCAGTGAAATTGACAGGCCTGGTTTCAGACCCAAATAACCGGCCAATAAATTGGTTTGGGACTGAATGAAAATTGGGATTGTTCTCCCAGGGAGGAATATTTACATTTGAAAATCCAGGACTAGATTTTTCATCTGCATCTTCTACAGCTTGTTTCTTGTTTGGAAAAAAATCTACTTCAGCAGCATCAACAAACCATTGATGAGGTCGTTTTGGTTCAATTTTGGAAGGATTATCGAATACTGTCTCTCTGTCATTAATGTGTCCAGAACCCTTTACCATCCAAAATCCCTTGTTTTGCAAAGACTGCAGAAAAAAATAAAAACTTCAACTATGGTTCACATATAACTGTACATCTTTAAAAAAATTCTCTTTTTTTTATTTCACTCACTAACTCAAAATGACACAGGATAGAGGAGGATAGTCACATTCTAATATTCTATATAAACAAGAGGGGACGAATTAATTATATTTAATCATTTTAGAGGTTTTCAATGTGATTATATTTTATAGATGTTATTGGGGTTTCCTATTAACATATTTTAAGGATTACTGAAGTTCTCAAAGATTATTCACTCAAGTTCCATAATGCCTATAAAAAGGGCTTGCTATGTATAAAATGGGATAAAATTTCTATTTGGAGTTATATATATTATTCCAAGAGTTTTCCATATTTCATCTGGCAAGTTCCAGAGTTTCAACCTAATCAATCTAGGTCGTATGGTAGAATCCTATCCAGTCTCCCTCACCCCCTCCCCCTTTGTCTCCTACATGCTTCAATAATGTGTCGATCGGTATTAGAGCTTCATTTGTTCACCCCCGTCTGGATGAACTGCTATTTTGCATGATGGTTGGTGCTGGAGCACAAGATGAAAATTCAATGATGTCTGCCAAAGAAAATAGGCTTACGGAAGGCATAGAAGATTAAAAAAAATTGAAAAGATAAGCCTAGGATGCACCTCAAGGTTGATTATGTTGAGATCCCACATTGACTATAGATATGGCTAAAGTAGAGCTTACAAAGGCTTGGACAATTCTCATCTCATGAGCTAACTTTTGGAATTAAGTCCAACTCAAATTCAAGATTTGTGTTACACAACCAGGTATATGGCAATTTGCTGGAAATCTCATGGACTGAACACTAAGTCTAAAATAAAGCAAATAAAAAGCAAACCCACTATGACCTATCCTACAAGTTTGAGCTTCCTAACTAATTAAGAAACTCATGTTTTCCAACTAGCTCATTTAGAAGTAGCTTTTGGCATAAGAACGTTTATCATAAGCTATTTTCCTGTAAGTCATTATTTAAGTTATTTGCAAACATGGCCCTAATATACCAGTGGTTCATCAATTATGTTTACATCTACTTACATGAAGGCTTTCATATCCTTTACAATATGAATTTGACTTTTCTAACATGAGGGTTCACTTCAAAAGAAAAGGTGAAGGTTCTCAACTATTGATGAGAAAATCAAGGGAATTGATTCTAAATCCATAGTTTGTTATACATGTACATATATCTTATCATATTACTAACTGTTGATCTTTTATATTGTTGACAAATACATTCCTCGCTTTTTCGTCTGATGTGCCCAATGTCATTTGTGTAAACTTTACAGATCCTCAAGTGTCAACACTACCCCCAATTCCCAAAGAAAAAAAATAAAATAAAAGCATGATTAGCTCCTTAATTCCAATTTCCAATAAGAAACAAACAAACACAACACTATGCTGCATTACAATCCAACGTGAACATCTACTTGTAAGAGGGGTTCAGCCCTTACAACGGAACAAAACTTGCAAAACGTACAACAAAAATCTTAAGAGAAAAGAAAGAGAGTATTCAAATTTCAAGGCACAATCTACTCAATCCAGTAATAGTTAGCAATTATAAATACCATTTGCTTCAACTTCTGCAGGTGAAAAATATTCCTGAAAAATCCACGGAAAATTTGTTGCTGACTGACTTCAAGTGATAAAAATGGTTCCTAACAACTCCTGCAACAAGAGAAAAACCCTCTCAACATGGTTCACAAACATAATTCACACTCAACAACGAAACAGCGAAGGAAAACGCAAACACAGCAAGTGACCAAAGAGAATAAAATAAATAAATAAGGATGAATGAATGAATGTTCACATTTCATTGATATTATTATTATTATACTTTCAAATAATGAAAATTACGACACTAAGTATCAATTGAAGGAATTCACCAAACAAAATTCAGAGAAATTCAAATAAAACAAAATTCAACAAGTGCCGCTATTCGAGCTCAGGAATTGGGAACAAGCGATTGATCACCTTGGAAAATGGTAATAATACTGACTAATAGCATAGAAGCTTCGGGAAGATTTTACGATCCGTGCCCTTAGCGATGGCCGGAACCCTAACCGGACAATCTTTCCGACGCCGGTGAACGCAGAACAGTTTTCAAAGAGAGTGCAGATTCGTATGATATGATAGGGTGTGTGAGGAGCACTCGATCTTTTCTCATCCAAGGGATATAAGATAGGATGAACCTACATTGAGCATAACTTACGGTTGGATTACTCGATGACGTACACGTGTATCATAGAAAAATAAATCTGGACCGTTGCTCAGGTCAGGTGGATCAACTTCTACGACATCTAATAGGTGAGGTGCAAGAAAGACAGCAGGGGGAGAAATTTTAAGATGTATTGGGTAGATGAAAAAGAAAGAAAGTGAATGAAAATTAGGACGAAAGAAATAGGATTGAAATAAAATGAATTTTGAGATTATTTGATTTCAGAAAAATAGATATGAAACTATGAAGAAAATATTGGATTTTTTCTTTTTTTTTGTCTTGATCATAGCTATTTTTTATTAGAGACAAGTCTGTTTGAGTCGGATATGACTATTATGAATGACAAAGTTCTTCTTCCAATTATTTAATGCAAGCATATCCAGAACTAGAAGACTACCGATTAAGCTGGAACAACCTAGACCAATTGATTCATGTGCTTGATGGTCTTATTATGTTTTTTTTTATTCAATTACTATGTTTAGTTTATCATGAAAACAAAAGAGAAATAATATTAAAAATAATAAGATTACGTTATTTCTAATGCACAAGGTCAATCCAAATTTCAACCATGAAAATCAATTTTTACTAATATAAATGTATTTTCAAAATACTACTAGTAAAATCGATTTTAAACAAACACAATTGATGATCATACTAAAGAAAGTCAATTATCAGATAAACAACTAATTATCAAGATCAATTATGGAAAGGAGAAAAAAGGATTAGTTATTAGAGGGAGAAAGATAACATATTTTTGCTCACTAGTGCGTGGAGTCTTGTGCAGATCTAGTGACAGTGGGAGCAAATTGGAACAAATCTAGCATGGAATCTTTAATCGAAGCCAAAAGAAATATGTGATTGAAAGATATAGAAAGGGTTAATTTGGACAATTATATTATACCTTACTCTCTTTCCTCACTTGACATAATTTCACTTCATTTCCCCTTTTTTATTGATGATTTTTTTTATACAGATCCCATTAACTTTATATTTCTTTCTTTCATATTTCCTCTTTATCATATAATCTCAATTTCAAACATCCTTTCTATTTCCTCTCCATCTTGGCATCTTCTCAATTTTCATGTAATTCTCCCCTTGCCAAACAAAACGTTATATTAAAATCCAATTGAATTGTGACACATACCACATAAAATTTAATTGAATATATGCCTTTGATTGATTTATAATTTTTTATAGACCGGATTGATTCATTCAAGACAAATGTAATAAATAAATTCGAAAGTCGAAAACTGAAAATATTAAAATTTTGAATAAATAAAATCTGTTTTATTAGATTAAATTGATTTTTTTAGATATAATTTTAGAAATTAATCAAAATTTAGTCAATTTAATCTAAAATAAACCTATCAATACTTACATACACACACACACACACACTTTATTTATGAAATTATCATATCATAGATACTTATATAAATAAATAATTTGAAATTTTATATTAATTTATTTTCTTATAATTTTATTATCTAGATTATATTTTATTATTCTAACACTGTTTATTAATTCATTAGTTTTCAACTATTTTACATTTCGTTTTTTAATTTTTTTCTTTGTCACATTATATATTTTTTGAATTTTGTTCTAGGTGCTTGTGTATGTGGTAGACTCAACACCACCGAGGCCCATATGTTTTAAGATTTGGACATTTTTCTGTCTGTCTGCCTGCGCAGCAGAAAAAGAAAAGAAGTATTAGAGTAGAAAAAAAAAATGAAGAAAAGATGGGTAGACAAAGATAATGACATGTTAATGAAATAAGTGTGGGGAACTTCATTCGTATTTTCTTTTTTTTTCTTCGCAATCATTTGTTTTTTTTTAAATACCTTTCTTAAAATTTTAATTTCCGAAACATATATTTGACAATATGTAAATCTAGAGAATTTAATTTCCCAAATTGGTAAAACTTTATGACATTCCAAAATTTGGTTTTTAGAATTTCGGTAAATTGGAAAAAATATGTTTTTAATTTTTGTATTTTTTTTATAATTTAATTTTGATTCCTTCTAATGGATAAAATTGATCCTCTAACTATAAAAAAAATGCGTGATTTTAAAATTATCGAACCAAATTTAAAATTATAGTTAGTTTTCATCTAAAATTGTGTTTATTAGGATCATAATTACACAAATGTGAGTGAAAGGGATCAAATGAGAGAGGAAGCTGAGATCTATTTGATTGAATTAACTAATACAGTGGAGGAGGATTGTGCTATATACTATAGCTTCTGATACAGTTAATGGTATTTACCATAACAGATTCAATTAACAATAACCAGTTAACCACCCTTAACTAACAGTAACTGAATCCTTCATATATATGGAAAGTGGCTTTTCAGAACATGTTCCTGAAAGAACCATGATGGTTTGCTTAATATGCTTTGCTTAACGGTAGTCAGCAAAATTTTCCAAGTACTTTGAAGTTAGCACCATGAATATACATAGAACCCTTGCGTCAGTAAAATAAAAAACACGGCAAAGTAAGTAACCTAAAAAATAGTAAAAATTTTCCAACAAGAATTCGCACTAAAGACACTCCAATCAAATGAACAAATTTAAAACAGGTGTCCTTAAACTGAGGTTGAGATCATTCTCGTACGGTGCCAAGTTCAAGTCCAAGCACAAACGAAGCCTCTTAGTGCCATTAGATTTTGGCACGGCATGATCATGAACTATCAAACCATCATTCAATGCAGCTCTATGTTTTCTCATGTGCCCTCCCAGTGCTTGTCCAATCTCAAACTGAATCCCACAAATGGGGCACTGGTGCATTTTTGGTGTCAAGGTCGAACACGAAAGGTTTGAAGCCATGAGCTTTATTTTCTTGTGGCTGGCTCGGTGGCCCCCAAGAGCTTGAAACGAATGGAATTGCCTGTTACAAGTCTTGCACTTGAAATCACCACCCTTTAAAACCCTCTCTCTTGATGGGGTTTCTCCAACTTTGGCTAGTAACATCAAACAATTATCTCTGCCTCTCTTCATGGTTGAGTACTAATTAATAATAACAACAACAACGTTGTTTGAAGGTGGCCAATTGGTAAAATGTTCTCTAATGGGGAAGCAAAGCAATAGGAATATCAATATATGTTTGGAATTTGAGGGCACTGCAGTATATATAATGTATATGTATATTGGTTTGGGAAGAGGGAAGTGACACGGTTAGTGCGAGAATTGCCATTGCTTTTTCTTTGCAAAGAAGGAATGGACAATAGTGGGGGTGTTAAGTGTGAGTATTGAGACACGGGGTAACGAGTTTTCGTGCAGGATCAATAGCTAAGAATAGATTGCGTGACCGCGTATTCTGTTTGACTCTGTTGTAGACTCCAACTGAAACTACCAAGTCACCGTCAGGGGAAATTACGACTCAAATGCAAGAGTATTACGACTCAAATGAAAAAAAATAAATATATATTGATATTCAGACAGTTCTTATATTACATCGTTTCCTAGAAATGCAAGAGTATTAATTAAGATTTTAATTACATCGATTTGTGCCTCTAATTATGCACAAATCAATTATCTACAATAGGTATAAATCATACGACATACATCCACATTCATGCTTATATTATTTAATCTCCTTTAAATAATTATTGAAACAAAAAAAACTCACTTTTTCATGTAACTGTGGAAACGTAACTAATAAGAAAACCTTTTTACTCTAGACACTTAGAGTTAAAAGAAAAAACATCTACTATTAAATAAATTTTAGTATATTCAAGATTATAAGTCACGTGAATTTTTCAAAAGTGCTGTAACAAAAATTAAATTAAATGTATTTTTTTTATTAAGTTTAAAATTTGGTATCATTTTATTTTACTCTTGGAGTAAATTGAAAATTCCTTGTATATATTATTTTATTAAATATAATTTTTTGGTATATTTAAGTATTTTTTGGTACATATATATAAAAAATTTGTTTAAACTTAATAAAATCATACATTTAATAATTTTGGATGTTAAGTTTAAATATTAGATATCATGTTAACAAATGAATCAGAATTACACAACTAAAATAGTAGGAATCAAAATCATGAAAACAAATGAAAAGACCGAATTTGCAAAATGATAATAATAGAAAAACCAAAAGTACAATTACACTTTTTTAAATATGAAATTCATAATTTAAATCATATTTAAATTTACTGTTTAACACCAGTCCAAGGAACTGGGTCTTTAAGTAGCTTCATGCAGTTGTTAGGAGACTTCCTAATATGGGTGAAGTTTGATATGAAGTATTGAAATTACTGCCCCACCGGTAAGGAACAAGAAATGACCGTAGGATATATTACTAAAATATTCAGTAGCTGAGATTGTAGAAAGGAAATCGGATGAACCGGTATTTTTAATACTTTTTTATTTTTTTGATAATTTTTTTTTCCTTTTTTCCTTTCATCAACTCTCCCTGCCATCATCGTTCTTCTGCTGCAAAATCCCACAATACCCAAATCTAAATTTTCATATTTCATCAATTTCATCCCAAATTTCAAACTAATTTCCAAATTTGAGTCCTAAATCAAATCAAATCTTAACTTTGCCTGATGCATGCAATTCATATAAAACAAAACAAAAATAAAAAAGAAGAACATCATGAAAGTGTGGTGGTTATTTGGACAAAAGAAGAACATCCGCTAGTCGTCGTCGCCGTCGCTAACCTCGTCCTGTTTTCCCTCTTTCTTTCTCGTTTCCTCTCTCTCGCACCATCACGACCACCATCCCCTCTTTCCCCTTTCTTCACCACCAACAGAGACACAAACAAACAACCCCAAACACAAAACGCACACCCAGAAAAACATACACACGCAAAGAAAAAATAAAATCGCAAACATGAAAAACCAGAAAAATGCGATGAACAGGGAGACGAGGGAGGAGCTGCAGATCTCAGATCTGAACAAAAAACCCAGAAAAATGAAAGAGGGAGATGCGGTGCAAGAAGGTTGGGCGTGGTGGTGGTGGGAGTTGCAACGAGTTCTAGACCAGAGAAGAGAGCACCGCAAAGGGAATGATTGCATCAGATCTGGAAAAACAACAATGAAGCAGAGCTGGAAAAAAAAAAGAAAAACAAAAAAATAAATAATTTTTTTAATGATTTTTTTTCTTCCGATTTTGAACCTGCTATTACCCGTCAATTTGCTCCCTCACGGGTGAGGAAATTGTTTTACAACTTCACCGTAGACGCCACCAGGCCGAGATACTGCTCGTGGGACCTGTACTTTAAGTACAATCCCAAAACTTTTTTTTTTTTGTTAACATTTGAGTAAAATCAATTTTTCAACCCACGTCAAAATCTTAAACAAACCAACTTTGATTGTCACCCTCGATCTGATTAGATAAAAGGAAAAAAATTAACTTTAACTTGCAAACGGATATGCTAAGTATATATTTCAGAAGCATTTTCAGTCAGATTTTAGTTTTTTTTTTAAGTTTGTTTGAACTTATTAATTATGTTTGGTAAGCTAACTTATTTTGGTAACCTGTAATGTTTTTTAAGATGCTACTTTAAGTAACATTTTTTAAAATGTTAGTTTTTAACTTTCTTTTTTATCTTTAAAATATTCTTTTATATGTTTTGTCACATTTAGAGAAAGTGGTGAAATGTGTGCTATGAAAGAGGTAACTCTGTTTTCATATGATGCCTAATCTAGAGAAAGTGCTAAGCAATTAATGCAGGTAAATTGATTTCATTTCATTTTTTGAGCTGGGAATATTTTTTGTGTGACTCAATAATCCTTATTCTCTTTGTGCCTATTTCTTTTCCAAATTTAGAATAAGCTAACTCCCACATTCTGGCAGGACATTGTCCTGTTAAGCCAATTACAGTATCCAAATATTGTGCAGTATTATGGTTCTGAAACAGTAAGTTCTCCATTTCCCTTTCATTCACATTCTGATGTTTATATTAGCTGCTTGCGAGTGATCATGGTTTGCTTTGGGATTTTTCTATTTCAAATGCTTGCATGATCATCTAGTTATTACAAGATTAGTACTATTAGTTGCTGGTGGATACCATAATACTAGAAATTTGTTTACAGTATTTGTTTTTTTAGTCTACTTGTAGAAGCTAGCTGTTGAATCGTCCCATAAACAGGTTACAGGTAGACGACAAGCTTTACATATATCTAGAGTATGTTGGTGCATGGAGGCTCCGTTTATTTACTTTATTTTTTATCAAACAATCAAAATATTATTATTAATGTATATTTACTTTATTTTCTATATCTCTTTTTATTATATTTATTATTTTCCTTTTCTTTTTCTTTTTACCTCACTTTACTACTCCATCCACCCAAAAATGAGTTTACTTTATCCATATTCCATAATCAAATTCAAATGCATGCTCCCTACCCAAGGACCCACTGAAAATCGTCGGTGAAAGACTGAAAGTTCCACGCGTGCTTTAAACGGGCAAAGCCGAAGTAGAGTCTGCTCAATGCTTACATTTCCCATCTTTGAATATCAAAGGATTAACAGTGAAAAAGGCTGCGACAAATTAAACTTTATGTTATGTGCAAAGAGACAGTGTTTAACCTTTTTCATAAAACATTTTTGTCTTCTTTTCTTTCTTTCTTTTTTAGTGTATTTGGTTGAATTTTTTATTTATTTTTAATTTTACCTTATTTAGTTTAAAAATTTAAAAAGAAAGAAAGAAAAAAATTAAGATAATATCTCTTATTTTTCCATTTTTACTTAAATTACTTTTAAAAGTGAAATAAAGAAAAGTGACTTTTCTTTATTTTGAATTTGAAACCTAAGCATCTCCTTCGTAAAGGCAAAGGCTGCCTCTCTTCACAGTTTCTTCACGTGTACCGAGTACGCATCTCCTTTGTTCACACCCTTCTAGTTCTATCCTCATCTTCTTCACTCCTCTACTGTTTTTCTTCTCCATGTCTAGGTGTTTTATGTTTGACTTCTAAAATAAGATTTTTATTTTTATATTTTGGTTATCCATGTCTGGGTGTTTTATGTTTGACTTCTAAAATCAGATTAAGCAAAACCACGTTGAGAAAGGATAAAAAAACATTGCAACATGTTCCATCTGTTCTTTTGTGAAAAGAACCATAGCAAATATGACATATAATTGACTCATATACCTTTTGTGCTCTTTTTGGATCGAGGAGCATTATTTTTGGTTGGCATCTTAAGTTAAACTAAACTTTAACATGGTTTATTCATAAAACTCTATTATGAACATCAATATTTGAGTCTATTAACACATGGTTATGTAGTTTAAATTAGTTGGTTTAGATTAGTAATTATGGATTTAGTATGGATATAGGAACAAATGCAAGACGCGCCATTTGCCATGCTGTTGTTACAAGACGTGATTTTGTGGACATCGTTGCTTTTCATGCTGTTGTTATAATTAACATAAAGACATAGTGAACTAATCATTATATGGACGAATCACGGATGCTCTAGGGAGTAAAAGTGCCGTGGGACAAGGAAAGAAAAAATTCCTCTTCTTACACAACTCATTAAAAACTATTTTGTCTACAGCTTTTGAGTCATAAGGGTATGAATATAATAGTATATTTCTTTAGACTTAATTACAAATTTTACCATCCAACTTTCATCATTTTGCAAAGTTTACCATCCAAGTTTTATTTTTGCAAATTTTACTATCAAAGTTTTCAATTTTTACGCATTTTACCATCGCCGATGTGTCACAAAAAAAAAGTTAAAGAAAAGACAAAACGACGTCGCTTTGTTACCAATGTGATGATAAAATGTGCAAAAATTAAAAATTTGGATGGTAAAATTCGTAAAATGATGAAAGTTGAGTGATAAAATTTGTGAAAAAAAAAACTTAGATAGTAAAATTTGTAAAATAATAAAAACTGAATGTTAAATCTACAATTAAATCATTTATTTATTTATTTCTTTATTTCTCCTTACAAACCAAATCAAGGAAGGGAAAATAAAAGTTTTTTAATCAAACTAAACCAAGATCTTAAATATTTTACTCGCTTTCCATCATCTTTCTCTGTTTAAATAATATTCTTTCCTGAATTTTATAGATTTTTTAAATACCAATCACGTGATGAGATCTTTAACTTTAATGAAGTATACTAAAAAGTAAAATAAGAAAAAAAGGCAAAATTACCACCGCCACACAAGAGCCATATAACGCCAGGAATGGAAACAGATACCACCCTTACATGTACTGACTTTAGGCCAAAACCTAAACATCAAAATGGACAAGGGCTACTAACTAGTATTTTTCTTCCCATAGCTAACCTTCCCTCGACGTATCTGCCCAACGTGAAGCTCTAGACCACTATACTGTCCCTACTTGATTAGTACAAATCCTATCTGCTTCCATTTTTTTATACATTCTTCCACACTTCTCGTTCTAAACCTCACATCTCTAAGCTTTTGTCCTCTTCTCCACTATCAGCTACAAGCCTCCATTGACAAGGTTTGTTATATTCATTCAAAGTATCAATTTATTGTTGTGCGTCGAATCTTTTGCTCCCATGTTGGCCACCACCACTAACATTATGCATGGAAGCACCCTCTTCTTTTTTTGTTGGTAGTGTCTTAGACTTCCGCGGTATGCACTTTGCCCGCACTACTTCTCCTTCATGCTCCACTATTTGCAACCGGGAACCGCTGCAAGGAGCAAGAGACAATAGACAATCCAAACTTTAGACAAAACCACATAACTGATAAAGCAATTTATGTCACTGTCATGATCATAAAGGCAATTTTTAATCATGTCATCTAACAACATTTTGTCCGATCATTAAAAAAATTGTTATACAATAATAATATTAATTATGTGCTTTAATAACATGCCTAATTTCCATTACATGATTGATTAAATGATAGTATAAACAGTAGTCAGCAATCAAAACAGAGCATATAATATCTGATGTACTTATAGCAACAAGGGCCCAACAGAAATTCCTCTTTTTACCCCGATGCACCCCAGTTGCCGCTGATTTCGTACTACTAGTGTAATTATAGGTGGCAAACTGGCAAGTTAATTTATGAAAAACGAATGATAAACTCTTTGGATGCTTTAAATTAGACCCCACATACAGAAGCTGACAAATACTAAATGGGGCCAAAACAAAGTGACGGGTATGAATACATGCATCATTAACTAAAATTTAAGAAGAATAATTAATTCACCATACATACTGGGTACAACAAGATGGCACAGGACAGACACGCCACTGTCGAGTATCAGCATCTTATGTTACGGTGCAAAAACCAATTGTACCTAGCTGCTAGCTACCCATTTCTGTAAATTGAACAATTTTCACACCCAATTGCTGAGCAGATCATAAACAAAAAAACAATCAAATGACACTTGGAGCAATATCTTAAAAAAGTTTAAGCATGACTACTTAGGCTTTCATTTTCACCAAGAAATAAGTATAAGGAGGCTACATGATGAACTAGCAGAATGGACAACATCCGGAGACAGGGGAGTGGGAACCCTACCCTGTTCTGACAAATAATACACAAGATATACAAAAATTTGAAACCCTAAGATATGTAGTTTAGTTCAGAATTTTTAAAATACTAACTTCTGATGTTTCTCTATTAGGTCCATCTCTCTCGCGCACGCGCCCAACAATCTATTTAAAGAAAACTAATGACATAAATAACACTTTATGCGAAAATTGTAGCAGTATAATGGAAAATGATAAATGTAAACCCCATGTTTAAAGTGTATGGGTAGAAGAATGAGAGAAATAAAAAAAAAACTGATAAATATAAATAATATGGTGTGATAAAAAAAATAAAAAAAAAAGAAATAAAAAGAAAAATAATAGTAAAAATGAAATGGAAAAGAAGTTAGGTACATGAATATAATAACGTTATTATAATAATCTGACCTACAAGATTGTATAACAAAATATTTTATACGTCTTTATCTGGAATAAAATAACAAAATCTGACCTACTTGTTCAAATCGAATAACATTTTTTTATATGTCTTCAATCTCAAGATGCTTTCTACGTCCTAGAAGCATTAACACATGCTTAACCACAATTTTTATTTAACCTATGGAGCAGAAACAGTATGAATGTCAATGTCCACATTCTCCAACGTTGCTAATTACTAGGTACACGCAGGGGCATGAAATTTACAAAAGTCACCTCAAAACAATGGTCATAAAAAAAATAAATCTATGAATAGATGTAGAAATTGGCAAATAGTAGAAAATAAAACATGTTATTAGATCAAATAAATAATTTTAACTCAATTCTTCTAAGTATCAGTTATTAAATGTTCATTAACCACGATGATCCATTGCCAATATTCTTGTAGCAGCAAAATAAAAATGTCTGTCTAATTCACTAAATTTAAAAGCACATGCGTAACATACCTATCTGCATTGTAAGAAGAGGACCTCTTCAAAGCAGGGGTTTCCACTTTCTTAGTTTCGATCAAGCTCCCACTAAAATATTCTTTATCTTCCAACCTCACCCTGCTCAAATCTGGAATTTCCATCGATGTCCCCGTTTCCTTTCCCGAATGATCCCCTGCTCCGCGGGGCATTCTGGACTTGTAGTGCCCAACCAACGAGAACCCTTGATCCTTCACCGCATTGGCCCCACACTCCTTAAACGACACCGCACCGCACGATAACAACTGTAGCAAAACCGACGAAGCTCTCATCCTCCCACTAGGACAGCTCTCCACCGTCAGATTGTCCTTCTCGGATTCCGAAGACCGCAATCCGAGCCGTCCATCCGCCTTCATCAGCGTCTCCAGCGTCTCGGGGCTCGAATCCGACGGTGGAGGCGAGATCTCGTCCCTACTCAGCTCCGTAGTGTGATTATTATCATCACAAGTCACGTGCGTTCCCTTCTCTCCCTCCATTTCCGCTTCAATTCCATTCTTCGTTTGAATCTCTTCCGCTTCCTCCTCCCTCACCGCCCTCCTCCGCCTCCGCTTCTCCTCCGTCTGAGTCGCCGCGTCGGCGGCGATTCTCCCGGCCGAGTCACCGAACGATTCCGACTTATAAACTCGGTATTCGTTCATATCGATAGAGCTCCACGACTGGTTCCGCCGCCTCGTGATCACCACCGACGAATCGGATTCTTCCTCCGATTTGTTAACCTTGGCGCCAGCGTGTTCAACAATCTCCGATCCTTTGAGAATGTAGTCTTGCCCCTGCGTCGGATAGATGAAATCGTTCTCCGACAAATCATGCCAAACAAAGCCGTTTTTGTAGCTCCTGTATCACCACCACCACCACCAAAATCAATTAAACAAAGCAAAAGTATAAAAACGAATTTGAATTAGAGTGGAAAGAAATAAAAAGTAGAAAACGGTACCGTTTGGCGGACCAAGAGTACAAGTTGGCCATGCCTTTCCCTCGGAGAGCGTTCAAGCGGTTGATTACGTCTTTGAGGTAGAGTCCGTGAGGCGAAGAGAGAGGAACCTCCATGAAATGAGGGTGCTCGAGTTGGCCGTTTCGGGAGAGGTAGTAAACGACGGAGACTTTTCTGGCGGTTTTGGGCTTGGGCTCGGCCCAAACCTTGGTTCTCTCTGGACTGGTTTCTCTGTCTGTCCATTTCTTCGGGACTTGAAGCTCCGTCGTTATTCTTCCCCTGGAAGTGGAACTCACCGACATTTCTCTTCTTCTCTGCAAAACCTGGATGGATGGATGGATGGTGAGTAATAATGAGAATGAAAGGGATGTGCAAAAGAGCGCGCAGAGAAAGAGAAGTTTTGAAGAGCGAGGGAGTTGTGTTGTGTTTTTATTTTAAGAGGGAGAGAGAGAATTCAAAATGTGGATGCGAAAGACAACAGCTACCAAACAAGGAATGGCTGTTTGGGATTCAGTACTGCCAGACCTGTGACTGTGACTGTGACAGTAGAATTCTCTTTAGTTTAGTAGTAATTGCATTAGCTATAGCTCGAACGCGCAGAAAAAGCAGAACGCCGTCGTAACGGCTTTGTTTCTTCCTTCTTCTTTTTACTGTCACCAACTCCAAATTAATTGCGTTTCAACATTATGACAGTAACTACTGATTTTCCTCTCGCTAGTAAAGTACTAGTATAATGTACAAAACAAAAATTGCTCAGACAATTTCAAAAATTATAATGTAGACTTTTCTTCCATCTTCCTTGTCGTCTTACCAAACTCTGACCAAGTAAATTTACGGAATATCTATTTGACAGCAAGTAATAGAAGCCAAAAGATACGAAAATTTGGACGATTCCATTTATATCTGGAAATTTCAAAATCGGACTTCAACTGTTTGCATTTAATGCTTGAGTTGAATAATAGTACTATATTATTACACACTTTTTCTCGCATACAGGTTTTTATTTAGTACTACTATTAAATTTGGTTATATTTTTTTTTTGTGGTCCCGCCTCCCGCGGTTTCATGAATGCATTCACAAAAGTCTACGTTTATTTTGCTTTTCTTCTTCTTCTTTTTTTCTATGAATTTTCAACTACTTTTCCTTTGAAATATTCAAATGTTTTTCAGCTAGGTTGACCGCTCAGACTTGGACACGATGTTACACCTAACTTTGACTATCTAGAGTTATGATTCGCGGTTCTCTCACGGCATCATTCAAGTTTTATTAAACCTAGATGCCTATTGCATTTAGGGGCCTAACATTTTTATTTGTTTTTTTATTAAAATCTATGTCATGAAACGAGTGGGTCGCAATCCAGATGGCGATTATTTATGGGATGGATGCGATCGTTGACCATGCCCAAATGTTCCCAATGCCCCCTAAAAAGAAGATATCCATCTATACAACAACGTCCTAGAACTACAAGCATAGTATTATACTAGTATTACACTATGATTTTTCATTTTTGGACAATTCATTATTCTAATCCAAATAATGGTATTTGTAGATAGAGGTAATTAACGTGAATGGCATGGCTTGGCTAGCTCACTTGTTTATGAGCAATGGCGTCGACGAGGATTGATCACAGGGTCGTCATTTTGTGGAAGAAAAAATCAAGAGAGTGAACGGCGTCAAGTTATATGATGACCCCACTGAAGCATATAGGCATGATGGATCAGAGAGTACTACACTACAAATGAGCAATGTGTCGTTCATTTCCGACGAGGACGCGACTTGTGAAATGAAATTGATAAATAAAATAGAATGATCATTTCGGAATGTGTAAATGGGAAATGGTCGGTTGGTCCAATTTATCGGCACAAGCGTCCAAGGGATGGATCGAAATTGGCATGAACAAAGTCATTGAAGAGCACATGCATTTGCTAATACCCACCAAGCCCACAAGGCAATGGCCCCAGTCTCAGATACCGGGTTTGAAATCCTCCCACCTCTCAAAAAGGCTTGTGTTCCCACATGTTGACTCAACTACATCAATAACCATGCCAATGTTTTTTTATTTACTCAAATCATATTTTTACAATGTCACAAGTTACATGTGTATCATAAATTACTAATATGGAGTATACTAGTAACTCACGTCATAGAATAATAAACTTAAATGAATTACGTTAATAGTACAAGTTAGATACCATTTTGTGACCTTATATATATTGTACTCGATTGAATTATAGTTGGTTTATGTTACAAATTCAACCAAGTTTATTGATGTGTCGCAGATGCATGTGGTTGATTAATGCAGTTTCCAGGGGTGTCAGTTGGAGCGGAATCGTTTGTAGTTTGTTATTTAATTACTTTTTAATTTATAGAGGGAAAAAGGCAGGGAAAGCGATGGCAGATATGTGATGAATTTTGATATTGTAAAAAAATGGTCAGAATGTGGTCACAATTAGTATGGCAAAGCGGATGCAGATATTATAAAAATTCTACCACCTCTCAGCAAGGCTTGTGTTCCCACCTGTTGACTCAACTACATCAACAACTTACTAATGATTTTTTTACAATGTCACAGGTTACATGTGTTCCATAAATTACTAACATATACTAATTCACAGCTCAGATCAATAAACTCAAATTACTAGTTTATATTGTTGAGAATGTGACTGTTGGAACTGTCTAACAAACTATAGTAGATTAGATTTTTATGCTATTTTTTAGGAAAAATAAAAGTCATGTTGACTGATAGGAAAAAGCTGTTTTAGTCCTATTCTTTAGGCATTATCTGTTAGTGATTTTATCTCTCTGTTAGCAGTTTTTTTTTTTTTTTGATTATTATGTTTATAAATACGTTGCTTCATATCTGAATAAAACATAAGCCTTTGCAGCCTCAATTTCCTCTGTGTTCTCTTTCATTCTTTAACACTTTATATCTGCTGTTATTAACAAAAAACAACAAATTGGTATCCAGAGCTCTTATCTTTAAGGGATATGTGAGTTGAGAGAAACCGTAATAGAGGGAGAAACATCATACATAGCGGGTCAACCACCAATTTTTGATGGTGAAGAGTACGAATTATGGGCTGCAAGGATGACCACTCATCTTGAAGCGTTGGATCTTTGGGAGGCAGTAGAAGAAAACTATGATGTCCCTGAACTACCTTCAAATCCAACGGTGGCTCAGATGAAGAATCATAGAGAGAGGAAGACAAAAAAGGCTAAGGCTAAAAATTGCCTTTTCTCTGCTGTGTCAAAAATCATTTTTACAAGAATTATGAACTTCAAGTCTGCCAAACAGATTTGGGATTATCTCAAATCAGAATATCAAGGCCGTGAAAGAACCAAAGGCATGCAAGTACTTAACTTGGGCAGAGAATTCGAGATGCAGAGCATGAAAGAGACTGAAACAATTAAAGGCTACGCTGACCGGCTGTTAAGCATAGCAAATAAAGTGAAGCTTCTTGGGAAGGACTTTCCTGATGAACGAATAGTGCAAAAAATCCTGGTCACTGTACCTGAAAAGTATGAATCGAAGATATCAACATTGGAGGAGTCAAAAGACCTGTCAACCATCACCTTGGGAGAACTGATAAATGCTCTACAGGCATAGGAGCAGAGAAGAATGATGAGACAAGAGGAGGCAGTACAAGGTGCTTTTCATACGAAAGCACAAAATTCAAGAGGTGGCAAAGACAAGAAGAACAACAAATGGAGGAACAAAAAACTAGAAGGCTCCAACAAACAGCAAGGTGAGACCTTTCCTCCTTGTCCGCATTGCAAAAAGACAAACCATCCTCAAAGAAAATGTTGGTGGAGGCCAGATGTCAAGTGCAAAAATTGTGGCAATATGGGACATGTAGAGCGAATATGCAAGTCTAAACCGGAGGAGGCAAAGGTGAATGTGGAGGAACAAGAAGATGAGCAACTCTTTATTGCAACATGCTTTGCTACAAGTAATAGTTCCAGTGATTCATGGTTGATAGACAGCGGCTGCACAAACCATATGACCAACGACCTGAAGCTCTTTAAAGAGCTTGACAAAACCATTGTTTCCAAAGTAAAAATTGGAAATGGTGATTTCATCTCAGTCAAGGGAAAAAGGACTGTTGCTATTGAAAGCTTGACAGGTTTGAAATATATCTCTGATGTCTTATATGTGCCTGACATTGATCAAAATTTGCTTAGTGTTGCCCAGCTTGTAGAGAAGGGCTTCAAAGTTATATTTGAAGACAATTGGTGCTTGATCAAAGATGCAAAGGGCAAAGACGTATTCAGGGTGAAAATGAGGGCTAAAAGCTATGCTCTAAATCTGATGGAGGAGGAGCAAATAGCCTTTTCAAGCACGACCACCAATGTTGAACTATGGCACAAAAGGCTTGGACACTTCCATCTTGCTGGACTTTTATACATGCAGAAACATGCCTTGGTGAAAGGTGTGTCAATGCTTGAAGACAAGTTGGCTGATTGTGTGGCTTGCCAATATGGTAAGCTAGTCAGAAAACCATTTCCTCAATCAGCTTGGAGAGCAAATCAAAAGCTGTAGTTGGTTCACACAAATGTTGGGGGACCTCAGAGAGTATCATCTTTAAATGGTAATAAGTACTATATTACATTTATTGATGATTATACCAGATTTTGTTGGAGAATCAAAGTGGTTGCAGGTTGCAAACAATAAGGTCTGACAATGGGAAGGAATACAGAAATGATGTTTTTGATAAATTTTGTGAAGAAGCTGGCATTGAGCACCAACTCACTGTGCCTTACACCCCACAACAAAATGGTGTGAGTGAGAGAAAAAATAGAAGCATCATGGAGATGACAAGGTATATGTTGCATGAAAAGGAGTTGCCAAAGAAGTTATGGGCGGAGGCTGCAAACACTGCAGTATTTTTGCTGAATAGACTACCTACAAGAGTTTTGCACAGAAAAACTCCATTTGAAGGCTAGTTTGGTTACAAACCAGATTTATAAAATCTAAAAATCTTTGGTTGTGTTTGTTTCTCTTATGTTCCACAGGTTAAAAGGGACAAACTTGATAAGAAGGCATAATCCGGAGTTTTCATTGGATACAACAACACTTTCAAAGCTTACAAAATTTTCCAACCACAAAATGGAAAAATTCTTGTGAGTAGAGATGTCAAATTTATGGAAGATCAACAATGGAGTTGGGATGAGCCAATAAGGAAGCAGCTGCCAGAAATCCCACAGTTCCTTGATGATGTTGTAGATGACATTCCTGTCAGAGGTACAAGATCTTTATCTGAGATTTATCAAATGAGCAATGTAGTTGTCTTAGAACCTGCAGAATTTGAAGAAGCTGAAAAGGATGACAAGTGGATAAATGCTATGAAGGAAGAGCCGAAGATGATTGAAAAAAATGACACGTGGGAGCTAGTGGACAGACCTCAACATAAGCAACATATAGGGGTTAAATGGGTTTATAGAACCAAACTCAATTTAGATGGTTCTATAAATAAATACAAGGCTAGGTTGGTGGTGAAAGGCTATGCTCAGGTGTTTGGAGTGGATTTTTCAGAAACCTTTGCTCCAGTTGCACTCCTTGATACAATTAGAATGCTACTTGCCTTGATTGCACATAAAGGGTGGAAAGTTTATCATTTAGATGTAAAATTTGCTTTTCTAAATGGTTCCTTGCAGGAGGAGATTTATGTAGAGCAGCTTGAGGGGTTTCAAATCAAAGGAGAGGAGGAGAAAGTTTACAAGTTGAAAAAGGCTTTATATGGTCTTAAACAAGCTCCTAGGGCCTGGTACAGTAGGATAGATGATCATCTTCAAGATCTTGGATTTGTCAAAAGTCCAAGTGAGGCTGCATTATATGTGAAGTTGGTAGATGCAAATTTAATCATTATTACTGTCTATGTTGATGATTTGCTTGTGACAGGAAGTGATGAGAAACTCATAAAGGAGTTTAAAGCTGAAATGCTTAAAGCATTTGAAATGACAGACCTTGGCTTGATGAGTTTCTTTTTGGGAATGGAGGTGAAACAAGATCATGATGGAATCTTCATTCGCCAAAAGAAGTATGCAAGGGAAATACTCAAGAAGTTTCATATGGAGGACTGCAAAAGCACTACATCTCTAATGAACCAAAAGGAGAAATTTAGCAAGGATGATGGAGCTGATAAAGTTGATGAAATGCATTACAGAAGCTTGATTGGTTGCTTAATGTATCTTACTGCAACCAGACTTGACATTTTGTTTGCAGTAAGTATACTTTCAAGGTTCATGCATTGTGCTAGTGAAGTACATTTTCAAGCTGCCAAACGAGTTGTTAGATATATTAAAGGCACTTTAGACTATGGTGTGATGTACTCTCATTCTCATAATTTTAAGCTTCATGGATACTCTGATAGTGACTGGGCAGGTTGTATTGATGACATGAGAAGCACCTCTGGTTACTGTTTTTCTTTTGGTTCTGGAGTTTTTTTCTTGGTGTTCTAAAAAGCAAGAAGTTGTAGCTCAATCAATTGCAGAAGCAGAGTATATAGTTGCTATTGCTGTAGTGAATCAGGCTCTTTGGATCAGGAAAATCATGATAGATTTGCATATGGAACAAGAAGAAAGCACACAGATTTTTGTGGACAACCAGGCTGCAATCTCAATTGCTAATGATCCGGTGTTTCATGGCAAAACTAAGCATTTCAAGATAAAGCTTTTTCTTCTAAGAGAGGTTCAAAGGGAAGAAGAAGTGAAGTTACTGTACTGCAAAACAGAGAATCAAAGTGCTGACATTC
The DNA here is from genome assembly GCA_026413185.1 of Pueraria montana var. lobata. NCBI lineage: Eukaryota > Viridiplantae > Streptophyta > Magnoliopsida > Fabales > Fabaceae > Pueraria > Pueraria montana. The sequence continues at coordinate 11,569,567 of CM048654.1, forward strand.
TGACCGAGGCACTTCCAAAAGCCAGATTTGAATACTTGCGACAAAGGCTTGGAGTTTGCAATTCCAAAGTCAAGGAGGAGTGTTGACGATGTGATTGTTGGAACTGTCTAACAAACTATAGTACATCAGATTTTTATGCTATTTTTTAGGAAAAATAAAAGTCATGTTGACTGATAGGATAAAGCTATTTTAGTCCTATTCTTTAGGCATTATCTGTTAGTGATTTTATCTCTCTGTTAGCAGTTTTTTTTTGTTTTGGTTATTATGTTTATAAATACGTTGCTTCATATCTGAATAAAACATAAGACTTTACAGCCTCAATTTCCTCTGTGTTCTCTTTCATTCTTTAACACTTTATATCTGCTGTTATCAACAAAAAACAACATATATGTATCAATCATGATAAATATTACGTTAATAATTTGAGTTTAGAAACAATTTGTGACCTTATATTTTACTTAATGAATAGCCGCAGGTTAATTTGTCTTACAAATTCACCCAAGTTTATTGATGTGTCGCATATGCATGTGGTGGAGTAATGCAGTTGCCAGGGATACCAGGAGGAGCTGAATTGTTTGTAATTTGTTATTTAATTACTTATTTGTAGAGCAAAAAATGCAGGGAATGAGATGGCAGATATGTCATGAATTTTGAAATTGTAAAATGTTGTGAGGGTGCTGTCACAATTACTATCGCAATGCGGATTCAGATATTATAAAAAATCTTGATGCTGTGGTTACGATAGTGGAGTGCAATTTAAATAATTGGGCAAGAAGAAATTAGTAAGATCTAGGAGAGGAAGCTAAGAGAGAGAAAGCACCGAGATCACGTGAAATCCATCTGCGATGATAAATAATTTGGGCATATAGATGAGAGAAGAGAATGAGTGTCATGGAAATAGAAAGGATCTGAGACAATATTGTTTCAAAAAAAGGAGAATAGGATCATGAGAATGACTTTTCGACGTTGTAAGAGACTCAACAATCCAACTTTTGTGATACATGACGTGTAATTTGCTTTTCTCATAGCGACATATAAAATCGGAACAAGTATTGATTTGATTTAAGGATGAGATATTTGCCAACGAAGAAGGCTGGTTCACTTGAAAAGGATAAGACTTACATTGAGTTTGAATATCTCTTGGAATCAATTTTAGTATTAAAATAATGAAAAATTGAAAAGGTTGAAGTAATTATTTGTTATTTTAATCTTTAATTTGATTTTAATAAAATTAAGAGTTAATTCAAACACATACTTATTATAAGGATGTGGATTTTTGGGTGAACTTAAATATTAATCTCTTAAAAGTAGATATCCATTTAAAAAAATTGATCTCTCTCAACACATATTTTTTATACACATGGACATGCGATCAAACCCATGAACATATGCACAAGGTTATTTGTCAATTCCATCATACATAAGTCCTGATTGAATAAATTTTTCTGTAAACACTTTAGAAGAAAAAATAAAAATAAAATAAACTTATCCATAAGCTAAAATTATTAAAGAGCAAAACTTTTCTCAATATTCAGTATGGGCTACTCTTTATATTTTTGTCGAGAATAATAGTATTTTCCATATTTCCCCCTTTTTATCAACTAGTCCATTCTATTCGAGTTTCAATGTTTAAAAAAAATAAAATAAAAGACGCGATTATCATTGGATCAAAGCTCCCTAACATTTTGCCATTTTGGGCCATCTAAATGATCAGGTTGGCTATTGCTAATTCCACTCCCCCTATTTACTAATGTACTCCCCTTTTGATTTTTCTTCCCGTAACACACTCCCTTTCCTGATTCTCTGTGTAGCATTCTGTAGCAAAATGAGGCAATGTTGTAGTACATGTTTTCAAAATCACTTTCAAGTTGAGTTAACCAATAAATAAATGAGCAATTTGGAAACAAAATGCCCTTCGTGTGCAAGATTAAAGGCCACAACAGATTCTTATTATCCACCTACCTCATCATTGCTAACAATGATATGACGAGTAATGGGATCATCCAGCCAAGAATTACACTTGCGGCCCTGTGGCTGCCATAGAAATAGCCACAAAAGCGCTATTACTGCTATGGGGATCGATGGTCACCTTCACACTGTGTTGTTTGGCGGTGGTAAAAAAATCCTTCTTCAATTATTTCGTTGCAGAGAGACTCACACACATTGACAAAGGGGATTAGGGGAGTGTATTATTTTTTGGGTAATTTTGGGAAGAAAAATGAAAAACGGATGAGATAATTTTGGGTAATGTATTAGTAAACAGGGGGAGTGGAATTAGCAATAACCGACCAGGTTTTACACGCGGCTATGCCTACAACAAATCTATATATAGTGGCCCATGTTATCGTTCATGTGAGTTCGGCCTATTTGACAACATTTTGAAAGGGTGCCGTGTAATTATTATACTGATAATAATATTTATAAATAATTTATTATAACATTTTCTTGTATGTAAATTAATATAATTTTTAAAAATGAATTTAATTAAATTATAGGTTTGGATAAGTTTGTTGTAAAAGTATTCTTTTTATAAATTTTAAAAGTATAAATATGTTGGTGTGCTTATTAATATATTTTATTTAATTTTAACATCATGGAACTTCCATTCTCTAATATTTGAATATTTTTTTATACTTTATGCTAAAATATTTCCTAAATGTTGCGGGAATAATATTCTAAAATAATGTGTTGATTAATCTCTTAATGACTTTTAAAGAACTAACAAATAAAAAATTAATATATTAAAAAAACAAATAAAAAATTATATTAATTCATAAATGTTGCGGGAAAATTAATACATTAAAAAAATTAATTCTGTAAAAAAAAACAAATAAAAATTAATTAAAAATTATAATGTTTAATATATTACAAAATTAAAACAATATATTTTATAAAATATTTTTTTAATTATAATAAGTATACTAAGAATATTTATTAGTATTTCTTATTTATATATTTAATTATTTATCACATTTAATAAGAAAATGTTTTAAAACTTTTATAATTGTATTGAATGAGTTAATGAGGGTATTGTAATCTTTTTTACATCATTAAAATTTTTCTTTCCACTCGAAAAAGTTAAATTTTCACTTCTAAACAATTTTTGAAAAACATGAGTCAAAAGCATTCCTAGAAAACAATATTTCTTAAAAATATATTTTTTAAATTATATACTAAATATGAAAAGCTAACATTTTCAATTTCAAAATGCTAAAAACTAAAAAAGTTTCCCATGCCAGACACTATGTTTCCTAGTCACTTTAATTTATTCATAATTTTTTTTTATATATTCATAGTCACATAAATTAGTATGACTGATTGGGACAAAGTAAATTTAAGGAAAAATAAAAACTTAAATTGACTTTGTGTTATAATTGTTAGAATTAGCAATAATTTTTTTTATAGCAAGCATATACATACGAGTTTCCTATCCCTTAACGTCTACAATGAATTTGCTATCATGATTCACTAACATTCTGTTTTATTATTAAAACATACGATAGGAAGGATTTTTATTTTAATTTTATGTTTTTTTAATTTATAATCTTGGAAGAGAGAAGAGAGAAAATAAAAGGGCCGAAAATCTCCCTTTTCCTTGTTTTCTTGTTTCCTTCTCATTAATAATTAGAAGGGTTTGGAGGGAAGGAAAGTTGATTATAATTTTTAGACTTTACTAACTAAATAGTCTTAAAATATTATTTTAATTGGCTTTTAATATTTATAAGAGGATAATAATATATACTATTCCCTCCGTCCCATTATAATTGTTGTCCTAGGTTATTTTACACATAAAGAAAAATTTAAAAATGGATGAAAGAGAATAACCATTTTATAAAATTAACCTTATCACCATTAATTTATGTTTAGTTTTTGTTATCCATCATTAATATTATAAGGAATATAAGTGAAAAAAAGTAATTAATGTTATATTGAAAAAGTTAAAATAACAATTATTTTGGGACTTATTTTTTTCTTCTTATATGACGATTATTATGGGACGGAGGAAGTACATATTTTTTCTAACCTTTCCTTCCATACCAAATTAACAAAGAGACCACCTCCTCCTTTGCTATTAAACTTAACCAAAAAAGATTTTCTCTTTTTCTTCCTTCCTCTTGTCTATTCTATTAAAATTTCTCTCCTCTTATACACACTTTAATAGAAATAAATGAAGGATGATTATAAGGTTATATAATAATATCTCATTCTACCCTATTTACTTTGCAAGTAAAAAGGACAGAGAATATCTATTTAAAATAAAAATTCACCTCCCTTTTGTTTTCTTCTTAAATTCTCCTTCCTAACATAACATGCCATATAGTCTAATGAAAGTTTATGGAGGTTTCAATGAATAGAAAAAGCAAAGAAAAACGATTTTTTGACACTCTCGAGATTGTACACAATTTTTTGTTATAAAAGTGAAAAGAAAAGAAAAGGTAATAAATATAATGAATGATGTCAATAAAAATATAAAATATATGTAAATTTTGGGATGTAAAAAAAATTAAGATTAAAAGGAAATAAAGGAAGATAATTTTTGGATCTTATTTGCTATGGTAGTGGTAGCATTGTTATGTCAGTGTTAAGGCCTCTTGGTGGACTTGTATGGAATAATGATATGCATGACTTTTTGCTGCTTTAAAAATCTAACAAGATGATATGTGCTTTTGTGTTTGTGGGCTGAGTGGAAGTGCTTCATCACCGCACCAGTCCCCACCTACTATAGTTCCAACCAATTTTTTCCTATGTGAGAAATGACGAATATTATAGTTACATAACCAATTATTCTCAGGTATCAATAGTGCAGAGGAAGTTGTGCCCATTAGAAGCTAGTAATATTAATTTGGTTTTCCATTCTTCTCATCCATGAAACTAATATCAATGTTCAATGATTCGTGCACGGATCGTGATCCCTTCCGTTATAAGCCCCAAATTGCATACTTCGTTCAAAGTACCATTCTTCCCTTTTCACACATAAGGACAAATTTATATATCCAATTACTCTAGTTAACTTGTTATGACACTACACGCATCATCAGTGAACTTGTTGATCATGGAGTTTTAATTTGTTATGACTGACACTTTGGTATATATTCTTAATTTGTTGTGCGGCAGTTCATGTGTACGAGAATTTTTTCATGGATAAATTTCCAACAAGGATAGTAGTACTTTCTGGTTGCACATAGCATCTCTTTTAATTTCTCTTCATTTATTTCTGCAAAGAAAGATTCCATAATTTTTTAAAATATTAATTGCTTCAACCTTCTAGTAGATCCCAAAAGCTGAGCACATATTCGTTCATCTATGATCAAAACTACTATTTTACTATGATTTTTTAAATATTAATTGCTTTCCCTTTTTTCTTTCTTTAAACTCTTGAGATTAGAATTTTGGGTGATTAATCTAGGGACCTACCTCATATGTGCATGATAAGTTGCGTGTGCTATCCACTAATTAAGAACAATAAAATATGCATATTTTTATGATGCGTTTTGTGCTTTCCATTATATGATCACCATTTGCCAACAAGCAAGCAGGAAATTGACATCAGGTTTATCTCCAGGTAGGTGCCATCAAATACATTGGTGATATACCCATCCTTCTTCTCTCACAACCAGTCAATTCCAAGTATTGCAATTTATAAATCAATACTAGTATATTACTATTAATTGCATTTGCATTGTCAAATCTGTCATACTCGTTATTTGATCCTAAAGACTAGCTAGTTGCCCAGTGTACGTACGGGTTTGCTGCCAAGTTCGAATGCTCATCATCACAACGATGAACTAAAAGCATTGAGTTTCTTTTTTTGTGTGTATGTCTACACAGACACACCAACGATGCATTCGAATATGACCTTACGAAGAAACTTAGTAGTATCAAACTCGTGTTTAACTGTTTATTCTGCATGTTTTCTGTCAAAAAAAAAATTGTTTATTCTGCATAATATTTATTCTTTGGAGTAAATTACACTCTTTCCTGTTAAAAGACGAGAGTATTACACTGTCATATCCTATTATATTCTAAAATAGAAATATTCAATTTAATCCGTTTAATTTAACATGGTACAACTAAATTACAGTTCATTCTCTAAAGGAATGCAAATATTATATTACTTTCTTTATCTTATATTAAAAAGTAGAATAAATTATACTTTTCTTTCTTGAGAGATTTTTTTTAGATATGAGGATCGTTATGGAAGATAAAGCTTTTTAGATGAAACTACTGGTTAAGCTTTCCTTAAAATGAAGTTATTTAACTTAACACCGCTAAATTATATTTATTATAAGATTTTAATTAAAATATACATATATTAATATTACATTTATTAAATTTAATAAATATATTGTATTTTATAGATATAATATTTAATAATATTATTAAAATTAATTATATATTATATTTAATAAATATAATCATTAATCCTATATAAGAAAAATACTAATTTATTTAAATATTTATAAAAATACTATATTAATAACATCAATTAAATACTAACACAATATATATATATATATATATATATATATATATATATATATATATATATATACTATATTAATAACATCAATTAAATACTAACACAATATATATATATATATATATATATATATATATATATATATATATATATATATATATATATATTAGGCATGGCAAAAAAACCCGTACCCGCGGGTACCCGACCGAACCCGTCCCGACTTTGATGGGGAATACCCGCTCTAATCGGGCACGGGTACGGGTACGGGTAATACCCGACTTTTCTAACCGGGTACGGGGACGGGGATGGGTATGTATCTATACCCGTACCCGTCCCCGAAATAATAACTACTACTATTATTTTAGCCTATTCATTTTATGTATATTATGAAAATGGCACCATCCTTTTTAACCTTATTTTTTATTCTTGGCTTGCCTTAACTGAATAATTGTACAATTTTCTTAAAACGGAAAAAGAAAAATAGTTTTATTTGTTCTGTGACTGTTCCTAAATTGGTTTTCATACATATTCTTATACTTGTGGACGGGTACGGGGATGGGTAAAAAAAATTATCTCCGTCGGGGATCGGGGACGGGTACGGGGACGTGTGTGGGGAGCGGGGACGGGGACGGGGAACCACATACCCGTACCCGCCCTGCCCCGTTGCCATGCCTAATATATATATATATATATATATATATATATATATATGGTAAAAACATGAATTGAAAACCCACGCTTTATACGGTCCATATAGGTCCGGGATTCTATTCTGAATTCGCCTGTGATTTCTTCTTCAGTTGCACCACATGGCACATGATGCGTAAATGTGGTACACAATAAAGCCCAAATTTTGAGTTCCTTTTTTTTTTTTTTTTTAAAAAGCCACCCGAAACAGCATTTTAAAGCGTATCACATTTTTTATATTATCGTGGCATTAAGATAGTCCAAGAATGATTGTGTCCATGTCACGTGGAGATAAAATAAATTCATCAACTTCAATATAAAAAAAAAATCATCAACTTGTATGAAGGATAACTGTTTCACACAAATAAAGAGGCAGTCTATAGTAATCAACATTTAATAAATTTATAAAAATTATTTGTTATCGATCAATAGTCAAATTATGATTATATATTATCTTAATTATGTAATAACTATATACACACACACACACATATATATATATATATATATATATATATATATATATGTATATATATATATATATTTCATTTTGTTATGGAAGTTACGTTAGACACTAGCTAATGTGAGTCAAATTGAGTAGATCCATTTAAAGATGCAAAACTCTTTTTTTATTTATTTATAAGATTAAAACTTAAAATCTTACTTAAAAGGAATGAAGTTCCTCTTTATCAATAGACTTTGACCACAATAATTTTGTATCAACTCATCGAATGCTTTAGGCACAAGCGAAAGTGAGATAGGATTGATAGAGCTTTTATAAAAAGTTGAAGGTAAATGGTGAATAGTAATGAACTACGGTGGAGGAAAGTAATGGTGCTGAGTAGTAGGGGTGGCAAAACGGGCCAACCCGCCCCGCCCCGCCGTTGACCTGCCGAAAACGGGTTGGCCCGCCCCGCCCCGCATAAGAAAGTGGATTGCGAAACTAAGCCCGCCCCGTTTTACTCGGGTTGGCGGGCCAACCCGCCAACCCGCTAAAAACCAAAAATATATATATATATATATTTTAATTGATTTTAATTATTTTTATCTTTTAAAAATACTAAATAATAAATATTTATTAAAAAAATTAAATATATTATCTTAAATTTGGAATAATAATTTATTTAGAAAAAAAATAAATTACATAAATATTAATAATATATGTATAAAATATTAAAAATATATAATTATTAATTAAAACGGGTTGGCGGGCCAACCTGCCCCGACCCGCCATCAACCCGTTTTTTGGCGGGCCATGTCGGGGCGGGTTACAGCGGGTTGGCGGGTTATAAACCTTGACCTGCCCCGCCAAAAAAAACGGGTCAAACGGGCCAACCCGTCGGGTTGGGCTCGTTTTGCCACCCCTACTGAGTAGTTGCAAAGACACTTGGATGCAATGTAAGACTGGAGTGAGATTTAAAATGAATGCATTATGCATACCTCTCATTGGTGCAATTAGGACCTTATATTGATGTGAATCAATGTTGTAAATTGTGGAATTTTTTATGAGTATGTTGTAAATTGTGGATTATTAAGTCGTTGTAAGTAGTGGCAACTTGAAATAGTTAGTTTGTTAGATTGCTATTTTTTTTTGACAGATTGTTAGATTGTTATTAAGTTGTTGAACTATCGCTCACTAGAATGGAATGTATTTGGGCCAAATTCGTTGATTATTTATTGTGCCTACATTGGGCTAGATGTTAATCCAAGACAACAATAAGAATTAATCAAATAATTGTTATTTTATATATTTTAAAATATAAATTATGTTAATTTTAATATTTATTAGCGGAGTATTAAATAATTTTAGATTAATCTAATAATAACCACTTTCAATTTAATAATAAGTTCTGAAATAAATTCAACCACTAAAAAATAGTATTTAATAACATAAGAAATAACTTTAATTTATACTGATGTAATCTAATCTGTCAAAAAATAAAAGGAAAGTCAAAAGTTCACATTTGTGGAAGAAAATTATAAGGGATTGAGATGGCAGTGGAGTGATAGATTGCTTGCACACTGTTCTTGTTGCTTGGTCGTCTGACATAACTTATTTATGTCTTTAAGTATATTTTTATTTTCTGAAAACATAGTAATTTACATTTAACGTTTCATTTTTAGTCTTTGTATATATTAATATTTTAATATTTTTTTATTAGGGATTGAAAATACACAATTTTTAAAATTCATAAGGATTAAAAATAAAAGATTAAATAAAAATTCAAAACAATATTTATTTATTTAATTGAGAAAGAACACTTGGGACCCCTTTCATTATCTTGTAATCAACGGTCAAGGGCTTGAAACGGAGAGAGAGAGGAGGATAAAATTAAGTGGTCTACCCACAAATTGGTGGCATCCACCTCACTAGTTCATCTTTTTTGGCTATTCTCTGAATATATTTCTCCACTAAGAAACCTCCCTAGTCTCAAGTGATAGCAGCCGTAATCGACAATTCCAATTCCATGTTACAATTTGTTCACTTATTCCAACAGAATTTGGTTAGAATTTGGGTTAGTCTTGAATATAGATTATGTAGTTTAACACATTTTAATTTACATTTTCATCCATGTCAGACCGGGTAATTTCTGTATATTTAAATATTTTTCTTATAAAAATGGGTAAAATCTTCATTATTTTAATATATTTATTTGATTGCACTGTCCTCTTGATTTATAAAATTGTAGTGCAACCCGAAATTTTAAAATAATTTATTTGACTTTTTAACTAAAATAGAAAAAAAAAACTATATACCGAAAACGTATTATTTGAAAACAATTTACATGACATGGGTTATTTTTTCCACGTCGGAATAACAGAAGGCGCTACACTGTGTATCTCCTCATGCACTTCGAATTTTTTAACATAGGAGGCGCCACCTTGTGTGGCGCCACAATGTGAGTTGCCACAAGAGGCGCCACCTAATTCGTTTTCTCCTGTTGCTGACACGCAGCAGACCTCGCAGTGCAGGAGGCGCCAGTCCATGCGTCTTCACATGATGTGCAGACAGGGTGAAGAAGGCGCCAGTCAATGCGTCTTCACCTTATATGCCTTCTATGGTAACTCCTCCAGCACCGGGAATGATTGATAGTAGCTTCTTTTATTCACCTATGTTTTCTCCTACCGAATTGTTTCCTGCTGGTAGTTCCTCCCAATTATTTACTGGAGTTGGTCCGTCGCAAGGTTAGGGAATTAACTTGAATAAGGTCTTTAGTGACGAGGAAGATTAGTCATACATTGTAGAAAATTTATTATTGTCATTGTATATATTTGTTGTCCATTTGATGTTGTTGCAACGAAATTACGTGGACAAGGTCGACCTAAGTCTACGCGCATAAGAAATGAAATGGACTTCACGGAATCCCAACATAGACAACGATGTAGCCATTGCAGGCAAGAAGGCCACAATATGAGTAATTGTCCGCATTTTCGAATTCAGTATGGTCTAAGTGAAGATGAAAATCAAAACTTTCCGTGATTGAAACATCAATGCAATTTTCACTTCTTTCTCACTTTTCGCATTTTCACAGCTTCGTCTATACAAATTTTACGAAAAATATACTTCAAGAATTATTTCAATATTGCATTAAAAGAAAAAACATTACACAAAGCAAAAGTTCTAAACAAAGATAAAATTAAAAATCGCACGTAACACATAAAATTAAAAAAAAAACAGAGACACACAAATACAAATCAAATCCAATGGCTAGGAGATAGATTTAAATTACCCCATTCGATGAATTCATCATAAAATACACTTACATTCATTCGCAAAATTTGCCTTCAACCACACTGCGTTTATATAGAAGAAAGGCAAACATAAAATGCTACTGCTAAACCTAGAAGAGACGGGTTGACTGGCACCTTCTTCACCCTCAGTCTGCACGTCAGGAGAAGCTTGGCTGGCTGGCGCCTCCTGCATTGCATTGCCTGCAGTGTGTCAGCAACAGGAGTTGACGAACTAGGTGGCGTCTCTTGTGACAACTCACAGTGTGGCGCCACCTGTTACGTAAAAAGCAACAGAAGGCGCCACACAGGGTGGCGCCTCCTATGTTAAAAAATTCTAAGTGCATGAGGAGACACACAGTGTGGCGCCTTCTGTTATTCTGACGTGGTAAAAACAATCCATGCCATATAAATTGTTTTCAAATAATACGTTTTCGGTATATGGTTTTTTTTTCTTTCTATTTTAGTTAAAAAGTCAATTTATTTTAACAAGACCTTTGTACACTTTGACCCATGTTCAAGCTCGATAGCTCATTCCTGAGTTTTAACTTTTAAGTTAGGAATATTGTAACATATGAGCAAAATAGAGTTAAGCCTCCAATGGTCATATTTGGATAGTATTGTCGTCCATAGTGATCTTACCTGATTTGAATAGAATTATCTTCAGTGAACCTGTGATCTAGATAAAAAAAAAAAAAGAGTTAATCTAACCACACCTTTGAGCCAAACACACCTTTGTGATTCTGTTGGGAATTAAATGAACCATAATAATTATATATCAAAATAAATAGTAATAAATAAATGAACCATAATCATTATCAATTAAGGATGTTAAAAAAAAAAAAACCTATTAAGGATTCTTAGTCATTATTGATTGAATCCCTTTCTAAGTTGATTGAAGAAGACGTTTAGACAATTTCACTCTTTTACTCTCGTTACGACGAGTATAACTCAATCCGTTTCACTAATCATGTTCAGTTTGAAATTGATTTTAAGAGGTTTGGATTTTGAAATTAAACTTAATGCATTTTGAGAATGAGTTCAAGTTATGTTTCAAATTGTCTCAACCTGATTTGGTGTCTACTACTACTCAATCACTTTTAATAATTTTTATAAATTATTATTATTATTATTATTATTATTATTTTATTAGTAGTAGTAGTAAAAAAATATCACTAGGAGATTTGCATAAACAGTTTTTTCATTATTTTAAGTTATTACATTATTTTCACAATTTTTAGAAGCATGATGAGGACGTGTAATTTTAAAAGATTAATACCTTCTCTAATCATGACAATAAAATCATCACAAAAAGATATAAGCTCCTGATTTTCGGTGCATATAGAAAAATATTTCCCTTGAATTATACTAGTACCATTGACTATTAACTTAAAGATGAAGATATTTACATGAAAGCATGTAGCATGACAAAAAAAATATTTACTTCTATAAACAGTCGAAGATGTTGTAATTGAAGTAATAAATTAAGGTGACGAATTGACTTTTGTTTTTAAAAAAAGAAACACGTCAACACAAAATTTAGTGAGTGGTAGTATAACAGCATTCAAATGATGCCATATTCCACTCTGCATATCTACTTATCATGTTGTTAATTTCTTGTTCATGGATAACACTCATCAACTTGACATCTGTATAATGCTGGAATCACACAGAAAAAGCAGGCCTGAATTCTATGTCCAATTAGAATCATTTAAGTGTCTCCTTAGTTTAATTTAATGTTCACCTCCACTAAGTTTACGAATGCGACCAATTTCGGATCTTTCTAGAGAATTATGTACTCCAAATCATGTATGGACTAACCACATAAGCCGAAAAGTATATACGATATCGTGGTCTTATTCTAATGTTGTAAATTGGTTACTAATTAATGATCAAATAACAAAATCAAGCTTTATGATACAGAGGCTGTACTTTATAAGGACCTAGGATCTCTAGGCAACTACATAACCGAACAGTATTCGAACATCCTAATACTACTCGGCCTATTATAAATGGTAACGTCAGCATTACAATAATAATCTTGGGATTAGAGTAATTATCACATAATCAAGGATTAACATCGCATTAGTAACAAGGTAAGGCTCATGGATCCCAAATGCCCATTAATATATGTATATAAAGGGTGAGATTCTCGAGGTAAAATAACTGTTCATTCTCATTTATTACTCTTATTTACTATATTGGGGTGATATCTGACTTGAGCGTCGGAGTACCTTTGCAGGTACCCACCTCCCTCGGTGGAAAACGACAAGGACAGACGAACAGAGCTCGACACAGCACGAAGAGGTCATGGTAACTACAAGGAGAACAACGAATATGGAAGGTGGTCAAGGACATGCCCAAGACCACTCGATACATGCAGAGGATGTCCCAGACCATTCAGATGCGATTCGAGAATTGCGTGCAGAGATGGAAGCTATGCGCAAGCGTCACGTCGAAGAGATACAACTCCTTCGACAACAACACGAAGTACTGCAGAAGCAACGACAGGACCCTACTTGGAGACCATCTCATCAAGCAGATGGCTTTCAGGGTGATACGAGAGCTAATCATACCTTTCAAGCACCTACAGGTAGTAGGATACCGCCAAAGGCAAGCTGGCAGGGTGAGACTCCACGAACCTCGGCCTTGATGAACTCGGTAGTTGGGTCGAGGAGACACCCTTTTGTGGACAGGATAATAGAGACTCCCCTCCCTCCATCATGGAAGAATTTAACCTTGGATAGGTATGATGACACCACAGACCCTGACGAGCACTTGGACGTCTATGTTACGCAGGTGAATCTGTATACGAACGATGATGCTATCTTATGCCGTGTGTTTCCCACATCGCTGAAAGGTGCGGCATCAAGTTGGTTTACCAGGCTTCCTCCCTATTCCATTGACTCATTTGAAACGTTAGCAGCACGGTTCGACACTCAGTTTCCAACTAGTCGCCCACATCACTTGACCTCGGTAGCCCTAGTCAGCATCAGACAAGAGAAGAAGGAGCCCCTTAGGACGTTTATGGAAAGATTCAGCAAGATCACTCTCAATATCAGAAACTTAGACCCGATGATGGCTTTGCACCATTTAGTCACAGCCCTAAGACCCGACCCCTTTGTGAACAGTTTATGTAAGAAACCGGCCTCTGACATGGATGAATCGCCGAAGAGCAGCCAAATATATGTAGATGGAAGAGTTAGCTATTTGGGAATCAAGCACGGATAGAACAGTCGAGTGAAAAGAAGGAAGCTGACAAGGAGGGAAAGAAAAGAAGTAGAGAAGCTTATAGTGATCGGGGACCCCCTCGTCCTAGATATACTCAGTACCCTCCGCTGAATGCCAACTGGACCCGCATCCTAGAACAAGCCCTCAATTCCGAGATCATCCAAGTTCCAAAGAAAGGACATACCTTGCCAAATGCAGACAAGAGCAAACATTGCCAGTTCCATCAGAATTATGGTCACACAACTGAGGAGTGCACCACCCTTAGAGACAAGATAGAAGATTTGATAAGGGATGGACAATTAAAGGATTTTATTCACAAAACCCAAAACTCAAGGCATGCCACGCATGAGTATCGAAGAGATTATTATGATCGAGATCAAAGAAGGGAGGATCGGGATAGGAGAGGTCATGATGACAGAAGGGAAGATCATCGAGAAAGAAGACAAGATGATCATAATCAAAGCAATCAACCTGCTCGATGGGTCATCAACATGATTGCCGGGGGGTTTGCAAGAGGGGGAGCTACGACATCCTCCCGTAAAAGACACTTGGGGATGGTCAGATCTGTGAACGTAGTATCTAGTCGAAAGTCCAAAACCATGCCGTCCATTACCTTCACAAATGAAGACTTCAAAGGCCTAGATCCCATCCAGGATGACCCTATGGTTATCATAGTGGAAGTGGCCAATTGCATTGTCATGAAGACACTGGTAGACCAAGGCAGTTCAGCAGACATCCTTTATTGGGAAACTTTCAAGCAACTAGAAATTTCTGAGGTAGAGATAAGGCCGTACAATAATCAATTGATCAGATTCTCAGGTGAAAGGGTAGACACCAGGGAGTATATTGACCTCTACACCAAGTTTGGTACTGGAGATAGAGATTACTGAATATTCTGCGTTCGGTATATAGTGGTCAACGCTAGCACTTCGTATAATATCCTCTTGGGGTGGCCTTCTCTCAACACTCTTAGGGCCATAGTGTCAACACCACACTTGGCAATGAAGTTCCCATCCATCGAAGGAAGAATTTTCACTATTCATGCTGATCAGAAGACTGCCCGGGAATGTCATGCAGTAAGTCTTAAGATGACACCATTGGTGGACAAGGAAGCATCCTTGCAACAAAGGAACCCAGCTATGGTTGCCATGGTTGGGAGTATGGAGTTAGATCCTCGATTGGATGATGACCAGAGGGCAGAACCCAACAAAGATACATGTCAACTTCAGTTAGGAAGAAAGGTTGAACAATGTACAAGGATGGGTACCCGGTTATCGGATGAATGTCGACAACAAATTATGAAGATTCTACAAGAAAATGCAGATCTTTTCGCATGGAAGGCTGCTGACATGCCAGGTATTGATCCAAAATTTCATAGCCACTGATTGTCGATATGTCCGAAAGCGAGGCCTGTCGCCCAGAAAAAGAGGAAGTCTGGGGAGGAAAGGAGAAAGGCTGTAGCGGAAGAAACGACAAAGTTGATAGAAGCAGGATTTATACGAGAAGTTATGTACACTACCTGGCTAGCTAATGTCGTTATGGTGAAAAAAGGCAATGGTAAGTGGCGGATGTGTACAGACTATATCGACCTCAACAAAGTATGCCCAAAGGATGCGTATCCATTACCGAACATCGATCGTTTGGTAGATGGAGCGGTGGGGCCTCAGCTGCTCAGCTTCTTAGATGCCTATTCCAGATACAACCAGATCTGGATGTACCCTCATGATGAAGATAAGACAACATTCATCACCGATTTGGCGAATTTTTGTTACCGGGTGATGCCCTTCGGATTGAAGAATGCTGGTGTGACCTACCAAAGGTTGATGGATAAGGTGTTCAAAAAGGAGATTGGAAGAAACCTGGAGGTATATGTAGATGACATGGTGATCAAGTCAGAAGCGAACACTTCACATGCAGATGATCTGCAAGAAGTTTTTGATGAAATCCGCAAGCATAATATGCGTTTGAACCCGGAGAAGTGCGTGTTCGAAGTTGAAGGGGGCAAGTTCCTAGGCTTTATGCTCACACATAGAGGCATAGAAGCTAATCCGGATAAATGTCAGGCAGTGATTGACATGAGAAGCCCCACCAACCTAAAGGAGGCCCAACGACTATCCGGCAGACTTGCTTCCCTAGCAAGGTTTCTACCTCGGTTGGCCGAGAAGACTAAGCCTATACTTAGGCTACTTAAAAAGGCGAAGACATTTCAATGGGATTAGGATTGTGAATGTTGCTTTCGAGACTTGAAAACTTTCTTACCAGCTCCTTCTATCCTGACTAAACCACGCACAGATCTAGACTTGCTTTTGTACTTGTCAGTTTCTGATGAAGTAATTAGTGCAGTCATAACACAAGAAGTAGAACATACTCAAGTCCCCATATACTATACAAGCCGAGTACTCCATGACTCGGAACTTAGGTACCAGAAGATTGAAAAGCTCGCTCTGGCGCTAGTAAACGCATCAAGAAGGCTTCAACAATACTTTCAGGGGCATCAGGTTGTGGTGCAAACGGATTATCCAATAGCCAAGGTATTGCGGAAACCCGAGTTGGCAGGAAGAATGGTGGCGTGGTCGATAGAATTGTCCGAGTTCGGCATTAAGTATGAACTAAGAGGACCCATAAAGGCTCAATGCTTGGCTGATTTCATAAGTGAACTTCACCCTGCAGTTCAAAGTGAGGAGTCATGCTGGATAGTGCATGTGGATGGTTCATTCAACTGCCTAGGTAGTGGGGCACGAGTTATACTAGAGGGATCGGGAGGATTAGTCCTTGAACAATCCCTCAGATTTGACTTTAAAACCTTACACAACCAAGCTGAGTACGAGACAATCATAGCAGGCCTACTCTTGGCACAAGAGATGGGAGCCAAGAAAGCCCTATGTTGAACTGATTCTAAGTTGGCAGCAGACCACATATCTGGGGCTTCCCAAGTAAAAGAGTCTCATCTCCTTGGGTATTATCACAAAGTCAAGAATTTGATGCAAGAGTTCGATCAGGCAGAAGTTAAGCATATCCTGAGAGATCAAAATTCTAGGGCTGATGAACTTGCTAAGTTAGAAAGCACTAAGAAGCCGGGGCAACATCATATTATTATTCAACACACACACTCATGGATCCAAGTGTGGGAGGAAAGGAATGCATGGAGGTGATAGCAGAACAAGTCGAATGGATGACACCTATCCTGGGTTACCTAAAGGAGGGCACCCTTCCGGAAAACCCGAAGGAAGCACAGAAGTTGAAAGTCCAATCGGCAAGGTATACTATCATTTTGGAGAATTATATAAAAGAGGGTTCTCGACACCCCTCCTCAAGTGTCTTACAAAGGCTAAATCATAGTATATCTTGGAAGAAATTCATAAAGGCATATGTGGAATGCATTCGGGTGGGAGATTGATGGCGACACATGTCTTACGAGCCGGTTATTATTGGCCTACCATCCAGAGTGATTGCCACGAATACGTAAAGAGATGCTCTGACTGTCAACAGCATGGCAACCTTGTACACCAGCCCGCAAATGAGTTACATAACATTGTGTCCCCACGGCCTTTCGTGATGTGGGGGTTGGATATCCTCGGACCTTTCCCACTAGCAAAAGGCCAATGTAAGTTCCTGTTGGTGGTAGTAGACTACTTCACCAAATGGATTGAAGCTGAGCCCCTGGCCACTATCTCGGCCCAGAATGTCCAAAAATTCATATGGAAGAATATCATTACCCGCTTTGGCATCCCTAACGTTGTCATTACTGATAACGGCCGACAGTTCACTGATAGAAAGCTTCAAGAGTTTCTTGAAGGGATGAGTATTCTGCATAGGGTGACGTCAGTAGAGCACCCTCAGTCAAATGGCCAAGCTGAAGCAACCAATAAGGTTATCTTAGGAGAACTTAAGAAGAGGTTGGGGGATGCAAAAGGAAGATGGGCCGAAGAATTACTTGAAGTGTTGTGGGGATACAGATGTGTAACACCCCGTTACATTGTGACATAAACCACACTAATATTTTTATTTATTTTAGTTATCATAAAATTGAGGGTAAAATTTTTCTGCGTTTAAATAAAACATTCATAAAACATATTTAGCATACAGAAAATATTTTATAAAGAACCCATGATCTTCTTTTAAATAATCATCAGTTCACATCACAAATTAAATATAGAGAAATTATGTACTAGCTAATCCCAACCCATACATCAAATAATCCTAGTCAGAGCAGTACACAATTTCTACCCAAAAACAGAAATGAATAAAACTAGCCTTTAAGTCTCGTATCTTCTCGTCAGTCTCCGCAATCTCTGGAAATAACCGTGTCCACAGAAGAGCTCGATCGTTGGGCATGACCGTCATCTTCACGTATCCAATCAACAAGTATATACACAACAAGAAAGAGAAAGGAGTGAGACTTGATTCTAATATATATATATATATATATATATATATATATATATATATATATATATATATATATTACTAACGGTATAACTACCGTTTAGATAATAGCGGGGGAACCTAGTATTCATCTAGTCATAACGTCCCAACTCCTAACAACTCAAACCTCTAGACGCAGTATGGATCCATACTCCCCGATTGGAAGTGATTGGGAGTACATACGCCTCAACCCTATGGCAAAAACCTTCATCTTCCCTAGATGAACTCAAATTATCTCAATTTAGGACATCCATAGTCCTATATAACTCAGGCGTACTCTTGCACCAATCAATGGAATGCTAAGCAGTTGTTGGGGTTGCCAAGCTTGGTCAGATGAAGTCCCTGACACAGGGTGCTCTCGTGGCCTTTAGTTATTTCATCACTCGACACTGTACCCCCTAGACTTCCGTCAGTGAGTCCCTGCCTTTCACTCCTCAGCTTGCCAGGCTGTGTCTTCCACTATAGGCAACATGCCGTTGCATGTTCCTCTTTTAACAGTACTCACACTAGAGTACTCACAAGTCACTTTACTCATCATCATTTGACATAACATCTCTGTCCCTCAGACAGATAAACAATATATAACTAGTATACATCAGCATTCACTATATCACATCTAATATCATTGGTCTCATTCACTGAGCACCAGTATAGAGTAACAATAATAACATTGTCAGAGTACAATCATCATGTCATGTTAACACATCAAAGCATCTTATCACATATTAAGTATATAAATGTAATATCATAAGGTATTTAAACAAGACAGTAACTTTTCTAATCATTAATCTAATAATTAACTAATATTTAACTAATCATTATTTGTATTAAAATCTTATTTAAAACTTATCAAGTTAAATTTATTTGCTTTATCTTTTTCTTTGTCTAGTCCCTTAATTTAAATTGTAAAGAGAAACAACTTTCTAACTTACTATAAGTATTTCTGGTACAAGCATAAATAGATTTTTAATATTTAGAAATTCCTTTCTGGTGTGGAAGATCAGATTATACCGCAATCACAGAGCATACTTAGAATTTCCATAGACTATGTTCAAAAACTTAGTAGTAAGAAAAAATCATTTTTCTGGTGTGGAAGATCAGATGAAACTGCAACCACAGAGCATACTTCGGATCTTACTCTACTAATTTTAAAAACTCAGTTTAATACAAAGAAAATAAATTCTCATCATAATCTTACAACATATATATAATTTTTTCTAAATTTGTTCTATATTCTCATTTCCAGTGAAATCAAAAGTTGAAGAGATAAACTTTTTAAAATTTCTAGAAAACTTTGAACCATCTAGTAGACTTTGTCGATTTTATAAAAATAGTAAACGAACTTATTTTGTTATGAAATTTTTATGGGAGATCTATAAGACATGTATAAACATCATGATATTTTTATTTTTCCAGAAAACAGTCCAGATTTGTCCCAGTAATTTCCAACAGAATGGAAATTTTTCAGAAAGTTCAGAACAGGTGGGTCAACTTGTAACTGGAATATATAATTCATTTTATCGTATTTTGTAGTAAGTCCAAAATCAAAGTTGTAGATTTTTAAGTCTATTTTCATTTAAAACTGGTTTCACACGATTTCGTTAAGTATAACTTGAGATATTCATAAAATAGTGACTGGTGTCCGGGTCAAAACGCTGGAACATAGTTATATATTGCTTTGTTCTGTGTCAGTTTATTTTTGTTTCTTCTTATTATAAGAATAGGAACGTGTACTGGAAAAAACAATAAAAAGGAAAATTATAACAAAAATTGGGCATGGTTTCCTCTAAAAGAGGGACACTTGTAACAGTTCCAATAACAAGAAAATTCACAAATAATGGAAATATAGCAGGAATAGTAAATAAGAATTTAAAGTGATGCAGAAAATAATCAAAAGTAAAACTTATATAATATAAAGTACGAAAGTAAGAAAGAGCAACAAAAGAATCAAGGTCTCACTCCCCCCTTACCTAGGAAATGAGTTCGGATTCATCAAGGAGGAGAGGAAGAGTAAACAAGATTGCTTCTTGATGGTGAAAGAAGGTAGTTTTGGGGGTGTAATAAGAAAAATTGAAGAAGAAGAAAACAAAAGCGGAAGAGACAGAGAACGTAGGTGCAGAATAGTGAAGGAACCGACTTCCTTTTTATAGACGTCAGTGAGTGAGGATTTTTTTTTTAACAGTGAGTTGAGTGGGTAGCTGAAGTGGGTGAAAGTCACGTGGAGAGGGTAGCTCCAACTACGTGATAGATTTTCTGCATAAATTTTTACGTTTTCTTATACTGCTGGTATAAATTTATACGCTTAAATTTTTAACTTTTTGATCAAACAATTTTATTTTTAATTGAAACTTTTTAGTAAACTTAATTTATGTCCATTATTAATTTTCATAACTAAAAATTAAATTTTTATAATTATTTTCAAATAATTCACAGTAATTTTGATTTAGATCTATAAATTTTCAAACTTTACTAGAAATTATATTTTTATATGTGTGACTTAAAAATGAACTGACTTTATCAGTTTCATCAAGTTTTGATATTAATCCTATACTAACTGACTTATCAACAATACACTTTAAGCATTTTACGATACTATTCACATCTTTCCGTGATTGAAGTACTGTTCATAGGCACTGTTCACTCAATGAATTACTTTTTGTACCTATGTTTTTACTGTTTATATCATTTTTGTTGATTTTGCATCAGTGTTTCAATTGAATAAAGATTCAACTGCTTGGGTATTCACACCTATAAAACATATATAAAACATGATTTCAAGTTCAAATAATTATTTCGTAATTATTTGAGACTTTTCCTCATATATACCATAAATACAAACAATTATATACTCAATCGTTGTTTTAATAGTTTTCCGGACTTTGGTCCGAAATAATTATTAAAAATTCACGATTAAGTAGAACAAGAAATCTTGATCATAATAATATGAATCAATATTTCAATATTCTATCTTGATTTCTCAATATTAAATTATTAATAAAAAGAAAATAGACAAAATAAAAATGAGGATGTTACAAGATGCACTCCTCAATCGGCAACTAAAGAAACTCTGTTTCGTTTAACATATGAAGTGGATGCTATGCTTCCGATAGAGGTAGGAGAGCCTTCACTATGAAGGACCCTCTATACTGAGCAGGAGAATGATGCCTCATTAAGAAGAGAACTGGACTTCATTGAAGAAACCAGAGACATGGCGAATGTAAAGATTGAAGCTAGCAAACAAAGAGCCTCTAGAAGGTACAATTCAAGGTTGAAACCAAGAGACTTCAGACCGGGAGACTTGGTATGGAGAGTTCAGAGTGAAGCACGCAAGGATTCTAAGGAGGGGAAGTTATCAGCTAATTGGGCTGGACCATTCCGTATCACACAGTGTTTGAACAACGGAGCTTACAAGTTGGAGTATTTGTCAGGGGAGGAGGTTCCTAAGACTTGGAACATCACCCACTTGAAGTTTTATTATAGTTAAGCAGTAATCATGCAAATGGTGTACTCTTTTTCCTACCTCGGTCTTTTCTCCCTATAAGAACGTGAAAGGGTTTTGGCTGAGGAGGTTTTAACGAGGCACACTTGAAAAGCTAATAAAATTCCTCTTTACGCAAGTAATCATGCTATATTCACTGCTCATTTTCTGCTACTGATAACTGTGAAGTGCCCTGTCGAGGTACCACACCACGACAGTGTAAGCACAACCATTATAGTCCCTGCCAAGGTGCCACCTCTCAGCAGTATGTACCACCTTGGCAGTATGAGCACAACTATTAAGTTGAACACGATAGTCAAACACAATGAAATTATATGATGAAAGAAGCATTCATTAATAAAAGGCTAGCAATGACCGACAAGTACATTAACGAAAGTAACATAAGGGGCACTATCGGCCCATGATTACATAAATAAATAAATAAATTTTAAGCCCCATCCCCATCCTCCATGGTGTGCTCATCTTCTTCCTCTTGATAGACCTCGTTGGTCTCCTCGGAAACATCAGCAGTTGCACAATAGCAGTAGGACTAGAAGGCAATCTACTTTGGGTACTGGCAGAAGGAGCAGGTGTAGGGGCAGGAGCAAGTACAGGGGTAGGCGCAGGCGCAGGGGCAGGTGCAGGTGCAGCCACGTCAAAAGCCCCATGCGAAATTTCAGTCAATGGCCGAAGAGCACCCTGCCACAAATCTTTATCAACATTGAACTGAGTAGTGTCAGTAAGTCCAAAAAACTTGGCTTGACGAATACCCTTATCAAAACCTGTTCGGTGCTCTCTAAAAATAGCAGGCTTGGCAAGATCAACAAGCTTGTTTGCCTTCTCCTTTGCTACCTTCTCGGCATCAAGAGAAATCTTAGTATCGGCTAGTGCCTTAGTCAATTTCTCAACCTCTAGTTGTAAAACAGCAGCCGAAGACTCGGCCTTCTTTGCCTTCGAAATAAAAGCAGCCTCCTTACCCTCCAACTCCTTCACCCTATCCTTTAAGGTACCCACTTCGGTAGTCAACTCATAGTTTGCCTCGAAAGTAGTCTTAAGGGCCTCAGTAGAATCAATAACCTCTTTCTTCATCTTCTCCAACTCCTCCACTTGGGAAGGAACCTTGGACTGTTCAACAAGCCAATGTTGAATGATTGCCCAGGACTTAGCCTGCATCTCGACAACATCCTCCAAACCTTTGGCAAGACCAGCAGCAACAATTACTTCCTTTTTAGCAGAAGAGGTGATAACATTCAACGCTGTAACAGGATTGAATCTTCGGCTGAAGATATCCCTCCCAAAACTCTGAGAAGAACCAACTATGTTGGTAGGAGGGGTACCAAACTAGCATCCAGAGTAGACTGCCTTAGACGTTGAGTACGAGGTAGGTCTTGGTCGGCATGGGCTGGTCCATTGTGCCGCTTCCTAGACTTATCTTTGCTCTTGTTCTTGTTCTACTTCTTTTTCTTAGGATTAGGAGGAGGAGGAACACGTTCAGGTATGGGACAGGTATCGGCATTCCCAGCAGCCACCTCGGCTTCATGTTCCATAAGTTGTGCGGACCGTATACTCTAGTAGTCAAAGGGGTCGTCCAACATAGTCATGAAAATTCCTGCACAACTTAAAAACAACAAGTTAGTGGCAAAGAGATGTTAGTAAGAAAATGGTAGAAAAAAGATCGGATACTAACCAACCAAATCCACATCAGGGTGAGGAGCTATATACAAGGGAACAAAATATTTACTAGGAAGAGATTTGGGGAGCTGATCCAAAATCCATAAGTTTTTCTGCTCCCTTTCAGTCAGCATGGAGAGTGGGTACTCATCATACCTCGTAGGCTTCCTCGTCCAGTAAAGAGGAAACCTCGTCCTATTATCATAAAAAAACATATACTTCTTGCCATCCTCGGTGGCCGACACATTGAAAAAGTCAATTTGAAGTTGTTCTTGTAAGAGGTACTGAAAGCAGTAAACAAAGGATAGTCCGTCCTACTTACAAGAGATAGCCATCCTACCCCGTCCCTAGGACGAGTCTTGTAATGATGAAGGAACACTCCAGGTGTCGACCGAATACATAGTTATATGAAATAGACATATAATACACTAAAATCGGACATATGAGTCAAAAGTTATGCCCCTTTCAAAGTTATCCCATGCAACAATAACCTATATACCTTCCTCGACCCCTCCTAGGAGACCAAATGCCGAAACCACATCTCGACACCTATTAGGAGAGACAAAGTGCCAAAATCACACCTCGGCACCTACTAGGAAGATGAGTACCGAGACCCCTCAGGCATCCCTTAGGTATTCCAGTGCCAAAGAACACCCCTTGGCAGCCTTATATTATAAACCCTCTTCACCTCTTCTACGAATGCTTTGAGGCATGGGGGGCATGTGTACTCTATAAGGACCTAGGACCCCTAGGCAACTACATAACAGAACAGTATTCAGACATCCTAATACTACTCGGCCTATTATAAATGGTAACGTCAGCATTACAATAATAATCTTGGGATTAGAGTAATTATCACATAATCAAGGATTAACATCGCATTAGTAACAAGGTAAGACTCATGGATCCCAAAGGCCCATTAATATATGTATATAAAGGGTGAGATTCTCGAGGTAAAACAACTGTTCATTCTCATTTATTACTCTTATTTACTATATTGGGGTGATATCTGACTTGAGCGTCGGAGTACCTTTGCAAGTATCCACCCCCTCGGTGGAAAACGACAAGGACAGACGAATAGAGCTCGGCACAGCAAGAAGAGATTACCACTGTACCCTCGGACAGGTACAGAGGTAAACTTTTACCTGGATCAACTATGCTCACCAAATTAAGCGATTAATAAAGTGAAATTGAGATGTTTTCCTTTTCCTTTGAGGTGGGGACTTTCTGTTACTTTGCCGCAACATTCCTTTCTAGCTAGAATGGGAGTGGGTAACTATAAAGTATTGAGAGGTTCATATCATAAAAAAAATTGTATTGGGAGGTTCAAGTTAGAGTGGACTAAGGTTTTTTTTTATTCGTAGAAATTGAAAATAGGTACTGAGGGTTACAACAACTTACGCACCTTGCTCAACCAACTGAATTAAACCCCCTCGATAGAGTGGACTAAGGTCTTTGTCCAAGACTTCTTTTATATGAGAACTTAAAAAAAATTAATTATATATGTATATACACATATTTGCAAGAATTGTTTCGTTAAAAGAAATAATACTAATTAAGAATATTTTTATAAGGGGATGAATCAAATTATACATGTGAAATTAAAAAGCTATTACACTATGATTAATTTTATATAAAATGTGAATTTTATCAACCTAATTATTAAATTATAATTATACATTACTTTGATTATTTTGATTGTTTCTATCAAATTTTATAAAAATTGAGTAACGATAAGAAAGTAATTAAATAATTATATTTTTTAATACTTTAAAAGTATATATTATGTATATTAATGTTTTCTTTGTACAATGACGTTTATGGTATATATAGACATTAGAGTTTGGTTGGATTACCCGACATAGGCTCAAGGTCTCTCATGGATAATTTTATTGTTTTGGAATAGAATAGCTTTACTTCTTACTAAATATGATTCATTATTTATGTGTGTGGATTAATTTTTCTATCAACGATGTTGACTTCAGTCAATATTTTGTTTTGGATAATTTTATTATATGAAGTAAAAAACTAATCATTTATTCACTTTCTCTTCCACACTTTTATCCCATTTTTCTTTCTATCTCTCTCTTTTCATTTTATTATATCATTTATCATATTTATTACTTTTTCTTTCTATCTTTTTTCTCTTCTCTTTATCTCTCTCTTCTTTCTATCTCAATTTACCCCAAAATGGAGTGGACGAATTTCATATTCTTACATGGATTGAACTCAAGGTTGGTGCCCAACAGATTCCACGAAATGTACTTTATGTACGAGTCGTAACCTAAGTTTTAAAAATATCGTCGGTCTTCTCCTTTCTAATTTGTAATATTAATCAAATCCAACAAGTTTTGTTTTAATCTTTTAAATCATAATCAATCAACAGCAGATATGTGGCCTAGTTGATAAATTGAATTTTGAGTGAGCAAATTTACTTGTAATACAATTCGGATACCATCAACATTTGAGTGACATGGGCGTAAAATTCACACAATAAACTACGTGCAATATAACTTTCCGCTTATATTATATCAACCTTGATTTTTTACGAGAAGCATATATGAACTGTTAAATAACAACAGCTGTATTTAACAAAACTGAACCAAATCAAATGGCAAGCAAACATTCCTACAAATGCCAAAATTGAAACAAACATTTTCTACTTTTTTTTTTATCTATTTTTTTCCCTAACTTGGCGGGGCACATGCCAAGGCACATCTAACACCTTTAAAGTTTAAATCTCCATAGCATCCTAAGGGCTTTTTATTTTATTTTATCAATTCACGTTGCGTTGTGACTTATTTATTTTCCCGAAATGGAATTGAACAGCCTAAAGTGGACCGACATGGTTCCAGCCTAATCGTAAATCGTGTTGGCTAGTGGGACACCAAGCCCAACATTTGGTACTTATTTAGTACAATACGAGTGACAATTTTTCATCTGAATTATTAACAATAGCTTCTGGGATTTTCACTTTGTATTAAGAGCGTAAAGATCGCCTTATAAAAACATCTCAATGATTTCTTCCTATTCTCCACTTTTAAAGTTTGATTTGTCTACTTCGACTTTCTCTTATTGGAAAACCTGGGCCTCCTCTTTTCTAAAGTCAAGGAGCGCATCAATTGATCAAATTGTATAATAAAAGACCAAGTTGCTTCCTAAAGTCATTTCCCTCCACCCATTCATGTTATGAGATTTATTCTATAATTCTATACCTTAACCTTACTAAATGGACATTAATTACTTTCAACTAAATATAACTAAGTTCACAGTAAACTCACCTTAACATTTTTTTTCCGACACTCATTTTTTACACAAATATATATTATCACTTCAAATTGAGGCCATCTATTTGATTAACACGTGACAAATCTGTGTTTATGAATTTAATTAATCTTAATAATATTATTCAATTACATGTTACGTGAAAATTAAGGCTAAATTAGTCTCTTATCTTTATTTTATGTTACAATTTGATCCTTTATTTTTTTAAGTTACAAAATGGTCCCTTATCTTTATTTTAAATTACAATTTGATCCTTTATTTTTAAAAGTTGCAAAATGATTCCTTAAGTAATTTTTTTTATAACATATTTATCCTTGAAGTAATGTATTTTTTAATTTTTTTTGGGATAAACGTGCTATAAAAAATTATTTAAGAGACCATTTTGTAACTTTTAAGAAATAAAAAACCAAATTATAACTTAAAATAAAGATAAATGACCATTTTATAACTTTTAAAAAATAAAAGATTAAATTACAACCTAAAATAAAGATAAAAGATCATAGGAATAATTTAGCCGAAAATTAACTGAGATCACGGATCTTATAATAATTTCTCAACAAACTGGCCGGGGAAAGAACTAACTATATTTGCTAAACAGAAACTGATACGAATCCAAAATAGTAAATTTGTTTCGTCAAACACTCCCATGGCTAAACAATAATGAATATTTATTAAGAAGTCGGTGTTGCGGGTACGAATAAAAGTAGTCCCGATCGAAAGTAACATTGAAAGATTGATCTATTCCCTCTTGTAATAGGTGACGTCACCATGCATCAAGAATTGCCCATAGCAAATTAATGATGAATGAGCATGCGTGCACCACAAGAACGGTGGAATGCAAACTTGCTTATTATTAAAATACACCTCATAGAATGTGAATAGTGAGAAAACCACATATAAATACTGCTAGTACCCGCATAGGTCTCCGTAAGTCCATCAAGTGAAGAATTAAAGTTATTACAATAATAATATTCCCTAGCTAGCTACAAGCAGAAAAAAATGGTTCAGCAAGAAATCCGAAGGGGTCCCTGGACAGAACAGGAGGACTACAAATTGGTGTATTTTGTTAACATGTTTGGAGATCGTAGATGGGACTTTATAGCAAAGGTTTCAGGTTTGAAGGTGGAGGGAGACTGTTAATAGGTATGAATATTTGGACATGCTAAGTTATACATGAAGCACCCTTTAACCACCTCACTTTGTTGTAGGTTTGAATAGAACAGGTAAGAGTTGCAGGTTACGGTGGGTTAATTACCTCCACCCCGATCTCAAACGAGGGAAGCTCACACCCCAAGAAGAACACCTTGTCATGGACCTTCATTCCAAATGGGGAAATAGGTTTGAGAACCATGCAGAAATTAATAAACTATAAGCTACCTGATGATCATGACTCAAAATTTTAATTCATTTCTTCTACCCAATACAACAATTCTTATGTCTTCTAATTTTTATTAATTGATTCTTCACCTTATTTTTTTAATTGGTTACATTGAATGTTTTGTTCCTTAATTATTTTGAGATCCCTTTGCAGATGGTCAAGAATTGCTCGCAAGCTACCAGGGCGCACTGACAATGAGATTAAGAATTATTGGAGGACTCACATGAGAAAGAAGAAGGCTCAAGAGAAAAAACGTGCAGCATCTGCATCATCACCTGTTTCTTCTAGTTGTCAATCTTCACTGTCCTCAAACAACCATGTTGTGGATTCACATGCTTCCAAAGAGGTTGGAGAAGAGAGCTTTTATGACACAGGTGGATATGATGACATGATGGGCTTAAACTTAATTGATGGTGAAAAGGGGTACTCTATGGATGATATATGGAAAGATATTGTTGTGCCAGAAGAGAACAACATTTATAATGATAATAATAATCTGCAACCTGTGTATGAAGGGCACAGTGAAGAGGGATGCAACTTCTCTTGTCCACCACCAATGATGATGCCTTCTCCATCATGGGATCAGTACAATGTTTCTTCTCACCCCCTATGGGTGATGGATGAAGAAGAAAGTAACAAGATGCTATTCCCTACACTAAGTGACCAATATTTTTCCTGCTATGAACAAGGCAACGCATTTCTAACTGGTTAATTAGGAGATTCTTTTTTTTTTAAATCAATTATCAATATTTTGTTCTTATGCATGTGTGTGTCATCTGTCACAATAAGAAGGCTTAACCTGTACAGCATAGTATCTTTGAGCTTTCGGCATGGTCCTCCATATAGTGTGACACAGCTGTAATCGATCTCAAGTGTAACTCTAGTCTATGTCAATGTTTGTGGTTTTACTTTAAAGAAACATCCAATAGGGAATTGGTGTGGTATGTTCTGAATGTAAAATATATATATATCAAGCACTTATTTAAAATTAAGATTTAATCTGATTTGGATACCTATCAATTATAGCACTTTCATTTTATTTGTATTAAATTAATATCAGCCACTAGCTACTAATGCGTGAATAATCTATATACACCTTTCCAATCAGAACGGTATAAGATGCACGACACACAGATAGAGCACAAGTCAACTTTGCGCATTAATAAACTTATGGTTCTAGTTTATCTTGAGAAAATAATTTTGCACCTTAATTTTCGGTTGTATTTTCCAGTTTACCTGATTATACAAGTGTTATTGGAGCTTGCTGATTTTGTTTGATGAGAGTGGTTTATAAATTGTAATAATATCCTATGTTAACGCAACAATGGAAGAAATTACGGCACACTTGATTGTCAAGATGTTATGCGTTAAATTTATTTCGAATTTTATAATTATTATTGAGGTAAAAGTTAAAGATATATATATTTTTTTAATTCGTTCAAATTGTTAGGAATTCAAAGTGTATGTTTTGTTTCTATTTTTCCTAAGAGAAATTGTTAGGCACTAAAATTAAGTGTGCCAATTAACTTTAGGCCACATGGTTAAAAGGAGCTGAATTTTATTGGGCTGGGTGTACTCCAAATTGTTTTGGAGGAATTAATTGTGCAGAAGCTAGAAATCAAAACGTGAGAAAATAGTTTGGAGCAATTTTCAGGGTCAATTGACTAACTGTTCATGATATGTTATGCACCCAGAATTGTCGCGAACGTAGGTAAATAATGATAGGATAGCGAGTTATTGCTTGTACCTCAAATAGAAAGTATAATAGGAGAATTACATATGTAAAATAGGTCTTCAATTAATACAAAATCTATCTTTCCATCCATTTATTTTTCTCTTTACAAATTTATTTACAATTCAGTCATTTACAATGTTTGTTATCAGTAGTTTACAATCTTTTGTTTACATTTCAGTCATTTACAGGAATAAAAACCATTTGTATATAGAATTGTCTAATGGGAGTCACTGAATTGGTCATTAGTCGTTTCATGTGACTGCTCCATCTGTATTCATAACCAACAGATATAATGATTTTAACATCACGATATAATCTGTACCAAACACACTAATTCTTTCTAATTATAAAAGCCATTAGGCCAACAGTGATCACATAAGCTTTATATGGCAACTTTATTTTTTTAACATCACGTATCTCACGTTCCTTACATGTCTTTTTTCTTTTTGCATTACATTACTCTTCGGGTTCGGGTATAACGACAATGCGAATGAAAAAAATATAGTCAGTAATACATGAATGTTCAAATTCAAAAAAGGAAATAATATTAAATTTGTTAAAATAATTAATAAAATCAAATTTACGTGAGTTCATCCACTTAAATTTAAAATTAAATAAAAATAACTAAATTTTATATAAAAATATTTAAGTTAAATTTACTATAAATTAATAATATAAAAGAAATGTATTGGAGAAACATTTTTTCATAAAACAACACGTGGCAAAACTTTTTAAAAAAACAGAGTCTAAATATTTATATTATAAATTATAGATTATAGATTTGAAGTTTAGTTATATTATTTATTTAGAACCAAGATGTAAAGTTTTTTTTTCCATCTAGTCCCGACTTAAATAGTCTACTTTGATTAAACAGGAAAATTAGATTAATGAAGATGCACGCTAAGCTGAACTGGACAGCACTTATCACGATATTTTGTTAAAATTGACCTAACAGTAATATTTTTTAAATTATCTTTGCAAATAGGAGCACTTACGTATCATGCAATGATAAAATATTACTAGTAACAATCAAACCTATAAATTAATTATAAGAGTGCTTCAATTCTTTATAATGAAATTCGATTCACTTGAGATAAGACTGTTAACTTTGATTGAACTTTGAATTGTGTTGTTTGAAGTTTGCTTCACCGTCTAGATACAATTCATAGACACATGTATTTCAAATTTTTCACATTAAATTCATATGAAAGACGGAAAAGTTAATTATTTTAGCTTCAGTATGATCAACGTTTTTTTTTTTTTTTTGAAGACAAAGACGAAAGATATATTAATAAGCATGATAAACACAAGGTGTGTGCAAACATGCAAAACAAGGGGAAAAACATGGGTGAAAATCCAAGATAGTCTGGGTACAACATATAAACCAAAGAAAAGCTGCTAACTAGTTAAAGGTTCAAGGCACTTATTGCCAAAGCTAAGGTGCTGTACACATTCATCACGTGTTATAGCCTTCAAAAAACCATATATCATGGGCAGATGAGTCAATACTTTTATGCCACAATATCACATGGAGCCTCCAGAGTTCCTTCTGGGTCTGTCATACAAGCCTTAGTACCACAAGTGATTACAATATGCTTAAGTATACTCCATCCCACCCATAGCAGCCCACCATACAACGGAAAAATCAACTAAGTTTCTACTTCATAGTCCTAGTGAACAGTGTCACTACATCCAAAACAATTGGCTTGAAACTCTATACAGAAATGAGTTTCCTGTAGCGTTCCATCATAACCATGATCATCTTAATGATTTCAAACAGAGAACATGTTCTTTTTTCCATTCATAGAAGGAGAACATTCCACTGTTGTTTTTAGCTTTTATCCAGCACCAAGATCTATGTACCACTTCATCAAATACTTCAGTCACTAATAAATTCTTTCCTCTAAAGATGATTGCATTCCTATGTAGCCATAGTGACCATATGCCTGCTAACCAAACAACCATCCAAAGATTCTTGAGATTGGTCCTCCCTTTGATGCTACCGAAGTGCTGCCAAAAGTGAGAGTGTGACCTGTTGGGCAAAGTTGCATGTAATCCCACCCAGGCATAGCAAGACTGCCAAAAAGCATATGCAAAACGGCAGGAAAAAAAGTGTGTTCTACATTCTTTAGTGCCTGGCCACAAAAGGGACATGATAAGTCTTCCCCATTTGTGAGAATACCTCTCCTCTGCAGACTTTCTTTCATCGAAAGTCTGTTCAACAAGAGTCTCCATCCAAACACACTCACCTTTGAAGGCACCTTTATTCTCCACAATGCCTTGAATAAGTCTGATTGTGTATTAAGCTCCCATCCTTGTACTAATGCATATGCATTCCTCACCGTATAGCCCTCATCAGATAAGTTCCTCCAAGTCCATCAGTCCTCCCTATCCTTTAATATATCACCTGTTCTAGTATGTTCCAAAAAATCCTCCATCATTCCTGTTTCCCATTCCATGTAAGGTCGTCTCCATAGAAAATTCCATTCCCAATTATCCCCACACCAAGCCCCTATTTCTTTTACTTTGCACTGTTTTTGGTTGGAAATAGAAAACAGCCTTGGGAACCTTTCCTTTAGGCAATGATCACCTAGCCAGACATCCTTCCAGAACAGAACAGATGCTCCATCGCCCACCCGTAAATTGATATTATTTTCAAACCATCCCCCCATCAGTTTAACAACATCTTTCCACCATCGTGAGCCCCTGCTGCATTGCCTAGGTGTCAACTTCCCTTCAACCGCCCCATACTTGGCCTTCAGCACTTTTGCCCACATCGCATCTTTCTCCTTTAGTATCCTCCAATGCCACTTCCCTACTAGAGCTTTATTAAAGGCTACAATATCCTTAATACCCAACCTGCCTTCTTCTTTCGGTTTACACACAGTAGTCTAGTTTACCTACACCACTTTTTTAACATCCTCCATCCCACTCCAGAGGAAGTTACGCTATATGGATCTTATTTTGTTGGCCACCGCTGTTGGCATCTTGAAAAAAGATAGGAAAAACAATGGTAC
This sequence comes from Pueraria montana var. lobata, assembly GCA_026413185.1. Classification (NCBI taxonomy): domain Eukaryota; kingdom Viridiplantae; phylum Streptophyta; class Magnoliopsida; order Fabales; family Fabaceae; genus Pueraria; species Pueraria montana. The sequence continues at coordinate 11,602,684 of CM048654.1, forward strand.
ATCAAATAGTGTGGAATTAATTAAATAGACTCTACCTCCGAGAGACAAATTTTTTTGCCGCCAATTAGACATTTTCCTCTTGAGCTTTTGTATAACTGGATCCCACGTGCTCAACCTTTGTGGGTTTGCGCCTATTGGTAGACCCAGATAATTGAATGGTACGCTCATAACCTTGCAATTCAGCAACCGTGCAAACCTTGACACCGTTTTTCCAGACACCGCCACCCCCCAAACTACTCTTGTGGAAATTCATTCTTAAGCCCGATGCTACCTCATAGCATCGCAAAGCACTCTTCAAGGTCAGGATACACTCCAAAGATGGTTCGGTGATGATTAGCGTATCATCCGCGAATTGCTGCAGTAGCACTTGGACATCCCCATCTCCCAACTTGACACCCCTCAACAAGTTCCGCCTCATTGCTTCCCTAATAAGGCCACCCAAACCCTCTGCCACTATTAAAAATAGAAAGGGGGCCATTGGGTCACCCTGTCACAGGCCTTTGTTTACGATGAACTTTTGAGTAGGACTGCCATTGACCAAAACAGAAATGGTGGAGGATGTGAGACACCCTTTCACCCAAGAGATCCATTTATTGCAGAACCCCATTTTTGACAGCATATAGAAGATAAATTCCTAGCTTACGACATCGTAAGCCTTCTCGAAGTCAGCTTTAAAAACCAGGCTCGATATCTTCTTGACTTTGGCCTCATGGATCATCTCATTCGTGATGACTACGCTGTCTAACATGTTGCGCCCACCTATGAATGCCGATTGTGTCTCCTCCACCACCTTAGGAATCACCATCCGAAGTCTTGAAGCAAGGACTTTGGCTATAATTTTGTAGAGGCAGCCAATCAATGATATTGGCCTAAAATCACCGAGTTCTAGGGGATTCTCCTTCTTAGGAATAAATGCCAGAAAAGACGCATTAGACCCCTTTGGCAGCGAACCATGCGTATGAAACTCAGCAAGCGCTCTCAAGATGTCTGATTTGAGCAGCAACCAGAAGTGTTTGATAAACTTGAAGTTATAGCCGTCTGGGCCAGGACTCTTGTTGTCATCGCAAGCCCAAATAGCTTTCTTAACCTCTTCCTCCGTAAATGTCGCAGTTAGCCAAATGTTATCTTGATAGTCTAAGCATCTCGTCATAACCCCATCAATTTTAACATGTAGCTCCTCCTGTTGACTAAAACGTTCCTGGAAATATCGTTTAACCCCATCTTTCACCATTGTTGGGTCATCCACCCATATGTCATTAACAGTCTGCTCCTTTATAGAGTTTGATCTTCTTTTCCAATTCACCACAGAGTGATAGAATCTGGTATTGAATCTCCCTCTTTTAACCAAGTAATCCTTGCCTTTTGTGCTAGTACAGACTCCCTTCTATTTGTCCATGTCCAGAATTCCCTCATGAGGGCTCCTTTATCCTTGACATCATCATCCGATAACCCTTCTGTCTCAACTTTTAAATCGAAATATGCTAGCTTATCTCGTAATTCATTACATTTGACATCTGGGTCACCATAATTTTGACTGCTCCAGGACCTGATCTCAGTTTTCAGTAGCTTCATCTTCTCCTTGAAGACATACACGCCCCACCCATTTATTTGGAAACTGTTATATTTTTGTCGAACAAATTGATCAAATCCTTTTACTGATAGCCACCCATTGACTGTGCAGAACGGCTTCGACCCTTAGTCCAATCTAGTGTCCCTCAAGATAATGGGGGCAATGATCAGAGATGTCCTGGTTCAAGATGAACTGAGCACATCCAGGTTGAGAGTTGATCCATTCTTAACATAGAAGGATTTTGTCTAATCTACTGCAAGCTGCTCCGCCACTCCTAAACCCTGTGAATCGCCTCCCCACAATTAGTACATCCTGGAGTCCCATTGAGTCAATAAAATTATTAAAATCCTCCATTTCTCTAGCATTTGTTAACATCTGTCCATGCTCTCCTTTCCTCTCTTCCCTGCACCTTACTGCATTGTAGTCCCCAGCTAAACACCATTTACCATCATTGATACGCTGCCTATGTTGTATTAGCGCCATCCATAAATTATGTTTCCCTTCCAGAGAGCACGGTGCATATATGTTAACTATGACTCTAAAATGTTGTTCATCCTTCCATTTACCTCGAACACCTAAGTATCCCTCCCCTGAGAACGTTTCCACTATATCCCATTCTTCACTTTTCCACAGACACAGTGATCCCCCTGCCATGTTGATAGCTGGGGCATCTCTCCAAGCCACCCTTGAATCCCTCCACAATCTCGAGCATATGATCCTGTCCATCAATTGGATCTTTGTTTCCTGCAAGCAAACAAAGTCCACACCTTCATCTACAACGAGTTTCTTTACCTTCCTCTGCTTACCCAACCCTCCTAGACCCCTTATGTTAAATGATAATACCTTCATGGACAGACCTCTTTAGCCACTACACAAGACCTTCCTGCTGACTTCGGATGAAGCCTCTTATCCCTTTCCTCAATCTTTGCAAATTTCTTAATTACAATATCATCAGCTCCTTTGAAGTTTTCCCCCATAACCTTACCCATATCCCATAACATTGTAGCTTCTTGTAGGCCATCTTTAAGCCATTGTACATTATCACTACTCGACAGTTTATCCATAGTATAAAGACTTTGGGATGCCACAGAGCAAGAACGTCTTGTAGTATACTTCTTCACTTCCTTCGAACGATTTGGTTTGCTGACGTTTTTGCTTTTGGGTTCTTTGGCCACAGTGCTTTTGAGTTTTTCCATGAAGGATGATCACCCATTCGGGTCAAACTGGACCTCCACATCCTTTAATCCATCCACTCCAAACCCAGCAGCAATATCTACCAACCTACGAGTATATTCTGATTCATTATTTATTACCTTCTCAAAGATTAAGCCATCTACTTCCTCTGCCGCACCCTTTGGATACCCTGCCCTCCCAGTTACTGCGTACAAGTGAGTATCATACACTGGTGTAGATGCCTCCCCAGACATTGCAGTTATGCTCACGCTTTCATCCCCATAAGTCTGATACTCCCTGTTCCTTCCCATTTTCATCCTTTGAAGGAAAAAACCCAGGGGGACCTTCCAATGACTCCACCAAGCTGTTTCTACCTTTGACAACCAATTTGCGGCTTACGTCATTTTTTGTGGCGATATTGTTGACCTCGCTGCCTCCAAACATAGGCTTTTGTTGCCACCCTTTTGCTAGCTTGGCCTATTATCAGTGGGTGTCTTGGTGGCTCTGAGTGACCATTCAAACCCAGGAGGCCCACATGACGTACTTGTAACGGAAAGCCTCAAATCATCCATTCCATCGCCTTGCTCCCCACCTACAGTCTCATTATCACATAACATTTCCCCCAGCCCATCATCGACTAACTGGGCTAAGTTTAAGGCCCAATTTAAGGCTGTCAAATCAAACCCACTATGTTCACCAACTTGTGTATGTTTGGCCTGATGACCATTGCTCTCCTGTCCATATCCTTCACGCCCCCATGTAGCTTTTTGTCTTCCAGTAAAGCAACATCAAGCTTCTCCTGACCACTTTCTTTGAATTCGACCAAATTGGTCGAGGGTTGTGGCACTACTGCAACCTTATTGCTGACATTCTCTCCGTCAACGTTTCCATAGTTGTTATAATCCTCGAACTCCTTTTGTCCCCTCATAGCCCCAATTTGACTACACTTCCCTTTTTCGCTACTCCATTGCTGCCACTCTCTCACCTCATTAACTTCATATCGGATAGGTCCTTTTCCATTGTTGTCAGAATCTCCCATAATTTGAAAATTTTGCTCTGTACCTCTGAACCCACTCGCCGGCGTTAACGAGGCAACATCATCGTCGTCATCGTCCTCCACCCCCTAGCACTTCGATTGAATATCGTCTTCTGACAGGAGGATGTTCCTATCTTCTCCTTCCACCGAGTCTGCCTCTGATTCTTCATCTTCCATGACCTCGTTTCGTTCCTGGAAGCAGCACCTATCGCCAACCTTGGTACCTATCTCTTCTGTCAGCCTTATTGAGCATATTATCCCATTGATGTGAATCCTTTGGTACATGAACAAAGGAGTGAAGGATGATGTTTTGACCAAGATTCTAGCGAACTCTAACTGCTGCATCGTCATTGTTTCTTCCGCTACCGACACCAGATTCCCGGCCATTGCCACTAACTTCGCAAAACATTCTTCGGACCACATGTTTAACGGTACCCCCCTGCACCTAACCCATACGAGTCTATTCCTTGAAATTGCACTCGGTTCCCAACGCTGAATAGACTCGAACAGATCATTCCACCTTTCTACTCCTCCATTGATAACATCTTCTAGGTTGTAATCCTCAAGACCTGAGAGTAAGACCTGGTTGTCTCCCATATATCTCACATGGACCGTGCTCAACCCTTCCAAAATGAACATTTCCTGAAGTTCCGAGATCGTCGCTGGTTCACGCATCCTTCCAATCCAACACTTGCTTAACCAATCTACATTCGTTTATGCAACTTGCATGTCAGGGCCTTCCCACAACTTCGTGCCATTTGTCGTTTGTAATCCACCCTCCCTCCTAACTTTCCGGTTGCCTTTGTTGAGTGTTACTGCTTGCGCATAGGAGATACCCGGTCTCCTTCTCCCATAATTCCGTGCGTTCCCCGAGACAAACTGTTGCACCCCTCCCGTTGTCCTACTCTGACCTCCACCACCTGAGAAGCTCCTTAGTTGGGCACATGTTTTGCTGAACTTAGGTAGGTTAACGTGTAGTTTAACACTACCTATGTATATCTGGTCCAGTTGATGTTCTAGCAATTTTGGATTATCTACTCCTATGAGCTTGACAAAACCATACTTCCACGGTTCCACCCTTGCCGATTTCTTCTTTTCACTATGAAGATGTCCCTAACTGAACCCCATCTTGTGAATATCTTCCAAAATTCCTCCTCCTTGAAGCTTGCCGGAAAGTGGGAAAAGAAGAAAGTGGTTTCTTTCATCTCTGCAAGGCTGAAGCAAGACGACAGATCAATCTATGCCCAATGGTTAGCTCAACTCATACTTCAGAAGTTGTATGTGATCATATGTGGAGCTCTAGCTGGCTGATATTGCTAGTGGATATGTGGAGATCCATATGATCCATGTTAATATTGGATGGACGTGCATCTAAACATACTGTTAGATAAAAGGTCTGAAAGTATGAGATGAACTGAATTTCTTAACGCGAGACCTAATACTTCTTAATAGTAATATTATCTTATTTTGATGTAGCAATGATGTAACTTTATTTTGAATTGAGGTATGATTCATTATTCACGAATGAATTTTAAAAATTATACACATAATTAGTGTTGACTTGCTCAACATTTACGATTTAAATTAATCCATAACTTTAGACTAAATAGATCCATTATAAGAATTAAACCTCAAACTCAGTTGGAAACAAAATTCATTTCGTAAGAGTCATGATAATTGACTGAGAGCTGTTAATAGCAACTTGTTCAACTAGTGGGATCAATCAAAACAACAAAATGATTTTGGGTTTGAATTGTATTGGTGGTCATTGATAGGTAATTAGTAAATCCTACTATAAGTTCTTGTTGAGCATTACGAGGTGTCATGTTTGATTAGAAATACAAGTAATAAGTTTTCTATTTTTTTCTTTACAAATCAAATACTGCGTGAATTGAAATATATTTTATAAAAACACTTATTAATTATTTTTCTGTCCATTTTCATTTGTCCTTTACACTATTTTTGGATAGAAAAAGAAGTAAAAAGAAAAGAAATAAGGTTATTCATTACTATTTAAAAACTTAAAATATTATTACCATTTTACTTATTTAATTTTCACTCATAAATAACAGAGACCACAATAGAAAAAGTAATTAATATGTTTTTAAAATAAATAGATAAAATTAGACAAATATTTTTTATTATGTCTCGAATTAAATTGCCTTTTATAGAAAATATTTATGAGAAAAATATATAAAAGTGATTAAAAGTACAAGTAAACCCATGCTATTGGTTGGTAACGGGCTGGCCCGCGAGTTTATTATGCAATTATTTTAAGGCATACTACTACCCATCTGCAGGCTGCAGCGAAGGCGAAGAGGAAATGAAATGACCATATCCAATTATCCGTGACCATAACGAGAAATTGAGAGAGAAGAGAATGTCTCGTATCTCCACACTCTATCTTCTCGCTTACAACTCCTTTCAGGCCATTGGATGGTACTACAATACAATCCTTCATCTCTTTTTTTTTTTTTTTTCTTTCTTCTCACTCTCTAATTTCTCTCTCACTCACAGGGCGATTTCTTTAACTAAGATTTTGTACAATCTTCTCGCCACTGCTTCCATTAACGGAACCTATGCTTCCGCCGGCAACTTAATCTGTCAGTTCATTCCTAAACTACCCTTTTCGCAATTCAATTTTTCAATAAATTGTGAAAAAAAAACACAGCTTATTTTGTTTAATTACTCGTTTGCCCAATCTTTTAAGTTTTAGTTCCATAATCTAGAAACTACTGTTTTAATCTCTACATGTATGCTTTTTAACTCGTTTTACTCCTTATAAATTTTTTTAATCTGTTTTAATTCTTATAATTTTGTAAGGACTAAAACGAGTAATTTTTAAGAGATTAAATCGTAAAGATTGTACCAGTATAAGAATCAAATGAGTAATTAAACTTTTTTTTTTATCATATTATATAATTGCTCCGCTTCCGTATTTCGTGCAAGGTTTTCTGCAATGTGCTGCATTCTTGGAAGTTATACACGGAGCCATTGGTGCGTTTTACCTTTGTGAATGAGATTGAATTGCTTTTTAAGAAGCAATTTTAACGTTGATGTTGTGGAATGAATTTCAGGCATTGTGCCCAGCGGGGTTTTGCTTCCTCTTATGCAATGGGGAGGAAGGACGCACTTTGTGCTTGCTATTGTTCGGAAACTTGATGAGGTTTTATGGCTCAGTTTCAGTTCATGTATTTTTGTGTTGCCATAAATCTATATAGCACTAAAATGGAAAGTGTCACTTTTTGGTTAAATGTTTTTTTAATTTATTCTATAAGTGCGACATGTGTTGGCAAGATTCATTTAAATAATGTAATACCATTTCTGGCCACTTTCAGTTTCACATGCCCTTGTTCATGGAATAAAAGCCCTAAATTAGCTTTTGAAATTGTTTCGGTCGAACATTTTAGTCTAGATTTTAAAAATCCTTAGTTAGTCCGTAACTTTATATAATGATATTTACTTTAGTTCTTTTAAAAAATATAGTAAGATAAGACTAAAATAAGTGATTTTTTGTAAAGTCGGGGACTAATCTGAACTAATAGAGATTTTTTAAAATCTTAGGAACTGAAATGCATGACCCTTAAGTCTTAAATCTTGAGGACTAATCTGAAAGTTTACTCCTTGTTTATGCAATGATTGACAATCAGACACAGATGCTAACTTTGGCCTTTTGTTGCATGCTTTCTGTAGCTCCAGGAATTACCTTCAGTTTTTATCACTTTTCTTGCATGGAGCATGGGTGAGGTAATTTGTTTATTTTTTTATTGGATGTAGTTCATTTAATTTTCTAGCATTACCTTGTTTAAACTTCAAAACAGTTGTTACAAAACCATTTAAAGTAACAATTCATGATATGTAATTGTTGATAATATCTATGATGTTTATTGTAGAGCAATAATAGGAAAATGACTTCACAACACATGAATATGACTCATCTATTCTATAGTGTAGTATAAGTTTCCTATTATTTTTGTTTCTTTGAGTATCTGGTGATTTGTTCATGTCATGGTGTACTGTAGCCTGATTTTTTTCCTTCTACTGCACTAATGCTGTGTTATGTTTTCAATCCATGAAAATTATGGTATAAAAGAAATATAACATGGTCATTTTCCAAGTAATAAAGAAGACTGCGACCGCAATCTTTGGATATGCAGGTCATTAGATATTCACATTATGCTTTCGGTTGTTTGGGAAATTGTCCTTCTTGGATTACCTATCTCAGGTATTTTTCTATCTTATTCCATATCTTCTAAAGTTGTACAAATATAAGTTTAATAACTTCTATTATATTAATAGAATACTCTTTTCAAGTATATGCTTGTTGCTTTATCCTTTAATTAGGTACACTGCGTTTATTGTGCTGTATCCTTTGGGAGTGGGTCCTGGTGAAAGTGAGTTCATATATCAATATCTCCCTTCTATCTCTGAATTTTGTTTTTGAATGAATTTTAAATTGATTTTACTATTAGGCTTGACTTCTCACCCATTTATTTTTTAATCAAATGTCATCACCCCTTTCATAAAGTAACTGATATGTCAGTATAATGCAGTATGGATTATGTACCAAGCGCTTCCAATTATAAAGAAGAAGAATCTCTATGCAGATTCCTTTTCAAGCCTCCCATTTAGTTATTATGATTTCCTTAAGGTAAGTTCATATAAGTAATCAATAACCCATAACCTCAAACGGATCTGGTAGTTGACATCAATTATTTATGGGTTTTTTGGTTCTCCTATGACCTATTGATTGAGTCTTTGATTGCCGGAGTTTCTACAAGAGAGGAAAATCATACAAATAAGAAAAGAAAGCTTAAAAATAGTTGTGTCAATGCATTTGGGTAAAGGGCTTACTTAAGGATGTGTTTGGAAGAACTTATTTAAACTTATTTTATAAGTACTTGTGTAAGTGTCTGTGAGAGCTTATGAAAATAGCTTATGATCTGTCCATAAGCTGTTTTTTTTCCGCTTATTTCAATAAACATTTTAGGATAGTTTATAAAAACCACTTAGAACTTATATGAAAAACATTTAACCATATTTTCTCATCGATTATAGAAACAACTTATACATAAACGCTTATATAATAAGCACTTAATCAATAATTGCTTTATAAAGCTCTTTATCCAAACGGACCCTAAGTCCTTGTTGAATAAGGGCTTATCGTGTAAGCATTTATACAATTATACATAAGTTGTTTTTATAATTAAAGAAGAAATAAGATTAAACTATTTTTGCATATAAGCTTTAGCTGCCTTCATAAATTATTTTGGAGAACTTATTGAAATAAACTGAAAACAACTTGTGAATATATCACAAGTTATTTTTATAAGTTTTTCCAAACACTTATGTCATATACTTGCACAAGTTTTGATGCCATAAAATAAGTCTAAATAAACTGTACATAAGCTCTTCCAAGTGTTGGGAACTGACTGAAACTGGTTTTTGCTGTATATCAAATGCCCTTTTGTTCCCTTTCAATTCATTTTTTTGTCGTCATAAAAAAAAATCATTTTCTTGTCTATTTGTAACTTATCTACGTCGGTGAATTGTTTTAAGTTTAATTTATACTCGATTTCCCTCATTCAGGTTGTGCTGGTAGTTTATCCATTCCTCTGGTTCAAACTTTACCTGCATATGTTCAAGCAACGACGTACAAAACTTTATAAACGCCATGACAAGAAAAGGGCATGACATGAGGAGCTTCACAAAACTTTATAACACCATTCCTCTTGGTTAATATTATTGTATTGATTATTAAACTTCTGAACTTGTATTTTTAGTTCCAACAGGAAGTATTTTGTTAAGAAAATAACTTTCTGCGTGTGGCACTTGAGACACTCATTCTGAAATTTATTAATTTGCTTCTAATTTTTTTTCCTTCACTGGATAATAGTGCCAAATAATGGACTTGTTGCTTGCAATTATGATTAAGATGGTAGTAGCTTGAAGAAAGACCATGATTTGTAGTAGCCTACAGTATTGTGTACAGATTTCTACCGTGAATTTATATTGATATATACAATAACTAGTGACGATTAATAATGATTGCTTGTTTATAAAATGAATTAGTTCATTCTTATTCTGAAATATTGCATTTCGAGTTGGTTGTTACTTGTTAATGGTTATGGACTCTGGGTAGTAAGACAATTACTTGGTAAATGATCTTATAGAACGGAACAAATGTAACAGAAATCAAAACAAGGAAATGCAAACAACAAAGCACCCTCATGGAAAGCAAAGAACCATCCCCTCACTCCCTCCCCAAACTTTAATTTAAAGTCTTGGGGAATTTAGGTCCTAATAATCTGTGACGGGTAATTGTTCATAAGAGTTTGGGGTGATAAAGAAAGTCTCGTACACAACCGCAGCAATAGCGGAACCAATTAATGGGCCAGCCCAATAGACCCAGTGGTTAGTCCATGTACCGCTAACAACAGCAGGTCCAAAAGAGACTGCTGGGTTCATGGATGCACCATCAAAGGCACCACCTGCCAGGATGTTGGCACCCACAATGAAACCAATTGCAATTGGAGCAATTATCCCAAGGTTTCCCTTCTTTGGATCCACTGCAGTAGCATACACTGTGTAAACCAAACCAAAAGTCATCACAATCTCAAAAACAAGTGCATTTGCAGCTCCCACCCCAGGAGACAATGAGAACGCAGATGTTTCCTGCAATGAACACAAAAAAGGAAAAATGATATCACTAAAATTAACAAATGAGGAGTACTACCAACATACTATTTAATACACCCTCTTCTATTGGTTAAAATTTGTTGAAAACTACAACATCTTAAGTGAAGTTCATTAAATAGGAGTGAGTCTCATACAACTTTCTGATTTCTAACAAATTTCAGTAAATAGTAGAGTGTTGGATAAAGGATATCAGAGCATGTGTTACTAACATTTCTCATGAATGAATATATGTAAAGTGTCTTACCAATCCACCAGTGGCAAATTTAAGGAGCAAGCAAGCCACTACAGAGCCGAGCAACTGAGCAATCCAGTACAAAATGCCTCTGAGGAGGGTTATGTGGCCACCAATTAAGGCACCAAATGTGACAGCAGGGTTAACATGCCCACCTGAGATGTTAGCACCAACAGAAACCGCAACAAAAAGAGCAAATGCATGAGACAGTGATGCTGCCACCACCCCAGCTGGTGTTGCTGAACCATTGTTTGTGAGTTTGTCTGCCAAAAACACCCAAAGAGTTCATAGAGTTACTGCATGGTTCAAATTGTCAATGAAAACCAGACACAAAGTAAGAGTTGTGCACAAATTAATAAGGCCTTACTATATGCCATGCCAGAGCCTTCTCCTGCAAAGACAAATATTAGCATTGAGATGAACTCAGCAAGAGCAGCCTTGAGTGCATCAGCTTGGCCAAACTCTGAAGGATTTCCAATGGCAATTCTAGAAATCGGCATCTTTTTTCTTTGCTCTAAGATTTCAACTATAAGCTTACAATAGTAATGATAATGCTTTGTGCTTAGTTATGTTAGCAAAAGCTTCGTGCTCTAACTTTTGCTCAAATGCTGGTTATATAGACTAAGAACCTACTGCTGCATTTCACGTTGCTTAACTTGTAGCACAAACAATCACGTGGGAAAATGAAAAAAAAGAGACATTTTTGGTACGATAAAATTATGCAATAATTTATATATTTGTTTTCTATCTCTCCAATTACTCTTTTTTTCTTTTTCTATCTCTAGCTTGTTTATAAAATAAAAGTTTCTATAAAAATATTGGATAAATAAAAGAATTTAATTATAATTTTGGATAAATAAAAGAATTTAATTATAGTATACTGATAATTAATTAGAAATGACATTAAATATAACTTTTACAATATTGATAGATGATTAAACGATGCTCATTACATTTCAATTAAATTTTAAATAGAATTTGTCGTCTTTGAAAAAAAACTGGTCGGGGCCTCCGTTTTGTTCCCATGAAGCCACGTGTACGGTGTGATGTGATGTTATGAGGCTGCATCACCGACGATGACCAATTCGTGATGATTGGTGGGTCCTCAATTAGCTTTACGACCAACCGACTTAGGGTCGTTTACATGGCGGTGATTTGGGTGGGACATTGCTATTGCTAGTGTTGGCAACTTGTGCTGGATTGCATAAGTTATATTATTTATTCATATTTTTTATAAACACTTTTTTAATTTTTTTTCCTTTCATCTGTTTTGGTTGGATCATTCATCTTGTTCTTACCGAGACCTTTAGGCGAGATTCCCTCTGATATCTAGTATGTGCCGAGTTTCGAGTAAGTTACTTGATGATGTAATCTCTGTACACAGAGGAGGGACCTGCAAAAAAGGACTCTGATAACTAAGTTAGTCTTTGTCTTTCATTCTAGTAGTTAAAAATAACCTTACCTTTTCTTCCTTACCATTTCCCTTATGTATAGTCAGTTATCAAGTAAGATAACCGACTCCCCTCACTAGGAGATCGTGTTCTCTCCATTAGTGACAGGATGATAGCTGAGTAACTGTTGGGTCCCGTCCACAAGCCCCCCAAGCTCTAAGTCCGAGATGGACAAAAGAGCTTTGAAACTTTGTCACGCGTTCCGACATTAATAAAGGATGTCCGAAAAGAAAGATGAAAAGTCAGAATAAAATTTAATGTGATGAATTACAATTGTTAGATTGAAATGTGCGATTTACGAGGTGTTTTATGATTTTGCCATCTGTCAAAAAATGAAAAGGTTTCAATGTTTAATGTCGTTTCGGAATAGTGTCGTTTTACATGAAAACTTGTAACGGCGGCGTGTCTGAAAAGTTTCGAAACGAGATGCTTCATTTTTCGTGTCATCAATTGACAGAAGTGTCGTTTCAATGATGCGCTTCCCTAAACGTCATAAATCATTTTGAAGAGTTTACTGAAACGTTTAAAGCTTTTGAGAGGGTGCTCATTGTATATAAAAAGGCCTTCTTTCTTTCCCATTCTACCGTTCATCAACATTCGAGAGGATATAGCCCAGAGAAGTTTGGAGCTTCGTGCAGTGAGACTACGCATTTGTATTTGAGAAGTTTGGGGTTTCATCTTCTGTTAGGTACGTCCTAACATTTCCCTAACACTTTCCCTTCATTTCTTTTACCGTCTATCTACCATGTCTTCCCCCTCCGGCGAGGGTTTTGGTGACGGTGAGTCATCTCCCGTTTGCCGGAAATCCCATTTGGATAAAGAAGTATTAGGGATAGGTGAAGAGATTAGTGATACCAATAGTTATTCTAGTGATTTTTTAAGACTGATGGAAGGGCCCATAGATGAGGGAGATGAGGGGACCTCCCAAAAGAGGGTCATTCCGTCGGAACGGAAAAGTAAGAGTACGACTATTGTTATAGAAGATGAAGAGGCTAACATTATCAAGGAGGAGGAAGTGGAGAATGAGGTTAATGATGAAATTGAAATCTCTATTCCTCTAGAAGCTACACACAAACGTAAGAGGGGAAAAGAGTTACCTGAGAGTCCTTAGAGGAATAAAGGGGAGAAAAGGTGTAAGAGGGGGGAAAAGTACCCTCCCATAACCTTGGAAGGTTATACCTGGGTTCATGGTGAGGTCGATGCATACATTAGTCATTTTCAGAGCCTCAGTTCGATTACCGACTTGAAGAATATGGTTGATTTAACGGATTATAATCAACCTAACTGGGTGCTTGTTGAGTATTGTCTTCCAACAGAGAGAGTGTTTTTGAATGTCGGCTCAGGAAAATCTGATTACATTTATGTTTACGAAGATATCTTTAAGGATTTGGGTATAACGTTACCTTTTTCTGACTTCGAATGTGAGATGCTGACTGCAATGAACGTGGCGCCTTCACAGCTTCATCCCAATAATTGGGCTTTCCTTAAAGCGTTTGAGAACTTGTGCTATTATTTGAATATAGTACCGACCACCACAAAGTTTATGTATTTTTATTGTGTTAAAATGGCCGAAGATGCCAAGATAGGCTGGGTTTCACTTTGTGGTGCTCAGTATGGGAGTCTTTTTACCCTCTTTAACCAGTCTTGGAAGAAGTTCAAGACTCATTTTTTCAAAGTGAAGCCGAATCCCGTGTATTCTGATTACTGAGATTTGTTTTATAAGTTTGATGGAGTGACTAAGAAATTTCCTTTATACTGGCAAGAGAACCCAGTTAAATTCAAATCAAGAGCCGAGTATATGTTGACACCCGATGATAGGAGAGATATACTCGTCAATGCTGAGTTCCCGAGGAAAATGAATATAAAGGAGGTCATAAACCTTCCTTATGCGGGAGATATTGATAAGGCTCTTAGTAGTAAATATTTCCTCATTATTTTTGTGTGTGTGTGTATTGTCTTATTCTCTTGAGATGTTTACTTATTTGATTATCATTTGTGCAGGCATCATGGGTGACTACGACTACAAGAAACTGAGGAAGGTAGTTCCTGAGGTCGAGAAGGGTGGCCTTGCCTCGGCTTATGCTGATCTTATTAGGCCAAGGAAGAGAAAGAAGAATGAAGATCAAAACAAGGATAAAGGTAAAGGTCAACCTGTTCACGATGTGCAGCCTGTGGTAGAACTTGTTCAAGAGGTTCAGCCTCTGGTTGTAGAAAATTCAGCATCTTTGGAGTCAAACCCGCCAGCAAGAACTTTAGGTGATTCGAGCATGTTGGAGATGCACAGATTTGATCATGTTCCTGCCGACCTCACTCTAAATCCAGAACTTCAAAAGGATGCTGTAGGAAGTCAAGTTCAGAGTCAAATTCAGGTAGGTCAGGATCAGCCTACTCCTACTTCTCCAGAAGGAACTGCTCAGCCAAGGACAGTGGTCATCCGTCACCATAAGGGGAAATTACAAAGAATAGATCATGCCACCGTGTAGCCAAATGTTCCATCTCTATGGAATGCCGAGTTGAAAGGTTCTGAATTTATTAAGACAGAATCTTTGGTAGCTAACTGCGACAAAGAGATGATGGAATATGTGGGAGCAGAAAATAGTTTAGATGCCACTGAAGTATTTCTTTTACGGTCTATGCCTGTAGTGCGTCATTGGAAACAGAAGATGGTGGAAGTTGATAATAAATTGAAAACTATGGCTGAGGAGAAAAAGAAGTTGAAGGATGAGGCTGCTAAGAAGATTAAGGATTTGGAGTTAGCTTTGGCTAGAAAGAATGATGCAATCAAGGAATTCGAGACTGCTGTTAGTCTGAAGGCTAAACAGAATGAGCAACTAGTGTTGCATAAGGAGAAGTTAAGGAAGAATAATGGGGAGCTTACCGAGAAGATTGATCTTCTGGTCAAGGATTTCGCTGATTCTAAGAGGTTGATAGAGATGCTCAATATTCAATTAACCGAGGAGGAAGAGAAGAGAAAAGTTGCCGAGTATGACAAAAAAATGGCTGAAGATAATAACATTATTTTGGCTGAGAAAGTGAAAGAGTTAGAGTTAGCTGTGGTTAATATGGGAAAGGATAATAGTAGCTTGACAGCTGAGATTGAAAAAGCTAAGGGAGTAATTGTTTATTCAAATCGGGAAGGATTTAAAAAGGCTTAGAGGCAAGTAGCAGTGTTCCTCCCCGAGTTTGATTTGACCAAGCTAGATGCCGACATGGATATGAAGGATGGGACTTTGATGAGAGAGTCCCAAATTGAGACTTCCGATGATTCAGAAGGAAATTATGTGACTTCAGTTGGAGGACATGAGGTGACCTCACAACCCCTTATTTAGACATTTATGTAAGCCTTGTAAAGGCAACTTTTGTAACTTCTACATGAATGTAAGAATGACCGTTATTATGAATGAGATTTTGTGTAAAATACGAGCAGTAGACATTCTTTTATATTGATTTAAGTGACAAATAACTTCCGATTAACAATGAATGAATTAAGATCAGATCTATTAATATAGGAAATTTAACTCTTGATGAGGTAAGCTAGATAACCGAGATGTAAATAAGATCAGAACCTTATAGATGAATAGTCGAGATATAAATAAGATCGGAATCTTGTAGGCTGAATAGCCGAGAAAAAAACAAGATCAGAATCTTGTAGGCTGAATAGCCGAGATATAAAAAAGATTGGAATCTTGTAGGCTGAATAGCCGAGATATAAATAAGATCGGAATCTTGTAGGCTGAATATCCGAGACTTGTTTCTTAATTCTGAGATGATAAAAAGAACAAATGCAATATGTATAATGAGATAATAAAAAGATATACTGTAAAAGGACTTGATTGATATGAAGTGAATTTGTTTCCTTTTGCATTAACAAGGCGTGCCTCATTAAAACCTCTCCAGCCAAAACCCATTATTTTTTTACTTGGGAAAAAAGACTGAAGTAGGAAAAAGAGTACAACACCTTATTCTTAACTAAAGTACGGCTTCAGATGTGTGGCATTCCAGGTTCTCAGAATAACCTTTCCTGCCAGTTCTTCAAGACGGTATGTTCCATTCTGTAAGGACTCAGTGATTCGGAATAGGCCTTCCCAGTTAGGCGCAAACTTTCCTTCTGAGTGGTCCTTCCGTGCTTCGCCACGCATTCGCCAAACTAGATCTCCACTTTTGAATTCTCTTCTTTTGAGTATTGAATCATGCTTCCGAGCTACTCTTCTTTTACATGCTTCTTCCTGGACTCTAGCAGCCTCTCTGAGTTCTTCAATCATATCTAACTCGACCGCTAGGTTCTCGGAGTTATGAGTTTCTGAGAAATGGGTTCTCCTAAGTGAAGGTTCACCGACTTCAACTAGTATCATTGCATCAGCTCCATATGTCAATTTGAAAGGAGTTTCCTTTGTAGTAGGTTTGGGAGTACAGTGGTACGCCCAAAGTATACTAGATAACTCTTCGGCCAATTGTCCCTTTGCTTGCCCCAATCTCTTTTTCATCTCTGTAAGTATTACTTTGTTAGCGGCTTCTGCTTGCCCATTAGTTCAGGGGTGTTCCACCGATGACACTAAGTGTTTTATGTCGAGCTGTTTCAAGAATTCTTCAAACCCTTTTATCTGTGAATTGTTTGCCATTATCGGTCACTATCACAAATGGAATCCCATGTCTGCATATCAAAGTTTTCCATGTGAACTTTTGCACTTGCTGAGCTGTAATTTTTGCTAACGGTTCTGCTTCAATCCACTTGGTAAAGTAGTCAATAGCTACAAGTAAGAACTTTGTCTGACCTTTTGCCAGTGGAAAAGATCCTAAAATGTCCATTCCCCATAACGCGAAAGGCCAGGGCGAGAAGATGCTGTGTAACTTTTCGGGAGGGGTGTGATGAAGATTACCAAACTCCTGACATTCCTTGCATTTCTTCACATAATCGGCACAATATGCTTGAATTGTGGGCCAATAATAACCAGCTCGTATAACTCTAGCCGCCATGTTTCTTCCCCCGGTGTGCATGCCACATATGCCTTGATGAATTTCATTGAGTATGTACTCGACCTGTTCTGTGTCTACGCATGTCAGCAATGGGACTGACACCCCTCTCTTGAATAATTCACCATTGATAACTACATAGTAGGAGGATTTCATTTTGACCTTCTTAGCTTCATGTTTGTCTTGAGGCAGAGTTTCGTTGGTTAAATAGTCATATACTTTACCCATCCATATGCCTTGACCGACGTCGGAAAAGAAGATATCAGTGGTTTCAGTACTCAGAAGACTGAGAGTTTCCTGAATTACTGTTATGTGATGACCCGACTTTTTTGAGCTTGCCAACTTTGACAAGATATCGCTCTGTCATTGTCGTCTCTAGAGACATGTTTGATCCCGTACTCATCGAAGCCGTCGAGTAGCCTCATTGTCAGGTGATAATATTTCAGCATTTGTGTATCTTTGGCTTGAAAATTTCCTGACACCTGTCCATCATTTAACCTTTTTGATTCCTATTTCTTTGGCTAACCTCAGCCCTACGATCAACGCTTCATACTCTACTTGATTGTTAGAGGCTTGGAAATCGAACCTCAGGGACTGTTCTAGCGACACATCCCCAGGTCCTTCCAAAGTAATCCTTGCTCCATTTCCTTTGGTATTAGATGCTCCGTCCACGAAAAGAAGCCACCAATCTCCTTCAACGTTGTTTTTAGATGGAAGCTCAGCTAAGAAGTCAGTTAAGCATTGACCTTTAACTGGTCCTCGTGGTTCATATTTGAGGCCAAATTCATAGAGTTCGACCGACCAGGCAACCATTCTTCCAGCCAACTCAGGTTTCCTGAGTACTTGTTTGATAGGGTGGTCGGTCTTCACCCTAATCTGGTGACTTTGAAAATAGGGTCGCAATCTTCTAGCCGAGTTTACTAGCACTAAGGCTAATTTCTCAATCATTTGATACCGTATCTCTGCTCCTTGTGGAACTCGGCTAGTGAAATAAACAGGTTGTTGCTTCTTCCCTTCTTCTTGAATCAATACTGAGCTGATGGCTGCATTGGAAGCAGATAGGTAGAGTAGTAACTCGGCCCCTGGAATAGGCCGTGTCAAGATTGGTGGTGTTGCAAGGAATATTTTGAAGTCTGTGAACATCTTGTCGCATTCGTCATCCCAGTGGAATTCTTGCGGTTTCTTCAACAATTTGAAGAATGGTCTTGCTTTCTCAGCCATCTTTGGTAATAATCAGGATAAAGATGCTAGTCTTCCAGTTAGCTTCTATACTTCATTAATATTTTCTGGCCTCCTCATTGTAATCACAGCTTCACACTTGTTCGGATTTGCCTCTATTCCTCTATAAGTAAGCATAAAACCCAAAAACTTACCTCCAGCTACCCCAAAAGTACATTTTTCAGGGTATAATCTCATGTTGTGTTCTCTGAGTTTGGAAAAGACTTCAGTTAAGTGTTTGCTGTGCTCTTTAGGGGTTCTTGATTTCACAACCATATCATCCACATACACTTCAATATTCTTGCCAATTAATTCTTTGAAGACCTTGTCCATTAAACGCTGATATGTGGCACCAGCGTTTTTAAGACCAAATGGCATCACTTTATAACAATAATTGGCACCTTCTGTGATGAAGGCTGTCTTTTCTTCATCTGGGGGGTACATTTTGATCTGGTTATAGCTGGAGTAGGCATCCAGAAAGTTGAGTAGCTTATATCCACAGGCTCCATCAACAAGCCGATCTATGCTGGGTAAAGGATAGGTATCCTTTGGGCATGCTTTGTTGAGATCAGTATAATCAACGCACATTCTCCATTTTCCATTACTTTTTTTTACCATCATTACATTGGCAAGCCAAGTCGTGTAATTGACTTCCTTGATCAAATTGGCATTGAGTAGCTTCTCTGTCTCAGTCTCCACAGCTTTGCGCCTCTCTTCACCTAACTTCCTCTTCTTTTGGGCTATCGGTTTGGCTTCAGGGAAGATTGCCAATTTGTGGCAAATGAAATTCGGATCTATGCCAGGCATGTCAGAAGCACTCCAAGCAAAGAGATTGGCATTTTGCTGGAGTACTGCTTGTATGTTGCTTCGTATAATATAGTCCATCATTTGGCCGAGTTTTGTACATTGATTTGCTTCTTTGCCAATTTGGAAAGAAAACAGTTCTTCAATTGGACTCGGTCTCATGTCATTCAAGTCGGATCTCGAGTCAAAGTCATTCCATGGATGTTCTGAATGATTGATGTTGGCCACTTGTGAATTTTTTAGGTTGTAAGGTTCTATCTTGAGGCTTTTGGCGTAACACTCTTGGGCATCCTTTTGATCTGCTTTAATGGTGAAAATATCTCTGTTGGAAGATGGAAATTTCATAGCCATATGTGGTGTTGAGACAATGGCTCCTAACACATTCAAGGTCGGTCGACCAATGAGTACGTTGTAGGAGGTATCAACATCAATGAGAATGTACTTTACAATAATTGCTTGATATAACTTGCCTAACCCAAAAGTTGTTAATAGTTCAACATACCTGCGAGTGTGAACGCGCTCACTTGCAAAACCTACCAGAGGTTCTTGGTAAGGTTTGATAATATCATGGGAAATGTCTAGTTTCAGAAAAGTTGACCAGTACAAAACATCGGCTGAACTTCCCTGATCAATTAGTGTTTTCCGTACTCCCCAATCTTCTATAACAACCCAGATCACCATAGGGTCGTCTTGTTTTGGGTCAGGATCCAGAAAATCAGCATCAATAAATGTTATCTGAGGTAGTGATCTTCGTGAAGTGTTTTTCGCTGTGTTTACATTGTGTATAGCACGGAGGTGTTTCTTTCTGGCTGAGTTACTGCAACCACCCCCTGCAAACCCACCAGCAATAGCGTTTATCACACCTCGTATTTTGTCGTCTCCTTGATTGTTCTGTTGGTTCTGTTATGTATCACCCCCTGTTGACTTTGATGGTTATCATGTTCTTGGGTTCCATGACCACCTCGGCCTCCGCGACCTCCTTGGCCTCCGCAACCGCGTCCTTGATAGCCACCTCGTCCAGATTGATATCCTTTAATGTACTGGTTTAAACATCCTCGTTGGACTAACTCCTCAATGGCATCTTTTAAAGCAATGCAATCTTTGGTTGAGTGTCCGAAACATTGATGGTAGCGATAGTGTTTCGTCTTATCTGCGCTTTCTGATGTATGTCACGGAGGTGGAGAGAGAGAATATATGCATGAAAAGCTTCTTCAAGGACTCTGGCTCTAGACTCATAGAGAGGAGTGTAAGTTGCGTACCTAGGTTGTCGGGGTTGTTTTCTAGGTTTGAAGTCTCTGTCCCTCATGGGTTTGATTTTTTCTCTGTGAATATTTGTCTTTTTTATGTCACCTTGACGCATCTTGTTGCGGAACTCAGATAATTCTTCCATCTGGATGTAACCGACTGCTCGGTGACGCAACTCGTCCATGCTAATCGGTCATTTTTTACACAGGCTGTCGGCAAATGGTCCTGGACGAAGTGTCGTTATCATAGAATGTAGGGCTACACCAGGATCAAGGTCGCGGATTCTCACAGATATGGCAGAGAACTATTCCATAAACTTCCGTAATGGTTCGTCATCGGCTTGTCTCAGGTTTACCAAGGCGACTGATGTTGTGTGGTGTGGATGACTTGTTGTGTATTGTGCTCCAAATCGTTGTGCCAGACTTTCAAAGGAATCTATTGACCTCGGCGGGAGGCGGGTATACCAGCTTAGTGCGGGTCCCTTCAAAGATGTTGGAAAGACCCTGCACAAAATAGCATAATCATTAGTGTATAAGTTTACCTGCGTGACATATGCTTCCAGGTGTTCATCTGGATCTGTGGTGCCGTCGTATCGTTCCAGGTTCAAAGGCTTCCACCCCAAGGGTAGAGGCACATCCATGATTCCGTCGACAAAAGGATGTCGGCGGGGGCTGTCGTGTCCTTGCGTTAAAGATTGAACTTCTGTGTTCTGCGGTTGGTGAGATTCAACCTCGTTATGAGTTGCTGCGTGATTTGTCGCTACATGAGACTCTTGTATCTGTGCTCATATGTTAGCGTTTTTGTCATGTAACGCCTGGAGGTCCGCCTCATGTTGCTGCCGAAGTGCCGCAAGGTCGTCTGCATTCTTATTCTGTAGAGCTTCTAATTGAGCACGGAATTCTTGCATCACTGAACTCTCTGCCATGGTTCGACTATGATCTACTCGTCGTGTGGTTACCATGAAATCTGTGGCCGCAGGAAAAAAATTTCCCAGGCCCCACGGTGGGCGTCAAATGTTCTTACCGAGACCTTTGGGCGAGATTCCCTCTGATATCTAGTATGTGCCGAGTTCCGATAAGTTACTTGATGATGTTAATCTCTGTACACGGAGGAGGGACCTGCAAAAAAGGACTCCGATGACTAAGTTAGTCTTTGTCTTTCATTCTAGTAGTTAAAAATAACCTTACTTTTTCTTCCTTACCATTTCCCTTATGTATAGTCAGTTATTAAGTAAGATAACCAACTCCCCTCACTAGGAGATCGTGTTCTCTCCATTGATGACAGGATGATAGCCGAGTAACTACTGGGTCCCGTGCGGTCCACATCTTATTTACATTTTTTTTTCTATCTCTTTCTCTTAATTTTAACTAGTATTTTTCATCCATTATCATTACTTATCTATTGTTGCCTTAACCATCTTTTGTTTTGCAATATAAGTTTAACAAATTGTAATGTGTTTAGTGGAGCAGATGAGAGAATAGTTCTAATGATCCCACGAACAAGGAGATGATGATTTTTATTTCGAAGTCAACCTCCCTAGTCCTTAGACTGGCCCACGAAATGAATGGCTCCCATTGGCTGGCAGGTATCCTTAATATTATATTTTGACCGTAAGGTTGTCATGTTTATTGATAGTTGAGAAACAGTTGAGAAAGGAAAAAAGTGAAAAATGACAAACTAATTGCCTTGTGCCCATGGAGGTCATTTTGTGTTAGTTAACGATTATCACTATGTTACCTAAGTTTTAATACGTTTCAGTGGTTCTCTTATGGATCGGACTGATCCTGAGCTTTGCTTTGTCATGCAAAAGTTAAAATCAATTTGTTAGAGCAAATTGAAAATTAAGTAGGCAATTGGATTTGGTATATAGCTTTGGGATAAGATGAGGTTTGGTGGGTTCAATTTGAATACCTAAGCATCTGTGATATGTGGTACTCATGCATCGAATTTGTCATTCAATTTGTTTAAATAATAATGCATGGTTTAATATAAGTTATAACTACTAACTGCTATTCATATATATTTGTCTACGAATATAGTGGATTAATAGCCACTAGTAATTAATCACAAAGAGTCCTATCATATTGCCTCATCTTTCTTTTCTCTGGCCCTTTCAAAATCGTCTTAATTTGTAAGCCTATCTACTTTATTTCTTTATTATGGATGGCTTAAAGGGTGAGTACTTTAAACCAAGCTGTCACTTGCCTTGTTTTGATATTGCAATGACAAGAATAAAACTACAACTTAGTGTGTTTAGTTTAATGTTTGCAAGACATTCTAAGGCACAAAACAAAAAGAAAGTGAATTGAAAAAAACGTGAGTTACATTAAATTCAATGTTTTTCCAAACACACCCTTAATCTCTAATTTAGCCAAAGCTAATGTAAATAATGGATTTCAGGGAATTATTTCAAGCCACAAGCAAAATGTAAATTAATGGATTTCTGGTGATTATTTCAGGTCACGTGTAAGAAAGAGAAATGAAAGCTTTCTCAATGACGACCATGTTATAAGAGGTGTACTGTACATCCCCCAATGTGCAACTGAATGTGCTTTCATGTGATCCCACAAATTCTTTTTCTCCGTCATATGGGAAATGTTTATGGTTACTCTAACGTCTAATCTGTTTATTGTTACTTTTATTTACTTAGTTTATAAACTTAATTACGATCTATTTTCTAATTAATAGATAGATATTATTGTATTTTATTCTTTAAAGTACACTCTTCTCACTTTAGAGCCAGAATTTTTTTTCGAGTCTGAAAAGTTAGCAGGATTGAAGAATATTAATACAAGACATTATGAATATAAAATGAAGAAATACGGACAATAAACTTACTACGGTTAAAGACCAAAAAGAATTATATTATTTTTTGCTCCAATTGACACAATTATTATAGTTTGTAAACATTTCTGTGACCGCAATTATGCGTTTTGAATTTTGTTAACAGAGTTAAAACAGACCCAAATTCAATGGCGAATTATTTTCTTGCCAAAAAATCATTTTGGTAAAAAAGAAAAAAAAACATAGAGAAAAAAAGACTATACACTAACATTGTAAAATAATTTTACACTGTTATCTAATCACAAACCACCATATAATGGAAAACTTTGATACTTAGTGGAAACGTCTTCATTTGTTATTAAAATTTAGACCATCCATGGTCCGACAAAAATTAACAGTAGATTCAACAATAATTTTTTTGCTAGATTCACGGCCAGCAAATTGTTAAGGAGGTAGGGTTGATTAATTTGCGAAACTATAGTTTATCCTTATCATTCTGCATCATGAATATCAACCACAGCCCAATCCTATGATATATATATATATATAAAGAGAGAGATCAAAATACACCAATGTAACTTTAACAATTATTACACCATTTAATAACTTTCAACTGGATGATGTTTTCTTAAAACTCACCTTTGGATTGAAAATTCTTTTCACATAGATCATGTATACAAAATTTCAAATTAATCCAAAATTATTTGCTATCTCATTCATATAGATTAAAATCAACATAAAATAAACTTTTCAAAATGTACTAAAATATGAATCATTTGATTACCTTCTTATTGTTGTTCAATTTTGACAAAATTTGACACAATCTTGGTAATATATAGATATAATTCAATGATTGAATCGATAATAAAAATTTCATTATATATGAAGTTATTAAAATGATATAACTTTTTTAGAATTACACGGGTATAATTTGATCCCTCCTCATATATATATATATATTAAAAATGAAAACAACATATAAACTACTAAATCTTATTTGAATAACTAAAAAGATATAGATAACTTTTAATGGTTATGTAAATACTAACATTTAATCTTAAGTATATATGGATGTCCTATGCTTTAAATTTTGAAAAGGTGAACTATTCTCATTATATATGTACACTCATACGTGTTATATTGTGTCCAGTTTCCTTGTTAATCCTATTATTTTCTCTCCATATAACATACATCAGTTTCGCCCATCATTTATTTTTTTTCATTTAATTTAATTTTCCCAAACAAACGATTGCTACTCGATTAGGCTTTAAAATACGAGAAAAACGAAGGATGAAGTCGGTAATATGATCACTTCTTCTGGGAACCAGCATTAGGAAGGTTTTTAACTCTGAAAAATCAGCTTAGTGTGAACTAAGCAAACAGTTGGTCCTCATGAATGTCGTCATGAGATACCCTCAAGATACTAAGAGAAAACTGAATAGTAACAAACATCAGCAAGGCAAACGTACACTATTAAAGACATCCATTTTCCCCAAGATTATGGTGGATGCATAACACGAGAAACTCAAGGGTAAGTATTAACAGTGAAGGAAATAACTCAAATAAGAAATTACTAACTATTGTGGTTTTATTCAACCAGCTTTAGGTAAACAACCAAAACTGAAAATAAGAACATGGGATACAGACTTATGAGAGACTATCTAGAGCATCTCTCTTCTGTTATTACAATCCATAAAATCAAGACAAGCAAAGTAATCTTGACAAACCTAACACAAAGTGCAAAGCCAGTGCAGATGTCACGATTCAGAAGTCACCTGGAATAAATATGAACAACACAATGTCCTATTATCAGAATCCATAACTTTAGATGCATGCCTAAGAACATGTGATAATCAGATAAACATACAAACAATCAGGTATAGTAATAAAATACGATGTAAAATTGAAGACAATAATGAGTTGTTGCTCATAATTCCTCAATTCAAGCCAAATGATTATCATTCTTTGACTTTTACGAGAGTTTCATTTGTGATGAGCCAAAGGTGACAAGTATTGACAATTCGCTTCCATCAACTCGAAAATTATTTTCCTGTCCAGAATATCAGGTTCAAGTGAAAATCAAGCACATGCATTATCACAATTTATCAACACACAAAAAGGCAACTGAAAATGGAACCTGATATGAACATTGACCAAGACCAAGATGCTAACATTGCTGATCAGGTCAATAGTTGGGGGTCAGCAACAAATTAAGGAAGAAGTTTCAAGTGGTAAGAGCAAAGCAAAGCTGGAAGTTAGGAAACTAACCAGATTTAGAGAATAGTTAGGGATGAAATTGTTGGTTACCAATTGTTAGGATATGCAATGTAGACACTAGACAGAATTCAGTTAGGGTATGCAGTGTAAACAGTATAAATAGGATGAAGACTTGAGAGGAGAGGGATTATTGGAATAAATCAATAGATTTTCATATGTCATTTTCTTCTTTCTCATCTGAACTAACATCAAATGGTGCTATCATTGAAATCTCATGGCTTCTACTTGTTCAAAGTCTGTGGATGATTGATTGGACAAGCAAGAGCAGACCATCAGTCAACGGCAGGAGGGGTTGTTGCAAGTTTGATCAGATCTGGGATTGAGTATGACAGGGTTCTTGAGCGGTTGGATCAGCTTGTGCTCAAGATTACTACGATTAATGCCAATCTTGAACAACAATGAAAAAATCCAGGTGTTTCTTCTTCTTTTCCGGCAAAGGACACTAATGGCAGATTCCCCGCATTGGGAATGACAACAAAATGTTAAACCTTTCCAAAACTGACGTTCCAAGGTTCAACAGTGGTGACCCTCAGATGGATTTTTAAAAGACAGCAGTATTTTGGTATCATAAGGTGGGTGAAGAAGAATGCTTGAAAGTTGCCCCGTTTTACTTCCATGTGAATGCTTTGGCAATTGGCATGGTATCAATAGTGAAACATGAACACAAAGATTGGGTCTTGGAAAGAGTTCTTCAATCCCTGCAAGTGCACTTGGGTTCATCCGAGTTAGAAGACTATCAAGGAAAATTGGCAAAGTTGTTTCAAACAGAATCAATCTTGGAGTATCAAGACGAATTCGAGAATCTCTCGAACAAGGTAGATGGCTTATTGGAATCTTTTCTTCTGAGTTGTTTCATCTCTGGATTGGACCTTCGATTCAGCATGAGGCTGCCTCATTTCAACCTACAACTTCAACCAAAGCCATGGCTTTAACCAAAATTCAGGAAGTTAAATTACAACAGATTAGCAATCCACCCAAGCTAGTTTCACCATATCCACCTATTCTACCCACCTGCTTTTACTGTTACTAAACCTGTGACTTCAATTGGAGACCATTTATCCTCTACGTGACTATGCGCAACACTCACATTTCCAACACACCTAGCCAACCCAAGCAAACTGTTCAGAGATTGACCCAGGCTCAAATTCAAGCAAGGAGTGAAAAGGGCCTGTGTTTTTACTTTTTACTGTGACAACAATTATACTATTGGTCATAAATGTTGAGCTTTGGTGCATGATCTTATAGTCCTTGCTTCTGATGCAATGCTTGAGAGGCAACCTGTTGCTTGCCAGGACTTGGAGGAAGTTGGTCCAGATTTGGCACCAGAATAATTACAGATGAGTTTGCACACATTAACTGGTATTACAGCACCACAAACATTGTGCTTCAAATAAGCTTCATGGGAAGATGAGGATAGCATTGGTACTACTTGAGGACAAGCTTGAAGTGGATGGGACGAATATTGATATGAGCATCAGCCGAGATGAAGATGCTACCATAGCTGATCAGGTCAACGGTTGGGTTCAACAAACAACTGAGGAAGAAGTTTCAATTGCTAAGAGCAGAGCAAGGAAGGAAGTTAAGAAACCAATTTGTTGGTTACCAATTCTGTTAGGAATTAGGATATGCAATGTAGACAGAATTCTGTTAGGATATCTATCCAGTGTAAACAGTACAAATTGGATAAATTGAGAGGAGAGGAATTATTAGAATAAATCAGTGAATTTTCAACTTTCATATATCTCAGCTGTCTTCTATTCGCCACTTTGAATTGCTACCACGGTCAATTACGAAGTATCACTTACACGTACAACAAAATATCAAGTCGGACTCATCATTTTCCGATACATAAAAACTCAAACTACACAAGACAAATCTACAAGCTCCACCGCTTCAATTTTCAACAATCGGACACAATACAAACACACTCATACCAAATATCAAACAACCGAAACACAAATTAAAAATACACGCGCATAGGGTTACCTTTTGTGCGCCTTGACGAATTTGGAATTCTTAGCATCTTCCTCTGCCAAAAAAAAAAAAGAGATAGTAAATTACAATTACATAAAAAAAAAAACACACAATTGAATTCATCAGAGAGAAATGGAAGTGGTGGTGGTTTACCGGAAAGGCCGAGAGAAAACTTGGTGATTAGGGTTCCGGTGACTGCGAATCCGACGAGGAAGGGCCAGTTCCGTTTCCACTCGCGCTTGAAGAAAACGGGCCATGGATCGAACTTTCGCATTTTCTTCTCTTTTTTTTTTTTTTAACGCTGTGTTATTCAGTTAATGCAATGCTGAATATCTCGCGTTTGTTTCTGCTGCTTCGTTCTTGTAGTCGCAGCTAGCTACCAAATCGGAGATCTAAAAGGGTTTCCACTCCAGGTTCTACCTTTGCGACGCCACGTAGACCCAAACCAAATTTAATTGGGCTCCAAAGCTTGGCCCTGTGGGTTTTGAGGCCCTAATTGGTCTTTTTGGCTGGGCCTTTTCCTCTTTGTACGGACGACAAAAAAAATGTTGCCTTTTTTTTTTTTTTTTACAAACGGATTTGCCGCATTAATTTAAAGTGAAGAGATTACAACTTACGAGTGAATAAAAAGGACAATTTAGATGCAGTATTATAGATATCATTGATAGTGTTCTTTAATTAGATTTGGAATTCTATCTCTATAATATGTGATGATATTTAATGAAATATTTTATTATGCAGGTTATCGAAGTAAAATTCTAATTATGATTAGAGAACAATACTAATATCATCTATAGTGCTGCATATAAATTTTAAGATATTTTTATTAAAAAGAATTAATAATACACTTTTTTTTCTTCCATTTTAGACATCTCATTTTAGTACTATGAAAAAAAATCATTAGTTGCAAGAAAAAGAAATGTAGATGATGTAACTCAAGGTAGCATGCAATGAAAATTTTAAGTTAGAATTTGTTTGAAATTTTTGTAAGTATAGAAAAAGAAGGAGTATTGAATAAAATTTGACAAAACTTGAGGAAATGCCACTCAAAATTTTAAGAAACAAAACACATTTTTCTACGAAAGTACTAGTATTTGATAAGGGTTTTTTTTTTTTTTTAATTTTCAAGAATCCTTAATTGTGATGGTTAGATTTTCATATAAGTTTGGTATGATTTAAAAAAAAACCATAAAATTAACATTTTCAAGAAATTTTTTAAATTGTGTTTTCCTGCAAAAATTCTCGTGAGAAGGGATTAAAATCCAAGATTTATATGAAGGTTAAAAATTAAACATAATATGACAAATTTTCAAGGAATTTTTGAACTTACCAAATACACTTGTAACATTTCCAAGAAATTGTTTTCAAAAAAATATAATATCTAGGAAATATGTAAGTTTGTTGGTGGCTTGCATGTGGGGGGAAATGGTGGTCACGTGACTATTGCTTAACCGACGATAAAACTACGTTAACGACGACTTTTAACACCTAGAATCAGCTTTTGGCCAACTGTAATTGGCAGTTTTGTCGTAGTGTAAAATTGCCCTAAGTTAAAATAATTTTGGGATCAATGTTCCTTAATTGTGCTGTCACATCAACGTATATCCAACGTTGAACATGACCTACTTTACATTCTCATGATAAGAATAAGAATCTTGGGAACAAAGGTGTGAGTGGAGATAAGAATCTTGAATTACCTCTCACATACGTTAATGTATCAGTACTTTTGAATTAAAGACCGCAATGGAGGTTGTGTTGAAGAGAGACAAATCCAGGTGAAGCTTCTGTTCTTTGTCTGGCACGTCTTCATCAATGTCTTAAATGCAAGTGCAACTCGGGGCTTCAGACCGCAACTTGAAGTTTGATTCAATATTTATTGTGATACACTACTAGAGTCATGTTTTGAACCATGGATTTGTGTCTGCGAGTAACTTGCAATTATGCCACTTTTCTTTCTTTGCGCTAATTTTGCGCCCACATGTCTATACATAGAACGCCATATTAGACAGAAACAAGAGGCAAAAGAATGTTCTGCCACAAAAAAAATAGTGTTGAAAGGGTCATTGGGTAACGACTTCAATGATCACAAAATATCAAGGACCATGGTCCATAGATGATTTTATAGATTAAACTCATTTATTAATTAATGGAATAAATATTTTGTAAAAGTCACCTATGCAATGTCATTGTAGCCTTTCTTTTTCACTTCCTGTCTTTTACAGAGCTACAATTCTGTGAATGCCCTTGCTTAGTAATAAATAAAATTAAAAGGGCAGAATGAATGTAAAGGAACCTCGAACCTGCATAGACTCAAGTCAATTTAATAGCGTCGACGTGGAAGAAAACAAATAATTAATACAAAGAATGGCATTAATGGATAGAAAAAACGAGTACAAGACAAGGCATTTTTATTTTGGGTCTTCGGCAGTGCCGTTTGTGGACTTCTCGAATTGGAAGCTAAGTTTGGCTAGTGGAAGTTGTGGAACCATGGTGGCTTTGGCTTTTTGTTGAAATCAAACTGTCAAAGCCTATGTAGCTCGCAGCCTCAGGAATGTAAGCTACCAATGGGAATTGGGAAGTGACTATTTTTTATTTTTTTTTCCTTTTCTAAGATCTCAAGTGATTCTAGAATCTATATCTATATAATATAAAGCGACATGTTAATCTAGATTTGTCAAATTCGCAAGAATTATGTGTTTATTCTGTTAAAACATATTTTTATATTTTTTTAATTTTTAATTAATATTTATTTAGAAAAAAAATATATTCTATATATAGTCACAAGTTATTACTTTCTTTTTATTCAATTGGTCACGCAATAACGTATTGAGATGCTCTACATTTTTACCAATAAAACTAGAGAGAATCTTATTCATGACATATATATGTTGGATTATATTATATAGCTAAACAACTTATAAACATGATTTGATAAAAATGAAGGGTGAGCTAGTTTGGAAGTCTTGAACTCAAAAGGATCTTGAATTTTGATCCCAAAATAACAAGTCACGAGATCAGGTTTCTTCAAATGGATTTTACTATTTAAACTCTTAATATATTACATGTAAAGTTTTCTAAAAGTACAATTACTTTTGATTAATCATTGTTATTGGATATAAGTTATATATATTATGTTTTATTAATCGAGCACACTACGTCTAAATAATTTTCTTAAAAACATAAAGTAAACACCCACTTTAGTTTTCTAAAAATATAAGTAACATTAATTAAATTAATCATTAAAAGATTAACATCAATTTTGTTACTTAATTATTAAATATAATAATATAAATATGACTTTTTAATATATATATATATATATATATATATATATATATATATATTCACATCAACTTATTTTCTAAAACATGAATTTCACTAATTACATTTTCACAACATGTACTTTTTTATTGTTACTGCATCGTTGGTGTAAAATATCTATTAATTTTGTTAGTAACTAATGTTCTTACCGGGTTTTGGTAAGATTTTCGGTGCGATGGCTCCGCTGGGATTTCCTTTGTGACTGGTGGGGGATGTACCTGCAAAGACACACCGACGCTCAAGTTAGAGGCGCAGAGGTAGGAGAGGTATCACAATTGGGATTGATAATTTTGTACCTTGTTGGGTTAGATCGTTGCTGCATTTATAGGACCAAGATGGGAGATTAGATAGGGTTATTTTCCTATCAAATCTCCTCAAATCTCATGATTTAGATAGAGATAATTCTATCTTCAGTCATTATCTTGCGTTCTGATCTTTCTCTATCTCATCTTATGATAAGATATGATTTTCGTTATTACTCCCCTTGTCCGAGTGAGGAATATCTACTCGGCCAGGTCAGCTACTTGGTGGATTATCGAGTACGAGTAGTACACATGCCCCCAAGCTCTGAAGTCATGTAGGAGATTCGTTTTGTCGCACTCGAATTTTATTTACCCGAGTCTTTTGTCGTCCTTTTCTTGTCTCGTATGGTTGGTCTCGGATTTGGTTCTCGAAACGTCATGTCTTCCAATGGCGGTGGCGTCGTTTCGGACCTATTGAATTCATAACGTTTCCCGAGGGCGGCGGTAATGATTGTTTTTGAATTTTGAAACTGTTCTTGGGATTCCCAAAGGTCTCAAGCCCCTCTAGCCGTTGATGTGTCTGGTGAAGGGTCTTGATCCAACGGCTTGGGTCGCTTCGTCGTTTCGTATTCTGAACGTTTGGCACCCTATAAAAGGGTCACTATGCTTGTCGTGGTTTCATTCTCTTCTTTCCTGTCTTCTTTTCCGGCGAACTTCTCCGCCGTTTCTTCCTTTCTCGTTTCTCTTCATTCTTTTTCCGTTCAGGTACGCTCCTCTCTCCCCCTTTTCTTGTCTCTTTGGTAATGTCATTTTCTGGGGAGTCAGGGCACTCCGGAGGTGGCAGGATGTTATCTCCGGAGGTTCGTTTGATTGGGGAGGATTCTGATGGTGATCGGTCGCCGTGCCGTGGCAACTCTGATAGGGTTAGTGACGGGGCCTCGGCGTCGGGCGTCGTTGGCGTGGTCCGCCCTCCCCTTGCTTCTGGGCAGGCTGAGTTGCCCTTGACTACCGCTCCAGTTAGGGTTGTAGTCTTGGATGATTCTGAGGCTACTCAGGAGGTTCTTCTGGTTCCTCGTCATGTCCGACCTCCTTCTCCTCCTCCTGAGCTGAGTGGCGCTAAATCTCCTAAAAAGGTTTCATCTTTCCTTAGTTATTTTTGGGTGAGTGAGGAAGTATGTAGTTATGCTTCTCGGTATCAATCCCGAGAGTCTCTCCTTTCCTTCTTAGAGGGTGTGGAGTTATGCCACTCGGATTTGTCAGATATTATTCATGCTGAGCATTGCCGTCCGAGTGAGCGCGTCTTTCTCCGGGCTCTTCCATGTGAGTCTCATTATACTTACGTGTATGATGCCCTTTTTTCTGTTCTAGGCATCACTGTCCCCTTTGACAAATTCGAGTGTGACGTCCTCCGGGAGTTAAATGTTGCTCCCACCCAGTTGCATCCGAACGCCTGGGCTGCAATATGTGCCTTTAGGGTTATGTGCAACAAGTTTTTTATTACACCTACTGCTTCAAAATTCCTTTTCCACTATAATGTCAAGGAGAGCAAGAAGGGTGGTTGGGTTTCTTTGACTGACATTCCAAGTAAATCTTTACTCGGCCCTTATACTTTCTCTTGGAAGAACTTCAAAGGGAGTTTTTTCCGAGTCAGGCCGGGTAAAGATGGGGTTTCAAACTTTTTCTACAAGCGGGGTCGGCCCAGGTACCCTTTGTATTAGACCCGGTCGCCTAACAAGCGGCTTTCATGTAAGATAGTCGACATGTCTCCTGGGGATCAAGATGATATGGTTGATCTTCTTAGGCTCCCCCGTCTTCTCAAGTGTAAATCTTTAGTTGAAATACCATTTTCCAAGACCCCAAGGGCCGATTGGGACCATGATTTTTGCTTACTCGATTTTCTTTGTTTTTGCTGTTTATTTTACTGATTTTTTCCCTTTTTTGCAGTTGTCATGGGAAAGTTTGATTATAAAAATGCTAAAAAGCTTCGGTTGGAGAAGTTGAAGGCTCAGGAGGGTTGTAACACCCTAATTTCTATTATGGAAATATGCGATGTTTAATTCAATTAATTATTTCATAAAGCACTTTTATTAATTTACTTATGAAAATCTAGTGAAATTAAGAAAACATGATTGGGATTTTATGGATTTTTTTTAATAAAAAAATAAACTTTTTTCTCAATTTTAATTTCGAAAGTTGCGCTTCGTTTTAATACTTATAATGCATTAATATAATATGGCAGAAAAAGGTCGTAGCATTATTTTGATTGCAAATGAACAGTTTTAAGTTTTCGAAGGAGTAGAAATAAGTAAATACAAATGATAATTTTAACTAAAATATAACATATGCATATCTGAAAGTGTTTAACATAATGTACTCCCGGAGCATAACAGTAAACATGTAGAAAGGCAAAGTACGGGAAAACAAGAACATAGTCATGACATGATGACTGACATATACACATAACAAAATAAATTTGAGTGCCTAGGTCTACCCCAACGAGATACATGACAAAGAAAAGAACATCCTAGGACTTAGAGTAGTCATCTTCTAACTCTCACCCTATGCAGAGATCCTAAGCCCCAACGGTCATACGTGAGCATTTGTGCGAATCAGATGTAGCCCAAGATGTGATCCATGCCCACAACTGCTACCCATCTCTCGAAGATGCTCTCAATCCTCCAATGGAGGGTTGAGTCCTTCGCTGCCATCTGCCCCTAAAAGAAAATAAACAGAAGGGTGAACTCTTTGCTTCATCAAGCAGCACACAAACAACGACTTTACAAGTCATAAACAAAATCCTGTCCACCATCGCCATATGGTTTTCTAACGTTCACACTCGCAGTCCTAATCGTTTCCTTTCACTAATTCTGTAAATCACTTCTTACTGGTCAACTGCCACTGGAACTCCCAGAACTCAGTGGTCTTACACAATTGAGTTGGATGACTGTTGGGAGTACATCTCTCACCATGGTACTATGGTGGGCTCTCACCAACCGATGATGTCTCGTATTTTTGTCAGGGTGGCCGAGTCAGCTATGTGATCTATCATCACAACTCAGTGCCTTACCCTCCAAGGTCAATTTGTCTTACGATCATCTCCCAGGTACCAACTGTGATCATCCAATACTCGGAGGATTGACTCCTCCACAACTCTCCTCACAAGGATTATTCTTTCTCGTCACAGTGGGGTTCCGCTGCACATGGTACTGGACGGTTGAATAGACGCCGAGCCCGAGACCCCGTCTCTGCTCAAAATCATATGAACGAGGACATTTGCCTCCATCACCTTTCTATGGGTGATCGTCACATTACGTCGTGACACGCCTTTCAAACTCCGTCCCCTCTCTTTGTTATTCTCACAGCTGGAACACTCCACGTGACTCTCTTTTCATCTTGCAGTTCCCACGGATCGTCGCGCACACGCAGTTCCATTGTACGACTCTTATAAATCAACATGATTAACCATGCGTTGACAATTTTATTATGTTTTATGTATTTCCTTGCTGTCTCAAAACTTTACAATTTTATACTTACCGTTTATTCCTCCACGTAAAGGTCCTATGTTTATTTCTATGTCCAATGCATAAAAATAAAGAGTTGATTAATTAATTTCTATTTAATAAAATAAAATCTTACATCCTAATTAATGGTGCTCACTGTTCAAGTTTCATTTATCTTTAAATGACAATCTTGCCACAGACACTAGAACAGAGTTCTAGTCCTCACAAGTACTCGCGCCCGAGTCTTGTGAACACATCACACAGACAAACAATTTTATCACAAAGTTTAACCTACAGTCCAAATGACTGTATCATAAAAGCACACAAAATCACACTTTCAAATATTAAGTACCCGAGATTCACATCTCTGGGACTTAAACCCAAAACAGAATAGGTCAATGGATATTACATATCCACTGCCTTACAAAATCACAATTAATAATTATAATTGCCACAATTCAAAATAACACACAAAACTAACCAAAAGGCAGATTTCTCTCTGGCAGTATTGAATGTGAGCTCTCACTGATTGTAGCAATTGACCTCGGAATTGAAATTTTTTTATATGAAATAGAAGATCTTGAAATCTAGTTTACAGAAAGGTATCCCACTTATAAAATCAACATCTAGAAAATTTTATAAAAATTTTCTAAGTCAGCAACTCTAGATTTTTAGTGCCCACTGAACATAGCTCAAAGAAATGTAAATTTCTCCCACTTTCCAAAACTAAATTAACTGAAACTTTTTACAGTTAAAATCTAATCCCTTGATATTTCCAAAAAGGTATTTCTTGCTTCCAAATTCGTTTTCTATTGTTCCCAGTAAAAATATTACTAACAGCTTACAATGTTGACATCAAAACAGGTTCTAAACCATTGTTCTGTTTCTTATTGAAAAATTAATTTATAAATTATGCTTGGAAATTTTTTTAATATACATGGTTAAAAATATTATTGTATCTATTTTTTAAAGGTTTAAGTAAATTTTAAAAACAATAAGTACACAGGGAGAATTTTAACAAAAACCGAGCCCTGTTCCAGTGAAACCCCAAAACAGGACAGTCCAATGTCGAGCCATGGATGAGTCCTAAGATGAAATTATTTTTCAAAGGTGTCAACACAAAAGTTGTTGAATTTTATGTCTATTTCCATGAAAAACAAATTTGATGAAAAACCAATGGTTAGATATTTTAAAAATGGCAAAGCAGTGAGGGTTGTTCCATGCTAAACGAAAGAACAGCCACTGCCAACGAGTTTTTAGTTAAAAGTTTTCAAAGAAGACTTG
Organism: Pueraria montana var. lobata; assembly: GCA_026413185.1. Taxonomy (NCBI): domain Eukaryota; kingdom Viridiplantae; phylum Streptophyta; class Magnoliopsida; order Fabales; family Fabaceae; genus Pueraria; species Pueraria montana. Next base: position 11,638,465 of record CM048654.1, read on the forward strand.
ATTAAAACCATTTTTGAGAAAGAGGTACATGACTTCATTTGTTTCCAGATCCATTTTCATTCCCATTACAAGATGAAAATGAACTTACTCCTTACATGAAAAGGCTCACAACTACTGCCAAAGAGAATTCAACACTACCCATCCAATTTCAATTCAACAAACAATTCAAACACATCACAATTCTTATCAATGGAGGCATGCATGGATGCTATAGTTAAGGCCCCCAGCCCTTAACCATATTCTCCACAGAAAAAGAAAACAACAAATCCACAAGAGAGTTCACCTCACCAAGTGTTGCAATCCAACCGAAAAGAAGAAGAGATACGTAGAAGAAGGATGAAAGGATGATGATCTAACTTGCATGCAAAGCTTCCAAGACATCCAATGGCTTCCTTTGCTTCCTTGTGATTCTCGGTCCAGAGGAGAAAAAGAGAGATGAAAGGATTTTTATGTTTAAGTGTTGGAGAGGTTTTTGAAGGAAATGAAAGGCTTTGAATGGTTTTGCTTGGTTTTGGCCTGTGGTTTTCTTGGTTGATTAAGTGTTCATAGTTGTTGCTAGGTGTTGATACCATCCCATGCATGTAGTTCTAGGTGTCAATTAGGCTGATTAGGTGTTAATTTTGTGTTAATTGCATGCATGCATTGTAGATTAGGTGTCATTAGTTTAGACTTAGGGAATTTGGTTACTCAATTTAATTTTATACTGTGTAATCGTAAAGAGGTGTGTTTTAAAATTTTAAAACTTAATTTCAAACATCTAATTAATTTTATAAAACTTCTAGTAATAAAAACTTTTCTAGTAGCTCAAATAAAATTTTCTTTGTAAAGAAATTATTTACAGATAAACTTTATAAGAGGTAACTTGGTGTGCAAGTTACTAGAATTTAATATAATTAAAATACTTAAAACCAATTTGCACACAATAAATTAATTAGTACATAGCTATAGATATTTTAAATATTTTACTACTAGTAATTAATCTCAGCTCAATTAATTACTAGCAGACATAACAGATAAGCATACACAGACAATATACGTACTTAATCATTAAGTACATATTATACTGCACAAATAAATAAATAAATAAATAAGCAACATAGACAATTCAATCACACAGAATTCTATAGCAACTTGCAAACAAAACACAGGAAAGTAACTATAGAGAATTAATTGTAGAAAATTAATTCCAGAGAGTTACTTACAGAGAAATATATAAATATATACATATTTATAAATATATATACGTATATACTTATATAACTGAGTTGAAATTTTTAGGGTGTTACAAGGGTGCACTCGGCGAAGTTCAGGCTTCTCCTATTTCCCCTCCTCCTCCCCCTCCCACTTCTCCGAAAAAGAGGGGTCCTGAGGCGATTCACGGAGAGGAAGGTCCTTCCAAAAGGGCTAGGCTGAGTCCGCCTACGATGTCACCGGTCGAGAAGCACCCGACGTTCCTTTCTATGAGGGATGGGCGGACCTCACTGTGGGGGAGGGACTTCAATCCCCAAGTTATTATCAATGCTGACAATCTCAGTCAGGCTGATCGAGACATGTTGAGAGATGCTGGTCCTCGTCTTTCCATGGAGGCTATACCACGAGCTTGTCTTGGCTCAGGAAACGGCTTCTAAGGCCGAGCATACCCTTTTGGAGGTTACTAAGGCTAACGAGACTCTACTCCATGTTGCTGAGGAGTCTCAGAAGTCCCTTGAGGAGGCGGATTCCAAGCTGAAGGAGGCTGAGGATCGTGAGGATGTTTTAAAGCTTTCTTTGGCTCAGGCCGAGAAGTCTTCAGAGGATCTTAGGGCCGAGGTGGACCATCTCAACTCGGAGTTGGAACTGACAAGGTCAAAGGCTGCTAGCTCTGAGGCTAAATTGAAGGCTGAATTGGACGAAGCCGTGGCCGAGGTTATTACCACTCATAAGGCTGGATTTCAGAAGGCGGTTCGTCAAGCAGGGCACTTCTTCAAGGATGCCGATCTCACTCTCTTTGATGTTGGTAAAGATATCAACAGAGATGGTAAGTTGGTTGATGAGTCGGATATTCCTGACGAGAATGTTCCTGATGACTTAGCTTAGCTACTGTAATTTCTGATTTTTCTTTTGTAGTCGGTTCGCACCTGGCCCATCTAACAGGGTGTATGTTCTCAAGTTTTTTTGTTTTTCATGATTCGTATTCGGCTATGGTTTTCGTTGTCTTTCTATTGAAAGTCTACTCGGATTTGTTAACTTGCTTTTTGCACCTTTAAAGGTCTATGCAATTTTTAATGTTAACTCGCTTTTTGTATCCTTATAAAGGTCTACGCGGTTTTTTCTAACTCGCTTTTCGTATCCTCATAAAGGTCTACGCGGTTTTTTCTAACTCGCTTTTCGTATCCTCATAAAGGTCAACGCAGTTTTTTCTAACTCACTTTTCGTATCTTCATAAAGGTCTACGTGGTTAGTTAGTTATATTGAAATTCGACCATTTTCCTTTAGGGATGCCGAGTATCGCTCACTGAGTGGCGTTTAATGCCGGTATTCGATTGGTCTACTCGGTCAAATATAAATGGATAATTTGAAAGTTTTATTAACAAAAGAAATTGGGTGTGCCTCGTTAAAACCTCTTTGACAAAAAAACCTCTTGGGAAAAAATGTCAAAGTAGGAAAAATAGTACACCACCACTTATAATTTTCTACCTGAAATAAAACTTTAGATGTGTCGCATTCCAAGTTCGGGGGATGGCTTCGCCAGATGGATGCTCCAATCGGTAGGCTCCATTTCCCAGTGATTCGGTTACTCTGAAGGGGCATTTCCAGTTGGCTGCCAGCTTGCCCTCTCCTGTAGATTTCCTAGCTTCTCCGCACTTTCTCCAAACCAGATCTCCGACTTCGAAGTTTCTTGGTTTGACCTTGGTGTTATACCTCTTCTCGACTCTTCTTTTACAGGCCTCTATTCTGATTCGGACCCCGTTGAGGATTTCTTCGGTCATGTCTAGTGCGTGCCTTAGTAATTGATCATTGTTTTCCTGGACAAAATTTGCTCTTCGTAGGGAGGGTTCCCCGACTTCTACTGGTATCATGGCGTCTGATCCATATGAGAGTCTGAAAGGTGTTTCTCCCGTTGTTGATTGCGGTGTGCAACGATATGCCCAAAGGATTGCGGGGAGCTCTTCGGCCCAACTTCCTTTGGCCTCGCCTACTCGTTTCTTTAGTTCTTCGAGTATCACCTTATTTGCGGCTTTAGTTTGTCCATTGGTCTGCGGATGTTCCACTAAGGTCACTCGGTGCCGAATCTCTAGGTTTTTGACGAACTCCTCAAGATTCTTCTTGGTAAACTGTCTTCCGTTGTCAGATATTACCGAGTGGGGGATGCCGAATCGACATATGATATTCTTCCATATGAATTTTTGCACATTGTGGGCGGTGATGGTGGCCAAGGGTTCGGCTTCGATCCACTTCGTAAAGTAGTCGATTCCGATGAGGAGGAACTTCACTTGTCCCTTAGCAAGTGGAAAAAGGCCTAATATGTCTACTCCCTACATGGCGAAGGGCTATGGTGCTGTGACATTATGTAACTCTTCTGCTGGTAGGTGGGATATGTTGCCAAAATTCTGGCATTTTTTGCATTTTTTTACGTATTCGACGCAGTCGTGGCGCATTGTCGGCTAGTAGTATCTGGCTCGTAGGATTCGAGCTGCCATGGCCTTTCCTCCTGAGTGCATTCCGCATATTTCTTTATGCATCTCATTTACCATGTACTCGGCCTGAATCTTCGTGATACATTTCAGTAGTGGTGTAGTGAAGCCACTCCTATAAAGGTCATCTCCCTCTATGACGTAGTAACTGGCCCTTCTTCTGATTTTTTTGGCTTCTTCTCAGTTTTCTGGGAGGGTTTCTTCTTTCAGAAAGTTTCATATCTCGGTCATCCACTCTCGATCTATCGGGCTGACACTAGAGACGACTTGGTCGATACTTGGAGCAGATACTGTTTCATGTATGACAGTTCGGTGTTGGCCTTTCTTCTTAGTACTTGCCAATTTTGAAACTAAGTCAGCCATTTCATTCTGTTCTCTTAGAATGTGGTTGAGTTCGAATTCGATGAACTCGTTCTTCAACTGGGAGGCCAGGTGGTAGTATCTTGTCATCAGGGGTCCTTTGTTTGATAGGATCCATTCATCTGCCCAGTGACCAGCTTTGAGTCGCTCCAACATCTAAGGTGTTTCGCCCTCACCTCCTTAGCGAGCTTCAATCCTGCTAGTAAGGCTTCGTACTTGGTTTGGTTGTTAGATGCGTCGAAGTCAAATCTGAGTGATTGTTCCAAGATAATCCCTTCAGGGCTCTCGATCATGACTCCTGCTCCGCTACCTTTCACGTTTGAGGAACCGTCTACGTAGAGGGTCCACCATGGGGAGGGTGCCTCTTCTACTGGTGCTAGTTCCGCAATGAAGTCAGCTAGGCATTGTGCTTTGATAGGTCCTCTCGGTTCATACTTGATGTCGAACTCAGATAATTCGACTGACCATGTTATCATTCTTCCGGCTAATTATGGCTTCCTCAGTATTTGTCGTATTGGGTGATCTGTTCGCACCACTACCTGATGGCTTTGAAAGTATGGTCGTAGCCATCGTGCTGAAGTGACCAGGGCTAGCACTAGCTTTTCTATCATCTGGTACCTGGTTTCGGCATCTTTCAACACTCGGCTTATGTAGCAGACTGGCTTTTGCGTCTGATTCTCTTCTTGAATGATGACCGAACTGATTGCGTCCCCTGAGACGGCTAGGTGTAACACTAAATCCTTGTCGAGTTCCGGTCGTGTTAGGATTGGTGGTGATGAGAGTAGTGTTTTTATCTTAAGAAAGTTAGCTTCACACTCTTCATTCCATTCAAACACTTGTTGCTTCTTGAGTAGTTGAAAAAAGGGTTTGGCTACCTCTGCCGCTTTTGGCAAGAAACGGGATAGGGATGACAGCCTTCCAGTTAGCCTTTGTACTTCTTTCATGTTACTCGGGCTTCTCATGTTTACGATAGCTGCACACTTCTCCGGATTGGCTTCTATGCCTCTATGGGTGAGCATGAATCCTAAGAATTTTCCACCATGTACTCCGAATACACATTTCTCAGGATTTAGCCTCATGTTATGTTTTCTGACCTCGTCGAAAATTTCAGCTAAGTCTCCTGAATGTGAGTTCGGGTCTCGGCTCTTGATCACCATGTCGTCGATGTAGACTTCAAGATTTCGTTCGAGCTGGTCTGCGAAAATCTTGTCCATCAGACGCTGGTATGTTGCTCCCACATTTTTTAGTCCGAATGGCATTACCGTGTAACAGTAGTTGGCCGTGTCGGTTATGAACGCCGTCTTTTCTTCGTATGGTGGGAACATGGGTATCTGGTTGTACCTGGAGTATGCGTTCAGAAAGCTCAGGATCGGGTAGCCGACTGCTCCGTCTACCAACTTATCGATGCTTGGCAACGGGTATGAGTCTTTTGGACATGCTTTGTTAAGGTCTTTGTAGTCAGTACACATCCTCCATTTGTCGTTTGCTTTCTTTACCATTACCACATTTGCAAGCCATGTGGTGTATTGCACTTCTCTTATGAAACCGACACTGAGTAGTTTTTCAATTTCTTCTTTGACCGCTTTTCCTCTTTCGGCCCTGAGTTTTCTCTTCTTTTGGGAGATTGGCTTGGCCTCTGGACAGATGGCAAGCTTGTGGCAATGGAAGCTCGGGTCGATTCCGGGCATGTCGGCGGCTGACCATGCGAACAAGTCGGCGTTGTCTAACAGGACTTTGGCGATTGCTTTCTCGGTCTCGTTTGCTAACTGAGTCCCGAGTTTTGTGCATTGCCTTGGTTCTCTTCCTATTTAGAAGGATTATACCTCCTATGTAGGCTCTGCTCTCGGCTCAGCTTCCCTGGGGTCGAGATCGGCTTCCTTTATTGGTATTGCGAGCAAGACGCATGCTACGTGTTTTACTATCGGTTCTGGGACCTTTTTGCCGCTAGCTATCTTTAGACTTTTTAAGTAGCATTCGCGGGCTACCTCCTGATCAGCTTTGACCGTCACTATCTTCCCTTCTGAACTTGGGAATTTCATTGCCAGGTGTGGAGTTGAGATTACTGCCCCTAGTTCGTTGAGTGTCGGCCTGCCTATGAGAATGTTGTATGAAATAAGGGCGTTGACTAAGAGGTACCTGACTATGATAGTTTTGGACCCCTTCTTATCTCCAAAGGTAGTGAGGAGGTCAATGTAGCCTCTGGTATCGACCTTTTCACTTGCAAAACCGACTAATTGTTCGGTGTACGACTGTATTTTACTTTTTGGGATGTCTAACTGTTGGAAGGTGGATCAGTATAAGATATATACTGAGCTGCCTTAGTAGACCAAGACTTTACACACTAGCCAATTTGCAACCTCAACCTTGACCACTACCGGGTCATCGTGATTGGGTTCTACACCTTCAAAATATGCATCTATGAAAGTAATAGGAGGCATTTTCCTGTGTATTCTAGGGCTTATTGAAGCCGCGTTGATTGATCGGAGGCTGCGCAGGTGTCTTTTCCTTGCCGAGCTCGAGCTTCCTCCTCCAGCGAATTCTCCTGCTATTGTATTGATAACGCCTCGGAGTCAAGTCTCGGGAGGTTTAGTCGGTTGCTCCTGGCGGGGCTCTTCGTGCACCTGGTTTTTCTGTCACGATTGTCTTCCCGATCTCGGGTTCGTTCTCGCTCGGACTTTCGACTGTCGTCTCGGGCGAAGCGTCGTAATTTGTCCTGTTGGATAAGTTTTTCAATCTTATCTTTCAGGGTGGTGCAGTCTTCAGTGGCATGTTCGTGCACTCGATGGTATCTGCAAAACTTAGACCTATTTGCTTTCTCTGGGGAACAGTTCCGAGTAGGCAGACTTATCAGCTCGGCACTGCAGGCTTCTTCTAGAACCCGTGCTCTGCTATCTGTTAAAGGGGTGTAATGAGTAAACCTTGTGCGAGGCGGTCTGTCGGCTCTAGATTTTTTACTCCGCTCTCGGCTTGTTCCTGGTTTCTCACGTTCCTCCTGTCTTTTAGAGGACTCGCCTCTGACTTGTTCTCTAAACTTGGTCATTTCTTCCATTTGGATGTATCCTGCTGCTCTTGCTCTGAGTTCGTCCATGTCATGCGGTGGCTTCTTGCAGAGACTATCCGAGAAGGGTCCGGACTTTAGCGCCATAAGCATGGCGGTCAGTGCTACCTGTGGATTCAAGTCTCGGATCTTGACGGAGATTTCGGCGAATCTCTCCATGAAGTCCCTGAGGGACTCGTTGTCTTCTTGCTGAATGTTGGCTAATGCCACTGCTGTCAGGTGGTGGGGTCGACTCGTAGCTTATTGAGCGTCGAAACGAGCGACTAACGTGGCAAAAGAGTCAATCGAGTGTGGAGGGAGTCGTGTGTACCAGTTCAACGCTGCCCCCCTTAGGGTTGTTGGAAACACACGACACATTATGGCGTCGTCATTTGTGTACAGGTTCACCTGCGTGACGAACGCGTCGATGTGCTCGTCCGGGTCGGTCAACCCATCGTATCGGTCCATGGACAAGGGCTTCCACCCGACCGATAGTGGAGTCTCCATGATTCCATCTACAAACGGGTGTCGCCTCGTTGTCTCGGGTATTGCGCTTCGTCTTGGGGCCGCCCGTGATCCTGAGGCGGGTCTGGACTCTAGGTGGGTTGCTGTTCGGTCTGCCTCGCTCCAGGTGGTGTCTTCCTGCTCTGCTCTGTTCTGTCAGGATGTCTATGGGCAGTTGCGTGTGCCGCCGAGAGTCTGTTGGTAGCGGCGTGGGCAGCCGAGAGTCTGTTGGTAGCAGCGTGGGCAACCGAGAATCCGTTCCTGTCCTCCTGCAGTTTCTGGTACTGCTATCGGTGGGTGGCGTTCTCCTTGCAGAGGTCTTCTATCTCTTTTGCATTATTCTGTTTGAGCGTGTTGATTTCCCTTTGCAGGGCTTGGATCAGCGGGTGATTCTCAAGCGCCTGGTGCGGGAAGGGCGCCACGTTGTTGGGGTTGCCTCCTTGGGTATCCCCTGGGGGCGGTGTGCCCTAGAATTGGGTTTCCGCCCCTTGTGATCGCTTTTCATGGTTCGCTATTTTCCCCTGGGTTGTTGCCATTGTGATTGTGTTCTCTTGATCGGTGTGGCTGGGAATAGTTTCATCGAGCCCCACGGTGGGCGCCAAATATTCTTACCGGGTTTTGGTAAGATTTCCAGTGCGGTGGCTCCGCTAGGATTTCCTCTGTGACTGGTGGGGGGTGTACCTGCAAAGACATTCCGACGCTCAAGTTAGAGGGGCAGAGGTAGGAGAGGTATCACAATTGGGATTGATAATTTTGTACCTTGTTGGATTAGATCGTTGCTGCATTTATAGGGCTAAGATGGGAGATTAGATAGGGTTATTTTCCTATCAAATCTCCTCAAATCTCGTGATTTAGATAGAGATAATTCTATCTTCAATCATTATCTTGCGTTCTGATCTTTCTCTATCTTATCTTATGATAAGATATGCTTTCCGTTATTACTCCCCTCGTCCGAGTGAGGAATATCTACTCGGCCAGTTCAGCTACTCGGTGGATTACCGAATACGAGTAGTACAACTAATTTTCACTAGATAGAAACTTGAATCTTGAAGTACCATTTTTAATATTACTCCCTCCGGTCCTTTTTATAAGAAACAAAAGAGTATTCTTTTTTGGTCCTAATTATAAGAAACATACATCCACTTTAAGATATATTAATTGCTAGTTTTCTTTTTTTACCCTTCATCTTGTAAAATCCATTAATGAGACACCTATTCATTTTTCATGTATTTATTGGTCTATTAACAATACAACTTACACTTATTGGTGGAGGTACATTGTCATTAATGTAATCACTACTTAAACCAATCAATTTAAATGGTACTTTTGGAATAAAATTTAAATTTATGATATTATTAATTATAACTAACTAACTTAATTATTTTTATTGATTTTGACGATTTAGTTATTTGTTTCTTATATAAATGATGGGAGGGAGTAATTTTCAAGATTGAAAAATTAATTTACGTTAACCGTCTCTAAAAATAAAAACCAATGTTACTTGCATTTTTGTGCAGTAAAGTTGTACCTTTGCATGTGTCTTGCCACACGATGAACACGTCAAGTGTCGTGCTAGGAAGGTCATTCAATGAAACCAATGTTTGTGACTTGCGAGTTGAGTGAGGCGAGTCAGTGAGTCTTACTTGCTGACTCAGAGTTTCCACAACGTGTCTCCACCTTGCCCTCCCCACATGACTTTCACCTAATCGCCATGTGCGCTTCCATAAACAGACAATCTCATTGGTTTGTCGCCACACACTACGGGCTCCACTTTCTTGTCACAAAAGACAACATTGCATTATGCCCAAAGTGAAAATAATACCAATTAGACAAATATTGCATACCTAACGTAAAAAATTTAATAATCGTATTCAAATGCTATTCTAAAGTATGGGATCGATCGTCAAGTCATCATAGAAAAGGAAACAAATTAACAAATAGTACCAATATGTTTTTACATGATTGAATCGTATTCAAATGCTATTCTAAAGTATGGGATCGATCGTCAAGTCATCATAGAAAAGGAAACAAATTAACAAATAGTACCAATATGTTTTTACATGATTGAATTGACAGGTTAAGTCGTTACTAGTTCGGAACAAAAGTGATACAAGAACGAGTGGTCTCTATATTTTTTTTTTCAGACCATTTTCTTGGTCAGATAACTACGCTACAAGGACACCCCGTGCCGCTGCACCTGCGCACCGATTTTATGGTCCATTGCCCCCATTGCTTTGTATGCTTTTTCACGAGCATCTCAAACGTGAACATAATCTGCTACACCTTTTTCCTTTTAAGAAGGGGAATTATATTAAGGAGTGAAAATGACAAAAGTTTTTATTAAAAAATAGTTTTAATATGTAAAAAATATGTTGCTTTTTTAAGAAAGGAATGTTTTATTGTGTGTCTATAACTACGTAGTAGAAACATTAAATATATTTTATTAGATGTTTTAATTTTTTTTGTTTTGTTTTTCACAGGTCTCTTTATTTAGAAACAATCTTGTTCAAAGGTATTAAATATAGATATTTCTCTCAATGGAGATTTTGAACATTGGTTCATCATATTATGAGAGATTAATTTATTCTACTAGACTCAATCCTCGTTGATTAAACCCTAAATTATTTTAAAACATAAGTATTGAATATTTTTATATATTTTATAAATGATTTTATATATTTTATCCAAAAAAATTATTTTATAAATGATTTTCGTGTAATAAACTCTAAGAAACGCGTGAGTTGAGAATCTCAAAGAAAATGTAAGAATGATTAAAATTTATGGTGAAAGTTGTAATTAATATGACAATTTCTAATTAGAGGGACACAAGCTTAAACAGGTGATTCCTGTCCAAATGAACAATATTTATAGAGTTAATTTTGCATGGCTTTTGCAGAACATTGGTATCAATCGTAATTATGTCGTTGTTGTTACATTACAACTCTAACTAAATCATCAGTTACATCAACCATGTGAATTATACTTGTCAAACATATCACCATTACTTCTAATAAAGTGGATATATATATATATATATATATATATATATATATATATATATATATATATATATATATTTAAAGAAAAATTTAAGTGAGTTGAATCACAAGAGTTCATTAAAGTTAGAATAGTTCAAAGAGTATTTTTTCTTTTGAAGAAAAGTTCAAAGAGTATTTAAAAGAATACTTGTAAATCATCTACTAACAAAGTCCTTAAATTGGTAATGAAATTTAAAGTCACTTACTTATAAAATATGAATCTAATTAACTTTTGTTCTCTTAAACTGGATCTATATGAGGACAATAGATTTGTCGGTTATAACAGCGTAAGAATTTTATATGTTTAGTAGAATTGCAGAAGGGTCAACCTTCGAGGTGCACAACTAGACAAAAGCAAACATTGCTTGCACGTATAATCACATCCAAAATGCATGTTTTGAGGCGCTAGATACATCGTATTAAGGAGTTATGAAACTTCAATTTAATTTAATTAATTTAAACAGTTTTGTCGTACGCAAGCTTTGTTAAGGTTTTGTACGCTTCCTACTGGAAACAAAACTCAACTAGAAATGATTATTATAGTACTGCAGCGAAGGAGCACTGAAAAAGTTTTAATTCGTACCTTGTGCGAGCTAAATACATTAATTAAGGTTATCTATTACCATTAGGGGTCAGAATAATGATAATCATTATATATTTTTTTAAAAATAAACTGTTCTGTTAATCTGCCACTTTGAAAATTTAAGATAGCATTAACTATTTTTTATTTTTTTATCTTTATTCATTAAATATTTATGTTTTTATTGCAAATAAGAGAAGATGATAGTAAAAGTAATGTTAGAATAATATATGAAACCTACATGCATTTTTTTTGGTAGTATTTGCCTACATACATTAATAGCTTTATGATTAACATAGAATGATGGGGAAAGCGAAGTCAACTAGTTCAGTTCAATTTTATTGGGCAGTTCACAATGCAATCTAGTATACTGATTTTAAGATGAATAATTTTAAATTCTTCTACCATATTAAATGCTTTTATTTTTTTTAAGATATTAAATATATTTATATTTTATTTAATACTCTTTTCTTTATAAAATGTTAAAAAGATTTATGAGAAAATTTTTAAGAATATACATCATTACTCTCTCAAGATAATGTAATAAATTGGCTTCATCGTGTGTTCTATAAGCATAGCTACACGCGGTATGCCGTGGCATCATATTTTAAAATAAATAAAATAAAAGGATCAATTGTACTTTCAAGATAATGTAAGAAATTGGCTCATTATGCATTTTATAACAGTAGCCTATTCCATAGCCCATAGCATCGTTAAAAAAAAATATTATTGTACTTATATTTGACAATCTAATTATATGTTATAATTAAAATATACAGTTCAAAAAGTGAGAGTTTCACTTTCTCTGTTTTCTCAATTAAAAATTCTCAATATTTTCTCTTTTATCTCCTTTAAATGTGTATGTGTATTTCATAATAACCCACTAGAATTGACCTAGTAGTAAAAGTTTAACTAATATACACGAGGTTATGGATTTAAACATTGTAGACCAAAAAATATGTGTATTTCATATACTTACCATGCAACTAGCTCAAAATTTTCTCTACCAACTATTTCAAACTACTCTTATTTTATTTTTGTCTATATATATGATCTTAACATATATCCTTTTCAAATTATCGTCCTTTAATTTCTATCTGTAAAGTGAATTTTAATACTCTCTTTGTTCTATAATAAGTGTTGTCATAGATATTTTATACAAACCAATAAAAAGTTACTAAATAGATAAAACATTGTAAAAATTTTACAAAATTAACTTTATCATCATTAATTCATTTATAATTTCTATTTCACGTCATTATTATTAGAGGTATAAATAAAAAAAACCAATTAATATTATATTGAAAAGTTAAAATTACATTGAAAAGTTAAAATGACACTTATTTTGATATTTATTTTTTCTTTTTACACGACATTTATTATGAGACAAATGAAGTAGTTTTTTTTTTTTAAAATATTACTAATTAAAAATAACCCTTGACTAGGCTATGTTTGACATGTCATTTCAGTTATTTTCTAACTTTTTTTACTAGATGGAAAACTTGTTTGATCTTATGTATGTTTGGTACCACAACTGGAATTTATAAAATGCTTTTTTTTTTTCCTAAAAAATAAGTTGTTTTCATGAATTTGAAAAATTATAGCTTATGATTATTTTCTAACAACTTTTTTTTCACTTTTAACTTTTTTTTCTTATGTAAAAGCTAATTTTTTTTTCATCTAAATGAAATTATTTATCTTAAAATCACTTTTTAAGAAATTTATAAAAAAAAAACTGATTATAATTATAATAAATTATAACAATAATTAATTATACATATAATTGATTATTGAAATAATCTAATTTCTACAACTGTATAGGGTTTTATAAGCAAGCTTTTTTATTTGAAAAAAAGAAGAAGTTAACAACCCATTATTTCAGTAGTTGTAAAGTTTTTTTTTTTTTAACCCAAGGCATTTTCTAACCAAGAGTCAGAGTAATTCATTGAAATAATAAGATCAATTTAAGAGGCTGACCTCTTTCAACAATTGATTGTGACTATATATTTAAGAAACATTATTATTTGTTAACCCTACTTCACCATATTAATTCAGTAGTTATAAAGTTAATTAATATTAAGATTATTATATATTATTTTTAGCTATTTATTTAACATTGAACTTAAGGGACATTTGCTTCACAAATTTTATTATATTTCTGAAAATAATATTCCTGAAAATGCTATTATTGAAAATATTATTCCTATTAAAGATGTTTAGTAAATTTTTATCATTTCTTAGAATGTTTTCAAATTTATTTAATTTAAAAACAAAAATATTAAATAAATAAATAAATAAATGAGATAGAATAAGAGAAAAGTGAGAAGTTATTTTAGAAAATAACTTTCATTCTTATGGGAATATAAAGATTTTCACCCCTCTACATGTGAATATAGAAAGAAGAAGAAATATGTGTAATATAGATTCCTATAAATAATTTATGCCTAGAAATATTTTTTTTATAATTTCACGAGAATATTACATTTTCAAATTCACATTCCTGAAAATAAATTTGTAATACTTTGAAACAATCACACTCTTAACTTCTTATTTGTGTGAAGGAAAAATATCTTTTTAGTCCTTGTATTTTGTAAAATTCTTGGTTTTGGTCTTTGTACTTCACCATCGAATATTTTAGTCCCTAAACTTTTAAAAATCAATGTTTTTAGTCCCTCAAGATAGGTGTCACATAGGAAATGATGTTAACAATGTCTGTCCTAAGGACTAAAAACACCTATTTTTAAAAGTTCAGGAACCAAAATGTTTGATGATGAAGTACATGGATTAAAACAAAAAAATTTATAAAGTATAGAAATTAAAAACATATTTTTTCGCTTGTGTGAAATTAAAAACACCTCTTTATTATATTATGTATATAGTCAATTATTAGCATTAAATATATACTTTTGACTCCAGGTTATTATTAATTGGCTATAGATTTCTTTTGATCATGTGAAATAATTTCTGATGTATTTGAATCCTATAGTACAAGTGCAATATGAGAATCTTAAAGAATATTACTTTTTTTTTTTTTTCCGAGATATTGTACCCAAAACATAACAGAAATTTATTTTAAGTAACGATCCTTTCTTTGAAATTTTATCCACTATATCATTTATTGATATTTTAATGGTAGACGATAAAGGAATTATTATTTCTCAATTTATTGTTGGCAATTTGTAGCTATTTAAAGAAGGACCTAATGGATATTTAGGATTTGGGAATCACAAAACCAATAGATAAGATCAAGCTTTAGGAAAATACTTAAACGAAATAAGAAAAAATATTTTTGAAATTGGAAGAATATAATAGAAAATGGTTTGAGAAGACAAAATGTCTTTAATTTGACATAATATATTGTGATTTAAAATTTAAATAGAATTTAAATGTAAGTAATAATATTTGAAATGAATAATAATCTTAAAAAATAAAAAAATAAGTTAAATTCTTAATGTAAGAGAAGTTACATGACTTATAAAGGAAGAAAACAAATCCTAAAAAATACTAATAAAAACGCAAATTTACAATTAATATAAGAGAGGATGTCTAATTTTAATTTTGTATCTTTAAATAGTTTATACTTATTTCATTTTAGTTTTTATTAGTCATAATAAAATGACCAATGCTAAAGATTTTGTAAAAATTAAAAACGAAATTGTTATTTAATTCAATGTTAGAAATTAGAATATGGCAATTTGAATTTTTGAGGATAAGAATAAGCAAGAGAATATTAGGAGTCTTGAATAGTCATAAATAATACATCTTATGCCTATTTATAAGCTTTACTTGCCACACAAGTTTTTAGAATTTTCTTTTACAGTACAGGTATCTTTAAGCCTCTAGGGTTAATCTCTACAATTTTCTACAACTATTATTCGTCTTTATGTACAAGTTGTAAGATTTGTTTACTCCTATGTCTAGAGATTTTTAGACTTTATTACAAACATCAAGTGAGTTCTAGAATTCTAAAATACTCATTTCTAATATTTAAATGTGTAACTAAATTGCGAATGAAAAATATTTTTAAGGATATAAATGATCATTTTCTCATATATTTTTAAATCACACACACACACACACACACACACACACACACACACACACACACACATATATATATATAATAGATGAAAAATTGGAGTTAAAATATTTTAATGGCGAGAGGGATTATACAAGGAAAGTTTAACTGAATTAAATCATTGACCACAAAGACATAAATATTAGAAGGGACACAGTTCCTGAAAGAATGGGAGGATTTCAGGGATTCTCGAAAATGGGAACTCCAATTTATTCTCCAAAGAAGATTTTGGCATTCATTGACAGGGACTTAGTCCTCAGGATTTTTGTGATCAAGCCTTGACTTTTAACAACTCTTACCCCCCACCCATTTCACAGTCTTTTACCCTTTAGTTTAGACTTATAAATGCGCAAATATTTTCTCTATAAATAAGAGGGGTACATACACATTTGTTTAATTTCCCACACCAATATTTGGCTTTCCTATTTTCTCTACCCTTTGGCTCTCAGATATGGAAGACCTGGATTCAGTGTTCAATTACCATTACCACGAGGTGGGTTATTGCATATACATATATATGCTTCTGTCATTCCTTGTTCATCTTTGTACTTCTATTCTCCTGCATCATTGACTAGAATTTCTGTCTTGCAGAGACCCTTTTGCATTCATGTGTTCTTTCATTCTTTCAAATCTTACTCACTTTCATGATTGATAATCTTTATGCCGATCAAGTTTGTCCCTTCAAGACTAAGTAGTTTTTTATTCATTCCCTTCTTCTCCATTCATTTTCTTTTTTGTTTATTCATTCTTTTGAGATGAATTGTTGGTGGAAGGACTAAACCAGTGAGAGTCTTTGCAAGATAACACAAGAAAGTGTACCTTTTTATCTCAGTAAATGGCTACCACTTGTGTATCCATTAAATTAAAGGAAAACTTATATTGGGAAAAAATTAATTTTTATTAGAACTTGAAACAACACCGTAGTCACTTAAGTACTTTATCTAAACTTTATCCTAAATTAAATACATAGGCTTTAATGTTTTTCAGGTCAGAGGTTGTAAAATTTTCCACAGTAGAAAATTTACTTTCTTGTTAGATGTTTTATTCTGGATGCGTTTCTATTTCTTTTGCTATTGTTTTTCTCTTTCTTGATTGAACCTTCTCCAAGAAGGAGATGGTGCATTAATTTCCAGGAATGCAACAGGTTCCAGAATTTAATCGTTGACCCCCGTTTCTGCCAATTGGTCCTCCTTTACATTAAATTTTGGACAATTACTGTTAATTAATGATACTTGCTTTATTTAGAAAAAATTGATGTGTCATTTTCCTTGTTTAACGGGATAGTTTGATCATTGACCCCCTTCCCGCAATTGATTTTCTTTTTTTTCCGTTATATAACAAATACCTTTATTATTGGTGTTTCTATAAACAACGTGTCTTCTATTTATTTGGGCACAGAAAATTGATCAATCATAGTCTAATTTTAGCCTAGGGGTTGCGTGAGATTACGTTGATCTTACTTTGAAATAGTTTTTGAACCTGGTGCATGCACTATATGATATACATATACCTAACTTATGCCAATAATGTTTGATATTTTAAGGCCAAAAGTATAATGACAATTTCAAGTGTCGCTTTCTCAATTCATTTACCAAAAATTGTTAAGGCTGCGCTACTATTCAGCTAAAATTTACCCCATAATTAAAGTGCATTAATTCAGTCATTGATTGATGAGTGTTAGCATTTAGTCATCGAAAGTGGTGGAAAGTTTGAGTAATATGCAAGAGGTCTTATGTTCATTTCTTATTATCGCTATTGTACACAAAAGAAACTAACATTTTTTCGTGTTTGATTTTTCAGGGAGAAGATGATGAAAAATGTTCGTTAAGGCAGAAGCTTATGCATGCCAGACATGAACTTGAGACCATGAAAAATGTTAAGACAGAATTGTTCCATCTGTTGAAGATGGCTTACCAAGAGAGGGATGAAGCAAGGTGTCAACTACAGAAATTAATGAATCCATTCAAGCCCACTAGTCCAACCCATTTGCAGAACGTGGTTGATACTCAACGCCATAGCCATCTCATGTTCCCTTCTGCTAAGGCAAACTCAAGCATAACAGAATCTGACAATAGTCTCTCACACGGTTCCCCACAAGTGGATTCCTTCTTTGACACTGTCTCTTCTCCAGAGTTTACAAACATCAATGCAGTTGACCCTATTAACAAAATGAGTTATCTCAATCAGAATTTGGTTCAAGACTTCAATTTCTTAGCACCTCATGCTTTGATGGTTCCTTCAGAAAAGCCAATGTGTGATTCTGCCACTGCAATTATAGATTCTCTTGCCAAGGAAAGAGTATTGCCTCAAAAGGGTAAACTCCTTCAGGCTGTGATAGATGCTGGTCCATTGCTTAAAACTTTGCTCCTTGCAGGGCCACTTCCTACGTGGAGAAACCCCCCTCCTTTACAAAACATCAAAGTTCCACCTCTATCCATCAAAAAATGTGATGCCACTAGCATCATTGAGCCTAATACTTTTGGAGAAAGTGAAAATTCACTTCTAAAACCGAAGCTTCCACCCTTGCATTTTTCAAATGCTCCCTCCACGTGTTCAGCTTCCATGCTTAACTTTGCTGGTCAAACCACTGCTTCATGGAACAATACAAGGCAGTTGAATTCAACTTCTGGTGTCAGCATCCAAGTCCCCTCAAGCAAGCGGCATAGGCTTCAATGATTTGATGGATTTTTATTCCCAAGTCCATTTTTTCCCCACATGTAAATGGAATTACAGCGATTGCTGTAAATGGCACACCCTGCTTTTGATTGAAGCAGCATAGATAGCCTTTTTGGTTTTAGTTAAAAATGTTGGGTGCCTTCCATTTGAAGGTTTAGGAAAATTTAAACTTTCATATTTTAAATCTAATTTACATCTTTGTGATGTGAAACTTTTTGACTGCCAATAATCATCAAACAGTATTTTACATTGAATTTCATCATAATACAAACTTTTTACGCTGTCGTCTAATTATAGATTATCGTCTATCTACTAAGTTTGTTAATTTTTATAATACTGTGTTTAAGATCATTTCTGATGGGTTGATATTGTAAAAGTTAATACTCAATTCGTGAAAATTAAAAACTCATTTATATTTAATTTAATTTTGACCCTATTGCATGTTAGAAAAACATCAAATTTTTTAACCTTTGATAGATAGTATCTAAGACAAGGCTTGTCAGCGATTACAATGGAGAATCCTTAATATCATCTCCAACTTGTACTTCTTCGTTTTGAACGTTCTGTGTCTGTATGCTCTCATGGTTTTTCCAACTTAGGTTACTGCTATTATTAGCAAAACTCTGTAAACTTCATCTCCATTAAAATGTCTTCTGATTCTGCGAATGACCTTGCGAAATGGAAACTAGAAGAAGTTATTTCAATTATTATAGTGTGTGTCATCTTTCTTACACTGAGTGATTGCTTCGGCATGTTCAAGCGTCTGATGTGCAGAGTTTTCTGTGGAAGAAACCAGGTTGAAAGGCGGCTTCTAGATGAGTCTCTTCCCGATGACCCTTCTCTGCAGCTTCAAAGCCTTGGGTTGGAATTCTCTGTGGTGCAGTCTCTTCCCACGTCTCAGTTCAAGAAAAACGAGGGAGAACAAGACAAGGCAATTAATAACGTGGAGTGTGCCATTTGCCTTGGAGAGTTTGAGGAAGGGGAGTGGCTGAAACATCTTCCACACTGTACCCACAGTTTCCATGTTTCATGCATTGACACGTGGTTTCAGTCTCAATCAAATTGTCCTCTTTGTAGATCCTTTGTCCATCATCACATATTGCTTCAGCCTTTGAGGAGGGAAGACTTTGAAAGGGTTCACTCCATTCTTAATGAAAATCTGCCTATTAGACAGCAACAACCGTCCCCTCCCGCTTGATTTCAAACCACAACTATTTTTTCTATCTTGAAAATGTGGTGTTTTTTTTTGTTTGCTTTAACTTTTGATATTTTTGTGAGGTGAAGCCTTGGAGAATTGTATAAAAGTTACTAGTATACTGGCATCACAGATGGTGATACCTGGTAAATAGAATTTGGGTGGAAAGCTAACAGCTAAAGAAACCTCGATTTGGGTTATACTTATACGTGTCTCGTAAGTTAAGTGATCTTTTGAGCGCACACAACGAAGCTACTATTGTCAATCATAGAGCGTAGTATAATTATACAAGTATGTTTCGAGGAGTTCCATCAGAAATTTGCAGATCTATGATCAGCATAACTGTTGAAATTTGTAGATCAAGCATCAGTTAAAAGTAAAAGATTTTGCATACTTTACACACACACAACTGTAAGTGCAGTATAATTTTTAACTTTGCTCTTTAGTTAAAGTCAATTTCTTTTGAATAACTCACGTCAACCTTAATGCAAAAAATATCAAACAAGACTTTGAAAAGTATCACCAATAACACCTCTAACTATGCCTAAATTTTATTCATGTTACATCCCATATAAAGTTAACTCACAAAAGTAGTATGCCTAGGCTAAAATATGTTTTAGGTCCCTAATAAATAAGTGATTTTTGTTTTAGATCCCTAATAAAAAAATTTTTTGCGTTAGATCTCTGATATATTAAAAATTTTGCTTTTGGTCCCTGCCGTCAGTTAAGTGATGACGTGACTGTTAAAAATTTTAAATTGCGATTTCTAGCGATTTTTAAAACTGTCAGTATTCATTTAACAATTAAAATTACAATTTCTGGCGGTTTTTAGCCCCCAGAATCAATTAAAAAGGCTAAAATATGTTTTAGGTCCCTAATAAATTAACGAATTTTGTTTTAGGTTCCTAATAATTTTTTTTACGTTAGATCCTTGATATATTAAAATTTATGTTTTGGGTCTCTGTCTTCAATTAAGTGATGATGTGGTCATTAAAAATTTTAAAATGCAATTTTTGGTGGTTTCTAAAACAGCTAGTAGTCATTTAACAATTTAAATTACAATTTCTTGAGGCTAAAAACTGTCAGAATCAATTAAAGCAAAAAAAGATTAAAAAAAAAACAGATCTAAAACTTATACACCTTCCCATTATCAACTTATACATCAAAGCATATCTGAAACTCAGATATGAACCTTATACATTAGATCCAGAATTATCCAAGCAAAACATAAACCAAAATAACTCAACCAAGATAAAAAAAAAACACTCAGAAATGAACTTTTATCCATTAGATCTATACACATACAGGAACAAACCTTTATCCATTAGATCTATACACCCAATATCTATACACCCAACAAACATGATTTTGTGAAATTGGTTTTTGGTTAAATATGAGTTTGAAGTGATTTATGTTTTTGAAATTTTCATCTCTTGCATCGTTGCTTCGTTCCATCTAGGATTCGAATTTTAAAATTTTTAGCAGTCACATCATCACTTGATGGCAAGGATCCAAAATAAAATTTTAAATATATCAGAAATCTAATACAAATTTTTTTTATTAGAGATCTAAAACAAAATTAACTAATTCATTAGGAACCTAAAACATATTTTAACCTTTTTAATTGATTCTGACAATTTTTAACCTCCAAAAATTGTAATTTAAATTGTTAAATGAATACTGACAATTTTAGAAACAACCAAAAATCACATTCTAAAATTTTTAACAACCACATCATCAGGGACCAAAAACAATTTTTAATATATCAGGAATCTAAAGCAATTTTTTTTATTAAGGATCTAAAACAAAATTCACAGATTTATTAGGGACCTAAAACATATTTTAGCCTATTATAATTTATGTTTAACTCGATTTACTTTGTTTTTTACAAAATATTTACCTTCTCTTTCCTTTAAATAAATAAGGTATGTCAAATAAAATAGAACAAAAGTGAAAAGTCAACAGATAACACATGACAACTGTCAACTACCACATCATTACCAAAGATGTCACGTAGACACATCCGTTTAGCACCATACACTTCCAAGAATCAAAATGAATATTTACCCTAGAACAAAATTAGAATGGAAAAAAGGATTTCATCTCATTCGCTTCATATTGGAGGCAAAGACTATTTTAAGTAAATACGATGTGGATATACAGTGTATTTTACTTAAATAAATGAAATGAGATAAAATACATTTTATTCCATTTTGCTCTTTTTATCTCTATCCATCAATCCAAAACAACACTTTATCTTTCAAAACCCTTCACATGATCAGTGTTATTTTTTATTTTGAATTCCAAGTATAACTCAATCACATGCTAACCACCTGTGAACTCACTCTCACATAGAGCGTTCACAATTGCTGAACTCTAATTTGCTCTCCTCTAAATGGCTGAGCATACAACTTGAGTTATAAGTTATCCCTTGTTGACAGGTTAGCTCTCAAATTTTTGCTTATCAGCTACCATTTATAGGTTGGCTATCGTTATTTTTAAGGGCACAAATTGTCCCATATACCAGATTCTGCACAATTTCGTTTAATGCCACAGCGATTTAAGCAATATCCAATTAAGTATCGGTACACTCATCAACCTCACATTCTGAGTAGCCTAATCACTAAAAGTTAGAAAATTTTAACAGGTTCATTTCAATCATCAATTTAAACAACTCTCTAGTCAAAATTGAAACACGAGGTCTGCTTAGTGTCAACTGAACCAAAAGATACAAAAATAACAAAATATAGAACCTATCCTTTTTAAAAAGTTTCTGTCAAGAAAAACCACAGAACTGCCTAGGTACTACCTTTAGATAATCCCAATCTTGTTTGCCACATCCAATGCATCGTAATCAGGGGTCAACCTGACATAGGCCTTCTTGGTGCCATCAGGCCTGCAACAGAATTCAAATTTAGAAAATGCAGCAGAAATACCTCATTGAACTAAACTAAATACATTTCCACAAGTTCACTGTAAAGGGGCATCTCAAACCAATTCCAGGCAGTAAAAATCTACATTCCCTATTCTCTAATAGAAACATTCAAAAGATTCCCTACTTTCCTAGCAATCCAAGTTGAAAAATACTGATATTCTAGCCCAAGCATTATTTCCACACTCCACGAGTGAAATTGTCAACCCTAGACTTAGTCCTCTAAATTATTAACTCATTAATGTTAACATTGTACGAAACCACTACCAATGCCCACACCTGTAATTAAACAACAAACAGTGAATAGGAACACCCCATGATGTCTATTTTAAAGGCAGAAAAAATAAAAAGCTACAGAGTACAGACAGGACTAGAAATCACATGTGACATCTTGTATCAACATAACAGGGTCTTCAAAAAGATAGTACAACATCAAATTCACAACAACACCACCTTATCCCACTAGGTGAATACGTAATTCACTACCACTCCACAAATTTCATCAGCAATAATGCGTTGTCAAACCATTACTATCAAAACTGAATAATCATTGCATAGATGCTCACCTGATCAAGGTGTTAACTTTCTTGGCCTGGATGTCATACATTTTCTTCACCGCATCCTTGATCTTCTTCTTGTCAGCACGCAGGTCGACAATGAAAACCAAGGTGTTGTTGTCCTCAATCTTCTTCATAGCAGACTCAGTGGTGAGAGGGTATTTCAGGATCTGATAATGATCAAGCTTGTTCCTTGGCGGAGCACTAATGCGGGGGTACTTCGGGTTCCTATCCTTCTTCAATGTCTTCGGCCTGTGGAAAGTGACAGAGGTTCGGATCTTCTTTGCCTTCTTCTTAAAGGTAGCACCAGACTTAACTGCCTTAGCAGTCTTCAAGGCCTGTGCCTTTGGATCACTCTTCTTATCAACTGCACACACAAAAAAAAAAAACCCTCACTCAATTCACACACAACAAAAATCAAAACCAACCTAATTTTTCACACACCATAATCTTCTTCCTAGTAACACAATCTTATTCCTAAACGTGCTTAATTCCAACACTATTGAAAAAATCAACCACTTAATTTAAATTTCGTTCCACTAAAGTGAAGTGAGGAACAAGAACATACCTTTAGCCGGAGCCATTGAAGAAACTCTACCTGTCGAATATTCCTGATTCCTGAAATTAAGAATCTGAAACCATTTACGGCGTGAGATTAAGCAATTAGCGTAGAGTAACGAGGCAGAATCACAAACCTGCGCAGAGGAAGAAGCCGGCTCTAGGGTTTGCTGGTTTGGTTTAGGGTGTTTATATACGAGATGTAACGAAATGACAAAAATATCCCAAACCATGTTTTAGAAATGGGGCCTGACTGGGCCGGCCCATTAAGATGTTATTAGGCCAAGTTATAAAACCCATCGGAGGTGTTGACTGGCCCACGTTTAGTCAAGAGTGAAAATGCGAGTGCAGTTGCTGTCTCCCGAAAATGGTGAATGCTGACTTGGCGGACCAAATCCTTTTTCTCGCATGAAACAACTGAAAAGAACAATGAGGTAACAAGAACCTGTGAGCTCTGAGTCTGAGCCGCGCCGTGTCTAATCCGACGTCGTTTTGGCGGTGTTCTATGTCAGTGTGGTGCTTGTGTTTGGGACATGGCGGAAAGAACCTCTGCTTCTGTTTCTTCTCCTGCGGGTGACTCGAATTGGAGAGAGAACAAGTTGTGGAAAGGCACATTTGCGGTCTCCGGAATCATGCTCACCCTCGTTACCTATGGCGTTTTGCAGGTTTACAAGCCAAAGTTTTCGTTTCTTTCGTTTTTCTTAGAACCCCAGGATCTCCTTATCTTGCTTAAAACTAATTCTAAATACATGTTTTGTGTGTGTGTTCATTTTTTTTATTTTTTTTTGTAATTTTTCTCCCTGTTGGCCGTTCAGTAGTGGTTCTAATTAGAAAACCATAGCTGCTATTATTTGGGTACAAATAATAGCAGCTATGGTTATCAATCCTTTTTGTTGAAGTGTTCTTAATTTCTTAGTTTTAGATGTCACTTGATGCTTATTTAGCAGTTTATGAATGGGTGCTTATAGATTAACTAAACTAGCATCTATTTTAGGTATGTGGGTTAAAGCTATTAGCTAACATGGACCTTCTTGTCTTGTGAAGTTGGATGATGTCAAAGCCCTCTCTGATAATCCTACTATTGTCCTGTGACTGTGAGTTATGTTATATATATATGTGTGTGTGTTTGTTTGTTTCAGGAAAAGATCATGAGAGTTCCTTATGGGGTGAACAAGGACTACTTCAAATACTCTCTTTTTCTTGTTTTTTGCAACCGCATCATGACATCTGCTGTTTCGGCTGGTGCTTTACTGGTAAGTGCTTGATATGTGAGGAAGTACTGTGGTTACCAAACATTTTAGTGTTTGACATTGCAGCCTTCCCTTTCTTATGACTGCATTTGCTGAGCCAGAATTTTCCTTGAATTTGTCGTTTTCAATCTTTCTCATAGGCAAGTAAAAAGGCATTGGATCCTGTAGCTCCCATTTATAAGTATTGTCTTGTGTCAGTATCGAACATACTCACCACAAGTTGTCAGTATGAGGTAAGTTGCATACTTTCTATGTGTCTATAGATTGTTCATTATAAGTTGTTATTACTAATTAACTATTGGCTGTCAGTTAATAATACCCATTTTTTTTGGTATCATGTTTCTTATCCCAGGCCCTCAAATATGTTAGTTTCCCTGTTCAGACTCTTGCAAAGTGTGCTAAAATGATACCAGTTATGGTAAGGCAAAACTTAATACTGTGCTCGATTATATAAATTTCTTTTATTTTGATATTTATGATCACTGGCTGATTGCAATATTCATTACATTCATTATTGATATGTATTCATATATTTATTCATAGTGTATTATTCATCTTCTCAGCTATTGTTGCTTCCGTTGATGAAGTATGGTAGTAAATAGTAATTACATTGTATTATTCCTTAACACTGAATTTCCCACGCGCTCTCTTTCTCTCTTCTCACAATCATTTGTGATTGGCATCATTAGTAACCGCTTCCGTTTTTAACGGAACATGTCCATGAAGAGGAAAAAATGTAACTTGGAGGTAGAATTTTGCGGCTTGATCCTCATTCTGAAAATTTGGTTGAACATTCTTTTCAAATTGGTCAATGCTTGGCCTGATTCTCTCCTCTCTCAAGTAAAATACTCATACCTTTTTTTTCCTGCAAATTTTATTCTACATTAGGGTGGGCACATTTCTTTTTTTATTTTTTCAATATAGGAATACTTGTCTTTTGGTCTTCAAGAGAAAGGGAGAGAAGGAAGGAAATTTCGTACTTTTGGGAGTTACTAACAAATTGACCATGACAAGCAAAAACAATATATCCTCTATACTTTGCTTTTGAATATGACTTTTGAAAATGATTAATTAGGTGATTTTAAAGTTGCTGCGGTCTATCCTCAAAAGAGAGAATTCTGTGAGGACTGAAGAGTGGAGATGTGGTGTGTGGTTATAAACATGCCATTGTTTCTTTGATGCATGACAAGATGATTTTTATGTAGCTTTTATAATATAGATTTTAGTTGATTATTTTGGTTTAGATAAGGCTTTGTTCTTGTTGTTTGATTTTGGTTTAGATAAAAGTAATTATGGTTGAAATAGATAAAGGCTTAATACTATAATATGGGTTTGGAAAGTTATGAAGGATTTTTTTTAACAAGTTGATTATCATTTATGCATGTAAAAGGGCATGCTATGTGTGAAATGAGATGCAACTTCTATTTTCTGTTTTAATAGTATTCCAAGGACTTATCTTGTGTTCTAGTAAAGTGAATTTACAGTTTATACTTGGTGGATTCTAGGTTGTCTAGTAGAAAGCCATTATTTTTATCTTCTTCCATCATGCATTTGTTCTTGAGTCAACCAAACCA
Source organism: Pueraria montana var. lobata (assembly GCA_026413185.1). NCBI lineage: Eukaryota > Viridiplantae > Streptophyta > Magnoliopsida > Fabales > Fabaceae > Pueraria > Pueraria montana. Next base: position 11,664,478 of record CM048654.1, read on the forward strand.
ATCCCATTCCTTTTTTCGATGTTAAATCTTATGTACAATCTTTATGCCTATGGTTTATTCCTTCCATGTTATGATGTGGCAGGTTAAGATAGGTTAATATCTAGTGCCATTCTTTCTTGCACATTGAATCTTGATTCCTGCTTTTGTATATTATTTAGGTCTGGGGCACTGTCATAATGCAGAAGAGATATCGGGGAACTGACTATTTGTTGGCCTTTGTAGTAACCCTTGGCTGCTCAGTGTTCATCCTGTATCCGGTAATCATTTTTTACCCTAGTTTTTTGCTTCTTTTTCATCATTCTCTTTGTACGTTATTCTTTTCTATTTAGAACCAACAATGAATGTCAGTATGCTAAAGTGTTGGTTCTAAGAAGGCTACATGCAATATTTTGTTCCTAAGTACAGGAAGTTCTAAACTAACCCTGAAAAAGTTTTCACATGCTTCTATATTTAAACATGCTAAAGCAAACAAAGCATGGCACAGACTTGCTGAGTATCATATGACAATTACAAGCCCACTTATTCCTTTGATACATAGATCTAACTTGGGATCCAAAATTCCACACACACACATACACTTTTATACAATTGAGTAGTTAACTGCAGACTTGCTGTTGGTATTTTGACTTGCAAGTCTGACCAGAATATATTCTTACATCAACTGATAGGATCATTTCTATATCAAATGTTGTTTTTCTCATGTTCCATTGAGTAAGCATTTTGTCACAGATATTGCTGTCTTACTCTGGATTGATCATGCTGCTGAAAATACACAATAAATATCCTTGATAATCTGGAAGCGTTCTGTGATAAGCTGATGCGATTCTTGTGTGTTGTCATTGTAGGCAGGGACCGACATAAGTCCATACGGTAGAGGAAGGGAAAATACTGTTTGGGGCGTTTTGCTAATGATTGGTTATCTTGGGTATCACTACAAAACTTAATCCCACTTTCTATGATAAGTGATTTTAGGTGTTGTCCCAAAAAATAAAAAATCAGTGCTACCTTCACCCATTCTGACATGCAAGGTTTTTAATCTGTCAAATTTTTCTCATTGTTAGGAAAAAAAGCACCTTGCCTATCTAACTGTTCCATACTTTCCTGCATATATTTTTCTTTTTCCCACTTTCAAAGTCCATAGATTTATTATGAACAACCATTTAATTGTTTCAACTATTTTTGTTGTTGTTGATTTGTATAGCAATGGTTATTTGAAGCCATGTCATATGGTTAAAACATCATTTTGTAACACTTTGTAGTTAGTGCATTCTTGCAGATTCTTAATTGCTCAAGTTGAGACTAGCATTATTAATTTTATGCTCCTATCAATTTGATTTGAGCATTTAATTTGTGATAAAAATTAATTTATGTGCTAGTCTTTAAATCACATTGTTTTTTTTTTGGGGGGGGGATCTAATAGGTGTGATGGCTTTACAAGCACATTCCAAGATAAGCTGTTTAAAGGCTATAACATGGAGATACATAATCAGATATTCTATACTACTTTGTGTTCTTGTATTCTTAGCCTGACAGGTGGGTCACAAACAGTGAAATTTCATTCTGAACATTATATTATTGTCATAGATAGACTGTAATTTTTGTCTATTCTGCAATGAGAATTTTCTTGGACTGTATGTCTCCATTTTTATTCTCAGTTTTTTTTTTCCCTGCTTAATGGTTGGATTTGACATCTGATGTTTTTGTTTAGGTCTTATCATACAAGGACATTTAATACCAGCTGTAGAGTTTGTTTATATCCATAAAGATTGTTTCTTTGACATTGCATTGCTTTCAACTGTAAGAAAACCTTCCCTTATACAGTGTTGATAACTTGCTCTCCTTTCTGATTGTTTTAATTGAGTTTTGAAATATATAGTGCTTTTGCCCCTTTGTTTTATAAAAGAAATATAAAAATCTCCCTTCTCCATCTTCCATTTCACTAAAGAGGTTTGTCATAATATCATCTTCCACAGGTTGCAACAGCTAGTCAATTTTTTATTTCCTACACAATTCGCACATTTGGTGCTCTAACATTTGCTACTATAATGACAACAAGACAGGTAACTATTGCAGAGAAAAGTCAAATTTTACATTATCCTTTCAATTATTTTTCTAATCAGTGTTTGTCATATTTTATTCTATTTTTCGCAGTTGGTAAGCATCTTGCTGTCATGTGTGTGGTTTGCCCATCCTCTTAGCTGGGAACAGTGGATTGGAGCTGTAAGACTTACTTTTACCTTTATTGAACATCATAATGAAATAAGTCATGTTACACTCTTCTTTCTTGTATCACACTCTTTCTTTCTCAGCCACTGGATCACAACCAGTCCCCACTTACACTTATTTTGAACCACCATGGTAGCTCACACACAGACACACTAAATGTGACACAATTTTATGAGAAGCCTATTAACACCAGTAAATGATCAGGTAATTGTCTTTGGCGCAATTTATGCAAAAAGCTTCTTGAGGAAAGCACCTGAAAAGACAACCTCTTCTGTAGAACTTGTACAAAATGGAAATTCAAATAATTTGAAGGAGAACCCATGATGGAGGCTAACTCCTTTGCTGACCTGGCGCAGTGCTACCTGTAGTAGTGTGGGGCAGCTTCAGTTTTAAGTTCAGAGCTGCACATTCAATATTTCAGGTCGTGGCTAATGCATTATATGAAGGTGGTTTGACATACAGACAGCCCCTAATTTTGTATCCCAATCATAACAATGGAGAACTTGATAGGAGCTTAGTCCCTCATTTTTTGATAGGGGAGATCAATAATACTGATCAAAGCCGAAAGAATGTTTATAAATTGAAATATGTTCAATGTGTTTGCTCAAGCAAGGTTGTTTCTTGGTTTAGTTTTCCTGAATGTGTTTTGTTAGAGACAGAAGCTTGTGCTGATATCTGGGGCCGATCAAAGCCAAAAAAAATTTGGCGAATTTACACCGCCAATTTCAGTTTTGTAGCGGTTTTTAAATATTTGAATCTAACGTCTACGCTAGACAACTTTAAATAGCAAGAATTAAAAGAGTTAAATATAGAAATCAAAATGAGATTTTTTTTTTTTTATGCTACAAAATGAGATGTTTTAAACTATATATTAAAAGGAAAATTTGTTGCAACTAAGGATAAAAAAGAGTAATTAATTCTTATTATTTTTATTTGGTTTAAATATATTTTTAATCTCTCAAATATGGAAATATGTCTTTTTTAGACCTTCAAATTAAAAGTTACTTTTTTTAGTTTCTCAAATTTGAGAAATATTTTTTTTAGTCCCTCCGTTAAGACGGCGTTAACTGATCGATAACGTGCAGATGATTTTGCAGTTTTTGGCAGCTTTAAAAGGTTAGAATTATGTTTTTTGATTTAATATTTTAAATATAATTTATGGTAGCTAAAAGCCGTCAGAATATTTAAAAAAAAAATGTGAATTCTTTTTTGGGTAAGCAAAGTTTCCCAACCCCGTGACAATTGTAAGCATCCCCTTGCCTAGTACTTTCCATTCTCCCTGCCAGCACATGCAAAATTGCTAAGACCCACCCAGCTAAAGCCACATCCGTGCATGCTTTCCTCCTATTCATCCAAGAACATGTTGTATTAACTTCATCCAAGACTAAGCCTAAGACCATCATGATTACACAAATTTAAGGACCAGCTGAATAAAATAAAATCGCTGCAAGTCTGATGTCTGTTTTTTCTGAATTTCCACTTCACTTTGTCCACATAACAGGACCCACGTATCCACTGGCCCACCGCGGCTTGATAGAGCCCAAAGTGCTTCTACTCCCAATTAAACTCGTGGAATTTAATCACCAGTTATTCTCCTGCCCTATCAATTGTTGATATTTAATCCATGACTATCACAACCAAAGTCTCGCAAAATTGTCGAGCCTCATCTCGCGGATGGTGTTGATGCCTCGAACTTCCCCCGCACGCCCCTCGAGCGGAAGCTACAGCTGTCATTTTGACCCTAAGTCCTAGGGCCAGCCCCACTTGGCCCATCATAATGGCCCTAGGGGCTTTTGGCCCTTCTAATAAGGGCCCTAAAAGGCCCTAACCCACAAAGCCTCACTTAATATGGGGCCAGGGCCAGGGCTTAAGGGGTTAGCCCCACAAGTCATGTTATTCGTTCGCTCTCGAGCAGAGCATTTTTTGTAGACCTCGACTGAGGCTATTTTTGACCGACTTTAGCAAAGACATTTTCGGTTGACTTCGGTCAGGGTTGTTTTCAATGACCTCGGCTAGGGTTATTTTAGGCTGATTTCGGCCAAGGCAATTTTTAACCAACCTCAATCGCGATTGTTTTTGGCCGACCTTGGTTATCGTTGTTTCTTGTGACCTCGACTAGGGTTATTTTTGGCCGATTTCGGCTAGGGCAGTTTTTGACCGACCTTGACCGGGGCTGTTTTCGACCAACCTTTGTCATTGTTGTTTTTTGGTGACCTCGACTAGGGTAATTTTAGGCCGACCTCGACCAGGGCTATTTTTGGCCGACATCGGCTAGGGTTATTTTCGGCCGACATCGGCTAGGGTTATTTTTGGCCTACCTCGGCTAGGGTTATTTGTGACCGACATCGGCTAAAGTTATTTTCAGCCGATGTTGGACGGAGCATTTTTTTGGTAAACTCGACCGGGGTTGTTTTCGGCCGAACTTGGCTAGGGTTATTTTCGGTCGACCTTGGTCGGGGAATTTTTGGCCGACCTTGGTAGGGACAATTTTCGGCTGGCCACGAGCTGAACTATTTTTGGCTGACCTCGACCAGAGCTGTTTTCGAACAACCTCGACTAGGGTTAATTTTGGCCGACCTCAACTAGGGTTATTTTCGACGACCTCGGCTGGGGCATTTTCAATCAACAATTAGTCGTGGCAATTTTTGGTCGACTTCGGCAAGGGAAATTTTCGGTCGACTTGAGTATTAAAAAAAGTATGTCATAGTATTGAAACTTAAGGCCCATGGGCTAGCCCTAGTCCACAGGGCTTTGTGGGCTTTTTGGCCCTGCGAGCTTTTTAATGCGGATTGTTTGGCCCTGTGGGCTTTTTTAGCCATGACCCATGCGGGCCAGGGTCGGGCCGGGTCGGACCGGGCCATTTTGACGGCTCTAGCGGAAGCTGTCGATGTCGAGGCCGGACATGAGTTCCCATGAGTTGATGACCTCGGGTTCGGAGCGGAAAGGGTCTTGGCTCGGACCAGAGGGACTTGGGTTCGAAGGGGAATGAAACAGGAAGGAGGTGTGGGGTGGGTCGAGGGTGAGGAGGTAGTAGACTCCTAGGTGAGGGACACGATGTGATGGCCCAGTGCGGAGGAATCCAATTGCATGAAGTCTTCATCTTGGTTCAGCAAATGGGATTAATTATCGAGATGGATTTGGCCTGACCTCTTTGGCATTTAGGGATTTCAGTTTACGTTTTAATTCTTTTTTTTTTTTTACATATTCTGGCGGCTTTTAGCCACCATAAATTGTATTTAAAAGATTAAATTAGAAAACATAATTTTGACGGTCAAAAATCACCACAAATCGCAAAACGGTTGTCACACCGCGCATCAGTTAACGCCATCTCGACTGAGGGACTAAAAAAGACATTTATCAAATTTTAGAGACAAAAAAAAAACTTTTAATTTGAGGGACTAAAAAAGATGGAACCCAAATTTGAGGGACTAAAAATATATTTAAGTAATTTTTTTTTTTGACAGCAAGAGAGTCGGATCACATGCGTTCGCCACGGTGGAGGATCTGTTCGTCATCAAGAATGGGTTTGTTAGGAATTAAAAATTAATTTTATTCAAGGGTGTACTGTAGAAACTAAGCTTGTTACCATTTGCTTCCCTGCAGCTAAAATTTAGACAAAAAAATGGTAGCAAATAAAAATAATAATAAAAAAAGAGTGAGGTAACAACGTTGTTTTTTTCCTACATTGGGTACTAGTGAAACTAATTCAAAATAAAAGTTAAGATATTTATTGTTATGTATTTTTCTTAATTTTAAATTTATTGCAAATCCAAAAAATTAATATAATGTATTTCTTTTATTTTTAATTTATTAATTTTCTAAGAAACAAATTATGTTTCAAGAATAAATATTTTTTGGCATATTTATTATTTCAAAATTAAATTACAAATCAATTATTATTTTAAAACAAAAATATATAAATATAAAATTATAAATATGTGGGGTAACATCTGGAACCCAATTTAAGTTCTTAGTGAGTTCACCATTGGAATAAAAAGTTGGTAGAGTTATTAAAAGTGATGTGACAACATGTGATCTACCAAAAGTAGTTTAAGAATCAATGTGTAAGATTGTCATTGTGGATGTTGTTATGGACATCAAAGTCAAATAAAATAAAATATACATTAAATTTTGTTCAATCATGACAACGATTTGTGCAACTATTATTACTTGCTTGATATTTGGGTTTCTCTAGACATAAAACTAAAATAATGTACCACCACAAGACTTTCAAGTGGGTTGCCATGTGTAACTTTTTTAGCTTAAGTACTTTTGCATTCTTCCCCCTAATAATCATATATGAGATTTTAGAAAAATGCATTTGTATTTTTGTCAATGCGCAATCCTTTCATTCCTGGAGTCTTCAACAGAGTGCTAATTATTAAGGAAGAAAAAACAATTTGCTGAGTTTAGGGGTCTCCATAGGGAGATTAGATTGCATTAATTTTTTGTCTTGGGTCAGAGATAAGTGTCTCTCAACCCATTGAGTGAGAGACTAATCCCGCTCGCGGTGCGTGCTGCCGCTGGTCCAAGAGAATTTTACACACGGAGGGAATTGAACATGGATTTTTCCGCTAAATATATCGTTCCCTCTCATGTGAACGCAGTGGGACCTTATACCACTGCACCAACCTTTGAATTAAATTATTTTTATAATACTATCAATTACTAGTTTTGATCGAATTATAGATTTGAATATAGTCTAGATTTTGTTTGAATTATAATTTTTTATCTAGTGTAAATTACTTTGGATTGATTGATATTTTAATACAAATTACATCTATATATACTCTATATATACTATGTACAAAGTAAAATGTTTTATAAAAAGAAATCGCTCCGTGTCAATTTTGGAACAATTTTACGAAGAATCATATCTTAGGTGGCAACACCGGGATGTTTTCATACAAAATAATTTATAAACAATTATGACACTCAAATTAGGAAATCAATTTTTATTTTTATCTACTTATTTATCACAATTTCACAATCGTCCTTATATTCCGTATGAGTATTTATTTTTTTCCTTAATTGTAATTGATTTCTTTTCTTTTTTATATTTAGTCTCTCCTCTCATTTCTCCAATGCCATTATTTTTTTTCTAAGCACACAATTATGTTTGCCACTGCAATATTCATGACTTGCACCACAACCACTTCTTATCAATATCTCATGTCAATGATTCCACACGAGTATAAATAGTATCTAATGATACTCAACAGCCCAATCCACACCTCCCCTCATACTTCTGGTAAATCTAATCCAAGTTCATACATTCCACTTCACACCTGCCCATCCCATGCATATTTGTAACTTTCCTACCTCTTTTCCCTGGTAAATCATCTATACCGCTAACCTTTTGTTTTCCCCCACTGTTGTGTTCTGTGTTTATCTATCCTTCCCTTAACAGTCCGCCCCTTTTCACCTGTAGCACCCCTGATAATAATTAAGGTATTTAAAACAAGTATATACTCTAATTGAGTTAATTAAGATAATTATGACATTTTTTTAAAAAAGAAAAGAAAAGTAAGATTATTTTAAATTAAGGTAATTATATTATTTTAAATGTATATTTAAAATAAATAATATAATTAATAAAAAATATATAATTAAGGTATTACCTAAAATTATAAATAAGTTGATTTATAAATATTTTAAATATTGATTGAAGAAACTTTAACATTTGAATATAAAGTAAAATTTTACTTTATTTGAAAAATAAATTTAAAAAATAATGCTGACTTTATTTGTTTTAATGTGAAAATTTGTGGCACATATAATAAGATGAGTGACACATGACATTGACACATTATATACTCCCTCCGTCTCAAAATGACTGTAGTTTTAGTCTTTGAAAAAAATTCCAAATTAACTGATGTTATCAATTTTCAATAAGATATTCAAACATATATTCCAATTTTGTCCTCTAATAAATATTGTCTTGAAAGACTTAATAATACATTTATTGAAATTAAGAAAGAGAATAAGAAAATTATCCCCTAATAAATACTATTTTTTTGGAATACTTGTTTTTCTTAATTTATGTGAAAAAAACCTTAAACATCAATAATTGGAACAGAGGGAGTATAACATAGTTTTTATGTATCATTAAATTTGCTAGAAATTGTTATTGATATAATTAAAGTAATTAATGTAATTATTAAATATACATAGTTAAGATAATCATAATGATGAGCCCAAAATCATAAAATCCTGATTGGTATAAAGAAAAAATGTTGAAGGTCTATACAATCATAATATTTTAAAAATAAATTTTACTTATTTAAAGTTATTGACATTATTAACTATACTATTTAAAAACTTAATGATAATAACTTAAATAGGAATTATCATTCTTGATTCTAAAATTACATATACTTATATTAACACGAGGAAAAAAAAATAGGAAAACCATAATAAAATAATAATATTTTCCTATTCATAATTAATGTTTACTCGTGTACGGCATGAGTTAAACTCTAGTTTTCTATGAGAGACAATAATCTTCGAGCTAGGTAGAATTACTATGACAAAGCTAAGGTTCGAATTCGAGGCCACTAAATAAACTGAAATAATAATCTTTAAGGTAGACAAAATCACTATGGGCAAAAAACTCTCCCTCTGAGTATTTAACCCATTTACATACTTAGGGTTTGAATTCGATACTATTGGTTAAATTGAAACAACCTAGCATCGTTTGATCTACAAGTTCTATGGTGTTTTAATTTGTTAAAAAAAGTTTAATATATAAATAATCAAAATAAAAATATAATTTCATTAAAGTATATCAAATTTAAGTTTTATATTAATTTATCAAAAAGGATTAAATACAAGTTTAAGCAAAATCATTAAAATTTTAAATATAATTTTAAAATTCATTATCAATTTTACAATATGTATCAAACTCCAAAAGAAGAAATTAAATTTGACCTGATATGTACTGTAACTTAATATTAAAAAGTAATTTTATATATATATATATATATATATATATATATATATATATATATATATTATTTTTAAAATTTAAATACGTTTCTAATATTATATGATATACTTCCTCCGTTTCTTTTTATCTGTCGTTTAAGATTTATTTGTAGAAATCAAGGAATGCATTAAATTTTCTTGATTCTAATAAAGTAATTATGGGATTTTCTATTTTACCCTCTTTTCACTTCTACCCTACAATAAATGCATGTGTAAATTCATTAAAGATTATAAGAGAATTAAGGGTATAATTAATAAAAGAGTAATTAATGTGATCTTAAACTTTGCAAACGACAGATAAATAAAAACAAATTTTTTTCAAAAATCCGACACTTAAAAAGAAACGAATGGAGTATCTTCTTATGCTTTTAACATCAACTGAATCGTTTAGCAAGCTATAACTGAATATCAGAAACTAATTTTCAATATATATTTTTATCTTCAAAATTCAAATATGTTTCTAACATCCATATATTTTCTTACGCTTTTAATATAACTGAATGATTTAACTTAACATTTTATCTTTTTTCAATCTATCATTTTTAATTTCTTTAGTTCGAACTTAGATTTTAATATTTTTAAAAGAAATTATCAATAATTAAAAAAATAATATTTTTTTGTCTAAACCACAAGTATCTTCCATTGGAGACAATCATGTTCGAACCTTGTAAGACCACTATGAGAGACAAACTCTCCCTCCAAGTATTTAACACAACTGCATATATATCTCAATATAAACTATTTATTATAAATCTAAAATATAATTTATAAGTACAAAAATATTTATTTATTATAAATTTTAATTATAATATAATTTATATATTTAAAAATGCACACACACACAGTTGTGTTTATTTGACGAAAACATTTATAGAAATTTTCTTAACCTTTTATCTCTTTCAACTTATCATTTTCTATATTTTTAGTTTTAACTTGAATTTTAATATTTTAAAAGAAATTATCAATAATTAAAAATAATATTGTATCACAATATAAATTGTTTATCATAAATCAAACATATAATTTACATGTTAAAATTTTAAATTTTAATTATAATATAATTTATATATTTAAAAAGTATTTATTTACTAGTATTTTATCTGGTGTATTTCACAGAATAAGTGTTTATTTTATACAACTAAAATTTATAATTTATAATATATAAATTATATTATACTTAAAATTTGTAATAAATAAATACTTTTTTAATATATAAATTATATTTTAGATTTATGATAAATAATTTATATTGTGATATATTGTTATTATTAATTATTGATAATTTATTTTAAAAAATATTCAAATTAAAGTTAGAATTAAAGATTTTGAAAATAATAAGTTAAACTGTTCAATTGATATTCCATCATATCTCATATGCACGTTAAAAGCATATTTGAATTTTGAAGATGAAATATATATATATTTGAAATTAATTTTTAATATTCAGTTGGTTAAAACTAATTATAATATGTTTTTGGATAAAAACTAACTGAATAAATAGTGCAATCCATTCCAAATGCATTTTACTAGATCAAATTGAATCAGATTTTTTTTTAAAAATCTAAACTGAATTAAACTACAAGTTATTTTGAATTTTGAGACCGTCTCCTCAGTCATGGGCTTGGTGCTAATTGCAAAAAGATAAAATACACATCTCCCCACTAATCAGTTACTGTTATCTTCATTTATTATTTTTACGAAAAAAGAAGAAAGAAGATTCATTCGAGGGCGCCCTTATCCTAATCCTAAATTAAATGCAAGATTATCAATGTGTGTTGATAATTATTATCAGTTTGTTTTTTTTTCAAAAAATACATATCTAAACACCTGAGTCTGTTCTGTTGGACTAAATTGATAACAGATAATAGATAATAACAAATAAGTAGTAATGGATGGAGACTGTTACGATTTCAGTGGGATTCAGTCAAATTTTTAATCTTTAGATTGCTATATATATATACAGCACATGTAGATGGTTCTTTTGGTGTGATATCTTTGCTTTGCTTTGTTTTCATTTGCTTTGTTCTTCCTCTGTTATCATGGAAATTGATCTTTCTCCCCAGTTGGCGAAGAAGGTGTACGAAGGCGATGGTGGGTCTTACCATGCATGGTCCCCTTCGGAGCTTCCCATGTTGCGTGAAGGGAACATTGGTGCTGCCAAACTAGCTCTTCAAAAAAATGGCTTTGCCCTTCCTCGTTACTCTGACTCTTCCAAGGTTGCATACGTTCTCCAAGGTGAAGTTATATAACCTTTTCTCTTTTTGATTCCTTTACTCCCCTTATCATCTACTAAATGAACTGAACGAATTTTAAAATTAATTTTCTCTTTTTGATATCTGAATTGATTCCTTTACTCCTCTTATCATAAAAGTCTTAAATCCTTTAGATATTGCGCTGCAATTATAATTGTTGATGATCGTTTTTTAAAATCCTGGTCAATATTCTGATTTATATTTCCTACAGCTTATGTACTTATCAACATGAATAATAATTATTTAGGGGAGATGATGATACATGTGACGTGAAAATTTCATGTTTTCTCAAAATCAGTAAAAGTTTATTGAGTGAAAATTATACCCAATTTTTTTTCCATGACAAGATTATATAAAAATTAACAAGAGAGGAACCATTCTGATTATTGTAGTGATTCATTATTGGCTGATTTTTAAATGTGAACTTGTGGAAACAGGAAGTGGAGTTGCTGGAATTGTGCTCCCTGAATCAGAAGAGAAGGTTGTTGCAATTAAGAAGGGTGATGCTTTGGCACTCCCTTTTGGTGTGATAACATGGTGGTACAACAAGGAGGACACTGAGTTGGTTGTTCTGTTCTTGGGTGACACTTCAAAAGCCCACAAGACTGGTGAATTCACTGATTTTTTCCTAACTGGTTCCAATGGAATCTTCACTGGATTTTCAGCTGAGTTTGTGGGAAGAGCCTGGGACTTGGAAGAGAAGGATGTGAAGACCCTTGTTGGGAAACAATCAGGTAAGGGTATTGTGATGCTTGAAGGGAACATCAACCTTCCCGAGCCCAAAGAGGAACATAGGAAGGGCATGGCATTGAACTGTTTAGAGGCTCCATTGGATGTTGACATTAAGAACGGTGGAAGGGTTGTGGTCTTGAACACCATGAACCTTCCCTTGGTTGGTGAGGTTGGTCTAGGAGCAGACCTTGTGAGGCTGGATGGAAAAGCCATGTGTTCTCCTGGATTCTCTTGTGATTCTGCATTGCAGGTTACTTATATTGTCAGAGGGAGTGGTCGTGCTCAGATTGTTGGTGCTGATGGTCGCAGGGTTTTGGAGACAACTGTGAAGGCTGGTAACTTGTTCATTGTGCCAAGGTTTTTTGTTGTCTCAAAGATTGCTGACTCTGATGGATTGGAGTGGTTCTCTATCATCACTACCCCCAAGTGAGTTTTTCTTACTTTTGTTAACATTGTTGTCAATATTGTTATTCATTGTTGCTATAACATCAAATGAAAGAAGCACTCACCTTCTATCTACTGCATAGGTAGGTTTTTGAATATTTTGTCCTCATAAGTTACCACATTTTGTGTCAATACCTTGGTGTTTAGGAAAGCCACTCTCGACATAAGAACTTTCCTGTTTGTTCTGAATTGTTATTATATAAATACATATACTACTCTTAATCAGGGTTAAACAGTTAATTACGATTGGCATTGTTGATTTGCTGGTTCTTTTTTGGAGAAAATACAGTTCCTCATATACTTTTGATATTTTGATATTGTTCTTCAAATAGAATTGGAGTTTTATTTTGATAACTAACATATGCTAAAGTAAAACTCAAATTTTAATTGAAAAACACCAAAAACACTTTAACATAACTTAAGCGTCTGACTTTTGTCCTTCTTTTTGTAAAGTGGTAACTGGTAAGTTAGCTGATTGTAGTGAAGTAGTGATCATGCTTAACTTGCCAATTAATGATTGAAGTAATCATACTCATACTTGTTTTCTACTTGGTAATCTATAAGGATTGTTTTGTGCTTCAAGAGAACTATTTGTAACATATTGTTTAGCCCACTCAATCTCATGAGTCCTAATAAATGCATGCTTTTTAAGAAAAAACTGTGTTTAAAAAAAGTGTGTTACTCATTGTTCATTTCTCTTTGCTTTAGCTAGTTTATCAAAGTATCATGCATATAAATTCTAACAATGGTTATGATTGTTGTTGTGTCAGTCCTGTATTTACTCACCTGGCTGGAAGTATTTCGGCATGGAAGGCTCTTTCACCCACGGTTCTGCAGGCTGCTTTCAATGTAGACGAAGGACTTGAGCAACTCTTCCGTTCAAAGAGGAATGCTGATGCCATTTTCTTCCCTCCTCCAAATTAAAAGTAGCAACAAAATAGCATTACTTAGCTTATGTTTATTATCTAGTTGGAACTGTTTGAATTAGTTTGAGGTTTTTAATGTAGTTCGTCTTAAGTATATACATTTCTTTTGGGTTTGCAAGGAATTGATTACGTTTGTCTTGTTTTTCAATCTGACCTTTATTTAAATCCTTCCGCATGCCTTCGATGTAGTTATTTTAAGATTCATGTTTGATGAATCCCGTTAAGAACGCACTTTAAAAAATCAAAATCATTCATAAATGTTTTAGGTGAATTCAAGACAGAGACTCTAATTTCTTAAAATATTGAGATCTATTTATAAAATCTATTTAAAAAACTGAATATTTATATATTTTTAAAGGAATTATCAATAATTAAAAATATTTTTGTATCACAATTAAAATTATTTATTATAATAAATTAAAATATAAATATTCAAAATATTATTTTATTATACACTTTAATTATATATATCACAATACAGTTAAAATGTACTTATTGTCATTTTTGACACCGAATAAAATTAAAAATACTTTAAAAGATTATTGATAATTTGTCGAATTTATTAAATATTAACAAATGAACTTATTGTCATATTTCACACCGAATAAAATTAAAAATACTTTAAAAGATTTATTGATAAATTTGTCGAAATATTTAGGTGAATACTGAGTAGTTTCTCTTTGGTGATTCGAGAAAATGGCGCCATTGAAATCACTGGAGAAAGAGTATCCACTCATTGACTCTAATTTTCAAAGCTTCTGCGCCTCCCACGGCATTTTCTCTGGTTTCCTTCCCCTTTCTCTCCTCCGTTATTTTTCGATTTCATTCTTCAGTTTGTCACACACGCTCACTCACGATTCCACAGTTGAAGATTTCCTTCTGCACGATCTCGACGCATTAATTGGCTTTGCGGATAATCACTCCACTTCACACTCACTAAAGCAGGTCAGGGTTACCTAATTTTTAATTTTTAATTTTATACTCTGCTAATTCTGTTATTAGATTAATTAATAACTAACTTTGAGCATGTACTGTTTAGGGAATTGACGAGCTTCTCTCGATAATAGATGCTCTTCATCCACCATTGCTAAACGGTTTGCAGCTCCTGGAAGATGCTCAGCGGAATAAGCATGTTTTGTCTACTGGATGTGAAGGGTACTTTCACTTCATCGTATAGTTGATGTTATGTTGTTGATGTCATGCCTAGTGCTGCATTTTAGAATGTTAGTACACCACTTTCTTATACTTAGGGCGTGCTTGGTTGAGTAGTTGGAAAATTTGGAATGAAAATCACTTTCCCTTTACTAGTTATAACAAAAATGGAATGCAACTCATTCAACCACTCTTGTGGCATGGAATTGAAATGAAACTCATTGTCTGTATTAGTGACAGTCAAAACCTTTATTTTGCACTCCATTTTCACTCCCCTTCCTTATTTTCAGCCAGTGGCTTAGCCCTTTATTTTCACTACGGTGTTCAAAACTTTTGTGGATTATAATATTGAGTTCTTAATTAAATGTTAGATTTGGTTTAATAAGGTGCGGACTGTGGGTTAAAAGTAGCACTGCTTACTACTTAATGTTTGAGTCTATATAATTCAGGATTGATGCATTGCTAGGAGGTGGATTACGTGAAGGACAATTAACTGAACTTGTTGGGTCATCCTCGTCTGGAAAGACACAGGTAAGAACCCACTCCTTCTTCAAAAATCATATCTTCAGTAGCAGTGCTAACAGGGTGGGGCAGGGGTAGGCATTGTTTCCCCTGCCCCATCCACTGGGAGATGTTTACCCATGGATATTTGCTGGTATTTTAAGAACTTAAAATGAATCTTTAAAAGTCACAAAAAATTATAGATGTCTAAAATTTAACATCATATGTCGCAATGTTGCCTAATAATTAAAAATTTACACACTTTCATTAATTAAAAGAATGTCACAAAAAACATGCTTAGTTCAATCTTGTCTTGTAATATTTAATCCGCACAAACAATTTGAAGGGAATAAATTTTCTTGAAATTTTTTATTATTGTAAACTCATTTGTCAAAAATATTCACTGTAAACGACAAAAAAATTATATTCTTATCTCATCTGAGAAAAGAAAAAAAAAATTATAAATATAAATGTTAAATAAAAAATATATTTCATGGGTACTTGGGGGTAGGTATTTTGATGCCTACTCCTGCCCTGTTTATCAAATTGGGGTACCTGTCACTTGCCCCCATATTGGGAAATCCCTGTGGAGTTGTACAAATGCGGGGATTCCGTCCATGCTTCATCCTGGGTGTATTAAGAATAAAATTATAAAAGTAAAATGGTTTACTTTGGTCCTGTAGATGATCTTTCTGCTACCCCAGTTCTCAGATATATATCCTTCTCAATATTGACATGTACATGATGTAATTGCTAATGTATCATTTCTTATTTGGTTGATATAATGTAAATTGCCATCTTCTGTTTCTTCGTTATGTTCTGTTCAAATATAACTTGGCTTTTTTTATTCATTTATTTTTATTTTTATTTTAGGCATGCCTACTGTCTGCCTCAACTGTTGCAAAGCATGAGAGTTCAGTTATATACTTAGATACAGGCAACTCCTTTTCACCTCAACGTATTGCACATTTTGTTGGTCAGTCTTCTGGCTATGTTTTTGGCAATCAGGTTACTTTGACTAGAGACTTATGGTATATTTCGTCCATCTTGTTCATTAACTTGCCTTAAAACTGATTTAAATGATCTGTCTTTTAGGCTGATCATATGCTCAAAAAAGTATTGGACAGGATAATTTGCTACTCAGTGTTTGACGTCTATCAGATGTTTGATGTGCTGCATCAACTGAAGATTAATTTAAGATCCGAGGTTCTCATTGACTGGAGTATTTGTAGCTGATGCAACTTTATTTTGTATTTCTTTCTATCAAATAGATGACTATTGTATACTGGCACAGATTGTGAAATCAAATCAGCATGTTCGATTGCTTATTGTTGATTCAATCTCTTCACTGATTACCCCCATCCTTGGGGGCAGTGGTCCTCAGGGTATAGTACATCTTTGCACACAAAATTCCTTGCTATGTTTACTTTAAAAGATGACACCCCTTACCATTTTAGTTTGCCGAGTTGTGCAGTTGTCTATTTTCATTCTTTAGGAGCTTCCCATTCTAATTCTATGATATCCCTTTGATCCAATTTACTCGTTTTATTAATACTTTCTTAGGAACTTGAGCTTTTAACCACCTGAGTTAAGAGAACAAGAGTGCTTGCTACTCTACATTTAAAAAAGGATTTAAAGGGGTATGGTGTGCATCTTATTTAAATATATATTTTTTTTTTCCAAAAATAAACTTTAAAGAGCTGGCTTCTTGTTTTATTAATACTTTTCCAACCATGTGTGATGTGTCTCCTATTATCTGATAACCATGTATCATGTCGAGCACTTCATTCTGCTTTCAAAGTTCAATCACAAAGTCTCTGTTTTTGTTATTCTCAAAAACATCAAATAGCAAAAGATTAGATGTCTCCTAAGAAAGTGAATATAGTTTTTGTAGAGGTATATAAATTGATTGGACTCTTTTGAAATGAGGCGTCTGATTAAATGGATCATAAGCCATTCTGCAAATTCTTTAGAGGTCGAATCATTTATTGTGTCTTTCTACATTTTAGTTTTGTTCTTCTTTGATGTCACTGTTTTCATAACATGATTAATGATGCTTCTCCTTTTCTTTCTCTGGTTAAGAGAGTCTAATTTTCCATGATATGAGGTTGGATAGAATATATATATATTAACAGTGCAGAAACTTACAGTTTACATGTTATGGGTGATTTCAGGACATGCTTTAATGATATCTGCTGGGTTTTTACTGAAGAAGTTAGCACATGAGCATAATATTGCAGTATTGGTAAGTTTTGGTTTCCTTTTTCATTCATGCTGGTGATAATCCTTTCAATAATTGTAAGTAAAGCCTACTATTTGAAAGTGATTTTTCTGGGGTCATCTTTCTTGAGCCTTATTCATATGATAAAATACAACCAGCAGCCACCAAAACATTTCCCACTAGGTGGGATGGGATCAACTACATGGATCAAACAATATTCTGTCCTAAATCATGTTTATAGACAAATTATTGACTTTTAAATCCTTCTTGATTGTTTCTCCTATAGTTTTAAAGTGAGGGGAATAACGGTGTCTGATTTTTAATGTCTCTAAAATTGGTCCTGTGGTAGTTGTGCAAGAATCATATCTTACAGTTCCTCCTTTTTATTGTAAGACCAAATAAAGAGAAATAACTTGGTGAACATCTCATAGAGAGATAAACAAGGCAGTGAATTTATGTCTAGGGATGGCAATGGTAGGGTATTACTGTATTAGAGTATTTGTGTCCATAACTATGTTAAGTAAAAGACCCGTAATAGGACCCTAGTTTGTGTGGGTAACAACTTTATTGCCCATGTCCATATCAAATGAATACCTATATTCCTAAATTCAACCATTGCCCGTATTTTAGTTTAATGCGTCTTTTTGACAAACTAGAAAACAAGATTGTTATTTTAAATACTAAAATTAATTTCTTAATCATGAAAATGAATAAAATGAAAAGCATTAATTGAAGTGTAACATCTAACTCGATCCAAAAAATATCTAAAGATCTTTTAATTTTTAAATCCTAGTTATAAAATATAACAAATATTACAGTTAAACAATTACGTTTATATTATGCATTCTGTGGGACAAGAGGATTACTGTAGACAGTAGCTAACCTGCATTCACACCGACAAGCTTTTGCAAGTAATCATCCAAACCCATTATTCGTAATAGTTTTATCCATTGTGAATAATTTTTGGGAGTAGCTGTTGGGTCTGAGTCTAATTGCCATCTGTGTCAAAGTTAGCATTATACAAATCATTTCCTTTTTTCCATTTATTTTCTTATATATAAATGTTTAATAAGTACTTTCCTGTGGGTTAAACAATGCCATGAGAAGACAGAATTACGCGGGCAGAGAGAAAAAGAACTTGTGAAAAGGCCAGACAACGGTTGAGTCATGACTGGGCTCATTTTGTATTTAGAAATTTTCAAACGTGATTGCTGTGATTTGTATTGATGAGGCAGGGAAGCTATATATATCTTCAAATAGCACTTCTAATGGAACAAATTTTGAAGGTAACGAATCATGTGGTGGGTGGAGAAGATGGTATTTCCAAACCAGCACTTGGAGAGAGTTGGAAGAGTGTCCCACATGTACGGCTTTTGCTTTCTCGTGATTGTGGAAGCAATGTCTGCAATATTTCAATGCTAAAACATCCATCTATGGTATGCCACTTGATCAGAAAATTTCTATACGGTGTTGTATACGTTAGTTAATGTCATGTTATTTATGGGTATGTTACTCTTCATTTATCTGGATCGCATTCTACTCTGCCACCATTTTCCCCTTGGGAGTTTGATTCCTCTACATCTCTATCATTGATAGGGTAGTTATTATTGCTATTATTATTATTTGGAGTTGAACCTCTGTGGAAATTAACCAGTCTGAATTTATTGTTCTGTTTCAGGCTTCTGGCAGGGCTGCAAGTTCTACTGTGTATTTATGACTGTTAAAATTAGATATCCTTTATTATAACTCTGATCCCACCGTAATAACCAGAGTGTGTTTGGTATTGTGGTGGGAATAATAAGAATTGATTTTGACTGCAATCAAATTTGATTTTATAAAAATTATAGATCATTATTTATTGTTAGATAAAATTGATTTTGCCTCAAAATTACAGTTTGACTAAAGTAGTTTCTGCATCGAGTTGAAAAATTTACAACTAAGTTTTATAGTTAACTTGCTTTCAGGATAAAATGGGTCAAACATTAATCAAATTGAAAATTAATTTTAACCCAAATTTTACAAAATTAATTTAATTCAAAATTAAATTTACAAATGCTTATTCAAACGCACATTACAACCATTTTGATCATAATCAATTCTAATAAATAGAAATATATCAAGCATTTAGTATTTTTGAGAGTTATATGTTGTGTATTTTTGTTAAAATATGCGACATTTTTGCTTTATAAAAACTAATAACAAATATTATTTTTTTTATAGTTCTAAAGCTTCAATTTTATTAGCCCTTGAAATTATTTCAAATTCTTATGTTTATGTAGAACTAAACACCTTGGTTAGGCTGCAATCGTGAGCTCACATTTCTTTTTAGGTGATATCCTTTTTGTATTGGAAGGCTACCATTGTCATTGAAAGTATATATATATATATATATATATAAGCCAAAAGTTATATTACTTTGAGCGCAAGACGCGCCAACAATGCACATAAAGACAATCAAAGAAGTAAAAGCTTCCAACCCCACCAGCATATTAAATATGCACACTTTGCTTTAAAAAAACCCACCCGTCATCTCCCACATCATAAAACGAACCCCACTAGATAGGGCTGGAATAGGCAAGGCCGCAGACAGGAGCTCATAAAGTTTGGTTTGGCCTGTTTCATTTAATAAAAAGGTTAGGTTTGAGCTTTTAAAAAAGTTTGTTGGGGATTGCTATTTTCATTTCCAGAATTGCTATTCTCACCTCCCATGTGGGTGGTTTTTTTTTTTATTCCAAAATTGTCTTTCTCACAGAATAATGATTCCGTTGTGTAACATGCACAATGGAATCATGATTCCGCTTTTGATTTTTTTTTCACCCCCATATAAAGCAACGAGATCATGATTCCGTTTTTATTTTGAATGCGCGTACAAAATACAAAACGGAATCGTGATTCTGTTGTGATTTTGTACGTGAAATCATGATTCTGTTGTGAATTTTTTTCGCCACCCCTATACTGCAACGAAAATATGATTTTGTTTAATAATGTACAACGGAAATATGATTTCGTTGTACATTATTAAACGGAAAAAGGAGGAAAGAAGGGACGGGTGTGGAGAAATGCTGATAGGGGTAAAAATGTCTTTTCAAAGATTTTTGAAACAGTAAGGGGTGAGAATAGCAACTCCCAAGTTTGTTCAGCTAAATAGGCTAGGCTTAGGCTTATGAAAAAGCCTATTAGGCCTGATAGGCCAGCGTATTTATTCATTTAAATATAATAAAAATTAATATACAAATTACACTTATATATTGAATATCTTAATAAGTTAATAATCTCATAATAAATAAAATAATTTTTTGAGATAGAAAACAAATTATTATTAAAATAAATTTCAACATCGTAATTTCTTAAATTTGTGTTTCTTGAGTCCGTGACCTATAATTCTATAACGTGAGGGATTGAGTGTGATAATGTCTTATATAAAAATTAAATGAAAACCAATTTTTGCTAATATGAAACACTTTTTCGAATCAGGTAAAAATGGAACCTGGGATTTCCTAAGGCACAAGCGCCGGTGAAAGTGTGAAAATAGTAAGCACCTGATGGCATGCATCATGCTTTTTTATGATTTGCTTATAAAAAATTATCATTTGCTTATAAAATAAAAATATTTTGTGACTTCTATTTAACATATTTAAAACTAGCCTTGATGTTTTTTTTTGTTAGCTTGTTTAAAATTTGGCTTGTTAGTTTATTTACAAGTCTTAATATAAAATAGGCCTTTAAATAGGCTAATAGGCTAGGTTAGGCTTTTAAAAAGACCAAGTCAGGCCTAAAAAAAAATCCTCTGATAGATAACAGGCTAGGCTTAGGCCTTAATTTGGGAGTTGCTATTCTCACCACCCACGTGTGGGTGGCTGTTTTGTTATTCCGAAATTACCCTTTTCACGGAATCACGATTCTGTTGTGTACGTTGTACAACGGAATCGTGATTCTGTTGCATATATTTTTTTTTCACCACCACACTACACAACGGAATCACGATTCCGTTGTACATTACACAACGCAACGGAATCATGATTCCGTTGTATAATGTAGTGGTGAAAAATAATATATGCAACGGAATCAAGATTGCGTTGCACATGTTTTTTTAATTTATTTTAAATTTTTCTAAGTTTTTTTTTTAATATTGAGTAATGTTTTTTGAAATGTATAATTTTAGGTTTTAAATATTAGGCAGAAACAAACATACCAATTTAATGCACATTGATCAATGTATCTTATAGAATTAATATAGACCGTTGCTTTTTCTGCAATAAAAAGACAAAGTTGTTAATGTCCATCTGACAGGCAAACAGTAAGTATGTGATAATTGAAGTATTGATGCTATCTAAACCCTATATTTTGTCAGTGCAATCTTGGTCGTTGCCTTTTGTTAAACAAAGTGCAGAGTATGTAATAATTGAATCACAAATTGAGTCACAGATGAACAGTAAATATTGTAGTATAAAGCATCAGTGTTGTAGGTAAAAGGCAGCTCATTCCAGTGTGTTTATATTGGGTATATTAGTTGAAAGATGGAGGAATTTCTTGCTGTTTTGTATTATGATGGTGACTTGATTTCAACTTCTGAGGGGGTAAAGTTTGAATGTCCCTATGGTTCTAAATTCATTAGAATAAGTGAGGACATGTCGCTTGCTGCTTTGAAAAAAATAGTAAAGGATGTCATCGTAGGTAACAGAATGCTACTTGACATCTATTACCGTCAACCTGTATATGTAGGTGATGATTGTGTTGAGTACGACTGCATGGAGCTTAAAGACGACAATGATGTGGGTGAGATGTTTTTCATCTTTTGTGAATTTCGTTCAAAAGGACCGATTGAGTTATATACAACATTTGGTCGATCTCCTGAAGAAATCCTTGCCCTGATGCGTAAACCCAGATCTGCCGAATAGATTATTGTTCTTATGCATGAGACAATGGCGACAAGTAGCTCTAATGAAAAGAAGTCTATGTAGTAAACCAACAACTATGTTTAAGTTTTATTATGTTGGTTGTTGTTGCTGTTGTTATTTTCTATGAAATATGTGTAGAAGTACTATTATGTTACACATTGTTGTTGTTGTTGTTTGTTGTATGATTTAAATGGAGAAATTGTTCCTTCTTTCATTATATTACCAGGCGCGTGTGTGTTGTTTATAAAGTTTATAAAGAAAAAATGTAATAAATTCAAAACATCAACTCTAAAATATAACAAAATGTACATACATAATAAAAGTTTAGATACAAATATAAATAAATACATCATAAATCAATCGCCTTTGCGGCCACCACCTCTGCGGCCACCGCCCTCGGTCCTCCTCCTCTGTCTGCATTCCTTGGTTGCTGCACCCAGCACCTAAGCCGCCCTATGCTATGCACAATAGCCGCTGCACCAACTCATGGTCATGCGTGCCCTCAGGAATGGCTCTGGTATGCAACAACCTCTCTGCAATCGCAGACATCATCCGGTACCGATCCTACATAAACGAAAATTAAGCCGATGCAAACACTTTATCTAAAAAAATGTAAACAATTATGGATAAAGTGTTTGCATTACATTACCTCGCACAAGTAATCTACACCATCTACAAACTTTGGCAGAGGGTCACCAAGCTGAGGCTGAGGTATGGGGTCGGGCATATGTGCTGGGCTCTGTGCTGCCTCTCCTTCCTCTGGAAAAATCACATATGGATGTGAATGCTCATAATACCATGCCAAGTAGTCGGAGGTGCAGGCCCATGGAGCATCGTCTGGCACATGCTCGCCTAGCTGCACTGTATGCTGCTCCCACTTGGCCCACGTCTGAATGGATGTCTCAAATGGAGGATGAGGAGTTGGTGGTGGAGGGATCCCCTGTACGTAGTCGAACTGCCTCAAAACCCTATCTGGCAGATAGGGTCGCATGTCGGTGCCACACCTGATGTGGCCAGAATAATATGTGTGCTCCAATAAGGGTCTCTCAGCGACAGCCCTGTATCTATCATCATACGGGGACCAGACGACGTCCTCCATCTGCAACAGATCCAACAACCGCCTGGTCCCCCAACCCTTGCCGGTACCCTTCGTCGTCTTCCATCTGGCAGCAAAGGGAAGCCTGGGATCATAAGCGACATGCTCCCATCAGTCAACTGATGGCAGATGTGCAAACGCCCATGCCTGTAAAATAAAGAAAGTAAATTATGTTAACATTTGTATTAAAAATTACACAAACAAATATGTAAACAACAAATAAATAATTCCTTACCATCAGTAGCGTCATAGAACCTCCACACTGCTTGCTCTCATGCAAGCTCGCAAAGGAGAGATGGTCATAAAGATACGCCAGTGCAGATACTCCCCAAGCGTACTGGGCGCAGGTGGACAGATCGCTGAGATAGCAGAGGTAGAAAATGTTCACATGTGTGGAGCTCTTGTCGGTGAAGATGGTACAGCCGAGCAAGTGCAACAAGTACGCCCGCGCGGCCCACACATATGAACCAGACTACACATACCTCTCATATAGTTCCCTCAGCCATGTGAGCCGTACCCTGGCTCCTACTGTCGTGGCTGCATCTGCCTTATCGTCAGACACTAGGCCTAGCATGGTCCTTAGCAACATCCGAATGCCAGTCTTCGTGAACGCGGTCGCTGGGCCGACAATCTACAAGCCTGTAATAGGAAACTGCAGTAGACATGACACATCATTCAGAGTGATGGTCATCTCTTCGACGGGCAGGTGGAAGGTGCATGTCTCCTGATGCCACCTCTCAATAAAGGCATTGACGAAGCCTTTGTTCGAGGTATACCGCGCATGATAAAGGCTCATCAAGCCAAACTGATCCACACATGTCCGGACCTGTGGCTGGGTAGGGTAGGAAATCAACTTCCCACTGTGGCTGACCACCTTCAGCTCCTCTCGAGGCTCACCGATCAATATATGTCCAGTGACGTGGTCCTTATAGGACCCCAGTAGTGTATCAACTACAAGACCACTAGGAAATGGCGATCCAATGATTCCGTCAGCAAACAGGATCTTTGCGGCTAGCTGTGGTACCTCTGCTACCTCTGGATCAGGCTGAGAAAGCTCTGGCTCAGGCAGCGGCACGTCTGGACTAGGCTGTGGCATGTCTGCCTCAACATGTACACCCTCTGTATCCTCTGGCTCATGCTGCTGTAGTCCTCCAACAGCACAAGTGTCATCTGCCTGACGACGAAGAGCAGATGCTGTCACACATCAATGATCTGCCTTGGATGGTTGGGCAGGCTGAGGCTGAGCAACGTTTGCAGCAGCATCTTCCTCCAATGTGGAGGGATCATGTTGACGATCGTACGAAACATATTTCGTCCGAGCCATAATAAATTTGCAACAAATTAACTAAAATAATTAGAATTGGATAAACAAAAAAATAAACAAAAATACTATATAACTAAATAAACAAAAAAAAGTTTAAAAAAAATTAAAAATTAAAAATAAGTATTTTTTTTAAAAAAAATACTTTAAATAAAAATTTACTTTAAAGAAGAAAAATAATAAATTTACTAAAAAAATAAAAAATAAAAATTATAACTAAATAAACTAAAAAACAAAATTTACTTTATAACTAACTAAACTAAAAAAATAAAAATTTACTTTAAAAAATAAAAATAAAAAATAACTGTTTTTTAAAAAATTGTACAACACAACGGAATCGCGATTCCGTTGTGTTATTTTTCAAGCAACACAACAGAATCGCGATTCCGTTGTACTTCGTTCAAATGAAAAAAAAAGGGAGGGGACGAACTTGTGAGGGAGAGAGACTGCGAGGGAGACACGTTGGGGAGAGAGACAATGTGAGGGAGAGAATGTGAGGATAATGGGGAAGGGGGTGAGAAGAAGGGGTGGTGTGGGGCGGGGAAGGTCAGGGGGTGGGGGGAAGAGAGAGAGGTGGGGTGGGAGGTAGCTGGGGGATAAGATGGTATTTTCAACTTTTTTTCAAAATTTCGAGGTAAGAATAGCAATTGAATGTGGTGAGAATAACATCCCCCTTAATTTTGTAAAACAAGCCAGGCCTATTTACGCAAAGTCTGACCTAACCTGACCTATTCCCATCCCTACCAGCAAACCATAACCCACCACCAAAATCTTACTTTATACCACAATATATTGAAAGTATATTATACTTTGTCATTTTGGGATTATATAGTTATAATATTATGTGATAGCGACTTTGTTTTGTTGCTTGTCACTTGCAGTAGGTGCATGTTGTTCTATTTAGCCTGTGTGAAGTCTTATTTTGGTTTGGTACTGTACTGTGGTGAATATATAGGTCTATATATAATTTTTGGGATGTTCATAGTTTAGGAGAGACTTTGCAAATTTCCATAGAAATTCCTTTGAAATTTAAGTTTTATAAATTAGTATTATATTTTCTATCCTAGTGAGAGTTGATCATAATTAAAACTTGTCGGGCTAGAATAGTCGTCTATGCGTAAGACACGATTGAATTTTGGGTTATGACAAATTAAATTTAAAGTAACAAATAATAAAATGAAAGAGTCTTGCTAACCAGGACACCGGTTAAGGATAAAAAGGAAAAAGTATTTATTGTGAAATTTATAAGAAAATGCAAAAAAAATTTATGGACATCACAATTTTCTATCTCCTAATAAAAATATTTTTCATTTTAGTTTCTTAACCAGTGCAGTGTTTGGTTAGCATTTGCCAAAATTCAAATCATTATAAATATGAATTTTAGTATAACTTGTGTTGTCAAAATATATAGATGCCAGATGACAAAAATTAATCGATGGATGGTGGTGGCAAATTGGCAATGTTTTCAGCGTCGAGAAAACGTAGTAACGTACTATTGGAAAACGATGACGGTGATCACTGATCAAAATGACACTGATAACTACAAAAAGAAGAAAATATGATCGATGCCAATGACCAACTACTACTACTATAATTTAGGGGTATTCATAAATCGATCAAATCTAATAAAAACCGAAAAAACCAATCCAAAAAATCGAAAACCGAATAAACCGAAAATCAAACGGATCAAAAAATTGAAAAATCGAAAATTTTTATTGGATTGGATCAGATTTCGGATTTGATTTTCAAAACCGATCCAATCCAATATAAACCGAACTTTTATATATGTATATATTTTTATTCATAAATTGATAATATCACTCATGTTTATATTTTTATTTCTTATATATTTGTAAAATTATCACATAGTTTATACCTATTTATAAAAATATTTAATTAAATATAATTTTTACTAACTATTTGAGTTAAGATGCATAAATATAATTATCAAGTTGTATAAAATTTATTTTTGATATAGTTATATAATAACGTATAAATGAAATATTTGATATTTTGAATTATTTTTTTATTATACGTATTATATATCTTATCATTTATTTAATATTTTCTAAAAAAAATAAAATTAAGATTAAATCGAAAACCGATCCAATCCAAACCGCTTTAAATTGGATCGGATTGGACCGGATTAAAATCTTGAAGAAAACCGATTGAATGATGAATTAGGAAAACCGAAGTGATTGGATCGGATGATTTTTTTCTTCAAAATTGATCTAATCCAATTCGCGAACACTCCTACTATAATTGAAGGGCACCGATATCTAGAAAAGAAAATCAACATTGTCCGTGACATAGTCACATCACATGTTTGCTCGTGCTGTCATGCATGCCAATAGTAATTGCCGCTGAGATTGCATGTGACAAAGGGTACTGAAAATAAATACAGATATTATTTTTACTTTTTACTTGAATTATAATTCTATTAGGATCCCATCTAAGAATTAAAAATAATGTAAGATGATTATTTTTAATTTTTTTAAAAATTGGATTCAAACTGAAAATTCGATTCCTAACTGAACAAGATAATCAGAATTGGGATCCAATTATCCAAAGCTCATTTCAAGCACATTTTCTGATTTTTATGCGTAAGATAAAAAGTCTCTTAAGGGAAAAAGATAGAGCGACAGATGATGTACAAAATTAAGGATGCTTTATTGGACCTTTCGGACTTGAAATATTAGATTTTATATTTTTATTTATATTGAGATATAATATATTTTATTTTTTTAATATCAGTGATTAATAACAAAATTTCTTGACCTGACCATTTTTCTTGAAATATTAATGATAAATTGAAAATTTTCTTGACTTATAAAGTTATATCACACATTTTGATTAATAAGATTTTTATCTTGATACATACTAGTACGGTGACCCGTGCAATGCACGGACATGTTATTGTGTTTTAAAATATTGAAACTGTTATTTCAATATACGTTTATTTCATCTTATTTAAGAGTTATAAAATATAAAATATAGCTTTTAAAAAAAACATAAAATATAAAGTAACGATTACAAATAATTAACCTAATTTAAGTTTCAAAAACCTTCTATATATTTGACAATAAAAAAATACTTGTAATTTTAAAACACACACACACACACACACACACACATATATATATATATATATATATATATATATATATATATATATATATATATATATATATAACCTCTACCATAGTGGCAAAGAATATTACATGGTGATATTGAAAATAATTAAAAAGTTCTGAACAGCAACAATTAGATCAAACAAGAAAGATTCTATCTCAGCGAAATAGGTGATGATCTATACGTAGAACTCATTAAAAACCACATTTTTATATAATAATATTTTAAATTTATATTATTTTTATTAATACTTTTTTAATTATTTGTTTCTTACAAAGTTCTCCTGTAAAAAAAAATTTATATATTAAATTACTACCAATGAATTAATATAAATATTTCCATTATAAAAAATAAAAACTTTAAAAAATCGTTAGCTTCCCAAAATATGACTATCATCTCTCAAATTAAATAAGTAACATTGATTATTACTTAAGAGAAATTCATTGCACTGATCAACGAATTGTAAGACTCTTTATGAAGGTATTAAAGTTAATCTTTTCTTGAGTATTAAATAGATCATGTTGGGAGTAGAATACTCCCATTGTTTGCACTGACGATTTCCGACAGAGATTAGTCACTGTTTCCGACGGTAAATATTTCATACCAATACTATGGTAACTAAAAAAAAAAAAGTTAATCTGGAAATAATTATCGCATGTAAACTGTATAACATATCTCTAACCTTGAATCGTATAATTCCTGGACTGATAAATGACTACTATAATAACATGATGCAGCTGCATGAACAATACGTATATGTCTCAAATTTATATTTCGTGATGCCAACACAGCAGCAATTTTTTTTTTTTATGGTGCTTGTGGAGAGTAGACACTTGTGAAGGAGTGGTTTAATATCTAAATCGTAGAAATTGTTATGACTTTATATAACAATTTACAAATTCAGAAAAGATATTTTACTAAATCTAAAAATCTTTTTTATATTCATGCCTAATTTTAAAAAAATGGAAATTGAAATCAAGATATAATAATTTTCTTATGAAAAGGAACAAAATAATTTACAATTTCCTGCATTAGTATGAATCAATATTTGTTTAAATATGGCAAAATTTCAAGTTTATATAAAATGGAAAGATAAATGTGTTAATTTTTTTTTATATTCATGCCTAATTTTTTTTAAAAAAAGATAGAAATTAAAATCAAGATATACACATCTTATTATAGTATAAAAAAAAATTATGAAAAGAAACAAAATAATTTACAATTCCCTGCAACATCAGTATGAATCAAGATTTGTTTAAATATGGAAAAAATTTAAGTTTATAAAAAATGGAAAGATAAATATTCTCGTCTAATTATTTAGAAGTGAGAAATTTGTGTGTCAAGATTTTGAAAAGATATATTGTTTAGAATCGAGAATTTTAAATTTATTTACTATTTTCATTCTAATTATTTTATTTATTATTTTTTACTTAAATTTTTATGTATTGTAATATGCTCAGATATATTCTATTTTATTGTTCCATTTGATTTTTTTATGTATTGTGTAATTGAATTTAAATTTTAACATTTATTTTCACATGTTATTATTAAGGTTCCAATTATTTATTTCATTATTTTTTACTTAAATTTTTTATATATAAATATTGGAATTAATTCTGTAAAAACTTTAATTAGTATCTTTATGATAATAAATAATTTAATTATTCCGAATTTCAAAACAGATATACTTATCATAATTACTTTAGTTGCTATATTTATATAAATTTATTAATTAAAAAATAGGTAAAAATTTTCTCTAAAATTTTTTCGCTATAAGAATTCCTTCCAAATGTATAAGAATTTCCTCTAAGACTTTTTTTTACTTTTATTAATATAAAGATATAAAACTTCATGAAATAGGACATTTGTGGTTCAAATTTATTGGCAATATGTAGTGAATAAATGGGAAAAAAAGTGTCACCTTTTTCAGACTGAAAGTTTGCGAGATTTTTAGTTTTTTTTAGGTCAGTGTAAAAGCACTGAAATTATTGAATTTGGATTTTTTTAGAGCTTTCAAATAATTGTAGAAAAATCCAATCCCAAAATTGCAATATTTTAATAATTACTACTACCAATATAAAATAGTAAGAAAAGGACTCTATAGAATAATTAACTGAGCCGAGAATTAATTAAACCTTCTAAGAGGAAGACAAAACTCTACTAATAGTTATTTTTTTCTTCATAAACCTTGAATATGGAAGATACATTTATGTGAAAAAAAACATCAAAAATTAAAAAGCATACCTTTAAATTCATGAACTAGAGACATGGTGCAATTATTTAAAGGTTATCTCTGTTGTGCCATTTAGTTTTAAAGGTTTGGTGTCCCATTTTACTTAGTCATTGAAATTATAATTAGTATAGAGAAAAAGATAATGCACTGATAGTGTAAAACTATTTTACACTGTCATCCAATCACAAACCACCATTTATGGTAAGTTTGTTGACTTTCACAAAATTATCTTAAAAGTCATACAAACAATGATCTGTGATTGAATGATGGTGTAAAACTATTTTATACTGTCAGTGCATCACCATTAAACTCATTAGAATATATATATATTATTTTTAGAGTTAATTACACTGACCACCCCTAAGGTTTACTCTTATTACACCTAGTACTCCTCCATTTTTGAACATTACTTTGAGCACCCTAAAGGGGGGTAAGTGTAATATTTTTTAAACATGAGAGGGGGGGTCAGTGTAATGATTTATGCCTATGAGGGGGGGTTAGTGTAACGAAAGTCCAAAAATTAGGGAGTTTTCTGTAGGGTTCAAAAATGGAGAGGTGCCAGGTGTAATAAAGGCAAACCTCAGGGGGTGTTTGTGTAATTTACTCTTATTTTTATGTTATTTGTATAAAGTATTCATGGATTATAATATATTTTGTTGGTACATTAGAGAGAAATTATTAGATGATCTTGATTGGAATCATAAATTAAATGATAGTCCATAATCATCTAATAATTTATCCACATCAGATTAATATTGCATTCTAGTTTAAGTGCTTAAAATAGAAATATTACATTACCATTTTGTTTAGATAATGAGAATACACACATATCATAATTTAATTCACTAAGCCAAAATACTAATGACCTTATTGCAGCAATACTATTTGGAAATACTACTAAAGAAACTAAGTACTTACATGTTATTCAAAGCCATACATATTATACTTCTAACCAAGGATTTTATTGTGGCTGGGTCTTTCATCGGGAACACACACCAAGTCTTGAGCCCTTGGAGCCGTCAATCCTGGCCTCTCACTCACATCAATCACTACATTATCACCCTTCAAAACCTGACCCTTGGAATCCATCACATGAAAATCAAAGCACTGAATGATAGCTCCAAGCAATGCTGGCACCTCCTGCATTGCTAAACTCACCCCAGGGCACATCCTCCTCCCAGAACCAAATGGCAGAAGCTGAAAGTGTTGACCCCTCACATCTATGACCCCTTCTTCGTCACCAAGCTTTAGGAACCGTTCAGGACGAAACTCCAATGGGTTGTCCCAATAATTTGGGTCCCTTCCAATGGACCAAACGTTCACAAAGAGGAGTGTGTTTTCTGGGATCACGTAATTTTCAATGGTGCACTCTGTCACGCATCTTCTTGAGACCATAGGCACTGGTGGGTGTACACGAAATGTTTCCTTAACGATGGCTTGGAGGTAGGGCATGTTTGGACAATCAGATTCTTCAACGAGTCTGGTTTTTCCCACTATGTTGTCGATCTCTTCACGTGCTTTTTGGAGCAACACGGGGTTCTTGATGAGCTCCACTAATGCCCATTCTGTTGAAATGGCCGTGGTATCCGTCCCTGCAGTGAAGAAATCCTACGAAAGATTTTAATTACACCGAGAGTATTATATGAATAATTTGATACTACTGGTCCTATGTAATAAATTCTTTACAATAATTCATACAATGTAAGTGGAAAAAAATACAGAGAGAAAGAAGCGAAACATAAAATAGGTGATATTATGGAAAGAATAGAAAAAAATTATAAGAATTTTTATTCATTGACGTGATATTAGAAGTAATAGTTTTAGAAGAGAGATACATTGCTTTTTTTTTTTTTTTTTTTTTGTGAATAAGAGAGATAGAGTGCTAGTACACACTTTTTAACATTTTTTTCATCATATTTTTTTATTAATTAAAATTATTAAAAATTATAAAATTATTACTGTAATTCATTTAATAAGGAGCTCATTCTTTATTTTGCATTTTCTAACAAATTTTAGTCCATAAGTGCTAGAAAAAAAATGTGTTAAAAAAATTATTTGGTAGTCGTAGACAATCATATGTCTATAATTTAAGTTTTTCAATTTTGGTTAATATTAGAGATAAATTATTACATAATCCTTAATCATCATGTGTTCATACTCTCAGTTGATTATCTTTAATTGGATATGTATTCATGTTTTTTAACTCAAAAAAATTAATAATGCTAAATTACATATCATGTGGAGTTTAGTTAAAAATCATAATGATCCTTAATTACTTAATAATTTATCGTGAAAAAGAGTGTATTATTAACCTTTCTTAAATAATTAAGAGAATTATTTAAAAATTAGAAAAAAGGTATTTATGTGTATTTAAAAAATTAGTAAGATGGGTGGATGAGGTTCCTTTCTGCTTTATATATACGTACGTAGAAAAGAGCAATATGTACGTACGTAGCATTAGCAATAGCATCACTCTAAACCTGAACTTGTGAGGGTAATTAATAAACAGCAAATAATTAAGATGGGATAACAAAGGCAACGAATGAAGCAAGTGATTTACCATAATCAAGGCCTTAATGTGCACTCTGTTAATCTTAACCTCGGAGTTCTCATCCTCGACACAATCAAGCAAAATGTCCAAAAAGTCCCTAACCTCATCATCATCACCCTTTCTTCTTTCCCTCCTCATTTCCTCGCGTTTGCTAATAACCCTCTCCACCAACGCATCGAACCTCCTAAATAAATCCTCTATCCTCTTCCCGAATCCCTGAAGATCCAACTTCCTAAAAACCCAAATAAAATCCGACACATTAAACTCCCCGAAAATCTGGGTCACGGCACGCACCACTTCACGCGCCTCCTCCGCCTCCCCCAACATCATCCTCGAGATAACATTATTCGTCAACTTGAGCAGCTCCTCGGTCACATTAACGGGCTCGCGGGCCCGGGCCTTGCGGGCCAGAAGCCCAAGAAAGTGACGCGTCTCTTGCATGCGCAAGTGTTGGAAGCTTTGGATGCTGCGCGAGCCGAGGAGCTGGTTCATGCTGAGCTTCTTGATGAAGCGCCAGTAGTGGCCGTAGGGCGCGAAGGCGAGGGAGGAGTCGTAGGTGAGGCGCTTCACGGCGGCGGTCTCGATGCGGCAGTTGAAGGCGAGCTCGTTGGTTTGGAGGAGCTGTTTGGCGAAGTGAGGGGAGGAGGCCACGACGCAGGGGACGGAGCCGAAGCGGAGGGAGAACAAAGGGCCGTGTTTGAGGGAGAGGCGGTGGAGGGAGTGGTGGAGGAGTGGGCCCAGGAGGTGCATGTGCCCGATGAAGGGAAGGCGGAATGCTGGTGAGGGAGGGAGGAGGTGGTGGTGGCGGAAGTAATAGAGATATAAGAAGTAAAGGAGAGGTGGCGAAAGCAAGAAAGAGACAAGGAGGAGTTGAGCTTCCATTTCCTTGGGTGAATAGTTTGGATTGAGAAATGAGGGAAAAGTGAGGGAGTTTATATAATCTATCATTAATTTGAGTAGGTTATCAAATTTAATTTAGAAAGGTAACGTAATAAATCTGATTTAAAAAATTAATATGTTAAGAGTTTAATTACTATATATATATTTTCTGTTCTTGTCAACTTTTGAGGTGCTCTTCGTACTAATTTTCGACGCTAGTTACCGAGTGAATAATATGAATTATAGTAGAATTAGAAGATGAATCACATACTGTGTACCCCTTTTATTTTATAATGGTAGTGTGCATGAGTTAGTAGGATAAGTGGTTACATAATTAGTGGACAAATAGACAGTTTAGTGGTTATTATCCAATGATAACTCAGATAATTAAGTTATAGGCTCGGTCAGTATATTTTCAGTGTAACAAAAAAAATATTTTTTCAGTGTAACAATGTAATGGTAAAAAAAAAACAAAAAGATGAGTATATCAATTTATACAATAATTTATGTAACATCAATTTTTATTTTATTTTTTATGTCTAAAGGAAAGATAGTTATAGTTTCTCCAAGAAAGGAAAGTAAAGATAGACAGACTAGTAGAGGTTATTAATGTTATGTTTGGTTTAGAAAAAAAGAAAAAGAAAAAGAATGAACGAAAAGTGAAATGTCTTTATATATTATTTAATAGAAAAAAATAAAAAATTATGTATAGAAAATGATATAAATATTTTTTTATAGAAAATAAAAGTATAAAAATAAAAATATTTTAGTTATTTAGCTTATAAGACATTTTTCTCTCTTTTTTTCCTCTAAAATTTAATTTTTATGTACTGATAGTTTAAAAGATTTTTACACTATTAATACTTTTTAATTAAATGATAGTATAAAACTTATTATATTATCAATGCATAGACTATTTTATTAAATATTTGGGTTCTACTAATTTTTTTATCCTTCCTCTCTTTATTAAGTAACCAAAAATAAAGAACAAAGTGATTTTATTATGAATAAACTACTATTTTGATCTCTAAAAATATAATGTACTATCAAATTAATATCTAAAACTAAGAAAATTTTAAATAGATTTTTAAACTTAATTATTTGTTGTCATTTTGATCTTTAAATATGTGTTAATATTATCATTTAAGCCATTTTTTATTTTAAACTAATGTGATTAAAGTAATTTATTTGGAAAAAAATTATTTAAATTTTTCTTAATTTCAAAACAAATGTGATAATGGTATATACTTTTAAAGAATAAAACAATAGTTTACTAACATGTTTGTATGATCTCCGACTTTATGTAATAAAATTTTTAATTTATAAGAAGAAAATAATAAATCTCAATTACATATTTACGTGAAAATGGATCAGAACTTGGATACTTGGGTTCTACACGGCACCTATAGTTAGAGCTGTCAAAATTGGCCCGGCCCGACGGGCCGGCCCGATGGCCCGTCAGGCCAGGCCGGGCCAGGCTAAAAAAATTTGACCTAAAAAAAATATAGGCTATTTTGGCCCGGCCTAACGGGCCAAACGGGCCAGGCCGGGCCTAAAAATTTTGGCCCGAATACCTTTCGGGCCTATTTGGCCCGACCTTTTTTTATTTTTTTTTTATTTTTTTCTTTTAAAATTAGGTTAATTTAAGCAACAAAAAAAAATGGGCCAATTAGGCCCGGCCTAACGGGCCAAACGGGCCAGGCCGGGCCTAAAAAAATTTGGCCTACAATACATTCGGGCCGGGCCGGGCCAGCCCGTTTCAGCAACTTGGCCCGACGGGCCGGCCCATTTGACACCTCTACCTATAGTCCTTATTTTGTCGTAAATTAATATATAGTGTGTTTGGATAATATATAATATAAGAATTAATTTTATTCCACAAAATTATAATAATACTATAAAAAAATAAAAATAATTATTTGTTCCTTTACCTTTATCATAAAAAAATTAATTAATTATTTTTAGTTATAAATCTAATTCAAACACGCTATAACTAAATTAATTAATTTCTCCCACCCTGTAAAGTGAAGTTGCGACTTGCGTACAACACGTGAGAAAGGCACTCCAAGTCTAACTGATTACCTAACGGTATCTCGCTTTAGTTAATGAGAGAGGCACTCCACGAGAATGCAGACTTTCTTTAATTATTACGATGACAATAGTGCGATATTTATTTTTGTGATCATTTAATCATTTTTAAATTTCATCCAAGGAATATAAATAAATAAAACAAGAGGGGAAAAAAAAAAACAAGAAACTAGCTAAGCTATCTCAGTCTTCAGAACTGAGTCCCAGCAGCATCGCAAGTAGTTGAATCCCAGAGCTAGCTGGGCATTAAATAAAGTGCATTAAATAGACTACAAATATTACAATAGATCATTTGTGTGTCTCTCTCTATATATAAAATCGACTTTTCGACCAGGTGAAAAAAAAAACCCTAAATAGTAATGTTTTAAAACTATTTATATAGCAGGGGTAATTTTTGTCACATTGGATTCAGGAGACACCGCTCTGATAATAGTTTCATGATCTTTGTTTAGACGTATACAGGAGGTGTCACTTCATTTATAATTTCGTGTATTGGATTAAAGAGTGCTTTCAAACAAAGACCACGAAACTACTATCATAGTAACACTTCCTAAATCCAACGTGACAAAAATCACATGTCATGTAAATAGTTTTAAAACATTACTATTTGGATATTTATTTATTTTTTCACCTAGTTTGGTCAAAAAGTCTATAAAATCGAAGAAATTAATATAAGAAACTTGTAACCTCTGAACGGTCAATCATAAGGTTTTCCAATCCTTGCTCTAGACTCTTAGAAAATAATTATTTAGTATAAGTAAGGTGTGTTTTTTTTGTTAGTAAATGGGATTTGAACCCTACAACAGAAAAAAATTGTTGTTTTTTTTTTTAAGATCTTTATTTTTTCAGTTTTAAAATACTTCACTTTAAATTTGCATTAGACCTAAAAATATGTTGGGTTGGCATGAAACTCAGTGAAAATTTAAAAGAAATGAACACCTGTAGCTGAACTGTTTGAGCTACCACATTCTATATGGCTTCCTGCTGCTTCACATTAGAACATTTCAACATATATGTGTTGCCATATTATTCTATTTCCAATTAGGGTGGCCACAAGCGACCAACAAGAAAAGTAAATATATAATGTTAAGCCTCAAAATCCAGTAGCTCTGGTTCCACCAAAAATCAATGCATGCACTTCTCCACCTTAGCCACCCTCATAAGTAATAGAAATTGTGAATGAAAATAACATTTATAAAAAAGAAGTTATGAAAGCTAAAATCCAAAGATTAAGAGTACCGTGAGTTACTTATATAAAATTCTTAAATTGAAATAACTTATGCAGTTTCCCCTTTATAGTGAAAGTATTTACTATATAAGAATCACGTTCTTAATATATACTTCTTAAAAATGTTTCCCCTTTAGAGTGAAAGTATATACTATATAAGAATCACGTTCTTAATACTTCTCAAAAATGATGAGACAGTTATAGAACTCATTTTAAGTTCTTACCATTGGAAAATAAAAAAAAACTCATAAAATTCTCAAATTTCATGTGGCGTTATAGATTAATATTTCATGTTGCACCATTGAAAATGATTTAATGTTTGGTTTGTCGCAAAGTCAAATTCAGCCGTAACACATCTTTGTCTTTTTTTTGTTTTCAAAAGTACAATATGCTCACACACACAGTTAATTCAATTCATTACAGGAAATACAAACATTTTTGCAATAATTGTAAGTTCAAAGGAAGAAAAGTTCATTGCATATAAGAGAAAGAGAGGGAGAGAGGCTAGTATGCAAGATAGGCAATGAGCTGCAACAGAGTCCCGACTCCATCAGTGTTATGCTGCTGACCGGTAACCGGAAACGTCTTAATAATGGCATAGCCCTGTGCGTTGACATACTTTCCGGTGCCTCCAATGATGGCAATTTGGGACTCGGAAACTTGCGTTCGATGGACGCCAAAGAAGCTGAGACTGTCCACGTAACCATTCTCTTCAAACTTTGCAGTGAAAGCCATTAACTGGCTTGTTCCGTCTTCAGCGCTGGCTATGTAAAATCCCTGTGCCTTCCCAACCAAACCAGAACCCAAGTCGTGGCCTTCAGTGAGCTCATCATCGAACACAGTCATTGTCCCAAACATGAGCTTCTGCAGAGTCATTCCCTCTGGAAGCTGATTGGTGTTGGTGACCGGGAAACCGATCCCTCCGTTGAGCAAGTTGTTGCCGTTGTTGTTGAAGACGTTCCCCGTGGTACCGCCCAGTCCGGTCAGGAAAGGAAGGTTGTTGTTGTTCAGAATTCCGCCGTTGTTGTTGTTCTGTGGAACGCCGTTGTTCAGAGGAAGGTTTGCACCGTTCGGCTTCGCGAATGCGACTTGAGCGTTCAGAGCAGGATTCGTAACCACGCCCGTCACCGCTCGAGCTGTGGGGTTGGACCCTCCCAGGATGTCGTGCATGAAAAATGAGAGGGTGTGGTGTTCGTCAACGGCGGCCACAACAGGGGATTCTGCTACTCTTTCCACTTCATCCAGGATTCCAGTTGAACTAGTGCAAGTGATTGCAAATGCAAGGAATATAACTGCTGCAAAAACTGTGCCATTCAATTTGAGGGGCATAGTCATAGAAACAGATTCAAGGCCTGCCATAGAGTATTTAATTTGATGAGATGGATGATAATTAAACTGTTATGAGGAGAGGTATAAATAGCAATTAAGAGAAGGGAATTCTATGATGGAGTTGATGTGAGCGGAGTAGTTGATAACAGCGGACCTAGCTGATTATCTCATTCAAAATTCCCCAATGTAGTAGTTAAAACTAAACTAAACTAAACAGTGCGTATTATAAATAAAACATTAAAATAATCTTTTTTTCTCGTAGGAAATTTGACGCAATGAATTCCTTAAACATAACGAAAAAGCAAGATAAAAATGGGTTTCATATGAACTGGAAAACAAAAGTGACTTGTTCTGAGAATAATTTTCATATCCCTTGGATGGTGCATTTGCTGGTTATGAACCGAGTCACACTTGCATATATAGGTGATTAGCGGGTATATATTAAGAGTATTAGGATTCAGTTGCAAAATAAGTAATTTTTTCAAAATATACTAAAATATAGATAATTTGATTATCTTTTTATTGTTATTTAATTTTGACAAAATTTGACATAGACAATCTTGATAGTATGTAAATATAATTCAATGGTTTGATCGATAAAAATCACATTCTATATTAAATTATTGAATGGTGTAATAGTTATTCAAGTTACACAGGTATAATTTGATCTCTTCTCGTATGTTTATATATATATATATATATATATATATATATATATATATATATATATATATATAAATTTAACTTAAAATTTTATGCAAAGCTACTCATATCTTCCCATTAACTCAACTCTAATGAATATATAGTATGGGACTTGAGTTCTATATTAAAAGTATGAGATTCTTGTGTGAGATTTATAAGGCTTTGGATAGTTTAACTAAAATAGTTAGTTTCTGTAGTGTATTTCTTCTAAGTTCTACGAATTATTTAACTTAATTATTTGAAAATTTAAAAGTAATAATTTGTTTTAAACAATATATGTAGTATAACATTTCAATATCTATATGTGAGTGTATATATAAATCAAAACTATTGAAGGAAAAGTTTTTCCAGGCTTCAAGTTCTTAAGAAAAAGTTTTTCCATATAGACTATTAAGATCATGTGCTAAATTTGGAAAGTTTTTCCACATAGACTATTAAGACCGTGCTAAATTTTAGTATCTATAGTATGCTAAATTTGAAAAGTTTTTCCACATAGACTATTAAGACCGTGCTAAATTTTAATATCTATAGTATGTGCGTGTAACCAAATGTATGTCGTGTATATATGTGCAGTAGCAGCCATAAAAGCTAGAAGAATAAAACAAACTTTTCTATGTGAAATTTAAATGTTTTGTATATTTAAAATGTAAAATAATAAAACAATTATTTTATTTAATATTTATATTTAAAAATAAACTTTGTTAATTTTATAAAAATTAAACTTATTATTTATACTAACAAAGAGAATAAGTAAAAAAAAAAAAAAGCAAGACAACCGTGTAGTTAAAACTTAAAAGGCTTCTTATATTAAATATTAAAATTAAAATGTTAAATTAATGTGTACATTCAATGCAGTAGCAATAACTGCATATAAAAAAAATGCAGTAGCAATAATAAAAGTTTAAAGACATAAGTATTAGTATATAAAACAACCTTGTGTGTACTCTGTGGGAAATGAAAATGTGTAGGGAAAAAAATAAAAGAGAGGAGTGGGACCTATAGTTGTTTATGCCCAACTAATCCTCCTCCTTATCGGGTTGACCCATTGTGATTCCATATTCAAGTCGAAGATGAAATTCTAAATCTTAGTTGAAAAATTGAAGTGCAGGTGCTGGACCACTCCCAACAACTTTTTGTTAAATATATATTATATTTTTTTTATCTGTTAAATATAGATTATATATGATCAAAACTAACTTCTCCGGCCTCTCATTATCTCCGTGTATGTTTCTGTCAACAAAAATTATCTCCGTGTATATGGCCATTTAATGACATTTTATCTCCACCTGTTTTTTGGGACTATTTCTACACCAACCAGCTCTACGTCATGTTAATTGGATTTTCATAGGTTACGGGCCAAAACGTTGACATATTGAGTACTAGATTTATTTTGATTAGAATCATTAAATTGTGATTTGATAAGTTAAAAGTTCGTTTTCCATACCAATAGTTTTCTTTTTATTAATTAAATGTGTTATAAATGAGTTGAATATCATAAACTATTGCGTCATGCTTTCGTTACGGGTCCCATGGAGCTGATCATGGATATGAGAATACAGATTTTTGTTCGTCCAAATTAAAACCCAATTTTATAAAATAAATCTATAAGAGAAACAGTAATTTTAAGTAGCTCATTTAGACAAACAATAAATTAAAAATAACATTTATAGCTAGTACAATAATTCAACAAAAAAAATATTAATTTCATTCTAATAAAAAATTATAATATTAAAATGACATTATAATTTTTAATAAAAAAATTATAATATATGATTATAATATGTCGAAATGTGCTTTTCAAAATGAATTTTGTATGGCAGACAGACAATATAAACTTCAAATTAAACTAAAATATGTTAACATATAATATTAGTAAAGGCCCCTTTTAGCGTGGAAAAGTTTCCCAAATCACTCACGATGGGAAAGTTTGCATGGCCGTCTGATTTTATATATTAAAAGGAAAGGCTGGGATGAGTTAGGAGGACACCGTTAGAGTAGTTCACATAAACCGAATCTAGATTGATATAAAATATTTAAATCCACTTGGAAAGAGAAAACGTTGGCTGGGGAAGCAGCCAACACCCCCCTATGTCATTTACAGAGCCAGATATAAAATATTTAAATCAGCTTGGAAAGAGAAAACGTGGGCTCAGGAAGCAGCCAGCACCACCCTATGTCATTTATAGAGGCAGCTTTCCCTTTCCCTCCCCTTCTGAGTTAGCGAAGCCATAGTTTCAAACGTTGCGAGCCCAGCTCCGTCCCCGTTTACCGCATTCTGCCTGAAGCGAACCCAGCTCCGTCCCCGTCGAGGTTGTTCTTTTTCTGTTTACCCCGTTTACCCCATTTTATGTCTTTCTGTTTGTGAATCTGCTAAACGCATTTTTTCGACGTGGGAACGACATTGGTGAGGTCTAGCAAAACGACGCGCTTCTTGTTGGCGGGGCCAAGTTGTTCGCTTATTGCAGCTGCGACTTTCTTCTTGGCTTCGCGTTGGGGGCTCGTGGTGTTCTCTGTGTCAGCCATTGGAAGTTCGAATCAGAAGAGTGTTGAGAAAGAGAAAGGAAATGTGGGTTTTGTTATTGGAAGGCATTTTGGTAGTAGCCGTTTGGAAGGCATTTGGTTAGTAGCAGGAAGTCAACAGATCTAACGCATTTAAGCCGTATTTGCAGAAGGAGCCTTGTAAGTTAATTTGTAAGTTAGTTTTGATGACCAGTGTTCGATATGTATTTTTTCCTATTGTTAGGCATATTCATCGATATTTTTCAAATATTGCACACTATTAATAGATGTTGTGTATTTGTATAGGTGAAGCAATGAACAGATATGCAAAGGAAGTTGATGCAACTTTTATGATTGATGCATCAGCAGTAGCAATACTGAATGTAATGACCTTGGCATTATTTAAATTGAGTAATGTTGTAGTCGGATTAAAAATGTAATGCATTTTGCTAATTATTTTGGTGATTTTTGGTTTTAGGGGCTGGACCACATAAGATTAAACGTAGATAACAATGAGGATAGTGCAGATGAAAATGAAGAATACAACGAGGATGGAGTTGATGTTCAGTATGCAGATGAAAATGATGGTGCAGACTGTGATGAAGAAATACAGTTACAGTTTCCAAACCAAGCTGTTGGTGGAGTTATATGCCCAGCTGATTTGATAAGCATAAATTGCATGGCTGAAATTTTAAAGATTATCCTGGATGCTCTAACCAATGATGTTATTGAGAGGTTAGATTTTGTTGATCTTGAAATTGCGTACTTGTTCTACTGTCGATATGCAAAAATGAATGGCTTTTCTGTTCGCAAGAGTCATGTTGTTAGAAACCGTCATGGGGAAACATTGCAACAAACATTTCTTTGTTCACGTGCTGGGCAAAGAGAAGATAGAGGATTGACATGGGAGACCAGAAAGCGGGAACCTAAGAATATAACACGGTGTGATTGTTTGGCAATGTTTCAGGTTCATGTCAACATTGATACTGGTCGATGGTATGTGACCGTTTTTATATTTCAGCATAATCATGATTTGCTTGACAAAGAGTTTGGGTCTTTCCTAGCCGCGCACCGAAAAATGTCTGCAAGTGACATTATGCAGATAGAATATTTTAGAAAAGTTGGAATTGATACACCCCATATTTATGTAGCCTTTGCCAACAATGTTGGAGGGTATGATAAGATAGGTTATTTTAGAAAAGATATCTACAATCAAGTTGGTAGAGCAAGATGAAATCAATCATCCGATGTAAGTGGTGTGTTAAAGTACTTTCGGGAGTTGTGTTCGAAAGACCCGTTGATGTATGCAACATACACGGTTGATGATGACATGAGGTTGCAACATTTATTCTGGTCTGATGCTGAAAGCTAGATGAATTATCAAGTTTTTGGTGATGTGTTAGCATTCGATGCCACGTATAAGAAGAATAAATATCTTTGCCCGTTTGTGGTTTTTTCCGGTGTTAACCATCACAACCAAACAATTGTCTTTGCTACTGCTCTTGTAACAAATGAGACCGAAGAAACATATGTGTGGTTGTTGGAACAATTTTTGGAGGTAATGAAAGGAAAAACACCATGCTCTGTAATAACTGATGGTGATGTTGTAATGAAAAAAGCTATAAGAAGAGTATTTCCTTATGTACATCATAGGTTATGCGCTTAGCATTTGTTTCGCAATGCAGCTAGTCATGTGAAAGATCAAAATGCTCTCAAAGCTTTGAAGAAGTGCATATTAGGTGACTTTGATGTCCCTGATTTTGAAAGACATTGGCAGGAAATGATAACTGAATTTGGTTTGGAAGATAACACTTGGATAACATATTTGTATGCAAGAAAGAATATGTGGTCCACAGCTCATATTCGTGGGAATTTCTTTGCCGGAATTAGGACTACCTCTCGTTGTGAAGGTTTCCATTCCCACCTTGCGAAATATGTTCATTCAAGGATTAATTTGACAGAATTTGTACAACAATTTCATAGGTGTATGACTTATTTTCGATTTAGGGAGGTTGAAGCTGATTTTTATTGTATTTTGGGTGACCCCCCCTGTGCAGAGTAGCTATCATAGTTTAGAGAGATCAGCCTCTAAGCAATTGACAAAGGAGTTGTTCCTTATCTTCCGACCTTATTTGAAAAAGGCAACTATGGTCAGAGTTGTTGACTGCCAAGAGATGACAATGTTCAATGTTTACACAATTGTCAAGTATGGTAGCAGAAGGAAGTGGCTTGTGTCATATTGC
The DNA here is from genome assembly GCA_026413185.1 of Pueraria montana var. lobata. NCBI lineage: Eukaryota > Viridiplantae > Streptophyta > Magnoliopsida > Fabales > Fabaceae > Pueraria > Pueraria montana. Next base: position 11,708,118 of record CM048654.1, read on the forward strand.
GCCAGTCTTGTTGAATTTAGATGTTCTTGTTATAGGATGGAGTCCATTGGTTTGCCTTGTGATCATATATTATGTGTATTGCTGTCTTTAAACTTTGTTGAGATCCCGAAATCGTTGATTTTGGATAGGTGGACCAAGCTCGCAAAAGAACCAATTGCTGGAACTTATCCTGATGGGTCCTGTTATTGGGAATCCAACTTGGTTTCCAAATATGTCACATTGGTCCACATGTCTAGACTGGTTTCTAAATATGCACACTGTGATGAGCAAGACTATGAAAATATGTTAACCTGTATGACTGGTGAGCTTAGTAGGATGAAGGTTAAGTATTCTGCAGAACCTGAGAATGAAGAGGTAGATTTGGCTGCAGATGTGGACCCACATGTCACAGAAGCATCCACAGAACCCATAGAGGATGACATTCAGGATCCTGTTCGTGTTAGAAGCAAAGGATGTGGTGTTGCTAACAGTAGCCAGTCCCATTCGCAGTCCGGCAGACAGCGCAGGACACAGGTGTGTGGGAATTGTGGTGGAACGGGACAAGTATGTTTTTAACTCAATTCACTATATTTTAACAATTATTTTAACACACTAATTACGAATTTATTTATAAAGTAATTAATAATTTTACATTGTACTACTGGTTTAATCTTTCTTCTCATTCTACGTGTTGTCCATAAAAGATAATTAAATTCACTTTTACAACAATAAATTTAATACTCGACTTCATTGTTTAATCGAACCACTCGTCGACTTTATTTTGTGCCCGTTCATGGTTGATGCTCCTGCCTGTTCAGTTTGTTTCCTGGTTTGGGCTTCAGCCCATTTCAGTAAAAAAAAATTGTGTTTATTTCAATGAAATTTTCCTTCCACGTCTAACGGCTATTCAAAATGGGCCACCAATAAAAATACTCATCTAGACAACAAGCCCAACTATAAACCTTCTCCAACACCAATTTTAGTGATATCCCATAATTTTAGCATACTTACCATGGTCAACGGTCCAATCATATAACAACGACGATGATATACTGCTAGCGGCGTGCATCGCCACTATTTCGATTCTCTCAATTTCAGTGCATCGCCACTATTCCGATTCTCTCCATTTCACACGTTTTCGTTTTCTTGGATGCACACATTTACTGTGTTTTTGATTGGTTCGACGGCCATACAAATACCTTAGAACTTTCATCCTCTATTCTTCTTATTATACCCTCATTTCCTTTCTCTTTCTCAACACTCTTCTGATTCAAACTTCCAAAGGCCGACGCAGAGAACACCACGCGCCCCCAACACGAAGCCAAGAAGAAAGTCATAGCTGCAATAAGCCAACAACTTCGCCCTGCCAACAAGAAGCACGTCGTTTTGTGATACCTCACCCACGCCATTGCCGCGGGGAAAAAATACGTTTCGCAGATTCACAAACAGCAAAAGATAAAATGGGGTAAACGGGGTAAACAAGGTAAACAGAAAAAGAACAACCTCGACGGGACGGAGCTGGGTTGTTCCAAACTATTGGCTACTCAGAAGGGGGTTGGGGGAAAGGGAAAGCTCGGCTCTGTAAATGATAGTGTGGAAAAGCTGCAAGTCAGACATTGGGTATGTAGAGGTCAGACATCATTGCTTCCCGAGCCCACGTTTTCTCTTTCCAAGGGGTGTGGAATTATTTTAACATACGTGCATTTAAATAAATATCCGATTTATGTGACCTGAACTAACGGTGTCGTGCAAACTCATCCAAGCCTTTCCTTTTAAGGCCTTTTAATATTACTTATCGGTCGACCCTACAAAGTTTCCCACCGTGAGTGATTTGGGAAACTTTCCCACGCGAGAATGGGCCTATTAGTAAAAATTCTTCTCTAATACAGTTAATAGTATTTTTTAGGCTTAATTGCAATTTTTACCCCTAACTTTTTTATTTTTGGCGGATTTTATCCCAACAAATTAATTTGGCGCATTTTACCCCAACTTTTTTAAAAAGTTGCAAATTTTATCCTCCACAATTTTGATGACGTGACATGCTGATATAAGCATAAAAAATGGGGGTAAAATTCACCAAAAAGTAAAAAGTTATGGGTAAAATTTGCCAAAAATGAAAAAGTTAGGAGTAAAATTTGTCAAAAAGTAAAAAGTTAGGGGTAAAAAGTACAACTATTTTAGCATGTCACGTTATCAAAACTGTGGAGGGTAAAATTTGTAACTTTTTAAAAAAGTTGGGGGTAAAATGCGCCAAATTAATTTGTTGGGAGTAAAATCCACCAAAAATTAAAAAGTTGGGGGTAAAAATTGCAATTAAGCCTATTTTTAAACCCATAAAAAACATTTAAAAAAAAATCTTTTTTGCAGTTTTTGCATGCGAGTTGTATTGATTTGGTGGATTAATATGCGCTAGGAGACGATGATCGCATTCAATCGCGTGACAACAACATCCAATAATTAGTTTGGTTATACAATAGCATCTCTTGGTAGACGCAGGTTATTTTGCGAGACCGGTTTAAGTCCCCCACCGTGCGTAACATATACTAGCCGTTGGATTTGTAAATTTTTTGAGATTGATGTGGGACTACCGTACAACCGCCCACACTAGATTTTTTTTTTTTTTAAAAAAGGATTTTTTTTTTAAAAAGGATTTTTTTTTCTGTTTAAGTTTTTTTTTTAAAAAAACGACAATTCTTCTCCGTTGTTGCTTTGCTTCTGCCTCTCTTCCCATTTTTTTATCCATCATTTTATCTTGATTTTTATTTTTAGTCCCTCATAAATTTTTTTATTATTTTTAGTCCCTCATAAATAGTTCTGGTCTGTTCTGTTTTTAGTCCATCATAAATTGTTTTGTTCTGTTTTTAGTTCCTAACATTAATTTCAACTGTTAAGTGATGACATAAACTGTGTGTGTGAAAATTTCCTAATTAAGTTTCTAGTGACTTTTAACCGCTGCAAATTTTTTGGTGGTCATAAATGTTTATTTTTGTAACATTTTTTGTAATTTCAGAAAATCTAGTGTTCGAATTTTGATTTTTGATTTTATTTTTTTAACATTTCTGATAGTTTTAGTTTGCCAAAAAAATTGTTGTAGTTTAAAACCACTAGAAACTTAAACAGAAGAAGAAGAATCCCTTTTTTAAAATAAAAAAAATCTAATGTAAGCAGTTATATGGTAGTCCCACATCAATAAGTAACAACGGAGAAGAAGAGTCTTTTTTTTATAAAAAAAAAAAACTTGAACAGAAAAAAAAATCCCTTTTTAAAAAAAAAAAAAAATCTAGTGTGGACGGTTGTACGGTAGTCCCACATCAATCTCAAAAAATTTACAAATCCAACGACTAGTATATATTACGTACGGTGGGGAACTTAAACCGGTCTCGCAAAATAGCTTGCGTCTCTCTTGGTATACAATAGCATCTCTAACAAAGAAACTTACATAAGTTACTAGACGGGTTCTCGCGTGCCTAAGGCTGTAATATCACTCACGGTACACAAGTTTTTTAAGACTGTTGGATATAACAATTAATTAGTTAAGGGTGTAGATCTTCTAGGTGTAACAAGTGGAAGAAAATACTGAATAAAAAAGTATGTGTAGAGCAAACTTTGGTTTCGATTTCTGTGTAACAAAGACGTGGGTTCGATCCCACCTCTTGTCGTTTTTTTTTCATTTAAAGGTTATTTAATATTTTGGTTAAAAAAAAGGAAAATTAAAAGTTGAACCCACACCACTGATTATACGTTGGCATAAAATCACCACCATTCATCACCAATTTCATGAAAGAAAAAACAATTTATCATTTTTATATATGTTATCGAAAATGTTTAATAGCAATTTTTTTAGGATATGTTTAATCGCACTTATTATGACTTATGTGGTAAATTTTAAAGTATTTCAATTATTTATTTATTTTGTTACATTATATGTTTAACATTTAACATTTATTTAAGAATGAAACATTACATTAAATATTTTACATACATCAAAGATGATGATTTCAAGTTAAATTTAATTACTTTTTTATCCTCTAATTTCTTTTTCTTTTTTTTGACAAATCCTCTAATTTATTTATTAGATTTAATTTAGTCCTTTTATTTTTAAAAAGTTCAATTAAGTCCCTTAATTTTTAAAAGAAAGGATGCATGAGTTGTTGTAAATCTCCTATACCTGTCTTCGATTCCTACAGATCAAATAAAAATGTTCAATTTGTTCTTCCGTCCAAATTGAGATTAACGTTGTCCTTATTGCATTAACGACGTTAATCTCAATTTGGATGGAAGGACCAAATTGAACCTATTTTAAATTAAGGAACTTAATTTAATCTTTTAAAAATAAAGGGATCAAATCTAACCTAATAAATAAATTAGAAGACCAAAAAAGTAATTAAACCTTAGAGTTATTTTTTATTGAATAATTGTTATGCATAATTTATTTGTTTAATTTTTGCTAAAATACAACTTTGGTCTCCCTATATTTTTCAATATGCAATTTTGGTTTCCCTATTAAAAAAAAGAGAAATTTAATCTCCCAATTTTCATAAATTAGGAAATTTGGTCCTACTGTCTAAATCAATGCATTGACCATTAAGCTACTAACGTTAACCATGCCTTCAATGACATGTTAGAGAATATGTTTTGAATCTATGTATTGATGAATGGATAATTCAATTTAATAAATAATTATTTAAAAAATATACAAATTATATTAATTTTTTTAATTTTCATATTAAAAAATCATGACCGCCGAAAAATCGCTCTTAGCCTTGGCTAGAGTATCTTCACCTTTGCCTCGCCTAGAGAATCTTCACCTCTGCCTTAGTTAGAATATCTTCACCTTTGCCTAGATCAGAGTATCTTCAACTTGGTCAATCTTAGCCAGATTATCTTGGGTAGAGTATCTTCAAATCGCTCTTAGCCTTAGCTAAAGTATCTTGAACTTGGCCTCAACCAAAGTAATTTGACCTTTGCTTTGGCCAGAGTAATTTGATCTTAGCCTAAGCTGGAGTATCTTCACCTCTGCCTTAGTTATTGTATTTTTACCTCACTCTCAATCTCAATTAGAGTATTCTCAACTCGGCCTTGATCATAGTAATTTGACTTCGACCTAAGCTGTATCTTCACCTCTACATCTGCTAATAACATACTAATAAGGTTATTATACCTGTGCACTACAACCGACCTACACTCGATTGAATATGAGGGGGCTATCTAGTGTACAACTTGAAGAGTAAGACTCTTAATTTTTCTGATGGCTTGCAAATAAGGAGTTAGTGTTGATGTTTGTTCTAATCATGATTACTTCTTGTAAAAAAAAATTCTCATCATGCTTTGCACGGTTAAATAAACATTTATTTAGATTATTTTATAAAAACGATCTCATATTCATATGCATAGGAATTTTACACTAACAGTATAAAATAATTTTACACTGTAATTCAATCACAAATAACCATTTGTATGTATTTTAAGGTAATTATTATAAAAGTCAACATACTTACCATATATGATGGTTTGTGATTGGATAACGATGTAAAATTATTTTACATTGTCATTGCATAGCCTTTTTCTCTAATAGTAATAATTGATATCCTCAAATATATTTTAATTAGGGATTAATTAAATTATAATAATATATTTTTAATAATATAAATTAAATTAAAACAATGTATATATTAAAATCTTTTGATTTTAAAATTTTAAAAATCCATTAAGTTGATTAAAAATTATTTTATTGGAAATTTGTTAATATTTTAAAAAGATTACCAAACAATTTATAAATTATATTTAAGTACAATTAAACATGTTTAATAATGTATATAATTGTTATAAATAATTTACAAAACATAAAGTTTATGATGCCGTGGTGGTAGATTTTCTTAGTTCGGGGATTGAATGCAAGAAGGTTTAGCCCTTATTTTTTTTAACCAAAATAAATGTAAATGGAAAACCTTCAGAAAAAAAAATCAAAACTGAAAACATCATCCAATGGAATTGAGAATCCCACAGACACCCACGTGACCCAACGATATTTAAAATAAGAGTTTGCTCTACACCATAGTTTTTTATTCAATACTTTCCCCATTTGTTACATGCTGAAGATCTACACTGTTAACTAATTAGATGTTATATCTAACGGTCTTAAAAAACTTGTGTACCGTGCGTGATATTAGAGCCTTGGACACGCTAGAACCCGTCTAAGTTACTATACTACATTTTTAATACTATTTCATTATAAAAGAGCATCAGTACTTACTTCACAAAACAGCCCAAAATATAAGTGGATCCGTGTAAATTGTTCTCCAATAATACAAACTAGTCAGTTATCTGTGCATTCGCACGAGTCACGTTTGTCTTTATGCATATTATAAAATAATTTATTTATATAATTGTTTGTTTAAAACTAAAAAAAAATAGCATATTATCTAAAATTAAACATTTAGATCAGAACCAAACAATAAGTATACTTATATTTTTAATTTTTAAAATAATTCACATGATAAAATTGAAATTAATTTAAAAATTATAATTATATATTTAATTGATTTAATTATTCTGTGGGCCTCCATACTTTTACTAAATTTTTAATTAGGTCCCTGAACTTTTTTTTCTTTTAATTGGATCTGAACTTTTATATTTTTTCAATTAGGTCCTCCCCGTCTAATTGTCTTCATGAAAATTAACCGCAAACACCTAATTAGATATGCAGACAGTGGACTAGTACTTTTAGAGTGTGTTGTAAGCACAACTTAGTCAATTGTGAAAGATTTCTGTTGAGTTTTAACCTTCTCACAATTGTTTTGCCTCTGCAGAAGGTTGAAACTTTGCATAAAACTCTCACAATTAACTCAATTGTGCTTACAATACAAGCATCAATCCACTGTCTGCACCTCTACTTAGGTTCTACGGTGCGGTTATTTTTTCATAACAGTAATTAGACGGGTGGACCCAAATAAAAAATAAATAAAACTTTAGGGACTCAATTAAAAGAAGAAAAAAACTTTATGGACCTAATTGAAAATTTTGTAAATCTATGGAGACCCGCAAATCAATTTAACCTATTTAATTAATTACTTTTTTCCTAACAAATTTTATCATTTTATCAAATTTTATCAATTTAACCCAAATGTCATTATTTTTATTATTTTATTCATATATTTTTTAAAACTTAATATGTATTTAACCTATTTAATTAATTACTTTTTTCCTAACAAATGTCGCGTGATTGCACGGGTCACATTGGTTTTTATCCATGTTCCAAAATAACTTGTAAATATACTAATAAGTTTATATATATTAAATTCATTAATGTGATGCACACCCATTAGTTTGATATATACAAATACTTAATTTGAAATTTAGCCACAATTAAGCTTCTTGTTGCTCTTCAAGAATGTGTTTTATAGGAAATTTCTATTTATTCTATAATTATTGTAATTATAATCATAATTGTTCAATTATGCCAACAAATTTTCTTTCGTGAAGGGTTTAATTAAATATTTCAACATTAATTTTAGAAATAACTTTCTATATTTCTTTAACTTTATTTATTTGATTTGTTAATGTAATATACACTAATTTAAAAATATTAATTATAGTTAAAATATTTCTTTATAAAATTGACTTTACTAAAAGAGTTATAGTCATTGTAATTTTATTTAAATATTTAGGTGAGCTATTAATGTACAACTTTTGCACAATTCTTACAAAGAAATTTATTTATATTATGTCTAAGGAAAATCTCGACAATATATTGATTTCAAACAATATTTATTTGAATCCATTTTTTGGATTTTATAATTGATAAAAAATGATGCCCGTGTGTGTATTTATAGAAGTAGACAGGCGGAAAAAAATTCTTGAAGTAGATAGACACGTTAACATGTTGGGAATACTATATAATGTAAGAAGTATAGAAAAATACATATTAAGTTTTAAAAAATATATGAATAAAATAATAAAAATAAATATTTTAAATAATAAACTAAATAAATATTGTATTTTAAAATTGCAAGAAACACAAAAAAATAAATGAAAGAAACTAAAAAAAATGAATGTTGAAAAAAAGAAAAAGAAGAAAAGGAGTAAAGGACAAAATAGAAAAAGAAAGAGAGAGAGAAAAAAAAAGAAGGACAAAACTGAAAAGAGAGAGAGAGAGATAAATGACCAAAAAACCTTTATTTGGACACATGCCAAAAAACTAAAAGGGTTATTTATGTAATTTTACTAGCCTAAAGTTTTCTTATATTGATAGTAGATTAATCCTTTTAGTTTCTATGAGTTTAGGCGATAAGGACTACAAGGGATATAAATAGTATATATAGAGACTAAAAGAGATTAAAAATTGTATATATAGATTAAAATGGATGAACTTTAAGTATAAAGACTAAAAGATAAAATTTGTGCAACTATAAGGACTAGAGGTGGGCAAACGGACCCATGCCCGCGGACTAACCCGTTAACCCGTAACCTGTACGGTATACGGACTCCATTTTTTTGAGTCCGTTTAAAATGCGGGCTTTTTAGCCCGGCCCGTTTAACCCGCGGACTAAACGGGTTTTAACCGCGGGCAAAACGGCCTACCCGCGGGTTTTGAAATTTTAACTTAAAAAAATATAATACGAACGATACATTAGAGAAGGCCCGTATAGCTTAAGGCGTAAACCCGTAAAAGGTAAGGCCGCGTAACTGTAAGGGACTAAGGCTAAGGTAAAAAGAACCCTTTAGCATCACACTCACACAGTAACACAACCTCACCCTCACGACTCACGAGTCACACCGCGCAGCCCTCAACGATAGACAGCCCCTCCTCACCCAGTCACCCTTCGTTCTCTTCTTGGTTCCTGCGTTCACCCTTCGTTGTCACAGCCTCACGGTCACGACCCTTAGCCCCTCACCCTTCGTTCTCTTCTCTACTTCTCCTGCGGTTACCCTTTGCTTACAGCCTCACCCGTCGCGCACCGTGGAGGCTTCATTGAAGTGCAGATCTCGCGGGCGGAGGCTCCATTGGAGATTTGGAGTGCAGATCTGCTGTGCGAGGCTCCATTGGAGTGCAGATCGTGCGGTGCGGAGGCTCCATTGGAGTGCAGATCGTGCAGTGCGAAGGCTCCATTAGAGTGCACGTTGAACGCAGCCACCATTGGACGTCAGTCTCCGTCGCGCGTTGCTGCCGTCACACGCTCAGGTGAGGTCCTTCATTCTACTCTGTATCTGTTGTGTTAAAAAATGAGGCACATTATTTTGATTTTCTTGGCTCATTGGACTTGATTCATCTGTTAGATTCACTTGAAATTAAGAGTTACATGATTATGAAATTAGTATGATTTGTAGTAGTTCAAATTTTGCTCTGTTGCTTGTTGAATCTGATGGCAGAATATTAGTTAAAATTTTGCTCTGTTTAGAAATTTTTATTTGTATGGTAGAATATTAGTTCAAATTAAAATCTTGATTTAGTTGTTTCGTTTTGGTTAATTGTTTCAGCTTGGATTGTTCAAATATGGATTACTATGAATCCTTAAATGAAAGTGTTGATATGGGGGATGAAATAAACAGTCAACAAAATGAAGAGACACCACCAACTCAGCCTGAGCTTGAGTCTGAGCCTAAAAATCCTAAAAAGAGGGGTAGGGGACTTTCATCTTCTGTATGGAATTATTTTGAAAAATTGCCTAATGATAGAGCTCTATGCAAGGCTTGTAGAAAAGATTTAGCAGGGGGTGGGAGTAAGGTTGGAACTTCAAGTTTAATACGTCACATTGATCATTGTAAGAAAATTCCAAAGACTTTCGATGAAACTGAAGTTGGTAAGCTTGTGCTTGATCATGCTGGAAAATTAAGAGCTAGAAAAGTTGATCAAAAAGTAGTGAATGACATGATATGCATGATGATAATAGAGCACGACCTTTCTTTCTCTTTTGTTGAATATAGGAGGTTTAGAGAATTGGTGAAATACTTGTGTCCGGATGCTAAGGTACCTTCAAGGCGTGCTACCACTATATATATTAATAATATATCTAAAGAGCAGAAAAACAAATTGAAAGAATTGTTGTCTAAAGTCCCTAGTAGGATATCTTTGACATCCGATTTGTGGAGTTCTTGTACCACGGAGGGTTATATTTCATTAACAGCACATTATGTTGATGAAAATTGGAAGCTTAATAGCAAAATTCTTAATTTTTGTCATTTCCCTCCTCCACACTCTGGGGCTGAAATGGCTAAGGCCATATATGAATTTTTGGAAGATTGGGGGATTGAGAGCAAAATTTTTTCCTTAACTTTGGATAATGCAACCTCAAATGATACATTGGAAAGAATGTTGAAAGATAGACTTTTGAATAACAATAATGGTTTGTTATGTGGGGGGCAATATTTTCGTATCCGATGTTGTGCTCACATCTTAAACCTTATTGTTCAAGAGGGTTTGCATGTTGCTAAAGATTCTTTAAAAAAAATTAGAGAAAGCATAAAGTATGTTAAAAGGTCAGAGAGAAAAATGAATGCTTTTAAAGCTTCTGTTATTAAAGTGGGTGGTGTTGGGACAAAGGTTGGTTTGCGTTTGGATGTCCCTACTAGGTGGAACTCCACATTTCTCGTGCTTGAAAGTGCACTTGCATACCGACGTGCTTTTAATAATCTTGCTTTTGATGATGCTAATTATGTAGCTTGTCCTAGAACTGAAGAATGGGTAAGAGCAGAAAAGATATGTGAATTTTTGAAGCCATTTTATTTGATCACAGAGTTGATGTTTGGTTCTTCCTATCCAACATCTAATTTGTATTTTACACAAGTGTGGCAAATTGAATGTTGGTTGGTACAACATGCTAACCATGAAGATGACTCAATTAGGAAAATGGTTTTTGATATGAAGGACAAGTTTGATAAATATTGGAGTGAATATAGTGATGTTCTCGCACTTGGAACCATTCTTGATCCTCGTTATAAGATGCAATTTTTGAGGTTTTGTTATACAAAGATTGGTTTTGATTCGGTATCTGTTCAAGCAAAATTGCAAGTGTTGAAGCACAAGTTGTATTCTCTCTTTCATGAGTATGTCAAGATGTCTAAGAAAGAGACAACTACAAGAAGGCAACAAGAGTCTCAAGTTCACCCTTCCTTGGCTAAAGGAAAGTCAGTAGCATCACATTGTGCATTTGTTGATGTAAGTATATATTTTGTTTCTATATTTATTTACTTATTTACTTGTGTTATTTCTTTTTTATTTAATTTCTTATTTTGTGTAATTAATGTAGGAGTTCATTCAATTTGAGAATGATAATATATCACAAGATGGTAGCTCTCAATTGGATACTTATTTGGAAGAGCAAAAATTGTCTTTGGCATATTATCCAAATGTTGATATTTTGAATTATTGGAAGGAGAATCAAGTTAGATTTCCGGATCTTTCATTGTTGGCATGTGACATTCTAAGTATTCAAATAACAACTGTTGCATCCGAATTAGCTTTTAGTATGGGTTCTCGTGTTCTTAATAAATACCGAAGTTGTCTCCCTCCGGATAATGTCCAATCTTTGATATGTACCAAAAATTGGTTGCTAGGATTTGAGGTGCAAGGTAAATACTATATTTTTAATGTATATTAAACATTACATTGATTTATTTATTTTGTCTTTAAAGTTTAAATTAAATCATCTAATCTATTGTCATTTATTTTTTTTTATAATGAGTTGTAGATGAAGTGGGCAAATCTTCAGAGATTGACAAAATGGAGGAATCAACTAAATCAAAGATGGGATCAAACATTGTCAATGAAGAAGATTGATTATTTGATGTTGTGTATTTTTTTTTTTTGGGATTTAGGATGTTATTTAAATATTTAATGAACTATCTATTTGTATTGTATTGTATTTGTGTGCATTTAAAATTTTTATATGATTGATGATACAATATTTAGTCTTAGGTGCTGCTGCACATTATAATTTTTTTTGGATTTTTTTTAAAAAAAAGGTGTAAAAAAAGGTTAAATTTTAGTTTTAAAAATGTAATTTTCAATTTTTTTTATTTTTTTTTTCTGTTAAACGGGCAGCCCGTTTAGCCCGCGGACTAAACGGGCCGGTTGCGGGCTTGAAAAATCAAAGCCCGTTTACAATGCGGGCTAAACGGGTCATGGGCCAAACGAGTTACGGGCTAAACGGGCGGGCCCGTCCGTTTGTCCACCTCTAATAAGGACTAAATAAGTAATTAAGCATTTTAAAAAAAAACTAAATATTTCATTATGCGACACTGAAGGAGGTCAAACATAACAAAATAATAATGACTATTGAAATCTTTAAGTGTTAATGTGTAGCACTCGCATAGGCCAAATTCGTCTTTGTAAATAATGCAAAAAAATTGTTGTATTAATGTATATTTATATAAATAATTCCTTATTATTGATTTGCCCGAAAACAAATTGAAAGAGTATAACTTTTTTTTTCATTTTAAAAAAATAGGATTAGATTATATTCAAAAACACTTAAAAAAATTAAGAAAAAAAATCAAAATTCTTGTTAAATTATACTTTTTTCTCTTAAAATACCATAATTTTATTTCATTTTCATTTTCAAAACTATTATTCAGTCCTAAAAAAATCATTTCCATATAAGTCTATTTAATTTTAGAAATGAGCGATCAAATAGAAAATATTATGATATCCAAATAGATATAATGAAAAAATATTATGATATTTAAAAAGATAAAATAAAAAAATTGTGATATCTAAAATAATTAAAAATATAAATAAGAAATAATATTTAATGAACAAAACTAAAAAAAAGACTAATAGAAAGTTATATGAAAAATGAAAAATGTATTTATAAAGACTAAATATTTTAAACAATAAACTAAATAAATATTGTATTTTAAAAATGCAAGAAACACAAAAAGATAAATGAAAGAAACTAAAAAAAAATGAATGTTGAAAAAAAAAGTAAAAGAAGAAAAGGAGTAAAGGACAAAATAGAAAAAGAAAGAGAGAGAAGAAAAAAAAGAAGAAAAGGACAAAACTGAAAGAGAGAGAGAGAATGGCAAAAAAAACCTATATTTGGACACATGTCAAAAAATTAAAAGGGTTATTTATGTAATTTTGTTAGCCTAAAGTTTTCTTATATTGATGAAAAAATTGTGATATCTAAAATAATTAAAAATATGAATAAGAAATAACATTTAATGAATAAAACTAAAAAAAAAAAGACTAAAAGAAGTTATATGAAAAATGAAAAATGTATTTATAAAGACTAAATATTTTAAATAATAAACTAAATAAATATTGTATTTTAAAAATGCAAGAAATACAAAAAGATAAATGAAAGAAACTAAAAAAAAATGAATGTTGAAAAAAAGAAAAAGAAGAAAAGGAGTAAAGGATAAAATAGAAAAAGAAAGAGAGAGAAAAAAAGAAAAAAAAGAAAGAAAAGGATAAAACTGAAAAAGAGAGAGAGAGAGAGAGATGACAAAAAAAACCTATATTTAGACACATGTCAAAAAATTAAAAGGGTTATTTATGTAATTTTGCTAGCTTAAAGTTTTCTTATATTGATGAAAAAATTGTCATATCTAAAATAATTAAAAATATAAATAAGAAATAATATTTAACGAACAAAACTAAAAAAAGACTAATAAAAAGTTATATGAAAAATGAAAAATGTATTTATAAAGACTAAATATTTTAAATAAATATTGCATTTAAAAATGCAAGAAACACAAAAAGATAAATGAAAGAAGCTAAAAAAAATTAATGTTGAAAAAAGAAAAAGAAAAGGAGTAAAGGACAAAATAGAAAAAGAAAGAGAGAGAAAAAAAGAAAAAGAAGAAAAGGACAAAACTGAAAGAGAGAGAGAGAGAGAAATGACAAAAAAAAAACTTATATTTGGATACATGTAAAAAAATTGAAAAGGTTATTTATGTAATTTTACTAGCTTAAATTTTTTTTATATTGACGGTAGAAGTTTTTCATGAGTCGCAATAAAGATCCTTAAGTTATACACTTTTAACAATGTCACATCCATATTTGCTTTGCTAAAATATAGCCACGTTTGTATGCAAATTGGTGTAATATGAATTGCCTCGTCATCCATTTGCTTTGTTACATTCTTACAAGTGATATAATATTTTTCTTGAGAGAATAATGTTTGACCCCCGTGTAAATTTAAATGACCAAATTGTCAAACCATTAAAGAGTGACCCAATTGAAAAGCTATTAATGTGTGTAGATACATTTTGACGAAATTAAGTGGAGAGATGTAGAGAGAATAGTCTATTACTCCCACTAATCTCCTCGTACATACAATTTTCTCCCACTAATCCCCTCTATTATTCACCAACCACGTGCCTTCTCACCAACTATTTTACGAGATGAAAATTATGCCACCGTGTTTTTTTTTTTTTTTATCCATAAAAATCGAACACGATATCGAAAAATTTATAATAATTCAAGCACCTTACTTAATCAATTGAATTAGATCTCCTCGATCACCGTGCTTATTTATATAAGAACATATATATATTTTCATCACTTGTATATTTGTTTCCCATGTACAGTATGAGCATGTTTTAAAATATAATAGGATAATTAATAATATTTTGTTCAAGATAAAAATATGAGAAAATATCAAAATCAATGTTGAAACTTTTCTCGTTTGAAAATTTTTATAAGTTGATGATAATATATTTTAACGATGATTTATAATATATATTTATTTTTATATTTTCTTTTTTTACTTCATGAATAAATTCTTATTTAAAATTGGACTTATTCCATGTTTTAAAACTTTGGAGTGTTCCATATATTAAATTCTTATTTAATATAAAAAATAATAGAAAATCATTTTAATGATTATATTAACTTTGTAATATCTATAAAATTCAATAATATTTTACTTTATTATTTTATAACATTATTTATTTCAACAATACCTTTATAATTTTATTATTTTTCTATTATTTTTAATTATTGTTTTTATGAATATTTATACAACATTTATCTTTTGTTATTACAGTTATACTTATAATATAATTTTAATTAATATTAATTTTATTTTTTACAATTTGATTTTTGACTTTTTATTATTTTATGATTATAATATAACTCCATACTAGTCCATATAATAATTATTAGTATCTTACATTTTGTACGATCACAATAAATTTTTATGTTGAATAATATTAATCTATTTTTATATCGTTTTACTATTAATTTCAATATATTATTTGAACCGTGTCCTTATTACATTAACGCCGTTCCTAATGCAAATATATTTTGTACTTACTTTTAATGCTATCATATGAAGTTGCATCGTCTTTAATACACTTTATATTTTGTCAACCCCGATATTTACACACCAAACACTTTTTAGATAAAATGTATTTTTAATTTCTATCAATACGGTTTTCTTTAATTCTGAATTTTCAAACAAAAATTATGGGTTTTAATTTTTAAAAAATTTAAAATAGTTCTTGTCAGCACTTGACAAATATGTATTTAGTGATATCATATCATATGTCACCACTAACTAATAAGTATGTATTTAGCAATATCATATCACGTGTCACCATGACACCATAAGATTTCTCTAACCATATCTTTTAACATGGTTCTTGCATCTATAACCTTCTAATTAAGTTATATTTAAAATAAAATTGCTTTTTTAAAATGAAAGTGAATTGAATGCATATAATAAAATTTTAATCAATAAACATCATAATATACTTTAAGTTAAATAAAAAAAAATACACTTTTTGTTGTTAATTAACTTCAACATAACAACATTGATTAAGGGACTCCTTGCACGTATCAGCTAGCGCAAGTTGACAATTATTTGCTTGACATGTTACGTACTCACGTTAATGTTTATATTTCCAATGGAGAGGCTGAAAAGTACGCTAGATGGTAGTACGAAATAGCAACACCCAAATTTCCTATCAACGAACGCCACTCAAATTTTCAATGCATATGTTTACTATAAAAAGCGGTTAGTAGGAACCCAGAAAACCATGTTCAATTCATAAATCATCTCCTCTCTATTTCTTCCATTTCCTAATTAATCAAACCAACCACCAAGATGATTTCTGAGTCCATCTTCTTAATTCTCATTGCCTTCCTCTCTGCTTTATTCCTTCTCAAACTGTTGTTTGGGAGAAAAAACAAACCAAAGGCCCACTTGAAGCACCCTCCAAGCCCACCAGCAATACCCATAATGGGCCACCTCCATCTCCTTAAACCCCTCATCCATCACGCATTCCGAGACCTCTCTCTTCGATATGGGCCTCTTCTATGCCTTCGAATTGGCTCTGTTAAGTTTATAGTTGCTAGCACCCCAGAACTCGCCAAAGAGTTTCTCAAGACTAACGAGCTTACCTACTCTTCCCGCAAAATGAACATGGCCATCAACATGGTTACCTACCACAACGCCACGTTTGCGTTTGCCCCTTACGACACTTACTGGAAGTTCATGAAAAAGCTAAGCACCACTGAGCTCTTGGGAAACAAAACCCTAGGCCAGTTCCTCCCTATTCGCACTCAGGAGGTTCACGAATTCATTCAATTTCTGTTCGATAAATCGAAGGCCCAAGAGAGCGTGAACCTCACGGAAGCGCTTTTGAGGCTTTCCAACAACGTGATATCGCAGATGATGTTGAGCATTAAGAGCTCCGGAACAGACAACCAGGCAGAGCAGGCACGGGCTTTGGTTCGTGAAGTGACGCAGATTTTCGGTGAGTTTAACGTTTCGGATTTCCTAGGTTTCTGCAAGAACTTGGACGTACAAGGTTTCAAGAAGAGGGCATTGGACATACATAAGAGGTACGATGCTCTGTTAGAGAAGATAATCTCTGATCGCGAGGAACTGAGAAAGAAATCCAAGGTAGAAGGTTGTGAAGATGGAGATGAGAAAGTGAAGGATTTTCTTGACATGTTGCTGGATGTTGCTGAGCAGAAAGAATGCGAGGTTGAGTTAACTCGGAACCATGTCAAATCATTGATCTTGGTACGTCATGCTTTATATACACATTACTATTTATTATAAGAGGTTCTTTAACTTACCCTAATTTACTATAAATGGGTTATTTAAAAATGGATAATAACCATTTAGGACTCTATTTGTCTTTGTTACCAAGCTTCCCTGCATGAAATAATACGTGTCTATATTTTAAAACCATCGTTAGTATATGCATGTTAAAATTTCCTAAACGAAGGTCTACCTCATTTTGGACTCAGAATAAGACAGATAGAAAGAAAAAAAAAACTAAAAAGAGAAAATGATATGTGTAATTAATTATGTTATAAAAAAAATAAAGATAAAATTGAAGAAAAAAGAAATATATATTTATAATAATTTTTATGTTTTATTGAAAACATCTTACCAATTAGCATTTTTGATAACCATGATTTAACATTGTCTATTGCATATATGGAAAAGATTTTGTTGAAAGAGATAAAACCTATTTGATTGATCTTTACGTATCGAGAGATTAGTTTCATAATTTTCAGTTATGAAAATACTTTGCTTTTAGTAAAAAAAAAAAACAAAAAAATAAATAAATATAGTAAATAATATGACAAGGAAAAGGAAGAGAGGTAGTAGGTAGTGTAAGGTAAGTATTAAATTGTATCATGAAAAAGGTTATATTTGGTATTAGATTACCCCTTTTTATTAAGTTGGGACATGAAAAAAATATTAAATCTCATGAAAAAGACGTGTATAAAATTTAAAATGTTAAAAGATAAACTTATTTATTACCATAACTTCAAAATTTTCCATACTTTTTAATAGATGTTTAACACCACATTAAGTGTACACTATGAATTTATGATTATTATTAATTTATAATAATATTCCAATAATATAATTGATCACATATTTGCTTTTTGGAGAACATAAATCTTCTAATGTTTTTATTTATTTAATTATTATTATTTTCAGGATTATTTTACAGCAGCTACTGACACAACTGCCATATCAGTGGAATGGACAATAGCAGAACTATTCAACAATCCAAAGGTGTTGACGAAAGCCCAAGAGGAGGTAGACAAAGTCACTGAAAACAAGCGATTGGTGTGTGAAGCAGATAGTCCAAATCTTCCATATATCCATGCCATCATAAAAGAAACAATGAGACTTCACCCGCCAATACCAATGATTATGAGGAAGGGAATCGAAGACTGCGTGGTTAATGGAAACATGATTCCAAAAGGTTCAATAGTTTGTGTAAACATTTGGGCTATGGGTAGGGATCCAAATATCTGGGAAAACCCTTTTGAGTTTAAGCCAGAGAGGTTTCTAGAAGGTGAAGGAAGTGCTATAGACACCAAAGGGCATCATTTTGAGTTATTGCCATTTGGTAGTGGAAGGAGAGGATGTCCTGGCATGCCTTTGGCCATGCGTGAATTGCCCACTATCATTGGAGCACTCATACAGTGTTTTGATTGGAAGATGTTCGATTCTCAAGGTGAAATCTTAGACCATGGAAGAGGTTTAATCAATATGGATGAACGACCAGGATTGACTGCTCCAAGAGCCAATGATCTTATTGGCATTCCTGTTGCGCGATTGAATCCCACTCCTTTTTGTCAAGTGTAGTTTATTGTCAAGGAAATTTGTGACAACGAAGTGCTACACGTCAATTAATTAGTATTTTCATGAAAAAATTGAGTGAGTATTACGAGTGTAGGAGCTGGAAAATGTTCTTTCAAATTGAAGTGATGTAATATAAGATATTATAACGAGTGTAGGAGCTGGAAAATGTTCTTTCTATGTATATTTTTTTATTCAAATAAAGATGAAATTGAATATAAAATTTTCTTCTTGTAAGGTTGTTCATGATCAGTTCAACATACAGGGTAGATATATATGTTGTACTCCAATTCAAATATGCTATAAGCAAGGATGGAGCTGTGTTATAGGGTGGGGGGGCCCTGGCCCCCTCTGATTTTTTTCAAATTTTTATAACTTATATAATTATATTATATTATATTAATTAATATAAATTTGTTTAGTTATTAAATAAAATTTTATTTATTCATTCACCCCGTGTAGAAATTTCTCGAAGAAGGAGGTTCTGATCTTTTTTTTTTATGGTTTCATTTCCTTCAACCAATTATCAAATTTTATTTAACGGATAGGGTAAAACAATTATCAAATTAGAAGTGATAAAACAATTATCTTCGTTTAAAGAAGAAGAAGATTAAGATCAATTTTATCCACTTTAAATACGGGAATTACGCAGTAAGCAACATGGCAATCCTATGTCCGTCTTGATAAATATTAATAATAATTTTTATCTTATTAAAAAAAAGATTTTATCTACTTTTTATATTTTAAATACTAGATATGTATTTTTATCAAATTTTACCTTATAGATAAGATTTTATCCTATATTAAAAAAATATAAAATTTGATCTTTTTTTATACTTTAAATACTGGATTGGGTAGTAGACCTTTGTTGTGTCTCTCTTTTTTCTGAGTTAATTGTATCAAAATATACTTAATTTGCTTTCAAACATGTCATCACTCATTACATCACGTATTAGCAACTCTGGAAGTGGAAACGCAAATTGCAGTTCAAGAAATCAATCACTAAATCACGCATGATTAGGCAAAGCAACAAAGGTATGTATAATTATTTCATATTATTTCATTCAATTTATTGAATATTCAATAAAAGGGAAAAAAAAGTGTAAGCTATTATCGTACATTCGTACTCAATTAAGTAACCTTATACACTTACATGTAATTATAAATTTATAATATTGATAAGTATGTTTACATTTTGCTTGTTTCTTATAATATTTATCTTTTCTATCATTTTTATAATTTTAATAGATCTAGAAGTATTAGTAGTTGCATTTGAGTAAAAAGTTTAATATTTGAAGAGAAATGCTATGGACTGCGAAACCAATTAGCCGAATAATCTTCCGACCCAATAAAATTTGGACACCTGTCAATTGATTTTTTTTTAAAATAGTCATTTAATTTAACATTTTAAAATTTAGTCTTTTTCCAAATTTACCCTTTTTCACACCATTCTCCCTCGGTTTGTCACCGTTCACACAAGACGTACTGAGCAATGAGGTAGAAAACGATGGGGACCTTCGCAATGCTCTGGTGGATGGCGTAGATCTGGGAGGCGTGGCCGGCGAAGCCGTGAAGGACGATGGGCTCGTGTGTCCCCACCGCGACCGTTACAATACGAACCAGTACAACGCCATCGCTGTGCAGCGAGCGCTTCCTTCCCTCTTTTTCAATTCAAACCTGTTTCCTTAAAAATTAAAATCGCAGACACTTTCGTTCGCATCACAATTCACAAGGTATAATAATATAACTCATGCTTCCAATTTTCGCATTCTTTATTTTTATAATTATCGGGGTTTTATTCATTCAATAATCATGAACTCCATCGCGTTTGGCAGAAACTGGTTTCGATGGTGCGAGCACCGAATTAACAGTGTCAGGAATCAAACACTCCCTTAGTGGTGAGTCATGCACGAGGGAGAGGAAGACGTTCCTTTCTTATGAAATTGATTGGGATTCTCTATGAAAATGTTTGGTGAAGTCTTGTGTTGTGTTACTTGTGAATGTAGTTAGTGTAGTGATAGAAGATGGTGTCTCTTTTGTGGCTACTGCAATTGAGTTTTTGAAAATTGCAGTGCTGCTTATAGGATTCGGATAATTGGGTTTATGTTAGGTGCCTATGATAGAATTCAGTTATTGCCTCAGTTGTATTTTGAATGAGACATGGTTGGCAGGTCTCTTTTATGATTTTAGCTTTGGGGGATTTAACTTCTTGATTTTATCAGTTGTGGATACATGTCTTAAAACTTTTTTTGTTGCAGCTCTTTGTTTGACTCAAGTATAAGACCTCTTAGGCTAATCTTTGGTGTTAAACATGGAGAATCAATTGATGAATGACTACTGGATTAAAGAATAGCTCTGTTGTTGCCTTGGAGAATGCTTCTGAATTGGAGAATGGTTCTACTGATTCACTTGGCTTACCCAATTTGAACCACATGTCAAGGAGGGTGTCACACTTTCAGTTATGCTGACTCATTGAGTTGGTTATGATGATGTAATAGGATTTGTTTTCATGTAACAAGGCTTAGTCTAGTACTTGGTGCACTCTTTTTTGTATTATATAAATAGCTTACCATATGTATAACAGAAACACTAATGAAAGCCAATTCATTCTATCCAATTTACTATTTCATTTATCTTTATTTTCTGTTTTATTTTTATACACCATGTGTTGGATTTTATACTTGGATAAAGAATATTTAGTTCATTACTCAAAGCATGTCAAGCACTTGGAAATGCCCTGAACTTTCGTTAAGCCTTCTTAAAGAAATACTAAACTTTTTAAGTCACCCAAAGCATGTAATAGCTTTTACCATATCCTCATATTTGTAAAGAAACAGTATAAGAATGAAACTGAACTTGAGTTAGTTATATTCAATCTAATGTAGTTATAATAATAAATGAGATTATATAGAAAGATACTACTCCTTAGCCTACACTCTTTTTATCATAATATAAAGACTTGATATTTTCATTTTATTCTTGTCATCTGATCTTAAAGACCGCCTTGTGCTTGCTATGTAAACTGTAAATAGAATGTGTAAAGCTTAAATCTGCTACATTTTGACTATCTTTTTTTTTTTTTTTTGAAAAACCAAAATATAATATAATACTATAATTGTAGTTTAAGGCACAAGCTATGCATCAAAGCAAACTACCAAAAAAACTACCAAAACATGTTTGAGTCATATTACAAATGTTATGCACCAGCATCTGATATATATAAGAAAAAGGAAATGTAAAAAAACTACTGCAACATATATGAGCCAGCTGCTGACCAAAAAAAATATATATGAGCCAGCTGTTGCATCCTAATTCAGTAGACCAAAACAGCCTACAACATATCCTACGAACCTATGAATCCAGAATCAAATATACAAAACTACTGCATCCAGCATCCTAATTCTGTAGAGCAAAACCAAAACACCCTGCAACATATCTGAACCAGCTATTGCATAAACCCCTGCATTAGTTTAAAGCCATGAACTGTTTCAGAACCAAATTTTCTGTTTTTAAAACTAGTTTTTAACAATAAAATGGTTTGAAACCAAATTAGCATATAATTTATGAGGAAAAATACCAATTAGTATAAAACACTCTTACTTGCTACTATTATCATTGGTGATTGAGATCAAAGCTTCTATCACTAGAGAGCATGGTTCCAAATGCTTGATACTCCTATAATAACATTTTTTATGTTAGCTAATTATACAATTAGTAAACACTTATGTAAATATAATATAATATAATATAATATAATAAAAATTGTACAATCAACCTGTGATTGTTCAGCAAGTATATAATTTTCCAAAGTTCCATATTGAGTTGCTATGTGGTGAGTTGGGGTAGCCTATTAAAGAAATAAGATGTTAGTTACCTGAAATCAAAACTCTCAATTCATGACAAAATAAATAAACTGCATAATATATATTACCATTTCACTTGTCATATTTGAGCATGATAGACTTGTGTGACCTTGTCCAATGTCTTTTGCTCCATGAAACTGTAATTTTATATGATATGAATAAATGATTGTATTCAAACACCCCATAACAAAAAAGTAACAGCAAACATATTTAAGTAGTTACCTCTTTCTTCTTCTTTTTTGTCTTTATTATTTTCTCCATTTTAGACTCCTTTCTCTTGGAAGGTGGACGACCTTTGCTGCACACTTGTAAGGGAGATAATAATTTTTTACTTGGTTCCATTGCATGGTCAACACTTGGTAGAGTAGTTTGTTTACTATTATCCCAACCCAAATCATCCTTAAGCTTTTCCTTTGCTTTATCTATCCATTCCATCAAAAATTCATACTTTGCTCTTGAATTGGCTAAATGAGCAGCTTCATAAAAGTTGGCACACATCTTATCAAATTCCTTACCTTGCTCACTTACCTCATCATAAAAATTTAGCACATAATAATGGCTGTGTTTTACATCCTTTCTCCACCGAGTTAGAATGTAACGAGAGGGGATATCTTTCACATTCTTTTCAATTAAGATCTTTGCTATATGTCTGCAAATTATTCCCCTAAATTTCAACAAACAACAAGAACATCGAACATCACACTCCACATCATTATATTGCACTGTGTATGCAAATCTTTTTTTGTGGTATCCATCCTTACCCTCTTTAATATCAATGACACTGAATATAGACATTGGACCATCAACTCTTAACAGTGTGAAATTGCATAACATCATACCACGCAACTCATCTTGAAACAACTTGAAAATTGCATTGGTGTAAGCCTCATGGAATTGCTTTTCAAAGTAGCAACCTATTATCAATTGATAAGATGAATTAAGAGAATCAAAATCAGCCTTATTCTCCTTCTCCACCTTGCTTTTTAATGCACTATCATATTGCTCAACAAATTGCCTCAATGAGGTTTTTGAGTTAACATACCCATCGAAAAATGCATTCATACTTTCACTTCTTTGGGTCATAGACATCCCTGCCCAAAATATTGATTTAACATATATTGGCACCCAACGGCCACGGTCAGAAAATAAGGAGCTTAACCACTCATTTTTTTGAAGACCAAAATCCTCAATCATTTTATGCCAGCCACCATCAAATTCATTTAGCTCCATTGAATCATACACAAGTGCTTTTAAGATTTTCTTTATTTCTTTATATTGAGCCAACCCACTTAATTTCTCAGGCACCTTCTTCATAATATGCCAAAGGCAAAAGTGATGATGAGATTGAGGGAATACCTCTGCCACTGCTGCTTGGATAGATCGACATTGATCTGTAATTATCGCTTTTGGAGCTCGCCCGTGCATGCATTCCAACCATGACTTAAACAACCATACATATGTCTTTATGTCTTCCCTTGACAATAAACCACACCCAAGCAAGATGGATTGTCCATGGTGGTTCACGCCTACAAAAGGAGAAAAAGGCATACTATATCTATTAGTCAAGTATGTACTGTCAAATGATATAACATCCCCAAATGAGTCATAAGCTGCCCTGGATCTTGCATCTGCCCAAAAAACATTTCGTAAACGACCTTCATCATCCATATCAATGACATAGAAAAAATTTGAATTTCTTCTTTGCATACGAATGAAGTAATTATGAAGTGCTTCGGCATCTCCAACTCCAAGTCTTAATTGCCTCACCTTTGCAATGTAATTCCTACAATCTTTTTCACCAAATTGCAAGTTTTCATACCCTTTAGCTTCAACTACCAATGAATTAAAATTTTTGTTCAATGGAATTCCTGCACAATCATTTAACTCAAGTCTTCTTTTTGAATAACTATCCATCTTCTTATGAGACCTTTGAAATCGCGACTTTTTTGGACTTAAACCATGATTGTGTTCTAGATTAACACTAGAAATGGTACATTTCCCACTTCCATGAACAATCACACATATTTTTGCTTGACAATCTGTTTTGCTTGACAATCTTTGTTTAGAAGAACTTGTCTTGCATACATATTTACCTCCTTTTGAACATGTAAGTGAGTAATACTTGACTTCACCCTTTCTTTTTGTGCTAATTTTTCGAATCCCAAATCCAACTTCATAAGCATATTTCTCATAAAAAGTATGAAGTTCCTCTTCAGAATCTAATATCATTCCAATCTTTGGAATTTGTTCTCCAACTTCAATTGAACATTTTTCTAGCTCTCCATTTTCTTCTAAAATTGCGGGATTCACCACCTCCGTACCTTAACCATGACAAATATAACAAGATAGTTGTAATTACAATTTAATTTCATAAAAAATTGACTAAATAAAATAAATTAACCAAAGAATTCATTTGACAATAATAATAATAATAATAATAATAATAATAATAATAATAATAATAATAATAATAATAATAATAATAATAATAATATAATTTGATAACAGCAAAATAGTAATCTTTTCACAACCAAAAGGCAAATTAAATTAAAGGCCTTCTAGACCAAGTGCTGTACAAAAATTGCATACATAATAGCTTTGTTTGCAATACCACCGTATAACCAAAAACATACGTGAGAGCATCATGCAGTAGCACTCTTCAGTCCATACAGTAAACGAAAGTAAAAAAGGAATTAATAAACACAATTCAATCAACTTAAAAAGAGAGGAAAAAAATTCACCTGGTTCAAATGGAGTATCAATAGAGATAGAGCAATGAGAGTTGTCTTCCATGTTTCTTTGAATTTTTCATACGCGTTCTTCACTGATAGGGAAAAAAACGTGTTCTTCAAGTTTTGCTCCCAACTAGTGTTGTGCGTTACTGTGTTAGAAAAGGAAAAAAAAAAGGAAGCGCAACTTTTGATATCTTATATTCGTAGACAGTACAAAGGGTAAATTGGAAAATGAAATTTCTTTTAAAAAGTTAAAACAACTGAATATTTTATAATAAATGAGGTTGACAAATGTCATCCGTTGAATGGATCGACCTTTTATTCGGCTGAAACCTTCCGGAGGATTTAGCATTTCTCATATTTGAATTTGAGTAGAGTCGTTATAAGAGACCTAGTAAATAAAATAAGTGAAATAAAAAATTTGAGTTTACATAGTCGGCCCCCCCTAGCATTGAATGCTGGCTCCGTCCCTGGGTATAAGACTTGGGTTCTATGCAGTTTCCTGAAGAAAAAATAATGAAAAACCTTGATAATAATTTTATTTTATATTTATTATAAATTATAATTAGAGAATAAAAAGTAGCACTTTTAAGATGATGATCTGCAGATTGTATACCTATTTTTCGATTGCGGATGAAAATATTCCAATTCATATAAAAAGGGGTACAAGGGTACATACAAAAGAGCATAACTCCTGCAAATTTGCCTATACCTCAATACATACATCAGCATAATGACCATCAATACCTCCTCAATCCCTCCATACTTACACTTCTACTTCACATTTTTTATAATTATCAACTCTCTAGCCCTGCATAAAGTATTGTTACATACTTACATTTCTACTGCACATTTTCATAATTATCAATTCTCTAGCACTGCATAAAGTATTGTTACAGACCAACTAAACAGACCACTACACTGTTGAAATATAAACTTGATTTTGGGCCTTATTTGTCTAAATAAAAGCCCAATTTCTAGAAACATCCTAAGCTAAAATTCTAGAAGTATGTTCTAGAAGAATCTCTTTAGAAGATAATTCTAGTGTAGCATATAGAATTATCTAGAATGTGTGAGTAGGTATGTATCTATCAAGAAAGTTCTAGAAAGTCATTTGTAACCATTAGATTAAATTTGTGTTGGCAAAATCCTAACCATTGGATTAGGAGGAGCCACTAGTATAAATAGGTGTGATGTCCTAGAGTTTGTATCAAGCCAAAAATACAAGAAGTGATCAATTAGACAAGTAGCCTCTTCCTTCAAAAATTTCTAGTCTCTCCATTCTCATATTTTCTTCACTACTAAAATTTCATTCCAACAAATTGGCATCAGAGCTTGAAGATCCTTTCTAAAGAGATGGCGAGTAACAGCATGGTTCCATTCCAAGTCCCAACGCTCAACAGGAGCAACTATGATAATTGGAGCATCAAGATGAAGGCTCTCCTTGGCGCGCAAGATGTATGGGAGATAGTAGAGAAAGGTCACACCGAGCCAGAGAATTAGGGTAGTCTTTCTCAAACTCAAAGGGATAGTTTGAGAGACTCAAGAAAGAGAGACAAGAAGGCTCTCTATCTAATCTATCAAGGATTAGATGATGATGCTTTTGAGAAGATTTCGGAAGCAAAGTCAGCGAAAGAAGCATGGGAGAAGCTTCAAACCTCGTACAAAGGAGCGGATCCGGTCAAGAAGGTACGTCTTCAAACTTTAAGAGCTGAGTTTGAAACTTTGCATATGAAAGAAGGTGAAGTTATCTCCGACTATTTCTCTAGAGTCTTAACAGTCACTAATCAACTTAAGAGAAATGGTGAAAAACTTGACGATGTAAAAATTATTGAGAAAATTCTTAGATTGTTAGATCCAAAGTTCGAACATATTGTCGCCATCATTGAAGAAACAAAAGACTTGGAGGCTATGACCATTGAGCAACTTTTGGGTTCGTTACAAGCTTATGAAGAAAAGAAAAAGAAAAAGGAAGGGATCATGGAGCAACTACTTAAGACGCAAGTTGATTCGACCAATGAAGAAAGTAGTCACAGTAATAGAAGCCAACGAGGACGAGGTCGTGGTGGAGATCGAGGAAGAGGACGAGGTCATGGACAAGGACGAGGTTGGAGGCCCTGTGACGACAACAACAACTTTCAAAGAGGAGGAAGCTCAACAAGAGGCCGTGGGCAAGGCAACTCAAGATCAAGGTATGACAAGTCAAATGTGAAATGTTACAATTGTGAGAAGTTTGGTCATTACGCTTCTGAATGTAAAGCTCCTAGCAAAAATAGAGTTGAAGAGAAGGCAAATTATGTTGAAGAAAGAAGTATAGAAGGTGGCACCTTACTAATGGCTTGCACGGATAATGTAAGAAGTGAAGACAATAGATGGTACTTAGACACCGGCGCAAGCAATCACATGTACGGAAAAAGGAGCATGTTCGTGGAGCTTGATGAATCGGTGAGCGGCAATGTAGCCTTTGGAGATGAATCCAAGGTAGAAGTGAAAGGAAAAGGTAATATTCTCATCCGTTTGAAGAATGGTGAGCATCAATTCATCTCAAATGTTTATTGTGTGCCGAATATGAAAAGTAATATCTTGAGCCTGGGGCAACTCCTAGAGAAAGGTTATGATATTCGCTTAAAAGACAATAACCTTTCTATAACAGTCACTGCGAGTAAATTGATTGCTAAGGTGCCAATGTCAAGAAATAGAATGTTCGTGCTCAACATTCAAAATGATTTCGAGAAATGTCTTAAGATATGCTACAAGGATGCATCTTGGCTTTGGCATCTTCGATTTGGGCATCTCAATTTTGGAGGATTAGAGTTGCTCTCGAAGAAGGAAATGGTGAGAGGATTACCTTGCATTAGTCACCCCGATCAAGTGTGCGAAGGATTTCTACTTGGAAAACAATTCAAGAAAAGCTTTCCAAAGGAGTCTAACTCAAGAGCCAAAAAGCCTTTGGAACTCATACATACAGATGTGTGTGGTCCGATCAAGCCAAGCTCACTTGGTAAGAGTAATTATTTCCTTTTCTTCATTGATGATTTTTCAAGAAAAACATGGGTGTATTTTTTGAAGCATAAATCAGAGGTGTTCGAGAATTTCAAGAAGTTCAAAGCCCTTGTTGAAAAGGAAAGTGGTCTTAAGATCAAAGCCATGAGATCCGATCATGGAGGAGAGTTCACATCAAATGAATTCCAAAATTATTGTGAAGATCATGGAATTCGACGACCGTTAACAGTGCCAAGATCCCCTCAACAAAATGGAGTGGCAGAAAGGAATAATAGAACAATCCTAGACATGGCGAGGAGCATGCTTAAGAGCAAGAAACTCCCAAAGGAGTTTTGGGTAGAAGCAGTGGCTTGTGTAGTTTACCTTTCCAACCGGTCTCCAACAAGAAGTGTATGGGGAAAAACACCACAAGAAGCATGGAGTGGAAGGAAGCCTGGAATTTCCCATCTAAGAGTCTTTGGAAGCATTGGTTATGAGCACATACCGGATGAGAAAAGAAGCAAATTGGATGACAAAAGTGAGAAATATATCTTCATCGGTTATGACTCCAATTCCAAAGGCTACAAGCTTTACAATCCAAATACGAGGAAGACAATCATTAGTCGAGACGTCATTTTCAATGAAGAAGGAGAATGGGATTGGGGACCACATGATGAAGACTATAACTTCTTTCCGTATTTCGAAGAAGATAGCATAGAGCATTCAAGGATAGACCAAGTAAGAGAGGAGCCTACTACCCCACCAACTGCACCAACTGCAAATAGTCAAGAAGACGAAAGCTCAAGTGAAAGAGTTCCACGCTTCAAGAGCATACAAGAACTTTATGAGGTAACTGAAAATCAAGATAACCTTACTCTCTTTTGTCTATTTGCTGATTGTGAGCCTATGAACTTCCAAGAAGCCGTAGATATCAAGAATTGGAAAAACGCTATGGATGAAGAAATCAAAGCGATCAAGAAGAACGACACATGGGAGCTAGTTTCACTTCCAAAAGGGAACAAGGCGATTGGTGTGAAGTGGGTGTACAAAGCCAAAAAGAATGCTAAAGGAGAAATTGAAAGATATAAGGCAATATTGGTGGCAAAAGGCTATAGTCAAAGAGCTGGCATCGACTATGACGTGGTATTTGCTCCCGTTGCTCGACTAGAAACTGTTAGACTAATCATTTCATTAGCAGCTCAAAATAATTAGAGGATACATCAAATGGACGTGAAATCTGCCTTCCTTAATGGAGTCCTTGAAGAAGAAGTCTATATTGAACAACCTCAAGGTTACGAAGTCAAAGGAAAAGAAGACATGGTTTTAAAGTTAAAAAAGGCGCTTTATGGGTTGAAGCAAGCTCCAAGAGCTTGGAATGCTCGAATAGACAAGTACCTACATGAGAGAAACTTCATCAAGTGTCCATATGAGCATGCACTTTACATCAAATCCCAAAATAATGATGTTTTGATTGTGTGCTTGTATGTAGATGACTTGATCTTTACAGGTAGCAATCCAAGCATGTTCGATGAGTTTAAGAAAGAGATGACGAAAGAGTTCGAGATGACAGACATTGGTCTCATGTATTACTACCTCGGCATTGAAGTAAAACAAGAAGAAAAAGGCATCTTCATTACTCAAGAAGGCTATGCTATGGAGGTGATTGAGAAGTTTAAGATGGATGACTCTAATCCGGTTAACACACCAATGGAATGTGGAATCAAACTATCAAAGCATGAGGAAGGAGAAAAAGTGGATCCAACACTCTTTAAAAGCTTGGTTGGAAGTTTACGGTATTTAACATGCACAAGGCCTGATATTCTCTATGCGGTTAGAGTTGTTAGTCGCTACATGGAGAATTCAACAATCACTCATTTGAAGGTGGCAAAGAGAATTATTCGATACATCAAAGGTACAACAAGTTTTGGCTTGTACTATTATGTTTTCGATGATTACAAGCTTGTTGGATATAGTGATAGTGATTGGAGTGGAGATGTGGATGACCGTAAGAGCACAACTGGCTTTGTGTTCTACATGGGAGACACTGCCTTCACATGGATGTCAAAGAAGCAACCGATTGTTATTCTTTCTACATGTGAAGCAGAGTATGTAACTGCTACCTCGTGTGTTTGCCATGCAATTTGGTTACGGAATCTACTAAAGGAATTGGGTTTGTCACAAGAAGAGCCAACCAAGATTTTCGTGGACAACAAGTCAGCAATAGCTTTGGCTAAGAACTCAGTTTTCCATGACCGAAGTAAGCACATTGATATGCGCTACCACTACATTAGAGATTGCATCACGAGAAAGGATGTGCATCTGGAGTACATGAAGACTCATGATCAAGTAGCCGATATCTTCACCAAGCCACTTAAGAAAGAAGACTTCACCAGGTTAAGAAGTTTGATCAAAGTAACAAAATCAAGTTTAAGAGGGGGTGTTGAAATATAAACTTGATTTTGGGCCTCATTTGTCTAAATAAAAGCCCAATTTCTAGAAACATCCTAAGCTAAAATTCTAGAAGTATGTTCTAGAAGAATCTCTTTAGAAGATAATTCTAGTGTAGCATATAGAATTATCTAGAATGTGTGAGTAGGTATGTATCAAGCCAAAAATACAAGAAGTGATCAATTAGACAAGTAGCCTCTTCCTTCAAAAATTTATAGTCTCTCCATTATCATATTTCCTTCACTACTAAAATTTCATTCCAACATACACAACATCGTCATGGAGCATTGAATCACAGCATTGGACTATATACAGACTTTTCAAACATACCATTGAGTTTGAATACCATTCATAATAAGAAGGAAAAAGAAAAACCTTTATACTATTAGATAACCAAGACCAACTTCTAAATTTAATCAAATCCAAGGCACTTTCAATGCACGGGTCCTCATTTCAAAAAATGATGTAATTTCTGTGTAGCGCCAAAGGACCATAGTGCTGCAAACCAAATAACTCACCTTGCTGTCTTCATTTTCTTCCCGCAGAGACCACTATGCTGTAAGAAATGGACTCTAGGAACCATAGACTTTGCCATTTGGATCCCAACCCAATGATAGCAATAACTCCAATTCAAATAAGTGCAGAGTTGTTTCATCTTTTAAATAGCAAAACGAACAGCTATAGTCACCATCTTGAATGACAACATTTCTTTCCCTCATATTATATTGGTTTGCAGTCTGTCAATCACCATTTTCCCCTCATATAACACCTAGTATTTTATGACCAAAATTTTATTACTGGGAGAGAATTAATACAAGGATATTTCAACTCTTATTTTATTATTCATACACTGTATAGTATATAAAAATATCCATTTTAACAAAGCTGATGAATACGTCCAAGAATTGATGAAAATGGGGCCTTAACACTTCTAGATTTCGCCTATAATCCACTCGGGACAGGTTTTTACCAAATGTAAAACACCCAAAATATCATGTTGCTGATTATTTCTGAATAAAATTCAGCCCTACGAGACCATATTATTGTCAAAACTTGTTAATTAACAGAATTCAGCTTTGTATTCTTAGGGATCGGAGTGTTGTTTTCTCGTCTATCTCTACACGGTAACCAAGACATGTTGGCTGGTTAGGGCCCAAGGAGGCAGATTAATTACTGACCCTTTTTTGAGATCTTCGCCTTCTGATATTAATTCTGCATGTCTGGTGTTAAATATTAAGACAGGGCTTGCATGTCCTTTAGTTAGTCTTCTTCTTCTTCTTCTTTTTTTTAATTTTCTGCTTCCTTATGACTCTACCAAAAAAAAATCATTATATACTTTAAATTAAATATAAAAAAATAAAAATAAAAAATACAATCTTTCTGTACCAAAAAAATTAAATAAAAAAATACACTCTTTAGTGTTAACTTCAAAATAACAGCATTAATTAAGGGACTTCTTGCACGTATCAGCTAGCGTAAGTTGACAATAATTTGCTTGACATGTTACGCATGCCACTCAAATTTTCAATTGAGTAATGATATATGTACATCTCAAAATTGGATAGATCCGGGTGCAAATAAGAGAGAGATGGAAAGAAAAGAAAGAAGATCGAGAGAGAAAGTAATAGATAAGTGATGTGATAAAAAAGAAAGAGAGAGATAGAGAGAAAAATAGAGTGAAAGTGGAATGGAAGAAAAAGTAGATAGATGAGGATAATTTTCCTTTTCAATATGTACCATGTGTATTACTATAAAAAGAGGTTGGTAGTAAGTTAGAAAACCATCATAAATCATATCATCTCTATTTCCATTTCCTAATTAATCAAACCAACAACCCAAGATGATTTCTGAGTCCCTCTTGTTAGTTCTCATTGTCTTCATCTCTGCTTCCCTTCTCAAACTCTTGTTTGAGAGAAAAAACAAGCCAAAGGCCCACTTGAAGAACCCTCCAAGCCCACTTGCAATACCCATTATCGGTCACCTCCATCTGGTTAAACCCCTTATCCATCACTCATTCCGAGACCTCTCTCTTCGATATGGGCCTCTTCTATGCCTTCGAATCGGTTCCGTTAAGTTCATAGTTGCAAGCACCCCAGAACTCGCCAAAGAGTTTTTGAAGACCAACGAGCTCACATACTCTTCCCGCAAAATGAACATGGCCATCAACATGGTTACCTACCACAACGCCACGTTTGCTTTTGCCCCTTACGACACTTACTGGAAGTTCATGAAAAAGCTAAGCACCACTGAGCTCTTAGGAAACAAAACCCTAAGACAGTTCCTACCTATTCGGACAAGGGAAGTTCATGAGTTCATTCATACTTTATTCGATAAATCGAAGGCCCAAGAGAGCGTGAACCTCACTGAAGCACTCTTGAAGCTTTCCAACAACGTGATATCGCAGATGATGTTGAGCATTAAGAGCTCCGGAACAGACAGCCAGGCAGAGCACGCACGGGCTTTGGTTCGTGAAGTGACGCAGATTTTCGGGGAGTTTAACGTGTCTGATTTTCTAGGTTTCTGCAAGAACTTGGACTTACAAGGTTTCAAGAAGAGAGCATTGGACATACATAGGAGGTACGATGCTCTGTTAGAGAAGATAATCTCCGATCGCGAGGAACTGAGAAGGAAATCAAAGGAAGAGGGTTGTGAAAATGGAGATGAGAAAGTGAAGGATTTTCTTGACATGTTGCTGGATGTGGCTGAGCAGAAAGATTGCGAGGTCGAGTTAACTCGAAACCATGTCAAATCATTGATCTTGGTACGTCATGCTTTATTTACTGATTACTATTTATTATAAGAGGTTCTCTAACTCACCCTATTTAACTACAAATAGTTTTTTAAAATGGATAATAACCATTTAGGAATTATTTGTCTTTGATACCGCAAGCCTCTCCAATTCGCTATAAATGCTTTTCATAATTGATAAGTTGACTTGTTTCATGCTTTTGATATTACTATGTAACAAAGATTTATGCTTTATAATATATAAATGAGAGCATATTCAAATAGACTCAGTAGGTATAAGCATTGAACTACATGGTCATTCTTCAAAAGCATAAGTAGCACACTATTAGTAATATACAAATCTTAATAGTTTTTGTTATCATAAAAATAAAATTTATAGACTGAACACTTCAAAAGTGTGTAAACTGCTTTGATCACAATTTAGAGTTGTGAAATTTCGTCCACATATGAGATGACGTATACTAAACACTCTCAAGGTCTTCTTGACCTCAACTACAAGATTTACACTTCATCACATAGTGTAGCTACCTTGGGACCTTAGGTCCAACAACAATGATATAATTACAATTGATCCTATTAGAGTTGATATTCATTAAAAATTTCACTATGGAATCTCCAATTCCCTCAATACAAATTTCCTATTTGATAATAATAGACTTTTCAACAAATCCTCTTAATCAGAGGTAACAATTCAATCATTTTTACTTGATATCAATTTTAATATAAAAGACTAACCATTGTGCACTTGATAGTATGATTCATACTTATCCAGTGAAATTAAACTATTCTTAATTGATCACAACAATAATAAAAGAAGAATTAAACTAAATATAGACAAGTTTTGCAAATATTCTCCCGTTCCTCCTTACCATCACTCACCCCTTAAGGAATATGATTCAATATTTTATTCTCAATTTTATTAAATTTTATGAGAAATTATTTTTATATTTCAATCTCTTCTTAAATTTTATGTAACACCTCACTTTACACATAATTCCTCTTAATTTTTCTCATTAAATAATTAGGATTATATACCTCACTATTAATTATAATATTATTGTCATTAATGTTAATATTATTATTGGTATTGTATTGTCTTTATTTATTTATTTATTTATTTATTTATTTATTTATTTATTTATTATTATTATTATTATTATTATTATTATTATTATGTTGCACTTTTTTATTTTCCTCCTATTACTAGCTTGGACTAGTTTTAAGATTGTGCCTCAAAGCCTAATCTGACTAGGACTTTGCTTTTCCTACCTCCTTTTTTGCTCTTCCCACACCATACTTTGTTTTGATTTTTCTGATTTTCCAAAACATCCTTGACGGAAACGCAATTCCCTTGAATTCAAAAGTTAAAAAAAAAAAAAAAAAAAAAAAAGTATTTCCATGAGGTGTAGGAAAATAGAAGGGGCAAGAATGTCTTATTGTGAAGTGAGAATAGCAGGCCCATTTGACTAGCAAGATTTACTAATGTGCCATAAAGCCCACTCAATTAGGCCCAGCGTGAGTAAAAGAAAATTGCCAGACACCCACACACGGCCACACCCATATATGATTCTTCCTTCCCCCCTTGCTTAAAACAATTATTAGAACTATCAATTAAAATATTAGCACGAATACATAAATAAAATACTAATTTATTTAATTTTTTATATTAAAGAAAATTAAACAAAAAGGATGTTACATAATAATAAATAAGAGAAATTAGCTTAATCTCATAAGAGATTGCAAACTAAAAGAAATGTCAGTATACTTATATTAACCATAATTTACAAATGTTTTATTATATTTAATGTTAGATTCAAAAAATTAAAGTATTGATTAATGAAATTACGGGAAGTAAAATTTCCTTTATTAAATAACTAATTAAGAAATAAAATATTGATTTGATTTAATGTGAAAACTGTAACACCCTAATTTCTATTATGGAAATATGCGAGGTTTAATTCAATTAATTATTTCGTAACGCACTTTTATTAATTTACTTACGAAAATCTAGTGAAATTAAGAAAACATGATTGGGATTTTATGAATTTTTTTTTAAAACAAACTTTTTCCTTAATTTTAATTTCGAAAGTTGCGCTTCGTTTTAATACTTATAATGCGTTAATATAATTTGGCAGAAAAGGTCGTAGCATTATTTTGATTGCAAATGAACGGTTTTAAGTTTTCGAAAGAGTAGAAATAAGTAAATACAAATGATAATTTTAACTGAAATATAACACATGCATATCTGAAAGTGTTTAACATAATGTACTCCCGGAGCATAACAGTAAACATGTAGAAAGGCAAAGTACGGGAAAACTAGAACATAGTCATGACATGATGACTGACATATACACATAACAAAAGAAATCTGAGTGCCTAGGTCTACCCCAATAAGATACATGACAAAGAAAAGAAAATCCTAGGACTCAGAGTAGTCACCTTCTAACTCCCACCCTATGCAAAGATCCTAAGCCCCAAGGGTCATACGTGAGCGTTCGTGCGAATCGGATGTAGCCCAAGATGTGATCCATGCCCACAACTGCTACCCATCTCCCGAAGATGCTCTCAATCCTCCAATGGAGGGTTGAGTCCTCCGTTGTCATCTGCCCCTAAAAGAAAATAAACATAAGGGTGAACTCTCTGCTTCATCAAGCAGCACACAAACAACGACTTTACAAGTCACAAACAAAATCATGTCCACCATCGCCATGTGGTTTTCTAACGTTCACACTCGCAGTCCTAATCGTTTCCTTTCACTAATTCTGTAAATCCTTTCTTACTGGCCAACTGCCACTGGAACTTCCAAAACTCAGTGGTCTTACACAATTGAGTTTGATGATTGTTGGGAGTACACCTCTCACCATGGTACTATGGTGGGCTCTCACCAACCGATGATGTCTCGTATTTTTGTCAGGGTGGCCGAGTCAGCTATGTGATCTATCATCACAACTCAGTGCCTTACCTTCCAAGGTCGCAATGTCTTACGGTCATCTCCCAGGTACCAACTGTGATCATCCAATACTCGGAGGATTGACTCCTCCACAACTCTCCTCACAAGGATTATTGTTTCTTGTCATAGTGGGGTTCCGCTGCACATGGTACTGGACGGTCGAATAGACGCCGAGCCCGAGACCCTGTCTCTGCTCAAAATCATATGAACGAGGACATTTGCCTCTGTCACCTTTCTATGAGTGACCGTCACATCACGTCGTGACACGCCTTTCGAACTCCGCCCCCTCTCTTTGTTATTCTCACAGCTGGAACACTCCACGTGACTCTGTTTTCATCTTGCAGTTCCCACAGATCGCCGCACACACACAGTTCCATTGCACGACTCTCAGAAATCAACATGATTCACAACACGTAACGGAATCTTGTTAAGTTTTATTTGTGCCTCACCCTCTCATCAATTTCTATAATTTTTAACAATTAATAAATTACCGTTGATTCCTCCACACAAAGGTCCTAAATTCTTTCTATGTCCAATGCATAAAATAAGAGTTTGTTAATTAATTTCTATTTAATAAAAATAAAAATAAATCTGTTAGCCTAATTAATTGTGCTCATTGTTCAAGTTTTATTTATTTGTTACATGGCAATCTAGCCAAAAACACTAGAACATAGTTCTAGTCCTCACAAGTACTCACGTCCGAGTCTTGTGAACACATCACACAGACAAACAACATTGTCACAATGTTCAATCTACAGTCAAAAGACTGTATCACCAAAGCATACAAAAATCACACTTTCAAATATTAAGTACCCAAGATTCACATCTCTGGGACTTAAACCCAAAACAGAATAGGTCAATGGATATTACATATCCACTGCTTTACAAAATCACAATTAATAATTATAATTGCCACAATTCAAAATAACACACAAAATTAACCAAAAGGCAGATTTCTCTCTGGCAGTATTGAATGTGAGCACTCACTGATTGTAGCAATTGACCTCGGAATTGAAAAAATTTTATATGAAATCGAAGATCTTGAAATCTACTTTACAGAAAGGCATCTCACTTATAAAATCAACATCTAGAAAATTTTATAAACATTTTCTAAGTCAGCAACTCTAGATTTTTAGTGCCCACTGAACATAGCTCAAAGAAATGTGAATTTCTCCCACTTCCCAAAACTAAATTAACTGGAACTTTTTACAGTTTAAAGCTAATCTCTTGATCTTTCCAAAAAGGTATTTCTTGCTTCCAAATTCATTTTCTATTGTTCCCAGTAAAAATATTACTAACAGCTTACAATGTTGACATCAAAATGGATTCTAAACCATTGTTCTGTTTCCTATTGAAAAATTAATTTAGAAATTATGCTTGGTAATTTTTGTAATATACATGGTTAAAAAGCTTATTGTGTCTAGTTCTTAAAGGTTTAAGTACATTTCAAAAACAATAAGTACACAAGGATAATTTTAACAAAAACCGAGCCCTGTTCCAGTGAAATCCCAAAATAGGACAGTCCAATGTCGAGCCATGGATGAGCCCTAAGATGAAATTATTTTTCAAAGGTGTCAACACAAAAGGTATTGCATTTTATGTCTATTCCATTCAAAACAAATTTGATGAAAAAACCAACGGTTAGATCTTTTAAAAATGGCAAAACAGTGAGGGTTGTTCCATGCTAAACGAAAGAACAGCCACTGCCAACGAGTTTTTAGTTAAAAGTTTTCAAAGAAGACTTGATTAAAACCATTTTTGAGAAAGAGGTACATGACTTCATTTGTTTCCAGAGCCATTTCCAGTCCAATTACAAAGTGAAAATAAAATTACTCTTTACATGCAAAAGCTCATCACCACTGCCAAAGAGAATTTAACACCACTCATCCAATTTCAACTCAACAAACAAATCAAAAATATCTCAATTTTCAGCAATGGAGGCATGCATGTATACTATGGTTAAGTCCCCCAGCCCTTAACCATATTCTCAACAGAAAAAGAAAGCAAAGAATCCACAAGAGAGTTCCCCTTACCAAGTGTTGCAATCCAACCGAAAAGAAGAAGAGATAAGTAGAAGAAGGATGAAAGGATGATGATCTAGCTTGCATGCAAAGCTTCTAAGACCTCCAATGGCTTCCTTTGCTTCCTTGTGATTCTCGGTCCAGAGGAGAAAAAGAGAGATGAAAGGATTTTTATGTTAAAGTGTTGGAGAGGTTTTTGAAGGAAATGAAAGGCTTTGAATGGTTTTGCTTGGTTTTGGCCGTGTGGTTTTCTTGGTTGATTAAGTGTTCATAGTTGTTGCTAGGTGTTGATACCATCCCATGCATGTAGTTCTAGGTGTCAATTAGGCTGATTAGGTGTTAATTTTGTGTTAATTGCATGCATGCATTGTAGATTAGGTGTCATTAGTTTAGGCTTAGGGAATTTGGTTACTCATTTTAATTTACACAGTGTAATTTTATACTGTGTAATCGTAAAGAGGTGTGTTTTAAAATTTTAAAACTTAATTTCAAACATCTAATTAATTCTATAAAACTTCTAGTAATAAAAACTTTTCTAGTAGCTCAAATAAAATTTTTTCTGTAAAGAAATTATTTACAGATAAACTTTATAAGAGGTAACTTGGTGTGCAAGTTACTAGAATTTAATATAATTAAAATACTTAAAACCAATTTGCAAACAATAGATTAATTAGTACATAGCAATAGATATTATAAATATTTTACTACTAGTAATTAATCTCAGCTCAATTAATTACTAGCAGGCATAACAGATAAGCATATACAAACAATATACGTACTTGATAATTAAGTACATACTACACTGCACAAATAAATAAATAAACAAGATAGACAATTCAATCACACAGAATTATATAGCAACTTACAAACAAAAACACAGGAAAGTAACTACAGAGAATTAATTGTAGCAAAATTAATTCCAGAGAGTTACTTACAGAGAAATATATAAATATATACATATTTATAAATATGTATACGTATATACTTATATAACTGAGTTGAAATTTTCAGGGTGTTACAAAAACTCATGAAACACATCACAATATAAGAAGGACATGTGATCTTATGAAACCAATATTGGTTGGCACAAGTGGTAGCGACTTGTATCCTTTAACCAAGTGGTCCAGGATTCGAATCTTGGTACTTCCGAGCGAGTTTAACCAAGACTGTGTAAATTATCCAAACTTTTTACAATTATGTTAAGTCTCAAATTTAATATATAGATGTGGATGATATCAAAATCACACCATTTAATAAATTTAGGGTCTATTTAGATGAACTTCTCCATAAGCATTTAGAGAAGAAAATAAGAAAAAAAAAATGAAATAAACTTCTTAAAAAGTTAAAATTAACTTATGCATAAATTAATTTGTAAAAGTTCTCTCATATTAATTTCTCTATAATTTAATTTTTAACTTATACATAAACTAATTTTAGTTTATGAAAAATTTATTTAATTTTTTTTTTTTTTTCTTGTAAGCGCTTGAGAAAAAGTTTATGCAAACAGACCTTATTATTTCATGTAATTCACCTTTTGTCAACCCCATCATTTACATACCAATTTTTTTTTTTTTAGAAAAAATATATTTTTAATCTCTGTAAAATATAATGTTATTTAGTTTTAATTTTTCAAACAAAAACATATTATTTTTTATTTTCATTTTTTAAAAAAATAATTCTTGTCAATACTAATTAATAATTAATATATTTTTTTTTCGATGACTACCGAGTGGGAATATAACAAACGGAAAAAAAAAATAGAAAGAAATTACACCCTTACAAAGGATACCCTACTGGCATCCGCAAGCAATAAAAGACTCATTTGGGCAGGGCAAATATCCAAATAGCCATGGTAGTTGAGAATGAGGAACTTGTTTTGCTAACCAGTCAACACTGTTGCCCTCCCTATAATCATGCTGGAATGATAGATTCCATTGTCTTCTTAATAATAAGTGCATGCATACAGATCGATGCACTTGGCCCAGAAGCTTATGTTCCACTAATATCGTCGCGGAGGAGACCACTAAATCCGGACTCACCCGGGTTTCCAAGCCAACTCCCATAATTAATAATGACTTTATATTCATAAATGATAATAAATTAGTACTATTAGAGTTTAATTTGATTTTCGTAGTTGATGTAAAGAATTTTACATTATCAATCCATATAAAATCATATACTAGGTATAGTGGTAACTTTTAAAGTAATTATTATAAAAATAAATAAATTATTGTACATGACAATTCATAATTAAATGATAGTGCAAAAAATCTATGCATTCTAAATAAATTCTTAATATTATATCATACTTTAAATTAAATTAAATTAAAATAAAAAATATTTTTTATGTTAACTTTAAAATAACAACCAACATGTCATTAGTTTAAGTGAAACTAAATTTAAATTTCTTAAATAAAGTCTCGTAAATGAAAAAAATGTAATTGTCCAGAAGGAAGATCCTAATAAAGCCGGTCTTCCAAGTTTCATGATAATATTAATCATTAGGAAAATTGATAAATACTAAGCACTAATATCATGATAAAATAAAAACTTCAAAATATTACAATGTTCAATATATGTGCTAAGAAATTCTGAACAATACGCTGGTACGAAAGTCACAAAAAAAAAAAAAAAAAACGCTAGTACGAAATACCAACCAACAGTCAAACACCCAATTTGCAATCAATGCAAGCTCTCAAATTTTCAATGCATCTTTACCACTATAAAAATCAGTTGGTAACCTGGAGAACCATGTTCAAATCATAAATTTCCTATCTATTTCCATTTCCTAATTAATTAAACCACAACCAAGATGATTGCTCAGTCCCTCTTATTAGTTCTCTTTATTGTCTTCATCTATGCTTCCCTTCTCAAACTCTTGTTTGAGAGAAAAAACAAGCCAAAGGCTCACTTGAAGCACCCTCCAAGCCCACCAACAATACCCATAATCGGCCACCTCCATCTTCTTAAATCCCTCATCCATCACGCATTCCGAGACCTCTCTCTCTGATATGGGCCTCTTCTATGCCTCCGAATCGGTTCCGTTAAGTTCATAGTTGCAAGCACCCCAGAACTCGCCAAAGAGTTTCTCAAGACCAACGAGCTCACATACTCTTCTCGCAAAATGAACATGGCCATCAGCATGGTTACCTACCACAACGCCACTTTCGCGTTTGCCCCTTACGACACTTACTGGAAGTTCATGAAAAAGCTCAGCACCACTGAGCTCTTGGGAAACAGAACCCTCGGACAGTTCCTACCTATTCAGACAAGGGAAGTTCACGAGTTCATTCAATTTTTGTTCGATAAATCGAAAGCCAAAGAGAGCGTGAACCTCACTGAAGCACTTTTGAGGCTTTCTAACAACGTGATATCGCAGATGATGTTGAGCATTAAGAGCTCCGGAACAGACAGCCAGGCAGAGCAGGCGAGGGCCTTGGTTCGTGAAGTAACGCAGATTTTCGGTGAGTTTAACGTTTCGGATTTCGTAGGTTTCTGCAAGAACTTGGACTTGCAAGGTTTCAAGAAGAGGGCATTGGACATACATAGGAGATACGATGGTCTGTTAAAGAAGATAATCTCTGATCGCGAGGAGTTGAGAAGGAAATAAAAGGAAGAGGGTTGTGAAGACGGAGATGAGAAAGTGAAGGATTTTCTTGACATGTTGCTGGATGTTGCTGAGCAGAAAGAATGCGAGGTCGAGTTAACTCGGAGCCATGTCAAGTCGTTGATCTTGGTACGTACGTAGGTTATCTACGTCAAGCTGACACACATATTACTATTATTATTTATTATTTATTGTGAAAAGGTATACATTAACACCCCCATATGCTATTTAACACCAATGAGAGAAAGAAAAAAAAACAAATATAAATATGATAGATATATATAATGTGCTAGAAAAAGAGAGATGCAGATAAATAAAAGATATTGATAAAGTATTTAAAATATAAGAGGTATCAAAGTATCATTACTCGTTTATTATTGTATCCTTTTAACTCGGTACTTGACTGTCAAAATATGAGAGATAACAAGAAAAAAAATAAAAAACTTAAATAATTTTTTAGTCTCTATAAAATAGAGTATTTTATATTTTAGTTCTTTAAAATTTTCTTTTTTTTAGTCATTTAATGATTTAAATTTTTTTTATTTTAATTCTTGTTATCAAGTAACAACGTCAATTGATGATGTAATAACGATGTTGGCAATCCATTGACTTGTCATGTTATCAAGGAGTCTGACAAGACAATCACATGTAAATTTTTTTTGTAAATTACATGTGACCCTCCTATCAGATTTCTTGATGACGTGATAAGTCAATAAGCTGTTAATGTCGCTATTACATATTAGTTATTACTTGACAACAAAGACTAAAACTGAAAAATTTAAATAAATAAATAATGTGATGATAAAGAAAGAGATAGTAAGTGATACAAGGTAAGTATTAAATTGGAGCATGAAAAAGATATATTATGTGCTTCTTTATTAAGTTGCGACATGACAAAAGTATCAAATTCTATGAAAAAGACACACACGTATAAAAAAAATTAAAATCTTCAAAACTCAAGCTTATTTGTTATGATAACTTTCAAAGTTGTCATACTTTTGAATAGACATTTAACACCACATTTTAGCGTATATTATGAATTTATGATGATTATTATTTTATAACAATATTTTAGTAATATAATTGATCACATATTTGCTTTATAGGAGAACAAAGAAAACTTCTAATATTTTATTTACTAATTATTATTATTTTCAGGATTATTTTACAGCAGCTACTGACACAACTGCCATATCAGTGGAATGGACAATAGCAGAACTATTCAACCATCCAAAGGTGTTAAAGAAAGCCCAAGAGGAGGTGGATAGAGTCACTGGGAACAAGCGATTAGTGTGTGAAGCGGATAGTCCAAACCTTCCTTATATTCATGCCATCATAAAAGAAACAATGAGAATTCACCCTCCAATACCAATGATTATGAGGAAAGGAATCAAAGACTGCATGGTTAATGGGAACATGATTCCAAAAGGTTCAATAGTCTGTGTAAACATTTGGGCTATGGGAAGGGACACCAATATCTGGGAGAAACCTTTAGAGTTTAGGCCGAAGAGGTTTCTAGAAGGGGAAGGAAGCAACATTGATACCAAAGGGCATCATTTTGAGTTGTTGCCATTTGGTAGTGGCAGAAGAGGGTGTCCTGGCATGCCTTTAGCCATGCGGGAATTGCCCACCATCATTGGAGCTCTCATACAGTGCTTTGAGTGGAAGATGTTCAATTCACAAGGTGAAGTCTTAGACCATGGCAAAAGTTTAATCAATATGGATGAACGACCAGGATTGACAACTCCAAGGGCTAATGATCTTGTTGGCATTCCTGTTGCAAGATTAAATTCCTCCCCTTTTTGTCAAATGTAGTTTATTGTTAAGGG
Organism: Pueraria montana var. lobata; assembly: GCA_026413185.1. Taxonomy (NCBI): domain Eukaryota; kingdom Viridiplantae; phylum Streptophyta; class Magnoliopsida; order Fabales; family Fabaceae; genus Pueraria; species Pueraria montana. Next base: position 11,751,840 of record CM048654.1, read on the forward strand.
AATTTGTGACAACGAAGAGTTATACATGTTAGTTAGTATTTCCATGATAAAATTGAGTGTGTTTTTCCATGATAAAGTTATGTTATATTTGATATTATAACGAGTGCACGAGTTAGAAAATGTTCTTTCAAACTATATTATTTATGGCGTAATGTAAGATATTGTGATAAGTGTATGAGTTGGGAACGTTCATTCTATATATTTTTTTATTCAATAAAGATGAAATTGAATATAAAATTATCTTATTGCAAAATTTATTCAATTTAATATGTAGTATTTAAATTATTGAGTATTGACTTTTGTACATTTCATAATTGTACACTTGGCATCCACCCAATAGACATGGTTAATCACATATGTAAATATAGTTATTTTTGTTTCACAAGTGATTAAATACTATTAAACATTTTAATAATCTTATAAGATTATTAACCAATTGTAAGATAAAGTTAACCACCATTAGACATTTCAATTACCTCAAAACACTATTAACCACATATTGATAACTGATTTATTTATTCTTAACTACTTGTGAAGTAAAATTAATCATATTTATAAATGTATTTCATCATATGTGACAATCAATAACCTTATAACATTATTAGTCACTTGCAAAAGACAAAGTTAACGATATTTATACATGTTGTTAATCACGTGTGATGATCAATAATCTCATGACATTATTAAGCACTTGAAAAACAATGTTAACTACTATTAAATATTTCAATAATCTCATGACTCTAATAACCATATATTGGCAATCATATACAATCACGTTCATTTATATTTAACTACTTGTAAGATAAAATTAACTATGTTTATACATATAATTAAACATGTATCTGAGTGGATGCATGTCGGATATAAAGTTTTTTTAGTGTACATTGATCTTTTTCCTTTGATAAAAAAATGTAGAGTTGACACCAAATTTGCTTTCAAGAAAATTTTTGGAAAATCTCTTGTTAAATGAAAATTATCTTTGAAAATCAAATTTTGCCTTCGAGAGCTAGTTACACAGAAGAAATGTATTAGCGTCGGCCTTCATTATAAAATGACTATCCTTCATTATAAAATGACTATCTCTAGTTAAATGTACAAAATTTTGATAATTTTAAAAATATTTTGTTTTACCTTTTAAATAAATAAAAAAGAATTAAATTTAAATGAATTAATAAATTCATTTGGGAAAAAAGAAAAAGGAAATTATGGAAACTAATTTTGGCTCACGGTTTGATTCTTCTCCTATGTATCATTCGATATAATAAGGAGCTCAAATTCAAGTAGTTCTCTAAAAAATGTTGAGCTAAAATTTGTGTGGGACCAATACAAAAAAATTTCCACTTTCAAATGCGAAGAAATTCTGTGAGACGTATGTGACTAACCTCATTTTTTATACACTTAATTGATTATGAGTATAACATAATTGATTATGTGTTAAAATAATTATTACAAATCCAACCATTAAAGAGAAACGACATTGTGGGATAAGAGCTCCTTTTGTTTGCATTCCCTCGTCTCTGTGTTGAAGAGAAGCAACACCGTGTTGCTTTATATTATAATCAATTATAGTGGCATTGTGTTTTTCATTCCTCGGCCATAATCAATTAGATGACAACATATAATCGGTTATACAATGCATATAATCAATGACGGATTCTGGAATTTTTAAATGTAAGGACAATATTCACATGTATAATTTAGTAGGAGAAATATTCATTATAGATTATTTTTTTAACTACATTTCTGTTGTGCACGGAAGGGGATTAAACACCGAGGAGATTTTCACCAATGGGCCACCGAGGAGTATCTTCCACATGGCAACTCCCCTTCAAGCGGATGCCATTTTATTCCACAAGTATCCATTAATGGCGCCTTTAGAACTTAATGCTCTAGTACCTTAGACTGTCGTTTTGCCAATCCATCTTACTCGTCTGAGCTGGTCACCTAGTCGAACCATTGGCTTTGATACCAATTGTTGTGCACCAAGGGGGATTAAACATTGGGGAGATTTTCACCAATGGGCCACAAGCACACCTCACAAGTGAGAACTAACACCACCTTCATCCCAAAATCTTAAAGCATTAGGTTTGTAGGTCTTCCTCACTTATATGTTACTCAACTTGCCTATTCCTATCCAATGTGGGACTTCACCTTCACACTTGTATTGCAACAATCTCCTCCTCAAGTGTGAGTCACTTCCACATGGTAGTCTCCCCCTTAAGCGGAAGCCTAAATTGTAAATTATGAAAGTAATTTATAACTATATATACATACATGTTACATTAAGGAAAAAAAAAAATTGTGGGAGCAACAGCCCCCAAAAGGACTAAAGTGGATTTGTCCTTACATATAATTGATTATTTGAGCCAATGTGGAAGACGAAAAAATTAAGAAGGGTAAAATGGTATTTTTAAGCATTTTTCTTAAAAATAGTATTTTCTTTTATTTTCTTTCTTTTTTTCAAACTAAGCAATCACAAAATTTTAGGACAAAACTCAGATACAATACCATAAGTACCGTTGGTGTTATTTTCCAATTAGAATTGGAGTTTCACTTCGGTAATATACGTAATAACATATTTAATTAAATGTTATCGCGTATTACCGAGATAAAACTTCAACTTTAATTAGAGAACAACACCAACAGTACCATAGGTATTTTATCTAAGTTTTTTTTTCTCAAAATTTTATTCCCACTCTATTTATTTATTTTTTTGGTATTTCTCTTAAACCAAACAACCAATATTTTTACTCTATTTTTTTTATCTATTTCTCTTCTCCTTTTTTCTCACCTACCTATTTTCAGTTTCTCTATTTCCTTTATTTATTCCAAACACACCCTAAACTTTCAAAAGACGAGAAGATTCTTAATCATTTCCATCTTTCTCTCTATATCTTACTTTTTACACATTTTAAATGGGTTCCATCATTATACATCACTTATTCTTACTTTTTACTCCATTGGTTTTTTTTAATTGTTAGATTTTTGAAAAAAAAAATTGTTTCTATTTTTTAATTACTTACAAAGTTTAAGATTACATTAATTTTTTTTTTTTTAACTATTACCCTTTCTTTTTACCTAAATAAATAAATAGGCCCTATGCTGGGAGAAACTGGCTTGTGACACTCCTCCAATTACCAATGTTTCGTACTTTTGTTGTGATTGGCCCACATTCATTACGAAAGTACTTAGAACCATAGTTTTCAAAACCGGACCGGCCGGTTCGACCGGGAACCGGTCTGGTGACCGGTCCGGATACTCTATAAAATCGGAGGAACTCAGAACCGGTGGGAACCGGTCAAGAACCGGTCAAACCGGGCCAAAACCGGCCAAAACCGGTCAAGAACCGGTAGCCAAAACCGGTTTGAACCGGTATTTTTTTTATTTTTATTTATTTTTATTTTTTTCATTTAAAATTTTAAATTTAATATAAAATATTTTAAAAATAAATAAAAACACATATTTAATAAATATCTCAAATAGATATAAATTATTTTATCAATTATTATTACTACTTTCTTGTAAAACATATAATTTGCTCATTTATATTAATTTATAATTTTTTTATATCTTGATTTTTGATAATTTTATATTATATTAATTTTTAATTTTCTTTCTTTATTCTAAATGTAAATTTGTTATTGTTAATAGACATTATTTTATTTTATTAAAATTTGAACTTCAGTATTATGATATATTTAATTAAACTTTTAGTGATGTTTTAAGTTTTATTATAGTTTTTAATGTTATAAAGTTATGTGATATTATATTTATTTAATATTATTTTATAAATTATTTTATTATTATTATTTTATTAATACCGGTTTAACCGGTTCAACCACGATTGAACCACGGTTGAACCATTGAACCTTGAACCAGTGCCTTGACCGGTTCAATGACCGGTCGATTTTAAAAACATTGCTTAGAACTGATGAATGGAAGTTGATATCAATTATGAGGCTGATCCATCATTTTTGGTCATTTTTTAAAAAATTTATCAAAATGGATTTTTTTAAAAGATATTACTGGTATGGATCTGTATTAACCAAAAACTTGGTCAAATTTTCAACTTTGATGATGTGGCATACCATGTAGACATCAGATTACATTATTTGAATGAAGTAACAATTCTTATTTGCTACTTCGTTGTACTTTTTCTAACACACAAAAAGTAAAGTAACAAATAAGAATTGCTACTTTAACATTAACATAGAAGTATCAATTTAGGTAAGCGTAAGGAAAAGTGTAATGAAATAGCAAATAATACTTGCTACTTCATTAAAATGTTTTTTTTGATATATTTTATGTGTTAATTTTTTTTAAAAAAATAGTTGAATAAAAATATATTTTTTTATTTTTGATATATTTTATGTAATATTTATATGGGAAAATAGGCTATGCACTAATAATGTAAAACTTTTTCACACCGTCAACCAATCATAACGCACCATGTATGATAAAATTGTTGATTTTTATGATAACTACTTTAAAAATCATATCAACAATTATTTGTGATTGAATGACAGTATAAAACAAAATTATTGGTAAATTATTTTGTATATGAAATCTTTTTCTTTGTTGTAAATTGTAATGTTTGTGTGTATTTTTTTTAATTATTTTACATATATACTTTAATTTGTGTTAAGTGTTGTTAATGATGTATTTGTAAATTATAATACTTATTTGTTATTCAAAAATTATGCATAATTGTTTAATTTAATTTAACTTAATATTTTGTTGTTCTAAAAGTACATTGAAGTAGCAAATAAAAATTGCTACTTCTTTGTTAATGTCAAAGTAAAAATTCTTATTTGCTACTTCACTTTTTTTGTGTCAGAAAAAGTACAATAAAGTAGCAAATAAGAATTGTTACTTCATTAAAATTATGTAGCCTGATCCCTACATGGCGTGCCACATCGTCAAAGTTAAAAATTTGACCTAATCTTTGGTCAAAACAGATTCATATCAATAATATCTTTTAAAAAAGACCCATTTTGATAAAAAAAAAATTAAAAGGGACCAAAAATGGTCAATCAGCCCAATTATGATGCTTGCCTCAAATTGGTGAAGTGAAAACGGCTCTCTGCTCGGGTGTGATACTCCAATTACTAATGTTTCGTAATTTCGTTGTCATTGGCCTATATTATTTAATAGGAAATGATGAATAGAATTTGATATTAATTACTACTATGATAATTGTCGCAAAATGCTGAAGTCAAAGTTGGCTCTCACGTGCCGTGTGCTCCATTAGGTGGGACTGGTATCCACTCCCCCTTCTCTTCAATGGTAGTTGTACTAGAGTCATTTCTTCAAGTAAGTTGGTGTCGGTGAGTGGCAATGGTGGTTAGCACATGTTTTGAGAGACGTCATTTGATCTACGTCAATTAGTCATTTTCCTTCCATTTTTTAACGTGCTATCGATCAAACAGGCACGTAGCCATGTAAGGCATAGTTGTGAAAATTGGACCGGACCGGCTGGTCCGATCGGTTCGACCAGGTCCCAGTGGTCTGTCCGGTCTGGTTCTGTCATTGGACCGTGCATGCAAGTGACCCGGTGCAACATCCCGTTACATTAGACACAATTCACACTAATATTTGTATTTGTTTTAAGTAATTATAAAAATAAGGGAATTTTTTTTTTATTAAACATATTTAGAATAAAACGAATTAATAAAAGCGTAAATATTATATAAAGAACCATTACCATCTGAAATTCAATATCAGTTCATGATACAGTATTATACATAGAGTTTAACAGATACAGGGAAATCAAGTATTAGTTATTCCTAACTCATACATGTAATATCCTTGTCAGAGCAGTGAACAAGTTCTACACTAATCCAAAATATAGACGTAAATAACACTAGCCTTTAGATTTCGTATCTTCTAGTATCTCTTCTTAGTCTTCGCAATCTCTGAAATGACCACGTCAACAAGGAACTTGATCACTAGGCTTGACCATCATCTTTAAGTATCCAATCAGCAAGTACATACAGAAAAGAAAGAAAGAGGAGTGAGACTTGATTCTAACATATATATGTATTACTAACGGTATAAACTACCGTCATTTAATAATAGCAGGAAACCTAGTATTTATTTAATCATAACGTTCCAACTCCTAACAACTCAAACCTCTAGACGCAGTATGGATCCATACTCCCCGATTGGAAGTGATTGGGAGTACATACGCCTCAACCCATGGCAAAACTTTCATCTTCCATAGATGAACTCAAATTATCTCAATTCAGGACATCCACAGTCCTATATATAACTCAGGCGTACTCTCGCACCAATCAATGGAATGCTGAGCAGTTGTTGGGGTTGTCAAGCTTGGTCAGATGAAGTCCCCGACACAGGGTGCTCTCCTGGCCTTTAGTTACTTCATCACTCGACATCGTACCCCCTAGACTTCTGTCAGTGAGTCCCTGCCTTTCACTCCTCAGCTTGCCAGGCTATGTCTTCCACTATAGGCAACATGCCGTTGCATGTTCCTTTTTTAACAGTACTCACACTAAAGTACTCACAAGTCACTTTACTCATCATCATTTGACATAACATCTCTGTCCCTCAGACAGATAAACAGTATATAACTAGTATACATCACCATTCACTATATCACATCTAATATCACTGGTCTCATTCACTGAGCACACAGAGTAACAACACAAGTCTTACAGACAGATAAATAACATTGTCAGAGTACAATCATCATGTCATGTCAACACATCAAAGCATCTTATCACATATTAAGTATATAAAGATTTATGTAATATCACAAGGTATTTAAGCAAGACAGTAGATACTTTTCTAATCATTAATCTAATAATTAACTAATATTTAACTAATCATTATTTGTATTAAAATCTTATTTAAAACTTATCAAGTTAAATTTATTTGCTTTATCTTTTTCTTTGTCTAATCCCTTAATTTAAATTGTAAAGAGAAACAACTTTTCTAACTTACTATAAGTATTTCTGGTACAAGCATAAATAGATTTTTAATATTTAGAAATTCTTTTATGGTGTGGAAGATTAGATTATACCGCAATCACAGAGCATACTTAGAATTTCCATAGACTATGTTCAAAAACTTAGTAGTAAGAAAAAAAATCTCTTTTCTGGTGTGGAAGATCAGATTATACCACAACCACAGAGCATACTTCGGATCTTACTCTACTAATTTTAAAAACTCAGTTTAATACAAAGAAAATAAATTATCATCATAATCTTACAACATATATATAATTTTTTTCTAAATTTGTTCTATATTCTCGTTTCCAGTTAAATCAAAAGTTGAAGAGATAAACTTTTTAAAATTTCCAGAAAACTTTGAACCATCTAGTAGACTTTGTTGATTTTATAAAAATAGTAAACGAAATTATTTTGTTATGAAATTTTTATGGTAGATATATAAGACATGTATAAATATCATGATATTTTTATTTTTCCAGAAAACAGTCCAGATTTGTCCCAGTAATTTCCAACATAATGGAAAATTTTCAGAAAATTCAGAACAGGTGGGTCAACTTGTAACTTGAATATATAATTCATTTTATCATATTTTTTAGTAGGTCCAAAAGCAAAGTTGTATATTTTTAAGTCTATTTTCATTTAAAACTAGTTTCACACGATTCATTACGTATAACTTGAGATATTCATAAAATAGTTACTGGTGTCCGGGTCAAAACGCTAGAACATAGTTATATATTGCTTTGTTCTGTGTCAGTTTATGTTTGTTCCTTCTTATTATAAGAATAGGAATGTGTACTGGAAAGAACAATAAGAAGGAAAATTATAACAAAAATTGGGCATGGTCTCCTCTAAAAGAGGGACACTTGTAACAGTTCCAATAACAAGAAAATTCACAAATAATAGAAATATAGCAGGAATAGTAAATAAGAATTTAAAGTGATGCAGAAAAATAATCAAAGGTAAAACTTATATAATATAAAGTACGAAAGTAAGAAAGAGCAACAAAAGAATCAAGGTCTCACTCCCCCCTTACCTAGGAAATGAGTTCGGATTCACCAAGGAGGAGGCTTTGAGAAGCTTAAAAGAAAGATGAAAGAAAAAAAAAATCAGATGGGAGTGTAGAAAGAAAAAAAAAATTGAAGAGACAGAGGGAGCGTAGGAAGTCTGGGCAGAATAGTGAGGAGAATAGTGAAGGAAGCAGCTTCCTTTTATAGACAGGTGAGTGAGTGAATTTGAGCAAGTAGGTGAAAATCACGTGCAAGAGGGTAGCTGAGAGATTTTTGTGCATAAAATTTTACGTTATCTTATACTGTCAGTATAAATTTATACGCTTTTAACTTTTTGATTAAACAATTTTATTTTTAATTGAAACTTTTTAGTAAACTTAATTTATGTCCATTATTAATTATCATAACTAAAAATTAAATTTTTATAATTATTTTCAACTAATTCACAGTAATTTTGATTTAGATCTATAAATTTTCAAACTTTACTAGAAATTATATTTTTATATGTGTGACTTAAAAATGAACTGACTTTATCAGTTTCATCAAGTTTTGATATTAATCCTATACTGACTGACTTATCAACAGTACACTTTAAGCATTTTACGACACTGTTCACATCTTTATGTGATTGAAGTACTGTTTATTGGCACGTTCACTTATCGAATTACTTTTTGCACCTATGTTTTTACTGTTCACATCATTTTTGTTGATTTTGCATCATTGTTTCAATTTGATTAAAAATTCAACATCTTGGATATTCACCCATATAAAACATATTTAAACCTATAAAACATGATTTCAAGTTCAAATAATTATTTTGTAATTATTTGAGACTTTTCCTCATATATACCATAAATACAAACAATTATATACTTAATCGTTGTTTTAATAGTTTTTCGGACTTTGGTCCGAAATAATTATTAAAAATTCACAATTAAGTAGAACAGGAAATTTTGATCACAATAGTATGAATCAATATTAAATTATTAATAAAAAGAAAATAGACCAATTAAAAATGAGCATGTTACACCCGGTTAGGACCGGATTAGCCCGGCCGATTTTTATAAAAACTGGTGACCCGACCGGTTTTAGAAACCCAGACCGGGTGGTGCATGTTTTTTTTTTTTTATTATTACCAAAACGACATCGTTTTGGCTATGGGCAAAATGCCCTAAACACAATGAAACACTCAGTTTGCCCTCAACACTGAGCAACGCGGCCATCACGCACACTGCGACTTGGGTTCCTCTTCCTCCTTTCACCGATCAATCTCGTCGACATCGCCGGCGCATTCTGTCATTATTCTTGTCAGCGCGAGGACGGAGTCACCATTGTAGCTTCTCAACGTTGTTGTTTGGTTCGCGGAGGACGGGGTCACCATAGTAACTTCTCAGCGTCGCCGGTGCGTTCTGCCGTTATTCTTGCCAGTGCGGAGGACGGATTCACCACTGGAGCGTCGCTGTTTGGTTCCCGGAGGTTGTTTGGTTTGCAGAGCGCAGTGCGTTTTTGTTCTTCCTTCTTCGTGGCTGAGATTGATTTGGTAATGATTTAATTTGATAATTTTTTCCAAATGTGGAATTTTGCAAGCTGAGTTGAAGAATTAGTCAATCAAATTATGTTACTTATATATATATATATTTTTAATATACACCAGGTCAAACTGGGTCAATTAGTGACCCACCGGTTCGATCACCGACCCATCGACCCAGTGCCTCGACCTGGTCGATCACCGGTTCAGTTTTCACAATACTAATGTAAGGTATCAGATATTTATGTCATGTCTTGAAAAAAAATAGCTCTAATTAATTCCATTAAAATCTTTACTGCCCATGTCCACATCAAAATGAATACTATGTTTCTACCAAATTGGCAAAATCCGTATACTTCTCACTTTCCTCTCACTTCACTCCTATAAAAAAAAAAATTGCAATTAACATGCTGCATTGGCCATATTGACGGACCTACATTGTAGTCAGGGGTGCACTTATATAGAAGAATAATAAAATAGGGTTTTATTAATCAATGTAAATTTACAAGAAAGATATATATATATATATATATATAGTGTTATGAAATCAAATCTTAAGATGTTTATAACTTGAATTTAAATTGTAATAACTTGTAATTAATTGCTCTATCATATCAATAGTCCAACACGTCCCCGCAAGATGGTGGTGGCAGAGACAACACCAATCTTGTTCATAAAAAAAATTATTGCGCGAAAATGCAAAAACTTTGGTGAGGAGGTTCGCACGTTGATGATGACCGGATGGAACATGGGAACAACAAAAGAAATACAATAACTAAATCGATCAAAGCCAACAAACACAAGCTTAACCATTATGCAGAAACCGTAATACAAGACTTAGCCACTTAATAGAAGCAAACATACTTAACCACCAAGCAAAAACTATACCTCAAAGTTTAATCACTTGACAAAAGCAAACAAATCAATGAGAATGCTTAATCATCATAAGGTAGAAGCAATAAAGCTTAGCCATCATGATTGATTTTGGATGGAAGACATAATGTGGTTCCTGTTACATAGCCAAAAAGAGTCATTTGCTTGTACCATGTATGGTAATTGGCATAGGCTAAATTTAACGGGTAGATTGGAAGTAATGGTAAGTGGCCATGAGAAAGAAGAAAAAAAAAAAAGGATCGATTTGACTGTTAAGCTCCTAGTCCCTGTGATACTATGTAGAAGATGAATAAAATAAGGTTTTATTAATCAATGTGGATTTACAAGAAAGATATATATATAGAGTGTTATGAAATAACAAATCTTAAGATATCTATAACTTGAATTTAAATATATCTATAACTTAAATTTAAATTGTAACAACTTGTAACTAATTGCTCTATCGTATCAATAGTCCAACAATTTGTACCCTCATTTTTTTAAGTTCACCAATAAAAGTTTTTTAACAGAAAATTATAAATAAAATTTTATATTTTATTCCATCTATATTTATATATTTGAACCTACTGATTTTAAATTTTAGAATTTGTTCCTACTAACTCGAGATCTTGGATCCGCAACTGAGCACTCCCTATTGCATTAAACATGTTTCGGAACATATATTTTGATTAAAACAAACACATATAATACCATTGGTCCAAGCTAAACGTAGTCATAAGGAGCAGTGATAGAAATTATATACTTTAAGCAGAGTTTTGGGTAAATAAGAAGGGAATACTTAACTGTCCGCTTGTGACTTCCAAGAAAATTATGGTATGTCAGATTTTCAAATTGCTATAAAGTTTATAAAGGATGGATGCTAATGCTATACGAGACACCAAAGTTTTCATAGCATGAAAGAAATTAAAGAGTTAGTTAAAAAGGTGGAATCTACGGTGAAGTAATAATTTTACTGTCTCATCGATGAAGAACAAGAATTAATCGTAGGATATATTATTAAAAATTTCAAGGGATGAAATTGATTACCAGTGATCGAATAATAATTTATAGTATATATAAAACTGTAGAAAAAAAGTTGTTCCTACTAACTCGAGATCTTGGATCCGCAACTGAGCACTCCCTATTGCATTAAACATGTTTCGGAACATATATTTTGATTAAAACAAACACATATAATACCATTGGTCCAAGCTAAACGTAGTCATAAGGAGCAGTGATAGAAATTATATACTTTAAGCAGAGTTTTGGGTAAATAAGAAGGGAATACTTAACTGTCCGCTTGTGACTTCCAAGAAAATTATGGTATGTCAGATTTTCAAATTGCTATAAAGTTTACAAAGGATGCATGCTAATGCTATACGAGACACCAAAGTTTTCATAGCATGAAAGAAATTAAAGAGTTAGTTAAAAAGGTGGAATCTACGGTGAAGTAATAATTTTACTGTCTCACCGATGAAGAACAAGAATTAATCGTAGGATATATTATTAAAAATTTCAAGGGATGAAATTGATTACCAGTGATCGAATAATAATTTATAGTATATATAAAACTGTAGAAAAAAAGTTACAGAAATCTATCACATCAATATACAGTCAATGATAATAAATTATCAATATCTATAGGCTATTTGGGATTAAGCTATCAATCAATTTCAGAAATAACATTTTAAATTCTTTATTTATATTTATAATTAGTAAATAATAGGTAGTAAATTATTTATATTTATAATTTTTTTTTAAAAAAATAGTAACTAATGTTATATTATACATTTTCATAAATGAATTATTTTTGGTAAACTTTTAAACCATAAGTTATTGTAAAATGATAGTAATAAAATTTTATAAGTTGTAACATTATCTATATTAATGTCATATAAAATGTTATATTCACAAAATGTAATGTAACTAAAAAAAATTGTAAACAAACCCATACAACTAATGGGAACTATGTCCAGTTTTTACTTTTTAGTTTAAATGAATCTTTTAATTGTAGTAAACATTTATGAACGAGATTTGTAGTAAATTCCTTATCTATATTTATCTATATTTATAGTTAGTAAATTATGTATATTTATAATTTACTTTAAAAAAATTAGTAATTAATTTTACTTATACATTTTCAAAAACTAAAATAATAGTTTACTATAAAAATAACTTATTAAATTTTATTAAAATAAAGGTAATAAAGTAATATTATAACAAGGTAATATTATATATAAAAATATCCACACTTTTTATTGACAAAAAATATCCATGCTTAAATACTGATATTATGTAATATTATATTAATAGAAAAACTATATTATAATTACTAATTTTTTTAAAATAAATTATAAATATTAACATAAAAATAAATTATAAAAATACTAAAAAAAAGAATTAAATATCACTGTAATCATCTGTTGTCATTCTCTATGTTCCACAAAAAATATCCAACTTTGTTTCCAATATATTTAACATATGCTTAAATTCGTAATTTGCATTTTTCCTATATTATTACCTATTAATAATATATTATATACCTTTTTAAATCACTTCTATAATATATTGCTTTTCAAATTATTTTTTCCCATTTTTACATTTAAAATACAAAATCATTATTTTATATTTTTTAATTCAATTATATTTTTTTTAGCCGATTACAAACTTGTTATTATAGGTCATCTTGCTCCCTCATGGGTAAGGAAGTTACTTTCAGACTTCACTGTAGATTCCACCTAAAAAAACACAAATGTTAAGTTTTAAACACATTTACAAAGTGTAATACACAGTAACTGATACTTTAGTAAAAAATTGAATGAGCATAAAAATAGGCATAAGGATATATGTCTACGATATTCTCCCTAAGTTTATTTTCTTGAATTTGCTTGCTGAAATTAAGTTAAGCAACTTTGAATTTGAGATAGTTTTGTCCCCTTTCTTATATATTTACCTAAATAATGATTAATGTACATTACTATTTTCAACATCTTTTCTTTCACCTTTTTTATCTTTTCTTTTTGGCTTAATTGTAATTTTTATCCCCAACTTTTTACTTTTTGGCGAATTTTACCCCCAACAAATTAATTTGGCATATTTTACTTCCAACTTTTTAAAAAACTTACAAATTTTATCTTTCACCGTTTTGCTGACGTGGCATGCTAAAATAGTTGTACTTTTTACTCCAAATTTTTTACTTTTTAGTGAATTTTACCCCTAATTTTTTCAATTTTTGATGAATTTTACCCTCAACTTTTTATTTTTTGATAAATTTTATCCTAATTATTTATGCTTATGTTAGTAGAAGATAAAATTAATAAGTTTTTTGAAAAGTTAAAAGTAAAATATATCAAATTAATTTACTAAAAATAAAATATACTAAAAAATAAAAAATTAGAGATAAAAAATACAATTAAACCTTTCTTTTTCCATGATTCCAGTACCGGGTGCTTTTATTTGGAGAAGATTTTGTGCGCCCGACATTGGTTCCGGGAATCACCACGACGTCGTTTCCTTTTTGTTTTTCCATTTTGCTTTTTGCTATCTTTTTCTTGCTTTACCCTTTGTTTGGTATGATAAATTTTGGAAGGAATGATTAAGAAGGAAAGAAAAGAAGCTAATAATAATCCCTTCCACCGTTTGAAATGGCTACTGAAGATGAAGGAAGGGAAAAATAAGCGGATCCCACTACAAAGATGCATTCATTCCATTTCAAGCGGAAGAAGAGGAAAGAAACACATTTACGGGAAATGACATTGTCCACTTGCTTACTCTGCCTTTCATTTGTTGCATAACCAGTGTGGCTTTGTTTTTCTTTACCAATGTACTATTTGCTGTAATTGTTTTATGTTTTACTGTTTTTAATTATAAAAGAAAAACATAATAAAAAAACTTCACTCTATTGAAAAATATTATTTAAATTATATTTTTTATTAAAAAATAATTGTTACACCACATTTATTATTCAGGACATTTATGTAATTTTGTATACATACTTATTTTCTTTCCTTTCACTTTTGACACAATCAAACAAAAGAAAAAAATATATATAACTTTCTTTCCTTTCACTTTCTCTTATATCAAATAATTAACAAATTATCTCTTTTTTTTTTTTGTTCTTTCTTTTCACTTTTTTTTTCTAAACCAAACACACTATTAAAGTCTTGTTAGGCTGCTGCTCTTCTGTTCCTTAGTCAATTCATTTCACAGAGAAAAAAAAATAACAAATAGAGAAAAATATTTTTTTAATCTTTATATTTTTAGTTGGTTTTTATGAAGTACAAAAAGTCGTTAAGGTATTTATATATGGACAGCGGAGGACCTATGTTTAGGTCAGAGTGTTTCAATGCACCGACTTTTAAAAAAATTACAAGTAAATATATTTAATTTTTATATTTTACCCCCTTTATGTTTTTATATTCCTCACTTTCTCACTTTCCTTCAAATATTTGCTTTGAACATAAAATTTTATATAACAATAACTATTAACTAGCTTTCTTGCTCTTACTTACTCAAGGTCGTAGATCTGTTATGCTACTGTATACGGACCACAAAATTAATTAAACACAGTTACACAGGTAATTGTAATTTTATGGCCACCGTGCATCCTCCTAGCTCCCATCTACGGCATCCACTATTAATTTTTTGAGTTAATTACACTGACCACCCCTAAGGTTTACTCTTATTACACCTAGTACCCCTCCATTTTTGAACATTACTTTGAGCACCCTAAAGGGGGGTAAGTGTAATATTTTTTAAACCTGAGAGGGGGGGTCAGTGTAATGATTTATGCCTATGAGGGGGGGTTAGTGTAACGAAAGTCCAAAAATTAGGGGGTTTTCTGTAGGGTTCAAAAATGGAGGGGTGCCAGGTGTAATAAAGGCAAACCTCAGGGGGTGTTCGTGTAATTTACTCTAATTTTTTTATATATGCCTGATTATATATTTGATTTGAAAATAAAATTCTATCGAACAATAATTATTAACTAGCTTTCTTGCCTCCACTTGGTCTTAGATCTGCTATACTACTGTATACGGACCACAAAATTAATTAAACACAGGTAATTGTAATTTGGATAATGATATTTGAATATCTCTATATTTTAAAGAGTATTGATTACTGTATATCTGGAATCATACACTTGGCGTTCATCCAACACATATGATTAATTGCATATATAAATATGGTTAATTTTATTTTGCAAATGATTAATTATAATCAAATATTTTAATAACTTCGTAATATTATTAATCACTTGTAAAGTAAAGTTAATTACTATTAGACATTTCAATAACCTTGTGACACTATTAACTATGTATCAATAATTGATACAACCACGCTCATTTACTCTTAATCACTTTTAAAACAAAGTTAATCTCATATATATATATATATATATATATATATATAACCATTTGTAATGGTTAATAACCTTATAATACTATTAACCACTTGTAAGATAAAATAAACATATTTGCACATAAAATTAACTATGTGTGATAGTTAATAACCTTGTGACATTATTAACCACCTACAAAGCAAAATTAACCATTTTTAAATATTTAAGTAACCTCAAGAATTTTTTAACCATATATTAATAATTATATACAATTATGTTTGTTTACTTTTAACTGTATATAAAATAAAATTAACCACATTTTCAGGTGTACATTTAGCTTTTTTCTATTTTAAATACTCCATTAACATCTTTTATTTTTTATTTTTTATTTCTCTCTTCCTATCATATTATACCACCTATTATACCTATATATTTTTTTTCTTTTTTCACCATCTCTCTAGATGTGAAAAGACATTTTTCTTGTAACTTTATGGCCACCATCCATCATCCTAGCTCCCATCTACTGAATATATATGCGTGATTATATATTCAGAAACTTGAAGGTATAAATCATCAGCAAATTAAGGAAGTATCATTCCCCACCAATCCTAGATTATCATGGAGACCTTGGTGTTGAAGGTGAAGCTGAAATGCTAAAGGGTATTTTTCTTCCCTACATATCAACCAGCCACGTGCTTCCCTGCGTAGACGTAGCCAGGATCTTCGCAATGCACGACGTGGAGGTGACCATAATGACCACACCACCAGCACACGCCGCCACCTTTCAAACCTCCATTGACCGTGACTCTAACCGCGACCACGTCATTCGAACCCATGTCATGAAGTTCCCACAAGAAGGAACGAAGAGCATCAACGCTTGTTGTGAAGACACGACCTCCTCCAAAATGAGGGAGGCACTGGCCATTCTCGAAGGGCGGTTCTGACAAGCGCTCCATGACATGAGACCTGATTTCATAGTCTCCGACATGTTCTACCCTTGGTTTGCGGATGCTGCCGCTGAGTTGGGAATTCCGAGACTAGTTTATGTCGGAGGAACTTACCTTGCTCAGTGTGCAATGGACTCTGTTCAGCGGTTTGCACCTCACGCCAAGGTGGACTCGGATGGCAGGACTTTTTTGCTTCCCGGGTTGCCCCACAAGTTGGAGATGACATGTGTGCAGATATCGGATTCGTTAAAGGAGCAAAATAACTTCACTTATTTATGGAAGAAGAAAAAAGAATCAGAGAGAAAGAGTTATGGATCGCTGCTGAAAAGCTTTTATGCGCTTGAGGGAGTTTACGAGGAACATTACAAGATAGTCACGGGAATCAAGAGTTGGAGCGTGGGACCCGTTACCTTATGGGTGAACTAAGATGCTACGGAGAAGGCTAGTAGGGGATATGCCAAAGAAGAATGTGAAGGAACAAGAGGGAAAGAAGGTTGGCTTAGGTGGCTTGATTCTAAGAATGAGGATAGTGTTGTGCATGTGTGTTTTGGGAGCATGGGCAAGTTCAATGCCGCACAGCTTGTTGAAATAACTCATGGCCTTGAAGATTCTGGCCATAATTTCCTCTGAGTGGTTAGGAAGATTGATGAAGGTGAAGATGGTGATGGGGGTGGGGGTTTTTCGGGGGAGTTTGAGAAGAGAGTGCAAGCAAGCAATAAAGGTTATATAATATGGGGTTGGGCACCGCAACTTCTCATCTTGGAGCATTCTGCAATTGGAGCTGTGGTGACTCATTGTGGGATGAATAACATTATTGAAAGTGTGGATGCAGGCTTGCCATTGGTGACTTGGCCTCTTTACGCAGAGCAGATTTTCAATGAGAAGTTGCTGGTGAATGTGGTGAAAATTGGAGTGCCCATTGGAGCAAAAAAATAGGAAAGTTATGATGAGGAGTTTGGGGATGAGATAGTGAAGAGGAGGGAGATAGGAAAGGCAATTGCTTTGCTGATGGGTGGTGGGGAAGAGTCTGTAGAAATAAGGAAGAGAGTTAAAGAGCACAGTGATGCTGCAAACAAAGCAATTCAAGTTAGTGGGTCTTGTCACAACAATTTGAAAGATATAATTCAGGAGCTCAAGTCATTCAAACTTTAGAAGGTGTAACTGAATAACAAGAGATGTTAATGAGTTATTGTTTGCTCTGTATGTTATGTTCTATTTTCTAGAAGCACTAATTTAGGAAGCTTCTGTTTTATTTTTTCAGTTATGTTTAGGCTCTATGACGAAGTCTAGCGCTTAGGTCTTGCACCATGCAAGAGTTTTGGGGACCCTTGGATATAACAATAAAATACTAAATGGTGGAGATCTTGGAGGGTGTAACGTATGAACAAAGCATTGAATAACAGCTTTTTTAAAGTGATAATACACGTGTAAGTGTAGCTGTTGGAAATTACACTGTATTTTTATTTTCTCTCTCATAACAACCCGATCAGTTGTTGCTGGTGTGGGGTTCGATTCCACTGGTTGCAATTTTTTTTTCTTTTAAAGGTTATTTTGGTTAACCAAAAGGAAAATAAAACGCAAAACCAAAATAACTATAAATCGAACCCACGATATTGACTAGGCCTCGAAAGGAAACTAACACCATTACATTATCAATTTTATGATCTTAGATGATTTATGATTTATATATTAGATAGCAAATATGTTTAATTGCACTTAAAAATAATTATGAATTATTTGATAAATATTAATGTATTTAAATTATTCATTTTTTTAAATTATATGTTTAAAATTTATTTGAGTATGCAACAATATTCACGTAATCAACAAGTCATTGGTCTGAGTGGTACTGGACTCGGTCCTCTTAACTAAGGTCTCGGGTTCGAGCCTTGTGGATGAAAAAAATGTGATTGGGAGGGAAGGTCCCACTAAAGGTGGCCAGCCAAGTTTCCGGACGGAGATTAGTCATCGGTAGAATCGGTGAATACTCCGCACCAATGTCATGGATACAAAATAATATTCATGTAATGTTATTATTAAGATATTATGCAAACATTTGACTCTTTATTAGAAATTAATTAATGTTAACTAATTAATATAATTTTAATAAATTAAATAATAGTCACAATATGTTTAATTATTTAGTATTATATATTAATTTTTAAAATTACAATAGAAACATTAATTGCAATTAATAAAATATACTCACATTTATTTTATTACATTTGTATGATTAATTAGAATGAAATATTATATGGAATTTTTAGTTTAGAAATTAGGGGGGGGGGGGGGGAACATAATTTGATAGTTTTATGTGTTTGGTAAGGTATTCAGAGAACTTATAAACTCCTTTGACTAGTTTATAAGCTAGTTTGACCGGATGTGTTTGATAAAACTAGCTTATAAGCTAGCTAAAAAGCTAGTTGATTGAATTGAAAGTGTTTGGTAAGATTAGCTGATAAGTTGGCTGATAAATGTAAAATGACATAAAAGGATATAATTAATTATTTGATTTCAAAAGGTAAAAAAATATCTCAAGTAAATTAATGAGGATAAAAATGAAAAAGGAAAAAAAGCTAGTAGCTTATAAGCTAGGGGTGTTCATGGGTACGTGTTACCCATGAACCTGAATTAACCCAAACCAACCCAAACAGTTTGGGTTGGGTATTTAGTGTGTTTGGGTCAAACCCAAACCAACCCATTCAAACCCGTTGACTTTTGGGTTGGGTCATTGGTTTTGATTTCTAAACCCGTTGACCCAACCTGTGAACCTGTTTTTAATATTAAATTATTATTATTATTATTATTATTATTGTAAATTAAAAAAGAAAATATTATTATTATTATTCGACTATTAGTCATGCAATGGTTAAGAGACGTTCATGGGGTTTTATGCATTTATTTTTATTTTATCCTTTTTATATTAGCTTATAAATTTGGATAGAGGACGTATACCCCCATTTTACTGGTTTTCTGCTAAATTTAGGTGCATTTTAATAAAAGTTTAGTTTATAAAAAAATACTCGATTTTAAAAAATAATAAACAAATTTGAATGCTCTAACCTGTTGACCCAACCCAAACCAACTCGTTTGCGAACAGGTTGGTTTGGATTGGGTTTTACAAAAAGATTTCAAAAAATCGACCCAACCCAACTCGTTCAAATTTGATTGGGTTGGGTCATGGGTTTGGTCAAACCTGGCCAACCCTCCTTGTAAACACCCCTATTATAAGCTAACTTATTTTTATCTTCAGCTCGTCATTAGCTAAAGTATCTACACATTTGCCTTGAGCAGAACATCTTCAGCTCGACCTTGGTCAAAGTATCTTCACCTCTACCTCGTGCATATTATCTTCAACTCGATAATGACTAAAGTGTCTTTATCTTTGCATTAGCTAGAGTATCTTCATCTTTGCCTTAACTAGAGTAATTTGACCTCGGCCTAAATTAGAGTATCTTCAACTTTGTCTTAACCTTAGTCAGAGTATCCTCAACTTGGCTTGGCCAAAGTAATTTGACTTTTGCCTCAGCCAGAGTAATTTAACCTTGGCTTAAGCCATAATATCTTCACTCTTGTCTCACCTAAAGTATCTTCACCTTTGCCTTGGGCAGAGTATCTTGAACTTGTTCTTAGCCTTAGCCAATGTATCTTTACCTCGGTCTCAGCATCAATCAAAGTATCCTCAACTCGGCATCGACCAGATTAATTTGACCTTTGCCTTTGTTAGAGTAATTTGACTTCGACCTAAGCCGAAGTATCTTCACCTTTACCACTACTATTAACATACCAATTAGGTTATTATACTTGTACACTACAACCAACCTACACTTGTTCAAATATGAGAAGGCTATCTAGTATACAACTTGGACAGTAAGACTCTCAATTTTTCTTGTGGCTTGCAAATAGTGTTGATGTTTGTTCCGGTCATGATTACTGTTTGTAAACAAATTAGATTCTCATCATGCTTTGCATAGTTAAATAAGCATTTATTTAAATTATTTATAAATGATCTCATATTCGTATGCATAGGAATAAAATAAGAATAATAAATGATATCATCAAAGATATTTTAAACAGGGATTAGTTAAATTATAAGAATTTATTTTTAATAATATAATATAAATTAAAACAATGTATATATTAAAAACTTTTGATTTTAAAAATTCATTAAGTTGATTGAATTTTATTGACAATTTCTAAATATTATGAAAAATTACCAAATTATTCATAATTATATTTAAGTGCAAGCATATTCAATTATATATATAGCTATTGCATACCTTACGAAATATAAAATTTAAAAATCAAGATGGTGTTGTGGTAGATTCATGGGTAAGCATTCACAATAGTGGGGTTCTAATTCAATGCAAAATTGATTTTATTTTTTTTTAAACCAAAAATAAATGAAAACAGAAAACCTTTAGAAAAGAACAAGCTAAAAATGACATGCAGTGGAATCGAACTCCACGCCCAGCGACAACGGCTATGGCTACATGTGTATTATCACTTTAAAAAAAAAGTTGTTATCCAATACTTTGTCCATAGGTTACACCTTCAAAAATCTCCACCATTTAGTATCTTCTTATTATATCGTTCCAAAAACTCTTGCACGATGCAAGACGTGAGATGCTCTTGCACGAAGAGCTTCTTGTAACGTGTGCTTGCAGTTAAACATTTCATCTTTCTATTTCTTTGCCTTTCATATTTTTCTTTTCCTTTCACTTTGAATTCTCCCTTTCCCTTCCCGCTCGAATGATCTATCGCAGAGCCAAAACGATTAATCCAAATCCATTGCTCCATTATGCTAATAATCGATCCCTATCCCACATGCATAAACCTCGACCCCGTGAAAGACCAACTCCAAAGTTTCGCAAGCGCATTCCTTTCGTCACCGAAGTCAAAACAGTGGAAGACCCAGAAGAAGCCTTGTGTCTCTTTCACCGTTACAAAGAACAGGGTTTCCGGCACTATTACCCTTCCTATGCCGCATTGCTCTACAAACTAGCTCGTTCTAGAAAGTTCGATGCCGTTGAAACGGTTCTCGCTCACATGAAAGACACCGAAATGCAATGCAGAGAGAGTGTCTTCATTGCTCTCTTTCAACATTACGGTCCCCAAAAAGCCGTTGAACTCTTCAACAGAATGCCTCAGTTCAATTGCACCCGCACGATACAGTCCTTCAATGCGCTTCTCAATGTTCTAGTCGACAACAACCGGTTTGACGAGGCCAATGATGTTTTCGGACGATCCTATGAAATGGGTTTTCGTCCAAACACTGTCACATTCAATATAATGGTGAAGGGGTGGTTGGCGAAGGGCGAGTGGGGGAAAGCATGTGAGGTGTTTGATGAAATGCTTCAGAAGAGAGTGCAACCGAGTGTTGTCACTTATAATAGTCTCATTGGGTTTTTGTGTAGGAAGGGTGATTTGGATAAAGCAATGGCCTTGCTCGAGGACATGGGCCAGAAAGGAAAGCGTGCAAATGAAGTAACTTATGCGCTGTTGATGGAGGGTTTGTGCTCTGTGGAGAAGCATGAGGAAGCTAAGAAACTAATGTTTGATATGGCGTATCGAGGGTGTAAAGCTCAGCCGGTGAATTTTGGTGTTTTGATGAATGATCTTGGAAAGAGAGGAAAGGTTGAAGAGGCCAAGTATTTGTTCCATGAGATGAAGAAAAGGCGGCTTAAGCCAGATGTTGTAACATACAACATATTGATAAATTATCTTTGCAAGGAAGGCAAGGCAGTAGAAGCTTACAAAGTCTTACTTGAGATGCAGATTGGGGGATGTGAGCCCAATGCAGCTACATACAGGATGGTGGTTGATGGTTTGTGCCAGATTGGGGATTTTGAGGTTGGTTTGAGTGTTTTGAATGCAATGTTTACTAGTAGACATTGTCCACGTTCGGAAACATTTAATTGTCTGGTTGTTGGCTTGTTAAATTCTGGAAATATTGATGGTGCTTGCTTTGTTTTGGAAGAGATGGAGAAGAGAAATGTAGAATTGGATTCTGGGAGCTGGGAAACTATAATAAAGTCTGCCTGCAGTGAGGATAATGGTGTAAGTGAGCTTATGACTATACTTACATCTCCGTGTATCTAATAGAATACATTAGGTATAGACGAATTGTCTATATCTTTACAATATTTTGTTATGGGGTTCTGTTCCAGGATATCATTACAGAATTCCCTTTACCCTAGTTCTAATCCTATATGACACTAATGGTGCCTTTCCTGGCACTTATGTTTTCACCATTCAAGGTAGTAATGAATGGTTTCATAATTTTCATTTCAAGGTGAACAAATTGTTTTCAATTGGTGGATATATGTCGTGCCTTAGCTTAGAAGACGTGTGGTAATGGTATTTGATGGCAAAGATTTTTAAAATTATAGGACATGTCCTCTATTTAGAAGTGGCCGTGTTTCTTAAGCAGAGAGTATTTAGGTTTTGATTTTTGTCTGTGGTCTGAATTTCATCCCTGCATCTTAGTTGGTTTCAAAAATATTTTGATGGAAGTTGAAAGATGAAGTCTAACATGATTGAGGGCCTCTCTGAGATCTATGTCTATATTTTAGTTGGAGAGTTGGCAGCGAGAACATGTACACTATATACTCTGTATCATCTTTTCCTTTTTTAAAAATTAATCCTTTTAGCTTTTCTATAGAACTGTATTCTAATTCTACTACATAAAAAGGCATGGTTGCTGTTGTGTACTTGTTGTTCTTCACTGGCTCACCGAGGATGGATCCTCTCTTGTGGATGCACAAGATGACAAGATGAATAAGTTCCATATTGTCTTTCCTTTTTGCTTGTGCAATTGAACAATGGTGATGGGCCATTTACAAGGGAGAATCACGAATTGATAAAAATTAGAGAATGCGTACATTTCAAGTGAATTGACTCCTATGTCTCCTGTTTATATATGCAAGTGAATTGATAAAAATTAGAGAATGCGTACATCTCTGAGATCTATGTCTCCTGAGAGTATTTAGGTTTATGCATATTAACAGAAGGATATGTGATCATTTCCTCCCATGATTCTTATTATTCGTTACTTGATGTTTTGAGGATCCAGGCCTGTCACCTGCGAGGCTTCATATGCATGATGCAGATATTAGGCCTTGTTATTCGTTGGACCGTTAAGATGAGAACTTGGCCCAGAATGCTTGTAATGCAATTTTGGAGCAATAATGGTGTCAGCATAAAACCGAAATGAACCTATTTTTCTCGGTTGTGTTTTGTTCCACTATTTCTGTCACTCATTTATCTTCTCCTCTGTCTCACTCTCACTGATGTCCCAGATTTATTTGTCATTTCCATCTTTTGTAAGTTTTTTTTTTTCTATATTTGTTTTAGAATAGGAATTTCGTCAATAAAAATTGTGCTTCTAAATATTTAAAGATAAAAATATGAGCAAATTACGGTAACACCTCTAAGATTTGCATTAATTACGCATGCATCCCTTCTTTTTTTTTACCCTACAGAAAACACCCTAACTTTTCCATCTCCATTACACTTGCACCCCCTCCCCCTCAAACGGTGTTATCTCAATTTGTCTTTGTAGTCACGTGATTGACATGTGATTTAAAAAAAAATTATCCCCAAAACACCCCCATCTCATCTTCTTCGCAAGGCACCAGAGCAAAAAAAAAAAATTGCAAAAGATGAATAAAAGAACATTTGTAGAAGATGAATAAAAGAACAACACTATATCAAAGTTAAATAGATCACATAAGCAAATTTTTGTGTATATCTATACCTATAATGCTTTATTTCATAATGCTCAAGCATCAAAACAAATCAATTTGAGGATAAACAGAAAAACATATCATCATCAATAACAAGAAACAATTTGACTCTTTAACATTTTATCAAACACCTTCTGAGCATTATAATTCCCTTTACATGTCTAACAGTGAACAGATCTACATTAGAATTTTAGAACATAAAAAATCATAAGAATTACAGTAGATCTATTGTCAATAACAAATCGCAGCGGCGAGGCTTGCGTCTTCTTCCAATTTTTTACACGAATTTGAGGGCCAACGCAGATCCAGGACACGTAAACAAACAGGCACGTTGTCGTCTGCGAGGTGG
Source organism: Pueraria montana var. lobata (assembly GCA_026413185.1). Lineage (NCBI taxonomy): Eukaryota > Viridiplantae > Streptophyta > Magnoliopsida > Fabales > Fabaceae > Pueraria > Pueraria montana. The sequence continues at coordinate 11,776,601 of CM048654.1, forward strand.
CGGTTCGCGCGTGTGCAAACCTCCATCAGCTTGACGCACGAGCGACGAGAGGAGCAGGCACGTGACATGCAGGAGCCGTGCGTTGGAGTCAGAGAGGGAGGACTTGGGCAAATCGACGTCGGAGAGGAGGGGTCGGAGGTTGTCGACAACGAGGATGAAGGCCTGGTGGTGAGCCTTGCACACCTCTTCGATCTCCGACTCCTTCGATCGCGCTTGGTGGTGGAGTGTCTCCGGAGGCCTTGCGGATGAAGGGTTGGAAAAGGAAGAGAGAGGGAAGGGATGATGAGTGGTCTATTGGGTAGGGGTAATTTGGAATTTTAATAAAAAAAAGTAAAAAATTTAATGGAAATCAATTTAAAAAATAAAACATAACTGACGGCGTTACTAAAGGGGATGCCAAAGAAATGGGTTAAAACGGAGGGGGTGCTTGTGTAATTAGTATAAATCTCAGGAGATGTCAACGTAATTTGCTCTAAAAATATTGGAGACAAATATTTGTTTCTAACATTTAAGAAAAAAAAAAAAACTATATGATGTCTCTGTCAAACATGGATACAAGATTAGTATAGTTGATAAGAGTCGATCTCATATTTCACAAAAAAAATTTAAGTTTGAATTTTGTTGTTAATAAAAAAAATTGTTATTGAATAATCTTTAAATATGTTTATAAGAACTTTTTTTTAAATCTATCCTATTTCTGAGAAACTTTGGAAATTTAACTAACGTAAATTTTCTAGTAAAATAAAAATGGAAACTGAATAGGCGTTGGTATTAAGTTCTGTAAAAAAAAAAAGAGAGTTGGTAATAAGTATGATACGTTTCACAAAATGCTAAGGTTAAAACGGCTCTATGGGACCAAACGAGGAAAGGCGTGATTTTGAGAAATATTTCCACTTGTAGCTTTCCTTTCCCACTGCTTTCACTAATAAATATCAAATTCATTTCATCATTTTCATTATGAATAATCTAGGTCAATGACAACGAAATTACGAATCATTAGTAATTGACTCATTAGAGTGACACACCCCAGTAGAGAGGGTGCGTTCTACGGTGAACTAGCACTTCAAGTGGTTCACAGGTGAGGAAGAAAGAGAATTGTTACAGTAATCAAAATATTATTAATATATTTAATTAAATAATGCAAAATGACTTTTTAACCCCTCATTTAAAATTCATAAAATATTAGTTAAACATCTCACCTGAAACTCTGCAATGCTTCTTCGTTCTTCTTTCTCGTGACCAAACTAAACTTTTTTGCCGTCAATGATAAAATCCGTAGCCTCTTCGAAAGCCATGGTGAGAATAGTATGATGATTGTCTTTCCTTTGTTTTGGTGCCAACAGTGGCACATGAGAGCGGCCCCATTGTTGTCGGAAAAAGCCCGACAACAACAACAGCGAAATCATGCCAATCGCGTAGGTGAAATCAACCACCGTAATGCTTAACCCTCTCTTCTGGATCTTTAAGTTACTTACATTGGTGTTGTGAGGCTCACTGTTTTCAAGGTTCATGAATGGTTGAAGGTGCCGATTTTGGTGAGGAAGGGGATTTGCGTTGGGTTTTGTTTATGAAAAAATAAAAATGGTCCATTTTTTTTATTCAAATTTGCTGCAACACAATGTCCATGGAGGAACGTCTGTATTAGAGTTTGAATGGTAAAATGACTGAATATTTGTGGTAGTCATCTTGTGCGTTTAGTATTATGAGTAACTGTGCACCATCGATGCAGGAATCTATGACGGAGAATGGCGACGACAATCTGCTAAGCCACGGAAACTATCTTCGCACCTACACGAATCAAAAAATAATTCACCTTCCTCGATGAACGATGTTTCTTCTTTCAAACAACGGTGCCACTCTTTTCCGGCCACGGGAAGACCATCAGCGCACAAACAAAACCCCCCTTTTTTTAGTGTGGGTAAAACGGGAAAGACCAAAATCTTATTTTTTTAATATAATATATTCAATAGTTACTTACATTTTAAAATATATAAAACTTTGTTCAATCTCAACCGTCAAATTATTTTATTATATATCTACGACAATAATTAATATCCTCACTGGTGAACCACATTGATTTTATGTAAAAGCATGATGGTTCACCCATGAACCACATACTTGCTGCCAGGGACGGATCTAGAGGGGGGCGGGCGGGGGCGTCAGCCTCCCCTTCCGTCGGTATTTTTCATGTATATACATATATTTTTAAATTAGTTAGTGTAAAATTTTATAAAATTAATTATGTTTGTTGTTATTATAATACTAGTTAAGGTTAATTAGTGTAAAATTATGTAAAACTAGTTATATTTGTTGTTATTACTGTAATAGTTAAGATGATAACTAGTGTAAAATTATGTAAAACTAGTTGTGTGTTGGTTGTTATTATGGTAACGGTTAATGTTATTGTCATTTAAAATAAAAAATAATTTCAAATTTACATGTAAAAATAGTAAATATTTTTTAAAAATTATTATTTATTAAAATTTAAACAATTATAAAGGAAGAAAAAAAAATTCAGCCCCTCCCCCCCTTTATTAGGTTTCTGGATCCGTCCCTGCTTGCTGGCTCGCCGTAGAACTTGCCTCATATAAAAGTGAAAGGAAAGATTAGAATTGATGAGTTCCATATCATGCCTTCCACGTTATTTGGAAAGAAAACGAAGGAGAACACCTTTTATTTGTGAAAAAACTCAAAGAACCTTTGCTTTGATTGTTGTGAAGAATTTTAGGGGGCTGTATTCAATTAGAATTTTAACAGACTTTTTTTGCATAAAAAACCCGTAGATTTTAAAAGATTTCGTAGGAATGTAATGACTTTCAAGATTTTTTTAAAAGACTTTTATGATTAGGATTTTGTAATTTGGATTTTAAAGGATTCCATTAATTTTTATAAAAAACATTCAAAATTAATAGAGTCGATGAAAAATATAACAAATAAATGATAAGATTTGAATAAAAAAATAAAACCAATACATTTTTTTTCAATCTTTCTCTTTTTTTAAAATTGACTGCAATAGTCTCAATATCAATAAAAAGGTCTTCTAATACTTTGGCTTGATTGTTGGTCCTGATGAGTTAGAACTCCCTCCATACTTATATCTACTCCTCTTATGACGTCTTAATTTTTTAGCGGAACCTCCGAACCTAAAGGGGAATGGGATGGTAGACTTGATAAGTTGATGTAGATAGGGTGGCTAATAGTGATTTTGCAGTATGAACACATCACTGTTAGAATCATATGAAGAATGTGTGTAGGATTAGAAGAAATAGATGACCAATTACTTTACCACCATCAAGGATGAGAGAAAAATATGTGTGATGATAGAAAAAAGAAAAAGTTTGGAATGGAAGAGTAGAAAAATCCCAAGGATTTGGGTAAGATTGTTTGATGTGTGTGGTATTTATACATATAACTAAAAAGTCATACAAAATCTATCAAAATCCAATTTACAAAATAATCCATCAAAATCTATAGGATTTTGAATACCAGATAACTTTTTTAAGTTGTAAAAAATCTTGATTGAATACCATCGGATTTTGTTGTCATGAAAAAAAAATCTTGAAAGTCTTGATTGAATACCATAAGACTTTTTTTTTTTTATCTTCTTTAAAAATCTTGATTGAATACCACAAGACTTTTTTTTATCAAAAAAAAGTCTTTTAAATTTTTTTCAAATCTTAATTGAATACACCCCTTGAACTTTGGACAATTTGACGAGTAAATATCAGTCTTCTTAATTTTTTTTTCTTTATTTTATTTCTCACTTTGTCTTTTGTTAATAATCAATTTATTAATTTAAATATCAGATCCCTTTGTCCTTTTTTTAAAATTATTTTCATAAGAATTAGTTTTTATTTATAAATAATATATTTTTTAATAATACCCTATTTTATAGAAATAATATTTGTGTTATTTACTAAATATACCACTTTTTCTCCTCTCACTTTCTATTCACTTTCATCTATACCAAATAACAAAAAAAATTATCTCATTTTGTACTCTCTTCCTACCCACTTTCATTTCCTCAACTTTCTTTTTTCTTATTTCCTTTCCTTTCATTTTCTTTTCTCAACCAAACAAAATTTAATGTTTCGTAATTTTGGTGTCGTTGGCATATACTACCTCTATTCCTAAATATAAAACTCTTTTAACTAATTCACATCCTTTAAGAAAATTGGTTAATTTAGTTAATAACATTAAATTTGTTAACAATTTGTATTATTTTTTCAAAATTACCGTTACAATTATTGGGACTATCATTTCTCTCTTTTCACTTAATTATTTTCTACTTAATTAATTAATGAGTGCTAGTCATCTTTTCTAATCCTCATAAGAGATAATGTACTTACCTTGTTAATATATAACATTCATTATAAAGTGATTAAGGATATTTTGATAAAAAAAAAATTAATGCAAGAGACAACTTAAAAAAAGTCTCGTAAAAAGGATAAAAAAAATTTAGAAAAGAGTTTTATACTTGGATATGGAGGTGGTATTATTCGTTACGAAACGATGAATAGAATTTGATATTAATTACTACTGAGTGTATGATACATGTCGCAAAATGCTGAAGTGAAAGCGGCTCTCAGGTGTCGTGTGACACTACTCTCCAATGACCAGTGCTCTATTTGGTGGGACTAGGATCCACTCCCCGTTCCCTTCAATGGTGGTTGTACTTAGGGGTGGGTATACGGACCGGTCCGGCCCGTTTAAGGCCCGGTCCGTGAAGCCCGCGTTTTTACGGACCGGACTAATTAAACGGACTAAAATTTCAAGTCCGTATCAGGCCCGCGAAGCCCGCGGATAAACGGGCCGGCCCGCGGATCCAAGAAAAATGTTGAAAAAAAGTTTTTTTTAAAAAAAAATCATAAATTTGTCAAATAATGGAGTTTTTTTTTTTTTTTTTTTTTACATTTTTAAGCTAAGGAACCAAATATAAAGAATAAGAATACATTAAAAAATACAAATATAAGCATTTAATTAAATATTAAACTTAAACATTCAACTCTAAATAAAATATCAAACATTCCAAAGAGCAATACCTATAATAAATTAGAAAAAATACAAATAAAAAGAAACATCTCTTAAATACGTTATTATATTTCAGTAAGAATTGAAGTTTTAAACTTTATATCAAAGAATTAAAATAACATACGGTGAAAAAAGATTTTTAATTTCAAGTAATAATTTGTTTTAGTTGGAGAAAATATCTATTACCTACTTAATAGTAAGAAAATATTATAAAGGATGATTCATGGTAAGGTTTATATTAATTGATATTTGAAAATTACAATTTATAAAGGACAAATTAGTATCTAATTAATGCTATATATGTAGAAGAAAAAAAAAAGAGGCAAGTGCTTACGCGGGCTAGCCCGCGGGCTCCGCGGATTAAGCTCGCGAAGTCCGCGAACTTCACGGACCGGGCTTAAAATCCTTTATAATTGGACGGATTGATTTTTTTGTAGGCTCGTATCCGCGCGGGCCGCGGGCTAAACAAGCCGATCCGCGGGCTTGAGTCCATATACCCATCCCTAGTTGTACTAGAGTCAATTCTTCAGTTTCCCTGACCCCGACAAATAAAATAAGTTTGTGTTGGTGATATATATATATATATATATATATATACTCATTTATTTTAAACACATCATCAATATCTTTTATTTTTTTTATCTCTCTCTTTCCATCACATCATAAATTCTATAGTATTTATATTTTTTTTTTCTCTTTTTCTAGATGTCTCATAGCACAATAAATGTCTATGAAACATTTTTCATATATATATATATATATATATATATAATGGTAATGGTTGGTAGCACATGTTTTTCAGACTTTTTTTATTCACGTGCCACACTTTTCGAGTGACATCTCAGACTCGGAGTGGCAATGGTTGGTAGCACTTGTTTTTCAGACTTTTTTTTATTCACGTGCCGCACTTTTCGAGTGACATCTCAGAGTGGCAATGGTTGGTAGCACTTGTTTTTCAGACTTTTTTATTCACGTGCCACACTTTTCGAGTTTTAATATTCAGAATGCCACACTTTTGCTAATATTTTTTTTATATTTTTATTAATCATTAAAGAATAAATTTCAGGCAAATTTCAAGCAATACACATGTCATAGCTGCATTTGTACATGTTCACATGAATCACATGTCATACTTATCTCCGGTATACAAGTTGAAAAATATTTTTACTAGTGATATCATATAAGGAGATATTATAAGATTTTTCTTGACAATTTCTTCTATCCAAACAGTTAAAAACTCATAATTTACTATTTTCTTCGTCTCTATTTATAAGATTATTTTTTAAAAATTCTTTATTTTTTTTATAAGACTATTTTCTAATTTTTAGATACATTAATTTTTTTTTTCCTATAGTACTCTTAATTAATTATTCTCTCTCTAATCATTAATTAATTAGATGAGAAGCAATTAAGTAGAGAGATGATTAATTTTAATAAAAGTTAAGAATATTTTTAAAAGAACAATACACATTATTGACAAATTTAATATGACTAATTAAATTAACTAATTTTCTTAAAAAATGTGAAGTAGTTAAAAGAATTTTATAATAGGGATGGACGGAGTAGTAGTGTGTCCAGTAACCTTCTAATTAAGTTACATTTAAAATAAATTTATTTTTAAAATGAAAAGTGAAAATGTATGGGTACAAGCTTGTTGTTTCTGAATCCGACTGTCACTATCGCTGTTTGAGCATAGTCATCACGAACATGATAGCTCACATGTGCATTAGGATGTTATTAACAGAATTCGGCTTCGGATTAAGAGGGATTGGAGTGTTGTTTTCTCGTCTATCACTCGTGAAAGCCAACAAAGTAGCCACGACATGTTAGCTGGTTGGGGGGGGGGGGGGTCCAAGGAGGCAGATTACTGACCGTTTCTGGAGATCTTCGCCTTCTGATATTAATTAGTCTTTTTTAATTCTCTCCATCCATTTTTTTTATGGCAAATACTAATCAGTGTCCTATTGTGCTGTTCATAATTGTTTTTGTGCTTTTTTATAATTTATACAATAAATATTTTTTCTTTTAATTCCTTAACCAGTGTCTTAACCCTTAGGATACTGGGTTAGCAAGATCCTTTTTTATTTATCTTTTATATTACGTTTGATTATGAGAAATGGAAATGAAATATATGAAAAATGAAAAGGAATAAAAAAAAGTGAAATAGAAAAAAAAAAAAAAAGAGAACGGAAGGCAAAGATGGTTTGGTTGTAATGAAATAGAGTAAAAAATATAAAATATTTAAATTAAAGTTGGTTGATAGATAAAAAAATAATTTCTTTAACATAATTTCCATTTTATCTTATATTGAATGCAAAAGTGTTACATTTAAAAAACATAATGAAATCATAAAATCAATTTTAAATGTAAGCATAATTAATTATGTTCATCGCATAATCTGTTATGTTGTGTTCTTCTGGGGCCATAAAAATGCATAATAAGTCCTTTTAATTTTGTGTTCTGCGGTTCGTAAAAACACCTCTCCAGCACCACAATCCAACTTTTAAAGGAATTTTTGTTTAACAAAACTCTTGCATGAACCTACGAGCTTGCTGTTGTAGAACGCAGCAGCTCCAACACAAGGCAAACAGTAGGAGTTATTTCGAAAACAATTTTTTTACACTATTTTTGTTGTGCATTTCATTGCTTTTCTTCTCTTACTTGCATTGTGTTCCTGTCTAAGGGTGCTGGGACGATTTTTCGCTGATGTCTCATGTTCAAGATCTTCTATATTTGTCCAAAGGGGGAGGGATACCTGCAAAAGACACTCCAACGCTCAAGTCAGGTTTCGGCTCATAGTATTTAATGTGGGAAATAAATGAGGGTCCAAAAGTCTCTTACCTTGAGGGGTGCATCCCTTTTATACTTATCTTATTGGGTCTGGACTCTTATGGGCCATGACCATTCCTTAATGACCGATCTATACTAATTAAGGTTGCTTAATCATCTCATAATTTTCGGTTTACCTTGATGATAGCCTCTTAATAGGATCTACCTTATCCAAATACTATCCTTAGTAATCAGCCGTAGTGATGCCGAATACTCCTGCGATAGTATTTGGTGACATAGCTAGTTGAGCGTAAGGAGCAAAGAGTGTTTGGCCAGATTTAGGCCAAACACCTTCCTGTTCGTGAGGTGTATTCGGATGCTTGTGGTGGGGGGTATTCGGTTATTCATATAGCCGAATACCCCACCGGTATACATGCCCCCCCAGCCTCGAGCAATCAGTTGTGACGAAGAGGCTTTGATTCGAAATGCGCGCCTCGTTGTTGTGTCGTTTCAAATTCTGTCATTATGGCTAAAAAAAAGCCGTTGAGGTGAAGGGATCGAAGCGTTGCGTATTTCTGGACCGTTAGATCTGGATTGATCTAACGGTTGGCAGTGCTTGGAACCGTTTGGACCGTTGTGGGCTTGGGCCCTATAAATAGGGTGAGGGATGTCGTCTTTGCACCCCTTATTTACAGTCTATTAATTTCTTACTTCGCTCTCGGCTGAATACTCTTTTCTAGCTTCATCTTTTTCGTCTTAACCAAGGTATGAGAGTTCGACTTTTGCTTTTTCTTTTTCCATTATCATGAGTTCGTTTGTTCTTAAGCTTTCCGGGGAAACCGAGGTGGTTGATATTCGGTCATCCTCCTCGGCTAGTGGGGAGTCTAGTGAGGAGTCTTCGACTTCTTCGTCTTCGTCTTCTTCTTCTTCATTTTCTTCCCATTCGGCATCCCCTTCTTCGTCCTCTGTCCGAGAGGGGGTGGGTGAAAACGTGGTGTCCCATTCGGCTGGAAAGGATACTTCCAGCCAAAAGTCGAAGCGTAAGCCACGGGTTACACGGGGGAAAAGAGTGTTCCCACCGATTACCCTGGACAGGTACACATGGGTAAATTGGGAGGTTAGGTCCTACTGGTCTCGGTATGATGATAAGCGTAGTGTGTCCAATTTTGTAAACTATGTAGATATATCTACCATCCTTGAGGATGAGCTTTGTCCGATAGCTTTACAATGTTGTCGGCGTGAAACAAATGCCGAATTCATTTTCATGGGCAAAGGTGAGTCTGAAAGGGACTTCTTTTATATGTACGATTGCGTATTCCGCGACTTACATGTAACGGTTCCCTTTGACGACTTTACAATGGGGTGCTTTGGATTTTGAACGTGGCACCCTCTCAATTGCATCCGAACAGTTGGGCCACGATCCAGGCCTTTCATGCCCTTTGCCTTTTCAATTTTATAAAGCCTTCGGTGAGTGTATTTTTGTACTATTTTTGTACTCGGCCCAAGAGTGGTTTGTGGGTATCCCTAATAAAGAAACCGAAGAGGCCCTTATTTCAATATTTTACTTCTTCATACAAAAATTTCAAAACCGACTTCTTTAAAGTGGTAGTTAGGCCGAAAATATGGGCTAACCACTTCTATGATAGTGGTGGGAAGCCCTTATTTTCTTTTTATTGGGAGAAAACCCCTTGGCGTAATGACAAATTTCCAAAGTCTATGATGACCGAAAGGGAACGCGAGGACCTCCTCTTTCTTGAGTCCCTCCCCCGAAAGCTTTCGGCTAAGCAACTCGTGGCTTTATTTAATTCTTCAATTGTTGTAGCCAATATGTGTGGTAAGGCTTCGGTTCTTTCTTTTCTATTCCTTTTATACTTAGTTCTCATGAATGACTAAGTGTTTTGTGAGGTGCAGGTATTATGGCGGATGCTGGTGGTGACGTCTTTTCCTTCCGGAATGCTCGGAAGAATAGGGCTCAAGCTACTAAGAACACTTCGGGTGTTGTTCAGTGCCTCATGTTGTGAAGTAACCGACCTTGAGGCCATCTCTGATGGATACCGTACCCCCTCCGGCAGGAGAGAAGAAAAACAAGGATAAGGATCACAAGAAAAGGCACCGAAGCCGCGAGGCCTCAGAGGAGGAAAAGGCGAAGAAGTTGAAACAACAGACTTTGGACTTTTCGGCTTCGGCCTCTTTGGCTTCCATCACTACCATGACTGTCGATGGCTTCTTTTCGAAGGATTTTCGGCCGAAGAAAATGGTCAGTTCCAGTGATATTTCTGAGACTGGAAAGAATATCTTGAATAAGGTCGATGCTGCCTCCAACTGGTCGGCCTACTGTGAGTTTCAGGCAAGGGCTTTGGCCATTGCTTATCACATGTTCATGAACCCGCTGAAGGAGGCCGAGAAGCTGAAGAAGAGCTTGAAAGAGTCGCAGGCCTCTAACCAACAGGCTCTGGACGCCAACATAGTCTTGGCGGATGACAACGCTCGTCTAAAGGACGAAGTGAGGCACCTATCGGTTGATCTTAATGATTTGAATACTAAAGTCATAATGGCCGAGAAGGATGCTAAACTTCAGTCCGATGAGATTGGGCGTTTAAAGATGCTATTGGCTCAGGCTGGAGAGGAGAGGGACACGGAACGTGCTGCCAAGGAAAACATCGTCTCTTCGGCTCAAGACAAGATTTATGCCGAACACGAAGCCGGATTTCTTCATGCTGTTCGGCAGATGCTGTATTTCTATGACGTCCTTAATCCTGCCATTTTTGACATGGATAAGGATGTCTACCAAGGCCGCTTGCCACCTCTCAATGATATTCCTGAGGATGCGGTTCTTGAGAATCCTCTTCAGCAGTCGGCTCCGGATGGTGATGGGGATCCTGGGACTAATGAGGAAAATAGGGAAGACGTTGCCGATGCCGTGGCCCAAGAGGATCTGGCTGAATGAAATATTTGTATCTTGGGCCATTAGAGCCTTTTTTTGTTTTTAGAAGAAATTTTGTAAATCTCTTTTTGTGATTAATGAGATTTAGTCTTTATCTTTCGGCATCCGTTTCTCAATTTACACTTAGAATAATTTCACAAACTTATTTATAGCCGATCACTTTGTAAGAATTGCGTCCTTCCTTTTATTAGCCACGAATTCTTTTGAAGAAAATCAACACTTGAGTTTTTTTGCAAAGAGATTCCGAATGGTGCATCCTTGGCCGAGTAGGAGTACTCGGGAGGGAACCGTTTGTGAGGAAATTTCAAATGGTATATCCTTAGCCGAGTAGGAGTACTTGGGAGGGAACCATTTGAGAGGAAATTCCGAATGGTGCATCCTTAGCCTAGTAGGAGTACTCGGAAGGGAAACCATTTGTGAAGAAATTCCGTTAGCCGAGTAGGAGTACTCGGGAGGGAAACCATTTGTGAAGAAATTTTGAATGATGCATCCTTAGCCGAGTAGGAGTACTCGGGAGGGAAACCATTTGTGAAGAAATTCTGAATGGTTGCTAAAAAACAATGATATTATAGATAGGAAAGATATGCTTCATTGATTGAATTGGAAAGGTGTGCCTCGTTAAAACCTTCTCGATAAAAATCCTTTCACGTTCTTTTAGGGATAAAAAGCCGAGTAAGAAAAAATAGTACAACACCCGTTTACATAATCAACTAAAATAATACTTAAGGTGGGTTGAATTTCATGTTCTCGGCACCACTTTTCCTGAAAGCTCTTCCAACTTGTATGCTCCATTATTGAGGGTTTGCCGAATCCTGAACAGGCCATCCCAATTAGCTGCTAGCTTCCCTTCCCGGGTATCTCTTCGTGCATCACCTTGCATCCTTAGAACTAGGTCTCCTTCCTTGAACTCTCTCGGCTTCAGCTTTGAGTTGAACCTCCTGGTCATCCTTTGTCTGCATGCTTCGGTGTTGAGGCGTGCTCGGTCATGTACCTCTTCGATCAAGTCAAGCTCACGTCTCATGGAGTTTTCATTTTCGGACACTTCAAAGTTTTGTCTCCGGAAGGAAGGTTCCCCTACCTCTACCGGAATCATAGCTTCGATTTCGTACACCATTCTGAAGGGCATTTCCTTGATTGTTGATTGTGGGGTGCATCTGTATGCCCACAGAATTTCAGGTATCTCTTCGGCTTATGCACCTTTTGCTGCACCCAATCTCTTTTTTAATTCACCTAGAATGACTTTGTTGGCGGACTCCGCTTGCCCGTTTATCTGTGGGTGTTCGACCGAGGTTACCCTGTGTTTTATTCCCAATTCTTCCAAAAAAGCATTCAACTTTTTGTCCGTAAACTGCAGACCATTGTCGGTGACGATTACATATGGAATGCCGAAGCGCGTGATTATGCTTTTCCATAAAACTTCTGTACGTTTTGAGCCGAAATGGTTGTTAGGGGTTTGGCCTCTATCCATTTTATGAAGTAATCGGCGGCTACTATAAAAAACTTACACTACCCTTTTGCTATAGGAAAGGGTCCTAAGATATTGATTCCCCAGATAGCGAAAGGCCAGGGTGATGAAATAACATGTAGCTCATCGGCCGGCTGGTGGATAAGGTTGCCATGTTTTTGGCATTGGTTGCACTTTTTAACATATTCGGCACAGTCGGTCTTGAGGGTCGGCCAGTAATATCCTGCTCTTATTATGCGAGTGGCCATCGTTCGGCCACCCGAATGCATGCAACAGATCCTTTCATGTGGCTCTTTTGTGATGTATTCGGCCTGATCCTTATCAAGGCATTTAAGTAATGGTGTGGAGAACCCTCTTCTATACAACTCCCCGACGATCAGAACATACCTTGTGGCACTAGTTCACAATCTTTTGGCCTTGTCCTTATCTTTTGGAAGGATGCCTTGTGACAAGTATTGTTGGATTTCTTTTATCCAAGGGTCCTTAGGTGTCGAAACCTGCATGCATTCTTCAACCGTTACACTTGGTTCTGGTAACATTTCCTGAATGAATGTTCTCAGTTGCCCGGGTTTGTGAGTACTAGCCAATTTTGCAAGCTAATCGGCTCTGTCATTGTGCTCTCGGGCTAAGTGCTTTACTCGGACCTCGTCGAATTCTTCCTTCAATTGCATGAAAGTATGATAATACTTCAGTAGTTGCGGGTCTTTGACCTGAAAAATACCATTAATCTGTTCAGCTGCAATTTGGGAGTCGCTCCAACATTTTGTTTTTCGAGCTCCCATTTCCTTTGCTAACCTGAGTCCAGCTAATAAGGCTTCGTATTCTGCCTGGTTGTTAGAAGCTTTAAAACCGAAGCGTAAAGACTGTTCTAGCCGTATCCGGTTTGGTCCTTCCAAAATGACACCTGCTCCACTTCCCCTTCGGTTGGACGAACCATCCACGTGAACAACCCACCATTTGTCTGCAAAGTTCTCGGCCGGGTGTAGCTCATTGACAAAGTATGCTAGGCATTGTGCCTTGATGGGGCCTCTCGACTCATACTTTATATCAAACTCTGAGAGTTCTATTGACCATGCCATCATCCGTCCGACCAGGTCCGATTTCTTCAACACCTTTGCAATGGGACAATCGATTTTGACAACCACTTGGTGTCCTTGGAAGTATTGCCTCAGGCGCCTTGCAGCATTGACTAGTGCTAGAGACGCCTTCTCTAATGTTTGGTACCTAGTCTCAGATTCCTGTAGTACTCGACTGATGAAATATATAGGTACTTGACCTTCTTCATGTTCTTGGGCTAATACTGCAATTATGGCTTCTTGGGAGACTGAGATGTATAGCATTAGATCTTTTTTAGGGTCCGATTTCTTGAGTATAGGCAGGGCCGAAAGGGTCTTTTTTAGTTCTTGAAAAGACTCTTCACATTGTTGGTTCCATGAAAAATTCTTGGTTGCCTTTAACAACTGCATGATGGGTTTCGCCTTTTCAGCTATCCTTGGTAAAAATCGTGACAAAGAGACGATTCTCCTTGTCAGTCTCTGGACTTCCTTTGGGGTTTTCGAGCTTCTCATACAAATAACGGCCTGACATTTGTCAGGATTCGCCTCTATGCCTCAGCATGTTAACATGAAGCCCAAAAATTTTCCTCCTTGAACACCGAAAACACATTTTTTGGGGTTCAGGCGCATATTGCGTTTTCTGAGTTCGGTGAAGATTTCTTCGAGGTCCCTCGTGTGTGCGTTGGCCTTGGAAGATTTGACGACCATATCATCAATGTATACCTCTAAGTTTCGTCCAAGTTGCCTTTGAAAGACTTTGTCCATTAGTCTTTGGTAGGTGGCTCTGGCGTTTTTTAGGCCGAAGGGCATAACTTTGTAGCAATAGTTAGCTGACTCGGTTATGAAAGTGGTTTTTTCTTCGTCCTGAGGGTATATTCGAATTTGATTATACCTTGAGTAAGCATCCAAAAAACTGAGGCAAGAGTATCCGACTGCCCCATCGACTAGCCAATCAATGTTTGGTAGCGGATACGCGTCTTTCGGGCATGCTTTGTTTAAGTCAGTGTAGTCTGTACACATCCTCCATTTGCCATTTGCCTTTTTTACCATCACCACATTGGCTAACCAAGTGGTGTATTTGACCTCTCAGATGAAGTTGGCCGTCATCAACTTAGATACTTCCTCTTCTACGGCTTTTCGCCTTTCTTCTCCCACCTTTCTCTTCTTTTAAGCGATTGGCCTTGCTTCTTGGCATATCGCTAATTTATGACAGTGGAATTTTGGGTCGATGCCTGGCATGTCCGAGGCTTTCCAGGCGAAGAGGTCGGCATTTTGCCTCACGACCCCTTGGATTTGAAGCTTATCTCTTTCTGATAGGTTACTGCCGAGATACGTGACTTGAGTCTTTGCTTGACCAATTTGGAATGCACAGATTTCTTCATTTGGTTAGACTCGCTTGCCCTCTTCGGTCCTGGGATCGAGATCCAAAGATTGGGCTAGGGGCTTGGCTGTCGAGATCATGTATACCGACTTGTACTCTTCTTCTTTTAACTGAGTAACTTTAAGACTGGCTAGGTAGCACTCCCTAGCCACCTTTTGGTCGGCATGAATTGTATTCACTGTGCCTCGGCTTGACAGGAACTTCATGGCAAGGTGTGAAGTGGATACTATAGCTCCAAGAGTGTTCAAGGATGGGCGTCCAAGCAGTATATTGTATGAGGTGTTAGCGTGCACTACTATGTATCTAACTCTTATAGTTTTGCACTCCTTCCCCTCGTATTCGAAAGTTGTGTCCAGCTCTATACACCCCCTGGTGTTAACCCTTTCACCTGAGAATCCAACTAGGGGTTCGTCATACGGCATGAGCTTCCCCTCCAGTATGTCCAACTGCTTGAAGGTAGTCCAATATAGGATGTCAGCCGAGCTTCCTTGATCTATCAGATTTTTCCGGACTGTGCAGTCTGCTATGTCTACACTGATAACCATGGGATCATCTTGTACGAGGTCGGACCCTTGAAAGTCGATGCCAGTGAACGTAATGGGCGGCATTTTCAGCTTGCTCACGGCCGACGTCATGTTGATTGATCGGACTAATCGGAGGTGCTTTTTTCTGGTCGAAGATGTACTTCCTCCTCTTGCAAATCCTCCCGCAATTGTATTGATGACCTTTCTGGGGTTAGAAGGTTTTGCTTCGTGCCGCTCCCAGGACCTGCTTCTTGGTCTTTTGGCCTTTCGGTCGTGTTCTCGGTCGTAATTGAAGTCCCTTTTGTAAGTTCTGTCATCGTCTTTGTACTTCGAGAACTGGGGCCTTTCAGTTCTAGGATCGCGAAAGAAATCTTTGAGGTGCCCCATCTTAATGAGGTCCTCGATCTTGTCTTTGAGTGCTGTGCACTCTTCAGTGGAATGACCTCTATTGCGGTGGTATCGACATTGCTTGCTGTAGTCGGCTTTTGGGGGGGTATTGGCTCTCTTTGGCACTGCCAATATCTCGGTTTCTAGGGCCTGTTCGAGTCTCCGGGAGCGGCTAGTGTTGAGGGGAGTGTGGGTCGTGTACCGGGAGCCACGGTACTCCCGCTCTTTGTGAAACTTGTCCTTGCCCTTTCCCTGGTTATCTTTTTCGTGTTCCTTCCTTCCTGTGTTGGCTTCCGCTCAGACTTGGTTTCGGTACTCGGACAATTCTTCCATCTGCATGTATTTCGCTGCTATTCGGCGGAGGTCATCCATGTCAAGTGTTGGGTTTTTACAAACTATTGACGAAAGCCCCCGGCCTAAGGGTCTTCACGAGACGATGCATGGCTACTGCTGGATCAAGGTTACGGATGTTTAAGGCCACTTTGCCGAACCTTTCCATGAACATTCTAAGGGATTCCCTCTTTTCTTGCCGAATATTCACTAGTGCGACTGAAGTCAAGTGATGAGGTCTGCTTGTTGCAAAATGGTTACCGAATCTAGTCGTAAGGGTCTCAAAACTGTCGATGGAATTGGACGGGAGCCGTGTGAACTAGTTAAGAGCTTGTCCCTTTAGAGACGTGGGGAATACTCTACATAGGATGACGTCTTCGGCTGCGTAAAGGCTGACTTGGGTGACATAGACATCTATATGCTCATCCGGGTCAGTGCTACCATCTACCGGTCTAGGCTGAGGTTCTTCCAATTTGGAGGAAGAGGGGTTTCCACGATTCCGGAAATGAAAGGATGCCTACAAGGATGTGACTGAGTGTTGGCGGTGAAGGTTGAGGGCCGGTTAGTTGCCCCATGTGTACTAAGATTGGCCATTGACTCACCCTCATGTTGCTTGTCTGGTGCCTGATCCTCCAGTTTCCAAGATCGGTTCCAATTCCTCAGCTTGGCGTTCTCTTGCCGGAGGGCCGATATCTCCTGCGCGTGCTGCGTTCTCATTGCCGATATGTCAGCTCTCAATTGTCTTAATTCCGACGACAAATTCGTTTAGTCTTCCACATGTACTATGTTTTCGCTAACGAGATGTTGCCCTTGTACGTGTTGTTGCATGGCTGGTGCCAATGATTCAGGCATATCCATGTGTGCGTGACTTCGGGTAGTGACCATTCCTTGAGGGGCTGTGGGGTAAGTTTTACCGGGCCCCACGGTGGACGCCAAAATGTTCCTGTCTGAGGGTGCTGGGGTGATCTTCCGCTGATGTCTCATGTTCAAGATCTTCTATATTTGTCCGAAGGGAGAGGGGTACCTGCAAAAGGCACTCCAACGCTCAAGTCAGGTTTCAGCTCAAAGTATTTAATGTGGGTAATAAATGAGGGTCCAAAAGTCCCTTACCTTGAGGGGTGCACCCCCTTTTATACTTAACTTATTGGGCCTGGACCCTTATGGGCCCTGACCATTCCTTAACGACCGATCTATACTAATTAAGGTTGCTTAATCATCTCGTAATTTTTTATTTACCTTGATGATAGCCTCTTAATAGGATCTACCTTATCCGAATACTACCCTTAGTAATCGGCCGTAGTGATGCCAAATACTCCTGCGATAGTATTTGGTGACATAGCTAGTTGAGTGTAAGGAGCAAATAGTGTTCGGCCAGATTTAGGCCGAACACCTTCCTGTCCGTGAGGTGTATTCGGATGCTTGTGGTGGGGGGTATTCGGCTATTCATATAGCCGAATACCCCACCCGTATACATTGAAAGCCTATTCGGTGGGATCCATACAAAATTTAAAACTTTCATTTCTTTTTTATCTATATCAAACATTGTTTGCTTTTTCATTTTTATCTCTTTTCACTTTCATCTCTACCACTTTCAACTGTACCAAAATGCAGTGTTAAAATTTTTACGTAAAAATAAAAAAATATAATAATTTTTTTATTCTAATAAAATAGTTATGAGTTTTCTATTTCACCCTTTCTCATTTCTACTCTACAATAAATGCATATGTGCAAATCAATTAAAGATTAGGTAGAAAATATGACTATAATTGACAAAAGAGTAATTAATATTATCTTGAACTTTGCAAACAGTAGGTAAATAGAAATAATTTTTTTTAAAGATCAGACAATTAAATAAATCAAAAGGAGTAATTTTTTTCTTCTTGCTTTTGATTCCAATTAAAAAAAAACATCATGATATACTTTAAATTAAATAAAAAATTACTTTCTTTGGTTCTATTTATAAGATTCAATTATCTAATTCAATAAGAAAAATGATTAATTTAGTTGATAGTAATAAATATATTTTAAATTTATATTTTTAAAAAATTATCATTATCATTAATATTTTTTTTATCTCTTTTTTAATTATTTATCATTAAAAAATTTCTTTTACTTAAAAATATTTTAGTTTAAAAATAATTAATGATAGAAACATTATGAATCGAGTGTTATAAAAAAAAAAATCAAACATTACATTCAATTTGAATTTTATAGAGTAAATAAGTAGAATAGGTGGATGTACACTTTTTGGTGTTAACTTTAAAATAATATCATTAGTTAAGGGACTTCTTGCATGTATTAGCTGGCGTAAGTTGACATTAATTTGCTTGACATGTTACGTTAGTGTTCAATGTATTTCCAATGACGACTGTTACGAAATAGCAACACCCAAATTCCAATCAACGCATGCCACTCAAATTTTCAATGCATGTGTATCACTATAAAAAGCGGTTGGTAGTAACCCAGAAAACCATGTTCGTTCATAAATCCCCTCTCTATTTCCATTTCCTAATTAATCAAACCAACCACCAAGATGATTTCAGAGTCCCTCTTGTTAGTTCTCATTGTCTTCGTCTCCGCTTCCCTTCTCAAACTCTTGTTTGAGAGAAAAAATAAACCAAAGGCCCACTTGAAGCACCCTCCAAGCCCACCAGCAATACCCATAATCGGTCACCTCCATCTGGTTAAACCCCTCATCCATCACTCATTCCGAGACCTCTCCCTCCGATATGGGCCTCTTCTATGCCTTCGAATCGGTTCTGTTAAGTTCATAGTTGCAAGCACCCCAGAACAAGCCAAAGAGTTTCTCAAGACCAACGAGCTCACATACTCTTCCCGCAAAATGAACATGGCCATCAGCACGGTTACATACCACAACGCCACTTTCGCGTTTGCCCCTTACGACACTTACTGGAAGTTCATGAAAAAGCTAAGCACCACTAAGCTCTTGGGAAACAAAACCCTAGGACAGTTCTTACCTATTCGGACAAGGGAAGTTCTTGAGTTCATTCAAATTTTGTTCGATAAATCGAAGGCCCAAGAGAGCGTGAACCTCACAGAAGCACTCTTGAAGCTTTCCAACAATGTGATATCGCAGATGATGTTGAGCATTAAGAGCTCCGGAACAGACAGCCAGGCAGAGCAGGCAAGGGCTTTGGTTCGTGAAGTGACGCAGATTTTCGGGGAGTTTAACGTGTCTGATTTTCTAGGTTTCTGCAAGAACTTAGACGTACAAGGTTTCAAGAAGAGGGCATTGGACATACATAGGAGGTACGATGCTCTGTTAGAGAAGATCATCACTGATCGCGAGGAAATCAGAAGGAAATCAAAGGCAGAGAGTTGTGAAGATGGAGATGGGAAAGTGAAAGATTTTCTTGACATTTTGCTGGATGTTGCTGAGCAAAAAGAATGTGAGGTCGAGTTGACTCGGAGCCATGTCAAATCATTGATCTTGGTACGTAGGTTATCTACGTCATGCTGACCCACATATTATTATTTCTATTTATTATCGTACCCTTTTGACTCGGTACCTGTCTACCTAAGTCCTGACACTATCTTTGTCTCAAAACGAGAATGAAAAAATATGTTTTTAATTTCTCTATTTTGTAAAATAATTTGTTTTAATTTTTATACTTTATCATCAAATATGTTGATATTTAAATTTTTAAAAATTAGTATTTTTAGTCCTTTGGAATAGATGTTAGTATCTGTCTTAAAGGACTAAAAATACTTATGTTAAAAAATTCAAGGACTAAAAATATTTATTTTTAAAAATTCAGGAATCAAAATGTTTGATGGTAAAATATAGGGACTAAAATCAAGAATTTTACAAAGTATAGAAACTAAAAACATATTTTTTCCAAACGAGAAATAACAACAGAAAAATAGAAAAAGTAACAGATGTGATAAAAAAATGACTTAAATAATTTGTTAGTTTTTATAAAATAGAGTTTTTTTATTTTAATTTTTTAAAATTTTCTTTTTATTAGCCCTTTAAAGATTCAAAATTTTTTGTTGTAATTTTTGTTATTAACTAACAACGACTGATGATGTAAAAGCGACGTTGGCAGTCTATTGACTTATCACGTTATGAAGGTGTCTAACAGAGAAGTCATGTGTAAATTTTTTTTTCTTAAATTGTGTTTTTAAATTTCTCATCAACTAGTCTAACATCATCAACTGTTTTGAATAGATGAAGATTTAAAAATACAGTTTACCAAAAAAAAATGTGACTACCCATCAAATTCCTTTCTTAATAACGTGATAAGTCAATGAGCTGCTAACATTATTATTACATTTCAGTTAACGTTGTTACTTGACAAAAAAAACTAAAATTAAAATTTTTAAATCTTAACAGACTAAAACAAAAAATAAAATTAAAGGATTAAAATAAAAAAAATTAGGAATTAATAGGTAATTTAAGAAAAAAAATAAGTAAAATAAAATAAAAAAAATTATATATTTATATAATAACTTTCATATGTTATGTTGAAAACATCTTCCTACCATTTAGCATTTTTTATAACCATTTAATTAACATTGTGAATACTTCCAAAAGAGCAATAGAAATGTCAAAAATAAATAAATAAATAATATGATGATAAAGAGAGATAGTTCTGATAAAAAAAAGAGAGAGAGAGATACCCGGTGATATAAGGTAAGTATTAAATTGGGACATGAAAAAGATATATTATGAGCTTCTTTATTATGTTGTGGCATGAAAAAAATTATTAAATTCTATGAAAAAGACACATGCGTATAAAAAATTAAAATGTTCAAAACTCAACTTTATTTGTTAGATAAGGTCCAAAGTTGTCATACTTTTGAATAGACATTTAACACCACATTTTAGCGTATGTTATGAATTTATGGTGATTATTATTATTTTATAACAATATTTCAGTAATATAATTGATCACATATTTACTTTCTAGGATAACAAAAAACTTTTAATATTTTATTTACTAATTATTATTATTTTCAGGATTATTTTACAGCAGCTACTGACACAATTGCTATATCAGTGGAATGGGCAATAGCAGAACTATTCAACCATCCAAAGGTGTTGAAGAAAGCCCAAGAGGAGGTGGATAGAGTCATTGGAAACAGGCAATTAGTGTGTGAAGCAGACAACCCAAACCTTCCTTATATTCATGCCATCATAAAAGAAACAATGAGACTTCACCCTCCAATACCAATGATTATGAGGAAGGGAATTAACGACTGTATGGTTAATGGAAACATGATTCCAAAAGGTTCAATAGTTTGTGTAAATATTTGGGCTATGGGGAGGGACCCAAATATCTGGGAGAACCCTTTGGAGTTTAAGCCAGAGAGGTTTCTAGAAGGCAAAGAAAGTGCTATAGATACCAAAGGGCATCATTTTGAGTTGTTGCCATTTGGTAGTGGTAGGAGGGGGTGTCCAGGCATGCCTTTGGCCATGCGAGAATTGCCCACCATCATTGGAGCTCTTATACAGTGCTTTGAATGGAAGATGTTCAATTCACAAGGTGAAGTCATAGATCATGGTAGAAGTTTAATCAATATGGATGAACGACCAGGATTGACAGCTCCAAGGGTTAATGGTCTTATTGGCATTCCTGTTGCAAGATTAAATCCTACTCTTTTTCGTCAAATGTAGTTTATTGTCAAGGGAATTTGTGATAACAAAGAGCTATACATGTCGGTTAGTATTTCCATGATAAAATTGAGTGTGTGTTTTTTCCATGATAAAGTCATGTTATATTTGATATTATGACGAGTGTATGAGTTGGAAAATGTTCTTTCAAACTATATTATTTATGGCGTAATGTAAGATATTGTGATAAGTGTATGAGTTGGGAAATGTTCATTCTACATATTTTTTTTATTCAATAAAGATGAAATTGAATATAAAATTATCTTATTGCAAAATTTATTAAGTTTTATATGTATTATTATTTTAAATATTAAGTATTGACTTTTGTACATTCCATAATCGTACATCTAGCATCCACCAAATAGACATGGCTAATCACATGTATAAATATATATAGTTATTTTTGTTTCACAAGTGATTAACTATTTGTAAGATAAAGTTAACCACCATTAGACATTTCAATAATCTCAAGACACTATTAATCACATTGATTATTGATTCATTCACGTTAATTTATTTTTAACTACTTGTTAAGTAAAATTAAGGATAAAATATGTTTTGGGTCCCTGAAAAATATGCAAAATATTAATTTTGTCCCCCCAAAATTTTTTGTATTAATTTGGTGCCTCTAAAATTGAAACCTATTTTTGTAGGTCCTTATGAATACCAATAGCTTAATTTTTCCTTTTTTAATTTTCTAAATTTACAATAACAAATCATGAAAAATTGATAAATATAAAATTTACAATTCATTTCTACATGTAAATCCGTAATCACGTCAGATTACCATTTAATGAAGGTACCAACAAGGACCTACTAAAATAGGTTTCAATTTTAGAGGGACCAAATTAATACGAAAAATTTTTGGATGATGAAATTAATATTTTGCATATTTTATAGGGACCCAAAATATATTTTACCCTAAAATTAATAATATTTATAAATGTATTTAATCATATGTGACAGTCAATAACCTTATAATATTATTAATCACTTGTGAGAGACAAAGTTAACCATATTTATACACGTTGTTAACCACGTATGATGATCAATAACCTCATGACATTATTAAGCACTTGAGAAACAAAATCAACTAAGAGTGGCCTTAGTCTACACACACTCTCTTATTCTCAATAGGTTTAATCACTTGTTTAGTTCCTATAGATACAAAAAAATTCTTTTTAGTTCTTATATTTAAAAACATTCCTTTTTAGTCTATACACATACCATTTTTAATCTCATAATCTCTACACATATCATTTTAATATGCTTTTAGTCTTTACAGCAAGGACTAAAAAGGATTAAAAAAAATATATGTAAGGACTAAAATGAATGTTTTTAAATATGGAGACAAAAAACTAAAGTTTTTTTTTTATATCTATAAGAAACAAATGAGTAATTAAACCTTCTCAAAATCAGTAGCTAGAAATGATGTTTAGATAATGGTGGAATTTTTCTGTGTTGATATGATGTTATTGTGAAAATGTATGGGTCGTGAGATTTCTGTATTAGTAGTGTATTGAAATGTTTGGTATGGTAAACTGAATTTTTGTTGTTGTTGAGGACGAGACTAACTTGATGGAAGTGAAATGCTGAAAAATTGGTTCCTTTGTAGCTGTTGGGGTGCCTTTGTAACTCTCTTTGTGAGAGGAAGAAAATGTAGTTGATGCAAGGTTTACAATGATAGAAGTTTGTTTGCCTTTTCTTTCTCCTGCGATCATTAACGAAAACTGATAAAGAAAGAATTGGGACTACTGTTCGTGAGGCCCGGGTGAGGGGGACATAATTACAATTTTCCTTTAGATTTCGTGATTCTTGCTCCTGGTAGAATCGAAAATACAAGGAGTGAAAATGATTCGAGTGAAATTTAATGATTGGGATGGTGCGACACTTGGAAATTTTGGTCAATTTTGCTGATGCAAGAACGAGGAACTACAATGTTCAAGAAGAGAACCACGTCTCGCTATGGCAGGGGAACGTGTGGAGCATCAGTTGTTGATGGCATGGGGACCGAATGCAGAACAAGAATAGTTAAGTGGGCTGAAATGAGATTGGACTAGTGATATGTAAATTGTCCATCAAACTTAAACAGTCAAAAAAGTTATGAATAGTAGCTGCGAATTGGGCTTTAAAACCTACTACCTTTAATGACCCAAACAGTAATAGGAGATAACTTAACATAATTAATTTATTAATGAAGAACCCATTTTTATCTTGCTTTTTCGTTATGTTTAAGGAGTTCATTGCGTCAAATTTCCTATGAGAAAAAAAGATTATTTTAATGTTTTATTTATAATACGCACTGTTTAGTTTAGTTTAGTTTTAACTACTACATTGGGGAATTTTGAATGAGATAATCAGCTAGGTCCGCTGTTATCAACTACTCCGCTCACATCAACTCCATCATAGAATTCCCTTCTCTTAATTGCTATTTATACCTCTCCTCATAACAGTTTAATTATCATCCATCTCATCAAATTAAATACTCTATGGCAGGCCTTGAATCTGTTTCTATGACCCTCAAATTGAATGGCACAGTTTTTGCAGCAGTTATATTCCTTGCATTTGCAATCACTTGCACTAGTTCAACTGGAATCCTGGATGAAGTGGAAAGAGTAGCAGAATCCCCTGTTGTGGCCGCCGTTGACGAACACCACACCCTCTCATTTTTCATGCACGACATCCTGGGAGGGTCCAACCCCACAGCTCGAGCGGTGACGGGCGTGGTTACGAATCCTGCTCTGAACGCTCAAGTCGCATTCGCGAAGCCGAACGGTGCAAACCTTCCTCTGAACAACGGCGTTCCACAGAACAACAACAACGGCGGAATTCTGAACAACAACAACCTTCCTTTCCTGACCGGACTGGGCGGTACCACGGGGAACGTCTTCAACAACAACGGCAACAACTTGCTCAACGGAGGGATCGGTTTCCCGGTCACCAACACCAATCAGCTTCCAGAGGGAATGACTCTGCAGAAGCTCATGTTTGGGACAATGACTGTGTTCGATGATGAGCTCACTGAAGGCCACGACTTGGGTTCTGGTTTGGTTGGGAAGGCACAGGGATTTTACATAGCCAGCGCTGAAGACGGAACAAGCCAGTTAATGGCTTTCACTGCAAAGTTTGAAGAGAATGGTTACGTGGACAGTCTCAGCTTCTTTGGCGTCCATCGAACGCAAGTTTCCGAGTCCCAAATTGCCATCATTGGAGGCACCGGAAAGTATGTCAACGCACAGGGCTATGCCATTATTAAGACGTTTCCGGTTACCGGTCAGCAGCATAACACTGATGGAGTCGAGACTCTGTTGCAGCTCATTGCCTATCTTGCATACTAGCCTCTCTCCCTCTCTTTCTCTTATATGCAATTAACTTTTCTTCCTTTGAACTTACAATTATTGCAAAAATGTTTGTATTTCCTGTAATGAATTGAATTAACTGTGTGTGTGAGCATATTGTACTTTTGAAAACAAAAAAAGAAAAGAAAAAAGTTTGTTATGGCTGAATTAGCACTCTTTATTGTTGGATGAAGTTAGAGAGAAGAATTAGCCAAAGTTGTTGAATTGAACATGTGGTTTGGCCATCATTACAGTTATTATGTAATTTTGGGTTTTTCCTTCTATGCAGTCTTTGTATAGAATGTATGAATGCAGTATGTGATGTGAATTATTTTCATTTGTTCAGCTGTCCTTAATTTCCACGTCATCAAGTGTAATTGTCTTTGTCACATTCTACGTTTTATGAAGGACATGGTTGTAATATTTGAAAAGTTTATTCTATTATAAGATTGTTTTTTAAATTAATGTAATTGAAGTATTGAATCCCCAATTTTATCGAACCTTGGTGTCTTCCCGCCTTTTGTATACTGTTAAGGTTCATCGCAGAAAACCACTGCCTTACCTCTTGCATGTTGCCAATCGTTACCATGGAACCCCCTTCCTGAATCGTTTTTGTCAACACCCAATTTTGTCCCATCTCTCTAATTATTTCTGTTTTAATGAAAATAAATAAATAAATTTCCTTTTACTTTCAAATCTGGGCCAACAAGAATAAAAATGCTTTGGGCCAACAACGTAGATCCATAATGTCTAGATACAACCCAAAACTAAAAATAATTTATGATCAACTCAGGCCCAAAAAAAAAAAAACAAAAGCAAAAGGGAAAGGCAGTCTTGATCGAGCTCTTCCCAGCTAGCTCTGAAGCTGCTAGCTCTGCACTGAAGCACAAACAGTCCTCCTCCTCTAGCTAGTTCTAAACTACAGCCACCAACAAATCTTGCATCTGCTGGATTTGTTCCCAAAAGGCACAAACCTGCTTTACAATAGATTGGGCTAGTGTGATTAAAAAAATTCAAAGATTGAGCTTATAAATACTGCTACTGTGAATGAAAAGGGGAGAGGGGGTCCATTCCAAAATTCTGTCAAGAAGAGAGAATAAGTAATAGCAAACACTGAGAGTTGAGAGTAAAGGGGAAGAGCTACCTGCTAATCACAAGCTTGAAGATTGACACACGACAGGTAACTAATGCATTGGTTATAAGCCTCAAGCTTTGTTCATTAGTAGCGCTCATAATGTAAACTCTGTTGCTCCTCTCCATTTGGAGTGTCTCTGTTTCCTCTGTTATAAGTTATACTTGTTATGTTTTTTTTCTTTGTTTGCTGTTGTTTTGAGCTTTGGACCTGTTGCAATCATGTGAAAAAAAAATACAATAACCAATCAAAGACAAAGTGAATAAGGTACAAGCAAGTGTATGTGTTGTGAGCGTTTGGCTTTCAAACCAAAACTAAATCAAATTTGCCTTACCTATCTGTGAGCCAAACCCAAGCCAGAATCACCACTACCGTCCAAACCAAACCAACTCCACACCAGTAAGCCCGTAAAACCGTCATGAACACCTCACTAGCCATGAAATCACTGTAGCACTGGCCCCATCCATCATTCTGAGTTCCGTTTCAAACTTCACCAAAACCCCAGAACCTGAAACCCTTTCCAACACATAACCTAAACGACACAGATTCAAAACACCTTGCCCCAAACCCCAAATCCAGAAAGCCACTACCAAATCAACAACAGAAAAACCAAGTCACACCAATCACCCCGTCCTCTGCCGCGTGAACGACCACAGTGTCAGCCTCCGTGACCGCTGTTGAGTTGGGATCGCGTCGTTGGAGGCTGGCGCACACCACCACTGCGCGTCTTCTTCCATTATCTCGCTTACCACCGTCGTTTCCCTCAGTCACATGCTTGACCATAGCGACCACTACGAACCCAAAATCGCGCCGTCATGGCCCCGTACGGAAGCTAAACCTTCAACCCTCTTTTCCTCTCAAGCGCGGCTCCATTTCTCGTTCTCTCCTCTCCGCTCTCTAATTTCGATCTGCTTTGAGCAATGGGCAAAAAGCCCCTTTTGATTCACGTTGAAGGAGGGGAGAAGCTTCCTGAAGCCCCTTCCTTTTGGTTTTCACGAAATTACCCTTTTTATTTATCATTACAAGCTTTTATTCGGAACCCAAATTTGCACTTGTTTTTCCTTTCTTTGTTCTGCACGGGCTCGGCCCATTTATTTTTCCTTGTTTCGTCCGTTTGGCTTTTGATCATGATATGATAAGTTTTTGATCATGATCATGATCATGATAACATAATGGAACATTTCTCGTACATGGCCTTTTATTCACATGATGATCAGTGAAATAATTTTAACGGCGTAAACGTTTTTTCTCAAATGGAATTCTCCACCTGCAATGAAATAATACTAATAGTTATGTTACAATTTAGTAAAATGATATTTTACAATCAAATAATTATAACTTGATAAATATTAATGAAACTTATTTTTAGAGGAAGGGTTAATTGAATGTGACATCCTCTCAATCCTGAGATTTTGAGGTACAAGTTGTGACAACTTGATATCTTAAAAATTCTTCTCTAAAATAAAATATTAACATGAAATTAGTTTGCTTCAAGAATAATTTTTTTTAAATAAATTGACTTGGGTGTACACCTCTGTCAGTCTTATTTTTGGGACATATGAGTTGTGACAGCTCAGAAATCCTAAATCTAAAAAATGAGAATAAAAATAAAAAAAATATATCAACACGCAAATATTTTCTACCCTAAAGAACTACGTAACTCTGAATTCTCCATTGCACCTGGAGATACGTAGGAGCAAATAAAAAATATATAAATTAAAAAGATAACAAAAATACAATAATAATCCTCTCTTTCCATAATAATAAACTTCTTTTTAATAATAAAATTTCTCTTGCTTAAAAATATAGTAAATAAAATATCCAAAAATATTCTTGTTTATTTTGAGGGGTAAAATAAATAATTTTAAAGTTATTAAACCGTCTCAGGACGGACGTCGTAGAGTGCTAACACCTTCCCTACACGTAATCGGCTCCCGAACTCAAATCTGGTTTTCAAGACCATTTTTTTTAAAAAAGGGTTTTTTCGTAGTTTTCCTTAATAAACTATGGTGGCGACTCCTCTGATTGTAACGTATTTTTCGTCGTCCCGCCGCGACCCTGGTTGCTACAATTTTATTCAGTTAACATGCATCCCTTAACACTCACCCCTTGCTGGCATTTGGTTTTTCGTCTTTCACCGTCTGAGCGTCGGCAATTGGCATCGAAGCATTTTTCCATAGATGTGAAGGTTTATTTCCGGACTACTTGGGTTTACTAAGTTGCCACTATTTTTGCCGTTTGCAGCCATTGTGAGAGCTTTAGTGCTTGAAAGAGGTGAAGTCGTTTATGTGTCCTGTTTACTTTGCTGAAATTGTTTTGACAACCTTACTGTTAAGCAGTAGATTGAGTTGGTTCCATAAAATTGGGAACTACAAATTAGTATTAAACTTATCAGTAAACAAGTAAACACTTACATTAATTTAAAAAACAATCTTAATAGAATAAATTTTTCAAATATTGCAACTAGGTTCTTCATAAAACATAGAATGTGACAAAGGCAATTACAATTGATGACGTGGAACTTAAGGACAGGTGGACAAATGAAAATAGTCCATCTCACAGACTCCATTCATGCATTCTATATAGAGACTGCATAGAAGGAAAAACCGTAATTTTGACATTTGCTAGTATGCTTTGTATTTGAATCCTCTTTGGCACGTTCTTCCTCCTCCAGCGCCTCTGCATGAAAAATCATATCAATGGAAAGCATGCAAAGCCAAATTTTCAAAACACAAACAAGTCAAAGCATAGTAAATTAATACATTCCCTTGCATTTATCTAATGGTCGTTGGGAGATTAAAAGCCAAAAATGTTTCTCAAATACTGCATCAAAATTACCTGCAGCTTATAACATTGAACTTGCTGGATAAAGAGCATAAAAAGTTTGTTGTGAATGATTTTGAAAGATAGAAATTTTAGTACCCAACTGTCACGACCCATCCTTGGACAGTGACCAACGCTCAGGCTATGGTTCACCTAGCCTAGCCAGCCTAAGGATAATACTACACCAAGGCATAAATAAAACAAACGAAGGGGCTATCAAAAATCCAGCAGAGTCTCCCCTAAAAATAGGATAATCCACAACTTAGTCCCCTATCATAAATACATCCAAAATATTCCAACCAGAAATCATGTAGATCATATATAATAATTATCATAACTTTTCAAAACATCATAATTACATAACTATCATGTCCATATAGTAGGGTCACCTACAACTCAGAATAAAGAGGTTTATCCTATCTCTATCCCTATACCTATAGTTGCATTATACTGGGGTCACCAAAGACACTCCCCATTACATGCAATGGATAAATCAACAAATCCCAAAAAGTCTGCTACTCAACCACCTGTAAATCTGAGGGGAAAAGGAAATAATAGGGTAAGTCATAAAGACTTAGTGAGAGCATAATAAACAAAGTGGACAGGAAGGAGAAAGCAAACTTAGCACAAATTTTTACATTCGAATAAAAGCTTATGTTAACAATAAAATAGA
Organism: Pueraria montana var. lobata; assembly: GCA_026413185.1. Taxonomy (NCBI): domain Eukaryota; kingdom Viridiplantae; phylum Streptophyta; class Magnoliopsida; order Fabales; family Fabaceae; genus Pueraria; species Pueraria montana. The sequence continues at coordinate 11,806,091 of CM048654.1, forward strand.
AGTGAAATACAACATAATTCACTTAGTAAAACTGATATTTGTGCTCTTGGGAATTCGTAGAATATAAATAAAATCGAAGTTAAGAATAGAACTTTTCTATGAAACTTCACAACACATACTCATAGCGGTATACACATGAAGAAATCTATCAATACAAAGAGACGAACTAAAATCTCAATCCAATACTTTGAATGTCATACATACCATACATTAGAGGACTTGTCTTACTCCTATCTCATCACACTATGTGCACATAGACCACATTATCTCTTCGTTGTGGCAAACGGTATCTATAGGACTACGACATTTAGTTTGTAGGCTGCATTATCTCTTCGTTGCAGCAAATGGTAATTATAGGAACTATGGATATTCAACCCATAGGCTACATTATCTCTTTGTTGTAGCAAACGGAAAATATATAGGCTACATTAGCAACGAAAAATATATAAGCTACATTATCTCTTCGTTGTAGCAACGGAAAATATATAGGTTATATTATCTCTTCATTGTAGCAAACGGAAAATATATAAACTATGAGTATCCAACTCATAGGCTACATTATCTCTTCGTTGTAGCAAAGGTGCTCAGTCACAAGAGTCATAATGAGAAACCAATTCCACATTTAAACTACATCATCAAAACTATTAAAGAATCACAAAGAATCAAGTCCAATCAAATACGATAAATATTATACTTACTCATAGGAACCAAAATCACAAAGAAAACTTATTTTAAAATTTACTTACTTCTCCTAAAAATACCAATGAATAAAACAACTAGGTAAATTAGCTACTCACAACCAAGGAGAACCAAGTCAAACTCTTCTGATGTTGTTGGTGGAGCAACCAATGTATTTTCCAATGAATCTAAGCATCAAGAATAAGAAATAAAGAGGTTACACACAAAATCCCCAATTTATAAGGCTTAGGGTTTTAAGAAAACTATAAGAATCTTAATATTTAAATTTCCAACACCTCACACACAACCCATTACTAACCTGTGTCATAAAAATAATCATCTAGCTTTATAGGTTACAGGTTTACCTCAAAGAGCTTCAAATAAAGATTTTGAAGGATGAATATTGTTCCTCTCAATTCAAATCACCTTCCCCATGTTTGTGTGCCTCTTGTGTCTAAGGAGTTTGATGGGTTTTGAAACAATAGAGGAAAAAGAGTGGGGAGAGTAAGAGGAAGAAAATGATGAAGATGGGTAAAAGAGAAAGAGTCACATGAGAGATTAGGGAGGAAGAGGTTCTGTTCTTAAAAGAAAAATAAACAAGGATGACAACAAGGGGGGGTTCGGGTTTTAACAAAATAAAAAAGAGAGGGGTGGCTTTTATTTCTTTTTTTTTATAACTTACATGTTTTTAATGAAACAGGGTGTTTCACCAACCATTTGAGAACTTTTGAAAATATGGAAGACCATTTGAAGATGAGAAAATGGATTGCATGAATACAGAAATCAGTGGTTGGAAGAATAATTTTTTTTAGGGTAAAATATGTTTTTAGTCCCTGTACTTTCAAAAAAACTTGGTTTTAGTTCCTGTACTTTTGAATCAACCATTTTAGTCCATGTACTTTCAAAAAAAACTTTGTTTTAGTCCCTCTCCTCTAATGGTGTTAATACTGTTAACGGAAATACAATTTCCGGTGGCTATAAACTGCCACAAAATACACATTCATCATGTATTTAAACTCAACATTATTGGTGGCTAAAAACCGTCATAGATTATTAAAAAATAGACTCAAACTCAACGAGAAACCAGTCTCTTCCATTACCGACGACACATTATGTGTCTATTTTTTAATAATATATGACGGTTTTTAACCACCAATGATGTTGAGTTTAAATAAATAAGAAATGTGTATTTTGTGACAATTTATAGCTACCGAAAATTGTATTTCTGTTAACAGTAGTATTAACATCATTAGAGGAGAGTGACTAAAACCAAGTTTTTCTGAAAATATAGGGACTAAAATGGTTGATTTGAAAGTACAGGGACTAAAACCAAATGTTTCTGAAAGTACAGGACCAAAAACATATTTTACCCTTTTTTTTTACTAATCTTACATCATCGAAAAATTATATATTGCAGATTGCTTCAAGAAGATGCTTGTGTTCCAACGAAGTCGGTGAATTTGCTGGATATTTGCATATTTTAATTTGACAATATAAAATTTTACAATGACAGAGTATTTCAAAATTAAAATCTTCTTGTTTAAAATTTATCTTACATATTGTTCTAAATTTAAGTTCATGCAAGTTTAATATATTAAATATAAGTGATATATGTATAAAAAATTTAAATAATATTTAACTATATAACAAAAAAAAACTAAATAGAGGAGTGCTCTCCATTTTATCATGTTTATATGTCGTGGTTATAGTTTAACTAGTACACTTGAATAACATTACTTAAATGGTTTTAAGAACACGCTAACAACGAGGTCTTAGTAGACTTTCTTTATGCTGTGTTTGGTTTAGATGAGAGAAATATGATAGATGAAAATAGAATAGAGATAATTTGAAATATAAGAAATAAAATAGAAATAAAGTTACATGTTGTATTATTTGTTTTAAGAGAAATGGATAAAAAATATAATAGAAATAATAATGTTAACTTGTTTGGTATGAATGAAATAAAGAAGAAAAAATTTAATAAAGGATTAAAATGACATTACTACCCTTCGAATTATTGAAGGGACCTACACTATAAAATCGATTTTAAATTAATATAATCGATTTTTTCATTTCATTTAATCGATTATAGGTGCCAAAAATTGATTGTGTCTGGTATGGGCACCGACTCACTGTGCAGGTAGTTGGGGGTCGGCAACGGTGGAGCATCAGATTTATGCACGAAACTGGTTGGTAGAGCGGGTGCTGCCTCTGATTTTGGGGACGAGAAGAGGAAATGTGAAGGCAAGGAGGTGCTTGCAGGACCTTGACAGGAAAGAAACTATGCAGCGGACCTCCGACGACATGCAACGGACCTCCGACGACCAATTGCAGCGGTGCAAATCTTTGAAACCATCAGCACTCCAGTTGCGGTGAAGGGTGATAGGCATAGTGCGGGTCACGGATGAGAAAAGAGAAGGTAAGGATACAAAGGTCATTTGTGTGAAAGGTGAGACTTCATCCTCTATTTCTCTTCTGATGTGCAGAGAGATAAAAAGCATGCGGGATCCACTCGTTTTAAAATTGTTTCTGCTCTGTTTCTTCTGTAACAAATGGACCTGGTTTATTTCCGTCTGCACCTATATATTTCCTTCTGCTGAACCAAACTGAGCGTTAGGTTGTCATCCTCTCCTTTCCCCTTAACATTTTTGTTTAGAATAAAGAAAAGTTGATCTTAAACAAACCCAACATGTGATGTAGTTGTTCATCTCTTCATCCCTTTCTCTAATCTTTGTTTTCTCTATTCTTTTGTTTATTGATAAAAAAACTCAAACAAAATCAAACATTTGAGTAACAGAAATTAAATTGAAAGTTATATCTGACATGCATAAATTTATATATATATATATATATATATATATATATATATATATATATATATATATCCATTGGATGAAAAAATAGTACGTATTGCTTATTTTACTACAAAGAATATGCAATCTTCTTTGTTAATTGCTATAATTAATATATCAAGGAATAAAAAAAAAACAGCTATCTAGCTAGCTAATGTAGACAGTAATCTGAAGAAGTGTTTCGACCCCATTTGTGGTGTGCTGTTGAGGTGAATGGAGCATCTCAATTTTGGCATACCCTTTTGCATTATCATATTTTCCAGTTCCTCCAACTACAGCAATATGAGACTCATGTGTTGCGGTCCTGTGTACCCCAAAGAAACGTATAGCATCCTCCTCATCATTGTGAAACATAGCCGTAAATGCCATGGTTCGGCTACTTCCATCCAATGAGCTAGCCAAATGAAATCCCTGTGCTTTACCAATAACCTCTGACCCCAACTCATGCCCTTTTGTAATTTCATCGTCAATCACCGTTACTCTTCCAAACAAAAACTTCTCTAGTGTTAATGGGAGTTGATTCGGTGTGACATATGGAAGGGAGTTCCTATCAATAACGACCTTGTTTTTGTCAATGTTTTTCATCACCATGGTGCTTGTGTGTGTAGGATATTTAGTGCCAGTGCCAGTATCAACTAATGGTATGGCACCTTTGAAGGGGAAGACCCTATTATTGGGTTTTGAGAAAGGAAGGTTAGTGGTTTTAGTGTTTACAATGGTGCCAGCTACAATTCTTTCTGAAGGGGCTGATCCACCAATGATGTCATGCATGAAGAATGTGATCGTAGGTAGTGCTTCCCCTTCAGTTAGGACCATATGCCTTAGGGTGATGCCAAAGAGTGAGAGGTGGAGTACTATTATGGCTTTCAGGGAAAAATAGAAGGTGAGCTTTTTGGCCATTTTGCCTTTTCTGTAAGCTAGCTGGGATTCATATATATATTGGCGTTGAATAATGAAAGGGGATAATGGTCTAGTTGACCGCTTTGAGAAGGATGGACTAGTAAGATTATAGTTTTATACGGGAGATTCAGATTTCGGGCAGTTACAGGATTAATTGAACTATTGGAGTTGTTGCGTAATGAATCAGCTCTGGGAAGTGGAGTAGCTCAGTAGCTAATACGATTGCATCTTAACCCCAAGTGGTAGTGCGTCCCAATTAAGTGATGATAAGGTTTGAGTTTATTTTATATAATTATTTTAAAATTGTTTGGAATTCAAGTGTAGGTGAAGTCCACATTGGATAGAAATGAACAAGTTGAGTAATATATAAGTGAAAAAAACTTGTAAATCTAATGCCAAAATTGTACCATCATAAAATTATAGGACCAAAAGTGAATTAATGGTAAATCAATTGCAAGAATTCAGTTATTTCTTTTATTTTTTTTTTGTTGGATGTTTAACTTAAGCTTGATTACTTTGCTTCTCAGGAATCTACAGTTAAAGAAGTAGAAAAGCAGGTATAGTCAATTTGATTTCAGTCACCGCATAATTTAATTATAGACATTTTTTTTTTAATTATTTTACGTTATGAATATTATTTATATCTGTGATTTACTGTTTACTGACTTTAATCTGCGTAGGTGGCCACAACTGAAGGAGTAAACATATTATGTCAATTTGCCAAGAGTTTGGAGAATAGCAGAACCAGAGAGTATATTCAGGCATGTACTTTTGTTACAACTTACAATGGTTTTATTTTTTAGTCCTTTAAAACTTGTTCCTATGTTTACTCTGTAATCTGAATTATACAGGGGGTTCCTCTAGAGTACTAACTCTTGAGCCACAATCCATTACGCCACCATCATCAAGGGTAACTCCTATACTCCTGACAAGAACACTTAGTGCGACAGATGCAGTAGTACAACAAACTCGTTCAAGCGATAAACAGTAGCAGGCCTCTTTTTTCCTTTTTTGGTCCGCTGTAAAAAGTAAAAACTATAGATAATTGATTGGACCTATTGTGTGGTGAAAGTCTTCACCATTTGATGACTGTTCAGAAGATGTAAGCACCGTCAATTATAGTATGCATGCCCAAGCCCATAATAGAAACAAAGGAACAAAATAGAGAGTAAAAGCATATTAGGATTAAATCAAAATAAGAATTTCTGGAATATTCAACTGGGAAAGCTGGTAAAGGAAAGAGTGGCTATTGAATTGTCGTGAACTCTTTTGTTCACCGTATTATTTTGAGAATAAGATACAAAATCTTGTTAAGAAATTTTCACATTGTCCTAAGTTTTCTATTAATTATTGTTTATCCAGTCAAAAAAATAATAATTATTGTTTATGAATTGTTTAATGTAGAAATACTTTTGTTAATATGCAGAAATAAATCGCTTATTAAGATAGCATTGTCAAAAGCATGAATTAAATTATAACCTTACAATCGGGAGTAATTTTTATCTAAATCGCCTTTGAATTTTCAACGAAGAAATACTGCAATACACTACGTTTGTTGTGTAAATCCTCATACATGCATCCTCAGTTGATGGATTTAACTAATTCTGATAACCCCCAAAAGTTTAGGAGGATTTGAAGCAATGGCACTAATGCATGCATTTTTTTCCGTTTTTTCTATTCCTTCCAACCAATCATAATTGATCAAGAAGCACAGCATTCTTCTCTAACCAACATATAAAGAGCAGTGGAAGTTACTTGATGCAAGATCCTTTGCTAGATTGAGTACAATTAAGGCCACAATGTGAATTTCTTTTTTTCTTTTTTAATTTATGTAATGGTTTCCATCCCTACACTTATCTAAATCCTCCTTGAGCATTTCAATCGTCTTAATCTTCTCATATATTACTTCTAAGAGACTCATATTTTCTTCTGAGAGCCTCAAACTAGCAAACAATCCATGCAATATATATGAGCTTCAATATGGCCTCATCAGTCAACTTAAAGGACACTCCGATCTAACCTTGGCTCTTCAGAAATTTCATGTTTAATTAGTCGTTTAGGCCATATTCGGGGAAGGTATAAAACAGCAAGAATGAATTGTGCCATATTCGGCCATTACATTAGTCCTTTCATCCTTATTCTTTTGTCAAAAAAAAAAAATAGTCCTTGAATCGGGAATGGCAAAAATAACTAGGCAGCTGAGTTTTTAAGCAAACTCGTGAGCCAACGAACATTCCTTTGAATACCACAATAAATAAAACCAAAACCATTTGTGACATTCGTGTTAAGAAGTTGAAACTGCTTAATATGAATTAAAGCATGAATGCAATATACTACAACCCCTTAGCTTCTTCCCGAAGAAAAATCTAACTGAAAAGAAATCAAAAAAGATATTTATATAACATACAAGTTCATAACAGGATGGGATATGCTTCTGTTCCCATTCAATAATTGTTATACAACATAAATGCATTCACTTGGCCAAAGCGATCGATCAGCCAAGCCATCGAGGTTGAAAAAGTTGAATAGGGTAAGCTTCATTTACGGTGCTTCAGCCAAACCCCATTTTGTTTTTGTCAGCAAATTTATAGATCATTCATTGAAAATGTCTAACAGCACTTACAAAGCATACAAGATGCTAAACAAAGCGTTACAACAGTGTATAATATATAAACAATGGTGATAAGACACCCATGCTCAAAATTAACAAGCTTTTTTTTTTGGTAATGTTCAAAATTAACAAGCTAGCAAACCTTAACATACAAGTAATAAAAAGAAAAAAAGAAAAATCCCATCAATTAATGAAATGATCCGTGGACAAGGTTGTTGGACACGGTCAAGAAAATTAAGCCCAAGAGTGTGACTATCGTGGAGCAAGAAGTGAACCACAATGGGCCGGTTTTTCTGAACATAGAGGATGCATAACTGAAACTTCTTAAAGCTTGGGTTTTTCTAAGGTGTTTGGATCGAGCTTTGGGAACAAACAAGGAAAGGCATATATATATGTCTAAGATCATTGTAGTTGCGTTCTGGGTGGAGAAAGAGATCGAAAGCATTAGAACATAGAAAATGGATGAGGGAGGCTATGGTATGGGAGTGGCATATATGCATGCTGTCATAATGCATGATAAGAATGTGGTGGGGTGTGGTGTGAGATATGATTGCAAGTGATAGAGGATTGAGCCCTATATATAGGCAGTAGGCACCAAATGGGATATCACTGTATTCAACTAATTAAGTGATCTATTGTTTTTAAAAAAAAAAAATTCCCTCTTATTTAATAATGTTTTATACTTTTTGTTAACATTGATTCTTATTTTTTTCACTTATTTAAATTTCAATCTTTTAAAGTAATAAAATCTAATACCTTATGAAATGAAATTAAAGTAACCTTTTTTTTGTATATAAAAGTAAGAACCGATTGAAATAATCCAAGTTAAATTAATAACAGTTACGAAGGAAAATCAATACTGAAACCAAAACTTAAATGTGTACACATATATAATAACTGATATTGAAATAAAACATTTATAGAATTCCAACACCTAGATCTTGAAATTTAATTCTGTTACTCTAAATCTCATTCATTCATGAGTAAAGATACACGTACATCCATTTATTTTAAATACTTCTCATTTTTTTTTTATCTCTATTTTTTTATCACATCATAAATTCTATAATACATATATTTCTCTCTCTTCCTAAGTGTCTCATAACATAGTGGATATCTATGAAACATTTTTCTTCATTCATTGTACTCGTGTACGTGGATTCCTGTGTTGGTAGCTAGAGCCATGTGATGTGGGTCATTGAATTTGAACATGTCAATTTCAAGGGTCGCCGTCACCTTAAAAATTGCAACAAAGCTCGAAGCTGGACGACGAGAATCAATGTGTACAAGTGTTCCTTCTTTTGCTTACAGCTCATCTACATGACTACCTCTAAGGATACACATTTTGTTTTACCTTAACCTTCAAGCATGAAGAATGAAGATACCATATTTACACTAATATTTTATTCGTTGCGGGCTATATTTGTGTAATTTTAAACTATTGCTATAAAAAATATTGAAAAATTAAGAAATAAAATTGTAATACTATAGCTGTATTTTATTACGCAAAAAAGTACAGTATCATGATTGTTGATAAAAACTAAAGTTACGTACAATCATGATAAAATACTTATATTACAATTGTATTAATTTTATAACAAATAGTATTCAATCAATAATTGTCACTGCGATGAAATATATATTATAATTATATTTTAGGATAAAATATAATTTTGATTTGTATAAATATGATTAAAATTTAATTTTAGGCTTCAACTTTTGGTCCAAAAAGCCTTACCTACCGACATCAAGGTTGGCATCCAGTTTGGAGGATGCTATAACTATGCTATAACTATGCAATCACCTTCCTGCAATAGGCAATTCTTTAGTGTGGGGAATTTTGCAGAAATAGTCCCACTAGCTAGTAATACGTGTCTCAAAAATAAAATTTGCCTTGTGTAAAAATGAAATATGAGCTGTAACTTTAGAATGTATTACAACTAGAGCATGCAAGACTGAATTGGAGGACCATGCATGTACACATACATACATACGGGAAAAAATGGAATCCATAATCAAACTAGTTGAGTAATTTCACTAATTTGGTGGTTTGCTTGTGTCTATTGATGGTTCTTTCCCATCTTCAATTGTCATATAAAACACTTACAATTTTTTAATAAAACAATTTGGCGCAGCTTGAATTTCTATACCCTCAAAGTCCCAAACCCAGTTAAGAATTTGATAATCTCTAACTCGTTAGTAATACAACTTAGATTCAAGTCATTCAACTGAACCAATATCAAACTAAAAGTTATATATAAGACGATATATTTAAGCAGCCCATATGTATATAATTTATTAATCTTCAAAACTTAAGAACCATATAAACAAAATGGATCACTCTCCGAAAGGGTGCTCTTCTCCTGATTGTTGACCTATGTGCTTGATCCAACGGCTATTGAACCCTTAATTTGAAGCAGTTGATGCTGCACCACGTAGTCCTCCCTATGTAAGCAATTAATTAATATCCAAATCCTTCCCAACAAACAAGAACATGGATGATGGATCAACCACGCAAAAAGTTTCTCTGCCATGCATTTGTTTTTTTGCATGCCGAAACTGCCCCTCTTGGACTCATTACACCTGCAACCTTTTGAATTTTGAGGACATTCATAATTCCTTCCCATCTATAACCAGTTTTGCTTTTGCACTTCCATGCCCGTGTTTGTCCATTTTTCGTCGATGACCACGACGTGAGTCATTCTTATGTGTGAATGCGTTCTCTCTTTCTAAGTTACAACATGCCTGATTTGTAGTGGGGTCATTCAAATTAATTAACCTTAATTTCTCTCACTGGAGTACTAGGCTCTGGCTAGCTTAAGAATTAAGATTATTTTCTCTCTGTCCAAATCCAAATTACCTAATTACCTTTCACCAGTTAACAATGAATGTGATATGTGGTTAATTAATGGATTGAATACTTCACATTATCTCTTCACGCGCAGAGTGCAGACAATATTCAATGTATGGAAATGTCACATTCAGAGTCAGTCAGGCCATACAGAAAACGATTCAAAGTGTGTTGCTCATTTAATAAAAAGATACTTATCAATTGGGACCATTTCTATTTGTATGTGACAGTGCATGTCCATAGGACATATATTGATGCAATGATATGCCTCCACTTTTTAGCAACAAGAGTCCTTCATCGGTTAGTAATTGCAAGGGCCTTAAAGTAATAATGCACAATCACCTTCAATACCTATGTCATGAAACCCATTGATTTCTTTTCTATTCATTCGGTGTTAGCTATACCATGATAAAGTGAAGCTGCCATAAGTAAAGAAAAGAAAAGGAGAGAGAATCGCACACGAGAATGAAGAAGCTATAGAAACTTTTGGCTCTCGAGTTTTATAATTCCCAATTTGACGACACTAACAATGGTATAAGGTATTTAAAGTCGGTAACTAGCTAACCAACATACAGCTGTCAATAACCAAATAACAGAAAATAAATAAATAAATAAATAATTAGTTATTTTAGCTAACATAAGATCTTGGTCTTGGTTTAAGGCACATTGTAAGGGGAACTTGTGTCACTTTTCAGACTGGTGCACTTGTCCAATAGATTGTATCTCCTCATGTGCCTAGTGTAGTCTATTTATGAGTGCGTGAAGAGATGTTTCTTTGGAGGAAAACTTTTGCTATTGGGGTAACTATTTGTGCGCACATTTTCAACTTGTATTTGGATGTAACATGCTAGTAGATATGGAAATCAAGACAGATTCTGTTGTTGAGGTGGTATAGAACAGGGAGGGTTTCTTATCTTATCAATTTCTCAATTTGTCGCATCAAACTTTGGTTATTTGCTGCTAGTGTGTCATATAACAGGGAGGAAGCTATGTTCCTTTTCTCTTGTAATGCTTAGGAAGGCATCAGATGTCTAGGTCTCATGTTTAGTACAATGTATTTGTGGTATGTCTGGATATTAAAACTGACATACTGTATGTGTCTTTTAGTTTGGTCGGGGCATTATGCTCTCATTGTGTCCTAAACTGTAGATTCTCTGTATGTCTTATGCTGGACACAGCAGCATTTCATATATTGCCATTCAGTTTTTTCTTTCATTAATTAGAATTCCTTTGCTTATAAAAAAAAAATGTTTTTTTAGAGGAAAAAAATTGTTATTTCATGAAACTTTGCATTTTTTTACTTAACTAATTTGCATTTAATTAAGGAAAAAAGTTATTAAGTCATTCATTTATTTTTATTTTTTGGTTTTTCGCTACCGTATAATTTTAATATATATTTATATATAATTATTTTACATATTTTTGAATAAAAAATAACTTTCTTAGTTTTACCTAACTCTTGTGTTGCACGCATAATTATGCTAGTTAATTATTACTTAAAAGTTATACTATTGATTAAGTGACTTTTGTATTTTTTATGTCATATGTGATACATATCTTTTAATAAAAAAAATTCTATTTCTGACTTCTTTTTATCATATTTTTAGGGTCTTTTAATCATATGTTAATGGGTACACATATTTAAAAAAATCTTTAAAATAACTACTTTTCTATCAATCAGTCCTTTAAAGTTATAATGGTTATTATAAAGCTTTTAATTATATGCTCCTAATATTTGTAAGAACATCTCAATCACGGTCGAGATTTTTTTTTTTTTAATCAAATTAAAAGTTAAAACCACGCTTGATGGGTTAGCCTACATACTTTGTGCTCGTACGGGAAACTTGCGCCCAAGAGTCGTCTTTTTTTTTTTCTTCAAATTCCTATAAAATGTTACTACTTATTGATATAAATTTTAAATTATTAATAATTACTTCATCATCAATTTATTTTAACAAATTATTTTAAAAAAAGTTAGTACTTTTGCTTTATAGTATTTTCATTAAATTGAATTAAATAATTAGTAATAAGGGGATAATTTAATTAAATGTAATTATAGTTTTTCAAAGATATAAAAGTATTTAATAACTTTTTTAATACGTATACAGAAAAATTTACGCGACTAATATGATGCTCCAGAACAAACGAAGTATTTTGAAGTACAAAATTATGTATTCTACCTAGAATATATGCAGTGTCGTCGTCATATATATTGTCAATGTAAATCTGCCTGAAATATATTTCTTTGAAATGAAAACGTAGGTCATATGGTTAATGCCTACCCAAATAATCATAAAACAACTTTATATTAGATTTCCATTCCAAGACATGCAAGAAAAAAGCTTGGTGCGTGACCTGGGTACATCTTGTACATTTTCATTTCAACTTTTTTTAATCAAATTTATTTTGCTGATAAAAATTAAAAAAAAAAAAAAAAAAAGCCAAGCAGCGATTATAGAAGCCTTTGCCACCGCGGGGACCGGGAGAGTCCACGTCATCGATTTGGGCCTCAAAAAAGGGATGCAGTGGCCGGCGCTGATGCAGGCCCTCCCATTGGCGGATCTCGACCAGAACATGCTTGGGGATCTCCAATAACTGAAAATTCTTAAAGCTTATGGTGTTTAATTGGAGCTGAAAGAATGAATGGATGTTTAGAGTGTCCCATATGTATATATAGGCACTTGTTTTGCTGACCAACAAAATAGTTGATGAAAAATTAGCAGTCAAATGGAGGGTGGGAGGGTTCATGGATGATTATTTAGTGAGAGAACCAACCAGAGCAAAAAAGAAAAGGCTGAGGGAGGCTGAAATGTGTGTGCTATTGTTGAGAGAGTCCGAGGAAATTAAGTGACGGTATCAATGGGTGTGTGAGGTGTGTTCTCAGTGTTAGCTAGGTTGAGTATGAGAGGTTAGTCAGAAAAAAAATCCGTTTGTGCTGTGAATGCGGCTAGGTTTGTTGAGAGAAAGAGAGAATTGTTTTAGGGTTCATCAGACTGGGTGGGTGTATTTATGGTGAGGAGGATGTGCGATGTCCCAGTGTGTGTGTGTAGAATCAGAGAGAGAATGAAAATTGAAATATGATCATGCTGTGTGAGGAGTGATAGCTATATGCGTGTGATTTTTTTATTTGTTTTTGCACGAGAGAGAATGAGTGCGTGTTATTTTTTTTGTCTAGGATGAGATGAGTATGTGATGCCATGTTATTACCATTCTGGGTACGTGGTCCATTTTTTTTTTAAGGAAAAAGATAAAGATATACAAAACTAAATGACACTTAGAGAGATAGAGACAAGAGAAAAAAAGGTAAATATAATAGATGATATAATGTGATAAAAAGAGAGATAAAAAAAATTAAAAACGTTGAAAAAGTGTTTAATATTTAGAGGTGTCTAAATATCATTATTCTTTTATTGTTATTATTATTATCAAAGAAATTTCTTCATGGGCACCAGGGGTGCCAAGTATTTCTATTACAAACAATAAATCAAGTTTGATCCTGCCCATCCTGACTCACAAATTTTCACCAATTATTCCCGTCAAGAAGCAAGCATTACATATTAAAGGAAAATTGATGTACAAAGTCACACTATCATCATCATTGATGCTCCCTCACACTAGCACTAGTATGCAGACCAAACCGTAGCATATAGAAAATGCAGTACTCTAACCGGACTAGCTGGATTGAAGTAAAAAAAAAAAAAAGGATAAAATATGTTTTTAATATCTATACTTTGTTGAATATTGTTTTTAATCCTCGAACTTTCATATCGAACAATTTAATCCCTAAACTTTATAAAAAGTATGTTTTTAGTCCTTCCTCACAAATTGAAGTTAAAAAATGTGCAAAAAATGAGAGCAAATCCAAAGACTAAAAATACTTTTTTTTAGAAAGTTCAATAACAAAATTGTACGATATGAAAATTTGGAAATTAAAAACAAGATTCAACGAAAATATAGAAACTAAAAACATATTTTATTCTAAAAAAATTCTACTAGGGTACGTGGTCCATACACTCTTTAATTTGGTCTTGAAGAGGGAAGAGAGGAGGCATTGGATACCCTCCTGCAAGGGGTTGATGTATTACTTTCCCTCACTTCACAGAGAACCAGCTTTCTTCTCATACATATAGTACTTGTGTCTGCATGGACATTTAGGGCAAAATGACGTGGTGCAGTCAGTGCATGTGGGCGGGAATACTGTGCTGTGAATTAAGTAACAATAATCCATCACCAAGGCCTTTTTTTTTTTTTTTGTTACAGTGGAAATAAAAAAAAAAACAACACAAAACCCAAAAACGCACAAACTAAAGTGCCATACAAACCCGCCCTAGAAAAATCAAGGCCATTTTATGATTTTCTGATATGTGAAACAAAAGGCGTGTTGTTTGATTTTTATGGAGTACAGGAAACTTTAACCGCTAGTTTTTGTGCTTCAGAGGTATGATGCAGGTAATTGGGCCTATTCTTTGTTTTCTTAGGATGATTGGACCATTGAGATGAGAACTTGGCCCAGAGCACTTGTAATGCAGTTTTGGAGTAATAGTGTCAGCATAAAACCGAAATAAACCTATTTCTCTCTGTTATTTCCTTGTTCCACTGCTTTTGTCACTCATTTATCTTCTCCTCTGTCTCACTCTCACTGATGTCCCAGATTTATTTCCATCTTTAGTAAGTTTTTTTCGATAATTGATTTAGAGAAGGAATTTCGTCAACAACAAAAGTTGTGCTTCTAAATATTTAAAGATGAAAATTATAATCTATCTCTAGTTAAAGTAAAAAATATGTCTCTTAACATTTAAGAAAAAATAACTATTTTTTTTATGAAATTGGGTATCCCTCGGCCGACAATCAAGAACTAATCTCTCAAGATACTGAAATCAATTTAAGGAGTTGATCTCTAAGAAACAACGTTATCTACCAACTATGTCATACCATGTCTGTAGAAAAAATAACTATATGATGTCTATCAAGATGGAAATGTTCCATCTTTAATGCATTTCCGTCTGTTTGAAATTACAGAAAATTACTATTCTCATTTCTAATTCTAAAAGATGTATATTTAAATTTCACCATAATTTTCTTTTTGGTTACAAAAACTATTCATATGAGAGAGCACAATATTTTTCATGGAAAGTAATCTTGGTTGAGTTGAGTACAACTACATGTAAGCAAAAAAACTTTCTTTTTGAATATTTAACGCAGTTATATGTTCGGGATTCATACTCAAGACATTAGTTAAGGTATAAAATCTTATGCTAATTAATTCATGTGCTCGATAACTAACTCAAAAATTTTCATCATAATTTTTGTCTATGAATCTTCAATTGTTTACAATACACCATCTTAATTTTGTAACTAACTCAAACATAAGTAGATACTACAAAAATAGGAAATGCAAATTTAAGTAATACTATCATAGATTTTGGAACCAAAATGCATCTTTAATTAATATCAAGTTCAAAATAAGGTGAGCAGACAATGTAAAATGTAATTTAAAAAAAAAAAAGTAATTCATCCCTCTCCTTTCCTCTTAACTTTTTTTGTTAGAGAAAAGAAAATTCTTAAACAACCCCAACGTTGCAGTGGTTCGTCTTCATCCTTTTCTCTTATCTTTTGTTTATTAATCAAGAATCTCAAACAAAACCAAACATTTAAGTAACAAAATAAATTGAAAGCTATTTCTCATATATTTATATATCCATATTAGGATACAAAAAGTATTGCTTCTTTAATTTTCCTACAAAGAATATGCAATCTTCTTTGTTAATTGCTATAATTAATATATCAAGGAATAAAATCAAACATTTGAGTAACAGAAATTAAATTGAAAGTTATATCTCACATGCATAAATTTTTATATATATCCATTAGATGAAAAAATAGTACGTATTGCTTATTTTACTACAAAGAGTATGCAATCTTCTTTGCTAATTGCTATAAGCCTATAATTAATATATCAAGGAATAAAAAAAAAAAAAAAAACAGCTAGCTAATGTAGACATTAATCTGAAGAAGTGTTTCGACCCCATTTGTGGTGTGCTGTTGAGGTGAATGGAGCGTCTCAATTTTGGCGTACCCTTTTGCATTATCATATTTTCCAGTTCCTCCAACTACAGCAATATGAGACTCATGTGTTGCGGTCCTGTGTACCCCAAAGAAACATATAGCATCTTCCTCGTCATTGTGAAACATAGCCGTAAATGCCATGGTTCGGCTACTTCCATCCAATGAGCTAGCCAAATGAAATCCCTGTGCTTTACCAATAACCTCTGACCCCAACTCATGCCCTTTTGTAATTTCATCGTCAATCACCGTTATTCTTCCAAACAAAAACTTGTCTAGTGTTAGTGGGACTTGATTCGGTGTGACATATGGAAGGGAGTTCCTATCAATAACGACCTTGTTTTTGTCAATGTTTTTCATCACCATGGTGCTTGTGTGTGTAGGATATTTAGTGCCAGTGCCAGTGCCAGTATCAACTAATGGTATGGCACCTTTGAAGGGGAAGACCCTATTATTGGGTTTTGAGAAAGGAAGGTTAGTGGTTTTAGTGTTTACAATGGTGCCAGCCACAATTCTTTCTGAAGGGGCTGATCCACCAATGATGTCATGCATGAAGAATGTGATCGTAGGTAGTGCTTCCCCTTCAGTTAGGACCATATGCCTTAGGGTGATGCCAAAGAGTGAGAGGTGGAGTACTATGGCTTTCAGGGGAAAATATGTGAAGGGGAGCATTTTGGCCATTTTACCTTTTCTGTAAGTTAGCGGGGATTCATATATTGGCTTTGAATAATAAAAAGAGATAATGGTCTAGTTGCATTGGTTGCTTTGAAGAAGGATGGACTAGTAAGATTATACTAGTAGTTTTATAGGGGTGATTGGGATTGTATAAAGGATTGGGGCAGATATATACAACTTGTGGCAGTGAGATTAATTAATTGAACTATTGGAGTTGTTGATTACCGAATCTGCGCTCGGTAGTGGAGTAGCTAATGCTGTAGCTGTATCCTACGATTGCATCTTAACCCCAAGTCGTAGTGTGTCCCAAGCTAGTGAGGATAAATTAAGATATGTGATATTAACATTTTCTTTTTAAGCAAAAGGTACTATTATTGAAGAGAATACAAGGTTAACTCCAATCCAATTAAAACAGTTTAATCACACATGCCTTCTAACGACATATGATTTCAATGTAACAAATACGACAACACCAATCCACAAAACCAAGTACTCTAGACTCAAAAGACGCAACCAATCAAAACCAATATCTAATTTTAACTAAGTCTAACAAATTTATTAAATCAAATTAAGGGGTTATTATGAAAAATAATACTATTCCACTTTAACTAAATGCTCTACAAAACTGTATACCACAAAAGTTGTCAAACCTATTTCGTCATTAGCATATTTTTTTATACTTTTTTAATATATTTTTATTATTAGTTAAAATTTATTAAAGAAAAACACAAAATTATTGATGAGACTATTGAAAGGAGAGTTTTATTGTTCATGATAATCCTATTTGACTCAAGCAAAGTTGTCCCTATATTTGTTGTTTTAATTGTACCAAAAAACCAGTTGATAGAACTAATATTATATATTTTGTGTGTCTGAATATAAATTTCAGTTAATAAAAAATTTGTTGAAAATATTAATTGTATTAGAATATGTATGGTTATTTTTCTTTATAAACTAATTTACTTCTCTTCTCTTGTCTATTTTAACATAAACAAAACTGTTAGCATTAGTGAATAATTAAAAATAAATTCTTTAGGAGTATTTTTCGTCCGTTTTATACATGATTCATATAGTAGTAATGTTATGGATACCTAAGTTAAAGTATCATAATTCCAATTTTGTACTTTAAAAACTAAATTGAAGGTTTCAACCCCTTATTGCTTTGGTCTTTTTGAGACTTTTTGTTTTTATATATATAGAGAGACCTCAAGTATTTTTTACTTGAGACAATTCTATTCGAATCAAATAGAATTATTAAGGATAACAAAATTCTCCTTCCAGATTTTTTTTTATCTGTAGGAATCGAAGACAGTACCATGCTCAATCAACTGAGCTAGAGCCCCTTAATTCTTCTTCCAGATTATTTAACACAACTAGATACCTGAAACACGAATTTGAGACAATTAGTATTAGAGTACTGTATTAATCATACTAGTAGAGAGCAACTCTTTATTTTTCTTTTCTGTTAGTGGATTGGGCCCAGTCTATACTCTGGCCCATAGTTAGTCTTTGTCATCTATAAATAGGAAACTCTCAACTGTTGCAATTGGCTTTTCAGATTTAATAATACAGAACTTTAGATTTCAGTTACATGAATTCTATTATGGTATAACCACATGTTAGTTTATGAGCTTGTCATGACATGTAATATGATATGATGTGATTGGAAGAAGGAGATAAAAAAATGATGAGTGTTATTTAAGTATTTGAAAATGAGGTGTTCAAAACTCATTATACTCAATTAAAAGTGGTGTTTCTTTTATTTTATTGTTGTAAGGTGGGATTCAAATACAGGGACAAAATTAAAACCTCTTTATAAAGAAGCTCCCATAAACTTAGAATAGCTTATAGAAATAAGTTTTTTTTATAAAAAAAAAAAACTTATTGACAGGTTATAAAACAGACTGTTGTTTTCATCTTATAATATGTATGTAGCTTTATTACTCAATAGAAACCAGGTCAATTCACCTACTGGAAAAGTAAAATCGGATCATAGGTTAAACAGTAGTTTGCTTAGCTGACTGGCTAAGTGTCTAACTGACGATGATTTCGTGAGGCTTTTTTTTTTTTTTTTTTTCAAATATTCAATGCCCATCAATTTCAAGCTCTAGAGAATGTTCAAAGCAGATGAATTTAATTCATAAATTATAACTCCATGTCCCGTAAAGGAGGAGAACCCAACAAAAAAACTTTAGATCACATGTGTAGATATGAAATTGATTAACGTTTTCAGTCTTACTCTTTTCTTCAATCTGTCATTTTCAACTTTCGTTTTTTCTCGTTTGATTGTATATAAAACACTAATAAAACCGTTCCATTGGGATCGTGCTGGTTGCCCTTTTTGTACTTTCTGCTTGGCGGAAAGGATTTTCCATCAACACTGCATTTTATTGGTATTTATTTTTCCTCCCATAAACTAATACTCATTTCAACCCAAGAGGAAATTATTTTTGCAGGGACATGATGCTAACTTATGACTTGTCTTATATTTAATTATTATTAACTATATTGTTATGACAAAGTTTCCAATGGTCGGATAACAAGTTTCCTTGGACGCGTGGTTAAGGAAATTACCTTGATAATCCACGAATTTTCGTCATCAAGGTTTATGGTAGTGTCGACTGTCGAGCTACAATTGTTCTATTGGGTCCGAGAAAAAATCATCCATTGAAGAGGATAAGTTCAAGTTATCAAAAAATAAAAAAAGAAAGAAAAAAAGGATAAGCTCAAGGGGTTCACCAAATCGTTCCACTGTAAACTCAAATATAGTTTTTTTTTTTTAATTAGTAAGTATCTTGCGAAAAGCACAAGTATTTTTTAAGTAATTAAGTTAAAAATTATAAATAAAAATTTAAAATTATTACAAAAATATGGCAAAATAATTTAAATGAATGATAAGTAACTTTAACTTTAGAGAGAAAGAGTAAATTAAAGAATAAAAATAATTAAAGAATATAAAAATTTGAGATTTGAGTCGAAAAGAAAAAAATTAATATAGAGAAAGTGAAATTTTGAGAGAGACAAATAGAAATCTTAATATAAAAGAAAATTTGAAATTTTTAAAAAAATATAAAAATAAGTATTAAATAATGTACGGTAAAATTATGAGTTAAAAAGAGAAAGGGTATAATAAGGGATATTATTTTTATTCAAAATTAAAGACTTAAATTTGTAATATAAGAATTGGCATATATTATTTATAAAAATAAAAAAAAAAATTAAAAAAAAAAATAAAAATAAAAACTTCCGGTGATATATACAAACTTCTAGTATAATCCTTTTGCGCCAGACAGTACTACATTAGTTATAGTTGTGCTACCGCGCTACTATGGTTAAATACTTAATTAGATGAACAATCATTTCAAAGTGATGCAAATTTATAATTAAACGACAACTGGTTACACAGATCAAAGGCATAGAAAAACAGTATTTCTTGGTAACTTTACAAATGAGAAAGAAGATGAAAATTTTTAAATGTAAAAACTTTTCCGAGTATTCACCTAATAACTTCATCTTTTTCCTTTAATAGAATTGGTTGATGATATAATATCAAAGTCATAAAAGGCTCTACCCCGACAAGGGTGTATATATTCTATTGTCACGAGTACTATTTTATGAACCCCAAACATTAACTTAAGGAATAATTAATCCATAGCACAGTCAAGTTTCAATAGATCCGAAACCCAAACTTCTGCTACTTACACGATGGACGGTGCGCCAATCCAATATACAATTTTCCCTTGCTGAAATCTTCATTACAATGCCTAATTGTTTGCTTTTCAACTTGTTCTGGCATCCGCGATTTATTCAAAGAAATTAAAGCAAGCAAACAATACGATGAGGAAAGTAAACTACCGAAATCATGCACATAGTGGATAGAATTCTCTTGGCTTCCACACGGTACCTTTTGTCTCATAAATTGGTTAGAGAAAGTAGAATTCCAAATTAAAGCAAAAGGAAGATACAACACACGGCGTGGAGTAGCCCCACCACCGTCAAATTTGAGTAGGACTAGGCAACCATAAAAGTGAACTATGCCCTCATCATTTGCTTACTTGTAGGGAATGTAGAATGTACAATATTGACAAAAAGAAAAAAAAAGCAAACTGAAGCCTCCAACAATGGGACCTTCATGTCACATTAACTAACACTCGCTTCTCTATGAGAGTGATAGTGAAATGAGATGACACTGTATTATCACTACTTTCCCGAGTCTAAATAATATACTATTTACTGGCAGTGATATTGGCTTCTGAATTATGCTTGTGATAGTCATGAGTGCAGAAAAAATTGGTCATATATGACCCACTAGTGTTTGGAGAACATCGATCATTAGCTGAAAAAGAAAATGTTACAAGCAAAAGTTTGCTTAAGAGAATGCGTCCCAAACAAACCAGCCTGGCCTTGAGTGCTTCCTGCTACCACTGTCTGGCATGCATTGCCTTGTGACTTGTCTCCCCAAGAAAGTGCATTCAAGGTATGCAGGCAAGGTTCTCATGGTTAGAGAAACGGAGACCCATTATTACTTAGATGTGCTTAGCCTCCACGGTACTACTGATAAGTCCTTCTCTAGTTGTGGTGTGAATACTATACTAGCTTATGAATTCAGGTTCAAAATGGTTGGTTCTGACACTTATTTTGAATTTCCTTTCTACACTTTGATGTCATTTATATATAAGCAATCCCCACACACAAACAGGAACAAATTAATGTGGGTCTTAGGTACGTTTTAAAGCTAATTATACACGTTACCCCCTTCTCCCTTTTAAAAACTAACCAGGCATTGTCCCCCCCAAGCAGGTGTGTGTTTCATATGAGTAAACAATTGGAAGTGGAACAGTACCAATAAAGAATTGTAAGTTCTACCACTTCAGTGAGCAGAATCAGTAGACAACAAAGGAAATTACACCCCATATGACTTAAAACATTGTTCATTTACACGACACACATTAAGCTTGAGTGCTTGACAAGTCATCAAATTTCTAATCATACACAAACACGCACACCTCCAAGGTGTATCAAATTAAAGTCTGGAGAGATGAAACAGAAAAAGGAAGCAGGGTTGAAATATATATATATATATATATATATATATATATATATATATATATATATTATGTTAATTATGTCGACCATGGAGATGTTGGCCTAGAAGATGATGACAGTAATAATGAGGATGATGATGTAGAAGATGGCCATAGCTGTGCATTCTTCACCTTGGATACACTCGCCAGTACCCCTAGTGGTGTCACGTCTCCGATGATGATCACTTTCTTTGTCTCCATGTCTATGCTGAATGATGTCACTCCTACATATATAGGATTAGATTAGCCATATCATATATTATTCTTAACATAAACACTTAATATATGGAGAAACTACATGACTAAACAAATCACTGATGCTTTAATACAAGATTGGTTGATATAATGATTAATTATATATTACAAAAAACGTCAAACTTTAAAGACTCAAGAATATGAGAATTATTATTACTGCAACTATTTCGCTAATTATATTCATGTTCTCATTTTTAGACTCCAAAACTACGTATTGATTAACCAGACTCACCTTCCATTTTTGAAATATGTTTTCTAACTTTTCCTTCGCAGGCCTTGCAGTGCAATGACACCCTCAAAACCACAACCTGAATGTTCCAGAAGATATACTATTATCACCATAATGTCAACTTAAAACAAAATGAATATAAATTGGGCAAGCAAAACTAACAACCCAAATTTTCATTAAAAAAAATTTATATAGTATTTTGAGAAACAAGAAACAAAGAAAGAATAAAAATTGAAAAGAAAAGAAAAACCTGGTCCTTGGTGCGAGCTGAAGAAGAGGATCGAAGATTGGGAGGATCGTTGTTTCTGTTCTTAACCACGAGCTTGTCTTTGACATCATGTTGAGAAGGAACAATTGGTGCGATTTTATTAGACTCAGATAACCATTCAATGAATGGCGCGTCACCAAGGAGATATCTTCTGGATGAACCATCAGCACTAGCATGAGTATAAAGGTCGTTAACATCAGCAGAGCTTTTTCTACGCATGTCACAGTTTTGCTTATCAGCTGAACTCTTTCTGTGCTTCTCCAAGTAAGGCTTTGGATTGATGGGCAATTGGGATGAACAAGGGACGTGAAGTTGGCTTTTCCTTCGATCATGGTCGAAGCTTTTGGTGCTTCGATGTACCACAGAACGATGGTGCATGCTAGAAGTTACTGCTGTGGAAGCAGAGGAAGAACAGAACAAATCAATTCCTTTCATTGTTTTTGTCCTAGTAGTTAACTTCTTTGCTTGTGGCAAGTTATAAGCTTATAAACAAGAGAGAACAAGTTGAATTTCTATATAGTAGGTAGTAGCTGAAGCTAGAGCAAAGGCAAAGAGAGTAACAGAAAGATCTTAACTAGGGAGGGGAAAGAGAGATAATGCATTTGGTCCCACCGGTGTAATGATGACTTAGAAGATATTAGATTAATCTCGATTTTCAATGTTGTATTTTATCTTTTATTATTAATTTTTTTCTTAACCAATTATAAGTTAGTTTGAATGAAATTAGACTCGAATTTCTTAATTAAATCTCATGTTTAAATCTTATAAATGAAAAAAAAATATATGATTGATAATGAAGATTTAACTAAAATATTTAGTCAGTTTTTAAATAAAAATTAGTCTTCAACAAAGTCAAAGAATATTTTGTACCTATGATACAGTAATAAAAAATTATTTTGCTTTTTTTTTTTTTTTTCAATTGTTGGGAATAAGAAAGTATGTTCATCTTTGCCGCGATATGATTACTACCACTAGCTGTGGAATTAAGAAAGTTTAGAGGTGACGAGTGACAACCACGTTCTATTATTGACGCATCATTGTTTCACAGTGGGCTCCTTGTTTCGTTTTCTCTGTATTAGCCTTTTTCATGCTTTGGATGCAGTGGGTGCGCTGCGGATGTGGATGGTTGGAAATCAGTCATATTGGTTGGTACATTTTCGGCCAACTTTATGACTATCAATTTGTTATTAATTTGTTGTCATTTGGCTCCTAATTTCACTCAAATACGTACTTTTAATTGTTGACCTATGGGAATATGATAATTGGATAAATAATGGGCTTGTGGTTAATTAAGTTGCGATTATTAAAATTGTATAAAATTACAGGCAAATGATAATGACATAGTTGTAATTCAGTAATTGCAGTCGTGATAAATAATGTTGTGGCCTTAATTCGAACTACCAATGTACTAATATTCATTATGATAGATATTTTATCATGAAATTATTTTGGAGATTCTAAGATTTCAGCATAACTAGAAAGACTTCTTTAAGATTCAATTTTGAAAGTTGCTAAAAGAAGACCAGACAACATATTGTTTTGGAGGAAATTATTAGATAGTAGGAAAAGTTTGTGAAGAAAACGTTATACAACAACCTGGCCAGATTTTCCCTACATTTCTGTCATTTTTTACTACTTGACTGATAAAAACACATTAGCGTTAATTCGTGAGTAATTCGTCCCGTAGCATATAGCAATGTTGTGTTTTGGGTATCACATTATTTTATGTTAGTATTATTACCCCAACAGACAAGCATGCAAGTGTTTGTGTTGCGTTTGGTATCTGAAAGAGAGAAAATTCACTTCCCTGATTGCAACATCTAATCTAAATCGCAACCTTTGTTAGGTTTTGAAGTTGCCGTCAAATTGTAAATAAAAATAGTTATCCGTTTGAACCTTGAGCACTACAGAATCTTGTGCCAGATTTTGGGGATTGCTTGATGAGAGAGGACAAATAATAGGTCAAAGGTCGGCTATGGTGCACTACACAAGTTTCAAACAAATGGAAAGAAACAAAAAAGAAAAAAGTTAGGAAAATTATCAATTCGGCGTAGGAGGAATTTAATTAGTAAACGCAAAATCATTACAATTATACAGCAAGTAATAATTAATTTATAAATGCGCCATGCATGCTCATTGCCTAAAAAAGTTGCAACTGTTCTGTTACCATCAAATATTACAAGGATTTAATTTAAATACAATCATAGTCTAAAGGTTTTTTATTCTGTCACCTAATAATAAATTATTAGGTATGATTATTGGCATTTTATAATTACTTTAATATAGTTATATTTAAAGTAGTTTCTAATTAATTGATAATGTAAAAAAATTTACCTCCATGATATAAGTTTACTGTTTGAAAGTTGACTTACGTTTTGTAAAAGTAATTTCTAGCTATTTTTACATTTTCTAACAGTTAAAAAATGCAACAAAATTTTTTAGTGGTGGAAAACGTCAGAAATTGCTTCCACAAAATCAAAGTCCACTTACACTATGTAGCTGTAGGTAATTTTTTTTTAAAGCATATTACTTTGATATTTTTAAAAACAAAATATACCATTTAGAAAAAGAAAAAAAAAAAACCGCATTGTAACGAGGTCTAACTTAACTGTTGTTAATATTTTGGTTGAAATTTAAGGGGTTGTTGTAACATAGATGTTGGATAAGAAGCATATTTCGTGTGTATCTTGATAATGACAGCGTAACAATTAGAAGGCCAACAATTAAATTACAAAGTGACAAATTGAAATCATAGTTTTAAAACCGGCCGCTGGTGTCACCCGGTGTGACCCGGCCGGTTTCGTGGTCCAACCGATGAACCGGTAACCCAGACTAGGTCATACAATTAACATATTTTTTGAAAGAAAAAAAAAACATGAAATGCACCACGCTGGATTCAATCTCAGGACTTCCAAAAGGGTATTAGCACACTTAACCACTAAATCAAGGCATCTAGTTAGCAATATTATTATATTAACAGATTTAATATATATGGTATATACACTATATATATTTGAAAAAAACACTTAAAATGCACCATGATATACTTGAACCCAATACCTCAAGGAAGAGGATAGCATACTCAACCATTAAACCAAGTCAACCAATTATTATATTTATTAACAAGTTTAATATATGTATAATATATTTATGGCATTGTATGAAATTTTCAAATTTTTCAATAGAGACCGGGTCATGCAGTTCAATTAGTGATTCACTGGTTCGATCATTGACCCTGTGATCCAGTACCTTGACCGGATCGGTCACCGGTTCGATTTTTAAAACTATGATTGAAACGTATTCATTAATTATGAGAAGGGCAACAGTTAAATCCAAATCAATAATAACTCTACTTTAATTATTCACTAACTCAAATGCTTCCCACGTAGATGCGTCAAACATCGCCTTTTATATTTCTCTATGCGTTACCCAATAAAACAATACATGGGTTCCTTGTCTGTGATCCATATTTTTATTCACTCACTGAACTCAAATGAGTCTGTAAACCCTGTGATTCTTTCAAACAAAAACACAATAATGCACAAAAGTTCTGTGGGTAAATAACGTATAACTGTGTAAGTGCACATGGATTCTTATTATGGCTAATTCCAGTGGGAAATGCAAGACGAAATGCATTGTTGTCACTCTCTCGCTCTGAAGTCTTTTTTACCAGCATGGATTATTTTAAGACCCTCTATCAGATCCTAATTTAAAATTCATAGCTTTTGCTGTGCGTGACTGTGGGTTCCTTCGGTGATTCAGACTAGCTTTTATATATTCTTAACAAAAAGAAGACCAAGTTTATTATATATAATCACGCGTATAAAGATGTGGGTCTCTCTTCAGTTGAAGGATCAAGGCTTTGAGTAGGGATGACAATGGGTAAGGTCCTATAGTACATGTCCTCATACCGGCGGTTAAAAAAAATACCCGTACCGGCCTCATACCCACGCGGATAGCAACTTTAATCCCTATACCCGCTGGATACCTATATACCCATACTCGCACGCACCCGCTACCCGCACTTTACTTATGTATGAAGTTAATAAATCAATGAAAAATAGACTTAAATGCAATTTTTGTCCCCCTATGTTGCACAATCTGCAATTTTAGTCATCATATTTTAAAATAGAGACATTTAGTCTTTCTATTTTACACAATCAGCAATCTTGATCCCTCTATAGAGACATTTAGTCCCCCAATTTTGTAAAATCCGTAATTTTGGTCCTTTTCATCAAATTGAAAGTATTGAGAATTAAGATATTAACGTTGATCTACGATGTGCCATGTACTTCAACAATATAGAACTAGTTTAAAATAAATGATTAAGACTTGTGATTTCTATTTTAGGACTCACGACTATCCCAACCATTAAAATTGATGTGACATGTGCTTTAGTGACGTAGATAAACAAATAATTATTACTCAGTATTTAAAATAATTAAAAAATAAATAAATAATCTCGTGTCATGTCACTATATTTGGGTTAAAGTTAACGTTAATCTCTTAACAGTCAACGCTTTCAATTTGATGGAAGGATCAAAATTACATATTTTACAAAATTGGAAGACTAAACGTCTCTATTTTAAAATAGAGAGACCAAATTGCGAATTGTGCAAATAGATCAACCAAAATTGCATTTAAGCTATAAAAATATTAATTAAAAAATTATTACAAATAAATTAAAAATTTACGCTTAAATAATTCAAACTTAACATTAAAAGCATCCATACATAATATTAAAAATATAAAATATAAAATTATTGTAAGTTATAACATAAATCTTGTACTATTAGTATTAGTTTATGGAAAATATAAAATTATTTTTTTACAGAAAAGTATATATATAACATAATTATTTATTTAAGTTATTTTAATTATATATATATATATGGTAGGTGCAGGGCGGGGCGGGACGGGGCGGGACGGGGCGGGTACTATAGTTCCCGTACCCGCACCCGCAAAATATTTTATATACTAAAGTCGTGTTCTTGTTCACGACTTCATTTTTTTTTTTTTTTATAAATGAAACCTCTATACTTATTCAATATCTATATTTTTTAAAAAGATATTAAAAAGAACATTCGATAGATCACGAATTGAGTAATTTTATGTATGTGGACTTATTATGGTGGGGCAAAATTTGAAAGACCACTTTGCCTTCTATTAATAACCAGCAATATTATCTTTCAAAAAAAAAATAACCAGCAATATTTAAAAAAAAAAAAAAAAGTGAAGTCGTGAACTGTAACACGACTTTATTATATAAAATAAAAAAAAAATCCTAAAGTCGTAATCTAATATACGACTTCTATTTTTTTAAAACATATATTTAAAACACGACTTCAGTAAAAAAAAAAAAAAACTGAAAAGCAAAGTCGTGTTTTAATACACGACTTACCCATTTTCGTAATTTTTTCAAAATCTACCCATTTTGGTAATTAATTCAAAAAATTACACCATTTTGATAAAAAAAAAAAACCTTAATTATCTCTTTATCTATATATAAAGCGAGGATTCAAGGACAACAGTTATAATTATTGATTAAAAAAGTAATTATTAAGATTTAAATACTAATTAGGAATGTAGAACGGATCAACTTAACTCAACTCAATCCGCTCTCAACTTGTTGAAAAATGTGTTAGTATGGGTTGAATAAATTTTTGTATTGGATTGAAAATCTTAATTCAACCCAAAATCTAAGGTTGGTCGGGTTGGCCCATTAAAAAAAGTAAAATATTATATAATTTTAATATTCCTTTTTATCTTAAATTTTTTCCAAATTTTATAATTAGACATAGTTAAAAAAGAGAAAAAAATATTATAAAACTAATAAATTAATTAAAGAATCCACTTAATAGTAGTTGATACTTAAAAGGTCATCATTAACTTTAAGCTATGATGATTATTTATTTTAAATTTTAATCACTAAAAAGATTTGTCTTCATGGTTGACAATTTTAAACAACAAAAGCTAATCAAACTACTAGTATAATAAATTACTCATTCACTTTAAAGAATAAATTTTAATTTAATTTTAATCACTAAAAGGATTTTCCTTCATGGATTCAGTTTTTTAATTTTTTTAAGTTTTTTTTTTAATTTTGAATCGACTTAAATTCGAAGACCATTTAATCACATATGTAATTTTCTTTCTTTTCCTTTATTTTTTTCACCGTGTCTCTCTCCTCGTTCCATTAGTTAGGGGTGAGCAGAAAATATTCACCCGACCAAAACCCGACTATTCGAGAGATAAAACAAGGCTAACGGGCGGGTCGGTTCAGACAGTGAGTATATGCGGGTTGAAATAATCGGGTTTAATCGGTTAAAGTGGTCGGATTCGGATTTGTTAAATTGATTTCGTCGGTATCCGATCCGACCGAGGCATGTATATACAAGGCTAAAACTAGCATGCAGCGTAGGTGCAGAACCAGCAGCTTTGCTCAGTGGTCATTAGTTGTCTCGCTTAATTAATACGCAAATTGACACAAACAATTTAAAATTTCAAAAAACAAAAAACAATGAGAAAAGCGTGAAAAGAAGAAAGTAGAAGGCCCAAGCCCAAATGCTTAAACAAACCCTACGCTCTATCAACTCCTTCAACAACGTTTTCTACTTGCGGCGGAGTGTAGACCAAATCAGTGGACAGCAAGCACAGCTTCTTCAATCCTTCTCCTTCAACGTTTTTTACTTTCCCTCCCTCAATCTTTACTCTTTCCTCTTCTTCTTTTTGTGTCTACACTTTTTTTTCTTTTATTTTAGATATTTCAGTTTTATAGCACGTTCTCTTTGCCTTCTTTGTTCTTCCGGCGATTTGTGAAGACCACCGTGAATGACCCTCCAACAGTGTTTTGAAGTTTCAGTTCAGTTTCTTTGACCATGAAGGACCACTGTAAACCGACACAATCGACCCATAATACCCGTCATCCGCCTAATCCGAGACCCGACAAAACCGAGAGTCTAAACGGTCGGTTACGGTATAACATTTTCCGCTCACGGTTTTCATCGAATTGAACTTTTTTGGCCCGAAACCGACCGTAATCGACCCGTGCTCAGGCCTACCATTAGTACATGGAATGTAGAATCAACATTTTCCAAAGTTCATTTATTAATTGAAGCACAAAAGTTGACCGTGGCAACATTTTCCAAACCTATGGCTTCTGAGGGTTCAAAATTGACGATTGACCCTGAGTATGTGGCTACATTGGTTGCTCAAGAGTAATTGGTTATAGTCGCCCTTCCGAGCACCGCAACATCATCAATCGCTTCTACACCGTTAACCTAGACAACTTCAGAACAACAATTTCAAATGTTCTTCACCCTTATCTCACTATTAAGATGATCGAGAAAGGAGAATATTGTTCTGCTCCTAATGTAGCAACAGCCGAGCTTGACTACATGGTTCCTCTCATTCGTGACGCTTCTTGTACTGCGTCCCGTTCATCTTGCAATCACTGAGTATGCAAACCGCTTTGAAACTCCTTCTCTCTATTCTCAAGACATCGAGCTTCCACTTCCTTTGGCTGATGCTATTCAGAGTTTCGGTCCTTTCAATCCCGCTAGTATTCCTGAGAACTATTACTGTGTTCCCGTTTATCCTGAGAACACTCGCAATGAAGGTCGCCTTAGCAATCTGTTGGTATTCCCTTCAAGTCGGTTGATTATGGAGTCAAATATGGCACTGCTTGGTGGTGTTATTTGCCAAAGAAGGTCAACAAGAGGAGCAACCTTATGTGTCTCTACCCTCCTATCAATTACTCTGACTATTCGACAATTCTGGCTTCAATATTTCTGCTTGACAAATGGTACTAGTATTTTTAATATATTTTTAAAGAAATTACTTATAACGTCACAAAAATATTTTCACGTTATAAAAATAATTTTCGGAATGTAATAACTATTAATGCTTCTAGAATTTATTTTTTTGGAAATTCCAAAACTGGATTTTGAAACATTTAAATATTATATAAAAATATGACTCTTCTAAAGGGAGCAACTTGTCTTCTGTAAAGGATTGACAGACATTTTCTCTAGAAAAAAAAGAAACAAATATCAATTATTAATGAGAAAATCAATAGACAATATTACCTTTTAATCTTTTCATAAATGTATTGAAATATTAACTTTTAATCTTCGAGTTTAATGGTGATGTATTGATAGTGTAAAACTATTTTACACTGTCAATCAATTACAAATTATCGTTGAGATGACATTTAATGTAGTTATTGTAAAAGTTAACAATCTTACTATACATGATGGATTGTGATTGAATGACAGTGTATCACCTATTTTCTCTTAATCTTTTCATAAGATTAATATTTGTTACTTTACTCACTAAAGAGAGTTGCTCACTTTAAAAAAAGACAAATCCCTAAAAATATAAATTAATTTCCAAAAGAGATATTTTTAAGAAAAAATACAAAAAATAAAGTACAAAGAGAAAAATTGAGAATGCAAATAAAAGCCCCCATTTTGCTTTAATCCCCTAAATCGGGCCCAAAGGAAAAACAGAGAGGTTAGCTCGAATCCAACCCATTTTAAAAGTCATTGACTCCCGATCTACTCATTTCAACATATAAATGTTGGGGGTTGCTATTCTCACCAACCATGTGGGTGATTTTTTTTTATTCCGAAATTACCCTTGTCACGGAATAATGATTCTGTTGTGCAACATATACAACGGAATCATAATTCCGCTTTTGATTTTTTTTCACCCTCATATAACACAACGGAATCTCGATTCCGTTTTGATTTTGTACGCGGAATCGTGATTCCATTTTGGATTTTGTACGCACGTACAAAATACAAAATGGAATCGTGATTCCGTTGTGATTTTGTACGTGGAATCACAATTCCGTTTTGGATTTTGTACATGAAAAAAATCCCCAACGGAATCACGATTCTATTTTGTATTTTATACGCTGAATCACGATTCCGTTTTGGATTTTTTTCGCCACCCCTATACTGCAACGAAAATATGATTCCATTTAATAATGTACAACGGAAATATGATTCCGTTGTACATTATTAAACGAAAAACGAGGAAGGAAGGGAGGGGTGTGGAGAAATGCTGATAGGGGTAAAAATGTCTTTTCAAATAATTTTGAAACAGTAAGGGATGAGAATAGCAATTAGCAAGATGAGAATAGCAACTCCTTAAATGTTGTGAGAAGTAGCATTCTAGAATATGGAAATATATATATATATCCAACACACAAATATCTTCACTATAATTTCTGGCTGTTGAAATTTCTTTAGCAATTCATTGCTGGCATCACTTTAAGTTTTTGTTCCTTTAGTACCTAGAAGGTGCGCAACGATTTGTTCTCTTATGCCGCTATCCTTTCATTGTATTTATCATTCAACACGTTTTATTGTTTCAATTCCAAGTGTTCGGCTCCTTTTCTTGGTTACAAGGTTTTCCGCCTATTTAATATCTTTAATTTGAAAGATTGTTCAACTGAGTCTAAACGAGTTAAAGTCCATATGCATCACTGATCTTTGGTTGTTTTGGATTCCTCCAAATGAGTTGGACTTCCCCATCATAAACAGTGGTGGGGGTGTTGCTCTTCCCGTAGTTCCAAGGAATAGACTCAATAGAGTGCAAAGATGAATACTTTCACAAGCATTCCAAAATACTTAAGTCAATATATATTTTAATATAGAATAATGACATTGGAAGAATTGCATACTTAGGATAGTTGTGGACATCCTATTTACATGACATTAATGAGGATGAGCCACAAACAAACATGATTGTATTTGTAGTTGAGCTAAGTGGTGTATACCAATTTCACTGGTAAAATGTGGGTCTTTATTAGGAGACTCAATTCCAAAAATTCCAACATGGGAAGCATACCATGAAGATGAACATGAACCATGTAGACCCAATCCATCCGATTTGGTTATGGGCTGGTCCAGAACAATTTGACTAGTCTTTCTGCTATTGGTACCCCACTTCCCTCCTATTTACTATTTAAAACCCCAACCAAAGTAAAAAGACAAAAATATCTTTTTGATATTTAGTTAAAAATGCTCCTGACATAAATATGTTTCTGTTGATTACATGTACACAACAGGAACAAAATTTTGTTGTATTAATATTTTTTTGAAAAATTTAACATAATGAAAACTTATTTTTATTGTGTAATTAATTTTAAATACATGTTACTTTGTTGAAAAAAGTTAATTTTAAAAGTTACGAATAAATCAAATTAATTATGAAATAATTAATTGAATAAATTACAAAATTATAAATTATTCTCTTTGGATAATTAATTTGATTCATTCGAATAATTATGATATTATTAAAAAAGTAATCAAATAATATAATTTAAAAGGTAAAATTTATCAATTTTTTTATCTATAAGAATTGGAGACAAGTACAGAAAGATTTACAATAACTCACGTACCGTATTTAACTAACTGAGTTAGACCATTCGATAGTAAAATTTACCATTTAAGAATAAAGAAAGAAACTTTACTTATGTTTATGTAGCATACGGAATAATTTCTCCCTTATAACGGAACCATATGACAGGCATACTCCTATTTTCTTGAAGTGATGACAGGCATACTCCTAGTCCTATTGTATAGGTACAATTACAATCTGTCGTAATTTCAGCTTGAATTTGACGCCCACTAACTTTAATTTGGTTGGCAAAGTATTAATAATATTAATAACAACAGTCATTGACAGCTGGAGAAAGAGAGAGAGATCTTCCAGAATGTTTTACCCCAAAGTGGAAAAAACGAAGACAACAGTCATATGAGTAATATATATGCAAGCTATATTTGCAGAATGAAGACGAACAATTACGTTGAAGAATCAAATGCGGAATTAGTTAAGGTTTTAGGCACATTAATTAGTAACATTGTCAAATTTTGGTAAACTGCGGGCCGTCCTTGTTAACCGTCCAATCCAAGTAGCCAAGTTGGTTACAGACTAAAAAATAACGCGTGCATGGCTGAATCTGGTCTTTCTTTTTTCTTTCTGGACGGCAAATACTACAGTATCGAGTTACACACTTTCCTACTTTTTCACCTTCAAAGTCTCAAATACAAGATGCTGCTTACAATGAGTTGCTAGGAATTTCATTCTTAGCTTTTTTTCGTTTGTGTCTTTTTAGGTTAATTGTTTGTTAAAGAAAGAAAAGAATAAAAAATGCTTAATATCCTTTATTGAATACTTTTAACTTTTTTTTTATCATGCGAGACCTTATTTAAAGAAATCAAACTCAATATTATTCAGATTAACGATGACTTTAATAAAATAAATAATATTTTAATTTCTAATATTTTGTAAAAGTTCAAACCTTAAGCCTTTTGAATTTTACCAATATAGTATTTCTTTAATATTACTTTCTTAACTTCAAAAACTTATTCCAAGAGAACTAATAGACTTTTTAACTTGATTCTTTCAACAACAAAAAAACAGAGAGAGAGAGTTTGAAAGTTGTTCCTGTCTGGGGATACTGGAGTCTTCAGCTGTTCAAGATCTTCTATGCTTGTCTGAAAAGGTAGGGGGTACCTGCAAAAAGCATTCCAACGCTCAAGTCAGGTTTCGGCTCAGAGCATTTAATGCACGTAATAAATGAGGGTCAAAAGTCCCCTACCTTGAGGGGCATATCCCTTTTTATACTTATCTTATTGGGCCTGGACCCTCATGGGCCCTGACCTCTTCCTAATCAAAGGTCTGTGGTAATTAAGGTTGCTTAATTACTTTCTAACATTAAGTTTATCTTGCCATGAGTCACCTAATGACATTTATACAATTATTGGTATTCGGCCCTGGCGGTGCCGAATACAACTCTTGTGTCTTCTGAGGAGTAAGGGGTCGAGAGTGTTCGGCTATATAAATGTCAAATACTTCTGTTTGTCAAGCGTACCGGGCTGTGTTGTGTAACACCCTAATTTCTATAATGGTAAATATGCGAGGTTTAATTCAATTAATTATTTCATAAAACATTTTTATTAATTTACTTACGAAAATCTAGTGAAATTAAGAAAACTTGATTGGGATTTTATGGATATATATATATACGTAGAAAGGCAAAGTACGGGAAAACTAGAACATAGTCATATGACATGATGACTGACATATACACCTAACAAAAGAAATCTGAGTGCCTAGGTCTATCCCAACGAGATACATGACAAAGAAAAGAAAATCCTAGGACTCAGAGTAGTCATCTTCTAACTCCCACCCTATGCGGAGATCCTAAGCCCCAACGGTCATACGTGAGCGTTCGTGCGAATCGGATGTAGCCCAAGATGTGATCCATGCCCACAACTGCTACCCATCTCTCGAAGATGTTCTCAATCCTCCAATGGAGGGTTTGAGTCCTCCGCTGCCATATGCCCCTAAAAGAAAATAAACAGAAGGGTGAACTCTCTGTTTCATCAAGCAGCACATAAACAACGACTTTACAAGTCACAAACAAAATCCTGTCCACCATCGCCATGTGGTTTTCTAACGTTCACACTCGTAGTCCTAATCGTTTCCTTTCACTAATTCTGTAAATCCTTTCTTACTGGCTAGCTGTCACTGGAACTCCCAGAACTCAGTGGTCTTACACAATTGAGTTGGATGATTGTTGGGAGTACACCTCTCACCATGGTACTATGGTGGGCTCTCACCAACCGATGATGTCTCGTATTTTTGTCAGGATGACCGAGTCAGTTATGTGATCTATCGTCACAACTCAGTGTCTTACCCTCCAAGGTCGCAATGTCTTACGATCATCTCCCAGGTACCAACTGTGATCATCCAATACTCGGAGGACTGACTCCTCCACAACTCTCCTCATAAGGATTATTGTTTCTTGTCACAGTGGGGTTCCGCAGCACATGATACTGGACGGTCGAATAGACGCCGAGCCTGAGACCCCGTCTCTACTCAAAAACATATGAACGAGGACATTTGCCTCCATCACCTTTCTATGGGTGACCGTCACATTACGTCGTGACACGCCTTTCGAAGTCCGCCCCCTCTCTTTGTTATTCTCACAGCTGGAACACTCCACGTGACTCTCTTTTCATCTTGCAGTTCCCACGGATCGACGCGCACATGCAATTCCATTGCACGACTCTCAGAAATCAACATGATTCACAATATTTAACAAAATCTTGTTAAGTTTTATTTGTGCCTCACCCTCTCATCAATTTCTATAATTTTTAATAATTAATAACTTACCATTGATTCCTCCATGCAAAGGTCCTAAATTCTTTCTATGTCCAATGCATAAAATAAAGAGTTTGTTAATTAATTTCTATTTAATAAAAATAAAAAATAAATCTTTTAGCCTAATTAATTGTGCTCACTGTTTAAGTTTCATTTATCTGTTACATGACAGTCTAGCCACAAACACTAGAACATAGTTCTAGTCCTCACAAGTACTCGTGCCTGAGTCTTGTGAACACATCACACAGACAAACAACATTGTCACAATGTTCAATCTACAGTCAAACGACTGTATCACCAAAGCATACAAAAATCACACTTTCAAAGGTTAAGTATCCAAGATTCACATCTCTGGGACTTAAACCAAAACAGAATAGGTTAATGGATATTACATATCCACTGCCTTACAAAACCACAATTTATAATTATAATTGCCACAATTCAAAATAACACACAAAATTGACCAAAAGGCAGATTTCTCTCTGGCAGTATTGAATGTGAGCTCTCACTGATTGTAGCAATTGACCTCGGAATTGAAATTTTTTTATATGAAATCGAAGATCTTGAAATCTAGTTTACAGAAAGGTATCCCACTTATAAAATCAATATCTAGAAAATTTTTATAAAATTTTCTAAGTTAGCAACTCTAGATTTTTAGTGCCCACTGAACATAGCTCAAAGAAATGTAAATTTCTCCCACTTCCCAAAACTAAATTAACTGAAACTTTTTACAGTTTAAAGCTAATCCCTTGATATTTCCAAAAAGGTATTTCTTGCTTCCAAATTCATTTTCTATTGTTCCCAGTAAAAATATTACTAACAGCTTACAATGTTGACATCAAAACAGGTTCTAAACCATTGTTCTGTTTCTTATTGAAAAATTAATTTAGAAATTATGCTTGTTAATTTTTGTAATACACATGGTTAAAAAGCTTATTGTGTATAGTTCTTAAAGGTTTAATTACATTTCAAAAACAATAAGTACACAGGGAGAATTGTAACAAAAGTCGAGCCCTGTTCCAGTGAAACCCCAAAACAGGACAGTCCAATGTCGAGCCATGGATGAAGCCTAAGATGAAATTATTTTTCAAAGGTTTTAACACAAAAGTTGTTTCATTTTATATCTATTTCTATTCAAAACAAATTTGACGAAAAAACAACGGTTAGATCTCTTAAAAATGGCAAAACAGTGAGGGTTATTCCATGCTAAACGAAAGAACAGCCACTGCCAACGAGTTTTTAGTTAAAAGTTTTCAAAGAAGACTTGATTAAACCATTTTTGAGAAAGAGGTACATGACTTCATTTGTTTCCAGAGCCATTTCCAGTCCAATTACAAAGTGAAAATAAAATTACTCTTTACATGCAAAAGCTCATCACCACTGCCAAAGAGAATTTAACACCACTAATCCAATTTCAACTCAACAAACAAGTCAAACATATCTCAATTCTCAGCAATGGAGGCATGCATGTATACTATGGTTAAGGCCCCCAGCCCTTAACCATATTCTCAACAAGAAAAGAAAACAAAGAATCCACAAGAGAGTTCCCCTCACCTTGGTTCTTGGTTTCCAGCCGATAGAAAGGAAGAAGAGATGATGAGGATACTAGGTAGAGAGGATGAGGACTGTCAATGGTGTGCATGCAAGACTTCAAGCTCTAAACATGGCTTCCCCTTCTCTTGTTGGTGTCTCAGCCAAGGAAGGAAAAGAGGTGAGGGAAGAGAGAAATGTGTGTGTGTGTGTGTGTAATTTTTGCTTGTTGAAAGGATTAGTGAGTGAGTGTGGGAGCTTAGGGGTGGCCGTGGGTTTTGGGGTTGTTAGGTGTTTAGTTTAGGCTAGGTGTTGATTCTAGGTTACATGCATGTAGTCTAGGTGTCATTAGGGAGGGGATTAGGTGTTAATCCTAGGTTACATGCATACATGCATTTAGCTTAGGTGTCATTAGTTTAGGCTTAGGAAATTTGGTTACTCAGTTTAATTTACACAGTGTAATTTTATACTATGTAATCGTAAAGAGGTGTATTTTAAAATTTTAAAACTTAATTCCAAACATCTAATTAATTTTATAAAACTTCTAGTAATAAAAACTTTTCTAGTAGCTCAAATAAAATTTCCTCTGTAAAGAAATTATTTACAGATAAACTTTATAAGAGGTAGCTTGGTGTGCAAGTTACTAGAATGTAATATAATTAAAATACTTAAAACCAATTTGCACACAATAAATTAATTAGTACATAGCAATAAATATTATAAATATTTCACTAATAGTAATTAATCTCAACTCAATTAATTACTAGCAGGCATAACAGATAAGCATACACAGACAATATACGTACTTAATCATTAAGTACATATTACACTGCACAAATAAATAAATAAACAACATAGACAATTCAATCACACAGAATTATATAGCAACTTGCAAACAAAACACAGGAAAGTAACTACATAGAATTAATTGTAGAAAATTAATTCCAGAGAATTACTTACAAAGAAATATATAAATATATATATATATATATATATATATATATATATATATATAAATATATATAAGTATATACTTATATAACTGAGTTGAAATTTTTAGGGTATTACATGTTGGAGGGTGTTCGGCTATACGATAGACGCTGAACACTTATCTGTTTACGAGAGTGTGCCAAGTTGTGTCGGAGTGTATTCGGCTATACGCGCTGCCGAATGCCCCACCGGTACACATGCCCCCCAGCCTCGAGTGAGAAGGGGTGACGAAGAGGCTTTGTATTGGGATTGGCGCCTCGTTGCTGTGCCGTTTGAACCTACTGCCATTATTGCAGAAAAATACCGTTAGGTTTGAGGAGATCGAAGTGTTGCATTTTGTAGACCGTTAGATC
The DNA here is from genome assembly GCA_026413185.1 of Pueraria montana var. lobata. Classification (NCBI taxonomy): domain Eukaryota; kingdom Viridiplantae; phylum Streptophyta; class Magnoliopsida; order Fabales; family Fabaceae; genus Pueraria; species Pueraria montana. The sequence goes on from CM048654.1 coordinate 11,844,612, forward strand.
TAAATGGATCTAACGGTTGACAATGTTCAGATGCTTCTGGACCGTTATGGGCCTAGACCCTATAAATAGGGTGAAGGATGTCGTCTTCGCACCCCTTATTTACCATTTACCAAAATCTTCTTATTTTGCTCTCGGCCGAATAGTTGCTTCTAGCTTCACTCTTCTCGTCTTAACCAAGGTACGAGAGTTCGGCTATTTCTTTTTCTTTCCATTATCATGAGTTCGGCTGGCCATGAGCTTTCTGGGGAAACCGAGATAGTTGACATTCCGTCTGCTTCCTCGGTTAGTGGGGATTCTAGTGAGGGGTCTTCGACTTCCTCGTCTTCTTCGTCCTCGTCCTCGTCTTTTTCTTCTTCCCCTTCGGTGTCCCCCTCTTCGTCCCCTGTCCGAGAGGGGGTGGGTGAGAGCGTCATGGGCCCTTTGGCACCTTCAGCCTCTTCGGTTGGGGAGGCATCTGGTACAAAACCGAAGCGTAAACCCCAGGTTATCCGAGGGAAAAGGGAATTTCCACCGATTACCCTAGAAGGGTATACCTGGGTTGATGGGGAGGTCGGGGCCTATTGGTCTCGGTATGACGATAAATGTAGTGTGTCAAATTTTGTAAATTATGTAGATGTGTCTTCTATTCTCCTGAAGATGAGTTTTGTCTTATAGCGTTACAATGTTATCGGCGAGAGCCGAATCCTGAATTTGTTTTTATGGAGAAAGGTGAGTCGAAAAGGGACTTCTTTTACATGTATGATTGTGTATTTCGTGATCTACATGTAAAGGTTCCCTTTGACGACTTCACAATGGGGGTGCTTCAGGTTTTAAACGTGGCACCCTCGCAGTTGCACCCGAATGGGTGGGCTGCTATCCAAGTCTTCCGAGCTCTTTGTATTTTTAACTTCATAGACCCTTCGGTGAGTGTGTTTTTGTATTATTTTTGTACTCAACCCAAGGATGGTTTGTGGGTGTCCTTAATAAGGAAGCCGAAGTGGCCTCTATTCCAGTCCTTTACTACCTCTTACAAAAATTTCAAAACCGGCTTCTTTAAGGTAGTTGTTAGGTCGAACATAGGGACTAACCATCTTTTCGACATGAGTGGAAAGTCCCTGTTTCCGTTCTATTGGGAGCAAAACCCTCGGCATTATGACAAGTTTTCAAAATCCCTAATGACCGAAACGAAACGTGAGGAACTCCTCTTTCTTGAGTCCATCCCCCGAAAGCTCCCAGCTAGGCAACTTGTGACTTTGTTAAATTCTTCCACTGTTTTAGCCGACATGTGTGGTAAGGCTTTGGTTCTTTCTTTTCTGGTATTTCTATGTTTAGATCTTGTCAATGACTGAGTGTTTTGTGTAGGTATTATGGCTGATGTTGGTGGAAATGTCCTTTCATTCCGGAATGCTCGGAAGAACCGAGCTCAGGCTGCTGGGAACAAGTCTGGTATGGCGTCGATGCCCCCTATTCCCAAGCAACTGAGCCCCCGGCCGACCCCGATGGATACTGTGCCCCCCCCTCGGCGGGAGAAAAGAGAAATAAAGACAAAGATCATAAGAAAAGGCACCGAAGCCGTGAGGTTTCGGAAGAAGAAAGGGCCAAGAAGTTGAAGCAGCAGACTTTGGATTTTCCGGCTTCGGGGTCTTTATCTTCAATTAATGCCTTGACCGTCGAGGGATTTTTTGCCAAAGATTTTCGGCCGAAGAAGATGGTGAGTGCCAATGACATCTCGAATACTAGGAAGGCCATCCTAAACAAAGTCGACGCTGCTGCCAACTGGTCGGCTTATTGCGAGTTTCAGGCAAGGGTTTCGGCCATTGCTTATCATATGTTCGCAAATCCTCTTAGGGAGGCCGAGAAGCTGAAGAAGAGTTTGGAGGAGGCCCAGGTGTCCAACAAATAGGTGTTGGAGGCAATATGGTTTTAGCCGACGATAACGGGCGGCTGAAGGAGGAAGTTAAGCACCTTTCGGCCAATGTAAATGATTTAAATACTAAAGTAATAATGGCCGAAAAGGATTCCAAGCTTCAATCTGATGAGATCGAGTGGTTAAGGATGCTGCTGGCCGAGGTCTGAGAAGAGCGGGACGCGGAGCGTGCCGCCAAGGAGAAGATTCTTGCTTCGGCTGAAGATAAAATTTTAGCCGAATAGGAGGCTGGTTTTCTCCACGGCATGCAGCAAATAATGCATTATTATACTGTTCGTGACCGCAGTATTTCGACATGGAGAAGGATGTCTATCAAGGGCAGCTGGTGCCTATTGATGACATTCCGGAGGATGCTGTTCTGGAGAATCCTCTTCATGCTTCAGCCGTTGAAGGCTATGTGGATCCCGGGACCAATGAAGATGGGGGGGAGGATGATGCTGTTGATGCCGAGGTTCGGGAGAATTCGGCAGAATGAAATATTTGTAGGCTTAGGCCATTAGAGCCTTTTTTTTTTGTTTTTGTTTTAAAGAATGCTTGCAAATGATTCTACCCCTTTTTGGTGATTAATGAAATATATGTTTATCTTTCGGTATTTACTTCTCTACTTGGATTAATTTTGCAAACTTACTTGTATCTGATTACCTTGTGATAATTGCGTTTTTAGTTTGAGCAAGGTATGGTTGTGTGTGTTCTTCTGGAGAGTTCCTTCGAGTGATGCGTCATCCTTTGTTATCCTTGGCATCTTTGGAAAGAATCGAAATTCTTGTTCGTAGCATTCAAAAGGTGCGAGGATCCGAATGGTACTTCCATAGCCGAATAATCCTACTCGGGAGGGAAACCATTGAGGAAAATCCAGATGGCGCATCCTTAGCCGAGTAGGAGTGCTCGGGAGGGAAACCATGGAGAAAATTCAGATGGTGCATCCTTAGCCGAGTAGAAGTAGTCGGGAGGGAAACCATTTGCGAGAAAATCCGAATGGTGCATCCTTAGCCGAGTAGGAGTACTCGGGAGGGAAACCATTTTGAAGAAAATCTGAATGGTGTATCCTTAGCCGAATAGGAGTACTCGGGAGGGAAACCATGGAGAAAATTCATATGGTGCATCCTTAGCCGAGTAGGAGTACTCGGGAGGGAAACCATTTGCGAGAAAATCCGAATGGTGCATCCTTAGCCGAGTAGGAGTACTCGGGAGGAAAACCATTTTGAAGAAAATCCGAATGGTGCATCCTTAGCCGAATAGGAGTACTCGGGAGGGAAACCATGGAGAAAATTCAGATGGTGCATCCTTAGCCGAGTAGGAGTACTCGGGAGGGAAACCATTTGCGAGAAAATCTGAATGGTGCATCCTTAGCCGAGTAGGAGTACTCGGGAGGGAAACCATTTTGAAGAAAATCTGAATGGTGCATCCTTAGCCGAATAGGAGTACTCGGGAGGGAAACCACTTTGAAAAAAATTCAGATGGGGCATCCTTAGCCGAGTAGGAGTACTCGGGAGGGAAGCCATTTTGTAGGGAAATATTATGCTGCACTTAAACAATAATAGCAATGCACAAGGTGTTCCATTAAAATTCATTTGAGGTGTGCCTTGTTAAAACCTTATCAGAAAAAACCCTTTCACGTTCTTGTAGGGATAAAAATCCGAATAAGGGAAAAGAGTACAACACCCGACTACATAACGAATTGATACATTAACTGAAGTAATATTTGAGGTGAGTGGAATTCCAGGTTCTCGGTATTACCCTTCCTGACAGTTCTTCCAACCTGTAAGCTCCATTGTTGAGATTTTGTCGAATTCTGAATGGGCCGTCCCAATTGGCTGCTAGTTTTCCTTCCTTGGTGTCTCTTCGGGCGTCACCTTGCATCCTTAGAACTAGATCTCCTTCTTTAAAGTCTCGTGGCTTCAGCTTTGAGTTGAATCTCCGAGTCATCCTTTGTCTGCATGCTTCGGCATTGAGGCGTGCTCGGTCGCGTAGCTCTTCGATCAAGTCAAGTTCACATCTCATGGAGTTTTCATTTTCGAGAGCCTCGAAGTTTTGTCTTCGGAAAGACGGTTCTCCTACCTCAACCGGGATCATTGCTTCTGTCTCATAAACCATTCTGAAGGGTGTTTCTCTGATGGTTGATTGTGGGGTACATCTGTATGCCCACAAAATTTCGGGTATCTCTTCGGCCCATGTCCCTTTGGCTGCTCCTAACCTTCTCTTCAGCTCTCCCAAGATGACTTTGTTTGCGAATTCTGCCTGTCCGTTCATTTGGTGGTGTTCAACCAAGGTCACTTTGTGCTTTATTCCCAATCCTTCGAGAAAAGTGTTCAATTTTTTATCCGTGAATTGTAGACCGTTGTCGGTGACAATTACATACGGAATGCCGAATCTAGTGATGACATTTTTCCACAAAAAAATTTGTACGTTTTGAGCCGAAATGATGCCAAGGGCTCGGCCTCTATCCATTTTGTGAAGTAGTCGACGGCTACTATCAAGAACTTGCACTGCCTTTTGGCTATAGGAAAAGGACCCAAGATGTCGGTTCCCCAAACAGCAAAAGGCCAAGGTGACGAGATGGAGTGCAGTTCATCTGTTGGTTGGTGGATAAGGTTGGCATGCTTTTGGCACTGGCTACACCTTTTGACATATTCTGCACAATCAGTTTTGAGGGTCGGCCAGTAATACCCTGCTCTCAAAACCCGAGTTGCCATCGTTCGAGCACCTGAGTGCATGCCACAGATTCCTTCGTGCAGCTCCTTCGTGACGTATTCTGGCTGATCTTTCTCTAGACACTTTAATAGGGGTGTGGAAAACCCCCTTCTGTATAACTCTCCGGCGATCAAGATGTACCTTGCAGCATTGATTTGTAACTTTTTGGCTTTTTCCTTATCCTCCGGAAGGGTTCCTTGTGTCAAATATTGTTGTATTTCGGTTATCCAAGTATTTCTGGTCGCCAAAAGTTGCATGAATTCCTCGACAGTTACACTCGGCTCCGGCAACATCTCCTGGATGAATGTTCTCAACTGTCCGGGTTTCTGAGTAGTAGCTAACTTAGCGAGTCGATCTGCCATGTCGTTGTGTTCTCGGGCTAAATGGTTTACTCGAACTTCCTCGAATTCTTGTTTTAATTGCATGAAAGTGTGATAATACTTCAGCAACTGTGGGTCTTTGACCTGGAAACCACCATTGATCTGTTCAGTAGCCACTTGCGAATCACTCTAACATTACACTTTCCGGGCTCCCATCTCTCTTGCCAACCTGAGCCCAGCTAATAGGGCCTCATATTCGGTTTGATTGTTAGATGCTTTGAAACCGAACCATAAGGACTGCTCTAACCGTACCCGGTTGGGTCCTTCCAGTATAATACCTGCTCCGCTTCCCCTTTGGTTTGAAGAGTCGTCGACATGTACTACCCACCACTCTTCTTCGAAGCTCTCAACAGGGTGTAGCTCATTGACAAAATCTGTTAGACACTGTGCTTTGACGGGACCCATCGACTCGTATTTTAAGTCAAACTCGGAGAGTTCTACTGACCATGCCATCATCCTTCCGCCCAGTTATGGTTTCCTTAATACCTTTGCAATTGGGCAGTCGGTTTTTACAACCACTCGGTGTCCTTGGAAGTATTGTCTCAGGCATCTTGCCGCATTAACTAGTGCTAGAGCCGCCTTCTCAATTGTTTGGTATCTGGTCTCGGTCTCTTGTAGTACTCGGTTGGTAAAGTATATGGGTGCTTGACCTTCTTCATGTTCTTGTACTAACACCGCGCTTATGGCTGCTTGAGAGACCGAAATGTAAAGCATTAGATCTTTCATAGGCTCCGGTTTCTTAAGTATGGGCGGGGCCGAAAGGGTCTTTTTTAGTTCTTGAAAAGCCTCTTTACATTGTTGGTTCCATGAGAAGTTCTTGGTTGTTTTCAACAAACGCATAATGGGTTTTGTCTTTTCGGCGATCCTTGGCAGGAATCGTGATAGAGAAGCAATTCTCCCTGTGAGTCTCTGGACCTCCTTTGGGGTTTTTGGGCTTTTCATAGGAATAACCGCTTCGCATTTATCAGGATTGGCTTCTATACCTCAGCACGTTAACATGAAGCCCAAGAATTTTCCTCCTTAGACACCGAAGACACATTTTTCGGGGTTTAGGCGCATGTTGTGCTTCCTGAGTTCGGCGAAGATCTCTTCGAGGTCCCTTGCGTGCTCGTCAGGCTTGGAGGATTTAACAACCATATCATCAACATACACCTCAAGGTTTCGTCCTAGCTGCTTTTGGAAAACTTTATCCATCAACCTTTGATAGGTGGCTCCCGCATTTTTTAGGCCGAAAGGCATAACTTGGTAGCAAAAATTGGCTGATTCGGTTATAAAAGCGGTCTTGTCTTCATTCGGAGGGTACATCCGAATTTAATTGTATCCTGAATAAGCATCCAGAAAACTAAGACAAGGGTGTCCGGCAGCCCCATCAACCAATCTGTCGATGTTTGGTAGCGGGTAGGCATCCTTTGGGCAGGCCTTGTTCAAGTCCGTGTAGTCTGTACACATCCTCCATTTTCCATTTGCCTTCTTTACCATGACCACATTGGCTAACCAAGTGGAATATTTGACCTCCCGGATAAAGTTGGCAGCTAGCAACTTGGACACTTCTTCTTCTACTGCTCTCCTCCTCTCATCCCCCATCTTCCTTTTCTTTTGAGAAATCGGTCTTGCCTCTCGGCATATTGCCAATTTGTGACAATGGAATCTTGGGTTGATGTCAGGCAAAGAGGTCGGCGTTTTGTTTTACCACCCTTTGAATCCGAAACCTGTTCTTTTCGGATAGGTTGCTCCCGAGGTATGTCGTTTGAACTTTTTCTTCACCAATCTGAAATGCATGGATTTCCTCATTTGGTTTTACCTGCTTGTCCTCTTCAACTCTGGGGTCAAGATCCAAAGTTTGGTCCGAAGGCTCTACCGCCGAGACCATGTATACTGACTTGCACTCATCTTCCTTTAGCTGAGTAACCTTAAGGCTAGCCAAGTAGCATTCTCTAGCTGCTTTTTGGTCCGCATGAATCGTAATGATCGTGCCTCGGTTTGATGAAAATTTCATGGCCAGATGTGGAGTGGAGACTATGGCCCTGAGAGTATTCAACGAAGGGCGTCCGAGTAGTATGTTATACCAGGTGTTGGCGTGCACTACAATGTACCTTACTCTTATGGTCTTGCACTCCTTTCCCTCATATCCGAAGGTCGTGTCCAACTCTATACATCCCCTGGTGTTAACCCTCTCACCCGAGAATCCAACTAAGGGTTCGTCATACGGCATGAGCTTCCCCTCCGGTATGTCCAATTGTTTGAAGGTGTTCTAGTATAGGATGTCGGCTGAGCTTCCTTGATCTATCAGCGTTTTTCGGACTGTGCAATCGGCAACATCTATACTAATGACCATTGGATCATCTTGCATTGGGTCGGACCCCTGAAAATCCGCGTCGGTGAATGTGATGGGTGGCATTTTGAGCTTGTTTATGGTCGAAGTCATGTTGACTGACCAGACTAACCAGAGATGCTTCTTTCTGGCTGATGAGGTACTTCCTCCTCCTGCAAATCCTCCGGCAATCGTGTTGATGATTTTCCGAGGATTAAAGGGTTTTATGTCTTGCCGCTCCCGGGACCTGCTTCTTTGTCTTTCGGCCCTCCTGCCGTGGTTAAAGTCCATTCTATAAGTTCTGTCATTGTCTTTATATTTTGAAAATTGAGACCTTTCAGCCCTTGGATCATGGACGAAGTCTTTGAGATGCCCCATTTTGATGAGGTCCTCAATCTTGTCTTTAAGTGCGGCGCATTCTTCAGTGGAATGGCCTTTATTGCAGTGGTATTGACATTGCTTGTTGTAGTCGGCCTTAGGAGGAGTATTGGCTCTCTTTGGCATGACCAGTATTTCTGTCGCCAAGGCTTGTTCGAGTATTCGGAAGCGGCTAGCATTGAGCGGCGTGTAAGTCGCGTATCAGGAGCCACGGTACTCCTTCTCCTTGTGGAATTTTTCTTTCCCCTTTCCTTGATGATCCTTTTCTTGTTCTTTCTTTCTTGGATTGGTTTCTGCTTGGACCTGGTTCCTATATTCGGATAACTCTTCCATCTGCATGTACTTTGCTGCTCGTCGCCGAAGGTCATCCATGTCGAGTGCCGGCTTCTTGCAGAGACTGTTAACAAAGGCTCCTGGCCTAAGAGCAGTTACTAAATGATGCATGGCCACCGCTGGGTCTAGGTTTCGGATGTTCAAGGCGATTCTGCCAAACCTTTCCATGAACGTTCTTAGGGATTCTCCTTTTTCCTGTCGAATATTCACTAGTGCCACCGAGGTCAAATGGTGAGGTCTGCTAGTTGCAAACTGATTGCCAAGTTTGGTCACCAACGTCCCGAAGCTATCAATGAAGTTGGGCGGTAGGCGAGTAAACCAATTGGGGGCGTGTCCCTTGAGGGACGTGGGGAAAAACCTGCATAAGACAGCGTCTTCTGTGGTGTATAGGCTGATTTGGGTTACGTAGACATCTACGTGTTCATCTGGATCCGTGCTACCATCGTATAGGTCCAGACTGAGGCTCTTCCAATTTGGAGGAAGGGGAGTTTCCATGATTCCATAAACAAAAGGGTGCCTACAGGGGTGTGACTGAGTGTTGATGGTAAAAAAGGAGGGCCGATTCGTCGCACCTTGCATGCTAAGGTTGGCTGCCGACTCATCTTCATGTTGCTTGTCTGGTGCCTGATTCTCTGGTTTCCAAGATCGGTTCAAGTTTCTCAACTCGGCATTCTCTTGGCGGAGGGCCGATAATTCCTGAGCGTGCTGTCTCCTTATTGCTGATATGTCAGCCTGCAACTGTCTTAGTTCCGAAGACAGATTTGTTTGATCTTCCACATGTGCTATGTCTTCGTCGACGAGGCGTTGTTCTTCCATGTGTGCGTGACTTCAAGTAGTAACCATTCCTTGCGGGACTGCGGGGAAAGTTTTACCGGGTCCCACGGTGGGCGCCAAAATGTTCCCGTCTGGGGATACTGGAGTCTTCAGCTGATGTTCTTTGTTCAAGATCTTCTATGCTTGTCTGAAAAGGTAGGGGTACCTACAAAAGGCACTCCAACGCTCAAGTCAGGTTTCGGCTCAGAGCATTTAATGCACGTAATAAATGAGGGTCAAAAGTCCCCTACCTTGAGGGACATATCCCTTTTTATACTTATCTTATTGGGCATGGACCCTCATGGGCCCTGACCTCTTCCTAATCATAGGTTCGTGGTAATTAAGGTTGTTTAATTACTTTCTAACCTTAAGTTTATCTTGCCATGTGTCGCCTAATGGCATTTATACAATTACTGGTATTCGGCTCTGGCGGTGCCGAATACAACTCTTGTGTCTTCTGAGGAGTAAGGGGTCGAGAGTGTTTAGCTATATAAATGCCAAATACTTCTGTTTGTCAAGTGTACCAGACTGTGTTGGAGGGTGTTCGACTATACGATAGACGCCGAACACTTATCTGTTTACGAGAGTGTGCCAAGTTGTGTTGGAGGGTATTCGGCTATACGCGTTGCCGAATGCCCCACCGGTACAAAAGCTTAGAGAGAAAGAAGCTTAGGCAAAAAGTAAGCTAGGATTTTGGGTTACTAACAAGTAAGTGTAGTTTCAAAATTTAAGAAAATGATTTAATGGAATTAAAAACATTAAAATACATTGGATTTTCCTCCCTTTCGTGGTCTAGGTTGAATGGGCACAATGGAGGAACCAATCCTATGCATATTTTCAAATTTTAACATCAATTGAGTAAAATTATATGATTTATTCACACTAGCTAATTAAGAAATTAAAATTAAAAATTTATTAAAACAGGTTGTTAATATATCTTTATCATAATTTTCAATGTATCTTTAATGTAAATTTTCAATAAAAAAAGTTTTACTCCCTTCGTCCCTATTTATAAGACCCTATTCAGAAAATTATTTGTTCTTTTTTATAATATATTTTTTTAATTTCTAGATACATTAATTATTTTTTTCCTAAAGTATTCTTAATTAATTATTCTTTCTCCAGACATTAATTGATTAGATGAAAAGCAATTAAGTGGAGAGATGATTAATTTCAAAAAAATTAAGGTACTTTTAGAAGAACAATACACATTATTGACAAATTTAATGTGATGTTAATTAAATTAATTATTTTTCTTAAGGAGTGTAAATTAGTTAAAATGATCTTATAAATAAGGACGAATGAAGTATTTATTAATTCGTTTACGAGTGATACCCTTATTTATAATCCAAGTGTTGACTTAGCAACGCTAGAGATAAATTCGAATCTCAAATCAAAGAAATGCGTGTAAGTTAATCAATACGCGATTGGACCGCAGTGCACAAAAAAGGGAGTTAATGTAAATGTGTTATAGTAGTTGGTGGATCAGTTTGAAGACTTTGATCTATAAAAATTTATGAACCTCACTTAACTTTTGATATGTCAACTAATCACAAAGTGACTTTATATACATTTATTAACGAAATAATATCAGCAATATGTACACACACAATTTGTAAAATAAATTGTGCATGAAATTATTGTTATGTTAATCAGAGTTTATTTATAATTAAAATATGAGTATTGAATTCACCCAAAAAAAAAAAATTTGAGTATTGCAACATATTTGTTTAACCCTAATTCTACCCATCTAATCATCGTGACATTTCATAATTAATCAATCTTGGCGAACCTTAATATATAACTTAATATTTATACCTAATTATGAAAAGTCTTCATTAATATCAATGTAATTAAAAAAGAACAATTAAAATTTTGTAAAAGACTTATGCATATTTAAAAAAAAAAAAAAAACTAAACCAATGTCAGAGGCTCCTCACTACGGGAATTAGATATAGGAAAAGGTTATAAACAGCTTTCTTGCATATGCAAAGAGCTTGTTTCCGAATTTGAAATCCATGACCAACTTATCATTAAAGTACAACTTTACTATTGCACCAGCACTCACCCTTAATACTTGTACAAATTTGTAAAAGAAAAATAATAATTTAACTTCATGATAAAGTTTTTAATAATAAAAAAAAAGTCATTATGCTTTTCAATAAAATAAAATTAGTTCCCAACCAATTTTTGTTTCTTCCGCTTTCAATTAAAGGCTAAGTTTATATAATTTGGGCAACGTTAGACAAATGAATCATCTCATGATACTCCAATCTCCATGATTGAACAGAGGGACGGATTAATAAAATCGCTGATATTCCAATAGATTAAACCAAGTTGCCTGAAACAAAGCACTATATTGGATTGATAATAAATGGTGTGTTTGACTTTCTTGATAAGAATTTCTTTCTTTCTTTCTTTTTGAAAAAAAAATGATGATAATAATAATAATAATAATAATAATAATAATAATAATAATAATAATAATAATAATAATAATAATAATAATAATTATTATTATTATTATTATTATTATTATTATTATTACATATGCACGTTTTTTTTAGCGAATTTCTGAATACACATTAAATTGCTTGAGGCAAAATATAATACTAATAAACAGTTTGAAGAAAATAAAAATAAAAACTAGGACTCCTTCGTATTGGTAACTAATTAGGAATAAATTAAGTAAAAGATGGATTCCGTACGTGGGCAATTTCTTTAAAAAAATGCATATGAAAATTGACTTCAAAACTACTATATATCAGTTTATATATAAAATGATTGGATCATCACTCGTTGTATTTAGTGCTTTTTGACATGTCTTTCTCTTTGCTTAATGTGTGGAAGAAAAAACGGAATGAAAAGGATAATGCATCCAAAAATAATAATAATATATATAGGATGCTGATTATCGTTCCTATGACTTGATCAAAGCCAAGAGAGCGAAGCAACTAACCCATGTGCACCCAACCTAGATTAATATTGCGATATAAATTAAATTAGTGAACATGATAAAGACGTAAATGAAACGAGGCAACAGAATATAGCCAAAAAGACAAAATGGTCGAAATGTCTAAATTGGCATGCAGAATGCATACGATCTGAGACAGAATCACAATCAAATAGATGCGAAATCGGAAACTTAACCAACCAAAAGGGGGTGTACTAAAAACAAATTTCACTTACAGAGACTGAAATGTCCATTTAATTTTAAGAAATTATACGCAAGCATGTTTTACCGTAAATATTAAATAATTATGTATTGATTGAGAAATAATCCAAAACCAAAACAAACAAACAGAAATAACAAAAAAATGTTCATTAAATTCAACCAAACTTTCAGCCGGTTTGCACTTTTCATATCGTAGTTTAATTTGTATACGAGTAATTAATGATAAACGGTAGCAATACTCTCCAACTATTTAGGTTTAAAACTGGCTTATAGTTTAATTTTCAGCTTATGACTCTAGAATGGGAAATTATCTTTTTTCTGGTTACGTTTTAAATTTATAATCGTATGAGGATTAATCGTTAATTAATCAAGAAAGGAGAAAAGAAGAAGAAACAAAGGAAATAGAATAAAATTGAAAAATAATAAGAGTAATTATTTTTGGATATTTTTCTAAATACCTAATTAACACTCACGGTATCATTTTTTTTTTTATCGCATCATATCAATTATCACTTGTTGATGATGATGATGTCATCCGCGTAAAGGACGTGAGATGGTGTAGAGAAATTCTTTGGGCTGGCCATACGAGTAAGCAAACCTTTTTCCATCAAATTGGTAATTCCTCTACCGAGAACATCTTCTGCAGTACAAAAGAAATCATTATCACTTGTCATATTTATAGTTTTTTCGCTTTTATCTCTTTCACAAGTTGTAAAATAGTTTTTGAGTGTCGAAACATCATTTTTGAAATAATAAATACATACATTTTGATCTTGAATAACAACCTTAAATTGGACCTATTCAGTGGGACAACAACTGATATAATTTCGATCGAGCACAATTACAACTGCAAGGGACACATCGGAACTTTCCTAAGATTAATTTACAGTTTCACAGCAGTTGACAGTTTTATCAAAGGTGTCCAACTAAGGGCTCCAACAAGCATGGAGGAAGATTTCTCACTTGCTAGGCCTCCAATAGTGTTTTCATCTTTTTTAACATCTCTCTTAGTTTCACCTTTTGTTTTCAGCCTTACACCGCCTTTTACTAACAACATAGTTTTAAATTCCTGCCATTGCTTTCAACTTCAAGGATTGCAACCAAACTGCTACCACAATTTAGAACAAATGACTAATAGTTTAAAGTTTAAACTACCTTATTTTGTTACAGTATAAAAACTAAAAGCAATTAAAAAAAAAAAAAACAAACATACGTGACTCATTCAAACTATTTTGATTGCAGCAGAATCCACAGATGGACTTTTAAGTTTGAGTATATAGCAAACTATTTTCGTTAGTCAGAAGAGGAGTTTTTTCAAAATATACTCTCTATCACATTTCTTTATGTTATATTATTAGTTAAAAACTATAAAATTATAAGTGAAAATTCATTAAATAAAAAAATAAAATTAGCATAATTTTATATTTTTTTTAATAAATTTTAACTAATAATAAAAATTAAATTTTCTCACTAAATTTTCTCGCAGCAGAAAACAAAACAGCATTTATCTATTATTGTTGAGTAGACAGGGTCATAAAGCTAACTTCATTTCTGATCGCTGTGTATTTATTTAGCGCAACTGTGCCCTCTGACCTCTACGGCCATTGACTATATCCTTCATTTCTTCTCGAATGAGGCTTCCCTAAAAAACATGAATAAGAATAGGTTTAAATAATATTTTGATCTATATAATACAGAAGGTTTTATTTTTTATTTTTTATAGTTCTTTAAAGATTTTTGTTTTGATTTTAGTTCTTTAATATTTTTTAATTTTTATTGTCAAGTAATTATGTTAAATGATGACATAACACGATGTTGATAGTTCATTGACTTGTTACATCATTAAAGAGTTTAACAGAACAATCACATGTAATTTTATTTGATAAACTGTATTTTTAAATCCTCATATGTTTGAAACAATTGATTGATGACGTCAAATTTGCTGATGAGATATTTAAAAACACAATTTAGCAAAAAAAAAATTATGTGATTGTGGATTGTCATGTCATACTTTTTTATGACATGACAAGTCAATAGATTGTCAACGTCGTTGTTATGTCATTAGTTAATGTTGTTACTTAACAACATAGATTAAAACAAAAAAATAAATAAATCTTTAAAGGACTAAAAGAAAAAAAAATCATCCTATTTTACAAGGACTAAAATGTTATTTAAGTCATAAATTTTTTTTTTTTAATTTTTAATAGGTTAAAATTATAATATATTTTAATTAAGTTAATATTAGTTACATACTAAGGGATAAGAATGTCACACTTTTAACGTAAATGTTCTGAATTTGACATAATTAGTATCAACTAATTGAAGATACTGCCGCTAAGATAGAGTTACAATTTTGTCTTTAAAAACGTTTGGGTCAGTTTAGAGAGAAGACTGTTTATAAATTACTTTTAAATTCAACTTCTAAGTGACGTAAAATTTTTTGGGGTATTAAAACGAACTGTTTTTTAAAAAAAAAAAAACGTAAAGTAAATTTAAAAACTTTTGTGGTTCGAATTTAGACTGCACTTTTGGGCCTTTGCAGTTGCATTTTGCAATAATGCAGTCGATTTAAGGAATAAACTAATCTAAAAGTAACTTTTTACGTTACATCTAGAGAAATAACTTTTTACGCTGACCATTGATTTGGGCATTAATGCTCATACCAAATGCCTACGTGCATTAATAAGAAGACCAAGTCATCTTCAAACGTCCAAAAAATAGGTGTGAACGGTTGATATTCTCTCTTCTTCTTCTTTTTTAAATATATTAGCAAATTATATTTTTTAATGATATTTTAATAAAATTGGAATATATAACAAAAATTTGTCTAATTTAATTTCCACCATATGAATAGAAAGAAGAAAGAGAGATTGGAGAAAGAAAGGAGAGAGGAGAGAGAGAAAATGAGCATGAAAAAATACAAATTTTTACTCTCTTTTTTTTTTGTAAAATTTGAATTTCTATAATTTGGGTAATTAAAATATTCAACATATTACTAGAACTTTAAATATTGTTAAATACACTATCCAAGCAACATGGTTTAATATAAAAGCAAAATTAAATTCTATCTGAAATTAAAATACTACATTTGTTCCTTTTTAATTATCAGATTTTTTTAAAAAATTATTTATTTATCTATCGCTCGCAAAGTTCAAGATCACATTAAGTCATTAATTATTCTTTTATCAATTATATCCTTACTTTTCTTCTATTATTTAATTAATTTACACATGTATTTATAGTAGAAAAGAAGAAGGATAAAATAAGAATTTTTACAATTATTTTATTAGAATTAAAAAAAATTATTATATTTCCTGATTTTTATATAGAAACCTTAAAAGATAAATAGAAGGGAATGAAAATAGTACTAACTTAATTTTCTTTATAAACACACCAAAAGTCAATCAAATAGAGGAAGTACATTTATTTCTTTATAAGCAATGTGCATCCCTTTCTTGCAATTGAAGCTTAATGCCTTTGTTTGATTTAGGAAATAAATGAAAAGGAAAGAAAGTAAAATTAAAAAAGGAAAGAAAGTAAAATTAAAAAATGAAAGAAAAATATTAATAAGTGAGATAATTTTTTAGATTGTTTGATTACGTAAAAAGTGGAAGGAAAGTAAAGATATATGTTTTTTTTTTAATTCATAAGTAAAGATATATGTATATAAAATGACACAATTATTCCAAATAAAAAAATTTATAATAAATAGGATTTTTTTTTTGTTTTTTTACTTATTTAACTTTTGTCTTATTCTCTTTCTCTCTAAATTGAGAAGAATGAATATTTAAGTGAGTCCCACCATTTATTTCTTTCTTCCCTTAAGGTTTGTTTGATAAGAATAGGAAAGATTATTAAAAATAAGTGAGAAATAAAGTAAAAATAAAAATATTTTATTTAACAAAATATGAAAGAGATAAATAGAAAGAAAATAACTAGTGAGTTCCACAACTTTTTATTTTTCTCTTCTCTCATTTCTCTTATACCAAACACACTTTTTTTTTTACCTATTTCTTTTCTCTGCACCATATTTCTTTCTTTGGCAAACAAATAGTTATTTTCTTACCAAAGGAGGAAAAGTTTTTTTATTTATAAATGTGTATCCTCCCTTTCATTTCCTTATTTTTCTTGGCTTCTAAATAGAGTGTAAAAGTTATTCCTTTATTTCAAATTAATTGATTTTAAAGATTTTTTTTACACAAATTAAAAAAATAATTAATTTAAATAATAGTATTTATTAGAGATTATTTTTATTAAAATATTTTTGCTCTCTTTTCTAATTTTTAAAAATACATTGTTAAATATTTTAAGACAATAATATTTATTAAGAGGGAAAATTAGAATAAAAGCTTCTTAACGTTTCATTAAAAACCTAAAACGTCATTTTTTTTTTTAAGTATAAGAAGTAAATTTTGTTACGTGTTTATTTGAATTTTCTTTTTGTCATAACTCATAACTGATAGTAGTATTTCTTCTGTGTCCAGCAAGACGCAACCAGTTTCATTTGGGGTTGGCAAATCGTAATTTATGATTGAACCAATCCTCCGGAGGCAAAAACTTTTGTCTTTTGATGAATCTAGTGGCTGGCATCTTCGTGGAACATAGCCTCAGGTGTTGAAACTTGAAAGCAACAGAAGAAAAAGCACAACGGAACAGGTAACGCTTGCACAGTCTTACCGCGTATCCTCTTAACTCCGCAGTCCAATGTCCACGCAAGCTATTACGCTACCAGTCCCATCCAAAGACAAAGTCAACCATCATTTGAGTCAAACGCCGTCTATATAAACCCCTCACGCTTCTCACAACTCACACCCTTAAACATCTATAACAAAGGACTACTACACTTCTCTTTTCCTTTACACAAACTCAACAACACAACACTCATCGTCTCATCCATTGTGAAAGTGTGAAACTAACACACGTAGCGTAACCAAAAGTTAAAGGCGATATTAACTATTACTTCTTCATCAGTTTGTTTCTTTTGCTCAGCCAAAATGCCAAGAAAAGGAATGAGAAGCATTTTCTTCAAGCCATCACCTCCTCCATCAACGTCCAGGTCATCACTACCACCTCCCTCCCCTCAACGCACTTTCTCAGACTCCTTAATGGACGAAAACATACAAACCGCAGAGACGCTCATAACTAAATGGGACGATTCCAATTCCAAAGTTACAACCCCGCTTTTCAGCGGCACGCGACAGGAAGCCAAACAGTACCTAAACGCCGTGAAGGGACTACAATCCGCTATGCAGTACCTCGTAGCACAGGATTCCTCCTCCAGCACCCTCGTCCGCGCTCAGTTTCTTATGCAACTCGCCATGAAGACGCTCCAGAAAGAGTTCTACCAGATTCTATCCTCCAACAGAGAACACTTGGATCCCGAAACCGTCTCCACGCGCTCCTCCGTCGACCACCGCAGCGTCTCCGACTATGTCTCCGATTACGACGACGAAATCTCAATCACCGAGGACGAGTTCCGTGTCTCCGAGACCGAGCGAGTTTCCATGCTCGCCATGGACGATTTGAAATCCATAGCGGATTGCATGATTTCCTCCGGATACGGCAAAGAGTGTGTCAAGGTTTACATCATCATGAGAAAATCGATCGTCGACGAAGCGCTGTACCATCTCGGAGTGGAAAAATTGAGCCTCTCTCAGGTTCAGAAACTGGACTGGGAGGTTCTCCAGTTGAAGATCAAGAGCTGGTTACACGCCGTGAAAGTCGCCGTCGGAACTCTGTTCCACGGCGAGAGGATCCTCTGCGATCACGTTTTCGGCGCGGATTCGGGAAAGAGAATCGCGGAGTCATGTTTCGCGGAAATAACCAAAGACGGCGCCGTATCGCTGTTCGGATTCCCGGAAATGGTGGCGAAATGCAAGAAAACGCCGGAGAAAATGTTCAGGACTTTGGATTTGTACGAAGCGATCTCCGACCACTGGCCTCAGATCGAATCCATATTCTCCTTCGAATCTACGTCCAACATTCGCTCACAGGCCGTTACGTCGATGGTGAAACTCGGCGACGCGGTTAGAACGATGCTAACGGACTTCGAAACCGCGATTCAGAAGGAGTCCTCGAAGAAACCGGTCCCTGGCGGTGGAATCCACCCTCTCACGCGCTACGTGATGAACTACCTCACGTTCCTCGCCGATTACAGTGGCGTGTTGGTGGATATAATCGCCGATATGCCGCAATCGCCGATGCCGGAGTCTTACTACCGCAGCCCGATGCGCGAGGAAAACCCGCCGGCTTCGGAGTTATCGGAGCGAATCGCGTGGCTCATACTCGTCGTGCTGTGCAAGCTCGACGGCAAAGCGGAACTATACAAGGACGTGGCGCTTTCTTACCTGTTTCTCGCGAATAACATGCAATACGTCGTGGTAAAGGTGCGCAAATCGAACCTAGGGTTCCTTCTCGGCGAGGAGTGGTTAGCGAAGCATGAATTGAAGGTTAAGGAGTACGCGTCAAACTATGAGCGCGTCGGTTGGAGCGCGGTGTTATCATCGTTGCCGGAAAATCCCGCGGCGGAGCAGGCCAGGGCCTGCTTCGTGAAGTTCGACGCTGTGTTTCATGAAGCGTGTAGAAAACAGTCCTCGTGGGTCGTATCCGACCCGAAATTTCGAGATGAAATCAAAGCCTCGATAGCTTCGAAGCTGGTGCAAAAGTACAGCGAATTCTACGAGAAGAACCGGGTCGGGTTGAAGCCCGTTAGGGATTTTTTACCCGATGATATAGGGAAGTACCTGTCTAACATTTTGTGTTGGAACGGGAATGGAGATTCGAGTAGTGTCTTGTCGTCACACTCTTCGTCAACGACGTCGTCTTCCCATCGCTCCAATCGACGGTGAAGTTGGAGATGTCGCCGATCATTGATGACGTCATATTCCCCTGATTTTTTTTTTAATTTGTAAATTTAAATTAAACTTCTAGAAACTGTCCTGAGTGAGTAGAATGAGGACAAGATAGAGAATATTCGTCCGTTGAACGTGTTTAATTACTGTATACTACTACAATTTTTTGGTCTTTCAATTTGCTTAGTGTATATGATGTTTTATTTTATTTTTGGGTAAAGACTACGGCGGATCATTTTAATAAGTGGTCTACCATACATCATTTATATTAATGGTAAGATTTATCTTATTCACACATTTATATCATACATCTTATACACTGAATTATTTTTCCTCCTCCTAATCTTGTTCCTCTAAACCTTCTCCACCTCGGATCCACATTCTCGTCTGAAACTCCTCATTCCACCTACTGCAACTGCTTCCTCCAAATCACAAGAAATGTGAGCACATTCAAAACAAACTTAAGATAGTCTGTTGGTATGGGATCCTTACGTCTTGGATTGGACCATAAATTCTTCAACAATAGAATTAAAAACTAATTTAATATTTGTGCCAAACTATGCATACCGACCCATTTGCAATTAAAGCTAAAGTTAAACTATCAGGAATAATAACATGAAGTAATTTGAAACATCTTCCTCTTTGAAAGTGCTATTTGCTGGAAAAGTCAAGTAGATTTGTGTGGAAGCTGGGTTTACCATTCGAGGACTGTTCAAAGAAATATCATTTCTTTCAAGCTTGGATCGCCCAAAACGTGGATCTTTGGCGTCGGTCAGAGTATGTGGGAGCTGGGAAGGTGCTCGATCGTGTGGATTTCCTTCGGTGGTAGTTCCGGCGAGAGGCGAGGCAGATATAGAGGAGGAAGACGACGAAGACGATGAAAACAAGATGACGTACCCAACCTACCTTGGCAATGATGCTTACGGGAACCTCATCGTCACTGACGCGCTTCGCACCCTTAGTCTCTGTTTCAGCACACTAAGAGGTTCCCTCCCTTCAGATCTAGCATCCGTTGTTTAGATCTGGAAACGGAATCACCGGGATCTATGGACCAGATTAACGCTTCCTCTATGTAGGTGATATGTGCGGTGGTGACAGTGAGCGCCTGGTCGTCGGGATTGGAAGGATCGTCGTCGGATCAGAGGCAGTGGAGAGGGAGGAAGAAAAGAAAAAACAAAACGTCGCCGCTGGAATAGTCTCCGACGGGCCGACGGCGGCGAACGGTGGTCGGAATATGAAGGGTTGAATAATCCAATGTGGAAGGACCTATAATAACAATATTCATCCAACCATTAAACATCATTGTTCACAATGGACCACCTATTAAGGTGGACCGGTGGTCCACCTTAGGCTTCACCTTATTTGGTATAATTAAACTTTGTAGTGGTTCAAGGAAGACCATAGAAGAGTAACGTCCAAGGAATTTTCTGTAATCCATTGTTTGTCCGAAAGAAAATAAGAGCCGTTGAAACTGTTTTCAATATTAAAATTTTAGAATACATAATTTATTTGATAAAAACATTCATATTGGGTCAAAATTAATGTTGATGGTAGCTGGCTGCCCTCAAACAATGTGGTCCAGGAGAACCTTTCGTAATCGTAGCTGAGCTTTTTTTTTAGCTATTAAAGAGTGCCTGGAATTGTGTTGGCAGTTAGTTGGGTTACAAGGAGGATGTGATTTGTGAAACTGACTGCACCAATGTTGCTATTGATCTCCAACTCCATCTTCATGCCTACAGTGTAGTGATAGTGGACGTGAAGTGTCTCATGTTGATGTGTTAGAGGCACTCCTTCGGAATGTCATTTCTTTGTCTTAGTTTTCGTTTGTTTTGAATTCCCCAAAAAATAATTCCCACTGTATAAAAATATAGAGAGATAGAGAGAGAGAGTTGATTGTGTTGATAATGTGTTAAGAAATTATATAAATAAAAAATAAAGAATATATAAAGGAAGAGTAGAGAAAAAGAGAAATAAAGATGTGTGAATGAAAGAAAGTAAAGAGACATGTTTTATTTCATTTAGATAGAGCCGTGCTTATACAAATAAATGGAAGATAAAAGAAAAAGTTTTTTTTTTTTTGAAAATCGTGAATCATGATTATATAGTTATTTATAATATCCTCTCAAGATTGTATTTTTATCAAATTAGGAAACTAATTACAGTATATCTTTATTAAGAATAACTAAATCAAATCTAACAAATGATACACACTCATAAAATAAGAATATTCATAACGATTGACAGTTAAATTTTATTCAGTATTCTGTATAAAAAATTAAGTATTTTTTTTCTTTAAAATCAAGAACTTCCAAACGTAAGTTAGCTTTTCTTCCATAAACCTGTATTTCTATTAAAATTAGAAAAAGTGTAACTATAGAGAAAGAGAATAATCTTTTCATTTTTTTGAAAATAACAGTTAAATACTTATATTTCTATTATATATGGCACAATAATTTATTTTACATTATCCTTATTAGGAATAGGAAGGAGAGCATGACCTAGGAAGAATAATTATTTAGATTGTTAAATTTCTTAACAGATTGAAACAAAACCTCACTCAAATTGCGTGCATTAATAAATTTATATATTGAGTATTTAAAATGATATAATGTAAGACAAGGATATTTAACACAAGTGGTTGAAAAATCAAAGAATTTTTATGTATTAATCATTAGATAAAAACGAAGAATTTGAAATTATTTTGAAAACAGGTGAAATCTGTAAAAAAAATTATATTAGAAGGTTTGATTTTTGAATCCCTAAAAATGTGAGTTATGTTGAAAGTTTGGAAGAAAAGTTTTGTCAAGTATAATAATCCCATCTAACTTCTCCTCAAAAAAAAAATAATAATAATCCCGTTTAACTCATTTCGTATAAGCTGAATGCCTAATATAGTAGTTTTAGATTTTACTCCCTTCGTCCCTATTTATAAGATTATTTTCAGAAAATTGTTTGTCCCTTTTATAAGATTCTTTTCTAATTTTTAGATGCATTAATTATTTTTTTCCTATAATACCCTTAATTGATTATTTTCTCTCCAAATATTAATTAATTAGATGAGAAGCAATTAAGTGGAGAGAAATGATCAATTTTAAAAAAAGTTAATGATACTTTTGAAAGAACGGAACACATTATTAACAAATTTAATGTGATTAAGTAAATTAATTACTTTTGTTAAGGAGTGTGAATTAGTTAAAAAAATCTTATAAATAAAGACGGAGAGAGTAAAAGATAAAACACTAGGCCATTTTAGATAAACATAATGCAAGCGTCTCTCTCACTATAGGCTTTTTTTTCTCCCTTGTGGCTTTATTGTGTTCAATATTATAATTATTTGTAAAAACATAAAATGAAATTAAAAAATATTTCTTTAAACTAAATAAGCTCTAAAATTTCATTTAGTTTTATAAAATTTCATAAAATAAGTGTCACAACATAGAGAAATACATTAATGCAAGAGAATTGGACTTTAAGAAGGAAAAAGTACTGTATGGGCCGACCCAGGTTTATATAGATTACACTTCCAAAGAACCACATGGCCACAGTATGGACCCTGGCTGGAGGAGATTTTTCTTGCCGAATTTGCATGCAGATTTGGGCTTTCAAACAGATTGCTCGACTACTGGGCCAATGACACAATAATTGACATGGACTATGACTAATATTTTACTATCCTGTTACATTGCGTTAAGTTGGAATGAGTTAAACTTTGTTTCATTATTTATTTATTTATTTGTATGATTTTATTATTTATATTTTTAAGCAAATATTATCATAATATAATTATTTTAATAATGTGGAACATATAATTGAATGATAATATAAAAATTATTGCAGTTACTAAATGAAAATTAAAATTAAACTAACTTGTTTTTATAAAAAAATAAAATAAAATAAAATTACTCCACAAATTAATAGTTATGGACTAAATATTTTACACATAAATTATTTAATACATCGCATTAGCTATGTTAAAAAAATTCATAAACTAACAAAATAAAAAAAAAATGTTATTTACTAACAAGAATTTTCAAACAGTAGGATTGTCTTGTTAGTATAACTTGTGTAATAAAAAATAAATTGTTAGTATAAATATTGAAAGTCTACACTAATAATAAAATGCATTATATTAAAAAAAAGTTATTCCAAAAGAGACTAATTCAATATCTTAGTAGTGTGATTATGCCGGATTTTAGAAAAAAGAGCAAATCTTTTTGGTCTATCTAGTTATGTTAAATGTTTGAAAAGAGAATTTTGACACTTAGTTAAAGTAAGATTGTTTCCCATATAGGATATCCGTTGATTATAAAAAAACTCCTTGACATACGATAATGTAAAAAAAATTATTTACTCTATCATTCTATTACGACTTGATATGTATAATAAATTTATTAAGTTTTAGAATATTTACGTACTAATATATTAAAAATTATATGAACGATGATTTTTAATCTATTGATACTAATATAAATTTTAATATTATTAAACATAGCAATTAAACTCTATATATATTTATTGTTGTTCATTATTGTTTCTTCTAGTATTATCCTATGATTATATGGCGTTCCCACTATTCTAATTTTAAACCATTTCTAATATTGTCTTGACAGTACAAAATAATTAATTACTTGAAAATCAACTGAAAAAAATTGTTGTGAGGTGAGTACTCCAAAGTTAATGAAGGAAATATCCCAAAGCTCCTTCATTACAACTCAAGACCTTTATACACATACATATGTCGTCACATCTCTCAATTGGCAGTTCTGCGAAAGTAATTAATGCAATAAACAATGCCGTCACGTTGCTTTCTTATTAAAAAGACAAAAGCTGTATCCTTTATATATCATCTTCACACATCTCCTTCATGCCACAACCCACAGCTGTCATCACTCATGTATCACATATTAATAATGCTTTGCCTTAATTGTAATTTTTATTTTTAATTTTTTAATTTTTGGTGAATTTTATTTCCAATAAATTAATTTGA
Organism: Pueraria montana var. lobata; assembly: GCA_026413185.1. Taxonomy (NCBI): domain Eukaryota; kingdom Viridiplantae; phylum Streptophyta; class Magnoliopsida; order Fabales; family Fabaceae; genus Pueraria; species Pueraria montana. Next base: position 11,868,437 of record CM048654.1, read on the forward strand.
CGCATTTTACTTCCAATTTTTTTTTAAAGTTGCAAATTTTACCCTCCACAGTTTTGACGACATGACATGTTAAAATAGTTGTACTTTTTACCCTAACTTTTTTATTTTTTGGCAAATTTTATCACTAACTTTTTCATTTTTGACAAATTTTATCCCTAACTTTTTATTTTTTGGTGAATTTTGCCCTCATTTTTTATGCTTATGTCAGCATGCCACATCATCAAAACTGTGGAAGATAAAATTTGCAACTTTTTAAAAAAGTTGGGGGTAAAATATGCCAAATTAAATTGTTGAGAGTAAAATCTACCAAAAATTAAAAAATTAGGGATAAAAATTATAATTAAGCCTAATGCTTATTAATTCATTATTTGCGTTATTTTTTTTTCTTAAAACAATTAAAAATAGAGAACTATTCTAATATGAATAATTCTAAATCCTTCCACAATTTCTCTTATTACTTTTTATGGTAATTTTAAATATGTTTTATACTTCCAAAGACATTAAATACTTTTATTTTTTATTCAATATTTTTCATAAAAAGTTAGTTGGAGGATTTGTAGGAGGATGAAATAGAAGGATATAACATTACTCTTTTCTAATATATGGTCAAGTACTAGTATAAAACTTCCACACAATAAAATTTGAAATTAAATTCAAGATTAATTATATGCTTAAATTAAGAATTCGAATTCATTTTCATATGTTAAACGTTAGAGATTTTAAGAATTTTGAAAGGTTGGGATGAATTTACATGTATCAGAGCTTTACTAACAAACTTACAAAATCGTAAAAGAAAAATGCACAGCATTTTATCGAAAAACTTTCTCATGCTTAATCATTCTGTTAATTTCAGAAAAAAAAAAATCTGTTGATTAAATTTTTTTCAATGAGTTCATGCTCCACGTATTTATAACCTTAACTTTTGCTTCTTTTTCTTTAGTGTGAATAGCCCCAACATAGCTTTTGATGGTGTTAATTAATAAAAAGATAGTGAACAGAAACATCTTTAACGCGCCGCCTGTTATTATGATACCCAATCGATCACGAATTCCAGACACTGAAGAACGTGAAACCAACATGAGAAATAGCTGATAACCTCTACAAACTTCCATCTAATAATTCGGCTGTAGCACTCAAGCGAGAATCTAATGAACTTTCCAAAAAGTTCTTTGAACACACGCCAGAGTTTATAGATGCCTGTTAGAGACAAGAACCCTGTATAAAATGCAGTTTTGCAGCATCTTACCTTCACTATCTATATGGGTAAAGTAATGTATATAACTGGAAGCAAACCTTACTTTTTTGAGATTTAATTAGGTTTAAACTCAAATTTTAATATGGTAGCAAATTTTAAACTCAAATTAGGTTATTTTGGACATTTTAGGTCACACATTATGAAGCCGTTATCAGATTACTCATTGGAGTTCTCTCTTTGACTGTTATATTTTCAAAGTAATGCATATAAGTAGAGAACAATCTTTACATTATAAGTGTATGTTTGGATTGCCATTACGGCAATCCAACCTACGTTTTCAAAAGCAAAGAAGGGTATACCGGTGAAATTACATCGGGTTTTGCGTTGCCGTAAATCCACCGTTAAAACAAACATGCATTAAGTCGATTTTGTGAAATTGAATTAAACTTAAAACCAAATTCTGAAAGTATATACTAGTGTGTTAGTAGTAGTCAGCATTAAAAGAAAAGGTGGTTTATTAGTCCTCATTTCTCTAAACGTGTTGATCAAGTAAATACAAATTGATTGGGAACCCTCTTCACGGATTCTAACACCCAAGGCTTCGAGTACACACGTGCATACTAACTACACGCTTTGATCAAATCTCAACCACAATACAAATACTTTGCCAAATATATCAAGAATTCCGGTACATTATATGCGTGTGTATATTACCTAACTCTCCCTTTATTGTTTTTTTTTGTTCTGCAAAAAAATCTTTATTTATAACAATAAAGGTACCAGTGGTACCAAGTGGCCGAAATACATATAATTGGTCACCAAGGTTAATACGTATTTAAACTCAAACTGATTTAAATACTTCTTAACCAAAGATACACCAATAACCAGCCAGTCCACACAATTTAGAGCTACCAACTTTTACAACAAACTAATACCTGTACTCCACCTAATCGAAACCAACAACCAAACCCTGCTTGTATTCTACACAATCATATTATTTAATCCAGTACAAACTAATACCAAGCAGTAAAAACAAAACTATAACCCAAAAAACCAAATGGTCACATATTTAAGTCATTCAGCAAGCATACTTCAGGATTCAACGACCACATCACAAAGGAGTGTTGGAAGGATTTTACCAGCAATTTGAGTCACGACCAGGAGAAGAATTCCACATCTTGCATTAATGCTTCAACCTTGAGAATTTCATTTCTGAAAATACATGCATTTCTCTTTTTCCAAATACTCCACACTACCGCACACCACACCACATACCATTTATCCTTTCTATCCTTTAACCCCATGCCAAACCCATGTTGCCATAAATGACTCACAGTCTCCCTCGGTAAGACAGTTTGTAACTTCAACCACCCATAGCAATTCTTCCAAATAATTTCCACCTTCACACACGTAAATAAAATGTGGGAAATAGATTCCTCAGCAGCACCACAAAAGGGACACATACAATTTTCATCATCCACAATTACATTCCTCTTCCTAAGGTTGTCTTTTGTTGGGAGACTATTCTTGAATAATCTCCAAACAAAATGAGCAACCTTCCTAGGAATCTTTAAATCCCACAAAAAGGAGAATAATTGATCATGTTGGGAGCCCCACTCTAGTGCATGCAAAGCTTTATATGCTGAATTAACACTATACTTACCATTTGGTTCACCTTCCCACCACCACCCATCAACCCCCTCCTCCACAACTTGGATATTTGCTAGCTCAACTTGTAGATCATTAACCATCATATTTTCCCAATCAAACCACCTTCTCCTCCAATGAAGATTCCATGTCCACCCACCATCACTCCACAACCCCATGTTTCTAATAGGTTCATCCTTTTATTCCGAATTAAGAAAAAGCCTTGTATGAGTTTTTGCAAAGCATTCTCCCTCCCTCCATGGGTCACTCCAAAATTTAAATAGTCTTCCATCCCCTACCCTCCACTTTACCAAATTGTCAAACCACATTGATTGATTATTTCCCCCACATACCTTTTTTATATCCCTCCACCATATTGCACTCTCCCTTTATTGTGATTGCAAATTTGGTGATGATCAAGCCCCGGCCCCGTGAAGTTCCGAAAGGTGACGATGCTTTCGATCTTAAACCATCACTTTTGAATCATCCATCGACTATGATATAATGACAACTAATTTACGCCGTACACAGGTAAATATAATAAGATAAAAATGTAAATATAGCCTTTTTAATTTGTTTTCTGACAGTTATCTTCTTATGAAAACATGTAATTCTGTTCGAGACACACTCGGACATTTTTTCAGCGGAGATTCCAATCTTATCTTCAATTTTAATTCATTATGTTGTAAGAGACTAATCCCTTTCATTAGATCCAACCTATACAACCTATATTGATATACATATATAGTTTAGTGGGTTGTTTTGTAAGAAATTTAAATGTTAATCGATGTGATATCTAATTTACCAGTAGATCGATTGACTATATCCTGGTCTTTGGTAATTAATAACGATGGATCCATATCATGAACGTGCTTGTAGGAGTACTGTTGACTAAACTATCACTCGTCACTAATTAATTTGTCGTATTCACTATCATTAATAACATAGATTATTGAATTAATTCAACTTTTGATATCTTTTGGTGACTAACGTAATGTATATACACACTCGCTATCTTTTTTATGTTGATCAATATCGGGGCTAAAGCCCAAACAAAAACAAATTAATTAAGCAACCATGCAACTCCAATTTAACTTCATGCATATATGAATATTTCGAAGTTCATGCGGTAAGCTAACCTCAGATCAAGATCCATGTGACTGGTATCATTAGAGAGTCCTAGAAATAAGAAATGGGACTTGAAGAAGACAAAGACATGAATGAAGATTATTCTGACTTGTATTCAAAACGGCTAGCATATACTGTATACAACTATAATGGAGTGACTGTGCCAACTGAATAACTGCTAGTACTAACTATAGCTGCGGCAATTATAATAACTAGCACTCTGAAAGAAAACTATAAATATAAAAGAATCAGTCATTGAATCAAGTGTCAATTTGCATATATATAGAGAAAGAGATTTTATTAAGATTAGTTACTCATTACAATAATTAGATTTTAAGAAAATGAATAGTAAAAATGTAGAGTTACTCTTGGAATAACTTGATTCCTCTTTATATATATCCTCACTATTTAAAAAAAAAAAACTAAGAGTGAAGAAGATAAATTATAATATCTTATTAAAAGATTAACTATTTAAAAAATTATATATATTTTTTAAATACATACTTGCATATGAAATATCACTTACAACGCTTATAATTGTTTTAAACTTGTTTAGATTTTATTTAAGATCAATTATTATAGATGTTAAAATGATTGGTCTTATTATTTATAAAATTCCAAAATTTCAAGAGGTGTCCAGACAAAATTGCAGCTTTGAAGTATTCGAACAAATTATTAAAAAAGCATCAAGCAAGTAGTTTCCAAGCATTTTTTTTCTTCCTTTTCTTTTTACTAGATTTTGACTCGTGCGTTGTACGGGGTAAACATGTCGTTTAACAACTTTTATTTAGATTTTATGTTGTATATAATCTAATTTATTATATTTTTCTCTTCATATTTTCATAAAAAATATTCACCCTCATTTATTTTTTTTTTCATACTTTTCATGTTCGTAAAATAAAATATTCAATAAATTATTTAACTCAGGAAAGAGACAATCATAAAAAAAATTAAAATTAAAATTATTATAATAAAAAATATAATTTTATCATAATAATTTAGATATTAATGTGACTTCAGGTAAATTGTTCATTCCGTGAATTAAGTGAAAATTTTTACTTACTTTTATATAAAAAAACAAATATTCATCACTGTGTAATATTTTATATATAATTTTCATTTTAATATATTTGCATATACATATCAATGTCAAAAAGAAAATTAAAATTTGTCCAGGTAAAAGAAAATCATGAATAATTTATTTGAGTGAGAAGATAATAAATAAATGAATAATTATATGCTTAAAATTAATTTTAGACACGAATTTTGAGTGAAGAAAATAATAGTGATTATGTTCATTTAATTTGATTTTTGTTATGTAATTAAATATATATTAATTATGTAAAAAAAACTTTGATTGGACAAAAATCTTTAGTAAAAAAGTTTATTCCCGTGAATTCAGTGTAAATTTTTCTACTTGTTTTTATAAAAAAAAATCATCCGAATGTGTCACTTTATATATTTTATATGGTAAGTTAAGCCTAAATTCTCTTGATACTTTCGTGAAAAAATATTCATCCCCATTTGATATATTTTTTTCATACTTTTTATGTCGTAAAATAAATCATTTAATAAATTATTTAAGTTAGGAAAGAGACAACCATAAAAAAATACATTTAAACTAATATTATTATAATAAAAAATATAATTTCAGCATCATAATTTAGATAATAATGTGATTTCAGGTAAATTGTTCATCCTTGTGGATTAAGTGAAAATTTTTTATTTGCTTTTATAAAAAAAAATTCATCCATATGTGTTTTCGCTTATATATAATTTTTTATTTTAATATAATGGCATATACATCTTAATGTATAAAAGAAAATTAAAATTTGTCCAAGTAAAAGAAAATCTTGAATAATTTATTTAAGTGAGAAGATAATAAATAAAAATAAAAACTAAATAATTATTTGCTTAAAAATTAATTTTAGACGCTAATTTTGCCTAAAGAAAATAATAGTGATTATGTTGATTTAATTTGATTTTTTATGTAATTAAATCTATATTAATTATGGAAAAGAAATTTTAACTTTGACTGGACAAAAATCATTAGTAAAAAAGTTTATCCTATGAATTTAGTGTAAATTTTCTACTTGTTTTTATTTTTATAAAAAATGTTCATCCATGTGTCTTAAAATTTATATGATAAGTTCAGTCTAAATTTCTCTTGATATTTTCATAAAAAAATATTCATTCCCATTTGTTATCTTTTTCATACTTTCTATGATCTTAAAATAAATCATTCAATAAATTATTTAGGTCAGCAAAAAGACATTCATAAAAGAAACACATTTAAATTAAAATTATTATAATAATTTTTTTCTATAATAATTTAGATATTCATGTGATTTCAGGTAAATATTTCATTCCCATGAATTAAGTGGTAATTTTCTCCTTTCTTTTATAAAAAAAAATATCCATCCCTATGTGTTTTCATTTATATATAACTTTTTATTTTAATATATTGGTAAATACATATCATTGTATAAAATAAAATTAAAATTTGTCCAAGTAAAACAAAATCTTGAATAATTTATTTAAGTGATAAGATAATAAATAAAAAATGGTTAATCATTTGCTTAAAAATTAATTTTAATTTTTTCGTGAAGAAAATAATAGCGATTATGTTGATTTAATTTGATTTTTGTTATGTAATTAAATATATATTAATTATGTAAAATAAATTCAATTTTGATTGGATAAAAATCTTTAGTAAAAAATTTTATCCCCATGAATTCAATGTAAATTTTTCTACTTGCTTTTATATATATAAAAAAAAAGTGTTCACCTCCATATGCTATATTTTATATATCCAATCTGCTATATTTTACTCAGAGAGAGAGCTTGACCGCCCATAGTGGTCCTATCCGACTCGAACAGGATTGTCTCTAGTGTAGGATACATGTTGTCTAGACTAAAAAATTTCCCTTCATACTTTCATGAAATATATTCATCCCCATTTTCTATATTATTTTCATACTTTCTATGTCCGTAAAATAAAATATTTAATAAATTATTAAAAAGAGAGTCATAAAAACATACATTAAAATTAAAATTATTGTAATAAAGAATATAATTTCATCATAATAATTTAGATATTAATGTAATTTCAGGTAAATTGTTCATTCCCATAAATTAAGTATAAATTTTCTACTTGCTTTTATAAAAAAGCAAATTCATCTCTATATGTCAAAATTTATACATGAATTTTATTTTAATATATTCGCATATACATATCAATGAATAAAAGAAAATTAAAATTTGTCTGTGTAGTAGAAAATCTTGAATAATTTATTTAAGTGAGAAAATAATAAATAAAAAATGATAATTCCCATGTGTTATATTTTATATATCTAATATAATTTTTACTAAAGATTTTTGTTCAATCAAATTAAAATTTCTTTAGTAAAAATATTTATTCTGGTGAATTCAAAATAAAATTTTCCTACTTGTTTTTATAAAAAATGATAATTCCCATGTGTTATATTTTATATATCTAATTTGGTAAGTTAAGTCTAGATTTCTCTTTCATATTTTCATGAAAAATGTTCATCCCCATTTTTAATATTTTTTCATACTTATATGTTTGTAAAACAAAACATTCAATAAATTATTTAAGTTAGGAAATAGACAGTCATAAAAAATATATTTAAATTAAACTTATTATAATAATTAAAAAGAAATATAATTTCTTGAGAAATTGTTCATCCCTGTGAACTAAGTGGAAATTTTTTACTTTCTTTTATATATAAAAAAAATCACCCCCTATGTGTTACATTTTATATATACAGTAATTTTTATTTTAATATGTTGGAATTTACATACTAGTTTATGAAAGAAAATTAAAATTTGTCCAAGTAGAAGAAAATCGTGAATACTTTATTTAAGGGAGAAGATGACAAATAAAAAATGAATAATTATTTGCTTAAAAATTAAATTTAGACACTAAATTTTTGTGGAGAAAATAATAGTGATTATGATTATTTAATTTGATTTTTGTTATATAATTAAATATATATTAATTATGTAAAAGAAATTTTAATTTTGATGAGACGAAAAATCTTTTGTAAAAAAGTTTATCCTCATGAATTTAGTGTAAATTTTTCTACTCGTTTTTATAAAAAATGTTCACTTCCATATGTTATATTTTATATATCTAATTTGGTAAGTTAAGTTTAATTTTTTTTTCATACTTTCGTGAAAAATATCCATTCCCTTTTTTTATATTTTTTTATACTTTCTATGTTCGTAAAATATAAAATTTAATAAATTATTTAGTCAAAAAAGAGACAACCATAAAAAAATACATTTCAATGAAAATTATTATAGTAAAAAAATATGACTTCACCATAATAATTTAGATATTAATGTGTTTTCTGGTAAATCGTTCATTACCGTGAATTAATTGAAAATTTTTTACTTGCTTTTATATATAAAAAAATATTTATCTCTATGTGTTATATTTTATATATAATTTTCATTTTAATATATTGGAATATACATATCAATTTTTAAAAGAAAATTAAAATTTGTCCAAGTAGAAGAAAATCATGAATAATTTATTTAAGTTAGAAGATAATAAATAAAAATTGAATAATTATTTGCTTTAAAAATAATTTTATACACTAATTTTGTATGGAGAAAATAATAGTAATCATGCTTATTTAATTTGAGTTTTGTTATGTAATTGAATATATATATATATATATATATATATATATATATATATATATATATATATATATATATATATTATGTAAAAGAAATTTAAATTTTGACCGGACAAAAATCTTTAGTAAAATATTTCATCCCCGTGAATAATTCTTATTGTCACTGTAAGTCTCACTTATCATAGAGAGACATTAAGTTTGGTTGGGTCAAACTGCACTTCTAGTTACTAAATATATGTGTTATTTTAATATTATAGTTAACTTATTCAGTATTATTTATATTTTAATAATATTAAAGTTAACTTTTTTTTTCATTGATTCTCAAAATAAGCTATTTTAATCTTGCTATCTTTCTATTTTATTTATTTATTAAAATCCCCAAGTACTAATTTTTGGGCGTTAAATATTGATAAATATTAAAGATCATATATAAATTTATTTATTTGCTGTAAATTAAAAAAAATTGCATCGCTATTATAATTATATTATATCATAAGAATTAAAATTAGAATTAAAGACGGAATTAATATAACTTATTGAAAGTAGTAATTTATAATTATTATAGTTAAAATACAAAATAATTAATCGAATTAAGATATGCAAATATTGCTAAATATCAAACTTCATGTATACATTTATACAAATATACAATTACACTTTAGGAATAAAAAGTATTTGCCTTCATTATTATAATTGTAATAATTATAATTATAATTATAAAAAAATAATTTATTAAAATTATATAATAATAATAATAATAATAATAATAATAATAGATTGAAAAAAGAAAAAATTAACTATTTAATGATACATAATAACGCATTTAAATTAATATTTTTATATATCCTTTAATAAGTTTCTATGTTTATCATAAAAATTATTATTATTTTGAAAACTATAAACAAAATAATCCATATATATATATATATATATATATATATATATATATATATATATATATATAATACAAAAAAAGGACATATAATTTATTATAAACAAAATAATCCTTTAATATGTTGTTGTCCCATGTATATTCTAAAAATATTAAAATGGATGTCCTATTAAAGATATTAAATTTTAATGAAGATATTTGATATACCAAAACAATGTATTGATGCATGATTTGAAATTGAATATATTTTTTTTATTTGATATATGATATTAAAATTAATTATATAATTGTAGAATAATCTAACTGAAGAAAATAAATATGTTTAATTTCCATATTTGAGATATGATTTGAAAACATTTAATTCCCATATTTAAAAAATTTCTATTCAATTACTCTATTTTTGAAATTTCAAATTTGATCATTAATAGCTTAAAAGTTATTGCAGGAGACAAATTGCTATCCAATTAATATTTTAAAATTTTAGAATTTGACAATTAATAACTAAAAATTTATATTAGGAGACAAAATTCTATCCAATTACTAATTTATCCATTTGAAAAAAAAGTAGATTTAATTTTGAATTATTAACAGTAATAGGTATTTTCTTATTTTCTTATTGATAGTAATAGGTAATTAATTTGTAATACCTATAATTTATATAAATTATTAGATTTACTAAAATTTCAATACATTATTTGATTGGTATATTATTTTCATTAATTTAATTTTTTGTTTTAAGATCATATTTATATTATAATTTTTAAATATTTTATTAAAAATAATATTTTTTTACTTTATGTGAATACCCAATTTTATTCGGGTGCATTTTTATCTTTAAAAAATGTTTTTTTAATATTCAAAATTTAAAAATAATATAGAGCAAGTAAATATGTTACAAGAAAGATAGTAATAGTCACATCTGAAGAGGAAGATTGTGAGATAAGCAGTTACAATGGGTAACGGTCATTATGCTAAAAATTAAGAGATAATGTGAGAATTTACTTACTTGGAGATCAAGCTATTTTTTATTATTTAAAGGATCCACTGACACTCAGAAAAGGGGGACAAAAAAAGGGGAGGAGGAAAAGGAAAAAGGCTCTCTCACTCTCACTGAAACACCCACCCAGGCTACGCTTCACTGAGAGCATTGGAAAGGGCGTTGTTTCCGGAGAGTTTTTCTTCCTGCATCAGTTTTTCTATTGTATACATATGTGAGATTTACATTCATTTCAAGTGGTACATTTCATATCACATCTATGTTATTCTACTTTATTTTAATGACACATTGATTGATTTTTTTTCATTACTGTTGTTATTCTCACGATTGATCATGAATTTTTTTGTCTTTCTTTTATCATTCAAGGTCTGATTTCTTCCCTCACGTTATTATTATTTTTTCTTTTCTTTCTTTCTTTTACTTCATTTTTTTTCTATTATTTTGTTTTTGCAACCTTGTTTTTATTTTCTTTTATACATGTGTGGCATTCTACGTTTCCTCCTTATGCCATGACTCACACGTTGCAATTAGTGCTATTGGGTTGTATATATTTATTGATCTCAAGATTCATTTGATTGTGGCTTATTTATGTAAAAAATTATAAATAAAAAAAGTTAACAAGAAGCTATATGCCTCTGTATATAAAATTAAGGAATAGGGTATAAAAAAAGGGTTAGTTTTTTGTTTTGAATTTCTCATTTTAAAAATAAAATGAATGAAAAACACTTAAAGGTCACGGTTAGTTTTAGAAAGGTGTGTGCTGCAGCCATTATATTGATTTCTTCGTTTTTTAGATAGTGATAAATAAATTTCTTTGTAATTTTTTTTCCTTTCTTAATTCATTTGTGGTTTCAAATAAAAATAATCCTTTTAACTCATGTAATGGTTTGTGACATTAATTGAGTAGCAATTCTACCTTTAATGTTACTTAAATCATAAAAGTTCATACAATAGCCATTTGCTATCTTAAACTTTTTGTGCATAGAGTTGAAATTATTTAACAAAAAATAAATAATAAATAATAAAAATAATTAAAATATTTCCTTTTTGAGGTAAAATAAATATTCATAAAGGTGTATAATCTTGCGCAAATAATTATAGGTACCATTTTTTTACCGGCGTTGTAGGGTGCTAATACTTTTCCTACACGTAATCGGCTCCCGAATCTACCTTTGATTTCGAAGACCATTTTTAAAAGGGTTTTCCAATGTTTTTCCCTCAACATAAAATATTGGTGGCGACTTTATTGTTTAAATTATTTTTGCCGTCCCCGTCGTAACCCTGGTTGTGACACTTTATTTTGTTAAAAATAATAATATAAATCTATCATTATTTAAATACGCATAAGCTCTATAAAAGCATTCGAATTTTGTACTTGAATTTTTTGAATTTCAATCTTGTCAAATTGCTGATATTAATTATCAAGAGAAAATTTTATATCCAATTACTATTTTTATAAATTTGAATTAGTTAATGCATTAATTCTATTTTAATAAAAAAAATGCAGTTTATCCTCATATATTTTTACGTGCATTACTCATTAATAAAAATTTGTTTCCGCATTAACTGTTAAGTAATTAATAATAGTTATTTTTTTCATGTCTGTCTAGTAATTTTTTGAATTTCAAAATTTTTAAATTATTATGAGTAAAAAAAGTAGATTCAAGTTATTGACATTAATAGGTAGTCATTTTCTTATCCCCTTGGAATTATTATTAGAAAAAACTTACTATTAAAAAATGTAGATTCAAATTCAAATGATTAACAATAATAGGTTTTTTTTATAATTTGGATAAGTTATTTGATTTGTATAAATTTTATTCGTTAATATGATTTTTATTTTTTAATCGTGTGTATATTGTAATTGTAAAATATTTGGGTGAAAATAATATAAACTAATAATTAACAACAAAAAAATTAAATAAAATTCCATAAAATAAAAATTGTTATTCAATGGCTAATTGTTGAATGAGTAACATAGAAAAGTCTTAATCCCAAACAAAGACATCATTATACTCCCTTAAATGAGTAAAATAACCTCCCAACAAAGATCAAATGGTCGTTATCAAATCTACAGAATTTCGACATTTGCAATCCCTCAATTATAAATATTGGTGCTTTATTGTTGCCAGAATTTTCTACTTGCAGAACATTGACATTAAGATTCATGTATACGCCAAACCGAGCTTCAATCTGTCACCCTATAAGTCCAAAAAATAATTCCCAATCATTATAATGTTCTAAGCAAAAAAAGTAAAAAAGAAAAAAAATATTAGTACCATTTAATGAAAACCTTCATTAGCACTGGAAAAAAAACGAAAAACCTGTTTTGAGTCCAGCATTGAAGAAAATCATCTGAATCATTTGTTGAAAACTTCATTCTTATATGGAACCATCATAGAAAAAGAAAAAAAAATGCTAAACTTTATCGGGGCTACTCACCTTTAAATAGAAGATAAGACTCAGAGCATTTTGAAATATTGCCTAAAATAAATTCCGATTTGAAATTGATTCCTAAAAAAACTATGAATAGTTAATGCTATTTAATATAATTGACAAATTGACATAAAATTAAAAATATAAAAAACGCCTCCTTTTTGGACGGAAAAATATTTCCTTTTTAAGAGTGACATAAATAAAATAAAATAAAAAACAAAAATGTCTCTATTATTTTATTTTATACTTTTTTTAAATTTAATTATATATATTAAATTATATTAATGTTTATGTCAAAATCTTTATATTAGACTTATTATATTAAAATATTTTAATCACACCCTATTTATAAATACATCATTTTTCTAGTAGAAAAACAAATACGTCATTTTTTAATCATTTAATTACATTATTATAGTAATAAATTACTAATTTTTAATCATTTTAATATATAATAATATAATATAAAAAAGTCGTAAATATATATATATAAAGATTTAATTATAAAAATAAACAAATCATGACACGTTAACAGAATCTTAATAATCTTTTCTATATTCTGTAAAAAAAAATATTTTCTATATATATAAAGATTAATAGTAATTGATAAATGCCAAAAAAAATTCAGATTAATATAAAATTTAAAATACATGAAATTAAAAATAAAAAAATACTAAAATTTTGAGCGGGAAAATATTTTCTTTGTAAGAATAATATAACATGAAAATACAAATATGCCCCTATTTTAGGCAGGAATATATTTCCTTTTTAGGATGAAAAATTAATGCCATTTATTATTATTATTATTATTATTATTATTATTATATGTTTAATCTTATTAAATTTATTATATAAAAAAAAATTAAAATTGAATTTATATCTGATTTAAGATTTTGTGGCTACCTAATACACGAAATTCATGTACTTATATAATGTAATATTTATATATCTTTTTTAAAAGAATTTATATATCTTTATGTAACATAATAAATGCTTTTTATTTTAGGCGGGAAATTATTTTCCTTTTAGGATGAGCGGGAAAATATTTCTTTTATGAGAATAACATAACATAAAAATACAAATATATCCCTATTTTAAGCAGAAAATTATTTCTTTTTTAGGATGAAAAACTATTACTTTTATATATATAAAGATTTGTAATCATGCCAACAATTTAATATACCTATTTACTCCTTTTCTTACAACTACACTGATAAAAATTGAATAGAAATGACAAGTTAACTTCATAATCCCATGACATGAATAATTATGGCGTGTGGGATATTTTAATTATTAAATTATTGATAAGGAAATAGTACCACAACAAATACGTAACAGATTTAATCAAGTATAGAAAAAAATACATATTCTTATAATATTTTTAATTATTATATAAATCACTTATTTTATCTCATTTTCTCTATTTTCTTTTATCTGTAATTCTGTAAAAAAAAAAAATTGTAAGACTTAGTTGTATAATCCTCTTACGACAATATACACACATGACTTTATTTATACCAGTGGCAAAAACACTGCACGTATTATATAAATGGCCATGGCAAAATTGAACAACTTGAAGAGCTTAGATGCAGATTGATGTATACATATAACTAAATCATCCTTTCCCCATTGACGACAGAAAAAGTCATTGAAAATTAACTTGCGACGTCATATTGAAGTATAGACGCAAATGTTTGCAACTTTGTGAATTATCCACTCGTGAACAGTTCATGATAAATCATGTTCAGGCAATATATATATTTTCATTATTTTCATAAATTCATTTTTCTCTTCCATCTTCTTTTATATCGCTTTTTTTAATTTTTTATTTTATTTTATTTGGTTACTTATTATATCTTTCACTTTTTTTTCCCATGTCTATCTCTTCACTCCAATGCGATGGACGTTGGACTTTTATCTTTTCTCATATACTAACCGGTTACCCGTGCGTTCGCACGGGTTACTTTGATTTTTATGTATTTTTTAAAAAAATTTACGTATAATATAATTTGTTTAAAAATAAATATTACATATATATTTGTTGCTCAACACCAATAAGAAACCAAAACATGAATGTTCAATAAAAATAATAGAGCAAAAATAGTTGACCTGGTTAATGTTACATAAACTGTGTTAAAATATTAACTTAAAACATATTAAAAATTCTAGTCTCACAATAACAAATGCATCTGAAAGTGTTAATAAGAAAAAAAAAACACCAACAAAAATAACACAAGATATTTGTGCATTCGCACTGGTCACTCATTTTCACGCATGTTTGAAATACATATGTTTATAAAATTAATTTTTTATATTGAGACAAACGTAATTAGTTGTTTAAGGTTTCCAAAAATGCAGAAAGAGTTAGAGTATTTAAGCAGAGAAAATATATTTAGTTACAATCTCATATATATTTCTTATTTCATTTAAAATATTTATAAAATTGTATGAAAAAATTATGTTTAAAAATTTAGAAAGAATTTAACTTATGTTTAATTAATTTTTTTTTTTGTAATTTTGAAATGTGAAATGATAAAATAATTCATTTATTTTACAACTATATTGCAAATAAAAATTATTAATTTTATAATATTTATAGTTTATAAACAATACTTCAAATAATTTAAAGTCTAATAATTAATTAAATTAAATGCAAACCTTTTGAAATCAAATATTACTTATGACCAAGTTGATTTGAGTGAAATTGAGATTGAATCCATTAAGTATGGTCTTATATTCAAGTCTTATGGTTGAAAGATCTTGTTAAAGTCAATGCATACATAAATGATAAAACTTTAAAGTTTGTCATGTAACTTTGCCATATAGAAAAAGATAATTTCAATCAATAAAATAGTGACAGTTTTTTTTTTTGAACAAAAAATAGTGACGGTTATTAAACATAGAGTCATAGTATTATTTTGTATAAATATATTAACTAATCATATTTAAATAAATTTTTAGTATAAAAAATTTAACCACATAATATAAATATTATTCAATAAAATATTTATTTATGAAATTGTTTAAAATTATTTTATACGATTTCTAAGTAAAAATATTATTTTGTAATAAATAATTAACTAATTAGATATAAATTAAATTTAGTATAAAAATTTCAACCTTGTAATATAAATATTATTCAAGAAAATATTTATTTATTAAATTATTCAAAATTATTTTATACAATTTCTAAGTAAAAATAATTTTATAGGATTTCAAAGTAAAAATAAACATTGTTGAGTCTTTGATATGCAACTATGTTAAATAGTTACGGAAAGAGCTTTGTCACTCAAAATCATTCACCCCTTACAGTGTCGAGCAGGATTGTCTCCCGTGAATGATACTTGTGGTCTATATCATAAAAAATATAAAACTAATTTAATTATGATATTATTGAGTAAGCATTTTTTTTGTCCTAGGTCAGAGACCACGGGTGTCCCCCAACCCACTGGGTCAAAGACTAATCTCGCTCGCGGTGCGTGGTTGCCGCTGACCCAAGGAAATTTTTGCACACAAAGGGAATCAGACACGGGTTCTCTTACTAAATCGATCGTTCCCCCACATGTGAACGCAACGGGGCCTTACACCTGAGTAACTAATTTAAAACTATGTAGTTGTATTAAATACTTGATAAACCATATTTTGTACGTAATGGGACATGAGTTTTGGACCTAAAATGCTTTATTTTATGTAAATTATTTTGGCAAAACTCATCTTTTTATGCTAAGTGTGTAACAGGAAGGCCCTTAAGAGAATAAACATGAAAAAAGCCTAAAAAGGAATGATTTGAAGAATATTTGGGCATTCCCCGAAGAGCATGGCTATGCTCAATAAGCACAGTCGTGCTCTGATTTGCACAAAAGGAGTTATCAGCGTCATCATTTTCCGAGAACAACCGTGCTCCTCAGAGAATGACCGTGCTCTAATTTGCACAAAAAGAACCTTCAACGTCAACCTTTTCCTAGAACGTGCTCTTCAGAGCACGGCCGTGCTGAAGTAGATATTTGAATTTTGTTCGCTCAAAGAGCATGACCGTGCTCCCCTGAGCATGGCCGTGCTGACTTCCGCATGACAGTTACACTCTTTGTATTATAAATTGAAAATTGGAAGTGAGGGTTTGGGCATCTTTTTACTCTGTTTCCAAAATAGTGCTCTCTGATAGAGTTAGTGACAAACAGAAAGGCTTAGGCTTGGGAAGAACGTGAGAAACGTGACAGGGGTCCTAACTTGTAAAGTTTCTACTATGTTTCGTTCTTTATGGCTTTGATTGTAATTTTGTGCCTTCCTGTGCCTATGGTTGGCTAATTACTTTTCTTAGGGTTGTGATGTAAACCGAGCATGTAATCCCCTTTTGCTATTTTAATTGAATTTCTGTTGTTCCCTTTATCAATTGAATTATTCCATTGCTTTGCCTGTTATATGAACTGATCAATCCTAATTTTAGCCAATTGTATGTTAGTGACCATCTACTTCCAATTGGCAAAACTGTGAAATAATTGGGTTTATACAAACATGCATGATCAAACTTGTTTGGTAAATTTCTTATCGGATTAATTATATTTAATCATCCCCTCTGTTATTTATCCTTTTCGTTAATTTGATTCCTATATGATCTAGGAAATAAATTTGGGAAAAGAGCATTAACAGTATATGGCCATTGTCTGTTAATTAATTTAAGGGGGTTGATTAGCAATTGATCGTTCACTCTTGAATTTCAATTAAAATAAGCTTTTGGGGATTTTATTGTGAAGTTGAAATCACAACCCTAGTCTTCCTTATCTGAAAATATCTGAAAATATTTTGAACATCCTTTCTCAAATTGCCAATTAAATTAAATTGTTTAGTTTAACGCAATTTTGAATTATTTGGGAACTCCTCTAGTCCTTTGGGTACGATATCCGAACTTAGGTCCATTGTAACTACCACGTAGGGTACGCTTGCCCTTAAGCGAACATATTTTACGCATTAATACTCAAAAAAAGTGTTTAGTCGTCTATACTGGTCTTAAGCAAGATTGTCTCCCGTGAATGATATTTGTAGTTTATACTATAAAATATTAAAACTAATTTAATTTATGATACTATTGATAAAGTAATTTAAAACTATTTTGTAATAAAAATATATTTAATAAATTAATTTTAAACATAGAGTCAAAATATTATTGTGTATAAGTATATTAACTACTTAGATTTAAAATAAATTTTTAGTATAAAATTTTTAACCACATAATATAAGTATCATTCAACAAACCATCTATTTATTAAATTATTTAAAATTATTTAATACAATTTTTAAGTAAAAATAATTTTATTGGATTTAAAAGTAAAAATAAATTTAGTTAATTAAATTATAATTAGTTTAATAGGTAATAAGTAATTATAGAAATTTATCATTCAGTTAATATAATAATCATATTTTATATAATATTAAGCATATTATTATATTAGATATTTCAAGAAAAAATAAATATCATGTAAACAAAACTACAATAATTTTCTTTTATTTTATATGTGCTAATATAAATTATAGAATATATTTTTATAAATAAAAGATATAAAACAATAATATATTGTAAATTCTATTTATTAAATTATAATTAATTTGAAGTAATTATATAAATTTATCATTCATTTAATATAAATAATAACATATTTTTATGTAATATTGAGCATAATATTATATTAAAAGATATAAAACAATAATACAATAAAAATATAAATAATATAATAATATAAATCTGTAAAAAGAATATAATAGTACATGTTAAAAAATAATGACAATAGTAAGGACCAAATTTCCTTATGTAGATAGTAGAAGGGGAAAAAAGAAACAAAAAAAGAAAATGAAAAAAATCACAAAAAGGGTAAAAAAGAAAAGCAAGAAAGAGAGAAAAGTTGGAAAGAAAAAGAAGTTTTGTAATTAATCTACTCCAAATTTTCGTATAAAAAGTTATTAAACAAAAAGTTAAAATATTATTTTGTAATTAATATAAAAATTAATGTTTAGTATAAAATTTTTAACTTCATAATATAAATATTATTCAACAAAATATTTATTTATAAAATTATTTAAAATTATTTTACATGATTTCTAAGTAAAAATGATTTTATAGGGTTTAAAAGTAATATATATATATATATATATATATATATATATATATATATATTTGAGTCTTGATATGCCGTTATGTTAAATATTTGGAGAAAGAGATTTGTCACCCATAATGGTCGTACCTAATTTGAGCAAGATATTTGTCATCTTTGCTTTAAAAAATTAAAACTAACTCAATTTATTTATGATATTATTAATGAAGTAGTCTAAAACTATTTTGTAATAAAAATATATTTAATAAAATAATTTTAATATTTTTAATGTATATTTATGTATAAAATTTAGCATTATTATATAAAGATTAATCAACAAAATTCTTGTATATGGATTTATTAAACATAGAGTCAAAATATAAATATTTATATTTATAATATTATAAACAATTAAATTTATGTATCATTTAATATAAAAAGAAAGAAAGAAGCATCGAAAGAAAAAACTAAAAAGAATAAAAGAAAAAGAAGAAAGAAAAAAATAACTTAAAAAGAAAAAAGAAATGAAAAGTAATAAAAAAAAAGAGAGAAAGAATTTTTGGAGAAATTTTTTTTCTCAAATGATGATATGTGACAATAAAGGGATTCTTTTTTCTACTAAAGAAATAGATTCATCTGCTAGTACGACTTATGTGTGGGACTGTTGATCGTGAATGCAATCAATTAAGTAGACTTTTTGACATATTCTACCAATTGACTTCAATAGCAGAAGTATCAGCTTATGAGTACAACTGTGTGTGGCCCATAGATAAAAGCCTTATCGTAAATACTGCATTAATTTTGAACGTCATATTAATCTGTCACTGTTGACAGATAGTTTATAACCGAGTCTTCTATGTTCTAACTATATTAATTATAATTTTATTATAACTTAATTTATCTAGAATGCCTTGCAAAGAAGAACCACTATAGTTGACTGTTGACCTAATATTCGGATTAGAGTAATACGTATGAGATTATAGGTTTACAAGTATTATATATATATATATATATATATATATATATATATATATATATGTATATATTAATTATAATTTGATTCTTAATTGTATATATAAAATATTAGAAAAAAGGTAGAGCTCAATTTGTAGAGATAGAGCAAGGATATTAAGTTATTTTAACAGTAAATTTTTAAAATTACCTTTTCAATAGCTTTCTATAAAATGAGAATTTCATAAATTCGATTGTTAAATCATGTGAAAATATCTTGTTAGTCATGCACATAAAATTTTAAATAAATTAAGTATTTATATATATGCAATCTTATAGCAAACATTTAATTATATTTTAAAAAAATTATACGCTAAAATATAGTTAATTAAAGAACTATGAAATAATTTTTAAAATATATGAAATTTTGATTGCTTAGTGTACTTAATATGAACTCTAAAAATAATTTTTAGATTAATAAAATTCAATGCTTATAAAATACTCCATTTTTAAGTAGATTAAGTGTTAATCATGATTTATTTTTAGAGAATAAGTTGATATATCCTTTCTCTCTCACAAACAAATCTCTCTCTCACACACACACAAACACTTCTTGAACACACACATACTTCTAAAATATTTGAATAATATATATTTCTAAAATATATATAAAAAATTAATTATATCTTTATTATTATTCAATCTAATAAAATTTAACATAAATAAAATTAATTAATTATATATATATGGTCAATGGAAGATCATGACACATGCAAATGTTGGTACTAGACAATGACTTTCCAAGGTTTATACGTACTGCCTAGCTGAAATACCAACCAAATTTATGGCTGGTGGATCGGAGATTAATGTTACCGTCTCTGTGTCAAACCAACTTATATGCTCAGTGCTTCAACTTGATCTAGCTTTGGGCAATTCTCCATGCCCTGACATTGATTCGAAATCGAGGCTTTTGATTATATTTATTTTCAATCTGACTCCATGCATGCTTGCAGTGAACCTGTTATCAGAGGATGCCTTCTCTTTCATAAAAAAGTCTTGTGTTTAATCTCATAAAAAAGTTTTGGGCTTGGTTTTTTGTTTAAGATGTTTCAAACTCAGTTTGAAAAGTAAACTCAATTTTATAATATGATTGTTTGGTTACTTTTAAAAGTATGCTTGTATTTTTTTTTGTCATGGGTCAGAGATCACGGGTGTCCCTCAATCCACTAAATCAGAGACTAATCCGGCTTGAGTGCATGGCTGCCGCTAGCCCAAGGAAATTTTGCACACAGAGAGAATCGAACATGGATTCTCCCGCAAAATGGATCATTCTCCCACATGTAAACGCAGCGGAGCCTTACACTACTGTGCAAACCATTTGGGTTAAAAGTACATTTGTATATTAAATCTTTGAAAAAACTCACTCTGTAAAAATAAGTTTGGCTTAATTACAGATTTTACCATCCAACTTTCATAATTTTGTAAATTTTACCATCCAAGTTTTAATTTTACAAATTTTACCACTCAACTTTCATAATTTTGCGAATTTTACCACCCAAGTTTTAATTTTGCAAATTTTACCACCCAAGTTTTCAATTTTTGCACATTTTACCACCTAAGTTTTCAATTTTTGCGCATTTTACCACCCTGATGTTTGACAAATTTTTTTTTTTTTTTAATTTTTTAACTTTTTTTTTGGTAAAATATCAGAGTGGTAAAATGTGCAAAAATTGAAAACTTGGATGGTAAAATTTGCAAAATTAAAACTTGGGTGGTAAAATTCGCAAAATTATGAAAGTTAGATGGTAAAATTTGCAATTAAGCCAATAAGTTTTGGATTGCTTTTTCCGAACTTTAATCCAATTGTATTAATTATTTAGATATCAAGGTTAATAATAATTTATAAATACCTTTTTCTTACTTTTTTAAAGTACAAAACCATAAAGATTCATGATAGACAAATATGGACAATAACACCTCATATTTCAAAACCAAGGCACCATTTTTTTATTTTTTTTATCAAACCAATTGGCTGACACCTTAGCTAAGTATATGATCTATCCTTGTCAAGTGGCCATACAATGTTTAAGTTTTCCCCTGGATTTCTTTTTCCTCCTCTGTTGGCTGACCACTCTGGGGTCTTTTAAAGATTAAAACCATAAATACTTACCATGCATACAGACAATACCTCGTATTAAAGCCCAAGGCATTATCTTCATCACATCGCACCATGTATTTTTGTGAATCAAACAAGTGGTTGTGGCGCCTGACACCTTAGCTAGATATATGATCTATCATTCTCAGATGACCATACAGTGTTTATGTTCCCCCCTGGATTTCTTTTCCTTCCTCTGTTCCCTGACCTCTCTGGGGTCCATTTCTCTATTAGTTTCTAAGTTGTGTTTTCTACTGGGAGAGTTTTCATGTATTCCTCCTTTAGAAACAATTCTGTTTGAGGTACTATTAAACACTAAATGTAAATATTTCTCTTTACGAGGATTGGAAGATTGATTAACCATGCCCTCTTATTGACAAAAGAAAAAATAAAAGAAGTTACAATTAATATCTAACCTTGATCATCATGCACAATATATATCAAGCCTATTGATTAGCGAATGCATGACGTTATCGTTACATAGCTCTTCCGTGGATCAACTGGCTAAGCTTCTGCAACACCACTTGGGCTGCATTTAAAAAAATGTATATATATATATATCGTTGCTATTTCTTTTTCGCAATATTAACTTTTTAAATGGAAAATAATCGTTAAAATCAAACATGTCTATTAATTAAAAAGTGAGAAATAAATTAATTAATGAGTTTGAAAATATTCGTGTTTATATAGAGCATGTAAGTGCGTGAAAACAAGCACGTATCTCCTTATGGGGCTATTGTAATACTCCTATGCTACTGATACAACTCTTCTATCTGTAATCGTGTATAGCTAATCGAGCACTTACATTAAGTTAATTAATTCTATTTGTTAATAAAATTTATACAGAACTACCTACATATATATAATTATGCATTTTTGTATAAAGTTGTACAATTAGGCAGCATTATTTCAGCTTGTGTTTTAGTAAACTGCGGTAAAACTATTTGAGAGCTTTTAGGCTGATTATCGCACATATTACAATAATTCATGTTATTGTAATTAGTCATTTATCGAGGGTTAGAAGACCTCCAATAATATATCGATAAATTATTGAGGACTAAGTTGTTAGTAATGTTATAAAATTATCAAGGATTAAATTTTTGATAAATTTATTGAAAGTTTAGTTTTCAATAAATAGTAATTTTAAATTTTAATTATTTTTTTGTTATTCGAAAATGTTACCGAATATTAGGTCTTCGATAATTTATAGTAGCATGGGCTAAACAATTCTTGATAATTACTGAGAGTTAAGTGCCCGAAAAATTATTTTGTGAATATTTGACATAAAAATGATATATTGCAAACAATTTAAAAAATTTCAGGGGTTTAAGCTGCCGACAATTTATTGAGGGCTAAATTCGTAATTTACACAGCACTATTTTAGGCTGTACAAGTACAAGAATTACCATGGAGTAAAAAGGCTTAGATGATAGAGGGGCTAACTATAAAAATTAAAATTTCTTTAATAAAAATATACGCATGAAATTTCATACAAAATATTCATAATTATACATTCTAAAGTTTAATTACAATAAAATTTTATCAAAATTAATGTAAATATAAAATATATTTATGGACAGTGAAAGAAATTAAGTTTTAACCTCTCATCCACATAAGACAAATCAAATATCTTTTCTTAAAAAAAAATGAATAAGATTACAAAAGTTAATAATTAATTTTACATGCCAACCTTTATGGATTTATAATAAAGACTGGTATTTACATTAATCATAATTTTGCAAATTCAATTGTTAAATGATTATGTTATAACATCTTTGCAAAACGCATGAAAATATAAGAATAGGGTTGAATTGTATTTTAAATAATTTTCGCAAATTTTTTTGAAAGACTATTTATCGTTTGTCTATAAGACAATTCAAAAGTGTTTTTAAACAAGTTTTGTTTTAAATATCTTATCAAAAACTTATATAAATTTGAATGCAAATAATATTTGAAACACAAGGCTAGACAAGTAAGAAGATAAGAGAAAAATAAAATCACACCAGAGATTTTATATATTAGTTCATCTCATCCCAAGACTATATCCAATTCTTGTCACACCATCAAGTTCTATTATAACTTTTCAAGTTACAAGTATTATTTTAACAAGCCTCTCCAAGCTCAATCCAAGTAATATTTCACTTGCTTTTCCGAGCAAACACTCAATTATTTTTTGCAACAAAGTCTCTTCAGGCTTCAATCAATATCACTTAGAATTTGGTTAAGGTAAGACTCACAATCTCTATTGTTTTATCAGACAAATGCACAAATTTAAGCTTAGGATTTACAATAAGAGATTTTTACAACTCACACAAGTTTGATACATGATTAAAGCTAGAATATGGATCAAGAGTAAGAAAGTTAAGCTTCAACAATTCTATATAAACTGTGCTTAAGCATGTGTGGTATTTATAGAAAGTCTTCAAAAGTATTTGTACGTTGTGACTTGAAGTAGGCTTCCTTCGGTTGTCTCCTAGAGAGAGAGAAAGTGGTCATCAAGACATTAAATATAACATTAAATTTCTTTTACCAACTAGTCATCTTAATAAGATAAAACAGTTTACTTTTCTCTTATTTCTCGTACTAGAAATCTTGTTACAATAAACAAATATGCTTTATGGTCAGAAAGTACATTGCGGTTGTCTTTCTTGCATCTTGACACATCTTTTATGGTTTGGGTAAGCAGTACCTCATTGACCTTTCTTTTTTATCCTTGTTGTTTTCAAGACATGTACGTTGATAAGCACTACATGCTTCCTAAAACACATACATCGCTATACAACAAATATTTAAAACATTGAGCTTAAGCTATTGCATCATTAGTTCATCAAATGGAGCTATCAGTCTTTCATACGAAACATATTTAAATTGTCGCTTTAAAAACTTTATCCATTTGTTGTTAAATCAAAACCCTGAGGGCTCATATTTCGTCCTTTGTCCTAACAATCTTGATGATCATGTATATATGTTATAAAAATTTAGATAAATTAAATACACCCATATGTAATCTTATAGCCAACATTTAATTATATTTTAAAAAGTATAAAATAAAGTCAATTTATAAAATATCAAATAATTTTTAAATATGTGAACTTTTATATACCTGATTTACTTTAATGTAAACGTTCAAAAATAATGATTGCATTAATAAAATTTTATGTTTATAAAAAATTACTGTATTACGTAGAGTAAGTTAAGCATGATTTACCCTTAGGAGAAGTATTGCTAGTAGCACACTTTCTAAGATACACTCTACTATCGGTTAAAATTTATTAAAAATTACAAAATTAAGAAAAAAAAACTCATTAAATGATAAGTGGAATTCACCAAAATTTGTGATTTCTAATCAAATTCAATCAATAGTAAAAGACATATTTAAAAGAGTGTGTTTTTAGCATATCATTCTCTTACTTTAGAATAAGTCAATCAATCCATATATAATTTAAGAAGAAGAGAAATAAACTTTGATAATTATATAATATTTTTAAATAATCATTTTACATTTAAGTAATCATTTTTAATTCTAATTATTCATAAATAATTTTAGATTTCTCTTTCTATAATAAACTAGTTCTTTCACTTCATATACTCCCTTTGTTCTCTTTTATAAGCAAAAAAAAATATATTTTTTTCTCGTTCTCAAATATAAACAAATTTCAATTACTTTTACTTTATTTAATGAGACTATCTTCAAAATATTCTTTATTTAATATGGGATTTATAGTATTTGATATCAAGTTCCAATAAAAGATAATTTAAGGGAAAAAATTTAATTAAAAATGATAAAATTTAATAAAATTAACTAATTTTCTTAATAAATATGAAATTATTATTATTTTCTTATAAAAGAGAACCGAGGAAGTATGTCACGACTCATGAGTTAGGGTCAATATACAAGACACACATGCAAATGTTGATATAGATAATGACTTTACAAGGTTTAATGTAAAGCCTGGCTCAAATACCAACCAAATTTATGGCTGGTGGATCCGAGATTAATGTTACTGTCTCTGTCAAACTGACTTATACACAATATCGAGTCATAATAAGGAGCTTGGTCGGTGCTTGAAGCTGAGCTTTGTGCAATCCTTCTCCATGCACGGGCTTGCGTTGATTCAAATTAAACCGATCGAGGTTTGATCAATATTTACGTTGAATCTGATTCCCTGCTTGTGGTAAAGTTGTTATCAGAAGGATGCCTTCCCTTGTGTTCCATTTCACCAAGTAGTCTCATATATATTACTTAGAAACCGGGGTTAATGATATACGATAGTTTATAAACACCTTTGTTCTTCACCTTAGTTTAAGATTTTTTTAAAGAGAAAAACTGCGGATATTTCAACACCAAGGTGTGTCTTCATCACATGGCACCATGTTGTTTCTGTGAATCAAACCAAGTGGTGTAACCTTGGCTAAATATATACGATCTATCATTCTCAGGTAGCCGTACAATAGACCTCTCTGGTCTGGGGTCTTTTATGGAGCAAAACCGTGAAAACTCACAAGAGATAGATGCGGACAATACCTTGTGTTAAAGCTTTTCAACACCAAGGCAATACCTTCATCACATGGCACCATGTTTTTTGTGAATCAAACTTAGTGGCTGACACCCTTTAGCTATGATATATCACTCTCAGGTGGGTGGCCATATATACAGTATTTAAGTTTCACCCTGGATTTCTTTTCTTTCCTCTGTTAGCTGATCTCTCTCTGCTGGGTCTATTTCTATCGTGATTTTTAAGTTGTGTTTTGTTTCATAAACTACAAGTATTCTTCAGCAATTTTGTTCGAGCCCATAAAATCACTAAAAATACCAAAAACACTCTCCCTTAGATATATTTAATACAACTGCAAAACTAGAATTCGAAACCATTAGTTGAAATGAAACAACACTGCATCAGTTGTGTTTTGTTTCGGATGTTTAGTCCCACTTATTAAACAAAAATCATAATTAATATATAAAGGTTAAATTAATCTCTAGATCCTTATACTATTCGAGAATTTTTAATTAGGTCCCTGAATTATTATTTTTTTCAATTGGGTCCCTGAATTTTTATTTATTTTTTAATTAGGTTCCTGTTGTTAACTACCGTTAGCTCCATTAATGACAGGGACCTAATTAAAAAATAGATAGCAGTTTAGGGACCTAATTGAAAAAATTATTTAGGGACCTAATTAAAAAAATTTAAATAGTTCAGGGACCTACTGAATAATTCTCAAATTCTATTCAAGCTATCACATTATACTTCTCAAGCATATGTAGACTACTTCTAAATTTAGTATTGTCCATTCTACATATTTGCACTGAGTATTCTTAACTCTCCAAGTCAGTATTCTCACATCTCCAGTCCAATATTCTCACTTTTGTGGATTCTAAACTCAGTATTCTCAACCTTTGCAGGTTCTTCAACCAGTATTCTCAACCTCTACAGGTTCTTCAACCAGTATTCTCAAACTCTGGAAGCATCAATCCCCTTACTGCACTTATAGTTTTCCCTTACATATTCTGTTCAAACTTAATGCACTCCTTCTAAATACATTCTTCAATTAAGTGATATTTTTTGTATGATTTTTAATTTATTTTTAATTTATTCAGTAGGTCCTTGAACTATTTAAAAAATTTTAATTAGGTCCCTAAACAATTTTTTAATTGGATTCTTGAACTTCTATTTATTTTTTAATTAGGTCTCTATCATTAATAGAGTTAGCAGTAGTTAACGACAATGACCTAATTAAAATTAAATAAAAGTTTAGAGATCCAATTAAAAAAAAAATAGTTCAGAGACCTAATTAAATTTTTTTAAATAATATAAGAACCTACAGATTAATTTACTCATATATAAACTTGACCATCATGCAAAATATCAAGCCTATCGATCGAGCGAATGCATGTCCTGCTTGTTACATAGCTCTTCCGTGGATCAACACTTTTTTTCACAATATTAATAGCTTCACGTGAGACTAAGGACTTCATGTCTAATAACTTGCTCCGCATTCACATTTAATGTGGGACAAACTTACTTCACCTAAGCATTAGCCACTTGCTTTGCATTAACCCTAAGCATGTTAGTTCCACATCAAACATAAACGTAATGGTTGCAAATATTGAAGTATAAAAGAAAGACTTCAGTCCCACATCGAATATGAAGTACGTTATTGGAGATGAAATTGTCGTCTATATCAGAATCAGAATCCTTTACAATTGACCAAGACATATTGGGCTTAAGGCAATGCTCGGCTAGTTGGTTCAAGCCCTATTTAATTAAATTAATAATTATTTTATTTAATATATTACTATTAATTATTTATTTATTATTATTTTTAGTTTTTGAGAAAGTTGCCACTTAGATTGGCAATATCCATATGGTTATTTTTAAAAAAAAAAATTGTCTTGTGGCCCATCTAGCATGCCATTAGTGCTTTAGGGCAAAATTTTAAAATTAAATGTCACGTGTAACACTCCAGGCGAATCACACTGGAATAAGGGGGATCCAGAGGTTGTATAGGTATGGGAATATACAATTTAGGATGACTTAAAGGAAATAATTGGTACTACCTATATCAACAACATGCATCTACTTTTCGGTAGCTCATCACTTAAGAACTCCACAGTTAAGAGTGTTTGGCTTGGAGCAATTATGGGATGGGTGACCTCCTGAGAAGTTTCCTAGGAAATGTGCGAGTAAGGACAAAACATGCTGAGAAGTCTCGTGTTGATTTGTGGGGACAATCAACGATCCTGAAAGCAATCAAACTGATTGTCGATATCTCGAAAAGGGCTACCTATGGAGGGTTCTAACGGTGGAGGGTTCTGACCACCAACAAGGATGTTGAGTAAAGTGTCACCGTGTGAAGTGTCGTAGAGTGTGAGCCGTCGAGACATCAACTATCTGGGGCGTTACAAATGGTATCAGAGCATACCTCTCTCCCAGTACGATGTGGTTCGAGAACAAACCAGGCAGAAGCTGGTGGGCATGTAACACCCCAGGCGAATCACACTGGAATGAGGGGGATCTAGAGGCTGTATAGGTATGGGAATATACAGTTTAGGGTGACTTAAAGAAAATAATTGGTACTACCTATATCAACAAGATGCATTTACTTTTCGATAGCTCATCACTTAAGAACTCCATAGTTTTTTTTTTTTGAATAGAGACCATTCTATTAAAACGCAACACGAGGGCCATCAAGATCCCCCACATCATGGTCTACATCAGGTTGCACTTGGGAGGGGACCTCACCAAGCCACAAAAATTCCAACGTCTCAAAAGCTAGCCTAGCTAGGTGATCAGCTACCCTATTACTAGTTCTGCTCACATACAAAATTTTATAATCCATCCCATTACCCACCATGACTTTACAGTCTTGTATTATAGCCGAGAGATAGTTGCAAAGACTTTTCTCCTTACTGTTCCAAGCCTTCACCAAATTTTGACAATCAGTCTCAAACGTTACATTTTGAAAAGACAAGTCAATAGCTACTCTGGTGCTCCATCTTAGCGCCAAACCCTCTGCAATATGTGGTTCAAAACATTGTTCCTCCCATTTAGTTGCTGCAGCCAAGATTTTTCCGTTGTGGTCCCGAAACACCACGCCTAAACCAGTCCCTGCCCCTTTCTTCACTGAGGCATCAATATTAGCCTTCACTTTCCCCACAGTAGGTGGCTTCCATTTTCCTATTTCACCTTTTCTTTTTTCTACCTTGTTCTTCCTACTATAGTGAAGAGCTTCTGCTCTAGATAAGATCAGATGAATAGGAATAGATTTGTGCTCAAACACCAGCGAATTTCGACATCTCCAAACAGTATACAAGAATTCAAAAAACCTTGCCACCACTTCTCCATCTCCTGTTCTCATTATATTTCCAATCCAGTCTATGACAGACAAGCCCTCCCTATCCTCAAACCTAAGTGCCAAAGGGGATGCAAACCACCATCTTCTCACCTCTGCACATGTAATAAGCGCGTGAGCCACAGATTCAACTTCCACTCCACATCTTGGACAGCAAGGATCCACCTTTATTCCCCTTTTCCACAAATTTTGTCTAACCGGAATGGCATTCTGGCAAACTCTCCAAATGAACTGTTTGCATTTTGGCAATGTATCTACCTTCCAAATCTTCTTCCACCAGTCACCTGGTATCCTACTAGAGGATGCATATGTAGGCACTACCACACTCCTTGCTACTTTATATCCAGACCTCACAGTATATCCACCATTTGGTGTTAGCTTCCATATCAATTTATCCTCAGCTCTTTCATACCTTAACGGGATTGAAAGAATTTTGTTGTGCTCATCTGCTGGGAAAATATTTGTTACTTTTTGCCTGTCCCACCTTCTAGTATCCTCATTTATAAGCTAAGCCACTTTCATATTCTCATCAAACCCCATCGGAGAGGATCTCAGCATACCATCAGAGCTTCCTGGTATCCATCTGTCTTTCCACACCTTCACTTTTTGGCCATCACCAATCCTCCATAACAGTCCCTCTTCAATGACATACTTAGCTGACATAATACTTCTCCATGTGAAACTTGGATTGTGGCACTTCTGAGTTTCAAGAGGATGGTTTCTGGGGAAATATTTCGCCCGAAACACTCTAGCCATCAATGATTCTTCAAAATGCATCAATCTCCACCATTGCTGGGCCAACAGAGCATCATTAAAGGCTTGCAGCATTCTGAGTCCCAGTCCACCATCATTCTTATCTCTTGTCAACTTTTCCCACTTTAGCCAATGCATTTTCCTTTCATCCACAGCTCCCCCCCAAAAGAATCTTGCTATCATTTTCTCAATGTGCGAGCATATTGATACAGGTAACTTAAAACAACTCATGATGTATGTTGGAATTGCTTGAACCACAGCCTTTATTAGCACCTCTCTTCCAGCCCGTGATAAACACTTCTCCTTCCAACCTTTTAGCTTTTTCCACACCCTTTCCTTCACAAATTTAAAAATTTCAGTCTTTGACCTTCCTACAATTGTTGGGAGACCCAGGTACCTGTCATGAGACTCTACCGCCTTAACTTCTAACAGCTGTACAAGCTCATTAATCCTGGAACTTGGCACGTTTCGGCTACACGAGAGCTCAGATTTCTGAAAATTTATCTTTTGACCTGATGCTTCTTCATACCTTTGTAGGATAGATGCTAACTTACTTGCTTCCTCCACCGTAGCTCTTCCAAAGATCACACTGTCATCAGCAAAAAATAGGTGTGAGATTAAGGGTGCTCTCGGGCATATCTTCACACCATGGAGATCTCCATCTTCGACAGATTTGTTTATCATTGCCGAGAGGGATTCGGCACATAGAATGAACAAATAGGGGGACAAAGGGTCCCCCTGTCTAAGTCCCCTCTTTGGCTTAAATTCTCTCCCTGGCACACCATTCAACATCACTGAGAATGAAACAGATCTAATGCACTTCATAACTACCTCCGTAAATCTCCTTGGGAAACCCATCTGTTTTAGGATCTCAGCTAAAAAATCCCACTCCACCCTATCATAAGCTTTAGACATATCCAATTTCAGCGCCATCATACCTTTCTTTCCACCTGTCTTCTTTTTCAGAAAGTTAAAGCACTCGAAGGCAACAAGTGCATTATCTGTTATAAGCTTGTCTGGAACAAATGTGCTCTGGTTTTCACCAATTATAGAGGGCATAATGGTTTTTAGCCTATTTGCCAAGGTCTTTGTAATGATTTTAAACAAAACATTACAAAGACTTATTGGTCTGAACTCACTAGCACAAGTAGGCTTTTTTACCTTTGGTATCAAGACAATCAAAGTCTTATTTATCTCAGTTGGGTCCCCATCCCCATTTAATACATCCAGCACGAGCCTTGTTACATCATCACCAATTAAATGCCAGAACCGCTGGTAGAATAAGCCCGGGGTACCATCACAACCGGGAGCTTTTAGAGGATGCATTTGAAACAGGGCCTCCTTCACTTCCTCCTTTGAAAACTCACTACTCAGAAACTCCCCCATCTGAACATTCACTCTATGTTTTACAAGTTCTGCAATTTCTTCAATATTGCTCGGATTCGATGTTTGGAAGATCTGTTCAAAATGCTTTGTAAGTTCCTCTTCCATCTGTTCCTCATCCGTAATTAGATTTCCCCCTTCATCAATTAGTTTACTGATCCTGTTTATGTCTTTTCTTTGTGAGGCCTTCTTATGAAAAAATTCTGTGTTTCTGTCTCCTTCTGCAAGCCATAGGGCTCTCGATCTCTGCAGCCACACCTCTTCTTCTTGTTTTAGGAGTTCATCCAATTCTTTTTCAATCTTGGCTGTCAACACCACTACATCCTCAGTCTGTACTCTCATTTGTATCTGTTTCAGCTTTTCCTTCAGGCCTTTGATCCTTCTTGCTAATTGGCCAAATTTGGCAGAAGCCCATTCCTCCAGATTAGCACTCGTCCTCTGTAAATTTCTCAACACAGAAGCACCTCTGATCCAGGATCCTCTTGTAACAGCCTCACATCCCTCCTCATCATTCAACCATACTTTCTCAAAACGATATCTCTTCACTTTTTTCCTTCTTTTACTCCTCTCACACTTCTGTTTATAAAATTCCACAGCAATCGGATTATGGTCCGACGTATGTCTAGCCAAAGTTTGAACCTTGACATCCTTCCAAATTCTCTTCCAATTCTCATTCGCCAAAGCCCTATCTAGCCTTTCTTCAGTTGTGTTCGGTTCCCTTCTTTTATTAGACCAAGTATACCTACCACCTTCAAACCCCAAATCAGCCAACCCACATTCTAACACCACTTGGTTAAACAGCTCTATATTCTTTAGATTCACTGGTCCACCCCCCAATTTATCTTCAGGGCACATTATTTCACTAAAATCACCTAGACAAATCCATGCTATATCCCCCTGTGGTTTCTGGCTCTTTATCAGTTCTCTAGTTTTATATTTAAACTGGGATTCAGGGAAACCATAGACTAGAGTGGTTTTGAATTTTGTATCAAGAACTCCATAGTTAAGCATGCTTGGTTTTAAGCAATTATGGGATGGGTGAACTCCTGGGAAGTTTCCCAGGAAGTGTGCGAGTGAGGACAAAGCACGCTGAGAAGTCTTGTGTTTATTTGTGGGGATAGTCAACGATCCTAAAAGCAGCCAGACTGATTATCGATGTCTCGGAAAAGGACTACCTACGGAGGGTTCTGACCGGTGGAGGGTTCTGACCAACAAGGATGTTGAGTGAAGTGTCACCGTGTGAAGTGTCGTAGAGTGTGAGCCGTCGAGACGTCAACTATCTGGGGCGTTACATCACGTGGCACAGGAAATTACTATGTTGACTAGCAATTTTGGTGGTGGCGTGACAAAAAATCTCTAGTATAATGTTTCAAAAGGTACTTTATTTGTAATTATGCACCATTTTGGTCTATCAAACTCTTTTTTTTACTACCAACGTTCATTTTTATCTGTCTTTTAAGATTTTTAGGTAAAAATTAAGAAATATAATAAATTTTATTAATTCTAATAAAATAGTTATCCATTTTTCTTTCCTGCTTCATAATAAATCCATATGTGTGAATTAATTAAAAATTAGGTGAAGAGTAGGGGTATAAATAACTGATAAAAGAGTAATTAGTGTTATCTTGAACTTTGAAAATGACAGATAAATAAAAATAAAATCTTTTAAAAATCTGACAATTAAAAAGGAAGAAAGGAGTACTTATTTAAAATTATGAAAAAAAATTCTTATGAGATAATGTTAATTTATAAGTGTTTAATAAATTTATTGCTAAAATACGTTTTAAATTCCCAAGTTTAAACTTTATTGAGGTGTCTTTATTTGTAGAAAAACGAATTACTAAGTCAAATATAATAATAAAAAACCCGACTTGTTAAGAAATAAAATGTATTTGAAAATGTATCTTTTTTTTTATCAGTATTTGAAAATGTATCTAAAACTTGGATGACAGGAAAAAAAGAAAAATCACCCGCGGTTATTTGTAGGTAAACTTGTTATAGGTTGGAAAAGAATAATTTAATAGATACTCACTTATTAACAGGTGGGGACAAATAATAAAGTAATTGTATTCGTGGGTACCTATAATATGAAATTATTTAAATGTCCTTATTATATATAAAGTAAGTTA
This sequence comes from Pueraria montana var. lobata, assembly GCA_026413185.1. Classification (NCBI taxonomy): domain Eukaryota; kingdom Viridiplantae; phylum Streptophyta; class Magnoliopsida; order Fabales; family Fabaceae; genus Pueraria; species Pueraria montana. Next base: position 11,902,707 of record CM048654.1, read on the forward strand.
TTTTAATTTATTTTTGGTATAAATATATATTTAAAAATTATTTATTTTTAGTATAAATATATGTGTTAAAATTATTATTTTTAGTATAAATATGTTTTAAAAATTTTAATGTTTTTTACTTTTTCTTTAAAAAATTATATTTTAACAAATATCTACGGATACTTATTAAATTCGTGAATATTCAATTGACGAATACCCATGCAGATATAAACGGGTGGCTATGAAAGACTACTTGTCATCCCTGTTAAAACTAATTCTCATTATTTCAGAGTTTGGTTTACTTTAATTAATAAAGTCTTTGAAGTCAAGTCTTGTAGATGAAATATAGACATTGAAAGAGTTATCTTTTAAATAGATTCAACTAACTCGACTTGATTAGTCAAAGTCTAATATAACTCTATACAATAGGGTTTAGTCAACAAAGAAAAATGAGATTTGAAAAAAAAATTAATTCTTATCACAAGAAATACTTATTAGAATTTGTCATAATTAATTAATTTGATTTTTAATTAAAATTTCATCAACTTTAATAATTTAGATTTAGAAATTAAGTCTGTCAAAAAAGAAAGATTTAGAAATTAAGTCTCTCAAACATGATACGATTTGTTGTAATTTAATTAGGTTTTGAATAAATAATTAAACTTATTAACTATGTATGAGTTTTTTACGTTAGGCATAAAATAAAAAATGGATCAGCCATGTGGATGTCACCAACCCACGTGTGCAAGGACCGATCCAGAAACCTATTAAAGGAGAGACTGATTTTTTTTCTTTATAATTGTTTAAATGACTAACTTTTAATAAATAATCATTTTAAAAAAAATATTTACTATTTTTACACATAAAATTGAAACTAATTTTTACTTTAAATGATAATAATGTTAATCATGACCATAATAACAACAAACACATAACTAGTTTTACATAATTTTACACTAGTTATTATCTTAACCATTACAATAATCACAACAAAAATAACTAGTTTTACATAATTTTATACTAGTTAACCTTAATCATTATTATAATAACAACATACACAAAATAATTTTACATAATTTTATACTAACCAACTTAATATATATATATATATATATATATATATATATATATATATATATATATATATATCAAATTACATCGGTATAACTTAAACAACTATTACACCATTCAATAACTTTCAATTGGATGATGTTTTCTTAAAACCCACCGTTGGATTGAAAGTTCGTTTCACATAGATCATGTATACAAAATTTCAAATTAATCCAAAATTATTTGCTACCTCATTCATATAGATTAAAATCGACATAATATAAACTTTTCAAAATATACTAAAATATGGATCATTTGATTACCTTCTTATTGTTATTCAATTTTGACAAAATTTGACACAAACAATCTTAATAATATGTAGATATAATTCAACGGTTGGATCGATAAAATTATCATTATATATCAAGTTATTAAAATGGTGTAACTCTTTTAGAGTTACACTAGTATAATTTGATCCTTCATCATATATATATATGAAAAGTCCCAAGAGAGGAGGCTAGGGCCCCTGCCTGCCCCCCTCTAGATGCCTGCCCGCCTCTAGATCCACCCCTGTCCACGTGACAACTTCTTGAAAATTAAAAAGATAGATAGAAAAATAAATAATATATATAATAAATAAAATTTGCAACTTTACATTTGAATGAACAAGACATCAACCTCACTAATTAGTAAATACCCCAAGCCCAACATGCACTACTACAAAAAAGGCATTTAACATCGGTTATTTTAGGCTTTTAACATCGGTTATTAACCAATGTTGTATCGAACGATGTTGAAAGTGGACAACTTTCAACATCGGTTGTTGAACCAATGTTAAAATACAATACAACATCGGTTCGGAGCACAACCGATGTCAAAAGGATGCCCACATAGTGAAAATTATGTGTTGAAAACATCGGTTTTTGCCAAAACCGATGTTGTTAGGTGACAAACAACATCGGTTATCCCAAAACCGATGTTGTTTGTGCCAGAATAGTCAAAATATGTGTTGAAATCAACATCGGTTATGGCAAAAACCGATGTTGTTAGGTGACAAACAACATCGGTTGTCCCAGAACCGATGTTGTTTATGCACCTACCAACATCGGTTTTTGCCATAATCGATGTTGTTTGTGCGCAAATAACATCGATTCTGGGACAACCGATGTTGTTTGTGCACTAACAACATCGGTTTTTACCATAACCGATGTTGTTTATGCAATTTTTTTTTTATTAGCGTTCTGTTTTAGATTGAACCAAACCTGTAATTTCAAAGAAAAATCCAGACCAGGCAATTTGTATAATTAATAATCAATTATCTATGCTTTATATTGTTATAAATAAAATACTAATTAATGTATAAACAAACATTAAGCAATATATCCAATATACAAATAGAATCCATTAATAAGCTAACATTCTACTAATTTGTTCAGTGCTTCATTTCTAACTCTCAAAAAGTGTCGTGCCCACTGAATGCGAATATCTTCAATTGTCGTTGCCTCCAATGGTTGAGAATCGCAAAATGTCTACATCATATATAAACAAATGTTAGTTAATCACATCGAATATTAATAGTTATAATAAATGAAACCTGTTAAAGTAAACAAATATATTACCGTTTCCCAGTTATCCCTGAATCCCCCATGGATGATGGTCCACATCCAATGCATGACATAATAGCAACACTCAGTGCCTCCGCTTTGTAGATTACACTAAATTCAATATGAAATTTAATAGTGTTTAAGACAAATTATTGTAAAAAAAAAAAAACTAAGTAAACATTTTGGATATTCAAACATTGGTTAAATTACTTACTTTTACATTTATCCAATCAATTTTCTTCGATTTACTTGGTTGGTTACCTTGCAAGCCCTTTAAAGCACTGGTTAATGAAACATGCAAATATAAGTGTAAGACCAAGATATTCATGTATAATAGGTTCGATACAATCAATTTGTTACAAATTTAAACGTACCCTATAACTGTGGCTTTGATGTCTACATCGGGCTTCTTGTGTAGGGAACAAAACCAGACAACAACATTGGACCTAGGACAAATAACCAGGAGTTGCCAATGTTGGCTGCATTGGAAAATAGTTATTAGTAACAATGCAATCATTATTTAAATGCATTTATTAATGAAATTTTACTTACTTATTTAAGTAAGCTCCTAGGTAGACTTCTTTTTGAGATTCATGTATCCATCTTTGAATGTAATTTTGAGCATGATCTCTCGTATTCCCTGATCTCTGTATGCTCTGAGGCTCAAGGAGTCCATAGACAGAACCATGCTCGAATTCCATACATAAGTCATTCAAAAACCTATTTTTGTTCAAATAAATGTAAATTGTTAATCACTTACAATTAAATAGGTAATTGACCTAAAATTAAAATGTACTTACGTCATCCACAACTGTATAATACTAATATTAAGATATTGATTGCCACTCAATATCTCCCCAACATCACTATGATTTATGTAGATGGGGAACTGTTCACTATGCACCCCAAACAATCTCGCATCCCACGACACCTGGAAAGGATGTTTGAAAAGTAACAGGCTAACCTGTACCAAATTTAATAATGGATCATCATCAGGGACCGACCTATCATGAGGTTCAACTGGTTCCTTTGGTCTCTGTTTACAATCCTACACAATTAATAAATACAAGTTACTTGTAGTCAACAATTTATTCTATTCAATTGTATTGATTATACCAAAAAAAAAAATCAATTAAAGAAGCTACCTCCCGTGCTACCTCCCATGAAACATGCTTCACAAGATGACTCGGCCATGCAATAAAGGTGTTGAGGGCGTCCCCCACTAATTGAACCTCATTAGTCGGTAAAGGGACTCGAGCAGTAGCATCTAGAACCTCTTCAACCCCCACCTTGACCATATCATCCGTCAAACACGTGTGGTGTATGACTGAAGCCCCATGATAAACTCTCCCAATGGCCACCAAGCGGGGAGGCTGCTCATCAACATAGAAGCCACACTGTTCAGCTGTTGTGTCAGTGCCAGGCTCCTCCCCTGAGGGATCAATATCAGTACCAGCACAACTCCCCTTCGTGCTAACACGGGCACCGGAAGGAGCTACGTATGGGTGAACATGCTCAGGCGGCTGCTGGGAGGTCATCTGGCTCAACTCCATTAACAATTCTCTCTTTAGCTCATCTTTAAACTCCTCTTTTAACTGCTCTTTAAACTCCTCTTTAAACTCCTCTCTGAAGCTCTCTTTCAAGCTCTCTTTCAACGAAGCCACAAGCTCTGCAGTGATGGATGAAGAAGTATGCGAGCCACGTGATAGTGGTCCAAAGTAATGGTTAATGGTCACACCATATCCAGCAGCACGAACACGACCACCGTGCTCCGGTCGACCAATAGCAGTGGTCAGTATATCCTGACGTCCATGGGGAACAAAGGTACCCTGTATGCACTCCTCCTCTAGGGAATCCTACAAGCAAAAAAAGATAAAAGAGTCAACTTCTGTTGTTACTATATGTAGTTACATTTTAAGCTGCATAATAACTTACAATCCTATCAGCAACATGTTGTGCTGCCTCAGATGTCATCTGCCCAGAACATTTTGTACGGGCCTTCTTCCACTTCACATGTCGTTTAATGGGAGATGGAGGATCAACTACACTTGTACTCCCAGATTCAGCAGCTTCAGCCTGTTTTTTCTTCATCTTCTCGGCCATCATGTTTTCCTCAAGCCATTGATAACCCCCACGAGACATTACATGTGGCATGTTGTTCTGTTTCTAGATTTCTTGAGCCTTCTGTCTGATTTTCTGTGAATAATAAGACATACTTTCAGCAAAATAATTAATCAAATTTTGATATAGACAAATTAAAAAACATTGCCCACAACTTACCTGCCAAGCAGAAGTATTACGGCTGGCTTTAAATTCCCTCCACATGTCCTTCTCAATGCCAAATTTTACACAAGGAATGTCATCATCATCCTCATGTACCTCTTCCTCCTCATCACCCTTCTTTTTTTTAAGTGCATATTTCCTTGTAAGGTCTGCCTTAAACTGCCTCCATCTTGTTCCCACATGGGAAATAATTTTCCTCCTAGCCTTGGACGCTTCTGGAATATCAAATTGTTCCTTCAACAGAGAATCATATGTAACAGTCAATGACAATAATATGCAAGTTAAATACATACAATTACTATAACATAAAGAGTTTATTGCAAATACCAGAATGTCCTCCCAAATCATGTTCTTCTTAGTTTCCGGCACATGGTGCCAATCTTGATATGTAATATCAACCCTGTCTCGGGCAGCAATCCCCAAATAGGTCCTGAAATGTGATCTATTTGGACCTGAAGCTTTGCCAGTTGCAGGATCGACATCAACTCGTGGCTTCTCCCCAGACAAGCGTTTAGTAGTGAATTTTTTGAGTCGTGTGGATTGTCTAGTCCTCTTGGACGTAGACTCAGAAGGAGCTGATGACTCAGGATGAGGGGAACCTGGTGGTGTACCCATGTGCCTGTTCAAACAAACAAAAAATTAAGTGTTATTTGCAATTGTACAAAGTTTATAAATTGTAAATGGAGATAAAAAATAAGTTGACAAAATTATTAAAGTATACAATAACATAGACATTACTTATATATAACATGGTTAGGTAGGAATGTTCTCCCATAAGCCTTCATCATGATCATGACGATTTGCGTGTACGCCATCCTCCTCATTTTCTTCAATGATGGTAGGCATGCGTGTGTAGAAAGAGGGAGGCTCACAAATATCAAGTGTTGAATCATCATTTTCATGAATAACACCGCTGGTTCTTCCTTGTAGAACCACTGACCACCTTGCATTACAGGGATCTTCGACATAAAACACTTGTTTTGCTTGTTCTGCCATGATGAAAGGCTCATCCTTATAAGCAACCTTTGTAAGGTCTACAAAAGTGAATCCCAAATCATCAGTCTTGACACCGGTGTTGCTATCAACCCAATTACACTTAAAAACAGGCACTTTGAAAATAGTATAATCAACCTCCCAGATTTCTTCAATCACTCCAAAGTAAGACATGGACCCCAATTTGGGGTTGTTATCTTTTGCACTAGAAAAGTGTTCTGATTCATCCCGAAGACTAACCCCACTGTTTTGAACTGTACTCTTGTCATCTTGTGACTTCGTGTAGAATGAATACTTGTTGATATCATATGCCTTCCAAGTTGGAATATTTAGCTTAGGCCCATTTGCTAACCACTTTAACGTTTCAGAAGGATCATCAAGAGCAAAAATGGTGTCTTTAAACCAGTTTAAGAAAGTTTTGTTATGCTCAATCAACACCCGATTCTTGTTCATTTTTGGGTTACTTGCCTTCACAAATTCTTTGTGTGCATTTATGTATGGGGTCACCTCATCGGTATTATTCAATATATACAAATGTGCTTCATTCAGTGCCTTGAGACCCATGGTTACAACAAGTAACCCTCGTGTACCCTTACCTCTCACTCTATTCTTGTGACGAGACTCAGGAACCCCGACAGGTTTCGTCTTCTCCATGTACTCTGAACAAAACTCAATAGCTTCTTCTGCAATGTACCTTTCAACAATGGATGCCTCAGGACGGTATTGATTCTTCGTATACCCTTTTAAGATCTTCATGTATCGCTCAATTAGGTACATCCACCTTAAATAAACGGGTCCACATAATCTAATCTCCCTCACTAGATGAACAATTAAGTGAACCATGATGTCAAAAAATGAAGGAGGAAAATACATCTCCAACTGACACAAGATAATAGCAGCCTCATTTTCCAAGTCATCCAACTTTACAGGGTCAATTACTTTGCTACATATTGCATTGAAGAATAAGCACAGGCGAGTTATGGCAACCCTGACTTTGTTAGGTAAGATGTTTCGTATCGCCACGGCTAGAATTTGTTGCATCAAGACGTGGCAATCATGAGACTTTAAGCCAACTAATTTGAGATCCTTCATCGATACAAGACTCCTTACATTTGAAGAGTATCCCTGTGGCACCTTAACATCCCGTAGACACTGACAAAAACTTTTTCTCTCTTCTCTGGACAAAGTATGGCATGCTGGGGGCAAATATGTTCGTTTACCTTCTGACCTTGGATGTAACTGCTCACGTATACCCATCTCAACCAAATCTTACCGAGCATTCAGACCATCCTTTGTCTTGCCTTTAATGTTAAGAAGCGTGCCGATTAAACTATCACACACATTTTTCTCCACATGCATAACATCTATACAATGTCTTACATCTAGATCGGACACAGTATCTTCTTTGCCTCATAGTTATTTTTCGGCAACGTGTTATTTTTTGGAAGCATCGTTTTCAACACCTCAAGCAAATCAGTGAAGCTTTTATCACTCCACCCATATCTTGCCTTCAAATTGACCAAAGTTAACACCGCTGACAACTGTGTGAAGTTGTTGCACCCTAGATACAGAGGCTTCTTCGAATCACTTTCCAATGCATCATACAAAGGGGCGTGTGCTTCATGAAAAGACTCTTGTCCAACATCTCGGATCATATCCTCTAATCAATCTCCCATTTCAACATCAACAACAGACTCAGTTTGGGACACCGTCGGCATGTCTATGAATTCACCATGCCATATCCATCTTGTATATGTTTGAAGAATCCCGTCACAGAGAAGATGTGTCCTTATGTCGTCCACGACATGTCGTCTCCCATTCAGACAGTTAACACAAGGACAATAATATTTCCCCCCCATATTTGGTGAATTTTGTTGAGCAAATTCCAAAAACTTTTCAACCCCATTCTCATACTCCTCAGTGATGCGAATAGCTTTCATCCAACTTCGATCCATCTTTCCTTTTCTGTGATACTCACAAAATTATATCATGCATGACGATCTCACTTTTTCATAAAGGTGTGGCCCTATCCCATTCAGGAAGACATTTTTTATACTTAATTTGTACGTAGAGGTTAAGTCTCTTTTGTTAAATTTGACGAAATTTCAGCAGCATTTCGCATTGATCTCCAAGTACACGACATGAAAGCAGTGACATCAATCCACCACAATCAAGTATGCACTTGGAGAACAAAACGAAATACACTAAACTGAAATTTTGTCAAATTTAACAAATGAGACTCAACCTCTATGTATGAATCAAGTATAAAAAAATGTGTCTTCCCAAACTGTCCAAACGGACAATTCAAGATTCAATACAATGATTAATCCAAACTTTCCGTATTAATCATTGTATTGAACCTCAAACGGGAAACTAAGGTTCACTCAAAATGCTTAACTTGCATATAAAATAATACTCATTAATTACACAAACAACTTATACAGCATTATTATAATTGTAACAAGCACTGAAGTGTTAGAATGAGATACGTACCTGAAAAGATGCTCACTAACAATAACAAAGAATGCGGTGATGACGGTGGACACGACATAATCTCTGAAGGACAAGAACAACACCAACACAGGTACTCAATGCTCACTGCCTGTAGGTTAAGTTATTACAAAAATTATCATAATTATGATAATCATAATTATCGCAATAGAAATATTAGTTACAATGATAATTACATTTAATACACTTCAAACAGATGATGCGAAGCATACAATTCATAGATGACTGTAATTGTTTTAAAGACTAAAAACGAACATTGTCATATTCGGAAGGACTTAGAACATATTTTAGAGAAGGCTTTAAACTTAGAAAGTAGTACCAAAATATTAATTCATTTAATTATCCACACTTTGAAGTTTCTTCCGTTTTCAATCATGGCAAATATGGAGTAATGGCAAATACAAGAGTGTAGAACACAGAGCAGTGACAAATAAGAACAACAGAAGGATTTCTTATGCATTATTTTTTTGCCCACAGGATGATGTGGAAGTTGAGCCCCTTGATCATATGATAGATTCTCATAACCCCAAGTTGTACCAGAAAGTCAGGTATGGAGATTATTTGAGACAATCTATGAAGAGAAAAATGGAGGGAAAAGCACACATAGATGTGGCAATGATAGAGGATTCTGAATCTGATTTGAGGAATAAAGATGAATAAGAGAAGAAAAAGGCCCAATTAGAGAAATTGAGAATAGAGAAGAAAGTTTAGAAGTGCTCTCTCATGCTGATTTATCAAAAGTCAATTGTGTTTGTATAATAATAAATACTACTATCATCTACATGAACTAGAGTAGAGTCCCTACTCTCTACTTAATGCAATTCCTTGTCAGTGAAATTTGGATTTCATTCTGATCCAACTTCTGTAATTTCTTCAGTTATTAATTCCACAAAGCATGCAATCCTCATCTCAAGTTATCCTGAGAAGCATGGTACGTACTTTCCTTTATGAATCAAATCTAAACCAATTTAATCATTGATTGCAAACTTTTCTTGACAGTCACATCAATTCAGGGTGGACTGGAGTGAAAGGGATAGAAAGACAAATTAAGGTTAAATTAGAATTTTGTCCACTCATTCTTCCCTAAATTCCCAAACAAAAAAAATCAAAACTTTCCCAAACTAATCTACAATGCAGGACAAGTATTATATGTCTAAATTTTCCTAAATTGATACAAAATGTACAAATAATTTGGACCAACAGACAGCAACAAACATGCGCAACAGACAGCAACAAAATGTTCCAAGTAGTTAACATTCAAGAAATTGCCAAATATGCAGGCAGCAGCAACAGAAAATGCCAATTCCAACAGTTTGCAGAGAAGAACACAATGGCATTTGTACCTGTTATTGGCGCGCGACAAGACACTCTTGCGAGAAGAACAATGGTGACACGTTCGCAAGCAGGACACCTAGCAACAGTACTGACAATGGTTTCGAACACCTTGCGAGATGAATAATCATTTTACGGTTTGGAACAAACAAGAAAAATCATGTTAGGGCCATGGTTTGGAACCAACAAAATGGGGAAAATGTTTTGTATCTCAATGTCACAAGCCACACCGACAACGGCGAAAATGCAAAAGGGGTTTAGCAATGAAGTGGACGACGAACCAATGGAGGCGCGACAATGGCGAAAAGGAACGTCGTGGAGGAGTCTGAGAACGACGAGGTCGTGGTCGCAAGGATTTCCACAGAAGAAAGAAGGGTTCAGGCGTGAAAGGGTTCAGGCGCGAGTCTGTGAAAACAAAAGAGAACTGGATACTTAACACATAGATAACATCGGTTATGAGGTATAACCGATGTTAACGAAGACGAATGACATCGTTTCACTAGAAAACCGATGTTAAATGCCTTATTTGTATCTCCTATCAACATCGTTTCACTAGAAAACCGATGTTGAGCATCTCCTATCAACATCGTTTTCTAGTGAAACGATGTTGATAGGATATTTCAACATCGTTTCACACATAACCGATGTCAACATGTTGCTTATAATTTCAAAAATGCCACCGCGTTTCCATTGACATCGTTTTTTGGTCAACCGATGTTGATCCAGCGATGTAAAAACGCATTGTGTTAAATCCAAACAAAAAACCATACATTACTCACATTCATCAAATTCTAAACACAAATCCTAAGAAAGAGTGAGAGCAAAGAGACTTAGGGCAGAGAGCAGGGCGAGTGAGGGCATAGAGCAAATACGAACCTGCGGCCACGAAGGGGGCAGGAAGCGGCGGACACGACAACGATGGAGACTCTGCGGCGTTGGCGGCACAAATGGTTCACGAGAGAGGAAGAATGTGTGAGTCTGAAGTGAGAGTGCTTGGGCGCGAGGAAGAAGTGAAGTCACAATGTTTGAATTAAAAAATAGATCAACATCGGTCTCTCATATAACCGATGTTGAGGACAATTAACCACATCGGTTATATTAGAAACGATGTTATATAAGTTCCTTTTATTTACAAAAATGCCACCGTGCATTTTTGACATCGCAATCGACATCGGTTATATGAGAACCGATGTTATATAAGTTCCTTTTATTTACAAAAATGCCACCTCGCATTTTTTGACATCGGTTCTCATATAACCGATGTCGATTGGACGATGTTGAATGCTTATTTTGTAGTAGTGATGCCTTGCACAAATGTAATGGATTCATTATTCATTATACATAACAACTTGATTTTAAATAATTTGTTTCACATTTAATGTGAGACTAAAACTTTCTTTTATGTCTCAACATTTATAAATTTTGGTTCACTTTTGATTTGGGATTAACTTGTTTCATCTAAGCATTAATTATTTGCGTTAGTCCTAGATAAGTTAATCCCACATCAAAAGTGAACTAATACGGTTTCAAATGTTGGAGTATAAAATAAAGTCTTTAATCTAACATTGAATATGAAAAAAAGTTATAAGCCATGGAGTTGTTCTATATAGTATTAATTAACGAGTGTTAATTAAGTTATTCACTAAAATACATTTTAATAAATTTCCAAGTTTTTTAAGAGAAATTTCCAAATTTAGACTTTATTGAAGTGTCTTTATTCTTGGAAAAATAAAATTAACAACCAAGTCAAATATAATAAAAGACCCGACTCTTGAAGAAATAAAAAGTATTTGATAATGTATTTAAAACCAATGCTTATTATTTCAAAGTTTGGTTTTCTTTAATTAATTGAAGTCAATTCTTATAAATAAAAAACAATTAAAATATTAAAAGAGTTACATCATTTTAAATATATTCAAACTAACTTGACCAGATATGATAAAAAAAATAAAATAAAAATAAATAAAAAAACTTACTTGACCGGATCAGTCAAAGCCTAACATAGCTCTCAAATATTAAGGACTTAGACAATTTTTTTTTCGGAAGTTAAGAAATTAGTTTTCATATTTTTAATTCTTATAACAAGAAATACTTAGCATATTTGTCATATAGTTAATAAAATGGAAATCGATTTGATTTTTTATTAAAATCTCATAGACTTTAATATTCTATTTAGAAATTAAGTTTCTCAAACACCATAGGATTTGTTAGGATTTAATTAGGCTTTAAACAAATAAATTATTATATTTATTAACTATATATTTTTTTATCTATCAACTTTGTCCGTGACTAATCACTTCCAGAAAACACGGCTGGTCACTTTTAATAAAATTTTCCTTCTAAACTATGTTTTTTTCATCCACGAGCATTGAACATGATATCTTGCTTAAGGGATCTGAGCTTAGTTTCACACTCAGACCAATAACATTTTAATAATTTACTAACTCTGTATGAGTTTTTTAGTTTACGTATGCAATAAAAAACGAAAAAAAGGTCTATGCACCGACAGTGTAAATTTTTTTTACACTATCATTAAATCACAAACCATCATTTATGGTAAGTTTGTTGACTTTTACAAAGCTACCTTAAAAGTCATGCAAACGGTGATTTGTGATTGGATGACAGTATAAAACTATTTTACACTGTCAGTCACTACAAAAAAAAATCTTTTAGCGACCGAATAAATCGGTCGCTAAAATCGTTATTTCAGTCACTAATTTATTTTGTCACTGATTTAGCGACCGACATCTATCAGTGGCGAAAACCCCAGTCGCAAACCCTTTTGCCACCGAACTTATGAATCGGTCACTAAAATTAATAATTTTGCAACCGAAACTATGGTCGCAAAATTATTTTATTCGGTGACTATTTTATGTGAAAAAATAGCTATCCGGTCGCTAAAATTTAATAATAGCTACTGAATTAGCGACTGATGTATTCGGTCGCTAAGTTAAAAAGTTATTGTTCAGTGGCTGATTCGGTAGCAAAAATGGAAATTATAACAGTGGCTATTTCAGTGGCTAATTATATTTTTCTGCCACCGAATTTTTCGGTCGCTATTTTAATTATTATATCGGTGGCTATGTCGGTCACTATTTTAGTGGTGAAAATCATATTACAACTATTTTCATTTATTATTTTTGCGACCGATATTTCGGTCGCTAAGTTCCATACACAGTATTGGTTAATTTTTATTTATATATTTCTATTAAAGAAAACCTGTATAACCAGAATAAAATCCACCAAAATAAAAACATATATTAACTAAAATTAGATGAATGACATCAATTCTCATTAATCAAAATAACAAATAAAGATATAGTTAAAATCCTAAATCAAAAGGATAAAGCATATCTTAGAAAGTTCTAAATATACAAAGATGAAACATGTTTCATCTAAAAAAAAATTCTACACCTATATCTTAATACATAAAAAAATGTCTTAAATATTCTCAGCAGCAATTGTATTGATAATCCCAAATTGTAGGTGTGGTATCTTCTACACCCATATCATTGACAAGGACACCTTAATTGTGGATACCTTTAGAAGCTGTCTTGACTAGTTGCAAATCGGATGAAATCATTAACTCCTTTAAATTCAAGCCTTACATGCCTTTTATGGTCCAACCTAGAATTCATCCACCTTTGATGGTCAGGAATTTCCATTACTGCTAACAAGAATAAAGGGAAAATGTTACTATCCATGACTAAAGTCTCTTCTTAAAAAATGGAATAACTCTATCATATGCTCAAGTGCAAATTGGCATGTACATAATGTTGAAGATTCAAATATAACTAAGCATTCACTAACAAAATTAAGCATTAAGAGTATAAGTAAGCAAGAGCATAAATTAAAAGCTTAACTTAAACATCACATTCTGGATGCAAGTATAACATTTTATTGATAGTTGCATACATAGGACACCAAAAGCTTGGCTGTATTAAGTCTGAAAATCAGGTAAAAAAGCCCACCCAAGTATCACATTTGTCAAAACTAATCAAAAAGTTAAAACTTGGGTAATTTCACTATGCTGAGAATAAGTAATAGGATAGTATTAGTATCAAATTATCAAGACCATAGTACCACACTCAATGATCTAGTTAACATCCTTGCATAGTGATGACATCAAAAATATAATTGTGATCCAAGAAAAATCTTTTCCTTGTTTGATTAGCATGAGCATATCATCATAAATTACTTAGTTATTCACATCAACCTACGAAGACAACTAGGAGAAAATCAAAACTCAAAATATGTAAAATACTAATTTTTACATAGGCTAAAAGATTAATTATTAAATCACTAATTTCTTCTCACTATAGCCTATACCTACACTTTGTAGCAATTGTAGGAATAAATTTACTAACATATACCAACATGTTCTTTGTGTCACTATAGCCTATATCTAAATTTTGGATAATAGTTTTAATCCATTTCATATTATATAAAAATTTAAAACAATCACAAATAATTAAACTAAGTTTCATTAATAAAGTCATGACTTAAATAAATATATTATAAATATTTATTTAATTACCCATATAAAAATAATAAATATATAAATATTTATTTAACAAAAAATGAAAATCCCTGAATTTTTACAAACATTAATTTATTATCTCATAGCAAAAAAAGAAAAACTATATTGTCATTTGTCCATATCCAAAAAAGAAAATCTTTAAATGATTACAAACATCATAATCATAATCATAAGAAAATAAAATAGAAAGAACCACAAATAATTTATATACTTGAAACTTAAAATGTTAATTCCCATTTCTTAAGTTTCTATTTCCTATATACTTAAATTTCACAAGTCAATAGATAAAGATAATCATATGTAGCTAAAGTTTAGAATTTAGTTAACAACCACTAAAGTCTTCTGCCACCAACCACTCTATCTGCTCCATCCAGCCACCCTGTTATGTCCTTCAAATGATTTTGAGCTGTAGGAAAGGCAAGAAATACACAAGTAAATTTGACTAATTAATGGGGAAAAAATAAAGGGAATAAACTGAAATAAAAAGGGAAAGAGCTTACATTGAAAGGGTGCTTCTCAGGGAAATTTTGAGAAAAAACAAAGAGAAATAAATGAAGAGAAATTGGGTTCAGGAATTGATTTAAACTCAGCAAGAAAGGAGAAATACAATTTAGCATTCCAGAGCCGTGAATTTGGATGTTCATTACAACAGATAAATAATTAATATGATCCAACAATAGAATTTAGGAGAAGTAATAAACAAAATGCTAAAAAAGGGAGTATCCAGATCAAGTATTAGAGCATGACATTGGCTTTGTCCAATGAAATACATTAGTTGTGATGAAACTAAGTAAAGACAACCTAATTAATACTATTAGTCTAACAAACATTCAGTAACGTGTAATGCATTTGGGGCTTTAATATATAATGGTGTTCTAAACTAATAAATTTAAATTAAGTATTTTATTTAAACTACAAATGGTTAGTGTATATTTTATTAAAAAAAAATATACTACCTAGTACCTACAAATGGTTAGTGTAATGCATTTGGGCCATAAATGTGCATGAACGAGAGCAAAGGGGAGAAGAAGAGTGAGGGGAGACAACATTTTAGGGGTGAGGGGTTGTAAAATTTAGGCTCTCACAGCTCCAACAAAGGAATTGCCAGGTATTTGGAAGGCATATGCCATGAACTTTTTTTTATTTTTATTTTTTACAATTACATGCATCATACAACGGCAAAAACTTCACAATATTCTTGAAAAAGTTTCATGGCTTAATCCAGCAATAAGTACCTCTAATATTTAGATTTAGATAAGATGTCAAAATGCATATTAATGGTCACTTTCTGACCCTGAGCATGTGACCAAAACACTAATATTTTCCCTATTCCAGTAATAAGTACATTAATAAAGTGGTTGTTTTAGGAGAGTAAGATAATGTGTAGTCAAATGATATAAGTAAACATGATTCCCTATTTCACCAAGGCAGAGTAAGAAATATAAGATGTTGACTTACCAAATAGTACACTAAGATAAGAATTGGATGGTTCAAGCCATCAAGATCTGCATCCTCATCAAATGCAAGCTACATTAAAGGCAAAAACAAGTCAGAAAATAATAACTTCAGATTCATACAGTAGTTTTTAATTGGAAGGAACTTACCAGAATATATCTTATCATGCAACAAATAGTTGTAACAGACCCAACCTGCCAAGGTGAAAAGTTAGGCACCAATTGCTTTTGCCAGAGTTTAAGTCCTCATACTATTTTTACCTTATAAAATGAGCAAGTGACTGCATAAAATCCATGTTTCATAACAATAAAAATAGAGCAGTTTGCATTTGATGTTCTATATACTGTTATCATACAACAAAACTGGAAAAAATATAAAATAAGAAAAGAGAAAAGTTATACTTTGACTAGCATCTCCTAACTTATTGAAATGGAAAAATTATATATCCCATTCAGACTGATAACGTAGATGCATCTCCTAACAAAGAGAGTTAAACCAACCTATGAAACTATCACATTCAAGGGCAATGTCATATGGCTACACCTGAACAAGACCACTGCAAGTTTAAAAATAAATTTGTATGGATCAAATACAAACCACAATACAATAAATAAATAACTTCTAGCACACTAAAAAACATGGTTTTACTGATTTTATACATCAAAGAACAGAACCAGTGAAATTATGCAGAAAAATCACTTAATTCATGCATCCAACTCAGTTTAAACATAGTTTGGTTCCATTCAAATTTTGTAATGACATGGCACCTTTTGTAACTTAAAATCATCATCATAAGCAAGTTAATTACATGATTTAACATGCCAATTAAAACCAGACCCAACAGCCACGTTTTTTTATATATGCAAGATTTTTCAAGTGCCAAAACATGTCAAGATGATCTCCTTTCCTCACCAAATTTTAGGGGGATCATATACTCAACATAAGTCACTTAATTTTCAACAATTAGCACACTTCAAACATAGATTTCCACTATTATTTGCAGCAACAGAACAGAGAGAAATTATGCAGTAAAATTTCATAATTACATGCTTCAAATACATAATTTATGCTCAATTTGAACTTCATTAAGTCTAAGAATCATATGGTACATTCCATAGCATAAAATCATATCCCATGGCATGTTAAATTCATATTTTTTCATCAAGAAAAGGTGCAGGCAGCAGCACATATTTTCACTGTTCATATATCACTTTTAAGTAGCAAATCACGTTCAAAAGACTTTCAATGCTCTTACCAAATTTTAGAGGATTTAGAGGAATCATACAAATCAAAATACACTTAATAAGCAATAATTAGCTCACTAAAAACATGATTTTTACTGCCTTCAACACAGCAAAACAGCACCAGTGAATTATGCAGCAGTTCTATTTCACAGCATTAAAATAACTCTATTCTTAAACCTCACTATCAATATGTCCCTGCCTTTATAAAACAGCAGTATACCTTTTCGAAAGATCCACCAGAACCTTTAGTAGCTGGAGTTGATGGACCTAAAGACCAAAATAAATCAGTTAAACAAGAAGCACCAAACAAAGAAAAAGCACTTAAAGACCCACAACCACACTCTCCAACTGTTTAACTCTTAATCAATCAACATACAAAATTCAATATCTAAAATAGAAAAATAAAAATCCAAATTACACTTGTGTTCTTTTTTGTCCAGACAGTAAAAACCAAATTACAGGGAAGTTAAAGGGAATGGAAGAGATTGAGAGAGGAAGAAGTGCAGGAACCCTTAAGTGAACAGAGTATTCACCATTCTTACAGCTATATGAACTGAAATTAGCTAGAAGCTACACTGACATTCCAACTTTGATTCAACAGGGTCACAATGAATATCGTGACAGAGAAAAACGGATTAGAGCAATTAGGGCCAAGTTTCACTGTCTAACAGCAACATAAATTGCGAAGAAGAGAGGGATTGTGTACAAAACGCTATCATAATTTCCAATAAAAAAAGCCCCAAATCAAAAACCCCATTTTTTTTTTAAATAAAAAAGAGATTCTGAAAGAAAAGAAGGATGAGTAGATGACTAAACAAAGATGGTACCTGCAAAGCAAAAGCGGCGCGAGAACCAGATGCTGCAACGGTGACGAGTGGGGCAGCGAGAACCAGATGGTGCGGCGGTGACGAGTGGGGCGAGAACCAGAGAAAATGAACGCAAAGTGAGTGTGCGAGTAAATGTAACGTGCAACGCATACACCTCAAATGTGAAACGCAATATAACAACGAAAGATGGGCGGGCTAGCAAAAGGGATGCGCGGGTTAGGGAAAAAAGATGGGTATTTTATTTAATAAATTAATTTTTAGTTAATATTTTACTCACTCTTTATATGAAATTTCTTTTGTAAAATTTTTATATAAAGACATGGATATTTTAGTTAATTTTTTTTTTAAAATAATTTTATTTAATAATATATTTTAAAATAAAGAATATTAAATATATATATATATATATATATAATATTAGGTATTAAATTTTGACTGTTAAAAAAATACTTTTTAATACATCCTCTATCTTCTATATCTATAAATTAGAATAGTTACCTTCAATGAGAGTGTTTTTAAAGATTTTTTTAACAATTCTTCTTTTTCAATCTATAATTTAAAATTTTTTAATTCTCAAATGAACTTCAACTAGTATTTAGCTAGCATGTGCATTGCACAAATTAAAATTTATAATAAATATAAAATTTTGAACATATAAATTACTAGTATAGTGACCCGTGTGATGCACAAGTCTGTTATTATATTTTAAAACTATAAAGTTGTTATTTTAGTTTACATTTATTACATATATTATTTAAGATTTATAAAACATAAAATTTGAAGTAATGATTACATATATATATATATATATATATATGTAGACACACACACACACACACATATGTATATACTTTAATTATTATTGAATGGAAGAAGAATATAATTAGTCGTAATTATTCTAATTAATTTTAAATTATAAAATTAACTTAATTTAAAATAATCTTAATTACCTTAATTAAAACATATGAGTTTATCACAATTAATTTAATTATTTCAAATCAGAATATATACTTATTCTAATTACCTTTATTATTATCAAAAAATTAATTATTATATTTAAATAGTTTTATTAATTAAAAAATAGATAAAAAATTCTAAAAATTTCTCGCTCAATTAAATAAGATTTTTTCTGCTTAGACTTCTTTACTTTTATTATTATAAATATAAAGATATTTAGATTTATGATAAATAATCTATATTGTGATACAATGTTATTTTTAATTATTGATCATTTATTTTTAAAAAAAAAATTGGAATTTAAAACTAAAGATATTGAAAATGATAAGTTGAAAGAGATAAGAGATCAAGAAAGATTTCATATTAGGAGCGTACTTGACTTTTAAAGATAATATATGCGTGTGTGCAGATTATATATATATATATATATATATATATATATATATATATATATATATAATGAAAAAAAAACAATATTAAAAAATAGTTAATTAACAATGTTGGCCTTGAGGGATATATTTGGGTAAAGGACTATTTATACATGACAGAGCAAATTATCTTTTGTATTTTTGTGTTGGTTTGATCACCCCTTGTGGCCATGTTGTTGCTTACTTTAATAAAGTATTTTGCCTTTTCTAAAAAAAAAATATTACAATTAGTTAATAATTAGTGCTATAGTTGGGTCTTATTAGGCCTTGACCAATTATTAGTGTCACATTTGGACCTTTTTGGGCCTTAATCAATCATTAGCTTTACAGTTTGGTATTACTGGCCCTTGGTCAAGCACTAGTGCTACAACTAGGCCTTTTTGGACATTGGGCAATCATCTGTATTATACTTGGGTCTTGATCAATCATTAATGTGACAAGTTTGCCTTTGGGCCTTAGTTAATTATTAGTGTTATAATTGGGCCTTATTCAATCACTAGTGTAAAACGTGTATTAGGCTTTCGTTAATCATTAATGTTGGGTCTTGGTCAATCATTAGTGTTACACTTTGGCCTTATTGGGTCGTGGTCAATGATTGGTATTATAATTGGGCTTAATCAAGTCTTGTTTAATGAATAGTATTCAACTTGGGCCTTAGTTAATCATCTATGTTACAATTGGGCCTTGATCAATCACTAGTGCTACAATTGGGCTTTAGTCAATCATTAGTTGTACATTTGTGCCTTATTGGCCTTAGTCAATCATTAATGCTGCAATTTGAGCTTATTGGGCCTTGGGCAATCATCTGTGTTACACTTGGGCCTTGATCAATCATTAGTGTGATAATTTTGCCTTTGGGCCTTGGTCATTCATTAGTGTTATAGTTAGGCCATATTGGGCCTTGTTAAATCACTAGTATAAAACGTGTATTGGGCTTTTGTCAATCATTAATGTTTGGCCTTGTTTAATCATTGGTGTTATAATTGGAGCTTATTGGGCCATGGACACACATCCGTGTTGGGTCTTGGTCAACCATCCATGCTAAACATGGGTGTTATTGAGTCTTGGTTAAACAACAATATAACACTTAGTATTATTATTATTATTATTATTATTATTATTATTATTATTATATAAGTGAATTATTTATTATTTAGCTAGTATTAAAGAATTATTTTCCACAATTTTTTTATAAATCCATTATTATTTATATGTGTAATTAAATAAAATATTTATATATAATTAATATTGACATTATTTGTAATTTTATATTATAATATAAATATAATAATTATTTTTTATATATGATATGCTTACATGTTAGATGTATTTATTTTTTAAACAAAGAAAATAAACTATAATGTATGACGTCTTTATTTATGTTTTCTTTTGTTTTTTTAAATAAATATGAAAAACATATTGTAAAATAATTTTATATTTATTACGTTTTTATTAGTTCTAATTTAATTATATATGAAATAATTATAATATAATTAATGTTAAAATTATTATATTTTTTAGCTAAATTTTCAATTTTATAATTGACAAATAAAGTTTATATTATGACTTTAGCGACCGAACGTCTTGGTCGCAAATAACTTTTTTCGATATATTTAGCGACCGACACTTACGGTCGCTAAATTAAGAACAAATAGACCATAAACATAAACTTATAATTTTAGCCACCGCTGATTTCGGTCGCTAAATATTGTATATTATTAGCGACCGTATATGTCGGTCGCAAATTATTTCTGATATCTTCGTTATTTTTGAAATATTTTTGAGACCGATTTAGCGACCGATAAAAGACTGATTATTCGCCACCGACGTATCGGTCGCTATATTAGTCGCTAACAAACTAAACATACTTTTTTCCCATCATATTGAATGCGGTCGCTAAAACGGTCGCTATTTGCGACCGATATATTTCAGTGGCAGATTTCGGTCGCTAAATCGACTTTTTTTTGAAGTGAGTGCATCACCATTAAACTCATAAAAAATTAGATCCAATAATGAATTCTACTTTTAATAAGTTCCAAACTTAAAAATCATTTTTCAAATCAATTCGATTTCAATTTTTATGATGAATAATTTAAGCGTATAACTTACTCTAAATCAAATCAAGTCATTTCCGTTGCGTAATGATTTCAATTTTTTCTAACCCAAAGGGTTGGCGTAGTGGTGTAAGGCTTCGCTACGTTCACATGAGGGGAATGATCTATTTAGAAGAAGAATCCGTTTTCGATTCTCTCCGTGTGTAAAATTTCTTTAGGCCAGCGGCAGCCACGCATTGCGAGCGGGATTAGTCTCTGACCCAGTGGGTTGGTGGACACCCGTGGTCTCTGACCTAGGACAAAAAAAAAATCAAGTCATTTCCAATTTCATTCTATATTTATGGTCGAAAATCATTTATAATTGAGATGTAATATAATTTATTGTACAAGTATCATTTTTCTTTATAGTTTTCAATGACTGTATTGGAAACGCAGCGAAATGAAATTCCACATACTATCTCTTCCTTTCTTCTTTATACATATTTCATTTTCCAACTCAACCTTACCCCAAAAAAATGTCCATTATATAAGTGGACTTCAGCCAACCTTATCCTAATTCGGTAATACGTTCTAAAAATATCAAAATTAATTCAGCATTTCTTATTCCGGAAACCAATTAATATATAGTTTAATAGAAACAACTGTCCCTATCCGTACGGTTGTCCATCAGTATAGTTTAACTTGAAACTAACACATTCAATTGCTTTGTTTGCTTGATAAGTATCAATTTAATATCAATTAGCATTTAGTAAGATTATGACTACTGGGGGAGAATTTTCTAAATGGTAAGATTATGACTACTGGGGGAGAATTTTCTAAATGACAGCTACCCGTGAGTAACGTGACATATATATAAAGTCAAAAACTGTAGCAACTTGCAAGATGGATGCCGACCTTAAAAATAAAAAACTTTGCAAGAATCAATCAATATGCTAATAATGTAGATATCAAACAATTGATTTGATTTATACAGGAAACTAATAACGACCTCGTTCAACACAACAATATGCATGTGCAATGGACGTCAAATACAAATATATAGAAGATGCCAATTTGTAAACCTGGTCGCAATTTCATGATATGACACCAAACTCGACAGATTGTAGTGAGTGTGAGTGGGGAAATGATAGGGAGAAGCCACTGCTTTAAGGTTGTTTGATCAAGATTTCATTGCCAAGTCTAGTTGGCTGAGGTTGCTTCTTGCGTTCGATTTTTCTTTTTTCTTTTTTTCTGTTGGAAAATCCAACCTGGATTCCAACTTGGATCGTGATTTTCTACAGTTTACACTTTCAATTTTAAATGCACAAATCATATCCCTTTATATGAGTAATTTTTATGTTAAAATAACTAGTGAAAAGAATGTTTAGAAAATTAAAATCGTTAAATGCAGAACTACACCATGTACAGTTCAGGACTAATCTTCAGGTTATCCTGTAAACACCAAAACCCATAATAATTATAAGATAATTAAATATATTTTGTTAAGTAATTAAAAATGGCTACCTATCAAAGGGGTTGGATCTAAAAGAAAGAGTTGGTCCCTTGTAATGAATCACGGTTTGAATTCATACAAAGACAGAATGTTCATATTTAGTTCTCAACAATACTTCAAATTATTGTCTTCAAAAGATAATACTTGTATGAAAAAGAAGAAGAAAGCCACCTGTAGTTAGGTTTCTTTTCGTTCCCGTACATCCAATTATAAGTGGATAAGATTTGCATCTTCAGTTTATTGTTGAAGTTATATACATTTTTTTTAATTGATTTTTGTGAAGTTGTTCGGTTAGAGCTTGTTTTTGCAATGGAAAACATATACTGAGTAAACCCCGAAAACGTGGTATGTGGGTGGAAATAAAAGAAGAATTTTTTTTATAGATGTAACAATTAATATGATGGGAAATGAAGGAAAAGATAAAAAGAAAAAGAAAATGAAAGAAAGATAAAAGACAAATAAATATATTTATAAATTCACAATAACTATTCTGTAATACTAGTTAGCTAGTGAAATTTCTTGTTATGTCTTTCAAATTATATGAATTTACCTTTCTAAAATACAGAGATATTTTAAAGAATGAAGTACACTTATAATTATTATAAATTTATAATTAAAATTTTAATAAATTATATATATATATATATTATCATAATATTGATAATTAATTTTTAATCAATAATTATTATTACAGTTTATTATCTGAAGTATTATCACTTTAAAGAAGTTCTATCTTTCAAATATTACTGGGTCACTACCTTTTAATATTAAAAATGGACTTCAATAGTTAGGTCAAAGATGGAATATGTTCCATCAACAACAAGGGCTATGGATAGATATTATTAATTCTAAATATGGTGGGTGGAGGAGTTTAGTTTGTGAGGATATCTTGAGAGCTTTGTCTACATCGTGGAAAGATCTTAGAAAAGTGTGTGGTGGTGATAATGTAGACAAATGGTTTGAAGAAATGGTGGAGTGGAAGTTAGGGGATGGTGGAAGAACAAAATTCTGGCTTGATTCTTGGTTAGGGAGTAAAAGATTGATTGATTTGCATCCTAGGCTTTTTGTTTTATCGGAACAGCAACAAGATTGTTTGAAAAATGTAGGACGGTGGGAGGATGATGTATAGGTATGGGACTTGAGGTGGAGGAGGAGATGCTTTGAGTGGGAAACAGAACTGATACAACAACTAGAAGATTTGCTTAGACATGTGGAAGTCAAAAAAGAAGGTCTTGATAGTTGGAGTTGGGTACACGACTCTTGTGGTAATTTCACAGTAAGCTCGGTCTATTCAGCACTACATGACTTGAGGAAAGGAAGCCAAAACAGTGAAGTGATGTCACAGATGTGGAAAGTTAATATTCCACCAAAGGTGTTGCATATGGTTTGGAGATTGCTATTGGACAAATTGCCTTCGAAATCTAACCTGAAAAGAAGGAACATAAATATAAATTCAAATGATTTTGCATGTGTATTTTGTAGGCAAACTAAGGAATCATGTAACCATTTGTTTGTGACGTGTACAGCGGCGGATGCAATTTGGAAGCATTATTTTGGTTGGGTAAATTGTACTATGATGCCACCTGGAAATATTGTTGATCACTTCCAACAATTTCCTAGTGTTGTATCATCAAGTAAACATCTGGAGGCTTGGAGGGTGGTGTGGTGTGCAGTTGTTTGGAGTATGTGGAATCACATGAATTATTGCGTCTTCAAGGGGGGTTCTTTTGACAGAGAAATGTTAATCCAAAATATTCTCTTCAACGCATGGGCTTGGCTCGATGGGAAATCAAAGGAGTTTTGTTATTCGTTCAGTCAATGGTGTGCTAGCCCGAGAGCATGTCTCGGTTTCGTTGGGTAATTTTTATATGAAAATAAATCAAAGCTTTATATGTTATTGAGGTAGTCAATGGTGTGCTAGCCAGAGAGCATGTCTCAGTTTCGTTGGGTAATTTTTATATGAAAATAAATCAAAGCTTTATATGTTATTGAGGTGACTTGCTGTGGTTGCTCCCAATAGCAGAATCACGTTTTTGGTAGACTGCATTAAAGGCATCAGGGAGTACTTTGGCTGGATCGTTTTCTATTAATGTAATTATGTTAGGTCTTTCATGTACAAATAGGATTGGTTTGGTAACCTATTGGTGGATTGGTGATGATTGGTGGTCACTACATTGTCTTTTGGGACTTGTGGTTACTTGGTATTTATGGATACACAATATCATAAATACACAGTAACCATTCATTTAGTGGAATTTATTTGGTGATGTATTTGACCTTAGGTAATGATTGGTACTTCTGGTATCGAGAAATGAAATACATATTTTGCTGATAAAAAAAAAAAGTTAGGTCAAAAGAGAAAGATCGGCCGACTCCAAGTCTTATTTTGCACTTTGACTATATATCTAATATCTAATATACATGTGGCTATGTTTTAATGAGAAATTAATTAGATAGTTTCAGATTGATCACTACATATTTATGGTTCTAAAAATCCTTATATAACATGTATTTTATATTTTTAATTTGTGATAAAAAAAATTAATAACACTTAATTAAATATCATATAGAGATTTTTAGTTATGACTAAATAATTTAAGACTACCTAATAATTTTTTTTCTGTCTTAACACATTCTTTCTTGTCTAAAAGAGAATATTTGCTGGTAATTAAATATGAAAATTAGATAATATCTGATATCATATACAAAAAGAATTGAACTCGATCAACACAAAAGTTAAGTAAAAAAAATTGTTCAAGTTTCATAAGAAATTCTTTAATTATAATCTTAACCTGTGAAAAATCTTAATTCGCGCACTTTTTCATTACTAGACATCTGGATGTGTTCATTACACTTGTGAGTGGTCCAACATAAGAAGTAAATAGGCTATGGTAAATTTGTAATATATTGGACTTAAATCAACCCTCAAAGAACTAGTTTAAAAGTTCTTTCATGGTTGTACATCACGTAACTAGATATATTAATGGTATTAATTATCATCTGACCAGAATTGGTTAGGAGTTTGGTGGACTGACTTGCAAGGCTTTCTGCATGTGGAAGTGTATATTTGAGAGGGAGACACGGATAAACGTTGACAAGATTCATATTCACTCATTTTTTTGCTATGTATGAAGGGTTGATGATAATTGAAGTTGCCGTTGTGAATTATATATTCTGATATTTTAAGCTTGAGCTTAATTTCACATATTTATTATTTTATACGTATGTGTGGTGATTATGATACATGCAAGGCTTCAGGAATGATTTTTTGTGATTGCTCATAAAATTAAAGTGAGCTTATATTCGCCAAGGTTGGCATATCTTATTGAGTTTTCGGCTTACATTAACTTTGACTTGGATTTGATTTTTCAATTTTTTTAATTAATAAATAAATATGTAAATTTTATTATAATTTTTTGCTGAAATTAATAGTCTTCTCTGACCTTTTAGATATATATATATATATATATATATATATATATATATATATATATATATATAATACACACACACACACTCCCAACACGTGCATAGTTAATATGAACTTTTTGTAATAATTATTCATATAGTTATGTGATTGAAAAGAAATTTGCACACACACGCTTCACTTTTATAGCAGAAGAATAAGAGAGAACTTATGATGTTGCAATTTTAAATCATAAATATCCCAAAATATTTATGCAAAACTAATAGTGCTAGTCATTTTTATATTAATTGGTGTTAAATTATTTTTCATAATGTTAAGGATGTATTTCTACATCAATTTAGGCTCCATTTGTTTATTGTTCTTTTAGGGGGGGGAAGTAATTGAAGTACATGTTTAAAAAAGTTGTAACATTTTTTATAAAGCATCAACAAGAGATATTTTAGTAAATGTCTCAGAAAATAGAACTAGTTTTAATTTTTTTTTTTTTAAAATCTTAAAATATATCATTTTTTTATTAAAAAAAAAACTTATTCAAACGCATTCTTAATATATTTAAGAAAATTAACGCTTTTAAGCGTTGAGCTAAAAGTTTGAAATTCCAATGATCACGTAAGAACACATTTCCTTTACCACTACCCAAGTCTTTTTTCAGCTTCGAGAGAGTGCGTAGACATTACGAAACGAACTACAATTTCAGGCAAAGTGTCTTTTAACATTTAAATTAATTGCAGAAAAAGTTGAATATGATCGCCTATCCAAATTTTAATTAATTTTAATAATATTATTAATAGTACTTCACAAACACAGTCGTAGGTTACCCGGTCTTTTGTTTATTATGTAAATACTAGTATGATTTAGCCTAAAGATTTTTTCTAAGATAACGATCTTTCCTCAAAAGCCATATCTACCGCATTACATCTTTCTTAAATGTGCATAACTACATTGGGTAAGCCACTTGATGTGGACTATAATTGCTCTTCACTTTATTTTAAAAGTCTACCACTTTTGCGGTTTCTTTATTTAAATGTAAACTAGCTGATCCACCAAAGGGGTGTAGCTTGAGCAGAGTGTGTGAGTGTTGTAAATTCCTTGATATTGTCTTTGATTTCTATGGATAAAAAAAATAGCTGATCCAACCCTAATACAAGAGTTTTTGTGTGTGTGTCTATTTCCACAAACATAATTATAAAACCACCTCTTAAAATGATCATGATACTCAAACAATCATAGAATCACAATTATAGCAGGACGGATCCGGAGTGTATCAAAGGGGGTAGATTTTTTTTTTTTTACACAATTATTTAAATATTTAACTTCTAATAAATAATTATTTAATAAACTAGTTGGGTTACCTATGCGATGCACAGACTTATTGGTTTATTAACTAAAATTAATTTATTTTTCAAAATATAACATAATTTTATAATGAGATAATTACATAAAATATATAATTATCCCCAACTTTCTACTTGCAAATTTTATAACATTATTTAAATATAGGTTTAATTGCACTTTTTACTCCCAATTTTTTTTTTTTTGACGAATTTTACTCTTAACAATTAATTTGACACATTTTACTTTCAATTTTTTAAAAAACTTGTAAATTTTATGACATGTCATTGAGCTAACGTAACATGCTGACATAAGCATAAAAAAATTGGAAATACAATTCACCAAAAAATAAAAGTTGAGATTAAAAAGTACAATTATGTCAATACACCAAGTCAGCTTAACAAAAGAAGGTAAAATTTGTAAGTTTTTTAAAAGTTGAGGATAAGGCTAATGAATTGGTGCTTAATTGTTTTGCAATGAGTTCTTATATGGTCACAAAAGTATTGCATTTTTAAGTTTAACAAAAAATATTTATTATTAATTTGATGTGTAAAACTAGATATAAGATTCACTAGTAAAAGGAAATTAAGCAAATATTAACTCAAAAACCTATTTTTCTTATTCATTTTTCTCTATTAATATTTTTTTTATTTTTTATTTTTATTTTTTTTCATGGGTAAAATATGTTTTTAGTCCCTATACTTTCGTTGAATATTGTTTTTAGTCCCCGAACTTTCATATTATACAATTTAGTCCCTGAACTTTATAAAAACTGTGTTTTTAGTCCTTGAGCTTAAAAATTATGCAAAAAGAGAGAGTAAGCTCAGGGACTAAAAACACAATTTTTATAAAGTTTAGGGACTAAATTGTACGTTATGAAAGTTTAGGGACTAAAAACAAGATTCAAATAAAGTATAGGAACTAAAAACATATTTTATCTTTCACTGAAGTATAGGATTTAAATATGAGACTATTAATAAAATTAGTTTAGAACCATAATTAATTTTTAATATAACTAATAACTTTTCGTAATATAGTAGAGTTAATTAGATAATGATCGTAATTATCAGATTTTGAATTATAATTATATAATAAAATAAAATTAAATCCCGTAATATATATTGAATATTTATACTATAATGTTGTCATTGGAAAAGTATGTGTATAAGTGTAAAATGAAGCGCTAGCTTTTCACATCAGAGGACAAGGACAAGTTTAATTTAGGCTAGTAATAAGTTAGATTAATTATACTCACGCTTTATTAGACTTAACAAAATTTTACCTAATACTACTATTTTTTTTTAATTTTATACAATTTTTCTTAATTTATACAATAACATAAATCAGTTTTCATTGACATAAATCTTTCCCGATTTTTATTAGCGTAACTTAATTATGTGTGGTTTAGAAGTTTTTTTTTTTTTTTGACAGGGTGGTTTAGAAGCTATTCATTCACTTTGTTAGTTTTTTTAATTATTTTTATTTTTATTATTTATCTTTAAAATTCTTATTTTTAAATAATTTATTTAATCTACTTAAATTAAAAGAACCAAGTAATGTATTTTTTTTAAATTTTAAATTAATTGTTGTTTAAATATTTATTTTGATATTATTTTACTAATTCCTTTTTTTTTTAAAAAATAACTCTATCCTATTAAAAATTAGTAATTCAGTTAATTTTTAAAAATTACAAATTGACTCAGTTTACATGAAATCAGTCAACATCTCAATCAAGTCAAAATAAACTTAAATGAATAAATGATGCATGCATGCACTGAAAGTATAAAAAGAAATACCGACATTTGATCATGAATTGTTACATACAGTAAATTTATTAAATTTTATATAATTATCTTAAAAATTATATTAAAAATAATTTATAATTAATTCAAAATGTAAAAACTTTAATTTACTGCATACAATTAAACTCGACTTAAATATTAATTTTATTTACCTAACTTACTGTTTTTTTACTAGATTCTTTTGATCTGCCACGTGTGACTAAACTCACTTTACGATTACTTAGTTAATTGTATTTAATTTTAATGTATTGTTAGTAAAAAGTTTTACATTATTAATTAATTAAAAATTATCATTCATATAAAGATAATTATTAAAAAATTAATAAATTTATTATATATAATAATTTATGATTAAATAATAACAATATAAAAATATATTTATTATAAATATATCTTCTTTTTACTCTCTAATTGTTGATTAACAACTAAAATTATCCATTCCAGTGTTCCTATTTCAGAGACGTACGTGGACAAGGGACTCGGACAACTTTAAACTGTCAGACATGTCCAACGGGCAAGCACATGCTCTGACTGCTGTAACAAGGGTTGACATTACAAAATGTGTTTGTCTTATTATTTTTTCAGGCTAATGATATTTAGATACGTATAAACTGTAAATATTTCATTCATATCTCTTTTTTCCTTCTGTATTTTTTTTTATCAATTTATATTACTAATCACATCAATTATTTATCTTTATCGAGGTGTAAACATTCAAAGGTGTCCAAAAATAATTTTCTATTTTTTAACAATTCTCTCAACAATAAATCAAATATAAATATTTCAAAAACATAAACTTTCATTTTATAATTTAAAAAAGAGAAATAATATTTAAAAACTAACATTTGGTAGACTTAATAATAATACTCCTAATTAAAAAAAAAAAAGAGGAGTATTTATTATTTTTTATCTTTTATGGTATTACATCATATTACTTATTCATCTATCATAAGAATATTTATTACTCTCTTCAATCATATTTATAAGATTTAAATTAAATTGTTTTAATTATTTTTAGACTAAAATAAATTTAATTAAAAAAGAAGTTGTAATGACAAATAATAATAAAAAAAAGAAGTATTTAATGATAATGATAATTTTAAAAAATAAATTTAAAATATATTTATTATTATTAATTAAATTAACTACTTTTTTTAATTCTCTTATATAATTCAGTCTTATCAGTCTTATAAATAAGACTGAAGAGAGTATACTTTTATCATTTATTTCTCTTTGCCTTCTATTGGTGTCTAATAAGTTGTTGAGTATGGAACAATAATTTTTCTTAAAAAACATTTAGAAGATTTAGAAACAATCTTTCTACTAATTGTAGTAGAGTGAGAGTTTGTTGGGAGTTGGGATATTGGCATGACACAGCGTCTAAGGTCTCTCTCTTCACATGCCCATTGCCCAACCCCAACTCATCACACTCACGCACTCCACCCCCTTCTTATAAAACACACTCCTTCAAAAATTTTAATCTACCAAAATTCTCTGCCCCCTCCCTTCTCCATCCTTCACACATCTTCCTCCCTCCCTCCCTTTCCCTTTCTCTCCCATGGAGTTCCTCTACCTCCTCTACCTCGTTCCAACGTTGTACGCGTGCTTCCTCATCTGGAAAATGTTCGACGAGAGAAGGGACAGGGAGTGCTACATCCTTAACTACCAATGCTACAAGCCCCCCAACGACCGAATGCTCGGCACCGATTTCTGCGGCCAGCTCATCAGACGCACAGAAAATCTGGGCCCCAGCGAGTACCGCTTCCTCCTCAAAGCCATCGTCAGCTCCGGCATCGGCGAACAAACGTACGCGCCAAGGAACATCTTCGAGGGCCGCGAGGCGAGTCCCACATTGCGCGACGGCATCGCCGAAATGGAAGAGTTCTTCCACGACAGCATCGGGAAACTCCTCGAAAAATCCAACGTTTCCCCCTCCGAGATCGACGTCCTCGTCGTCAACATCTCCATGCTCGCCACAATCCCCTCCCTCTCTTCGCAAATCATCAACCACTACAAAATGCGCCACGACGTCAAGGTCTACAACCTCACCGGCATGGGCTGCAGCGCCAGCCTCATCTCCATGGACATAGTCAAAAACATTTTCAAGACGCAGAGCAACAAGCTCGCACTGTTGATCACTTCGGAATCTTTGAGTCCGAATTGGTACACGGGAAGCGACAGATCCATGATTCTTGCTAATTGTCTGTTCCGTTCGGGAGGGTGCGCGATTCTCTTGACGAACAAGAGATCCTTGAAGGACAAGGCCATGCTGAAGCTGAAGTGTTTGGTGAGAACGCACCACGGTGCTAGAGAAGAAGCTTATGGTTGTTGTACTCAGCAGGAAGACGACCAAGGAAGACTCGGGTTTTACCTTGGGAAGACTCTTCCCAAGGCCGCCACCCGAGCCTTCGTTGATAATCTTCGAGTGATAGCGCCCAAGATATTACCTATCCGTGAGCTGCTCAGGTTCATGTTTGTATCACTTATTAAAAAGATCAACAAGAGTAACACTCCGAAGTCTGTTGCAAGCACTGGAGCGACTAAATCTCCTTTGAACTTCCGAACCGGAGTGGATCATTTCTGCTTGCACACAGGAGGGAAAGCGGTGATCGACGGCATCGGAATGAGCTTGGATCTGAGAGAGTACGACCTGGAACCGGCGAGGATGACACTTCACCGGTTCGGGAACACGTCAGCAAGTAGCTTGTGGTACGTGCTATCGTACATGGAAGCCAAGAAGAGGCTGAAGAAGGGGGACACGGTGTTCATGATAAGCTTTGGTGCTGGCTTTAAATGTAACAGCTGTTTGTGGGAGGTGATGAAGGACTTGGGTGACGAGAATGTGTGGGACGATTGCATTGATGAGTACCCACCAGAGTCATTGGCCAACCCCTTCATGGAGAAATATGGTTGGATCAACGAAGTGGAGGATCCGTTCACTTACGAACATCTTCCCGAATTTCTCAAGTGATTATTGTTCTTGTTGTTGTTGTGTAATGTGTATGCATGACTACTGGCCAGCTACGAAGGAAGGAAGGAAGGAAGGAAGGAAAAATTAAAAATCAAGGGACCCTCTGATTCTTTAGATCTCTCTTTACAGGTGCATCGATGTAATTGTGCATTAAATTTTTCTGTAAACTATACACTTATTATTATTATTGTTGAACCCGGGCCTCTAGGGTTCATTTACCCAATAAGGTGTGCTGCTTCTTGCCACACTGTCATAAGGGTATTATGCTTCTTCTTTTTTTTTTAAACTTTGGTTTGCATTATTTGTTTAATTGTGTTATAATAAGGAGTTTCTTTTTCTTTTTTTTCTTGACAAAAAGAAAACGACAAAAATATCTGTATTTGTTTTCGTTAGCTCTTGTTTATTAGATTAATTATGGGGTTTATATACTTGCATTATGTATTGTTCAGTTCTTAACTAGTATACAATTTTTCCTCGTGTGCCAAATGGGAGTCAACTGTGAATTGAGTTTTGGAGTACTTTGCTTCTAGTCTTTGAACAGACGAAATTAATTTTCTACACCAGGACGACAGCCTGTGTTTTTGTGTTGCTACGTACTGCAAATTTTTCTTTTCCTTTGGAATAAAAGTAATGGTACACAATTAAATTTTTTTAAAACAATTTGACTTGAGTAAATCTAATGGGTGGAAATAAATGCATATAAAAAAAATGGTGGAAATCAATCATTTACCTAGAACTTAATAAATGTGTTAATTTATCAAAATAATTCTGACCAACTTATGTCTAGTTTTACCTTTACTTTTATAGCAGTTTTATGAGGGAGCAGAGCGTAGATTAAATAGCAGTGATTGCAACTGTTAAAAAATTGAAGGGCAAAATGAAAATCTGTTGTGTTATACAGATTTGCAGAAGCCCTAGAAAGTAAGCGCACGAAAGTGACCAGGTAATGGTTTGATGAGGCTTTTTGAGCTGTGGGGTCTTTTTATTAATGGAGTTCTCTCTCTCTCTAATGGTTTTTTTTTTTTTTTATCAGCTCTCTCTCTTATGGTTGATGCATTATAAAAGGCTTTTTGAAAATAACATCAGTTAATTTAGGCAAAATATATATTGTTACTACAAATTTGTGTTTGGAATTAATTTTCTATTCGGATCTACACATACAAACTATGCCCAGGGATCTTATATTTCTTATAAAATAAAGGAACACTCATCAGAGCCGTTTAAAATTCATGTCCAGTTATTAAAAATATTAACATGCAAAATAGTTTCAAGTTTAAATATAAGAGAAAAAAAAATTCAAAACTCAAACAATAATTGTTCCATGTAAATTAATTTTCAGCTAAATCGTTTAGCTAGGAGGATCTTGCATGTATAAGGCATACGAAACAACGTCGGTGGTTAGATCAGAGCCCCCTTTTATGTCGCAAGATATTCAAGATATAAATTGTAATAAGAACTTTAAATTCATGGAATTAAAATTTTAAAAGATTGTAAACGATAATACTCCTAAAAGTGTCATCGACCGAATGGCATGGTGATAAACATAAAGTCGTAAACTGTCTCTCTCACAAGAGCTATTTAGCAAATACTAGTAAAAAAAGAAAAAGAAATACCACAAGCAACGAAAATATCTGCAAAGTTGAGACTTGACACTTGAGACACATGGTTTATGAATGGCCATTTATTCACAAACACAATAAATTAGAATATAAAACATTTAGATACGGGAAAACCAGGTGACGGACCCCCAGCCTGTGGGACTAGTTCTGCTGGAAAAAGTGACCTCAATAGACATGCAATAAATTTCTAACAACATCGATCCCATAATTTACTGTAATGCTTGAAAGTTACAACTACAAGTGTTACTCGTTTTAAAAATTCCAAACAGCAACCGGTTCAAGTTTCAACCGTTTTAATTAACTTGATGAAATTATATGCTGACAGCTGATCACATAATTGGAGTTTTTTTTTTTTTTAAGAGATCACATATTGGAGTTAATTTCATTCAGATCAGCTACTTCCTTGTGTGTGTCATATATATATGCCTCCTATACACACACAAAAAGAATGTCATTAAAAAAATATAGTAACAATAAAATGGCTAGGGAGAAGTTTTTAAGAAATTAAAATTGTATGTATTAAACTTTAAAATATAAGCAACTTGTGTACAAATTAGAATTTAACGAATCTGGAAAGAAAATTTATGCCATTTATTTTCTATTATAATTGTGCTTTTTTTTCATTTACTTCGCGAAGTTAATTCTCACGGAGTATGTAATTTGACTTTCTCTTTTATCACAACTAGGTTTTTGACCCGTATGTTGCACGTGGTAAACATACTGTTTAATAATATTTATTTTTATTTTGTTTTGTGAATAAATATTATATTGGCAGAACAAATTACACATGAAATTGTTGATAAAATAGGACACATGATAAGAGATGATGCCTAAAACTAGGAAGGGGAGGAGAGGGGCGTGAGAGTGGGACCTTGAAGAATAGCATTATGCTAAAATGCAATATCTATACAAGTAGTTAATGTTTGCTCTTTTTTTCTTTTGGTACGTAATTAATGTATGCTCATTTTATAGTACAAAGGTAAGTTGTAGCATATTTCTGCCTCTATGTGACAACAAATCAAACATTAAAAAGCATAATTAGTAGCGGACGTGTAGTACATATGTAGGGTAAAACATTAAAAAAAAATCCAATTAAATAATGAATAAATAATAGAGTTTAGTTTTTATATAATATTAATATAAAAAGATTTTACACAATCAACCAATAAAAAAATATGATAATTAAGCATACGTGTAGTATAGGTAGGGTAAAAGATTAAAAAAAATCTAATTAAATAATGAATAAATAATAAAGTTTAATTTTGATACATTGTTAATATAAAGAGTTTTATATTGTTAATCAATAAAAAATTATAATAAATATGACTTTTTAAGATAATAATTATTATAAAAATCAATAAACTTATCATACACATTAATTTATGATTAAATAATTATATAAAAATTCTTTATCCAGTCAATGCAAGAATTATTTACTCTAAATAATAGTACTTATTATGTGGTGCATAGCTTTTTTACACACCATCATCAATCACAAATCGTCTTTATTAATTTTTATAACAATTATTTTAAAATTTATACTGGACGTTTAGCATGCGGATGTTTATTAAACTCTTAAATAATTGTGTCTAAATTAAAGGATTAACAATAGTACATGTTTTATATATCAATATGGCCCTGCAGCACACTAGAATGTTTCTGTCATTTAAGGATAAACTTGAACTGCCAAATTTAGGGCCGAAAAGAAAGACCTGTTTAGTCATAAATTAGGTGCATGTCGTTTGTGGTCCTTGTCTAAGGGAGGAAAATAATCCCGCTATACATAGCAGAGGACAGCTAGCTAGTAGAATGGTAACTTCTGTGTGGTCCATTTTTTAATGAGATCATGCATGCAGAGTCTTCCACTTTTAAACGCCGCTTAGGATGCAACAGTAGTGAATAGATCAGAGTAACATAAATAATACTAGTGCAAATGCGCTAATTGGAAGTCATAATAATAATATAAAATATATTGGGGGAGGGTGGGGAAGGAAAACAATGAAGATTTTGGTTGAGTCAGCCGAAAAAGAGGCCAGCAACAAGACAAAAGATGACATAAAGAGCGCAACACGAGTAGCGCCACCAATCAATTCAGCATTTGAAGAAGTCACAGAGAGGAGAAATTATTAGGTGCTATTTATCACCACCCTACTTTGGATCCAATCAATTTCTACATTTTACATAACATGTATTCAAATTTTTTAATTTATAAAAAGATTAATAACACTTGATTATACCTGCTGTGCATGACTCAAATTATGGGTAAACAGATGTTAGATGCCTGCTTATTTATTGAGTTATGGACTAAGTGGGTTGAGATGTGAGGGGATGTAACTTCTAAGTATGGTGATATAAGAGTAATATTGTAATATGTGTTGTAATATAAATATGATTTGTACTAGCTGGGATATAACTCGGTCATCTAAGTATAATAATCACTTAACCACCTATCTCACTATCTCATAACTAGGTAACCACCTATCTCATTAACTGACAGACTCTACTATTATAAATAAAGGAGCAAACTGCAAGTAAAAAGATCTTCTAATTACACGTTAATTCTAATCATTCACTTACTGACTTGAGCATCAAAATCTCTCTTGCAGGTATCCCACCACGCTTCAACAAAAGATTGACATTGGAAAGGAGACATGGAATTGAATAACTCGGACAGGAAGAATCTGGTAAGAACATGATCTAATCGTATTTCTGATCAAGAATAGAAACACACTTTACTCTCGAGAATGTAGACAAATAATCAAACCTTGTTAAATCATGTTTGTCCTGTATGTTTTTATTCTGTTTTTCTTGAAATTCCGATTACATGTTAACAATATACTATCATGTGAAGATTAACTAGAACGTATAGTCCTTAA
The DNA here is from genome assembly GCA_026413185.1 of Pueraria montana var. lobata. Taxonomy (NCBI): domain Eukaryota; kingdom Viridiplantae; phylum Streptophyta; class Magnoliopsida; order Fabales; family Fabaceae; genus Pueraria; species Pueraria montana. The sequence continues at coordinate 11,939,483 of CM048654.1, forward strand.
TAAATTTTCTTCCCAAGTGACCCAACAATACAATAAATGTTTGAAAACAAAGGGAACCCCGCGGGTTGGCCTAAAAGAACACAAAAGCGTGACTCTAATTAAGGCCCAATGGGATGTGTTGAATTGTAGGAATCAAATCATATAGACATAGTGTGTGGGGTGACCGTGACTGGCTCTCTCGCATTGACTACGTCTCATTTATCATTTTGCATTATCCGCCGAATGTTTGGCTGTAGAAGTTCAACAGTTTTTGTGTCCTCCTTTTTTCATTTTTTATTTTTTGGTAAAGAAGTCAAACGGCTTTTTTTTCATTCGAGACAAACTGGGAAAACACTCAGAGCATCATCAAAAGCTAGCCCCGCACGCTCTCCTGAATGGTTTCAATTAAATGCCACCTGTTGATTATGAGGCCCAGAACACTACAGATGGTTGGTTCTTCTCTCTGCTGCGTGCTGCCCGATCTTTCACCGGACACGGGTGGATATGATTTCAATGCTTAAGTTAAAATGCTGTATGCATAATGTTTATGCATAATGTTTAATTATTTCACCAAAACAAAAAACCTTTTTTATGAGAATTTTTTATTGACAGTGTAAAGAATTTGTATTTGTATGTTGTCATTTAATCATAAATAGTTGTGTATAGTAAGTTTTTTTTTTAATTTTATAATAATTATATTAAAAGTTACTACATTAAATATCAACAATAATTTTTATAGCTTAACCATTGAGTGTGTGAATTAATTGGACAAAAATTATTTCAGTTTAATCAGATATCTCAAATTTGAGTTTGGGACTACATTAAATATTTAGATGGAGAGAATTTTATTATTTATAGTAATCCTATTGCTCGAATACAATTATCTCTAGTGGAAGATATTTGTGTGTTTATAAAAAAAATTATATTACTATATATAGAAATTAAACGAATTTTATTTTTATTTATATTTTTTACATTTTTTAATAATTTGGAGAGAAATAAAATGAGAATAGGGACAAGTAATAGGATAAAAAATGTGATGGAAAAATGAGTTATAAAAATGTTATAAGAATAAAATAATTTCTTCTTTATATAAATATCTGTCTTTTATCAATTCAAATTCAAGTAAAATTAAATTATGCTTAAATATAACATAAGAGGAATAATTAATATATGAACATGCCTAGCCACGGACCAAAAAGTTTTAGGTAATTGGAGCGATATAATATCACTTATTTTATATTAAACAAAAATTAGTTAATGAAGACAAAATTAAAAGCAATGAAGTTTAATGAAATGGCAACCTAACTATAACAGTGTAGGGCATGTACTTGATCGATATTTTCTCAAGATAGTCTTTATATGTTTTTTTTTTTTTTTTGCATACAATCACGCATCTTCTTTATTTTACAATATCTGTCTTATGAGGTTACATATTAAATTAATATTTTTAAAATTAGTTATTCAATTAAAAATATTTTTAGTTTCCTTAATTTTTTTTAAAAGAATGTTAGCAAGTGTTCTTAGAACACTAATTAAGGAATTAAAAATAAAACTTTTTGGGTCCTGCTAACTAGGCCACTGGTTAAAGAATTAAAAAGAGAAAATATTTATTGTGAAATTCATAGGAGAGTGCAAAAAAAATATGGACAGCGTAATTTTTTACCTTCCAATAAAAATCTTTTTCCTTTTAGTTCCTTAACCAGTGTCTTTATGATACTATTTAACATTGCCAAACTTTTTATCGAAAAGTGTATTAAATGCAACTTCGTCTTGATTTTCAATACATTTCTAACCTAAATTTTACTAAAAAATTTATTTGTTAATTTTTCAGCCAGTTCCTTAGGACAATTGTTAGTAGGAGTCATATTTTAATTAATATTTTTTTTTATCAAAATAAGATATTATTAAAATAATACTTTATTAATTAAATTTATTGTTAATTTTCTTTAAATTGAAAATTTTAAAGACTTGTTTTATATTTTTAATTTATATATTTTTTTTAATATAAGTAAAATAATGTTTCTTCAAATATTTTTTATTTTATACATATTAAATACTCATAATTAATTACACGGTCATGTTAGAAAAGTACAAGGATAAGATGATGGAAATTATTTAAATGTATATGCATGAAAAACTCCTTGCAAGTTGTACTGGAACGTATCCCTTAAGCAATAAGCATTCGAGCACATGATAAAATATCCATAAGTTAAAGTCATTAACATCAATACACATCTTCATAACTCAAGAAAATGAAAGGGAACGTGATCTTCCTAACAGAGTGTGAGCTATTCAAAAAAGGGATGAAAATGACATTAAAGTGTATTTATATGATTGATCTTTTTCATCTCAATTTTCTGTCTTTTTTTGTCTTCAAAAACAATTTTAGTTTGGGAGAAGTTTAGAAAGATGATTTATTTATATGGATATAAGATTTAACTTTTTATTTTATATAAAATGGAAATTTTATTAAGTCAACCATTATGATCTATATATAACTATTATGTTCATTATTTACATGTCAAAGAAATGAAAAATTAATAAAAATACGAATATAATTAAAAATAATTCCACTACATAAGATATATTTTTTATTTTGATTTCCTTATTTAAAGGTTCAAATCTTTACTTTGCGAGAGGTATTTGTACTTAATGTTTAACAATACTTCAAACTGAATTGCCTCTGGAAAAAAAAATATATGTTGAAAACAAAAGAAATAACACGTCGCATTTATATATAGGTAGTGCTTAAAGCTCTAATACATGTCACTTTTTTTGCCCCATACTACACTCAGTGTGCGTGAGAAACCCTAGCCATAAAAGACCTTTCTAAAGGTGTAGTTGACACTACTCTCCCTTCCTTGATTATGATAGAGTTGAGGAGTCTGTTTGTGTGAACTCATAAGAGGTTCAGCTCGCGATTGTTAGACTATGTGGTTTAAAGGCAATATCACACTCCATGAGGTAAATTTTTAAACATGGTTTTATGTTTTTTGCAAGGATCCAGTAATGGAAAATTTTTTGTCGCAATTGTTTTGGTCCATATTTCCAAAAAGTGAGTACTTGAGAAAAAAAAAAAAAAGTATAAGAGGAGGGGTATGCTTTATGCGTGAAGGAGAAAAATAGTGAATCAATGATAGTGGCAGCAAATAGTGTTTTGTTAGGTGTAAAATATTTTTGTGTGGCAAGTCATTTGACTCGAACAATGGTTAATTCCTAGCCATATACGTGGATGGAAAGACAAAAGAAAATAAAGAGGAAGGAAACATCATTAAAATATAAAAAATATATATTGTTTTATTGAAGAGAAAAAAAACAAGACAAAAAAGAAAAACTCAAGAAACAAATTTTCAATATATATGGAGGTTTTGAATTCTAAAAAACCTCCATATATTTGAACAAGGGGAAAAGTGCAAACATGACCCAGTGTTGAAAAGGTGAGCCCAATATTTCCCCGAAATAGAAGGCCCAGCCCAATATGTTCCGAGAAAGCAGAGAAATCTCTCCGAATCGGAGTTGGCATCATCGACGTTGTTGCGATGGAGAAGGAAGCAAGTAGCACCGACCCTTCTTCCTTCACGCTTCTCGTGTCCTCTCCTTCTGGCCTTTCACCACCACAGCTTTCTGTCGCATTCAGCCACGCCTACGACCGTATCCCCCACTCTGACGTCAGCTTCGAAAACACCATTTCCGAGGTGGAGTGATCCATTCATATATTCTGCGCGTGCGTGCGTGCGTTAGTTAGGTACTTGGATTTTCATTGCGTTTATGCTTATTTTCTGTTTCCTTTGTCCAGATATGGGAGCAGAGGACTCAGAACAACAATTCGCTCTTCAATGGAAACAAGTTCAGGGTATGCGCGCCTTATTAATGACATGTTTTTAACTTCTCAGAAATTACACCAAAATCAAAGTCATAACACTTGGCATTGGCAATTAGTAATGAGTAATTACCATAATGCAGTGATGTTAAGACTTAAGAATACAATGATATTAAATTAGATTTAGATTGCTAAACTACTGAAGATATTAACTAACTAATGTCGTAGACTCGTGGTATATGAGTATTTTTTTACTTATTAATGTGTGTTATGGGATGGATCAGATGAACAATAGAGCTTTAATTTAATACTTCATAATGCTATATGACCTTAACATGTGGCCAATTGGATCATAGCATGTTTATTAGTCTATGTCCGTATTCCACAATACAATGCAATGACCTCATTCTCTTTCTCTCTTTAGTTCTTTCGGTTTCTATGTAATGTCATGCATCTGAGATGTGTTATGGTACCTAGAGTAAAGTTTGAGGCCCTTTCAACTTACTTTGTCAAGGACTATCCCTAACAGAGTGTGTCTATCTTTTTTCTTGCAAATATCACAGTATGGAGGGTGTATTTTGGATGCTGGAGGTGGTTCTGACCGTGAACCGCATTTGTGCCTCCACCTAGGTTTGACAGATTATAGGTATCATCTCAGCACCTCTCTTTTAAATGTTACATTTTTTATTTAGCATAGTTAGTGATATTGATAGGATGATAATGATCTTATAATCTTGAACGATTCTATAACTTCTAATATGCATCTATGATTGATAGGTAGAAAATAGTTAAAAGTCATATTTGGTAAATTAGCGGGAAACTTTTTGTATTTCCAAATTAAATTTCAACATAAAGGTGGTCTTTGGCTGAAAAACATGTGCATGATTGATGTATTAAACAATTTCTTAGTGTGTGTATCAGCTGACATACAAATTTCAGATGTTATTTGCAGCAATGCTGACTTTAAGCATAGTTGAATCTTATTGCTATTCTCTCCTTGTATTTTTGCTTATAAGTTCTACTTCCCTCTATTTATTAATTATTGGTTAAACTTGCTTCCAGGACTTTTGTGGGGACAAATTTAAGTCCTTTGTGGGAAAGGTTCCTGGTTCCATCAGAAGGTAAATCATTACAATTTTCCGCCTTCTTTTTTAACTCAAGTACTACTATTTTGTGGTTACCCTGTGACCTTAAACTGTTAGCACCTGAACTCGGTATTGTGACACCTGAACTCAGGACTTCAACAGCACCACTTTTCAGGGACAAAGTAGAGTAGTAGACACAGCTTTTATAAAACATGTTAACTTCATCCTAGGGTTAGATGTATTGATTGTTTGATTTGATCTCTTTGATTAAATGTTATTAAACAATAATGGATGGAATCATAAGGACCAAAATTGCCAAGCTTTTATGTTCCCTCTGGCTCTGCCTCCTTTTCCATCCTTTCTTTGCCTTTGAATTGGTATTGATTTATTTGTCTTAATCTTTTGGCCTCATCCTTCTTTCCCCTCAGATGATTCTGTTCTTTGTCAGCACACCTCCAGTCCACTAGGAAATGGTGCAGTGGTGGAGACAAATGACAATAAAATACTTGTATTACAACGAAGTAATAATGTTGGTGAATTTCCTGGACATTTTGTTTTCCCTGGAGGCCATCCTGAGGTATTCAATGGTGAAATGAATGTGTTAAATCCTTTCTGTTGCTGCTATCTACTATCTAGTGGTGCAGTAGTACATTTATTTTCTACAATAGATATGTAATGAACAGTTAATTCTAAAATAAGCCTTTAGTTTGATTTTTGGGTGTGTGATGCATTTATTTGTCATGATATATGCTCCTTTTTGTTGTACCATATTGTCTTCTGCTCTTTTTTACTTTACTGTATTGTCTTCTGTTCAATGATTAATTGATTACTGAATAGAAGCACATAATTTTTTCCTGTTCATAAAATTTCTGCATATACTTGGCTATACATTGATTTTTCTTTATTAATGATTGACAGCCTCAAGAAATTGGTATAACATCTCATCAATATGACAAGGAGTTAGCAGAATCTATTAACATTAAGGTTTCACAGGAGATGTTTGACAGCATTGTTCGTGAAGTAGTTGAAGAAATTGGAGTGCCAGCTTCATCCCTTGTAAGTTTCATAATTCCTACTTTAATATGACTGAGAGAACACAATATACATGGTTTTTACCTTTATAAGTGAGTGAACTTCAGAGCCACCTAGTAGACTTTGTGATTTATATGTTTTGGTTTCTATTATACACCTTTTCGCTGAGCGGATTGGTTGCTGATAAAATTTCAGTTTGCTTTGCTAATTTTAATCTCCTGTCTCTTTTCCCTTTTAAAATGGGGTTGAATGGGTTCAAAGACTCGGTATCTAATTGTGATCTTTTGTCATGTAGAGCATCCCGGCTTTCATTGGTATATCTCGCAGGAATTTGAATGTGAGACCGGCTGCATTTTTCTTTATCAAATGCAGTCTTGACTCAAAGGAAGTTCAGCAGTTTTATTCTAGCGCACAAGATGGCTATGAATCAACTCAGCTATATGCTGTTCCAATGGTGAATCTAAAGCTTGTTCTTGTTGTGTTAGCATGAAATCCATTCTTAATAACAAATTATGTGATTATTTTTATTTTTTGGCTGTTTCCATTTAAGAACATTTGCATTATTTTGGTAGTGGCATTAATAAGAGACATGAGCATGGCCTTGGTGGGTTTTTTTTTTCCTTATGCGACAAAAGGCCCATCAAAATGATTATGGGTTCAGTTCAGACTTAAGAGGAGCCGCCCTTGGTGGGTTGCAGCTGTAGCGTGATGAATCGATGATAATGACATAGCTACTTGTTTAGTGATATTTCTTTCTCTAGGTTATCGTGGGATCCGTAGGGACTAATAAACTTGATGGTTCAAAGCTAAAAGCTACTTTATTGTCACTAAAATTTAAATTGTACATTTTAGTTTAATGCCTATATTTACAACCAACCTTTGGCCTTGAGAGTTGAAACCATAACTCATTGATTTTGTACCTTTCAGATTGAAGTAGAAAACATGACTTCTAGGATGCCTGGCTGTCATCGAGGTGGATTTGCTCTCTACAAATTGATGGTTGACACCAGGAAGATTACTTGATGGAAATTTGTAGCGCTCACAGATGTCAAGAATCGTGGTTGCACTACATGCCTTCAAGGATTTCTCCTGCGTGATGTAGTTTGATGCTGACATTGCCGTGTTGATCCTACACTTCCTCGCCCAATGAAAGAGACATAATTTAACCGAGTGCAAATCTTCCCACGGAATGTTATACAGATGTTCTATTTCATTGCAATAGATTATACTAATGCTTGTTTTCAATTCTTACCCAAATAAAATGAGGACAAAACTTAGATGCAGTTGTATAGGTGTTTTTAGTATTATTCTCAAATCAGAATTAGAGTTTCATTTTGGTAATTTGCATAATAAAGGTCTTTATTAAATGTCAACATGAATTACCAAAGTGAAATTTTAATTCTAACGGGAGAACAACACCAAAAATATGGAACTACATCTGTGTTTTGTCTGAAAAGTGTAAACAAGCCAATCTAATGTTGTATTTATATTTCACAGCATATCAAAAATATTGAATAGCATTACTTCACTGACCACCGTGTAATATGGGTCTGTTTGATTAAGCTTAACTAGAAGCACTTTTATAAGAAGAAAATAAGAAGAAAAGTATAAAATGAGCTTCTTCATAAACTAAAATTAGCTTATGTATAAGTTAACTTGTAAAAGTTCTTTCATATAGTTTTTTTAGAAGATGAGACTTTTTACAAATTAGAATATGTATAAGTTAATTTTAGTTTATGAAGAAGGTTTTTTTTTTTTCCTTTTTATTTCTTCTTTTAGAATTGCTTTTGAATAAGTTAATCCAAACAGGCCAAATGTTCATTATGAATTATGAATGGCTTCTACCCAGTGCCCACCCTACAAGACACGTATAGACGTACTACAGCTCAAGTGCTCAATCTGCTAATTGATCTCAGTTGAAAATGGCCGATTTCTAGGTAGTTTATTTTGGGAGTTTGCAGTCCACTTTAGATTTACGAGCAATTTATTTCGGATTTATTGCCACATCCGTTTCGGAGACAAAAATTATCCTCTTTTAATGAGAAAGGGCTGCAATTGTTGAATAATTTACATTTATTTGTAAACATGAGCCCTTTTAAGATTGAGATTTGTTTCCTGTACTAAGTTTTTAGCTTTGTTGCCTATGAATTTTGTGCTGCAAATTGAAGTTATTCGTTTTGTTTTCTTTCTTTAATTGTTTATAAATGTATGTTTTACGAAGGAGTTAATTACATGATATAAGATATGCATTTCTTAAAACCTCTTACTTTTCCTTTTGGGCGTTTACATCATGAAGTGTCAACACCGACTCTTCATGCCTATCCATCGAATGACTGTATGACCTTCATGGCTGATCGTTAAAAATTGTAGCGCTGACAATTAATCTTTAGCTTCAAGGTATAGAAAATCCATAATTAGGCCGAATTATTCCAATTTGTGATTTAAGACTCCGTACATTCAAGAAGCCTTTCAACTTGCGCAAGGGTGGACCTAGCTGTGGTGCTAGCATAGGGAGGTGGTGGCCTCTCAAAGCCAAAAAATTCCTTTGTAAATTGTATTGTATATTTAATTTAATTGTTTTGGTAGGCCTTCATAAAGTTTAAATTTGCCCAGTTTTAATGTCCAAGTAATCTCACCTAATATTTTGTAATATTATGCCTCCCCGTTGAGTAATTTTCGCTGTGACACAGCACGAGCACAGTTGCTGACCTATACCGCCAAAAGTGATTATGCTGTATGAGTGGTATGTGCGTGAATCGTGATATGATCAGATTCCTAAGCATTTTATCTTCACTGTAAAACTCAGAGATAGAACCAAATGGTCCGAATCTTATATATCACGAAGAGTTATATAATTGAACGAATGTGGATGCTATGCTTTGAAAAATACCATTGTGAATTGGGCATACTGGCAGTGTAGCTTAAAATCCCTATGTATATGCTCAATAATTATAGTATTTCAGTCAATGGTCAACGGCCGGAAACATAAAAATTGGTCATCTTCCCCGGTCAACTTTCAGTTCACGTCAAACCAAAATTTTAATGTGACCTTTGGACAATAAAAAGTAGGGTACTAAAGCCCACTATGCGAATAAATACTCATTAAATTTTACACGATAAGACAGACGATGAGGAATTGATGATGACGGTTATATTAATAGGGTCCTACCATTTACTAACATTTAAGAAAAGAGAAACTAGAATTTTCACATAACCTTATCATGTAAAAATCTATTATAAAAGGATTTATTCTCAATATGCTATTTAGTACAAGAGTTTTATTATATTTTCTTACAACTATATTCTATTAATATTTCAAATATTAAATCAATGACAAATAAATAATAATTCCTTTCAAAAAAAAAACAAATAAATAATAATTGTGTTTAACATTTTAAGAATATTTAGTACCATCTTTATTTAATAATTACAAATTATAAATTATAAAGGAACTTAAATTTATTCATAGTATAAGCTTGCTAGTTACTATTTTTGTGACTTGGGAGATGGGAGTGATAGAATCGTTGTTCAGGCACGATGGTATATCTCCAACAACCAAATGGATGGAGTGGACTTCTACAGTTGTTCATCCACGCGCAGCCTCGGTTACACGTGCCCCGAATGTAATGTTTGACTTGCCCTATAAAAGAAAATACTATAAATAGTGACATTTTTTTTATATAAAGAAAAGAGAGAGAAAAGTTGACTAAACAAATTAAAGGATATGTTTATTTCTGTTTTCATTTCTTGTTTTTATATTTTAATTACAAAATTATTACTTTATTTTTAGTTTGTTTCCTGTATTCAAATATTTGTATACAAATTAGAAGAAGAAAAAAAAAAAGTTATTTTCGATATCTTTTACAAATATTTAAAAACATACTTACTTTTTAATGGTAGTAGCGGAGAAAATTTTAGAAGATCGTCATCATAAAAACAAACAAATGTCTTTTCTTTGTGTCTCTAATGGTAGTCTCGTAATTATTCCACTAAGCTTTATTTTAACTTCCTAACACCCTTACTTTCCATTCACCGTTCCAAACAGAACATACATGTTTTGTCTTGCAATTGTGTTGCCTCTCGGTCAGTTGCTGCTTTATACATTCATTTTTTTTTTATCAGCAAAAGGAAATACTATAATACAGGGTATAAGGGATACCCCAACCATTTACAAAAGATGTGCAGTGCTCCCTTACAAAAATAGAAGAAGGAGCCACTGTCATAAGACAAAGAAACATATCTATATCAGATTCATTACCCCGCCTATAGCAATTGACGTGAGTATCAAAGCACAAATCTGCACATACACATATGAGCTTTACATTTGCCAAAGTCCCGTATATTATCAACATAAGGAAAGGTACCATCCAATTAAACCATATCCAGTAAATCAACTTTTTCTCAATTGTTTATCATGCTGAGATCACTAAGACATAATTTTAACACCTTTTAGGCATAGAAGCAATCACCTCATGGAAATTGTTGGATTTGTAAGCCAATCATAGTATGCTGTCAGCCAGGACCACGGACAATTTAATATTATCAATCAAAGTTTCCAGTCCAATGTTTTTGTTCTGAAAGCAGATTTCATTTCTACTTTTCCAAATCACCCAAATACTCCACCATTTTCTTCTTTGTTTCGACCCTCTAATACTGCCACAGTGTTGCCAGAAGTGGTTTGAGAAATCCTGAGGCAATGCAGTGATAATCCCCAACCATCTATATATCTCCATCCAAACACCATATTAAATATTACAAGAGAACAGTAAGTGTGTTACATTCTCAGTACCTGTATTGCATAGAGGACAGCTGAGATCATTTTGTTGGAGCAGGATATGTGTTTTCCTTAAGTTATCTCTTGTCTGGATTCTATTATACAAGGCTCTCCACACTAGAATCAAACACTTGGATGGAATCTTTAACTTCCAGAGGCATGCATTTGAGAACATTGATATCCAAGGAATGGTTCCTTTCTTGTTCAGAGATCACTAACACGTTGTATACCGACCTTACCACATACAGCTTGGAGGGGTCATCTTTCCATATCCAGCTATCCATCTCCCCGTGGCTTAAATTTGCCTCCCTCAACAGGACCATCAACTCATCCAAAATGGACTCCTCCCACCTGAACCACCCCCTTCTCCACAAGAAATTCCAATCACCTTCACTACCTATTCCAGTTCTCATATTCTTTATACAAGTATGCTTCTGAAGAGAATTTGAGTACAGTCTAGGAAATAAAGAGCCTAAGCTAGCATCATTGACCCAAATATCCTCCCAGAAAAATGTTGTTTCTCCATCACCAATTCTCTTTTGTAGATTTTTAATAAACCATCCCTCCTCATCCCCAATGAGGCATATCTTCGAAAGATCTTTCCACCAAACAAAACCCACTCCCCTTATTCCCCCAAAAATATTATTTTTAGGATCACCGTACTTTGCTTTTATAACTCTAACCCATAAGCTATTTTCCTCTGTTAATAACCTCCCGGCCCATTTCCCCATTAGAGCTTTGTTAAAACAGTCCAGCTCTTTAATCCCTAAGCCTCCTTCCTCTATTGGTGAACATATTGATCTCCAATTAACCCAAGCCATTTTCTTTTCCATCTCATTTCCCCCCAGAAGAAGTTTCTCTGCAGACTATTCATGTACTGTAACACTTTGGGAAAGAGAGACACTATGTGCCTCTCTCTATATATTTCTTAAAATAAAGCATAAAAAAAAGGAAGAGAGGAGGAAGTAGATTAAAAATTGAGATAATCAGTTAACTTATAAAATAAGAGTGTGCAGTTAAAGGGCAATTTAGGAGGAAAAATAAAGTGGAAACCAAAATTTCTTATTGTCTTGATCATTAGTTATAGATTCTGCGCTTTACACATTCAATTCCACTTCTACCAAGAAGATTAACATTAACTTCGTTAAAAAGCAGATCGTTGGTTTTGTTTGGATTTTCCTTTGGATGCATGCGCACCATGTCCATGTGATTCTGTGGCTGTGAGGTTTCCTGTTTTCTCATTTGTTTTGGTTATTGTTTTATTGACTTTTTCTTTTATTTAAAATTTATATTGTTAGTCTTTAAATTATTTTTATTTTTTTTATATAAAAGTTGACAACCCTTGTATTTAACAAAGTTAACGTAGTTTTAGTTTCATGTTAAAGATTAGAAGTATATTAATTTTATAATTATTAAGGATTAAAAATAAATAAATTTTTTATATGAACTAAAATAAAAAATCGTCATTATTCATGTATCATGTATGACTTCCCGTAGCTATATCAACATAGAGGAATACACACTCATTTATTTTAAAATAAATATATTAACAAGTTATAATTTTGATTTTTTTTAAATACACTTAAGATGTAACTTGTTAAAATACTCTTTCTAGAAAATGAATTATATATTCCACATTTTATGTATTTTTATCCAAGTTATTAGATAATGGTAACACTGATTTTATTATAATTTCATTTTTTTTTTAAAACGGTTTAACTGTACGCATACTCCTACAAAAAAAATCTTTCTGACTGATAAAAAAATACTCCTAAAAAAAACTGTACGCATATTACACAACATTTGTATAAATACATTTTCACATCATTTCTTATTGGCAATGTGTCTAATAATATATTTTTCATAAAATTGAAAGTAAGTAAAAAAAAAAAACTCTTTATTCTTAATTATCCTTTTACACAATTTTTCTTGTTTTTCAAAAATTAGCAACAAAAAAAAAAATGCTGGACTAGGGTTGAAAAAGAGAGGCCGTGATTCACGTTTTTGGTGTATTCCGTATGCGAAATTGACCGGTAATTGAGGAATATATGTTATTGAAATGCAGCGTTCGTGTACAAATTAGCATTCAAATGTCAACGTTAATAATTTGCAGTGTTGAAAATTTTTAGAATAGAAAACTGATAACCAATCAATATATATAAAATTTACGAATCTAAATACAGCTTTAAAAAACACATGATGAAATAATGTTATTTCTCAAGCATTGGATGATAAGTATCATCATTTCATACTTCAGAATTGTTTAGTTCGATTACGAACCAAATTCAAATTCAAATTCAAATTAATATATATATATATATAAAATTTACGAATCCAAAAATAGTTTTAAAAAATATGTGGCGAAACAAGATTGCTTCTCAAGCATTAAATGACACGTGTCATCATTTTATGCTTCATAATTGTTTGGTTAGGTTACGAACCAAATCCAAATTCAAATACATTTAAGTATCATTAATTTATTAGAAACAAAAATTAATTCAAAATTGTTTTCGAAATTAAAATTAATCAATTAGCATTAACCACAGAAGGAAATAATCAATAACACTAATCAGAAATTCTCTCAAATCAAATTGCATAAACAATTAAAAATAGAATATACAATTTGATTAATTGAATATATAAATGTATATAATAAATATCAATATAAATATAAATATATAATAATTAATGTAATTAATATATAAATATAAATTAATATAAATATATGTAATTAAGGTAATTGTTCTTGATTTTGCTCTTAATTAAATTAATTACTCTTGATTTGGGTGAAACTTAAACTATAGATTTTGTTGTTCTCTATGAATAGATGATAGGTTAAATGTTTGGCCTCACGTTTTCTTTAGTAGGTGGCTTTGCAGATGTCATAGGAACAATCTTTATTAGACATTTGTAGTTTTCTTTTTTTCTTTCGCCTTTTATTTTCTGCTGCAACAACAAAAAAAGAAGAAGAAGAAAGAAAGAAAGACGATGGGTTAGTGTAGATGGGATATGTTGTGGTAAAATTGGTTGTTGAATCCCAACCATCAGTGTGTATTTATGTTCATACTGAGTGAGATATAAAATCATATTTGATTGATTAATATTAAAAAAAGTTAATTTCAAGTAGTGATCTTTATTTTGTAGTTTGTTGTTTTGTTTATGTTTATTGAATTCATGGAAAAAAAAAATGTGGTAATTTGAAATGTCCCTGCAGTTTTTTTTTTTTTTAATCTAATGTCCCTGCAGGTTGAACATTTGGAAAATTCATAGCGTAGAATAAATAGAAAGTGACATGAGATGAAGAAACAAATTATGTCATAAAAATAATATTTTGTAATTAAATTTTTACTCATATTTTTATATTAATTTAATTTCTATTTTGTTTTTTTATAATGATTCAATTTGGTATATATTTTAGTTATGTTGTATTTGAATTTGAATATTAGGAAGAGTTCAGCCTCACCTTTGTATTAGCTATTCATGTGTTTCATTTTTAATTTTTAATAATAAAAAATCATAATTATAAATCATTAGGATAATTACAATGGATATATATTCTAACTATAAAATATGTGGTCACTCAAAAATTTTAATTTACAAAGTTTTAAAAATTAATTTTTATTGATGCAAGAATTAGTTATTATTTGAATATATATATCTCTATATTTACTGCTAATTAAAAAATAGCATTAATTAAAATAATTTTAAAAATCAAAGATCTTTGCAGGATAATAGATTTAAAAAAACTATAATATTTTCTCATATTGTTTTGCATTTTTAAAATCTTTTATTTGGATAATCAATTAAAAAAATTTAAAATAAGATAAGGTAGTCTACAACAAATTACACGGGCTCAAATTAAAGATAAGGTGGTAATTTAATATTTATGTAAATAAGACAATTAAGTGAAATTAATTAGTTTAATTAATCAAAATTAGTTCATAATAAATTATTAAATGGAAATTATTTGTTAATTCTGATATGTAATTTACTAAATTATTATGTGTATGAAAAATAATATTTAATAATATATATTAGTGAAATTAATTGTTGAATTTACAAGTATGAAAAATTATATATTCAAAAAGTATTTAAAATTTTAGTTTATTAATAAAGAAAATATAAATTAATATACTGCAATCATTCGAAACTTTTGTTTCAGAAATTTGTGAAAATTAATTTTAATCGATGACAGAATTAACTATGATTTGACTATATATCTCTATATTTAAAGTTAATTATAAATTTTTAGGATTAATATAAATAATTTAAAAAATAAAGATCCTTGAGAAATATTCAGTTAAAAAATTTTAATATATTAGTTTGCATGACGATTAATAATATGAAGCATATTAGAATCTTTTATTTGGATAATTGATTTTAAAAAATTAAAAATAAGAGAAAGTTAGTATGAATCAAATTTTTGGGCCTAAATTAATAGTAATTAAGTGAAATTAGTGCCTAATCAATAATTAAATGATCGTAATTTTTTTTTGAGGAAATTGAATGATCATAATTAAAAAAATAATTACTGCCTAATCAGTAATTGAATGATTGTAATTAATTGTTAAATCTGACATATATTTTTCTAATTAATTATTTTGAGTTTCAAAATAGGTAAACAATTTTTTTATCTGTAGGAATCATAGACACGTACCAGTTTACAATAATTCACGCACCCTGGACAATCAACTGAGCTACACTTCCTTGGTATAGGTTTATATTAGTAAAATTTTAATATATTTACACGAATTTGAAAATACATATAAAATATAAAAAAGACTTAAAAGTATTTAAAATTTTAGTTTATTTATAATGAAATTATAAATTGATATAAAAAATATGTAGTCATTCAAAAAATTTAATTTAGAATTTTTTATAAATTCTTTTGTATTGATGAAAGAATTAATTATGATTTGAACATATTTCTCCATATTTAATGTTAATTAACAAGAATATAATTAATTAAAATAATTTTAAAAATAAAAGATCTTTGCAGTATAATTAATTAGAAAATTAAAATATATTATTTTTCATTCTTAAATTTTTTTATCTGGATAATCAATTAAAAAATTAAAAATAAGATAATGTATTCATGTAGCAAATTGCACGGGCCCAAATTAAAGATAAAGTGGTAATTTAATATTTACGCAAATAAATAAATAAAGTGCAATTAATTAGTTTAATTAAACAAAATTAGTTCCTAATTAGTAATTAAATGAAAATTATTTGCTAATTTTGATATGTAATTTGCTAAATTATTACGAGTATCAAAATGAAAAAATAGAGTTTAATAATACATATTAGTGAAATTAATTTTTGAATTTAAAAGAATGAAAAATATTTATTTTAAAAAGTACTTAAAATTTTAGTTTATTGATAATGAAAATACAAATTAATATAGTGTAGTCATTTGAAACTTTTATTTTGCAAATTTGTGAAAATTAATTTTAATTGATGGAAGAATTAATTGTGAAAACTTTTACTTAATGCTTTCAAATTTATAACAAATCACAAATTTATAAATGACATTATGCAGTTTTCTTAGAAGGGGATTCATTTTACCTATGTTTGAGTGATTAAATTTAAGTGTGCTTTTATTTGTCAATGGTTAAGGGTTAAGTTTTGTAACCTTTTTTATTAAGTAATTGATGAATGATTTGGTTATTTAAAGCAATTATAGTTTTTTTTTAAGAACAATTTATGCCTATACGTGGTATGTATGGGTATTTATAAATCTACCTAAATAATTAAGATTTATAATTAATGAGCAATACTATGATGTTAAAAATAAATAGAAATGTGTACAAAATGAAAAGGAATAAATATGTGCAATAATAATCACATGCATTGAGTAGGATTCCACTTTGTAGGTCATTGAATTTTTCTACAAGGGTTAAGGGCACATAAGACACTTAATTTTTGACACATGAAATCAAATATCATTTACTTCAAGATGATCATCAATGATAATTGAATAGTAGGTGTTATTATGTAATTTTTTCTTCCCTTCCGTCAACATGAGTTTATATTATTGTCAATATACCATTTAAACTCAAAATAAAAATATGGATTTAATTAAAAAATAGATATATTTAATATGAATTTGGAAGTGCCAATGTGTGTGTGTGTATAAGTAAAGGATTGAATATTATATAGGAAGTAAAATTAATGTTAAAATTATGTTGATAAATTTTTAATAGTAATTATATATTAATATAATTTTGTTAGTATAATGTTTATAATTTAAAATAGAGATTAATGCTCATACACTGTCAGTGTAAAAAAACTTTACACAGACAACCAATCATATTCCTCTATTTTGCCACCTCACATTAAATAAAAATAATTAAAAAAAAGTAAACAAAATTCTGTTACAGTGCACCACGTCCGTCACGTTTCCGTTTTGCACCCTCTCCACTAACTTGTTGCCTCCGCCATATGATGCTTAAAGATGCTGCAATGACTGCTCGAGTATGTGCATAGGTAGCGATGCTCACAGGTCACTTAATGGAAATTTCATTATATCACAAACACCTGTTTTTGACAAGTAATTTTATGAACACGAGCAAGACAATTTGTTATTTTTGTTTATAATTTATTGGTTCTGAAAAGCAAGGCAAAATGGTTGGTCGCTGCCGCAATGTGATGCTTATTCTAGGGAATGTCATAGATCAAAATAATCTGCAGCATTCTCTCATGATTCCCTCTCCCAGCGCACCTTGCAAAATTAACAGAGAATTAGGTAAGGCAAAAGGAAGGTGCGTGAAACGGCAGGGCAGATGCAACGGCTTGAGTCAAGAGGGTGAAAAGCTAAAAACGTGGTTTATGTTTTTTTAATTATTTTTTATTTAATTAAAACACTATTATGTGAGGTGGCAAAATAGAGTAATGTGATTGGTTGTCTGTGTAAAGTCCTTTTACACTGACAGTGTATGGGCATTAATCTCTTTAAAATATATATTTAGAATATAATATTATAATGATTTAATTTTAAAAAACATGGACATAATTTCATATAAGGATCGAATATTATATATGAATTAAAATTAATGTTAAAGTTATGTTGATAATTTTTTAGTAGTAATTATAAATTAATATAATTTTATTCATATAATGTTTATAATTAAATATATATATATATATATATTATATAATATTATTATTTATTTATATTATTAATTTTTTTAAAAGCAGTTCCATTATTAATTTAAAACACTATTTTTGCCTATTTGACAACGCAATTTAAAATTAAATAGATAATACTTAATAAGATATAATATAAATTTATAATATGATGTAAGAAAACATGAATATATTATTAATATTTTTATATAATAAATTTATCTTAAATTTATTATATATTGATAATCATAATATATTCCCGTGCATTTCACGGGTTATTATACTAGTAAGAGGAAAAGTGGCAAACTTCTTTGCTGAAAATGACAGACTATTTGATTTATATAATTATATAAAGTAATGTTATATCTTTTAACAATTTTTTATAAATATTTTTAATATTATATGAAAAATATTAAATAAAAAAGTAAAACGAAAAAACCATTTAGTATTTTCTTTATCTTTTTTTTTTTTGCTGAGTGGTAGGGACAAAAGCCCCAAAACCAAGAGAAAATTAAAAGCCACTATTGGGCAACATACATTGCCGGTCTCCCATGCAGGGAACACTACCAAAATCAGGAACAGAAGAAAATATCACAAATTCTGAATTCAAGCCCACCCCAAGCTTAGCAAACCTATCAGCCATACTATTGGCTTCCCTCATTACATGCGCAAAATTGCACACTTGAAAAGAATTCCTCAACTTATTGATTTCCTCTATCAAATTAAAACACTGGTGCGAATCCATGCACCCCTCCAATATTAGCGAGATTGCAGCAAGAGAATCATTTTCCACCATGATTATAGGTAATTTTAAATCTTATGACATGCGAAGCCCATAAACAATGGACCACAACTCTGCTTCAACAATAGAGCAATGGCCAATGCGACTCGAGAAACCCAGTATTTTCTTTATCTAATAACTGAAGAAATTAATAATATTTTTTAAGAAGATTTAGAATTATTTAATTATATAATATAATTTTTCCCATAGTGGAGTAAATTTGTCATACTTTTATAATATGTATTCTCTTTTAAAAAAAAATTACTTAATAATATTTTATTTTTAATTTAAAAATAAAAAATAATCATATAAAAATGAATATGATTATTTTAAAGAAAAAAAATATTACGGAAAGACCAAAAAAAAATATCGATTTTATAGTATTAGTTTGATAGTACCAACTACCAAGTACCCACAAACCACGTGCGTAGCAGAACAACACATGAAAAAATAAAAATATTAACTTGGTTTTGACGAATTCGCTGCTTTGGTATGTGGTATCTTACTAACTTACTGATATACTCGAGTATTCAGACGGATCCATTTATATTATACTCCCTCCGCTCCAGTTTATATGACGTTTAAGGTTTTAGCAATTAATTTATTGAATTTTTTAGAAAATATTAGATAATTTCCTAATATACCCTTTATCTCTCTAATTAATTATTCATACTACACTACTCCCACTAAGTATTAATTAAGAGTAGTCTTGGAAAAAGATATTTAATGCAACATTTGGTTTTGTAAAACGTCATCTATTTTGAAACAAATTTTTTTCTCTAAAACGTCATATAATTTGGAACGGAGGGAGTATATGCATAGGATTTCGGTTATTTTTTCTTGGTTGTGTGTTATGAGAAAAAAAATATAAAAATTATGATAAAAAATAGTAATTTACATAAGGTTTATTCATTTTTTTATATTGCAACATAAAAAACAAATATAGATAGATAGATAATGGTGATATATCAGAATCAGCACTATATATAATATCGTGATCCACAAATAATACAAAATACATGTGCGAGAGACATATGGGGCTGACAATATATAGCATAATTTGGATTTTCCCCGCGCAAGAAATAATAATGCTTTTTTAAAAGTAAATGACGTGACATTAATATTAATTATATTTCATTTTTAAGTTTTTTTTAAGAAAGTTATATTTTTTTTAATTGTGTAAACGTTTTATTATAGCATTTTAAATTAAGATGTTAGATAACAATATTTTTATGTGTCATTTTTTAGTTTATAATATGGCTAATCATAACATTTGTTTAATTTTTCTTATACCATTTCCATTTAATGAAATTTTACATTGCAAACGTTCACTGACTTTTTTTATTTTATTATTATTACACGTTCACCGACTCTCTCAAAATTGACGTAAATGGTCATGGGTGAATGATGTGCTCGTGAAAATACCACCACTATCCTGACACAGTCAACGAGATGAAACAACCACCAAACTCTTGAATGATGTTAGCATATTTATTTATTTATTTTGCAAAGTTGGGCAACTCTCAAGTCTCTATTAATTAGATAGCCTACTATTTTACAGCTTCTTACGTAAACACTGGCTTACATCAATTTTCTTTTCTTTGAAAATCGGGTTTATTGAATGTGAAATTCAATCCTACTTCATTACATATTCAAAAGACCGTTACTTTGAGTCAACTTATCCTTACGCCCCAGTCATATTACTACTACCATTAACTTTTTTTCTATAAAACATCACAAGTTTTTTGGTTTTTTTTTTTTTTTATCTTAGATCATTTGATAATATTGATAGCTTAATTACAAATTTTACCACCTAACTTTCATAATTTTATGAATTTTATCACCCAAGTTTTAATTTTGCAAATTTTATCACCCAAATTTTTAATTTTTGCATATTTTACCACTCTGATATTTTACCAAAAAAAAAGTTAAAGAATTCAAAAAAAAATTATGAAATAACAGGGTGGTAAAATGTGCAAAAATTGAAAACTTGGATGGTAAAATTCGTAAAAAAAAAACTTGGGTGGTAAAATTCGCAAAATTATGAAAGTTGAGTGGTAAAATTTACAAAATTAAAACTTGGATAGTAAATTTTGCAAAATTATAAAAATTGAATGGTAAAATCTGCAATTAAGCCAATATTGATAAACACAGGATATGACACACACTGTGACTTCATAATAACGGTTGTGAGGGAGACATTATTGAAGGAATTATTTATGGGGTGGCACAATTATTAGGGAATTTTGTGTATACATGTAGATGTCTCCTTATCTTGACTGCAAAATTCTGAGTTGAGATATTATATGCGAAAATTTAGGCAATTATTCTCTGAGACGAAATGCCATAGTTAGTTTTTTGTCGATTGGGCAGGTAAGAAAGATAGTTAGAATCTCAATCACTTGCATTGCATGAATAAACCACTTTGCACATGCATTTTTCAGTGTTTGTCGGGTCAGGTCACCCAAACGAAGCATTCCAATAGGGAAATCTCAACGTTGCTTCACTGATTCTAATTTTGCCTGCACTGCACGCGGAGTACAAGTTCCACCATGTGCTTGAGTACCTCAAATTTTTATAAAGGAAAATTGCGATGGCGATTATTGACCCAATTTTTAAATGGGTGTATTGTAAATTATTCGAGTGTCCATTTAAATAAAATAATGTGGCATGGGTGTGCCCACTTCCCACGTCCCTCCAAAAACAGATACCCGAAGACCAATCGTGTGGACCCAACGTTGAGTCAACTCGCTGTAATCCGTAATCACTAATCACGGCAGCTATAGTCCCGTGAGTTAGTTTTTTTTTTTATATCTCATTCTATTTTCACAAAAAAAAAAGAACATTAATACTACCACGATCACATAATTGTTTTCCCTCTTTCCACCACGATTATTGTTGTTATTTTCACAATTGTTATCTCAAACTCTATTGCTGCCATTTGTTATTATTGTTCTTTCTGGTCATAACCACTATCACCATATAAATTGTTGCCCTTATCACCGCTTATAACCACCCATTATCTCCGTCTCACCACCATATTGTCATTGACTATTGCCATGACTTAATATTAGTTCATTCATTATTATCACTTCTATTGTAATCACTATGCATGTCATCATTTCTAATGTTATTGTTACCACCATCACTGTATTGTCGTTGTTATAATCCCTAATAACATATTCACAACAACTCTCATTGTTACCACCATATATCACACCTTCACCATTATCATCACTATTTCCATCACTACTATAACCACCTCACCACTATTACTATTACCATTATTATTATTAGAGTTAACTAAGTTTTTAGTTCCTAAATTTTTTAAAAAATCGATTTTTAGTCTCTAAACTTTAATTTGACTGGTTAAGATTCCTAAAATTTTTAAAAATTTAGTTTTTAGTATCTAAACTTTTTAAAAATTTGATTTTTAGTCTCTGAAATCTCATTAATTCAGGGACTAAAAATCAAATTTTTAAAAAAATTAGAAACTTTGACCGGTCAAAATTTTGTTCTGAGACTAAGAATTAAATTTTTAAAAAGTTTAGAAACCTTGACCAATCAAACTAAAGTTTAAGGACTAAAAATCGAATTTTGAAAAAGTTTAAGGACTAAAAACTTAATTAACCATTATTATTATTATCACCTCCACCATCAACATTGTTGTGCACCCCTGCACCGTTCCTATTGCCACCAATTTCTTCTATATGGATAACTTTGTTATTTGCATGTAATTTATACGAATATCTAATAAGTTATTAGGTGTACGTTAAACATTGAACTATCTTATTTTATATATCCTTATCATCGTTGCACTATTACCTATTTTTTCCTACACCTATCTTACTATTTATTTTATATATCGTTATCATATCTTCACTATCAAATGAACCCTTAAATACCTATTTATTTCCTTAAGATTAAGTAATTTAAGTTGTTTATAATTACTTTATAAATCGAAAACTTTTCCTATCTTAAATCAAAACATCTTTTCCTTATCCTAAAAGGACCTTTTACCAAAAAAAAACCATTGACTAATAAATTGAGTGTAAGAAAGTTTAATCTTAAATCATTAATAAATGTAAAATATTTCATTTTACTGAACTATTAATAAATTGAGTCATGAGTAAGCCAGTGAATTTGCTTAACTCACTTCCTACCTTCCCTCAGTTTTGTTCTCTTTCTAGTTATCAATAATAATAAATTCTCCTTCCAATTGTTTCAATATAAAAAACATGTTTTGTACAATAAAATTTGATTCCTACTAATAAAAGTGAGATAATCTCTTATATTTATATATATTGTTTTTTTTTTTCATTTTAAGGTGTATGACTTTATGATTATTTAATATATTTTTTTTAATTTTAAATTATTAATCACTTATAAAAATATATTTATTTTTTCTTCTTAACTGTCAACTACTTATACTCTAAAAATATTTATTTTTAAATCTCTTCTTTACATTCGAATTTTCTTCTTCTTCCAAAATTTAAACTACTTATAATATCAACTTGATGCCTTTGAATTTTACATTATTTCTTTATTTCTCTCCTAAATCCCATATGCTCCACTTCTGTATATTAAATTAAAATATACTATCTTGAAAATGATTTAATAATTTACTCTATTATTACTTGAAAACTGCACATGTACTTCTTAAGCTTTTTTAAAAAATAATTTATATTCTTTTAAATTAATTATGTACATACTAATTATTTTAAATATCTTTTTAAATATTGTATCTAAATAAATTATGCATATATCTTAATTATAATAATTTTACTATTTTCTTTCAATTTATACTTTTTAAATTGTACTCAAATTTGAAATATACTCATATTATTTATGTGACACTTTCTAGTTATATTAGTCTTTGTTTAAATTATTTCGCGTCGCAATCAACCTGGTATAAGATTAAGTGCATGCACCTTGGCTACTTCTTGTTGGAGTGTGCCCAATTAACGAGGTTGACATTAGAAACTAGAAAGGCAAGTTTCTTTCAGGTTGTGTGTTTAAACTAGACTATCCATTGATCAAGTAATGGTCTTTGAAAAGTGAAAACTTCGGATTTAATATGTCAAGATGCCTAGAATCAAATCTCATTGATCATAATGGGTATTTTTTTTTTTTAATGAAGACTACAAGTATATTTTATGAGAGACAATTGGACAATTTTATGAGTCAGTAATAATGTAATATTTACAATGTTATGTGACTAGCTTTTTCATTGGAAAATTTTCTCCTACAGTCGAATCTTTAACCTTACTTAAAACGGGTCAAGTTTATATTGCTTGAATAACCTATTCGTTAGTTCATAATCATATAGTGTTTACTTTAAAAAATGGAAATATCCGTAATCAAAGATGAAATAATTATTAACAATGAATTTTACAATGTTTCATCACGATCACAACAAACTTACAATTTAAAATTTGAAGATAAAATTAGTATTTTAATTCTCTAATTTTAATTTAATTTTATAATTTCCTTTAGTTCAATTTAATCTTTTAACAGTCTTACAAAAATGTACTAGTAATATTATAACTTTTCATTTCATAAAAAAAAAGTTACTAGTAATTTTTAATGTGAGAAACTTTTTTTTTTTTTTTTCAGTTGCAGTGAATTAACAGAAAAAATTAACATTATTATAACAAAAGTTGATGATAGAAACTGAAAAGACCAAAGAAACACGAAAAGAAAAGTTTAATGATTAAAACTGACCAAAAAACGATTAAATTAAAACTTTTATTAAAGTTAAAGAACTAAAATATTATAATTTTTATCAAACTTAAAAACATTAGTAAAGTTGACAACTATCTAAATTATTATATATGGGATAATGGGACAGATTATTATATGACAAATGATTGATCTTATCAAACTTAAAAACAACAGTAAAGGTGACGAATTAAAAACTTTAATCAAAATTATTATATCAATATTTTTACTCAACTCTGTCATTTAATTGAAATTTTTTTGAAGGACATTTAATTGAAAATTAAACACTGTTGATTTGACAAAAAAAGAACTTGTTATAAATACTACTATTTGTCAATTTAAATAATAAAAATTATATCACTGCCCAAAAAATAAAAATTATTATTATTATATTGACAATTTTGCATGCATACTGTGAGATACCTGCAGGGTTCGAGTTCGTTTTTTTTTGTTGGGTGGGTCACTAAAGATATCTCAGATTTTTATTTGACATTCATTTTTTTTAGATTGATTCATTTAAGTGTAAAGTAATATCTTCAATCTCACATAAAAATCGAACCTTAATCTTTAATTAAGGGAACACAAGGGTTCAATTATTTGTGCGAACAATTTTTGGTAAATTGGGGTTCTATTACAATTTACTAATGCGGGATAGTTTGTGTGATGAATTTTTTTTTTAATGTTTAGCATAAAAGAAATTTTTAATAACAAAATAACATAAACCACAAGCTTATAAAAGGAAATAAGTTTGACTAGATTGAATTGATTTAATTAATAATACCTTTAGTTTTTAGAAAATGCAAGTTATTTTTTTAAAAATATTAACTATAAATAATACAAAGTTTAAAAAAAAAAAAGGATAATGAGGAGTTAAAATTAGCGATAGAGGAGTCAACTGAAAAACTGTTGCTTAAAGAGAAAGCAGATTGTCCACTCGCGGCAGTGGGAATCGAAGTGCGCGTGGTGCTGCTTCTGTTAATTCCGTTTCCATTCATTGGACGCTTTTGTAGTATTTGATCTCGTGGTTGTCTTTCACCGCATTAGCCACCGCCGTTGCTGTTTGCCACTCCTTTTCTTTTTTAATCTTCACTTCTCTTCTCTCTTTTTTTTTTTTTTTTTTTAATTATTCACAACAACACTTTCTCCATCGTCACTAAGTTAAGTTTGGTAGCTTAGCTCTGCCTCTGATAATCTGATTTAGATTCGAATAAAGTTGTTGCTTACATGTGCCTTTCGTCTCTTATATCTTAATCATTGCCCTCTATTGTCTATGCTTATTCTTTTCACCTTCAAAATATTCATTGCCCAGAACCAAATCACTTTCTTTTTTCTGTGTCCCGAAAGTTCGTTGCTTTACATTACAGGGTGTCCAACCAAAGCTACCCTCAAATCTCATTGCTTTCTACCAACGACAACACAACAAGGTGAGACTGAGACTCTTCCTTCAAACACAGCTATGATAGAAAAAAAAAATCTTAAATTTGCACCTTTGTGATTGCTTCTTTTAAAACATCACTCCTCCCTCTTTCACTCAAACATGAAGAAAATGCAATAAAAATTATAAAAAAAAATAGCTTGATGCTGTGGTTTTAACTTTTTTAAGTTTTAACTCTTTTTTTTGGTGACCAGTGCAATGATTCTGGAGGCTTGCAGAAGGATAGGAAATTTCTGATATTTTGAGATACTTTTTTTTTTTTTTTTTGGGTATTGATTTGGATGATGCTCTTCTTTGAGTTGATTCAAGGAGAGAGAATTGTTTGGGATGAAAGATGCTAGTGTTGATCTGGGTTTTTGCTGGAAGGAAGAAAAGAAGGTTCTGATATAGTGATTAGAGTCAAAACTGAGAGATTCATTAGGTTGGTGTGTGAATCCAATTCCAATGGACACACCAAATGTGCAGCCACAAGCTGCATCAACAAGCACGCCAAGGAAAAAAATGACAAAACAATTGACAGGTAAAAGGGATGATACACCTTTGCACTCTGCGGCAAGAGCGGGGAATCTGAGTGTTCTGAAAGACACGGTTAGTGGTAGTGAAGAGGGTGAACTGCGTGCGTTGTTGACAAAGCAGAACCATGCTGGAGAAACGGTGCTTTATGTTGCTGCTGAATATGGTTACGTTGATATGGTTAGGGAGTTGATTCAATATTATGATCTTGCTGGGGCTGGAATTAAGGCCAGGAATGGGTTTGATGCACTCCACATTGCTGCCAAACATGGGGATTTAGGTATGTCTTCAATGTGGCTTTCTCTGCTTGTTCTTTTGTGGTGTGTGATCTTCAGAGGGAATCTCAGTTGTGTTTTTGTTGTGAGGCCTTGATGAGAAATGCTAACAACACACTCTTTGGAACACTTTTCTATTAGTTTAAATTTATTGGAAATTACAAAATTTTGTGGGTTTCGCATCTTATTCGATGAGCCTCTCTCATGATTTTGTAGTTTTCAATAAATTTTAACCAATAGAAGAGAGTGTGTTGCTAGGACTCCTCATGCCTTGAAATTTTTGTTAATGGATTGTCCTGAAGTGAACTAAAACCCAACCCAATATGCTGGAGTTCAAAATCTAAAGACTTGTTATTTTGTACTTCCTTGGAATGTTAATCTGTTTATTGGGTTGCAATTAGGGTAACATAGGGGGAGGGGGTTGTTCATTGTATCATTGATTGAGACTCTTTGTATTTGTTCTCTGAAAAGAAATTGAGTCTCTCTGACTATCAGTGGATGTAGGTCACATTCGCCTTATCTTTTTTTATTATTTTCGTACTTGTCATAACAGTTTTTCTTGTTGCAGATGTTGTGAAGATCCTAATGGAGGCTCATCCTGAATTGTCAATGACTGTGGATCCATCCAACACCACAGCTGTGCACACTGCTGCATTACAAGGGCATACTGAGATAGTGAAGCTTCTATTGGAAGCAGGTAATAATCTGGCAACCATTGCTAGAAGTAATGGGAAAACAGCTTTGCATTCTGCTGCGAGAAATGGACATTTGGAGGTTGTGAAAGCACTTCTGGAGAAGGAGCCTGCGGTTGCAACGCGAACTGATAAGAAGGGACAGACAGCACTTCACATGGCAGTGAAGGGACAGAGTCTTGAGGTGGTGGAGGAGTTGATAAAAGCTGATCCCTCAACAATAAACATGGTTGATAATAAGGGTAATACGGCATTGCATATAGCAACCAGGAAGGGCAGGGCTCAGGTAAATTAGACTATGCCTGTCATAATTATGCGTGCATATCCTGCATTGAAAACAAGAATACCGTTTGGTTTGATAGTACTCCTAGTATTAGCAATTCATGATAGCAATCAGCTTGAATGATTTCTTCCTGATCATGGAAGCTGTTTCATTCTTTTGTTTTTTAGTTTAAAATTAGTCCATAATCTTTTACTACTATATGAAGACGAAGGAACTAATAGTCCAAAATTTTTATGATATTTGGGTAATCATTTTGGAAACAGTCATCTTAAGTAATTTTGAGGTAGGCTTTTAGTGCCTGTTATGTGCTTGTTCCCGGGACAAATGAAAAAGGTAAATAGATTTGACTATCATTTGGGTTGAAATCTGATTTATAGTTGCTGTTGTGGCATATTGCCAAATTGGTCCCTTGAACAGTTTATGTGTTCTTCATAGCAACTGCAGGAGTCAATTTTTAACTGGTCTTCTATGAGTTCCGAATCTTGTTTAGCCTAGCAATGTTTTGCTTTGTGATATTCATAACAATGTTCAAGTTCAGGTCTTGGTTAACTGGACCTAGGTCTCATGGTAGGATCCTTTGAACATTATGGCCTTTGGCTTCTACATTCTGAAAGTGCCTTGAAAAGCATATTGTTTTTGAAATTAGGACTGTCTTTAATATGTTTTTCTTTCATTCTTTTCAATAGCCAAAAATGTTAAAGACGGTCCTAATTTCAAAAACAATATGCTTTCGCAGAAAGAGAAAAGAAGGAAATTTTGAGAGCATGGTCTTATTTTAGTGCCTAGATTCTTGAGTTGAAGAATCAATTACCAGAAATAATGTTGAAACATTCACAGCTAGGAATTAGTCTTGACCCAGTTTCGCATTCATGACAAATGGTTTTTTGGGGTAAAAGAACAGGATTGTTAATAACATATAGCATGATACTCATCATGAGAACATGAAGGAACATGCAGCTGTGTCTGTAAGAGGGAGCAGTAGATACACATCACTTTTTAAACCATCCTTTTTTGGTTACCTGTTAGCAAGACCAGTCTGACCCTTTTGAGGGACTGAGTCATCTCAATATAGCAATCCAATCCAAACCATCTTCAATTTGCTTTAATGCAGATTGCTAGCATAAAGTATAAAGTAACAATGTGGTTGGAAAAGTTAATTTAATATTTGTTTCTAAGTTGTTGGATTAATGGTAGAGTTTGAAGTCTGAACTCTTAAATTTCTCTTTGTGCAGATTGTTAAGTTGCTTCTTGGACAGACAGAAACAGATGCCTTGGTAATTAACAGATCTGGCGAAACTGCACTAGACACTGCTGAGAAAACTGGGAACTCTGCAGTTAAAGAAATTCTCCTTGAACACGGTGTTCGAAGTGCCAAAGCCATAAAGGCTCAGCCAGCAACAGCTACAGCCCGAGAGTTGAAACAAACCGTGAGTGACATAAAGCATGAAGTCCACTACCAGTTGGAACACACTCGCCAAACTAGAAGAGGTGTTCAAGGCATAGCCAAGCGCATCAACAAAATGCATACTGAAGGACTCAACAATGCAATAAACTCCACAACAGTGGTTGCAGTCCTCATTGCCACAGTTGCCTTTGCAGCCATCTTCACAGTCCCTGGCCAATATGCTGATGATCCAAAAGACATCCCTGCAGGTTCAGGGATAATCATTGGTGAAGCAAACATAGCCCCACAAGCTGCATTTCTCATTTTCTTCGTCTTTGATTCCATTGCGCTCTTCATTTCTCTGGCTGTGGTGGTGGTGCAAACCTCAGTTGTGATCATAGAAAGCAAAGCAAAGAAGCAGATGATGGCCATCATTAACAAGCTAATGTGGTTGGCTTGTGTGCTTATTTCTGTGGCTTTCTTGGCACTGTCATTTGTAGTGGTGGGGAAGGATCATAAGTGGCTAGCAATTGGAGTCACTATCATAGGGACTACTATAATGGCCACAACTTTGGGCACCATGTCTTACTGGGTCATTAGGCATCGCATTGAGGCCTCAAATTTAAGGAGCATTCGGAAATCTTCAATGGGAAGCAGGTCAAGGTCTTTTTCAGTGTCAGTTATGTCAGATTCTGAGCTACTAAACAATGAGCGTAAGATATTGTATGCCATATAGAATTACTAGTATAATTAATAAAGCCTTGTTTCCCTCCCTAAAGTGAGTATCATCAGACTTGGCTGATGTTTAATAATATGCTTAATACTCTCCTTACCAAAATATATCTAGTCTCTTTCCCCACCTCTTATTGCAACAGAAATGCTTTTTTTTTTTTTTTCAAACTAAAATTTTCCACATTATTTTTACATAATGATTCCAATTTTAGTTAATAAAATATATATGAATTGGTTAACTAACATTACATTAGTTCCAGTAAAACCGAGTTCAGATCCTTTAATAGGTGTACTAAAGGTTATTAGTCAATTTTCAGTAGAGATTAATCATCAACAAAATCAGTAAATATTTCATTCGTGTAGCATGATAAAAAAATGATTTGGTCAAAGAATTAATACCATGCAGTTTATTAAGAATAAATCATTAGTTCATTTACTAACCTATATACCTTATTAATTAATGGTTAAGTTATTATTAATTAATATAAAAATCATGTGAACTTTTCAATGCATAAATAGCACGTTTGCTTTCACAAAAAGTACAACTCCATCATCCCACGAAAAAAAGTAGAAAAAGAGAACAAATATTTTTTCTTCCCATTCATTGAACCAAGCGAGACAGTTTTCTACTATCTCAGGTACAATGAAGTTGCAACAAAAAATAAAAAAAGGAAAGGACAAAATGTCCCAAACAAACTCCCAATAATTGTCGTAGTTGACATTTTAGTTTATATATTTTCTGCTATGCGACAAAATGTATAAAAACAACATCAAAAAGACTAAAACATGGAATTGGTTAGAGAAATCAAGTGAGAGCTTTCTTGCTATTGGGTCTAATGTATGATTTGTCTGGACTGAATGACCTGATCAAGACCATGCTTGGTACCTGGTCGGTTGAATCAGTGTTGTATTTCTGTTTCCCTTGTTTTGCAGTTTCCTCTTCTATCCGATGCATGACACAAAAATACAGTAATTTGCTTTTTGTTTTTGACTTTCTCTGTCAGTACAAACATTGAAAAAAAAGGTTTTTACTGAAACTAGCATTTTTTTTTGTAACACTTAAACTAGCTTATTCTGTGTAATTGCTGATTTTTAAAAGGTACTTTTAGAAGTTAATTAATAATTAATAATAAACCGTGAAACTACAATTTATTCACCAATAAATATTTTGGACTTTTAAGTATGTAACTGATAAAATTCTATTGCTCCTAGGAACAAATCAAAGAGCCAATGTCATCATCTCATTTCAATTCGAAGAAGCACGAGCAGCTCATAGTACACGATATTCATTTGGGCTAAAAAAAATTATCTTGAAAATGGATATGCAACTTAGAGGGAGAATATTAATGACTAATGAATTCCCTTTATGCTCTTCCTCAAAGTGCATTTAATAGGAACTATTTTGAGATTTTTTTTCATAGGTCTCTTTTTTCCGGAGACAATCTTGTTCAAGATAGGATCAAACACTAAATGTAGATATTTCTCTATGTAGAGACTCAAATCTTGGTTCAGCACACTGTAAGAAACTAACTCCTTCCACTAAACCTAATTCCCTTTTTGGTTATTATTTTGAGATTGAATATATAACCTAGACTCTTGAAAATATAGGCTAGTGATTCATAAGAATTGATTCAATTAGTAAAAAATTTAATTAAAATGTTTATGATGTAACAGGTTTTTACTATGCCATCCAATTATAGTTTACTATATATGTAAGTTTGTCAAATTTTATATAATTATTTAAAAATTCATTTTGATAATGTAAAAAGTTTTATCTTATAGTGTATGACAATTAAACTCGTTAGTAAATATTTTGTTAAACTTGTGGTATGGCGCTAAGAAGGACTTATGGAATGCCTGATACTTGAACCCGTAACAGTACACCATCGTGATAACACGGTAAGAAAATCATTAAACTAGACTCAAGTTCGGCATGGTTATGACATATAATCTCAAATAAAAATATTCCTTTCCTTAAAACTTTAAGTTACGAAAAGAAAAGAAAATGTCTTAACCAATAGGTTGATTGACGCTTATACACTTTTTAATGATATTTTTGTACTTTTTTTAGAATAATTTTTAAGAGTTTATTAAGTGAGTAAATAGTCTATGTACGGATAGTGTAAATCAATTTTACAATGTCAACCAATCACAAATCACTATGTATGACAATTTTATTAACTTTTAAAATAACTAGTAGTGAGTTCGTGCCCTGCACAATGCAGAAGAAAGAAAAAGAGAAAGGGTGAATTGGTAAAGGAGAAAAAATATAGTGGGACCAAACAACATATGGCAGTAGCTAGATGGTTTTTATATTAATATAAATTATCTTTAAAGTCATACTAACAATGATTTCTGATTAATTGACAATGTAAAAGTTTTTATATAGACAATATATGAATTCAATATGATTTTTAAGATAGTTATTATGAAAGTTAACAAATTTAACATATATGATAGTTTGTAATTGGATGACAATGTAGAAACACTTTACACTATAAATACATATCCTATTTTCTCATAATCAAATTTATTTTTTCATTGAATAAATAATCCAATTTCACAACTCATACTAGAAAAATAAGACCTTGAAATTCAAATATAGGCCCAATTTTTAGCTTTTATGGACCTAGCCTGTCCATCAACTTAGAACTTATAGATCCTTTTACTGAAGAAACTTACGGACCCAGAAAAGAGTTGGTCCAACAACATCACCTCCGCCCCCAAAAAAAAAAAAAAACAACAACAACATCACCTCCACCAGTTCTGTAGCAATGTAGCATCTCTTATTCAGTTTCGATTGAAGTTTCGTTGACCAAGAAGGCAAAAAGGGACTTAGTAGCTCCAATTCGTTGGTATTTTTTTTTTTCCTATACCACTCAAACTCAAGAATTTTGATTAAGTTTGAATAACTTCACGTGAATTAATTCACACAATCCAAATTAATTGTTTTAAAAGATTGGAATATTCATGTTCTCCTGTTTACTCGTGTCATGAGAGTGAGATTCTCACTTTTCTTTCTTACTGTCTTGATTTTGAATGGAATGTTTTTAATATTTTTTTTCTTTTTTAGAAGTGTATTTAGGAACCGAAAACAGTAAGTATCAAAGGTTTACAATAACTCATGCATTTGATTAAGGTATAAATATTCGGTTTCACTCAGATCAACCACAAGTTAATAATTAATAAAGTTATAGAATTAAACTCATTTTAAAGTAAATAGTCTATGTATTGATCATGTAAAAAGTTTTTATTATCATCATCATGCAATAAAAAATCGTCATGCATGATAAATTGTTGATTTTTATGCTGATTATCTTAAAATTCGTATCAATGTCATTTCTAATTTTTAATTGATTTATAATGCAAAATTTTGTATATTTAAAATGCATAATAGTTAAACACTACTATATTTTATGAGGAAGGATTAAAAGTACTCCCTCCATTCCTTTTTAACCGTCGGATTTTTTGAAAAATATTATTTCTATTAATATGTTATTTATAAAGTTCAAAATTACATTAATTGTTTTTTGATCAATTATACCCTGACTTGTTATCTAATTTTTAATTAGTTCGCACTATACATTTATTACACAGTAAAAATGAAAAGAAAATAAAATAAAAAATCTCATAATTATTTTATTAGATCAAAAAATTTAATACATTACTTGATTTCTATATATAAATCATAAAAGACATACATATAAAAAGAACCGGAGTATATTTAAAATCATAAAAAAAAAAATTAAAGTTAATAACCAGTAGCATTAGGAAGCGATCAATTTCTTCCTTAATCCAAATTTCCTTTCTTCAACAAAATCGTGTGACCGAACACAATTGCAGTCGTCACTACAAATACAAACTGGAGAACATTTCAGGGATCCAAACGCCCAATCGGATTCTTAAGCTCGGAAGAGCGAAAGAGAAACGCATTGCAATCTTCTTCGGTGCGTGCGTTAAGATCGAACCATGGACGACGAATTGCTCGAGCTGCAGCGACAATTCGAGTTCGCGCAGCAAGCCAAGTCCAGCATTCGATTATCGGAGCGAAACGTCGTCGAATTGGTCAAAAAACTGCAGCAACTCCAAATCATTGATTTCGAGCTTCTCCACACTGTCTCCGGCAAAGAGTACATCACTCTCGTACGCTCTCTCTGCTTCGCTTCTTTTTCCGATTAGGTTTCACCGTTCGCAATTTTCATTTTCAATGAATTTGATAATCGATTGTGTTTCCGTGCTTCGTTGAGCTCGTTCGCTGTGTTGTGCTTAATCTTAATTGAACGTTTATTAATGTGATCGCGCATGCTGTTAGGATCAACTGAGGAACGAGATGGTGGCGGAGGTGAAGAAATTAGGGCGCGTTTCTTTGATCGATCTCGCTGATGCTACTGGAGTTGACTTGTACTACGTCGAGAAGCAGGCTCAGAGCGTTGTAACGGAACACCGAGAACTCATGTTGACTCAGGGAGAAATCATGTCGGAGTCTTATTGGGACTCAATCGCAGAAGAGATTAACGAGAGGCTTCAGGAGTGTAGTCAGATTGCGCTGACGGAACTCGCGGCGCAATTGAACGTAGGTTTGGACTTGGTTTCCTCCGTGTTGGAGCCGCGCCTTGGAACAATTGTGAGTTTGTGTATGTTGGTTTGAATTGAACGTGTTGTGTTAAATTTGGAATGAGAGTGGTAGTTGTATTTTGATGAGTAATCAATGAGAATTTGGAATGACAGCACGATGTGTTTTTGAAAATAGGTGAAAGGAAGGCTTGAAGGTGGGCAGTTGTATACTCCTGCCTATGTGGCTCGTGTTGGTGCCATGGTCCGTGGCGCTGCGCGGGGCATCACCGTTCCCACGAATTTGACTGTGGTATGGAGCTCATTGCAGCAGTTGCTGCAAGAAATTGATGGAACCAGTGGTTTGGCTGTTGAAGGATCTTTCTTCCAGTCTTTGTTTAATGGACTTGTGAAGGAAGGCGAGGTTCTAGGGTCGCTTCGTGCAGGAGTACACTGGACGCCAGCTGTAAGTGGCGTGTTTTGGAATCCTTTGGACATTGTTTAGAGTGTTACCTGGATTGTGGTTTTCGTATTTGTTTTGGGCATGTGGAGTGGTTCACCTGTTGATGCATGTCCACCTAATGTTTAATTGGCAGTAATTGGGAGGATTTTTATATTCTTGTGATGTAATTATATTTCCAGTTCATTAGTCTATATTTGATAGAACACCAATTTTGATAAAATATGATATTGAACACTGAAATAACAGAATACAGCAATACACTTACTGTCCCCAAGACAAAAGTCTCCTACAGAGAGTATTCTCTGTCCACAAACTGCAAATAACTACACCCCTCCTAATTACACAATGTACTGTCAAATATATACTTTAATACATAACTGTCAGCAGTTATTTTCTATGGATATCTGCCATCGTGCAGTTTCTAATACAAAACTGCTTTATAATACAAAACTGCTAATACTGAATCAATTATTTTCTATCACATATATTCCTAATAATTAACTACCTTCAATCCATTAATGGATCCTTCCCTAACTAACTAGGAGTCTAGGATCTCAGTTCACATCAAAATCCTCTGACGGTCTGACCATTAGAGCCTATGGGTAGAAGTAGTCAGCTGCTATGGCATATGCCTTGAGGCAATGAACTTAGTTCCTATATCTTTAGAAAGTATTTGTTATGACTTCCATTTCTTATGTCACACAACAGGTATTTGCTGTTGCTCAAAGGGAGTTTGTGGATTCATTCTTTTCTCAGGTAGTCACTTCTCTCATCTTTCTCTTTTGTTGAAGATACCAAAACTTTTGCCTACTTCTAGTATATGATCTATTCATCATAGCTACACAACTGTCTTTACAAGTTTGCTAGATTGGACTTGTATACTGACTGACTTTTACCTGTTTATTCTTTGTAAATTGCATCTTTTACCTTCTCATTATCTTTTGGGAACCGCTGCATTCATTTTTGCCATCTTTTTTGTATGCTATAGAATTCTTTTATCACATATGAGGCGCTGCACAAACTTGGAATTCCCCAGCCTATTCAATTCTTGCAGGTAGCTAAATTGTTCCTATGTTGATTATTTTTCTAAATAATAACTATTAGGATCATAGATATATGTGAAATAAATACTTTGTACTACTTATTTCCCTAGCTTAGTTAATGAAGCCTAAGTTTGCGCAATCCAATTTAGTCCAGATATCCTGAAGGCAAACCTCTAGTCACAACATTTGTTCATCCATCTATGATTGAGATGCTAGATGCTTCTACTGAGGATGCTCTTGACCGTGGTAGCTGGTAAGTGCCTTAACATTTTTTTCCCATTATCCCCAGTTTTTGTTTTCATTTCTTTCTTCATTACTAAATTCAGCCAGGCTTAATACTATCAATTGATCTACAAATTAAAGTTATACAGTATAAACTAAATTTTTTTAATTATTGTCATGTATATAGTGGTGACTTTCTGTGAGCATCTTTATGCTATGTGAGATGTAGTGCAAGAATTTCCTTGACATTGTTTCCACTTTCCAAAAATTATTACAAGTTATATTTACTCTTTGGAAGACAATTTTTTCTATGCATTGTATTCTGATATAACAATGTTGCAGGAGTGATTCTCTTTCCTTATTGCCTTCATCATTTACACCTCAAGATGCTTCTAAAATGTTGTCCCTCTGTCAATCTGTTCAAAATGCTCTTAAGGTGATATTCAACCATGTTGTAGATTTATGCTCAGTGCTGTTGATTCACGTGTTGATAAACTTCATTTTCTTTGCAGTCTAACAAAGCACACATTTTTGGGGATTTTTATGTGTTGAGCAGCAGCTTTATAAAGGTCTGTTGTGGCATTTGATATAGTCATGTAGATGTCAACTTAATTATTTAATTTTAAACCACATTGCCTATTTTATAGTGCAAATGCTACTACTACTGTCCAGTTTGAAGATTGGTTTAACAGATTAGGTTAGTATTGCCAATGAGAACAAAAATAAAGATGCTAGACATATGTTATGGAATTTGCTTAGAAGAGGTTCAGCAGTTTAGTGAATAAACAGTTCAGCAAATTAATGCTCAGGTCACCATCACAACATGGCTATCAATGGGAACCCTAAAAAAAGTGGTGATATAAAATGCCTGCAGTGTCATCTACTGTACAGAATGGAGTTAGATGTTAGGTTAATATGTATGAGTATGACCCTTTTCTTTGGTGAACATATGTATGACCCTTTTGGGCTTTATTTTTATTTCGTGATTAATTTACTATGCAGATTTTGGTTTCGTATCTTCTCTCATTTCTCGCTTAAGAACCAAGAATCAAGTGTAGAAGGTTCTGTTGAATAAAAAAAATATCTATCTGCAACTATTTTTTATTGTTGGTTTCCTGATGCCTGTATGTGTCTCTCCCTCATCTACTAGGAAATCTGTGATCGTGTTGTGAAAGAATTGGAGACATTAGGTGTTTCAGGGTCTGCTGGCAGTACAATGCCTGGTGATTTTCAAGTACCCAATGAAGCTAAAGTAGGGCATGAGTCAAGCAGGTTGAATGAGTCCAATGAGATGGTGAGTGATGGTGGTGCCAATAGGCATGCTGATAAAGGATCAAAGAAGAAAAAGGGGAAAGCCACAGGGAATGCAGTAGCAAATCTATCTGAAAGTGGTGCAGATAACCAGGAACAGACTTTGACAAAATCTAAGAAAGGCCAGAAAAGGGGTAAGGGTACATCTTCACAAACGTCAGATTCAAAGACAGGTTCTAGGAAAGAATCGCTTAAAATGAAAGAGGATAATCTCAGTCCCTCAGAAGAATGGATCATGCAGAAAATTACAGCATTGGTTTCCGATTTTGAAGAACAAGGTCTGTAAGTCTGTTGATTTAGATATCAAATTTGTTCTTTTTCCTATACATGTTACCCAATGTTCTCAAATGCAGTGCTATAAATTGATAGGTATAGATGATCCTGAAACAATTCTTAGACCTTTGGCTAACCAATTAAGGCCTACAATAATCAGTTCTTGGATGGAGAAAAAGAAGGCATTGCTTACAAACAATGCAGAAAGAATGAAACGTTTGCTTGATAATTTGCAGAAGAAGCTTGATGAGGTTTGACTGCTAAAATTGCATTTTTTGTTTTTTCTGCATCCACTGTTCTGTCTTTATGTAGCTTTCTTTTCTTCTTTCATTCAAGGGTATTTATCTAGACATGTAAAATTAGTGGCCTTTTTTATGTACAGTTTCCTATGTTCATTGTTTGTTTTTCTGGCAGTCTTTCTTAAACATGCAGCTGTATGAAAAAGCCTTAGAATTGTTTGAAGATGATCAATCAACTTCTGTAAGTTTGATTAAGTTATTTCAAATTTGGGGTTATCTTTGTTAATGAAATAAAATAAGTTAATGCATATATGATGCCCAGGTTGTTTTGCATAGGCATTTACTAAGGACAGTAGCAGCTCCTATGGTGGATATGCTTCTTCAAAACCTGGTACTATATCTAACAAGTTATTTGTTAATGTTTCATGAGATTTAATAAGATCTAAATCTAACGCTGGATTCATCATCTGCAGGATGAGCACAACAAATTAAAGAATGGACATGACGTGCAGGAAGCTCCAAATTCTGAATCTGTTTCACTTAGTCCTGGAGACAGAACTGCAATTGTAAGAATAAGGCACTATTTATATTTGGCATAATTATATGCATCATGTTTCTGTTTTTTAGTGTAGCAAATTTTGTATTAGTCTTGTATTTTTGCTGAAGATCATCATTTGGAAGGAGCGCATAGAATGACATCAAACCTCTTATTTATTATTTTCTTTTGCAGTGTAAGAGTTTTCCAGGAGCTCTTGCAAATAAGGCTCTTGCTGTTGTAGAAGCATTGGAAGGAAAGGTTAGCATTTTTAATTCAGAAACAATTCTCATTGTTAAGGTTCATTATATAGGTTTACCTCACTTTTCAATTTACAATTACAGCTGGTTGGCTGGAAATATCTTTTTAGAACATGAAACTTATTATTCTGTATTATTTCTTAATGGTTTAACTAATATTCAATACAACAGAGTGTGGAGACATTCATGGCTGCTTTTAGAATGGTAACAGAAGAGAGGTAATGTGTCTATTTTTGTTTGTAGAACTTTACCATTGATTTGACCTCCAGTTCTTCTGTCCTGATGTGAACCCTAATACATAGTTTGATCATTAATTTTTCCAGTGGGTTGCCTTTGAAAAAGCTTGACAAGAAACTAGAAAGAACACTTTTACATTCATATCGGAAGGTATTTATGTTTACATTTATGTAAAAACTTACTATAATTTATTGGAGGCTAGATTCTACTCAATTTTCACCCCAAGAATATTCTTTGTTAATAATGAAAACATCTACTCTCATCTTTAATTTATTTTTTTCATAAATTTTACTTAAATTTAATAATTTATAAGATACTCTAACGGGAAAATATTAAGTGAGTTGCAATTTATGGTTAATAATCCTTTAGTGTTTATCATTAATTGTTATTTCAACAATGATTTGCTATTCTTTCAGTTAATTCTTCTTATATTGGATATATTTTTCTATATTTAAATTGTAATTCTCCCTACTATTAGTTAGTGAAGCAATTCCATGTAAAACTCAGTCAGTTTTGTAATGATACCCTACGATTTGATTGTTCTTAAACTCTCTGCCTTCTATCATTGTTATTAAACAGGAATTGACATCTCAAGTTTCTGCTGAGACTGACCCTGTATCACTTCTGCCAAAAGTTGTGTCTTTACTTTATATCCAGGTAACTAAAGTCTTTCTTTTTTTGTTGGTTAAATTACTTTTTTAGTCCTCTAATTTATTTTTTAGATTCAAATTGGTCCTTTTATTATTTTAAGGTTCAATTAGATCCTGTGTTTTTTTTAAAATGGTTCAATTAGATCATTTATTTTTAAAAAGTTCAATTAGGTCCTTTATTTTTTAAAATGTGTTCAATTTAGTCCTATTTAAAACCAATTTTGGTCTTTATTTTTAAAATTTTTGGAACAAATGGAAGAAAAATGGGACCAAATTGAATTCATTTTAAAAAATGAAGGACCTAATTGAACCTTTTAAAAATAAAGGACCTAATTGAACCTTTTAAAAATAAAGGACCTAATTGAATCATTTTTAAAAAACATAGGACCTAATTGAACATTAAAATAATAAGAGGACCAAATCGAACCTAAAAAATAAATTAGAGGACCAAAAAAGTAATTTAACCTTTTTTGTTCCCACCTCACTTTTTCCATTATAAACATGGATACTTTGTATGAATAGGTTTACCACAAAGCTCTTCAAGCTCCTGGAAGGGCCATTTCTGTTGCTATTTCCCATTTAAAGGTATGTTCCTTCTGTCAATTGATTTAGTTGTGCATCAAATCATAACTAGAAAAACTATGATGTAAATAGCAAATATATAACAATCTGATTGCACAAATCAAGTAATAATGATGATATGGTCACCAACCTAGGAATTACATTTTTTTTTTCTATTTCCAGTATATAATAATTTTAGTTTAGTTGAACGCCTAAAATAGACAGTGACATCAAATTTGTTGTAATTGTAATTGGAATGAAAACTGCTGGTGTTTCCCTCCAGACTTCTTACCCAGTATGATTGCAATATCTTAACGGGACGCTTTAGTCCTAAGTGTTCCATATATGTAATCTTTAGGGATATTTGGTGGTTTTTTTTCTTTAGGGACTAAGTTGGGTTGATTTAATTTTTTTCAAGACTCAATTGAGTGTTTATTCTTTTTTTTTTTTTTTGGGAGGGGGTGCTTTCTTTATTATTTTATGTTCACTGCAACCTGATTTGGTCTACCAGCTGCTGCAGTGTGACATCCTAGTTCATGTTTCTTCTGGGATCACCGAATCAGTCAAGCAATAGGAATAGGTTCAAATTTGATACACTATTAACATAAAGTAGTAAATGCTATCATGTTTTTTACACTTATATTTTGTTGAAAATAATTTGCAACACCTACGTTGCTTCACATCACATACAATGAATGTTTTAGGCATATTTTTGCTCTAGCTTTGACAATAATGTAGAGTGAGACAACCAAAAAAAGGAAAAAGATTCCCTCAGGTTTCCAATAAGAACAATGAATACTTAGAATTGAAAAACACCCAATAATATTTTTTAATTTAATCACGATCAAAAGCTGAAAAGCACAAGACACCTGAAGGGATAAAGGGGTGTTCAAAAGTGATGACCTGAAGTAGTCTAAACCCTAGTTTTTTCCATTCCACATACAGCTAGTTCGTCACGGTGTTTGCAATGCAGTCCATGTAATGGTGTACAATAACAATTTTACAGAACTTCTCCCTGATTTTGGTTAATGTGTATTAATTGTCAGGATAAGCTAGACGAGTCAGCATGCAAGATTTTAACTGATTATCAAACTGCCACAGTGACTCTTTTGACACTATTAGCAGCTTCACCTGGTGATGTGAGTAGCTACTAATCAATCATGCATCCTTCTCACGTACATGTCATATCAAGTTTGATTTAATCATTAAAGTAGTGCTATTCTTTTAAAGCTAAATTTTCTCGTGCAGTTTTTTCCAACGAATTTTTTAAATAGCTAGAACTTTTTTCCCTCTGACTTCCCGTATGAGCTCTTTTACATAAAAAGCTTTTTTAAGATTAGTAAAGAAAGAATTAGCAGCTGAAAACACTTTATTCGGTTAATTTATTTTTTTTAAAAAAAACTTATCCAAAGAGCAAATGATCAATAAATGCAATATTCGAAGGACATCTTTCTCTCTCTTTTTTTGAGGGGCAGTGTCACATAAGTGAATGTTTTGATCACCCAATTTAGGGTGTTTGGTTTAATTTATTTGAAAGAAATAATCACTTGTTTTATTAACTTCTGGAGAGTTTTTGAAAAAATAAGCAACTATTTTCTTAAAAGTTAATTGTTTCCAAACATGCACACAATATTTAGATTATTTTGAATAATTGGAATATATGTATAGATTGTGTACTACTTTTTCTTCCCATTTTCTACAGGAAGAGGATTGTGCATCTGATAGGATTTTGAGTAAAAAGGAGCTTCTAGAGAGCCAAATGCTGGACCTCAAAAGCTTGGTTTTGAGCACCTCCCAATCTTCATAAAAATTTGTAAGCCTGTGATACGTTGCATTTTGGCTGCTGAATCAAGCTTCATCGTAAGGATGCACTAATTTTGTGTTGTCTATTTTCTTAGGTGCAAAAAGCCTGTGATACGTTGCATTTTGCTAAAGTAGACAATGCTGGGAAATTAGATTAGATTTTGTGGCTATTCATTTTACTCTAATTCACACCGCAAATGTTCACTAGTTAGTCTTGTCGCAGGAAAACCTCTTAACCAAAGATTTATACTTGTTTGGTAATTGAAGGTATACTGGTTTATAAACTCTTCTGAATGAGAAATTCTTGAGTAGACTTAGTTTACAGAAGTTGTGTAGACTAAACCAATTTGCCAAATGACATTTCATCATTTTATAGTAATAATTACATAAATTCGTCT
Source organism: Pueraria montana var. lobata (assembly GCA_026413185.1). Taxonomy (NCBI): domain Eukaryota; kingdom Viridiplantae; phylum Streptophyta; class Magnoliopsida; order Fabales; family Fabaceae; genus Pueraria; species Pueraria montana. The sequence continues at coordinate 11,981,663 of CM048654.1, forward strand.
CGTAATTATTTGAAATTAAAGCAATGGCATGTTAGTTGTTAATTAGTTTAGTCTACACAACTTGTATAAACTAGGTCTATACAAGTCTCTCGTAATCAACGTTCAACAGTTCAACAAAAGTTTTCTGAACTTTCCCACCTTCAGTTATTGTGTTTTTTTTAACCAATTAATTTTCTAAGCGGCATTTTTTTTTTGGCAGATTTCAAATTCCTTGTAACTAACTTTAACAGGCAAAATATTTTTAACTGATAATGGTATTGATTCAAGGTTTATTTAGAAAACTGAGTTTTAGTGTTTTGAATTTTTTACACTGAAAATTCTTAAGTTTTTTATATTGTATTTTCTTTTTTACTTAGTTTTTATGTAATTTAGTGACTAAATAAGTAAAGTTGATGACAAATTTTCCTTAAAATCGTCAACGTTCATTGGTTGATGACAAATTTTCTGATAATTAATTGCTCGAGTACAATATTTAACACTTTACAGTTGGAACGGCCACGACGGGAGCCGAGTCACAATTACCAACCCTTAGTCCACTATTCAAGTGGAATGTAGAATGCTAACTGAATCATGGATTTAGAACGACGAAAATACTAGTTGGATCATTAACCATTGATCAGTTATAACCATCCCACATTGCTGGGCCACACCTACACATCAGGGATTATTATAAGCAATATTATTGTAACCATCCCACATTGCTGGACCACTAGTTGGATTATTATACCCTCACCTAAAATGCAATATAATATAGACACCCAAAAAGGCAATATAATAAGCTGGTCGTTTCAAGTGAGAGGAGTGGCATAATCTGCAGATGTTTCTAAAACGTGGAAAATCGTTTTTTTTACAAATGCTTTATCAGAAAGCTGCAAAAAGAAAGACAATTATATTATAGTTTCTAAACAAATTCAAAACCCTATCACTTAATCCCAGCCATTTTTTTGAAAATTAAACCTTTCTTAGTAAATATATTACTTCATGATTCATCAATTCAACCACATTTAAATCAGAAATATTTACATATTTTAAATATTATATAATATGGTAAGTAACAAACCTAATATAAAATTATTAAAAATTTAAAATAAAATTAACAAAAATAAATAAATTACATCTCTAAAAATGAAAAACTCATAATAAATAATCAATTAATAAAAACCCAAACTTAGATTTCATGCATTAACATTTATTTATTAAAAAGATTTTTTAATAAATTAAAAGACCTTTAAAAAAATACCGGTTCAAAACTAATTTTCAGCCACTGATTTTATCAGCTTTAGATCAATTAGATTAGTACTTGACCAACTTTTACTTGCAACAGTTTTGAGCTACCTGAAGTAGTCATCTGACCAATTCACGGTCAAGCAAGCAGGCCATTCCAATTTTAAGATCTCTTATCCTAACCGATTAAGATAAAATTAGTTCGGAAAGCGGAGAATAACTCCCAGACAGTACACATCCATTTTCGATTCAGGTGTTTTTCCTGTGTGCATTAGCTAATGGGCAGAAAACCATGTTTGTCAGACATCTAGGTTATCCTATGTATCCTAATTATTGTTTGTATTAAGGAAAGGGAAAAAAGAAATACTAGCTTGGATCACTAAAGCGACAAGATTGGAAGAAACGCCAAATTGAATAATACTAATGCTGCAAAATGACTCCAAGGCATTAAATCCATAATCGAAACTTTACAATAAAAGGTTTTTGTTTCCTCCTCAATGTTGAGGCAGATGTGGTCTCTTTTCCAACATTTCATAATGAAGAACAAAATTATCCTGCAAGGAGGTTCTACATTAGAGGCTAAAAATAGAACAATATTTATTGGGGAATAGGAGGAAGAGTTCACGAACACCACCAACAGAGTATATTCACAAAAACTAACCTTGCGGACGGTTTCAAATATGCTTGGTTCGAAACAGTGATAAGATCCTCTCTCGTATGTGTTTGTTTTAACCAGCGGCTCCATGTTGGGAACTCTTATAAACCACAAACGATGTTCTTTGTGATAAAACCAACCTCTGTTGTAACTGCGAGCAACAACCCCTACCTCGTTAGAAATTATTGAATTGAGAAAACAATTTCAGAGAATTAAAATTTGGGAATACTAAAACCAGTTAAGTGGTTAATGGTTAACCATGCATTATTTAATTAACTGCTCATCGAGTCATTGTTCCCAAATTATAAAAATTAGAAACAAGCTCAAATTATCCAAAAATAATAAGAAACAAAAAAGGACAGATTGGAGGAAATGTGCATACAGCTCATTGGCGGCATATAATTGTGCTTCATCTTTGGGCATGCTGCAAAAAACATTATTTTTACATTTAATTATAAAATACCAAGCTATTCAATGAAAAAGCAAGTGATATTCAGATTTTAAAGCCACCTGTAAAATATGAAGAACAATGTTTCCACCGAAAACTTTGAAAAATAACCTTGCTGCATCATGCAATAATAATAAGTTAGCCCAAAGAAAAGGTTTGAAAATAGGGAAATGAAATTATAAAACATAATGTAAAAATCTCACATGTAGAGAAGGTGGCTGTTTGGCGTAATAACATTGTGGCACAGTAAACTCTGGATCGCCCTTAGCTGGTTCATCAGACCATGGAGACCCAAAGGTCTTGTGAAGATTTTCTGATGAATTCAAATTTAACCCCAGTGTAGTAAGATCAATTCCAAGAGCAAGAGACGTCAGGTCAGGATCACTCATCCTGATCACACTTAACAGGCCAAGCAAACCAAATGGATCTGGTGCAGATTGTGCAGTTTGAATAGACTTCATGCCCTGATCCCTAAAAGACTGATTTACAGCTGACATTTGAAGGCGGAACTGAGACTGATTTTGGTGCTGTTGATATTGCTGGATGAGCTGATCATACGAACCCATACCAGAAACTGTATTTGGAGAATTTAACGGCCTTAATCCAATGCCAGGAGGTCCACTGGTCTAAACCAAAATACAAAAGTGATTAGAATGTCAGGAATACTTGTTTCAGTAGGACACGTGTAATTTCATTGCACACCTGTGAATGATAGGTTGAATGTGAAGATGGGAAAATATCTGATCCATGTAAATGGAGAAGATCCTGGTTGTTAACAGATGAAAAAGAGACATTGCCACTACTGACTGAAGGAGCATGCTGTTGCTGTTGTGCTCGATGTGATGAATATGTACCCCCTAAGCTGAAACCAGCTGACCTTCCCATCTGCAGATAGAAAGCATGGAAAGTTCAGAAATGAGAACAGTGTTTTGATCCATCAAATATTGTACAAAAGGATATGTATATAGATAAGATTTCTTAGTCTTTTATAACATGTAACCCACAGAGAAATGCTGAGATTGCATCATTGGCACAGCATTGTCATGAAGTTGTTCTTTCTGGTGCATATCCATAGCATAATCTGCATTACCACCTGCACAAATATAATATGGTAAGAAACAAATATTGAAGTCAATTCAGCAACTTTGACCAAGTAGAATTCAGTAAATAAACACAGGTAACCAAAAATAATTAGAAAAACACAGTTGTCATTTCCAGCAAAGCAATCTAAGATTCATCGGCGCAAACCTAAGAAGTAATTAATTTCCTTGCAAAATTTAGAGATAATATTGCATCCTCACTAAATTTATAATAGATAATACAGATGGTTAACTTAAAACGGAAAGCAGGGGCATGTACACCTATCACAACCAATCAAAAGCCAAGCACTGAAATAATACAAAGAATAATAAAATACAGAGTAATAAAGCAGAGCACTGAAAGTAAACATGCATACAGAATCTGTATTATTCCAATTACAGATCCAGAAGACCTTCCTAAATAGAATAGTATAAATTTCATTCAACAACCCATCTCTCTAAGAATTCTCTTTAAACTCCGAAATACAAGGCATACTACACCTTTGAATCCTGGTAAAGCTGGGAAATCTTCATTTTGAATGCTAAACTCTTGGTTTTGTTGAACAATGGGACTAACACCAAGACCCTGTTTTCGTAAAGAACCTGAAATTTTTTTGTTTATATCATATTATTCTTTATTGTATAATAAGGTGCACAAATATATCAAACATAAAAAACATCGATCTTCACTTACCCAACTGTCCTTGAGGCCCTCCAGCAGAACTAGGACGACTTGTCAGTTGAGGGAAGTCATTGAGGTCAAAAGGTGAATTGTCATTGGTATTCACATCATTCAACATCCCCATAGAGTTCAAGTTACTCACTGCTTGAACATGGCTTTGGGAAAGTGGACCCCCACTAGGATAAGAATTTCCTAGCATTGAAATTACCTGCGGAGATCCTGGATCAAGAAAATGTCTGTTACCATAGTCAACTCTATTAAAGGGGAAAAACTTATATATTCAACAAGCATGAAACGTACAAACAATTTGATCAAGCAATTCATATAAATCTCAAACAAGCAGCAGTTCTTTAAGTTGTTCTCAATCAAATTTTGCTGCCATAGTAACATATAACATTCACATGATATAAATGTTGAAAATATTTAATATTTAATTATAGTAATATTGTAAATATGGCAGGTTATATTCTTATAATTATGTTGATTAGGGTAACTGTATATTCTTGTATTTATGAATCCTAATATAAATATATGCTCCACTGTGTAATTCAGACACACAATTCATTATCAGTGTTTGGATTGGCAGTGAAGACCCAAAAACCAATGTCCCACCATGATTTTCCACCACACCAGAGAGTAGCTTTAAAGCTACCGTGATTTTTTCAACATGGTCCACCACATTTCTAAGCACGCACTATATGTATCACATTCTCTCTCTTTCAACAATAAACATCTCAATTGAAAGAACAGCCCAAAATGCTCAAAATCTTGCCAGTCAGAATCTCAACATGGAAAATAGTTGAGGATTCTACTCCCAGAAATAATGAGTTTCTTCTGTTTGGCGACTGCCTTATTCAAAAAGACAGCTGCCATGCCATCCATCATTGCACCATGGCAGTTTTGGCAGTTGCGCCTGAATCACACACTGAATCGCATGAATCGCGTTCTCATTGTGAATCGCACGATTCTGGTTCCAAATGGGTCACACCCAAAGCAGGTCGGGTCATGCGCGACCCAATTCTGAAACCCTAAAAAAACTACTTTTTTTGAAAAATTGTGTAAAAAGGGGGGAACCAGCCGATTTTCTCCCCCCAAAGAGACCCAACCTGTCCCCATTGTGTGAAAGACATATTTGTTCATGTGACACAAAGACATTTCTCCTTCTTACTTTGTTTTTGCTATTCTCCTCTCCTCTGTTCATGTGATGGAAAAAGAGTGACCCACCCTTTGTGTCCTCTCTTTTTGTATGTTAATGTGTTGGTTGAGCATTAATGCAACCACACGTGCCTGCAAAAGCTGAGTGGTGGCCCCCTGTTATTATGCAGAAACAGTGTTTGTTTTGAAGCTTATATGACACTTGGTTAGCTATGTGACATCAAAATGCTAATATATATATATATATATATATATATATATATATATATATATGCATTCATTTCCTAGGAAGCACCGACATCTCTGTAGAATGATTTGACATCAAAATGCTAATATATATATGTATGCATTCATTTCTTAGGAAGCACCGACACCTCTGTAGAATGACGTGTCGGACACTTTTCGAACACGACATTTGTCAGACACGCCTTCAACATGTGTCAGACACCTCTCAACCGTGTCGCAATTAAATGTTTTTTTTCAGCTTGGACACCTCTTCAACACGGCTTGGACACCTCTTTGACACGACTTGGGCACAAGTCAAGAGAGTGATCCGACACTTACTCTCGGCTAAACACTTCTTAGGCACTCCTATCATAAAAATAAATAAAAAAAGTTAACTTATATTATAAATATTGCAAGGCTTGTAGCATTATGTTTGTGGGGCTTGTTTTCACATTACTTAACTAGTTATTTTAACTTTAAAAAGAAATGATTCATCTTATCTTGAGAATTTTTTATTTTTTGTAAAGGTTGCATTGTGAAATAATCCCTTAGGATTCTATCTATGAGGGTCATTAATTAAGTATTATATGAAAACTATAAAGCTTAGCAACTTTGTTTTTAGAATGTGAATTATATAAATCTTAATTCTCAATTCATATTTATAAGCAATGCCGTGGTGTCCTATATTTTGGACATTAGACATGTCCCGGTGTCCGTGTCTGTGTCGTGTCCAGTGTCCATGTCGGTGCTTCATAGTTTCTCATGTGTTTCTTTATGTTAAAATGATCCCAGAGTTATGTTTTTTAGTTATTGATCATGAATTTGTGCTTTTATGTCATAATATATATATATATATATATATATATATATATATATATATGTTTTATTATTGATCATGAATCTTACGATTCGCGATTCGAAAAATAGGCTCTCCGATTCATTTGTATCCTGATTCAACTACCATCCTTGCAGCCACTCATCAAGTGACAATATTTACCCCACTTCTTTTCACAACACAAAAAAGAAAAGATTTTACAATTACTATGGCAAGGGGAAATAGAAAATGCTTACATTAAGGTAAATTTTTTTCATATACAAATATTTCATAAAACCTGGGCAAAACACTATTATGTTTCCAGCACATCTTTGATAAGAGAGAAAGGAACAAAAAAATAGATATAAAATGTCCATAGCATAAAGCAGCACCCTTCCCGTGTCACTGAAGATGAAAGAGACAGACAGAGATAAATAACAAAAGTAATTCCCACAACCAGGACCATGACTGAAGAAACCAGATTATGTTGACACATCACTGCTGTAACTTTTATGTGACTAACTTCTAAAAATACCCAAACCACTTGTCAGATGCTAAGAAGAAGGTACCATAAAACAGCATCCAAAATATTGAACTAGAAAGACAAGAAAAGCTTATCCTTAAAAATAAATGTTACAAATGTAGTAATAAATATTACTGCACAAAATTTTATATGTAAAGAAAGTAAGAAACTACTTCAACAAAGTCAACGGTTGCAACAAATTAATATATAAATCTCTTCATAAGAAAATTACACTAAATATGAAGAATAACCTCAACATGATCAGAATCCCTTGGGAAAAAATTACGTTCACACCATTAAGAACTTGTAACAGTAAATGCATACCTTGTGGAAGCACACCACTCATCAATCGATTCTGTCCTTGCATACCTAAACCACCGGATCCACTGTTTGCACCCAAATTTAGACGAGACGCAAGAGCAGGCACAGACAATCCTCCACCAGTCCTTCCAATATTCCCTCCTCCAACCATGTTTCCCACAGAACTTGTGATTCGAGGACCTGCATTTCCCAAAATTGGGTTTACTCCCAATCCTGGAACAGCATTTCGGTTACCAACTGCAGCAGATGTAGGAAGAATCCCAGGAATAGAACCACCAACTCCATTTGTGCTACTACTAAATCCAGGATTTCCTACAACACTTATACCTCCTCTATTGGTGACTCCTGAATGTCCATGGGAGCTTCCATGAGATAGCTGCAAATATAATTGAGACAGGAGAAAAACAAGTAAATAACATAACATCAAAAATAAAATGACAGAATGAAGAGGTGAGAGTACGCTCAAAATTTCAGTTATTACTCTCATACCTGAGACAATGCAACTGGGAGATTGTTGGATGTAAATCTTCCACTAGAGAGGCTTCCAGTGGGTTGTTGAACACCCCCCGAGGGTACATTATTTATAGTTGAGTTTCTTGATGTGAGTGTACCAGGCATGTTGGGAACATTAAAGCTCCCATGAATATTGTGCAATCCTTGAATACCTCCTGCAGCAAGAACCTAGCAATTATACAACTACATGAAAAGATGAAATTAAGTAAATCCGGTAAAAGCTCCCCACCAGTGTGATGAAAAATTGGGGAGGCTGCACCAGACTGACCAGAAAACGATGTAGCAAAAGACCGTCCAGCACCATCTGGAAGATTTGAAGCAGATCCATTCAGAGAAGACTGCAAGGAAAACTCTGCTAGGATTAAAAATTAAGATAGGCATGCTAAAAAGAAAAAAATCTATAAGTGGCAATCAACATCTTATGATTTAAAATAGTAATAATCATAATTAAAATACACACACATCATTCTATGCAATGCATCCAACAAGCATTAAGCATGAAATCTTATACAACAGGTTAAATTTTAAAAATTATTAGCAATTCCTGACAACCTGTAATTTGCTAACCATGCATAGAGGCAACTGCCAGTAGTAAACAAGCATACAAAAAGATGCTGTCAAAAATTTTAAAGATAACAAAACATAAGACCAAAGATCTAGTTTTAGTACATGAGAATTCCTCCCAATGCCCTCCTCCTGATTGTCCTACTATTCTGCTCCAAGCATATAATCTTTGAATAGATGTCACTGCCCTTTTGTTTGTCACACATTTCAAATTTCAAATCTCCAAATTCTCTTTCCTTAAAATTTTGGCAAAACATTCGAAAACCAGTATACACTCAAAGCATAAAACACCACAAAAATCTTATAACAAATGGCATGTAGATGTGTGGGGATAGATTTTAACCATGTAATCCTCTTAAAAAACTCAAAGCATCATGCTACCATGCATGTATGCAATGCATCATATACCAAAGAAATGAAAATATATCAAGCTGGAATTTGTAACTCACAACTGAGAAAAGAAATCATATAAATCCTAATATAAGCCTTCTACTTCAATTTAGCAAAAGAAAAGTCAAAGTTCTTCATGAAAATAAATCAAAATACAACATTACAGCAATTTAGTAGACATGACCAAGCAAAAGAGTGAATGGAAATATAAAATACTGAAAATAATCACCAAAAGACAAAAAATAAAACAAGGATGGGAAGGGGAGAAGGTTTTTGGGAAATAAGGGAATACATTAAGTAACCCCGACATGGCATGAATTTCAAAAGGTCAAGCCAAAAATCATCCCTTGCTGAAAATGGTCCTCCTTTGTATTCAAAGTCCTCAGAACAATCTGAGAAGTGTTTCCTTGCAACCAAATAACAACCTAAAATAACATGACGTAAAAGACAATATTAGACACGATGCAATACAGTAACTTCTAAGCATCCAATAATACAACAAACTAAACCAAACTAATGAAAATGAAATGAAAAAGGAAGTCAAATTTGACAAGTTCTCCCATTAGAATCCTGTTCCCTTCTCCAAACTAACATGAAAGTCATCCAGGTTCTACCATTTAATCCCTTGTAACTAAACATGCTACTCTATAAATCCAGGTTATTTCTCCATATAACTAAAATGGAAACATCGGCACAACTTCAAGACAAACAAACAAAATAGATACAAGCTGTAAAACATACTACACACTTATGAATTTAATAGGCATGCACTATCAATGTAAAAAAATTATACTATCATCTATTCAGAAATCATCGTTGGTACGACTTTTAATGTTATTATAAAAGCCAACAAACTTACCGTACACGACAGTTTGTTGAATGACACTGTCAGTGCATATATTATTTATTCTACACCTTCTTTACTTTCTGACATCAAAATAAAATTTGTAGTTCCACTTAGAATAGACAATATTGCAGTTGCAGTATTGTCCGCAACCACATCAACCCACAATTGAGGAGTTGTTTCGATTAATACAAAAAAAAAAAAAAAAAAAAAAAAGCCACAGCATAATCCCAACAGCTGCAACGCAACCACAACAGTCTAACGTTCCAGATTTTGTTTTAAAAAACAGATGCCTTCACCACAACTCATGTCATAGTAGTCTCGACGCCGCCGGCAATCTCATTAACCACAGTGCACCACAATTTTCAGCTCACAAAAAAACTGTGACTCGAGCCACAATTTAAAAACCACGAAAGATACAACAGACGCATAGTTCAACTCCCTTATTTACGGATTAAAAAAGACGTATTAAGCTAAGCTTAAACCTCTAGTAACCATGTGCAAACCCTAAATTAATTTTCAAGTACGTCTCATTTCTTCATAAGGATACCAAGGCGGGAAAAAATAAATTCGAAGCAGAAACCATTGCCAAAGAAATATTGCCGACACACTGATAAATCAAGAGCAACAACAAGTTACAAAATCTTAGCCGCGTAAAGTTTTCAATTGCTTAATTCTTAATTCTTTCACATCGTAGACCAAACCAAACAGCATGTAAAATATTATACAAAGAAACACGCCACACTGCAAACCAATGGCAACCTATATAGGTTTCACTTCGCGGAATCGAATTAATTAGGAATAAAAACCTACGCCGAAATTCGAAGCTGGAGAAGTTGAAGAACGAAAGCGTGGAAAGTTACGAAGGAGTGAGGGAAGAGTAACGAGGATCTGAAGGAAGGAAATGATGAAGTCGAAAGCAGAGTAGATCGAAGTTGGGATCAACTCGGAGAGGAAGAGAGAGTACCTGAGGAGCAGATCGGAGCTAGTTCTGAGTCAAAGACCGAGTTCGGGTGCCCTAAATCGGGACCAGAAAAAATGAAAGTGAAAGCTACAAAGGAAGAGAGAGAGAGAGAGAGAGAGAGAAAAAAATAATACTTCGGGTTGGGTTGGGTTGGGTCTGAGACGACAAAAGAACTTTTATTATAAACCTATGGTGTAAAATGAAAAAATGTGCATGCGGCTGCGAATACAGGTTCGCACCACACCACCACTTGGGCCTTCCTAACTAGTGTTTCACTACTGTTTCATTTTTGAGCCAAATTTTGTGGCACTGGACAATACATTTTATTTTTGAATAATAATATTCCTAACAAAAATTAGGTACTGATAGATACAAATTGAGTCGTCCTTGCAAATAAGTGTGTCTGGATAGCCAATTGTGATTATAAATATTTGGAAATTATGGTGAAGTAATTAATTAAACAAAGTTTTTTTTAGAGAACACAGTATACTTAGTTGAAGAAGATCTTACTCAAGTCGGATAAGATTATTTTGGACGATAACGTTGTTAGTTAAACAAAATTTACAAAATTGTTTGAATGTGTAATTAAAAACTAATATAACTATTTGTATTTATTTTAATTTTTTTTCAGAAATAAAATAATTTTTTAGTTTAATTTTCATTGATTGTCAATATAAAGATTTTACAATCGACTAAATTAAAAATTATGTTAGTGTTAAAGTGATTATTATTATGCGCGAAGTAAAAGGTTCCTTACGAATGCGACGACACCAAAATCGGAATCCATGGATGAAGGTCCTTATATCACTCTGTCTTCCTTTCACCTTCGCTGGATTTTGCATTCTTTGGTTTCTTTTATCTAGGTTTGAAACATTTTTCTTTGTTTTCCTTGAATCCTGATCTGATTTGTAATTTATCAATCTTCAATTTCGTTTGCTTCTTGATTGAGAAACAATTTTGCAATATGATGATACAAAGGTTGAAAGTTTGGATTGTTGCGACATTTGTGTTCTCATTCGGTAGTTGCTACCTTTAGTGGCAACCAACGACATAAACATAATACATCTAAATGTGGGGGAAGTTTTCGCGACCAAACTCATTGAAGGGTAAGTACATGTTTAGATTAAAGTTTGTAAAAGTATTTTAAGTTTTACTTCTTTCAAACTGAATTTTTAAGAAAAGTTTTACTCTCAAACATACTTTTGGACCCTCCCACTAAAAATCCAAACATGCTCTAAGGGTGTGTTTGGTAAAGTGGAATAAAATAAAATGAAAGTGAAATGAGATTAAAATTTTGAATTAAAGTAGAGTGTAAAAATGTGGGTTCACCTCATTTTACTGTTCATTTCACTAATTTTTCGCTCTCTTTCACCATAAACGAACAGGGTGTAAATAAAGAAAAAAATAAAAAGGCGAAAAGAAAAATAAAGAAATAATTGAGCCATTAATTTAAAAAATATTTTTATCTAACTATCACAAATAGTTTTTCATGACGAGAGACATGTTAAGCTTTCCTACCATAGTGTTATTTTGTTCTTAAATAATAATTTGTAATAGATGTCAAAAAGTAATGACAAAAATATATTCACTAGGTTTTAAAAGTCCAAAGTGTTTTCTAATTTTTTCTTATTTCTCACAATTCTTCATGATCCTTTATTATAATATTTTAAGAAAATTACTTTTTTATTATTGGGTTGTTAGTTATCTTATGAGAAAAATATATTTTTTAAAAATATAACTCTTCAAAAATTTTAATTATTTGGATAAGTTTTTGTAAAAAAAAAAAATTACCAAAAGTGTAGCTCAATTGGTTAAATAGGGTACGTGAGTTGCTATAAACTCCTTATTACCTATCTTTCATTCCTATTGATAAAAAAAATATAAAATTTAAAAATAGTCAGATTTTATAGAAATTAAAGGGAATGACTTCATAGAAATTAATATTTTATTAATTTAAAATGTATTTTTGAATTCGACAAGTATAATTAATTTTACAAAACATCATTGTATACCACTAATATTTGTATCATATTTCACAAATTAATTTTTTTTTTTAAAAAGCATGGTACATATATATTTGTGAAAATAAATAAATAGTATTCATTTTTTTAATACTTACATAATATTCACTATATTTGACTAATTAAATAAAGTCCAATATAAGTTACTTGCGTCCATAGAATTATTGTTCTAGAAGTCTAAACTAAATACATTCAATATATGATGGCGAAGGGAACTACTATACAAGCAACATAGAATTCCTAAAAATCATACCCAATAATGGTTTTTTGTTTGTCCAAAAATCAACCATATCGATCAAATATATAAAATGTTGAGTGAGTATAAGAGAGATCACCCCTGCATGCACTTAAAAAGATTTAGCATAGTGGCTTGATGAAAAATATCATTTGGAAGTTAGCTAGTAAGGTAAAATATCAAACATCTCCAAGAGATAATTTGAGTACCTTTCAGTTAACTTAGAAAAAAAGAGGGAGACATCAAGCGACTCAAAGTTACAAATTAACCAGCAAAATTTAAAATCATGGAGAAAGTTATTTATGAGTTTTCTCTAATATCAAGATTGTGCTAGAAAGCTAATTTTGGAGGTAGCAGGATAGACACTTATATACGTACCTTCAACAACTTTTGAGTACTATTCTCAGGATTGGCTTGAGAAGTTCAAGCTAAGATACGAATCAAGTCATTTTGTCTTTTTGGAGATAGCTATTCGGTTGATATACAAGAAATGGAGATGGAATTGAAGTCCATAAAGAAAAATAAATAAAACTAGTTTCCTTCAAAATTGTTTTTAAAATGGATAAATTTGGTTTTTTTTACAAGTTACAAGCTGATTATTCTCTTACAATAAAACAACTTAAAGGAAGATAAGACATTTACGAACTTAAGAAAAATTATCAATGATAGTAGTATTAGTTAATGCAATAAATTGAATGTCAATCACTTAACACATTACTGAGTGTGTGCAGTCAAAAAAACACATTACTGAGTGTGAATGATTGTTTAGAAGTCCAAAGTTTATAATAAATCATGGCTAATGTCGTTAACTTGCTGTGGACGGAGTGAAGATGATTGAATAATTTAGAACCAATCACACAAAACAAAATACTTACGGTAACAGTAATTCTTTATAATTTTTTGTTGCAATTTGGAAATATGACACTTTGAACTTTTGAATGCAGTGAGAAAAATTAGAGTCAAAATTCACTTGGGTTTATATTTTAAGAAAAATAACAATAGGCTTATATTTTACTAAAATTAATAATAATAATTTGACTAAATTGTAATTTTGATCCTTTTATAATTTTTAATATGTAATTTTGGGTTAGTTGATATGACGTGATAAAATGACTTATTATTTATAAAATATTGTAAAAATGATACTAGAATTCAAGACCCTTTCTTTCTTTTTCATTATAAACACTATATTATATATACATTACTATATTTTATCTCTTTCAAATCTATTATTTTTATTAATTTCTAAATTAAATTTAATATTTTTTAAAATTATCAATTGTTAAAAATAATTTTATATAACAATATAAATTATTTATCATAAATTTTAAATAAATAAAAATACTGTCTCAATACAGCCGCTGACATTGAATATATCAAACAAATTTTATTCAAAAAATCCAAAGACGGAGTATCTATCTTCTATCCATCTATTTTTTTAAAAACTATTCACAAACTGATTATATGGATTCCAGATTGTTATTTGTTGGAACAATGATAGTGGAAACTGCATGTGTCATAGTACTATACTACGCATATGGCATTTTATTGTCACTTTCTATCTCTATCTGTTTCTTTGTTTATATCCAGCTGGACAAGTGGCACTACACGCATGTTTCTCTTCTGGGACGCGCCCCAACAATTCAACTATTTCTTATTTCAAATTCGTATTTCCCAATTTCCCTTTTTTGTTGGGTAGTGAATGAATTACACTCTTTTTGTTTAGTTTTGAGCAAATTTCTTAAATCAAAGAAAAGGAGTATTTGATTCCACGTGAGCTTGCCCACCTCATAACGAGGTAGTAGTTGCAGGCCACCACGTATATCTTCCAACACTCATCTGATAACACCTTCCCCATACGCATCCTATTATCTCCTTTTAACCTACTTGTCTATTTTATTTTCTATTTTAGAATTAGTTTTGTTCATTTATTAGTATGTGATAATTGCGGGCAAAGAAAATAAATAATGGATGATTTTGACGTAAAGACTGAAGGACGTGCAGTAAAAACACCTTGTTTTTCAAGTAATGGTGAAAAAAGAGATAATGAGAAGAAAAAAAAAGTGATAAACGTAAAAAAAGAGAAATAAGAAGCAAATATAATATATATATATATATATATATATATATATATATATATATATAATAACAACCCAAAAAAAATTTATATGATCAAATATTTTATACAATAAATATTTAAGAAAAGAAATGTCATTAATTTTTAAAGTTAAGATATTTTAGTCAATATTTATACTATTGTAAATAGTTAATTTAATTAGGGGACAAATATTTAGTCATTTTGTCATTACTATTGTCTTATAACAAAAAATATATTTGCACTAACTTTGTTACCTGATTATGTTACACTAATTTTGTTGCACTCATTTCTGAATTTTCTTTGGCTATTTAAACGTCTTCATTCACATGAGTCATTCAGCACTTTCATCCAATTGTTGACACTGCTATATTCATTAGAGTCATAGAACTAGCCTTGGCATACAAAACAAATCTTCCTTGGACGCGTACTGTGTTCAAATCAATGGCGGAAGCCCGTCAAACATTGGTATCAAAATACTATACTAATTTTTTACTGCCTGACTAATTGTGATGACTCAAATTATTTGTTTTTTTTTTTGCAGTATATTCCATCAAAATACATTGAATCCGTAACGAACGCTACATCAAGTGTAACGAACGAAGAAGAAAAGAGAGATACTTAACTCAGAAATGGTATACATTTGTAAGACATAACCGTCTGAGGAGAGGTGATGTGCTGCATTTTTTGTTTGGGAGACCAGATATGATCTAAATGTCAAAACTATTAGAAGACAATGAATTTGTATTTTTTTTATTTTTTTTTCTAAATTTAAAGAAAGTTATCATTTTGTAGCTTTTTAAATTTTAATTTAATAAAATTACAACGTTTTGTGTTCATTCCAGTAACGGCAAAACATTATATATTAAAAAAATTAATGCAATGTGTAATATATTATATCTGTTTAAAAAAATTTAGAAACTATATCCATAAAAAAATGTTTGGCGTAATATATTTTAAAAGATACTGAATGGTAATATATAATATAAAAATGTGTAATATAATATCTGTTAAAAAAATTATAAATTATATCCATAAAAAAAATGTTTGACGTATTATATATTTTAAAAGATACTTAATGGTAATATATATTATAAAAATTAGGAGCGTAATATATTTCTATTACGACATTAAAAGTTGATATTATATCACATAATGGTAATTGGTAACATTAAAAACTTCAATTAGAATTTTAAAATTTGAAATTGAATCTCAAATCTTATTAATTATTAAATATTTTAAAAGTCGTATAAAAATTTATAAAAATTTGGACCTATATAGCTGGACTAACAATAGAAAATTTACTAAAATTTTGCTAAAATTAAATATATCGACAATTAAATGTGTTCCGATTTATTTATAAATGCACGGATTTAAAATAAGGATTTTTTAATTTGATAAAAAAATTAAATGTGATTGACAATTGAATGTAATTTATTTATTTCAGTCATCATTTAATATGATTTGTAATTATAAATATGATTTTTAAGTAATTATTATGATTCAGATTAATTTTTCATTAATTTTGTGACTTTAAAAACATCTCTGGCTTAAATAAGGAAAATTCGCTTAATTTGATACAAATTTAAAAACAAGACGTTAAAATTGAATGTAATTAAATATTGATCCAAATTTTAATGCACCGATTTAAATAGAAAATTCCTTTTTTAATTTGCTAAAAATATAATTATGATTAAATGTAATTAAATTATTAAATATCATAAATAATAATCGTGAATATACTATTTTGCAAAATCAGAAGGAAATAAGTCGTGTCGGTGTTTTTGTATCTTCACCTAATTTTTAGCAATATAATACAGAATAATCTTCACCTAATTAAAATTGACAAATATTAATTATCATTATTTATCTTTAATTAAATGTAATTAAATTATTAAATATCATAAATAATAATGGTCTTATGTGGTATGGTGAGCGGATAGAGAAAAGACGGAATACTACAAATCCAAAATTTAGTCTGTGTTGCATGCATGGAAAAATAAAATTAGATAATTTGGGACCTCCTCCACAAACTTTAAAGGATTTATTTCACAAAAGAGATGAGAAAAGCAAATTCTTTTTACAAAACATTATATCATTCAACACGATGTTTTCATTTATTTCAATGGGTGGAAAAATTGATGTCTCAAAGAATGATGGAAGTGCACCTCCTATGTTTATCATGAATGGTGAGAATTATCATAGCATTGGAAGTTTGCTTACACTCCATGGTAGTCAACCAAAGTTTGCACAGTTATATATTTATGACACAGACAACGAAATATCAAATAGAATGTTTGTGGTTGGGTAAGTTTTAAATTTGAAATGATTTTAAATAATTATTTCAATTTTATTTATATTTATAAATGTTATATATGAAATTCGTTATTCAATTGTTTTCCATGTAGGATGGGTAATCATTCTTCTCCATTACAAGAGTAAATAATCACTGATATAAAGAATTAGCTTGATGAAGTAAACCCTTATGTCCAAATATACAGATAGGTTCGTGATAGAGTTCAAGCTAATAATGTCAAGGACATAAAGCTTAAAATTCACGAGAAAAGAGGGCTTGAAGGAAGAACATATAATCTTCCTACTGTTTCTGAAGTTGCTGGAATAATAGTTGGAGACTATGATTCTGCAGATGCTGAAAGAGATTTAATTGTTGAAACAACATCAGGAATTTTAAAGCATGTGTTTGTTGTAAGTAAAGCTTACCTTCCTTTGCAATATCCATTGTTATTTCCAAGAGATGAACCTGGATACACAAATGATATTCCATTAAATGATGTTTCACGTACAACGTCAAACAAAAGACAAAAGGTTTCAAAGAGAGAATTTGTTGCATACAAAATTCAACAAAGGGTAATTGAGCAATCTTCTTTGTTGTTCTCTAAATGTTTGTTCCAACAATTTTTAGTTGATTGTTACTCTATGATAGAGTCATCCCAATTGCACTATGTTAGAACTCACCAAAAAGAACTAAGGGCTGAGATGTATAGAGGTCTAACAGAAGCAATACTAAGGGGTGAAAATAATTCGTCAGCGGCAGGAAAAAGGATTGTGCTACCATCAAGTTTCACAGGCGGTGCACGTTATATGTTTCAAAATTATCAAGATGCGCAATGGCAATTTGTTCCTGGGTAGGATATCCTGATTTATTCATCACATTCACTTGCAACCAAAATTGGCCAGGATTGTGTAGAGTTCTTCAAAGACATGGTTTGAAATCTGAAGATAGACCATATTTGATATGTAGAGTTTTCAAAATAAAGCTTGATCAATTGATAGCAGAAATAAAGCAAGGAAATGTATTTGGAAAGATTAATGCAGGTATGTAGCAACATTTTTATATTATTAATTTTTTTCACTTATTAATTAGTTTTAGTTATTTTCACTAATTTTAAATTCATATTGCAGTAATTTATACAATTGAGTTTCAGAAACGAGGTCTACTACATGCCCACATATTGGTTTTTTTGCAACCTCAGTATAGACATCCAAATCCTGCTGATATTGACAAAATCATCTCTGCTAAAATTCCAGAACAAAAAATTGAACCTGATCTGTATAAGATTGTAGCAATTGTAATGATTCATGGACCACGTGGTGTACAAAATAGAAGATCTCCATGCATGCAAAATGGAAAATGTACAAGGTATTTTTCGAAGAAATTTGTTGACAGGACAACTTTTGATGCTGATGGATATCCTATGTACAAAATGAGAGATAATGGAAGAGTTATCCAAAAGGGTAAATGTGTCATTGATAACAGATTTGTTATCCCCTATAATAGGTATCTACTTCTAAAGTACAATGCTCATATTAATGTGGAATGGTGTAACCAGTCTCAATTTATAAAATATCTCTTCAAATATGTGAACAAAGGTGATGATCGAATAACTGCCACCTTCTATGATAGTGCAGTCAAACAACAGGAGTCTTGATGTGTTGATGAGATCAAAATGTGATACGACTATAGGTATTCGTCACGTGAGGCAACATAGAGAATTTTTTCCTTTGATATTCATTACAGAGAACCTTATGTTGAGAGATTATCCTTCCATTTACTTGGTGAGCATGTTGTTGTATTTGATGAAGATGATCCCATTTAAGAGGTTGTTGATAAACCAAAGAATAACACTTCTAAGTTTTTGGCATGGATGGATGCAAATAGAATTTATCCTGAAGCGAAAAATCTTTTATATGCTCAGTTTCCTACTAAGTTTGTTTGGAAGCAACGTGAACGTCAATGGTGTCCTGGAAAAAGAGGAACCATAGTTGGAAGACTACAGTTTACTCCTCCAAGAAGTGGAGAGTTGTATTATTTGAGAAATTTGCTAAATTACTCAAAAGGACCACAATCATATTCTGAGATCAGAACAGTTAATAATGTCATATATCCTACATTTAAGGATGCTTGCTATGCATTAGGTCTACTATCTGATGATCGTGAATATATTGATGCAATTATTGAAGCAAGTCATTAGGGATCAAGATGTTATTTGAGAAGATTGTTTGTTACTTTACTTTTGTTAAATCAGATGTCTAGGCCTGAATTTGTTTGGCAAAAAACTTAGAAGTATTTAAGTGATGATATTCTTCACACACAAAGATTGATTCTTCAATTCAATGGTGAGTATTATAACTTTTATTCTTTTAACTTATATCTTTCATTATATCATATATTATAAATTTTTGTACTTATGGTAAACTTCTATTTAATTAAATTTATTTTAACGACAGATTTAGTGTTGACAGATGAAGAGTTGAAAAATATGACCCTCACAAAAATGGAAAAATTGTTGCAAAGTAACAATAAAAGTTTATCGGATTTCCCACCGATGCATGTTCCAGGCATTAATCTAATCTCTCAGTCTCAAAATCGTCTAATTTATGATGAACTCAACTATGATAGACAATTGCTTGCAACTGAAGATAAACAGTTGTTGACGACAATGACTACTAAGCAGCAAAAGATATATGATAAAATCATGATTAGTGTGTCTGCAAATTTTGGGGGATTATTTTTTCTTTATGGCTATGGAGGAACAGGTACAACTTTTCTTTGGAGGGCTATTTCTATAGCTGTTATATCTAAAGGAGAAATTGTTTTGATTGTGGTATCTAGCGGAATAGTCGCTTTATTGATTCCAGGTGGTAGAACAACACATTATAGATTTCGAATACCAATAAATATTAATGAAGATTCAACCTGCAACACAAAACAAGGTAGTCCTTTAGCTAAGTTGATCATAAGGACTAAACTTATAATTTGGGATGAAGCTTCAATGACTCATAGACATTGTTTTGAAGCCGTTGATAGAACATTGAGGGATATTCTTCGATTTTCTAAGAGGGATGCATCAAATCTTCCATTTGGAGGGAAAGTTGTAGTTTTTGGAGGTGATTTTAAGCAGATACTTCCAGTCATACCAAAAGGGACAAGACAAGATGTTGTTCATGCTAGCATTAATGCCTCTTACCTTTGGCATTTATGTGAAGTACTAACTTTAACAAAAAAATGAGGCTTCAATCTGACTCTTCAGATCAAGATGTTTCTCAATTGAAAGAATTTGCAGATTGGGTGTTGGCTATTGGAAATGGAACTATTGGTCAAAATAATTATCAAGATACTACCATTGATATTCCAGCTGATATGCTTATCGAAAATTCAGGTGATCCTCTTGCAAATATTGTTAATAGTACATACCCATTATTAGACAATCTAAAAGATACATCTTTTTTTCAGCATAGAGCTATTTTAGCCCCAACAAATGATATTGTTAATGAGTTGAATGAATACATCATGTCATTGGTTCCTAGAGAAACAAAAATTTACTTAAGTTTTGATTCCCCGTGTTCAATTCATGGAAATGTCGATAGACCAGATGATGTACATATTCCTGAATTTTTAAACACAATTGTTGCATCTAGACTTCCTAATCATCAATTGAAGCTAAAGATTGGTGTACCCATCATGCTATTAAGAAATACAGACCGGTCTTCTGGATTGTGTAATGGAACTCAACTCATTGTTACTCAATTAGGCAATCATGTTTTGGAAGCAAAAGTCATTTCTGGCAGTAACATTGGAGAAAAAGTTTTTATTCCAAGATTATCATTAATTCCATCAGATCCGAGAATTCCCTTTAAATTTCAGCGTAAACAATTTCCGATGACTGTTTCTTTTGCTATGACTATAAACAAAAGTCAAGGACAGTCTCTCAAACATGTTGTAATTTATCTTCCCCGTCCTGTTTTTTCACATGGTCAATTGTATGTTGCAATATCAAGAGTTACAACACGTTCGGGTTTGAAGATGCTTATTTGTAACGACGAGGGTAATGTTACAAACATGACTTCAAATGTAGTCTATAAAGAAGTCTTTCAAAATTTGAGTCAGGTATTATTACACCTCATTATTGTCTATGTAATCTTTTCATTGATTATTTATTGGTTATATAATTTAGTTATCAAAATAAAATTATAAGTGCTACATTTATTTACTGTTTAATATTTAATTATCATTCTTTATTCACAGAACAATGCAGCATGAGGATCAATGTAAATGGAAATTTCTAAAAATTTCTCCAAATATACAAACAGCTTCTAAAGCAAACACTTTGGTTTTTAACGTCATAATAATTTACCAGGTATTGTTACATTTCATTTTATTATTATTTTAACTGTTTTATAAAAATTTAATGATCCATTTTATTTTACAAATATGCAAATATTATTATAAGTATGATTTAGAACATATTTATTGAATTAATTTTTCTCTTTTTTTTATCAGACTATTTTTCAGATGTCTCATATGAATGAAGGATTCAATATTCAGTTAATGTAATTTTCTTTTGAATATTTGATATTCATTTATTTTTCAATAATTTGTTTCCAATATCTGTTATTCATTTATGAAACACAAAAGAAAAGTATAATTTATTCTGCCAATATAATACTTATTCACAAAACAAAATAAAAATAAATAATATTAAATAATATATTTATCTCGTGCAACGCACGGATAAAAATCTAATAACGAAGTAGTAGTTGCAGGCCACCACATCTTCCAACACTCATCTGATAACACCTTCCCCGTACGCATCCTATTATCTCCTTTTAACCTACTTGTCTATTTTATTTTCTATTTTAGAATTAGTTTTGTTCATTTATTAGTATGTGATAATTGCGGGCAAAGAAAATAAATAATGGATGATTTTGACGTCAAGACTGAAGGACGTGCAGTAAAAACACCTTATTTTTCAAGTAATGGTGAAAAAAGAGATAATGAGAAAAAAAAAGTGATAAACATAAAAAAAGAGAAATAAGAAGCAAATATAATAATAATAATAATAATAATAATAATAATAATAATAACAACCCAAAAAAATTTATATGATCAAATATTTTATACAATAAATATTTAAGAAAAGAAATGTCATTAATTTTTAAAGTTAAGATATTTAGGAGTTTTAATAAAGAGTTTAATTTTTATGTCATTGTAAAAAAATTGCATTATCAATTAATATAAAATATGATAGAAATAATTTTTAATTTAATTATTATAAAGGTCAATATATTTATAATTAAATAACAGTGTAAAATCTATTATACTAATATATGGACTATTTTCTCTTTAATAAATTTATAATTATAATATTTTTATAAAATAACTTGCAATTGAAAATTCATAACAAGATTTGAACTGAATTTCTTCTCCTTATATGTTACTAGTATCATGTAAATATATATAGAACTTGTTTCCTTTCTCCAGGCTGTATAGACATCAGATTAAAAAAAATCATATTTACAATTTTTTATTACTATATTTTACGTTAAATATTTGAAATTAAAGTATTCTCCCTATTTTAAAAAATTAAATTAAAGAAGAACATTTTTAGCACGTATTTATTTTGGAGATCAAATATATTCAAATGTTGAATTTAATTGTAATTTTTCAGAGCACATTTTAAGTTTTCTTTGTCCTACAATAATGATATTAAGATTAAAATCTATGATCTTACGTAAACTATATAACTCTTCACTGTTTTACAGACTCTAATAGATTTATTTATTTATTTATATAGAACAAAGATATTTTTTAACTGATAATTAAAGATTGATTTCTTTAAAGCATAAAAATCAGATAAATGAATTTTGCTTTTTTAACGAAGCCTTTTCTATAAAAATAGTTTTTTTTCTTACGGTCTATAAAAATAGTTTTTTTTCTTACGGTCTATAAAAATAGTTAAAAGTGCACTCTTCGTGTAATGATTATCTTTTCACCTTTTTCTCTAGGTATATTACTGATGTATTTTTTTGGTCAAAGGTATATACTGATATTATTTTTATAACGTATATATTGATATTTTAATACAATTAAACGTCATTTTGTTTTGACATTAAATGTTCCGTTCTCTCGATTAATACTATTTTTACTTTGACCAAAATTGTATCAGAAAACGTGTTTCTACGTTATAACAAAAAAATAATACCTAAATATTTTATGTGGACTGTCCCATGAGGTGAAAAATAGTATAAAATATAGCGTTAACAAAACAGTTTTCCTTAACATATACAGTTCTTTTTAGAATATAAAAAAAAAATAAAAAATTATTAACACATAACATAGCATTACAAATAACGTGACATATTTAATATATTTAGAAATAAAATAAGATTAGATAATATATTAACAGGTTAGTATATTTTAATTTTACAAAACTGACAAAATAAAATAATGTTTTTTAATACCGATGCCATTTTCTCTAAAATATTTCTTTCTAATTTTTAAGGAATTTCACTTCTTAATGGTCATTAAGAAAACTTCAGTATTACGATATTTTGATTACACTTTAGTTTATTTCATTGCCCGTTTCTTACGGTTACTCTCGTCTGCACGTAGATATTACTATCTTGCTCAACCTTTTCATTTTCTGGCTATTATATTAATTATTAATTCCTTGTCAATTTGTCATGAGATTTGTAGTTTTGACAAAATTTTATGTCAATGTAGAGGTTTCAAATACAATTTTTTTTATGTTGATTTGAGACCAATTATAAAAAATAAAATAAAAAATTGATGGTCCTGCACTTTCAGTAAAAAAAAAAAAAAAAAAAAATTGTTAATAAAACTTTTAAGATAATCAATAAAAGTTAACAAACTTACTGTAAATGATGGTTGGTAACTAAATGACAATGTAAAATTTTTTATATTATCAATATATTACCTATTCTGTCATATAAAAATGGTTATTAGAGAATATGATAAAAAAAAAACTATCTTATCTTAAATAACACTTTTAATAAATTTAATTTTTTATTAAGTATAATAATAGCGTCGTGCAACTTAATAAAATAAAGTTATGCCGTTTTCATCAATTTTTCGATGAATTAAAAAATACTTATTTTGATAGTTGTTGGTAGTTAATGGTAAGTTGAGTCTGAAATTCGAATAGGTCAATATATTAATTGAGAGAGACATCAGATTGTTGATATCGTATTATATTCGGGCACTACTTTACCAACTTTTTTCGGTTCATTGATGGTCACTGCCAGCAAAAGCGAGCCCACAAGCATATGGTAATGCCATAAACACATTCATCTCATCTCCTCTGTTACTCTGCTAGTCTGCTTGCCAATATCATTACATATCAGTATCATTAACTCTTCTTTTTATTATTGTTTTTGTTTATATATTATATATAAGCCAGTTACCAACTCACCTATCTTAATTTATTTTTTATTTTTTATTTTTTTTTATTCCCAGATAGACATGAGATTTGGCATCATGGTTCCACCTCAAAAACCAGGTCATCTATCTGAAGGCTTAAGCGGTTTTTCAATTTCAATCTTGTACACACCCTTTTTTTGACCCTCTTTCTGTCTTTTCTCTTTCTCTCTCTTTATTTAATTTTTTTATTTAAATAAATAAAGTAGAGCATAAAAGAATCTAGGACTATATATTAATTACTAACGTTGTCATCAGTTTATACCAGCTTGTCCTGAGCTAGATGCGTGTTGAGCATGCGTTTCATCTTTTGCTTCCATCACTCACATTGAATTCATTTCGATACAACAAAAGGGTATTCAGATTTGTGTTCTGCACTTCTGCTCTTTGGTTCTGGTGGAGGCGTGGAGCTCTCAAGGTATTGTGTTTAAAGGTGCAATATTTTATAATCTGTCTTCATTTTTATTCTGTTCTTTGTGTTTTTGACCCTTTTAGTTTTGTGATTGACCTGTAGAAATTCATTGCTTTGTTTTCTTTTCTTGCATGTACCAGTGCTCTTCGTTTGATAAAATCACAAGGCAGAAAGGAGAAAATTTGAGAGAAAAAGAGAATAAATTGTTACAGACATGGGGGATTGCAGAGAAATTTGCTTGTTTATCTGTGTCTTATCAATCTTGCCCTTGGTATGTTTTTCTGCCAACTTTGTTCCTATAGATAATTACCTTATAGACTGTGGAGCAATGGCCAATACTTCAATAGATAGTCGCAATTTCACAGCGGATAGTTTCTATAAGAATTTCCTTTCCACACAACAAGATATTCTTGCCAGTACCTCCTTGAAATCAATCTCTTCCTCCAGTGATTCGCCTCTCTATCAAACCGCAAGGATTTTCACTGCACCCTCAAAGTACACTTTTCCTATTAACAAAAAGGGGAGACATTGGATCCGGCTTTATTTCTTTCCATTTGCATATGAGAAGTACAATATGAGTGCTGCAAAATTTGCTGTTACCACCCAGAACTATAATCTTCTCAGTGACTTTAGTGTGCAGAAAAACCCTGTTATGAAGGAGTACTCTCTAAATGTTACCTCAGACACCCTTGTGATCACGTTTGCCCCTTCCAACAATTTCATTGCTTTCGTGAATGCCGTTGAAGTTGTTTCGGTCCCTGATGACCTCATTATTGATGATGCTTACACCCTAAATCCAGCAACAAGGTACTCTGGCTTGTTTACACAGGCACTGGAGACAGTTTTCAGGGTTAACATGGGTGGTCCAACTGTCTCCTCTGGCAGTGACACGCTTCAGCGAACTTGGGTTCCTGATACAAAATTCCTTATACAACCTAACTTGGCCAGAAATTTTTCAAATATAGGTGCTGTGAAATATGTAAATGGAGGGCCTACAGCAAATACTGCTCCACCTTCTGTCTATGGTACTCTGACAGAGATGAATTCAGCCGATGATCCCCGAAGTAATTTCAATGTGACTTGGCAGTTTGATGTGGAGCCTCAATTTCAGTACCTTATTCGACTTCACTTCTGTGACATAGTCAGCAAAAGTCTCAATGAACTCTACTTCAATGTTTACATCAACTCTTTGTTGGCTGCTAAGGATCTTGATCTCAGTACGATAAATGATAATGCTTTGGCTACTCCATTTTTTAAGGATATGGTTACAGCCCCATCTGCCAGCACCAAAATTCTTGTAAGCATTGGCCCTTCTACTGTGAATAGCGATTATCCTAATGCTATTTTAAATGGGCTGGAGATAATGAAAATGAACAACTCTGTGAGTAGTCTCAGCTCATCAACAGTTGTGCCTTTGACTAGTACTTCTGGTTCAGGTTCTAAGAAAGTTGGATTGATAGTGGGCGTGAGTGTTGGGGCATTTGTTGCAGTGGTCATGGTTGGAGTTTTCATTTTTCTACTATGCAGGAAAAGAAAACGTTTGGAAAAAGAAGGGCATTCGAAGACATGGATTCCCTTATCAATCAATGATGGAACTTCTCACACCATGGGAAGTAAATATTCTAATGCCACAACAGGAAGTGCTGCTTCAAACTTTGGGTATCGCATCCCTTTTGTGACAGTTCAGGAGGCTACAAATAATTTTGATGAGAGTTGGGTTATTGGCATTGGTGGTTTTGGTAAAGTATACAAGGGAGAGTTAAATGATGGTACTAAAGTTGCAGTTAAGAGGGGGAATCCTCGGTCCCAGCAGGGGCTTGCGGAGTTCCGAACTGAAATTGAGATGCTGTCTCAGTTCCGCCACCGCCATCTAGTATCATTGATTGGATATTGTGATGAAAAGAATGAAATGATCTTGATATATGAATACATGGAGAAGGGAACTCTCAAAAGCCATCTGTATGGTTCAGGTCTCCCAAGCTTAAGTTGGAAGGAGAGACTTGAGATATGCATTGGAGCAGCTAGAGGACTGCATTACCTTCACACCGGCTATGCTAAGGCCGTTATTCACCGTGATGTGAAATCTGCAAATATCCTGCTTGATGAGAACCTCATGGCCAAAGTTGCTGATTTTGGGCTATCAAAGACTGGGCCTGAAATTGACCAGACACATGTGAGCACAGCTGTCAAAGGGAGTTTTGGGTACCTTGATCCCGAGTATTTCAGGAGGCAACAGCTTACAGAAAAGTCAGATGTGTATTCATTTGGGGTGGTTCTGTTTGAGGTTCTTTGTGCTAGACCTGTTATAGATCCAACCCTTCCTAGAGAAATGGTGAACTTGGCTGAATGGAGTATGAAATGGCAGAAAAGAGGGCAATTGGAGCAAATAATAGATCCAACACTTGCTGGGAAAATCAGACCAGATTCTCTTAGGAAGTTTGGAGAAACTGCTGAAAAATGTTTGGCTGACTTTGGTGTTGACAGGCCTTCTATGGGAGATGTCTTGTGGAATTTGGAGTATGCTCTCCAACTTCAAGAGGCTGTTGTTCAAGGTGATCCTGAAGAAAATAGCACCAATATGATTGGTGAACTCTCTCCACAGGTCAACAATTTCAACCATGAAGTAAGTGTGTCTGCAACACAATTTGAAGCTACAAGTCTGGATGATCTGTCTGGTGTTTCTATGAGTAGGGTATTCTCACAGCTGGTGAAGTCTGAAGGGAGGTGATTTTGAATATTATATTTTCTAAATTTGCATTACATTACTCTTTTTTTATTATTTTAGTGGTTTGTCTTCTGAACGGTAGTTCTCGGCCTCCTTGCAGAGGCTTGAGGCACTTTATAGACTTGTAAAGAAAGGTCAAGTTAATGAAACAAGTTTGCTTAATTGTAACCCAACAATACCATTTCCCTGTTAAATATCTGATTTGTGATGTTTGAGTTGGATTATCTTGACAAATGAATGTGAATTGTGTAAATACGTTCTTTAAGTACCTTACCACTCATCAGCCAGAGAAACGTCTGAATCGCCAAATTCTTATATTAAACTGCCAAACAGAGATGGGTTTCCATTTTTTACAAGTGGTGATACCAAGTTTTTTTCCAATTGCCTAGCATGCAGTTTCTCTGAAATGGTTGTTCAATGTCCGGCATGCTGTAATTTGTTATTAAGGTTTGGTTCACACGCTTCCAAATTTTCTAACCTGAACTTTGTTGGTTGCAAAATTTTATGTGCATATCATGTACCGTGTCAAGAGTGGAGACAAATATCATGGTGACATTGGTCAGAAGGACCAGGTAATTTAAATCGTTTGATTAAGCACGGGATATCTGTAAAAAATGAGAAAGGGGAAGAATTGATTGGTGAATTTTTTTATTATTTTTTTTTTAAGAATGAAATAGGGTTTTTATTAATAAATGCGGACTTACAAGAGATATACATACAGTGTTATGGAATAACAAATCCTAAGATATCTATGACTTGAATTTAAATATATCTATAACTTAAATTTAAATTGTAACAACTTGCAACAAATTGCTCTATCATACCATACCATTGGTTCTTAATTCCTCTGTAATTTATAAGGGAGTCTGAGGTTCAGATTCCTGCAAAACGCTCAAAAGACTTGCCATGTAGAGTATCTAATAAATTTTTGAAATTGCACAATCAAAGTATAACTGTCATAATCGTAGTACTATATATCAGGCCTAATTTTACTATTAGAAAGTAAATTATTTTTGGGTTGCATAAAAACATTGACGTGTAGACATATCTTTATAGTAATGATTCTTGATTCAGGAAACAGGCTTATTGCTTGAGAAGCCTCCTTATAACTTATTTCGTCATATTTACACCATAATGGAAGTTTCAACGCCGTGAAATGCCGGAAGAAACCAAACAAAATTAAGATCCAAACTTCATTACTACGACCTCCTATGCAAGTAGAAAAGCTGGTGATGCAGACAATGTTGAACACACTCCCCATTGGCTTTGCAGGACCAACATCCACCAATAGCAGATGAAAACTACGCATACGCTGTCCCTGAATGCCTAACGAGGAGGACAATATGCTTTTGAAAATTAGAACCCTAAACCCTAAACAATACTCCCTCCGTTCCAAATTATATGACATTTTAGAGAAAAAAATTTGTTCCAAAATAAATGTCGTTTTACAAAACCAATGCTGCATTAAATGTCTTTTTCCAAGACTACCCTTAATTAATACTTAATAAGAATAGTGTACTATGAGTAATTAATTAGAGAGGTAAAGGACATATTAGAAAGTTACCTAATATTTTCTAGGAAATTCAACAAATTAATTGCATTCCTTAATACCTGTGCCAAAATCTTAAACGTCATATAATTTGGAACGGAAAGAGTATTACAAATGTCCTATTCACCAATAGGGAATAACAACGCATACCGTCAACAGTAGCAAGCAAAATTGCATTGCCAGAACATTCCGCTAAATCCATTTCAAACAACGACAAATCACTTAAAAACAAACCACTTGCTCCTCACCCACTAGTCCACAACACAATTCACGTAACGAATAACCAAAAGCGAAAATTAGGCCAACAAACCAAACACGCTTGTTAATTGTTACTCAACTCAAAATTATTTGCTCGGAAATAGACTAAGCTAAAGCAATACACAGAAAAACAAGAGTCTAACATTAGCATTAGAAATATATAGTGATTGAATTACAAACTTGGCAGCAATAACAGCTAAGATAGCTCACTACATTACATGTTATTGTAACCCCTATCCCTAAAACACCACCACCATCTTACCAAACCCAATCCTTGCAGTTTTTCTTTTTTACTATCTCCCTAACAGCAAGGGTTTCTCACATCCACATAATCCTCTAAAACAAAACAATTAACAATAATAAAATAACAAAATAAAAAACCTAGCCCCCAAATCCGTAGAGGGTCCTTCCCTGTCTCTTGAGTGCATAGACCACGTCCATTGCCGTAACGGTCTTTCTCCTAGCGTGCTCAGTGTAGGTAACGGCGTCACGAATCACGTTCTCCAGAAAGATCTTGAGCACGCCACGTGTCTCCTCGTAGATGAGACCGCTGATACGCTTCACGCCACCCCTCCGAGCCAAACGCCGAATCGCGGGCTTGGTGATTCCCTGAATGTTATCGCGCAACACCTTACGGTGTCGTTTCGCTCCTCCCTTTCCCAAACCCTTGCCTCCCTTTCCACGCCCAGACATCTTTGCTCAAGAGAATGAGAATGAATGATGAGATGTGCGTTTTGCAGTACTGGTGGAGTGAGAGGGAGATTTTGTTTGTATTTATATAAACGTGGTGTTGGTGTTGGGGGATTAGTGCGTGGATCCGTGAGAGGGGTTCCGGAGAAGCGTTTTGGAGCGTTGATGGATTATTGATGGACGGTTTAGATGTGAGATAAGGTTGCGTGCGGATCGATGACGTGGATGAGAAATTGTACTCTTTGAAAAAAAAACCGTAGTGGCTCCTGTCTTTGGCGCCTTTGCCAGTTTGGACTTTGGTTTGGACCCGCGGAAATCTATGCTCAAATCTAAATGCCGCCTCAGGAATTATCTGAAAATAGTTTTCAAAATTTGTAAGTATGTACTCCCTCCTACTCCGAATATAAATTAATAAAAAAAACTGTTTCACATTAATTAAAAAAAGTTGATTAATAATATTTAATTGTACCAATCTTAATTAAAAAATGATAAATGATAATCAATATCCTAAGGATACTGATTAAGAAACTAAAAGGATAAAGAGTTTTATTGGGAGGTAAAAAATTATGCTATTCATGATTTTTTTTGCTTTCTCCTATGAATTTCACACTAAATATTTTTTCCTTTTAATTCCTTAATCAGTGTCCTTGGTTAGCAAGACCCTTAAAAAATAAATTATTTTTCTAAACTGTACTTTATTGAAATTTGATATCAAGATTAAGAAATAGTTATTGAAATTAAAATCTTCATTAAATGAATGATATTTTGAAAATGATTTCATTAAATATACTAAAATTAATTAAAATTTATTTATATTTAAAACCGGAGGAAGTACAACTTAATATGTATCATACTATCAGTATTTTGTTTTGTACATCGAATTTTTTTTAGTTTATTTTACAATGATTGAATAATTAATCCAACATAAAATAAAAAGTTTATCACTTATGAAACTATAAATTTGAAACTTAATTTGTGCCAACGTAAGCTGATTTTCACGAGTCAAATTAAATAATCCGATAGTCTTATAAAATTATTAAATAATCTGATAAAATATGAATTAAGTTAATGTTTTTTACCTTTCAAAAAAAAGTTAATATTTTTTAAAGGCTAAATAATGTTTTTAGTTCCAAAATTTGGAATAAATTCGATCTTGGTCCTTCCAAATTTAAAAAAAAAATCATTTTAGTTCCCCAAATTTAAAAAATATGATTTTAGTCTCTCAAATTTTAGTACTTGGGGACTAAAAACATTTTTTTTTCAAATTTGTGGGTATAAAGTGGTGAATCTTGGCAGAGTGTATACCAAAAAACTTGGCAACATGGAGTAAAAAGGAAAAAAGGGGTAAGAGTTCTAGAACTAATGAGGATTGCAAGATATAGGCACAAGATTATTAGTGATTCACTCCCTAAGATCACCTGATTAAATCAGGTAACCAGATATGCCCTTAATGAGCAATTATTGTGATTCAAGACATGTGTTCAAATCAAGTTATTTGCCCATTATATGTAGTTTTTAATAAATAGGCAAGAATTTGTAATTATTTGCTAGCTTTTGAACAATGCATACTTACTTTACACCATTACGCCACACTTATAATACTTCGTTTTATGAAAACATGTATGTTCATGCCCATTTTCTTATTTTCGAGTATAATATATTTAATTGCTTTCTTTTATATTCCCGCAAATATATTTCTACAACTTCTTCTTTACTTTGTTTGCGATTCTTTCAATTGCATGATTACATTAATAACAAATATAATTGAAACAAGCTCTTGATGCAAGTACTGATGCTTGCTAATCAAAGTGAATTATTTTTGTTTATTCGAATTTGATACCTAAAGAGAATAACAAATACTTTGATCAAAATCAAAGTAATTATTAAAATTGAATTCTAAATTGAACTTTCTCAAATTGAAAACAAATCAAATTGCTAGTTAGAACAAAGAACCCTTAAAAGTATTTTGGTTATCAAACGTGAAGTCTTGGTTTAAAATTTTTATTTGTTGAATTGATATTTTCAAATCTGTAGTCAAAATTCTCAGTCAACATCGGTCAATTCAAGCAGGTTTTTAAAACTATGCATACAAGTGAAATTGAACTTGTAATGTTTGAAGCATTTTTTTATTACCTTTGAGCTCAATCCTACTGTGGGGTGCTGCTATCAGCAATAGTGGACTTCGAACATAAAACATAACAATCCTCAAAGGGAAGTCTTTTTTTGTGTTGGGCAGGATAGTGCAATTTTGCACCCGAATAAAAATAGGCTTTTACTATATCCACTTCCTTTTTTGCTAAGTACACTCCCATTTATTTTTTCTATTATTTTTTTTCCTTATATATCATTTATATACATAACATTTATACAAAATTATTATTACAGAAAGTACTTTCCAAAATACTATTGTTGTATTCTAGAAAGTACTTTATGGAATACAATTTTATTTTTTAACATTCCGAAACTTTCCGGAATACAATTTTATTTTTTAACTTCTAGAAAGTACTTTCCAAAATATTATTTTGTGTTCCGGAAAGTACTTTCTGGAATGTTAAAAAATAAAATTGTATTTCGGAAAGTACTTTCTGAAACACAAAATAGTATTTTGGAAAGTACTTCCTAGAAGTTAAAAAAAAATTGTATTCCAGAAAATACTTTATAGAATGTTAAGAAAAACATCTAAAAAAATTCAAACAAAACACTAGAACCATTAAAAATCTCATATAAAGGAAAAATTGTACAATAATGAAGCAATTGAAGTAGAGAAAACATATAATCGATATTGGACCTTTAATCTAAACGACTCAAAGAGGCGTGTCATTGCAGGAACTCGAAGTTTGGAGGAAGAAAAATCTTAACACTAAAGCAAGAGACTAAGTAAGGAAAGAACAAAGAGAGATCAGAATAAGATATCAAATGAATGAAGGGAGTGAAGAACATTTGTGCTTTATCAGTACTATAAGTCTATAATAGTTGTGGAATTGCTTTTGGAAGCGGCCCCTCCTTCCATGGTCTTTCTTGGCGTTAACAACTTGAATCATCAATGATTAAGTAAAGCTTTTTCCAATTCAAGGTCCCAACATCGTAGGCGTTGCATTCATAGCTTATAGCTTAGTGTTATGGCTTCCAATATCAATTTACTGTGTATTTAATGGGGTGGGTTCCCATCACTGAGCACCAATCACACAAGGGGGAAATGTACCCAAAAAAAAAATGTACAAAAAAAAAAATCACACAAGGGGAAGGAAAGTTCTTTACAATCTTAAATTCTTGCAATGATGTATTATACTGCTTTATCTGTGAATTTGGAATGACTTTCATGGTCACCGTTAAGAATTAATATTTTTTTATTATTAAAAACCATCTTTAAGTTGCATTGAAAATCATAACAAGAAGGATTAATAATATTTTTTAATTTAATTTCTTACTAATACACTTACGATATTGGTTGCCTAAAAAAATATTTATTTTTCAAAAAAAAAATTATCAATTTGTTTTTAGTTTTGTTCTCGTTGGCAAAAATTTTGTTTAGCAGAAATTAAATTGCTAATATACACATTGTGAATGTAGAGTTTCTATGGTACCCCTAATAAATATGGAAATTTTGATACTGTTACTTTTTTAATCAATCAAATTGCATATAATTTTTTTCCTCATTAATTAATAACAATTTGTTATTTTCAAATTATTCCATGATTAATTAAAATATTGTTTTTTCAAATAATAACTATTTAAATTAAAAGATCTAATTAAACATTAAATAAAAGAAGGTAAAGTCAATTTCAGTAATTCCCTTACCAATAAATCAAGTCTAAATCCTAATATGCTTCAGTGGTAAAATTATACACTCTTCATTGGTAGTGTGCAGAAGACTTGGCTCAAGTATTAGTTAAGTTTTATCAATAAACAATACAAAATGACTCCAAATCTAAACTGCCTATTTAATTTGCTGATTTAAGGGAATTGGTTTTGAAGTAATATATGATGTATTCGAATAGAGCTGTGTCTTGTTCCACAACAAACATGTGATTCAGAACAATGAACCTACGCTAAATCGCTAGGGAATATTTCTCCTCTGACCAAGGTAGCAAATTCTCTCATAAGAAAAGAAAATTTTAATATTATAATTATGAAGACAAGACAAGTCAAATCGAGACAATGTTGGTAAAGAAATTGGTTTACGAGACAAAGGAGATTAGGGTTCATATTTAGTTTACAGGTAAAGAAATTAGGAAAAGTGATTTCACTTTCTTTTGTTTTAATCATATTTTTTAATTTAAAATTGTTATTATTTTAAAAAATAATATTTTAATCAATCAAGGATTAATTTGAAAATAACAAAAGTTTTCATTAATTAATAAAGAAAAAGATGGTATACAATTTAATTGGTTAAAAAAGTAACAGTATTAAAACCCCCTAAATTATTGGAAATATCATAGAAACTCTCTATTAATAGTCTTATGTATTATACTATATTTAGTTTTATAAATATGTCAATGTTTAATTGTTTTTAGTCTTTGAAAAAAGCACTTTTTAAGTCTCTTGCACAAATATGATACTTTCTTTTTAGAAGCACAAATATGAAACTTGGATGACTAAAAGTGTATTTAAATCAAATAAAAAAATATATACAAATAGCGATACTATTTTGTGGTTTGATTAAAAAAACATTTTTTTTTTCAATTCAAATTTAAATTTTTTCTCCCCTCTTCCATTTTCTTTACTCATTATCAAACATATGTAAAATCTCCGTTCCAATTATCTCCCACAAACTAATCACTAATCAAACAAAAGACCCACGGCTATTGGATTTCACTTTTATCATTGTTTGCATTTTTGGATATTAAAACGCCGCCCATAAACCTAGCTAGTGGCTAACACACCGCCGGTTGACAAAGATGATATAGGGCTGTCTTCTTTCCCACCTCTGAATGTTACCCTAAAAACCATAGCCTTTAGCTGAAATTGAGAGGAACATGGATTCAATCAAACTTGAGAGTACTCCATAATATAATCTCGTATTAAACCTCAATTCACAACTTGTTAGGCTAATGTGTGCGAGTCCTTAATTATTGACCAGCTAAAAGTAGAAAGCATGGCCGACTCTGCATTCTTAAATTAATCACTTTAGAGCAGGTAAAGCAACCAATTTCAAAAGGTTTTCCGAAGCTTGAGAGTTGAGATTGTTAAAAGGTTTGCGGCGTAAAAGTTGAACCCCATTCTTAAGTAATCATCAATTTCGTGCATACTTAATTTAACTTATTTTGAAAAAAAAAAAAAAGAAAAAGAAGAAGCATTGTTTATATTTTTTGAAAAAAAGAGGAAGCAAATACAGTACTTTTTTAAAATTTAAGGATTTTCTAACAAACACATACTTTTTAACAGTATATCTTGACGTATGATTATATACATTAAGGATGATAAATTTTAACTTATTTGTTGTCAGGTAAATAAAAACTTGCCACTTTACATAAATGTAAATGGTGTGATTTTTAAGTGGTATGCTACAAGTCTTTATCTACATAACATTGTTAATGTTTAATTTGCCATTCGTTAAAAAATACATGATAATTAGCAAGACAATAACCCTATGTTGTAAAAATAAGAACGGAAAAATCAATAAGAATTTTTTTTAACTCAAAAATCAATTTGATTACTTATTGATTTTTTAAAATTATTTCTATACCATAATGTCAACGCAAGTTGGAGTTCAATATTGATACGTTCGTCAGAAAGTAGCCCCCTCTAAAATATCCAATGCTTGCTGATTGAAATGGCTCAGTAGAATATATATTTTTGAGAATCTGCTTTGTGGTCACTGGTAATCCAAGAGACATGATTGAACCTTGAAGTTCTGGTTGATAGGCTAATAATGACCTTGGACTTTCGGTACTTCATTACACAAAAGTGAAACGTAGCAGAGATAGCTTCCCTTCAATAATGTTTATCTTCTTATGACTTCTTGTGATTGTTGCTCACCGTTTTGAGTATAATCCCACTGAAGTTATTGTATTTGTGATCAGTATCTGCCGTCATTGACCTCAAACAAAACGAAGCATTATCATGAAAAGACTTGATTTGACTCTAGGCTTGATTGCTTCAGTGAAAGTGCATTATCATATATTCATAAGCTCAATCCTGCTATGGCTTGTGCCACCTGCTTACGTGCTTTTTGACAACTTTTGTCACTTCTAAGAGCATCACTACACTAGCCCCCCGCAAAAAGAAAAGAAAAAAATGCTCAAGGCGTAGCAAAGAGGTCACTCTTAAATGCCAATATGGCAACATATGCAAATGCAACAATGGCCAAGATGTAAATTGATTACCCTTTTGCTCTGCTTTCACCCTGCTAAAATCCAAGAGTGATATGTTTTTGTAAAGTGGAAAAAAAAGAGCTTTTAGGTTGAGCCTGAAGACAAATTCAGAACACTCCATTTCTGTCCAAAATTTCACTGTAAAGAAGTGATAGGTACATCACCCCCATAACGAAAGTGACGATCACCAGTCACAATCAATTTTTACCACCTTACCTTTCTTATCTTTTTCGGGGTATCCACTTTTAATTTACCGCCCCCCCTCCCCTCCCCTCCCCTCCCCTCCCCTAAACGTAATCAATAGAAAGACTATAGTATAAAATATATAATTTTATAAATACATTATATCATATAGGAAATAAACCCCAAGTACAACTTGTAAAAGTTTTTATCCAAACAATACAATGCTGCTGCTACTGAGGCCGGCCTAGTCTATAAAAACATAAAGGACACTAAAAACTTCACCCAACCAGATTGAAGTCTAAAACTGCATATGGTCACATCCATGATTCAAATAAGTACATATATATATATATATATATTTACATTACCTACTACAAAACTTAAAACATGGAAAACAAACAACTTAATTATCTAGCCATGCTGATTGAAGCATGCAATTATTTTTTAATAGAAGACACCAAAGGAGGAACTACTGCCTTGAGGCTCCTGAGCAAGATTTGCAGGAACTAAGGAATCAAAGAAATTGGCCCAATTCTCTTCCTCTTCATCCTCTTCCTCTCCAGTACCCATGTGACTCCACTGAACTGGAGGGTTCGTTGCAATTTCGTCATTCCTTGCAAATCGCCCTCTGATACGTGGCCTGCTATCTGCCAAAGTCTTCCTGCAAGCATACTGATTCCCAAAAGAAAACAAATAAATATTTGTGCTGTTATTGCATCATGACTAAATACTAAACAGTGTTGTGATGAGGTGCACCAATAGAGCTATATACAGTACACTGTGTTGGAGAGAAGTATAACATGTCTTATTATCTTATATGTTCCTTTCCTCCTAGACGTTACAGTAATGGGGCTACTAGCTAGTTACCCCTATAGAATGAGACAAATATGTGAGAAGATTTTTCTTGCTTCACAAATCAGTGAATCACGCATTTCAGGACCGGTTGCAATACACTTACAATAACATACACATGATATCACTATTTATATGTATAGTCTTTTAATTAATATCTCTTGTGCGGCCAACAAGTCTCTTACGTGCAAAGATCATGAACGAATCCTTATGTTGAAAGAATCACTACTTAGATCAGGATTTGTCAAACTTTTTACTATTTCCCTTAACTTTCAACCCTCGTTATGATTTTAGCATGATATGATGCATCCTTCTAAAGGGCAGCATGGTTTTTCAGCAGTAATTTCCCTCTTCCTTTGTCCATTATGTTGCTGTTTCTTTCAAATTCGTCCAACTCTCACTTTCACTCTTTTTTTAAAGTGAATAAAAAATATTGGCATATTTTGATGGAATATATAAGGTTTAAAAAAAAGGTTCTTAACCCTGATTTTGACTGCAACGCCAACATTTTTTAACTCATCATAACCGTACTTGGAGCTACATTGATTGCATTTACGCACAATTTTCTGCAATAAAGATTGCGATGAAAGTACAACTTTAATATAAACTAAAAATTATAATTTAACGTTTTTTTACTTTTCGTCTTTGAAAAAAAATTTAGTTTTATTATTTATTTTATTTTTTATCCTTAAAACGGTTTAGATAATATTTTTTTACTGTTCAAAGCATTATCTAAACTACTTTAAAGACGAAAAATAAAACAAACATAATTGACAAGGATTAAAACAAAAAAAAATTGCAAAGATGAAAAACAAAAAAAACGTTAAATTATAAGGACTAAAAATATATTTAAAAAAAAAAATAGATAATATATAGATAGCTTTGTAATTTAATATAAAACTATCTGCATAAAAATTTTTAATATAAAACTTTGAGAAAAAAAGACTAAACCTTAATTTTCTTGCCGAAGTTCCGCTGGTTTCTCTTGTTCCTATATCTCTCAATCCTCACCTTCTTCTCCTCTGGGCTGTAAGGACTGGTTCTGCTCATTTCTTCTATGATCAAACTACTTTCACTTGACAATGAGTTATCAGAATGATGAAAATGTTGCATTCCATTGAATCTCTGTACAAAAAACATGATTCAAGAATCAATTTACATAAAATTGCATGAAGTATAAAACAACAATATTATGTTACACATGTCATTTTTTAATGTGTGTGTAATTGTGTCCATTCATTACACGATTTATCATCCATGGCTAGTTTCACTTTTCTCTAATTCCATCATCTCCAACAAAAATAGAGTTTAGTTTTAAATTTATGCTTATTTTTAAAACCAATCGATACCTTCTTGCGTGCTTAATTAGAAAATGATAAAAAAAAATTAGAATTAGAATACATTAAATAAAAATGGTGAACCAAAGAGGGAACAGGTTAAAGTTTGTCACAGTACATAAATTAAGAACACCATGGCCAATGGGGTGCCAAGCAGGTGATCATGGCTGTTTAGGTCACACACAAAAAAGAAAACGGTGAACCAAACAGGGAACAGGTACGTGAAGAACACCATGGGGTGCGAAGCAGGTGATCACGGTTGTTTAGGTCTCACAAAACGTAAGAAAAAAAAAAGTGCGAGTGCGAATATTATATATTTTTGGTTGTGAATTCAGGGTATATGCTCTGGGAGGCATAGATTAATCACTCGAGATATTAAAATTCATATGAGAAGCCGACTTTTTTGGACAGATATTTTTTTGTATACAAAAGTTTCGGATCGAACTCTCGACCATATACTTGTAGTGTAATACAATTAGTGTGTATATTATAGTGAGGTGTAGGTATTAAGAGTGTATTAGTATTTATTAATTATAGGGTTATTTATGATATACTAATAGGAAGGAACCTGAAGGTCACCGGTACTGCAAGCTCGCCGTACGGGAGCGTTTTCCGAGTCAATCAACTCAGCGAAAAGATGAGAAAAGGGGTGGTGGGCCCCACTATTCTTCTGCAGCGAGTGGCTGCTAACGCTCCTCTGCACCCGTCGACTATCGTAACTCGCCAGCGAACTCGGCGACCCCATGTAGCTTGTGCACCCGCTGCTGCAACTGTTGTACGTGTTATTCGAACTCACCTCCGAGTTGAGTTCGTGCAGCGAGTCGAACTCGCCGAGGGCGAGTTGGTGGTGGTGGTGGTGCGGCTGAGGAGCGGTGGCGTACTGCATTGGCGACGCCGTGGACGCGTCCAGGGGAGAGAGGAAGTGGCCGAGGGAGTCGGCGGCGCGTGAGAGTAAGGTGTTGCGATGTGTGTACATGGCGCGTGCGTGCGTGGTGGTGGGATCGGGAGGGGAAGGTAGGGGTTCTCGCTACTAAGTTTAGCAGAAGACAGAGTGAAGTTGAGGAGTGAATGAGAAAATGAATGCATATGAAGGGTGGAGGGGTTAGTATTTAATATTTTTTCAGTGTGCGAGATGCTGAACAAAACAAAACAGAAAAGCCAAATAGAGAGAGTGTAAGGGTGAGACGTGCAGATGATGTCACCGTTTGAGCCGAGAGTTGACTTGTTCCTTTCCAGAATTTTTCAAGTGATACTATCATACTAGCATCTTAATCGCTGCGAATTAATTTAAGAGTTTAATTAAGTATGGGTCTTGCTAATCAGTGTCCTAAGGGCACTGATTAAGGAGATAAAAGGAAAAAGTATTTAGTGTGAAATTCATAGGATAACGCAAAAAAAATCATGAACATCACAATTTTTTGCCTTCCAATAAAAAAAAAATTCTTTTTAATTCCTTAATATGTATCCTAAGACACTGGTTAACATTTATCATTAAGTATTTAAGCTTTTTTCAATTAAAGAAATTACTTTAACTTACTTAACATGTAACAACATTAGTTTGACTCTTGAAACACAAATAGTTTAGAGTGAAGAGAGTTTACTTGAACTCATACAAATTGGGCTAAACTCAAATTGACATATTAATAAGCTCTTGCTCAATTTATACACGACATCTATTTTTCATTTATATAATTCTTGTTAAGAGAATCGAACTTTATATACAAAATCTTTTTTTTTTTTTTTTTTTTTTTTTTTTTTTTACTTTTCAACACGTTATTTGTTCGAATGAAATTGGATTCAATCTATTTAAGCAAAATCTCATATTCGAACATTGTGGATGAAAAAAACATGATTGGGAAGGAATACCTTACTAAAGACGACCAATCAGGTTTTTCGACAGAGATTTGTCATCAACAAAGTTGATGAATACTTCACACTAATATCATGGTAACCTAAATAAAAAATGTATTTTTTGTCCTTGTACTTTCAGTTAAACTTGATTTTGATCCTGTATTTTCAAATTGATGAATTTAGTCTTTCAACTTAAAAAAAATATGTAAATTTAGTCTTTCATTCAACTTTGTGACGGTAAAAAGCCATTGCTAATTGTGAAGTTTAATTTTGAGCATGGACTAAAACAAACCAACAAAAAAAATAGAAGAAAAAAAAACTAAATTGGTGCCACCAAGCCAGCCATTGTTGTTCACAAAGATGGTATAAACAATGTGCAGCAATTTTTTGTGCTTCGTTTTACGATTTCCCATTATCCATCTATCCCTCTCTTCTATCTATGGTTCTCTCTTTCTCTTTGCCGCCTTCATCCTCTTTCTCAGGCTCCCTTTCTCTCTTGGTTACAATAGCGGTCACCATT
This sequence comes from Pueraria montana var. lobata, assembly GCA_026413185.1. Lineage (NCBI taxonomy): Eukaryota > Viridiplantae > Streptophyta > Magnoliopsida > Fabales > Fabaceae > Pueraria > Pueraria montana. The sequence continues at coordinate 12,022,845 of CM048654.1, forward strand.
AGGGGTGTTCAAAAAACTTATTTGAACTGAATTAAATTATAATTGAATTGAAACTTAACTATATAAAACTGAACTACTTTTCTAAAAACTAAAATTGAACTACTTGTAGGTTCATTTTTATAAACTGAACTATTAGAGAACAGTTTAGTTACAAACTGTTTTGAACTTTTAATATTTCTGAAAAATATCTTATTTGATTTTTCAGTTCAACCTGATTTTAAAATGAGCCTTGAATCAATAGAGTCTTCCCTGCAGCTTTATTTTTGCTATAAGGTCTTATTTAGTTTGTTCATCTCATTAACCTTATTTAGTTTCGTCCGACAGATTTGTTCCGTTCATTTTCAACTTCAGAGGCTTCAGTGGTTATTCAAGGTCTTATTTAAAAATAATTTAGTCAATTTTGCACGGAAAGTACGAAGTAAGACACTCTAGGAGTTTCGTGTAGTATGCAGTACCAAAGAAATGATTATGCAGTATAGGGGTCTTCAGTGAACTGGGGGTGAAAACTATTTTAACAGTTCAATTCAGTTTTCTAATTTAAAACCAATTAACTGAATTGTTATTAAGAATTGAACTGAACTATTTTTCTCCAATGAATAATTCAATTCAGTTATTAAGAACTATTTTTACAATTCAGTTCAGTTTGGAACAAAAACTAAACTGAACCATGGCCACCCCTAGTCACCATTCCCTTATCCTTTGTTGACCCTCTTCATTTTGGCCTATGTGCATCCCTTTCTTCTATTTCAACAAGGAGGGTTTTTGATTTCTATTTGAAAAGGGAAAAAAAAAATGCTGGCCTAATTGACACTCATATTAGAAAAAAAATTATTTTTGGAAATGAATAGTTATTGTTGATCACGACCAACACAAGTTGAAAAAGATAAAAAAAATTAAAATAAAACTAACAAAAATCAAATTATCATTGATCAACACACAGAGAAAAATATAAAAAATAATAAAAAATAATTTAATGTCGGCGTAGCATCAACTTGACTACATTAATTATGTGAGATTCAAAATCATCACAAGTATTCACCACTAATTAATGTGCTTTTTTTTTTTGTACTATCTATTTCTTACTCCTTATAGGAGTCTAACCTGCATCAAATCCTATGAAATTTACTCCCTCCGTTCCAAATTATATGACGTTTAAGATTTTGGCACAGGTATTAAGGAATGTAATTAATTTGTTGAATTTTCTAGAAAATATTAGGTAACTTCCTAATATATCCTTTATCTCTCTAATTAATTACTCATAGTACACTACTCCCACTAAGTACTAATTAAGGGTAGTCCTGGAAAAAGGCATTTAATGCAGCATTGGTTTTGTAAAACGACATCTATTTTGGAATAATTTTTTTTCTCTAAAACGTCATATAATTTGGAACGGAGGTAGTAAAAGATAAGACAACAATATGTGGAAGTTAGGTCTCACTCCTTTACTACTTAGATCATCTTTCGCAACACTTGTGATATCTTCATCATCCACCACCTTTTTCATAAAAAGAACATGATAGATATGCATAATAGGTGGCAGGTTTCCTGATCCAAAACTAACCTAGCTTCGTCCTACATCTTATATCGACACATCAACTTTTTCGTATAGGGACAATTGAAACTTTTTTTAACACAAGGATCAAATTGAAAATTATCACCAAGTATAATAGCAAGTTGAAAATGAACATTATGTTGATCAAAATTATAACCCTATAGGTTATTATTACGTAATTTTCCATTATTCATGCAGGATGAGTACATCATTCCAATACCATCATCTCTAAAAAAGGAACTCGGAATGATTCTACATATAGGAATAGATTTGATTTTTTTTTTTTAACATAAGGATCAAATTAATTAACAATAAATGTTACATAACAGCAGTATAATGTACCTATTGGCTATTACAGCAAGACGACGGAATAGAATGTGTTTATTTATTTATTTTTTTTATTCAGTGGAAATTGTTATGTTTTATGTTTGTTACATTTGAAAATGGAACTGACCAAAATATGAAATTAAAAAATGATACACTATGATATCATTAAAAAAGATGGGGGCAATACTAACTTCGAAGTCTAATACGGGATGAGGGATCCATCTCTTTTGGTCACGCAAGTTATATAAATTAAGACGAAATTACAAACATGGTATTTACATTCTATTGTACATGCTAATGATTCATTCTTTGACACTATTACACTTTGATCAAAGGATTCTATGAAGATTTTATTCATCTGAAATTTTCCTAGCAAAGTAATCCCAACAAAAAACGAAGAAATGTAATAATGGGGTCTAATGACAAGTGACATGGTTATGTCCTTTGCGGGTGTAATCCATTGTTGTTTTTGAAATATGAAAAATGTATTTTGTTGCATTTTTGGGTTGGCCGACCTTCCTATTCGATCGAAATCGAACCTTTGATATATTGAAAGCAACCACCAAATTTAGGGGTGACGAGAGTCAAATAAGATCATGATTACCTAACCCCCAAAAAATCATCATTAAAACTAAATTTGGCTATTGTACTAGCCATTATATCAGTTTCTTATTACGTAAAACTCTCGGTGGACCAACTATTTTGGATAATTAGTGATTAAGAAAGTTGTGTCAATCTAATTAGAGTCCGAAAGGTAAAGGTGTGTTTCCTTCATCCAGTTCAAGTGGGTCAATGTTTATAAAATTGAATATATTAATTAGTTTAATCATGGTTAAGTTAGACTAAAATTTGTGATAGTTAACTATATTTTTTTGTGATAGTTAATTAATATTTTTTTAAGTTTATTTATTTTAATCAATATTTTTTTATTAAGTTTATTTATTCTAATCGATATTTTCTAAAGATTATTTATTTTAATTAATATTTTTTATTTTAGTTTAGTTATTTTATTTTGATTTTTTATTTAGTAATAATGGGTATAGTTTCTAGTAGTCAAACCTTATGTTATCATTTCCAGGTAAGACATATAATTTGTTCCCCCTTCACCTGTAAAAAAAAAAGTGCACTTCATTAACAACAAATTTTAAAGTTGATTTAAACAGTTAAAACTAAAACCAATATTACGTTAGTTTAAGTACAACTGAATTAATATCTCTTAAACAGGATTTCGAGTCATGTAACTTACAAAAATATGGTTGGGAGAAGCAATCCTATTAAAGGTGGTCAGCTAAATTTTTCAATAGAGATTAATCATCAACAAATTTGTCGGATACTTCATATTTATAACATGATAAAAAATTAAAAAATATTTTTTACTAAAAAATAGCTATTATATTGAAAATATAGTAAATATTTTATTTTACCAATATTTTTTTCACTTTTTATTACTCAACGCCTAATTTTAGCAAAGCTAATTTTAAAAAGTATTTATTTTACAAAAGATTAGAAATTCAATTCGAGAAGTTGTCAAGTTATCATTCGGTTAGTTTAATTGCTATTTAACTATTTAATTGAAATGGAACTGAATAGTATAATAAAAGTACGCATCACTAAGTATGTGAATCAATTAACATAATATTATTTTAGTTTAATTAATAGTTTTGGATTTAATTTTTTGAATTAGACATGTAACTGCATTAAATATTTAAAAAGAAGAAATTTATTACACAGAGTGATCGTACTTAAATGAAAGCAAAACGAATAATCCATGTGATTTATTAAAAAAATAATAATAATAGAAGAATGGGTCCCTTTTCGGTTGAGGTCTTTGTTTTTATATAACTAATAACTAATAGGTACAGTTTCTTCGCAATAAGTCCTAGCCTCTTCTTATCATTTGTGGGTAAGAGATAATTAGTGTCCAAATTCATATGCATCAAGAATTTGGAAGGCCCACAAATCTAACAATTGTAAGAGATACTCTGTTTTGTGCCTCGAATAGTTTAATGGAGCAGAACATGCATGGAGGGCAAATCAAGATAGTGTGGATCATGGGAAACATACTATTAATCTCCCATTAGGTGTTTCATATCAGTTGGTCATTATTTGTATTTAAGTAATGAGTATGGTTTCTAAGCTATTAGTCCTTATCATTTGTCCGTAAGACATAATTTATGCCCCCTACCAAAAAGAAAATACAGTTTAAGCTCAAAAGGCTAATTAAGTTATAAAACCAACGGTGAAAATTTGAGGTCATCATTCACTAATTGAATTGTAAAGATTTACTTGGAATGGAATTAACCAAAAAAGTGACCAACTAAAGACATATTTAATCTATGATTTGACAAGACAAATCTGTTAGTTAGGTCCAAATTTTTAAATATTTGTTCCAACTTCCAAATGCAATGATTAACCGTCACTAAGACCATCAACATCGGTGGTATTTGCACGGTTTTTGATGAAGATAATATTGGTTCCAAACCAGTATTATCGATGCAAATTGGTTTCAAATTCAAGTTCTCTTTTTAACACTGGTGTTCAAATTCGAAAAAGTGGGTCATGTTAATGTTTTGCTTAAAAAAATTAGATTATTGATAAAATTTAAGGATGTGAGTTTATTGGTAGAACCCAAATAAGAACCCAAATAGAGATATTGGATTGTAGAGAATAAGTGCTTTTGAGGTGCTTGTATTAAAAAGAGTAAAAATAAGTGATATATATATATGAGACTTAATTAAGAATCCAAATAGAAGTATTTGGTTAGAGATGCTCTAATGACTTCGTGTACTCTGTCTATAGTTGTACGAACCAATCTGGATGAGGCAATTCACTTGAAAAAAAAAAAAAAACACAAACTGGAATCGAAGACAGCTATATGCCTATACGAAAGATCGAAAATATAAACGTTCATCCTATGTTGCATAGATTTGAGGGCGAACAAAGTGAGAGAAAAAAAAAAAAAGGAAAAAATGTGATACATAAAATAAATAACGTGATGAGAAAATAAAATAGTAAAGAAAGTGAATGTGTATATATAATTACTTATGAAAGATAATGGCCATGATTTGAGTTGGATGATATAATATTTACTCCATGTGGTTGGATAGAATCATCAATGAAAGAAAAGGAGAAAATGAAAAAGGAGCGGCTTCTTTTCTTTTATTTTGTTTAGTCTGTTAATGGCTAAATCTTGAGTATAAGGATAAAATGATCAAATAAATAATATGATGATTAAAATAAATAATGTAATATAAAAAATATAAAAAGATAATAGGAAAATTAAATAAAATAAACTTATGATATATCATTATCAATATCTTAAAATATAATATTAAAGTAATAAAATAAATATTATAATTAGTATAATGATTAAAATGAACAATGTAATATAAAAAAATCTTAAAATAATAGCAACAAAATAAAATAAAATCCTATTGTTAACAAGAGGAAGAATATAAAATAAAATAAATTAAAACACTAACTTATATGAAAAACGGTGAAAAGTAAATTTAATGAATATGTTAAGGATAAACAAGAAACAAAATATAAGAATCTAGTAGTTAGGAAGCTAATATTTTAAAAAAACATTTATAGAAGTAGTGTCTCCAAAAACTATACCAAATTACTAAAATATGTTTGTTTACCAAATACTACTAATAAAGTCAAATAAACTTTTTAACTAATAAAAAAAGTTATATAAACAACTTGAAAATGTGTCAAACATACAAGAAGGATATGTTTGGCAAAAAAATAGCTGAAAGATTGGTTAGTAGTTGAAAGCTAAAAACTATCAAGTTAACTTATTAAGGGCCAATTTGAGGTAATTGTGAGTTTTTGGTTTTTATTTTTCAAATACATTTTTCAAAGCAAAACATATTTGCAAAAATGGAATTGAAACGTTTTTTAACTCATTTTCAAAACAAAATCTACATAAAGTTACCTTAACTCAAAATCAATTTAGAATTAACTATTCAATATAAAACCAAATATAGAAATATCTATCTAAAATCAAGCAAGCTAGAATTTGAATATTGAATATAAATGATTCAACGTAAACTCAAACACATATAAAATTAATAATAATTAAAGAATAAATACTTTAAACAATATTTAAAAAAATTATATATATATAAAGTTTTGGGGCCATGCCCCCTATGTCACTTACAAACTCCGCCAGAATTTGAAACGAAGAAACATTCTCACAGTGACAATTTATTTGTCAGATTTTGTGCAAATTTATGTATTATTTATCATTATCCTTCTTTATCTATGGTATTTATATATTTTATATATATCTTTTTCTTTCCACTTTTTATTCAAAAAAAAAAATTGTTGTTTTTATTTTTTCTTTTATCAAACAACTTGAAGAAAAAAAACTTTTTACTTCTTTTTATTTTCTTCCTTTTTATTTTCTTTCGTTTTCTTTTCTAAACCAAAATATACCGCAAGTAAGGTACGAGGCATGCAACATTGCAGAGACACTTTCACATAAGCAAATGATAGCACACAGATTTTCTTTTTTTGACAGAGATAGCACACAAATAAAATAATACATCAGAGGTACGTAATATCTATCCATCCTCGAATTATTTTCTTGGCTCATCCATTAACTCAAATGTCAGTGTTTTTTGTTTCTTGAAATACCTTCATGGTAGAAGTTTCCTACCCTTCAAATCAATACAGAGAAGGACGAAAATATCTGAAGAATGAGCAAGTAGAATTCTTGTCTTTTTCACAATAAAACTGTTGTATCCTTCCTTGTGTTTTTAACTTATCTTCTCAATAATTCATCCAATTATTTCCAACAGATTTAAGTTATTTTTGTCTATACTTATTTCTAAAGACAGACTTTATCTTTTTACTTTTTTTTTTACTTTGATTTTTTTTTCACGACTCACTCCCCTGCCCCGGGATCTTGTCAGCTTAAAAGACATTTAAATCTATTTTGGAAAAGGATGATCAGATCACATACATTGTTTACCCTGCGAGATTGTTTGTGTATTGCTCTCTGTTTTTTTTTTTTTTTTCTTAATGAAGGTCTTTGTTTAAAAATATGTTTAGCCTTCGATAGAATATAGAAATATGTCATATAAAGAAATATAAAAATATGTTCCTTGAAGCAAAGTTTTGAATTCAAACTTTGTGAATAAAAAGAAAAAGGTTAGGAGGGAAGACTTCACTAAAGATAATCAGCTAGATTCTCTGATAGAGATTAGTCATTGACAAAGTCAGTAAATACTTCACACAAATAATATGGTTTAAAAAAAGAATATAGAAATATTTATGTTTTTTCCCCTCATTTTGTTTTTATTGTTAGTGTCACTAAACTTTTGAATATGATAATTTGTCTAATTAATTTAAACTAAACTAATGTTTTTTGAAAAAAATGGCCTGAATTAGAAAAGAATCTTGATGGGGTGCATATGGTACAGGAGCTTGATAACAGAACAAGACACAAACAACACATCGGCTTGATGTCACAAGTAAGATCTTCTGTGAATTCTTTTCAATCATTCTGAATTCTTTACACCAATTTGGATATTCGGAGTTCACTAGGCTCTCGAATTGGTCAAAGGAGGAACGAAGTTGCAGCATTTGCTACGTGGTCCTAACTTCGTGCCAATATGAAACTAATCACAATATATTGCCTCCAAAATGTTATCAAATCATACCCAACTTGCATCTGACCCCACCACTTACTCAGAAAAAGTAATTTTCTGAATCACTCCACGTGAGAAGATAGGTACGCAGGATTAGCTAACATTAGTAACTTAATTAAGCCGAATAATAAGTTTCGATTCTTAACAATTATCATTACATTAAGAAAAAGCATTCTTGGGATGATACGGTAAATATTTAGGATTTTCAGCATCCGAGGTCATTATTAGAATATAGAAAACACAGTGAATATATTGGTCGCGTGCACGGTGTGCTGATGTTGCTTTGGACAGCATGCTAAGAAATGATGTTAAAATTGGCCTAAAACTTTTTACATTCAATACCCACTTGACTAAAATTCTTATATACAATTAAGGGAATTACTGTATATAATAAGTGCGTGTAATTTTGAAGAAATTTTACCCTCGTCGAATTCGTTATATATAAAGTAGTATTGTGAGTATTCAAAATGTTATATTCAGTTTGTCCATCTATTTTCCATTCATTGATGTTATTTGCAATAAGCTCTTAAAGTTTGGATCTCTTTCTTCCAACAAGATGCCAGGAGCCATTGCTTTGTTATAATAAAGTTTGTTTGGATTTTGCTAATTTAAGGTTTGACTAATTTCTGAATTAACCTTAATCACGAAACAAAGCAACATCTATAAAATCGTAAATGAGTTATTATTTATTATCGTAATGTACAACTTTACTAATACTTCTTTATTCGATCTTAATTTTTTTTTAAGCAAAAGTAGGGAAGGTTCAGGCTGAGAGGTCGAAGAAATCTCAATTATGTTAGCACCTCAACAACCACTAGCCTAAAGCAACCAATCCTGAGATGTATTAATTGTAAAAGAAAAGCAACAAAAAACATGAGAGGCATGGACCAAACCTATGAGAGCAAGAGAACAAAACTCTATCTAAATCTAAAACTAGGAAAAGCTCGTCTATCCTTTACAAAAATACGTTGTATGATAGTGGGGCAAGAATCCCACCAGCAAAAAACAGTAAAAGAGATACCATGAGAGGCTAAAGTGTTTGCACAAATATTTCCCTCCCGATAAATGTGACCCAACAAGAAATTCATATTTTTAGACAAAAGAATGCAGTTTTTCCATCTATTTCTAATTCTCCAGGGCACCATTAATTCGTTTTTGTAGGCCTGCAAGACTAATCTTGAGTCACAATCAATCCACAATTTATACCAACCCTTTTGGTGAGCAATCTCAACTGCTGTTATAACAGCCATAATAATTATATGTAATATATATTTGATCTTAATAATATATTGTATGTAATATATATTTGATAGTTGATAATAAAAATTAAAATATAGTAATAATAATATTAGTTATGTCCCAAAGTAGTTTTCTGTTTAATACCTTACAATTAATAGTATACTTGGCAAATGTGCCTTGAAGTAATTGTGAGAACTCCAAACTCCTTATTTTATAGCTATAACCCAACGAGTATTGGGCTGAAATTGTAACGTAACCTGTGAAAGTCTAGTAGCTTGGGCTGTTATATATCATGCTTGCAGGAAGTAGTAGTACCCGTATCCTCCTTAGGTGTGAAACAGAAGCCAGTCCTAAACGAGAAAGGTCTGTTCAATACTACTTCAATTTGGAGTTTCTAATCTTATTATTACTGAATAGATTTATAATTTATTGAAATTTGCTTTTCCCCCCTAAACTTCATTGAAAACATACAATTAATCAAGGAAGGGTGGGGACCTCAAAGTAGCATCTTGGATCAAGGTAGGTCCAATATAATCGTCTATGTCAACTCAAAATTTAGCATGCGTTTCATGGAGAAAAAAAAAGTGACGAAATCATTTGCCACCAAGACTTGGAAATTGAAATAGCTGATAAGCTGAATGAGAATATAAAGATTCAAAAGCAACTAGCTAGTCATGAAATTTCCTAAATCGGTTGGGCAATAACCAGGCAGAGCCAAGCCAATTGCCAAAATTAGGATTGTTCATGGTTAGGTATACAAGTTAAATCGAATTGAACTAGAAATTAAATAATTTGTCCGAACTGAACTTATGTTGTGTTTGGTTAAGAGGAAGAGGAGAGAAATGAAGAGACAATAGTGTGGGTTTCACACCTTCTATACTCTACTTTAATTCAGATATTTCTTTTATATTTTCATTTTCTCTATTTTTATCCTCTAACCAAACGTAACATTAAAGATGGTTTGCTTTAACTTAACCAAACTGTTTTTAAAAAATATTCGATTTTTTAATTTTAAGTTTAGTTTGATTCATGGCTCAATTTGATTGAGTGTTTGAACAGCCATAGTCTCCCTCTATATGGTGCAGTAATCTCAATTGATTATTACATTTCATAGGTTCCGTGTAACACCAACTTTGGTACATGTTTGGTTCTTTGTCACCTCTTCGTTGTCCCCACATAATCATTTTTTTCTAAGCTCCTTCCGCAAAGCACATGCAACACCTGAAACTCACGCACTCGGTTTTGCATGTGAAGATGACATTCTAACGAATAAATTAGATCTTGTAATTGTAAAGTGAGGGATGTTCTTAGAAATTGATTGAAAATAAGGTGCGTCATGGAAGATTCATGGCCTTCAAAGCAAATTTCTGACAAATCTAGACATGATCTCCAAAATTAACACAACTACGTGTTTGGGACAGAGAACTATATATGAGAAGAGAGGAAGACCCAAAATAGATTTGCAGACAAAACTCTACAACTACTAGGGTTTCTTTCAATGCTACTGTGTGAGCAATTTTTTTTAATGGAAGAACAAATCATAAATTAGAAATAAATACAACAAGAAAAATTATAGTAAACATGGAAATATTGAAGAGTGGAGATTCGTTAATTTAAAACCTTAAATTTGTGCTCCAATAGTTTCATGAGTCAAAAAGGAGGTTGACTTTATCACACCAACACTCAGCCCAACTTGATTTGTGCGTTTTATTAATAGAGCTATGTGTCAATCCTCTAACACCACGAAAAAAAATCAGTTGAAATGAGATAGAAAGATATTTAAAAACCCAACATAAGAAATTAAAACAGTAATGACAAAAAATTTGTCAGTAATGACAATTTTTGTCACTAATACTGATGTCACCAAAATTTAATGACAAATTTTTAAAAATTATATGTAAATTGTTTTGTTACCATTGTTAAATTTTTTTGTTTGTTAATTCACTTTCGACAATGTTAAATATAAACTATTCATTTAGCTTTGTATAAGAGAATGTTGGAGGGAGATATTTTTATATGCATAAAAAAATTATGGAAGGAGAATTTTTTTGTATGTATAAAAAAATTATGTTGTTAATTTTTTTGTATTATTTAAAAAAATCTAAAATTAATTCAAATTTTTACAATATGAAAGTTATTTATTAATAAGAAATAGTAGAAGATAATTGAATGTGCTTATTTTTCAAAACAACTATAGTCTCAGTTTATTTTTTGACAATGTTATTTCAAAAGGTTTTAAGAAAACACTTCATTTATAAATCTAATACATTGATTTTTTTTAGTGTAAATAAGAGAAAAGAAATGGAAAGAAGAGAAATGTGATAAAAAAAGAATATCAAATTTTTAGTCAAGAGAATAAGATGAGGTAAATTTTCTTTTGTGGCACCCACAAAAAAAAATTTCTTTTTTGTACAACACTTTCTTTTTCATTTTTTTATTTCTTAAGAATTAAATAAAATTTTAAAATATAAAAAGTTTAAAAAGTGAATAATTTTATGTTAAGAAAAAAATAGTAATGTAAAAAATTATTTTTTTGGTGTTAAATTTAAATTTTTAACTAGTATAAAAATATTTTCCATAGAATTTATTTATTTATTTACTTACTTTTACTTTATTCCACTCATCCTAACAAGGAAAGAGAATCTGTTTCACTTCTTTCCATTCTATTTTTATCCATTTTCTTCTTTATTTCTTTTTTACTATTATTTTTCCTATTTCTTTCTTTTCCATTTCACTTCTAATCCAAACATATATAACATAAGGAAAAATGATTAGAAAATCAATTAAAAATTTATTTATAAACATGCACTCACTTTCTCTCCCATCGAATTTTCATTTCATTTTTTCTCCTCTTATTTTTTTTTACATTTATTATTTTCTCTCTCCATCTTTTTTTTTTCTTTTTATCTCTTTTCTTTTTCTATCATAATTCACTCCAAAACGAGATAGACATTTATCAGAAATCTATTTATATTAGAGTTAAAATAATCTTTAATTAGTCTTCCAAACATATTTTCTCTGCTATATATAGTAATAGAGATTGTCTTCTCTAATATTTCCACTTCCTCCAACAATGACCTGAATTCAGCTCGATTAGCAAATTCATGATTGTCTCCACTAATAAACTGTGCCTTTTAATTTTAACTTGTGCATAGTTGTTATTCTGTTGAAATTCACTCGTAAAGCATCTTGGAGCATGTGGTAGCTAGGTAAAATTAATAATGCAAGCCAAAATCCTACCCTGCAATCATGTGGTATGTTTCGGTTGAGGAACACGGGAGAAGTGGAGTGGGGTTCTGCTTATATGGAAAGTTGAACTTTTGCAACCAAGAAATGGAGTGGGGTTTTGCTTACGTGGAAAGTTGAACTCTTGCCAATATGGAGAAGACAACGAAACTCGTTATGGCCCAACGAGGTTCTTTGCAGAGGTTTGTGCCCTCTTTTCAACAAGACACAGTTTCTCCACTACTATCATTCATTCTCTGACATTGTTGCCAGTATGCAGTATAGTATAGTATATCTCATCAGTTCTAATTCACTAACCTCTGATGTAGATTGACAACGAGATAGAAATGTAGTGCATACTTGAATGAATTTTGTAATGTGAATCACTATTTTTTCTCCACATATGAATGAAGCAAAATTAAGTGTGTGTTTGAAAATGCGTTTTAAACACCCATATCCTCTTAGTGTGTATTTGGAAATTCTTTAAAATCATGATAGAGCATGGTGAGGTGGATCAAACTTGATTTTGACAAAAAATTTGTATATTTGATTATCTTAGTAAAATCAATTTTATTAGAAAAAATCATGGTGGAGTTGAAGCAAATAGAAGTAACTTTTACTTCTATCAAAATCAATTCTAGTTGGATTTTGTCTAATTTATCCTCATGCATATGTTTATTATTTATTGATTTAAAAATATAATTAAAAATCTTACTATATTTATTTAATTTTGAATGCATTTTATCTAATTTATCCTCACACTCATATCCTAAATAGTATGATAAGTCAGATTAAAAAAAAAGAAGAGAAAATACTGTTTATTATTTATTGATTTAAAAATATAATTAAAAGTTTTGCTATATTTATTTAATTTTAAATGCATTTTATCTAATTTACCTTCACGCTCATACTCTAAATAGTATGATAAATGATATTAAAAAAAAAATATATCCAAACAATATATATATATATATATATATATATATATATATATATATATATATATATATATATTGTTGGGATTTTTATCTTTATCCCTTTCTTTAGTATTCTTTATTCTTTATGCGGAAGCCAAAATTCACAGTTACATATCCCAGAACAATAATCCAAAAGCCCTAGGATCTACAACATGCTTGATTATTAAGGATTAGATAAAATACCTGAATCCATTGATGATTCCTGATCTAAGCATTCTTGAATAATTGTTGCGGAATCACGAACAACCGATGAACAATGTAGCCGGCGGCTTTATGATTCTTCCTCAACCGGAGCCTCTTTATTCCTCAATGGGACCTTCGTAACTCTTCAGATGGGGAGAAGAGAAACTATGTGTGACGGCTCGGTATATTGGGGACCATAGCCTTCTTATAGTGTGTTAACCTAATAGGGTTCCCATTATCCCCTAATGGGCCAACACCGACATCTGCTCATTTAAACTCATATTACCTTATTTAGTAGTCTAACGGGAACACTTAATTTGACCACATAAAATAAAGCCCACTAATGATAAATAGCTAATATAATTGTCTTATAATATTAGCCCACATTAATTATTGGAACTTAAAATTCCAACAATCTCCCACTTGGGCTACATATTGTAACAATTATATCACAATTCCTTAGGCGCGCATCCGTACGCTATTTATCTTTAGACTTCAACTTCAACAATCTAGTCCATCTCATGTATCAATAATGGAACCACCGCGGCTTTCGTCACTGTGGTAAATGTGACAAGACCCCAATGACCACCACATCAGTACACTCAATGACATAGATCAATATGGATGAGCAGCATGGAAATTACATGCAATGTGATCTCAATCATGCCTATTTCCAATTGGTCCAACTTTAGTCTTTAATGAGATCAATCCGAAATCCTTAAGTACAATTTAAATATTGCACACAAATAAACAAGTTTAATAATAAACTTGTAAGCTATAATCTTTATTTATGCAGAAAATCAAATGTATGAAATCCAAATCCAAATCCAAACATAGAACATAGAGTAAGACTCCCACTAAACCATGGCAACAACTTAAATAACACCATATGAGCAACATGCTCTTGAAAATACCTTAAATGTCAACCATTAGTTAGTGGGTCAGCTAGCATACTGTCTTTTCTTATATGTTCTACAAATATCTTTATTTTTTGAATTCTTTCTTTAACAACCAAATACTTTATGTCAGTAACCTTTGACTTGGTTGAACTCCTGTTGTTGGAGTATAACACTACTGAGTTATTGTCACAATAAATACTTAATGGCCTCTTAATGTTGGTAACAACTAGCAAACCAGTGACAAAATTTAGCACTCATATCTTATGGTTCAATGCCTCATAGCAAAATATTAACTCCACCACCATGGTTAAAGATGTATCCTAATGTAGAGTGTCTGCTATTTGTGCATCCCGCAAAATCGGAGTCAGAATACTTAATGATCTCTAAACTTTCAGACTTCCGATATGTAAGCATGTAGTTTCTTGTTCTCTTCTAATAGCGCATTACACGCTTTATTACTTTCTAGTGCTGCATACCAATATTACTCATATATCTCCCCCAGGATTCCCACTAAATGCTATGTCAAGACGAAAAAAAACTTAAGCATACTTGTAAGAAATCTTTTGCATCTTTCCTTTTTCAAGATTAGTAACAGGGCACTGTTTGAGACTTAAACTTGTCTCCTTTAGCAACGGGTATATTTTTCTGGTTTATTATCTTTCATGCTGAATATATCCAAAACTGTATTGGTATAACTCCTTTCATGATAATAAAACTATATCATGGCTATCAAGATGTCATCAACATACAACACCAAAACGACAAATTTGCTCCCACTGAACTTTTGATATACGCAATCATCAACCAAATTTGCCTCAAAACCATAAGAGGTAAAAAAAAACTAGATGAAATTTGTAATACCATTGACGGGAAGCTTGTTTAAGGCTATAAATGGATTTCTTTAGCATGCACACCATGGACTTTGGATCACCTTAAACAAAGTTTTCTGGCTGCACCATCTAAATTGCTTCATCAATGTTGCCATTTAGAAACACAGTCTTTACATCCATCTATTGCAACTCTAAATCAAAATGAGTTATCAGTGCCATTATAGTACTAAGAGAGTCTTTCTAAGAAACCGGAGAGAAAGTCTCTTTATAATCAATGCCTTCCTTTTTAGTAAAGCCTTTGGCGACAAGACGAGCTTTATATATGTCAACATTACCCTTTGAATCCCTTTCGATTATAGATATCCATTTACAACTTATGGGTTTCACACCTTCAGGTAATTTTGACAATATTCCAAATGTCATTGTCAACCATCAACTTTATCACATCATTTACGGCATCAATCCACTTGAGAGTTGGAACACTGCATGACTTGACTAAAGTTGATTAGATCTTCCTCAGTCAACCCAATGTCATATTTATGTTCTTAAAGAAATACAACATAATCATCTGAAATTGCACTTCTCATTTCTCTAATGGATCTTCTTAATGGCACTTCTTGAGGTTGTTGAGTTTGAACTGTAAGTGGTGCTTAAGGAGGAATCTCAGTGTTGTCTTGTCATTTTAATGATGTCAGGAATGACATCATTATTAATTACCAGATCTGTTTCTTGAACAATGGTAGGAACAAAGACTTGTCCATTGTTAATAACAAGTTATTCTTCAAAGACAACACTCCTTATGTTTCCTTCCCCTCCAAACTCAACTTCCTCAACGATTTTGCATTCCCCGTCTCAAAGCAGGATCTTGTAGTGGGATTATGAAACTTAAACCCGCGAGAGTGTTCAATATAACCAACAAAGTAGTAACTAATTGTATTTAAGTCTAGCTTACCTTCATGCAACCTATAAGGCCTTGCTTTAGCTAGACATCCCCAAATGTGCATATGCTTAATACTGGGCCTTTTTCTAGTCCACAGCTCGTAAGGGGTCTTAGCGACTACTTTACTCGGTACGTTGTAGAGGATATAAATTGCGGTCTTTAAAGCCTTTCCCCAAAGTGACTCTAATAGAGAAGAATGACTAATCATACTTCTTACCATATCCTTAAGAGTCCTGTTTCATCATTCTGCACCTCCGTTCATGTTAGGTTTGCCCAACATTCTGTATTGCAGAACAATTCCACCACACTCATTGAGGAGAAACGCGAAGCAATCTAGACGTCGTTCACCTTATCTGTCATATCTACCATAGTATTTGCCACCACAGTCATATTTGACAGTCTTGATTTTCTTTCCTAGTAAATGTCTAGATATTGAGACTTCTCATGAATTAAATAAAGGTAACCGTACCTCGAGTAATCGTCTATGAACATAATAAAATACCTTTGTCCATTCCATGAATCCATAGGGAAGGGACCACAAATGTCTGTATGTGTTAGTTCTAAGACATCCTTAACTCTTTCGGCACCTAAATTCCCTTTGTTTGTTTGTTCATTTACCCTTAATACACTCAACGCAGACTTGGAAGTCTGACAAATCTAAGGGTCCAAGAATTTCCTCCAACACAAGCCTCTGAATTCTCTATTTAAAGATATAGCCTAAGCGCTTATGCCATAAAGTGGCGAAATTCTCATTTAATTTATGTTTTGTACCACATGAATCTGTTTGCAATAGGAACACTCAATATCAATTAAAGACCCATAACTAACCACATTTGAATCACAAGAGAGACTATCTTTATTATTTCTAAATGAACAAGAATAACCGGATTTTTCCAAAATAGAAATTAAATTTCGTCTAATAGACGGTGCAACATATGTCTCAACCAAATTCAAATGAAAATGAGTCTTTAAAAGCAACCCAAAAGTTCCTATAGCTTCAACTATAACTTTATTGTCATCGCCCACATAGATGAATCTTTCAGCATCACTTGGCGGATGGCTCCACAGGTAGCCTTTCATAAAATACTTATGTGAGTAGTAGCACCAGAATCTACCCACCAAGTGTCCTTTGGTACAAAAAACTAAATTAACTTTAGAACAAACAAAGTGAGAAGTTAGCCTTCTTCACACACTAACCAGTGTACTTGGGACACTTTTACTTCATATGTCCCACCTCCTTACATAAGTAGCAAGTAAATTCCTAATCTTGCTCTTCTGTTTCTTCTCTAATTGAGAATAACTCTTTGCATATCCTCAACGCTCTTCCTTTTCTTATTTTGAGAATGACCTAATTTGATCCATGGTCACAATAAAGAACGACCTAGTATTATCTAGCATCATGATAAATAAAGCCCTATTAGAGTTTTTCTTAGTTAGAATAGGTTGATTTGTCCAATTCCATGCAATTGAGAAAATTCTCAACTGACTCTTTCAAACTTTAAAGTTTGCGCCATGCAGCTTTGGGATTCCCAAAATTGAGTAGTTAAAAAAAAAAGAAGAAGCGCTAGCAGCAACAACTATAGAGAGAACAATAAACATACAATGCACAATTTATCTTTACGGTAAATTTAAAGACCCAAACAAGATACCTAGTGCACCATTAATCCCCAATCTTTGGATTGAAAAGACTAACTGCAAGTGGTACTCTCAACGCAATGATCAAATATTGGTGATAAGTCCTGTCAAACAACGGTTGTCTTTGGACACTCCATTGTTCACATGGAAAATTAATCTGATAATAAATCCTGTCAAATAATGATTGTCTTTGGACACTCCATTATTCACATGGAAAATCAATCCTTATAATCACCACACATTTACCATCACAGGCATGTAATTATCCGGCCAAATTGCGTCTTCCTTTGGGCCGAGCACAATTCGCATGAATAATTACACGCAACATCTATGTAAATTCAATCAAATTAACCTACCCAACAGAGGTTACTTTGGCAACATGTTGTTTCAATTAATCCAACCAAAAATATCAGACAATTTAATTAAAATGGGAGATCTTAAATTTACACAAATTTCACACATAAGCGCAAAACATAAGACTGTATGTGCATATTATTGCCTAACGATCATATGATCACTAAACAATCCTTAAGTGAGAGAGAAGTATCTCAAAGATCTTCACTGATTGAAAATTTCAATCATATCAATAATATACTAATAAGCCATAAAAGAAACATACAATAACTTACATACATATTAACTTGACGTCAATTACATATGTAAAATTGGTTTAAATCTTTTCAATAATCCGTAACTTCTATTTCGTAACTTAGCGATTCCTAATGTCTGGCTTTTGTTTCCATAGATGCAAAATATAGATCCATGACTTTATCAATTATTTATATAAAATGGCTATCAACCACCAGGCATTCACCAATATATAAATTTCAAAGAAACTTTCCTTATTCATAAAATGTTCCCTGATTCGTGAATTCATATTTAATAGAAATCCAAATTATTGATACTAATTCTTTAATATTGGATCCGTAAAATAAAATCCAATTGGGAAAATCTTTAACTTTATCTTAATTCTTAAGTATTTTTTGAATAAAAAAATATGACAACAATCTTTACGGGAAACCAAATGATAAATCCATATATGACTCACGTTTGCATTCAATTGAATGCTCATGCACTAATGCAAGCCTGGATCCGTAGGAAAGGGTGTCAAATTTCAAATTGAATAGAAGCTCTGTGACTAAAAACAATGATCAGGACAAATGCCACTTTATATCGATCGTCAAAGAAAGGAAAAAACTTTCAAAACCGAAACCATATCTGCAGCGGGATTCATTCAAGAAAAACTCTATCCAGATAATTGAAAAACTTTGAATCCTAATAATCAAACAATGAGGACCTGCTCTGATACCACTTGTTTGGATTTTTATCTTTATCCCTTTCTTCAGTATTCTTTATTCTTTATGCGGAAGCCAAAATTCACAGTTACATATCCCAGAACAATAATCCAAAAGTCCTAGGATCTACAACATGCTTGATTATTAAGGATTAGATAAAATACCTGAATCCATTGATGATTCCTGATCTAAGCATTCTTGAATAATTGTTGCGGAATCACGAACAACCAATGAACAATGTAGCTGGCGGCTTTATGATTCTTCCTCAACCGGAGCCTCTTTATTCCTCAATGGGACCTTCGTAACTCTTCAGATGGGGAGAAGAGAAACTATGTGTGACGGCTCGGTATATTGGGGACCATAGCCTTCTTATAGTGTGTTAACCTAATAGGGTTCCCATTATCCCCTAATGGGCCAACACCGACATCTGCTCATTTAAACCCATATTACCTTATTTAGTAGTCTAACGGGAACACTTAATTTGACCACATAAAATAAAGCCCACTAATGATAAATAGCTAATATAATTGTCTTATAATATTAGCCCACATTAATTATTGGAACTTAAAATTCCAACATATATATATAATAGAAAAGCTTACATAGACATTAAAACCCATTTTTGGTCATTACACCCTCAAAATAAATTTTGATTCAAAGTATCCAAACAACATTCTTTTAAAAAATTACTTTTTTGATATCTGTTATCCAAACAAAAATCACGTTACTCCATAATCAATTCTGTAAAATCAATTTAATTCAAAATCAATCTTGTCACCGCCAATCCAAACACACACTTATTCTCACGTAAAAAATCCGTATTGATGGAGAAGCTAAGAATAGATGCTTCACAAAATCCACGTCACGTCAAGCTGCAAATTGTTTCCAAACACACGCTAAGTAGCTTGTGCATCATTGACATGAATTTTGGAATGGACATGGTGTTATAATATTGTTCTAAACATATATACCAGTAGTTATTGTGTTTGATACCATTACTTTTGAATATGAATCCATTCATGTCGGCCTAATAATGAGATTTGGATAATTTATAAGTGATTTTAAGTTCAAATGTTATTGGTGTTATTATAAAAATTACTTTTGAACATTGTTTTTTTAATATTATATACATATTAACCCAAATTTTGAATATTGTTTTGTGGATGGTGTGCTTAATATTATGACCCACATCGCCTCACACCAGAGTGAATTAGAGTATTAATATGAGACCAGCAGCAATTAGATGACAGAAACGGTATAAATGCGGGAGAAATTAATAATTTCTCATAAATGTGGGGGTAATATGTTATATGTATATTTTTTGATGCGTATATGTAAATTTTTTGATATGTTATATGTATATAAAGTATGCCTCGGTAATTCAATAAAAAAAAAAAAAAAGTATGCCTCAGTAACATTTTTTATTTATTTGGTATCTGTCTCCGAAAAACTCACATGCCTCCTCTATATGCCTCATTGACAACTTCAATTTCAGCCCAATCCCTTTCCTAGATACAAAATCAAGAAGGAAAAATACCACCACTTTTTCAGAGAGAGAGAGAGAAAGAAAAGGAGGTGAGGGTGGGCAGCGTTGTTATGATTTTCTAATCATGATGATATCTAGAATTTTATGAAACTGTCATTAGTGATACTCTTTATGATTGACACGAATTTGGCATTTGAATGTATAATAACTATATTGTTTAATAGAAATACCTCTAACCCTGTCCAAAAAAAAATAGAAATACCTCTAATTAATAGTATTATATTATAAAATCTTCTTTGGTATGAGTTTGAAGAAATGAAATAACCTTAAAAGGTGCTATAAAATGGCAAATTTAACATTGTATAATGGCGTGTACTGTGCATATGCATGGTGCATCATTGTTAATAAATAAACTTCTTCATTGTTCTCAATCTCTCGGTTTTTTATGTTTTGAAACGTGTCATAGAGGATGGAGTGTAATATGAAGTACTAATTTTTCTCCCTCACCGGTGAAGCATCAAAATTCACCATAGGATATAATATTAAAAAAATCAACGGATTAGATTTATTACCTGGAACCGGTTAATAATTATGCTTCCATTTAAGAATTTAATTTGTTTATAATTTGCAACAGTTACAATTTCTTAATTAGATAATATTAATTAACTAATTAATGGTTATTTAGAATATATGATATGATTCCTAAAAAAAAAAGGAAAAAATGATGTGATATTATCATAACAAATCCTCCAACTCCAACTGAAACCGTTCATCCAACACCACGAATTTAGGTTGTCCCCCCTCTCACCCATCTACGTTCATTCTTCAATTATTTATCCCCAATTTTGTTTACCTTCTAACATATTTAGTTTTTTTTTCTGATATTTTTATTTTTATTTTTTTATTTCGTTTCTTCTTGGATGCTTTTCCAGATCTGGATGTTTTTTCTAGATCTACACCGGCGATGCCTCCCGTCAGGCTCTCCTATCAACGGTAACTCTTACAGCAGCCACAACGCCCTCGACCTCCCTTCCCCTGCCGCTAACCATGCCTTCCGCTGTGGCGTTTTCCAGCGGTGGCCTTTCTTTCCCGTTTCCTCTCTCGCACCATCACCATCCCCTTTCTTCACCAACAACAGAAACAGCAACACAAACACTAATAGATAACCCCAAACACAACGCACACTCAGAAAAACACAAAAAGAAAAAGTCAAATCGCGAACGTTCACGTAATCTCAGATCTAGAAACTACTGCACATGAAACCAAAGTGGCGGCGCGTGGCGGTCGGTTGGGATCTAGATTTGGCGGCGACGATGACTGTGACGGCGGCATTCACAGTCTCTACTATGTTGTTGAGGCTTCCCATGTGATGAACGGTGGAGTGTTGGCGTCGGGAATAACGACGGTGAGGCATTGGAGAAAGTTGAAAGGGTTTCAAGTTACAATAGGAAGAACAAGAAAGGACTTTAAAAAACAAATTGTCTTTTTAATTAAAGAGAATAGAAATGGTTGAATCATGGATGCCAATACAAATTATAAGACTCAGTGGAAAGAAACTCATACACATGAATCTATACAGTGACGAAAAGGAAGATGTTAAAAAAATTAAAATTTCAAAAAAAGAAACACATACATGAATCTTACTGGTGACAAAACATGAATATTTTTTTCCTTTTTTAATTAATTAATTTATTTATATTTAATTTTTTAAGTATAAGCATTTTTTTTATTTTTCTTATTTTTTCTTCCGGTAACAAATCTATTATTACAGGTTAATTTACTTCCTCACTGGTGAGGAAGGATGTTTAGGACTTCATATTAGACTCCACCGTCCTAGAGTTGTACCAAAAAGAATGTGCTTTGGAGGAAAAAGTGAGGGATAAGTAAGGTTAGTGATGGATCCCAACTCTGTTGTTCCCCTAGAACAGAGGAAGTACTTTTGTTGCTCTCTCTCTCTGTCTATTAACTAATGGGGCACACAGTTCACACACTGATTAAGAGGTAAAAAAAACACCCCTATGGTTTCAACTTTCAAGTAGCTATAGAAATTTTAAAATAGATGCATACATGAACACGTTGTAATTGAACGAAAAACAGTAACATCAATTAGATACCCATCAAAGAGTAACATCATTTCAGTACGCCAATTTCTTTAGAGAATGATTTGCTATGTAAAACTGGGGGCTCTATGCAAGTCCTTGTAGTAGGATAATGCGCTATCACGTAACATAGTAGATAGAAAGATACCTATGTCACTATTAAGAGGTTCGCTTCAATGTCAATTCCAATTATTATGATGATAGAAGTGTTAGTAAGACATTCTTTTTACACATGTTTTAACAAACTCTCTATTATTTGGTTAAAATTCATTAAAAAAATATATAAAATTATGAGTAGTGCTTATTAGTTAGACTTACCAAATTTTATATTTTTTTTACTAAATTTCCATCAATAACATAGCCGTGTTTAAAAGAGTATGATAAAAAATATACTAAAAACAGAGAGGGCAAAGGGAGATAGAAAGTTATGGAAAGAAGAAAAGAGGAAATGAATATAAATAATTTTATTTAAACTGTCATCTTTGCAACTATCACTTTATCGCTTGCCACATTTTATTTATCTTGGCATCATTAGTTGTAGCATAAACTAATTTCCATGGGTGTGTCGATATACAATTTGGCAAGCTGGGCACAAAATGTGTCTTAATATTTGTCACAAGTTGAAAAAATATGTCTATGTTGATATGTCATATCAAATTGGACCCAAAAAATATGCCACGACGTTAATGATAATTTTTTATTGGAAGCATTGATCGATCAAGTGGGAACCTACATGCCCATACTCTCTTATATTGGGTGGACGGTTGACAAATGATTACAAAATGAACAAAGGTTTGTGTGCGCAAGTGCTATATTATGATAGCAACGGATTGACAAGCATTACGTCGTATTCATGTGTAAGTGCACAATATTGATTATTCATCGAAACAAACCTGAACCTCTCCAAATTAATAGGCTTTTTGGCTAATGAAATCAGGAAAAATGAGGGTTATTGTGGCATTGTATGAGGGGAGGGTCAACTCAATCTTCTCAACAAGACAGTTAGGCACTAGTTAACCACTCATATGACACCGTTGTGGAATGTTGAGTCAAAAAGGACCTTGGCTGACACGGATTGCTAAAATCACCATTCACAAGCACACTTTGCTTGCTTTGCTGCTGCTACGGATCGCTGCGTGCAACGTCTACGTGCTTGGTAAGTTACTAGTGCTGTCATTGTGACAAACAACACCCCTATTCATGTCTCACGATTTACAAGTACCATTGATTAATAATAAGGACAAAACATAAGACAATTAGAAATAAAGGGTTTAATATGAAAACTTTTGTTACGTAAGTTATTAAGGTAAAATTTTAATTCTGGACCATTCGGACAAGAATAGGAAGCAATTAAGCCTTTTATGTTTAGTGTTTGAGGAATTATGAACAATTTAGCTAAAATAATTGACATAAAAGTTAGATATTACTAACGAAGTAGGTCTTTTAGTGCACTTAATCTGAATGATGCAGCTGAGACTAAGTCATATCTCTGAAAAAATAGAAATTCCAGAGTTTTTGCAGCTAAGCAGTGTGATATATATCAGATGTTAGAGATGATTAAATTGTTATCACGGAGATGGGTTTCATATAGAGGGGGGTTTTCTTATGTTTTTCATGTTGGTGGAATGATCATCTGTCATGCATTTATGGTGGTTAATTCATGGTCTTTGGTTGCTACTAGCACTTTCTTTGTGCATGATCCGCGTGAAGTTTTTATGCTATATGGTGATAAGCGTGAATATTTTCAACAGTGGTTGGCTTGGATGCAATGGTTTCAAGTGCACATGGTTTAAGCTTTGGGAACATTATTATAATGATAGTATTATAATATGATGTGATAGGTTTTGGAATGTCTTGTGGTTATTTTTAGTAAATATGTATTAGCTGGTGGGGTGTATGTTTATGTAATTATGCAGAGGGTGTTCTCTCGTTCTTGGTAGGGTGCTCGGGTTTGTTCTTGGTGTTTTGTTTGACCTTGAAAGCCACAGCTTGTGGTATTCTTTGGTCCTTTTCTTTATTAATAAAATTCTTTAATTGCAGTTTCAAAAAAAAAAAAAAGTCATATCTGTTCATCAACCCACCATATAAGTTGATCATTACAATTAGTCTATTACATTACACAACTATTATGGTTCAAAAAGGAGAAATAATTAGGTGGTTCGAAATTATCATGGTTCTCCATTTATCTCTATATAACATGTAATCGGGTGTTATTAATTTTTGCTCGTAAATTTAAAATTTTGAATATGTGTCACACAAAAATTAATCGGGATTACAAACACGAGGTGACTTGAAACTACCTTACAATTTGTCAAAGGCTTATGGACTTTTGACCCATGAATCAAACTAAAGAGGTTCTAAACCTTTTTCACACATATGACTAAGGTACACTGAGCACTGCCCTCTGACACGTTAGAATGTGTCATAGATGTCATCACTTGAAAAATGAAAGAATCGTTATAAGGTCATTAGAAGACACGCTCCATTAATAAATGTGATCCCTCCTTGGTCATGCCATGTCACATTGTACGAGGGCTTGATGAGGTTTCTTATGTTCTTAACTGACTTTTGGACTACTATAATATCTTGCTAAACAAGTTCAAATTAATAAAATGTACTAAAGATGCTTAAAGAATTGTACCTTAGGTCCTTTATATGAGAAACAAATGAGAGTATTTTTCATCCTAGTTGTAAGAAATAAGATAACTTTCAAGTGTATTAATTGCTAATTTTCTTGCAGAGTCTACTAGTGAGATATCCATTCATTTTCCTATGAATATGAATGCATTTGTTGAGCTATTAACAATATAAGTTATACTCGTTGGTTAAAGAATTATCCTTCGAACTACAAGTAATGTCATTAAATGTAACCACCACTTAAACCATTTAAATTGTATGGATATTTTTGAAATAAAATTAAAATTTATGACATTATTAATTAAAATTAATTAATTTAACTACTTTTACTAATTTTGATGAATTATGTATTTATTTCTTATATGTAGAACCTGGAATAATATTTAAATATATCTAAGTCTTAATAATAATTGACTCAGGCTAATTTTAAAAAGAATGCAAATTCTTTTTATTTTCGGTATTCAATTTTTCTCAACAATGGCAATAAGTTCCGGAGTAAAACTACCACCATATTTGAGGTGGGACAAAATTCCATGTTTTGTTTTGTTGATCCCAACGGTAGAATGAAAGATCGTTAGATACTATGAAGAAGCAAGATTCCTCACATCTCCGTGTACTGTCCCATGATCTAGATAAGTACAAGACGTGTTCCTTGTAGGAGGATACATTGACATGTCTATAGCAAACCATTGGTGGCCAGATTTTGCTTTGATCTCGAGGAGGCAGTGGAATCTCTGTTACATTTAGAGGAGGAATAACCTTTGATACCTCGTAACCCTTGTGGCCTGAGCATCTAAGTAAGATGCTTTCATGCTTCTGGGTGTTGAATAGAGACAATGTGGGATTGGTACACATGCCTGAATCCATCAATAATAATAATAGCATAATGACAATTGTTAAGTGGATGTTGTTCTTCATGGTTACAATTATCTTGTTTTGGAAACTCACTTCCCAATTTCTACTATATATTAATGTTCAAGTACCTACACGTTAAGTTATTTTTGTTACAAAAGAGGTTACGAGTATACAGATTGTTGGTGAGTTGTGTTAATGATCATTGACTGCTAATGTAAGTTAGATGAAAAAACGTCAAATAAAACCCATAAAAACAATCAAATGTAATCCAATCGTTATTACTTTGGCTTAATTTTATTTTTTCTCTCTCTAATATGATGAATATGTGATTTTTAAAATTTTTAATAACTTTTTATTCAAATTTAGTCTTTCAATTTTTAATTATTATAATAAATCTTTTCTTCGTTCTCTTTTAATAAAATCCCAAATCCTTATTTTTCACTCAAATAAGTAAGAGCTTAAGATGTATTTGAGATATAAAATGATTAAAAGGATAGGAATTGAAAGTTTGATTAAGTTTATATGATTTCGTATAGTGCGAGTTAAGGTTTCGAAGAGGGTAAAAAATATGATTTTTTAATTAAAAAAAAAGGTGAAATCTGATTTTTTATTTATTTAGTAGATTTTAAGCAGGATTGTAATTGGTTTAACAAGTTCAATTATGAAATTTTCGAGGAAAAAAAGAATCTGAGATAGAAAACTTTTGATTAAAAAGACTTGATTATATATAATTGAAAAAATTGAAGGAAACTAATATGGTATGGTATAATTGGTTGATGGATAATAATGTCCCTTAAATATATGGTTAAAAGTTTGACTTATGAAGAAAAAAAATTCGGGAAAACTCAAAAGTATTATAAGCACCCAAACAAATTGAACAACTTAGTTATAATAATTATAAAATTAAGAGATTAAATTGAAGTAAAAAGTTTCTAAAAAGATTTAAATCACACATCAATCATAATAGATGAAAAAAAATACAATTGAGTCTATAAAAAAAAATTGGATTGGGCCTCAATTGTTTCCTAAAAGGTGGCCCAGCTTTGAGAAAGGGCCAAACTCAATCAAAATACCGCTTTTTCTTAAGACACCCTTTTTTTTTCTCGGCACACCCTATGAAAAATAATTATCCACCTGATGAGACAATTCTACCCTTCTTCCCTTTTAATTATTAAACCTAACCCTTACCGGTGCACCCCATAACCACATAACCCTAACACCTCTCCCTTTCATTCCTTTTCCTTCCAGCGCCGCCGCACCCTATCTTCTTGCCAAACCTTCAATTTTTTTTTCTTCCATCCCCTCCCGCTACTCCTTTCGAGCACATCACACCTCACTGGAGCTGGTGTGTCTTCGTGGAGCTTTGTTGGCATCCTCTTCCTCCACCATTGAAGCCATCCTCTTCCTCCGCCATTGAATCCGGTAAGTGGTTATTTTGTTCCATTATTATTATTGTTATTTTTTTAAAATTCTGGATTGGATAATCCGTAGTATAATGTACGGATTTCCTTTTCAGTAATACAACATATATTAAGACTTATTACTGATTTGATAATCCGTAGTATATATACTATATATTACGGATATCCTTTTCCGTAATGCAACAGAACCCCTTTTGTGTTATTACGGATTGGATAATCCGTACTATATATAAAACCTATTACGGATTTCCTTTACCGTAATGCAAGACACACCTATTAGTGGTTTACGGATTGGATAATTTGTAGTATATATGGAACTCCAGAAAGCTATTACGGAATTCCTATTCCGTAATGCAACAATGTATTACTGAATGGGTATTCCGTAATACAATCCCGGGTTTCGATATATACTCCGGATTTAATAATCCGTAATTAAGGGAAAAATCTATAATTTAATTTAATAATTGTATAATTTCATTTGTAATTATATAATATGATATTTAATTTGTATTCCGTAAGATATTTAATCTAATTTGTAATTGTATAATATGATATTTAATTTGTAATCTGTAAGAAAATAATTTGTATAATTTAATTTGTAATCCGTTAGAAATTAAAATTATATAATTTAATATGGAATTGTATAATTTAATATGTAATTGTATAATTTAATTTGTAATTGCATAAGATGATATTTAACATAAATTAATTAGAATTGTATAGGACAAATTTAACAAGGGGTGTGATGCCATGTTAGTAATAAAAAAGGCAAAGGTTTAATTAGAATTCGACAGTTAATTATTCATATGTGACATAATTTGTATGTCATTGTTGTTATATACATTTAGACGTCATTTAGTTGTGGTTGTTATATATTTGATTTGATATATGTGTAGAAATGCCACTCGCTAGAGGCAGGAGTGCCAATCCGTGCCAACGTGTGAGACCCACTGCATCTGCACGCAGGCGCCGTGGCGCGAGCTGATGATGTTGTTTAGCATGAGGAGATGGAGCAACAGGAGGAGCCAGAAGCAGTTGATGTTATTGAGTTTGGTGGTGGGCCTAAGGACACATCAATCCTCACATTATATGTTGATCACATAGCTCGAGATTTGTGGCAGGGATTGGTCTGACCTCAAAATCACAGTGACAAAACTCATCTTAAATGCAATCGCTCGAACCCATTTCAGTAACTCATCACGAGTGAGAAACACCTGCATAATAAAACATACAACATCAGTATGCCTATTCACCTTTCCAATTATGTCGCTAACCAATTAAACAAAACAATTACCTTATTTGTGAATACAACAGTACAATCATCATCTTTTTTAATGTCTGGTCCATATTGCATCATTATATCTTCAACCATTGTCTGATCAACATCCATGTCTACTTCATCCGACATCTTGCTCATATAATGGTCCTCCATAAAATCTAATATTTCAAAAAAACAACACTCAATTGAATAAACACAAAAAATCATCCAACAAATTGCCCACATTGTTACCAACAATAATTTAATTAATATTAACTAAACAGGCATTAAAAAATACAATTTCAACTCATTGAACTTAAACAGGTTAATCATAACAGATACAATTTTTTTTTACAAAATTTCTAACTATATTACGGATTGTGTAATCCGTAATGTATAATGTAATATACATTACGGATTACTGAATCCGTAATGCAATTACAACATTACGGATTAGACAATCCGTAAGTCTTGTAATTGAATTACGGATTGTGTAATCCGTAATGTCATTTTACAGATTGCCCAATTCGTAATCCTATTACAATAATTACAGATTCAGCTTTCCGTAATGAACTGTTCACCATTAAAAAAAAAACCCTTACCAGATGAAGAACTTGAACTGAAACCTCGCCGTCTACGGAGGAAGGAAGAGGAACGAGGATAACAGAAAAACCTATGCTACCTTCTTCACCTTAATTGGAAGCTTCGTCGAAGTAAATACATCAACAATGAAGGCAACAGACCGAGAAGAAGAGAACGAGAACGCAGAGGAACCACCACACCTTGGAGTAGTTGCAGTGAAGAAGAAGAATGGGGTGCAACTAAGAGAGAGGCACAATATATCATTATAATCAATAAGGGTATAATAGGAATATATAAATTTATGGGGTGCACCGGGAAAAAAATGAGGTGCCCTAAGAAATTGCCTCAAAATACATTTGAAAAACAATTTTGGGTTTAAAGCTCATAGGTTGGACGATTCAGGTGGGAGCCTAATGTCCTATAGAGTTTCAAACTTTCAGCCTCAATTGTTGGATTGCTTAATGAACAAAAACAAAAGATAGTTCAATCACTTCCCTTCAAAACTATTGACTCAACTTATTTAGATATATTTTTTCATAAATGTTTATAAGAGAAAGAAAAAAAAAGTTTTTTTTCATAAATAAAAATTAGCTTATTTATAAATTAATTTGTAGAAACTCTTTTATATTAGTTTATTTAAAAGCTGGTTTTAATTTATGTATAAATTAATTTTAGATTATAAAGAAAAAAGTTTATCTAAATAAACCTTACTCTTAAACCACGCTGGAATAAAATTCACATGTATAAAAAAAGTGGATCACAATTCACAAAGAAGTATAATAGAAAAGGTTTAAGAGATATATATCATACATGCATATACCCACATATATATCGAGTTTCAATACCAATAATACATACTATAGAATTTCTCAGTATACCATTTTAATTTAATTTACTAGGGTATAGCTAAAAGGGCCTGTGATTGCTTCTCATAGCGGAAACCAATTTTCATGGAATCATCAGCATACCGTACAAAGATACCATGAAGTTTTTGTTCACTCTTTAGCTTATGGCATGCCGTGAAGAACCCACCATTGGGTGCCAACCCACCACTCCCATCACTAATGAAACTCACCAACACCTTCCCACCGTTATAACGAACTTTGCGTGTTGAAATAACCGATAAACTGCTCCACGCTTGTGCCCTTATCATACGCATAAAACTGGAAGTTAACGTAATCTATGAGGTTCCCGTAACTCTTCCACAATGCCATGTAGTGGCTTTGAACTTGGTCATCGTCAAATAGAGCAATGGAGGCAAATTTGATTGCCCCATTTGATTTCAGCGTTTTGATTAGCCTCCCCACGCACTCGAAAAAGGTTTTGGGGTCTGTTTTGAAGTACTCATAGTCAATGTCAATTCCGTCGAGATTGTACTATTTGATGATGCTTGTGAGTGAAGAAACCACGTTGGAAACCCACAAATCGATTGAAGAGGGGTTGAAGTAAGCGTATCCATTTGCAACATTGTCTTCTCTGAGACTTAGGGCTACTTTGACGTTTGAGTTTTTGCTTTTGATGTCGAAAACTTGGGTGGGGTTGAGGTTGTCAGTGTCCCAAAAGATGTTGAATTTTCCGTTGGTGGGAGAAGGGGATGATGACGTGTCGTAGTCAATGGCGAAGGAGAGAATGAAATGGAATTGGACACTTGGGTTAATGGGGACATCGAAGAATTTAACGTTGTTGGACTCGGCTCCAATGTATTCTCGGAATAGGTTTGAGATTGAGGTGGGGGTTGTGGGTCTTGCATGGGTTGATGTGAGGAGTAATAAGATGAAGAAGAAAAGTTTAAGAGTGAAAGTGGTAAGGCAAAGTTTGGGAGTGGGAAATTCCATTGTCATATGTTACTAAGAAAAGCTTCAGTTCAAATTAAAGGTTGTTATATAATTATATTGTGACATGTTTGGTGATGATGCACTATGCTTTGGTAGGCTTATATGTATAGTAGTGAATATAGAGGATGGAAGATGAAGTATGCAAAAATGTATAAAATTTGGATTTCATGCCCATATGGTCGTTGTTCATATTGTTTTTACAATTGATTTCTAAAATGTTGGATTGAACTGTTTTCATTAGCTTTGTTGGTTGAAGTTTGTTTTGTTGCTTTTGCCACTAGGGATGGCAAAACGGGTCAACCCACCGCCCACAAACCATTTTTTTTGCAGGTCAAAACTGGGCGGGTCAAAGCGGGTTGACGGGTTGAAAATCCCAACCCGGTCCGCAAAAAAGAAGAAGAAAGGGTAAAAACAGATTGATCCAACAGGTTCAACCCGTTTTGCCACCGCGCCATTCACGACCAATCAACTTCCCAATATTGAATTTTCCTACCACTTTCTTTTCGAGTTGTGATCATTCTAAAGAGTGCATGTCAATTGATACTTCATAGTATATCCTACTTTCTCAGATCAATTTATGGTTCGGAAGATGATATTGATGGATACCTCTTCCAAATCATAAATGGAATTAGATTATCATCACAATCTGCAAAATATATATATATATATATATATATATATATATATATATATATATATATATAACGTGACATGATTAATTGATACAACATGTAAGTTTTAGTAAATCTACAACTGTAATAATTTTTTTAAATGATAAGTATATTATCAATTTAATAAAGTGTATTATCTTGATAATCGTTTATAAAAAATTTAAACATTTGTAGATATGTAATCTAATAATAAGAATTTATTTATAATAGTATATTAAAGATTAATTTATAGAGTGATGCAATGAAATATCAAGAAATTTTTTAGTTAAATGAGATTTTGTAGACTTAATTTATTTCATAAAAATGTTCAATTAGGGCTGGAGCTAGAAAAAATTGTTAGGGAAAAAGGGAAAAATTTAACACATGGTAAAAGAGGCCTGAAGAGCAAAGCTGTAACATTAAACTCAAAGCACTAAAAGTTAAAAGTTGAATTTTCTAAGTGTAAATGTAAAAAGTTAAAAGTAAATATAAATATGTAACATTTCCCATCCCTTCAATTGGTGGGTCGTCCCATAAGTAATTGGGCTTTAGCTGCTTA
Organism: Pueraria montana var. lobata; assembly: GCA_026413185.1. Lineage (NCBI taxonomy): Eukaryota > Viridiplantae > Streptophyta > Magnoliopsida > Fabales > Fabaceae > Pueraria > Pueraria montana. The sequence goes on from CM048654.1 coordinate 12,054,989, forward strand.
GGGCCGACCATTGGAGGGGACAATTTTTTATTTTTTTTTGAAGTGCAGATGCTAAGGGGATTTTGTTCTTTGGAGCAAAGATGCCCCTAGAAATATACCTACTTCCGTCCCTGCCTTCAATCGGCCATACCATTAATTTGTAGAAAATTATTGAAAGTATAATTTTGTCAAAAATTTCATATGTTTTTTTGGCACATATCGGATCATGTCCAATATCATAGAGTATTCAAATTAAATTATATTTATATCTTTTAAAAAATGTATTTATAAATAAGTTAATTTCTAAAATATTTGGTTCTTAACATACTCTCTGAGATAACATGAACACTCTATTTGGTTGTGAGAAAAAAAATAAAGTGAAAATAGAAGAGAGATTTTTTTAAAAAAAAAGGTTAAAATAAAGTAGAATGTTGGATTGTTTGATTTAATATAAATAGATGAGAAATAGAGTGCAAATAAAATGGTAAAGTTGTTTGGTTTAAATGAAATAGGAGGAGAAAATTTGATAAAACTGTAAAATACTGTTAAACCAAATTTCATACATAATCGATTTAATATATGTATTTAATCAATTATAGGATATTACCCAAAAATGATTATAAGACGAGAATAATCGATTAGGTAGTCTTATTCAGTATTCATTACTTCATTCTCACCAGTCAAAGAACTCTGCTCCAATTGCAAAGTGGAACTGATAAATTCCACAACATGCATATCCGCAAGCAAAAGAAGGACAAAATTGTCATTAGCATATCCTCACACATGATCACATGATGATGACCTTTGTTACCTCGGAGAGTCATTTGGATTTTTTATCCAAAATTAAGTTCTTTATATTTTTTAGGCTTAAATACTTTTTTAATCCTTGTAATTTAGCGTTTTTTTATTTTCGTCATTGCAAAATTATTTTTTTGATTTTAGTCATTACAAATTATGTTTGTTTTATTTTTCGTCTTTAAAGTGATTTAGATAGCGCATTGAATAGTGAAAAAAATGTTATCTAAACCACTATAAGGACAAAAAATAAAACAAACATAATTTACAAAGATTAAAATAAAAAAAATAATTTTGTAAGGACGAAAAATAAAAAAACACTAAATTACAAGGACTAAAAAGATATTTAAACCTACTTTTTATCCAAAATTACACTTACCATATCTCTAGTAAATGAATAAAAAATCTAAATTTGAGGGAATTAAGTGAAGAAATTAAAAAAAATTAAGAGAAGTAGGTAGGTGTTGGGGGGATAAAGATATACTATCTACCAAAAGAAAAGATGTAGGATAAAAACAAAACAATGTTAATTTTGGTTTGGCCAGGAGTACACGGCAATCCTTAAGCTAAATTATCTTGGAAGCAGGCAAAGTGTCTCAATCCTGAGTTGATCCCTCTTTCAACAAGAAATCCTTTTTTTTCTGGGCAATGAAGTTATTGAGAATGTACCAAAATAAAAAGTCTGATTCGCGCTGATAGTGGTGAAGCAGTGCCATATCCGAATAAATAAATAAAATGAATAAAATGGGCCCACCTTTGTGTCTTAAAACACAACCCAATCCAATCGTTGTGTTCTCCTTTCCCAGCCCAACAGTCTCTCTTTATTCAGCAAACGTAAGAGTTAAGAATTCTAGACCAACAAAAAACAAGAGTTGAGAATGATGCTGCCCATGGGAATGGGACCAAAAAAAAAAAAGAATGATGCTACCCAATCTTAAGGTGAACTTCACCCTTGACCAAGGGAAAAGTTGAAGAATTACCCTTCCAGGCTGAGATTTTTGCTTCATCTGATGTACAAGCTTTGGCTCAGTTCTGTTAATAAAATGATTTCCTCGTCAAAAAAAAAAAAAAAACCCCACAATATACGTTAAAAATCTTGTTCCTGTGCTCTATTAAAATTTCAACAAAGGTTCCTCTTATTTTACTTGTTTTTCCAAATTACTACTACTAATCATATGTCTAATTTTTATTTTACTAGCCAAAAATCAAAGAAACTAAAGAGAAATCTATAATTAAATTAAAAAAAAATCCAAGCTTATTGAACTCAAATTTTATTCATTATCACGTACAAATATATTAGGAACATAAATATTATTTAAAATTTATTTTATTAATTTTTCAACCAAAATACAGAGATATGCTTGAAAAGCACGACCAGGATTTTTTTTTTCCTTTTTAACTAGCAATATACTGGCATTTCCTTGTTAAAGTGTACTTAAAGCGGAAGAGTTACCATCTTTGGCAGTATTGGCGACAAGAAACGGGTGCTTGATCTTAACAAGTTAAAACATGCTTCGTAGTTTGTATAACTTTTTCTTTTTGACAGCTTGTAGTTTGTATTTTTTTTTTTGTCCTGGTCAGATACCACGGATGTTTCTCAACCTACTGGATCAGAGACTAATTCCACTAATGGTGCGTGATTCCTGCTGGTCTAAGAAAATTTTGTACACGAAAGGAATCGAACACGAGTTTCTCCCTAAATGGATCGTTCTCTCACATTTGAACGTAACGGAACCTTACACCACTATGTCAATCCTTTGGTTGACTTGTAGTTTGTATAACTTAAAAGAACATTTTCATACTCTTTAATTAAATTCCCAGTTTTTTTGTGTCTCCAGGGAAACGCCACTTATCCTTTGAGTTCAAACAATTAATACAGCTCATATATCTTTCTTTTTTCTTTTTTTGTTACAGACAGCTCAGATATCTGCATTAAAATAGTATTAGAATTAGAAAAACATAATAAGGGAATAAAATGCCAAGAGAAAGCAAGGTAATAAATTAAAGGTTGTAGTCCACGTAAATCAATCATGTTTTAATTAGAGATAAAGGATGTTAAGAAAAGGGAAATTTTTTTTATAGTAAATATACTGATAAAAAATAAATAAGAAATATTAATTATAATAATTAAATACTACTTACAACGTTTTTTTTTTCTTTCTGAATACTACTTACAACGTCTATTCAAGTCGTTCACGTTACTTTTTCATATTATAAAATTCATAAACAATAAAATTTGTATTAAACTTTTTAGTAATCTTTCTCTCAATGTAAATCAAACATTTAGTTAGAATTTATCTTTCATCTTATTTTTAAGAAAAATGCTACTTGTTACGAAAATGAATTTTGTTATAACCGCATGACAGGTAATTTTCGTGAAATCCCGTATTACATGCTTTTTAAATCTTTTAATCAATTTTTGTTTCAAAAAATCACAACAGTCCATTTTACAATTCGTGCAATTCGTGTGGTTTTCTTTTCGCAACAAATAGCATCACTCTATTTTTAAACCTATCTTTAATAATTTTTATAGTTAAAAATATTCTCTTAATTATAGCAAGGTAAGTGAGTTGTTGTGAGTCACTTAGTATTTGTCTTTGTTTTCTATGAATAAAAAAAAACTCTTAATTTAACAGTTGAAATGAGAAGAAATAATACCAAATAAATTTAAAAAATTAATTAAAATATACATTAAATATTTTCTTAGTAATTATATATCATATTATAGTAAATTTTTTTTAAAAAGGGATAAAGTTACAAAACTGATGACAATAAGTTTAAAACACGAGTTTAATTTTCATACATTATTAATATATAGATTTTTATACCATTAATTAATTAAAAATTATTTTAAATATAATTCTTAAAATAGTTATTACAATAATTAATAATTTTAATATATATATATATATATATATATATATATATATATATATATATATATATATATATATATATATATATATATGGGGTTTGCTAATGCACTCACACCCTTTTTTTAGTATGAGTGCATTAGCAACCAACACTGAAACTTTTGAACTAAAAAGCCAATAAATCTCCTCTTTAAGTAAATTTATTATAAGGGTATCATAGTGATTTAATATTTAATTTTAAAAAAAAATGAAAAAAACCATTTCTCACTCTTCCCACTTTTCTCTCTCCTTCCCTAGTTACCGCAGCAGTTTATGCATGACACTCATCCTTTGAACTCAAACAACCAAATATACAGAAAAATTTGTATAAGTGAGAAATAACAAGTTTTTTTTTATATATATATATAACTATAATTAAATAATAATATAATTTTTTTTTACCCTCAACACTATAATTAAATTCTTATTACATAGTAATAACAAGTTGTGTCAATGTGGATTTGTATAAGTGATTAAAGATTTAGTATGAACTACTCTTTTTGGTGTAAGTTTGAATTTTTGTGTCACCACTTTTTTTATTTTGTAGACAATCTGTACAATAATTCTTCACTCATGTTTTTGTTAGCAGTTTCAAGTCATTGGTAGTATTGAGATATCTCTCCCTTTTACCTTTAGAAAAAAAAATAGAGAGTTAATAATAAGATGTGATGCATCAAAACCAGAATTCAGAAAAAAAAAAAAAAAACCAGAATTCAGAAGTCACACATTTTATCTCAAAAAAAAAAAGAAGTCACACATTTAGAAATTAAAAAAGGCTTAATTGCCAATTTGGTCCTCAAATTTATTTATTAATGTCAATTTGGTCCCCATATTTTTAAAAACGTCAATTTGGTTCCCAAAATTTTAAAAATGTGTCAATTTGGTCCCCAAATTTTTAAAAATGTGTCAATTTGGTTCCCACCGTCAGATTCCGTTAATTTGATTGACGGAGATATGTGACATGACACTGATGTGACTTTATTTAATGGGGACCAAATTGACATATTTTTAAAAACTTGGGGAGCAAATTGACGTTTTTAAAAATTTGAAAATCAAATTGACATATTTTAAAAAACTTGGAGACCAAATTGACTTTTTTAAAAATATGGGAACTAAATTAACGTTAATAAATAAATTTGAAGACCAAATTGATAATTAAGCCATTAAAAAAACAAAAAGGAATGAATTAAGAATTAAGAATAAGAATTACGAAACCCAACGGGCACGTGCCTCACTCTTTATCAAGTGGGGTGAGTAAACCCTACTCTCTGCCTAGTGCCTTCACCTAATATAAATAAGTAACAATAAATAAATAAATAGTTTCTGTTGTTCAACTAACAGTAAACACTAAACCCTACTGTGTCGACTTTTCCAGTTCCCGTTTCAGATTTTTTATTTTTATTTTTTTCAAAAAAGAGCTAGCTTTTATTACGTGTTTGTGCTGTGTTGTTTTGTAACGGTCGCGTGATCCCAGAAAGTAACGTCCCAGGTTAGACGCTGTTATCCTCGCCCGTTACTTTTCAATCGCCGTCCCATTATTTTCAAACGTCTCTCAACTCATTAACCGTAACGGTAACGCCTTCTTCAATTTCATTTTCTTCTCTATTTCCATTTTCTCTCTCTTTCTCTTTGTCTTACCTTTTTCTCCCAGCTTCCATAACAGAGACACCACTCCCTCTCTCACACACCACACTCTCACTCACATATATTATATTATTAATTAATTAATTAACCATTAAATAAATAAATAAATTATCTCTGTGAAGTGAAGTTTCTGACACCGCAAAATTCCATCTGAATAAACCACTATAACTAACTACACTCTAAGATAACGATCCTTGGTAGTTCTTCTTCATTCTCTTCAACCACACATTTCGCTGTCATTGGTTCCAATTTCAATTCCGAAGTGTTTTGGATTGTTCGGTGCAATGGAGGCGCCTCAGCAGAGAAGAGGAGGATTGGTGACGCTATCGCCGTCGCAGACGGCGCGCTCCGGCGACAAGCCAGCGCGAGATCTGCGATCTGCGGATTCTAATTCCAGCGGTCACAGCAAATTCGATAAGGACAAAGGCGTCAATGTGCAAGTCCTTGTTCGTTGCAGGTCACTGAGTCGAACTAACTCCGAGTTTCACTTCATTGAGTTCGGTTTGTTCACAACTCGGTGAATGAAATTTGCTGATCCCGTTTTTTGTTTTTGTTTTTGTTTAGGCCGTTGAGTGAAGACGAAGCGAGGTTGAATACGCCGATCGTGATTTCGTGTAACGAAGGTAGAAGAGAGGTTTCGGCTGTGCAGAATATAGCTAACAAACAGATCGATAGAACCTTCGCATTTGATAAGGTTTTCTCCGCGTTTTGCTTTCTTATATGATGATCTTTTTTGGTAATGTAAAATTTAAGGAGTTATTGTTTTTATCATTTGAAGTTTGAATTACTTTTTGGATTTTATGAATTCTGCATTCAGATGAAAATATGAAATGATCGAGTAACTCACTTGCCTCATTCTGTATCAAACATGATCATAAGAGCAAACTATTACTATTTTTCGAATTCTGCACTTGTAATCGTGCATTCATTGGGATTTGTGTTTGTTATGGAATAGGTTTTTGGTCCTAATTCCAAGCAGAAAGAACTGTATGAGCAGGCAGTGTCTCCTATTGTGAATGAAGTGCTTGAAGGCTATAACTGCACCATTTTCGCGTATGGTCAAACAGGGACAGGGAAGACATACACAATGGAAGGAGGTGCACGGAAGAAGGTTAATATTTTTGGCTCGCATTGCTATTTATAGTATTTCTTGTTGCTTTGTGCTGAATCTGTTTATTTCTGCGTGTTTTTGGTTATGTAGAATGGAGAGTTTCCGAGTGATGCTGGTGTCATCCCAAGAGCCGTGAAACAGATTTTTGATATATTAGAAGCTCAGAATGCCGAGTATAGCATGAAAGTGACGTTTCTAGAGCTTTACAATGAGGAGATAACAGATCTTTTGGCCCCTGAGGAGACTTTAAAATTTGTGGATGACAAATCTAAGAAACCTATAGCTCTTATGGAGGATGGAAAGGGGGGTGTTTTTGTCAGAGGTTTAGAGGAAGAGGTTGTTTGCACTGCAAATGAAATTTATAAGATATTAGAAAAGGGTTCTGCGAAAAGGCGAACAGCTGAGACTCTTCTTAACAAACAAAGCAGTCGTTCCCACTCCATATTTTCTATCACTATTCACATTAAGGAGTGTACTCCAGAGGGTGAAGAAATGATTAAATGTGGGAAGCTAAATCTTGTGGACCTTGCAGGCTCTGAGAATATTTCACGTTCCGGTGCAAGAGAGGTATCAAATGACTATGGTGTTTATTTTGGGTAGTGTACATTCAAATGATATAATTTGGAACAGTATGACAGCCTGTTTGTTTTGTGAGAATTTTGATATTGAAAAAAATATGCCGCTTGACTACTAACATTCAAATTACCCCTTGTCTATCTAGTCATCTTCAGTTCTGGCATTATCTTTATCTCACTCTGATTTATTCTTCAGCATTTGTCTGAAAAGAGTAAAATGTTATAGCTTTTTTGAGCTTCATTTGTAAGAAAATACTCGCAGAGTAGAGCAAGGGAAGCTGGGGAGATAAATAAAAGCTTGCTTACACTTGGTCGAGTGATTAATGCTCTAGTTGATCATTCAGGTCATGTTCCTTATAGGTATGAATGGCTAACGTTCTTCTGGTTATTTCTCATTGGAATCTTTGATTCTATTTTTAAACCTAGAGAAAAATGCTTTTGTATTATTAAGATGTCCTGTTATATCAGGGATAGCAAATTAACAAGACTGTTAAGGGATTCCTTGGGCGGTAAAACCAAGACATGCATCGTTGCTACGATATCACCTTCTATTCATTGTCTGGAAGAAACTCTAAGTACCTTGGATTATGCACACCGTGCCAAAAATATCAAGAACAAACCAGAGGTGACTTTCATAGTTCCTACTTTTTTTGTCAACCTTACCATGCTTTTTTTCTTATCACAGATCCGCAGTGCAACATATCTAATAGTTTGGAGTTCAATACTTTGTTAGATCAATCAGAAGATGGTGAAATCTGCACTCATTAAGGATCTGTATTTTGAAATTGACAGACTGAAGCAAGGTTGTTCACTATTTACATATTATTAAAATAGTTTCTGTTAGTCACTTAGCATTCTCCCTCTTTCAGTTCTCTCTAAACTAAGAAAATAGCACCATGTTAATAAACTATTTTTCCTTTCACAGTTCAGTGCTGAAATGTTGAATTTTTTTATATATGTGGTTTGCAGAGGTGTTTGCTGCAAGAGAGAAGAACGGAATTTATATACCGCGGGATCGTTATCTTCATGAAGAAGCGGACAAGAAGGTTTCTCTAACCGTATCTTAATATGAATTGGGAATACAGTTATTCTTATGAGACATTACTATTGCTAAATCTGTATGTTTTCTATAGGCCATGGTTGAAAAGATAGAACGCATGGAACTAGAAGCAGAGTCTAAGGATAAGGTATTTTCCATCATAAATTATTCCAATATAGTTATAATCACTTGTATATTGAAATGCATCCCATAACTTTGAGCAGCAATTGATGGAACTTCAAGAACTCTACAAATGTCAGCAACTTTTGACTGTCGAGTTAAGTGATAAACTTGAAAAAACTGAGGTAATAAAAGTTCATAATAGGTGGCTGTACCTAACAGATTTTTATTTATTTTGAACTTCTGACCTGGTTCAAGAGTTAAATTTACTTATGGCGTATGCTATCTCAGAAAAGTCTTGAAGAAACTGAGCAGTCATTATTTGATCTTGAGGAAAAGCACACACAAGCAAATGCAACAATTAAGGAAAAGGAATTTCTAATATCGAATCTACTGAAATCTGGTTAGTGAAGTTTAATTATACCTCTTATTCTGTATCAACCAGCTTTCTGTTTGGGTGCACCCTTTACCATATTTTTTTTTGGGTTGTTGGTTGTTCAAATCATTTCTCTCATCATTCCAATGTAATATGCAGTAGTAGTGTGATTTTTCCCTGTTCTTGCTTCTTCCAGAAAAAGCACTTGTGGAGCATGCAATTGAGCTACGAGCTGATCTTGAGAATGCTGCATCTGATGTGTCAAACCTGTTTTCTAAAATTGGTTAGCATCTTTTTTCAACTGGTTTTTCTTGTGGGTGTCAATTAAAAGGAATAATTTGACATCACAAATTGTTTTTGTAAACCTTAGAGCGGAAGGATAAAATTGAAGAAGGAAATAGAATACTTGTCCAGAAATTCCAGTCTCAGTTAGCTCAACAGCTAGAAGATTTGCACAAGACGGTTGCAGCATCTGTAATGCAACAAGAGCAGCAACTAAAGGAAATGGAAAAAGATATGCACTCTTTTGTATCAACAAAGGCCGAGGTGGGTTTCCACAGGATGAAATCATGCTTATTATTTATATTATCAGATTAATAAATTTGTTTTGTATACCTCTTTTAGGCTATTGAAAATCTAAGAGTGCGGGTAGGAAAATTCAAAAATATGTATGGTTCTGGCATTAAAGCTTTGGACAATTTAGCTGAGGAGTTTAAAGGAAATAATCAGTTAACTTTTGAAGAGTTGAATTCTGAAGTAGCCAAGCATTCATCTGCCTTGGAGGATGTAAGTGTGTCTCTTACACTTTATAAATTGATTGATTCTACGTGAGCTTTCTTGGTGTGTTTAATTTAATTTTTGTGCTTCAGCTTTTTAAAGGAATTGCATTAGAAGCTGATTCATTACTAAATGATCTTCAAAGTAGTCTCCAAAAGCAAGAGGCCAAGTTGACTGCTTATGCTCGACAACAGGAAGAGGTGCGTGATTTCTGGTTTGTTGGGTGAACTTCAGAGTTAGAGATACTAACTTCTATGCTATTGCATGTAGGCACATGCCAGAGCAGTGGAGAATACACGCGCAGTATCTAAAATAACTGTGAACTTCTTTGAGACATTACACATGCATGCATCCAATTTGATTCAAATTGTGGAAGAATCACAATTTACCAATGATCAGAAATTGTATGAACTTCAAATGAAGTTTGAGGTGATCCAAGCACGCCTTTTTGCGGAATTTGCACAAATCATGATTGGAATTTTTTTAATTAATACTCCTTCCTTTTTTTTTTTTTTTTTTAACTTTGATGCATCTTATTCTTTATGGGTACAGGAGTGTACTGCACATGAAGAAAAACAACTATTGGAGAAAGTGGCAGAAATGCTTGCTAGCTCTAGTTCTAGAAAGAAAAAACTGGTAGCTGTTTCTTTTAGACATGCTAAGCTTACCTACAGTAGCTTCCGTTACTACCTGACTGTAAGTTCTTACCATTCTTTATTTGCTTGTTAGGTCCAAATGGCAGTTAATGATCTTCGGGAGAGTGCAAACACTAAAATCAGTAGGTTGAGGCAAGAAACATTAACCATGCAAGATTCCACTTCCTCTGTTAAAGCAGAATGGAAACTTCACATGGAAAAAACGGAGTCCAACTATCATGAGGATACTTCTGCAGTAGAATCAGGAAAGAATGACCTTGTGGAGGTTATTCAGCACTGGTATGGAATAGGAGTATACTGTGTGTACTTTGTCTCTTATTATATTCTCTTCTGTTCACTGAGCCCTACCTTAACCAAACAATTGCACAGCCGCAAGAAGGCAGAAGTAGGTGCACAACAATGGAGAAATGCTCAAGAATCCATACTTAGCTTAGAGAAGAGAAATGCTGCTTCTGTGGATACTATTATTCGGTAGGTCTATCGTTCCCTGTTGAGATCAAAACAGTCAATATATTTTGTTCATTTTTTCCCAATTGCTTTTTATCAGGGGAGGAATGGAAGCTAATCATCTCCTACGAGCCCGATTCTCAAGTGCTGTGTCAACTACACTTGAAGATGCAGAAATAGCAAACAAGGATATTCACTCATCCATTGAACGTCAGTACTTGGTCTCATACCTATACATCATAAATGCCTTGGTAAATCATGCCACAGATATCAATTGACGAATTATTTACACTTGCAGATTCATTGCAACTTGATCATAACGCTTGTGGGAATCTAAACTCTATGATTATCCCATGCTGTGGTGACTTGAGGGAATTGAAGGGCGGTCATTACCACAGAATTGTAGAGATAACTGAAAATGCAGGGAAATGTCTTCTAAGTGAATACACGGTAAGGGACTCCAAGTACCAATTCCTTAGTATGCGCATATGTATTATAGATTCAGATAACAAGCAATCCTCATCCAGCCAAAGCAGTTTGGAAAAGCACTAATTTTTAACATGTACAGCATGCTTGAAGTGGTTTACATAATGTACACCTTTGTTTCCTTTTTCTCAAGGAAAATGGTGTTATCTCTGGCTGCTGGATTCTAATTTATTGTGTCTGTTTAAACTACTGTGTGAAATATAGGTAGATGAACCATCTTGTTCAACACCAAGAAAGAGATCCTTCAATTTACCCAGTGTTTCATCCATAGAAGAACTAAGAACCCCATCATTTGAGGAACTACTGAAATCATTCTGGGATGCAAAATTTCCAAAACATGCAAACGGTGATGTTAGATACATTGGGGCATATGAAGCTGCTCAATCCGTAAGAGATTCCAGAGTTCCTCTTATAGCAATTAACTAGAGCAGTCAAAAACTCTGTAAATAGCATATTGTACAAATGTAATTCCATACAAATTACATATTCATTTTATTGTTTATTTTGGAAAGAGAAAAGAAGAAGAAAAAACAAAGTATCTATATGTGGAGGCAGAAATATGTAAAAGATTACCCTTTTTTAATTCAGTTTTGCTTCCACAGGGGTGTACATCTATTGTTGAGGTCAACTGAAATTGGATCTTAATGTGATTTTGACATGTTTATGTTGAATCTCAAACCTTGAAAAAATCATTGTCGTGGCAAACGAGAGTGAGTGAAAGAGTGACAGAACTATTTTATTATCTATACCATTAAAGGGGATATCACTTTCAGTAACTACCTTCTGGTCTCCACTTTTTAATACCATTTTACCCATGTTAATATTACATATTATGTAACAATCAATCTTTTATGTCTATTTTTTTTTTTTGGTTTTAGAATCTTTTGCCCCTTCAACTAATAGTGCAACTGCCCACAAACTTGATATCGTAACCTCCTCACTCATGATTCATTATTTTGTTTCATTAACTTCTTTTATCTTCTTTTTTTAAAAGAAACAATGACGCACGAAGTGCCTCTTTTTTTCCTAATTTATTATAAAAAATATTAACGATGTCTAAATTTTTAAATTCAAATCATAATATAAATTTATCTTATTGAGTAGAGTCTGTTTAATTTTAAATTGCATTACCAAATATAAATTTATAATATATTTCTTTCGTTGTTATTCAATTTGTTTGTTTATTTATTTATTTTTTATCTTCTCTCTTTTGTAAGGTAATTTTTTAACTTTTTCATATATCTCAAATATATTTTTAAATTTTTTTAATATTTGAAAATTTGTCATTAGCATGATATTGTTTTTTTGTTTCGTACTATTTCAACTACTAAGATGACATGAAAGGTTTAAAAGAGAGGTTTATAAATATAAGGTTTATTTTTCCTTTAGAAATTAATATTTAATATTTTTTTTCTACAAGTATCTCTTTTACTATTTTTTTTATGTTTTGTATTCTCATCTTATGTCTCTAAGATAACCTTCTATTGTTTTTTTAGAATATTTTTCAAATATTTTCTAATATTAAGCATTTTAAGTTTGGTTGGTGACATTATTTTGTAACACACACACGTATCAAAACAAATATTTGAATTATATTAATTAAATAATGATATTAGGAAGATTAATAATTTAAATAGAATCCTGTCAAAAAAAAATAATTTAAATAGAATATATATTATTTAAAAATATAAAATATGTTTTTCGTCCCTATAAAATGAGCATGTTTTGATTTTGGTCCTTATATTTTTTTTTCATCCTTCTAAAATTTAAAATTATTGATTTTAGTCTCTATAAAATTAGTGAATTTTGGTTTTGGTCCTGTAAAATATTTATCTTTAGTTTTAATCCCTCCAAAATCTAAAATCACTACTTTTGGTCTTTAAAGTTCATTTTAAGGTAGATAAATAACATTTATTTTAGGGATTTATAATTTTTTTTAAGGTATTAGATATTGTACCATAGAAACTAATGGGTGTTATCTAAAATTGTCACTTGACCTTCTGCTAAACAGATAAGGTCGTTAACAAGTGTCACATGAAAACTACAGAATTTTTTTTATAAGGACTAAAATTAAAACTCGCTAATTTTACAAGGACTAAAAATACATTTAAGACTTAAAAATATTATAAACTAATCAAAGCAAATATTTGGAACAATCAATTAGTATTTACTCCATATATTTAAATTAATCAATTAATATTTATTGAATAGTGATTTTTTTTTGAAGAGTTGAATAGTGATACTCGAATGATGTTGGGAAAATTATAAAATATTGTGACTTAGATCGATCACTAAAAAAATATAACGATTTAGACTATTTTAATATTAATTGTAGAGATCATGAGATAGTTTTGTATTAATTATTTAGACGATTTTAATATTAATTGTAAAGATGGAAAAAATATTCTTATTTAAACTTATTTAATTACATATTATGATTTTTTTTATAAACCACAAAACTATTGTGTAATCTGAATAATCTACGCCAATTAATTTATGTGCTTGATGGTTAACAAGTTCAAATTTGAAATAAATGAATAGATTTTCTTTTTATAAATAAAAAATATATATTTCCTTATTTAATTTATGTATGATAGTAAGAATCTAGCATAAGTAAATATATAAATCATCGAATGTCTTGATAATAGACAAATTGTCTAAAATATATTTATTTAATAATATTTATAAATTATAATTTTTGGTATAAACTACAAGTGTTCTTTATTGGAGGATAATCTTGTTTGAATCAATCTAAACTATTATAAATTAATCAAAACAAATGTTTGAATCAATCAATTACTACCTCCGGTTCTTTTTATAAAAAATAAGTTATAGTGTAAAATACATTATAACCTGATTCTTATAAAAATGATAGGAAGTAGTAATATTTACTATGATATATAATTTAAAATAATAAATATTTATTAATAACGATATTAATTTTTTTTGGTGATGTAATAATGATGTTAAATAGTGTTGGTGAAAAGTACAATATATTTTGAATTTGTCACTATAAAAAGTAAAAAATATTACAATGAATAGTAAATATTAGATAGGACAGTTGATAAGTTTTTAAATAAAACAAATAAAATTCTGTCAAAAAAATAAAACAAATATAATAACAAATAATTTTTCAGAACATAGAGCTTACTGAAAGTGAATTATGTTTTTTCTAACAATTTTTTTGTATTTTATAAAAAACATTTTTTATTTTATAAAAAAATAAAAAAAACATTTTTTTATTAAATTACATGACATGACAAGGAATAGAATGCATGACACTTATACTGTTTTTATTTTTTTTGTTTTTATTTTTATTTTTATATATATTAAGACGGGGCCAAAGCTCAGAAAAAAGAACTACTACAGAGGAACTAAGCGTGGGAGAGTAACTCCCATAACATCAGAAACAAAGAGGTGGCTGCTCATGAATAACAAAATCATTTGTTATAGATTTATCTTAACCTTTCACCACTAAGCCGAACTAGTGTGTATGACACTTGCACTGTGAATTCAAGTAAAGAGTGGACTGTGGATTAAGCTTTCTACATTCGAAACCCTACGCACCGCCGCACGTTGCACTCCGCTCTCAAGATAATCGTTTTTGCTCGTGAAGTCGTTGCAGGTAACATTAGTCAAAGCCAACCATGTTGTTCAATCCTTTTCTCTGTGTTTGATTGATTGCATTCATTGCCCTTGGTTTCGTACTTGCACAGAGGTTGCGTGATCACATAAAGTTTTGTTTTTCTTTTTTCTTTTTTTAGTTTAAACGTTTAGTTTGTGGGGGTGATAATTGGAATTTTGATGGTGGCTAATGAGTCACTGTGTGCAATGAAGGAAAACCCAGATGGTTTTTTTTTGATAGTGTAATTAGGTTCAGGTTTTTTAATTAGTGTACTGAATATTCTGTCATTGGGTATCTGGGGCAGAATTCAATAGTGGCTGTTAAATTTCTATTCTTCACACTATGATTTCATTTGTGTTCTTCTTCGATATACTCGAATGGTTTGGTTGTATAACGATTGAACGTTAATGATAGGTTTGGTCGTATGTTAATGTAGGTTTATTAATGTATGTTAATAAAATTGCTTCGTGTTTATTTATGTCCTTTATATTTCTGCGTTAAATTTGGTTGTATGTTAAGGTTTAGGGTTTTGATTGTCAAATACCTTCCAATGGCAGGTTAGAAATTGAACTATTTTACATATTGAAAATGGTAAATGGAGTAGTACATAATGGAATAGCCAATTCTAAAAAATGGTGTGACTGATATAATCCAGCAGCACGTAGGAAAATGCAGAGGGACTGCTAAAATTTCCATTTTACTTTATTTTTATTATCAGTATTTACAAAGCATGGAATAATTTAGGTGATCAACATGGCCCGTTGGTCTACAGCCTTATTGTCCTCTTTATAGGCCTTGTATAGAACAAGCCACGTAAATAGACTTTCATGCCAGGACAGACTTTTAAACAGGTTAGATCAGGCCTTAAAAAATGGCCTGCCTTAAAAAATGGCCTGTAACAGGTAAATAGGCTAGGCTTAGACTTAAGAACTATGATGTAGGCCAGACTTAGACCTGCCAAAGCCTGGTTTGGCCTGTTTCCACCCTTATCTGCGCACTACATACACTGCAGAAGCACGTCTATTTTGAGTTACATTTCATTTCCACTTGTTATGCATGAAAAAAATCCTAAACCCTTCCTACGCTCTTCTCAGGAAGAAAAAGAAGAAGAGATGAATAGGGCGAGAACTGAAGGCATAACCTTCACGAAGGAACCGTTCATGGAGGATGCAGGGCCTCGCAAGATGTGAGAGTTTATTTGTGCCTGTTCCCTTACCATTACACAATAATTTTGATTCACCTACAATTAAAAAGAGATTGTTATTTTGTTGTTTGTTTATTGCAGAAAGAACATGAAGTTCTCCACATTATCAGAATCGGAAATAAGCAAAATCGGTGAAGTTCAAGTGTGGAAAGGTTCCTACTATGATTCCTTTAAGAAGCCTATCCACGGTGGCTTGTTGGATCCTCGCATGGTACTTGTTAATCCCTTTTTCCACACTTTTTTGAATTCTGCTTATGTTTGTGTTTAATGTTGATACTTTGCTTGTTTTTTTTTGCATTTGAGATTTTGATATGATCATCATGCTACATTTGTTGTAATATATATAGGATGTAAAATTAGCCTGTGTATTGGGTCTGGCATGAATTTGGAGTTGTTTAGAATTTTGAACTATGACAGAATTGGTCTTTTTTTTGTTGGTTGTTATGGTGAGATGGCAGATGCAGCATTCGAATATTAGGATTTGGAAGGTGGCTTGTGGTGGTATATTTTCTTAGTGACTGGGTATATTATATGGATGAAGAAATTGCCAATTCAATTTGGTAGTGGATTTTTATAGATTATGAGTAATGGGACATGGGCTTATATGTGACTTATGGTTGATAGAAACTGTTTATTTATGAAGCAATTCTTATTGAGTGGAATTACCCGGTTTGTTATTTGGACCTTGAGTCAACTTTATTTGTAAAAGAGAAAGTAAGAAGCACCATAAAAAGCATGACAAATATATATATATATATATATATATAGAGGACATATCTTATGAGAGGAAGACATCTTATATGAGAGTGAGAGGGTTAAATCTGGACCTTATAACCATACATGAAGGGTCCAGATTTAATGTTATGTGACTACTTAAAAAAGTCATGTGACTTTTTAAAAAACTCACATGACCTAGTGTGTTTTAATCTTGACCATTCAAACAAAATCTAGTGGTCAATATTTGTTCCTCTCACTCTCATATAAGATGAGCCCTCTCACTAGATATATTTCCATATATATATATATATATATGTTTTTTCGTTTCTTAGATTTTAGATTGTTCATATTTTTCACTTTTAATGTGTATGTTTGGTTTATCTTGCTACCTTTGATGATGCTGTTCTTATTTCCCCTCAACTTTTCTTTGACAGTTAGTGTGTTTTCCCTGCATTCTTCCTTGTTTCACAAGAGAGACACACATGATGCACATATTATGAACCTCTCCTTACACTGTGATAAATGCTTTTCCACTGGGAGTTTACTTTCTGCTTACATGTTTTAGTGTTTTGCCCCTGAAATTTATGGAAATTGCAAGAGTCCTATGCATCAGGTCTTAAATGTTGATATGTAGTTTGGATTTTGAAATAGTGTCATTGTAGAGATTCAGTTATGCACATCTGTAGTTTTTTTTGCCCCTTCTCTTTTCTAATGTTAATTCCCACATTTTCTTAAATTTTGATTAGTGATAAAGAAAAATCCATTTAATAGTTTTTGCTTGATAAGAAGTCTTGCCTTTAAGGCTCTATAAGTAGAGGTGTCGTCAGACCTTTTTTTTTTTTTTTTTTTTAAAATATGTTGAAGAAGTCTGGTTGATGTAATACTTGGATGGTATTACTTGTTCAGACTTTCAATCTGTTTGATCATATATATATATATATATATATAATGCTCATGTTTCTACTCTTTACCTGCACATAATGCTAAAACAGCAATTTTTTTGTGTAATTCAGGGCCCTGCCAATAAGAGTCTTGTCTGTGCAACATGCCATGGGAACTTTCATGATTGTCCAGGGCACTATGGATACTTAAACCTTGCCCTTCCTGTTTTCAATGTTGGATATTTAAGTACCATTGTGGAAATACTGAAGTGCATTTGTAAGGTATACAAATCTTTCACGTGTTTCTTGTATGCTCTCTCTCCCTCTCTCTGGATTTTGGTTCTTACTTTATTTTTCGTTTATTGTCAACACAATGTTCTCTTGTTTTATCTAATTCAAGTTTTAAATATCCTTATAACTACTACTTATATGTAACATGCATATATGAATGACACAATTTCAGAATGTTTAGCTTTAGGAGATGTTTCAAGCAATGTTAAGTTTCCTATCTCACACTATAAGCACTGTCAGGCCTTTTGTTTGATGGTCATTCAGTTGGCGTTAAGCGAATTTTTCGCTCCCCACAGTTTGAAATTTGAGCCTCCTTTTGCAACAAGAATAGAACTCAAACTTAATTTATCCATTCTCTTTGAAAATGCAAGTTTTGCTCTTTTAATTCCAATTTGAGCTTTGTTTAGTTCAGGCTTTTGTGGTCTATCACTCTCACTTTCATCAACTTATAAAAAAAACTGACTCATAAGTTTTTTTTTTGGTCTAGAAAACGTATTGTTTTTACTGATATACAGGACTTTGGCAAAAAGCAAAAGAATAAAGGGGTTATTATACATTCAAAATTTGTTATAGTGTATAAAAATCTATTTACAAGTTTGTATGTCATACTAATTGACATTCTACATTACCAGGGCTGTGCTCGTATTCTCCTTGACGAAGATACCCGTAAAAAACATTTGAAGAAAATGAGAAGTTCCAAAAAGAGTGAGCTGGATAAGATTGATTTTGTGAAAGTTCGTATAATTAAAGATTGTAGCAAAGTTGTGAATTGCCCAAGATGCAGATATGTCAATGGTTTGTTTCATTATGCTTTATTCAAACAACTTTATTATCTGAATTTGTTTAAAGACTGTGTTTTGGTGACTTGATTTCTGTATATGGTAGAAATATAATGTGTTTTGGCTTCCACATTTTTGGTTTTGATTCCATCTTTAAGGATATGAGGGATTGAATCTTAGTAAATATTTATTTTCTTTTTGCTCTTGCTGATTTGTTGTCAGCTATGAATAAGCTCATACATTTTTTATACTGTCATGAATCCCTTGAATACATTGTTGGCAATTAGAATAAAGCATAAGGTTCAACAACCTGTGATAAACCGTTTTCTTTAATCACTATCTTTTTAGATATTTTAGAATGCACTTTCTTTTTGGTGCTTTCTTGATCCTTTATTATATGGAAAATATGGATTCCCAATGTTCTGGTGTTAACTTTGTATGAGCTATGTGCTAACACAGGCTGAACATTTGTTAAGCTTCTATTGCAGGAGCATGTTGCCTCAAGACCCCCATTTTGTTGAACTGATTGTAACCACACATGGCATAAATAACACCATTTTTTGCTCTCCCAATTCAATAGAAGACTAACCTCTTGTTCTAAGAGGGGAAATATTTACACTAATTGCTAACCATTTTATGATTTAGGATTATATATGGTTGCATTGTATAATGCATATTAAGATATGCACTTTTTACATCTCTGAGATGATATTTGTGATGATTATTGTGATACAGGTTCAATAAAGAAGCTTCCGGCTTCGTTGACAATCATACATGATTGCTCAAAATGTAGAAATAATATTGTTGAAGAGCTTGACTCTGCACTTTCTCGTATAAAAGACTCTAGGGCGACCACCAATGTGTCTAATCGAATTCTTAATCCTTTCCAAGTTCTTTCCCTGTTTAGAAGAATGCTTGATGAGGTGGACATTTATTTGTATATATATGTTTTTTCAGTTTGATTTTCCAACTCCTTTTCTTTTTAAGAAGGGATTATATTATCTGCAATTTTGTGGACATCATGAATGCTATGCAGAGATATATTTTTTTCTCCAGTTGAACAGTTTTGTTACATTTGGTTGTAGGACTGTGAATTACTTTATGTTGCTGAACGACCAGAGAAACTCATAATAATAAACATTGTTGTGCCACCTATAGCTATTCGACCTTCAGTTGTTATGGATGAATCACTGAGGTAATGCCAGTTTGGCTGTATTTATGTATTTATTCCCGATGATTAACATCATGTGATCTTTGAAACTGTGTATAAGCTAAGGAAAAATAGAGTGAGCTAGAGTATTGGGCCCAGGGAATTTATGTGTTTAGGGTTTAGGATCTGACAGTTGGTTTCTGTTATAATTCAGTTGTAACTAACCATCTGTCATCTCAGCAATTGGTTACTGTAAGAGGCTTATATAAGGCCCTGTGTAGCACTGTTTCAGCATACAGTTTTGATTCCCAATCTTCACTCTCAAATCTCTCTCTCTTTCTCTCTGTTTCTGAATTCACTCTTATCTTCAGCTACACTTCTAACAGGCAGCAAGGTATTGGAGTTGTGGGAAATAGGGGTATGAATTAATTCAGATTCGTGAATGTATAAGTTCATGTACTTTGAAAATACCATTCTTCATTCATGAGCACAGGAAGCAACACTCTTATCAATTCTTCCTTGTAATCGTAAAGTGTAATTATTTCAAAAAACGTATAATTATTGATTGATTTCTGAGAGAAAGAGCAACAGAATTTGCATTTGAGAAACTGATTTTCATTAAGGTGAATTCAATTATTATGAGTGAGTGGGTTCAGCTATTTATAAGTGCCCTAATTAGTTGGTTGTTATTGGGAAAAATCCAAGTTCCACATCGGTTAGAAATAGTGCCAAGAGAGAGTATATAAGTGGGGGGCAATTCTCACCCTATGAGCTAGCTTTTGGGGTTGAGTTAGGCCCAAATCCACATTCTAAGATGCTTTAACCCACATTCTAAGATGGTATCAGTGCCTATCCTAGATCCATTAAAAAGGGTCACCCACCATATTATCCACACACTAAGCCAAAAAAGTCCTGGGCGTGAGGGGGTGTATTGGCAAAAACCCAAGTCCCACATTGGCTAGTGCCAAGATAGAGTATATAAGTGGGGGACAATCCTCATCCTATGAGCTAGCTTTTGGGGTTGAGTTAGGCCCAAACCCACATTCTAAGATGCTCTAACCCACATTCTAAGAGTTGTTGGCAAGGTATTAAAGTCTGTGATCAAGTGATGTGAATTAACAGAGAAGACGTAATGAAAGAAATAGGATCTAATCTTATTATTCAGTTAAGAAATGAATTTAGGGATATAGTGTAGTATATACAGGAGAGCTGTGTTAGTGACAGCTGTCAACAACTAACTTGTAACTGACTAGCCTAACTAACTGAGAAATAGAAACCATTCTATTTACATATACTCACACACCCCCCCACAAACTCAAGGTGGCTGAGCTTTGGGAAGCTCAGACACTTTGAGTTTGCACTTAAGAAATAGGAACTGAGCAGTAGACAGGGGCTTGGTGAGGGCATCGGCCCATTGATCCTGAGCTGGGAGATGGAGAACCTTTAGCTGATTAGTAAGGACTTTTTCTCTGACAAAAAACAGATCTATTTCCATATGTTTAGTCCTGGCATGTAATACTGGATTATGTGCTAAGGAGACAGCACTCATGTTATCACAGTAGATAGTTGGTGCAGAGAATGGGATGCCAAGTTCAATGAGCAAGGTTTGTATCCAGAGGACTTCAGCAGTAACCTGAGCAAGGCTTCTGTATTCAGCTTCTGTGTTGGATCTTGCAACAACTTGTTGTTTCCTGGACCACCAGGAAACAAGATTAGGTCCAAAATAAACAGCAGCCCCAGATGTAGAGCGCCTGTCATCAGGATCTGAGGCCCAATCAGCATCACACAGAGCTTGAATAGAGAAGGGAGAGCTGGAAGTAGCAGGATGAAGATGAAGGCCATGATGAAGTGTTCCCTTTAGGTACCTTAGAATGCGTTTAACAGCTAACCAATGAGAGTCAAGAGGGGCTGACATGAACTGACAAACTTTGTTAACAACATAGCTCAGTTCTGGCCTGGTGATAGTAACATACTGCAAGGCCCCAACAACAGATCTGTACATAGTTGAATCCAAAAGATAATTTGAACCATTTTTGGATAGTTTGCAGTTGGAAGCCATTGGAGAGGGAAGTGGCTTTGCTTCAGACATATTAGTTCTCTGAAGTAAATCTCGAATGTATTTGCTTTGAGTTAGAAGTAGTGAACCATCAAGAAGATGATGAACCTCAATTCCCAAGAAATAATCAAGAGTGCCAAGCTGTTTTAGAGAGAAGCTGGAATTGAGTTTGTCAACAATCTGTTGAACAAATGTATCAGAACTACCAGTAACAATGATATCATCAACATAAACAAGGAGATAGACAACAGCAGCTGAGGATTTGTATACAAACAGTGAAGGATCACATTTGCTGGCCTTAAATCCAAAGCTAAAAACAGTGTGTTGGAGCCTATCAAACCACTGGCGTGGTGCTTGCTTTAAACCATAGAGAGCTTTATTGAGCTTGCATACTAGAGAGAGGTCAGAAGATTCAAACCCTGGAGGTTGCTGCATATACACCGTTACATCTAGGAAGCCATTGAGGAACGCATTAGTAACATCTAACTGATGTAAGGTCCATCTTTTGGTGAGAGCAAGAGTAAGGATCAAGCGAATAGTGACAGGTTTTATAACTGGAGAAAAAGTCTCTTTGAAATCAAACCCAGGAAGCTGGTGAAAGCCTTTTGCCACAAGTCTCGCTTTGTACTTGTTGATTGTACCATCAGGATTTTCTTTAATTCGAAAGACCCACTTACAACCAATGGCCTTCCTATTTGAAGGAAGAGAAACTAGGGTCCAGGTCTGATTTTTCAACAGAGCATCATATTCAGTTTTCATAGCCTCAAACCATTTTGGATCTTTAATAGCCTGTTTGACAGTTTTGGGTTCACAATGAGCAAGAAAAAGTGAGGAAGGAATGCGTTTTTTAGTGATACCAGATTTGGACCTAGTTTGCATAGGGTGCATATTTTGAGACAAACTGGGAGCAGTAACATTAGACTGACCAGAAGCTGAACTGGAACTTGGAACAGAAGTTTCAGTAGCAGGAGAAGTGTTGGACACAGTGGGAATAGACTCATCAAGAGGAGGCTGTGGTAATGAAGTAGTAGGAGACACATCAGGAATAGATGGAGATTGAGACTGCAATGGTTGAGAATTAGAAACAGGTACAGGAATAGATATAGTTGGAACTGGTGCAATAGTATTAGTGGGCCCGGTGGTTGGAATTGGTAAGTTAGGTGCTTTAACAATGGGTATAATAGAGGTGGGTAGAGGGAAAATGGAGGAAGTGGTGGTACTAGTTGAAGGTGTGGGAGATTCTGAAAAAAGTTCCTTAAAGGGAAATCTGAACTCATTAAAAACAACATCTTTGGAGATGAAAAGTTTTCCAGTTGGTGATAAGCACTGATAGCCTTTATGAGATGGTGAATAACCAAGAAAGACACATTCATGAGACCTGAAATTAAGTTTATGAGAGTTGTATGGTCTTAAGAATGGGAAACAAGCACAACCAAAGGTCTTTAGAAACATATAATCAGGCTGTTGTTTAAAAAGCACAGTGTATGGGACTGAAAAGTTTAGAGATGCAGTGGGAAGTCTATTTATTAAGTAAACTGCAGTAGTAAAGGCATAGTCCCAATATTTGAGAGGAAGGGATGCATGACTCAATAGGGTTAATCCAAGCTCAACCATGTGTCTGTGTTTTCTTTCAATAACACCATTTTGATGGTGAGTGTGAGGACAAATGAGTCGGTGATGAACACCTAAGTCTGCAAGATACTTGGTAAATGGTCTAAACTCACCACCCCAATCAGTTTGAATGGCTTTTAATTTGGTGTTAAATTGCAATTCCACCATAGATTTAAATTGCTTAAAGATAGTAAAGGTTTCAGATTTAGTTTTAAGCAGATAAATCCAAGTGAACCTAGAATGTGCATCAACAAAGGTTAGATAGTAAAGGAAATTATTTGTAGAAGGTATGTGAGAAGGGCCCCACAAATCACTGTAAACCAGTTCCAAAGGTGTTCCATACACAGTTTCAGAGATATTTGATGGGAGTCTATGAGACTTCCCAATACAGCAAGCTGAACAAAAATCAGATAGAGCTTTAACAGGTATAGAAAGATTACAAGATTGTAAGACAAGTCTTAATACATGGGAATTAGGGTGTCCTAGTCTGGCATGCCACAGGCCAGAGTTATTACAACTAGAAACAGTGGTATTTACAGAGGAAATACTATTGGAAGAAGTAGAAACTGGTGCAAAATGCTTGGACTGTTGCAACTGAAGTGTTGGAAAAGAATACAGACCATCTGGACCAACCAATCCATGCAGCAGCACTCCATTGTTGGCCTGAGGTTTAACAAAACAGTGAGTGGCATGGAATTCAAAGAAAACAGAATTATCATGAGCAAATTTACTGACACTAATGAGGTTTTTGGTAATGGAAGGCACATGAAGAAGATTATGTAAGGCTAGATTCACTTTAGGATTAATGGTTGAGGGAAAATATGATGAACCAGAAGAATTAATGGCCAAACCTTGACCATTGCCGATGTAGATCTGGTCTGGTCCTTCAAAATTGCTTAGTTGTTGAATATTCTGTTGATCACCAGTGACATGGAATGAGGCACCTGAGTCAGGGTACCAAGTGTGAGAAGGAACAGAGACTGTGTTGGCAACCATTGCTGCTGGTTGGTGTTGAAAGTTAGATGTAGGTCTGAACTGAGTGGTGGCAAAATTGTTGTTCCACTGATTTTGTGAACCATAAGCAGAGTGAGCCTGAGAATACTGATGTGATTGAATAAAGTTATTAGGAGCAGAAAATTGCTGATAATTCTGATTAGGTCTAGGAGGTGGTGGTTGATAGTTGTAATCAAATCGATGATAGCAAAAGGCAGCAGTGTGGCCGTACTTGAAGCACACTTGGCACTGAGTATTAGCAAACCGGCCTCCACGAGCGCGACCACCACCACGCGGAAAGCCACGACCACCGTGACCGCCGCGAGAAAAGCTACGACCGCCGCCATGAAAATTGTCATCATCAGTGTTGTTCGACGCGGAATTCACCTGCGGCGACTCGTCAGAGGAGTGTTGCGAAGACGAGGAGGACACTCCTTTTGCTTGAGAATGAGTAAGATTCAATGAAGGAGAATCAGAACTAATTTTCTTTCGAAACTTATCCAAACGCATCTCATGAGCAAGGAGAAGTGCTTCGATTTCTTCAATTGAAAGCATATCATCAAATCGACTTTCAATAACAGAAATTACTGAACCATATTCTTGAGGTAAACCTTCAAGAATGACATCGATGTGCTCTTTCATTTGAACAGGATCTCCGACGGAAGCAAGTGCGTCTACCAGTGCTTTGATTCGAAGCAAGAACTCAGTCATGGATTTCGTGTCGAGTGTCGTGGATCGAAGCTCAGTCCGAAGTTGACGAGCTTTGGCACGACTGAGTTTGTGGAAATGATCATGAATCTTTTCCCAAACCTGAAAAGCATGAACGCTTCCTAGAACGCGAGTGAGAATCGAACTCGATAACGTGGACTGAAGCCACGAAAGAAGCATTTGATCTTGAAGCTCCCATGCTGTGTACGCTGGATTCACGACGCCAGCGTTACGATCATCTTCACTAGTGAATCGAAGAGGAATTTTTGGCGCTGCAAGAAAATGCTGGAGTTGATGCGATTTGATTATCGGCTCAACTTGTTGACACCATAGCAGAAAATTCTGATCATGAAGTTTCTCAGATATTGTGTGAGAAAAAACAGAGTGAGAAGCGGAAGACAAAACTGGTGGAGGAGGAGGAGGAGGAGGATTAGATTCGGCCATTACAGGATCGAAAAAGCTCTGGTTACCATGTGAATTAACAGAGAAGACGTAGTGAAAGAAATAGGATCTAATCTTATTATTCAGTTAAGAAATGAATTTAGGGATACAATGTAGTATATATAGGAGAGCTGTGTTAGTGACAGCTGTCAACAACTAACTTGTAACTGACTAGCCTAACTAACTGAGAAATAGAAACCATTCTATTTACATATACTCACACAAGTGATCGGGGATTTGTTTTTTGCCGCATTCATTTTTCATGATTAAATTAAATTTTTCATTATAAATATGTTTGGTAAGGCACTTGGGGAGCTTATAAGCTCCTTTGACTAGCTTATAAGCTAGTTTGACCAAATAAGTTTTGTTTGGCACACGAGTTTATTTTAGTAGCTTCTAGCTTTTTTTCATAAGCTACTTTATGTAGCTTATAAAAATAAGCTAGCTTATAAGTTACTAGTTTTTTTTCCTTTTTCATTTTTATCCTCGGTAATTTACTTGAGATCTTTTTTTCTACCTTTTTTAATCAAACAATTAATTATATCCTTTTATGTCATTTTGCATTTATCAGCTAACTTATCAGCTATTCAATTCAACCAGCTAGCTTATAAGTTTTCAGCTAGCTTATAAGCTTCAGTTAGCTTATTTATTTAGCTACCTTATAAGTTAGTTTTACCAAACAGACCCAATGTATCTGTGCATTTTTTCTGTGTATCAAGCCCATAGGTTTTGTGTTAGGGGGTTGGAAATATAAAATACCATTATTCAGCTAATCAGCTTCCATCGTAGGGGAGTTGTTCTTTTTGACAGCAAGTGTGTAGTGTATTTAACTAGTATGAAATGCCAGAATTTTCAGCCACTGGTCTTTTCATGTGAATATTATTTGGGATAGGATTATTTTCTTGTGCTTCCATGTAGGATTATGCTCATGGTGTTTCAAAAGGCTTTTCTTTGGTGTATATTTTGAGGGACTAGAGGCTTTTCTTTTGTTTTAGGAGGATTCCTGGTCCCCTGTTCTTTTTTCCTCAACTCCAATAATTCTTTTATAGAAAATGATAATAACTAATGCTTATGGTTTTTGTCTTCATTTACTGCAGCAATGAAAATGACATAACAGAGAGGCTAAAGAACATAATCCAAGCAAATGCTGTTTTGCGCCAGGACTTACAAGAATCAAGTGTTTCATCCAAATTTTTGGTATAGTAGGGCATCTTGAGTGATCAGATTTTCTTTGTCAAGCTTCAGTTACAGTGAAATATTTTGTTATTCTTTCTATTAAGTTGCATATACAGAAACAGGTTTTCCCATAGATTATATGCTCAGAAGAGGTTTTTAAGTTCTTTCATTTGTTTTTTAAACATTATCATGCCATGTATGTATTTTAGTCTTTTGTAATTATCCTTGTTCTAGTATACTATCTACAAGGTGTCTACATGCCCTGTGTGTGTGGGATGAATTGCTTTTCGGACACAGGTATTTGCTTTGGTCATGAGGTGCTTTTAGTGGAATTTGAATCCTTGCACCTCAGGTAAATTCATCTCAAATGGAGCTCAGTTTAGTAACTGAACCACATGTTGTGGTTGATTCTTTATCGTTTCTATTTTTATAAAATTTGTTTGAACTTGTATAATGTCAAGGCTAGCTCTTGTGTAATATTTATGCTATAGAATTTATTCCTAATATAATATTTATTTGAATTGTATACATTTTAGAGGCTGGTTTTGCTGTTTGCTTGGGATTGTGTACATTTATTTGCTCTCTTCTATGTTTTTCTTTTGTCATGAGATTATTATTTGTTTTGGTTCCATGATGTAATGGTGGTGTGATTGTGTTGACGATTTTGGTTTAGGATGGTTGGGATATCCTTCAAAATGAAGTTGCTCAATTCATAAATAGTGATGTTCGTGGTGTACCATTCTATATGCAACCGACCAAGCAATTGGCTGGTTTTGTTCAGCGCTTGAAAGGGAAGCATGGACGTTTCCGTGGCAACTTATCTGGTAAACGTGTTGAATATACTGGCAGGACAGTTATTTCACCAGATCCTAATCTGAAGATTTCGGAGGTTAGGCATTAAACCTTGCCAGTTATCATCTATAAGTACTTTCTATCCTTTAGATAATGCATAAGGCAATAAACTAGAATAATATAAATATTCATAACACAAATGTTTTTGAAGAGATTAGTTATTGTCACTATAATTCTCATGAAAACAATAACACAAGGAAGTTCCCTCCTTTTTTAAGGTTCATGTTTATGCCTCATAACTTTCTCATTTGCTCTAGGTTGCAATACCCATCCATATGGCTCGTATATTGACTTATCCTGAGCGTGTTACGCACCACAACATAGAAAAGTTGAGACAATGTGTGAGAAATGGTCCCGATAAGTATCCTGGTGCGAGAATGCTTAGACGTGATGGAGGTCACTCATGGTTTGTAGTTATACTGTTTCATTTTTTGCTTTGTGGAGTTCTTGAGCCAATTTTATTTATTTGACAATAATATAGAGCCTATTGTTATTTTGCAGGTCCTTAAAAGTTCTTTGTAGGAAGCGTGCTGCAGATGAATTGAGGATTGGTGATATTGTTGATCGCCATTTGGAAGATGGAGACATTGTTCTTTTCAATAGACAGCCAAGCTTGCATCGGATGTCTATAATGTGTCACAGGGTAATTTGTTAAAACTGAAATGTAGAATAGTGACAGATTTGGATCCAATTGCATTAATCTTTAATTTTGCATATTACAGGCAAGGATTATGCCTTGGAGAACTTTAAGATTCAATGAATCTGTATGTAATCCATATAATGCTGACTTTGATGGTGATGAGATGAACTTACATGTCCCACAGACTGAGGAGGCTCGGACAGAGGCTATTTTGTTGATGGGGGTAAAAATCATTGGATCTCATTGTCATTTAGGATTGCATGTTGATTATCTATAATGCTTTTTGGTCCAATTTTTATTGTGCATTTTTTGTCAAAAAAATTTCATTATGAATCCTTCTGCTATGATCTTCTAATTGCTCTGCTGGGCAATTCCTTTTATGGGTCTTTCATTTGTCTGTCTCCTTTGTGTTGTCAATGTTTCTGTTTTTTCTTTCATTTTTCATTATATCTGCTGTATTTTGTGTACCGCTTTTTCCAAAAGGTATGCTTTAATGGAATGGAATATTATGTAGAAAACGAGAGTAAGAGATGGGTTGAATTCCATGTGTGTGAATTACATAGAAAAGGCTATTATTCATGATTAGAGTCATAAATACAAAGAGTAACAATACCCTAATTACCGTAATTATACAACATACATACATAATTTTTCCTATTTCCTATTTACAATATTTCTAACAATACACCATGATTAGAAGATTTTGGTTAAACATGGTTTAACTATTATTTATTAGAGTAGTCTTACTCCATAAATGAATTGTACTCTTTTTCTTTCTAGTTAGTCAGTTACTAACTCAGTTAGTAACAGCTGTAGTCAGTTAGTTGTTAGTGTGTCAACATCTCTATATATAGAGTTCTGATTCTGTAACAGATTGAGAAATTCATTTTCAGATTAATGAGAAATACAGTTTTTGTTCTCTCTCAAACTCTTTCATTATTATTTACATATTTTAATATTATCTGATTTGTTCAATTGAGTGTATGGTTTAAGCATTTGAAGAGCTTAAGATTATTTTCTTACTGGAATTTTGTTTATTTTCAGGTGCAAAACAATTTGTGCACTCCAAAAAATGGCGAGATTCTGGTTGCGTCTACTCAAGACTTTTTAACCTCTTCCTTTCTCATAACCAGGAAAGATACTTTTTATGACCGTTCTACCTTTTCACTTATTTGCTCGTACATAGGCGATGGCATGGATCCTATTGATCTCCCAACTCCTGCAATTGTTAAGGTGAGAGTTGGAGAATATAAATGTGACATGCACTAGATTCACTCAATATTTAGCCATTTTATTTAGAGTATATATCTATCATGTCTTTGTGTGTCTGAAAGGAAGGTAAGTTATTCACTTACTCTAGGAGTAAGTTTTGATTACTTACGCCTTTGAATAACTTTCTGTAATATGCAAATTTAACCAATACAACCGTTGAATAATATGATATCATCTTGATTATGTAGCATATCAACTTTTAAACAAATCACATGACTCAGACATTCATAGCTATGTATTTAATGTGATAATCAACACATACTGAGAACAAAAGAGGTTTAGGAAAGAAATCTGTACTTCTCATTGACAAATTGAGTACAAATATATATAATCTCTAGGAGACAATCTAGGGGCTATTCTAGGAAACTAAATCTCTGAAAAAAAGGTAGGAAAAAATCAGGTAACAAAATCACAGAAAATCAAGGATAAAAATATCCTAGAGATCAGGAAAGATTCTGACTTGAATTAATTTGCAATCCATGTCAGTCCTTTCCAACACTCCCTCTCAAGCTGGTGAATGTATGTCGGACATTCCCAGCTTGGATACATTTGTCTCAAACCCGACCCTAAGTAATGGTTTTGTCAGTATATCAGCTTCTTGTGATCCAGATGGTACATAGGATAGACTAATTTTGCCATTCTCAATCTCGGATTTGATGAAATTTCTGTCGATGCGAACATGCTTCATTCTGTCATGTTGGATAGGATTGTGAACAATTGCTATTGCTGACTTACTGTCACTGTAAAGTCTCATTGGACCATCAATTTTAACTTTCAATTCCGTCAACAGTCTTTCCAGCCAAATTAACTCACAAATCCCTTGTGCAATAGCTCTATATTATGCTTCAGTGCTACTCCTAGACACAACAGATTGCTTCTTACTTCGCCAAGTAACCACATTCCCCCATAACTTCGTACAGTATCCTGTGGTTGACTTACTGTCTTCAGCTGAACCAGCCCAATCAACATCTGCAAATCCTTCAACTGTCCTATTTTCACTTTTCTTAAAAAGTATTCCCATACTTGGAGTTCCTTTCAGATATCTAAGGATCTGATCAATAGCACTTTGATGTCTTTCAGTTGGATCATGCATAAATTGACTAACTATGCTAACACTATAGGCAATGTCAGGCCTAGTAAGTGATAGATAGATTAGTTTTCCAACTAGACGTTGATATCTTTCCTTGTTGGTTGGAGGATTATTCTCAGAGATTTTATGCTTCCAATTTTTCTCTAAAGGAGTGCTAGCTGGACGACAACCAAGCTTCCCGGTTTCCTTCAGTAAATCTAGGGTGTATTTTCTTTGAGAAATAAAAATACCAGTCTGGCTTCTAGCAATTTCCATCCCTAGAAAATATCGAAGTTTTTCGAGGTCCTTAACTTTGAACTCAGACTGTAATAGCTCCTTAAGATGAGTAATCTCATCATTGTCGTCCCCTGTGATCACAATATCATCAACATATACAATCAAAATTGATCTTCTTCCGTCTTTTGATTGTTTTAAGAACAAGGTGTGATCAGCTTGACCTTGGGAATACCCAAATCTCTTCATTGTCATGCTGAATCGAGTGAACCATGCCCTTGGGGACTGTTTTAACTCGTACAGTGACTTCTTCAACTTGCACACTGATCCGGGCATCTCTTTGTCTTCGAAACCAGGAGGTAACTTCATGTATACTTCTTCTTCCAAGTGTCCATTTAGAAAGGCATTAGAGACATCCATTTGGTGTAATTGCCAATCCAAGTTAGCAGCCAAAGACAAGAGAACCCGAATAGAGTTCAATTTTGCAACCGGTGCAAAGGTTTCCTCATAGTCAAGCCCATACATCTGAGTGTACCCTTGAGCAACTAAACGTGCCTTGTACCTTTCTATCTTTCCTTCTGATCCAACCTTCACAGTAAAGATCCACTTACAGCCCACTAACTTCCTTCCTTCCAGCATCTTCACAACTTCCCATGTATTATTGTCATGCAATGCTATCATTTCTTCCAAAACTGCAGCTTTCCATTTTGCATCTCTTAAGGCATCATATATGTTCGTTGGAATTTCCACATTATCAAGTTGAGATACAAAAGCCCTGTAACTGTTAGATAAGTGACAGTATGATACATGGTTTGAAATTAGGTGCTGAGTGCAAGATCTTACCCCTTTTCTGACTGCAATAGGAACATCCAGATCATCTATTGCAACAGTGCCTCTCTGAGACTCTTGTGTTGGACCCGTCATAGGTTCTGATGATTGGATTTGTTGAGTATTACGAGGCCTCCTTGAGTACACAAGGAGTTCGCCTTGCTGTTGGACTGATCCTCCCCCTTGACCTGAGCTAGCTTCTAGTGGACTTGATGGTGGGGACTCAAAGGACATAGGAGAGTGAGACAGAGAGATAGGAAGAGATATTGAAGGATCCCAATGATTCTCTACATTAGAGTTCTCCCCCTTAAGAGAATCATGGGAATAAAATGGCTGATCTTCCAAAAAAGTCACATCATAGGACACATATAATTTTTTCGTAATAGGGTTGTAACACTTATAACCTTTTTGAGTGGGAGAGTATCCTATGAAAACACATTTAATGGCCTTTGGATCAAGTTTTCCCCGAGTAGGACTGAGATTATGAACAAATACTGAACACCCAAATATTTTTGGTGGGAGAGAATTAATTAACCGTATATGAGGGAATGCTTTTTGGAGACTACTGATTGGGGTATGGAAATTTAGGGGCTTAGATGGAAGCCTATTAATCAAATAGGCAAAAGTTAACACAGACTCACCCCAAAAATGATGAGGAACAACACCAACAAACATGAGAGATCTAGCTACCTCTAGAAGATGTCGGTTTTTTCGTTCTGCAACTCCATTCTGTTGCGGAGTTGATGTGCACGAACTTTGGTGAAATATGCCATTCTCATTGAGGTAGTTGCCTAGACTTTGGGAGAAATACTCTCCTCCATTATCTGTGCGGAGTATTTGAATATTGCACTGAAACACATTTTTTATCATTTTGTGAAATTGTTGAAACACACATCCAGCATCAGATTTGTTTTTTAAAAGAAAGACCCAAGATACACGAGTATGGTCATCTATGAAGGTGATGAACCATCTCTTCCCCGTTAGATCAACAATTCATGCTGGTCCCCATATATCACTATGAACCAAATGGAAAGGTTTTGAAGGATTGTAATTGTGACTAGAATATTTTTTTCTGGACTGTTTTGCAAGAATACATGACTCACATTGAAAAAAAGAAGGATCTTTATTGAGAAATAAGTCTGGATACAGATGTTTTAGATATGGAAAACTAGGATGTCCTAAACGTTTATGCCATAAAATTACATCTGAATTTGACAAACTGGAAGCTGAAAGAGAGGTATATGAATTTGGTCTTGGAGAAGAATTAGTAAGATAGTAGAGGCCACGTCGTTCCTCACATTTGCTAATCATCTTCCCCGAAGACAGATCCTGAAAAACACAATTATCACAGAAAAAAGTCACTTTACAATTTTGATCCTTAGTTAACTTGCTAACAGAAAGAAGATTATATCGTAAACTAGGAACATGAAGGACTGATTTTAAATATAGTCCTTGACAGAGAACATCTCCTACTCCAGCCACTGCTACTGTATCACCATTTGCCACAGAGACATTTATCTCACCATTACATTTTTCATAATTCAAGAAAGCTGTATCTAATCCCATCATACGGTCTGATGCACCAGTGTCAACAATCCAGTCATTTTGGCCATCTTTCTTTGAAAGTAAAGATGATGAGATATTACCTCGTTGGGCAATTGCTGCTTTAGATGAACTGTCTGATGCCTCTGATATTTGTTGTTGCTAAAGGAGGGACTTCAAGATCTCCATCTGCTCTGAAGTAAAAGCTGCAATATTAGGTTTCTTTGTGTCAGCAGATTCAGCTACATGGGCTGTAGGGTTGTCTTTCCTTTGACTTCGTGGCTTCCAGTCCCGAGGTTTTCCATGGATGTCCCAACAAGTTTCTTTGGTGTGAAATGGCTTCTTGCAGTGTTCACACCATAGGCGGTGCTCCTTTGGCTTCTGTGTTTGAGACTGAGTAGATGCAAGTGCAGATCCTTGAGGTTGTTCTTCTGGAAGGGCAGATCCAGATCCATTCAACATGACTTTCTTCCTACTCTCTTCTCATCGTACCTCAGAGAACACTTCATGAAGAGAAGGAACCGGTTTCATCCCAAGGATACGTCCTCGTACTTCATCCAAGTCTTTATTGAGTCCTTGAAGAAAGTCGAACACACGATCTTTCTCAAGCATTTTATTGTATAGAATTCCATCCTCAGCACACTTCCATGGAATTGTGTAAAACTGATCCATCTCATGCCACAAATCAATCAACCGATTGTAATACTCTGTTACGGACATCGATCCCTGTCTTATGTTTCTTAGAAGGGAACGAATTTCAAAACACTGAGATGTGTTCTCAAGATCCGAGTACATCTCCTGGACAGCCTTCCAAATTTCATGGGCATTCTGGTAAAACAGATAAGTGCGCCCTATGCGAGGCTCCATTGAATTGATTAACCACGCCATAACAATTGAGTTTTCAGACTCCCATGTCTTGTACCTTGCATCACCTGGTTTTAGAGCAGGAATCTCACCAGTCAGGTATCCCACTTTTCCTTTCCCTCGAATCACTAACAAAACAGACTGAAACCATTCACGGAAGTTCGACCCCCCATTCAATTTGTGTTGGGTGATTTGCAGTGAATGATTGATATCCAAGGTGGATGAAGATTGGGTTTGTCCAGACATCGTGCAAGATGATGGTGAGGCTCAAAAGTTTTAACACATTTATGGAAAAGTTGAAAAAAATTAGGGTTTTTTTTCTTTCAAATTTTTCCCTTACAAACCTGGAGCTTGTGAAAGGAAATATTGACTATTATAAAATTAGGGTTTGTATTTTAAAAATAATACTATAGAGGTGAAAGGAAATATTGACTATTATAAGTTGTATGAAATTCAATAGTCTTGATTATCTCATTCAAAGTTAACAAGAATTCATGGTTTGGTTTATTTTCAAAAAATCTGACACTGTTTGGTTCGGTCTTTGGGCCCCAGGTTTCAAACCCAATGAACTTGACGCGAACCAAAAACACCTTTTTGGGGGGGGGGGGGGGGGTGGTGACGGGTGTTTCACTGTTGGTTCAAAACCAGCTGCACTTTTTGACTTGGTAGCTTCAACCACACTGTAACAATCTCAGTCTTCTGAGTACTAGCCATGAGCAAATCATATTACGAAGGAATTATCACTACAAAAAAGGTTATCACTCAGTTCTCGAGATGAATCTTTTCAACTGCAGGAAGCGCTATTCTTCATTTAAGTGTTTCGACCTTGGTCAATGATGTAAATTGCGAAATCAGTAATCAACAAAACGCAGTGTTTTATCTTTCCCGCTCTACTGAACTTCAAAACTATATCCACAAATAAAACCTCCTTATCCCTTGTATGTATAGACAAGACAATATAAAAATAAAAATATAACATAAAACGGAATGGCAGTGCCAGGATTATCTTAAGAAAAATAAAAAAAGGGTGTTCTGAGGGAGGAACCTTGTTTGTGTAAAATCTTCATTAAAAAAGGGTGCGAAGGAATGTCGAGGTGTAGTCACCCTTGTAGTCTCTGTGAAGAGTCCTTGCAACGGACCTTGATGGGTGCCCATGAATGTTTCACATTTAAACGTTTGCTTAGCAAGGGAAGCACAAAGTTTACATATTTTTTTTAATATTTTAGTATATGACCTCATCACCCTACCTGAACAACCCGATCTCTATCTGGTTGGTTTGATTCGGTTCAGGTTGCCTTTCCAAAGACAAAGAAACCGAACCAACTCAACCCGCCACTATGTAATTGGTTTGGACTTCAGAACACATAAATCCGACCCGACCTAACCACACCATTATATATGTTTATCATATAGCTGATTTTCAAAACATGCTCTAGATTTACTATAGCCAACTCTAGATTCATCAAAAAAAAATACTATAGCTAACTCTAGATTTATCAGGACATTATTGCAGACCATTGACTCTGAGGGGTACGTAGTGACGTAGTGTCTTCTGTATCAGATTTTGGGATGTCTTTGGACTTGGAGTGAGATGATTTTATCTTTTTAGGGGCTTTGCCTTTTCTATGCTGTCTTTATTCTTAGTATAAGTCCCTTGTTCTTTTTTTTGGGGGGATAATTTTTTTTAATTAAAATGAAGAGAACGAGTGAATGAGGGATGATGTTATGGCACTGCAATCCATGTGCAAATTGGATTATGACACACCGTCATTGAAACAACCATGGGCTTTGAACCAGAGCAGCAATAAGAACAACCCTATCCCAAAGCTAATTTAGTGGCAAGTAGTTCTACAAAGAAAATATATTATCTTTTATTTCTTCCTTTTAATAATTTTCTTCTTATTATTTTTAAATTCTGCAAGAGATGTGTTATGAGGAAAAGAACTAACTATAGGAGGAGCATATTCATATGCTTTAATAAAAAAAATTATCTTTTTGTGCAGTAGTTAAATTGGTGGCGCGGTTCTTTTGATATAATAAGCTGGATGAATCAAAATTGTCACAATGAGTCATTCATTTTATTAATTTATACAGTCAATGTATATGCTTTCTTACTGCCATTATTCTTTGCAGCCAGTTGAACTTTGGAGTGGTAAACAGTTATTTAGCATTATACTGCGCCCACATGCAAATATGAGAGTCTATGTGAATCTTACTGTTAAGGAGAAAACATACACGAAGGCTGATGACAAGAAAAGAGAATGGAAAACATTGTGCCCAAATGATGGGTTTGTTTATTTTCGTAATAGTGAGCTGATCTCTGGACAAGTTGGAAAGGTTACTTTAGGTTAGTTACTCTAAAGTTACCTTATTTATTTCATTTCATATTTGTATGCTCAAGAAGATTGTTTAACTGTAGATAAACTTAAATTTGCATGACTGTTGTGTATGTTTGGATTAACTTATTGAGGTTGAAAAAGCTTTGTTTTGGCATCTTCTTGAGAGTGCTTTTGAAAGAAAAAAGCAATTATTTTCCAAAAAGAAAGCTGTAAACAAACATGTAGTAATTTATATTACATGCATATATCTGTCAAGAAATAACTCTACTGTGCTTAAGCTTTTCTCAAGTTGTTTGAACTTTGAAGTTGGGTAAATGCAGTTGAGTGGCCTGATGAATGTTGCAACAATTTGGGAAAGTAGTAAATGTTAGGGCATTTTCAATTTATTTTATTTAGTAATCATTTAGATAGAAATTGTTGGAGATCCCACATTGACTAGTGATGAGGCCAAAATAGTGTATATAAGTGGGGGCAACCCTCACCTTACAAGCCGGTTTTGTAAGGTGGAGTTAGGCCCATAACCCACTTTCTAAGATGGTATTAGAACCTATCCTAGCGAGTGTTGTTGGGCCTACCGTGCTACCCGTTATCGGGCCGCTATTGAACCACCCGCAGATGTCCAGTCCTGCAAACTTCATCCTCGAGATGTCCAGTCCTCAGTGTGGGGGGAGGGTGTTGGAGATCCTACATTAACTAGTGATGAGGCCAAAATAGTGTATATAAGTGGGGGGCCACTCTCACCTTACAAGCTGGTTTTGTAAGGTTGAGTTAGACCCATAACCCACTTTCTAAGAGAAATGAAACAAAAGGCAACCTGTCTCCCATCTGTCATGTCACTCCTGTGCAGATTTATAAGGAAAGAATTTTATATAGAAGTGAGAAATTGGATAGAACTTACAGCTGGAAATTATTCAGTTCTATACTTCCAATTATCTCTTTTTCTTAGTTATGATAATTTATGCCGATTAATCATTAATATTACTGCAGTGATTCTTTAAAAAAGTCTGGAATAGCGATCTAGTTTATTTTTAACACCTTCGCATGCCTAGTTTATTATTAGGCTGTAGTTGTACCCTTAATGGTTTCGTGTTTTTGCAAATATGTTGATGTCCTGCTTTGTTTTGCACGAGTTCAGGAAATGGCAATAAGGATGGACTGTTCTCTGTGCTACTGAGAGACTATAAAGCACATGCTGCTGCATCTTGCATGAATCGTTTAGCTAAATTGAGGTAAATATGTCTGCTTTATGGGTGGTAATAGTGATGTCTGCCTTATATCAGTTAAGTGCAAAATGTTTTGAATTAGATTAAAAGAAATACTGGAACTCTAAAAATATGCTTTTAAAGTAACCTTGGAGGGGTGGATCAAAGCAAGCTTGAGCTCTGCTGTCTGATGTGCCTTTGCAAAATCAAACTGATTCTGCAGGGGAAAGCACTTGTGGGGAGGGTAGCATCAATGCCCATAGTGAGCACTAGTGTCACCCAAAGGGAGGGGGGAAATGCTGTAAGAGCAAAAATGCTAGAGTAGAATTTCTGTTAAAAGCTGTCACTTTATGCATTTTGATATTGTATTTGCATTTGTATGTGTGGATTTAGGAGCTTCACAAAACATGATCATTTTACTTGGATGCAGTGCCCGATGGATCGGCAATCATGGGTTCTCGATAGGCATTGATGATGTCCAACCAAAAGAGATACTGATTAAGAAGAAAGATGAAACAATTTCAGAAGGTTATAGGGAATGTGATAAACACATAGAAGCTTTCAATAAAGGAAAACTAGAACTCTTAGCTGGTTGTGATGCTGCTCAAACAATAGAAACTCGGATTACTGGGGTATTAAATGGACTTCGTGATACGGCAGGGAAGGTATCCATTTCTTTTTCCTAAAGTAATCTGTCTGTGTGTTTCAGACAAATGTCTACATGTCAATAACTTTGGAATTTTCTTAGGTTTGCATGCAAACCCTACACTGGAGAAATAGTCCATTGATCATGTCACAGTGTGGCTCCAAAGGATCTCCTATTAATATCAGTCAAATGGTTGCCTGTGTTGGTCAACAGTCAGTCGGTGGTCGTCGTGCTCCTAATGGGTTCATAGATCGGAGCCTTCCTCATTTCCCTAGAAGAGCAAAAACCCCTGCTGTATGTTCTGTTCTCATTTGCACCAATTTCTGTCACTTATATTGACTGTCTCTGCACAGTTTGAAATTTCTATTGTTGAATATCGCCCTGGTTATGTGATACAACTCACAGTTGTTTCTTACATTGAATACTGTTATGCTGCCCTTGATGCAGGCAAAAGGTTTTGTTGCTAATTCCTTTTACAGTGGATTGTCAGCTACTGAGTTTTTCTTCCATACAATGGGAGGGCGAGAAGGGCTTGTTGATACAGCGGTAGGGTTCTTATTTTGAATTGAATAAATTATGCATAATATATTATTCTTAAGTAAACTTGATTCAATTATATGAAATATTAAAACCAAGTAATATATCTAGAATAATATATCTGGAATAATTAATGGCATATGAATCAAGGCTACATGTTTTTCACAGGGATATGAAACTATGAAAATGGAAGTCATTTGAATGAGTCTTGACTTTCTCCATTTGGAATAATGTGTTCTTGTTACACGACCACTTTACATATTTATAGTTAGTACCCGGAGGTTGATTTGGATTTTGTTTCACTTATTTGGTGTCATTTGGGGAATGTAGCTCAATTCATGTCTCTTGGTTATCACTGGGGGTTATAATTAAAATATAGGACCGATAGTTCCCTCCTAAACCCCCTTTTTCTTATAAACAAATAGTACAGTGAAGTTAACTATTTTTGTATGTAGGAGCTACTGCACGGAACATTCATTTTGGGATGTTGGCCAATAATTAATTTTATACTGTAATTATTTGAAGAAAAACATTGGACTTCATTTTATGATTTTCTTTCTGCTTGTGTCTTTGCAGGTTAAAACTGCAGACACTGGATATATGTCTCGTCAATTAATGAAATCCCTAGAGGATTTGTTTTTACATTATGATTACACTGTAAGAAATGCTGGTGGTTCTATTGTTCAATTTTGCTATGGAGATGATGGCATGGATCCAGCAGGCATGGAAGGAAAAAATGGAAAACCATTAAATTTTGAGCGGTTGTTTCTTAAAAGCAAGGTTTAAAAGCTGCCTTTGTTGTTTTATGTAGTTTCATCATATTTTTTGGAATCTTGTAACTTTCTGATAAAGTTGGTTTTTCTTGTTTTGTTCTGTGTTCTGATTTTTTTTTTCTTTTTTTTTTTGTAGGCCATATGTCCCAATGATGAAGATGATGATATTTTATCTTCCTCAGATGTGTGTAAAGTAGTTCATGAGAAGCTCTCAGAATTTGATATGTCTAGGTTAGTGGAGAAAGGGGTTTTTGAGGTGGGCTTCTCTGGTGACTTCGTTGAATCTCTACAATCCTTTATCAAAGATAG
Source organism: Pueraria montana var. lobata (assembly GCA_026413185.1). NCBI lineage: Eukaryota > Viridiplantae > Streptophyta > Magnoliopsida > Fabales > Fabaceae > Pueraria > Pueraria montana. The sequence goes on from CM048654.1 coordinate 12,094,645, forward strand.
TGCAAAATTAACAGAAGAAGCTTTCACTGATGAAAATTCTCAAAACCTGAAAAAATTTGGGCAGAGGATATCTGGGATCACTCGTAAACAGCTAGATGTAAGTTTTTTTTTTTGTTTTCTTCATTTTGTTTGCTTTCATTTGATCATTGCACTCATTATTACGGGTGCTTGTCTGATTTGCTTGGCTAATGTTGAGAGTCAATACAGAGAGACTTGAGAGAGAAAACTGAATTAAAATTTTATTGAATTGTAACTGTGTTTCCTGAGTACAGAGAACTATATTTATACAGTATAGGCTTCAAAAACCCATTTTTACCCTGGAACATCATTGTTTGGGTAAAATATTTCTCAAAAAGTTACCTCTGGTTTGATCTCTATTCCTTCCCACTTTATAGGACTATTTTTTATCCTGTGTTCTGTTCTTTCTTCTTCTTTTAGGCTTCCCAGTTCACATTCTGCTATTTTTTTAATCTAATTTGTTATGATCTTTTACTATTAATTTCAGCATCATCTTTCATTTTTTGATTTCATTACTATGTTTTTATTGCTCCTACATTAATGGTCATTGTGTGTCTAAACTGTGACTTATTATTTATCATGAATTTCTTTAATTTTGGGTTTTTTGTTTTGTTTTTTTGAGTATTTATATGTAGTATAAATGATTTAGTTTCTATTATAATATTTAAAATAGTGGTCACCTCGCTTCTTGCTATCCCGTTATAGCATCTTCAGAGTTAATAGCTACGTGCCTCTGTCCGAGATTAATAACTATGGTTTCTAGAGCTACAACCCAAAGTAGACGATCAAGGAGATCCTCCACTTGACATGACCTCTAATACCTACTTGAAACATAGGCAAGGAACAAATTCTTTTACTGAAAACTTCTTTGGAGAGAGTCTCCCAGCCCTATTATATATATAGAAATTTTGTGCAAGAGGTATCCCATAATTAGGGAAAGCATATTACAAGATCTATAAGATATTCAGCTTAATTACCCTAATTATGTACAGCTAATACAAACAAATAATTACAACGAAATTTCAGCCTATATATCTCATAAAATCTCAATACAATCTTATCATAATCTCAACACTGTCCTTGATGAATAAGAAACTTAGGTCATTTTTGAGGAAAATTGCCTTGATTTTCTTTGTTTACATTTGATTCACAGTAAGGATTGGTAGGTCCATTTGGTATTGTGCGATTTCAGAGAGAAAGTAAAAAGAGAACATATTTTGAGATCTAACTGTTATTATTCTTATTCACTTAAATCTGTTACAACCAAGCTTATATACAGGTAGAAGAAACTTGCACACCAAGTTTCTCTCAGACAGTTATTGCCAGCTGTCATTTGACAGTTGGATAACTAACTAACCTACTCACTTACTAAACTGACTAACCGAGTACAATACTCACACACCCCCCCGCAAACTCAAGGTGGTGTAACCACATTGAGTTTGGTTCTAAGGAACTGAAACCTTGTTGGTGAAAGAGGCTTTGTCAAGAGATCAGACCACTGATCCTGAGATGGAATATGATAAACAGAGAGTTGCTTATTGAGAACTTTTTCCCTTACAAAGAAAAGATCAATCTCAACGTGCTTTGTCCTTGCATGGAGTACAGGATTGTGTGCAAGTGCTACTGCACTCTGATTGTCACAGTAGATAATAGGATTAGAGACAGAGACACCTAATTCATTTAATAGAGTCTGAAGCCAAAGGATATCAGCTGCAGTATGAGCAAGACTTCTGTACTCAGCTTCAGTACTTGATCTAGCTACTACTTGTTGCTTCCTAGACCACCAGGACACAAGATTAGGCCCAAGAAAAATTGCTGCTCCTGAAGTAGAGCGTCTGTCATCAGGATCAGCAGCCCAATCTGCATCACAGTAAGCACGCAGACTTAAGGGCTGAGTAAGAGAGGCTGGCAAAAACTGTAGACCGAGATGAAGTGTTCCTTTTAGATATCTGAGTATTCTCTTTACTGCAGTCCAGTGAGACTCCAGAGGCCTTGCCATAAACTGACACACTTTGTTAACTGCAAAACTGATTTCAGGCCTAGTGATGGTAGCATATTGAAGAGCTCCAACCACAGACCTGTAGAATGTAGAATCCTGTAATAAATCATCACCAGTCTTAGAGAGCTTTAGATTGGAGACCATGGGAGAAGAGATTGGTTTTGCTTCAGCCATATTAGTTTTGTGAAGTAGATCCTGGATATATTTACTCTGAGTTAGCAAAATGGAGCCAGAGGAAGTGTGATGAACCTCAATGCCAAGAAAGTAGTCAAGGTTACCAAGTTGTTTGAGTGCAAAGATGGAATTGAGTTGGTTGATCAGAAGTTGAACAAGAGTATTGGAACTGCCAGTGATAATAATGTCATCAACATACACTAAGAGATAGACCACATCCTTACTTTTCTTGTAGATAAAGAGTGAAGGATCACATTTACTAGTGAGAAATCCAAACTGCAGTAGAGTATTCTGCAGTCTTTCAAACCATTGCCTAGGTGCTTGTTTGAGTCCATAGAGGGCTTTATTCAGCCTGCAGACTAAAGACTTATCTTGAGACTGAAACCCCGGAGGTTGCTGCATATAAACAGTCTCATGAAGAAGACCATTCAGAAAGGCGTTGTTGACATCTAACTGATGTAAGGTCCAGTGTTGACTGAGAGCCAAAGTAAGGATCAGACGAATTGTGACTGGTTTAACCACTGGAGAAAAGGTTTCATTAAAATCAAAGCCCTGAATTTGATGAAAACCTTTAGCCACTAATCTGGCTTTAAACCTGTTAACCGAACCATCAGCATTTTCTTTAATGCGAAATACCCACTTACATCCTATAGCTTGTCTGTCAGGAGGAAGTGGTACTAGTGTCCAAGTATTATTTTTAATTAAAGCATGATATTCATCTTGCATAGCTGCAAACCACTGAGGGTCCTGTAGAGCCTGTTTGACAGACTTGGGTTCAGTGTGAGTCAATAGTAGTGAAGGGTGAATACGTTTCTGAACAATTCCAGACTTGGACCTTGTTTGCATGGGATGAGTGTTTAAAGGTAAGGTAGGTTGAAGAGAGGACTCTGGGGAAGGAGATGGCACATAGGGAGGGGAATGTTCATTTTGAACAACAGGAGACTGAGAGGGAGGAGAGATAGACTGGGAATTAGTGGAATTGGGTATAGTGATTTGGGGAGAATGAGATGGTGATGAATCAGGCTGGGAAGATTGAGCCAGAGGAGGTTGAGAAGGTGTAACAGAAGTAGCAAGGGGTATAGAAGCCGAAACAGGAGGAGAGGTAACCTGAGAAGTAGGGGACTGAGATGCAGGAAAAAGAGCAGAATATGGAAACCGAAGTTCATTAAAAACTACATCCTTTGAGACAAAGATTTTCCCAGTAGGTGACAAACACTTGTAACCTTTATGTTTAGTGGAGTATCCCAGAAAAAGACACTCATGAGATCTAAATTCCAGTTTGTGGGAATTATAGGGTCTCAAGAAAGGAAAGCAAGCACACCCAAAGGCTTTGAGGTGATGATACTCAGGTGAGTGACCAAACAAGACAGTAAATGGTACTGAAAAGTTTAAAGAGGAAGTAGGTAATCTATTTATGAGATGGACAACAGTGAGGAAGGCATGATCCCAAAAAAGGAGTGGCATACAAGCATGACTCAGTAAAGTCAGACCCAGTTCAACAATATGGCGATGTTTTCTTTCCATAACACCATTTTGGTGATGTGTGTGAGGACATGAAAGTCTGTGAATGACACCAAGTTCAGTAAGGTATTTAGTGAGAGGTCTAAACTCCCCACCCCAGTCTGTTTGTAAGGTTTTAATGGGTAAACCAAACTGTAGCTCAACCATAGTTTTAAACTGTTTAAAAACTTGAAAAGTTTCAGCCTTAGATTTTAGTAGATATATCCAAGTAAAGCGAGAATAGGCATCAACAAATGAAATATAGTAATGAAAACCCCCAAAAGAAGGTATAGGGGATGGTCCCCACAAATCACTATACACCAATTCCAAAGGTGAATTGTAAGTAGTAGTGGATGAAGGTGAATACAATCTATGAGATTTGCCAGCAGCACAGGCAGAACAAAAGAAAGTTCTTTCTTTATTCGATGTGGGTATATTACACTAATTCAATACAATTTTCAGAGTATTATCATTAGGATGTCCTAACCTTACATGCCACATAAAACGAGAACTAGGAGAAATAACAGAATCAACATTATTGACAGTATGTACAGACTCTCTGGAATTGGAAACTAAACAATTAGCAGGTAAAGAAAACTGAGAGAGCTGAGACTGAGGCTTCAAGTGGAGACTTGAAAACTAATACAAGCCATCAGAGCCCACTTTGCCTCGAAGAAGAACTTCTTTAGTTCCCTGAGATTTAACAAGACAATAATCAGGATGGAATTCAAAAAAGACAGAGTTGTCCTTAGCAAATTTGCTGACACTAATAAGGTTTTTGGTTATGGATGGTACATGAAGCAAATTATGCAACGATAAAGTGACATTGGAATTTATAGGGGATGTAAAAAATGATGAACCAGAGGAAGTGATATGCAAACCTTGTCCATTACCAATATAAATGTGGTCTGGACCGTCAAAGGAACTAAGTTGCTGGATGTTCTGATGATCACTAGTGACATGATAAGAAGCTCCTGAGTCAGGGAACCAAGCACCATTGGCAGCAGGACAGGAATTTGTGATCATAGCACTGGGTGGTTGCTGAGACTGATTTGAAGATTGAAACTGTGCTGGAAACTGAGATTGTCTGGGCTGAGTAGCCATTGGACCCCATGAAGATGAGTTTCCAGGAAATCCAGAATGTTGATAGGACCCATAATTCTGATGTGAGTTGGAAAATTGATTCCCTGGAAATTGTGCAGTTTGAAAACCTTGAAAATTAGGGGGAATTGAAGGCTGATAGTTTGGATCATAGCGATAGTAGCAATTGGACGCAACATGCCCAAATTTGAAGCACACTTGACACTGTATATTTGCAAATCGGCCGCCGCGACCACGACCTCGACCATAGCGGCTATCGCGGCCGCGACCAGAGCCACGAAACCCATAGTTCGAGTTGTAACTCGAATTGTCAGTCTCAGAACTCTGTGCAACATGAAGTTGAGCAGGAATAGGCGCCGATTGAGATTGCTTAGAGGACGACGAAGCCTCAGTAAGATTAACAGAAGCAGTTTCAGCGGCAATCTTCTTTTGAAACTTTTCAAGTCGCATCTCATGAGCGAGAAGAAGAGCCTCGACTTCTTCAATTGGAATTGGCTCAAACCTGCTTTCAATTACTGAAATCACGGAACTGTATTCTTGAGGCAAACCTTCAAGAATAACATCAATATGCTGTTGTAGTGAAATCGGATCTCCAACAGAGGCTAGCGAATCAGCAAGAGCCTTGATTCGCAAAAGAAATTCGGAAACAGTCTTGTTGTCGAGAGTTGTAGATCGCAACTCTGTTCGCAGTTGACGCGCTTTAGCGCGAGTTAATTTCTGAAAATGTTCATGAATTTTCTCCCAAAGTTGAAAGGAGTGAACGCAACCTAGAACACGTGACAAAATCGAGCTAGAAAGCGAAGACTGTAACCATGAAAGAAGCATTTGATCTTGCTTCTCCCAAACAGTATATGCAGGATTAATCGTGCCTGCATCTCGATCAGCTTCACTCGCGAAACGAAGAGGAATACTCGGACAAGCTAAGAAATGATGAAGTTGGTGAGCTTTTATCACTGGCTCCACCTGTTGACGCCATAGCAGAAAATTCTTGTCATCGAGCTTCTCAGTGATGACGTGCGAGAAGGTAACAGGCGCGGAAGAAGGAGGAGGAGGAGGAGGTGGTGGATCATCGGCCATGACAGGATCTTTAAGCTCTAGATACCATGTGCGATTTCAGAGAGAAAGTAAAAAGAGAACATATTTTGAGATCTAACTGTTATTATTCTTATTCACTTAAATCTGTTACAACCAAGCTTATATACAGGTAGAAGAAACTTGCACACCAAGTTTCTCTCTGACAGTTATTGCCAGCTGTCATTTGACAGTTGGATAACTAACTAACCTACTCACTTACTAAACTGACTAACCGAGTACAATACTCACACAGGTATACATGAAGATCATTTTGCAGCTCTTAGGATAGCATAGCCTGTTTGTGAATACAAAGATACAGTTTGGGGAGAAGAGAGATGGATTATCTGGGCCACGTGTCTACAAAAGGTGTCAAGGCTGACCCCTAGAAGATAGAAAATAGCCAAGCCCTACTAATTGAGAAGCTTATACGGGGGCTAAGGGTTTACAACTATTATAGAAATTCTTAATAGATTATGGAAAAATTTTAAACTTCAGCTGGGGCAGGTATGCCACAAATTATCCCAAATGTGTTGGGCAGATGGTAGGAACATGAAATTCCAACTAGTCTCTAGAGTCATAGACGTCTACAACCACGCCATGAAGAGAGAATCTTCATTTTCCGAGGTTTGAACTATATATTACTCCTGGGAGTAGCTATTCCCTTGATGTGGGTTAGGTTTTTTCCGATCCTTGAGGGTGGTGCGGATTACTTTGCCCATTATATCTAGTTCCGACCGTTGAGGTGGCATGTGGTGTGCAACACTGAGTTCAATGGTGCTGTAGGTGGAGTAGGGGCTGTTTTCCAAGAGTTTGAGATGTTGATATTAGGGTTTTAGATAGAATGCCATAGACTTAGAGTTTGCATGTGCAATCACTTAAAGTGGGTCTCGATATATGGATCGCTAGAACAAACAGAGGAGGTATTGATGAGTAGAAAAGGAGTGGCACAAAGACAAATGGTGGCATGTGGTCCTGATTTGGAGCTGGTGATTGGCACATGGAGGCCCTTGAGCTGTATTTGGTGGTGGCACTTCATTGTCTGACCAAACTAGAGAAGCTAGGTGATATGAGGCCTTGTTATGGAGTTCTCATGGTCGTGGATATTGAGCATAAAAATGAAGGTGTGCAAATATCGTGCAATGAAGCCATAGATTTGTCCACTATGATGACAGGGCATTCAAAACAGTTCAGTTGAAAAGTATCTGAAAATATTATTTCTGAATAAATTTCTGTACAGAATGTTGTTTACATTTTATAGACTAAACATTAAGACTAACTAAAGGCTCATAATTAGCTTCTATAGAATAGAGCCAAATTATATGAACTAATATGCCCTAATGAAGGTAATACAACTATGTTTGGGGAAATGAATATATGAAATCTGTAAAATAAATGGAAACTTTAATACTAAATATATGAATATATTATATTGGTAGAGACATACACTGTCACATGCCTTGCAGGCATACACAAATGCTCATAGGATACATTTTTATCTTCAAATAACTGACAAGGTTAGTATTATTGTTTTTGTTAGCATTATGCTACAAGTTGTTCTAATTTACAGATTGATGCTATCAATTTCTATTTTATCACTGTTAACTACCCAAAACTAGTTTTTTTTTTTTTTTAAAAAGAAAACTTGTCTGTAAAAGTAAAATTGAAAGTAAGAAGTGAATAACTGAACTTTGGGCAAGGTCATTCAGAGTTACTCTATGCAATTGATGTACTTCACATTTAATTAATGATGTGTGTTTTTTTGATGTATATCTTCAGTATTTTTCATGATGTTCTCTTCTGGTCTTTCTGGACATTTGTTTCCAAGAATATACATTTGTTTCCTACTGGTCTGATTATACTTCCTTTAATTCATGCATTATTCTTACTAGTTTGTGCTTGTATTTACATAGTACCCTATTTTTCAGGTCTTTTTGAATATTTGTCTATCTCGTTACCATTCAAAAAAAATGGAGGCTGGAGCTCCTGTTGGTGCAACTGGAGCTCATAGTATTGGAGAGCCTGGGACCCAGATGACTTTGAAAACTTTCCACTTTGCTGGAGTTGCAAGCATGAGTATCCTTTATTTGACCATGTTGTCTACTTTGATAATCACTAATAGTAATGTTGTTTTTAAATGCTTTATTGAATATTGCTGTATGTTGATTGGTCTGGAATTGTCCCTTAATCTGTCATTAGATGTTACCCTTGGAGTTCCTCGCGTTAAAGAAATAATGAATGGAAACAAAAAAATCAGTACACCGATTATCACTGCAATACTTGAGAGAGATGACAATGCAAATACTGCAAGAATTGTAAAAGGTCGAATAGAAAAAACAAATTTAGGCCAGGTATGCAGTTGTGGAAAAAAGTCTTGATATGCTTATACCTTGATTATCCAGTTATATGGTTATTTATATTCTTAAAACAATTTATGCAATTATTGATTTTTTTTTTTCATATGTCAGTATTCTTCCAAGTTTGTCTTTATTGTATGTAGTATGTACATTGTGTAGTGCTCTTATTTGGGTGCCTGTCAAAGCAGTATAATTTTAATACAGATTACTTTTATCATTATGTGCAACAGTAACAGTAAATTCTCAGTAGCAAATTACTGTCATGTGTATACAGTGTAGTTGATCATACTGTCGTTTTCCATTTTGTTTGTCATGTTTTCTTATGAGTTTCTACTTCTAAAATTTTGTCATGTAATATTTGTTAGAATATATGGAAAATAAGTATTCACCAAGTAATGGTGAAGGTGACTACCTTTGATGATAGACTCCACTTGTTGACACCATAGAAGGTAGTTATTGGTGTCCAGTTTCTCAGAAATGGCGTGCGAGAACGTTACTAGAGCAGAAGATGAATGTGCCATTGTTGACAAAGGAGAGAACGGAGGGAAAGATCGCAATGGTTGGGTCTGAACTGGCGTGGAAGTGCGATCCCAGTGCACATTGGGTTCAAACCCTGCTCTAGATACCATGACAGGAGGATTCAGAGAGGGAGAGAAGATGTAACTGAATCTGATTCTCATTGATTAGTTAGTTACAAGAGGGAAAGATCAGCTATTTATAACTGCCTTACATTAAGAGTTCAGTCTGACCAGAGCTAGCCAACTAGGCAAATACTACAAGCTAACTAGCTAAGACAAAACAGAAAGCAAGTTGTAGCTTATACAATATTATACATTTACAGTTATACAGAAGTTATGTCCTTTAACTCAACCGTTATTTATGCTAAACTTGAGATAATAAGGAAATAGGGAAACTAATCCTAAGAGATAATCTAAGAAATTCTAAAATATTCTAAAGTTATAATATTGATACTATGAGATGCTTTTCCTATATTCTCAAGAGAACAATTTTGGGTGACAAGGTCTACAGATTTGCAATTTTACAGTAAGCTTTTTGTATTAATCCTGCTAAGTACAAATGTCCAAACAAAAGACTTGAAGTTGGAGTATTTTGGCTTCCAAGTGAGTCCATGGAGTGTGAATTAGAAAAGGAAAACTCTAAGAATCTAATGTCCATTATCTTCTATCTAAATTGGTGAGTTTGGGTTTCCAAGTGGGTTTGTCATGAAGTGTGAACAAGAAACTAAAAGAAATTACTTAAAGAATCTATGGTCCAAAATCTTCTGTCTAAATTGGTGATTAGTAAAGTAAACTCAAGTAAATGAAAAGGATCAGTACAGTTGTTTCTCTATCATTGAAATGTCTATAGAAATGGAAGACTCAATTTAAATTCAAAGAATGAATCTCCAATAGAATATGAATGGCATGTACATATTTTGCTAAGTTGGAAGACAAAACAAGCAAAAGTGAGTCTCTGAAAAAGGAACTTTCCCTAACCATATTTCCTTCCAAAAAAAAGTTGAGAATGTGTTTTTTTAGTTTGCTAGAGCATTTTCTAGTAATTTAACAACTTATGTAAGTTATGTTAGTGTTTTTTTTTTTTTTTAGTTTGTGTTTCTTTGATGTGATTCTCTTATTAGGTAATGTGCTTCATGGTAAAAATTTAGTTAAAGCATTGGGAACCACTTTTCAATTTTATCTTCACTTATTTATAAGAACCAATCATGTTTATGCATCAATATTCTGCTTTTCTTTTTTTTTTTTGTTGACACATATCAATATTCTGCTTAAGCTACTATTTTCATGTTTTCATTCTTTTGTTAAGCCCTGTCCTGGGGCAGCTATTTTCTGTTTATTCTTTAAAGTCTGATCCCGAACACTTTTGTGCCAATTGATACAGGTTGCAAAGAGTATAAAAGTTGTTATGACTTCAAGATCGGCATCAGTTGTTATCACCCTTGACATGAAAAGAATCCAGGATGCACATCTAAATATAGATGCTAATATTGTAAAAGAATCAATTTTACAAACTAAAAAGACGAAACTGAAGCCAGAGGTAAAGACTTAATCTTGTTATTATGATTTTCTTTTCCTTTTATGCCTCCAATATTCAAAGTTTTTGTTGATATGCAGCATATCAAGATTTTAGATATTAAAAAGCTTGAAGTTGTTCCCCAAGATGCTGATAGAAGTAAAATCCATTTTCAGCTTCACTATCTCAAAAATATACTTCCAACAGTTGTAGTGAAGGTATTTTCTTTTGACTTTCTTTATGATTAATACCTGATGAAGGCAATATTATGTGTGCTTTGTGTGATTTTATAGTTTTGTATTTATTTCCAGATAATCAGATGGGAAAACACTTCTACCTTTTATTTCTTATTGCAGGGCATTAAAACTGTGGATCGAGTTGTTATCAGTAAAGAAGTAAATAAAGACACCAAGGCTGACAAGTTCAAATTACTGGTGGAAGGGTTAGTTCATCCTGTTTTTCATTATGACTTATGTTCCTTCAATCCATTTAAATAGCTGCTTGGATGCATATTATATGGCTTTTAGAGGTTGGGAATTTAGACCAAAGAGTTGCTGAAGTGAACTTAAGATAGATTGCTGTTGACCAGAAATATAGCTGCTTAATCACAGCTGTCTGAGCTTTTACTAAATGTGCACAGGCAAGCCCTTTGATTTGCTGCTTCCAAACGGGATAGTTCTTTTCATCCAATTTCTCTGTAATTGGATAGGAAAATTGAATTGGGTGAGTTGAAGATACCATAACAGAAGTAGATGAACCTGACACAGGTTGTGGATTTTGCATCATTCTTGAACCAAAAGTTGGTGCACAAGGTGTGTGAAAGGGCCACGATGCTGGTGCGATGCCAGTGGCTCTGGCCACAGAGGTGGCGGTGGCTTGAAATTTTCTTCATCATGCCCAGGCGACAGCAAGTCTGGTGGTGACGGAGTAGGGTCAAAAGCCATGAGAGGTTTTCTCAAGCTCTGCTACCATATTAAAGTATGTGACAGAGAGAATATTGAGAGGGAAATAAAAAAACAAGTGAAATTTTCGATCTGTTTATTTAATAGAATTTGAGAGAAAAGGAAAATTGTAACTGAAAGATTATTATTTCACACACTAAAAAGATAGAGTACAAGCTTATATATATACATGACTCAGAGAAGAGTCTAGAAGAAGCTTAACTGAAGTGCTGAGTCAGCAGTGACACACTTATCTAACAGACTAGTCTACAGTAAGCTGTACGGAATATTTACATATTCTGTTATATACTCTAATACTCCCCCTACAAACACAGGGTTATTGAAAGAAATCAATGACCCTGAGTTTGTCACGAAGAGTAACAAATCTAGTTTTGGACAGGGATTTAGTCAGAATGTCAGGCAGTTGATCATGAGCTGGTACATGAGTGACAATCAGAGAACGACTGAGAACTTTCTCTCGGACAAAGAATATATCCAGCTCCATGTGTTTTGTACGAGAGTGCAAAACAGGATTATGACTGAGAGCAACAATACTCTGATTATCACAGAATATAACAGGAGTTTTGCATTCAACTTTGAGCTCATGAAGAAGTGATTGAATCCAGAGAAGTTCAGAAGCAGTCATTGCAAGGCTGCGATACTCAGCTTCTGCACTTGAGCGAGCAACTAAAGACTGCTTCTTAGACCACCAGGAGATCAAATTGGGTCCAAAGAACACACAAGCCCCAGATGTGGACCTTCTGTCATCAACATCAGAGGCCCAATCTGCATCACAGAAGGCAGAAAGAGAATTCGAAGAAGATTGATGTGCTGGCTGAAGATGTAATCCATAGGATATAGTGCCTTTGAGGTATCTTAGAATGCGCTTGACAGCTTGCCAATGTGACAGTAAGGGTTGTGCCATAAACTGACAAACCTTGTTAACACTGTAGCCAATTTCAGGTCTTGTAACAGTGATATACTGTAGGGCTCCCACAATAGATCTGTACAAAGAAGGATCATCCATGTACTCTGAACCATGTTTGGATAATTTGAGTCCACCAGGTAGTGGAGTAGAAATACCCTTTGCTTCATCCATGCCAGCCTTTAGTAGTAAATCACGAATATACTTGGATTGAGACAGTAGCAACGATCCCTTGGAGAGATGTTTAACCTCAATACCAAGAAAATACTCAAGATCACCAAGTTGCTTGAGTGAAAACACTGAGTGTAACCTCTCAATAATAGACTGTAGAAGCTTAGTAGATGAACCGGTTAAAATGATATCATCTACATAAATGAGAATGTAGAGACAACCATCAACAGAATTAAGTACCATAAGAGAGGGATCACATTTACTCTGAACAAAACCAAACCCAATGGGGGTGGATGTAAGTCTCTCATACCAGGCCCGAGGGGCCTGTTTTAAGCCATAGATAGCTTTCTGCAACTTGCAGACAAGAGCAGAATTTTGTGATTCAAACCCAGGTGGCTGAACCATGTAGACATCCTCATTAAGTAAGCCATGCAAAAATGCGTTGTTTACATCAACTTGCTGAATAGCCCAATTGTTTGTGAGAGCCAGAGTTAAAATAAGACGAATGGTGACTGGTTTTACCACAGGTGAGAAGGTTTCTGAGTAATCACGGCCAAACTTTTGATGAAAACCTTTAGCAACTAACCTAGCCTTGTATCTGTTAATGGTACCATCAGAATTTTCTTTGATGCGAAATACCCATTTACAGCCAACAGCAGTTTTTCCAGGTGGAAGGGAAGTCAAAGTCCATGTATGGTTTGACATTAAGGCATCATATTCAGTTTGCATAGCTTGTCTCCATTGAGGAGAGATCAAAGCCTGTTTGACAGTAGTTGGTTCTGCAACACTAAGTAACAGAGTTGGAGGTAGGCGGGGTTTAACAATGCCAGACTTTGAACGAGTTTGCATAGGATTATTAGAATTCAGAGGATTGAGAGAATTCAAAAAAACAGAAAGTAGAAGTTCTTGTATTATTAAGCCACTTGACTAAACTGATTACAAACTATTTATAGACAGATGACAGTTATCTATTGACAGCTGTCATAACAGACTTAATCTAAACTAACTAATCAGAGACACTAAATTTGACTGAGTAAACTAACTGAGGTTGCAGTTGAGTAACTGCACCTCTTACAGTATTCTCTAATACCCCCCCGCAAACTCAAGGTGGGTGAGACTTTGGCAAAGTTTCAACTACATTGAGTTTGGTTCTTAAGAACAGGAACCGTGTTGGAGAGAGAGGCTTAGTTAATGCATCTGCCCACTGATCAAGAGCAGGAATATGATGAACTTGAAGCTGTTTGGTTAGAACTTTTTCACGCACAAAGAACACATCAATCTCCATATGCTTTGTGCGAGCATGAAGCACAGGATTGTGAGACAAGGCAACAACACTTTGATTATCACAAAAGATCTGAGGAGTAGAAAAAGGAACCCCCAACTCAGTCAACAGTGTTTGTATCCAAAGAATTTCCGCTGTGGTTTGTGCTAGACTTCGATATTCTGCTTCAGTGGTTGACCGAGCAACAACTTGTTGCTTGCGAGACCACCAGGAAATTAGGTTGGGACCAAAGAATATTGCTGCACCAGAGGTGGATCTGCTATCATCAATATCTGATGCCCAATCAGCATCACAAAGAGCTTGAAGAGTGAAAGGTTTTCTTGGAGTAGCAGACTTGAGATGTAAACCACAGTAGACAGTCCCTTTGAGATATCTCAGAATTCTTTTAACAGCAATCCAGTGAGAGTCAAGAGGGTTGGACATGAACTGGCACACCTTATTAACTGCAAAACTGATCTCAGGTCTAGTAATGGTAGTGTACTGTAGAGCACCAACTACTGACCGATATAAAGTGGGATCATGAAAAAGATCTGAACCAGACTTAGTAAGCTTGCAGTTGGAGACCATAGGAGATGAAATAGATTGAGCTTCAGTCATTTTTGTCTTCTGAAGGAGATCACGAATGTATTTACTCTGAGTTAAAACTAGAGAATTGTCTGCCATAGTTTTTACCTCAATGCCCAAGAAATAGTCCAGTTTGCCAAGTTGTTTCAGAGAGAAACTAGAGTTAAGTCTGTTTGTAAGATGCTGGATTAACTGAGTAGAACTGCCAGTAATGATGATATCATCAACATACACCAGAAGATAGACAGTATGAGAGTGAGCTTGATAAATAAATAATGATGGATCACATTTGCTTGCTTTGAAGCCAAACTGAATTAAGGTAGATTGTAGACGATCAAACCATTGTCTGGGGGCTTGTTTGAGCCCATAGAGTGCCTTGTTAAGTTTGCAGACCAAAGATTTGTCCTTATTTTCAAAGCCAGGAGGCTGAGTCATGTAAACTGTTTCAGTGAGTAACCCATTGAGAAACGCATTGTTAACATCCAACTGAAAGAGATCCCACTGATTTGTTAATGAAAGAGTGAGAATAAGTCTGATAGTGACAGGTTTGATGACAGGGGAAAAGGTTTCATGAAAGTCAAACCCATGAACTTGATGAAAACCTTTTGCAACTAATCTTGCTTTATACCTGTTAACTGAACCATCTGCATTTTCTTTAATTCTGAATACCCATTTACAACCAATAGCTTTCCTATTGGATGGCAGAGAAACTAGATCCCATGTATTATTTTTTATAAGAGCTTCATATTCTTGTTGCATGGCTAAGAGCCAGTTGGTATCAGCTAAGGCATGCTTAACACTCTTCGGTTCACAGTGAGCTAAAAAAAGAGAGGGATGAAGTCTGGGTTTGTGTATTCCAGACTTGGACCGAGTTTGCATAGGATGAACATTGACAGTCCTGGGAGAAGACTGATCAGACTCAGCAGTATTAGATATAGAAGTAGGTGACTGAGTAGGAACAATGTCAGAGTTATCATTGTCAGAAGACTGATCAGAACTAGAAATAGAGGGTTGAGCAGGATGAGAGCTAGTTGGCTGAACAGGAGATTGTTGAACAGGAGATGGCATGTTTATATGTTCACTAAGTGGAGGAGAGGGAATGGAATTTGATGTAGTGATCTGTGGGGATACAGGAATAGTAGCTGGACAGGGTGTTACAATAGGTATAGATGCCATAGGAAAATGAGTGAATGGAACTGAAGTGGCAATAGATGAAGATTCAAATAATTCAGTATAAGGAAACCTGAACTCATTGAATACAACATCTTTGGAAACAAAAACTTTCCCAGTGGGAGAAAGACATTTGTAAGCTTTGTGACTAGTGGAATACCCCAAGAAAACACACTCATGAGACCTGAAGTCCAACTTATGTTTGTTATAGGGTCTAAGAAAAGGAAAACATGCACAACCAAAAGTTTTGAGGAAACCATAATCTGGATTTTGTTTAAACAGGACAGTATAAGGGACATCAAACTTAAGAGAAGCTGTGGGAAGCCTATTTATAAGATAGACAGCAGTGGTAAAAGCAAAATCCCAAAATTTAAGAGGTAAAAAAGCATGATTGAGTAGTGTGAGTCCAAGTTCTACAATATGTCTGTGTTTTCTCTCAACCACACCATTTTGATGATGTGTGTGAGGACAAATGACCCTATGATTAATGCCAAGATTAGCTAAGTAGTTGGACAGAGGTCTGAACTCACCTCCCCAGTCAGTTTGTAGGCTTTTAATTTTAGTATTAAACTGAAGTTCAGCCATAGCCTTGAATTGTTGAAAAACAGTGAGGGTTTCAGACTTAGTTTTAAGAAGAAAAAGCCAGGTAAACCTGGAATAAGCATCTACAAAAGTGATGTAGTATAGGAAACCATTCATGGAGGGAATATGAGAGGGACCCCAGAGATCACTATACACCAATTCCAAGGGAGAACTATAAACAGTTTTAGACATAGAAGAGGGAAGTCTGTGAGATTTGCCAACACAACAAGCAGAGCAGAAATCACTGCTAGTTTTATTAACATTGGGTATATTACAATGATTAAGAACTAATCTGAGTACATGAAGATTGGGATGGCCAAGTCTATTGTGCCACAATGTACTAGAATTATTAGAGCTATGTACATCAGAAATCTTAGGACTATGTACATCAGAATTTTGAGAAGTAGAAACATAACAGGAAATTGCAGCAGCTGAAGAATCTTGCAGCTTGAGATTGGGAAAAGTGTATAGCCCATCAGCACCAACAGAGCCTTGAAGCAAGACTTCATTGGTAACCTGGGATTTGACAGCACAATAATTGGAGTGAAATTCAAAAAAGACATTGTTATCCTTAGCAAACTTACTTACACTAATTAAATTTTTGGTTATGGACGGGACATGCAAGAGTTGATTTAAGGACAAAGATACTTTAGAGTTAAGAGGAGACATAAAACTGGAGGAACCAGAAGAGTGTATGTGCAAACCTTGGCCATTGCCAATGAAAATCTGGTCAGGACCTTCAAACGGTCCTTGCTGTTGAATGTTCTGAGACTCTCCTGTGACATGGAAGGAGGCACCTGAATCAGGAACCCAAGTAGAGACAGGTTGTGACTGAGTATTGGAACTTGTCAACATAGCACTAGGGTGTAATCCATTGTTAGGTTGAGCTTGAAACTGAAAATGAGTCGGATTTGGAGGCCTGTAAGAACTGTTCATCCAAGTGTGAGATGGGCGATAGCCATTATACTGTCCAAAAGCACCCTTGAAACTATTCTGAGATTGATAAATCTGAGGTTGATAAGACTGATTGAAGCTCTGTGAATCTTGAAGAGTCAATGAAGGATTAGGTTGATAATGTTGGTCAAAACGATAGTAGCAGAAGGTGGCAGTGTGTCCAAACTTGAGACACACTTGACACTGTGTGTTTGCAAAACGACCACCGCGGCCTCTGCCACCACCGCGCCGGCCACCGCGACCGTAGCTACCTCCGCCGCCAAAACCACCACGACTATTAGGAGAGAAATTGTCCGAATCAGATGCTTGAGAGGGTTTGTTTGGCACAGTGAACGCATCAGAATTGGGTGACAAATTGGAATTAGGGTTCGTCGGAGCAGTTTGGGACAGATTAATCGATGGTGATTCTGAAAGTTTCTTGCGAAATTTGAGTAGACGAGCTTCATGCGCAAGGAGAAGCGCTTCAACCTCTTCGATTGGAAGAGGTTCAAAGTGACTTTCAATGACAGAGATTACAGAACCATAATTCGACGGAAGTCCTTCAAGAATGACATCAACGTGTTCTTGATGCGTAATAGGATTTCCTATGGAAGCAAGAGCATCAGCGATGGCTTTAATTCGAAGAAGAAATTCGCGCACAGTCTTATCATCAAGATTTGTTGCGCGCAACTCGGTTCGTAATTGCCGAGCCTTCGCACGTGTTTGTTTGTGAAAATAGTCATGGATTTTCTCCCAAACTTGAAACGAGTGAACAGATCCTAAAATCCTAGAAAGAAAAGACGAAGATAACGTCGATTGTAACCATGTCAGAAGAACCTGATCTTGTTGTTCCCAAGCGGAGTACGCAGGGTTTTCATTCCCTGCCTCGCGATCTTCCTCTGTAAGAAATCGTAGTGGAATCGACGGATTTGCCACAAATCGTTGAAGGCGATGTGACTTGATAACTGGTTCGACTTGTTGTCGCCAGAGAAGAAAATTGGAGTCGTCAAGTTTCTCTGTGATAGCATGAGAAAAGGTTTGAGGAGCGGAAGAGGTGGGAGTAGAAGTCGCCATTGTTGACTACTAAGCTCTGGATCGTAGAGCTCTGGATACCATATTAGAATTCAGAGGATTGAGAGAATTCAGAAAAACAGAAAGTAGAAGTTCTTGTATTATTAAGCCACTTGACTAAACTGATTACAAACTATTTATAGACAGATGACAGTTATCTATTGACAGCTGTCATAACAGACTTAATCTAAACTAACTAATCAGAGACACTAAATTTGACTGAGTAAACTAACTGAGGTTGCAGTTGAGTAACTGCACCTCTTACAGTATTCTCTAATAAGGATGAACAGACCCGGATTGAGGAAGAACAGTTTGAGGAACAGAGACATCAGCAGAAGAAGATGCTGAATGACCTGAATCACCAGACTGAACAGCAACACTCAGTTGATCAATAGGAGGGACAGTGTCTGAATGAACAGATGTAGAAGGAGAGGAATTTGATGAGTGTGACTGATGA
This sequence comes from Pueraria montana var. lobata, assembly GCA_026413185.1. Lineage (NCBI taxonomy): Eukaryota > Viridiplantae > Streptophyta > Magnoliopsida > Fabales > Fabaceae > Pueraria > Pueraria montana. The sequence goes on from CM048654.1 coordinate 12,112,992, forward strand.
GTAGCATGTTGTGCAGGTGAGATAAAGGAGTCATTGTGGAAACTGTTATCAGTGGGACTATTTCCAGTGAAACTGTTTGCAGTAGGATTAATAGGAGTGACTGAAGTAGGAACAATCCCTAAAGGTAAAACTCTGGTAGTGATGGATGGTAACAGAGGTTTAGGACTGTGTTTGGCAAAAGGAAAAGTAGTCTCATCAAAGATAACATCTTTGGAGATAAACAAATGTCCATTTGAGTTTAGACACTTATAACCTTTGTGACGAGGGGAATAGCCAAGAAAGGTACAAACAGTAGATCGAAACTGTAATTTATGACGATTAAAAGGACGTAAGTGAGGATAGCAAGCACACCCAAACACTCTAAGAAAGGAATAATCTGGTGTTTTGTTAAACAAAGTAACAAGAGGAACAGCATAGGGAGGATGAGATGCTGGAACTCTATTTATGAGATAAATGGCAGTGTGAAAAGCATGATCCCAATGAGTCAAGGGAAGAGAAGCATGAGACAAAAGAGTAAGCCCAGACTCAACTATATGGCGATGTTTCCTCTCAACCACACCATTTTGATGGTGTGTGTGAGGGCAAATCAACCTGTGATGAACTCCAAGAGAAGTAAGATATTGGGTAAAAGGTCTAAACTCTCCCCCCCAATCAGTTTGAACCTCTTTAATTTTCCTATTCAACTGAAGTTCAACATGAGATTGAAACTGTTTAAAAACGTTTAGAGTTTCAGACTTTTGCTTAAGGAAGTATATCCAGGTGTATCTACTATAAGCATCTATAAAGGAAACATAGTAGCTATAACCCATAGAAGATACAACAGGGGAAGGACCCCAGAGATCACAAAATATCAATTGTAAGGGTTTAGTATAAACAGTAGAGGAAGCGTGAGAGGGGAGCTTATGTGACTTCCCCATACAACATGCTACACAAAAGTCAAAGCTCATTTTATTCGATGGAGAAATATTACAAAGTTTCAGTACATGAGTCAAAACAGTAAAATTCGGATGGCCTAGCCTATTGTGCCACAAAGAAACTACTGTGGAATTGGGTGGATTTACAGTGGAAGCTTTATTTACAGAATGAACAGATGGAGAAACAATTGGAGAGTGTTGAGGTAGACTTGAACTGAGAGGAAGAGATGGAAATTGATAGAGACCATCTTGACCAAGAAACCCTTTGAGTAAAATAGAGTGATCAACCTGAGATTTAACAAAACATAGAGAGGGATGAAATTCAAAATATACATTATTATCCTGTGCAAATTTGCTTACACTGACTAGATTTTTGGTTATTGAAGGAACATGCAGTAAATTTTTGAGATAAAGAGTAATATAAGGATTAGAACTGGACTTAAATGCAGCAGAACCAACTGACTGTATGGGCAAACCTTGTCCATTGCCAAGGAACACATGCTCAGCTCCCTGTAAAGGTTCAGAGTTGCTGAGATTTGCAGCATCAGTAGTAACATGGTGAGATGCTCCTGAGTCGACAAACCAGTTTTGTGATTGTTGAGCTACTGGTTGTGAAGACTGAGCAACAAAGGCCTGAGGTTGATAAGACATAACTGGTGCTGGACCAGTAGCAAACTGAGAAGGAATGCAAGAAAACTGAGAGGTAGGATAGGTAAGTTGATGAGCCTGGGATTGTGATGGAGGACGAAAGTATGAGTAACTTTGTGGTGCAGGAAAACCAAATGATGGTGTAAAGTTCTGATATTGAGATGGACCAGATGATGGTGTAAAATTCTGATACTGAGATGGGCCAAAGGAATTTTGTGGAGGTTGTGGAGGATAGGAAGGCATGTATGAAGGATTAAACCTGTGATAGCAAAATGCAGCAGTATGACCATACTTACTGCACACTTGACACTGAATATTACTATTACGTCCTCCTCTGCCACCACGGCGGCCAGAACGACCTCCACCACAGCCGCGGAAGCCATAACCACCACGCTGAGACTCATCATACTGATTTTGAGAGTAAGTTTGATTCTGAGAGGACACCTCTTGATTATTCGACTGAGTAAATTGCACTGTAGCTGAAGTATTGTCCGATTGCTTCGAAGTTTCCTGATTCTTATGCTGAGTGAGGTTGAGAGAGACTGTCTCACCTAGTTGCTTGAACTTTTCGACACGTGCCTCTTGCGCAACTAACAGCGACTCAATTTCAGCAAACGTGAATAGTTTCGGTTTACTGTTCATTATTGACACTAGAGACTCAAATTCAATTGGAAGACCTTCCAAAATAACATCTAGCTGCTCATGTTCAGAAACTGGATCTCCAATGGAGGCTAGTGAATCAACTATAGCCTTGATACGCAACAAATATTCAGAAACAGGTCGATCTCCTTTCTTGGAGTTGCGAAGCTCAATTCGCAGTTGACGAGACCTAGCTTTGGTCTGAGAATGAAAATGAGTATGAATCTTGTCCCAAATCTGGAACGAATGTTTGCAACCAATAATGCGAGGTAGAAAAGACGCAGAAAGAGACGATTGCAACCACGTCAAGAGAAGTTGATCTTGGAATTCCCAAGCTCGATACGCAGGATTTTCAATCCCTAGATCACGATCAGAAACGGAAAGATATTGGATCGGAATTTCTGGACTTACAACAAACCGATGAAGACGATGAGTTTGAATCACCGGATCTATCTGTTGCTTCCAAACGAGGAAGTTGTTGTCAGAGAGTTTTTCTAATATCGTTACTCCATAGAACGCTGGAGCAGGAGTTGCGGAAGCACCAAACGCCGCCGTAGTAGAAGTAGAAACCGGCGTCGGAGTAGAAGTAGTACCACCGCCAGTGCCACCGCCGTTAGGCGGAAAAGTGGACACTGGTTCAGGGCGAAAAGGACCGGAAGCCATAGAAAGGCTTTCTCAAGCTCTGAATACCATAATAGAATTTGAGAGAAAAGGAAAATTGTAACTGAAAGATTATTATTTCACACACTAAAAAGATAGAGTACAAGCTTATATATATACATGACTCAGAGAAGAGTCTAGAAGAAGCTTAACTGAAGTGCTGAGTCAGCAGTGACACACTTATCTAACAGACTAGTCTACAGTAAGCTGTACGGAATATTTACATATTCTGTTATATACTCTAATATTATTTCTGAGAGTTGATACAATATTTAAATTGCACTATAAGCTTGTGCTACAAGTTAGGAGCCTAACTAACTGTCCACAACAACAGTTGTGTAACTGTGACAGTTCTAACTGACTAACAGACAGCTGTCTAACAGCTGTGACAGATCTGCCTGACAGATAACTGCCGAACTGTATTGGAAGTTTCTAGAAGATTCCAGTAGAGTTGGCAGCCTCTTCAGACAGGCTTCAGCCGCACAGGCTGAGATATACTATCACATGAAGAAAGAAAACACATTACATGTTTAAGAGAACATGTAATGAAAATCTTAAATATGATCATAGTGTGGAGTATCCTGCAGGACTGAAAAGAGCTTTGACAGAGGACAGTTCTATTGTTGCAAGTATAAGGTGAACCTGGGCTAGTTTAAATCAGGACACTTTTGATTTTATATTTTTCTATACACAGTTAAGGACTAGTGATGAAAAGATAAAGAAAACTATCGTCACTTAGAAGCAATAATTTTGTTGTCATAGCATTCCATTGTATTGCTGTTTTTTAATTGTTAACTTTATTTCCTGATCTGCATGTATTCTTTTTTGCCCCATCAGCATGGGTTTTCGAGAGGTTATGGGAGTTGAAGGGATTGATGGACGTAAAACTGTTAGTAATCATATCCATGAAGTGCGGGACACACTGGGAATTGAAGCTGCCAGAGAGAGTATTGTTAAGGAGATAAAGTATACAATGGTGGATACACATGGAATGAATATAGACATACGCCATATGATGCTTCTAGCAGATGTGATGACTGCCACGGTTAGTTCTTTTGAAATTATTCAGCAAAATAATTAAACAAAAATGACCATTTCTGCATTTTGTGCTAAATATGCTGGTTTCCACTAATGTAACTAATTTTTCAAACTAGGGTCATATCCTCGGAATAAATAGATTTGGAATTTCAAAGATGGGTAAAAGTGTATTAATGCTCGCATCGTTTGAGAGGACAGCAGATATTCTTTTCCAGGCATCTGTACGTGGGAGGGATGACTCGATTGGTGGAGTAAGTGAATCCATAATCATGGGTATACCAATTCAAATAGGTACTGGAATGATCAAGGTCAAACAAAGGTGAGGCATGAATGCAGTGTTTGTTTATGTGGTTACATAATAATGTGTTTTAATGGAAGTCCTATTTGTTGTATATGCATACATCAACTGTTTTGAGTTAGATAGGAACTTTGGGAGCACTGTTAGCTTAATTTCAGTTTATAGTTATGATTGGGGCTATGTCAATATCGTCTTTGAGGAGCTCTTGTAATTTAAAGATAAAATCATTATCAAAGTAAAATCATATAAATCAAATGACTATTGTTAGAGATATATGTCATTCATGAACCTCTTCCTGAAATGTTAAGCTTTTAGGAACCCTTGACATGGTATTAGAGCCTGGTGGTTAAGGGTAATGACTTTGACCTTTGCTATCCACATTTTTCTGGGGTTGAATTTTTATTATGGCCATATTTCTAACCAATGTAATACAGCTGAACACACCTCCCTTCACCATCAAGACTAGATATCTAGTCTAGAATGTAGAGTTTACTAGACATTTGCAGGTAGCTCAACATTAAGAGTAGACAGGCTTTGATATCATATTAGAAATAGATTAGGCCTAATTCAACCTCAAAAGCTAGCTCAAGGAGGAGGATTGCCTAAATTTTATAAAGTGTGTTTTGGTCATATTCCTTGCCAATGTGGGACATTTTGACAAATTTCAACCGGTAGGGTTGACTTGTGCACATTTTTCACGCTTTAAGCTCAAAGGGATCTTGCATGCAGAGACATGTTAGAGATATAAACCATTCATTAATCTTTATCTGACAGCTTAAGGTTTTAGGAAAGTTGATCTTTTATAATTGTTATATGGAGTATAAAAGATAAAAGTTTCTTACCTCAATTTGAACAGATCTTTATTTTTTTATTTTTGAAGTGTTTATGTTCACCATGTAATGACTGCATTTAATTTAGCACTTAAATGGATGTTGAATTCTTATGTTCAATCTTTATAAAATTTGATACAAACAATTAAAGTAGTATAAAGTTATTTTGGTGTTAAGAGTGTTAAGTTTTACACCAGTGTGGACACTAGGTGTAAGTCTTGAAAAATTTACACTTGGTAACTAACAAAATCATAAATTTTATTAATTCAACTGTTGAATCATGTAATATTATCTTAATTATTTATATCAAATTTTACATAATGTAGACATCTGTAGACGTGTACTTTAATAGTAGAAATTTATATTTTAAATAGCATATTATATATTAAACTAAAATAGTGCAATGAAGTATCAATTATTTTTGGATTATGTGAAATTTCTTAGATTAAATTTATCTCATGATAACTTTTAATCTCATAATTGTATTGATAAAATGTATCATTTGTATTAAGTTATTAAAGGTGTGAGTTTGTCAATATTTACACCTTGTATCTATGGATCCTGTGCATGTTTGGTGACTAGTGATTCAGTTGAACTTACTCTACTTGATAATTTTTTACTGTTGAGAACTTGGGATTCTACACCAACTAAAGATATGACTAATGTAGTCCTTGCTTGTAAGGTTTGGATAGTCCTCACATTACAAGCTAAGCTAGTTTTGTGGGGTTTAGTTAAGCCCTAAGTCTAAATTTTAAAAATGATATTAAAGTCTATTCTAGATCTGTTATTGAGCCACTTGCATTTGTCCATGCTCCAAGTGTCTGTTCTTGATTCCACATTGACTAAAAATATGGCGAATATAGTCCTTATATATATATATATATATATATAGTCTTTATAAGGGTTGAATAGTTCTCACCTTACAAATTGGTTATGTAGGGTTGATTTAAACCCTAAGCCTAAATTCTAAGATGTACAAATACTAAATCTCATTAATCTAATAATTAAACTAAGTTCTCTGCAAGTAGATTGAGTTTATAAATTATATATTTTAAAATTTAATTAATATTTCATCAATAAACTTCATTTTAATGTACAATATACCTTTAAAATATAAGTAAAGGTTGACTATAAGATTATATTTCCATGATTTTTGATTTATCTAAAATATACATTTTCATTAAGATATTGTTAAATTTAGGCTTAAATACATTTTTAGTCCTTGCAATTTAGCACTTTTTTGCTTTTCGTCATTACAATTTTTTTTTTGTTTTAGTCCTTGCAAATTATGTTTGTTTTGTTTTTCGTCCTTAAAGTAGTTTAGATAGCGCTTTGAATAGTTAAAAAAATGCTATCTAAACTGTTATAAGGACGAAAAACAAAACAAACATAATTTGCAAGGACTAAAACAAAAACAAAATTTGCAAGGACGAAAAGCAAAAAAACACTAAATTGTAAGGACTAAAAAGGTATTTAAACCTTAAATTTATTAAATTTGTATGTTATAAAAAGTAGTGCAATAGATTGAGCATCCGCATATATAACTCAATATGGGCTTTCATTCAGCAATAGTTGCATTTTTCTTCCTTTTCTGAACTCCTTTTGTAGGTAAACATTATATACGCTTTCTATTCGATTTAGAATTTTGGATCATATTTGCTTTTCATCATGGTCCTTATAACAGACTTTGGCTAATCTCTCTTGGCACTGTCTTAGGTTGGATCCTCCAGAGTTGCCTCACGGAACCAGTCCTATTCTATCTTGAATTTGAAATTATATATTTGCAGCAAGAATGTGGATCATCCCGGTCGGAGTGCATTGAATGTTGTCAGCTTAAGTTGGGAAATTTACTCATGGATGTGCATATATTTTGCCAAAAACAATTGCAGAACCTTTCTTTGCTTAGAGATGCATGCATGAAATGAGATTTCCTGGCTTCCAAATGATCTTTAGCTATCGGCAGAGTTCAAGCACAAGGGAAAGGGGGGAATACGAAAGAAATGGAGGCATTATTTTCAACCGAGCATTATTTGTATCTTTTAGCCAAAATATGATTTAATGATTAATAATCATTGTGAAATTTTGCATTTTATAAATCCCTTACTGACATCGTGCGATCTATGTAGCTGATCTCATCTAGTAGGATAATGCTTTATTATATAAATCCTTGACTACAAATTTCATAATGGTAGCACGCCATTCTCTTTTGAATCTCGTGTCCTGATTTTTCACAACTCTGCACAAATTAATACACCATGTTTTTTGAAAGCATTGTGTTGTTTTGTTGCTTAAAATGTAGTTATCTATACAAATTAGTCAAAGGGTGAAATTGTTTTTAAGTCGATAAGTTGATAGGGTAAATTTTTAAGATCACACTTCAAAGTTGGAAGATAATTGGACGGGTATAGAGATTTGTTTATGTACTTGCATTTGAAAAAAAAAAGATTTGTTACTGTAATTTATTCTTTTTTTTTTAACTTAACTATTTTTTTTCCTAGAATATAAATGAAATTGAATAAATAACCAACAAAAGAAAATGACAGTTTTCAAGTTTTTATCGACGTTAGTAGGAGAAAGATACACAGAGAGTTAATGATAAAAAAAAGGGAAAAGAGCATTCAGTCCCCCTAAAGTTTACTCCTTTTACAAATAGATACCCTAAACTTTAATTTTGTCCAAATTGATCCTTAAACTTTATTTCTTTTACAAATAAACACCATAAACTTTAATTTTGTTTCAATCAATCCTTAAACTTGACCTCTTTTACATATAGATACCTAAATTTCAATTTCATCTCAATTAATTCTTAAAATTTACTAACTTCATAAATAATTTTTTATATTAAATTAGAGTTAAATTACTAATAAAAAAAATCTCAACTGATTATTTGTTTAATCTTAACTATTTATTAGTTTTATTTTTTTAAATCACTTTTCCAAACATTTGTTTTATAAGCTAAATAATTCATTAATATAAGATTGTTTGTTATGAGCACAAGAGGTGCCCAAAATAAGACTCATTACAAGAGCAAGTTACTGCATAAAAAACATACAGTAAACTGAAGCTAACTGAAGCTAACATTTAAGTATTACAATACAATTTCACTCCTAAATTTCTATACTCATTGTATAGCTATTAAATCCTCACCAAACAGCAAACGTGTGCCTCGGACCTTTCTCTGATTACTTTTTCAAACATTAAAACATAATAAAATTAAAAATCAAATAAATTTTTTTTTGATTAATGTTATTATTTCTCCTTTTTATATATCTTGTAAATTCATATTCTTTATTATATTTTAAATATTAAAAAGTTGGAATAAAAAAATTAATAAATGATTAACATTTAAGATAAATAACTTGAAAAAAACTATTTGTAAAAAAGATAAATGTTAAAGATAAATTAAAATGCAATTAAAGTTTAAAGTGTCTATTTACCAAAAAAGTTAAAATTAAAGTATCAATCATAATAAATTTAAAGTTCATGGTGTCTATTTGCAAAAGAGACAAAGTTTAAGGATTAATTGAGACAAAATTAAAGTTTAGGGTGTCTATTTGCAAAAGAAGTAAAGTTTAAGGGGACTTAATGTTATTTTCCCTAAAAAAAATATAATTACCACACTCTTCTTAGTGTGTATCTCTCTCCTATACTGAAATTGTCCAGCACTAAAGATGATACATACTCTTCTCATTGAGATTTCTTGTGTTGAATAGCACATTCTCAAATCATTTTATTACTTCCTCGGATACAAAAGGCAAAGTTTACACCATTTCAATTCAATCCTTTAGTAAGAACAACAAATGCTTCTCCCACCCCCACCCCCACCCCCACCCCCAATTCTCCTACCCATCAATGTGTTTATCTTCAACACAGCTTTACCTGAGTCTGGGTAACATGGCTTTCATCTATTTATGGGTCAAAATACAGAAATGGGCAAAAATGAAAATCCAAATTGCTCGTATCAGGCCAAAGCAGAAGTGAAAAATGCAAAGTGGCACTTCTTATTTACAATTGTGAATTAATCTCTTTCTTTTAAGGTCCCTTGCATACCTTTCAGCTGGGGTAATCAGAGAGGGTTATTTGCAACTGGGAATTTTCAGGCTCAGCTGAATACTGTCTGATGAAAGCCCTTCTCCACCAAATCTCAAATGCCTTCTGAATATTAGGACAGTCATCTCCTTTATTTAGAAATCTATCAAACCAATTCAGCAACACAGCCTGTTGTTGGAGTAAAGGAAGTGTCAATATAGTTTGGCTTAGTCCATCCTCAACCAATTTCCTATCAACGGCTCTAGAAGCTCTCCTCATCCATCCAAAATCTTCATATAGAGCTTCTAGCCATGTTGACAACAAGGAAAATCTAATTTCTTTGGGAACCAGTATGTGTCCCCTTCCAATGCCAATGCACAGTTGTGCTGTGATTTTACTGATCTCATGGCGGTAAAATGTTGGAACCTTGGAGTGAAGTGTAGCAAGTTCTTTCTGCTCTGCCCATATTTTCACAAATTCATCACCCATCTTTTTGCCAATCAAAATGTCAACAATCCACTGAATATTGTCAGCTTCACGAGTTATGTCGCTCACTATAACCCCCCGATCCAGCTTCTCATCGCTGCCGGTTGCTTCAGACAGGCATAGGAGAAGAGAACTGATGCACTTGTGGCAAAGATGATAAAGTGTGTCTTTAGAAACATCAAGTCGGCTGCTATCATTAGATGCATTCTCTTTAAGCAATCTAGACAGCAGAGCTTTCATTTCCCTACGAGCTTTGTCGTCCTTCGCTTGTAGAACACCACTTAGCAGGTTCGAGAAGATGTCATCAGCTCTATCAGCAGTAGATGGATCAGATGATACTCTAAGAAGAACTTCAGTTGCAGAGTCATCAATCTGCAGATGTTCTAGCTGAGACATGACTTCCTCCTGTTCATCCACAGTCCACGGAATAGATTCCAAATATTCCAGGCATGACACAACCCCAAGATCAAACATGATAGCTGCTGATACCTACAAAAGAACGTAAGTAAAAATATGAACATAAATAACCAATCTCAGTCAAGAAAACAAGAACAAAAAGAATGCACAAAGCAATGAACATCAAGGAAGCACCAACATGGTTATAGTTAAGATTCAATAGAGTATAAATTTTCCTCAATAAGCACGCTGCACAAGGGGGATAGTATGCATTATCAACATTACAGTTAAGGACCAGTGTGCGAATAACTTCACCAAAAGGACTAAGCACTAATGTGGTTTAATTGTGATATGGAATGTGGAATAAATAACCAATTACCAAACACTACATAATGACACCGTTAGTTAATCACTCCCTCCAGAACATAATTAGCCACAACTCAAATTGTGTACAAAACAAGTTGATGCATTTGGACGGCAGCAAATTTATTTGAGTTTATCTCATCATGAAAACACCTAAACTAGCAAATTCTTTTCAGCCTATTTCTAGCATGTTTGAAACCTGTTGAGAAGTAAGAAATTGCATCTGGAATGTGGAAGCTATAACTATTAGTTTCTTATGCTATGTTTGGAAACACGTTCTCAGGACAGTAAATCATATCAAATAGTCAAATGAGGAGAAGGCGAGAAGCTATAAGGAGCAACTTCTAGTGAGACGTGAAAAATTACATTTGTGAAGCGTCACCAAACAAGCAAATTTGAGATGTGGAACCAAAACATCTATAAGGCATGTTTAGTTAAACTTCCAATAAAAACTTATAGAGGAAGAAAATAAAATGAACTGAGCTTTTCCTGTAAGCTAAAGTTAAATGAGAGAGTTTCTATAAAAGTTAAATGGTTAAATTTATTTTAAATTACAAGATAAACTCAATTCATTTTATTTTCTTATTCTCTTCAAAGTTACCAAGGAAAAGTTTATCAAATAGGGGCTAAACTTATCCACATAAGCTTATTAAATTAAGCATCTGTAAGGGATAAATTCTCATTAAATAGATCATTTACTCATTCAACTAAATATGCGTAGTGCGAGTTTTGCAACGTACCTTGAGCAAGCTCAAAATTTTGGGAACTCCTTCGCCCATGGAGCGCAACCTGGCCTTGAGATCCTCGCAGTGCATCAAAACGACAGCCTCGACGTAGACTTCGACGTCGTCGCAGTCGCTGATCTCGACGGAGTGGGAGAGGCCACTGTCGCAGCGAAGCTTCTCGGCGAAGAAGCGGCTCTTGTCGGCGAGGACGGTCTTGCGGACCTCCATCGAGACCCTGAACCCGTCCCTCCCGACCACCGTGAGCCTGACGTCGCCGCCGCAGCGCAGGGCGGGCTCTTCCAGAAGCCTGGCGACCCGATCTTGCGCTTTGCGGCGCTTCTCGTCGGAGAATTTGTGCTCCTCCGACATCATGTCGAAGAGAGTCTGAGGGTGAGTCTGAGTCTGAGTCTGAGTCTGACTCGGGCGAGTTGAAGAGGGAGGAGGAGAGAAGGTTCTGGAAGGTGAGAAAGAGAGGGTCGGGTCGGGTATGAAACCCTGCTTTATCATCGCTGATACTTCTCTGGATTTCAGAGCACTATCTCCACCCATTGATTGAATTGGTTTCTCACCAAGGCAGTGAGTGAATTGTGTTGTGTGATACTACTACACCAACACCAAGTTAGTTAGTTGAAGAAAGAAATCAGAATTGCAAATTGGGAATGGAGTTTTTGCCAGAAACTCTCTCTCACACTCTAACTGTTACTACAAGCTTTGCAGAAGTAGAGGAGAGAGAGAGAGAGAAAGAGGATCCAAGAAGGGGTCTCAACAATAATAATACATAAACAAAATACAATACAACTGTTTGTTTTGTTTGTGTGAGGGCATTATTACTGCCATGTGCACATACCCGCCCTACCTTTCTACTTCACTAACCTAATAGTATTCTCATTTTACAGATTACAAAGCATTCATACTTCACCAACAAAATTCTAGTTTTTGCTTTTATTCAAACCAAAATGGTGGAACAAGGAGACATCTCAATATCCGACAAAGTAGCATGTCTAATTAGAGGATTACTATACAAGTCGTCTGAACTATTGAATTAACTCACATCCATAAAAAAATGAAAGTTCATATTAGATTTTTAACTATTTGTGTCAATCCACGGGTGTTTCTATTCAATTCTTCTTCGTAATTTAATTGGACATAATAATATTTTGATGAATTTAATTTATATATTGTATAGAACTTACATCAAATTAGATTTCATCTTATCCTCACATTATCTTATTTATTAATTATTAATAGATTAAATTACACGGATCTTCTCTAAGGTTTACTTTTATTACACTTGGTATCCATCCATTTTTTTTACATTACTTTGAGTACCCCTAAGGGGGATATTTTTCAAACCTAAGAGGGGGATCGATGTAACAATTTACATCCAAAAGAAGGGATCGGTGTAACGAAAGCCAAAAAATTAGGAAATTTTCTGTAGGATTCAAAAATGGAGGGATATCGGATGTAATAAGAGCAAACCTCAGGGGATGTCAGTGTAATTTACTCTTGTTAATATGATGTAATGATAAAATGAATTCTTTTTTTTTTTAGACAAATAAAATGAATTCTTTTTAATTGTATGTATATAAGTTAAATTCTTAAAATCTTAATTTAAATTAATCAAATATCTAATAGAATGTTTAATTTGAGTATAAGAAGTCTTTTTCTTATACATAAATAAATATGGTGGCTAGTTAAAAATGCATGTGCCTTGATAAAGAGAGAGTAATTATATTGACTTGTCTCTTAATAAACTCAAATTTAAAGTTTGCATTTAAAAAAAGCAATTTCTTACATTCATTAAGAATTACTTAAACTTTTTTTTTTTGACAATAAGAATTACTTAAACTTAGACATTTCTAAATTTAGTTGGTGAATTCTGTCCATCACAATCTTATAGTTTGTCTCAAATATTACTTTATATGGTCCAAAACCAATAATCCAGTGAACTAGCTTGAAGCAAAGCAACTGTTCTTCCTCCTTGTGGACCTGCAAAATTGGAACTATTCAAGTAGATTTAGCAAACAAGAATTTTCCCTTCTAATACCTTAGACACGTACCAAATTTTGTCTTATGATGTGAGGTGAAGAATGAAAGTTAATATTGCACTTGTTATATCTTGCTGGTGGAGGCAACATACACTACACCTTACTCTTCATTCCTGATGCCAAGGTGTGACAATAACTCGCCTAGTACCGTTGTAGCTCTAGCAAGAACCTTTGAATCCAATTCCTCCTTATCTTCCCATAACTTCTTATTGCATCTCTTCCAAATATTCTAGTCATGACAGAGATATTTCCTTGATTCATCAATCACAACACATACTTTAAAGAACAAATCAGAAAAAATTTCTCAGATGTCTAACAAAGGTTCAATAGCATCCCATAGATTAAGATATGACAACAATTTTTTATAACCACATTACCCCAAGACACAACATTACACAATAAATATACTTAGTCTTACATTTTAAAAGAATAAAAAACAAGACCCCTTAGTAAAATTAAAATTAATTTATACGATCAGTAGTATATATAAATAGCTTTGCATGAATGCCCTTTCTTTATTATTTTGTCTGTGTCTTTACTATTATGAAATGGACATTCTACGTTATTGGGGAAGGGATTCTTAAGTAAACTATTGTTTTATCTAAACTACAAGACAATGATGCGATTGAATATTTTTATCCTTTAAATAAATAGTATAACTAATTTTACTTTTCTCATTTTTCTATTCCATTTCTATTATCTTTCTTCTTCTTTTTTTAACTTCTCATTGATCATCATCATTAATTACATGATTAATAAGTACAGTAGTTTTCTATTTTCTATTCAACCTTCCTCTAATATTTCTCTTCTTTTCCGTATTCATTTATTGAATTTTTAATTTATTCAAAAAATAAAAATGATGACAGGCACAGTCACAGATCCACCAGTAATAATAAAGTAAAACAAAACAAAAAAAAAACTGTTTGCTCCTCAATACTATGTTTTTTATTTTTATTTTTTTGATAAAGTACTATGTTTTTTTACTATTTTTCGAGTATATAGGAATAACGAATAAGCGACGACATAATTGCGTTGCGTCCTCGTTATTATGTTATAAATAAATAACGAATAATCAGTTGTGTTGACTATTGTGTTGTGGATTCGTACTAAAAAGGTCTCTGCATGGTTAGTACTAGTCCTACTTTGGAGGTCACTGCCAACTTGTAAAGTGTTTGCATTTGTACGATGTCTCCAAGCTAGCCTGGGTGGGAACGCCAACGCAACTTGAAAGTTGAAAGCACATGCTTCCTCAAAAACGTAATAAGCATAATTATTTTTAAATGTATTTTTAATCCCTGTTCAAAGGACTAGTTCTTCTCAACTATAAAAATTGACTTAGTTCGAAACTTTGACACGAATTTGATATGAACTTTTTTGACTTAATTATAATTTTTATCTTTAACTTTTTTATTTTATGATAAATTTTACTTTTAACAAATTAATTTGACATATTTTATTTCAAATTTTTTAAAAAATTTATAAATTTTACTTTCTATTATTGTCCTGATGTGACATGATAACATAAGCGTAAAAAGTAAAGGTAAAATTTACCAAAAAGTAAAAAGTTGGAAGTAAAATTTGCCAACAAGTAAAAAAGTTATGAGTAAAATTTGTCAAAAAAATAAAAAATTGGGAGTAAAAAGTACAATTATTTTAGTATGTCACATCAGTAAAATGGTAGAAGGTAAAATTTGTAAGTTTTTTAAAAAGTTGGGGGTAAAATATGCCAAATTAATTTATTGGAGATAAAATTCACCAAAAAGTAAAAAATTGGAATAAAAATTACAATTAAACCAACTTTTTTATTCAACTTAAACTTGACTCAATTTAAGCTCGAAATTAAATAGCTCGATTTTAGCTCGATTCACTATTAAAAAAATAATTATTTTACATGTTTTTATTTATTTATTTCAAGCAAAAATAAAATAAATATGAAATTAATTAAAAAATCAATTATACATATATTTTTTTAGAAATTAAAAAGCAACGATTCTTTATTTAGAAACTAAAACATATGAAAAGGAGATAATACATACATGATACTTTTTAAAAATGAGAAATTAAAAAATGATTTTTTTAAAAAAAATAAATACGAACGATTCTTTATTTAAAGAAATTAAAGACATATTTAACCTTTTTTAAAAGATAAAATATGTTTTTAATTTTTATAAATATAGTTAAATTTATTTTTAGTTTCTAATTTTTTTATTAGTTTAATTTTTATATATTTTAAAATCTTTATGATTTCTACGTACGTCCTATTCATTATCATCTTTAATCTCACTAGTCCCCTTTGATGTATTATACATGAATTGGCCTATATTTTTATTCTTTGTCAACATATTTCCTCCAACCCTAACCCTTCATATGCATATGATCTGTTTTTCTTATCTATATTCATTTTATTAGGTGCATCACATGTAATTCTCTTATGCTGAGCTATACATCAATTCTTTTAGAAGGGAAGACAGAGAAATGGAGTTAGAAGAAACAAATGAAAAAGGGAAAGAATAAGGGAAAGAGGAGGGTAGAAAAAGAAAATGAAGACAAGTAGGGAAATTAAGAAGAACGTAGTATCCACAAGGAATTAACTTGTTATCACTTGATTTTTTTGGTTAATAACGTGTTTTTATGTATTATGCTTTTAGGCATTAATTGTTACTATTCTCCACTAGTTTATCATTGCTCAGATTTAATTAGATAATTCATAAATAACACATAATCTGCTAAGAAATCATGCTTGTAGAAACGATAGTCTTTCTCATCACTTATTCAAGGGTAGGTAAGATGTCATGTCATGATTAAATGAATTAATCGTACACAAATTAGTTAGAAGTGGTTAAAAACAGTTTAGACAGGTCAATAATAAACGATTTGTTAAATTTGTTGCTGTATGGTATGTCATGTGGTGGAAATAGTGAGGCGCCGCTATCCATCGTGTCATCGCAATAAACCAGGCAGAGAGAATGAAAGAGACAAGGAAAACACACCATATATTAAGACAAAAAAAAAAAAAAGATTTACACCATCACTAGGTATAACTTAGAAACATCACACCGTTCATAACTTACAATGAACATGTTACACAATCAAACTTGGATTCCTTAACTTGGCTAGCTACCACCGACTCAAGCACACAAATATTGTGAACTTCGATTGCATAACTTGGCAACCAGACTCGAGAACGCAAATAACTCAAAGTGCATTCGTGGAGCAGATATAGCTTCATCCTTTAACCTGCAGTACAATAGACAATAATTTAGCTGGTCACTAAAATTTTGAGTGTAGTGAGAGCATGAGAGATGTGAGAAACTTATCTTGACTACATAACTATACTCATACTTTCATCACGAGAAATACTAGGAACATATTTTTTGACACATTTTTTTTAATACACATTTTTTTATTGGTTGAAATTTTTTAAAAATTACAATAAATTGTAGGTTACACACCTTGTTTAATGACTTTCTCTCGTGATTTGAGGTCGAAGAAAATGAGTTGAGTTGAGTTAAATCAAGCTCTAATAAGAATTAACTTGATTCAAAGTTTGACTTGAGTTTGATAACATTTTTTTCAACTTAAACTCGATTCAATTAAATTCAAAATTTTGATTATGTTACATATTTTTATTTATATATTTATTTCATATAAAAATAAAATTAATAATATACACACACATCAAGCCGGTTCATGATTCAAACGAGTCAAACTATACTTAGTTCAAATTCAGTTCATTTATTTAATGAGCTTAATTTTTAACTCAAGTTCAGCTGATTTGATTCATGAACCAAGTTCGGTGAATCAATTATCGAAGTCTCGAACTAATTTTGAGTTGGTTCGGTTCACTGTGACCCTACTTTCACCTATATATGCTCCTGTCTGTATATGTATATAGAGAGACCTTTCAGAAGACGTTCATCTCCTCTTGCACTTGATCTTCAAATTTGGCTTCCTTTTCTCCTTCTTCAGTTGTCTCGAAGAGAGGAGCATCAAGCTCAGGAGGTTTCTGGTAACACATGAATGTTATGCAATGACAATATGGAATAGAGGATGAAGGAAAACGTGATATAGCAATAGTTAACTCATGTTACCGTGCAACGAACTAAGGCCCAATTGACACCCCGAAAGAAAGGATGGTTCTTAATTTCATTTGCTCCTTCTCTTGAACCCAATCTGCTTTTGGGGTCTCTGTTCAACAACCGGTACATTAACTGCTTTGCACTAAAACTTACCTGCATCATGATTTTATCTTATTTATTTAGATATAGATAAATTTAAACTTTGGAGGTTTAATCATTCAGCATAATGCATAGTGTGTAATCAGATGAGATTTCCATAAGTATTTCATGTGAAAGTCCAAATCTGAGTTCTTGAAATTAAGCAAATTGTTATATTGTTTTTCAGTATAGTCCAAAAGCATATTTTGTAGATATGCATGATTAAAAGTCGTATAGCAAGGAGCCTTCAGACCAGGGTACGTTAGTTTTTATGCATGATTAAAAGGCAATTGAATGTTCTATTTTAATCCAAAGTACCACATGGTTACTATAAATGCAATTTGACATCAATGACTCATATTTCAATTTCTTTTACTTTTACATGTTGATTGTTGAACTTTCAAGAAAATGGCTTCTCTCTGCAAGAATATATATATATATATATATATATATATATATATATATATATATATATATATGGAGACTCCTGTTCCACCAAGAAATATAAAAGTTCTACTGGGAGTAGGTATATTCAGACTCTGGTAACAGTAGGAACCTATGCCACATCAGGGTATATATTCTAAGCATCAAATGTGAATAATATATTAAGTTGCATTAATTACTGCTTCATCTAGTTTGAAGAATTATTTGTAGAAGTACAAAGATGGAACTAATGTCACACAGAAACAATATGTAAACAACCAGTGTGAACATTAAGTTGTGCAGGAGAGCAACCTCACCTGTTTACCCTTTGGAAATTTAAGGTCTTTGTGGAGAATATTTGTAAATGTTCTTTGCCTAGTCTTTCCCCTGAATGGTGTATACCCATAAAACATTTCATATAAAAGAATTCCTGAAAAAAAGTAATGCATGCAGTCAAAATATGTTTTTAAGTATATCCGTGTGCCTTTTATGTGAAAGAGACCAATCAACTCATAATAGAATACCATATGCAGAAAAGACAAGTAGAATGCTATTGTTCGATTCAATTCAGGCAAAAGTTTTCACCCCAAACTTTTTCTAATATAAATATGTCCACTACACAATAAATATACAATGCATTCAATTTTGAGTTTAATGGTTGCACTGGGAGTGTAAAACAATTTTACACTGTTATCCAATCACAAATCACCGTTGATGTGACTTTTAAGATAATTTTGTAAAAGTCAAGAAACTTACCATACATGGTGGGTTGTGATTGGACAACAGTGTAAAATTATTTTACATTGTCAATGCATAGTCTTTTTTCTCTTCAATTTTCCTTTTAATTTTTTTTTAGTTTACAAAAATTGATTTAGTTGCCTAATAGCCTTGGTATATTATAAGAATTAAAATATTACCAAGAGCCCACCAATCCACAGCACTTGTATGGCCTGAACCCGTTATAATTTCCTGCACAAGCATTGAACTGTCAATTACAATTTACAACAAATTGTGAGAAACAAAAAGTTCAAACAAGTTTCAATAACATGAATGCAATAATGTGTATGTCCACCAGATCCCACCACCAGCCCTTAAAAAAAAAATCGGTCTTTGCCCTCCATATTGGAAAAAGAATAATGCGTGTATAATAGGCAAGCTTATTAAGAATGATTGTACAAACAAACTGCAAGTACTCTCCTTCTCCTCAAGTATATCAAGAATAAAGACTATCCTACAGAACTTCTTATACTTCTAACAGGTTCAACTTGATCTTCAAATTATAAGGTGAAATACGTTAACTATATCATGCATGCTTCCATAAGAATTCGAATCTATAAATGATTTGCTGCTCAAGAAATAATATGTCCAGAAACAACGAACCGGAGCTATGTACTCTTCAGTGCCCACAAAAGAGTTTGATGCTCTCATAGGTTCAGCCATAAATATTGGAGCCTGTTGACCTTTCTGTGCTTTCTTCTTTTCATTTATAGTTGGAACTAGAAGCTGTAAAGAGAGCAATCAGACATAACATAAATTTGTTTCAGTTAAGTTGAAAAGTGTTACTTCTAAATAAAAACTTTATTATCTGTAGTTTTTGTCTCTAAGATACCTGTGGTTTGCAAGATGTTAAACATGACAAATCAAAATCTGTTAGAGACACATGTCCACTGCCTTGAAGTAACACATTTTCTGGCTTCAAATCCCGATATATTATCCCTGTGAATTTCTCACCAAACAATGTTATTATATTAGATGTTGTCTGAATCTCTTAAATTAATATATGTAAATATAAATTTTAAGTAGCAAGATTTCTTGCTAAGACAGAATTTCACAATAAGAAAGGATCATATATGCTACTAGGTCAATTTATAACATCTGATAATTTGAGAAAAATATTTTTGAACATCTATAGATGATTGCTGTTTGATATATTGATTAAGAGGTTTGGTAAGATTTTGTCAATCAAACACTTCCCAAGTTGCAAAGAAGTTCACGAGTTAAAAGGTAACACACTCATTTCCCAAAAAAATATTGTCATCATGTCGTATGGGTGATATGAAGTAGAACCTACCTTGACAATGAAGATACTCCAACGCAACAACTACTTCAGCGGCATAAAATCTATTATTATCAAGCACATTATGTCAGTAAAAGGAAAACAGAGAAACACAAGTAACTGACACTGTTGAAGAAGGATCATCTGCTTTATTAGTGGGTATATACAACTATTTAATAAAGTTGTAGTAAAGCATATATGTGTGTGTATGTATATAAAGGTTAAATCAATGTTTAATAAGGAAAGGTTTGATGGGAAAATGTTTGAAGAAAGTTTGAGGTTGAATAAAAAAAAAAAAAAGATTCATGAAAAAGGAATACATATCGAGGGACTCAATTTATTGTGATTGACATAGAAGACTTGAGGCTTGCAGTTTTTCCCGTAAGTATACAAGAAGATAATTTATCAGTTATAAAAACAAAGAAAAACTTGGGATTGTTTTCTAACCTCCCCTTCCCCATTATCAATTTTGATTGTCTTCAAACTCTAAAGTTGTAATAAACATGCATAGATACTTTGCATAGCAGCATAATATACCTCACTGCATCTTCCCTGAGAACCTTAGCTGGCTGTCGGTCAAGAAGAAGGAATAGTTCTCCACCAGAACAATAATCAGTTATCAAACAAACATGTGTCTTGGTCTGCAAATTAATCAAGTTTCAAAGAATTTACAAATTGATTTTCTTGTAAGTAGTAATGTATGCATCGTTTGTCATCTAGTTAGTAGAAACTTTTGAATAATAGGAAATAGGAAATAAAGGCATAATATACAACATGACAGGGAATATGATGTGTTAAAGAGCTTGTGAGTTGTGACAATTTGCACTTTCTAATCCCAGGCTAGAAGAAAGTGGCGGCAGGGTGAGTGATCATTGATTAAGTAATCATAAAGATCCTGATGTTCCTCCAGTCTCTAATATTTAACAACTATCGACAGAAGATGTAAAATCTAACTGATTTTAGTTAGTTACTCTTATATTCAGTTGGTAGTTATATTTTAGCACTTAAGACAGTTGGTAGTTAAGTTCTCAGTTTTTAGAGCTTCTGAGTTCAAGAACTCATATTGTACTTGTATCTGTCATCAATGATAGTTTGAATTCCAATTTCATTATTCTCTAATAACTATCTAACTTTGAAGTGCACTGGAGTTACAAACCTGAAAGGAAGCATATAATGCAGGAAGAAAAGGGTGGTCCAACATGTCGAGGATCTCTCTCTCTGTGCAAGCTCTATGCACCTGTAGTTACAGTTACGGTTAAAAGTGACCCACTAGGACAAAAACATTGATAAAAATTAAAATGTAATACCAAAAGGCAAAGAATATAAAGCTAATACAGTTTTGAACAACTTCCAAGTAAACATTTCTAAAACTATTGATGGTAGGAGGTGACAAGTAAAAACAAAAAATGTCAAATAAATATATTCTGTACCTTGTTACGATTGAGCATAACACCCTTCTCCATAGCTTTCATGGCAAAATAATGACCAGTTTCACATAGCTCCACCAGATAGACACTGAAATCCAGTAAACAAGTCATATAATAACATTGCTCCAGATGCTTGATTGGAAAAAATAATGAACTGAGAAAAACTTCACATCACTCAAATCAATGAAGAAATTCTAATCAAGGTTTTAGAATTAAAAAAAAAAAAAATCAGCTAAACTACAGACTAGTTCATCTATAAGTCTCTAATATATGCCAAAATTTCATTGAGGAAATATTAGACTTACTAGTTTAAAAGCACTCATTACACCAAGAAACATACACAGTTGGACACTTGGACTTTTTGGAAAGTGGGTAATGCTTGCAGCAATGAAATCATTTAAAAAATTTAAGTTCATAAGTGGTTGTTGCAGCTGAAATCCACCATACTGAAAGGGATTGAACATATTATGAGAGTATAGTTTCAGGTTTTGATTCTAAGGTCCCATGTTATATGTTTCCTGAGCATCACAGTCATTTAGTTACAATTTGTTTCAGCAAGCAATTAATTTAAGCCCCATGCCACCTGTTCATGCACATTTCAAATGTTGGGAAGTTGAAAAGAGAATCAGGAAAAAAACCTGCCAGTATCTCCTGATCCCAAAGGTTTAACTGGCCTAAAATGATTCAAACCTATCTGCTCTCCACTCTCTAGGATCTGCAAAACCATGGTCACATAATCAATTTGCAAAATGTAACTTACATGAGGTATTCAAAAAGTGACTGGGAAGAAAATTCAAAATATAACAACCATAGAGTTATAGACAGAGAAGGATCTTTGATGTCATGTTTACCAATTCAAATAATCTTCAATAGAATACATAATTAAAAAAAATATCTAAAAAATAGAAAGAGTAAAATATTTCTATTCTAGAAAAATGAATTCTGAAAAAAAAAAAAGTGGCATAATCATAATATTTGAATTTATTGTGGGGTTGAAAAAAAAAAGTAAAATAGTCTAGAAAAGGCAAGACAAGAATGGAAGCCAGCACAAATGTCAAATGGGAAGGGACATGTTGAATTGTTCACCACATATGTCGAGTTAGTTGTTTATGGCCATACTTTGTACTAGTACTTTCTGAATCTTTAATTAGTTGATAGCAATACCGATAAATACTGGAAAGAAAATATGACATAATTTCAACTACATAATTAATACCTTCTGAATGGCTTTCCAAGCAGCTTCATCCCTCCTATGAGGCTTGGGGTGAACCACTTTTGAATGATTCATCCATAAATCTTCTGGTTTCTGAAGGTAGCCAAAAGATTATGAGAAAAATTGAATGCAAAAGCTTTTCAGAGGATACTGATAATCAGGAGACATTACCATATTAGCATCTGGAAGTTCTCTCAGTGCATCATCAACATTTTCAGCAGTCTCTTTTACCTGAGGATGGATGTCATATAAACTTGTTATAACTTGGAAAATACAAAGCATAATAAATTGAACAAAGTTTCCTACTTAAACTTTCTCCTTGGTCATAATAGAGGAACTATAGGCTTTTATAGACTTTCAAACTAAAAGCCTCTATTTGGATATGTAGTGATGTTGAAACCCAACAGAAAATTGGAGATTTCAATATATGTTAAACTAATGAAGCACTTGGAAAGAAACCAAACCAATTGTTCTCCCTCTTTTGCAGTATCGTCTGCAATGCGGTTGTGAAGAGGCTCCACATGTTGACTACCATCAAGTTGAACTCCAATAAAATACTGTACCTCTCCCTGTTAAGCAAATAAAAAGAGAATCAAGTTAACCTTTGTTTCTCTTAAAAGATTTGGTAAATGGGATATGATTAACTACGAAAAACAAAAGTCATATGGCAAGAGATTAATATACAACACTTCAAGAGGACTATCATAAACTTTACCTTCTGATCACGCATAGGCTGCAAATGAAACAAGTTCCAGAACTTTTTACCTGAATCGAGCAGAATAATATTAGCAACCATATTGGCTTCAAGTTGTTAAATAGTTATTTTCCTTTGAAGACTATGAGAAGGATTCATGGTATGAAAACAAGGATATATGTGAAAATATTGAACTATTTCTCATCTCCTACTACTCATACAGGTTATTCATGGGAAAAAAATATGGAGAGACAATAACATTCTTGTTTCTTTTTAATAAAGAAAATATCGTGTGACATTGAATATCCTGAGAACTTTTTCATCATATACTTCTATACGAATTATTCATGTAATACGTACAATAATCCAATCTAAAATAAATTAGCTTATTGAACTGGGTTTAATAAGCTTACCACTCTTGGTATAATTAATGAGCTGCACAGTGACGTCGGTTTGATTGTCAATAGCCTCTCTAATTTTTCTCACTGTTGCTGGATCAGTTTCAGGCCCTTGCAGAAACCTATATCACCATGTAGCATATAAATAAATACCATTGATTTTTGGCATTATGCAAACACCTTCTACATCATTTCCTGGTATATCAATCTTTGGAAAATTTTACGAAGGAAATTAAATTTGTATTTCTAGTTTCCATCCGGCATTAGTAAAGTTGTCATGTAATAATTTTAGAGTTTAGTTTAGTTTTCTGGAGCTTTTGGTATTTTGCTTTATATGCATTCTGTATGCAACAATTGCACTCCATGAAAGCATTCATAATCCATGAAATATCAATTTCAGTGGCTATATATGAACCAAAGTATTTAGATATTCATTTTCATGGTAACAATAAATTAATTTAAAGCACACCTGCAATTTCTTCCCAAGATTTCTTCGCGACTATACTCTGTGAGCTCTAAGAAGCTATCAGATGCAAAGATCTGGAAAACCAAATAAAAACTTAATCATCTCTAGTACAGAAATTCAGCATTTTTGTTGCATTGGAGCATAAATTAAATGGTATGAAAAAAGATCATCTTACAATGGGGTTGTCCGGCAGCCTTGGATCAGTAATGACAAAGTTCTTCTCAATACGTTCAAGTGTGGTAGCAAGATCAAGACCCTTTCTCTTTTCCTTCTTCTGTACTTTGCCATCAAAACTATGAGGCCTCTCATCATCCTCATCACTACTCTCAGAGCTGTCCTCAACAACTGCTTCATCATTGAAGCTTAAGTTGGACTGACTTTTCCTGATGAACCTGAAACATAGATATATAGAAATTAGACAGACAAAGTTGAAATATAGGATCAAACATAAATTACATATTGTAAAACTTGTAGAGATCACTCAAAACCTAGTTAAAAAAACTATATTTTGAGATGATTATACCCAATGAAAGAAAACTAGTATTTTTAAAAGAATTTAATTAGAATAAATTGACAGAGTAAAAGTTTTTTTACACTGTTGTCTGATCATGAATTGTCATGTTTAATAAAGATTAATGACTTTTGTAATAGTTACTTTAAAAGGCATACATAGGAAGAGATTTCTAATTGGCTGACAATGTATCAAAATTAAATTAAAAATAGTTCAAAAACTAGTATTTTTATGTATAACTCAAGT
The DNA here is from genome assembly GCA_026413185.1 of Pueraria montana var. lobata. Lineage (NCBI taxonomy): Eukaryota > Viridiplantae > Streptophyta > Magnoliopsida > Fabales > Fabaceae > Pueraria > Pueraria montana. Next base: position 12,137,717 of record CM048654.1, read on the forward strand.
AAATAAGCATGCATATATATATACCCCATGAAAGAACGGTGACGAGAGGTCTTGTGTTTCTTTTCAGGTAGCTCAGTGATTCTCTCCATTGAACTTCTGTCTCCAGCATGTGATTTGCGTCTAAAAGAAGCCACACTCTCAGATTTTCTCCTAGATGACTTTTCTGGTTTGTCTTGTGCATCATCACCGGAACCAGATGCTGACTTTCTGATCAAGGGACGGCCTGCTGATTCACTCAGTGCCCGAGGCCTCCTCACAGCCAGCAACAACTCAGATACTGTACTATTTGCCTTCTCTTTCTGACGAGCTGCATCACCAATACGCAATCTGTTAGTTTTGTTGTTGAAAGAGTAATAGCAGTATTTTGTTAACACTCCAACAGTGCAAACACTTCAATATTGGCATCTATTATTTCTCTTTAACTCTCTCTTCGTTTCATATATCATAACATATAACACATCCACATATATCTGTTTCTTTCATTCTCTTTGTCTACTAGTATGGGGTGTCCATGCATCATTTTGGGAAATATATATGTGACATGACTACACTTTCTTTCAACTTGTAAATTGCCTAGTATGGTTTGAAACATGCTTAGTGACAGCATGATGAGTACCTAGCTATTTCCTTTGTGATAGATATCATAGGACATTCTATGATAATCTGTTGTCTAGTTTTGCTTCTTCTCCTCCTCATTGGCAGTGTTAGACTTCCATTTTAAACTTAGGCTGAATCGTAATAATTTGTGTGTATACCAGTTGAATTGATCTAGATTTAAACTAGTTCTGCCATCATCTCCATTCAATTATAAGTTTTTTTTTTTTTTATTGTTTAATTATAAGTTTATAACATTTATTAGAAAGTTTATTTTTGATTTAATTACTGTAAAATAAATTAAAAGGATGCCTATAGCTTGACAATTATTTAGAAATATGAGTTAATTTATCCCGTTATCTTAACTTTTTTTTTTTTTTATCCATAGAAATTGAATACAAATATCGGGGGCTTAGAACTCACGCATCCTACTCAACCAACTGAACTAGACTTCATCGATTATCATGTTACCTTAACTAAATTAAGCTTTCCAAAAAAAAAATTAACAAAATTAAAACATTAATTTCAAGTTTATGACAGATAGTAATCTTCTTCTTTTTATTCCCCTTTTCCCTCTTGTTCAATAGGCTCTCCTTTCAATGGAGATTCTTTAAACACCACTCTAGTAGTAAGGTTTTCCTTGTACTACCATATAGCCCAAGAGTAATATTTAAAAAAATGAAAAATTTGAAACTTTTGTATACATAAATTATAAATCCCGAATAGCATTACTATTATTAACTCAATACTTCATTTTTCGTTTGATTAACATTGTCCTAGTTCTGGCTATATTAATTAACTCCTTGCATAGATACACCTACAAAACTCGAGTCTATGTTTCACGTATGACTGTGCTTTTATTGATCAGACAAATTCTTCGAGGCCCACTTGATGTAATATGATTAACTATAGATTAATTTGTTAATTATATGCCTAATTTAATCATTTAAAAATAATGTAGCTTTTTTTATATTAAAAACGGGCCGTGCCAACGGCCCAATAATCTATTTATTCATTAAATTAGTTACATTTTTTTTTTCTGGTTACATGAGGAAAATGATTAGTTACATAATTTGAGGATCAACAATCCTTTAAAAATAGGTTAGAATGTCTCCAATACATACCATCGTATCGAATCAAGGATTCGGGCAATCCATTGGGACGTAGCATCTTCTCCTTGGTCCCCTCTGTATGCTTGCTAACCTCCACTTGCATTCTGCCACCATTTCCCATTTCCCATTTCCATACAGAGAAAACACATGCCATAAGCTCAAAACAGTGCATAAAGAAATAGTAATAATATATTTTATTTTTAAATAAATTGGGTTTATTTTCATTTTATTATGACTTACATAAAATTTACTTAATAATAAATGTTCAAAAGAATATTGTGAGCGTTTTTTGTTGGAATATAACTGATCTAAAATAAGGGATTCAGTATAAAAATTAAAGGTTTAAATATCTTTTTAGTCCTTGCAATTTAGTATTTTTTTGTTTTTCGTTCTTGCAAAAAAAAAATTGATTTTAGTCCTTACAAATTATGTTTGTTTTGTTTTTTGTCCTTATAGCAGTTTAGATAGCATTTTTTTCACTATTCAAAGCGCTATTTAAACCACTTTAAGGACAAAAACCAAAACAAACATAATTTGCAAGAACTAAAACAAAAAAAATAATTTTACAAGACGAAAAATAAAAAAAGACTAAATTACAAGGACTAAAAAGATATTTAAACTAAAATTAAATAAGGAATCATAGTTATGAATAAAAAAATTAATAATTAAATTGTGGTTAAATACATAAGCATATATGAGACATTATAAAATTATATAAATTTCAACAACTAATTTTTTAAGTAGTAGTTATAGCTCTGAAATTTTTTCTTCTAAAAGTGAATAGTAGACTTTAGGAAAATCAAATCTTGTAGACAATGATGCATGCATGCTACCGTTCCATTACATCATGACCCACGTGCAATTATAACCAAAAAAAAAAAAAAAGGAGACCCACGTGCAATCAATGCCCTCCTTTTGTCTCCTGTTTGTCAATCTCATGCAATCAGTTGAAGAACAGTACTCTCTCCGTTCCAGATTATATGACATTTTAGAGAAAAAAATTTGTTCTAAAATATATGACGTTTTACAAATCCAATACTGCATTAAATATCTTTTTCCAATATTACCCTTAATAAATACTTAGTGGGAGTAGTATATAATGAGTAATTAATTAGAGAGATAAATGATATATTAGGAAGTTACCTAATATTTTCTAGGAAATTTAACAAATTAATTGCATTCCTTAATACCTGTGCCAAAACCTTAAACGTCATATAAATTGGAACGGAGGGAGTAACAAAGATATGGATTGAACGCGTCGACGCGTAAAAAGAAATAAATATAAACATGGATTCATAAATGTTAGGGATAAATTATCCCATGCCAATTAATTCAAATTACAGAACATTTATATACCCAAAAAATATATAAATGGAACTTTTCTCTTGATTTTAACTATTTCAGTTGACGTATCAACCACGCTGAACATCAAAGTTTGCTTTCACATAAATCATGTTGAACATACCTTGAAACGTGAGATTTGTGTAAAACAAAAATACACTCATCAACTTAGTTCATATATTTTCAGTAATAAGGAAAAAAAATAGTTCATATGTGTAAATAATATTGAGATATGTTCGTCGATATTTTAATTTCCATACAAATATACAACATTCACATAAGTTTTCTGGTAAATTTGGACTCAAACAATTGTAACATTGGGTGGAAAATTTCATGAGAAAGAAAGAATATATTTTCTGGGTGTAACAGACCTCTCCTACATTCTATCAGTATCCAAGTATTTTTTATAAATGAAATTGATAAAGAACCAGATAGGTGGTATTTTCTTTTTCAAAGGGGACATCTATGTTCCTATTATGTATATGGGTTTGGGTACCCTTGTACCCTTTTTTTATGCAATTTATTTTTTTTGGCTGATAAAAAAAAAAAAAAAAAAAAAAAAAACAGATAGGTGAACGTGAATGGCCCAACGCATCAGATATGAGATACTAACACACATTTGTCATTATGAGTCCCACTATGGAGTAACCGCGGTTAATGAATCAATCAATCAAGTTGTGTATGTCTAGGAACTAGTATGAAAAAAATTCCAAGCTCAAAGTGCTTCCCTTAAATAAATAAAGAAATTATTTTTTCCATTTGATTAAGAATTAGAATAAATTAAAAAAAAATCGCTAGTTTATTATATAAAATATATTACATAATACAGCTAGTAGGATTTGTAAGCTTTTCTGTCACTGGATGTCTGGATCATTCTATTATAGAGATAAATAAAAGAAAGAAAAAATAGCATATAATGAATTATAAAATTTTTACTAGTAAGATCGAGAATATATCTATTTAGAGTGAAAATAATTGACATCACAGAGCACTGTTTGGCATATTCTAAACGAAAACGATATTATGGAGTGGTCATTATCACTATGGAGAGTGAACTGAAATTGATCCAGCTCTCCGCTCCTTCTTATCTTAAAATTTGCAAAGGACACCTTGTGAACAATGACCAAACCAATGAAAAGTCAATTCGTTGTCACTATAAGGTCCCAACCAAGCGAAGCCATAAGCCAGAATAGAATAATAATTAATGACGACAATAATACAAAAAATAAAAAGAGAAATAAAGTATTGTATTTGTAGATTCAATAATTAATATAGCACCATAAAGAAAGTGATCTAGTGAGAAAAACTGGGGTAAGGATAGGTACCCGATGAATTTGAGGACTCTGCCATCGTCGTCCTTGATAGGGGCAATAGTGAGAAGGTTCCAAAAGGGAGTGCCATCTTTCTTGTAATTGAGTAACCTTCCACAGTAAGTAGACCCGGTTTGTAAAGCTTCCCTTATCTTTGCCACATCATCCGGATCCGTGTCTGCTCCCTGTAAAAACCGGCTGCGACCAACCCGGCCCGTTTATAATTTCGTTATTGTCCTTTTCCTTTACAGTTATTACAGTTAAAGAGACCCTTGCATATATAGCTTTTTCATGGCTTTTGGTTGGTGCGGATTCAATTATTCAAATATTATTAGTTCAAATCTTAATCCTGCTTATGTAAATAAAAGAAAATAAGAAAGAAAAATATACATATACAATTGAATAAGATAAATGTTAATTTAATAATATACTTTTTAACAAAAAAATTTATCACAGTTTTTACCATTGAGTAAAATTTATTAAAAATTATAAATTTTTGTATGTCTCTTTTTTATTTAATGAGCCTCACATATTATTATTTTTTAGGCTAAATTATTAATATGGCTCCTTATCTTTATTTTAGATTGTAATTTGATCCTTTATTTTTTAAAAATTGTAAAATGACTCCTTATCTTTATTTTAAAAAATAAAGGACCAAATTGTAACTTAAAATAAAGATAAGCGACAATTTTACAATTTTTAAAAAATAAAAGATCAAATTACAATCTAAAATAAAGATAAGGGACCAACAGAATAATTTAGCCTATTTTTTAATAAATTTCAACTGATTGAGGGAGTGTGTTCAAAAAGATAAATTATTAAATAGTTCATCCCAATTACCAATTAATCTCTAAGTGTACAGTTGAATCTTTTAATTTAAAAATATTAAAACACTTAATTATGTGTTATATTAAGATTATTTGAAATCAAAATAATTTTAGGGTCTGATTGAATAAACTTCTCTATAAATATTTCTAAAAAAATAAGAAAAAAAAATGAAAAAAAAATTCATAAATTATAATTAGCTTATACTTAAGTTTTTTTTTTTTTACAAGAGCTTATACTTAAGTTAAAAATCATTTTTTTACAAATTAATTTTAACTAAAACAAAAAAGTTCATTTCATTTTTTTTCTAAAAATACTTTTGGAGAAGTTATTTAAACAAGTTCTTACACCATATAATTTAACAAGTTAACACTCCTTGTTCAATAATTTAATTAATTTGTTTTCTATATATTTACACAAACTAAAAACATGTTTAACCCACGAAAAAAAATTAACGGTTACCAGTTTCTCCCAATGACCTCCTTGGACGTATAACCCGTCATCTTGAAAAACCCGGCACTGGCATACATGATTGGGTAATCGGGTTTGGTAGCGTCCGAAACCACGAAAGTCTGTTGAAACGCCGACAAAGCGTCCCTCAGGTCCTCCGAAACCCTCGGTATTCCCCCCCGGTACTCCCTCCCGTCGTCGGAGGACTCGCCGGAGCTTCGAACGGAGTTGCTCGAGTCCCTCCTCGACCCGCCGGCCACCTTCGCGCTCGGCTCCTCCCCGCCGGAGGTCCGAACCGCCACTCCCTGCGGCTTCCCGGTCTCCGTGTCCGTCTTCAGCACCAGACCCCACTCCGCGGCACGCTTCGCCGCGGTGCCGACCTCCGCCGGTGGCGGCAGAGGCTCGCCGAGCACCGCGGCGAGCGTCGGCGGCGGCGGAGTGGAGTCCTTGAGCGCCATCCATGACGTGGCGGTGATCTCGTCGGTACCGCCACGTTGTTGTTGTTGTTGTTCCGGTGGCTCGTCGTCGCGCGAGTCAATCCACGTCTTCCACGTGGATTGACCGCGTAACGGTGAGTTCACCGGCTTCTCGGTGGAGTAAGAAGAAGAAGGGTTGAACACTTCGAGCGAGCCACGTTGGTCCCTTGGAAATGCCTCCATCCCTCTCACTCTCTGTTCCATTCATATATATGTGACAATTAATTTCTCAAACAATAAGAATTAATGTTGCAAATTAATTGACAATACTAAATTACTAATTGTACTAATAATAAAATTTTGTTGCTGGATGAGAATTGAGATTAAAGTTAGGAAAGACTACTAACCTCAAAGAAAATTTACAGTAGAATTTACATATCTCTTATTAATTAAAAAAAAAATGAGAATCAACCTTAAGCCACGTAAGTGTAAAAAGAAAACTCAACCAGATGTATCAACTTGTTTGGCACACTAAATTACTAATTAATAATAAAATTCTGCATGTTGTTGTTGGATGAGGATCGATTGAGATTCAGTTTACACTGTTTGATGTGTACTTTAGAACTAACATATGATGTTGTCCGAGTATCATATCATGGTGGTGCAGTGTTAGTAATTGTAATGGCATGGGCATGTGATAGGAGTGGGACTAGTACAGCGAGTGATGAGTTGTGTGGGGGCATTTTGGTCATTTCGAGTTTGTTCCTTCAGATAATTGTGAGCACGTCACATTTTTTTTCAGGCTAGTTTTTGTTTGCTTGAGGGTGGGATATTGAAACGAGTGGTGGAGGTTGATGCAGTGGTTTTTGCTAAAAGAGGTACTTAGGGGGGACACCAATTAATGCATCGAAACTGAGACTAAGACAGTGTCTGGGTTTTATATGCTAATTATGTCAGAACACAAGTGTCCCCAATGGCCAGAGAAATCCCCAGATGAGAGGACACGTGATGATGATGGAAAAGAAATTAGGATGAAAGTAATTGATGGAAGCTGTGCTGAGCGAAAAGTGTTTCTTGTAGTAGCGTGGAACAGAAATGAATGTTGGAGAATTTCATGTCATCAATCTAACAAACTTAGTAAGAGTAACTTCCTAAACTTGCATGATTTGATTTATATTCTGTCAGGATATAGATTGACATAGTACAAGGGACAGTTAGGAAATTGTGAAGAAAGTTCAGAAGTTAATTCCAGCATGAAAAATCAGGTAAGATATGTCTGTGTGAGTGTGTGTGATTGGAAATATGCCACAGTATAATACACATGACCAGACTAGGAAATACCTCTTGTTGTGCTGTGTTGTTGGGTCAGGAATTCTTCTGAAATTGGCAGGTGGTATATATGGGGTGTGGACTTGTGTCACTGCTTATTCTTCAATGAATTAGCACACAATATAAACATAGAGAAATGATTGCTAGAAATGGCTTATAATGCAGGAGGAGGACAAGGTGGAATAAAAAGATGAAGGGATAATAATTTGGATCATTGTTGGAAAGGTTTGGGTTCCCATCCCTGTGTATGGAAATTTCACATGGGACATGATGCCTCTTGCACGTATTCCTATAACTCTATAAGTGTCTACACTATACTGCAACCCTCTTCACTTTGGTGGAGTCCTTTATAAAACATTTGAGACAAACAAAATTTTACAGTGTTGAGGAGCCAAACAATGACATATCTTCTGATGCCTCTTCTTAACCTAGGTCTTACCTTCAATGATTTCAGGTGTCAGAACGTAATTGACAGTCTGGAAGTGGGTTGTCAAGCAAGAAAAGCAACAAGAACAGAGAACGTGAACATCATCTTAGTCTCCTCAAGCACGTTGATCTCTGCAGGCTGTACCCTACTTTTTGTTTCAAGGACAACACTGTTTGGTTTTCTATTGTCTGAGGTTGTGGAATTATAGCCGAGGACAAATGCAAAATCAGACAACCAAAAATGGCAAATATCTACTCACTTTTGGGTTTCGATAAACATATAGAATATTAATATACCCACTATCTTGCACAAGGGTAATTCTTTTGCATATCTAAGAAAAATAGGAGCTTGTGTTGAAAGGGCATGGTCACAAGGATAAGCTTGAGAAATGGACACATTAGACCATGTTGGTAGACGCTGGATGATTCGTGACCACAAATAATCCTCTAGATTTTCAGTTAAGTGTATATTTTTCCCCTTAAAGTGGGCTGCAAATGGTGATTGATGTTTACCTTTTTTATGTAGTTGCCTGCTGAGTGCTAAAATGATTGAAAACGAAGTAGTTCTTTGATCAACTAGTTCAACTTCGTGATGTGAAGGATCAAGGATACCTAGGATAAGTGATCTGCTATCGCTCAAATACCACCATTCACAAATTACTCCGAATATTGCAAGAACAAAATTCTTGAACAAGGCAAAAACAGGAATATATATTATTAAGGTTAATTAAGTCAACTGTCCCTTCTCTTTTATCTATGATGGTTGGATGAGATTTGAATAAAGTAATAAATCTCAATGATAGTAACAACTCTATGATATATTGAAACAAATTCACTTCAAATTGTCACAAAAAAAAAATTCACTTCAAATTAAAATTTTATTAGTATTTTAGTTTCTACATTATACATAATAAATATTTATTTTATATAACTAAATTTTATAATAAATAAATACTTTAAACATGTAAATTTTATTATAATTAAAATTTATAATAAATAAATATATTTTAACATATAAATTATATTTTAGATTTAGATTTATAATAAATAATTTGTATTATGATATAATATTATTTTTAATTTTTGATAATTTTTTTTAAAAATATTAAAATTTAATTTAGTATTAAAGATATTAAAAATGATAAGTAGAAAGAGATAAGAGATTAAGAAAAGTCCTAAAAACATTTTTGTCAAAGAAAAAAAATGCTCGATCTCATTAAAGAGTGATAGCTAAAAACACTCTCGTTCAAAATAATTATTCTAATTTATACAGAGAGAGAGAGAGAGATTTTGGATATAGGATAAAAAAAATATCTTGTGTTATTTATAATGTCAAAAGTACAAATTAATAGAGTTTTTCTATACATAATTTAAAATATTTCACACATTCAACCAATTAGATAATACTATAAATGCTCTTTATCAATCCAAGAGAGGTGATCACGTGCCTTCCCACAATCTCTGTGTTTACAAGTCTCTAAGTCTTCAAGCAATATGACATCGGAGTGCCACCTATATAAGGACTTTGACGTTTAAATAAATGAGAATAAGAGTTAAGAGGTGAAAAGAAGATTTAAGTCGTAGTTGTTTTCTGTTGTTAGGTAACTTTTAATAGGTTTTTCTTATGATATAATATAGCTAGAAAGAGATGAAGGTTATTTGTTATTAATAAGGGGAATTATTCTTAAGAAATAAGATAAGAGATTCGAATGTTAAAGATCTCGAGATCCGAAGAGGGCCATTAATCCTTAGTGTGGTTAGTTTTATTCTAGTCACTTCTACGATGGTTTAACCTATTGAGCTTAGCTAGATCTAGGTTAGATTAGGTATACAGTTGTCCACAAGCTAGTATAGTTCATCTCTATTTAACTTTGTTATTTTTATGCAAATTTTATTTAGCACATATTTAAGTGAAAAATACATCAGAAAAATTAAGAAATAAAATCGTTCAAAGAGTATTTTTGCATTCGATAAAAAAAATTCTAAAAAGTGTGAACATCAATTGCAAAAAAAAAAAAAAAAACCGCAAAGTAAAATTGAGAACAATTCCAAACTCATAATTATAAGTATAGTCAACTAGAATTGACACATATAGTAAGTCTTTACACCCACACTAACTATGACTTGTGTTCAATTATCAAAATTTTTGATAGTAAGTAATATAGAAATTTGAGGACAAATCTTTGCTGAATCAAGGACGGGTGTACTTGGTATATCAGGGGCCTTGCCCCCTTAACTTTTTTTAATATATATATATATATATATATATATATATATATATATATATATATATATATATATATATATATATAGAGGGGGGGTTAAATTTTTAAGTAATTATTATAGAAGTTAAGAAACTTACCATACATGATAATTTATAATTAAATAATAGTATAAAACTACCCTTATAAAGAGATTATGCAATAACTAAAATAAGAGATTGATTTGTATGTATATACTCACAATATAAAATAAATTTATGGAGACATTTAATAAGAATTTACTCTTTTTTTTTACAGAAGAATTTACTTTATTACTATATCATATTTATGAATAGGATGAATGGGATGATATGACAAAGTGTCTATTAATATTTGTGCAAAAACACTGATAATATATATAGAGAGAGGGGGGGGGGGGGGGGGGGGATAGGATCATATATATAAATGAGAAATGTTGATAATATGGCTTTTTTAACACCTTATTATTGAATAAAATTTATTAAAAATTATAAAACTTTTGTTATTTAATAAGTTTCACCCATAATTTGTAATTTTTAATAAATTCTAATCAACAGTAAATTAGAAAGAATACGATAAAAAGGTGTTATTAGTCCTGCTTTATATAAATTAAACTCCAAAAATAAAAGTGCAATAGAAGAAAAAAACAAAGACGTCAACTTTGATTTCCTGAATGTGGGCTGCTCATATTCAAAACGGTTCAAAAAGTAATGCTTTGTTTTAACAAAAATAATGTAAAAATGGCCCAAATTTAGAACGGTTAAAAAAAATGTAAGAAAAATATGGGCTGCGGGCTCAGGCTGCCCCATATTTAAAACGGTTCAAAAAGTGTAAATGCAGAGAAATTTTTGGAGAATGTGTGCCATCCATATTAATTTATAAGGTTGTAAAAATGGTTTAACTAAAAAGATGATAGGCCCATTCAAATTCAAATGTAAAATACCAAGGGTCTCGCTAAGTTGGTTAGCTAAGTTGGTTAAACAGTATGTATGAATTATTATAAATCTCCTTATATCTGAGTTTGATTTCTACAGATTAAAAAAAAATTCAAATGTAAAATGAGATGTGTTGGAAATCATTAAATATAGGATCATGTTAATATGATTAGCCTGTATATTTCTTCCTTGCTTATGCAGTATGATGTGTATGGAAACTTCTTATGCCTTCTGGAGACACATCCTATGGGCCCATATAGTGATAAGTGACATGACACCGCCTCAATGTAGTGCAACCAATATTCCCAAATATGACCCGAGTATAATCCCTTCGTTTACCTAATGAAATCCATCAAGCAAGACTCAGGTAGCATAATGCAACACTCGATTTGCTATGTCAAAAAGAGATAATGATCCATCTCTCTTTCATGGGGTTATGTGGTTCAAGTGACAGGGGAGTATAATAAATATAGAAGAACTTATTATACTGCATAAACACAAGGCCAGTGACTAAAAACCCTGTCAAAAAGATAAGCTTTTCTAGCTATATGAACAAAACTAAACATGATCCAAGAAGGAAGTAAATTACTAGTATTTATATATTCTCCTTACAAATCTAAACCTTATTGCAAGTGGAAAATGGAGCCACCAAAGGAAATTGATTCCATTAAAGTTTCAAAAAGACCAAATCCTCTTCACTAGGAATTTCGAAACTCGTTGATACATGCACATATGATATGATTACATATCCACCTCTTTTATTTCTTTTTATTCTTCCTATTAGAAAGTATACTTTACTAATTTATCAACATTAAATCAAATGGATCCTTCTACTGACCAAATCATAAACTTGTTTTAACAATCACCAAAGAGGGATTATTATAGAGTTCGTCCATCACATCAGAGCTCAACTATGTACATACGTTCAGACAATTTTTGAAATTGAGCTTCCAAGTTCCAATTTAATTTCTTAGCTGTTGTTGACGGAAAATCCACAAAACACAAATTGAACTACTGTTGTTGATCATAATATCACAAGCTACAGTTGTCATCTTCTAAAGTCAACTAAGCATATAAGCAGTTCTTATCCGTCTAGAATGCATTGTATGTATGAAGTTCACCACAGAATGTTGACAAGTGACAACACAATCTTACTACAGAATTAAATTCACGAGACATTTGAAACCTACTGAATCACACATTTAATGGATCCCACGTGAATTTGTATGTTAGAAAAAGTATAATAGTGTGTATTACTAGCATTTCAAAGTTGATTATTGTTCCCCAATGTAACGAAGGAGACTAAATCGCCATATACTATCAACGAAGCACAGATTCAGATTATATTTCTCTCCTATACATGTTGCGTATCGAACAAAAAAATCTTCAATCGTTCAGTCTCTTCCACTTTATTCTTACCGGAAAAGAAAAAGTTTCTTCAATTAGGCGAACTCACAGGTTGCATGTAAGTTCCGTCCTCACCTGACAGATTCTGAGGATTATTTGCAGGAATCGGTGATGACGCAGCAACTGCCAGTATTGTAAGATCAATTCGAGTATTGTGAGGCAGTGGTGTATGAATCTGTCGAATCGCCGTAATCCTACCGTCTTTAATCTCCACATCCACTGTTCTCAAAAGATTTCGTATCCACAAATTGAAAGCAACACAGTTCGTCAATTAATTCCTAATTAATGAACGCTTCTTAACTAGGAATTAATATTGCCTCGTAAACCTCATGTTTCATTGCAAATCTGAATCTATATCGCTAAGCATGACAAAAGATTAGGATATTAACGGAAAACTAAAGTTACGTTGGTGAAAACGGAAACGTACCTGGAAAAGAGAACCACCAGAGAGTGAAGAGGCACAGCAGCACGAGCGCGGGGATTGCGTGAATGCATTTCTCCGTCGCCGGCGAGCGTGACCGGAAAGTGTCCCTCCTTCCGGTGACGCTCCGGTGGTAAATCGGAAGCGATTCTTCGTCGAGGCTCCTTCTACGCTTTGTGTGATGCTGCTGCTGCTGCTCTGCACCGACGTTGATGGCTCTGTGCTCGTCGCCGGAACAGCGCAAGCTTGAGCTTGAAGATCTCTGCTGCATTTCGATTCAGAGAGAAGAAGAAGAAGAAGAAGAAGAAGAAGAAGAAGAAGAAGTTAGGGTGCGATTTTCAGAGGAAACTCTGCGAAAGTAGTTCGGAGTTGGAAGCTTGCGAACTTGTCCTGGCTTAGTTCGTTAGGCTCATAACAATTTTCGGGCGGGAAAGTGTTTGCACGTGCCACGCGCGTGCTTTTGCTCAGAGTCTGGCACGTGCTTTTGCTCATAGTCGTCAATTCACTCTTCTAGAAGATGTATTGATTCATGAGGTGGCATATTGTTATCATTCTTACACAATGACATTAGACAAGTTGGGTTATGTGGTTTTTTTTTTATACATGAGAAAATAATGACAGAAAGACAGGAAAAGGAAATTAGCTCCTAATATGAGATACGCTCATTTTTATCAACTAACAGAAGGTAAACTAACTGGCTAGGGCATGCAGTCCACAGCAGAAGGTTATCCTCATGAGTAGCTCCATATTTTGCAAACCAATCTGCGCAAGAGTTAGCCTCCCTCAAGGTGTGGCAGAATGAAATAGACCAATCTTGCTGCACAAGACTACGGATTAAATTAATCAAAGGAGAAAAAGGGTGAAACATGCCAGGATCCTTTTGAATCAAATCAAGGGCCATCTGAGAATCAGTTTCGCAAACAATATATTTGAAACCATCATTCCAAGCCTTGTTCAGAGCATGATAGATAGCTAGCAACTCAGCATTCATAACTGTTGTGTGACCACAGGAGCCGAGAAAGCAGAGATCCAATTTCCCAAGTGATCTCTGAAAATTTCACCGAAGCCTGAATTACCAGGATTTCCTAGAGAGCTTCCATCAGTATTGATTTTGATGAAAGGCTCCTCAGGAGACTTCCAAGTAACCCATCGAAGAGGCTTTGTAGCTAAGGGTTGATGAAGAGCTCTCAATATTTCTTCATAAAGAGAATGAATCAGGTTGACCACGTGCCACGCGCTCCACAGGTTGTCATTAAATACAGCTTCATTCCTAGCTTTGCAAAGAATCCAGCAGGTTACAGCAAACATTGTTCCATTAGGACTCTCCAAATTTGACAGCAGCCAGTCATTCCAATCTTGTATATAGAATTGTGGATTAGTATCCAGATTAAGGTGCTTCCAAACCTGGCTAGATAAACCACAATCCCGAAGTAAGTGCACCAAGGTTTCTTGTCCATCGCCGCACCTGAAACAAGAAGAAACAAAAGAAAGGTGTCTTAAGACACGAAAACTGTTAGTAGGGAGGCTACCATGGAAGGTTAGCCAAAGAAAGTGTTTGATATTCTCGGGAAGTTTTAATTTCCAGATCCAGGACCAGTTTTTAAGCTGAGTGATAGGTAATGGTTTGTTGGCACAGAGCCATTTGAAGGCTGAATTGGAAGAATAAGCACCGTCTAGAGACTGTCCCCATATAATAATATCCTCCATATGCTCATTCAGAATATGACTTTTCAGAATTTTCCTCACATCATCAGGAATGTTCGTGGCTAACCACTCAAAATGCCAAATCCCCCCCTTGATAAATATCTTTGATGCACTTGTCGTTGTCTTGGATGTTGACATATGGGACCAAGTTACATAAAAGATCATCCTCTAGCCATTTATCATACCACAAGGATATGTCTCCTTTTCCAATTCTATACTGGAATCCGAGTTTGAGATGGGTGGTAGCATGAATAATAGAATTCCAAGTATACGAGGCACCTCTTGGACTTGTTGCGTGAAGGATAGACCCATCATTTAAATACTTGGCCTGAAGCATTTGAACCCACATTTTCTCTTTCTCATGCATTATGTCCCACGTATGTTTACCCAAAAGAGAGATGTTAACCTCCCTGGCTGAGCGTATACCAAGACCTCCACGAGACTTAGGAAGAGAGATGGTGTCCCATTTCACCCAATGGCAATGATTATTCCCCCAAATAAAACTCCGGATGGAAGAATCAATTTTTTCACAAACACCTTCAGGCACCCAAAGATTCTGCATTGTGTAAATAGGCATGGATGTGAGAACTGATTGAGCTAGAGTTACTCTACCAGCTCTATTTAATAACCTCATTTTCCAACCTGCCAATCTTGTTTCAATACTCTCAAGAATATAATTAAAATCACTATTCTTGACTCTCCCAGAAAGCATAGGAAATCCAAGATACTTACCAATTTGGCGAGTATGTTGAAAGTGGGCAATAGACGCAAATTTCTGAACCTTCACATTAGATAAATTTCTAGAAGTCATAAATCTAGATTTGTGAATGTTCACCTTCAGACCAGAGGCATGACAGAAGGAATCCAGCACTTCTTTAACCAACTTGACTTGAGAGGATTTTGCTTCAGTGAACAATAAGCAATCATCCGCAAAGAAAAGATGGGAGACTTGAGGACCATTATCATTAATTCTGATAGGTTTCCAAGCAAGATCATTTACCTTTTGTTGGATGAGAATAGACAATTTTTCCATACAGAGAAGGAAAAGGTAAGGTGACATAGGGTCACCTTGACGAAGGCTGCGCTTAGGAGCAAACGAATCAAGTTTTTCACCATTCCATTTTAGTGTCAAGCTCGTGGAGGTTGTGCAAATCATAATGAGCTCAATAATCCTGGGAGGGAAGCCAAAATCTTTCAAAGTTACCTTCAAAAAGCCCCAATCTACTCGGTCATAGGCTTTTTCAAAGTCAAATTTAAACATGACATAACCTTTTCTCCCCTTCTTCTTGTGCATATGATGGACTATCTCTTGAGTGATCATTGCATTATCAGAGGTCCCCTTTTTGGAATAAAACTACTTTGCAAAGGTCCAATGATTTTATCAAGATGAGGCCGAATCCTGTTGACAAGCACTTTAGAGATAGTCTTGAACAGAACATTACAATGGCTAATAGGCCTGAAGTCTTTGAAAGAATCAGGAGAATCAATCTTGGGGATAGGAACAATAAGAGTTTCAGCAAGAGATGGATTAATATAACCTGTTGCAAAGGCTGAGGCCACCAGCTGCCAGATATCTTTGGCTACCACATCCCAATAGGTTTTAAAGAAAATGGGTTGAAACCGATCAACACCAGGAGCCTTATAGGAACTCATAGAAAACATAGCATTTTTGACATCCTCCATTGAGACAGGTTTGACAAGGGACTCAAATAAAAAGTGATCAACTTGGGGAATTGAATGAAGCACTAAACTCTCTGGAAGGCACTGTTCAGAGGACTGAAAAAGATTCTTGAAGAAAATAAGCGCTTCCCTCTTGAGAACTTTATCATCAGTACACCACATGCCATCAACATTTAATCCAGAAATTTTATTCTTCCTTCTCCTGATGATAGTTTGAGTATGGAAAATTTTGGTGTTTTTATTCCAAAATTTAACCCACTGTTCTCGAGACATTTGGTACCAAAGCATCTCCTCCTGAAGAAGAACTTGATTATACTGTGATTGAAGCTGTTTTTCAAGAGCAATAAGACTAGAGAAAGGAGAAACGTCCAATTGCTTGTGAACACCCTTAATACGAGCCTGAGTCTGACGCTTCCTACTAAAAATATTCCCAAAAGTTTTTTCATTAAACTCTTGAGAATTTATTTGAACCTTCTGCAACTTACAAATTACATTACCAGGGGTGGACAACCATGTATCATTTATAAGATCAGCGTATTGGGGATGAGAAATCCAGGCAGCCTGGAAATGAAAGGATTTGAATTTCTTACTTCTGGACTTTAAACAGCTAAGAAGAAGAGGATTGTGATCAGAATTGTGCATGGGCAGTAATTCCAAAAGAGCATGAGGAAACATTAATCTCCAGTCAGCATCAGCTAAACATCTATCAAGCTTTTTCCGGACATGTCCCCCAGAGTGAATGTTTTTCCTTCAAGTATAAAACCCACCAACACTGTCCAGGTCCATAACTCCGCAAGTAGCCATCATATTTGCTAACAACCGGGCATTAGAGGAGTTAAAATTACCTCCTGACGCCTCTGAAGGTAAGATAATTTCATTAAAATCTCCCAATAATATCCAAGGTCCAGAAACTTGATTTCTGATATCACAAAGTTGCTCCCAGAGAAAGCTACGGTGAGAAGGAATGGGGGATGCGTAGAGAGCCGTGCAATACCACATAATATCCTTCTTCTTAATAGAGAAAGAAATGGCCTGATGCATGGAGTGGAGAAGATTACAGGAAATATCTCTAACAGAAGACAAAACCCAAATCCCACCTGAATGACCAGACGCTTCTTGAATGAAAATAGGCTGATAGCCTAATTTATCCCAAAAAGATTCAACTTTAACAAAAGGACCATTGTTTCGTACACAAGAAAAAGAGAAGGATGGTACTGAGACACAATATGTGGTTTTAGTTTTTGAAATCGTTAAAACACTACTGTAAATACAACTCAATATGCAATATGCTAACTAGGATATTAAAATGATTAATGAGTCGTCTGTTTAATTTTTTTTAAAAAATTATTTTTTAATTAAGATATATTTAAAAAATTATAATAATTATGTAATTTTTTGAAAGAGGAAAAACATTCAAAAATCTAATTTTATATTGCTTTTTATAACTTAAAATTTAAAAATAGAATTTGCTGAAAAAATTATAAAAAAAGTTATATAATAAAATCAATTTGTTAAATTAAAAAAAAAACCTTAAATATAATGATTAAAATTTAAGATACGCAATCTAAAATGCGTTTTGATTTATTAATTTTTTTGAAAAAAAATGTATATAATAATAGTGACATATACTTAACCAATTGGGTTATATCCCTTGGTAGAGCTTATTTAAATTTGCAAACATAATGTATGATTTCTACAAGTATTTCTTCAACTTATTTCAATAAATTTTATGATATAAATTATGATATAAATTTTCGGGTAAACACCCATTTTGGTCCCTGAAAAATGAAAAATTTAAATTTAGTTTCCGAATGTGCAAAAAGTGCAACATATTGGTTATGCTGTTAACTCTCATCTGTTATCTCTGACGTCTATGCCTACATGGCACCTCTAGTGATGACGTGACAGCTGATAGTTACCACGTGTCATCCACGTGGTTGTCACATGTCATCCACGTGGTTGTCACATGTCTAAAAGTTGACTTTTCAATTTAGTCTCTAACTTAACCACTTACTGACATTTTGGTCCCTGAACTTAACCACGTAATGACATTTTGGTCCCTGAAAGCACTTTCAAATTTTCAATTAAGTCTCATGTTACATGTAAATTATTAGCATAGATATTATCATATTCCCTCACTTATATTCTTTACCCCTTATATTTTTCACCTTCCTCTTACCAATTCTGTCATTTAAATTATATTATAAATATAAAACTAATTTATGAGTGATGATTACAAAGCAGTAGTTAGTGGCTAAATATAGGACATTGCTAATAAGATTCTATAAGATTCCAAACCAGATATTCTATCCAAATCAAGTTATTATCTTATATGCTATTAATATGTGTAGAATGTTATATTAATTAATTAATTAATCTATTTTATGGAATAACATTAATCACGAAAAGACAAGTAAAAAAAAACTTAAAGAATCACGAAAGGGAGAAAAAGGAAAGTGTTATGACCATTTCCTTACATACCTTTTCGATGGGGCAAGTGTAGTACATCTTGTCCCTGTTTTTTTTATTCTTTGAAGTTTTCATATCATTGTTCACAAAAGTTGTTTTCATGAACTACTACCGCAAGGTATATATAGACATCAAAGAATTTTAAATGTAATGGTTACTTGAGAGTGTTGAAGAAGCTATTTGAAATTTTTCAATTGAATAAAATATAACTTCTTAAAGAAGCTAGACAATGTTTATTAAGAAAAAAAATCAAATAGTTTTTTAAGATGTTTTTGTGTTATTTTCCTATTATAATTGATGTTTTAGTTAAATAAATGACGAACTTTGCATGCAAATGATGGATGTGAAAGTCAAGATGAACTACAAAGTACGAAAGAAAAAGGTGAAAATATGAGGGATATGGAATGGAAGTAAGGAGATATGGTGATGACTATGCTAATAATTTTCATGTAGCATGAGACTTAATTAAAAATTCAAAACTACTTTTAGGGACCAAAATGACAGTACATGGTTAAGTTCACGGATCAAAATGTTAGTAAGTGGTTAAGTTCAAGGACTAAATTAAAAAGTTAACTTTTGGACACGTGGCAACCATGTGGATGACACGTGGCAACCGTCAGCTGCCACGTCATCACCAGAGGTGCCACGTAAGCACGGACGTTAGAGATAACGGAGGAGAGTTAACGGTAGGACTAGTCTGTCACACTTTTTGCACATTCTGAGACTAAATTCAAATTTTCCATCTTTCACGGACTAATATGTTAGCGCTTCACACTTTTAGGGACCAAAATGGATATTTACCCTAAATTTTCATATGATAAAAGCTTATTAAATAAATGCTTAAATAAGTTGTATATTCAAATGCTTCTAAAATCTCATTCATGTATAACATAATTGATCATTTGGTGTTTTTTTATTCACTGAGGCAATTATGCTCACATCGGGTAGGACCATGTGGCCGGCATAGTTCTCTATCTGAGTATTTAATACAGTTGCATACTCAATATTTAAACTAAATATCACTAGTTAAACTGAAATAATCTCATGTCAGTTGATTCACGCATTTAATTATTGTGTTTCCTTTTTCTAAAATTTATTTCGAGCATCTAAAACTAAATTTATTTGTTTAGAAATGTCATCATTAAAATGATAATTTAACTATAATGTTAAGAATACATCGTATGGCAATATTTTAAATCAATTTTTTTAGTAATTAAAATTTAAAACAATAATTATCATAAACGCATAATTTTTAAGTTTATAAATATATAATTCTATCAATTTTGTTGGAACTCAAACTGGTGAATTGAACAATTAGGGAATGTTTGTTTTCCATTTTTAAAGACAATTTTGAGTTTTCAAAAAATTAAAAAACTAAAAAACTTGGAATTGGATAACTGGTTTTATTAAAAAAAAAGTTTTTAGAACTGAAAAATTAGAACAACTTTTATATGTTTTGGTTTTTCATTTTTTATTTCTCTTTTAAAAAAATGAAAAACTCGAAGAGTTTGTTTTCATTAATGGCATATTTGCAATTTCAAAAGAAAAAATAGGGTTCACTGTGTGAAAGAACGAGGTTGCAATTGTGAAATGCGACCCTACAAAGTGCAAACGGCAACGCTGCAACAACGAACAGCAACGCTACGAAGTGCGAATGGATTTGGTCTTCTCCTTTGCACCTAATCGTTTCTATGTAATCTCCGATCCCATTACCTAATTGAATTTCAATTATTGTTCTTCTTCCCTAATTATTTTGTTTTGTATTTTATTGTGTTTGTTCCCTAATTTAATGCATATACTGGTGGGATATTCGGCTATCTATAGCCGAACACCCTCCATCACAAACAACCAAGCACACCCCGTAAAGAGGTGAGTGTTCGGCTTAAATCTAGTCGAACACTCTCCTTACGCCCAATACCATCACAGGAGCATTCGGTGCCACTACGACCGAATACTGGGGAAAGTATTCGGCTAATAAGATCCGATTAAAAGGCCCTTACCAAGGTAAACTAAAGATTAGGAGACAATTAAGCAACCTTAATTAAAGTGGACTAAATATTAAGAAGTGGTCAGAGCCCATAAGGGTCCAGGCCCAGTAAAATAAGTATAAAAAGGGGCGCACCCCTCAAGGTAAACCGTTCTTGACCCTCATTTATTACTCATATTAAATGTTCTGAGCTGAAACCTGAAATGAGTGTTGGAGTGCCTTTTGCAGGTACCCCCCTCATTCGTATAGAAGGATTCGGACATCTACGGAAGATCTTGAAGTGAAGACGTCAGTAGAAGATCACTCCAGCATCCTCAGACAGGAACATTTTGGCGCCCACCGTGGGGCCCGGTAAAACTTACCCCATAGCCTCCCAAGGAATGATTACTACCCGAAGTCACGCACACATGGACATACCTGAACCATCGACAACAGCCAGGCAACAACACGTACAAGGACAGCACCTCGTCGGCGAAAACATGGAGCATGTGGAAGATCAAACGAATTTATCGTCGGAGTTAAGACAACTAAGAGCCGATATGTCGACGATGAGAAGGCAGCACGCACAAGAGATATCGGCCCTTCGATAGGAGAACGCCAAGCTGAGAAATCTGAACCGATCTTAGAAACCCGAGGATCAGGCACCAGACAAGCAACATGAGGGTGAGTCTGCGGCCAATCTTAGTATCCATAGGGCAACCAATCGGCCTTCGACCTTTACCGCAAACACTCAGTCACACCCCTGCAGGCATCCTTTCATTTCCGGAATAATGGAAACCCCTCTTCCCCCAAATTGGAAGAGCCTAAGCCTAGACCGATATGATGGTAGCACTGACCCAGATGAGCATATAGACGTCTACGTCACCCAAGTTAGCCTTTACACCGCCGAAGACACCATCCTATGTAGAGTGTTCCCCACGTCCCTAAAGGGACAGGCCCTAAACTGGTTCACTCGGCTCCCACCCAGTTCCATCGAAAGTTTTGAAACACTTGCGACTAGATTCGGCAATCAATTAGCAACAAGCAGACCTCATCACTTGACTTCAGTCGCACTGGTGAACATTCGGCAAGAAAAGAGGGAATCCCTTAGAACATTCACGGAAAGGTTCGACCAAGTTGTCCTAAACATTCGAAACCTTGATCCAGCAGTAGCCATGCATCATCTCGTGACGGCCCCTAAGCCGGGGGCTTTCGTCAATAGTCTCTGCAAAAAACTGGCACTTGACATGGACGACCTCCGTCCAAGAGCAGCAAAATACATGCAGATGAAAGAATTGTCTGAGTACCAGAACCAAGTCCGATCGGAAGCTACAGGAAGGAAGGAACACGAAAAAGACAATCAGGGAAAAGGCAAGGACAAGTTTCACAAGGAATGGGAGTATCGTGGCACCCGGTACACGGCCTACACTCCCCTCAACACTAGCCGTTCCCAGATACTCGAACAGGCCTTGGCAACCGAGATATTGGCGGTGAAAAAGAGAGCCAACACCCCCCCAAAAGCCGACTACAGCAAGCAATGTCGATACCACCGAAATAGAGGTCATTCCACCAAAGAATGCGCAGCACTCAATGACAAGATTGAGGACCTCATTAAGATGGGGCATCTCAAAGATTTCGTCTGCGAGCCTAGAAATGAAAGGCCCCAGTTCTCAAAGTACAAAGGCGAGGACAGAACCTACAGGAAGGACTTCAATTACGACCGAGAGCACGACCAAAGGGTCGAAAGACCAAGAAGCAGGTCCCGGGAGAGATGCGAGACAAAACCATCTAACCCTCAAAAGATCATAAATACAATCGCGGGAGGATTCGCGGGAGGAGGAAGTACATCTTCGGCCAGGAAAAAGCATCTCCGTTTAGTCCGATCAGTCAACATGACATTGGCCGATAGCGAACTAAAAATGCCGCCCATTACTTTCACCGACATGGACTTTCAAGGGTCCGATCCCGTACAAGATGATCCAATGGTCATCAGTGTAGACGTAGCCGACTGCATAGTCTGAAAAACTCTAGTAGATCAAGGAAGCTCAGCCGACATCCTGTATTGGAATACCTTCAAGCAGTTGGATATTCCAGAGAGGAAGCTCATGCCCTACGATGAACCCCTGGTCGGGTTTTCAGGCGAAAGGGTTAACACCAGAGGGTGTATCGAGCTGGACACAACCTTCGGGTACAGGAGAAAGGAGTGCAAAACTATAAAAGTCAGATATATAGTAGTGCATGCTAACACTTCGTACAATATACTGCTCGGACGACCATCCTTGAATGCTCTTGGAGCTATAATGTCCACCTCGCACCTTGCCATGAAATTCCCGACAAGCCGGGGCACAGTGCTTACAATTCACGCTGACCAGAAAGCGGCTAGGGAGTGTTACATAGCCAGCCTTAAAGTCACTCAGCTAAAAGAAGAGGAGTACGAGGCGATACACATGATCTCGACAACCGAACCTCTGGCGCAATCCTTGGATCTTGATCCCAAAACTAATAAAGATAAGCGGGTTGAACCGAATGAAGAAATTAGCGCATTTCAAAATTGGTACGTTAGATACTCAGATCACATACCTCGGAAGCAACCTATCGGAAAAGAACAAGCTTCAAATCCAAAGTGTCGTAAGGCAGCACGCCGACCTGTTTGCCTGGAAAGCCTCGGATATGCCAAGCATCAACCCGAGATTCCACTCTCACAGATTGGCGATATGCCAAGAAGCTAGACCGATCTATCAAAAGAAGCGAAAAATGGGGGAAGAAAGGCGGAAAGCCGTAGAGGGAGAAGTGTCCAAGCTGATAGCAGTCAACTTCATCCAAGAAGTCAAGTACATTACTTGGCTAGCCAATGTGGTCATGGTGAAAAAGGCTAATGGCAATTGGAGAATGTGTACCGACTACACGGACCTGAACAAAGCTTGTCCAAAGGATGCGTATCCGCTACCAAATATTGATCGGTTGGTCGATGGGGCAGCCGGACATTCTTGCCTGAGTTTTTTGGACACATATTCGGGATACAACCAAATCCGAATGTACCCTCAAGATGAATACAAGACTGCTTTCATAACCGAATCTGCCAATTACTGCTACAAAGTCATGCCTTTCGGCCTCAAAAATGCCGGAGCCACCTACCAAAGATTAATGGACAAAGTCTTTCAAAGACAACTTGGAAGAAACTTGGAGGTATACGTTGATGATATGGTTGTCAAATCTTCCAAGGCTGGCAAACACACGAAGGACCTGGAAGAGATCTTTGCCGAACTCAGGAAACACAATATGTGCCTAAACCCCGAAAAATGTGTTTTCGGTGTTCAAGAAGTGAAATTTTTGGGTTTCATGTTAACATGCCGAGGCATAGAGGCAAATCCTGACAAATGTGAAGCAGTAATTCGTATGAAAAGTTCGAAAACCCCAAAGGAGGTCCAAAGGCTGACAGGGAGAATCGCCTCCCTATCACGATTCCTTCCAAGGATAGCCGAAAAGACGAAACCCATCATGTGGTTGTTGAAGACAACTAAGAATTTTTCATGGAACCAACAGTTTGAAGAAGCCTTTCAAGAGCTAAAGAAGACCCTTTCGGCCCCGCCTATACTCAAGAAACCAGACCCTCAAAAAGATCTAATGCTATACAACAATCTCCTTTATATGGATACATGATGTAATATTTTTCAAAAAATTATGAGGGATAGAGTAATGTATAAAAGGTGTCAGTATATTATTTTTTAAAGAAATAAGAGAATTAATATAGATATAGAAAAAAAAAATATCGTGTGCAATATAAAAAAAAATCTTAAGGATGCCAGTGTAATTTTAATTAACTTATGCCTATAATGTGTTTGTAAAAATGCTAGTAAGGAAAATGGTTGGGTTGCGTATCCAACTCTTAGAACCAGTGTTGTGAAAACCGGCCCGGTCATCAACCCGGTCGAGGCACTGGATTGATGGGTCAGTGGTCGAACCGGTGGGTCACTAATTGAACCGATTTGACCCGGTATATATTAAAAAATTTAAAACTAAAGTTATGTTTATATTTATGTTTATATTTATACTCCCTCTGAACTGGAATATAGGAAAAAAAATTGATTCACGCCCATTAAGAAAATTAGTTAGTATCATTTAATGTTGATAGTCTCAATAAAAAAAATTAACTAATTACTTAAAGTATCCCTTACATTTAATTGCATAGGACAAAAAAGAGAAGGTTGTTAGAAATAAAACTCTAATTAAATTAAGAGTATTTTAGAGATGATATCATTAAATAGAAAAGAGTTAGTTAAAATATACTTATATTTTCGTCTAACACACATAGAATTTTTTTCTTATATTTCAGTTCAGAGATAATATATATTTATATTTGTCATCATTATACATAATATTTAACTTGGTTCAATGACAATGTTTTAACATCCATGGGGTTAAGGTTCGAAACTCAACCATGTATGTTTGCTAAAGTATTTGTAATTTCTATTTTTTTACTGCTGTAATTTCTATTTTTAATATTTCTATAAATGTACTTAAAAAGTTAACATGTGTGCCCTCATCTAAAAACAAAGTTAACGTGTGTCAGTGTGTGATTGTTTGATTAATTTGAATTTAGGAGAAAAGATATGCATAAAAAGGCGTGCCAAGCTGTCACATTGAAACATACAAAAAGGCAGTTGGAGCAGTGTTATTAAACCCGGCTCGGCCCGGCCGGTTCGACCCACTGAACTGGAAATCGGGCATGTTGTCGGGTTGGGATAGTAATTGGATCGTTTCTGCATTCAACTCGGTGCCACGTCATTGAATCGGTCCTGAACCGGTGAAAATCGGTGTATTCGCTCGGACCGGACCGCTTAGAAACCCGTGAATGCTCCCTCTGATTTTTTCGTGTTTTGTTTTCCGCATGTCCCAAGGCTTGGAAAGCTGTCGTCGCATGTCCCAAGGCTTGAAAAGTTGTGTTTTTGGTGGCCCAATGTGCACGTGGGCCAAGATTCAATGCTGGTAGTTGTTTACAATACCAAGGAACTGACCTGTACGTGTAATGCAAGCTGTGTAGTGTAACAGTAAAGTAAAAGTTGGTTTTATTATCAAAAATTAATAAAAATGCATACAAGAAACACACCATGACAGGATCGAAACAACATACAAGAAGCCTTTGAGTGATAACTTACCACTAGGCTATCACAGTTATATATTTAAAATGTTCGAAAATAATATATATACCATATTTTAATTATTTTATTAATTACACCGGTTCATGCGAGTCAACCAGTGACTCACCGGGTTGACTCCTGACCCAGTGACTCAGTACCCTGACCGAGTCAAAGACCGGTCCGAGTTTGATAACATTGAGTTGGAGTCTGTGCGAATTGGGAAGCATGCGAAAAGGATGTTGGAGCCTGTGCGAAAAATTTACGAGCGGACCGAACCAAGTTGAATGACCGGTTTTACCGGTTCGATAACGAGTTTACCAATTTTTACCGGACCAGATGCATGAACGGTCCAAATTAACAACCGAACCGGCAATAGATCCGGTTTCCGGTCTAACCGATTCGACCGGCCGGACCGGTCCGGTTTTAATAACTGTGCTTAGAACCAAAGTTTGTGTTCAATACAGTACAAACGACCCATATGGGGGAACAATGTTAAGGTCAATTGCCAAGTTAATTTATGTAGGTCCTAACAGGCTCAATTATCAAGCATAGCTTTGAAATAAATCCATAGGATTACAAAACAATGGTTATTTCCATGTTATTTTACGATAGAATTAGAAGTTAAAATACATGGCTAATTAGTAAAAATCCAAGATATTTTCATTTTCTTGTCCAAGCCAAATCATCAAGTCATTCTTAACCACAATCCCGGGCTCTCCTGTCTTATCTTTCTTTGCCTTCACTTCCAAAATCCAAGCCCATGTTCCTTTCAATCATGGCAAGCTATCAACATCAGAGCTGCCACATAAAGAACTGATGTGGACCACTCATACAAATCATTCTGTGCAAACATTTAGGATGACTCGTAGATGGTGGACAATGAACAAGACTAGAGATCAAGACGAAACAAGTCATTTGTTATATATCTGAGGCTAAATTCTAACGAAGGGGCAAAACGCAAAACAATTAAATATTCTTCCTACAGAAAAGGCATCATAAATACATTAAAGGCAGCAGCTGGCATGTACATTGAGGGGGGGGGGGGGGGGGGGGTACTAAAAGTAAGAAAATTTCCTTGAGACTTACACTTGATAAGGCAGGCACCTGCTATCTCCCCTATGAAACAAAATTTGAAAACTAGGCACATTGCATATGAACAGACAAAAAAATCTACAATCCTAGTTTAAGATCTGTCTGTCTCATGCTCCATGCTTAAAATATGTCTATGATCATCATCATCCCTTTTCATTATCTGAGAGGATGGACTTCTTCTAGAGCTTTGTGCTGGATGAAGTTGGGGATCATACTTCTGAGAAGCTAGGTAATTTAGAGCTGTAACCACATCAACTATTACAGGCCGCATATTAGGCTGCTCTTGAACACACATAGCAGCAATGGCAAGAGCTTGGTATAAGCCTCTCACGGGATATTTACCTTCAAGTAATGGGTCAACCATCTGTGAAAATTTTCTCCTGTCTCTGAACAAGGGTCTTGCCTGCAAACAATTCACATGAACCATGAGTGAATTTTGGAAGTGATCATATGAATTTGGTCAATTCAGGTAATTTATCAAGTATACAATAAATTGGCAACCTTCAATATTGAGACATTTATTTATTCTTAATATACTCAATAAAATGAATGTGATCTGTTCACCTTATACGGAGATTGAGGAGATTAACTGAGATTCTTATGTATGAGACACATTATCAAACAGTAAAAGCCAATAACTATTCTGAATATGAAGCATTAATGAAGAACACAAAATGAAAAAGTGGAGTAACTATGCGCTACAACCATTCTAATTTTGACCAAAGTTGAGCTTTCCAGTTACCTATAGTTCCAGTTCAGTATGAACACAAAATAAGGAATAGCTATTCATTTTTGTGTATGAAATAGAAGTAACCCACTTAAAGCAAATGAGGGCATGAATATCAGTATGTGTATTATTTCTGGTGACCAGCAAAGGAAAGGCATAATACCGAGCATCGCACTCGGTGTGGTAGAATATCATTCATTTCCACTTGAGAGCTCAGATTTGATTCCTGACCAAGACGCTTGATGGGCTAACCTATGCAAAGGCACTGCTTTGCACAATATGGGATTGCTCTAGCTATTCCTTTGTTGGGCTCAAGTAGTATGCTTTTCCAATGGGATTAGCATTAACGGGTATAGTCACCATGCTTAGTATTGGGGATAGGTTTGGAGGGTACAACTCCAGCTTACCCATTGTTTTACCAAAGTCAAAAAGGAAAAGGTAAAGGCATGCAATTATATGCGTAGTAGTAATAACTTTTTCATAACGATTTGTTCTAGAGATTCAATAAGCACAATGTTATCATTTTACATATGATTAAAACTACATTTTACATATGTTTAAAACTTCCAATTTTCTAAGATCTTTAAAAAATAATTCAGTATGATGACTTATGTCAATGCGGGTCTTATAGAAGTATTGAAAGGGAAAAAAGTTATCAGCATACAAATTAATCAGCTAGCTTCAGAAAAATGTCTAGCTGTTGAACTTTAAAGTGCCCCAGAAGAAAATAAAAATAAAAATAAAAGAGGCTGGTCTATCTGCAATGGTTGAGAAGTGTCACTACACTTCCTATAAATCTCAATATCAAAACTTTAACTAGGTGCCAACCTGAATGCAAATTCACAGCTCTTCCAAAGATAATAAGTAAATAACGTGCCACAGAAATATGAAAGAAGGTAATACAAACTAATCCAGGCTTAAAAAGTAACACCACTTGCTTTTAACTAATTACACTAAGTCACTCAAATTCTCAGCTACAACAATTTGACAAGAACAATTTCAACAAAAGTAAATCAAGTGATCAACAAACAATCATGGATTCCACAGTAAATAAAACAGACAGGTAAAGAGTAGTTACATACCCATGCAACTAGATTTTGTTCTTTGGCAGGTTTTGTATGGTCAATGGCTTTCCGGCCTGTAATAAGCTCCAAAAGAACAACCCCGAAGCTGTAAACATCTGACTTGAATGTCAACTGACCCGTCATTGCATAATCTGGGGCACAATACCCATATGTGCCCATAACCCTTGTTGAAACATGGGTCTTATCACCACTTGGGCCCACTTTTGCCAAGCCAAAATCGGACAACTTAGGATGATATCCCTCTCCTAACAAAATGTTAGAACATTTCAAGTCGCGATATATTACAGGAGGCTTCATTTTATCATGCAGATACTCCAAACCCCTAGCTGCGCCAGCTGCTATTTTCATTCTTGTGTTCCAATCAAGTGGTTTTCTACCAGGCCGAATATCTAGGACAATGAGGAGAGGAAATGAGATGAGCCATTGATAAAGAATGCTGCTGACAATATATGAAAAATTGAGATGATAGAATTTACCAAGCAAATGGTTCTCCAAAGATCCCAATGGCATGTACTCATAAACTAATAGCCTCTGCTCTCCCTCAGCACAAAATCCAATCAACTTCACAAGATTAGGGTGGTCTGCCAAACTCAATGTCAACACTTCAACAACAAATTCCCGAATCCCTTGAAGTCCGTTAGGGTCAAGTTGCTTTATAGCTACAACCTACACAACCATTATCAAATCTTAGTCTCACCAAAAATCAAAGGAAACAATCAACATGCAAACTAACGTGACGCCATACAAATTCATTAGCAAATAAATGCGTACACATTGAATAGAGCAGGAACAGGTTCAGTTCATCAATAATTTCAAATTTTGCTTTATAGCTACAACCTACACAACCACTATCAAATCTTGGTCTCACCAAAAATCAAAAGAAACAATAACCATGCAAACTAACGTGACGCCATACAAATTCGTTAGCAAATAAAAGCGAATAAAAGCGCAACACGTTCACTAGAGCAGGATCAGGTTCAGTGCATCAATAATTTCAAATTTTGCTTTATAGCTACAACCTACACAACCACTATCAAATCTCAGTCTCACCAAAAATCCAAAGAAACAATAACCATGCAAACTAACGTGATGCCATACAAATTCATTAGCAAATAAAAGCGCAACACGTTGACTAGAGCAGGATCAGGTTCAGTGCATCAATAATTTCAAATTTTGCTTTATAGCTACAACCTACACAACCACTATCAAATCTTAGTCTCACGAAAAATCAAAAGAAACAATAACCATGCAAACTAACATGACACCATACAAATTCATTAGCAAATAAAAGCGCAACACGTTGACTAGAGCAGGATCAGGTCGGTGCATCAATAATTTAATATTTTGCTTTTTTTAAAAGAAAACCTAATGTGACGCCATACAAATTCATTAGCGCATAAATGCGCAACACATTGACCAGAGCAGGATCAGGTTCAATGCATCAATAATATCAAATTTTGGTTTTTTTTTAACAAACCTGGTTTATTCTCTCCAAGTGTCCCTTGTAAACCTTGCCAAAGCCTCCTTCACCCAAAAAGCAATCCAACCTAAAATTTCCCGTCGCAGCTTCAAGTTCGTTAAAACTGAATGTCTGTGCTCGATTGCCATTATCTTTTCCTTCCTGAGAAACCTCCTCTTTCAAATTTAAACTCTTCACGTCCAGAGCAAGTTGATCACCTTTAGAATCATCTTCCTTTTTCCCATTCACTTTGAAATCAACTTTGACGCTATCTATAACAAATAAAAAACACACATAAGCCAAAAGGGAGAGATATCAAACAAAATACCACAGAAGAAAATTATTTTAATCCGTGGAGACTATAGAACCAAAACAACTGTGCAAAATGACAAACACAACTTTGGATTATGGATCTAATCATTCCAACCTCGTAGCCAGCCACAACAAACACGAATTTGAGCATGGTTAATTTTAGTTTTAATCCACCAAATTAATTACAATATTTAAAACAAAACAAAACAATTTCTTTTTTCCTTTTTCACATGCCCGAACGATAATTCCTGGAAAACACTCATTCAAAACGGAAACAGAAGCATTCGATGACCCCAACCCCAAAAAAATACGAACTTTGATCAGTTTATGACACACCCACCAAAGAATCTTCACATTAAAACGAAAATCACTAAGAAAACATAACAATCAGCACGATCACACAAAATGGGTCACAAAACAAATACAAGTGTGTTTGTGTGTGATAGTGAAATGCATTATTAAAGTAAAAAGATTCAAAATTTACCTGCAGAAGTGAAATTGGAGGGTTTCTGGTCGAGGGTGTCGCTATAGTCTTCTTCGGTAACCAATTTTTTGCTTGATTTCCCTGGGCAACAGAAGCAACCCATGTTGTTTCTCTGCCCAAGCTCCAATTGGAAAACAGAGCCCAGAACAGAGACCCCCCTCAAGGTGAAGAACACAAGAAAAAAATTAAAAAAAATGAAAATGAAAATAAATAAAATAAAATAAAAGGAGTGACACAAACTGTGTGTGTGAGAGGGAGAGAGAGGCCTTTCTAACGTTTTTGGGTATTCTCGGTGCTTTAATATATTCTTGGTCAATATGAGGTGGAAATTAATTGTGAAACAAATGTTCCATAGTCACCAACAAGCCACAATAGGGACAAAGGAATGAAGGGGTATTTCTGTCATTTTGCATGCAGGGGGAAGGGAGTGTAATCACCTGCGTTGTACTCACCTGAAGCCTAATCGTCCCCGCCCGAGGTCTGTTTTGGAATTTCGCATTCGGTGCAATGCTTTATACTCGATTTGTTTTGGATTTTGGTAAGATTGATTTTCAGAACGTCGATTTGTATTTAAGTGTGACATTTGAAGAGTTGACTAAAAGAATGATTTTATTCAATCGATAACATTCAAAATACTGCATTAATAAAGTATAATTTATAAGTCTCACATTAGTATTTTTGGTGAAAAGAAAAGAAAAAGCTAGCTATAACTTATTAAAGTTAATTCTAAGTATTTAGAAATATAATAAGTTGTTTAAAAAAATATATTTATTATAGTTTCTATTTTCAATATAATAATTTTTTTTCTTAACAAAAACTTATGATTTTGAGATGTTTAAAATAAATCTTAAAGTTTGACGTTAACAAAATAATCGTTTTTAAATTTTAAAATTGATTATTTTAAAAAATATATTGAATAAATTAAACTATTCATTTTTTATCCGATTAAACTATTCATTTGAAAAAAAAACAATAATTTCTTAAAATAAAATAATAGTTATTGATTAAAAATAATAAATATTTTTTATTGTATAATTCATTACACAAATGTAATTTTATACTATCTCAATTAATTTATACGTTTTTTTTATAAGATATACATTTAAGAGTCAAAATGAGTTAGATTATATATTAAAAGTTTACAACTCAATTGACATTCAACTCAAATCAGAACAAATTTATTTACCAAATAAGTTAAGTCGAGATTGTTTTAATTTGTTGAAAAAGTCAAGTTTTAATTTATTAAAAAAAATCTTTTAAATTCTTAAAACTTCAGTTTATTTAAGTAAATAATAATAATAATAATAATATATAAACTTATAATGACAATAGAGCTGTTATTAACTCACTTAAAGACTTAAATTTGTTTGGTATTATCATATTAAATGAATTACACCAAAAAAATATTAAAAGAATAGTGTTTTTAACTTATTTAAAATGCTTTAATATTAAGTACGTTATAAAATAAAGTTAAAATATTAGGTGGCAATGGACTGAGGACTCACTCTATGGTGCGAGCTGGTTCGCAACATTAACATATCTTTGTCTTTTGATGAACCCGCCGGTGGCACATAAATCACATTGTTTCAACGCTCAAAAAACGCTTTGACCAAAAACATGTCTGCTTCTCTCTAAAAAAATTATTTAATTGGAGAAAAATAAAAAAAGAAAAAAGAAAAATGGGAAAGGTCAACCTCTCGAACAATGCAATTTGGGCCCACACGATGACGTAATCAAGTAGGACCCACTTGCCTACACGTATCGCACTAATATTATGCTTCGAAGTTCGAACTTTCGTTCCAAAAAAAATTAATTAAAAAAGAAAGAAAAATCTTTGTTACGACTTACGACGGTGATCAACGCGTTCCGTATTCGCCGCCGTAACGGAGCGAGCCAACCAATCAGGGAGGGGTTGCACCTGGGGTTAGCCGCACTGGATCAATGCTCTTGCATGATTGTTTACCCATTTTTGTTTAGTTTCAACGCAGTGAGCAAAGTATTTATAAATAGTAGCTGAACTCTGGGACGGTAGATATTAGCATTTTGAATTTGACCTAGTTGGCTTTTTCCATGCCACTTGTTTTCATTTTCAGATATTTTTCTTAAAAATATTTTTGTTCAAACCTTCAAGGCATGGTCAAACATTAAATATAAACTTCAAGAAATCTAAGTATTCTTATGAATAAAAAAATTATTAAATATAAACACTTCTTTAACAAGAAATTTATAATATTCTATTTTATTAGATAATAAATTAGTGTCAGTTGAAACCAGCCAAAATCAGTTTATAAATGGTCTTAAAATTTAATTTTGTAAAAGTTTTGGATTTAAAAATGGCTTAAAATTGTTATCCAACAAAAGGAAGTTTTTTTTTTCCTTCAAAAATTCTTTTCAAAATCAATTTAAAACTAGTTTGAAATGGATTAGCGTAAAACTTTTTTTTTAAAAAAAAATGAAATGGTTTAATTTTAAAAATTAATTTAAACAATTAGTTTAAAAATGAGTTTGGTTTAATTTTTTTATAAATTCAATCCATGCATGCCTTATTGGTAAACTGGTGTTTGAGGAATATTATAAATTTATAATTGATGAGTGTTAGCAATATAGGGGTATTTTTTTTAATACATTATTTCTAACACACACTTTATGATTGGTTAAAATTACAAAATGAGAACATTGAGGAGAGAAGATCTTTAAAATGTAGTACTAACAAAATAAACAAATTTTGGTGATTATTTGGAAAAGTAGAAGGAAAAACACATTTTAGTTGTTATTTTTTCCATTCCAAAACTTTGGATATTTAAGGTTTTTATTCACAAATTAAGAAATATTTAATATATGTAGATTTAGACTAAATTACTCTCATTTATTGTTTTACAATTTTCTATATCATTTTCAATCACTTTATTTATTTTCCTATGAAAGTGTCTTGTAAAACACAAAGTTATCAATACTCCACTAAAAAATACTATTAATTACTCAACTACATACAATGGTACAATTGGAAAATTTTGCACAATTACATATTAGAATCCTAAAACATCCAAAGTTTTAAAACAAAAATAAAAAACTAAAACATTCAAAGTTTTAGAACGAAGGGTGTAATATCAACGTTTTTTTTTACTCTCAGCTTAGCTATATAAACTACTGGTACGTACTAAAATAAAGCATCAAGCAAAAAAGACAGTCAAAGCAGATGCAGTAACTTAACCCAGGCGAAAGAAGAAAGGCAAAATGTAGTTATGCATGCGGAATATGGAAGGGAATTTTTTTTTTTTTTTTATAAAATGGAAGGGGGAAAATAAAGAATATAAATCACTTTTTTTATCAAGGAAGTGTGCGTGAAGTCATTGTAAACTCTTAATACTTGAATTTTTTATTTTTATGAATAAAAAAATATAAATTGCTTTCATTTAATTATATATACCGAGTTCTAGATGAGTAACACATCCGTCTTTGATATCTTAAGTGTGCAAAGTGTCAAATTTCGTAACGTTTAATGGGTACGTGGTCGGCGCGCCAAAACAACACAGATCTAGAAAGTTCCTCTATTCAAACATTAGCCATAAATGTAGTGACATCAATAAACTTTGGCTAAGATGGATTACAAATAATGGAAAACGATAAAAATAAATAAGGGAAGGTTTAAAGTCCACACAGACACTTGTACGAACACCAAAGCAATAACCCATATTAATTAAGTAGAGAAATTTAGCAACATCATTATTAATTAAAATTTATTAAAAAAATTTACTACTTACTATGATTTAAGTTGTTGTTTTTAATAAATTTTACTTAATAATAGAGAACATATTTAAAAAGAATGTGTTAAAAGTGTGTTGATAACATTTTTTTTTCTTAAGTAATACTCCCTCCGTCCCAAAATGAGTGTCGTCCTAAATTTTTTTACACAGATCAAAAAAAGCTATTAAATAGATGAAAGAGATATATAATTTTACAAAACTAATCTTATTATTAATATTACATTGAAAAGCTAAAGTGATATTTATTAGGAATATTAGTGAAAAAAAAGTAATTAATGTTACATTGAAAAGTCAAATACGATACTTATTTTAAAATAATTTTTTTTTCAAATACAATACTCACTTTAGAACGGAGGAAGTACACTATAAGAAATTTCTTTTAAAAATACTACTATTAATTTGATAAGAAGTTTAAAAGTAAACTAGGGCTTTGTGAAAGCGACACCCGTAATAGATAGTTGATTAGGTACGTATTCAACCGTTTTATAAGATTGCAATATTTTTGTGTGTGTATGATCGATGCTAAAAGACATACAATATGACTAGTTACAAAACACGTGTCGCTAAATTGAAGGTAAAGTTTATTGAGTTTCGATTAATGATGAGGGATATATATGAGTGATAATGTCATCACTTTGAAGAGAGCATAACAACTTTTCTTTTGATTATCTCTTAAACCTTGATATATTTATTATAGGATAGGATATGGACGGCCTTGTGAAGATCACACACACATAATCAGTGATAATAAAAATCCGAATAAAAAGACTTCCACTTATAAAAATCTGACTATTTTCTTCAAAAATAATTTACAAATCATATAAAAATGGACGGAAGTTATAAATCATTATTATATATTAACATATTATATGCAAAATAGTATATGAATAAACTCGATCTTTACTGTTTTTTATAAGCAACTAAATCTTTAAATTACAAAAATGAAAACGTACTTTATAAAGGATTTCGTCTACCAACATTACGAGCTATATGATACGTTTCAGGGTAGAAAATAGTTGTATTTATGTTTGTAGCAATGCTTTTAAAAATTAAACCAATAATGTTAGCATAAAATATAACTGATTCACATTTGATGAGTATTAGGTTTCAAAGAATTGAGAGAATTCAGAGGAAAAGGAAAAAGTAGAAAGTAGAAGTTTGAGTATTATTAAGACACTTGACAAAACTGATTACAAAGAAAAGATATTTATAGATAGTTGTCTATTGACAACTGTCATAACTGAATTAACCTAAACTAACTAATCAGAGACACTAAACTTGACTGAGTAAACTAACTCTTACATAATTCTCTAATAACACCCCCCCCCCCCCCCCCCCCGGGAAACTCAAGGTGGGTGAGACTTTGGCAAAGTTTCAACTACATTGAGTTTGGTTCTTAAGAACAGGAAACGTGTTAGAGAGAGAGGCTTAGTCAATGCATCTACCCACTGATCAAGAGCAGGAATATGATGAACTTGAAGCTGTTTGGCTAGAACCTTCTCACGCACAAAGAACACATCAATCTCCATATGCTTTGTGCGAGCATGAAGCACAGGATTGTGAGACAAGGCAACAACACTTTGATTATCACAAAAGATCTGAGGAGTAGAAAAAAGGACCCCGAACTCAATCAACAATGTTTGTATCCAAAGAATTTCCATTGTGGTTTATGCTAGACTTCAATATTCTGCCTCAGTGGTTGACCGAGCAACAACTTGTTGCTTGCGAGACCACCAGGAAATTAGGTTGGGACCAAAGAATATTGCTACACCAGAGGTGGATCTTCTATCATCAATATCTGATGCCTAATCAACATCACAAAGAGCTTGAAGAGTGAAAGGTTTTCCTGGAGTAGCAAACTTGAGATGCAAACCACAGTAGACAGTCCCTTTGAGATATCTCAGAATCCTTTTAACAACAACCCAATGAGAGTCAAGAGGGTTGGACATGAACTGGCACACCTTATTAACTGCAAAACTGATCTCAGTCCTAGTAATGGTAGTGTACTGTAGAGCTCCAACTACTGACCGATATAAAGTGGGATCATGAAAAAGATCTGAACCAGACTTAGTAAGCTTGTAGTTGGAGACCATAGGAGATGAAATAGATTGAGCTTCAGCCATTTTTGTCTTCTGAAGGAAATTAGGAATGTATTTACTCTGAGTTAAAACTAGAGAATTGTCTGCCATAGTTTTTACCTTAATGCCCAAGAAATAGTCCAGCTTGCCAAGTTGTTTCAAAGAGAAACTAGAGTTAAGTCTCTTTGTAAGATGCTGGATTAACTACGTAGAGTTGCCAGTGATGATGATATCATCAACATACACCAGAAGATAGACAGTATGAGAGTGAGCTTGATAAATAAATAATGAGGGATCACATTTGCTTGCTTTGAAGCCAAACTGAATTAAGGTAGATTGTAGACGATCAAACCATTGTCTGGGGCTTGTTTGAGCCCATAAAGTGCCTTGTTAAGTTTGCAGACCAAAGATTTGTCCTTATTTTCAAAGCCAGGGGGCTGAGTCATGTAAACTGTTTCAGTGAGTAACCTATTGAGAAACGCATTATTAACATCCAACTAAAAGAGATCCCACTGACTTGTTAATGAAATAGTGAAAATAAGTCTAATAGTGACAGGTTTGATGACAGGGGAAAACGTTTCATGAAAGTCAAACCCATGAGCTTGATGAAAACCTTTTGCAACTAATCTTGCTTTATACCTATTAACGGAACCATCTGCATTTTCCTTTATTCTGAATGCCCATTTACAACCAATAGCTTTCCTATTAGATGGTAGAGAAACTAGATCCCATGTATTATTTTTTATAAGAGCTTCATATTCTTGTTGCATGGCTGAGAGCCAATTGGTATCAGCTAAGGCATGCTTAACACTCTTCGGTTCACAGTGTGCTAAAAAAAGAGAAGGATGAAGTTTGGGTTTGTGTATTCCAGACTTGGACCGAGTTTGCATAGGATGAACATTGACAATCCTGGGAGAAGACTGATCAGACTCGACAGTATTAGATAGGTAAGTAGGTGACTGTGTAGGAACAATGTCAAAGTTATCATTGTCAGAGGACTGATCAGAACTAGAAATAAAAGGTTGAGCAGGATAAGAGCTAGTTGGCTGAACAGGAGATTGCTGAACAGGAGATGGCATGTTTATATGTTCACTAAGTGGAGGAAGAGGAATGGAATTTGATGTAGTGATATGTGGGGATACAGGAATAGTAGCTGGAGAGGGTGCTACAATAGGTATAGATGCCATAGGAAAATGAGTGAATGGAACTAAAGTGGCAATAGATGAAGATTCAAATAATTTAGTATAAGGAAACCTGAACTCATTGAATACAACATCTTTGGAAACAAAGACTTTCCCAGTGGGAGAAAGACACTTGTAACCTTTGTGACTAGTGGAATAACCCAAGAAAACACACTCATGAGACCTGAAGTCCAACTTATGTTTGTTATAGGGTCTAAGGAAAACATGCACAACGAAAATTTTTTAGGAAACCATAATCTGGATTTTGTTTAAACAGGATAGTATAAGGAACAACAAACTTGAGAGAAGTTGTGGGAAGCCTATTTATAAGATAGACAGTAGTGGTAAAAGCAAAATCCCAAAATTTAAGAGGTAAAGAAGCATGATTGAGTAATGTGAGTCCAAGTTCTACAATATGTCTGTGTTTTCTCTCAACCACACCATTTTGATGATGTGTATGGGGACAAATGACCCTATGATTAATGCCAATATTAGCTAAGTAATTGGACAGAGGTTTGAACTCACCTCCCCAGTCAGTTTATAGGCTTTTAATTTTAGTATTAAACTGAAGTTCAGCCATAGCCTTGAATTGTTGAAAAATAGTTAGGGTTTCAGACTTGGTTTTAAGAAGAAAAAGCTAAGTAAACCTGGAATAAGCATCTACAAAAGTGATGTAGTATAGGAAACCATTCATAGAGGGAATATGAGAGGGACCCCATAGATCACTATACACCAATTCCAAGGGAGAACTATAAACAGTTTTAGACATAGAAGAAGGAAGTCTGTGAGATTTGCCAACACAACAAGCAGAACAGAAATCAATGCTATTTTTATTAACATTGAGTATATTACAATGATTCAGAACTAATCCGAGTACATGAAGATTAGGGTGGCCAAGTCTATTGTGCCACAATGTACTAGAATTATTAGAGTTATGTACATCAGAAATCTTAGGACTATGTACATCAAAATTTTGAGAACTAGAGACATAACAGGAAACTGCAGCAGCTGAAGAATCTTGCAGCTTGAGATTGGGAAAGAAGTATAGCACATCAACACCAACAGAGCCTTGAAGCAAGACTTCATTGGTAACCTGGGATTTGACAGCACAATAATTGGAGTGAAATTCAAAAAAAAAACATTGTTATCCTTAGCAAACTTACTCACACTAATTAAATTTTTTGTTATGGGCAGGACATGCAAGAGTTGATTTAAGGACAGAGATACTTTAGAGTTAAGAGGAGACATAAAACTGGCAGAACCAGAGGAGTGTATGTGCAAACCTTGGCCATTGCCAATGAAAATCTAGTTAGGACCTTCAAACAGTCCTTGTTGTTGAATGTTCTGAGACTCTCCTATGACATGGAAGGAGGCACCTGAATCAGGAACCCAAGTAGAGACGGGTTGTGATTGAGTATTGGAACTTGTCAACATAGCACTAGGGTGTAATCCATTGTTAGGCTGAGCTTGAAACTGAAACTAAGTCGGATTTGGAAGCCTGTAAGAACTGTTCATCCAAGTGTGAGATGGACGATAGCCATTATACTGTCCAAAAGCACCATTGAAACTATTCTGAGATTGATAATTCTAAGGTTGATAAGACTGATTGAAGCTCTGCGAATCTTGAAGAGACAATGAAGGATTAGGTTGATGATGTTGGTTAAAATGATAGTAGCAGAAGGTGGCAGTATGTCCAAACTTGAGACACACTTGACATTGTGTATTTGCAAAACGACCACCACGGCCTCTGCCACCACTACGTTGGCCACCGCGATCGTAGCTACTTTCGCAGCCAAAACCACCGCGACTATTAGGAGAGAAAATTTTCAAATTAGATGCTTGAAAGGGTTTGTTTGGCACAGTAAACGCATCATAATTGGGCGAAAAATTGGAATTAGGGTTCGTCGGAGCAGTTTGGGACAGATTAATCGATGGCGATTCTAAAAGTTTCTTGTGAAATTTGAGTAGACAAGCTTCTTGCCCAAGGAGGAGTGCTTCAACCTCTTCGATTGGAAGAGGTTCAAAGTGACTTTCAATGACAGAGATTACAGAACCATAATTCGACCGAAGTCCTTAAAGAATGACATCAATGTGTTCTTGATGCGTAATAGGATTTCCTACGGAAGCAAGAGCATCAGCAATGGCTTTAATTCAAAGAATAAATTTGCGCACAGTCTTATTGTTAAGGTTTGTTGCGTGCAACTCAGTTCATAATTGTCGAGCCTTTGCGCATGTTTGTTTGTGAAAATAGTCATGGATTTTCTCCCAAACTTGAAACGAGTGAACAGATACTAAGATCCTAGAAAGAAAAGACGAAGATAACGTTGATTGTAACCATGTCAGAAGAACCTGATCTTGTTGTTCCCAAGCGGAGTATGCAGGATTTTCATTCCTTGCCTCGCGATCTTCCTTAGTAAGAAATCGTAGCGGAATCGATGGATTTGCCACAAATTGTTGAAGGTGATGTGACTTGATAACTGGTTCGACTTGTTGTTGCTAGAGAAGAAAATTGGAGTCGTCAAGTTTCTCTGTGATAGCATGAGAAAAGGTTTGAGGAGCGGAAGAGGTGGGAGTAGAAGTTGCCATTGTTGACCACTAAGCCCTGGATCATAGAGCTCTAGATACCATATTAGGTTTCAGAGGATTGAGAGAATTCAGAGGAAAAGAAAAAAGTAGAAAGTAGAAGTTTGAGTATTATTAAGCCACTTGACAAAACTGATTACAGAGATATTTATAGACAGTTGACAGTTGTCTATTGACAACTGTCATAATTGACTTAACCTAAACTAACTAATCAGAGACACTAAACTTGACCGAGTAAACTAACTGAGGTTGCAATTGAGTAACTGCACCTCTTACAGTATTCTCTAATAATGAGACCTTAACAAGTGTAATGTGATGCTGTAAGTAATTAATTTTTAAAAAGGTGAGAATCGAGTATTATTATTAGGAGTCAACAATCAATTTGCAATTTTCAAGGACGATTCTAATATGAATTACAAAGAATCATTTTTATTTTTTTGGTTTCTCATAGATATCTTTAAGAGGTAATCTTATTTAAGGCATTAACAAACACTAAATATGTGGGTACCTCTTCTAATAGAGATTCGAACATTGATTCATCACATTATAAGGCGAATCAAATTAAAAATTAAAAAAGGTAGACTCAACTCCCGTTGATTTTGTATTTGGTTTGATGGAAGAAAATAATAGTTAAAATTAAAAAAAAAAGGTTTCCTTTTTATTTTTTAGCAAACAAACAAATAAGAATGCAATAAAAATTGAGACGAATTAAATTAAAAATCATTGAGATGAATTTTCATTCTCTTTCACCTAAAATTTCTATTATGAATTTTTATTCAATTTGAATTCTTACTTTGTCTACCAGATTTTCTAAATTATTTAAGTTCTAATTTTTTGAGTAATTAAACTTTTACCTTTAATTAACAATCATAATTTTTTAAGTGAAATTAAAGAGAGAAAAAACATAAGTTTAGAGATCCCTAATAATAATGAGTATCCAATGACTGTTCCTAATTTAAAGAATTACTAGGTTTGTATCTCAAAGCATATCTGTAAGGTAAATTTTCATTTACAAAATATATCTAAAATCTTCTTTAGGGTGATACATTCTTAAGAAACACTAAATTTAGAGCACACAAACTCACTCTCGAATTGTCTTGTTGTCATCCTTATTTTAAAAA
The DNA here is from genome assembly GCA_026413185.1 of Pueraria montana var. lobata. NCBI lineage: Eukaryota > Viridiplantae > Streptophyta > Magnoliopsida > Fabales > Fabaceae > Pueraria > Pueraria montana. Next base: position 12,179,366 of record CM048654.1, read on the forward strand.
AATAAGAAATAAAATCTAACCATATATTTTAAAGATTTTAAAAAATACTAGTAATACTTACTTTTTAAATAATTAAATAACTTAATAAAATATAATAAAAAATATTTTTTCCTTATATGTAAAAAATCATATTATAATGCTTCATAAATATTGGTAATTAAGAGGATTTTTCACTTTTGAAAAGAGAATATTTTTTTAAAAAAAAAAACATGATTTCTTAGATTTGTGTCAAACCAAAAAATAATAATAATAAAAGACTGTCCACCAAGAGTTGCCTTCTGGCTTTCGCTAATAGGCAATCAAATCTTCTATTCACTAAACCATGAGTGCCTAATTGATGAAGGGATATCATGTATTCACAGCAAGCCATATCTACTATTATTTTATGTATTGAACAAACAAACAAACAAAATACTATAATGATGCACTTAAGTTTTTTATAACCCTAATTTCTTCCCCAAAGGTAGGTTTTTGTGATAATTTCAAATGGGTTAATAGGCTACGCAACACACGTAGGAAAGGGGGAAATATTTGCATCCATTAAATTAGATGTCAAAGCATAGGTAACCACATTAAATTGAACTTTATTCATTGACAAAATCCAGATATAAGATGTTATGTTATAATATGCTCAGATGATTCAAATTCCAACATTTTTGGTAACTTAGTACGATGCTCCATTCATTCAAGTCTTTCTTCAATTTTTCCGAACAACCATAATTTATTAGATATTTATAGCTTGAGATTGGGGTTTCTTTTACCGACCCTCCAACAACTCTTCCCCCCTCTCCAACAAGAAATGACACTCAATATCCAAAACCCAATAAAAGTGGTAACAACGCTTATTTGGGAGCATAATTACTTGGAATGAAGTACAGATACATCTACCTCTACCCAGTTCATATATGCATTGGTTTGCCTCTATTAACATTTTGATCACAAAACTTTCTTTAAAAGCGAACCTAATATGTTGTACATGAAATGGTGAATTTGATAGGCGAGGCATAGCGTCATTGAGAGAAAGAACCGGGTAAGACTGTTTAAATTTATGTACCTTGCAAAATGAAATTGACATAAACCAAACACTCTAATTATGTTTGGGAGTAATGAAAAAGTGCATGAGGGCCATGATGTTAGGAGTGGGAAAAAGGAACTGCTAGCATAGTTTTAAAAATCGGCTCGAACTGGCCGATCTGACCGGTTGGACCAGGAACAGCTCATATAGCTGGTCCGAGCCAATAGTCAAATCGTACATGCTAATGAACCAGAACAACTCGGTGCAACCCGACCTGTTTTACGGTTAAACCAGTGAACCAGTGGTCACAACCCGGACCGGTTCGCTGGTATTAATATTTTTAAGCGCGTATTCCAAGTGTGTACGTTCCAACACTCTGCACGGATTCCAAGTTTGTGCTTTCCAATTGTCAAGCTTGCCTTCCAAAGTGTGTGCACGTGAAGCTTGCCTTTTACAATTCTATAAAAATACAAGATTTGACACAAATTTGACCATTGAACTAAGTTAATTACATGCTATATGTTTTACATATTTAATATATATACTATATATATTATGATATATACTATAATTTTATAATAACATATATATTTATTTATCATGTTATAATTTTATCAGAATATATATATATATATATATATATATATATATATATATATATATATATATAGTAGGTATGAAATTTTTAAAATTTTTAATAGAGACCGAGTCATGTGATTCAATTAGTGATCCACTGGTTCGACCATTGACCCAGTGACCCAGTGCATTGACCGGATTGATCACCGATTCGATTTTTAAAACTATGACTGCTAGTGCTAGGCCATTTTGAAGAATCTCTTTACCCTCTATCCTTAAGTAGGACCATGTCATAGAAAGTAATAGTAAACTCATTGAATTCCCAACGGTTCATGCCCTTTTTTAATTGGAGTAATGATATATATCATACACCTTATCAACACCTATCATTTCTCTCTATTTTTCTCTTCTTATCATATCATACCTACGTTTTACTCTTTATCTCTCCTGAATAGTGTTTGATTTTGATGTCTACCAAACTTCTCTTTTTATTGGAGGGAGATACTTAGAACGTGGACATGCCCCTACTATCCAATAGGAAAGTTCGTACCCGCAAAATGAGATATAAACTGCTATGCTATAGAGTATAGACTGTATGATTAGCAATGGGATGTAAGGAACTAAAGAGTATGAGAAAATCGAACTGGAAACTATGGATAGGTAGGTAGGTATCATTCAATATTAGGTCGCTTGATGAACCCAAATGTAGCCTGGTCTGTTTTTGAGTAGGCAATCCAACTTGGTCGTACTCCCCTTCCATGCTTCAAGGAAACCAATTGGTGACTGCAACTACCTTTACTTTTTTCAATCGTGAGAGAAAAACAAGTAAAAGAACCTCAAGATGTTTGCCTCCGTACCAACAAAGTTCATCTACTGACATTTAAGATACAAACACGAAGTTTATTTATTAAATCTAGTATTCTAAAGACACTTATTAAGTAAATAAAAATAAAATAAAAAACATAATTTTAATATATTAAAAAAAAATCATGAAAATTATAATATTTAATATATTAAAAACTTCAAAAAAGAAGTCATAGAATATTTTGTATTTTTAAATCTTTATCAAGTAATTTGAAGACATTTGTCGGGATTTTTGCTGATTCATAATTGTACTAAAAAGAGGGGGCCATGGGTTGAAGTAGACAGCTGAAACAATTCTTGCTAATAGAACTAACTTTCATCACAATAATTGATTTATGATTGACGCTACTAGAGGAGATCCAACTCAACTAGATCATGTCAAAAAAGTCAAGGAGAGGGGGCTGTCCTATTTCAAGACAATCGTTTTAAATAGATGAATAAGATTTTACTTTTGGGGAGGGATGGAGAAAAGAGTTGATGAGGAAATAATGACATGACATGGACTTGGTTTTGACACACAATCCTTGCGTGTAGAACAGAGACATGACCATGGTTGACAGTTGACACATTCCATACTCGCACAACACAGACATGGTTCATTCCTTGAACTGTCCGTGCTTCATAGTTATTTCTCCCTTTCTTTTCAGCCACCACAATCAATTCAAGAAATCTATTCCAGTAGAGGAGGATCTAGATCTCAGTAAGCATGTTATAACAGCATTAGCTGTTAACCAGATGTACCCAAAGTGCAAGCTAACATGATAAATTTTATTTCATCAGAGGTTAACCTATCCAAAGGTAACCACTTCCATGGGTCCATTTGGAGTTTTTAAGTTCACGCAACCACAAACAGAAACTAGAACATTGTCCTGAAGTTTCAAATTAAATGTCTTCTTCACACAATAAAGATAAAGGTAAACTACCTAATCACAGATTCCTCTAACACAAACCTCCAAGCTCCTTCCTAGGTGAACGTGTGAAGAGCTACTCTGATAGAGGCAGATACTGGAACGGAATCAGTCAAATAATGATCAGCATTTTGGCTGGTGTTATTGTGGAATGTCCATAGAATTATCCCCAGGTACCAGGTTGTCACTGTGTTTATCTTTTTCTTCTTTGGCTTCAGACCTGAGAAAAAATTGGACAGGAGTTAACCCAGCACTTACATAACACAACATAAAAATATAAAATGAACCCAGGCATGCAGCAACATACACTATCCGTCTGACAAATTGTCCCCTAATACGTGGCCGCTGTTCTGCTAGTTTTTTCCTGCTGTGATATCGAACCTGAAAAATAAATGAAAATTCCAGAATATTGAAACAAGTCAAATTCATGTTGGCAATATATAACATCCCGTGCTTATTAATGATGAGGATCAAGTCACTGACTCAAACATGAACATACAAGTCATGCAAGCAAAGTAACATTGGTGGAAAAAAATATCTTAATTTTAAATAAAGTGGAAATAATTTGATAAAATTGCAGAAATATAAAAAACCCAGGATGGAGAGTAGATAACTAGGCAAATAGATTATGCCAACGGCAACATATTATTTGCATAGGATGCTCTCAAATAAGTAGATTTTATTAACAGCATCATCCAACTTGTTGGGATCTCAATAAGCCATCAGTTCATTTATAAAAATTATGGGAACACAATGAGTATGATGTCATATAACTACACCTTAATACTCAAATTGACAAAATCCACATGCAACAAAGATCTACAGCGAACATATTATGACAATGTAATTAAAAATAGATTACCCTCTTCTCAAAGCATCTTTCTTTTCTCTTTTGACGAAATTTGGTCAAGGCAGCCTCTCTCAATGCAAGTCGTCCTTCATCAGCCCCATTCCCAATGCTTTTCCTATCAATGCCACCAATTCCAACGCTCCCAGCAGCCACATTGCCGTTTTCAAAATTCATTGTTCTGATTGTCAAGGTGTTGCTTCCATCCTGTCCATTATTGCTCCCATGATCGCTCTCCGCTGCATTTCCATCCATACCATAGTTTGCAGCATTACTTTCTGCTGGCCCTCCAAATGCATTTGACGACACACATTGCTGAGCAGCTTTGGTTGAGCTTTTCAGTAAGAGATCATGATCTGATTGGAGATCTACTGCTGCTTTATGGGCAATGTGATTATAATGGTGAAGCTGATAGTGAGTGTGCTCAACTTGGAATCCTTGTTCAGAGCCTCCCACTGATTCTTTAACGATTTCTGTATATTCTTCCCGGGCAGAAGTTTTCTTCTGAGATGAAGAGATGCTATTTTTCTGCACAGTTAGGAGTTCATGAGAATTAAACGAGCCAATCCCTCTTCCAGACTCTGGCTTCTTATCAAAAGTTTTGGTGCCAAGATATGAATTAGTGGAGGCCATGTCATTGATGTTGTTGCTCCCATTAGATTGTTGATTTGGAGGAGTGCCATTTGAATGAGATGGAAAGTTGTGCATTGTCTCTGTATTTGGTGCAGCTGAGTTATTGTTTAGTGGGGAACAGCTTCCTACATTTCCAGTTTGAGCCTGATAAAAAGTAAAGAAAACATAAGGCTTGCCCAAAGACTAAGATTTGGTGACAAACACTATTCTCCAGCTAATGGTACCCAGAATTTGCTTGCCAATTCCGGAGAAATAACTGACACAGCACGTTGATATCATTTCTTCACAGTGTATTAGAATTTTTTTGATGATTCAATTAATCCCTTTACCCCCTACTTGTTGGCTAGGAAGAAATCGCATATTCATTCAGAGATGATTCACGGTGGGGAATAGACAGCAAGAGAAGTTGATGAGATGAGTGGAATTTGGGATGAAAAATGTAAATGCAAAATTGCAAATTATGCAACACAAAAATCTTAATTTTTACACAATATATAAAGTTCTTGCTGTCAAAGGACTGAAGAACACCACCTGGTTAGCAGAAGAAGCAGTATTATATCTGCAGAATGAAGAAAAGAAAAAATTTAAATGTTATCTATGTAGTGCAACAATATTTGCTTCCAATATAAAGTAGTTATGCTGGCAAATTTCCTCTTACTTTGAGAATGCTGACTGATCTGAATGTCTCAAGACATTGCATTCTTCACCTGTGACATTTTTAGCATCTCTTACTTCTCCCAGCCTTTTCAAAGTTAGTTCAAGGGATGGATGCTCTTTGGAGCAACAGTTTTCTTTTGTTTGTGAAAAACCAGAAAACCCATTTGGAGTGTTCAAGTCTCTGCTTTCAGCCTGTGGACTGTTGCTATCAGTAACATCAATAACATTCATAGCCTGATTTTCCTGTGTCCCGGTTTTATCACCATTGTATTCCAGTTGTCCTTTTTCACAGACATTACTCTGTCCTTTAACGATCTGCATATCATCTGTATCAGACATCTTATTTGCCCCTTTACCCACCATTGGATTGCTAGACAGTTCCTCAAGTGGATGCTCTAGTTGCATATTCAAAGATATTCCCATAGCCAAGTCCTTACCCATTGCAACATCATCTGGAAAGAAAGTAACTAAGTGGTTTATTTGGGGAAATATCCAAATAAAGATAGACAAGTCTAAAAAATACACACTATCAAGGCATACCAAGATGATCAATAAGTTCATGGCACTCTTTTTCTGTCGCATGCACCCATCTACTACTAACTTTTTCAGTCTTTGTTTGCATCACTTGGGCACACGTGCTATCAGGGGCATCAACCAATTGTTTATGAGGTGAAACTGGATGAGGACTGCCAACTTGAGCTAGACATTTAGTCCATGAACTCTACATAAAATAGGAGCTTTACTATGATTTTGGGGTATTTAGATAAATAAATAAATAAGGGGTAATCACAATTTACGAATTGCTAGCAAAAATATTTATTGTTCATTTGTGTAGGAACAATCACACAGAAAAGTGAACAATTAAGTAAACATATGGTTAACTATTTTTTAATAGAAAAATAATTTTGAGAGACGAGAGAAAGCACAGAAATGAAGCGACAAGACATCAAGTCATCAACCAGACCAGAAAACACAAAAAAACAAAAAAGAACATGAAAAAAAAAAAGAATGCAGCAAGGCTACCCACTCTTTGTCCCTAGCAATAGTTAGGGCATAGCAAAAAAAGGAAGAAATAAACATTATTACACAGCAAATGTAATGGCAATCAAATATCCTCAGTGATGCATGTGCTCCACTCCAACCAAGGACACCAAAAATTTTCATAAACTGCACACTGCCATAAAATTTGGGCCTCCTTGTTTTAACCAAAATTTGAAAGAAAGTAGGACATATCAAATGCTCAAGAGTCCCAAAATGGTCGTTTTGTAGGAAAGTAGATAATTTGCAAAGTTACAGTGCAAAATAAGTGTCCTACCATTTTTGAACCTGACCTACATATAACACATACTGGGGAGAAAAAGTGGGGCACGGCCAACAAATCAGCAATAAATCATGCCTATTAATCATAATAAATACCAACATCCAAAATAAGACTTGATTTTACAAGGAATATTGAATTTTCATATGAATCTGTCAAGCAGGAACTCTAGATGATTAGGGGTGACTTAGAAGCTTTAATAAATAATTCCTAGAAAACACACCGAACAAAAACAAAGAACCTCTCCCGTCTCCATCTGAATCAAAAGACAAAAAGGGTACAGTTGATATAAAAACAAAAGGCATTATAATTCTCTAGATTCTTTACTATTCTTTATTGATCACTCAAGTTAACTAATAACTACCCTAAATGACGACTCAGACTCTAAACATCCATTTCTTATAGTTGTCAGCTACCCCACCCCTAAAAGTCATTTTTTTTCCTGCTAATGTTGTTTAGTGGTCTGTCCCAGTACCTAGCCCCACTTTCAAGAACCATATGACTTGTCTAGAAATTTAAAACCCCTATTTTCTGGCCGCTTAAAATTACCATATCAAATTGCTCAAGTGAAGCTAGTCAGTATCTAAGATTACATGTTATTACTGAGCCATTAGAAAATAATTGATCTATCTATAAAAAATGATGAATTTGTGTTCTTCAGAGCTGGACTCCTGCATGTGTTGAGTTTTAAATAGTAGTAATTTCATATAAGGAAATTTAAAAACAGCAAACAGTGACAACACATGGATTTAGAGACTGATTTTCATGAGCAAAAAATAATATCGACACAGCATATTGTGGTAATCTTGCCCTCAGATGGGGAAATATTACTTAAGGGTGATTCAATTAAGAGAACATATCTATGTTATGAGATCCGTGCAATACCTGAGTGCCACTTCCATTGTCACTTCCATCTCGAACGCTCAAGCCTCTGCTTCCATAGTCATTCTCATCACTGCTGTCACTATTGTTTTCATATGCATCATTACTTCTCGACTTTGCAGATTTTCTGGTGTGGGTCGCACTTTCACTCCCACTACCACTAGACTGAGGAAGTGTGTTAATACAAGTTGACAAATGACATTGATTATTGAAGAATGAATTTAATGTTTAAGTTGATGAATGATAAGATCCATAGAATAGAATATCATGCTACAGAAACTATATAAACTACATTAATCCATTATTGCATCTTTAAGGCATAGATCACTACGTAAAAGAAACTTCAAATCTGATTGAAAGGAGGTAATGCAGTAATTATCTTTTGCAAATTCCTTCGTTGATCCTTATATCAGTTAAGGAGTGATATTTTTTGGTACAGAGTTAAGGAGTGATATTGAATATTGAAGAATGAACTGGATAGTTGGATATTTAAGTTGATCAAATATAAGATCCACTAGATAAACTGTGATGTTGTAGAAACTAGATGGGTTGCTGTTAACTGTTAAGTATTATAGTAAAGAATACTGTCTTAGTATAAGTTGTTTCTGTTTTCCTCAGTACAGATTTATTGCTTGATATCCTTTTATTAGGACAGACTTTCTTACTGTAATATAGCTATATTCTAGCAATTATTATCAATACAAGTTTATATAATGTTGTAGCAGACTAGCAGTCCCTCACTAGCTGTACTGTAATTATTATTGATATTTACCAGATTTTCAGTCTTATTTTAGGAAAGTAATTATGCTGTTTGGTCTAATGTAATGCCTCGTATGGTTTCAAATCATCAAAGTAATAGTATTCAGAAATTATTCTGTTGTAACACGTGCAGCATGTGCTTAATGTGTTTATTCTTCTTTCCTTTTTTTGTACAGATTTAATTTGATTTATTCCTTATTAGGATTGTTTAATTGAGGCTTGATTTTTTTTATTCATAATTGAGGCTTGATTTGATGCCTATGATTCTGGCATAGGATTTTATGAATAGGGCTGTATAAATAGACCCTTGTTGTACACTGAAAATCAAGAAATAATATTTCAGTGATTTTCCTCAAATTTCAAGTTATTTCTTTATGTAAACTACTATAGTACAACTGTAATTCATGAAATAATATTCAGAAATTATTCTTTCAAAATGGTATTAGCTCCTATGGGAGTCTCTTTTCCGCTGACATCAGCCATCATCTGTAACCAATCTCATGTATCCAATCTTCATAGTAGGTCATTGTCTCTTCTGTGCCCAGCCTTCATAACTGGGCACTTTTTCTGTTCCCATTGTACTTGGATTTTCTTATTGAAAAAACATTTTGATGTCTTCTCTATCTTTCAAGGCTTCTCGCATGAAATTCAAAATCAATTTGGGACTAAAATTAAAATTTTACGAACTAATAATGCTCATGAATATTTGTCTTCCCAGTTTCAGTCCTTTCTAACCTCGCAAGAGATTATACATCAAACGTCTTGTGCCCACACACCACAACAGAATGGTGTTGCTGAACGGAAAAATCGTCACCTAATGGAAACAACTTGTACCCTTTACTACATGCTACATTATCCCTCTTCGTACTCAATTCTGTACCCTCAACAAGACCACTACCTTGCTCCTCTTCGAGATTTCGGTTGCACTTGTTTTGTCCATGATCTCACTCCAAGTAAAGGTAAACTCTCCGCCAAGTCTCTCAAGTGTCTTTTTCTTTTTCTCAGTTATTCCTACCTCCTTAAAGGAAATCGTTGCTTCTGTCCACAGCATCAACGGTATTTGGTCTCTGCTGATGTGACTTTCTCAGTCTTCTCCCTTCTTCACTACCAATTGCTCTCCACAAAGGAATTCGATCCTCTCGCAATCCTAACCCTTTATATGTTTGTCACCTTCATTATGACCATTTATCTCCTTCCTATTTCTCTTTTATTTTCTCCTTGGATTTTGAGTCTATTCCTAAGTTTACAGTTAAAACCATGGTTGATCCCCGTTGGCAACAGGCAATGCTAGAAGAAATGGCTACTTTACAGGCCAGTGATACTTAGGAACTTGTTCCCTTGCCTCCAAATAAGATTGTTGTTGGTTGTCGCTAGGTGTGTATAGTGAAGGTTGTCCCAGATGGAAATATTGATCAATTCAAAGCTCACTTGGTGGTTAAGGGCTATACTCAGATTTTTGGTCTTGATTATAGGGACACCTTTTCCCCTATGGCCAAAATCACTTTTGTTCATTTGTTTCTTGTTCTGTCTACCATTCGTCATTATCCCCTTCACCAACTGGATATTAAAATGCCTTCTTACATGGTGAGCTGCAAGAAGAGGTGTATATGGCTCAGCCTCCAAGATTTAGTTTTTCTGGTGACCCTCGACTAGTTTGCTGCCTTCGTCATTCTCTATATGGTTTGAAGTAATCTCCCCGTGTTAATTTGACCATTTTAGCTCTGCCTTGCTTCACTTTGGTATGACTTGCTGTGAGGTTGATCATCTTGTGTTTTCACTCCATTCTCCATCTGGCCTATGCATTTATCTTGTTGTCTATGTTGACAACATTGTCATTACTAGTGATGAATCAGACGGTATTCGCCGGCTCAAATCCCATCTACACAACCAGTTTCAAACAAAAGACTTGGGGCCACTCAAATATTCCTTGGGCATTGAGGTTACTCAATCCCCTTTTGGCATTGTTATTTCCTAGCAGAAGTATGCTCTAGATACACTTACAGAGACCAGCATGCTTGATTGTCCCACCAGTGACACTCCTATGGATCCCCTTGGGGTGTAAAACATTCAAAGTTCCCATTGAACAAAACCACAAGATTGGAAGTGAGGATTAAGGCCAACAGTAAAAAAGTCCCAATACCAGACACTAGTGGGAAAGTTCATCTTGTCCCATACTAGACTAGACATTGCTTATGCTGTGAGTGTGGTAAGCCAATTCATGAATGACCCCCAAGAACAACACTTGTAGGGCAATAGATAAAATCCTCCATTATTTGAAGGTAAGTTTAGAAAGAGGACTTTTATTTAGAAGAGAATGCACGCTACCCATGGAAATGTATACAAATGCAGACTATGATGAGTCAATTGTTGATAGAAGATCCATCTTAGGTATTGCATGTTTTAGAGGAGAAATCTAGTAACATGGAGGAGCAGGAAACAATGTAATTGCTTGGTCTAGTGCAAAAGCAGAATTCTGAGCTATGGCACAAAACATTTGTGAGATATTATGGATGAAGATCATTCTTGATGACCTTAAGATAAAATATGAAAACCCTTTGAGGTTGTGTTGTGATAATAATTCTACCATTAGCATTGCCCACAACCCTATACAGCATGACAAAACCAAACATATAGAGATTGACAGGCACTTCATTAAAGAGAAAGTATAATGGTCTTGTAACTACAACTTACATTCCTTCAAGGCTCCAATTAGAAGATGTATTAACCAAGGAGCTCCCTGTAGCGAGATTCCGAGAACTTACTAGCAAGTTGGAAATGATTGATATCCATTTACCAACTTGAAGGGAAGTTTAATAAATATCTTTTTAGGTTTAATACATCGGTAGGTCCCTAAACTTTTTGGAAATTTTTAATTAGGTCCTTAAACTAAAAAAAAAATTTGTAATTGAGTTGACATTATTAAATTTAGATAAATATCTCATTATTTTCATTTTTCCTTTTTATATTATTTCCCTGTATTCCTTAATAGGGTTAGTTATTCTTAGCCTATAAAAAGGATATTAGTGTTTGTATTCAAAACTCACAGAAATATATACGTTCTTTTACTTTTCAAGTGGAAGAAATGAAGTAATTCACTTTGATAAAAACAACGCTGTAATTTGTTTCAGTACATGCCTGAGACAAAAATGTAAATCAACTCACACTGTGGCATCTTCTCCAAACGTGCTGCCAGAGGTTTTTAAGTTCATTCCTCCGAATAGGTTTCACTAAAAAATCAACTGCGCCTTTTGACAAACACTTAAAGACTATACCCATAGAATCATGAGATGACATCACTGCATACATTTGAACATGTGCAATAAACAAAACACCACATGAGCAATAGTCATTGAAAATATATACTTAAAATTGGTACAAAGTATAACTTTGGTACGCCACTTACTAATCACAGGAATATTCTTCAGAGTTTTGTGGTTCATGATCTTGCACAAAAGACCTATTCCAGACAAAATAGGCATAGCTACCTCTGTTAGGACAAGATCAATGCGATTTTCTGGATCTTCCAGGACTTTCCACGCTTGAAGACCATTGGAAACAGCAGTGACTGTAAAACCATAGATGAAGAAAATAGATTTTAAAAATTATGGCGTTCATTGTTAAGCACCTATTTGCTAGAGAGACAATTCAGTTTACATCAAAGTAAAATAAATATAAAGATGCAATTAAAGCCACCGCAAGGCCCAATTTTGACTATTTATTAACAGTTTTGTATGCAAAAAGATTGTAATTAACATCTGCACTGGAAATTAGGAAGTATTATCCTCACATTTCAGCTTAACATTTGCCATTAACACAAGATTATTCCCTCTATGTAAAAGTTATCTATCATGTTTCAATATAAAACACACAAGAATATATCTCTCAAATAACTGCAGAACAGAGTAAAACATGAACTGAAAGGTTGCATACCAATACTGGGACCTCCCTAGAGGATACATAGCTAAGAATAATTTAACTGTAAAAATAAAGCAAGACTGTATAATAAATGCATAAAACATAGAGCCCATCAAAAAGTTGAAACTTACTTACTTCATATATATCAAAAAGTTATTTTTTTTTTATCTAGGCAGAGATCTCAATCTAAAATCAATGCAAAAACTAATTAATACTTAGTGGTTGAAAGTCCAACCTCAAATCTGTAAAAGAAAGCTACATGGTAAGATTTGTTCTACTAAGAAAAATATACCAAATTGGTATGAAAAATAAAATCTTGTTTGTATGGACTTTTTTTTGTTCAAGGGGAGATTCATAGTAAGCCTTAAAAGAAGGGGGGTAAGGGGTTAAGGGAAGATATGGGGCTTAGGTATTATCGAGTGCCTAACCCCCACATCGAGTAGTATGGAATGTTTGGTAGAGAATTTAAGTGTTTGGTTCTCCCCCCTTAACAGCTAGCTTTTAAGGGGGGTTCCTCGTAGGGATGGCAAAACGGACTGGCCCGACCCGTTTTGGCCCGCCCCGCCTGTGGCCCACCAAAAACGGGTCTGGCCGGGCTGGCCCGCCATAGTTAGGGAGGGCTAGACAGCTTGGCCCGCCATGCCTAATAAGAGCGGGCTAGCCCGCCATAATTGAAAAAAAAAATTATTTTTTTAATTTATTGCAAATAAGACATAAATAAAATGACTTGCATCACTTGTATCATAAAAGGACAGTAGAGAGCGTTTTTGTTACTGTGAAGTGTGAACACAATTAAAAACAATTGTAATATTGTTTCATTTTCTTCAATAAACCACAAACTAATAGTCTTTCAACACCACAAGTTCAACATCATCATGAATAACATCTTAAAGAGGCTTAAATATTGTTCCATTTCATTCAAAAGTTCAACACCACAAACTAATAATCTTTCAAAAGTACACCACAAAATATTAATAATCCTTAATAACTTATGTCATTTTAGATATATTATTTAAAAAATAAATAAAATAAGTAGTGACGGGTTGGCGGGCTAGGCGGGGCGGGCCAAAGCAGGCTGGTGGGCTACAGACCCCACCCCGCCCCGCCAAATTTGTGGTGGGCTAGCGGCCGGGCCAGCTTTGCCATCCCTAGTTCCTCAAGCTTGGGTGCTTATCAATTGGTACCAAAGCTAGTCGTCGGTGTCTCAAAAAAGGCTACCTATGGAGGGACTGACTAGAAAGGCTGAGTGAAGCATCATAGAGTGGCAGCCACCGAGACGTCGACTCTCAGGGACAGTGCTATGATAGGGGCTTGGGTAGCATTGCAGGAAATTGAATCCGTGCACTCATATGATTATGTACAGATTTTGTATCTCAATCATATTGGCAATAGTTACATATAAGTTTATACAAATGCATTCAAGTGCTAAGCATAATTATTAGAATCTTACAATTCATGATTTGAATCGTACAATTCAATATGATTCAGCAAGCTATAAATTCATAGCATAAAATGAATCTCAAATGACTTTGATATGCGTGAATGAATTAGTGCAATTTCGTATCATTGAAATGAATCACATGATTCAACGATTTGTTACTTTTTCTTCTTTTTACTTTTCTTTCACTAATTCTCATGAAAGAAATTGAATAGTCATTTAAATTGTTAAATGAAAAGAAATTAAAGGATCACACCTAAACTTATTCTATTTGATTATTCTACTACTTTATTTGTCACTCACTCATTCAATGCATGGACTCTATTTGGTTGTTTCATTTCTTCGTTTCCATTCTTCCAAAAAAGAGGCTTCACAAACTCAGATATAACTAATAATTTTATTTTATGAAACTTATAGTTAAGTTGTTTTACCTATTTCTAGTTTAAAATTATTACATTGAACACTATATATCATTTGTATGATGCATTTGAAGTTATTTTTTTGCTTCTTAATCTTACAATTCAATACAAATTCGATTAAAAAATTGGCTTAGCAATTCACAGTTTGAATCTCAATTTGTTAACCTTGTTGCTAAGGCATGATTGACCACAAAGACAACATTAATACCTTCGTAACTACAATTCCGTAACAGAGCACGCACAACATGGCGCGTTGAATCATCATCTTCCACCAGCAAAACTTTTATTGATCTCACAGGGAGAAATCTCTCCCAGCATATGACTGGCCCTTGAGGTGGTTGTTGTGAAACCTGCAAGCTCCCATGGATTTGAATCAGACTCCTCAACCCATTGTTTCCATCTTCAGTCACCTTATTAAATCTTGTGTCATCTTCAGTTGATGATCCAGAGCCTACCCCTCCATTAACTACTCCATTATTGAGACTCTTTTTGTCAAAAAACATATGATTTTGTTCTGCCAAACCTTTTTTCCCTTTCCCAACATTATTGTTCATCGGATCAGCCTATATCAACCACACTGAAAAAACAATGTGAGGAATTAACACACATACGCAATATCCTCCCCAAGTGAATCATGGATTCTCCACATCCCAAGCACTTCAACTATCAATTTCTGCAAACACAACCCTATCCATCAGTCAAGTCAGCGCTTTTCCCATCATAATTCAGAAAAACAAAATACCCTATACCTGAGGGTACTCCACCCAAGGGGCCCAAACAAATTTACATATACACACACATATCATGGGGAGTAAAATCAGTAATTGCTTATGGTAATTGTTAACAGACTAAACATAACAAAAATAGACTTGATAATAATTACATAGTAGTAATTTGAAAAATTTAAAATAGAAATATAGATCCATACCTCCAAACTCCAGCCCCCCGACAGAAATGAAAAGCTCAAAAACAAAAATTTCATAGCAAATTTAAAGAAATGGAACGACAACCTGTCCCTGCATCAAAGAACCCTCAAAGCTTCTGTCTCAGCACTAGGTATAACTTTCCATTCATACCAATATCCTGAGAAATGAATATAATAACTAAACTCACTTACCATCCTTACAGAAACTGCGGACGAAATCTGATTAGACATGCATACATGAGATACTCTTCACAAGATTATTTTACATGGAGATATCAGCAGACCTCAGAAATTCGAATAGTTAGAGGCTTATATAATAAGACAACATAAAACACACAAACTCCGAAACTATTATTTAAAATATCATCTTCTTAGTTATCTTTCTTTTTTCCAGTCATGTTTATCCACCTTATATAACACCAGATGCACTGAAAACAGGTATAAAATGGAAGAACCATTTTTATTTCAATCTTCATGAGAAATAAATATAATTACTACAAATTTGATGCAACAATTATAATTATACTGAGACGCTTCGTAGATTGTTTTTCATGTATTAGCACAGACTTCAGAAATTAGGGAATGAAAACAAATTCAAACGTAAAACAGTTAATGTCTCATACAAATATAGCAATGAAGTTTCTACTTATCTAAACCAAACAGAACAAAAAACAAATCCAGAAATCACAATCTAAAATCACGTTTTCAACCGTTTATTTTATTTTCAGTAAAGCCATAACAAGAGCGAAGTAGAAAATTCAAAAAAAACCAGATTCATAGGACTATGAAACAAACCTTCAGAGCTTCACTGAGAGGAATCAAACCTCCATTTGCAAGCTCGATGCAGCAACTTGGAAAAAACAATCCAAAAAAAAAAGTTCAAAAACCATAATAGTTAGAGCTCCAATCTCGTTTCGAAAATATAGAGCAAAAACAAAAAATTACAACAGCAAAATTTAAAAAAAAAATTACAATCGAAGAAAGAAAATCAGCAACTTAGGAAACAAGGTTCTAACATTTCTCTGAAAGCTTTTTTCTCTCCTAATCCGTTTTTCTTTTGTTATTCCGCGAAAAACGATTTTCTATGGAAAACACTTGACTGGCAGAGAAATAGCGAAGCGAAAAGGTTAAGAGAGAGTGGGAGAGAAGATATTATTCTGGGGACACTGACGTGTACAAAAACAAAATTAAGGCGTGAATGGCTAGGTGCTCCACGTGGGACGCTGGGCCCGCGTGACGTGGCGCGTTCGCGACGCGTTGATGTGCTGACGTGGACAAAATCAAAAGCCGCGAGGTTACATAGACCCTTTCGAATCTAATACGATCTTCCAGATCTGGATCCCACCACGTGGCTCACTCGCCTCTCGTATAAAGGTTCTCCCTTCAAACCCACAAGCCGCGCAACGCCGTCGTTTCGATTCATGCACCGCTCTAAGTAAGTGCCTTGACACTCATCACTGCCTCTACTTTTTTTCTTCCAAATCTTATTTTTTATATATCCAATTATCCATTCAGTACATATGATTAGGTTTCAATTATTTAAATATTCGTTATAAAATTAATAATAATAATAAATATTTTCTTCCATACTTAAATTTGGGGATTTTGTCCTTCTTGTGTTAGTCATGTGGATATGAAACTATAGTGCTTCTTGTAATGTAGTAGGTTATTTTATTTTATTTGTGCGCGTGAACTTAAGTAAATTATTATGTATTGTTACTACTATTAAGCGTTAATCAGTGATTATAAGAGATGAGAAAAATGACAGAGGGATGATGTTACCATACTTTTACATTAGAGGAGGAGAATGAGAAGTACATATCTTTATTTATTTAGATGGTCCTGAGGAATTTATCCTAGGTTTGAAAGGAAGTTGCGTAGTTGAAATTCTTCTTTGAGGGAGTGTCTATTACTGTTTTGTGTGTCAATTGCTACTTTATGTGTTTATCGTTATTTTTATTTAATTGACATTGGATTTTAGGTTGATATGAAATATATTGGACTTGAGGTCAGGAGAATGTATAGCTTTTTTAAATTTTTTTTAAAAAAATGTAATACCTTCTATTTATTTTGGTGATAAAGAAACAGGTTTAATTTTTTATAAGGAATGGAAATATATTTTGAGAAATTTGTGCCAGATGTGTCTACAAATTGTTTAGATATCTTAGGATATTTCTCTCTAATTTTCTTTCTAAACCGTATAATATATTCATATTGTGTTAACACTATTAAAAGCTTAATTTATATTATATCTACTGATAGTATAAAAAAATTACAATATCAATTAATCATAAATTATAGTTGATATAACTTTTAATACATGATTATTTGTTATTAGATTTACACTGTTAATACATAAAGTATTTACTCGGGTATTTAATTCAAAAGTTGAGTTGCTAGAGATTATATTTTTTGTGAAATACGTGGAGGCTTGGAGTTAATCGGTTGATTACACCAGTTGCTTATTTTGCATCATACTTTTAACTTAAAATTTTTTTGATATAACTTGGTTAAGGTAGGAGGAAGTGAATCATGATATAAGATAAATCAGTCATGGCCATGTGTGAAGTCAGACAAATCCAATCGATATGTCTAGTATATAGCAGTGCCAGTGGCTGAGAAAGTGAGAATCTTTTTCCACAAACAAACATGAAGGGAAACTAGTTGGAGCTGGTTGAAATTAAGGAAGAAAAAAGCATCGTCTTAAATAATTGATGATGCGTTGTCGGAATGTGCAGAACTTGGGTTTCACTAGTGAAGTAGTAATCCAAGCCATTTAACTGTCATTATGGTAATAATTTCCAAATGCAATTGAAGTTCTGGAAATTATCAAAGATTGGCATGATGGGTAAAAATGAGATTTGATTTACAGTGAATAAATTACCCTTTTTCTTCTTCTTTTTTAATTAAAACAGATGAAAAAGGGAAGTATAGATCTTAGAAACTGTAATCCAGTTTTGTCACTAATTTTTTAATCTAAAAGTTAATGTTGAGGTATTCAAAAAAGAAAAAAAAAGAGTGAAAAAATAACTAGACTAAAAAATCAAGTTGGACCATTGGCCTTGAGAATTGGGATTCTTTTCTGTCTTGACTTCGTTTTGCTGTTACCTTTCCAATACCATGTGCCTATCTACTTTAATAGAATCGCATATACTTTGGTTTATAAGATGTAACAAAACTCCACAACCACATATTTGCAGCAACTTTCCATGAGGAGATTCTAATTGTACAGGTGGATGACCACATCATAGATAAAGTTGGAACGAACAAATGATAGACAACCTTTAGATCTCCCACGAGTAGGGCTCACGGAACTTTGATTTTATGATATCATATCATGGTAGTTGCTATTCTCAACCCATAAATTGCTATTCTCATCCCACGTGCTTTCTTTTTCCAAAATACCCTTCCAACAAAAATACATTTCTGTTGTACAAAATATGCAACGGAAACATATTTCCGTTGTAATACAAGAGGTGCGTACAAAATTTAAAATGGAAATACGTTTCCGCATACAAAATATAAAATGAAAACGTATTTTCATTTTGAATTTTGTACGCACCCCTCTTTACTACAACTGAAATATATTTCCGTGGAGGAGTGTACAAAAACCAAAACGGAAGTACGTTTCCATTTTTATATTTTGTATGCGGAAACGTACTTTCGTTTTGTATTTTGTACGCATACAAAACGGAAACGTATCCTAAATTTTAAAAATGTTTCAATTAGGTCTTTTCTGTCAAATTGAATTTGATACCGTTGATGAAAATCATTACTATTTGTAAGTGAAAATCCCCAAAATTTAACGAAAAAGACCTGATTGAAGCATTTTTTAAAATTAGACGACCTAATTGGAGCGTTTAAAAATTTAGGGACCAAATTGAGTTATTTTAAATAATTTAGGGACCAAATTAGTAATTAAGTCTTAAATTTAAATTTCAATAATTATGTTAAAACTTAAAAAAAAAAACATAAAATATTATGTGGGGATGTGAAGAAAAAATGGAAAAGGAGAGAGAGAAAGAAAGCAGTGTGAGCCTTCTAAGCAAGTGATCAAATTTTGAACATAAAGTGGATTTAAGAAGTGTGGAGTTAGCAATACACTCTCTATTATTAGTTAAAATTTATTGAAAATTATAAAATCATGACCGCAACTCATTCAATAAGAAGTGTTGGCTAGCTACACAAATTTGTGATTTCTAATCAATTTTGACTGATATACAGTCAAAAGTGTGCTCAAAAGAGTGTATTAGAAAATGTGTTATTAGCATTTCTTTTGATGTATTAATCTTGATGCGTGGAGGGTGTATTTTATTTGCGATTTCTATTGGTTATTGCACGCACTGTCAAGCACCACAAGTCTTGTAGAATCCCACATGTACAGAATAAGAATACCTAGTGATCTCTAAATAAAATTGTTTGCCATGGCATTTCTTTGTCAGGGTACATGTAACTATATTTAATTAACTTGTGTTAAGATGCATGCCAGAAAATGTTATTCTTCGTTTCAGGTTTTGGGACAAAATGGTTGCAAAAAATGTTATTCCTCGTTTAAAGATGCATGCATTGGATTCTCTCTACGTTGATCACGAGGAAAAAATAAAGGCAAATTCTGAATAAGCAGAGCTTCTACTAGTTGTCTAAGTAAGGGTTGTTAACATGTGCCAAGGTTTTTTTGTAGGATAGGAGGTGAAAAGAAAATAAGGAGCTTATGAAAGCATTATGTGCGTTATTTCTTTAGGATATATTAGTTTAGTTCTTAAATATTCGCCTTCAGTTTTAAAATAATTTTGGCTTTATTGTCACTGATAAATGTTTTGTGCAAAGATTAAAGAAATTCAAGGAAGTATAAGTTGATTTCACTATATTACCTTCTCACCTCGTTTAGATTCTCTTATTTCACTTAGACTATATTTGATTGATATAAAAGGATAAGGTGATGTGAGGTGAGATAAGATCGAATGAAAATGATACCAAAATCCAGATTTTGAATGGTTTAAAATATGATGAAATAAAATGAAATTTAATGGACTGTGCTTCATTCTATTCTATTCCATCCAATATTCATCCTTTTCTTCTTCTCTAATTTAAGAGTGTGAAATGAAACTAAGTTCATGGATGGTAACTGTATTTTAATATTTTATGTCACTTAATTCAAATTCATTTTAATTTATTTTATTTCACTTACTATTAGATATCTAAATATAATCCTAGTAAAGATGCCGAAAGACAAGGATTAAGTAAAAAAAAATAACAAACACTTATATTTTTCTAAAACAGTGAATAATTTTATATAAGCTTTAATCTCTAAAGTGGTAATTGTTTTGATGCAGAAAAAAATAATTTTATCAACTGAGAATGTCTTAATGCAAAACAGAAGTTAGAGACTTGTTGAGTACAAATTTATTCCTAAGAAAATTATTTCATGAGAAAAATTAATCAGTCAGTGACTATTGGGAAGAAATATCAATCTCAATGCTCTTACCTTTAATAAGTTTATCTATTTTATCTAAGTTTTAAATAAATTTCTACAATTTAATAAAAGCTTAATAGTTATTAATGAGTAATAGCATGTTTAGTTGAGTTTAAATTTAGAAAAAAATAATCATTTATTAAAGAGTTTAATTGTTATACATGATCAGTGTAAAGCTTTTACACTATCAACAAGTCATAATTCATGATATTTGTGTGACTTTTAAGGTAGTTATGATAAGACTCAAATCTTTTTAAAAATGTGACATTTCATGATTGATTGACAATGTAAAAAAACCTTTACGCTAATAGTGGATACCAATTAACTCCCTTATTAAAACCCTCTCAAAAAGTTTTAAAATTTTGTTATTTCTCAAAAATAAGTTTAACCTACTTGCACTAAAGAAACTACTTAAAGATTTTGTGAAATGTAAGAATTCCGTTAAGAACTTTTAAATTATAAAAAAAAATATTTAAATAACTAATACATCTTTAAGAAATCATTTAACATTTTGAAAAATTGCATTAAAATAAAGAACATTCTAGAAAGAATGAAAAAGGGACTCAAAGTATACGCAACTCTGCTCGTGTCCCACACTGTATCCATCAAATGAACTGATTAGCCCGATTGAGTGAGCTTAAAATGCCAATGTGTGTTTTTTTTAAGACATTAGCAATATCATAAACATCAATTTCACCCAGGGTATTAGTATGTTGTAACTTCTTATTTTTATTTTGAATTTCTCTCGAGTTTCACTAGTGACTTATCAACTAAAGACTAGTAACGAAAATTGAATCGAAAACTTGTACATTAGCACTGTTTAACTTGCTAGTTGGTATAAAAAAATAAAAAAAAACCTTGCTAGTTGACCCAACATTAATTGACATTTTTCATCCAAAATGAGTGACAAGATTTATTCTATGAAGTAAACATAGATTTTTTTTATCCGTAGGTATTGAAAATAATATTAGAGAATTTAAAATAATTTATATATCTTACTCAACTAATTAAGCTAAATCTCCTTGATGGTGCATAGATGGTTAAGTGCATGTTTGGGTTAAAGTTTACAAATTTAAATTTAGATTAAATTTAAATTTACAAACTGAGTTTGTAAAATCAACTTAACTCTTGTTTTTACAAAATAAACTTTTCAGACAAAATTTTAATGTGTAAATATATTTTTTAGGGTAACTAAACATGTCATAAAATTGAGTTTACTTTCTAAATTGAGTTTGAAACAACCCAAACTGAAAATTAATCGTAGCCTAAGTCTTCCTAATCACAATCACTTTTAGTTTAGCAATTCCATTTTAAGACTTTTTTTCCTAAAAGAATCAAAGTCTGGGGCCATAAAAGCATCAGGAACCTACCACGTAGTATCCTTTGCCAAGATATAGTCCACAGATTCTGTCGGTCTCAATAACTTGCAGAAGCGAAGTGAACATAATCCTCCCAAGTCCAGCCTCAACTTAGGTTACCACTTACTTCAAATTTTGAGAATGGTAACGTTTGTTGCAAATCCTAAATTGCTAAATTTCAGCTAATCTCCCTACAAGTTTCAAGAAAACTACAATTTGGACATTCTAGTACAAGCAATGTCATTAACATTACCAGCATTCATTCAAACAAGAATTCTTTTCTTCATGCACATGGTAGCATGATGCACGACCATAATTAATCCTCTTGTCCTTTCTCTTAAAAAAAAAATTTAGGTTTGTTAGAGATGGTTGAAAGTTTTTACCGTTTAGTTTGGAAATGCAATTTCAAAACAAATATAAAATGGGGTTGAATGAATTTTTAACCCGATTTTTACAAAATTTTAATTTAATTTTATAAAATAGGTGTTTTAATTTTTGGCTATTAGTTGTAAAAATAACTAATTCATCTCTCTCAAACAACTCACATTCTACTATCACTATATTGTCTTCCTTAAGTTCCCTTACATTCACAATCACTATTATCGTCATCAATCAACCACCACTCACAATCCACCTTTGTACTACCAATGCTTTCAATATCATCATCACTATCACAATCACTATTTTTTACTACAACTATTGTCCTAATTTTCATTGTCTCCTACCATTATCACCACCACCACCACTGTTTGTCAACCAATATTGTCATTATCAGTACCACCATCATTATTAGTCAACTAATATTATCAGTGTTGTAACTACCATCATCGTTGTTATCATAACTACCAAACACCACTATTGTCACTCCCATTATTGTTAGTCAACCATTAACATCATAATCACCATGTTAGATTTAAAACACTATCGTTGTCACGATTATTGTTGTCATTGTTGGATTTTTTACTTCTACAAGCCTGATCCATGATAAATCATCATTAAATATATTAAATTTGGTTCGCCCATAAAATAAACAAGTCCGTGAAATTATTTGCGGGCTATATATTGAATATTTTAAAATTAAAAAATATAAAATAATGAGAAAAATCTATAAAAATAATTAAAATTTAGCAAATATATATATATATATATATATATATATATATATATACATATATTAAAATATTTTGGCCCGCAGATTAGTCCATTGACACTAATTTCTTTGTATTTGTTCTCAAAACAGAGCAAAAGGTTTTTTATATGGGTTCCACACTTTTTATTAAAGTTTTATTCTATTTCTACTTAACCAAACAAATCAACATCTGTATCTATGGCTGATTCCCCCTTTTGGGTTACTTTTAAAAACTATTTTTCAAAATGGGTCTCTTATAAAACATATTACTAGCATGGGTCTGTTTTGACCAAATATCGGGTCAAATTTTCAAATTGATCATGTGGCATGCCACGTCAGTCACAACATGAAACAACTATTTTAAATAGTTGTTTCATCCTGACCATTGTACTTTTTCTCAGTTTGTTTGTTAAATACGGTCAAATTCACAAATGATTTGACCGTGTCGGATTTGTCAGCGAATACAAAAAAATTTGTATAAAAATCGCTATTTGTAATTGCTGCTTAAAGCACGTGATTCTCAGGATAGAGGAAGCAGCTAACCGTGTTTGCTGGTTTAGGGAGTAGCAACCGCGTGCAACTCGTGCCCAATTAAAAAATGGGAGAAAACATGAAGCAACAATTTCTAATTGTTACTTCAAGTACATGAAGTAGCTATTAGAAATTGCTACTTCAAGAATTTTGCCTTCACGTGACCCAAGCAGCAATTGTTATATGTTGTTTGCAATTTACAAGTGTAGAAGACCACGTGAATGAACCAGCCATTCACACAAACGACTCTTGTAGCTATAAATATACCTTCTTCCTCATCTTCTTCACACATGTAGCGGATATCAAACATTTGAGTATTTTCTTAAACACCGTTTCTTTATTTTTTATATGTTAACAGATATAGAACCAGCAATTGTTTTTGGCTGATTGCTTATGCACGCGTCATTCCCATGTAGAACCAACAATTGCTTTTGGTTGATTGCTCATGCACGCGTCGACACACGTCAGCGGGGTGTAGAACCAGCCATTTCTTTTTTCTTTTTGCTGTTTCAGTATGGAGCTAAAGTTGTTTGCATACTACGTATGAAGTGACTATTATGGAACTAGCTACTTTTACTAGCTGTTTCTTTGTACAGCGTTGCCTCATTTTCAAATTTTGCTGATTTTCATTGCATCAGTAACTCATTATTGTGTTGACAAATTTTAACGAATAAATCGATGTTGAAACAACCATTACCAATTGTTTCTTTATGTGGATGCCACGTCCCCATTATTCTTAATTTTTTTAACAAAAAATTATATGGAATTTAATTTGTTGGTCAAAATTTTTTGTTGACCTGGTCTTTGATCAAAACAAACTCATGTTATTAATATGTTTTATAAGAGACCCATTTTAAAAAATAATTTTTAAAAGTAACCCAAAAGGATAATCAGCCTTGTATCTATCCTTCATTTCTCTTCCTTTCATTGGTATTTCTCAAGTACCCACAATGTAAGCAAGTAGTCAAGAGTTCAAATCTTGACTTTTTTGCATGAAAAAAACCTAATTGAGATCAACCCACTTTTAAGTGTCTTCAAATCTCCAAAGAAAATTAATTTCGATAGACAACTAGAGATACTCCTTACAATCATATGCATAACCAAAAAATAATAATTTACATGTTTATATGGAGTGAATTGAGTGATTACATGAATATACACATGTTTATAGAAAGTGGATTTCACGATTTAAAGGAGCCAAATTCTACATGTGGAACTTCCAAGACAGTAGGACTGCCAAAACTCTAAACTTTGATGTTTAGGCACCAAGAACCAGAGTTAGTTCGAAGGGCATTTCTTATTGCACCTCAAAAAAATCAACTAACATCCCTTTTTATTTTGGAAAGGATAATCCATAATGTAAAAC
This sequence comes from Pueraria montana var. lobata, assembly GCA_026413185.1. Taxonomy (NCBI): domain Eukaryota; kingdom Viridiplantae; phylum Streptophyta; class Magnoliopsida; order Fabales; family Fabaceae; genus Pueraria; species Pueraria montana. Next base: position 12,204,379 of record CM048654.1, read on the forward strand.
CTTCATTTCAAATTACTCTATTCGAATTGAAAGGGAGTGTTGGCTAATTTTTTGGAGTGTAGGAAAAAGGACCCCATTTCGAATCAGATTTAAGGCTCCATGTGCTAATTTGAAGGTAAAGGTAACTATGAGCAGTTAACAAGGATCTAAACTTTAGAAAACAAAATAGAAACCAAATTTCAAAGTAAAAGACAAATAATGAAAACAAAACCACTATTATAAGCACCCAAAAATAAAAACCACTATAATGTGGCTTATCTTCAATAACTTCTGTATAACTACTATATTTGGATATTTATACAATGCGAAGCCGAAGACAACGGCTTGGGCCTTGGAAGCATATGCCCCTCTTATGTATATGACAAGCACCAACGCTTTGTGGGTACCATAATTCTCCCCAAGAAATAAAAAAGGTAAAAAACGTTACCCTCTCAGGACAACGGGACTGGGAGAACCTATCTCCCTGATCACTTTGATTACAGATTACAGAATCACATGCAGCACTTGCAACTCCAAACCTCTAAAAAAAACAATTTATAACATGTTTTATAAAACTAAAACCACTTTCCCACCCAACTCCAAACCTGTATTATGAAATTCCATAGAATCTAATGATAAAAAACCATTTTCCCAAAGACTATTCCAACATCTGATCCTGGCTGAAGTTTAGAGACTCCCTCCATATGAGCTCCTTTATATCTTCTTCGTTGAGAATTGTCTGTTCGAAATCAAATATGAAAGGAGTTGGGCAAGTGGGCTCCTCGTTGATCTCATGAAGACTTGCCATATATGGGTGATTCAGTGCTTCCTCGACTATGCAATAATCCAATCATAAAAAAGAAGTAAAACTTGCAAACAAATGAAAAAGAACGACAAAAAATAAAGGATTATTTAACTTAAAAAGACATACCAGTTATGCGCTTGGAGGGATCAAAAACCAACATTTTCTCAGCAAGATCAATTGCTAACGGGGACATATCAGGAAACCGCTCTGCAAAGGACTGCTTTTCTACATGTGGAAGCTGCTTAACATATTTCTTTGCATTATCACTTCTGAGGAATCCAAGATCCGAGTCATTTGGTGAACCTAGTAACTGTTTCGGGAGATGATTATGAGGACTTTGTTCATCAAGATTCCATCATTTTTGGAAGCTTGCATTTACTATACTTACACTAATTAAAAGATATTTCAAAAGACAAAGATCCTAGCAACCCATTTACTTGTATTTTCATTTCTTGTCTTCATTTTCTGTGTTCACTTTGCATATGCAAGGGTAAAGTTATGTACAATGACCTTTCTCTATACCTTTGCATAGCGAGGAACTACATGATACTGGGATATTTTAGTAATTTTATTTTTTTAATTACAAAACTGTCTTCTTATTTTTAATTTGTTTCATGTTTTCAAACATTTGTAGAAGAATTAGAAGGGGAAAAAAAAGTTATTCAGTGTTTCATGTACAATTCTTTAAAAATAGGAAACAGGTTAAAAATAAAGTAACAATTTTGCAATTAAAAATTGAAAACAAAAAATGAAAACACAAGTAAACGGCCTAAATTTATCGGCCAATTCAACAAACAGCCAGTATTGGAGAGGACAAATACCTCAGTTATAAGGGCCAACTGCTGGACATAATCTTTACCAGGAAATAAAGGCTCCCTTCTAATTATCTCCATCAAAATGCAACCAACCGACCAAATATCAATAGCTGCAGTATATTCTGAACAATTCAGTAGCAATTCAGGGGCCCTGTACCAACGAGTGACAACATATTCTGTCATAAAGTCAGTCTCTGAGGTTGTTCTGGCAAGCCCAAAGTCACATATCTTGAGATCACAGTTTGCGTTGAGAAGTAAATTGCTTGGTTTTAGATCTCGGTGCAAAACATTTGCAGAGTGAATGTACTTCAATCCTCGCAAGAGTTGATATAAAAAGTACTGCAATGATGTATTAATAAATCAAATCTATACGTTAAAAATATAATGAATAAATTCAACTTCGTAAGATTCACTATCAGTTTCAAGGAAAAATATCAGACCATCTGATACTGGTTACCGAATAATTACTCAAGGTCCTCAAACAACAATAGATGGCATTATAGACAGATGCAACACTAAATGACCAATTTAACGGTCTCACTTTTTTTTTTATCAGGAACAGTCTCACTTTCACAGTAGCATTCTTGATAAATTATGTGTTATTAACAAGTTAAAAGTCACTTCAGATTCCAACTAATCCGAGTTGAGCCAATGGACTCACTTACAGGGTAAAGTTATCCTAGCACATGTTTTATCTGTTTAGAAGACTCAACTCGAACCTGAAACTTTGCTTAAAGAAAACCAAACTTGTTATCACTTGGACTAAATTGTTGTGGTAGTTATATTGAAGAAACATTCTCTAAAATTGTTATTCTCCTATACTATCAAAGTAACACAGTTATCTAACAACCGCTGAACAAACAGACAAACTGTCACACAATGCAAAAAAAATAGGGGGACAGGGGGATGAGCTGGGCTCAACTTAATCCTCTAAAGTGCGCTCTCACGTATAGTAAGTTTCAGTGTATGCTTCACATGAGACCCTTTTTCCACCTCACAAACTCTAGCACGCACGACAGATGCGCATTGTGTGGGAGTAATAACAACACAAACAAAATATCAATAAATCAACAAATATGTCCACATTTTTCTAGTAGTGATCATAGATATCCTCCAAAGGAGACAATCCTACTCAAACTGAATAGGATCACTATGGGTGACAAAACTCTTCAACCAAGTATTTGACACAGTTAAATTGAAAGTTGAAACAATCACCGAGGTAGAAATATGTCCACATTAACCACAAAAAGAAGAGAACAAATCTACTATAAATGTCCTATTACTATAAATATCTCACCATTATCCCTGAATATAGGCTTTACACCCTTCAAAACCCCTCTCACAAGTCACAACACTCTCATGCCGCTCCTCTCTCTTCTCATACCAAACCAATGCACACTATTACAATTTACAAACACCATGCACTTCTTTTGCACTAACACCCATACTAACTAACTATCACGCACTTCCACACACTCAATCACCTCTCTGACACGTGCAAACTTATATTTCTTTTAAGGCAAACATTCCAAACAATTAGCACCACTTAGCAATAAGCAAAATCACACGCGGGCGCACGAAACTCCTTACCTGGCAGTGCTCATCGGTGAGAGCCTGATTAGACTGTATAATCTGATGCAGGTCGGTGTCCATCAACTCGTACACAATATACACATCATTGAAATTTTCCCTCTCCGCTGGCCGAATTATGTCCTTTATTTTAATTATCTGCATAACAACAACATCAAATAAAAAGCAGCTACAAAAATGCACCAAATCATTATTAATTCCATTTCTATAAATCACAGGCGCACGTTATCATGTTCCATGTGACAGAGAAGCTTGATTTCCCTGAGCGTCCTCTTGGCGTCGATCCTGTTGTCAAACGCATTCCCAATCTTCTTAATCGCAACTCCCTCTTTGGTCTCCGAATTCGTCGCACAGCTAAACAATTAAGTTAAATAAATAAATAAATAAAAATGAAAAACGGAAAGAGTTGAGGGAGTAAGCGAACCAAACGATGCCGTATGCGCCGCGACCAACGGGTTGGAGAGGGGGAGCGTACTTAGCATAGACTTCGAAATGGTTGCCTAAGATGTTGTACCGCACGTACTTCCCTCCGTGAATCGGAATCCCTTTCCCTTTCGGATTCTCAGATAATTCACCATTGTTTTCCATCTCTTTCCGTTATTTCTCTCCGACACACACCTAATTAGGCAAAGTGAGTTTTAAAAGGGTGAGTGAGTTGTTGAGAATTTGGGATTCAGATTATTAAAACACAAGGGAGGGGGAGGTCCACTTTGGCAGTGTCACTGTGGCTTTTGCTTTTGTTGGCGTTCGGACTTTTCAAATTCAATTTCGAATGTTCAAATGTGTGAGATCTAATCCTTCATTAATGCGTTGTTGGTTGCCCTTGTCATCGCTGATTAGTACTGTGTGAAAGTATATGGGAATTTTTTTCGAAATTGAGTGGCATAAGCGAAATCCCGCCTTTTTCTTTATGCTTTTTTTTGGGCTCACGTAAAACAAAGCATAAGTGAAAGACCAAGAGGGCCCAAAGGAAGGCCCAAACACAACAATGCGTTATAGACCAGGACAGCATGTCATACTTGCTTAAAAGGAAAATGAACAGGACCGCAATATTCACACACCCCTATTTATCTTTCTATCTCCGCCTTTTTTATTTTTATTTTTATTTTTTTAGAGAAATATTTTTTACGGAAACAAGTATTCATCGTGTAACTTGACATAATGAAAAGAGTAAATTTTTTTTTGAGTGATGAAAAGACTAAATTACACATACTCCTCCTAAGATTTGTTCTTATTATATCTGATATTCTTCATTTTTTACATTACTATGAGCCCCTAAGGGGGTCAGTATAACATTTTATATGCTTAAGAGGGGGTCACTGTAACAATATACGTCCAAAAGGGGGTCAATGTAACAAAAGTCCAAAAACTATGAGATTTTATGTAGGATTCAAAAATGAAAGTATATCATATATAATAAGGACAAATCTCAAGAGAAGTCCATGTAATTTACTCTAATGAAAACTAGTTTCCCTCAAATCAATGATACACATAAGGAAAAAAAATGACAAACAAAATGTTATCAAAGAAGAAGCAATAAAGGTGCGAAAATTCACGTGGAGAATGTAATGAAGGACAAGAAACAGTAATGCGTGTAGAAAAGAAAGTGAAAAGATGTTTGAAGAAGATGGTGAGGGAGGAGGGAGGAGGGAGGAGGAAGGGTAGAATAGAAATTTCACAAAAAAAACTGGGGTGGGAAAAATCATGGGCAAATTGAAAATCCGGGTTGGGCCTAAATGGACAAGCCCATTTGGAGGGGTTTCTCCAATTTACTTCGAGGCTTTACTTTTGGCAACCTTTTTACTTATATACTCCCCGTTCAAGTTTTGTAAAGAAAAAAATCGTAAATATTTCTTCCAAAAATTATCTTTTAAAACGTATCTTTTAGTTCTTTCAACAATTTGCTTTGCTTTTAGTTTCAACTTTAATATTCTCTCTTTTTAGTTAAATTAATAAATTTTATTCTTTTTTTTTTTTCCTTTTGGAACTAAACAACGTTAATAGGTTACTACATTCATCAAAGTTCTACATTAATATGGGAGATGAAAAGGCCGTTAGGCCCTTCTTGTATCAAAAAAAAATATGGGAGATGAAAAGCTTCAAAGAAGCAAGTATATACGTTTTAAAATAGTTGTTATATTGGGTATCAAATACTTTTAAATATTTATAGTTTTTTTTATCTTTAACTAGATATATTCATAGATATAACTTTGAGATTTAGTACTTCTTTTAAAATTGATCAAAATTCGAGAAATATTCTTTAAAAAATCTTGTATACAGCTGGAAATTGCATTGCCGTACCGTGTGTAATCTCTCTTTTGTATATAACTTCGGTTTCATTAGCCACCAAACGATAAATCACGCTCGTAATAAAGTCTTACCTCACTAAGTCCACCATTGAGTGATATAAGTATATAACAATTTCATGGTGGGAAAGGAAAGACTTAAAGCGCAATGAGCAGAAGGAGCACGAGACTGGACCGGACGGAAGAGATATTGGTTTCAAGTTTTCTGAGTATTACGTTGAAATTTGTGGCTTGTGATTGCAATATATAACTTGGAATTATATGTGTGTAAACTCAGTTGACATTATATGAGTTTCTGTTCACACTAACTAAAAGCTAGGAGTTTTCCGCTTACAACTCGTTTAATTAAGCATGCATGCGTCAAACTATATAATAAGTATGTCTTCTTCTGATGATGAGACTAAGTTGGACACTTGGACATAGAGGTAGAGGCTGGCGTGACTTTTGTCCATGAGATTAGCTTCATTAGAAAGCTAAACCAAGAATGTAATTACTAGAATACGCGTTAGGTGATGATAAATATCCTAGGCCAAAATCAATTTCATAATTTAATGTGAGTTCATTTTTAAAATTTCTGTCTCTTTTCCTTTAGTAAATAGTAGTAATAAATAGGCTTGTCATGTCAAAATTGAATTGGAATAATTTATAAATGAATGCATTTAATCTCACCCACCAAAGAGAGAGTGTAAGTGTATATTTTCTCATTTTTTATTTAAGCTCTTCTCTTTCTCATCCTCTTTTATTTTGTATTTTACTAGTATTTCTACCTGATGATACCTGGTCTTTTTCGTCTATTTTTAAAATATAAAAAATAACACAATTTAAAATAAAAATTCATTTTATTTTACTCTAATTAATTAATTGTGTTGTTGTTTATTACTTTCAACATTACCATTTTAATATAACAACATTATTACTATATACTTAATATATTTATCAAAAGATTTTACCATACTAAAATTTTAACATACTAAAAGCCCCCTAAAAAGACCAATTCAGTGCACAACGTGCATGTTGTTTAAAATGAATGAAAAAACAAATTGATGAAAGAAAAGAAGAAAACCATATAAATAATGAAGGAATAGAATAATATTGTTTAAATAAATAGTCGAAAGATCTCATTGACTTTTACTTGCTTGCCCATCCAGTATGCTATATATATATATATATATATATATATATAATAAATAAATAAATTGATCATTGAATAGAAATAATAAAATATTATTAAATAATAAAAAGACTGTATTTACTTTTGCTTACATGTAGAAGTTATAGATTTTCAAAAATAAAATAATACGGACGAATGCAGTAATATGTACTCTCTCCTCTGCTTTTTATAAGAAATAAAAGGATAATTTTTTTTATCTTAATTATAAGAAACATACATTCACTTTAAGATGTATTAATTACTATTTTTTTTTTTGAGTCTTGCTAACCAATGCCCTAAGGGCACTGGTTAAGTAGTTAAAAGGAGAAAGTATTTATTGTGTAGATCATGGGAGAGCGAAAAAAAATCATGGGCAGCGCAATTTTGCACCTCCCAATAAAAATCTTTCTCCTTTTAGTTCTTTAACCAGTGTCCTTAGGGCAATGGTTAGCATTTGTCTTTCTTTTTTACCCTTCATCTTGTGAAATCCATTAATGAGACACCTACTCATTTTTCATATATTTGTTAGTCTATTAACAATACAACTTACACTTATGGGTGAAGGTGCAGTGTCATTAATGTAACCATTACTTAAATCAATCAATTTAAGAGGTACTTTTGGAATAAAATTTAAATTTATGATATTATTAATTATAACTAACTAACTTAATTATTTTTTTTGGTCTTCACAATTTAGTTACTCCCTCCGTCCCAAAATAATAGTCTTTTAAGGTTGTAGCACACTGATTAAGAAACATTCAATTGATACATGTTTAGACGAAAATACCCTTACTTTTTCAACTACTCTTGTCATAAATTATCTCACTATCCACCAATAACAAATACATCATGTTATCTACTAACTTATTGTTATGACATATGTCTCTTTCCAATGCAAGTATTAATTGATCTCCTTAATTATGTCTAGGAACATTGTTGAAAAAAATAGCTTTAAAAAGTTAAAAGGACTATTATTTTAGAACAAAAATAAAAGGCTGAAAAGACTATTATTTTGGAATGGAGAGAGTATTTGTTTTTTATATAAAGGAGAAGAGGAAGTATAAACGCAGTTGACATTATATGAGTTTCGGTCCCACTAATTAAAAACTAGGAATTTTCCTCTTACGGCTCAATTAAGCATGAATGTGTCAAAGACATATATGTCTTCATCTGTTGATGAGAAGAACCTAGACATAGGGCTTGTTTAATTTTCTGTTAGAACCAATACGTAACCCAATTTAATTTTCCTCTTTCTTCTATGTTTTTTCGCTGGAATGTAGGAAGCTTCCATTCAATACTGCTAAACACAGAGATAGAGGCTAGCGTGACTTTTGCCCATTAGAGCAGCTTTTTTAGAAAGATAACCCAAAAAAAGTAATTAGCAGCCCAAAACCAATTGGTAACCTCTATTCAGCTTTCTCTCTTTTGTAGAATATCAGTATCAGTGTATGATGACAAATATCGATGCATAATTATAATATCTACATGTAAGGTCATTTTTAAATTTTTGGTCTCTTTTTCTTTTAGTAAATAATTGATAGGTTTATCAAATTAAATTTTTACATAAAAGAATTACTAATGAAAAATACTACGAAATCATTAAAAAAACTGACCGAACATAAATTTAAATTGTTTTTTTTTAATTAAAAGATCATTAAAAAAATTTGTCAGGTAAAACACAAGGTAGTCGTTTTGTTAAAGAGAGGTTGCATGAATTGAATCTCATCGCAGCTGTGTTATACAGTCATCAATAATTCCTTGGATATTTCTCCTTGAGCCAGGTTGCCTCTTATTCCACTACTAATAAAGTTGCTTGCAGTCTATTTTGAATAATGTTACATCCAACACATTTCAAATATTTAATCATAAAAAAAAAAGAGTGAATAGGTAACTCTGCCTTTAAAATTATTATCCTCTCTTTAGTCTTAATTCTGTCCTCCCAAAATTTATGATATTTCTATTATGTTAATCTCACTTTTGTTTCATTTAAATATAAAATGCATGATAATTTTTAAAGTATTTACGTACCACAAAATACCCTAAAACATAAGCATTGGAAGAGATTAATTTACTCCCTTAGATGGATTCGTCCGCATTGACTCAAATTAGTCAGGGTTTAATATGATTTTTAATATCAAATATTTAAAATAAAAAAAGTCCCTGAAGTATTGTTACAAAATAAAATATTTGAACAACATTGCCAATAAAACATCCTCCTAAATTGTTAAGAGTTGATAAAGTGGGGTTACTCACGTCTCAATTATCCTCATATTTCTAATTTTTAAATGCTTATTATTTCAAACAATTTTTAAAATAACAAAAATATATATTCAATAATCCTGCCTAATTTTAAAAAGAGAAGGTATTCTGTACAAATAACGAACATGAAACCAATTAATCAATTTTTTGCACAACCATACAAGAAATGAACAAAGAGACAAGACAAAAACCATCTCTTTATCAAATTATTATTATTATTATTTCTGCCAAATATTTTTGTACTAAACAACATTCCCGTTTTAAAAATTGATCAAATCCAAATAGTTTCATTTTAATCGATTTCAATTCATTTCTTCTATTAAATCAAGGCAGCACGGTTATTGGGTTATTATTAGCAAATATTTGAAGCTACTCGTCATTGTCAACAAAGTGCTGCCAACACTTGGTCAAAGAATCCACTTGCAGAATGTTATATTTTCATTTATAATTTTCCTAATCGAAACAATCCAATTTTCAGTGCTCGATTAATTAGAACTTTTTTTTTTTTTTGACTGATTAATCAAAGCTTCTTATTCTTTCTTAAATCCGTTCTTTGTCAGACACATGTTCTATTCAGGAATCTAATCAATTATTTTATCATTTGAAGAAAGATATTTTTTGGGACCTTTCAACCTTTACAAACTTGATGTATTAGAGCACGTTGAGAAAACCAACAACTGGTTAGTGTGAGTGGTGATAGACTTGGATACTACTAATTTCGACAAGCAAATCATATATGAATTTGTTTTAGGTTCCCCAAATATGGCTCAAATTAATATATGTCTATGTACTCTACAAACAGTATTATTAAAGGTATTTCTAATATGTCTGCACTCTTATGAGTCTTATCAAAGCTTTAAAAAAGGTATTCAACAACAAGATCAGAACCTAAACAAAAGCTGTATTCTTCCCGAAGAAGGACTTGAATAATATATTGGGCAAAATTTTCCTTTATTCTTGAAAAAACATTTATTAATTATTTTTTCAAGGAATAAGATACCAGAATAGAAACTGACTACTGATTAGTGAATGATTACCCTCTGGCAGCCATTTCCCTGTCCTTTTTCCATACATGAATAGAAAATGTCTAGTCACTGGTCATTAATTAGCGGACACAAACACATCCATATATATGTGGAAAATATATGCATCAAGCATGGGAACTGAATTATTGAATTAATATTAATAATAAGAAACAGCTCCTCAAAAAAAGGAAAAAAAGAATTACCCACCAAAACCTCAGAAGAAGAAGAATGCGAAAAAGAGACGGAAGCTAAATAAATAATAAATATGAACATTTTATACAATAATAATAATCACAAATACACACATCAGCGTCTCTGCAAATATTCCCATACAGAATCCATCAATCAATATATAATATGTATAAGAAAACTACTATTACTAATACTATATATAATTTAATTCCCTTTTTTCTATTTTGTATGAAAGAATTTGAACATAAAAAATAGTAAGAGGAGCATTTCTTAGTGAACACGCCCCGCAGAGACTATAGCACATGGTTGACTTTTTGAAACATGGGGATCCGAATGCAACAACCGGGTCGAACCGACCCGGTTCAGATCAGCCACCGGAGGAGTGGGTGGGGTAATAGAAGGGGAGCTGCGAGTAAGAAAAGTTCCGTCTTCTTCTTCTTGTCCGTTACCGTTTCCCGGACCCGGAGCAAAGCGACCAGCAAGCAAAGCCGCGAACTCCGTGACGGACTTAACGACACTTTTGACAACCCTGATGGTGACGAGGCCCCTCCTCGGTGGGAGAGTGGTGTTGGATGGGTTTACTGTGAGGTCCATTTCAGACATCTGGGGTACGAGGAACCGCAAAGAACGAGGTAAAAAACTGAAAAGAGGCAAAAGGGACCCAACTTTTTTGCTTTTTGCAGTGATTTGAGAAGGGACGGGAGAGGAAAGTGAGAAAACTGAAAAGAGAGAAAGGGATATATATAGACGGAGAGAGAGAGAGAGAGAGAGAGAGGGGAGAGTGGTTGGTATGTGAAGTTTGAGCTTCGTGGAATTGGTAAGTGGAGTGAAGGGAGGGAGAGAGAGAGAGGGTGTGACTCTGATGTATAAGAACTAAAACGACAGAATGGACGTTGCAGTAACTTAACCTAGAAGATTCATTAATTGACAAGATTTAAATTCACTTATTTAGATATGTCCGGTGTTATTATTATTAATTAGAATTAGAATTAGAATTTTATCTTATCAATATAATGAAAATTTACATACTAAATGGTAAATTTAATCCTTGAATTTGTATCATACTGTTATTTTAGTCCCTAAAATTATAAAAAAAAACTTAAATAAATTCTTAATTTTTTAAGATTTTAGTTAAGTTTTAAAATTAATCATTTTTTTCTCATTTTGATCCTTAAATTTGTGTTATTATTATTACTTTAAGTTTATAATCTAAGGACCAAAATGAGAAAAATGGTTAATTTCAATGACTTAAATGAAACATTAAAAAATTTCAGCGATTAATTTATTTAAATTTTTCTTAACTTCAGGGACTAAAATTACAATGAAGTATAAATTTAAAGACTAAATTGACCATTTATTACTCAATTTTATATTAAATATTTTTATTTAGTAACTGTGTTATTAGTATAAAATATTTATCGACTTTGTTAAAATTTTACATTAAAAATTAGAGTTTAATGACTATGTATTGACGGTATAAAACAGTTTTAGTTTTACACTGTCATTTAATCACATATAATTATTTGTATGATTTTTAAGGTAATTATTGTAAAAGTTATCAAACTTACCATACACGATGATTATAATTGGATGACTATATAAAATTATTTTACACTGTTAGTACATATCCTTTTTTCTTTAAAAATTATTACAAAGGACAATTTTTTTATGATTAAAATTTATAATAAAAAAATATTTTTAAAAGAGAGAGAGATTAAATTACATCCTCGTGACTCTAAAAGAACCTAAGCTAAAATACACTTTTGATCTCTCCTATAATTATCAATATGCAATTTAGATCTCCCAATTTTTAATTCTATAATTTTAGTCTTTAAATTTTGTAAAATTCACAATTTTTGTCAAATTGTTAAATGTTCATCTCTTTGATCATTAAGATTGAAACGTTTGACTATGACTTAACATTAAAGATATCACTTGGTAATTAATATTTAATAATATTTAGACTAATAAATTATATTTTTGTTCCTCTATAATATCTAATATATGATTTTAGTCTTTTTTTAATTAAGTGATTTTAGTCCTCCAACAAAATTTATAATTTAAAAAATGATAAAAGTAATTAAAGAATAATTAATTGACCATATCGTAATTGGCATTCTTGTATATGACAGATTTATTTTGACACCTCTAAATTTTCTTGTAATTTTTTCATTCACCATATCATAATAGGCATTCTTGGAAGCTAACTGTTAAAGATTTTCACAACTAATAGACCTTAACAACTTGATACGGGAAAGGAAAAACTTTAAGGAAGCAAGTACATGTTAAAATGGTTGTTATATTGATCAAATTCGGGAAAATCTTGAAAAATGTTTTTAAAAATAAATTAAATTAAACATGCACTAAACCATTTGAAATTTTTTTTTACAAAACTTATTTGACCTGATAAAAAATGTCTTGCGTGTGATTCATATAAATTGATTTTAACTTATTACAATAATTTTTTCTTAACTTAATTGAAATAAGTTTTTAATTTTTTATAATAACTTTCATATTCAAAATTACAATTAAATCTCTCAAATGATAAAAGTTTATCAAATAAGCATTTAATTTAGTTGTTTGTTTAAAAATACCAACTTTAGTTTGACATTAATAGTTTTTGTTTATCGGCTAAATAAATTCATTAAATGGGGTACAAGGGTACCCCAACTCATATACAAACAAAGTTGAAACCTGTCACATGTCCAACCTACATTTAGTGTGTGCCACCCCACATATACAGTAACTATGTATACTCAAAAAACATTACTATTGGCAACCAAAAAAACACTGAATAAAATGAAGTTATAAACTCTTAATATTACAAATAAAAATAATTTATAATTACAATTCACTTTTGTGGCCACTGATTAGGTTAAATATTTGTGGCTTATATCTTACAATCTTCTACTCATATTTTTTTAAATGCTTACATAAATTTCAGTAAAATATCACAATAATTACATAAATGATATTATTTTATTATATTTATAATAATAACTAATCGTAAGTTTAAAACCTCAACATTTTTATTCCAATTTATAACTTGTATCAATATCATATAAAATTTTGTACCATAGGCATCGTGCTTTATAGAACTTTCAAATTAGCTGTATTTCCGTACCGTATGTAACCTCTCTCTGTTTTGGGACACAACTTTGGCTTTTTGCCGTGCGTTTATGGGTTACCAAAAGCTTCTAGAACTTGCAACTTGCAAGTGCACCCGTCACCCATTTTTTGTCTAGGTTTGATAAATCACAGAGGGGTAGTTCTATTCCCTCCCCCTCCAATTCCATTTTTTTTTTAGTTTTTATATCCTCTTTATTCTGAAAATTAATTTTCAAAATTACTTTTTCGATTACAAAAACTAATTTCTAGACTATAAAAAAAATAGAAGATGTGAAGAGAAGGAAAAAAAAAAGAGAGAGTATAAATGGCATTACCCTAAATCACGCTTGTAAGTCTTACCTCACTAGCTCCATGCCTCCATCATTGAATGATATAACATGTCTAACGCATAGCATAGCAATTTCTTGGTGGGAAAGGAGAAAGACTTGAAGGGCAACAAGTAGAACGAAGGAGAATGAGATTGGACTGGACGGGACCTTTGAGTTGAAATTTGTGGCTTGTAGACCATATATAGCAACATATAATTTGGCACTATATATTTATATGTAGTATAAACGTTGTTGAATGTTGACATAATGAGTTTCCATTCACATTTTTTAAAAGCTAGGAATTTTCCGCTTACAGGTTGCAGCTCATTTAAGCATGCATATGGGCATCAAAGATATAATGTCTTCTTTTTTTCTAGAGACAATAAGTATTATTTATTAGAGACAATATTATTCGAATTAGATATGACATTATTATGACCAATAAAATTTATCTTTTGAGTATTTAATACGGTTATATATCTAAAATTTGAACTCAATTAAACTGAAACAATTTCATTTATGCAATCGGTGACAGATATAATATATATTTCATTCGATGATGAGACGAACTTGGATATGGAGGTAGAGGCTAGCGTGACTTTTGCCCAATGAGATTAACTATATTAGAAAGCTAAACCAAGAATGCAATTTCTAGAATACGCGTAAGGTGATGATAAATGCTAGGCCAAAAATTTGATAATTTTATTAAACTTTCTCCCTTTCGTTGAATACCAATATATACATGATGACAAATACGTATGCATGCATCCTAATATTTAATGTGAGGTCATTTTTAATTCTTTTCTCTATTCTCTTTTAGTAAATAGTAACATATAGTTTTCTCCTTCTTAAATTTCTTTCCTTTTCCTGTTATGGATGACAGTTGGACAAGTCTATCCACTTGGCCTGAATTCAAACGACTATTTTCAGGGTTCGAAATAAAATTATCAAGTTAGAAAAAACGAAGATCCAAAATTTCAGAATCATTAATTCAACAATTTTAACCTCTTTTCGATTTTTAGAAAGAAAAAAAAATTAAAAGTCATTTATACGTCCTTTTTGAACTTATAAGTATTTCTTAAATTTACTAAAAGTTTTCCTGATTTAAAACTAGACTTAATTTTCTTGTCCTAAAATTTATATATAATAAAAACAATCACAAATTCAACTATTATAACATAAACATTTATTGTATATGAAAACCAATATCATCCCACACACGTCACACCCCCCACACCCAAACCAACATCTTGTCACGCTTCACACAAACGCGTCTTGCCTCAGACACACTCACCCTTATGCTTTACACATTACACACGTTTTATATAAAATTTGATTTTTTTTTTCTTATCGATTTTAAGGTCAAATTATAACTAACTATATATTAGTTTAATTATTTATATTAAATTTTATTAAAATAAATTTATATATAATGTAATTTTTAATCAATCCAACCGTTAAATTATAATTATATATTATTTTTATTGATTATGTTAAAATTTGTCAAAAACTAAACATTTGAAATTATATAGTAATAAAAAAGTTCTTATTTTTATACATTTTAGGTATATATTACGTCAATTATTATTATTTATATGATGGGTTTATTCCAATATTCCATGCTCTTGCATACTTTTTGTAATCACATGCTGCAATTTCTTCTCCTGGCACAACTTGTGCAAGATGGGATTGCAATCTTCTTTAATAAAATTGTTTTGTTTATCGAAAAAAATTATTATTTATATAAATGCAGTATTATTAAAATTCTTAAGCATGCATGAGCTCGGTTAGGGCAACGTGCTAATCCCGGAAGAAAAAGATGAGCTGAACTGTAACACAAAGAAGCATAAGGTGACTATTGTTTTTTTTAAATCAGCAAAAGAAATAATATATATAACTAAAAAGGGTATAAGTGATACCCATACATACGCGAAACAGGGGTTCGCAAATACAACCATTAGTATGGTTATTGCATATTTGCCACATTTATGGAAATATAAAATAACCAAACCATCAAACCAAAGACTACACAGAGATCATAATTTCATCTACTGTCACACATTACAATGGACAGCCATCCCCCACCGACCCAAAGTGGAACATAATTTCATCTAAAAAGGGTATAAGGTGACTATTGTGCATTGTGCATTGGTCGAGGATGAGGAAACAATACCTAATTCTTAGCCAATCATGAACATGGTAGCAAAAATGGTTGAAACACCGTGCAAGGGGATCTTTCCCAACTGCAACAAGCTAACTTGAAGACATTTGTCGCTTTTCAGAAAAGAAAAAAAAATGAAGAAATTATTTGTCTTGGGATATGGCTACCATGATGCTATGCCAGGGATGGTGCTGCTAGAGGAAACAAATGTCTTATAAAGACATGGGAAATGTTAGTAACATTCTTCTGTTTCTTCTTAAAGACATTTATCACACAATGCACAATTGTTATAAGTTGCTTTTGTAGTTGTCTTTCTTCTTGTGTACGTTTTTATTACACGGATAAAACGTGATCTATGTTGTTCACTCTTGGATTAAATCCGTTTTAAAAATAATAATTTTGATCTTTTTTTTTTTATATAGTTGGTGAATTTTGTCTCTTAAGTTAAATAAAGAGAACTAAAATTCACCGATTCTTAAAAAAGCGAGAACCAATTTTTTTTTTTTTTTACGAGGTCCAAAATTATTATTTTTAAAGTATAGGAACTATGATTAATTTTGATAAAAAAAAAATTGAAAGACCTAAAATATATTTTACTGCTTGAAATCTCTATTCTGATTTGGCATGGAAAAAATGCTTCCTAAACCATTTTTTTTTGTTGTTGAAGAATTATGAGATTCTTATTCTCAGAATAAAAGATAATGCTTTAATAGCCACCTCATATTGTTCAATCGTGATTTGTTTATTACCCATCCATAATTCTTTAATCACATCACAATCACCCTCGTATTTTTAATTTTTTTAATGTTTCATTTTTTTTAAAATTTTTTTTATAAATTCAAGAATCTCTCTTAATTTCATAATTCTTTAATCACATCACAATCACCCTCGTATTTTTAATTTTTTTAAATGTTTCATTTTTTTGAAAAAAAATATAAATTCAAGAATCTCTCTTAATTTTAGGGAGATGCTATTCAATACAAATAGCATGAAACAAAACATTGACGAACATGAAAAAAATTAATCAGTTTTTTTTTCCACAACATACAAGAAAGAGAAAAGAACAGCTCTTTATCAAATTAATTTTCTGTCAAATATTTTCGTACTAAACAAAATTTCCCTTTTGAAAAAATGATCCAAACCAAATACACCATTTTAATCAATTTAAATTATTTTTCTTCCTTTAAATCCGACCCGATTATTTGGCTAGTAACAAAATTTTCAAGCTACTCACTCATTGTCCAAAAAGTGCTGCCATTATTTGAACAAAGAATCCACTTACGAAGTGCTCATCTTTTTCATTTGTAATTTTCCTAATCCAAACAATCATAGTGGATTCTTTTCAGTGCTCGATTAATCAAAGCTTCTTATTCGTTCTTTTCGTTCTTTGTCAGCCACATTTTATATTCCGGAATCTAATCAATTTTTTATCATTTGAAGAAAGATATTTTTTGGCACCTTTTAACCGATACAACGCTTGATGTATTTTCATTTGAGAAAGCCATAGAGATATCATGTGGCACGGGACTACTAATTATGGGAAGCAAATCATTTATGGATTTTTTTGGTCCCCAAAGATAGCTCAAATATATGTCTTCGTACTCTACAACAATCTTATTAAAGGTGGCTCAAATACGTCTCCGCTCTCTTGTCAAAGGTTTAAAAAAGGTATTTAAGCCAACAAATGTTGATCTAGCTGGTAAGAAACGAACTCATATTCCACAAGAATGTGGGTTCGATTCTTGTCGATATAAGAATCTTATTGATGGATAATCCATAAGTATCTCTGTAAGTGTTCAGTGAATCTTGAGGCCTGTCTTCATCCTGATAAACCGTTGAAACATCTGTAAGCGTTCAGTGAGTCTTGAGGCCTGTCCTGACCCTGATAAATCCCGAAACCCAATTAACCTATATTTTTTGTATAAAAAAAAGGTATTTAATGTTAGAAGAAGTTAGTCTTATCAAATTCAGCCAGGCATCCGAAAGGTCCCCTTAAAAACCGGTTCAGAAGGGGGTGGCCTACCCAGCTATATAAACACTCACCAGGCTCGTTAACCACCCGATGTGGGACTCGCAACACGCCCCCTCGAGCCTGGGCTCGTCACCACAAGCGAGGGCTAGCGGACTATCCACACCACCGGGCAGAACCAGCTCTGATACCATATCAAATTCAGCCAGGCATCCGAAAGGTCCCCTTTAAAACCGGTTCATAAGGGGGTGGCCTACCCAGCTATATAAGCACTCACCAGGCTCGTTAACCGCCCGATGTGGGACTCGCAACACGCCCCCTCGAGCCAGGGCTCGTCACCACAAAGCGAGGGCTAGCGGACTATCCACACCACCGGGCAGAACGTGGCTCTGATACCATATCAAATTCAGCCAGGCATCCGAAAGGTCCCCTTAAAAATCGGTTCATAAGGGGGTGGCCTACCCAGCTATATAAGCACTCACCAGGCTCGTTAACCACCCGATGTGGGACTCGCAACACGCCCCCTCGAGCCAGGGCTCGTCACCACAAAGCGAGGGCTAGCGGCACTATCCACACCACCGGGCAGAACCAGCTCTGATACCATATCAAATTCAGCCAGGCATCCGAAAGGTCCCCTTAAAAACCGGTTCATAAGGGGGTGGCCTACCCAGCTATATAAGCACTCACCAGGCTCGTTAACCACCCGATGTGGGACTCGCAACACGCCCCCTCGAGCCTGGGCTCGTCACCACAAGCGAGGGCTAGCGGACTATCCACACCACTGGGCAGAACCAGCTCTGATACCATATTAGAATTCAGCCAGGCATCCGAAAGGTCCCCTTAAAAACCGGTTCATAAGGGGGTGGCCTACCCAGCTATATAAGCACTCACCAGGCTCGTTAACCACCCGATGTGGGACTCGCAACACGCCCCCTCGAGCCAGGGCTCGTCACCACAAAGCGAGGGCTAGCGGCACTATCCACACCACCGGGCAGAACCAGCTCTGATACCATATCAAATTCAGCCAGGCATCCGAAAGGTCCCCTTAAAAACCGGTTCATAAGGGGGTGGCCTACCCAGCTATATAAGCACTCACCAGGCTCGTTAACCACCCGATGTGGGACTTGCAACACGCCCCCTCGAGCCTGGGCTCGTCACCACAAGCGAGGGCTAGCGGCACTATCCACACCACCGGGCAGAACCAGCTCTGATACCATATCAAATTCAGCCAGGCATCCGAAATGTCCCCTTAAAAACCGGTTCATAAGGGGGTGGCCTACCCAGCTATATAAGCACTCACCAGGCTCGTTAACCACCCGATGTGGGACTCGCAACAAGTCTCTTATAAATTATAATATAATAAATTAAGATTTAAATTTTTATTAAAAGAAATATTTACGTTTAGTATTCGACTGTACCTCAAATAAAACTATCTCTAAAAGAGATACCTGTGAGAGAAAAAAAAGTTATCAACAACATCAGAACCTAAACAAAAGTTGAATTCTTTCCGAAAAAGAAGAAGAAATTGAATATATGGTAAATTTTCCTTTATGCTTTAAACAATTTTTTTTTTCAGGAATACGATACCATAACAGAAACTGATTATTGCTTAGTGATTGATTACCCTCTGGCAGCCATTTCCTTGTCCCGTTTCCACTCACTGGTCATTAATTAGTTGACACAAACCATATCCATACGGGGAAAATGCATCAAGCATGGGAATTAACAATAAGAAACAATTCCTCAATAAAAAGGGAAAAATAAACAGAACAAACACAAGCACGTGCTCAGGACAAGGGAATTATTATCCCCAAGTAGTTTGTAAGGAAGATTATGTACTTCACTTCTAGAGGCATGAGTAGAACCAAGAGATAGAGAAAAACATAATTAAAAAAAAAAAAAAATAGAGTGCGAAACAAAAGAAAAGTAGGGTATATATAATTAATAATTAATAACCCAGGTTGTAAACACAAGTGGGTCCCACTGATTTACTGAAAGAACTGTAGAGAAAAATAGCAAGTACAGTCTGTGTCACTGTAATAACTAGGCTTAAATACAATTTTGGTCCCTCTATTTTACACAATCCGTAATTTTAGTCCCTCTATTTTGCACAATCCTCAATTTTAGTCCCCCTATTTTAAAATATAGACATTTAGTCCCTTCATTTTGCACAATTCATAATTTTAGTCCCCATATTTTAAAATAAAGACATTTAATCCCTAAATTTTGTAAAATCCGTGATTTTTGTCCTTTCGTCAAATTAAAAGCTTTGATCATTAAGAGATTAACGTCGACTACGATGTGGTATGTGCTTCAGTGACGTGGAATTTGTTTAAAATAAATTATTAAGACTCGTGATTTTCATATTAGGACTTACGACTACTATTGTCCATTAAAATAAATGGTTTTACCTTTTTTTAAAATATGTTTTTCATCAATTATTCTACTCGGTATTTAGAATAATTAAAAACTAAACAAATAAAATCGCATCACTATATTTGGGCCACGTCAAGGCTGACGTTAATCTTTTAACGGTCAATGCTTTCAATTTGATAGAAGAACCAAAATTACGGATTTTACAAAATTGGAGAACTGAATGTCTCTATTTTAAAATAGAGGGACCAAAATTGCGAATTTTACAAAATTGGGGGACTAAATGTCTCTATTTTAAAACAGAGGGACCAAAATTACGGATTGTGCAAAATAGATGGACTAAATATTTTTATTTTAAAATAGGAGGACTAAAATTGCGGATTGTGCAAAATAGGGGAACCAAAATTACAATTAAGCCTAATAACTAATAACCCAGTTAGGATTTTCTGTGTCCTCATCATCGCAATTAAGAACAATTAGCCACCAAAACTACAAGTCGATCAACATCTCAGAAGACGAAAAAGAGACGGAAGCGATATGAAAATGAAAATTTTATACAACATTAATAATCGTACATACACACATGAGCGTCTCTGCAATTGCAAATATTCACATACAGAATCAATCGATAAATATGTATAAGAAACTGCTATATGGAGTTTTTTTTTTTTTTCTTTCTTCTCCCTACTATGTATCAAAGAATTTCAACACAAGAAAGATGAACATTGTAAGTTAACACGCCCCGCAGAGACCAAGATACTACTGAACTAATGGGACCCGAAAGGAACAAGCGGGTCGGGTCGACCCGGTTGGAATCAGTCGCCGGAGTTGTAGTCGCTTGAAATGGGTGGGGTAGTAGGAGGGGAGGTGCGAGTAGTGTGAGAAGTTGCGTCTCCTCCTCCTGCAGAACCAGTAGTAGTCAAAGACGCAAATGTCCTCACGGACTTGAAGATTGTTTTGAAAACCCTGATCTTGACTAGCCCCCTGGGTGGTGGGAGCGTTCGTGGTGGCGTTGTAGCTCTGCTGTCAGATCGGGTTACGGTGCGCTCCATTTGAGGCATATGGAACCGCAGAGAACGAGGTTAAATTGAGGTGTGTGTAAAGTAAAGAACAGAGAGGCAAAAGGGTCTCAACTTTTTGCTTGAGAAAGAGAAAGAGGAGAGTGGGAGGTGTGTGAAGTATGTATGTATGGGGTTTGGTGAGTGGAGTGAAGCAGAGAGGGAGGTGTGAGTGTGAGTATAAGAGGAGACAACACGCTACAGGAGTCCTAATAACTTAACCAAGAAGATTCATTTGAAGATGATGCTGCCCCTGCCCCTCCTCATGTGTGTTAGCTGTTTGTAAAGGAATCGCTTACTCAAACACATCTATTACTGCGGTTTGGATTCGTTTCGATAATTGTTTCTCTTTACTTTAAATTTTAAATTAAATTATTTATAATTATTTCCATTTTAATCTGATGATTCGAACAATCATTTTTAAATTTTATGTCAAAACATTTTCAACTTTAATTTTTTTTTTTTTTGTATTTTTCTTTTTCATTAATTTTGATTTTCTTATAATTTCATTTCGTACTTTTTTATGATATCTCCATAATTTTGTGAGGTATAATTGACTGTGTTATCTAAACACACTATTAATAGAAATTTTATTTCAAAATCTAAAATAAACTAATCCAATTAAATATGATGGTTTGTTTCAAAGTTGATTTTTATCTTAAATTGGAACCAAACCAACCTATAAATATCCCTAGACGCACGTCAAATGAACGCTATCCACTATCCAGTATTACTTTTGCGTCTAACTTATGTTAACGTGGTGTAGGATGCAGTACCAAATACACGCAAACGATCAGCTCGTGACCCAATCAGCCCATGAAGCTCGTGTGCCACAAGGCCAGGAACATAGGCCCAATAATAAAGATGGCCCAAAGGCCATTGTAAATCCAAATATCAATTGTTACCCCAAAACTAAAGAATATATATATATATATATATATATATATATATATATATATATATATATATCACATTTTTTTATTGTTCAAGCACTTATTATATGTTAATAATATAATATATGAATCAACCAACATTGGTTGGCACAAGTGATAACGGCTTGTGTCCCCACCTTGGTGTGCGCTTACCGTCTTCGACGGAATTTAATCATTATTTCCGACGTGACTAATCTGTACCAATACCATGGTCAAAACAGGCTAAATATGTGAATATGTAATTAAAATATACATCCTTAAATCATATATATACACGTACGTGCTAAACTCTAATATCATACGATTCATATATATATATATATATATATATATATATATATATATATAATTTATCAAATTTCTAATATAAATTTATGTGATAAGAAATTATTAACTAAACATTTAACAAAGCTGTTTGTCTGAACAATTTATTTACGTAGTTTATAAGTAACCTTTTACATCATATATGATGCATATGTTTGATATATTTTTTAGAAGCTTGAAATTGTCAAAGTTCCACAATCTAATATGTATGTTCATCGGTAGAAAATGAATTATTATCCCTTAAATCGCACCTAGATATATGACAAAGTTTAATTAAATTAGAGTGTATTTACCAAAAAAAACTAGTTGTTTACCAAAAATAAAAATTAAATTAGAGGGTAACTTCTTCATATCCCTTATTACAATGGTGGCAGGTGGAAATGCATGGAATATATGTAATGTTGACCTTAATAGTAGTTATTGACGCGAAGTCTCCCACTTTGTTACAAGGTTTTGGCTTCTTCTGGTTTTAAGACCTGTTTAAATCATTTGTTACATATTGTTCAACTCAGTGGCGGATCTAGAACCATAAATCAGGAGAGCAAAATAACATGATAGGATAAGAAAAAAATAAATTTTAATTTTATTTAATATTTGATGTATATTATATAACTTTCTAAAAATTAAATAATGATAAAATATGATATAACTCTCCCCTTAAGATAAAAAATAAGATAATATTATCAATTATAGAAAAATATTATAGTCACACTCTCTAACACACTCTCACTTATTGGACCACCTCACCTATTTTCCAGCACCCCTCACCTGCTAACCAATGTTTGTATCAATTATTATGATAATTTTTATTTAATTTAATTTTAATCTATTTTATTGAATCACAAAACATTCATGACCTATGTAAATCCTCCAATTTTCCTTGCACCCCAATCCAAATCCATCCCCTGTTACTGCTAGCGCCAACTCCTTCATCGCCTCGTTGTGTCGGCATCACTGTCGCCATCCCTCCCCACCGCCAGCGATTATCGCCATCTACATCTCCACCCCCGCCCTCCTCCCCTCCGCAATCCGCCGCACCAGCTTCAGGTCCTGGTGCGCGCCGCCACCACCGCCCCAGACCTCGAACATCAATTCGTCACAACATCAATTTGTCATTCACCTTATTTGGGGTTCAAAATTAAAATCCTATTTGTGCGTTTTTATGTTCCGAAACATGACGAACCACTATTGTGTGGCACTTTCTCCGCCCAATTCTGATTTTTTCTGGTAAAGGTTTAAGGCCCAATAATATTATAATAAAAATGTTACTAATTTTGCTAATAAAAAAGGGTAAATGCTAACCAGTGTAACACTGGTTAAGAAACTAAAAGAAGAAAGAATTTTATTGGGAGGCAAAAAATTGTGTTACCTATCAATTTTTTTTGCACTCTCCTATAAATTTCACAATAAATACTTTATTCTTTTAATTCTTTAATCAATATCCTTAGATACTAGTTAGCAAGACCCATAAAAAAAATTGTATTCTTATTGCATGGTTTGTTCTAACGGATGAATTTTACTCCCTTCGCAAGAGTATTATACGAAAATGGGTAGCAACAATGAGTACCTTTATTAAATAATAAAAACTTAACAGTGGGTGGCAACTATAAAGAATGCTTGCAACAGTGGTAATTTGATTTGATTGCTTTCAAATGGATGGTCACAATGGGAGAGTGGGAGCGAATGTGACAGAGAGAGGGAGGAGATGAGAGACGTAATAGATTAGAGAGAGGTAAGAGGAGTCGTAAAACAGAGGTGCGCGACTGACTCTTGAAATCCCGTAAATAAAATAAAATAATAAAAAAGGGTTGAAGTTCACTCACAGGAAGAGTCGTTACCAAGTGAGGGGCTAAAGACAATAGGTAACGTGGCCTAATAAATAATAGTGTGATCAAGGAAGTGTGTTAAAAAGTGTGATCATAACATTTCTCTTAATGATATTTTATTGACGTAACAAACAACCAATTATAATATAATAGGATAATTATTTTATCTTATTCTATTTTATTGTTGAGTCAATTGAAAAAAAGAAGAAGACAAAATTAAACTTTTAAATTGAATATTTAAATAAAAATAATAAATATATGAAAGGAGAAAAAAATAGAAATAAGAGGTTCAAATATATAAAATTAAGAGGGGCAAAATATACACATTTAAGATATATACATGTAATTTTTTAAAAGTGAGAGGGTGCAAATGCACTTCTTGAAACGTATGTGCGTTAGCTATCATTGAACTTAGAGTGTAACTTGAATACACTAAGTAGAGGAAGCAACATATGCGACTAAAGGGACAGATGGTGTAACATTTGTGACCATGATTGTGATCCATTTTGAAGATTAAGATACTGTAACATGCATTATGGAAATTTAGTTGTTGATTACTTGTAAGAAAGTTAATTACCACCTATGATTTTTTGCTATTACCAACAATTTTTATATGTTGAATCTTTTCATAGTGAGATTTATTTGAGAAAAATTAAAAATGAAGGACCAAATTAAAAAATCATAAACTTTTGTGGGAGTAAAAGCTTTTTATGAGAGTAAAAGCTTAATTAAGACAAATATTTATAAAAATAATGAAAACAATTTAATCAAAAGAAAGAAAAAAAACGTGTGAATAATTAAGCATTGTATGTCACAAAAAAGTTTGACACAATCAGTAAATAGCTAAATTTCTTATACATATTAGCTAAAATTTAACTATTACTTGGATGTATTAGAAAGATTTTGATACCATCACATTGGACAAACGCACGTACGCATTGGATGTGTTGACGTCACAAACGTACTTCCCTTGAAACTGAGGTGCCATGAAAAGTCAATTCTACTAAATTTCATAACGAAAAATCATGTCATTGATCGAACAAAAGGCGTTAATGGTTATTTCACAATAAGGATCAAATTGAAAAAAAAAACAAAACAAAACGCAATTATAAGAACCAAATTGGTATGTTTTAAACTATAAGTATCAAATTAGAGTGCAATAATCACAGGAATTAAAAGGATATTTAAAAAAAATATTGTGTCACCCACTTTAACATATTTCTATATTTTTGTGTGTTACCTTTCTCCTGAGCTGAACGATTCTGCTGCAAGTTGCAATCTGTACACAGAAGACAAAAAGAAAGGGTTTTCAAAGTCACCACCGTCCATTGAAGAATAGCAGGTCAGGTTGACTCTTCCATGGTGGGCATTGGGCAACATCCTTTGGTGGCAGATGGACATTTTGTTTCAACCAATATTGTCTTTGTCTTATGTTTACTAACCGACAATATTAAATTATCATCCATTGGTGATAAGATGTGAGAACATTTTCGTATGAAAAAGAATTGAATTGAATGAAGAAAAAGTTATCACCCGGTTCTGCAACAATTGGACTGTGCTCATCATCAAAATGCCCCCACACCCTCACCTTTTACAATAATTCAAAGCTTCGGTCTACAGTTTCTAATTTCCATTCTATCCAAATTGTTCTTGTTAGGGAAATTATAATAACTCAACAACTTTCCTTCCTACACTAAATAATATGAGTTTTACTTGAATTTTGTTTTTTGACAGATGAGTTTTATTTGAATTATTCTCGATATAAAGAATTTTATGTTAACATTTCAAATATTCTGTTATGTTAATGGTCGAGTTTAATATATTATGTAATTATTAAAATAGGCAAATTAATTAAGCAATCTGACAATACATTATTAAATACAGAAACAAAAATGTTTGTTTATTCATGATATACTAAGGTTAAACTCAATAAATATTAAAAGTTTCTATTTTAATTGTTTATGTTTTTTAATATTACATAATTTTCTCCCATTCTTGAATATTTTTACCTTCATATACTATTATTATTATTATTATTATTATTCAACTTTCAAAAATTTTTAAGAATATAATCTAATGGCAATAATGTATTTATTTATTAATATTACATATAAAGATCAATTTTAAAAGGTTAATTACACAATATTTTTAATTTTTTTTATTCGTCATTATTCTTGAATACAAGTGAGGTGACATATTTTGAATTTAAAATTTAAACTATACTACTCCTTAAAATTTGATCGAAAATGTAATAACGATACCTGAATATCGACCAAAAAAATTTAAATACTGGAAAAACTTTATATATATAAATGAGAGTTATAAGCATAAAGCATTTTGTAATATGTTATTAATGTAATTACCTCTTAGTGGATATTATTTTTTCTTGTGGTGGGGCTTAGGCCCCTCGCTTTCAACAACAACGACAACTTTCCGAATAATCAAACGACTAAAGTAGTTTATCTTATCTTAAAAAGAGTAATGATTTTAATTTTAACAATGCATTTTGTTAAAAAATATTTACATAACATTCATCATTTTTTATATTTCTCTTCTTATCACATTGTATCACTTATTTTATTTTTCTTTTTTATTGCTCTCATTAAGTGTTAACTAATATTTTGAGTATTTTTTTTGGGTACATATTAAATACGATGGGTACAAAACCAATTTCTTTTTTATTTTGAGTATCCAAATATTATTTTTTATCGTAAAAAAAGGGCAACTAGTTTTCTCTTTGAGCATCGACAAATGTTATGCAGATCGAATCGTCGCCTTTGTTTTCATTCATATCGAAGAACCATTATGTTGCGGGGGCCTATTCTTTCATAATCAATCATAATGAAATCTATGTAAGTATCAAACCCTGATGTTATGTGTCTTTACATATTATTGGGCAGCATTACTTTGTTTTTTCTTGTGAAGAAAGTAATCCAATAGTCTACAATTTTTTTTCTCTATGATTCAAAGTTAAAAGGCATTAAATGACACCAAAAAATGATTGGAATGAGTTTGAAAAGTGTAACCCTTAGAGAGATAAAGTATAATTTTTTTGGTTACTTTAATCATTTTTTTCGGTTACGAGATAAAGTCTAGTTTCTTTAACTATGGTAATTAAAGCCTTCTAGCTCTCTGAAAATTTCGAATAATTACCACAAACTTTGGCCTTTTGAGAGATAAAATATGTGTGTGGGACTTGGATTTTAGTTTTATTTCTACCTTATTTTACAATATTTTTTAAATTATTAATTACTTTATCACATCACTAGTTCATGTATAAGTGACATGTCATTAGTCTATATTAGCATAAAAATACTACATCATGATCAATTGACATAACTATCCATCAATGGACGCAAAAACAAAAATTTTGTCATTTTAAAAATTAAGAAATTAAAAAATAAAGAAACCAAAATCACATATCATGAATTATAAGAAAATTAAAATTGTAATCTAACCAAAAATGACAGACAAGCAATACTGAGTTCTCATATTTAGTACTTGAAAGAAAATTACAAACGAAACTGAAAGTAAAAGTACAAAGATTAGAAACCACCTCCCTCCGGTCATGACTCTAAAAACACTGGTCAGAGGTTTAGGACAGTTCCAACAAGCCCAACTAAGTACAGACCGAACACATAATAATAATAACAACAACAACAACCTTGCAAATTACAGTCCTGATCCACCATAACAAAAACGACTGGTTTTTCAGGATTTTATTATGCACACTAAAATTCACATCACACCGCATCTTCAATTTGTACGAGAGAAGACGTAGACAACGTTATAGAGGCAGTAGTAGCAGCTTCCGTCTGCAATAAAAAGGAACAGACACCAACGCTTTTTTAATTTGATGATTTCTTTCTCTTACCGAAAGAAAGCACTGTAAGAGAACCACGATATCGAGCACGAGTTGAGAAGGGAACGACGGTAACGTGGTACAAACATTGAAACGAGTCTCATATCCCAGGAATAAACCTTCAAATTAACCCTGTTGCTTGATCGAGATGGATATTTTTCTCTCCAAAATTTTAAAGTTCTTCTTCTGTTAGTTTTGACTTTCCAAAAAAATCCATTTTATTTTTTTTAAATGATAAAAAAAACAAATTTAAAAAAATAAAATGGATGTTTTAAGTAAAGTTGAAACTAACAGAAAATTTTTTTTAAAAAAACTTTAAAATTTTATGAGAAAAATATCTAACTCATCCAATTTCAATAATTAATTTGAGAGTTTAACCGAAAATTGAGACTAGACTCCATCGGAGTTGTAAGCACTTGCTGGTGGGGTCGAAATAGAAGAGCCGCCACCATTGTTGTCGCCACCCTTGTCTCTTTCATCCTTTGAGAATGTAGAGGCCACAATTTTGACCAAGTTGCTAAATATCTGAGCTTTAATTTGGCCTCTTCTTCTCGGGGGAAGGCTTGTTTTTTTGTTGTGAACTGTGGAATTATTTGTTGCCATTCTATTTGTTTTCTTTTGTATCTGCGAAAAGAAGATGAAGAAAGAAACAAAGAGTAGTTAAGTATATAAAAATATGCGAAAGTTAAGAAGCCTCTGTGCCCAAGAAAGATTTGAAAGAGAAGGCACAGGGGAAAGGGGAAGAAGCGAAAGGGGGAAGAGGGGGAAGATTTTTGAGAATAGTTTAGTCTAGGCCTGGCCTTTTAGGATTTTTGAGCCTTTGTTGGTATTTTATGGTATGAAAAAGTGTTATTTTAATATTTTTTTTATTACAAAAAAGTGTACCAATCTTCATATAAAGTACAATATTTAAAAGAAAAAGATACGTATATGCAAAATTACGTAGAAGGTTGGTGTTAGGGAAGTGCTCAGTCGGGGCAATGCAAGTTATGACTAGGAAATTTCGTTCGTTGTTTATGAATTTATTTATTTCGTATGGTTTGGTTTTCATAAGAAATATGGAGACAACTGGTTTTGTTAACACGTGCTATGCGCCACCTTGTGACCGTCCAAAGTATGAGCTATTCCCACTGACATTTACGCCATTTATACACTTCTAGATAGATTAGAGCATTAAGGTACTTGTATTATGAATTTAATCGGTGTATAATTTAACTTGTTTTAAAGAGAAAAAAAACTTATTGGGGGAAAGCTTAAAAAAGTAATAAATTGTGAAAATAATTCGTTTCCAAGCTTTCTAGTCCATCAAAATTTAAACGACGGGGCATCAAAATTAGATAGTAGAATATTCCGTTTCGGCACACGGTTATGGCGGCTCAATGATGATTTGGAGAAACTTTGCCAGATAGATATATGCAGCTTCCCCAGATTTTCCTAACAAACACCACTGACTTTCTTTCGACGATTTCAAATGCAAGAGTATCATGAGAAAATTACAAATCATAATCCTCTATAGTAAAAATTTTACACGATAAATGTTTATAATATTTTATACTATTATTTTCTCTTTATAAATATTAAATAAAAATAACTATATTATAATTATTAAAAATAAACACAAAATTTATATTAAAAAAACTAACGTGAGATGATTTAATCTTCCTGTGCCACTAAACGCCAATTTTAATCAAAACAACACTTTAAATCCACTTTTATATTGAGAAAATATTTTTCGTACAAATGAAGTGAGATTTTTTTTTGTCCTTTTAAATTTTGGGATTTTGATCAGAGTCATGTTTAGATATTTAAATTTTTAAAATAATTATAAGGTGATCTGATGGTTGGAAGAGAAGCATAAGGATTAAAGTGATAAGAAGGTCTTGAGTTTGAATCATCTCAGTAACATAACATATACTAGCTACTAATATTTTTCAGTTACATATAATTTGTTTTGTTAACTGTGTTTTTAAATCCTTAATCAACTAGTTTAACATCACATGTTCAGTTACTTTTGAAAGTTTCATTCAATAACTTTCAATTAATTAATTTTATCTCAAAATAGATAGTTGGATTGAAAGCTCCTTTTCATGTAGATCATTTCTATCAAATTTTATATTAGTAAAAATTTATTTAATACCTCATTCATATATATCAAAATCAACATAATATATATTTTCAAAATATACTAAAACATTTTGTCAAAAAAAAAATATATGAATCATTTGATCACTTTCTTATTGAAATTCACTTTTCATAAAATTTGATACAAATAATCAAGGTAATATATAATTATAATTCAACAATTAGGTCAATCAAATTCACATGTTATATAAAATTATTGAATGGTGTAACAATTAGTGTAAGTTACATCGGTGCCGACAATATTGTACCCATCAAAAATTCATACCAATACACAATTTTTTTAATAGGAAAAAAATAATTATATATAATATGAAATATGGTGTTAATTATTTAATATTTAAATAATGAGACTGTTTAAATTCTTGAAAAAAAGAAGTAAATGATGTTAGTTTAGTTAGGGTCTGTTTTAATAAATTTTTTCAGAAATACTTATAGGAGAAAAAAAAAAAATTCTTTATAAACTAAAATTAACTTATACATAAATTAAAAATTAACTACTGAAGAAGTTAATAAGAAAAGCTCCTACAAATTAACTTATTTATAAACTAATTCTAATTTATGGAAAAAAAATCTTTTTTTTATTTTCTTTTCTTATAACTGTTTCTAAAAAATTTTATTCAAACATGCCTTAAACATGAATGAATAGTTGTACATTGAAGATGATTTAAGGGTTGACTTTTGGCTTAACATATTAACTTCATCCAGAACGATGCTGATTTGGAAAAAAAAATGCGGTTGTTCAAACCTCACAATAGCAACTACAACTACAAATGAGGCTCATTTAACTCATTTGCTTCCGCTACAAGTGAAAAGTACTTTATAATTTAAAATTCGTTTTTTTAAAATAAAAAATAAAACTTAGATACAATTTTATAAGTGTTATTTATGTTATTTTTTCAACCAAAACAAAAGTTTTATTTTAATAATATGCATAATAAAGACTTGTGTTAAAATATTATACAAATTATCGAGATAAAACTTTAAATTTGATTAAAAAATGGTACAAAGAACATCTAAGAAATTGTATATAAATTCTTTCCATTAAAAAATTTAAGATAATGTTCAAAACATTGGTTAGATTGTATTTACTATTTTTTTAAAAATAAATATTAAATGAATTTTCTATTTTCAATGTATGAAATTCTGTTTCGTTTTTTTAATTATCAATTTAACATTTGTCTTTAAACTTTTATCAGTTTACATGGACTTTTTGACTCGTTTAGGATGTTTTTTAAAATTATTTACCTAAAGAAGATAAAAAAAACTAATTACAAGTCAACAATTTTTTTTTGTTATGTAACACATCATTGTATTGTTTTATGTTTCTAAAAAAATATGAATATAATTTTACTCGAACTATTGTAACATTGATAATAAAAAAATTTACTTTTGAAATAACTTAATCTCCACTTTTAAAGAAATATATTCTAAAAAAATGTATTAAAAAGTCTATCACTAACCTTTCGCTTCATTAAAAAAGGTATTGTAAAACTACTCATTTTTGTCTTCATACAAGCAAATTTTTTTAAAGTTTTAGTTCCTATTAACACTTCTTTCCTTTCTTCTTTTCCCTCCTTCTTCTCCTCTCTCTTATTTGTTTCCCTTTTTTATCTTTTTCCTAGTCAAGCACCTCCCTTCTTTTATCTTCTTTGTTTCTTTCAAATCTTCTTACATCAACTAATTATAATGTACCGTAAATTGGAGAGTTTGAGGCTGCATACATGCTTCTTGGACAAGAAGGAGTAATTTGCAAATAAAATTTGTGTTGTCACTTCTTACAATTACAGGAACTTACTACATCGTTTTAATCTTGCAAGCATTTTATGTAGCAAGATTTTTATAATATACTCCCTTACACTTCTTTCTCTCCAAAAACACCCTATCCAAACATACGGTTACCGCTCAAACATTATCAATTCATAATTTGTTTTCGGGTATGGAATAGAATACAATTTTTTTATTTTTTTTTATTTTTAATTCAGTTACGTGCTCGTCGTGTACAAACAAGGACTAGGAAGTATGCCGGAACAATTTGATGGCGTACGTAAGCACTGACATAAGTGCCTGGAATTCAGCAAACATGGAAACAAGCCTATTCTGTATGAAACATACAGCTCAATTAGAGTAAAATAAAAAGGACATGTCTTTCTCTGTTTTGTTTTTATTTTTTCATAAAATTGTTGATAGTTGAAATCAATGTTTTTAAAATCGGACTGGTCAAGACACTGATTCAAGATTCAATGGTTTAATCGTGGTTGAACTGCGGTTGAACCGATATTAATAAAATAATTATAAAATAATTTATAAAATAATATTAAATAAATATAATATCACATAATATTATAACATTAAAAATTATAATAAAACTTAAAACATCACTTTACAAGATTTTAACATTCAAAAAATACATAAAAGTTTAATTAAATATATCATAATACTTAAGTTCAAATTTTAATAAAATAAAATAATATCCATTAATAATAACAAATTTACATTTAGAATAAAGAAAGAAAATGACAAATTAATATAATATAAAATTATCAAAAATCAAGATATAAAAAAATTATAAATTAATATAAATGAATAAATTATATGTTTTACAAGAAAATAATAATAATAATTGATAAAATAATTTATAACTATTTGAGATATTTATTAAATATGTGTTTTTATTTATTTTTAAAATATTTTATATTAAATTTAAAATTTTAAATAAAAAAAATAAAAAAATACCGGTTCAAACCGGTTTTGGGTACCGATTCTTGACCGATTTTTGTCCGGTTTGACCGATTCTTGATCGGTTCCCACCGGTTCCGAACTCTTCCGATTTTATAGAACATCCGGACTTGTCACCAGACCGATTTCCAATCGAACCGGTCCAGTTTTGAGAACAATGGTTGAAACAATCAACTACGAATAGATACGATGAGCTATAACTTCACAAGTATGACTCAGCAAGAAACTAACAATTAAAATAATAAAGAGACACTTTTAATTTCTTTCTATTATTTTTCATTTTATTTAGAGAGAAAAAAACAAAGAGGGTGGCGTTGGAAGTTGAAACAATCAATAGGGAATAAGATAAACTAATTATTAGTATGTTCTTTAATGAAAAGTGACTGAGATAGAATTCGAGTAAGTGGATGTAGAGAAAGACTCAAAGACGCGTGGAAACAGACTTAATTGGTTTTATTTGATTTATGGTGGAAAGGCTTCAAGACAAGTTGCTTTGTTTAGATTTAGCTCATTAATAAAGAAGCTAGTTGCTTTGTTTCCTTCTTGGTTACTTGCTTCACCTTAAATTTTTAAGTTATTCAAATTTCAATTGTAATGAATTAATATTAAATACTGTATTAAATAAAAACTAATATATGTAGTACTATATAAATATTAAATTAAAATTTTATTATTTAAAATTTAATTTTATGAGTCAAATATATAAAAATTTAAATTTATTTTATTTATTTATATGCTAACCAAAAATTTATCTCATTAAACTGCCAACAAATTAGTTTATAAAACTTACAAACTGACTCAATTCAACTCACGTGACGTAAAACAGTTATCTAGTAACTGCTGATTCAGCACTTTTTTGAACGGATGATTATTTATTTAATAAATAAATAAAAATAATTTAAACACAGTGTCACAGTGGAAAAAATATTATCTTGCTAAAGCAAAAAATAAAGAAATAATTTAATTGGATACAAGATATAATAATTTCTAACAATTTTTAACCACTATAAATTATTTAATAGGTATAAAATATTTCAAACAATTTCTAGTAGTTTTGAACCATCATAAAATGAACTGTGAGAAAATGTAATAAAATAATAATAAAATTTACACCATGCCATCCCTTAATGTGCAAAATAATCATTTTGAGTCTTTGTAAACATAAAATACCAAAATGAGACTTTCAAAACATGAAAGGATCAAAACAAAAAAATGAGAAAATGTAATTGATCAAAATGATATTTTAGCCTTTTGTAAAAGTTGAAATAAATCAAAGCTACCAAAATACTGAGTGTGATAAATATTAATTATCTATTATGCTTCTAAAATGTTTTTAAATATTTTTTCTCCAAAGTCCAATATTTTCATAATAGAAAGTTTAGATTAAGAAATTATTCAAGTAAAAAATGATGCATCAATTAATGTATTTAATTACATGAAAAGACTTGATTGTTTTCCAAACGTGTATATTGTTTATAAAATAAAGTTAGTAATAGTGCAGCTGCAGGAGGCGTGTTTAGAGACCATGGTGGACGAGTAATCTTTGCTTTTGCTTCAAAGTTGGGCTCGTGTTCTGTGGTGCAAGCAGAGTTGTGGTCAATTTTGCTTGGAGTCCGCATTGCTTGGAGACGTGGTTTTAAATCTTTTGATG
The DNA here is from genome assembly GCA_026413185.1 of Pueraria montana var. lobata. Taxonomy (NCBI): domain Eukaryota; kingdom Viridiplantae; phylum Streptophyta; class Magnoliopsida; order Fabales; family Fabaceae; genus Pueraria; species Pueraria montana. Next base: position 12,238,971 of record CM048654.1, read on the forward strand.
TTGAATCTGATTCTCAGGTTGCTATTAGTTTGCTGCATAATGGTTGTGCCAAAGTTCATCCATGCTTTGGGTTGGTTCAAAATATTCTATGGTTTCTTAGTGTTGGAGGTAGTTTTTATTGGTCTCACACTCTTCGGGAAGCCAATCAGGTAACTGATAAGTTAGCTAGTTATGCTCAAACTATTGAGGATAGGATGCATATTTTTTATGTAGTCCCTTCCTTTATTACTGTTGCCGTTATGACTTATGTAAACTCTATTGTGTGGTTCAAGAGGTTTTTTACCCCATTGTTTCAACAAAAAAATAAAATAAAGTTAGTAATTCACTTAAGTAAAATGAAATTTCTTAAAACTAAAATTAATAAAATCTTAAAATTGATAATATTTTAACAATGATTGAATGGATTAATGTTATTAACAATTGAAAAAGAATATTAAATGCAATTTATTGGGATAATTTAATAGTTACTTTTACATTTTAAGAAGTTTTGAAATTAAACTTCAAATACAATTATAATTTAATAAAAAAAAATTATCCTAGGTCAGAGACCACATGTGCCCTCACCAATCACTGAATCATAGACTAATTCTGCTCATTATCCATAGTTGCTGCTGGCCCAAGGAAATTTTTATACACAGAGGGAATTGATCATGTGTTTTTCCGCTAAATAGATCGTCTCCCTACATGTGAAAGCAACGGGACCTTACACCACTACGCCAATCTCATAAATTATTTAATAAATTAATTTAATCACACTAAAAGTCTTCTTATTAAAATTCCTTTTAACATAATATATATTAGGCAAACCTGCTCATGTCAAACTTATATATTTTGTGTGGTTTGTGTGGTTTTTTAATACGATAGTTTTATACAATATATTTATTACAAGCAAAATTCCCGCGCATATATTAGAATTAAATTAATCATTGTGCAATTACTAAATTAAAGACACGGGGACCAACAAGTCGTTGGTCCGATTGGTGCTGGACTCGATTCCCTTAAGCAAGGTCTCGGGTTCGAGTCTTGTAGATGGAAAAAAATGGTTGGGAGGGAAGAACCCTACTAAAGGTGGCCAGTTAGATTTTCTAACGGAGATTAGTCATCAGTAAAGCCAGTGATATTCCTTACCAATAATATAGTAACCAAAAAATAAAAAATAAGGGAAGGGGGGGGGAGAGTTACAGTATCGTACTGTTTTTTCTCAGTTAGCCCATATCTTTATAAAAAAAAAATTAAAATCTCAATTAGCCCATACTTGAATTTTCTCTCTTTCATTTTTTATTAAACTGTAAGAAAAAAAATAAAGACCTTGAACGTGATCCAAATAGTAATTAGAAAAGAATATTTGTTAGGGAAGAACCCTACTAAAGATGGTCAGTTAGATTTTCTAACGGAGATTAGTCATCAGTAAAGCTAGTGATATTCCTTACCAATAATATAGTAACCAAAAAATAAAAAATAAGGGGGGGGGGGGGGGGGGGAGAGAGTTACAGTATCGTACTGTTTTTTCTCAGTTAGCCCATATCTTTATAAAAAAAAATTAAAATCTCAATTAGCCCATACTTGAATTTTCTCTCTTTCATTTTTTATTAAACTGTAAGAAAAAAAATAAAGACCTTGAACGTGATCCAAATAGTAATTAGAAAAGAATATTTGTTAGGGAAGAACCCTACTAAAGATGGCCAGTTAGATTTTCTAACGGAGATTAGTCATCAGTAAAGCCAGTGATATTCCTTACCAATAATATAGTAACCAAAAAATAAAAAATAAGGGAGGGGGGGGGGGGAGAGTTACAGTATCGTACTGTTTTTTCTCAGTTAGCCCATATCTTTATAAAAAAAAATTAAAATCTCAATTAGCCCATACTTGAATTTTCTCTCTTTCATTTTTTATTAAACTGTAAGAAAAAAAATAAAGACCTTGAACGTGATCCAAATAGTAATTAGAAAAGAATATTTGTTAGGGAAGAACCCTACTAAAGATGGCCAGTTAGATTTTCTAACGGAGATTAGTCATCAATAAAGCTAGTGATATTCCTTACCAATAATATAATAACCAAAAAATAAAAAATAAGGGGGGGGGGGGGGGTTACAGTATCGTACTGTTTTTTCTCAGTTAGCCCATATCTTTATAAAAAAAAATTAAAATCTCAATTAGCCCATACTTGAATTTTCTCTCTTTCATTTTTTATTAACTGTAAGAAAAAAAATAAAGACCTTGAACGTGATCCAAATAGTAATTAGAAAAGAATATTTGTTAGGGAAGAACCCTACTAAAGATGGTCAGTTAGATTTTCTAACGGAGATTAGTCATCAATAAAGCCAGTGATATTCCTTACCAATAATATAGTAACCAAAAAATAAAAAATAAGGGAGGGGGGGGGGAGAGAGTTACAGTATCGTACTGTTTTTTCTCAGTTAGCCCATATCTTTATAAAAAAAAAAAATCTCAATTAGCCCATACTTGAATTTTCTCTCTTTCATTTTTTATTAAACTGTAAGAAAAAAAATAAAGACCTTGAACGTGATCCAAATAGTAATTAGAAAAGAATATTTGTTAGGGAAGAACCCTACTAAAGATGGTCAGTTAGACATGGTGCAGATTTTTGTTAGGGTAAGCACGAATAAGGTTATTTTGATTAGATGGGAGAACAAATTAAGGATTGGAGAAGAAGATTAGAACAAATTAATTAATTAGGTAAAAAATAATTAAGTAAAAAGAGGAATAATAATATTCATTTATTTTGTTCAATTTTATTCCTATTTTAATTAAAGAATGAATCAGGTCCATTATTTTTAAAGATACTCAATATAGTCATTTTCCTATAATTTTGCTGTTAGTATTTATAATATTATAATATATTAAGTAAAATATTAATTATTAGTCAACGATTTAATGAGGCTGACAAGAAAATTTGAAGGACACGTGAGGTTGGCGCCAAAACCCGAACACAAAGCGTGCAGTAGCAACAAAGCCAGTATTTGAACAGAAGAATATATTCTGTCAAAACACTCAAATCATGGGATCTTCCCCTAATCCTTCGTCCCAATCATTCTCTTCAACGCTCGCCGTTTCCCAAATTCTTCTTATTTATTCATCGCATTTCGTTACACTCACTCTCTTCTTCTTCTTCTCATTTCTTCATCGCACTTCGTTACACTCTCTCTCACACTCAGTTATGGTTTTCACTCTCTTCTTCTTTCTCTTCCTTTTCTTCTTCTTCTTCCCGAAAATGGCGGCCACGCCTCCTTCCTTCTCTCCCTCCTGCACAACCTGCGCCTCTCTCCTCCGCGAATTGCAGGTCCTTCACTCCACTTCAAAGCTTTCAATTTTTTTTTCCTCTTTAATCTTTTAATTTATATGTTTTTATTAATTATTAAAAAAATGTCACATTTTGTTGTTGTTGTAATGTTGTAGTTCGTCAAGTTTTCATTTTCTATTTTTACTAGTTATAAGTAAAGCTGTCAAGTTTGTTGAATGATAGTGTTAAGTGTAAGTGTGACCCTTGGTGTATGAATTAATGATTTGGATTGTTTTGATAGATGATATGGGATGAGATTGGGAAGAGTGACAATGATAGAGACAACATGCTTCTTCAACCGGAGCAAGACTGCCTTGACATTTATCACCGGAGAGTCGAGGAGACAAGGAAGCACAAGGCTGACTTGTATCAGTGGTTGGCTGAAGCTGAAGCTGAAGTTGCAAATCTTATTTCTTCCCTTGGGGAATGTACCATACTCCCACAGGTAGGTTCGGTTAGGTTACGGGTCCATTTTGTGCCATTGTAATTGCTATCAGTTGGGAATAGGAACCTGAATGTGCTAGAGTGAGATGCTGTTTTCTGTTGTCTTTTATGTAAAATTGTAAAAGAAAATGTAATCTTTGACAGATCAAATATCAACTACTCGGCTTTCCCACTTTGTTTGAGATAGAAAGACTATGTGGTCTTAACTCTTAATAATGGCTGGGAAGCATTGATGTTTCTGTTTGTATAGTAATTTCTGAAAGTGAGTTCTGCAAATGTGTTATATTTTTTTTAACATGGTATTTCGTGCAATTTTCAACACTGTTTACTACAGTAATTAAGAGATTCTATAATTGATTATTTTTCCTTGTCATTTTTGAATTATTTACTACAGTTCCTGCTTGATATTTCCAAGATCTTATCTTTGTCCCTCTGTGCAGTTAGCATCATGCTAATTGAATTGGCAAAAAGATACCTATTCAACTATTTTGGTTCTGTATTTGATAGGGGAAGGGAACTCTGAAGCAGCAGATAGCTACCATTAGACCTGTCTTAGAGAGCTTGAGGTCAAAGAAGGATGACAGAATCAAGCAATTTTCAAAGATAAAGTCCCAAATTTCTCAGATATGTGCTGAAATAGCAGGCTGTGGACAGTATTTCACAGATTCAGATAATCAAAATGATCTGACAACAAAGAAATTGGGGGAACTCAAGTCGCATCTCCTGGAGCTTCAGAATGAAAAGGTTCTACTAAATTCAAAATATAGTCATATAGCATTGATAGTTCCAGATATTTTACTTCCTATTTGCTCAACATTGCTTCTATTTTCTCTCCAACCAGATCTTGCGCCAGCAGAAAGTGAAGAGTCATATCAGTACTATTAGTGAGCTTACTGCAGTAATGTCAATTGATTTTAGGAAGACAATAATTGAAATTCACCCAAGCTTGGGTGATTCATCAAAAGATTCACTACAGAGCATCAGCAATGACACTCTTGCCAGATTAACTGGGGTTATTCATTCATTAGAGAGGGAGAAGCAACAAAGGCTACAAAAGGTGACTTGTTCTGATCTAGATGAAATGGCGCAAATGAACTTGTGCTTGTCTTTGCATCACTGCATGTTTATGTATGTGCCTTACTGTTGCAACTTGCAAGTAATGTAGGTGTATCATCTCATCTTGTTTGATATACAGCAATTGATCACTGTAGAAGCTGTATCAGTAGTTACTGTTTAGTTTTAAATGGTTATTGTTATCTTAGTTAACTTCTACGTTTCTTGCATTGAAATATTTTTCATATGAAATATTTTGCCAGTTGCAGCCTGAAAGTTGTTTGTCAATGTTTTGCCGGGGCTATCTAATTGATTGAATATAACTTTACAACACTTACCTTTTAATCATGAGTAGTTAACTGTGTTCTGAATTGTAATTGCATGTGTTCTAGCAATTGAAGCTCAAATTCTTCTTCTACACTGAACAACATGATGAGTGATACCCAAGACAACTTTGGATTGAGATGAAATTATGGATTTGTATGGACAGGCTAGTGTGTATTAGTCTCCTATAAGTGTGTTTTAAGTCAGCTTGGTCTACAAGTCACTACCAATTATCCATTTTAGCTAGTTAAATTGGGGAGGGTTTTAAGTCTATTTTTTAGGTTGTCATATGGTATGCTCTGTTTCGGTATGCAAAATCATACATGTAATTTTGAATCTTAAAGCACAAGTATTATTTGCATTTAAATTAAACAAACGACATTGGTTCAGTGTCAAGAAATCCATTCCTTCTGGTTGTGCCTTTTCTAAGATAAAAATGTATCTAAGCCAGGGGTAAATTCACTACTGTCAGTGTCTAAGTGATTTTATTTACAATATTAGTGAACTTACATCAAATTGCTAGAACTCCTTTTCTAACTGATCATAAGAATGACAAGAACAAATTCAACTTTTTAAAAAAATTTAAACTGATTTTGGCCAAAAATTAAAAGGGTTGATACTGAATAGCTGTAGTTTTTTTATCTGTCTCTAATTCTCGTGCAGATTGCATAATTATTTTTATTTTCTTATATCTTGCTTTGCTTTGGATGCAAATGGAATTTGGAATAAATTGTATCACATAGTAAATCTGTATGTTTATAAAATGAAAATGAAATTTATGTTTACAAAAAGTTATAGACCAATAAATGAAACAAGATTCATAGCTTTCTCTTTTCTTTACAATTGACGTGAGTCATTTTGTACAAGGGATTAGGTTTGCTTCTTTTTCTATGGCTTGAAGATGTAATCATGTGGTTGAAAGGGTATTACTGTTTGAACCCATATAAACATATAAAATTGAGTCTTGTGCCTGATTTTTGTTATTGGTCGAGCACTTTATTTCCAACAGGTTATTGAAGATTCATTCATTTTATTTTACTTTCCTGTAGATACAAGAGCTTGCTAAATTGCTGGTAGAGCTATGGGATCTTATGGAGACACCAATTGGATTGCAAACAGTCTTCAACCAAGTCACTATATTAATTTCAGGATCAGCTGATGCAGTGTCAACACAAGGTTGCCTTTCTGCAGAAGTCATTGAGCAGGTGAAACTTTTTACTTTTGTTGACTTGAACTTAACATGCTGTTGTTCACTTCAAGATTTGAGTTTAGTTATTTGATAATTTATAATTTTGCAGGTTGAGGTTGAAGTCCAGCGTTTGAATATTGTGAAAGCCAGTAAGATGAAGATTTAGTGTTCAAGAGGCAGAATGAGCTTGAAGAATATACATTCTCTATTCTCTTCTTGCATGCACACAATATACATTATATTTACATTTAAATGTTAAAATCAATGCTAACCACGAAAGCTAACCAAGAGGGAAAGGCTTAAGCAATTTGGAATGTGAATAGGAATCAATGCTTTTTTTTTTCTTTTTCTTTTTAAATTTATGTTTCATCAACCCCATTTGCCCTTTTTAGCAATTTTTCCTTTCTCCTTTATCTTTTTTCTTTTTTGTTGCATTTAAGCAATATATAATATATATAATTTTGTAAAATATTCCAACTTTCTAGTCAAATTAGAAAAGAGAATCATAAAGCTTCTCTCTCTCCTCGGGCCTCTCTATTATAGATTTCATCCACTATTGTTTTTAACTATATTAACATGAAAATATAAAAAAAAAGTGTGAAATATATTATTTAATGAATGTAATGACTAATATATTATTTAAGTAATTATGTATTACATTTAATAAAAATGACTTTAAATATTACTGCCAGTTTAATAAAGATAATATTTAATATTAGATTTAAAAATATATAGTATTATTTTTTTTAGATACCATATTTTTTTTTTACTAAAGACAATCTTGTTCAAGTTTAGTAGAACTACAACAAAATATTTTCTCCAAGCATTTAATAAATATAGCATTTAACATTACTAAAATAAATGGACAACCATGATATGCGAGAGAATGTTCCAATCTCAGTCAACAATTTATTTTAATAATATATCTAGTAATTATAGGAAACTTTTTTTTGCTATCCATGACATTGATGCGGAGCATCCACTAGCTTTGTTGACAACTAATCTCCGTCGAAAAACCTGGCTGACCCCCTTTAGTGGGGTCTCTCCTCCCAACCATGTTTTTTCCATTCACAGACTCATCAGTAAAGACAGTGATATTCCTTACCAATAATATAGTAACCAAAAAATAAAAAATAGGGGGGGGGGGAGGGTTACAGTATCGTACTGTTTTTTCTCAGTTAGCCCATATTTTTATAAAAAAAAATTAAAATCTCAATTAGCCCATACTTGAATTTTCTCTCTTTCATTTTTTATTAAACTGTAAGAAAAAAAATAAAGACCTTGAACGTGATCCAAAGGGTAGTTTTTTGGGCTTGGCATGTCGGCCCCATTATATCAGACACTGTGCACTTCATTTTGCTAATGAATGTTTTAGGCTTTTGATATATATACCTCCATCTTTTACTAATATACCTCTCTTCTATATTTTTATTTCAAAAATACCCTCTTTCTTTACCCCCTCAACATGCAAGCTTCATCTATCAGTTTATAGATTCCAGCACCATTGATGAAAAAGAATTCTGGTATATGATTGATTTTATTTCGTTTTCTATTCACAATTAATCAAAAAGAAAATGCATTATTCCAAACAGAATTAAAACACCATTTTGTAAAAGATTATTCAGATCCAATATGAACATATGTACGCTCACATCAACAGGGGCGGACGCAGGATTATATTTTAGGGGGGCCATTACAAATATCTAGTTTTTTTTTTTTTTTTAATTACATAGTAACATCTCTAGACCATGTACTCAATTGTCAGCCTTAGAAATAATGACAATAAAAATAAAGATTTTTTTTTATCAGTGACAATAAGAACAAAGACGAGAGAAAAAAATAAAACAAAAAATATTTATTAAAAATAGTAATTAGAAAAGAATATTTGTTAGTATTCCTTCAAAATTCAAGTTGTCAATCATTTATACAATGTTTAATTGTTTATAAGTTTGTCCATTGGCAAAGGTTAACAGATAACTTTTAATTCTCAAATCACTTGTAATTAAATCAATATAAAGAAAAGACTAATAGTATTTAATTGAAAATGCAATCATTTATAGTCTTTAAAATAGTAATAATATAGTCTTTGGCCCCATTTAATTCCAAAAAAAATAGTAATAATATAGATTATAAAAAGAAAAAAAAGTATTAAAAAAGAAAATGAATGATACTCAAGTGTGTTGTCTAATAAGAAGAGAAAAAAGTGTGTGAGGTTTTTGAGAGTTAAAGATTATTTATTAATCTTTTTCAATGAGAAAAACTTATAAACACTGCATTAAATTGTGAGGATTATAATCAAATTAAAATAAAGAGAAGGCATTTATAACTTTTAAAATAACAATTACATGTTATAAAAAGATAAAACTATTAAAAAGAAAAATAAATGATACTTGAATATTTTATCTAAAAAGATAAAATAAGTAATTATCTTTACAATAAAAATTATAAAAAGAAAATAGAATATTTTATCAAAAAAATAAAAGAAATAAATAACTCTTAAATTTCATTATTTCCATAATTTTTTTGAAGTAATTATTTCCAAAATTAGACCCATAAATAAAAATAGTTACCATAATATAATATACAAATTTAAAATTAACTACCGTAATTTAAAAATTATAATAACATAACAATTTAACAGAAAACTCTGGCTGCATTGAGTTCATATATATATGTGAATCATGTTTTTATAAGAATCAAATTCATTGTACATAATTTTGGCAGCATATCAGTGTTATGAATTTACTTTATAAAATCAAATTTTGCTTATAAAGAAATTTGAACAAGTAAAAATCTAGGGGGGGCCAAGGTCCCCTCACTAGCATGAGTAGTTCCGCCCCTGCACATCAACTAATTGGAACAAAATGTACAACATCTCTCTTCCTGGCTATTCAACGCAATTCACAAGCACAAAAAAGAATAAAAAAAAACAAAAAGGGAAGAATTGAACCTAAGAAATTTTTGCTATAATTATTTAATTCCCCTCTCCAGAAATTAGGTGAAGAGATAAAGCAAAAAACAACGTAACAAGGTATAGTTAATTGGAACACTATTTTTTTTATTAGTAAGATACTTTTTTTTTATCAGTGTTAATTGGAACACTATAGAAACAACCTTTGACAATGTGGCATATGCAACAACCCCGTCTCCCAATGATTAATCGATTATCACTGCATTCTCCGAAGTGAGAAGAAAAAATCTAACAAATTTCAATAATCCATTCCAACCCTTCAAATCAAATGTTATTTCAATTGGTGCATATGCTTGATTTTGTTTGCACGAGCACAAGGATTAAATGTGAAGAGAACAACACAATTTTTGTGATGACATGCTGTAATGTTTCACAATATCACATCACAACGATAAAAAAGTGTTCACCAGTACCCTCGTTGCTACGATGCTGCACCTCCAAGGGAACTCAGAACTGAGTGGAGCAAGTCTTTCAGCCGTCGCAGGGAACAACAACAATGATCGATCATTGATTGGGCAAAAGGGTTGAGGTTGGTTTCAGAAAACTAGTTTCCACCGGAAAGAGGGTATTTTTGAAATAAAAATATAGAAGGGAGGTATATTAGTGAAAGATGGAGGTATATATATCAATTGCCATGTTTTATATCTACAAGCCCAAATGCTATGGACCAATACAACAAAACTCGCATACTCATAAATCACAATGTTATCCCTTCTTCTTTTTTTTTCTTTTTTTTTTTTATGAAAATACGTACCTTTCACAGAACATAATGTATATTTTTTTTTTACATGGAATCTAGTTTCCATAAGGTAAAAATTTACGCTATGAAAACTAGTTTCTGTAGTATATTTTTTATACACTACACAAATTAATTTGATGAAAATACTTTGGCTTAATTACAATTTTTATCCCCAATTTTTTCATTTTTGGCGGATTTTATCCCAACAAATTAATTTTGCGTATTTTACCCCCAATTTTTTTAAAAAGTTACAAATTTTACCCTCCATAGTTTTGATGATGTGGCATGCTAAAATAGTTGTAATTTTTACCCCAACTTTTTACTTTTTGGCAAATTTTACCACTAATTTTTTCATTTTTGACAACTTTTATCCCTAACTTTTTATTTTTGGTGAATTTTACCCCATTTTTTATGCTTATGTCAGCATGTCACGTCATCAAAACTGTGGAGGGTAAAATTCACAACTTTTTCAAAAAATTGGGGGTAAAATGCGTCAAATTAGTGCATGTTTGTGTTAACGATGAATTTGCGGCAGCACGAAGCCCGATGCGTGTTTACTGTAGAAGTATGCCTTTCCATACTTCTTGAAACGTAAGTTGGAATGCGGCAAATGGCAATGCAAACATACGCTTAATTTGTTGGGGGTAAAATTCACCAAAAATGAAAAAGTTGGAGGTAAAAATTACAATTAAGCCAATTACTTTTCGTTGTGTATGACTACACAATTTCAACAAAAAACTAATTTTTGTTAAGAGTACTTTTATTTAAAAAATTTACAAAATAAACATGCAATTATAAATAAATAAATAAAGTAGTGCAAATAGCAGCCCATCTAAAAAGTTTCATATTCCTCATGACAACTAACAAAAAACCATAATGTCCGTTCTGAAAAAAAACCCCATAAAAACCCACAATGTCTACGCTGTATTTTTTCAGCGACAATCTTGTAGCTGAAATGACTGGTCGATTTTATAAACAAGAATGTGATTATCATGATCAACAAAAACAAACTACTTAATTGATAGTGTGTGGATAGAAGATACGTGTTTAGGAGTTATAAGGTTGGTTTAGTGGTGAAGGAAACAAGAAGAAGGGAGGGAAGAATAGGTCGCGGATTCGAATCATTCCGCTAACAAAAAACTAACATATTAATAATTAATATTTAGCCGATCAAAGAAAGAAAAAAAAACCACATCAGGTTCAATCTCTCATTTTTGCTGATGTATTTAACTCTTCTCCTGATTAATGATATACAGTTTCGACAGTAAAAAAAAAAACTACTTAATTGATATTAATCATGTAAAACTTTTGAGATATTGAAAAGAGGTTTTCTATATTTCTCCTTTCCGATATTATTTTACCAAGAAAACTCAATGGATAATGGAGCGTATCTATTCTCTCCTGTGACAAATGTTCAATTGAACTTAAAAAAAAATGGAACCAGTTTAATTAGTTTATCGAGAAACATCTTAACTTTAATTTATTTTAAAATCTAAGGTTTCCAACTATTGGAAGCCTCTAGATACAAGCATGTGAGCTAATGGTTAGCATTTTTACCTTTAAATAATATTAATATACACCATCTCTACATATACAATCATGTGAAAATGACTTTATTTTTTATTATTTACAGATTATTAGAATGGATAAGCTAATTATACTATTTCCAATTGTGAACCTTGTTCGTTTCTAGATTGGTTGCTAATGTAGATTGTTAGTAGATGTCAACTTCGCACTACCACTCAAACATTATTCCAAGTCTTTTAGATTTATCATAACTTCGCTGTTAGGTTAAAATATTTTTTTTCATCGTGGTGGACTACACGCAAAGGCAATTTTATAATGCCTAAATAGTTACAAGATTTACGAGCTACTAATGGGAAGAACCTATTTCGATTAATGTAAGTGAGGTATGACTTTTTTATGAACTCTTTTTAACTTATTTTATTAAGTTTCATTGAAAAACTTGTTAAAATATATTCCTTTAATTTGCTTTAATAAGTTTAACAGTTAATCTTATAAATTTTATCGAAATTCATAGAAAAACTTAATGAAATAAATTATTTTTAACTTGTTTTAGCAAGTTCAACAGTTAATCTTACAAAAAAATCCTTTTTTTTTAGAGACAACAAATATCTTTCACTTGAGACAATCTTATTCAAGCCAAAAAAAATTATTATGGGCAACAAATTTTTCCATTCGAATATGTATATCCAAGAAAATAAATCTTGATTTGATAAGATTTTATTAAGTAATTTTTCAGAACTTTACTGAAACACGCCCTAACAAAGTAATTACTAGTACAGTATTTTATTAAGTAATTTTTTAGCTGTCAAAAAAAAAGTACAGTATTTTATAAGATCCAGATCAGCACTATGCAACTGTTATTCATTACTAAAAATTGCGTGCGTATGAAAAATTTCTACGCTTGCCAAAATAGCTTTTTTTGACGTTTGGTTGCTTATCATTATGACTCTTTTTATGGCTTGGTTATAATGGGGAATTTATTATGAAAATTAGGAATTGCAAAGTGGATCAATTGTTTTGACCATCAATGAACAGTAAAAAATAAGTTGGATTATCGACTCATCCTGTTTTAGAGTGGATTCACGAGTTGACTTGCTTAAGAATTAAAACAAAATGGATTAAGTGAAAAAGATAAAACAGTATATAATCAATTATGCTTCTCCGTTGATAATCGATTTTATTTGGTATAATTGACTGTATCAGTATCTTTTTTTTTTGGTTTATATGACGTGTTATACTTTGTATATAAGAATAAAATAGTATTTTTCATATCTAATTTAATTTATCTTCTCTTTTCCTATTCACATCAAACAACTTCATAATCTTTTTTCTTTTCAATCTTTTTTCTATTTTTTTTAACTAAACAACTTAAAATTTCTCATTTTTTACTGTCTATTTCTCTCTTTTTCATTTCTTTCTATCTTATTTTCATTCACTTCTTTTCTTACTGCCAAATAGACCATAAACTCTCTCGATACTTTTCTCTTGTCTTATTTGGAGATGCACTTTATGTGTTACTCTTGCAAATAATAAAAGAAAATTGTCATTCACTCTCAACATTCTCTCGTTTTAACTATTTATATCTTTTAATTTACTCTTTTTTTATTTCTATATCAAAATTAAAATTTAACATTTTTTATAATAAATATCAATAGTTAAAAATAATTATATATCACAATTTAAATTCACTATAAAATTTAAAATATAATTTTTATATATAAATTCAAATATAGTATTTATTTATTATAATTTATATATTCACGTGACTTATTCCATCTCCATACTAAAATATTATTTACTATATATTAAATTTAAAATAAATGTGGACAAGTATAGTTTTCCCAATCCACCCCTTTTGACTTTTTACAATTTCACATTTGAATTTTACTCTTGTCATTTTCCTAATCTGCTTTAGACAACAACGAAGTGACGAACCCTAATTAACCACTTACCTTACCGTCGTCACTTTCAGCCTCATCGTCCTTGCCGCAACCTCGCATTCTTTGACCTTTTTTTTTTTTTGATCAGCCAATAAAATATTTTAGCATTATAATTGGGTACCAGAGGTACCAAGATGAATATACAAAAAATGTTCAAACTCCCCCCCACAGAACAGAACCTTACATGACTGGTTAGTTAATATTTATGAACGGAACATAAATATATGCTAACCAATTGAATGCACATCCCGCATTCTTTGACCTTTAACTCACTTATTTTGTGGATTCCACTTGCTCTCTACCTCACTGTATATCTGCTCTCTGCTTCAAAAAATTATAAATATGGTTTGGTACCGTATTGTCCTGGCCAATCTTCAAGGAGCACATAACTATGTTTTTTTTTTTTGACAGACATAACTATTTTTTTTAATTTATATAAAAAAATTAATGTATCATATAAAAATTGGTTACCAACATATCATGAGTCTGAGTAGAATTGGACTCAGATCTCTTTAATAAGGTATTAAATTTGAGTTAAACTTGACTGGTTGGCAGAGGAGGAAGTCATTAAAAATGATCAGTCAGATTTTTCGATAAAAATTAATTATCAAAAAAGTTAATAAAAATTTCGCACCAATGTCAAATATGCGATGGTGAAAAAAAAAATTATAAAAATTGGTTTAGTTATATAATAAGTTCTCCACTACCTCATTATGTTCACCAGTGTCATAAGTTCACTACTCCAGTTAAACATTTGCCATCAACGAATTACTCTGTTTTAAACTATAATTTTATTTATTTTCTCTTTTTTAGAGGATTTTGATTATAGATGCAAAATATTTATTGACTTTTTTTTAAAGCATTCCTTCTATTTTTTTAATAGTTTTAGTTAATATGATTTCAGTATCCAACAGAAACTTGTAGGAAAACAAAGAATGAGGACAAGAAAATAAAATTCCCTCAATAAAATTTAAGGATACTCCCTTCGTTCCAGTTTATATGACGTTTAAAGTTTTGACACATGTATTAAGGAATGCAATTAATTTGTTGAATTTTCTAAAAAATATTAAATAACTTCCTACTATATCATTTATCTCTCTAATTAATTACTCATTATACACTATTTTCACTAAGTATTGATTAAGGGTAGTCCTAGAAAAAGATATTTAATGCAACATTAATTTTGTAAAACGACATATATTTTTGAACAAATTTTTTTCTCTAAAACGTCATATAATCTGGAACGGAAGGAGTAATAAATATTCGGAACTTCCATGTATACGTGTTCCCATCCTGATGAGTCACAATGGGCCGGCTCAATTTATATATGATACGTGTTCCTTGGACATTTTTGCAGACTGCAAACTTCGTCCACAACAAATTAAAATTATTCAGATGCCATCGTTTTCACTCTTGTATTTTGTGTTAGGGTTTATCTCTGTATACTTATATTTTGAAAATTATACATTAAATAGTAAAAATCATGAATTAAAACAAGAAAATATGTTGCTTTCATGAATTTATGTTTTTATGAGAAATAGTATATACACTGATAGTAATAGTATAAAGCTTTTTTATGTTATAATCCAATCATAAATCACTATCTTTTGTAGTCTTTTTCGATCGTTTTCTACTTCTAACTACTGAGCTACCCTTTATCTAATTTATTATGCTTAAGCAAAATCACCTAATAAGCATCTAAGGGGAGACTTCATGGAATTTATTAACATGTTAATGCTGAATTTATTTAAATGGATTTTTTTTTTCCTTTCCGTTGTGAAAGGAAAGTTTAAAGAGAGTGAGAGAGAGTCACAAGCTAACAAAGGTAGATAGCAATCCATTCATTGGAATCAGCTAAGAGTTTGACTGAATGTTGCTGGCAGATGACTGAGAGAACACGCAGAACTTTCGCCATTGGAGACACCTCTTTCACAAGCTAAGGAATATCAGTGTAGTGGTTGGCTTCTCCAATAAAATATAATACTGTAACAAACTCAATGTTATCATTTAAATCTAAAAATAACAATAATTGTATCCACCCCTCCCCCCACTTAAGTAATTAACCCTTTACTTCCTGCCCTCTTTCCTTCCATCATCTTTCCAATTTTTTTTTTTACATAATTTAAATATATTTTTAGCCTCTTAAATTTGTGAAATATTTTTTTTAGTCTCTCTTCACTGATTTTTGTGGTTTAGATGCACAATTTGTAACATTTTTTTTATCGCAAAAAAAAAAACTTAAAAAAGCATTTCGAAAATTTGAAAGACTAAAAAATACAAATTTTAATTTGGGAGATAAAAAAGACAAATCTTAAACTTGAGGTACTAAAAATATATTTGGATTGGAAAAAAAAGGTACAGATGGTTCTCAAAACTCTATTTATGTTAAAGTTTTAAAATATTGTAATAATCTGATTCATAAGGCAGTTGAATAATTTAACAAAAATTTATAAGCTTACAAATTAACAAGAAAAAAAATGAAATTAAAAATATTTTATGCTTTAAAATAGCCACACCCACTCTTTTTTTTTTTTCATTAATTTTTATCTCAACTGCACCTGTGCAACTGTGTATATTTTGGACATATTTAAAACCATATATAAAGAGTTGGCAAGTTGCATATCTTGTTAGGTTCCTGCAGATGATGATATTTATGAAAATCAGCCGCCTACTTGTCACGTGCAGAAAAAACATGAATACAGATTTTTTTTTTCAATAATAGTTGATTACATAATCAAAGCTTTCATCACAAACATTTAATAAATTAATGTTTTGATAAATAAAATTATATAACAATGTTTCGTAACACATATAAGAGTCATTATATTAATGAATAGAAACAACAAGAATTAAAAATATTTTTTTTACATATTTGTTTTTAAATTTAAATTTTATTTTCAAAGGAATGCTAATTAAGATTATCTGTTACTAAAAAGAACTAGCCATTGTCTATTTTTTAGGTAATGGTGAGTGAAGTTTAACAACTGACGATTTAATTATATATGGAAGAGGGAATGATATTTATATAATTTTCGTATATATAAAAAATAAAAAGTGTATGATATAAAACAATTTATATATAGTAAAAGTATAAAAGTATTGTAAAAAAATAATACATATAATTCTGCGTGTAAATGTTTGGACTAGGGTTCTCAATATCCTTGAAATAAATATGTGTCCCCATCAAAACCATGCCTGGTGTCTTCACCCTTTAGTGATAGGTTGGCACTACTGCCTGTAACTTGTATGGACGGCACAAATGCACAATACATACAAAAAAGAGAAGATACTTTACATTTGCTTCTATGAAAACGGATTCAATGGAAATGTGAAAGAGGAATAAAATAAAAATCTTAAATTTTTTTCTTTAAAATGGAAAATATAAAAGAGGAAATTCTTTTGTGGGATTTACTTAAAAATTTCTCTTCTACATAAGCACGAAATAGAGGGATTTTTTTTTTATAATTTTCTTATTAATTACTTAAAGAATCATTTTTTAGAATATAAAAAATTTAAAAATAATAAAGAAATTATGTTCAGAAAAAAGATAAAGGAGTAAAAACTTAATTTTTAATTATTAAAAAATATTTTTCATATAATTTACTTAATTCTTTTTACTCTCTTTTTTACTCATCTAAACAAACATAGAGGAAATTTTTATTTTATGTTTTCCTATTTCTAAACAATATATCTTTTTTACTCTATCTCTTTTTTCCCTTTTTTTTTCTTCTCTATTTCACCCTTCTTTATTTCTTTTATTATTTTACTAATATTGTATTAAGAGTGAAATAGAGAAAAATAATGTAAAAATATTGAATTAGGAGTGAAATAGAGAGAAAAAAAATGATTGATAGAAATAAAATAAAATGAAAGTAGAAAACATGTGTTATTAAGATGGATAAAAATAAGAAAGAAAAAAGTGAAATAAAAACACTCGTTTAGATGAATACAAAAGAGAGTTCAGAAAAAGAAATAAATTGTATGAAAAATATTTTTATACTAATTAAAAATTAAATTTTCTAAACGTAGAAATATTTATTTTAAGAATCAATGGTGTAAAAATTTATTTAACTATTTAATAAAAAAATATATCATTTTCTCCCATTTCATGCTAGTTTGAGGAACTTTTTTTAGAATTATTTATTCTTAAATATTTATGGTGTAAAAATTGATATAACTATTTAATAAATAAAAAAGATATATTTTTTCTCCCATTTCTTGCTATTTTGAGGATTTTTTTTCCCTAGCGGATACCTTAAAAAAATTCCTTCTTATTTCTTCTCTTAATTAAATGGTAAAAAAAATATTATTTCTATCTTATGTCTCTTATTTTCATTTCATTCCATTCAATTTCCATTAAACAAAAACAAGAAGTTATTGACATAAATTGATATTTTTTATTTTTAAAGGATAGATTAATGTCAAGTTTTATAATTAAGACTAAAATAATTATTTTTATAATATTGAGGAATTAAGATTATGTCAATATAATTTTTTTAAATTTATTCTACAGTTCTGAAAATTATTTTTTTAAAAATAAACATGTTTTTTTTTACAGGAAAAAAAATAAACATGTTAGAGACTAGAGTAATTATTTCATCAAATCATTATTACATTTTGCATGTTTCCTCCGATTTTGGTGCAACAGAAGTACGAGAGACTAGAGTAAAGAATTCATATAGTTGGGAACGAGAATTTATATAAATAATTTAAATTATAATATTAAATAAATATAAAGTTAAAATTATGCAATTAATGAAAAACCATTTAAAATTTTATTTTCTAAAATTTGTATTATTTATTAACTTGAATTAAAACGTAATCAATAACTTAATATATGATTCATTTAAAAATATACATGTAAATTAAAAAAAAAAAAAAAAGAGGCAGACTTTTTTGTTGGTTTTTCAAACTTGAAAAATACCAATAGGAGTAGAATTGAGTTTAAATTTTTTAAACTGGTATTTCCTAAATCCAGTCCCAAACCTGTCGCACCTTTGATAGGTTCGAACATTAGAGGAGTCAAATGTGTGACATGTCCTATTGTCATGCTTAATAGGATCTCGTATTTAATACAACATAATTTTTCTCAATTATTTTTTTTAGTGAGGTAAATATAAATTTATTTATAAGTATTTTTAAGTCTAATGACTTTTCCTCCCTCAAACTAGAATACGGAACACCATCTTCTTTTCTAAAATTTGTATTACCATAAAAAGTTAATCTGTGGTCTACAAGGTTGGTAGATTTTGAAAATAAAATTTAAAAAAAAAAATTGAATCTGAAGTCCACGATAAAGAGATGAAGAATTATTAGAATAACAGGGTAGTGGGAGAAGTGGAATAAAATAACAGTAATAATAATTAATAAAAATAAAACTTTGACAAAACTACAGGATAAGATGTTAATGGAGTACTTTCCATGAATGGAAGAGAAGCATCCACGTCTGCCCAGGCTTAAACCTCGTACATCTTGCCGACAACGTAACCATCAAAAAAGCAAAACTAAACCTACTCTCATGTTTACCTTTACTCAATTCAACTTTCTTTTGGTTTGGTTCGTAGGTTAAACGGACATGTATTTTAATATATATTTTGTGAAAAAGTAAGAATTCAGAATTTTTGATCTAATAATTGTTTGGAGATCTTTTAACAAAAAAATCAAACACACATTACATTGTTTATTCCTAAATGGAAATTATAATAATACTGTAAATGTTCATATCCGCAACTTGAAAAGCCTAGTTGCCATTAATTAAACCTGCATGCGCTTATTTGTTTACATATTTTGAGTTTAATGATTATACATTCTTACTGTTAAAGTTTTTACACTGTTAGATAATAAAAAAAACATGTATAATAACTTGTTATTTGATAATAGAATAAAATTATTCTACATTATTAGTACATATATTATTTTCTCAGTTATTTTTGCATTCTAAACAGCAAAATCTTTCACAAAATGTTTGCACAGTCGTCCATAAGCCACTAGAGCGCCTGTACATGTGTGAGAGATTTCAAAAAAAAAAAAAAAAATACAAGTGTGAAAGAGGAAAGGGGAACAGATGAGAAATTATTAAACAATTTATTATGTGTACGGTTTTGGCCGATTTATATATGATATATTGGTGAATTTTTTAATTAAAGAAAGAGTGTTAATAAAATTCAACTATGCATGATTCACGTGAGCATTAATCGACATCATATACAACAATGTCTTGAAATCGAGGTGAATGGTTTGACATATATTTTAAAAAATAATTGTTTTATTTTCAAAAACAAAAGAATAAAGATTATTTTGATAAAATGTGTTTCATTTTTTGTTTTAAAATTATTCACATTGCGTATTTGAAATAATTAACTGTTTTACTCTTTTCTGGCTTTATGCCCCTTTTATTTTATGTAAAAAAATGAAATAATTAATTAATGAAAGTAAAAGAAAACAAAAAATAGTAATAAATAGTATTATACTTTTTTAATCATAAAATTTAAATATTGCTTATAATATATATTTTTTTGTAAAAAATTATTATTTAATGATATTACCAAATATATTGTTTTTACTTACTTTTGAGAAACTCTCATACTGATCTCCAATAATGTACATCGATTTGATCTCGAAGCAATCTTCTATTTTCTCTTGAATGCTACTTGGTATGTCGAGCTCCTCCATGCATGGAGTGTATATGTAAAGTCACTCCTATACTTAAGTCACTTAATGATTAACCAAAGTTATGGTATCATTTGAAGATAGATTTACCTACAATGCTCTTGTCCCTTTGTTTATAATACCAATTAATGTTTATGAGATAGTGGGATAGGCAGTTACTTATCAATTATTTAAGTGTCAAATAATATTGCGATATTGCTTTCCTATTTTTAGAAGATATGATCATTATGGCCCAAATTATATTAACATACAACTTAGCTCAGTGAATTATATCCTCAGCCAATACACATACATTTTAAAATAGTTGCCCTAAAAAAATGCTTCTTTCCTCCAAGATGAACTTCATCTAAACTTGTTAACATTTTATTTCTTTTGTTATATTAGTTTCCAATTAAAAAAATCATGTTGTAACTACTTCTAAAACAACCAAAACTTAAAATAAAAGAAAATTCATATAGACTCTATCTTTACAGCAGTATTAATATTCGTAAAAAAAAATGTAAATATCTTATATTTACAAAGAGAGAGAGAGAGAGGATGTATACAAATGAGAATCCTTGTTTATCTTTAGAAACGAAAACATTTATTTATAAAAAATGAATGAAAAAACCTAATTATAAATTTTCAGATTAAATTTAATGATTCAAATTGTATATTTAATTAAAATTTTATGTTATTCTACTACTATAATTGTTTCTTTACTCTTGCTCTTTCTTTCTCTTCTACTAAACCACTAAACAAACATCTTAATTTTTACTCATTTTATCTTCTTTTCACTTTCTTTTATTTTTTTAATAAACTAAACGAAGTGTAATAGTTTAACTGCTATGATAAAATTTTATTTTGGTTTGCAAGGAGGAAAAAAATGGTATAGAATTATTTTGAATATTAATATTATATTTTTAAAATAGAAAAACTAGTGCATTAATAATTTCTCTTTGTTTTTTCTTCGAATAAGAGAAGGGTTGTACGACCGGCTATAACCCGTTTGGATGTCAAATCGAAGTGGTGGGTTGACCATAATACGAAGGTTACCCGAATTGGAAAATGAAGTTTACCAAAAGGTTTTAAGGTAGGAGGATTACCGTAAGAGGAAGTACTAATTATGCGAATAACAAAAGCATTATTGCCTCGTAAACCTCGGATTCTGCCCTAATATTTATTGCCAATTGCCAACTTGCTTTTGCCTTTTTTATGTGTTTCCGCTGCCACGTGTAGGTCTCACTTTTTGGTGTTTGGCCATAATATATCCTTCTCCAGGAAAATTCACGAACAAAAATGGTGGGGACCAACACGCACCTTTCAGCATTATTATTTTGTCCCATGATTGGACTTCGACAAGACACCTCTTTACTTTATTTTTTCATATGAAATGTCATGCTTGACCCTTGCACTATAGTTATTTTAAATTTTAAGGATAAATGATTATTTTAATTCTTAAATATGTAAATTGCTGATAATTTAATCCATAAAAAATAAAAAATTTGATTTAGTTATTAAATGTGTAAAAAGCGAGTTAATTATATTTTGTTGTACAATTTAATATCAAATTGGTTCTAAAAATATCATTTAATTGATCTTTAAATATTATAACTTAATGATAAAATAGTTTTATGAAACTTAACAACATAACATAATTGTTGCATTTTTTACATATTCACTGACTAAATAAGAAATTTTTTCTTATAGAGACTAGATTGTCACTAATTTACAGGATCAAAATAGTCACTTATCCTTATTTTAACTTTATTTTCATTGCTACTGGTATTTATTGGTATTTCTTTCATTTTTTTATATGCTAAATTAGCATTTTTGTACTTTAAGTTTTTGTATTTTTCTAGTTTAGTCATTTATGTTTTAAAATACTCATTTTGGTTCTTTACGTTTTAAAAAAAAATCATTTTGGTTATTTTGTCAATTTTCATTAACACTGTCAGTGTTTTAAATTTTAAAATAATTAATTTAACATAATGGCGACTAAAAACTATGATTGTATAATAGCGAAATTTGTAATTTGGATTACCATTCCGAACTACTTGCCAATGGAACCGTCGACACTTAAAAGCGCAATGTCGATGCGGTCGAAGCTCTCCGTCGTGAGCTCCTTCACAACGTAGTCCCTATCTTTGTAAAATTAATTTACACATGATGATGATTTTTAGTCGTTACTATGTTAAAATAATTATTTTAAAATTTAAAACTTTAACGGTATTAACGAAAAATTGACAAAAGAATCAAAATGAAATTTTTTGAAAACATAAAAGACCAAAATGAGTCTTTTGAAACATAAAGAACCAAAATAGAAAAACACAAAAATATAAAGAACCAAAATGATAATTTAGCCTTTTTTGTATATTATTAATCAAGTTTTTATGAGACTATTTTATATCATTAAGTTATAATGTTCAAGGGCCAAATTTACATAAAGTTGTAAAGGTTAAATTAGAATTTTTGTTATTTTAAGACTAAATTATTACCTATTTACACATTTAGGAACCGAAATAATCATTTACTTAGAATGAATATTTCGAGTATAGCTTTTTTTTTTTGAATCTTTCGAGTGTGTTTTCATCCTTAGAATTTCCCGTAGAAATCTGTTGTAAAAATAAAACATGGGTTAGTATAAGCTTCCCTTGCCCGTATGAACTGTCCCGTCGCGAATCAATTATAATTGAAATTAGTAAATTATTGGTCCCGTTCGACCCTTCTTTGCACGTGGATCATGGAGTATATAAAATAGTATGTTGATTTGCATTTTTAAATTTATTTTAAACATTAAATCCTAAAAGTATTTTTAAACAAATTATATTATGTTAAAATATGTAAATCTGAAGATCATATAAAAACACGTGAATATTTATTTTAAAATAACATTTGGATCAATTTTAAAAAATAGTTATTGTAACTAACTATAAGTGAAGTGACACCTTCGGGTTTATGAATTACTAGTATGTACTAGTACGTTAGTTAAGCAAAAATATTTTTTCGTTTCATTTATTTATTTTTTAATTTACTACTACTTGTTTAAATTAATTTTTTTTATTCTTTAATTTTGTTGTCTTCTTTGTAACAAAAAAGTCAAATTATTGGAGTCGGCGTGTGATGCGACTCCTAGTTTCCTATTTTCGAAAACAGAGTGCAAGTAAAGTGGATAGATAAAGCTGGGAAGAATTCAATGGACATTTATAACGAAACGAACTGAAACACTTCCCCTTTGGTCAGCTAAGTACGCAGACCCAACTCCCACGAGTCGCATGTTAACCAATATTAGTTTCACCTACAAAAATGGTCCACCAACTACGTACAAAATTGTAGTTTAAGCCAAACCTTAATTAATTATTTATCAAAAGCCATCACATATTGATGGCAAGAAGAATCCAAATCCCATTAGCGTGTTTATTGCTTGAGTCTGTTTAATTATTATTGGAGATCTTAGGTTGACTATTGATATAATTAAAATAGTGTATATAATTACCTTGAAGGGGCAATTGAATACTTTTTTACTATACTATGTGGCACCTCCGGTTCAGTGATGCTAGACGGCTTAAGAGCTCCGTTAAGACTCTTGCGGTGATGTAGGAAGGACACCTTTCGTTTATTCATACTGTGACATGTTTAATTTATACAGCTTTTAGAGTATTATTCTTTTTGTAAAACTTTCTATTACCAGGGTGGTATACCTTATACCATTCCCTGTTATAATTTGGTTTCATATTTGGCTGATAAAAAAAAATAGTGTATATAATTAAGAGGTAATTCTCCTTTTATAAGTTAACTTTTGAAGTTGACTTATATTTAAACTCAAATTTTAAAATAGTATTAGAATTTGTCCTAACAAATATTATTAAGTATATCATGTTATCTATAATTAGATCACCTATAAATATTCAGTTCAACAAATTTTATGCTCAAAATATCACATCTTTAATGTTTTTTTGGGTAGGCAAACAAATATATTAATAAATTGGCACAAGTAGCGCCAGATATGGTGTACAAAGCAAAGATCTGTATGTATCATAAAAAGATATCCCAACCAGAATTCCAGCACCCTGTTAACACTAGGATTTAAAACAAGCCCTCCCAAAATATTACAACCCCACCAAAAGAAACCAGAATCTTATTATATACAACCGCAGGGGGCATATAAGAAGATACCAGCCAGTGAAACTACAGCTACAACTAGCAGTAACCAATAAATACAAAACGAAAATATTACCCAACCAACCAATAAATCACATCTTTAATGTAAAGAGAGTTCATTAGACATTCTATATCGATTAGTAATATGACAAAAATGTTGTATATAAATAAAAAGAAATCTTCACTTCAAAAACTAAGTTTTGGAATTGTGTTAATTCAAACTCAAATTGTAAGAGTTAGGTTTTTACTTGCGATGAACTTTATTTTAAGCTTCAAGCAAGAGTGCAAGTGAACTAATCAAGTGGGATTATTATGGTGGCCACCCAAGAGGACTGCATCATTAATTCGTCAGTTTGCACCAATAACAAGTGTAAATAGAAAGCAAAGCTTGCAGCATTTGTGCAGTTCTGTAGAAAGATGCGATGGACCTAGCTAGCTTGGTAAAACTACAATTGATTGCTCTAATTATTTTCGTCCATGATATGATAGCTACGGAATCCGCCAGCAAAGATCCAATCAGATCTTTCCAACTCTTCTTTTCGGTAAGAAAGGTGATAGATACGCACATGTTTAAAATGTTTTGAAATAGATATTAGCATTCTATGAATGAGAAATGATACTTGGACCACAAATTATACAACAAAATGTATAATAAAGAGAGAGAAATTTAAAATGTAATAAATAATTATCAAAGATAGATATATATAAAAAATGATGTTGTCTAAATTGTTATATGTGTATCATATTTTTGGGTGAATTAGCATTCTATGATTTAACAGCAAGGACAATAAAGGGACGGGAAAAAAAACATTTCTATATTATAGAACCTAAAAAGTCATTTAAACTATAATAATAAATAAATACAAAAATATATATAAATAATGGTTAAAAAATATATTACGTGAACAAGTTGATCATTGAGTTTGCATACCTAAAAATAAAAATTCATTACACAAACCATCAAATTGGGTCAAGTTCAACTTAAACAATATTTAAATGATGGATACCATTGAACGCGTAAATCAGCTAATGTGAGATTGTTCTAACTTAAGCAGAAGTCTCGAATTCGAGTTTTGAATATGTAACTGCGTTAAATACTCAAAGAGAGAGACACGTTCACTAAAAAAAATCCTTTTGTAGCGAATCATTTATTAAGAAAAATAAAGAAACTTAACACAAAAGCGAAAAAAGATATAATAATAACTTGTCCAGAACATCTACCATTATACCTACAATGATTGGCCATACTATTGCTATCCAATCCATAATGATTCCTACCTAGCTTGAACATCCAATGAAAAAATACATGTGATTTAGACTCAAAAAAATATTATATTTAAATGATGAATTCTAGCGTGCAGAAATAGCACAAGTCATGCACCGTACACAAGTTTTTTTAGTCATGTGATATACACTTATTTTATTCAATAGTTGTGATTAAGAATCACATAATTTTTTTGTACCTATGATATCTGTGTGAGTTATCTACCAATTTGTTGATGACTAATCTTCATCGAAAAATCTAGCTGGACACCTTTAGTGAGATCTTCCTTCCCAATCACATTTTTTTCATCTCCAAAGCTCGAATCCAATACCTTACTTAAGAGGACCAGCCCAATACCACTCGAATCAGCGACTTAGTGGTAAGATCCACGTAATCTGATGTGAAGTCAAAATGTGATTTATTTTTTTTATAAAATTATTCCGGGTGGTTTGTAATTTGGCATGTGCAAATGAAATCCGGTTGTAATGTTCCCTTTCCCTTTTAGAATGTTGATAATGTGTGTGATACACGTCTGACCTCCGTGGCAGTAGTGGATTAACGCCGGAGATTGTTTAGATCCGACCTGTGGGCTGTGGGCGCACTATTTGGGCAAGATGGCAAGAGGAGGACGCGACCAACAGAAAAGACAATATTAGACCATCAATTTAAGTTTCTGAATAAGAGGCCCCCACACTGGCAATGTAAATTTGATTTTATTTAACAAATGTCCCCTTTTTATTAAATATAAGTTTTGTATGAAAGTGATGTTGTATTAATATTTTAAAAAAAGCTACAAAACGGTATATAAATTTAATTTAAATGTTCTGATAGTATATTTTTTAAAATTATTATATAATTATAATATATAGTGCATTTATTATTTTTATAATAATTATTTTAAAAATTGTATTTTTTTAAGTGAATATGGAGTATTCTTCGGCCGAAAGTCAAAGACTAATCCCTTGAGGTATGAAGATTCATTTAAGGGGCTGACATCTTCCAACAGATATTTTTTCATACGCATAAACTAGGGATTGAACCCCGGACAATAAAGGGACGACAAAA
This sequence comes from Pueraria montana var. lobata, assembly GCA_026413185.1. Lineage (NCBI taxonomy): Eukaryota > Viridiplantae > Streptophyta > Magnoliopsida > Fabales > Fabaceae > Pueraria > Pueraria montana. The sequence continues at coordinate 12,265,597 of CM048654.1, forward strand.
AAGCTTATATTTAATATTATACTCTATCAAAATATTTCTTATGAACATAGTTGTAAGAGGAAAAGAATTCCATACAACTTGACTGGAAATGTAAATAAATTAAGATGTGAGCAAGTTAATTAAAATATCATGTAAGTGTAATTTTTTTGCTACACTACAGTACCACCATCCAAGATTAAAAAATAAACTGAAATTCTGATTATTTATTAGATTTACACTTTGTTTAGTAAAGGTGAAATGGGTGAGAAATTGAGAGAAGAAAGTGGAAATATACAAGAGGGAAAATTAAAAATTATAATTGTTTGATTGAGATAAAATAAATGGTGAGAAATTAAAAAGTAGTGGATTTTACTTAAAAATATTTCCACTTTCAATTAATGAAAATTGACAATAAAATACGTTAACTTACTTAGTTTGAACTTCATTATGATCATTGTAAAAAAAAAAAAAAAACTTCTAGTTTATTTCTCAAATATTTTCACTCACCGGCTCTTATTTTCATTTCTCCTTTCTATACCTTCCTACTAGGTAAAAAGCATCTCTAACACAATTTTTGAAATCTTCAATTCTTTGGTGCGACCGCAAGTTATCCTTTACTTTTATAAAGATTCCTCAACCTCCCCGTTCAATGGCTTAGGACTTAAATTTCAAGTATGAAAATATTTGCCTGATAAGTTGAAGTATGTTAAAATGGAAAGCTGTAATGTATACTGTACTAACACCTAAAGTTCGCCCAAAAAAGTAAAAGGTTCTTCTAACACCAAAAAACACCATATCAATGCCCTACTTTTTCTGTTGTTGGCTTGTAGCCACATTAAATAAGTACACACACATATATATATATAGAGAGAGAGAGTATAGGGAGAGAGATCCACTTACTTTAAGAGTAAGTCTAAGAGAGTTACTTTTTATTCTTATCATTTATTTTCTTAAAATCTAATGTTTATAATGAGTAATTAATATTAATAATTAAATTTCAAGAAAATGAATGATGAGGATAAATAATAACTCTCTTAGACTTATTTTTTAAGTAAGTGGATCCTATTATATATATATATATATATATATATATATATATATATATATATATATATATATATATTATGCATTTTGTGTAAGTATCATTGCTTTTTCCCAATTTTTTTCTTCCCCAATTTGGATTCAGTGGATAAAACCAATTTCAGAACATTTGAAATAATTACAAAGCAGAATTGTAAACGAGAGATTAATTTAATATTCCATGATCATTTTTTATTTTATTTAATTGTGTTTTTATTTAACCATTCAAATAAATATTTATTTATTTTTTATCAAATTTTATACCGTTATCACTTATTTGGCAACTGGCATGGTATATAATAAAGTTTTTTTGGTGTTGTATATATATAATAAAGTTGCCGACAAACAAAACTGTAACTAATTATACATTTGACGGATCTTAGGATTCCAATCTTTATTTGGATGGTACGAGTGCACTTTTTCTTCCTTCTTCTAGAGTAATGTTGGAAGTCACGAATATCTCGTGATTGTTTAAAGTGTGCGGTAGTTTCATCTTAATATATTATTAGTTTAAGATTTTCTATAAAATTTTAAAGATTATTTAGCATTTTTTTTTCAAAATATACTCACATTTAACTGAAAACACTCTCTCCTATCAAAAATATTTTTTTTAATTTCATACAAAATACCTTATTTTTTAGTGGGATATTAATATCTTAAAATATGATAAAGTAACAAATTAGACTTGATTTCGTTTTGTCCAGATCAATATATTGCTCAATATTCGTTATTTTACGTAATGAAAATATCATACAAGTAAGATCAAATTAAAAAAAAAACTAATGCTTTGAAAAAAAAAAAAAAACAGAGAAACTAAGGCAATGGCAAGGAAAGTATGTGTCATTCATGTTTGGGTAAAATGTGGACATGAAATGAGCAATGGAATCTTTCCCGTCGAAATTTTATAAACGGCAACTAACCACAGTGAACTGAACCCCTCCTCAAAAGATTTTTTTTTAAAATGAAAATAAAACATAATTTCCAACAAATAAATTATGTTAAAAGTTTAACACATTTAATAATTATTTCTAAGTATTTAAAGCTACTCAGTTATAAATATCTAATATTTAATATAATTTTTAATTAGTAACATTTAAATCAAATTAAAATGGCTTTGTAATTTGTAATAACCAATATTTTAACTAGGGCGTTATAGGGGAGAAATGTTTATTTTTATATAATTAAAATTTATAAAATAAATACTTTAAATATGTAAATTATATTATATTAAGAATTCATAATAAATAAATATTTTAAATATATAAGATTGTTTTTAATTATTGATATTTTTAAAAGAAATTATTGCAATTCAATTTAGAAATAGATGTAAAAGAGGATAAATTGATAGAAATAAACAATTCAGAAGATAAAATATACGTATAAAGATTATAAAAAACAAGTAGTTTAAAATGGGGATGAGATTTTTTTTAGCTAGTTGTAAAGGTAGTGTAAGAAATATACTCTCAAAGAAGAAAATAGAGAAAATATTAAAAATGTTGAATTGGGAGAGTAAACTAAAATATATATCCTAATTTTTTTTAAGTTTAAATAAAAAATAGACATTACCGTTTTATTTACATGGAGAAAAATTGCTCAAGGATAAATTTTCCCATTGGGGGGGGGGGCTTGGTCCAATAATTGTGCCATTTGTTGGTTATTAAAAGGGAGTTGTCTTGATACCTTGACAAATACCGTTGTTGGTTATTAAAAGGGAGTTGTCTTGATACCTTGACAAATACCGTACTTAGAGTAAGTTATTAAATATTATTAATCATTATTTTTAAAATACTTACAATGAAATTTATTCAGTGTATGCGATTACCAGCTTATACAAGCTATTTAGTATCTAAAAATAGGTAAAATTTATTTAAAGTGAAATTATCTCTAAAGTTAATTAACAAGTAAAGATATATTTATTTTTTAATTTATTTAAAGTACATCATAATTACAACACAAATAAGGTCCCATTTGGAAGAGCTTATAAACAACTTATTTATATTTATTTTTTACTATAAGTACTTGTGAGACTATTTGGGGATTTTTATAAAATTATCTTATGATGATTCATAAGCTGTATTGAGCTTATTTTAATAAGCCGCATACAATAGCGTATGACTAACAGCTTATGCGGAGGTTTTATAGACACTCCATTTCGATTCCTATCAGGCATGATGCTAAGCTTAACAATATAATTTTTTTCATTTGTTTCGCTTTGGTCCGTTTTTGTTGTTGTTTTTTTCTTCACTCTTTTTTTTATTACTTTTATTTTTCTTCGCTCTTTTTTTTTTATACTGATATCTTTCTTCGCTCTTTAGCTTGCTGTCAAATGTCATCCGTGTCTTTAGCCTATAATATATATATATATATATATATATATATATATATATATATATATATATGAAAATGATTTATAAATTTTTTAAAATTTTTATTTTTTATGAGCTAAAAATAGGTAAATGGTGATTAATAAATTTTTATTTTTAATACTTTTGTGATATAATGTTATTTTTAATTTAAAGTGATATAATGTATGCGATTACCAGCTTATACAAGCTATTTAGTATCTAAAAATAGGTAAAATTTATTTAAAGTGAATCTATCTCTAAAGTTAATTAACAAGTAAAGATATATTTATTTTTTAATTTATTTAAAGTACATCATAATTACAACACAGACAAGGTCCCATTTGGAAGAGCTTATAAACAACTTATTTATATTTATTTTTTACTATAAGTACTTGTGAGAGTATTTAGGGATTTTTATAAAATTATCTTATGATGATTCATAAGCTGTATTGAGCTTATTTTAATAAGCCGCATACAATAGCTTATGCCTAACAGCTTATGCGGAGGTTTTATAGACACTCCATTTCGATTCCTATCAGGCATGATGCTAAGCTTAACAATATATTTTTTTCATTTGTTTCGCTTTGGTCCGTTTTTGTTGCTGTTTTTTTCTTCACTCTTTTTTTTATTACTTTTATTTTTCTTCGCTCTTTTTTTTTTATACTGATATTTTTCTTCGCTCTTTAGCTTGCTGTCAAATGTCATCCGTGTCTTTAGCCTATAATACATATACATACACATACATACACATACATATATATATATATATATATATATATATATATATATATATATGAAAATGATTTATAAATTTTTTAAAATTTTTATTTTTATTTTTTATGAGCTAAAAATAGGTAAATGGTGATTAATAAATTTTTATTTTTAATACTTTTGTGATATAATGTTATTTTTAATTATTAAATTATTTTTAAATTTGGTTTTATTTTTAATTATAATTTATTTTTAAATTTTTAAAATGAGACAATATTTTATAAGTACTTATGTAACAATATATCCAAATATTTTAATATTGTGTAATTACTTTTCAACATGTATATCCAAACACATTTACTTATTGGATTTTAAGCACTTATGACATAAGTTCTTACTTAATAAAAATTTATTGAATAAAATCTTAATTAAGTTGTTTATCCAAACAGGTCCTAAATCTCAAAATAAGTATATCCTTATTTATTTATTTTTTAAAATGGGTTTAATATATATGTATTTCTAGTACAAAAATTTTACACTATTAATTAATCATAAATAACTTTTAGATAATCATTATAAAACTCAACAATTTCATATATAAAGATTTATAATTAAACGAAAATCTTAAAAATAGACTTCACAACATATATTAATTATTTTTTAAATTTAAAGCATGTCTTTTCATAAAGAATGACTTTCGGAAATGAATAATTACCTGACGGATTCTATGGTGCGTGAGTTACTCGTATCACGCACCGTGCAAAAGTTTTTCTAGACTCTTAGATATAAGAATTAAATAGTTAAAGGCGGAGATCTTGAGGGCGTACCATGTACTCAAAGCATAGGATAAAAGGTTTTTTTTTAATTGATAATTTTTTTATGGCAACGCTTTCTCCCTCTCTCTTTCAATTTCTCTGTTTCTGTTTTTTTCGGATATGCTCCAACGCAGCCCCTTCCTCCACGCTCTCCGCCTCGACCTCGCCGTCGGAAACTTCCACCACCACCACTCCCACGACCTCCACTTCGTCACTGCCAACCACACTCTCTGCTCTCCATGGTGGTTTCCGTTCTGAGAGGAATGAGAGTAGACGAGGAGGACACCGTTTTCGAATCGGAAGATCTTCTCCTTGCAGAAGTCACAAATCTGGTCACAACGGTCGCACTAGTGGCGGTGCGAGTCAGTGAGAGGAAACAAAGAAAGGGGAGAGAGACAAAGAATAGGTCGCTGCCGCACACAGCGACCGGAAATCGTCGCGGCGGTATTTCATGGAATTTTTCAGCGACTGATGTTTTCCCCCTTTTTTGTGTTTTTTCTCTTTATTTCTTCTCTCTTTGTTTGCACACTATTATGGTGATTTTTTTTTTTTTTTTTAACAAAAGAGTACTATGGTGGTAGTGGTGATGAGTTGATTTTTTTTTTACATACACCAAGTTGTAAAAAAAACGCAAAACAGATTGGACACTAAACTCCGGGAAACATTCAAACTAACCAAACAATTTGATTTATTATGTTATGTAATTGGGTTCATTATGCCACAAAGATGATTATGCTAATGTTCAAACATGCCATGATCACAAAGTGATTTGAATCGGCGTATACTGTGTACTGTGGGCGTTAAATGTTTAAGAGAGCTTTCAACGTTGTTGGGATTATCACTTTAAAAAAAAAAAAAAACCCTGTAATCCAATGCTTTGTGTACACGATGCACCCTCAAGATCTCTATCCTTAACTATTCTACTGTTATATCCAAAGGTCCGAAAAACTCTTGTAGGGTGCGTGATATGAGTGAATCAGTCTAATTACCTATTATAGAAAGGCGCATGCTAAAATGGGGACCTTATAATGTCCTTTACCGTGAAAAACTAATATGCACCGTTGAATTTTGATATCAATGTGGGACTACCGTACAACCGTCCACACTAGATTTTTTTTTTTAAAAAGGGATTTTTTTTTTCTGTTTAAGTTTTTTTTTTTAAAAAAACGACCATTTTTCTCAGTTGTTGTTTTGTTTCTGCCTCTCTTTCCATTTTTTTGTCCGTCATTTTATCTTGATTTTTATTTTTAGTCCCTCATAAATTTTTTTATTATTTTTAGTCTCTCATAAATTGTTCTGTTCTGTTCTATTTTTAGTCCATCATAAATTGTTTTGTTCTATTTTTAGTCCCTAATATTAATTTCAACTGTTAAGTGATGACATAAACTGTGTGTGTGAAAATTTCCTAATTAAGTTTCTAGTGATTTTTAACCGCTGCAAATTTTTTGGTGGTCATAAATGTTTATTTTTGTAACATTTTTTGTGATTTCAGAAAATCTAGTGTTCGAGATTTTGATTTTTGATTTTATTTTTTAACATTTCTGACAGTTTTAGTTTGTCAAAAAATTTGCAATAGTTAAAAATCACTAGAAATTTTAAACAGAAGAAGAAGGATCCCTTTTTAAAAAAAAAAATCTAGTATAAACAGTTGTATGGTAGTCCCACATCAATAAGCAACAATGAAGAAGAATGGTCATTTTTAAAAAAAAAAAACTTAAACAGAAAAAAAAATTCCTTTTTAAAAAAAAAAAATCTAGTATGGATGATTGTATGATAGTTCCATATTAATCTCAAAATCTAACGGTACATATTAATTTCCCACGATAGAAAACATTATAAGCTCTCCTATTTTAGTGTGCGTCGAAATGCAAAATAAGTTACACGGTACAAAATAAGCAATAAAGGTGGAAAAGGGTCGATGCGATTGAAGTATGCCCAACCGTGAGATCTTCCATCTTTATTTTGGGACCACCACGTGTGTGTTGTATAGTACAAGTTAAGAGGGTTGGCCATTGGTCAATGTGAATGCGAGAAGAAGAGTGCGTTTAGTCAACACAAACGGGTGAAACGTGATTTGACTGAGATATTGCCAAGCTTTCACGATTGGTCTATTCATTACTCCATGGTTGTGGCATGGTTCAAACGGTGGTAGTGAGAAATTGATTAATTTAAATATTAATATTAAATTTATTTGTATTTATAATATTTTTTCAAATTTATCTTTAATATTATTGAAAACTTATTTATCTTCTCCAATATAAGAAAAAGAAAGAGATAATTTAGAGTAGCATTTAATTATAGATTAAGATAAATAAAGGTATTTTAGTAAAAAAAAATAATTAATGTACAAGATAATTGAAATAAAGTCAAATATAAGAAATGACAAGAAAATTTTAAAATTGTGTCTTATAAATATGGACATAGGTAGTATCATTTACGTAGTATCTCTCTAATTAGATTTTTTTTTTTTCATTTACTATACATTAACAACTACTCCCACTAAGGATAGTTCACAAGGAAAAAAAAATTTAATGTTTGATTAATTTTATAAAACAACAACTATTTTTACTAAATCCTCATATAAAATAGATCGGAGAGAGTACATCAAAGGTTTCACGTTTTAGTTTTCGAGAATTCAGCTTTGCATTAAAAATTTAGATATGGAAATTAATTATTTACGATACTTTTATTTGATTCAAACAAATTAAACGTTATGTTGAATTTAGACACTAACAGTCCTTGATAAAAAAAAAAAAGTAGATTCAATTTTTCCTAAAACATAATAAGGTAATAGGTTACATTTATAGTTTATTTTTTTTAAAAGAAAAAAAAACGGAGTGTATAAGTCTTCAGTTCCAATTCAATGTCAGTTTATTCTTTGTATACACATCTTAAGCTCAATATAAAAAATTAAAATTATTAATTGAATTTAACATTTCACAAGATGATAATTTGTATTAATGTAACGCTAAACACACGTATTCTTAAGAAATGTGACCGAAATAATTTCTAAATACTCTTTATTATTGATTATTTTTAACATTATAAACCTTCGTAAGCCCTAGTTCTTATTTAATGAGTCACATTCATGATTTATTTTTTAGTTTTTAATGAAATTTAATCAATACTAAAAAATGTGTTAGAATTAGTGTATTATAGAATGAGTTACTAGTACTCCTTGTAAGTTGTATTCTTCTAGAATTGTCAATTATAGAAAACTAAAAAGATCTTAAAAATTAATGGTTTTCACATTTATTAAGGAATAACACGTACATTTCTCTATGACAAGGATTCTACAAAATATCTGGTATGCTTTGATTTGCTTGAGAGATGAAAAAATAAAAAATTTCGTTTCCTTTACTCTTCCTTTTACTCACTCTCTTTTTTGTAATGGTGAAAGCTAAGAGAATATACTAATGTTATGAAGGATACCTTATTTGACATTAGTAAGAATTAACCCTTCAAAATTACTATTCTCATAAAAAGTAGTAGTCCTTATTTATTAATTAGTCTCTTATAAGTCAAATACTTTTCACATGAGACAATAAATTTTAGACTTGCATAACATAATGACAAAATTAGATCCATTTCAACCTTATTTGTTTTCTATTTATAGTGATGAAAATTAAAAAGAAGAGCAAGTTATACCATTTCGAAGTAAAAATCTCAACCAAAGGGGTCTAGCTCAATTGGTTGAGTAAGATGCGTGAGTTTTTGTAAATCTCATGGTATCTATCTTTGATTCTTACCAGTAAAAAAAAAAGAGTAAAAATCTCAACAAATATTTATAATGATATACGAGTGAAATATTATTTGTGAACTTTGTGAGACAAGAAACTACTCCCTCCATTCTAAAATAATAGTCCTTAAATGTTATGACACAAATTAAGAAATACTCAATTGACATAAATTTAGAATAAAATACCCTCAATTTTGCAACTACTATATCATAAATTATTCTATAAATTTTCAAACTTTTTCAACTACTCACATTAATAAATAAGAGTAAAATCGGTTAATATGAATTGAAGAGAATTTTTTATTTTTATTTTTTATAGTTGGTGTGTCTTTTCAATACAAATATTAATTTCCTCTTAATCATACATAGTGATATTGTTGTAAAATAATTTAAAAAGGCTTAAAGGACTAAAATTTTGGGGGGGGGGGGGGGGGGGGGGGGGGGGGGGGGGGAATTTATACGAGAATTTTTTTATGTTTCAATATATACTTTTATTTTGTAGTGATTTTACACCATGATAAAACTAACAACACAGACGAAAACATTAAAAAAAAAAAGTATTCGCGTAGGGACAAATATGTAGAGTTTATATATATAAAAACTAGGCTTAATTATGTTTTTAGTTCTTCAAATTTAGGAGTCTGTCTTTTTTAGTCTCCCAAATTAAAATTTGTATTTTTTAGTCTCTCAAATTCGTGAAATGTTTTTTTAGTTCCTTTTGCAGTAAAAAACCGCCACAAATTATGTATCCAAATCGTCAAAAATCAGTTTAGATGGACTAAAAAAAGTATTTCGCAAATTTTTAGTGTGTATGGGTTAGATATCAAATAATTTTGGATTAACGTAAAAATTTGTAAATATGATTTATGTGAAAAAAAATTTCAATCAAACGGAAAGATAATCAAATGATTTGTATTTTAATATATTTTAAAAGTATACATTATGATCACTTTAATGTATAAAAATAAGGTATCAATTTTTTTATTAATATAAAATTTTGTAAATATAATCTATATGAAAAAAACTTTTAATCTAATAGTAAGTTTTCAAATAACAAATTATTCATTTAAAAGTTATTAAATAACGTAATAGTTTATATTATTTAAAATTGTGTAACTTGAATTATATGTAACGAGTTAAATGAATTTCGCAAAATATTCAGCACAATATTGATGGGTGAGAATTCACCAAAAAAAAAAATCATGGGTGAGATTAAAAAACTATGACCTGATAATTATTTCAAATAACATAAACCTTTACATTACAACTACATGTTATATATATATATATATAAAGTCATATATTATTCAACAAGTTCAACTAGTTACCAATGACTTATTTATTGATTTTATCGATAATTAATTTTTGCTGAAAAACCTTGTTGACCCCTTTAATGGATTTCTCATATTTTTTTTCCATCTACAGAATTTGATCTTAAAATCTTACTTAAAGGATTCGAAACCAATTATGCTTAAACTAACGATATGTTAGTAAAATTTAAAAACAACTATTAATGTTTTTCTTTTATGTTTTTTGGGCCAAATATTTTAGGTTTTTCATTTTATAAAAGTAGAAGTTTCTCTTATTTGCTTTTATATTAACTTTATTTTTTTTTTCACTTTTGTCATTAAAAATGATTAAGATTTTTCTAAAATCATATTTAACCCAACTTCATTTTCAAACAGAAAAGGCTAAAATTAATAGAGCCAAACGAGTTCTTAGTTATAGCATGTGTTTTCACTCTTGCACTTGCTTATTTGCTTTAACTTATTTTGTGTTAAAGTTATTTTATGATTAAAAAATTTAATTATTCAGTTTTTTAAGTGATTATTTTAAAAAAATAAAATCTGGCCTGATTAATGAATGTACTAAGGTCAGCCTTCACTTATAGTAATTGAGTAACGTTTCGGGATGGATTCTTTTGAGAAACTCATAAATAACCTGAGGAGTGAAGAGTTTGAACAAGCTCACAGTTTCTTAGAATTTCTTACCCGAGAATTTTGCATCCACGACGAGCAAAATAAATACGTTCATATTCATATATACTTATTTAGCATATTAATTGCGTTTTTTGTTTTTTTTCCTTTTTCAATACCCTCACCATAGCCACTTGACCATAACACATCCTCAAAAATCCAAATCAAGAAAAACTAACTCAACGAAGCCGATAGTTTCCTTCAACGAGACGGTGACCTTCACAAAGAGCAACGAAAAATATCTCTTTCCTTTTGCAATATCGCTGACCGGTGACCGAACCAACCAGTCCCCGAGTCCTCACCATGAGAGAGAAAATGTTTATATATTCCTTCCCTCTTAAAACGGGTCTCAGTAAAAATAAAGTGTTTCTTCTCATCTCTCTCTCTCTCTTTCTCTTTCTCTTCCATGGAACCCAATAGTCGGCGACGCTTTCACTCTCTCCGGCGACGATGAACTCATCGCCGACGAAATGAGTTCGTGTCGATTCCTTCTCTCTCCTCGTTCCGTGAGTTCCTTCCTCTCACTTCTCCTCCTCCGTTTTCCGGTCGCCGGAAAACTTATCCGGCGTTAACCGAGCGGAAAACTTATCGCGATTCCGTTTTCTTCTTCGCTTCGTTTTCCACTTCTCTTTCTCTTTCACTTACATTACCTCTTTTATTCGGTTGTTTCCGATCGGATCCATTTCGCCGTCACCGGCGAATTTAGTTGGAACAAGCTTTAGCTAACTTTAGTAGTAAGCCTTAGAAATTATAAAATAGAAAATCGGAATTTAATAGTTAGTTCGGTTTTTAGTTACTTAACGGCTTAACGATATAAATAAAAAAAAAGCGCTACGATGTTAGATCTTAATCTCAATGCGGAGTGGACCGATTCGTTTAATAACGGCGACTCGCCGTTGCCGTTAGAGAAGTTTCCAGAAGGTTCGAGGAACCAAATGGCGGAGTCAGGGACTTCGAATTCCTCCGTGGTGAATGCGGACGGGTCCAGTAACGGCGGCGGCGACGAGGACTCGTGCTCCACCCGCGCTGATGACGTGTACACCTTCAATTTCGATATCCTTAAAGTGGAAGGCGCGAACGACGTCGTAACGAAGGAGCTCTTCCCGGTAAGTGGAGGAGTGGCCACGTCGTCGTTTTCAGCGAGGAATGGTTTCGTGGATCTCTCGTTCGATCGCGAGGGAGGGAACAGTGAGATGAAGATGCTTCAGCCCCAGACTCAGACTCAGACTCAGCAACCGGCGAAGAAGAGTAGGAGAGGACCAAGGTCTCGAAGCTCGCAATACAGAGGGGTTACGTTTTACAGAAGGACGGGAAGATGGGAATCGCATATCTGGTTCGTGAATTTTTGTAGTAATATATGAAGTTAGCTTGCTTTGGTTTTGTTTTGTAGTTGCGTTGCGTTTTCCCTTTTTACGGGGAAGGGAATATATGTCTGTGTGGAGTTTGATTTTGGTGATACATGGTTGAATTGCATCTGACTTTTTGTTTTTTGGTCTATTTTTGTAATTATTTGGTGTAGGGATTGCGGGAAACAAGTCTATTTGGGTAAGGATTTTTAATTTATGAATTTATGAATTTCAGTGTTTATTTTAGGGTACATAGTTTTTGTACTATTTTGAAATCGTATTCTATGGCTTACTATTTTAAGCATCTTTTGACGAAATTGGTATTTGAGCTTGTAGGTGGATTTGACACGGCTCACGCTGCTGCTAGGTAGAGTTTTGTGCTTATTTTGGTTTTCTTTGTCGTAATTTTGGGTTTAAGAAACGGTCCTTTGTTTTTTATTTTTGAGGATTTGAGTCTTGTGCTCCTCAACTGACTTTGGGGTTTTCAATATTAGAGCCTATGATCGAGCTGCTATTAAGTTCAGGGGAGTTGATGCTGATATCAATTTCAATCTGAGTGATTATGAGGATGATCTTAAACAGGTTAGAAGAATCAGAAGCACTTAGTGGATATGAAACTAGATGGTTCATATGATTTGTTTTTTCACCAGTTTCTTACTGATGGGCAGACGAAGAATTTGTCCAAGGAGGAATTCGTACATATACTGCGCCGCCAAAGTACTGGTTTCTCAAGAGGAAGTTCTAAATACCGAGGAGTAACACTCCACAAATGTGGCCGGTGGGAGGCTCGAATGGGACAATTCCTTGGCAAAAAGTGAGGACATATTTTATATATCAACTGACGTAGTGATCTAGTATGATTATATGAGATATTATGAATTTAAGTACCTATTGGCCTGCAAAGCGAATTGGTTTCAGCTTAGTTCTCAATGCATCTTTAAGCTTTTCTCCATGTTAGGAGAAACATGTCTAAGATAGTAAGATGCATGTTTTCAACGAAACGATTGGCAAAGGTATTTTGGTTATAGAGATTGCAATGCTTTCATGCAGGTATGTATATCTTGGCTTATTCGACAGCGAAGTAGAAGCTGCAAGGTCCTAAATGTTACATCATGAATTACATTCTACCTGCACTGAATTTATTACCCTGAATTATCAAGCTCATTAGTTCCAACCAACACGTATATCCCTTTTGATTTTCTGGAAATCAGGGCTTATGACAAGGCAGCTATCAAATGCAACGGAAGGGAAGCAGTGACCAACTTTGAGCCAAGTACTTATGAAGGAGAGATGAAATCTGCAGCCATTAATGAAGGTAATACTTTGTAGCAAACATCTTTTACTTTTAATTTTCAAGTGATTTTCTGAATGAAAAATGTTCATTTTGTGAAATCTGGTTCGTATTTTTTTCAACATAGGTGGCAGTCAGAATCTTGATCTCAATTTGGGCATAGCGACCCCAGGACCTGGTCCCAAAGAAAATTGGGGACAACTTCAGTTCCCCTCCATTCCTTACAACACGCATGGTGGAAGAAGTTCAATGGTATAATTGAACTTCATCTTCATTTATTATAAGTTTCATCTAAATTATGCGGGATGAAAGGTGGATAGCACTTTTTAATTTTTATGCTCTCATGTTAGGGTGTGCTTGATTACTTGTTCAGTTCAATTTAACGCTGATGACTATAGAGACATGGATTGACGTTGGAAGTGCATTGGAAAGTGGAAAATGAATAAAATAAAGTCTCTTAGATAAAATAAAACTCTTCATATCATGATAACTGCTGAGAATATGTTTGTCTGGATGCAACAATTTTTGTAGCCTTCGTGGGTTCACTTGTAGCTAATTACAACCTGTTTTCCTTTGACCTCATTGATCTTTGTAGAACTTTTTGTATTTGGTATTGTTTTTATTAACTCTAGACGTACTATTGAGTGATCATAATTGACATGGTTCTCTTTATTTGCAGCAGATGGAAACCAATGTTAATTCTGGAATTGGTAATCCATATTTGAAAAGGATGGTTGTAACTGAAGATCGTCCTTCTGTATGGAATGGCATGTGTCCTAATTTCTTTCCCAATGAGGTAATCCATTTGGCTTTGATTGCTTGTTTCTTTATTGAGTACTTCATTAAAAACCTTCACAATTATTTCCTTGCTAGTGTCTTTAATTTCATTAGAATACTGAAGAATGCTTGACTTTTAAATGTGGTACTTTACAGCAAAAGTTGATTTTTATGTTCAGGGATTTACTTAACTTCTATGATCTTTTGGTGTTAAGTTTTGTCATTGGACAGTCGAGGGAATTGTTGGTATTATGTTATATATATATATATATATATATATATATATATTTAATATTTGTTCCACGCTATTCAATCTTTTAACAAAATGAAATGGTCCAAAATGCGTCTCAAAACTTGGAACGGACAATCTTAGAGATAATGCATAGTCTCTTTGTTTTTTTTTTTGGTCGGTAATGCATGGTCATTATATCAATAAAATAAGACAAATACAGCGTTGTGATAATATTTTCACCGAATGTTCTGCCTCATTCATTTTATTTTTGTAGTCTATCAAGAAGTTCTGGGTTATGTAACATTGAACTTGGAGTGTAAACAATTCTATGATGGCATGTATTCTGTATGTAAAAGTCTCTGTAGGATTGTAAAGATTGTTAATTATTTAGCAGGAAAGAGCGGAGAGAATCGGCATTGATCCTTCAAAAGGACTCCCCAGTTGGGCGTGGCAAACACATGGCCAGGTCAATGCTATCCCAGTACCAACGTTCTCTGCTGCAGCATCATCAGGATTCTCAATTTCAGCTACCTTTCCATCGACTGCTATCTTTCCAACAAGATCTATGAACTCAATTCCCCAGAATCTTTGTTTTACTTCATCCAGCACGCCTACCAGCAATGCATCTGAATACTTTTACCAGGTTAAGCCCCCGCAGGCACCACCCTAGCCGATCTTGTACTACAGATTAAAGGCAAACCATAAAAAAGTGTTTGCGTTCAAATTTTTTTGTATAATTCAGCAACTGATTGGTGTATACTGAGATTTGACACCTGATTGCTACCTCTTGCTTAAACTATAATGCCCCATGTCTGGATAAATCATATTTGAAGCAAATGCTATTTTTAGTGCACTAGCACAACGATGTTGCTGTTTTCCTCAAATTTGTTGGCAACCAAGATTCGTGGTATGCACGCTAATCTTTGATATTATAGGCACTGATTGTGCGTCCCAGAAATGGGAGAAACGAAAGAGTATTTTTTTTTTTCCCGTTTTAGGACTCAATCTGATTTGACTAATACATTGTCTTTATTTCTTCCTTCAATTGTACAAAACAACGGTCAATATTCCTCACGGGATTTGGGATCTCTTCACCTAGTATATGAACAGATAGGTTTACATCAGTACCACTTGCTGCTGTTACCAAAATGGCAGTTAAATTCATACGGAGACACTAATGTTACTGTTTTTTTAATCCGGGAGAACGAAACAGACCCAAAGGAAAAGGAATGTTTAGAATGGATAAAACACCAATGATACGTTTTCTTTTTCTTCACCTTCATAATGGCCATTAGTTTCTTTGTTGGTTGATACCGATGGTGATACTTACCCACCCATCAAATCAAAATGAAAAGGAGGGGAAGAAAAATTGAACTCTATGATGATTAGTGAGCCACCCTGCAACTTTGTAGCAACGAGGATCGGCCTCGTCCAATGGCAATGGCAATGGCAATGGGTGGCAAAAGTCATATTACACTTGTCAAGCATGTTACTAATGGTTTCATTCAAAATTTGATAGCAATTACATGAGTGGAACAGGCCAAACCTATGGAATTGGATAATGGATGTTACTATTCATATTCATATGCCAATGCGTTTTATTGTACCGTCAGAAAAACGATCAATCAATAAAAATGAGTCTGTTCTCCCGGGCCTACGGGTACAGGTGTTTGTGGAGAGGGGAATGTTAAGTTTCGACCCCGCAAACCTGAGCTATAAGCCGTGAGAGGCAGGTCCATTAGGGCACTTGTCAGAACAGAGTTTGTGTGTGTTTATGAGGTGGGGGACCAGCCTTTCTTCCTTCTTCCTCCATGTAACTCCATTCACACGCCAGAAAATAGAGGTCTTTTTTGAACAATTTTCACATGGCTAAATGACCATTTTGATCATTTATCTTATTTATTTTGTTTATTTTGATCTTTTATTTTTTAAAATTTTTTATTTTGGTCATTTATCTTATTTAAAATATTCAAAATGATCCTTTATCTTTTAAAAAATTCACTTTGGTATTTTTTTTTTTAGAAGGTTTAAGATGATCATTCAACTATTTAAATATATTCAAAATGGTCATTTGTTGGAGTATTATTCAAAGGACAAAGTTCAATATATTTTAATAGTTGAATGACCATTTTGAACATTTTAAATAAGATAATTGATCAAAATAAACTTTTTAAAAGATAAAAGACCATTTTGAACATTTTAAATAATATAAATGATTAAAATAAACTTTTAAAAAAATAAAAAACCATTTTAAATAAAATAAATAAGATAAAAGACCAAAATAATCATTAAGTCATTTTCACAAATATCTTGCTATGTATTTCAGCTTCAAGTTACAGGAGTGCCAGCTATCAATCAAAACTTTTATTTTTTTGTATTATAATAAAAAAACAATTGTCGTTATAATTTTTCTCTATTTCTTTTCCTTAAGTATTGTGGTTTTAATAAATTTAGACTCTCTGTTTTCTTCGGGTAAACAATTGCGGCTCTATTTGTTTAGAATTATTCTCAACGCCAAAAAGCTTTGCGCCTACAAAAATTTAATGCAAACACACTGTTTATATACGCAATGCAGAATGAATTTCCCGAGTTGTTTTTAAGGAGATGCGTAATTTCTAATTTCTTTTAGGAGGAATATAAAAAAGTTAACAAATAAAATATGATTTATGGTCATTCATATATGAATGGATATGTTCTCGGTATGGGCATCTATCCAATGGTGGCCATATTCTACTATTCTCCCACTTCTTCAATCTCTATGCTTGCAGTTCTGGCTGCTGGTAACCTAAGCTAACAAATCATGTCATTTTCATGAATGACAAATTCAATTTGCACCACAAGTGTAACATGTTTTTATTCATTTAAAATACTTTATTTGATAGTTGTGTGTAATTTGTAAAATTTATATGAGATTCTTATCATCGTCTTCCTTCTTCCTGTTTTGTTTTGTTTTTTTTCCTGTACTGGTGTTGAGTAGGGACTTTCAACATGTAAGTCACATAGAGTTGTTTGGATAATTTTTTTTAATAAATACTTATAAAAAAATAAAAAAGTAAAATAAATTAAACATCTCTCATAAATTGAAATTCTTGTATTTAACGTACTTATAAACTATTTTTAACTTTTGAGATAAGTTTAATTCTTTTTATCTTATTATTTTTTATATAAGTATTTATCAAGAAATTTATCTAAACAATGCCTAAGTTTTGTAGCATGTTTGGATTCACATTAAATGATTCAAAATTGCGTTAAAATACAAATATGATTTTAGTTTTTTGAAACCACTTCAAATTATTTTTGCATTAGATAAAAAAATTTATATTAAATTTTATTACTAACTTGTTTTTAGAATAAAAACAATCAAATATAAATTACATCACTTCAAAATCAATTTAAATCAAAATTAATTTTGTAAAATCAATTTTACAAATACTCACCAAAATTCACATTTAATCAATTCTTAATAATACTTCCATATCATAAAATTATGTAATATTTACTCCAGTCCAACCTCTTCACTTATGAGCCTTCAAGCCTTCGCTACAAGGAGTTAATTAAGAAATAAATAATGTGATGAGAACAGTCATGTAAGAATAACAATTCGAAAGAAAAATAGAAATGTACATGTAATAAACTGGAGAACAAAATATGTTCTTAATTTTTATGAATAAAATTTAATGTGGTTTTAGATTTTTCAAAAAAATTATTCCTGAAAATCTTTAACTTCTTAATATAGTTTCTATCAGTTGCTGGTGATGATGACATGTTAAATGACATGTATTCATTTATACCATACCATATATAAATGCACACTGCGCACTTCATTAGAAAACATTTAAAATGTGTGGCTCCGAGGAAGACACCCTAATTGGGTTAGGTATAGAAGGACCACATATGTGTGGCGGGTATTTGTTTCCCCATATTTGTTTGTTTGCAACTCAGTCCTATAATTGTTCCTATTGATGGGGGACAATTACTTAGTACTACCATTGGCATTTACCATTTAGCAACGCCAAGTGGGAGGACCCCTAAAATTACCCAATCCAATGCTGTGAATAGGGGAGACAGTGTTTCAACGACCTCTAATAAGGTCACCATGCACCTCCCGGCAGGCAGATCAGTCTTAATCATGATAAATAAACATGGAAATCATCAAAGTATGAAAAATAGTCCCTTTTTTTTTTTTTATTATGTGTAATAGGTACAAAGTATCTATTAATTTTGTTGATGATTAAGAATATGTTTGAATTTTCGTTTAAGATACTCTAAATATAGTTTGGAGAGAAAACTCAGTTTTATGAAATGTTTAGTTACTATCAAAAGTACTTTTGTGCATTTATATTTTATTTGAAATCAAGTTTCCAAAAACACAAGACCAAAGTTTCTTTTACAAACTCAAAACTACTTTAAAATTAAGTTTGTCAACCTAATATTTTTAATAGCCTTTCCACCCAATTATGTTTTTTCCATATATAAGACTTGAATTTGAAATCTCATTTAAGATATTTGAATCCAATTCTACTTGGATCAACATAATGTTGGAATTATTTAATATTTACTTCTTAAAGCAATTAAAAATATTTAATATAATATATCAAATTCTCATCAATATTTTTCTGTTAAAAATATTTTTTTAATAGCTTTCTTATGAAGTTGAAAAAAATATATTAATTTATTGAAATAAATTAAATTTAAACATGCACGAAAAAAATACACAAATCAATTCTTACAAATAAAAAAATGCACGAAAAAATACAGCAATAAGTGTGTGTATGTTACTTGTGTGTTATTATTTTACTATATTTATATGAATTTAATTAGAATATATTGGTAGCATAATGATTTATATTTAAAGTAATTTTTAATTAATATTCAGTAATTTTACGTTGATAGCGTAAAAGTAAACTCTATTTATATTCTGATTTTGGCCACCAACTATGTTTGTGTAACATCGTCACCTTTTCTCTAACGATTCATGTTAGTGGCTCACATTTTTTCTAAAACCACTGTTGTTTTTACAAGCAAATGGAATCACTTTCTCACAAAATTGAGGCAAACAATTCCATAATTAAGTTTCGGCATTAAAGTTGCTCTTAGATTCTCTTATCATCAAATATAGGGTGATGCATTTAAAAAGAAAAAAAAAAGTTTTTTTAATGAAGTTTAATATTTGCATAACAGCAAAGCATCTCCTACTTAATTAATCTCCTCTAGGAAGCTTGATAGTTGATACTATAGTATTTTTTATTTTTTTATAACAGCGACACTGAAGATCAAACCTATTTTAATAAAGACTTTTATAGCAAACAGAGACTAAAAACACTTATTGTCATTATATATTGTTGTAGATTAAAAAAATTTGTGTGGTAATGATTTGTAGAAAAAGATTAAAAAGACTTATGGAAGGATTTAATATTATTCTTAAAACCATATTTATCTACTTTTAGGGATTAAAAATATATTAACCTTAAATTTTATATGTAAAAAAAAGAGAGTAAAAGAACCGTAAAGAAATAAAGCATATTATAAAAAATTGAACTCGTACGTGTTCACAATAGTTATCCTATAATACTTTATTTGTCTCACCAATCACCATTATGTGGTGCTTAGGGATGGTAATGGGTAGGATTTGGGTAAGGTACTATAGTACTCATTTTCATACTCGTACTTTAAAAAAGTTTACATACCCAGACCCATACCCGCGTGGATAGTAACTTTAATACCCGTGTCCTTCCACATTGGATACCTAAATGTCCGTACTCATACTTGTTACCCACACTTTAGTTAATTATAAAAATAGATAAATAAAATATTGATTAAAAATACAATAGTAATTAAATTTTTTTGGTCTTGGGTTAGAGACCACAGGTGTCCCCCCACTGGGTCAGAAACTAATTCCGCTCACGGTGTGTTGCTGCCGCTGACCTAAGGGAATTTTACACTCGGAGGGAATAGAACATGAGTTCTCCCGCTAAATAGATCGTTCCCCCCCACATGTGAACGCAGTAAGGCCTTAATCCACTGCGTCAACCCTATGGGTTCAATAGTAATTAAATTAAAATCTCATTCAAAGATCTTAATATAATAAATAGGCTCAAATAAATTTTTAGTCCTTGCAATTTAGCACTTTTTTGCTTTTCGTCCTTACAAATTTATTTTTTTGGTTTTAGTCCTTACAAATATGTTTGTTTTATTTTTCGTCCTTAAAGTGGTTTAGATAACGCTTTGAATAGTGAAAAAAAACGCTATCTAAACTGCTATAAGGACAAAAAATAAAACAAGCATAATTTGCAATGACTAAAACAGAAAAAAAATTGCAAGGACGAAAAGCAAAAAAATACTAAATTGCAATGACTAAAAAGGTATTTAAACCTAATAAGTAGAAAAAATTGAGAAAAGAAACATAAGGAAGGTGAATTTTTTTTTAGAATTAAAGAATATGATCTATCTTTAAGTAAATAAAGATCATGATCTATCTCTCTATAAGAAACATAATCTTTTTTTTTTTTTGTGAATTAAACAATGTGATCTATCTCAACGCAAATAAAGAACGTGATCTCTTTTATTTTTGGTGGATTAAGGAACGTTATTTATCTCTCAGGTATTATTATTATTATTATTATTATTATTATGGGTTTGGGTAGGGTTGGGTACTAAGGTACTCATACCTACACCTGTATCAGTTAAAATTTGTGGATAATTATCCGTACCCGAGCCTATACCCATTAAGTGGGTAATTACTCTATCCATCATGAATAATTTTTGCAGGTAATCTCGGTAGAATTGCCATCCCTAGGTGCTTTCATCCCATTGCCAATTTGCCATATGGTAAAGTCGAGATTCAATTTCCCATTAGGGTTTTGTTCCGACAACGATACGACACGCCCCTCAACCTCAATAAAGTCGATACAACAATATTGGTAAAGTCAATTTGTCATATGATTCTTGGCGTTGTTCAACCCATTGCCATCATTGTTGGTAGTTGCAGAGTCGAATCTAGCTAGCAAAAGGACATACAAAATGTCAAGACATGAAAATTATAAGCAGGTCTAAGTAAGAACAATGTCTTCTGTTTGATTGATTCTTGTTTGGTGTTTAAAATATTTGATGAACATATTTCATTAAATAAAATTGTGTTACTTACAAAAATGAAAAAAAATAGCACCTAGAGCGTGAATCAACTAACATAAGTTATTTTAACTTAAGTAATGGTCTAAAGTTCAAGTCGTAAGCATGCAATTGCCAGAAAACTACAAGCGTTAATTGAAATGTTTGTCATTTTGCAAATATTTTTACTACATTGGATAAATCTAGAATCTAATTCGCCAAAATCGGACATCAGATATTGACAGTAACATACTAATATTCTCAACATTTAGCATGAGGATTTTAAGATTAAGCCAAACTGACCAAAATTAAAGCCCAAGCGCTATGATTTGTGTTGTAACTGTTTTGAAAAGGTCAAGGCTGTAAAGTCGTCTTATCTTCTCGAAGTCTCATCACTTATACTATATATGCCACTTGACGGGATCAATAACAAGTGAAATTATTACATACTCCAAAATTATGCGGTCTAGAACAATTTTCATACCACACGTTATTAATTTTTTATATAAATTAAAAAAATACAGTTACATATTTTATAGAGATTGATTAGGACTCATGACTATATAATCCTAAACCATAAAATAATTTCTCTAATAATAGATGATTCCTTTGGAGTGATCACAAAATACCCAAAGGATGCTTCTGGTCACAGAGACTCAGATGGGTGCAGGTCACAAAAAGCAAACAAAGAGTACCTCTTCCACTCCCTTGCTTGGAGTCAAATGAATTATGTGGGTTGGAGCAACAATAATTCCTTCCCAACGATAAGTAAGCATCACATGGTGGGGGCCTAATTTACAACCCATTAATCAAGGAGCATGCACTAACTATATTTAGACAAGTTTTTTTCAGTCAGTGCTAAAAAAAAAGGTTGACTTCTCAAAAGACACAGGTTAATTAGTTAAAAGTAGAATAATAACTTACAGAATAATAGAAACTGAACCTGGAAAAGGATTTGGAAAATTCAAACCTTCCCCCAAATCTATTTCTTCATTTAGTGATGACTTATGATTGATAGATAAGATCCCATTAAATTGTTAATCTTTCAAATGGATACCGATAAAATTTACAAAGGGAATTACATTTAAAGAAAAAAGCTATTTCTATCTTATAAATTAGAATATATAATTTAAAAAATGATACATCAGGCTTTTAATTAAATAATTTTAATATTTCCTTTCTTTTCTACATTTCTTAACTAAATTTCTTTTATTTGTATCTATATATTTAATTTTTGAGTCTTGCTAACTAGTACCCTAATGGAACTAATTAAAGAACTAAAAGAGAAAAATTTTCATTCATAATTATACAAATATTACCTTCAGAATTTAATTAAAATTATATTGATGATGCAATTTTTTTTTTTATATTCTCAACTATAAATTATCATGTATAATCAGTGTTACTTATAAGTCATACTTAAAATTCCTTCTAATTGGTTTACACCGATAAAATCTTTTAATTTTATTTGTTTTCAAAATTTTATAAAGAAATGATTAGTATATTTTTATTTCAACATTTCCTTTACAAATAAATCTAGAAACAAAATAAAAATGACATTTTTTATAATTATTTTTTAGCTTTTTGTTGTAAAAACAAAATTATTTAACTCCATCATCCCTCCCTAAAAAGTCATAATTATCACCGTCATTATTGTCATTGTCATTTGTGATTTGTGAACAAAAGGAAACCATGCTGCCAAAATGAACACACTCAGACCGCCATAAGTGACAGACTCAAGAAAGTAATTACTAGAGAAAATTATATGCGACATATACTCAAAATCCACACCGCAGCACACTAAAATAGTGTATCCCACAGCACACTCAACTGAATTGTGTATCCCAAAAATAAACAGAAACCTTTAATAAATACATAACCGATCTCATTCAACAAACGCGAAATCAGCCCTCAACATTATGTCCATACACATCTTAGATTTTCAGCTGCGCCAGAGAATGCAGAAATAGAGACATGCCCAAAGAGGCATGGGTCACGCCGTCCCTGCTGGTTATTAGTTTCAGAAACAGTATCAAAATCAGAAAACACATAAATAAGAACCAAACAACGGGGAACAAAACCAAATTAAGCAGAAAAATTCTTGTCTCGCGGTGAATATATGAATTATAAGAAAAACTTCCGAAGAAAGAAAAGGTAAATTTAATATAACTATAAAATCAGAGACAGAAAGGAAAAAAAAATTATCACAAGCTCTAACAGAGCGCAACAGTATTTCATTCACATCACATGGACCTTTCCAGTTAAAACGCGATCTATTTCATACCCAATATGAGTATCAAACTCTAGCATGTAAATCCACTTGCAAAATAATTTACCTTTTACCAGTCGGATCAAACCTCTACTTCTA
The DNA here is from genome assembly GCA_026413185.1 of Pueraria montana var. lobata. Lineage (NCBI taxonomy): Eukaryota > Viridiplantae > Streptophyta > Magnoliopsida > Fabales > Fabaceae > Pueraria > Pueraria montana. The sequence continues at coordinate 12,289,363 of CM048654.1, forward strand.
CCCACAAGGGTAGTTAAAACTAGAAGGTAAGTTACAAACAATAAATTAGACTGATCTTGATTTTGAATCAAGTTTCCATGCTCTGTAATATGAAGGAAACACTCAACTAAGATCTACCTGCCAGTTTGATCACGTTAGCACTGACAGTTGATATCTTAAAATCCCAAAACAGCTCACTTCTGCCAATCCAGAACTACAAAGAAAAAAGGGGGAAATGAGTGCACAATTCCAAAATAAGCAAACAGCGATGTCATTGTTGACATAGAAAATATGAAATCCAGTACAAAATGAATAAAATATTTTCTATACAATCTCATTTTGGCACAGGTGTGAAGACACTTTCATGTGTATGCAAAATGGGCAATGCCATATAAGCCAATTAAATCATGAAAAACAGAGAAAGTTTACTAATTACCAACTGTAGCCATAAATTACACTTGGGAGCTTCATCATTAGGTAGCCCAATACCCGCCAGCAAAAATCAGTTCCATCATCCTCAGCAACACAAAAAATTGTTTGTCCATTTCTGCTAGGTTTTATCATCTCCATCAATAATAATGACAACATAGCAAGCAAAAGTTCACATCCCAAATGTTCTGTTGTAAAGATCCCCAGAATTTGGCATCCGAAATTTTGAATTGTCATATCCCGAGTAAAATTTATTGAATCCAAGTCTTTCATTTCTCAAAAGCTCAGCTACACCCAAACCGTTTCCACCCTGCACCTCATTCCATCCATCCCATTGCCCATTTGACAATACTGCATTTGCAGACTGCTGCAAAGACAGCTGTTGGAATGGACCTAGATTACTGACTTGTGATTGATCTAACCTTGAAGAAACAGCATAAGAATCACCAAGTTGAGAAAAAGTATTCCCAATTTCAGAAAATCTAAGGTTTTGCTGCGGTGAGAGAGATCTTTGCATCAATAATTGTAGTCTGGCATCATTTTCAAAGTAATTTAATTGTGGCATGAAATTAGATTGAATGTCCAGTGCTGGGCTGTTCAGTGCACCTTGAAGTCTCCCTTTGCCAACTGCCAAAATAGCAGGGTCCATAAATTCAATGTCCCCTGCACTACCAAGGTTTCCAGCTGAAGGTGTCTGATATGAATTTCTCAAAAGGGAAGAGTGGTCAAGCAAAGAATTCCCTGCCAAAAGGAACAACATATTCAACCAATATACTAACAAGTGTATGTGGAAAGATAAAAGAAAAAATAACTAACCAGAAATGGAGTCAAAAGTCTGCTCCACTCTCTCATGGGAAGAAAAACCAGGTGGTGGCGGCCTGCTTGGAATGGAAAATCCTGGCGGGGCTGAAACTTGTGCTCTTGAAATGGCTGTCAACCATAACAAAAGTAAGGTCATTATATTAGATGAATACAAAAGCCTGAGACACCTGCAATCGATATAACACAACAGCCATGCATAATTTCAGAGGAAGGCAAACAGGTTGCCCAGAGAGTGCAGACTTGATCATCATAGCTAAAACTTTTGAACTTTCTAACCAGAAAAGAGGAAATCAAGTAACAGAACCAGCAGTTGTTATGCCACATTGATACAGTGGATATAATTTTTGTTTCAAATCCAGTGATCAATAAATCATCACAATTGAAAATGTATGTTGCCCAGCTACTTTTCATACACTACATTCTTAACTATTCAGTAAAGACCATACTGAAGAGGCAGTGTTTACTATTCTACACAATACAATATTGAGATTTTTTACAAGAGCAAAATCAGTTTCAAAGTTCCCTTCCAACTTAAGGCCTTTACTATTTAGTTACTTAGCTCTGGATAAAGTGAAAGAATGGTTTTTACTTTTTGAAAAGCAAGGTTTACAATAAGCTCAATCTGTCAAATGAGCCTGCAGTCTGAATAAATTTTTTCATACTAAATATATGAAATAAATCAAGTTAAAATTTCAGGCATAGCTCATCAAGCTTTTCTGACAGACTGAATACAAAACTCAATATTGGCTCATTGGCTTGAGCAGCTCCTGAGTTGAAGACAAGTACAACACAAGCCAAGAAAATTGACTCATTTCTTAAAGCATTCCAACCTTGTTGAAAAGTCATGACAAAGATACAATTTCTCTCCTTTCCCCATACACAAATGCAAGATCTTCAAACCACAGTTGTGTAATCAAATACCACAAACAGCACAAAAATAATAATCAGGTTGCAAACACTATTATATATACAGCAACAGCAATTCAGAAAATTGAGGAAGCCACAAAAATTCAATTTTCAAAGCAGCAAAGGAAAAAATGTGAAGGAAAAGAAAGTTAAACCAAAATGCGCCTAAAATTATAATAATATTGTGCAGAAATGTTTTAAATACATGTTAATCATCTAACAAGAATGGCACACAAAAGCAATAATGGAAATGTAAAATTCAAAACAGTAGCAGAGGAACCAATACTAAGTCATTAGAAACAATATATAAAAGCTACAGTAGGCAGCGCAAGTTATTATTACTCACCAGAAAGCTTATTAGAAGATGCAATGGAATGACCACTGCTCATATTTTCAGCTTCCTCAAAGTTACTGGTAGGAAATCCATTTGCAATGCCCAACTTATCCATATACAAGTCTCTTTCTGCAAAATTCTGGAAGACTGTATGGTTTGGTCGTTGATGGCTGACACCATAAGATGCATGTGCATCAAACATTTGGAATTTGGATTCCTCCTGCCTCGCAAAAGAGAACCTTGATTGATTGTTACTGTGAACTTTCCAAGAATTAGATTTGTTTAAAGGACCAGGCTGGTTTTCAGTATTGTCACCCAACAACTTAGCTAAATTATGAGGTGATGTTAGTGAGTCATCCCAGGCATCAAAGTCCATGGACAATATATTTGAAATTATACTGCTTTCACCCTTATCCATAGCAACATCATGTCCAGCATTAACTGCTTCACCAACTAATCTTTGAATGCTATGCCCATTTCTTTCATCATGAAGCAGACCATAGGAGCTGCTGCTGACCAATTTCTCAGGGTGGCCATTACATAATATATTAGATGCATGTAATATAGATTCATCCCGAACTCTATCATCAGCAGATACAGAAACTGTATTTATGGCAGTACAAGGTTCACCATGCTGCAGAAGACCTGGGCTAGAATGGTTTGATACATGAAGGAAACTGGTTGACTTTGGCAAATAAGAACGACAAACAACTTCTGGATCCTTGAGTCTTTGATTATCAAAAGATGTTACATCATCATCAATTTCAGCAGTATCTGATATTACCAGAGATTGAGAATCCAATTTCCAATCACACTGTTCTCTAGAATTACAAACCACATTATCTGGCATAGCTTTACCAGCCACGTTTGTAGTTATTACATCTCTAAATCTGTCAACATTATATTGTGATCCTTGAATTTGAGGAGATTTAATCAAGACATGATCAGTAGGTGGGCTATTAGGTTTGGTTACACTGCAATGTTCAGCATTTCTATCAATGCTAATTGAGGACAACTCATTGGACAAATTCTGAATCTCTTCATTGGTAGCAGTCATTGCTTCCTCAGGACCAGAGTTACAAGACTGTCCAGTCATGTTAGTAGAATTTATTGTGTTTGCTGTAGTACAATTGCCATCACTATCTCGGGACAATGGTAGAGAAGACAACTGGCTGTTCAAATTCACAGGCACAGGAGAAACATCAGAAGCTGAAGATTTTTCTCCTGCACTAGCCAGACTGTCCTCACTATTGTTTTGTTTAACAGGTTTCAACAATTCACTTTTCACTCTAGGTGTGATGCTATGACTCCCATCACTCGATGGTGGCCTCTTTGTAACATCAGAAGCCTGAATTGAGCCTGTAACAGCTGCAGAAAATGCTAGTGTGCTGCTGCCTGTATCAGGTTTGGGCTTGGACGGCCCATTTGGATATGGTAGACCTCCAGAAGGGGGCTGACAATTTGTGGACTGAGTACCCCTGCCAAACATAAACAACCATAAATATCTTTTAAACCTTCAAAGCCAAATACAAAATTATACATGGTACGTACCATGCAGCACTAGCAGGAAGGGCAATATGTCTCCCATAGATTCCATTCGGAGGTGAACCTCTTACAGTGCTAACAGAGTTCTGCTTCATAAATAAAATTAAATGTCAGTTTCTTTGCATTTCTGAGTGCATAAATACACTGCACTAGGTTTAGCAATTAAAGATCAAAATTCAAATGAGCTTTCAACATCATGGTGAAAGCTGATACACAAACAAAATGGGGTTATAAGGAAGATAAAAAAATAAAATGTCTTACACTTGAAGCATTTTTCACAATAGGCTTTGCAGAAGAATTATTCATATTGTCATCCAGTGGAGGAGGTAATACATTCCCTGACCGCCGTTGCATATTGTTTGTGACACCAGTGATTTGTTGAACTCGACTTCTTCAAAATAACAAAGTGAGATAAGATATAATTATTTGGAAAACACTATATTCGGTTCACACAATTACAAGTACAGGAAAGCACAATCTGTAAACACATCTTTATAATTAAAGCAATCTCCTTCATTTTAACCAATTAAATAAATAGCTTGAATGCAAAGATCACAATCCTCAATTTCAGCAAGAAAAGGTTTTATTTATCCGAATCACAGTAAGTCTCGTCAAATATCAGAAAAGTACCTAGTGTATGCTGAAATTATTTCATCCTTAGTAAAACTATCTTCTTGAGAGCCAATCTCATGCAAATATAGACAATCCGGATTGCTGCAAGGCTGGTCATAGAGATCTCTCCTCAATTACAAGCACAATTAATTAAGCATAATCTGAAAATTCTATCTAGAGCAGTAATTCTCATAATACCACATTTCGGAGCCATGCATGACAATATTTTGTGGTTCCAAAACAAGCCCTGAAATGTTTAAATCCAAAAACACAGAATTGATGAGCAAAACTCAATGCTAAACATCCCATGTAAGACAAGTTTCAATAAAAGCAAATATTTGTACCTTAAAGGTCTACCCTCCAAAACAAATCCATGTACATTTTGAATACAACGAATCGCTTCCTCTTCCTTTGAATAAGTTATATATCTGAAACAAAACACTTTGATTAGGAACTTTAGTATTCATATTCATTTCACATTAATATTAATATATATAAAGATAATCATATGTGCTACTATAGCAGCAGGAAATAAATGAGGAAAGGGGTAAGATACACCGATCCTCAGTTTTTTTAACTATGTACAGAAATGGCTCGTTAAATGAACCCTTTTTCGCTAGTTATTTGCTTCCTTCCTTCTAGTGTGAAAAGAAATGTCCAATAATCCAAAGCTATCCAAATTCATATCAATGACAACAAGATTAAACAGTATAGGTTCTATTTACAGTGGCCAGCTAATTAACAGAAACCCATAAAACCATCCAGGAAACCACAAACTTGAAGAGAATATACTTACACACTGCAAGTATCATTCGGAAACTGTTGAATGACACCAGCTGCCGTTCGAGATATTGACACTTTTAAGACCTTCCCATACTGACCAAAATACTCTCTCCGCTGAAGAAGCTATATAAATGGTGATTAAAAATAAAAGTTTGCTCTACAGAAAATAGACCCAAAAAAATTCCAACAACAAAAAAAAAGAATAAACAAGTGGAATGGCAACATTCAAGTGCTCAAGAGAGTGGAGGAAGTGAAAATTTTACATCTTCATCTGCAAGATTGAGAGGCAACCCAACTATGTAAACAAGGTTCCTCTGAATCACCCGCACACTGCTGAGCTGCTTACGCCCATCAGATGATTTAGACTTTGCTTTCTGAGTCTTCATCTTTTTCTCCATATTAATTTCATTCACCAATCTACGGGAAAAATATCATCTAGATAAATGCACAAAAAAAGGTCTAATATTGCCTTAGTATAAATAACTTGTAAAACAATAAGATCTAAGGAACAAAAAATTTAGTAACTGATGTTTTCCTTTGTTTCATCTCAAACAATAAAAACTTATAGAGTTTCTAATATATATCTTATATAAAATAATTCAATAGACTATTTTGATAAGAGAAGTACTAGCAAAATAACCTCCAACATATTCTTTCTAATACACTCTCTACAATAGGTTGAAATTTATTAAGAATCACAAAATTATGAGTAGGACTCACATCATTTCACGAGTTCTGATAAATTTCAGCAAATAATAAAGAGTGTGTTGCTAGCATTTCTCATTTTGATAAATAGTTATACAAATACATTGATGCATATTGAATAAGGAAGTGAAGAAAAGACCTACAGAAACAATACAACATAGACAATCCTACAGAAATAATAATATACAGTTAATATACGGTTAAGGTTAACAGAATAACCTCTCACAGTTTGCTGCCATCCCAACAATCTTTTCCTTATCATAAGGAGAACGACATGCAGGGCATCGCCCCTCAGTGTCATCCTTCTCGGCCATGTCCATTATGTGGTGCCAGCACCAGACACAAATCTGCAGTCAAGGAGAGATGAAACTGACATTTATCATAATGAATCTTTGAGATAAAGACATATCATCCAGAAACAAAACACAGACAACAGCACCTACATCACATATACAAGTCAACTTCCAAAAGATGAAAAAGTACGGTTTTATTAAGGGTAAAAAAATATCAATAGTACTGAATAAGAAGGGAACATATTAGTTACGCTCAATCCAAAGACAAATGCTACTTAGCAGAGTTACGGGCTGAATGAAATAAGACTAATAATGAGAACAGAGAAAGGGAAAGATGAACCATAAACCTTGATAGACATTCAAAGGATCAAGAAAAGGGAAATTTTATACAGACCAACAGACCAAAGAACAAGTGACTGAACTTACAAGAAAATTAATTAAAGAATAAGAACATAAACATAAACAGAGAATCAAACCTCATAACCGCATTTGCAAGGCTTCAGCTGCTGATCTGTCAAATCCATCTCTTCAGCACAGAGAGGACAAGTTCTTTCTCCTTCGTCACTCATGATTGCCCTGAATAAGAACAGAATAAACCACAACACACTCGTGTCAAATAAACATAATAAACAATGTGCATCAAAGACTTAACCCAAAAAGAAGATGAAAGCACGTGTCCAGCATACTCAAGCAAACTGTATGTGAGAAAGAAGGAACCAATACACAGCTCTGAGAGTGAAAATTATCATACACCCCTCAATACAGCAAGTTAACAATAAAGTTCACAGTCTCTTTAGATTGTAAAGCATTCACTTAAAGAATAATTGTGACCAACAACATACCGGGGGGGGAAAAGTGCATTAGAGAATATGTGAATTTCAGCATTAAAATAAGAATAATAATCATTAAAATAATAATAATCATACCATCAGGGAATCTAAATACAAATCCAAATAAAACCCCCCTCAGTCTTTCGACTCTAGCAACATTTGATTAATCAATAATAACACCAAATCACTTAAAAAAAGAAAATCATAGATGCATTGAAGTACGGCGAACCCGAGACACCACAGATCAACTAAATCATCAATCAGAACAGAGAGAATCGCATAGATATATAATAAAAACAACCATAAAATTGACAACCGAAATCGAATATGCAACGAGAAAAAAGAGAAAGCTCTGAAGATTAGAAAACGAAAAGGGGAAAAAACATTGGACGGTGAGAATATTAAATATTAAACGAAATTTCAGAACGGATTAGGGATCTAAGGAGATATCGTATTGGATTGAGAAATTAGGGTTAGAAATTGAGAGCTGATGACTCACAGTGGTGAGATCGAGAAGACGAAACTGTGAGGAGGAGATTGTTTGCGAAGACGGAGAAGAAGAGAGAGAGAGGCAAAAAGTTAAGAGGGGCAGAGAAAAACCACAGGGTGTCTTTTAAAAGAGAGAGAAGGCGCTGTTTGGATGATGGCGTTTTCGGTTTTTGGCTCTCTATCTCTATCTCTATCTCTTGCGCGTCGCTGTCATTAGCGCGGATAAATAGTCTCGGATTTTGAGTTAATTACTGGAATTGCCCCTCCCTCTCACACCTCTTCCATCTCTCTCTCCCTTCTGTTTTGTCGAGCAGCCCAACTGGTTCCAGTGTTCGGGTTCCTGCGGTACACGTATTCCTTGCTCCTCCGTGTGTGGGGTCTTAGATGTGCGACACGTGGCTAGTCTTTCGATCCTACGAATGTGCTTGCAGACAGGTTTATGGTGCGGGATATGGGGGCAAAAATCAAAAGAATTTAATTCCATGTTTTAATTGATACGACGTCACTTTTGTTAGAAAAAAAAATAGGAATATAGAAGAAAAAAAAAGTATACATCAATTTTACATTATCATTTAATCATAAATCATTATGTATGATAAATTTATTAATTTTTATACTAACTACCTTAAAAGTCATAGAAATAAAAAAAAAAATTCTTGTTTAAGCCATATTAATAGTTGATAAAAAAAATTCAATAGTCAAAATTATATATATGTAATAAATCATAAATATATTAAAACATTAATTATTACTTTTTAATTAATAATAACTTAATTACTTACCTTTCTTAATTTATGTAGTTACTAAAAAAAATACTTTTCTTTTACTTATTTTAGAATAGTCAAATCCAAAATAAAAAGCTTATATTTACCAATAATAAAAACTTAAATTTATAATTTATTGTTTATTCACGCATTATTAAATCAACATTAATTAATAAAATAATTTGAAAACATTAATGCTTATTTAAAAGCATAAACACATCAATATCTATTTATCTATTTATATAGTAATTATAAAGAAGATGAGGGATCCGCTTACTCCAAGAATAAGTCTAAAAGAGGTATTCCCTCATCCTTACCATTCATTTACTTGAAATCTAATGGTTGTAATGAATAACTAATCTTAACCATTAGATTTCAAAAAAAACTGAATGGTAAGGATGGAGAATAACTTTCTTATACTTACTATTTGAGTAAGTAGATCCCTCATCTATAAAGAATGTTTTATTTTTGGTATCCAACAGATTTTTTTCTTCTCATTTGATCTGGATGTGTCCACAAATTTTTGTGTTTTAGGCTGGCTATGTCACTAATACTTGATACTTGATTTGGGGTTTAGTCAAGTTCTTTGTCTCTTCCCAATGTCCAAAAATGTATTTTACATTGCATTTGTTATCTATATATATCTACAATGTTATAATATGTATATAATATATAACATAATACCTCTCAAAAAAAAAAAATATATATATATATATATATATATATAACATAATAGACTACTTATGTTAGAAAGAAAAAAAAAACATCTGTCAGCATAAAATATAATCTTTAGCACGAAAGTTTGTATTTTAAATAAAATGCAACCAAAATGCCATAAAATTCGGATATTATTGTCACTATTAATCAGTATTGGTTCTAGTTGATTCTAATTAGTAAAAAAAGTAATCTAATAAGTAAATTACAAAAAAGTCCTAAACAAATCTAGGACGATCATAGTAAATACTAGATTTTAAATCCGTGCGATGCACGGGTTCATTTAGATTATACATTTTTAATATTTATATTTAGTATGTTTTTAAAATATATATATATATATATATATATATATATATAATGATCAATTTTTAAAATATTTAGTAACATATTAAATATAATTACTTTAAAATTGAGGAAGATGACTAATTAGTAATTATATTTTTAATTTAGCGATGTTGATTTTAAAACTATTAAACCTATTGAAATTTATTATGACTTGGTCTTTCTCGAAGTAATATTTATGTAATGTTTGTATAAAATGTACAAACTTAAAAAAAAATATAATTAATATAAATTTATAGTTGTGTACTTGAATTTTGTGAGTTTATAATTAATAAATGTTAAATACATTGATTGTCAAAATTAAAATTTATTATAAAATGAAATTTTTAATTATTTTGAAGATATTAGTTTTCATTATGTGATATGCTGAAGTTTTGATTAGTTAACGTCACCAAATTGAATACTCTATTTTAATATAATGAGATTTATTATTATTATTATTATTATTATTATTATTATTATTTCGTTATCGTATTTTTATTTCGCTAAAACAATCAAATAATAAGAGAAAATTAGTATTTTTATCTGTTTAATTTTTAATTATGGTACACATTTTGAAAGAGTACAATGAGAAAAAATATGAAACACGTTTTTTTGTGATAATAATAGAAAACTATTAGGAGAAAAAAACAATTTAAAATATTTCAAATAATTTGGATTTTAGTTTAATTTATCATAGCATATAAAATTAAGGAAAAGTGAAATTACAGTTGATAAATTAATTATTCACATTACAACACATAAAAAAGTGATTCAGGTACGTGTATAAATGTGATAAAATTCTCTCATTTTATTATTCTGTTTCTACCACTAACTCACGACATATTAATAAATTGTGGATATTTATTATTAAATATATATAAAATAATAAATCCCAAAAGTAATATTATTCATCTTCTATAACATAAAGTTAAGACAAAATAATAAGAAAAAAAAAAGGTTACTATAATAATGAATTTCAAGTTTTACATGGAACTAAAATCTGAAGCAAAACTTAGTACAGATAATCATGGGTGATAGATTTTTTTAATAAGACTAGGTGTGCTAGAGATCAAAATTGCAGACAATCCCAACTAGGTTGGCACCCCCTATAAAAAAGATCAAGCCCAGCACACCAAGGAAATATATAAATAAAACAAAAGAAAACTAGATACATTGTCAGTACAGACCATGGGGGGCAAAAACCAAACCCAAACAAGCAAACTATCTGAACCTATAGTTTGATGTACCTAATCTATTTTTGTGGAATTCTACTAACAAAAAAGCTGGGATTGCATCCCACCAGCAGAAACCAAGGGAAGAAGAAGCATGAGAGGCAAGCAAATCTGCACATGTGTTGCCTTCTCTAAAAATGTGACTAACTACAAAGTTAATTTTCCTAGTTATCTTTGTACAATTAATCCATCTGTTTTTAAGTTGCCAAGGTATCAGAGCATCATTGCGAAAAGCCTGAACAACCAAAGTGGAGTCACACTCCAGCCATAAACTGTGCCATCCTTTTTTTTTCAGCTAATTCAATAGCTAAAATGGCTCCCATAATTTCCGCATGAAGAGAATTTTGGATTCCCAAATTAAATGAAAAACAGCCGAGAAAAGAACCTGTGTGATCTCGAAAAATTCCGCTACAACCAGCAATACCTGGGCAACCTTTGGCTGATCCATCCATGTTGCATTTCACCCAACCATGTTTAGGAGGGTGCCAAAGAACTTCAAAGATACGGTTTGATTTTCTAGGATGGCCGTTGATTCCCAAAGCTTTCAAAACCAAGAACTCGGAGATTGAAGAATTCATAACAGCAGAGGTGTGATTACCAGTGATTCTAACTTTACTCATCACTTTTGCAATTGCTCCCTGTACAGAAATGTTGTAGTTGTGGAACCTGAGTTGGTTTCGGCAATGCCAAATAACCCAACTAATGAAAGTGTTAGCTGCCAAAAAAAAGTCAGAAATCTGGGGGGACCAGTAGGATTTTCCAGAAGAGAGGATGCTAGTAATAGAGGACAGATCAATGTTGCATTCCATCAAGTTTCCAAGCCATCGCCATAAAGAAATAGCAAAAGGACATTGCAGAAAGAGATGCTCACAGGTTTCGTAATTAGCCTTGCAGAGGCTACACATGGAAACTGTAAAGCAACTTTTCTCCCAGAGTTTGTCATCTGTGGGGAGTTTTCCATGCATTATTCTCCATAGCAAAGAAGATGCAGAAGGAGGAATTTTTGAATGCCAGATGTCTCTGAACCAAGACTGAGAATTTGTTTGCAGCATATAGAAGAGGTAAACATCTCTTAGACTGAGATCTCCCGAGTTTGAATGAGTCCAGATGAGAGAGTCCCTTCTCTGATTGATAGGGATAATAGTTTCTTCAATTTGCTGAGCAATATTAGGAAAATGAATGCGGAAGAAGTCTGGAATAATCCATTGTTCCTGATGTATGAACATATTTACTGTTGCATGAAGAGACGAGGTTATGTCTGGGGAAATGCCAATGGCGATATTAATTGGTTGAGTTAACCATTTATCCCGCCAAAAGTTTATCGAAACACCATCACCAAGCCGCCAAAAAGTGTTCTAAAGAACTATATCCATAGAGCTTTTGATCCCCAACCATATCGAATATTTAAGGTAGTGACTTAATAAAATGCCATTTCTGTAAACTCTAGCCCGTAAAAGTAATGCCCATTGCTCATCCTTTGTAAGAAAATCGAAAGCCATTTTCAACATAGCTGCCCTGTTTATATCTTTAATGGAGCGAATGTTGAGGCCCCCTTCAGCTTTTGGGCAGCAAACCTTGTGCCAAGCCACTGTTATCATCTTTTTCACATGCACGTCACCAGACCAAATAAAATTCCTAGTCCATTTGTCTATTTGCTTTAAAAGAGATGTTGGCCACGCATAAATCGTGAAGCTGTACAAAAGCATGCTGTGAATTACTGAGTTTACCAATTGGACCCTTCCCATCATAGATAAGATAGATCCCCTCCAGGTAGCCAGCTTGCAGAGAATCTTGTCAGCAATAAATTGCAGATGGGCTTTACGAGGTTTTCCAACAAAAATGGGGACACCAAGGTAATTGAAGGGAATTCTGCTTATATTTTCGAGTTGTATCCCAGCAGAACTGAGATTTAATGAATTCTAGCTCTGGGAATAGCTCCAGTGAAAAACTTTGATTTTTGTTTGCTGATCACCTGACCTGATGTTGCTTCATAAAGATTGAAAAGAGAGATGAGGTTCTTAACATTCTTGATCGTGCCCCGACAGAAAATCATAATGTCATCAGCATACAGAGCATGAGACGGGGTAGAAACCTTCTTGGGGCTAGCCATGGGTAATAAAAGACCTTCAGAAACCTCTGCTAAGCACGTCTTCTGCAATACAAAATAAGAGGGGGGAAAGGGGATCCCCTTGTCTGACTCCTCTTCTACAAGAGAAAAACCCCACAGTCTTTCCGTTAACAGAGAATGAGAGCTTGGCTGATTCTAGGATTGCTTTAATCCATGAGCAAAAAACTTGATTGAAGCCAAAAGCCTTTAAGACATTTATGAGAAAATTCCAATCTAATGTGTCAAAGGCTTTGACTATGTCAATTTTCAGAGCTAAGTTGCCACCAAACACCTTCTTGTCTATCATGTTGATAGCTTCGGAAGTGACACATAGACAGTCTTAAATGTGTCTACCTTTAATAAATCCTCTTTGTTGCTTGGAAACTATCAAAGGAGCTATTTGCGCTAATCTGTCAGCGAGCACTTTGGTGATAACTTTGAACTGGAAATTTGCGAGGGCTATCGACCTGAACTGCTCTATTCTATCAGCACGAGAGACTTTGGGGATGAGAGCCACAATGTTTGAGTTCAGATTGGGTAAAAGCCAGCCTTGCTGAAAGAACTGTAAGGTAGCTTTAAAAACATCATGACAGATGATATCCCAATAAATCTGATAGAAATGACCTCCAAACCCGTCTGGACCAGGCGCTCCATTACTATTCATAGAGAAAACTGCATTTTTCACTTCCTCCATTGATGGCAGGTTAGTAAGCATAGCGTTCTGATCGGAGGTGACTAAGGTCGGAATAACTTTTTCAATCAGCCCATTATCAATAGTATTGTTTGAAGAAGCAAAGAGATTAGAGTAGAAGTCTAAGATACACCTCTCAATATCAGCTTGGTTGTGATATATTTCCTCCTCATTGCGCAACATAGAAATCTTGTTTGAGACCCTTTTCATCTTTGTTACCAAGTGATAAAAGGAAGTGTTTCTATCACCTTCAAGGTGCCATTTAATTCTAGACTTCTCTTTCCAAAATTCCTCCTGGTCAGTGAGAGCTTGATCTAGATTGATTTGGGCTTTTTTTCCTGCAAAATGAGATCATCAATAGGCCCATAATCGTTTATATCTAACTGGATTTTGTTAACCTGCTGCATTGCTTCTTCTGCTCTGATGTTAACATCTCCAAACACCGTTTTATTCCAAACCTTAAGTTTGGCTTTAAGCAGTCTTAGTTTCTGCGAGAGAATAAACATTGGGCAACCCACTACTTTGACACTCCAAGAATCTTCAATTAATTTTCTACAGCTATCATTACCTGACCAAGCTTTGAGGAATTTGAAGGAGGGAGGAGGTTTGTTTGAGTCTGGATCCAAAGTGAGTAAAAGGGGATGATGATCTGATTTGCTTCTAGGGAGAGTACAGCAAGAGATTCTATCCCACAGTTGAAGCCCCGCAGAGTTACAAATAGCACGGTCTAATCTCATGTCTGTTCTATTGATGCCACGCCTACCATTAGTCCAAGTAAGTTTGGCACCTTTGGTAGGGAGATGAACTAGATGGCAACAATTAGACCAAGCCTGGAATTCTTCACAGGAAGTCCGTTGAGGCAGGCATCTTCCTCTTTTTTCATGCGCTCCAAGAACACAATTAAAATCTCCAATTAATCCCCAAGGGCCAGGATAATTTTGTTGTAAGTCTGTAAGCTCTTTCCAAAGATGTTTTCTGGAAGTCTGCTTGGTACTAGCATAGATAGCCGAAAGGTAAATCGTCTGCTGGTTCCACAGGCAAGAGAAAGATACCTGCTGAGAGGAGCATTGAATGATGGAGGGAGACAATGAAGCTGAACAAAGACACCATAAATTAGGCACCAAGTTTTCTCTATTGTTGACAGCAAAGACTTGAAGGAAAATACTGTTCCAGAAAGATTGAGGAATTTTACTAATCTCAACCCAAGGTTCTGCTATGAATAGAAAATCAGGTGCGTATTTCTGACAAAACTTCTTTAGGACCATCCTAGAAGTAGGATTCCCAATTCCCTGATGTTCCAATAAAGGATCTTCATGAGGTGTGGAGGCTAACACTATCCCTTGGAGGGGATTTCTTGGATGTTGTGAAGTTTTCTTACCCATCTTCTTTAACTTTTTCTTTTGTGCTTTCGATTGACTTCAGTGAAAGGGTCTTGGTCATCTTTCTCTTGTGTCTGTGCTGAAGAATCATTGTTGGGTGAGTCCTCATCATCTTCCTTTTCAGCAATGTCTGCCCAAAATCTAGAGACAGTTGCTACCTCTTTCTGCACCTGATTAGGCAACATTGTTGCTGTTGAATGTATTGGAACATCCACTAAGGTATCTGAGGAATTAAAAAAAAGACCTTATTGTGAAATTCGCGTTGGTTGCTCGAGTCTGGATCATTTCCTGTATTTTTCGAACCTTCTTGAGATCTATCTTCCCCCAAAAGAGATTTTGGGGATTCTGGAACAGTGTCTTCATCTGTAGCGTCTTCAAGTATACCCTGGTCATTGTCACCATCCTGATTGATCAAGGTGTTGAGATCATCCATATTTTCCTCTGACTCTGCATGTTTATCAGTTTTTGTTGCTTTGACTATTTTTTCCTGTTCAACAGTGGGGGGCTTCTTTGGCTGGGCTTGAACTTGTTTACCTTTGTCATTTGATTTTTCTTCTTTCCTCTTGCATTGAGCAACATCATGGCCGATCAAACCACAGTGACTACAAAACAGGGGAAGCTTCTCATACTCAACAGCGACGAAAAAAGCGAAATTTTCACGCTCCACCATTATCTCACTTGGCAACTTGGCAGCTAGATCAACGTCTACAAGGATTCTGGCATAATGCCAAAAAATTCTTTTTTTAGTCTGTTCGTCCAAGGCTATTGGGGTTCCAATACCTGCAGCGATCTCGAATAATGTCTTCGGTCTCCAATACTCCTGTGGCAGTTCGTGTATTCTGACCCACGTTTGTGCGTGGGTTTGTCGCAACTTGTTTGGATTGAAATCTTTGCTCCATTGGTAAAGCCGTAGGAGACCAGGTTGAAGGTTCCAGGAACCCACTGTCCATACGCTCCGAAGGTCTTCAACAGAAGCAAAGTTGAATTCATAAAAGCCCCTTCCCAGCGGAATTATTTTCCAGTGTCCAATGGGTTTCCAAAGCTTGGCAATCTGGTCCCTAACATCATTCACCTTCATCGGGTAGCTACCTTTTGGTAGTATGAGTCTACCATGAAGGTTGTTTTTGCAACTATTAAGCCCCTCGTTGTATTCATCTTCTGAGATTCTTATGGATATGGCTTCTCCTTTGACGCATGGCTTTGGGAGCTGGCTGATTGGAAAACTGCAGGAGTTGGAGATAACTTGCACAAAGGAACGATTTTTTGAGGGTGAGGGAGCAGCTTTTCCATCAGGCTTGGAGGTCGATGTGGAAGGCCCAAGAAAGGGCCATGGGCAGATGGTGTCAGCGGGCTCCATGGATTATCTTGAAGGAATTTAGGGTGAGGGTGAAACCCTAGCAGACGGTGTCATCGCGTAGTGCCCCATGGGTGATAGATAACATAACAACTTACAAAATTATCAAAAAGTTAAATGTTGCAATGATCACACTAAAAACAACTTCGTGTTACCTTTATCTCGATTGGAATCTACACCCATATACATTACAATAGCCATAAGAATTAATCAGAAAAACATTATAAAGTATTTTAGAATACTCAACCAAAATTCAGAGCATAGCCAACCACTAATTTTAAAAAAGAAAGATAATAAATATGTTTTACAAAAGAAAATTAGAATATCTTCATAATAAGCATGAGGTGTTTTTTTTTTTTTTAAGTCAGAATGAGGTTGATTAGCATGTTGTTATTTTGGTTCTAATCAGCACGAGCATATATAAATTAACACTCAATTATATTTAGCACACCTATAGGCCAAAAATATTCCAAGCTGGATAGCGTTAATTTGACCAAACCCAAATAACTGGCTGATGCATAATAAATGGCCATTCACGTGATTTAAAAACTCATTTTGATTTTATATGAAAGCTTGTTAATTTTAAAATTGAAACTGATTTTAAAACTGCCCATTTTAAATGTGTTTAACTATTATCATGGTCACATAATTCTGCCAAGTAACCGTTAATTTTAAAAAAAAAATCTGAAATGAAAACTAATTTTTAAAATAAAAAATAGATATATCCTTAATTTGATTTTTTTTAAAAAGAGATTCACTTGAATATCACAAACAAAAGAATCAAGAGAAAAATAATTTAAAAAATTGTAAAAACGAAAGAACAGATATAAAGAATAGAAAAGTAAAAGCAGAAAAACAAAATTATTTAAAAATACTCTGAATTTTTAAAACAAATTTAAAAATCATTTTATAAAATATAAGTTTTTATTTTTAAAATGAAAAATAATTTTAAAAAATTAAACGAAAAATATTTTTAAAAATTTCTAAAACAAAAAATAATTTTAAACCAAGTTTTGAAACTACCTTTTTTAAAATTTTAAAACTCATTTTGATTTTAGATATATATTTGTTAATTTTATAACTGAAAATGATTTTAAAACTGTCCATGTCCACGTGTCATGATAGTTCTGTAATTGTGCAAGTGAGTAACTGACCATTTGGGTTAAACGAAATATATTTTAAAATTATCTTTAACAGGAAAAGTAAATTAAAACCAAGCTTTAAAACTGTTGTTTCTTTTTTATTTTAAAACTCATTTTTGTTTTAGATATTAATGTAGATGTTAATATGTTAATTTTATAACTGAACTGATGGAGAATAATATTTTTAAAAAAATTGTAAAATGAAAGAACAAATATAAATAATAGAAAAGTAAATGCAGAAAAAATAATTTAAGAATATTCTTAATTTTTAAAACTATTTTAGAAATCGTTTTATAAAATAAATAAGTTTTTATTTTTAAAATGAAAAATGATTTTACACAAATTAAACGACAAATGTTTTTTAAAAATTGCTAAAACGAAAATAATTTTATATTTAAAAACTCATATTGATTTTAGATGTATTTGTTAATTTTACAACTGAAAATGATTTTAAAAGTGCATGTTCACACATCATGATGGTCACGTTAACTGTTTAAGTGACTAACCAACCATTTTCAACTCAAGCATCATGCATGTTCACGCATCATACATTCACCAAAAGAATAAGAGAGAGGAGAAAAAAAAAGAAGAAAAAAATAAAATAAAAATTGCATACGAAGAGAATAGAAAAAAAAATTATGCATACCTGGTTCCAATTCACAAATGCACTTATTATGAATTTCCCACATCTATTATTTCTATTGTAGCTTAAGTGTGATGCACGTTAAGGTTGGTTGATCAACATAAATACACAATGATAAATAATAAAAATGAAAAAGAAAAAAAGAATCACACATTTGTTTTAAATAAATAAAAAATCACTCCATTATACCTAACATAAGAATGAGGAGATAGAAGAAAAAAAAGATTCCAGAAGAAGAGAATAGAAAAAGAAAAAACCTTTACACCAAAGCCAAGAATTGTAACACCTTTTAAATACTCATCATTCCTGTTAAAGGAGAATAGGAAAATAGCATAACCATCTCAAGACAAACAAATAAGATGCAAAAAATGATAGTGTATAATAAAACACTTACAGGCTTAAGGCTTTACAAAGAGTCATTCGATACTCTTCCACTCATGCTTCCATAGCTTTCCTCTTGTTCATTGGTTAATGTTCTATGTACAATTCAAGAAAAAATCGCTAAGTAATGAACAAAGTTAAAGTATACAACGAAAAAGTGAATGGAATACCATTGCTCATTTAACAATGACGGTCTCCCAACCTCATATCACATGAAATTTTTTTCTGTCGGGTGTTGAATTAAAAAATTAAAAATGAAATAAATAAAAGAAATTAAAATTAGAGAGAGATTTGTATTAGAGTCGAAACCGTGAATATATTCAATAATCTTGGAAGCACATCCATTGCACAGAACAAATGCCAACATGAATAAACAATAAAGAAGGATTCAAAGTGTTGTGATGATAGAGAATGTAATGAGAAAAAGATCAAAAGAAGACGGTTTGTGAATAAGAGAGATGCGAAGCGAAAGTTAATTTTTGTTTAAATATATTCTTCCCCTTTTAACCATTTAATTTGTTTTCCTAATTCCCGTTTCACAGCCTTGGCGTGACGTGGTGTCACTCTTGAAAAAACAATAATTATAGGAATTAAATGAAAAACGTTTTTATAACTGCTATAAAATTTATTTGAATTAAACTAAAATTATGTTATTAAAGTAATTAAATTACAAATGAAAGGTTATGAAATGGAACTTATACAGTATAAATAGTGCAATTTTTATTAAATATAAATAGTTTATAATTAATTTTAATTACATTTAATATATTTATATAAAATATAAATTACAATATGCATATTTTAAAAGGGTTTGAATTTTATTTTATAAAATATTTAAAATATGTGCATAAATTATTAATATACATATATTAAATTTAATATATCAAATAATTATTAAATTATTCACCAAAATATAATTATTATTAAATTATTAATTTTAAAAGTAAATAATCATTTTAAAAATAAAATTTTTAATTTTTAAATTAATACTATATTATCTCTTATTTTTTAGTTTTCTCTATTTCTATTTAATAAATATATAAATAATAATAATAATAATAATATATTTAAAATATGTTAGACAAAATTTTATTAAATTCAATTTAATTATTCATTAATATTACATTTGATTAAATTCAATCAACGGCTATCGTTAGTTGCAACTTTCGATCAATGGCTCATATTAGTTCAAGTGAACTTCACATGCATAGAAATTCAACCAACGACTGTTGTTAATTGCAACTTTCGATCAAATGGCTCATATTAGTTCAAGTGAACTTTACATATATATATATATATATATATATATATATATAATCTAACCAAAATTATTTAAAATACATTACTATACTTTTTTAGTAGAAGTTATTATATTATTTCAACTTCATATAAAATAATATCATAATTATGATCAAAAAATAATGTTTCGTAATTTATGAAGTATTTGTTAATATTTAATTTTTCCGCTCAATTGCCATGTCAAGAAAATTACAAGGAAATGATTTAATTTATTGATAAATGGATTATGACCATATCTTCGTATTTTTACTCGTTTCTTAAAGTATGGTGAGAAATAATATCTAAAGAGATTAAGGTTGGACATTATATTCATTGATGATTAAATTTTACATGATTGTGTATAAATTAAAATTCCTAATAAATATAGGTTAAATGATCTTTCAACTTTTTATAAAATAGTTTTATAGTGTGTGCTGTTTTATGAGGTAACTGTTAATTGTTAATATTTAAATTTGTACTCAAGAAAATTTGCCTCGTTAAGAAAATAAGAAGGGAAAAATAATTTATTGGTAAGTGCAGTATCTCCCTACCTTTTTTACTTGATTTTCTTAAAGTTATTATTGTGAATTATTTATTCAATAAAAATATATTACATGATGAGTAATACTTAGGTATCACTTGGGTAACGTACCGGAATGGACCGTGCATGTTTGGACCGCTATCCACAAATGACCCAAGTCCGTAATATTTAAGAATTTCTCATTTCCTCGTTCAAGCCAAAATATTTGATACTAGGTTGTGATCTTATCCTTGGTTCAATAATTTAAGTTTCTTTTGATGTGGTATTTAGTTTTAAGTTTTTAAATTTTTTTAAAAAATATAAAATTAATTTTTAGCTTTTAGTTTGGAATTTTAGTTTTTTCAGTTTTAAATTTTTGTTATTAATCTTATAATTTTCTTTTAAAAAAGTTTACTGAAAAATGTGAAGCTTTTTACATGAAATTGAGATTAAAGGGCATGGAGTGAGAGTAGAACAGATAAAAAAATAAATATCCAAATTTTTTACATGCTTTTGTGAGCTACATAAAGCAAAAAATATCCAAATTTAATTTGTGCCTAAATTATATATTTTACCAGATGAGCTCAATTTGGGCCTGTTGTGGGCTTAATGCAAGTCATTAACTATAGCGAGTCAAGTCGATACACTCATTCAATTTGAATTTCTAAAATGAAGCACAAGTTTAGTCTGTATGAGTCTTTTGTGGGTTAAGTTTAAATTAGGACATGATTAGGTCAGGTTAAAAGACTCTAATTTAATTCCTTATCAAAATTTAAAGTGCAAATCCTACATATAATTGAGCAGTTTTAGGTCAGGCCGGTTGTGGACTTGATGTAGGTTGTGGGCTATATCAAATATAGCAAAAAATAAAAAAGATTTTGGGTTATAAAATGAGACTTAAGTCTAATGAGACCCGATTTGTACAAGTTTTTGCAAGTTAAGCCTTAGGTCAAGCTAAAAACCTATACTTAAGTTGTGCTAAAATTTTAATGTTAAAGGCCACATTTCATAAAGCAAATTCAAGTCAGGTAGTCGTAAGCTCGATGTAAGTCGCGAGTGTTGGGTCAAGCAAAAATACCCAAATTCAATTCAGTATTCAAGTTTAATTAATGCTTGAATCAATCCCTTATATTTCATTAAGTGGGTATGAGTCGAGTTGATGACAAACTCAATGTGGATAATAAATTATAGTAGATTGAGCCTAGAAAAGGTCCAAATTCAATCCAGACTAAAATTAGGCCTAGGCTCAATGAAAATCCACTTACTTTTGTGGGCTAAGCTTAGATCAAGACATTATCAAATTGGGCTAAATTTAATCTGTGTTTAAGATTAAAAAATCAAGTCCTACATTTCATCAAGCAATTTGGGTCATGTTGATAAACCTAACCCGTTTTTGTCACCTTTAGCGAAAACTAAACAAGAAGAAAAAAAATCTTGACAAAAGGTGGAAAAGGCGAAGAAAATATCAAAATGGGCGAAATAACTTCTAAACACTTAAAATTAGAATTAGATTAAAATGATTTTAAAATTCATTTAAAAACCCAAAAAAAATTGCTTACAAAATTAAGTTTTAAAACCAGCTAAAAACTTACAACCACTCAAAATAAGGTATCAGTTTTCACATTTTCTTTATCTCATTTAATTGAGAATTTATTTCATTTGTTTTCTACCGCATTTGATAATTATTTAAGGGGGTATCCCCAAACAAGATCATCTAATTATACCATATCATTTTTAAACTTACGGAATTTCTTATTTGTTTTAGTATTGAAGTGTCTTTATAGGTACATACTTAATCCTCCTTTATTGAAAGCATAAAAAGTATCATAACAACACTGGAAGGATTCAACTTATTTTAATATTATGAAAATCCAAGTTAGCTCAATAGCATTGTCTGTAAGCTAATCTTTAAAAAGTAAAACTTTTATCATTTTCTTTATCTCATTGGTTGTAAGAATTTATTCATTTAATTGAGAATTTATTTCATTTGTTTTCTACCGCATTTGATAATTATTTAAGGGGGTATCCCCAAATAAGATCATCTAATTATACCATATCATTTTTAAACTTATGGAATTTCTTATTTGTTTTAGTATTGAAGTGTCTTTATAGGTATATACTTAATCCTCCTTTATTGAAAGCATAAAAAGTATCACAACAACACTATAAGGATTCAACTTATTTTAATATCATGAAAATCCAAGTCAGCTCAATAGCATTGTCTTTAAGCTAATCTCCAAAAAGTAAAACTTTTCTCAACCCGCAATTATAGCAATGATCGATAAAATAATAAAATATAATGGATGATAAGCAAGCATGATCAAGGAGAACAAACCAATAGTACATAGAAAAAAAATAACACAACCTTGTAATAGTTTAACCGAGAAGAATAGAACCCAACAAAGTTTGTGATGTTGGTAGCCCACTAAGTACAAAATTCATAAACCAACTAAAATTAGCATAGTTGCCAAGTGAAAATAATCTACAAAAAGAAGCAAGGGTCCACAAAGGTCAAGGCAAAGCTGCAAAACCACGTGATACATTATGAACACCCATTTTGTCCAAGACATTAAAAATAAAATACTAAAAAAGAGAAAAATGAATAATTAAAAAATAATAATAATAGTAAAATCAAATAAACAAAAAAGGAGTTTATTTATCATTTATTTTGACCCGATAAAATTCAAAGAATTAGTTTTTTTTACTATTTAAAAAATAATTTCCAATTTTTAAATTTTAAAAAGTAAAAAATTGTGTTGACTAACCTGTTTTATAAAATTGTTTCCAAAATTAATATTGTTTTGTGGTTTTTAAAAATAGACAAATGGAAACTACTCATACTTTTTGAAAAATGGAAACTACTCATACTTGTTTCCATTTTTTTATTTCTCTTTTCAATTTTGAAATCCAACCAAAATTGAAAATATGCAGAGAAATGGTGTTTTCATTAATGATAATAGTATAAATAAATGAAACAAAAATAAATATGACGAGAGTATTTGGTTAGTAAGATTTAACTTTATTTTTATTTACATAAAATTGGTAAAAATAATTTAACTTTTACATCTATTGTTAGAATGTTTGTTTGTTAATGTTTTTTCTTTTTACAATAAAATTGAATTGTTGTGTTTTGCTTCTGTACAGAGGATGGTATGATTTCTTATATAATTTTAAAAAAATAAAATTATTCTTTTGTAATTATTTATGAAAATAAAAATAGATTTAAAAAAAACTAAACTTGGACTCTTTATGTTGGAGTCATATTAATATTTTTACTTTTTTTTAAATAACTATTGTTTTCTATGAACTTTATTAAAGAGATTTTGTTAAAAGATTGTTTCCTTACAAGAAAATGTCATAATAACTTTATTCTAAAATTCATTTCATAATACAAAAAAAAAAAATCTATTATATGGAAACAAACTAATGTTTTGTAAATAGATTTAACAAACAAGTTTTTTATTTTCTCATTTTTAAAATATTTTTCAAAACTAAATTACCAAATATTTTTTTCTTATTTTCTTCTTAAAAATGATTTTTTGAAATTGTTTTACAAAACTTTTTTTAAAATAAAAAACTAAGAGATACAAACAAACCCTAGTTTTATTTTATTTTCATTTCCTATGTTTTTTCCCAATCAATGTGTTTAATTCTAATTAGGCCAATTTTGCCCCTTTGGAGTTCATAACCCAACCTAAAAAGAAAACAAAAACAAAGGGAAGAAAAAAAGAAGCACACGAGAGTATGGATGGCAATAGGTAATAGACCTTACGGTACTCGCAAAAATTAGACATAATGGGTAATGTAACTACCCATTTAATGGATAACGGTATGAGTAACTACCTGTAAATTTTGATGGGGATAAGTGTGGGTATGGGTACTTTAATACCTAGTATGAGCCTTACTCACACTTATGTGTACATATGTGCATGCGCGTGCGTATATGTGCACTCATGTGCATGCGTGCGTTTTTGTGTGTGTGTGTGTGTATATATATATATATATATATATATATATATAATAATGATAATTATAAAAAAAATTAAAAAAATTAATGAAAACTTAATAAATCATTCTCCTTGTTTCTTTTATATCGCATTCAAGTCTCAACTCTCTTTGTGACTGTATGATGTGAATTTCTAAGTTGCAATTGAACAAATGTAGAGAGTTTCATGAAGTACCATATTGGATCAGAGGTGCATAGTTACATTGTAATGAATTATGATGTGATTATTTTTGTAATGATTTAAAAAAATATTTCAATAGTGTTTTAATTAAAGTGTAAATGTATTTATAGTCAATGTTTTTCATTACTTTTTAATTAAAGTGTAACACATACAGAAATGGGTACTTAGGTACCCAACGAGTAAGGATACATGCAATAAAGTTATACCCACTATGGGTTTAGGTATTTTTTTAATGCATGTATATGATTATAATGTGAACCTTGCTCATTACTTAAAATTAACCTTGAGAAACACAAATCACCATTTATAAAAAAAATCTCGTACATAACCTTGAGAAGAAGTATGGCTACCAAAATAAGCCTAAATTCCTTTGAAGCCGCTTTGCACAACTGTGTGAAGTTGACGGACTTATCCATGATGATTTTGGACTCAATGGTGGCTATAACAAAACAAGCCACTAAGTCGCAACAAGATGCACACGCATGGCTAAGCACCATGCTCAATAACCATGCAACTTGCTTAGATGGATTAGAGGAGACGACTCAATCCAAAATGGAGACGAAACTCAAGGACTTTATATCCAGAGCAAGAACCCTTTTGGCCATGCTCGTTGTTTTACCTCCTAGTGTTGAACAAATCATTTATAAGCCACTATATGTGTTTTTTCCTTGTGGGTGACAAACAATGACCAAAGCTTATCAGAGTCTATTGTTAGGAGTGACAACTTAAAGATTGTGGTTGAGTTTGTGACATCCACACCTGACAACAATAAGACAAGGTACATAATCCATGTTTAAAGGTGAACGTACATAATGAACGTTGAAAGTAGTAGTAAAAAGAAAAATGTAATACTCATGGGTGATGGTATGAATGCAACTATAATCATTAACAACTTTAATTACGTCAACAAAACAAACACCTTTAAGAGTGTCACTTCTCAACTCATTATTTATATTTCACAAATTTACTTTTTCCCTTCTAGTAAATCCTCATCCTAACCTTTTTATCTAATTAGCAATTGCACATTGTTTTCATTAACTAGTATTCTAACCCAGCGTTGTTGGGTTTTTTTTTGTCTTTATTGTTAAAAAGGTTGTCTAACTTATCCAAAGTAAAAATGGAGTTAAACAACATCATCGCATCTAATTGGTGCAATTCTCTATATGATAGGTATTAATTGCATCAATCCTATATGATAGGATTCTTTAACTCCATTCTCATTTTTTGGATAAGTAAGACAGTCTCATTTTTAAAATATAGAAAATTAACATTATATAAAACAAAATAATTTTTTGCAATGAAACATTTTAAATCATATAAATTAAAAATAATAAATTTTATAAAAAATAATATATTAAAAATTCTAAAAAAAATAATTAGAAATCAAGTAAAAATGATTGATAACTGATACTTAAAATATGTATTAGTTTTATAATATTTACTTATTTATATGCAACTATATACACGTGTTTTTTTCTTTTTATCAATTGAATTTCATTTTTTTGTCTTATCGATGTGTTATTCTTTGCTTAGCAAAGTCATTTATGTTGTAATCAGTGGGAGATTAAGGGTGTGTCATAAGTGGCCTAGAGAATACTTGTGTAAGCCGGAAGTGGCAAGATAAAATACTTGCTTTGTAATCAAGTTTTGATTAGTGAAGCCCTTTAAGGTTTTGAAGGAGAATTGGACACAACACAAGAGTTTGAGTGAACTAGTATAAAACAAATGTTTATACTATCTCTTTAGCTTTATCTTGTTTTCTCTTAAGTTTCTTTAAACATACCTTTAAACACACAAGTTCTTTTGAACTTGCTTTTGAGAAGACTATTTTATTCATTTGGACAGTCTCTGCAAAACCTGATTTTGTGAAAACTGGTTTCTTGTGTTGGATGATCTTTTCATTAGTTTTGTTTTCTTTTGTCCTGATATATTACCTTTTGAAAAAGGTTTCCATCTTCTGAAAAAAGTTTCTAAGTTTACACCGACACACTATTCAACATCCTTCTAGTGTGTTCCATTTATTTAATTTATCCATATATAAATTAATTGGTAACGGATCCTATGGGTACCCAAAAAAATACCCACAATCAATAAAAGTATCTCAATATCCATTGTGTTCTATACCTACACTAATATATAAATGTGTATATGCGCACATGCGTACATATATGTGCACATGTGTTCATTTACACACACACACACACACACATATATATATATATATATATATATATATATATATATATAAACGTATATTTATATGTATACACACAATTATTAACATTGCAAGTGAAACTTGTCAGAACATTATATAAAATATTATTTATTTTGATGGGTTGGCTCATTTTTTGCTTTCATCTATGTCCACTTACTAGTTAGTCGACCTGGCATTGCACGAGTAAGATCAAATTTATTTAAAATTCATATTATATGAAAATTATTAAAGATCTTATATCTATATATCGTTGTCAAAAAATATTTAAATTTAAATTAATGAAATAATTTGATTATAATTTTTTTAATAAATCAAATATGGTAATTCATGGGTACTTAAAATAAAACAAATTAAAAAAATTAATGTTCAAAATGATACAATATATAATTTAAAATATTTGTAGGTGAGCATTACTTCGAAGTCTAATAATTGGTATAATATTTTTCTAGTGTACCATTCATTTCTCTGTATTTAAAGATTTTCTAATCCTTAATATTACAATATATTATTAATTGTGACAAAACAAAATTTTACCATTTACATCGTTATACGTAGTACATAGAAATAATCCTTTAGCTAAATTAAAAACATTTAATATAAAGTGACTTTGCAATGTACCTGGATTCATTTACACTTAAACAATATACACTATGCATTTATAAACGGTTCGTATTATATAATAATATGTAAAGTTAATTTCAAAAATAATTTCCAATATATAATAGACATTTGAAATTCAAATTTACGATAAAGGATAAAAAGTATGGAATGTATATATCAAAATAAAAGAAAAAATTTCTTAAAAAAATGCCAACCAATCAATTTTTTCCATAGTAATTATAACCTATGTTGTACTGGCCTATAACATAGGAACTCACAAGAATAGCTAGAAGACAAAATAGCATTATTAATTGGACGGTGTATTTCCGAGTTTGTCCTCATGTTATACCAATAATGGCTAAAAGACAAAAAAATTGATTTGACAATTGAATCCAAATTAGTATTGGTGCATACCACGGTCCCTTTATTTGGACTATATACCATTTATACATTGTATATTCATTCATTGATGAATATTTAGCTATATTTATTTTTAATAATTTTCAATTATAATAATAATAAAATAATATTAAAATAAGTTGTTCAGTAAAAAAATTTAGTTGTTAAATTTTAGTATTTTTATAGATTGTTTACCAAATTTATAGGAGCAATGATATCCTATACGTAGATCTATTATGATGTCTACATATATACATATCTACATATAAGACAAAATTTAATAATAGCATATCAAAATTTAATAAATACTTAAATTTTTTATTTAAAGAAAAAATCTTCCTAGCTCATATCATATGTCTTTTCACATATATATTTATTTATGAAATAATATAAAATTAGTCTCTCAATCTTGTAGTTTATATACAAAAAATTATTATAATTATTAAAAGTAACTTAATATCGCCTATCTTTTAAATAGTAAAAAGGCATTAAAAGTCATGCACTTATTTTTTTTCTTAACGAAAATGACAGGAATTTAGATTTATTCCTTAAGCCTAACTTATATATATATATATATATATATATATATATATATATATATATATATATTATGCTAGATTGCAAATACTTAATTATGAAATAATTAATACTGACATACTTAATTGTAAAATATGATTTATAAAGTTAGTTTCAAAATTTTATATTTATTTTAGTGGCATTTTAAACTCAAGTATAATTTAGTATGGATTCTTTTAAATTATTGATGATAAGTTTGGATTTTTCTAAAAAAATTCTTATGTTGTATTATTGTAATTTCAAAAAAAAGTTCAACTCACGAGAAAAATTGTTAAAAATATTTTTAGTTTTCGCTTTCTGAAAAACTTATTTAATTATAAAAAAAATTCTTAATTATAAAATACAAACTAATGGATTCTAATTCTACTTAAAATTAATTACTTATGTAGTATAGCATAAGTTAGCTAATTTCTTCTCTTTTGCACTCCTAATGTTTTTACCGTGGAAAAAATAAATTAAGTTGCATACTATTTTGATCGAGAAAAATATAAAAAGAGAAATTAAAACAGGATAAAATGTTAGATATATAAGCAAGATAATGAAAGAGATGGAGAAAATATTATGGGTAGACTATTAATATATTTTATTTCCAACAATCAAGAGAGAGATAGAATTTGAAGCATAATAAAAATATAATTTTTTTATTAAGGATAATAAAAAGAAAAATGGTTAAATATTATCTTTTAAAAAATATTTAAATATTTATTTTATAAAGATAAAAAAAATATTTATTTTTATTAAAATAATACTTTCAAAGTGGTTGATGAACCATTTACATTGCTACTTCACCGTAGCATTCATCCTAAAATTTAGTAACCAATCAAAAGTCCCCTTCTAGAATCCCTAATCCTTTTTCAAGGATGAAGGAAAGATGCTAGATAAACAAAAGTATTATCGCAACTGATTAAATTTTAAAATTTGTACTTCCTTGCTAAAAAAAAAATTGTACTTCCATTTATACACGTTTAAAATACGACGAGGACAAAAATGGTCATAAATTTGTATACAATCTGGATTGAGTTGATAAATTACAAAAATAAATGTCAAATAAATTATAGTACCTAATATATAGCACCTATATATTACTATATATAGGCATATTATGACTCCTACATGCACAACAAAGTGTACGGAATATTCATACATACATACACACACACACACACACACACACACACACACACACACACATATATATATATATATATATATATATATATATATATATATATATATATCAATACCCTATATTCTTTTAATTACACATATCCGATAACTATAACATTAGTAATTTATAAAAAGATTTACACATAAAGTTACTATATTAATTTATATAAAAAGATAAATCTTGGGAATTAACTATCTGATATTGTTGTTTCAACAAAAGCTATTAGTAATTAGAGTAAAAAAATAATGATGACTTAAAAATAAGATCAAAATAAATATATTAGTTTAGATAATATATTAGTTTAGATAACATATACTGCCTATGACATCATATGTTATATATAGATGTATTATGAGGTCTGCATATAAGACAAAATTTAATGATAACATGATAAAATGGAAGGTTCCTAATTTTTTCATAGTAGTGTTATTATTAAAAAGAATTAAACCCTATAAAAATTGTGACAAACCTATATATCTATGTGCGAAGCATATAATAATGAATATGACATCTTATTCAAAAATTGTACATTTAATTAATAAAATAATTTTGAATACAGTGGTTATTAAAAATTAAAATAAGTATATACATGACTATGAAAAAAGATACCAAAAATTTATTTAAACATGTGTAATTACCAATTT
Organism: Pueraria montana var. lobata; assembly: GCA_026413185.1. NCBI lineage: Eukaryota > Viridiplantae > Streptophyta > Magnoliopsida > Fabales > Fabaceae > Pueraria > Pueraria montana. Next base: position 12,319,411 of record CM048654.1, read on the forward strand.
TCATACAACTAATTTATTATTTAGAAATCAGATTACTATATAATTTATTAATAAATTTAACTAAAATTTAGATTAAATCAACTATTTATCTATACAATATTCCTGATAATTATTTAAATGATAACAATACAAAGGTATCATGATAGATATAGTTATCAATGTTTTTTTATTAAATTAATCTTAATGTATATAGGATACTTATGTTATTTACAAACCAATTTACAAAGTACCTAACACATTGTAGAACAACTATCTATAGTCTCAAGACTAAAAAATATAGTAACACGATTTTACAATTGTTATTTCTATCGAAATTTTATTTTAAAAATCTCAAGACTAAAAAATATAGCAGCACGGTTTTACAATTATTATTTCTATCAAAATTTTATTTTAAAAATTCCTCAAAGTACAAAAATTATATATATATATATACCACTTAGTAAAATCAAATTGCAAAAATAAATAATATTTATTTAAATAATTTAATTACAATTGTTAATAAAATTAATCTAAATAGATTTTAACTAAAATAAACAATACCAAAAATTCATTATAACGTGTAAAATTTTAAATTCAAGAGTTCAACTTTTCGTATAAAAATCAACGTAGGACATAATCTATTTTCGTATAATTTAATTCAAAGTTAGATTATAACACATTGAGGATAGATTATAACATCATGAAAAATCCTTCCTGACAAAACAAAAGAAAAATAAATGCTAAATAAGATTTCCCTTTCAATTAATTTAGAAAGAAGACCACTCTAGAGAAGATAAATAAATGCAAAAATAATTAAAAATATAATAAAAATTTATAGTTCATCATTTTACATACATCACAATTGATCAAAATCATTATATCATTACTATCAAACATTGCAATGACAATAAAAAAGAAACACAACTCAATATCTTTTATATTTCACTAAACTTACCTCAATGTAGAAAACTACAACTATTTTTCATCTATAGATTATGAATGAAACATAGAAAGAGAAATAGAAATAGAAATGGGACGACAACACTAAAACGAATTTATAGAGGAGCAAATCCAATTTTGGCTCCAACACTCCAATTTTATATTTAAATTTAAATTCAAATTCAAATTATATTTTAGCTTCAATAATTGGTTCCAAGTTTTTTTCAATTTGAATTTGGGCTCCAAGTTTTGGCTCTAAAACTTGGGCTCCAAGTTTTATTATATATATATATATATATATATATATTATGTATATATGTATATTTATTATTTATTTATTGTTTGATTTTTATATATATATAGCACTATTTTAAAATATTATTAAATATTAATCTATTCTAAACATATAATATATCTATCTATATAGCAACATTTTATAATATATTATTAATTATTAATAATTAATCTATTCTAAAAATTATTTAAATAAATTGATTATACATATTTTAATTTATTTTTATTATGAATATATTACAATTGGCGACATATGAATATTTAAAGTCCCATTCGACCACAAAAAAAATTATTATAACATTATATTATATTATATTATATTGTATTATTCTATTATTTATTATTACAATAGAATATTATATTATTATATTATATATATATATAATTGTTATTAGCACATGAGATTCATAAAAAATACATCCACCACAAAAAAAAGGAATTAATTAATTTAATTAATTAATTTAATGTCAAATAAATCATATATTTTTGTCTTGTAGCTTAACTTAGTAAGTAAAAATGACATTTTCAGAATTGCAGATGGACTTTTCAAGAAAAACATTCACCACTAATATACATATAATAAATTTTCATTCAAAAACAATTTTGACTCCAATTTTTTACTCGAACATTTTGAAATCTATATCTATACTTAATAAAATAAAATACACTAATTAAAGTAGTGTTACAATATCTAATAAAAAATAAAAAATGGTCAATAAGAGTTCATCAATATATACATACGTAAGCATAAATTAAAACCATTTATACATCGTAAGGCTCAGACGGCTTGGAAATAGGAAACATCTCCTATAATCGAATAACACGTACCTTAAGTCTCCATGTTTGTTTATCAGTATTAACAAACAGGACACACTAACAATATTACCAGAAATTGTCATAATTGTGATAAAATATAAAAGAGAAACAAAACCAAATATTTTATGTTTGATTAAACTTATTTAAATTAAACTTAATAGAACAATAGAATTATATTTGCATTTTTGCAAACAAACATAGAAATGGAAATAGAAATAAAACTAACAAATAGAAATTGGATGAAGAGAACACCAAAACTAACACTTATATATAGAGGAGCAAAATTTTTTGAATTCATAGAAATCTAATTTTGACTACAACATTGTGGCTTCAATTTTACATTTAAATTCAAATTCAAATTCTATTTTGGCTCCAAGAATTGGCTCCATCTTTATGGCTCCAAGTTCAAATTCAAATTCAAATTTGGGCTCTCCAAGTTTTGGCTCCAATTTTATTTATTTATTTATTTATTATTATTATTACTATTATTTATATTTATATATTATATTATATATTTATTATTTATAATTATATACTATGTATATTATATGTGTATATTAATTATTTATTTGTTTTATTTAATATATATATATAGCACTATTTTATAATCTATTATTAAATATTAATTTATTCTAAATATATAATATATCTATCTATATAGCATAATTTTATAATATATTATTAATTATTAAAATTACTCTATTTTAAAAATTATTTAAATAAATTTATTATACATATTTTAATTTTTTATTATGAATATGTTACAATTGATCCAACCAAATAATAACTAAATCAAATAAATTGAATACTTGCCTAAATATGAATATTCGAAGTCTCATTCGACCACATAAGAAAAATAATTCTTATAACAAAATATTATATTATATTATATAAATACATATATTTGTTATTAGCACATGGGATTTACAAAAAATACATCCACCACAAAAATAGGTATATAGTCCAAAGAAAGTAATTATCCATACAACAAAATAATTTTCCAAAATAAATATAATTATTAATTATTATTAATACATAAATAGATAAATTAGATATATCATACAGGAACATGAATTTTCCAAAAAAATAAGCATGTCCTTATGCAATCACATGAAATATCAGATCATAATTGTAAGATGGAAACCATAAATATCTATACTTTATAGTTATAATATATTTATATTTATATTTATATAGCATAATATAATACTTGCAAAATAAATAAATAAATAAATATAACATGTATTGTCCAATCTACTATCTTTATTTTGTTTTCTAACTAATCATTATTTATAATATAATATATAATACTTGCAAATAAATAAATGAATAAATATTATTTTATTTTATCTTCTACCTAATCATTATAATCAAATAGGCAAAAACGGAAATGCACTGTCCAATCAATAGTGCTATTTTGTCTTCTAACATTTCCTCCAATGTGGATAGATAGATAGTATATCATCATTGCTACTTTAAATAGGTATAGTACACTTGATATGTTATCTTTATTGACAAAAAAATAATATATCATCGTTGCTACTCTAAATATGTATGGTACACCTAATATGTTATCTTTATTGACAAAAAAAAAATATATCATCATTGCTACTCTAAATAGCTATGCTACATCTAATATGTTATCTTTATTGACAAAAAAAAAAATACCATCATTGTTACTCTAAATAGGTATAATACACATCAAATCAAATATCAAATATTACTCAAATAGGTATAGTATTTAAAAAAAAAATATACTAAATAAGTAAACTATTTCTACACGTTTTAAAAATGGTAAGAACAATGATGGTCATACAGTTACATAAAAAGAAAAAAACATAAAAAGGAAAGAAAGAAAAAACGTAAAAAGAAAAGAAAAAGAAAAACATAAAAGAATAAAAAAAAAGAGAAAGAAAAACGTAAAAAAGAAAAAAAAAAGAAAAATATAAACATGAAAATAGAAAGAAAGAAACATAAAAAAAGGAAAAAAACATGAAAAGAAAAAAAATGTAAAATAAAAAACTCTATTAAGAAAGAAAGAGAATAATTTTTTTTATATTTACGGTAAATAAAAGTTGAATATGCATGTCTAAGTGTGTGAGTTCTAAGACTATAGGCAGGTACACTATAGGATATAATTACTTTACAAAAAAAAACGTTGGTTGTCTATTTTTATGATATATATTCCGTATATTTTGTCATTTATGTAGATATCATAGTATACCTATATATATAATAATATAATATACCATCATTGTTACTGTAAATAGGTATAGTACACCTAATATATTATCTTTATTGACAAAAAAAATAATATACCATCATTGCTACTCTAAATAGGTATAGTACACATCAAATCAGATATCAAATATTACTCAAATAAGTACACTATTTTAAAAAATATTATACTAAATAAGTAAACTATTTCTACACGTTTTAAAAATGATAAGAACAATGATGGTCATACAGTTACATAAAAAGAAAAAAACATAAAAAGGAAAGAAAGAAAAAAAACCTAAAAAGAAAAAAAAAGAAAACATAAAAGAAAAAAACATAGAAAAGGAGAGAAAATTTAATGATAACATATTAAAATCAAAGGTGCTAAATTTTAGAGAGTGTGTTATTTCCAAAGCAATTAAACTCTATCCATTTCGTATATAATTTATTTATTTATCTATCAAATTTATTTGAATTCATTGAAATCCAAATGTGGCTCTTACTTTTGCCTATTATTTTACATTCAGATTCAAAATTAAATTGGCTCCAACTTTTGGCACTAATTTTTCATTCAAAATCAATTTTAGCTCCAATTTTTGGCTCCAACATTTTGAAATCTATATCTATACTCAATAAAATAAAATAAATAAATTAAAGTATTTTAATATGAATATTTTAATATTATTTCAAGTGAATAATAAATAAATAAATAAAAATTATAACTAACTATTTATCATCAAAAAACAATATTAATAATTATTAAAAATAGGAGTGATGTAAAATAATGGTTAAGATAATAAAAATTTTGCTTAATGATACAATATTATACATACATATTATTAATAATAATAGAGATGGAAAATAAAAAAAAATCTATTATCACCAAACTTTATAATTTAATAATTATTAAAAATTTGAGAGATGTAAAATAAAATAATGGTTACCATGACATATTATATTATTAATAGATAAATAGACAATTATATACAAACATGGATTTTCTAAAAAAATAAAGAGGTAAAATGAATAACTTGTAATTATGGTTGGTTGCCCTATACGAATCGTTATTAAGCAACACACAAAAGTAACTTATCCTATAGGTTTCACTTTCTTTCACAACACCTTTGAATAACTAAAATCTTTATTAATAATGATTATTTATGGTATATTCATATTTATGTCACACTATGATTATTAATATTAGTTTATTTTATATTTCATATTCTACTCAATAATCACAACAAAAAGGGTTACGTAAAAATTATTTTTATTCATTATTCATATCATTATTATTACTATTATTAATATTTTATTTTATATATCATATTCTACCCAAATATCACAAAATAAAGGGCAAAAACGGAAATGCATTGTCCAATCAATAGTGTTATTTTGTCTTCTAGCATATCCTCCATTGTAGATAGATAGATATATAGGCATATTATGATACCTAAACGAACAACAAACTGTACAAAATATACATATATATCAAAATCAACACCCGATATTATCATTTTAAGGAAAAATAAATAAAATAACAATATCTAATAAAAAATAAAAACAATTAATAAGAGTTCATCAATATACATACATAAGCATCAATTAAAACCATTTTTATAGCGTAAGGCTCAGACTACTTGGAAATAGAAAACATCTACCATAATTGAATAATACGTACCTTAAGTCTTCTTGTTTGTTTATGAGTATTAACAAACAGGGCACTATCAATATAAAAAGATAAACAAAACAAAATCTTTTATGTTTGATTAAACTGGTATAAATTAAACTTAATAGAACTATAGAATTATATTTGCATTTTTGCAATCAAACATAGAAATGAAACATACAAATAGAAATTGGATGAAGAGAATACCAAAACTAATACTTATATAGAGGAGCAATATCTTTTGAATTCATAGAAACCCAATTTTGGCTCCAACATTGTGGCTCCAATTTTACATTTAAATTCAAATTTTATTTTGGCTCCAAGAATTGGCTCCATATTTTTGGCTCCAAGTTTTTTTCAATTTGAATTTGAACTCCAAGTTTTGACTCTAATAATAATTAAAATTAAAATAAAATAAAACTTGGGCTCCAAGTTTTATTATATGTATTATGTATTATATATGTATATTACTTATTTATTCATTATTTATTATTATTTTTGTCTGATATTTATATATATAGCACTATTTTATAATCTATTATTAAATATTAATCTATTCTAAATATATAATATACCTATCTATATAGCACCATTTTATAATATATTATTAATTATTTAAAATTAATCTATTCTAAAAATTATTTTAAAAAAATAATTATACATATTTTAATTTTATTTTATTATGAATATATTGCAATTGGTGACATATGAATATTTGAAGTCTCATTCGACCACACAAGAAAAATAATTATTATAACAGAAAATTATATTATATTGTATTATTCTATTATTTATTATTATAATCAAATATTATATTATAAAAAATGATCAAATCGGATGAAGAGATCAAATAGAAATAGAAATGGAACACCAAAACTGGAAATAGAAATAAAATAAATAAATAGAAATTGGATGAAGAGAACACCAAAACTAACAACCCAATTTTTGCTCCAACATTGTGGCTCCAATTTTACATTTACATATAAATTCAAATTCAAATTCTATTTTGACTCCAAGAATTGGCTCCAACATTTTGGCTCCAATTTTTTTATTATTTATTTATTTATTATTATTACTATTATTTATACTTATATATTATATTATATATTTATTATTTATAATTATATTATTAAAAATATCACCATTTTATAATATATTATTAATTATTAAAAATAATCTATTCTAAAAATTATTTAAATAAATTAATTGTATATATATATATATATATATTTATGAATATGTTACAATCGATCCAATCAGATATAATAACAAAATATTATATTATACTGCATTATTCTTTTATTTATTATTATAATCAAATGTTATATTATTATATTATATAAATACATGTATTTGTTATTAGCACGTAGGATTCACAAAAAATACATCTGCCACAAAAAATAGGTATATAGTCCAAAGAAAGTAATTATCTATATAACAAAATGATTTTCCAAAATAAATATAATTATTAAATATTATTAATAGATAAATACATAAATTAGATATATCATATAGGAACATGAATTTTCCAAAAAAATAAGCATATCCCTATGCAACCACATGAAATATCAGTTCATAATTGTAAGATGAAAATTATAAATATCTATAATTTATAATTATAATATATTTATATTTATATAACATAATATAATACTTGCAAATAAATAAATAAATATAATATGTATTGTCCAATCTACTGTTTTATTTTGTCTTCTAACTGATCATTATTTATAATATAATATAATACTTGCAAATAAATAAATGAATAAATATTATTTTATTTCATCTTCTACCTAATCATCATAACCAAAAGGGCAAAAATGGAAATGCACTGTCCAATCAATACTGTTATTTTGTCTTTTAGCATTTACTCCACTGTGGATAGATAAATAGATAGTAAACCATCATTACTACTCTAAATAGGTATAATACATCTAATATGCTATATTTATTGGGGAAAAAATAATATACCATCATTGCTACTCTAAATAGGTATAATACATCTAATATGCTATATTTATTGAAATAAAAATAATATACCATCATTGCTACTCTAAATAAGTATAGTACACATGAAATCAAATATCAAATATTACTCAAATAAGTATACTATTTAAAAAAAATCATACTAAATAAGTAAACTATTTCTACACGTTTTAAAAATGGTAAGAACAATGATGGTTATACAGTTACATAAAAAGAAAAAACATAAAAAGGAAAGAAAGGAAAAAACGTAAAAAGAAAAAAAAAAGAAGAAAAACATAAAAGAAAAAAAACATAAAAAAAGACAGAAAGAAAAACATAAAAAGAAAAATATAAAAATGAAAATAGAAAGAAAGAAACATAAAAAAAAAGGAAAAAAACATGAGAAAAAATGTAAAATAAAAATACTATTAAGAAAGAAAGAGAATAATTTTTTTTACATATTTACGATAAATAAAAGTTGAATCTATGTGTGTGAGTTCCAAGACTATAGGCAGGTACACTATAGGATATAATTACTTTGCAAAAAAACGTTGGTTGTCTAGCTTTATAATATATATTCCATATATTTTGTCAATTATGTAGATATCATAATATGCCTATACCTATATATATAATAATAATATAATATGTCATCATTGCTATTCTAAATAGGTATAGTACACCTAATATGTTATCTTTATTGACAAAAAAAATAATATACCATCATTTCTACTATAAATAGGTATAGTACACATCAAATCAAATATTAAATATTACTAAAAAAAGTACACTATTTTAAAAAATTTATACCAAATAAGTAAACTATTTCTGCAATTTTAAAAATGATAAGAACAATGATGATCATACAGTTACATAAAAAGAAAAACATAAAAAGGAAAAAAAAAACATAAAAAGAAAAACATAAAAAAGAGAGAAAGAAAAACGTAAAAAGAAAAGAAAAAAAAGATATAAAAATGAAAATAGAAAGAAAGAAACATAAAAAAAGGAAAAAAATGTAAAATAAAAAACTATTAAGAAAGAAACAGAATAATTTTTTTTATATTTACGGTAAACAAAAGTTAAATCCGTGTGTTTAAGTGTGTGAGTTCCAAAATTATAGGCAGATACACTGTAGAATATAATTACTTTGCAAAAATCATTGGTTGTCTAGCTTTATGATATATATTTTTTGTTGTCTTAACACAGTTTTTCTAATAGTAGCCTGAATTTTGTTACCCTTATAGGATAAAACCAATTTATAATCAAATACAATATCTCTAATAAAAAAACATTATTAAAAATATTAATTTTTGGTAATTATAAATTTAATAACCATATTTACATCAAAATCAATAAAAACCATTTCAATAGTATATGGCTCATTTGGCTTTGCAATAGGAAACATTTTCCACAAACGAATTACACGTACAAACTCATATAGGGTGTTTTTTTAGTTATTCTCAAAATAAAAACAACAAATATAAAATAAAATATAAAATATTCTTTCAACTCATATGGAAGAACAAATTGCAACCAAAGAAATAAATACTTGACATGAGTTAATAGGTAACACTACCCTTATTTATAGACTAATTTTGGCTCCAAACCTTGCCTCAAAATTTTCCCTCTTAAACAAATATTCCAATTCAAAATTCAAATTCTTTTTTTGGCTCCAAGGTTTTGGCTCTTAAATACTAATTCAAAATTCAAATTTCAACTTTTACCTCCAACATGTATTTTTGGCTCCAACTCTAACTAATAATAACAAAAAATAATATTTATATTTATTTATTTATATTGTATTAAATTAAATTTTACAATATAAAATTCAATTTAAATGTAAATTATAAATTAATTTTCCATTATCAAATTAATATATGTAATTTTAATTATTAATTATAATGATTCATTATTCTTAAACTATAAAATTCAATTAAAATGTAAATTATAAATTATTTTTCCATTATTAAATTAATGTCTATAATTTTAATTTTTAATTATAATGATTCATTATTATTAAAATAATTAATAATACCTTTAAACTTTTTTTACTTTAATATTCAAATTATTATTCTCTGTATTTTTCATTTTTCATATTTCAATTTAAAATTTTCACAAATTTTTCATATTTAAATTTTTTATTTTTCATATTCAAAATTTTACAAAATAGAATAATTTTCTATTAATTGGATGGTCATATTACTATAATCTATTTTGTTATCAAATAATTTTAACTAAAATCTTCAATAATAACAATTATTTAAGGTATATTCATATTTATGTATCATTATAATTATTAATATTAGTTTATAGTTTATTTTATATTTCATATTCTACCCAAAAATCACAAGAATGACGTTATGTAAAAATTATTCTTATTCATTATTAATTATTAATATCATTATTATTATTATTATTATTATTATTTATATTTTATTACTTATTTAATATTCTAGTCAAATATCACAAACTAAAGGGTAAAAACGAAAATGCACTGTCCAATCAATAGTGTTATTTTGTCTCCTAGCACATCCTCCATCGTGGATAGATAGATTGTCATTTGAGGAAGGGACATGAAAAAGGTAAAAAACGTTTAACCTAATCTAATAACTTTTATCAGTCTTGCGTGTTAAGTGTTTTGTTCATCCAAACTCCCGCTCGATTTGTCTCACTTAGCACACTACATTTTCAAATATTTCTCTCAATCTTCGACACATACTTTGTAACACCATCTATTTTATACACATATATTATATATTTATTGTTTGATATTTATTCTATGATAAAAATCTAGATACTAATTTAGAAATTGAGAGATTTCATTTAAACCAAAATTACAAATAATGTCTACATTTGTAACAAATTTCAAGATAAATTTGGAAACACAAAATATTAGTTATTTTTCATGAATGGAATAAAATAAAGAGAAAAAATATATTAAATAATAAAATTATATTCTTAAGATTTTTTGGAGAATTTTTTAGATTCTCTAAATATTTATTTAAGTGCTCAGATATATGATAAATCACAAGCAGGAACATTAAAAGAACTCTAAAAATTATAAAAGAATTACAAGAACATTATCATAATCACTAGAAGTAATTAGAAATGTTATTTTACAAAAGTAAAAATAATAATAATATTAAAAATTAAATTAATGCATGAGTAGTTAAAAAAAAACAGCAGAAAGTTTTTCTCTTATCTCTGTTTTCGTTTGAAACCAAGTGTTAGTTATGATCCTGTTAGTGAGTGATAGAAGTTGTTGAATATAGATAAATAAGGAATTTAAAAAAAAATAAAAATAAATACACCAAAGACAAAATTTGAACTCATATGCTCTCTCTTTTTTTCATTTATAAATAAACTCATTCTGTATTCTTTCTTCTTCACTCTTCCTCTACGTAAAACAGACCGTCCTCCTTTCTTCTTTTTCAATTTTAACATCCAAACCACATTCATTCCTAAGTGTTGGAAACCACTTTCAATCATACTGTTAGTGTTAGAAGCTCTGAGAGACAGAATCGTGTAAAAGGCTATACCTTTCTTCTCTTCTTTGTCCAGTTCAGATTAGAAAGTAAAGGGGAGGGGGTTTGATTCTTATTTATTAGTTTGATGATGGATGCTAGCGTGCAAGAGTGAGATAGGTCTTGCACCGTGCAAGAGAAATTTTAAACCGTCAGATTTCTCTGTTTTTATATTGATGGTCAAGATTTATTCTTCTTTTTTGTTTTTTATTTTTCCATTTTTCCTCTTTTTTCCCATTTTACCCACCCAATTCTTGTCTCTCCTCACTATGCCTCCGTAATCCTTCATCTTCCTCTTTCTTACCCCACCGCTGTAACCACCGTGTGCCGCCGCCGGACAGCAACTTTCATTTTTTTTCGATGGCTGGATGAACAAAATTAAACATCAAAACATTGATAAAAATCCATAAAATTCAACCAAATCTCAACCTTATCACAGAATCAGATTTGGAAAAAAAGCTTAGCACAATCAGATTTAGAGCAAAAATAGAAACCCTTCATCTTCCTCCCCCCTTTTCTTCCTCTCCTTCCTTTTTCATTTTTCTTTTCCTTCATCTTCCTTTTTCACACCACGTACATGTTGCCACGCCAAAAAACTAAAAAATTCTAAAAAAAAAAATCAAACCACAACAATAATAACAATAGATCTCAAAACGCAACGAAATGTCGAAACGCCTCCAGATTTGGATCTCGTGGCACAGATCTGAATCTCGCGACGATGTTTTGCGGTTGCATGAATGAGCGAGACATCTTGCTGACTACGCACCAAATTTCAAGGCAATGGGGTGCGATTTGTGCAGTGACGAACAACACTATGAGGGAGATGCCTTGGGCCGGTAGGCGATGGCGCGCACCAAACTTCAAAGTGGGGTTCAGTTCAGCGGCAAGTAGAGCATGCCAGAGAGGGGTAGAAGAGAGTGAGGCATAGCCACCGTGGAGAGAAGAAGAAGAGGAGAGAGAAAAAGAATAAAGGGTGAATTAGGAAAGAGAATGAGAAAAGGAAAAAAAGAAAAAGGAAAATAGAGAAAAATGTCAGTCATTGATGAAAATATAAATAAATCTAACGGTGTAAAATTTCTCTTGCACGGTACAAGACCTGTTTCACTCTTGCACTCTAGCATCCGTCTTAGTTTGATTTCAAAGTGAGTTAAGAGTAGAGAGAAATCCCTTTCTCTTTCTTTAATTTGTGAGTTACATGTTTGAATTTGATGGCTCCAATTTCTTTATATTTTTGATTGGTAATTTTATGGGATTAAATAAATTGGTTGTGATTGAAGATTTCTTGAAAAAAATTAGTTTCGTATGATTTGTTTGATTGAGAAATTATATGTTTCTGTTTGATGATTGGTAGTTTGGTACTATGAGTGCTGAAATTAGTTTTCTACAACATGTTATTGATTTTAGGAATCATGAACTTTGGGAAATTTTCTATTTCCTTCTTTTATTTTGATATTATTGGAAATCTTGTCTTGCTACTCTGTAAACTTGTTTGCATATGAACGTAAAAGAAAGATAGATGCAGAAAAATGGAGAAACCAAAGAAATGATTAGTGTGACATAGAGAGAGAGTGAAAAATTGAACAAACAAAGGATAAAAACAAGCAACAGAGGCGATGCGAGAGAAAGAGATAGAAAATTTTTATTTTGTTTCAACTTCAATCATAGAAATGTAAAATGTGGAGGTTTTGGGGTGTGAAAAAAAAAAACTTTAACTGTGAATTGCTGCGATTAACAAGTATTGAGGGAGAAAAAATACATTTTTCTTTTTCACGTTAATAACTTGATAGTATTTTTTTTTTTGTTGAAGAACTTGATAGTAATCATAATCATGATAATTGTGATAAATAGGTATAATAATAAAATAGAAATAATTTGAAAAGTGGAGTAATTTGACAACTAAAGAAAAATTGACTTGTGTCTCTAGCAGCATCACGTTACAAATGTGGGAGTAGTGGGTTCAACAAATCAAACAGAAATTTATTAATGTCACGTTGATTAATAGGTTTTAAATAATAATAATAATAATAATAATAATAATAATAATAATAATAATAATAATAATTTAAATTATTTTAATAAAATAAAATAAGTAAATATGAGGATAAAGTGAGTTTTCTCATAAAACTTACAAGAAAAGAATACTAGAATGATTTAGTCAGGTGAAGTTTCATCATAAAATATAATAAAATTGAGAATAAAACCATGAATTATAATTCTTAAGAGTGAATTATATTGTCATCCAATCACAAATCACTGCTGATATGACTTTTAAGGTAGCTATTGTAAAAATCAACAAACTTATCATACATGATGATTTGTGATTGAATAACAATATAAAATCTATAAACAATACAATTGAAGATGTTTTTCTTTGGTAGGTAGAAGTTTATCAATAAACTTAACCAAGAAGTTTTGAAGCATTATATGTTTGGTGAGGGATTATTTTAATATTTTTCAATAATAAACTTAATCAAGAATTTTGGAGCATTGTGTATTTGGTGAAGGATTATTTTTATATTTTTCAATAATAACTAACTCATTTATTAGCTATTGATTCTTTTGCTTTACAAGGGATCCAATTTGGGTTTAAATTGCTCAAAAGTGCCTTAATGAAAAAATATAGAAAATTCTTAATTGAGTTGAGAGAGCCTTAATTGAAAGAAGAAAGAATATTTTCATCTTTACTTCTAATTTATATTATATAAGTAAATTAATTTTAAAAGAATAAATGTTAAAAAATTAATTTAAATTTAAAATAATATTTTGAAAATAAGTTTAAAAAATTATTTTTAATATTTTTATTCTATCGATAAAATATCACAACTTTTAAAATAAAAAAATATAAATATGTTTTTAATTATTTTATATGTTTCACACTATAACCAATTCTCATTAACAAAAAGAAAAAGGTTATACTTTTCTTAAAATTAATTTGATTCTTTGTAACTTTTTTGTGCATGTGTGAATAGCTATACTTTACCTAATAATTGAAAATTAATTTCATCAAAGCATTGATATTATTGAAATAAATATTATCTCTTAAAAAATATTTTTCATATATATATATATATATATAAATCAATTATTATTATTATTATAAAAAGAAAGTTTTGTCATGTAGACAAATGCCACATAATATCACTATATTCATTCTTTTTTCGCCTAAAATTTATCGATTTTTTTCATCTTTTAATTGATAAAAACTTATTATTATGTTTAATTATAGTAATTAAGGTGAATATATATCCTGATTGAATTAATCAATTAAATTATTAAATTGTCAAATGTTTAATAGATTTTGACTTTATATAATATGATAGTCAATTTATTAAAATTTATGGAATATTTTTTTTATAATTTTTATAACCTTTTGTTTATTATAATTATTATATAACAATTTACTATAAATATATACATACCATTATCAATTATTAATTATCAATATATCAATTAATTATATTATTATTATTATCATCATCATAAAAAAAAATATTTTGCCACGTAACCAAATGCTACATGACAATATCATATTCATTATTTTCCTTCTGAAATTTCACTAAATTATTTTATTTTTTAATTAAGCAAAATAAATATTTATGATAATTAAGGTAATTATTTAATTATGAAATACTTAATTATGGTAATCAATCAACATTAGAATCTAATTAATAATATAAATATATATTTTGATTCAAATTAATTAATAATACTAATATATATTTTGATTCAAATTTGTAACAAATTTAAATTTAGAAATCTCGCGAGATTTATTTTAAGCAAATACAACTCATAATTTCTCTACTTGAAATACGGTTTTTTTTACATTATTTTATAATTTCTTAATTTTCAACTATTGATATAACACAAAAGATTTTATGAAGAGGTTTTACAAAAGAAAATATGTTGAAAGTAAGATAAGCATCGACCATTAATATTTTTACTTGATTTTATTTAACCCTGGTTGATTTTTTTTCAGATGCTTCATTTGTTTTTATAGATTTTAAGATTTTAATTTGTAGATATTATTTAAAATATTTTTAATTAATTTAAAAAATTTGAAAAATAAAATTTACTCCATAAAATCTTTTTGAATTAAATCTAAAATATTATTAGAGAAAATAGGTCATGTCAGTAGTGTAAAATAGTTTTATGCTGTCATTCAATCACAATCCACCATGTATAGTAAGTCTGTTGACTTTTATGATAACTATTTTAAAAGTCATATCAATGATGCATGACCATTAAACTCATTATTATTCATATTCGAAACTAAGATAAATATTATATTATATTGTTATATATATATATATATATATATTACTATGATTTTAAAATGTTTTACTTTGAATTTTATTTTATTTTTATATCATATTAAAATTTGTCATATTTACATAAGGGTTCAAAAACATCTTTAGTTTTAAAATGTGCTTAGTATTACATGATTGAGTTTCTCATATTTAAAAGAAATCAATTATATATTGGATCCATTTGTTTAAGCTTATTTAAAAAAAACATTTTTTTAATAAATAATTTTTTTTTGCTTTTTGATGTGTTTATCTATATTATTTTTTAAAAAGAAAAAGCAAAAAATATTTTTTAAGAAATAAATCATATATGGTTCTTAAAAATTCACTTTTTTAAAAAACACTTTTTTAAAAAATATATTATTTTAAGTTTAAACAAATTGACCATTACTTATTTATTTATCAATAGAGAAATATTATTCCTCATAATCATATTACTAACATATTTTCAAACAAAAACAAATTTAAAGCTCGTGCGTTGCACGGGACAAAATCTAGTTATTTTACATTGTTGATGCATAATTTTTTCTCATAGTATTTTCCTTTTTTGATATATAAATAAGAGTTTAATGGTCATGCACATGTAAAATAATTTTACATTGTCATCCAATCACAAATCACCGTTGATATGTCTTTTAAAGTAATTATGATAAAAGTTAACAAACTTACCATACATGGTGAGTTGTGATCATAGTTTTAAAAATCGAACCGGTGACTGACCCGGTCAAGGCATTGGATCACTGGGTCAGTGGTCGAACCAGTGGGTCACTAATTGACCCGCATGACCTGGTCTGTATTAAAAAATTTGTAAAATTTATACCTGCCTTAAAAAAGTAAAAAAAAAAATCACATAACAAATTAATATAATTTCACAAGCTCATTTTTCAAGTTCAAATTCATTGATATTCACAGTAACAAAATCATATTATAAATTACTTATTACACTTCTTTAAAGTTTAAACATAATTCAAAATAATAGAATCACACTATCAACTATACCATCACTTCTTCAAACAAAATTCACAGTGACAGAATCACAGTATCAATTACCTAAGAATCACTACTCATAAATAATAAAACAGAATCAACTAAAAATAACATTCAAGTTGGATTAAATAGAATCATGTGGTGTGGATCGATGTGGTTGAGATGAGGGCCTTAGGGTTTATCTGTGTGCGCTTTGAAGTTTGAAGAAGAAAAGTCACAGACTCACAAACACGACACAATAAGCAATGTTTTGGCAAACACTCACAGCCACAATACCTTTCTTTCTTTTGATTTTTTATCTAAACAACGTCGTTTCAAGCAATTTTTTAAAAAAAAAAGTGCTTGACCCGGGTCGAGTCACCAGGTCACTGGTTTAACCTGGGTCGCACCGGGTTTGACCGGATCGAAAGCATGGCCGGTTCGATAGCCTGTTTGACCCGGTCTAACCTCCGGGTCACGGTCCGACCGGTCGGGTCGGTCCGATTTTTAAAACATGGGTTGTGATTGGATGATCGTGTAAAACTGCTTTACACTGTCAGTGCATAACCTATTTTCTCTATAAATAAAAGTTATGCTATATATAAATTAAATCAAGAATTAAAATTGTACATGTATCTGTTACTATTGAATAAATAATATAAATATAAATTATAAATAATGGCAGTAATAAATTAATAAATACATATTAATATAAATAATACTACCAAATATTTAATATTAATAATATAAATTAATAAAAAATAGTATATATTAATATATATTTTTTGAAGCAATTAATATATATTTATTAATATCCAATAAACACCGTATTTTTTTTCCAATTATTTATATTTATTAATATTAATTTATTAAATGTATTGTTTGTATTAATATATATTAAGCCATATCTATTAATTCATTAGTATTATTATTTATTAATTTATATAAATATTAATTATTTAGTAATAATAAATTTACGCACAATTTTAATATCCTATTTAAATTATATAGTATAATTTTATTTATATATTAAACAAACATTTTAGCACAGTAATTATAGTATTATTATAAACCCCACCAGCAACACTTTGACATTTTTCATCTAATTTTTGAATTTCATGTTAACATGTCAGTGGTAACGGGAACCTGAGATAAAAAATGTAGTTAAATTCAATTATTTTAAAATTTATATTTAAAATATTTTTTAATTAGTTGATATGTAAAAATCTTTTACATTAATCATGAATTAAAATTAAAGTCTAACTTTCATTAGTAAATTGATATTTGTTTTTGTTTAAATCACATGTATCTTTTATTGAAAATTACTGATCTTTCATGCAACTATATGTCTAGGACTTGAACTCGAGACTACTGGTAAAGCTGGAACAACCTACGTCAGTTGATTCACACGTTTGGTGGTCGTTAGTGTTCTTACCAAATTTTGGTAAGCCTTCTGGTGCGGTGGCTCCGTCGAGATCGCCTCCGTGACTGGTGGGGGTGTACCTGCAAAGACACTCCGATGCTCAAGTTAGAGGCGCAGAGGGAGAGACAGGTATCATAAAGTGGGATTAGAATTTCGTACCTCGATTGTTCTGATTTTACAGGGTGTAAAGAGATAGATTTGATAGCGTTATTTTCCTATCAAATCTCCTCAAATCTCGTAATGAAGATAGAGATAATTCTATCTTCTATCTTTATCTTATGACCTGATCTTTCTATATCTTATCACATGGTAAGATATATTCTTTCCGTTATTATCATCCGAGTCCGAGTGATAGGTTTTACTCGGTCAACTCGACTACTCGGTGGAGTGCCGAGTCCGAGTAGTACACATGCCCCCCAAGCTCTGAAGTAATCTAGGAGCTTAAGTAATGTTATACCAATTTCGGATTTATTTGGCCGAGACGAGTTTGGTTCTCGAAGCGTCACGTCATTTGGTGAAGATGTCGTTTCAGACATATTGACGTCGTAACGGTCCCCAAGGGCGGCGTCAGTGATTACTTTTTTGAATTTTGAAATGGTCTAGGGATTCCCAAAGGTCTCAAGCCTTCCTAGCCGTTGATTGGCCTAGTGAAGGGTCTTGATCCAACGGTTCGGACCGTTTCGCCCTTTCGTATTCGCGACGTTTGGGGTTCTATATAAAGGGGTACTGTTGACGTTGGTGTTCACTCTTATTTATGTGTTTTGTCTTCCCGCAAGCTTTTTCTCCCTTGTGCCATTTTGTCCTCCTTCTAGGTTTTTCTTTGTTCTTTGTTCAGGTACGCCCTTCTCCTTTCCATTTCTTTTTCTGGTTCTATAATGTCTTCTTTTTCCGGGGATTCTGGGCGTTCCGGCGGGGGTCGTATGCTTACGCCGGAGGTTCGCCCCATCGGAGAGGGTTCCGATGGTGGTTCTCCTTCGCACCATCCTGGTTCTGATGGAATTAGCGATGGTGCGTCAGCGGCAAACGTTGCCGCCGCGGGTGTCGGGGTGGTTCGTCCATCCGTTGACCCTGCGCAAGCACCTTTGGTTGTTCCTGTCAGGGGGGTGGTGGTTCTAGAGGATTCCGAGGCCACTGAGGATCGTCCTCTTGAGACTCGGCGTGCTCGTCTTCTATTTCCTTCTGTTCCCCAGCCTATTGATTCTAGGAGTAGAAAGGTATATTCTCCTGTTACTACTTCCGACTATTCTTGGGTGGCTGGGGAGGTAGGTGCATATGCTTCTCGGTATCAGACCGAGGAAGCTTTGTCTGCCCTTCTTGAAACTATTGACTTGTGTCATTCGGAACACCCGGGTATGGTCCATGCCGAACCTTGTGGGCCCGATGACCGAGTTTTTATGTCCGCTGACTCGCGCCAACCACACTTTACTTTTGTATATGAAGCCTTGTTCTCGGTTCTCGGCATTACAGTGCCGTTTGACCAGTTCGAGGCTGACGTTCTTCGGGCGCTGAATGTTGCTCCCACGCAGTTGCATCTGAACTCCTGGGCTTCTCTCCAGGCTTTCCGGGTGCTCTGCAGTAAATTCTTTATAACTCCTACTGCTCCTAAGTTTTTGTATCACTATAAAGTAAAAGAGAGTCAAAAGGGGGGTTGGGTCTCCTTGACTAGGATTCCTGGTCGGTCAATCCTTAGTCCTTATACCTCCTCTTGGAAAAATTTCAAGAGTGGTTTCTTTCGTGTCCGACCAGGTCCGGAAGGAGAGGTCGAATTTTTTGATGGCCGTGGGAAGCCGAGGTTCCCTCTCTATTGGACCCGCTCCCCGAACAAACGGCTGTCTTGGCAGGTCGTGGACATGTCTCCTGAGGATCAGGATGACATGATTACGCTGTGTAAGTTACCGCGTTCCTTGTCCTGTAAAACAATCGTGGGAATTCCTTCTTCTCGGACTCCGAGAGAGGATTGGGACGGTGAGTACCTTTTATTTACTCGGATTTTCTTCTTCTACTTTGCTTTTTACTGATGGTTTGTCTTTTTTGCAGCTGTGATGGGGAAATTTGATTATAAAACGGCCAAAAAGCAAAGGCTGGAGAAATTGAAGGGTAAGGAGCCCGCTGCTGAGGCGGTTCGAGTTGCTTCGCCTGTTCCTCCTCCTCCTCCTCCTCCTCCTCCGAAGAGGGATCAGCGAGAGGTCGTTCAAGGAGGGGATGGTCCTTCGAAGAAGTCGAAACCGAGTCCACCCAGTGCTGAGGCTTCGGGGTCTGCTGTTGAGAGGCATCCGGCTTTTCTTTCTATGAAAGATGGTCGGACCTCGCTTTGGGGAAAGGACTTCAATCCCGGGGCCCTCATCTCTGCCGACAATCTCTGTCAAGCTGATCGGGATATGTTGAGGGATGCTGGGCCAATGCTTTCTATGGAGGCTGTTTGTCGCTTCCAAGCTCGGTCATGGGCTATTGCTCAATATTGGGCCGAGGAGTTCGACCACGGCCATCGGGAATTAGCTATGGTGAAGGAGAATGCTGCAAAGGCTGAGCAGGCCCTGTTGGAGGCTACCCGGGCCAACGAGACTCTTCTCCAATCCGCTGAAGAATCTCGGCGGTCTCAAGAGGGAGTGGAGGCTAAGTTGAGGGAAGTTGAAAGTCGTGAGGAGGACTTGAAACTTTCCTTAACTGCTTCCGAGAACTCGGCTCGGGAGTTGCGGGCTGAGGTGGATAGGCTCGTTTCTGAGCTTGCTCAAGCGAGGACTGAGGCTGCCGAGTCTGAGGCTAAGCTGAAAGCCGATCTGGGTGAGGCCTTAGACGAGATTGTGAAGACCCATGAGGCCGGGTTCAGCAAGGCACTTCGCCAAGTTCGGTATTTCTTCAAGGATGCCGACACTTCTCTTTTTGACGTTGACAAGGATGTCAATAAAGAGGGGGAATTGGTTGAGGAGTCTGCGCTTGGTGAGGACGCTCCGGGCTGTTCCATTCAGGAGGGGGGAGATGTTCCTTTTTAGTGTTTATATTTTCCTTGTTTTTGTAAGGCTCGTACCCGGCCTATCGAATAGGGTACTTAATGAAATTTATATTCAGGGCTCGCACCCGGCCTTTCGAATAGGGTGTTAAATGACTTTTCTTTGTTATTCGTATGGTTTTTCGCTAACTCGCTTTTTTGTATTAAAGGTCTACGCGGTTAATTATAACTCGCCTTTTGTATCCTTTATTCTGTTAGGTCTAACTCGCTTTTTGTATCCTTGTAAAGGTCTACGCGGTTAATTGTAACTCGCCTTCGTATCTTTGTAAAGGTCTACGCGGTTAATTGTAACTCGCCTTTTGTATCCTTTACTCGGTTATGTTTAACTCGCTTTTCGTATCCTTATGAAGGTCTACGCGGTTAATTATAACTCGCCTTCGTATCTTTGTAAAGGTCTGCGCGGTTAATTGTAACTCGCCTTTTGTATCCTTTACTCGGTTATGTTTAACTCGCTTTTTGTATCCTTGTGAAGGTCTACGCGGTTAAATCTAATTCTGAATAGATAATTTGAAGAAAGGAGTTTCATTAATAAGAGAAATTGGGTGTGCCTCGTTAAAACCTCTTTGACAAAAAACCTCTTGGGAAAAAATGTCAAAGTAGGAAAAAGAGTACATCACCACTTACAACTTTTCTAACTGTAGTAAAACTTTAGGTGTGTCGCGTTCCAAGTTCGGGGGATGATTTTGCCGGATGGGTACTCCAATCGGTAAGCTCCATTTCCCAGCGACTCGGTTATTCTGAAGGGGCCTTCCCAATTGGCTGCCAATTTACCCTCTCCTGTAGCTTTTCTGGCTTCCCCGCATTTTCTCCAAACCAGGTCTCCAGCTTCAAAGTTTCTTGGTTTGACCTTGGTGTTATACCTCTTCTCGGCTCTTCTTTTACAGGCCTCTATTCTGACTTGGACCTCGTTGAGCGTCTCTTCGGTCATGTCGAGTGCATGCCTGAGTGATTGATCGTTGTTTTCCTGGATGAAATTTGTTCTTCGCAGGGAGGGTTCTCTGACTTCTACTGGTATCATGGCGTCTGATCCGTATGAGAGTCTGAAAGGGGTTTCCCCTGTTGTTGACTGTGGTGTGCAACGATATGCCCATAAGATTGCGGGAAGTTCTTCTGCCCAACTTCCTTTAGCGTCTCCTACTCGCTTCTTCAGTTCTCCGAGTATCACTTTATTTGCGGCTTCGGTTTGTCCGTTGGTTTGCGGATGTTCCACTGAGGTCACTCGGTGCCGAATCCCTAGGTTTTTGAAAAACTCTTCGAGGTTCTTTTCGGTGAACTGTCTACCGTTGTCGGAAATCACCGAGTGGGGGATGCCGAAACGACATATGATATTTTTCCATATGAATTTTTGCACGTTGTGGGCGGTGATAGTTGCCAAGGGTTCGGCCTCGATCCACTTTGTGAAGTAGTCAATTCTGACGAGGAGGAACTTCACTTGTCCTTTAGCGAGTGGAAAAGGGCCTAATATGTCAACTCCCCATAGGGCGAAGGGCCATGGTGCTGTGATATTGTGCAATTCTTCTGCTGGTAGATGGGATAAGTTGCCATATTTTTGGCATTCTTCGCATTTTTTGACGTACTCGGCGCAGTCGCGGCGCATCGTTGGCCAGTAATATCCGGCTCTTAGAGTTCGGGAGGCCATAGCTTTTCCTCCTGAGTGCATTCCACATATTCCTTTGTGCATCTCATTTACCACATATTCGGCCTGAGCCTTCGTGATACATTTCAGCAGTGGTGCAGTGAAGCCTCTCCTATAAAGGTCTTCTCCTTCTATGACATAGTAGATGGCCCTTCTTCTGATCTTTTTAGCTTCTTCCCGGCTCTCTGGGAGGGTTCCTTTCTTCAAGAAGTTCCATATCTCGGTCATCCATTCTCTGTCAGCCGAGTTGATGTTAGAAACAATTTTTTCGATGCTCGGAGCGGATATTGTTTCCTGTATGACAGTTCGGTGCTGGCCTTTATTCTTTGTACTTGCCAACTTTGATAGCAGGTCGGCTCTTTCATTTTGTTCTCTCAAAATGTGGTCGAGCTCGAAACTAATGAATTCGTTCTTCAACTGGGAGGCCAAGTGGTAATATCTTGCCATCTGGGGGTCCTTCGTTTGATATGATCCATTCATTTGCCCAGTGACTAGTTTTGAATCGCTCCAGCATCTAAGGTGTTTCGCTCCTACTTCCTTGGCGAGTTTTAGTCCTGCTAGCAGGGCTTCATACTCGGCTTGGTTGTTGGATGCGCTGAAGTCGAACTCGGATAGTTCTACCGACCATGCTATCATTCGTCCGGCTAGCTCTGGTTTCCTCAGTATCTGTCGTATTGGGTGGTATGTTCGTACCATTATTGGGTGGCTTTGAAAATATGGACGTAGCCGTCGTGCTGAGGTGACTAGGGCTAGCGCTAGCTTTTCTATCTTTTGATATCTGGTTTCGGCATCTTTCAATACTCGGCTTATGTAGTAGACTGGTTTTTGCGTCTAATTTTCTTCCTGGATAATGATCGAACTGATTGCGTCTCCCGAAACGGCTAAGTATAGTATTAAGTCCTTGCCGGGTTCAGGTCTTGTTAGAATTGGTGGTGATGAAAGTAGTGTTTTTATCTTTAGGAAGTTTTCTTCACACTTTTCATCCCATCCGAAGTCTTGTTGTTTCTTGAGTAGTTGAAAAAAGGGTCTGGCTATTTCTGCTGCTTTTGGCAAGAAACGGGACAGGGACGCCAGTCTTCCAGTTAGCCGTTGTACTTCTTTTATGTTACCCGAACTTCTCCGCGCATTTTTCCGGGTTGGCTTCTATGCCCCTGTGAGTGAGCATGAATCCTAAAAACTTTCCGCCATGCACCCCGAATACGCATTTCTCAGGGTTTAGCCTCATACTATGTTTTCTGATCTCGTCAAAAATTTCGATCAGGTCTCCTGGATGTGATTCTGGTTCTCTGCTTTTAACCACCATGTCGTCGACGTAGACTTCCAGGTTTCTGCCGAGTTGTTTTGTAAAGATCTTGTCCATTAGACGCTGGTATGTTGCTCCTGCGTTCTTCAGTCCAAATGGCATTACCGTGTAACAGTAATTGGCCGTGTCAGTTATGAATGCCATTTTTTTCTCATCCGGTGGGTACATTGGTATCTGGTTGTACCCGGAGTATGCATCCAGAAAGCTCAGGATCGGATAGCCGGCTGCTCCATCTACTAACTTGTCTATGCTTGGCAGCGGGTATGAGTCTTTTGGGCATGCTTTGTTAAGGTCTGTGTAGTCAGTACACATTCTCCATCTTCCATTCGCCTTTTTTACCATCACCACATTTGCGAGCCATGTCGTGTATTGAACTTCCCTGATGAAGCTGGCGCCGAGTAGCTTTTCAGTTTCTTCTTTGACCGCTTTTCCTCTTTCAGCCCCGAGTTTCCTCTTCTTTTGGGAGATCGGTTTGGCCTCCGGGTAGATGGCAAGTTTCTGGCAATGGAAGCTTGGGTCTATTCCGGGCATGTCGGCGGCTAACCATGCGAACAAGTCGGCGTTGTCTAACAGGACTTTGGCAATAGCTTCTTCGATCTCGCTTTCTAGCTGAGTCCCGAGTTTCGTGCATTGCCTTGATTCTCTTCCTATTTGGAAGGATTTTACCTGTTCTGTGGGTTCTGCTCTCGGCTCGGTCTCCCTGGGATCTAGGTCGGTCTCCTCTATTGGCGTTGCAAGAGAAGTGCATGCTACGTGTTTTATCGTCAGTTCTGGGATCTTTTTGCCGCTGGCTATCTTTAGACTTTCTAAGTAGCACTCGCGGGCTGCCTCCTGATCAGCCTTGACTGTTACTATTTTTCCTTCTGAATTTGGGAATTTCATTGCCAGATGTGGAGTTGAAATTATTGCCCCTAATTTGTTGAGTGCTGGCCTACCTATAAGAATATTGTATGAAGTGAGGGCGTTGACTAGGAGGTACCTGACCGTGATGGTCTTGGACCCCATCTCATCTCCAAAAGTTGTGAGGAGGTCAATATAGCCTCTGGTATCAACCTTTTCGCCTGTAAATCCGCCTAACTGTTCGGTGTATGGTTGTACCTTATTTTCAGGGATGTCTAGCTGTTGGAAAGTGGACCAATACAGGATATCCACCGAGCTGCCTTGGTCGACTAGGACTTTGCACACCAACCAGTTTGCGACTTCAACTTTGACCACCATCGGGTCATCATGATTGGGCTCTATGCCTTCGAAGTCTGCGTCTGTAAAAGTTATAGGTGGCATTTTCTTGTGTACTCTGGGGTTTGTTGAAGCCGAGTTGATTGATCGGAGGCTACGCAGATGTCTCTTCCTTGCCGAACTCGAACAACCACCTCCAGCGAATCCTCCTGCTATTGTGTTGATAACGCCTCGGAGTCGAGTTTCGGGAGGTTTGGTTTGCTGTTCCTGGCGGGGCTCTTCCGTGCGTCGGGTTTTTCTATCGCGATAGTCTTCCCTATCCCGGGCTCGTTCTCGCACGGGCTTTCGGCTGTCGTCTCGGACGAAGCGTCGTAACTTGCCTTGTTGGATAAGTTTTTCAATCTTATCCTTCAGGGTGGTGCACTCCTCTGTAGTGTGTCCATGTACTCTATGGTATCTGCAAAATTTGGACCTATCTGCTTTCTCTGGGGAGTTGTTTTGAGTAGGCAGGCTTATCAGCTCGGCGCTGCAGGCTTCTTCCAGGACTCGTGCTCTGCTATCAGTTAGGGGGGTATAATGGGCAAACCTTGCACGGGGCGGTCTGTCGCTTCTAGGTTTGCTACTCCGCTCTCGGTTTGCTCCTGATTTCTCTCGTTCTTCTTATTTTCTATAGGATTCGCCTCTGACCCGTTCCCTGAACTTGGTCATTTCTTCCATCTGAATATATCCTGCTGCTCTAGCTCGGAGCTCGTCCATGTCGTGTGGCGGTTTCCTGCAGAGGCTGTCCGAAAAAGGTCCGGATTTTAGCGCCATGAGCATGGCGGTCAATGCCACTTGTAGATTCAAGTCTCGGATCTTGACGGAGATCTCGGCGAATCTTTCCATGAAATCCCTGAGAGACTCGTTGTCTTCTTGCCGTATATTGGCCAGTGCTACTGCCGTCAGGTTGTGGGGTCGACTCGTAGCGTATTGAGCGCCGAAACGAGCGACTAACGTGGCAAAAGAGTCGATTGAGTGGGGGGGAGTCGTGTGTACCAGTTCAACGTTGCTCCTTTCAGGGTCGTTGGGAAAACCCGGCACATGATGGCGTCGTCGTTTGTGTACAGGTTCACCTGTGTGACGAATGCGTCGATGTGCTCGTCGGGGTCGGTCAGCCCATCGTATCTGTCCATGGATAACGGCTTCCACCCAGCCGGTAGTGGAGTCTCCATGATTCCATCTACAAACGGGTGTCGCCTCGTTGTCTCAGGTATCATACTCCGTCTTGGTGGCGCTCGCGATCCTGAGGCGGGTCTGGACTCTAATTGGGTCGTTGCTCGGTCTGCCTCGCTCCAAGTGGTGTCTTCCTGCTCTGTTCGGTCAGGGTGTCTGTTGGCGGTTGTATGAGCCGTCGATAGTCCGTTGGTAGCGGCGTGGGCTGCCGAGAACCCGTTGATAGCGGTGTGGGCTGCCGAAAGTCCGTTCCGGTCCTCTCGCAGTTTTTGATATTGCTCTCGAAGGATAGCGTTCTCCTTGCGGAGGTCTTCTATCTCCTTAGCGTTGCTCTGTTTCAGCGTGTTAACTTCCCTTTGCAGGGCTTGGATCAGCGGGTGATTCTCAAGCATCTGACGCGGGAAGGGCGCCACGTTGTTGGGGTTACCTCCCTGGGTATCCCCTGGAGGTGGTACGCCCAGGATTTGGGTTTCCCCCTCCTGTGGTCGCTTTTCGTGGTTCGCTGCTTTGTTCTGGGTTGTCGTCATTAGATTAATCTTGTTGCGATTGGTGTGGCTGGGAATAATTTCACCGAGCCCCACGGTGGGCGCCAAATGTTCTTACCAAATTTTGGTAAGCCTTCTGGTGCGGTGGCTCCGTCGAGATCACCTCCGTGACTGGTGGGGGGTGTACCTGCAAAGACACTCTCAAGTTAGAGGCGCAGAGGGAGAGACAGGTATCATAAAGTGGGATTAGAATTTTGTACCTCGATTGAGATGGATTGTTCTGATTTTATAGGGTGTAAAGAGATAGATTTGATAGGATTATTTTCCTATCAAATCTCCTCAAATCTCGTAATGAAGATAGAGATAATTCTATCTTCTATCTTTATCTTATGACCTGATCTTTCTATATCTTATCACATGGTAAGATATATTCTTTCCGTTATTATCATCCGAGTCCGAGTGATAGGTTTTACTCGGTTAACTCGACTACTCGGTGGAGTGCCGAGTCCGAGTAGTACAGTTAGTAAAATCATATGATTAAAAATCTTATCTTATTTTTAATTTTATTTAATGCA
Source organism: Pueraria montana var. lobata (assembly GCA_026413185.1). Lineage (NCBI taxonomy): Eukaryota > Viridiplantae > Streptophyta > Magnoliopsida > Fabales > Fabaceae > Pueraria > Pueraria montana. The sequence continues at coordinate 12,346,898 of CM048654.1, forward strand.
AAAAATATTCGAATATCAATGATAATTCCTAATATACTATCTTTTTTTAATTCACAATTCCAAATATAGTACTATCTATGAAATGCTGAATTTATATAAAATAGAAAAAGAAAATTATTTGAAGATCACCATTCACCTGGTTTCCTCAATGATAACTAGCCTTTTTGAGTTTTAAAATACATTACAATTTTTAATTTTATTTAATGCAAAAAATCTTTGAATATCAATGATAATTCCTAATACACTATCTTTTTTTATTCATAATTCCAAATATACTCTATCTAAGAAGTGCTGAATTTATATAAAAATAGAAAAAAAATATTATTTGAAGATCACCATTCACCTGGTTTCCTCAATGAAAACTAGCCTATTTTGGGTTTTAAAATACATACAAGTAGCGTGGATAGCACAAAGTTAGGCATATCCACGTCGGGTAGCAATCAGATTGCGTCAGCAGGAAAGGAGGGAGGTGTGGAAGAGTGTATGCCTCAGCGGTGACATTAATATTGCCCAATATGGAATCTTCTGAAGTGGAACGCTTTCACACTGTATATTTTATTTTTCCAGCCCCGGAAGGTTACCAGCTCCGTTCATAATTTTGAAGCTGAAATTACGTAACTAGCCTTCCACGGAGACTCACGCAGGACGCGAATTTTGAATTTTAGATACGTTGCTTTGAAATTAGGCATTATTATTTTTTGGCTTAATTATAAATTTTATCACTCAAATTTACAATTTTTGTGTATTTTATCACTGTTGATGTGTCACAAAAAAAAAATGTACAAAAATTGAAAATTTAAGTGGTAAAATTTACAAAACGATAAAAGTTGACTGGTAAAATTCACGAAAGAAAATCTGGATGGTAAAATTTGCAAAATAATGAAAGTTGGGTGGTAAAATCCGCAATTAAGCCTTATTTTTTTTGTATATTTAATTTGAAATCATTAAATATGTTTAAGATATATATTCAAATTAATTTCAGTCATAATTTCACATTTAAACTATAGTAGAAAGAAGTATTTTTAATAATTTGTCGAATTCCCTTCCTTAATGGTTACCTACTTTAATTAATATACCATAATCAATCATATTATATTTGATTAATATATTTTAATTAAAAATATGCAACTTGCAGTGGGTTTGATTTTGCGGCAAGTTAAAATAAAATTTGATTCTCTTTTTAATTATGTTGATATTTAAGTTTGGTATAGTTACCAAATTTTGATTTATCTCTTCTAAAAAGAGGAGGAACAATTTAAAGAATAAAGTGCATTAAATATGATAATCTAAAGTGATAATGGTAATTATGATCAAATCAACTAAATATAAATATATAAAAAATCTAAATTTAATTATAATCTTACCTATTATTTTTTTAACTAATAATTATTATTATATTTTATTTTCTAAAGTGCAATTTCTTATTTTAAAAAGTCAAATACATTGAAAATTTTCCATAATTTACGCGCTTATTGAGTATTATTACAACTTATTAGAGTAAAGCATATTGCTCACCAATTAGATATAAACCTTTGCATTAAAACGTGTAATTTTGAGTGTTAACCTTTTTAATTTTTAATTTTTATTAAATTCTTAATTTTATAAAAAAATACAGTATTTATTTAAATATTATAAAAAATAAGGTAAAAAGAATTAAAGTAAAAATATGATTGAAAATTATAATTTTACAAATTAATTCGATAATTTATTCATAAAACAAATATATGAGATGCTCATAATCAAATTCATATGAACGATTTATAATGTCTCAGAGTAAACATTTACAGATTTTATTTTAAATGATTTTTAATTCATAAAATTATTTTTGTTTAAAATTAAGTTTAGAATGAAATGCTCCATATTTAAAAGTTTTCATCTCAGAATAAGTTTATAACAAAATTTCACATACTATTTTTAGTCTAAGGTGAAAGTACTACTTTTTTTTTAATTAAACTTACTTTTAAGTTACATTAGATACAGATTTTTTTTATTCTCAATTAAATAATTAAGAATAAGATTCAAAAAAATATTACAAATATGTTTACTTATTAATTTGTTTACAGTTAATTAGTATACAAAATATTAAAATTTGCAGTTAATTATTAAAAACTTTTATTTATACTATTTATGATTTTTTTTTAATTTTTCATATCTAAAAAATATTTTTATTCTTTTGAATTAAACATAAAAAACTTTTTATTTACTTGTTACTACCATTCTAAAAATATTAAAACATTCATGATATTTTTTAACATTATCTTAAGCCGCTCCAAAACATGCCTATCAGTATGGTACGAAAGCGCGATCGCACACACCAACAAAACGAATGTACTAATCCCGTCAACGAGGGCACCACCGTCATTTCACTCCGAAACTATAATAGTCAAATGGGCTTATGGCATAACGCCACGAAATCCGTTCTCACTTTCTTCGATAACAATAATCCATCGCCTTTTACCATCCCGTCCCTGTTTCTCTTTCTGTCTCTCTCTCTTTCCCCCACTGGTCAGTCATAAAACCTTTCCTCACCTACCCCCCGAGCTGCACCGTGCAATTTACACGTGCAGGTCCATCTCCACCGTCAGTTTCCCAAATCAACAACAACCGCATGATCAAAACTATCCAACGGCCCATGATCACCTACTAGAACTTTCTCCGCTTCTCTCCATTATATCTACCTTCCCCTCCCACAGCTTCTTCACTGCTGGCTTGTGCTCTGCTCGTGCCACTAGGGTTACAATCTCCATTTCCTCTCTCAGTTTTCAAGGTTCGTTCGCTCCATTCTCTGATATCTAGTGCTCAAATCGCCGATTCACTTCACGATCCACATTTTCACCGATTTATTTTATTTTTCACACACGCGATGATCTGTTATATGAACTTTTTTCTTTTTTTTTTTTTTGGTTTAGAATCGTAAGCTATGGGAAAGTCTTACCCAACCGTCAGCGCTGATTACCAGAAGACCGTTGAGAAGGCGAAGAAGAAGCTCAGAGGCTTCATCGCTGAGAAGAGATGCGCTCCTCTAATGCTCCGTTTGGCGTACGTTCACTGTCGTTTTATCATTAGATCACTGTTACGTGCGACTCTGAGTTTATAGGTTGTCGTTTTGACGCGTTTTGGTGCGTTTTGTGTTCAGATGGCACTCTGCTGGTACCTACGACGTGAGCACGAAGACCGGTGGTCCCTTCGGAACCATCAAGCACCCTGCCGAACTCGCTCACGGTGCTAACAACGGTCTTGACATCGCTGTTAGGCTTTTGGAGCCACTCAAGGCGGAGTTCCTTATTTTGAGCTACGCCGATTTCTACCAGGTGAGAATTTCTTGTTCATTTCGGTATCTTTGTTTTACGTTTAGATCTGAGATGTTGTTCATTGTTTTTTTGGTGGTTGTGCGCTTAATGTTATGGTTGTGTTAACGCAGTTGGCTGGCGTTGTTGCCGTTGAGGTCACTGGCGGACCTGAAGTTCCTTTCCACCCTGGAAGAGAGGTATAATATTGCAAGTTTTAGGTTCTAACTGAGTCACTGTAGTCCTCTGTTATTTGATTATTATTGATTGTATATTGTGTGTGTGACATGATAATCTATTTTTTTGTAAACTGATATTGATTGTATTTTTATGCTGAATTTTAGTTTGCTCGTAGTGTAAACGGTAGCTGTGGTAGAGCTATTGAATTACGGATTCGGATTCTCTACATTCAATTTTATTTATTCAAGCATTAAACAATATAGAACCGTTTGACGAAGATAGATGGTTCATTTACGCAATTAAATATTTTATTTATTAATTCATGCATTTAACAATTTTAGAACCGTTTGATAAACATCGGACGGTTCATATTTTGTTTCATTAAATCAGAGTTAAAAGCATTTATTGTCTGATCTGTCCGATTTCATCCAATGGTGTGACCGTGAATGCATTAATTTGACTGCACTGAATCCGTTTCCTTGAATTACTAAGATTACCTGCTTGTTTGGCTAGTCATTTAAATCAACTCTTACCGTGGCACAGGTTCTAAAATCCGTGACATAATTTTTTCGCAAGATATTTGTTCTACAAGATTTGCTTGGGATACTTTTTATCAGTTTTTATTGCTTGTATTGTTATTTGCACACAAAATTCTAGTAAATTATGGTGCACTATTTTGGTTTTGTATACTTTTTTGTGCGAGTCATGCTATGATCGGTTGTTATTTTGGAGGCTAATGGTGGTGTTATCTTCTGATCAGGACAAGCCCGAGCCACCACCCGAGGGTCGCTTGCCTGATGCAACCAAGGGTTAGTACTCTGGACTTGTAATGTCAAGAATCTTTTATGATTGCCTGTGTTTGTTTTGCTTAGGGTTTGGTTCCTGATTGTTGCAGGTTCTGACCATTTGAGGGATGTGTTCGGCAAAGCTATGGGGCTTAGTGATCAGGATATTGTTGCTTTATCTGGTGGTCACACCCTTGTATGTCCCGATTTTATTTTAAACTTGTTCTTATATTGGGTGTTGTTTTTGTCACATTGTATAATGACACTGCTATGATTGTTGGAAAAATTGAAGCACCAAAAATCGTAACCTTACTGGTGTAATTTTGCCAAATGTATTTTGTAGGGAGCTGCACACAAGGAGCGTTCTGGATTTGAGGGCCCCTGGACCTCCAATCCTCTTATTTTTGACAACTCATACTTCACGTGAGTATTTATAGGTCTCTCGCATTGTCTTTAGATCCTTCTTTTTTCCTTATTCGTTCTAACTTTTTTATTGATGTCCTAAATTGTTAGGGAGTTGTTGAGTGGTGAGAAGGAAGGCCTTCTTCAGCTGCCTTCTGACAAGGCACTTTTGTCTGACCCTGTATTCCGCCCTCTTGTTGATAAATATGCAGCGGTGTGTATATTACCATTATTTTTCACATAACATTGATTTTTTGAAAGCTGAACATTTAGTGATAGACTTGATGAGATGATGCAAGTAGCCCAAATCTTTCTGATTTGCTACTTAATTATTTCAGGACGAAGATGCCTTCTTCGCTGATTACGCCGAAGCTCACCAAAAGCTTTCCGAGCTTGGGTAAGTATTGATTTTTCTTACATTGCTAATCTTTAAGCTTCGAGTTCATAAAGCTTTCTTTGTTAGTTTACATGACAAGTTCTGCGTTATCAATTGGTTTCTGATTCGTGTCATGTATTTTACCTCAGGTTTGCTGAAGCCTAAGCGCAACGTTTAGGGGGTTGTTGGAGAGGCACGGTGCCCATAATATTTCTCTCATAAATTCTATGGACATGGTTTTTAATGCCAATGTGGGTTCCTCAAATTTTAGATAGCTTTTGAATGTATTTTGCTGGACGTCATGATTGGGAAGTTGGGTTGTTTTCTTTTTTTGTTGATCCGTTTGTTAAATAACATTGTTCAGCGATAATGATGATACTCTTTTGGATCTTAGCTTTTCGTTCTTACCGCCTATAGGTATTGTGTTTTTCCGATTAACTATCGTATTTTGTTCGTGTGCTATTCATGTTTTTATATGCCGTTTAAATTGTTTGGGTAATATATCATAGTAACTAGTAATTAAACAATAATTGGGGTATTGTTTCTATCAATCTTTTTATTTAAATTCAGACATAAAAACTATCAGTTAATTTTACATTCGTAGGAAATGCATGAATGTGTTTTGTTCTTATTTTTTATCAAGTGCTAAGTAGGCAGCTTTAATTTTGGTTTTCTGTTGAGATTAAGTTTCGTGTGCCGATAGAATCTTGATAGCTTTTATTTATTTTGGGGCTGTTGAGATAATGCTGAGACCAATTTGTTGTGCCTTTAAAAGTTTTTTTTTTTTTTGAACAGAGCCTTTAAAAGTTAGATATGCCTTGTTTAATGAAATGTATTTTGGCTGGTATTTAATTCTAATATTATGTGGTCTTTTACTTGATTTCGCTATTTCTCTTTATGATATATTGCTTAACTCGTTTGATTTTATGACTCAACGATTTAGCCCTCCGTTTTTCAAATCCAAGAAAAGTTGTTTATTTCTTTGATACTTCAAAAACTAGAAAGACAATTCGTTCAGTAGATAATCAAATCACGTTTTAACTCAATTTTGCCTCGTTTAAATTAAAGTAACCTTTTCTTGATGCTAAAACAATGTCTCTTATTTCACAAATTATATGATTATTTATCCAAGAGTATATTCTCCTTGTAATATTTTTTTTTTCATTTTCATCCTTATAATTAATTTTTTTAAAAGTGGTTTTTGTAAAATTTCTTTCTTTTTTGATCTTTGAAATTTTGTTTTAATCCTAATATATATATATTTTTTTCATTTTAGTTTCTACAAGATTTTATTTGTTTTGATTAGTTATTTTAAAAAATATTTGATAGAGACAATATATATATATATATATATATATATATATATATATATATATATATATATATATATTACAAAGACAAACAAAATAATAAGGACTAACACAAAAAAAAAGGATCATTTTGAAAAAAAAAAATTATGAGGAAAAAATAGTATAATATATGAACGAAAAATATATTAACTTTTTTTATTACTACATTTTTAATATAATCAGTAGTAAATAATTATAAATATATCTTTTAAATGTCCCTTTATTGATCCAATGATGACATTCATCAGACAATTCACTATTGATTCTATGTCATCTGATGAATTAACAATGCAAAATATATATATATATATATATATATATATATATATATATATATATTATTGGGTTACCATGATATTTATGTGGAGAATAAAATTTTAAATACCTCTATTATTAATTTTAAAATTTATCTAAATTGTTTTATAACAAAATTAATAGTAGATATTTAAAAATAATTATCAAAATGAGAGAAAAAAAATCCTCTGAATGTCTCATTTAGTTTAAAAACATAGCCAAATGTAACTTTTTTTTCATTCTTCAAGAAAGAAGAGTGTATATTTGAAAACAAGAGAAGAAAATGCAATTTAAATATCTCTAAGGATGTACTTATTCTTTAAATTATGTGAAATTTTAGTTTGTTCCTATTTTAAATAAAATAAGTTTTGTTTTTAAAATGAAATAAATTTAGTTTTATTTTTAATTTTTATAAACTTTCACATTTTTATTTTTTACTTAACATTTTTGACTTAATATGATGTCATTAAATTGTTCCAATTATATGAAGTCTTATTACTAATTATGAATACGAATTTAAATTTAGATTTTAACTGTTAAGTTATGCAAAAATTTCACCGTTAAATGAATGAATAAATATGGATTTAATTAAAATACACTATTATGTAATTTTTTTTATATTATCATCCAATACCATAGTTATATATGACAATTTTGTTGACTATTATAATAATTACTTTAAAAATTATATTTAAGGTGATTTTTTATTGATTGACTATAATTTTTTTAGAGTTAATAATAATGCACTCTTAATGAAATTATTATAAATATAATGATTTTTAATTAGATGATATTTTAAAAAATATTTTACATTATCAATACATATATGGTTTATTCAAATTTATATGTTAACAGTTAACACTAATAAATGTTTCTAAGAACATTTTTCATTTTTTTCCCTTTTAAACCACAAAATATTATATAGAATTCACTCAAACTTTCATGAAAATTCAAATTATTCATATTTCACGTACAATCAATATATATAATACAAGTGGTAGTTGAGGGTAAGCTTGAAATTAATGACTGAAAAATAGCTAGGAGTCGTACAGCACCTTTATTATTTTGAACAATGATTTTTTTTTTTGACAGAATTTTGAACAATGATTAGTTTTGCGCTTTCTTCACCCAAAAAACAACAAATATTGCTTTTGCACTTAATTTTAAAATGGGATAAGAATGAGATGAAAGAAAAAAAGATTTTTCTTATACTAATTTTTTTATATGATTTTGTTATGTATTTTTTATAACAAGTTTGATAATCAGTCTTAAAAATGCTACATGTACTAAAAAATAATAATTTTCATATTTTCAATATAATAAATACTTTCCTTTTTTTTAACTTTATAATAGCTTTAGAGTAAAATATAATAAATACTTTCCTTTTTTTTTTTTACTTTATAATAGCTTTAGAGTTGGTTAACGAAGCCGTTTTTATAAATACTAGTATGGTGACCCATGTGATGTACGGGCCTGTTATTATATTTTAAAATTATAAAGTTGTTATTTTAATTTACGCTTATTATATATATTATTTAAGAGTTATACAACATGGATTTTAAAAGTAATGATTACAAATAATTAATGTTTTAGAAAATTTCTTAATACATTATATATTGTGATTTGTGATTGAATGATAGTATAAAATTATTTTACAAGGCTAGTGCATAGCCAATTTTCTCATAATATATTTACTTTAATCTTCTAACTAATTTTAATTGATTGATTTCTTTTAATTAATGCAATCATCTTATTAATCCATTAATTATTATTGAACCTTTAATTTAAATTTAAATTGATTTAAATTCATGATAACTTTAATAAAAATTAGTTTCAGCTCATTTTAATTTCTTTTAATTTTTTTACTTATTTATTTTTAGTTTTAATTGGTAGATTTTTTATTTATCACAATTTTCTCTCAATTTCTTACCTCAATTTTAATTATTTACTTTAATCCTTTAATTAATTTTAATTTTAATTTATTGATTTCTTTTATTTATTGCAATCTTCTCTCATTTATTTTTTGATTTTTTATCCTTTAAATCCTTTGTTTCTTTAATTATTATTTATCCATTAATTTCAATTTAAATCAATTTAAATTGATGATAATGATAATGACAATTGATTTCTCTTGCTTTTAATTTCTTTCAATTATTTACTTTTATTTTTAATTTTTTTAATAATTTTTTCCATAATTGATTTAAAATTTTCAAATGTTTTTATAATAATGATTTAATTTTCTTTCTGTAATAATTATTTTCTTATCATGTATCTAATTATTCTAAAATTATTTCAATTATAGTTTACTGTGATTTTGATTGATAAGAAGATTCATTTTATTAATTATTTATTGTCATATTAAATATTTTATATGTATATTATTATATTTGGAAGATGGATTAATTGAGTATACAATTTAAGTAAGCTCAAAAATAAAAAATAGAAAACTAATATATATTATTATTTATGTCAATATGCCCTTATTAATCAATACTTTGAACTTATTTACATAGTTAAATAAAATTGTTCTTAATTATTTTTTTATATAAATTTTGTTACTTATTTTAAAAATTAAGACACCAAATATGAATTTATTTATAAAGTTATTAATTTTTTTTACGTTATACTATTGTTAATTTCTCTAAAAATTTCTCGCTCAATTGCATAATTACCTTAATTACTATATTTATAATAATTACCAAATATGAATGATACAAAGAAATAATTATTCTAGTTAATTTAAAATTATATAATTACCTTTATTACTATATTTATATAGTTTTATGAATTAAAAATAGATAAATAATTTATCTAAAAGTTTTCAGCTCAATTGTATAAGATTTTCCCGCTCAGACTTCTTTACTTTTATTATTAAAAAGATAAATATTTTATAATAAAATCAAATACACAATAATGCATTGTAATTATTCTAGTTAATTTTTTTGATCCGTTATTCTAGTTAATTTAAAATTATATAATTATTTTAAAATAATCTTAATTACCTTAATTAAAATTTATGTGTTGATAATAATTAATTTAATTATTTTAAATTAGAAGATATATTTGTTCTAATTACCATAACTATTATATTTATATAATTTTAGGAATTAAAAAATAAATAAATAATTTCTCTAAAATCTTTCCCACTTTGACTTGTTTACTTTTATTATAATAAAGATAAAGATTCACAAGGACTTTATTTGTTAATTTTCATATAGAAAGATATAGACATTAAGGTTTTATATGATCATATTTTATGATAATGATAATAATGTCATAAAAATATTCGTAGTAGGGAATAGGGATGTTATAGATGTAGTTGTTAGTGATAGATTAACAAATAAAATTCTTGATTAACCTAATCAATTATTTGCTTAATTATCCTTAAGTCAAAAATAATTTTACCAAAATTTATTTATTGGTGACAGAAAGGGTCCAAATGCCGAAACAAGGGAATCAAATAATTTTACTACTTATATTATACAAAGACATAGGCATGAGTCAAAATTTGCACATAAAACTTACACGCTTCAATTATTCAGTTTTCTTCTGGCTCAGGACACCATTCTATATTTATTATTATATCTCACGTTAGTTTAAAATACACGAGGTGGCTTGGCTTTGACGAGCATACAAATCACGTAATAATAATAGAAGAAAGAAAAGGTTGATGGCTGTTGAAATAATTGAACGAAGGAGGACCGTAGATGAGAGGCGGCTACGACGTGAGCCGTTGGATTGGGTCCCAAACGCGTGGCACGTGTGCGCGTGTGGTTCGTTCCGTTAATTTTTTCTCTCCGTGGCGCGTTTTCGCACCTTCTTCCTGGCACCTGCTCCGAAAGAGTGTGAAGACTCAACGTGCTTACCCGGCCGAGTTGACCGAGCGAAAAATAAAATCACACGTACGCACGCACGCACTGACTCGGTGACTGACTCGCTCGCTCTTGTGGACACTATTTAAACTAAAACCTTGCCACTCGCTCCTTCCACTCTCTATCGTCTTCTTCTCGTTCTGTTCTTCTTTGACGGTTTCTAGAGAGAGAAAGTTTTTTTAGAGAGAGAAAGCGCGGTGCTGCGGTTCGAGAGTGAGAAGAGAGAAAAAACGCTCCTCTTCTCCGACGGTTTCTAGAGAGAGAAAGTTTAAGTTTCCTTGAGAGAGAGAGAGAGAAAGTAATGGCCGGAGTTAATCCGAACGGCGTCGCCGATTTTCCGGCGGTTCCGACGCACGGCGGACAGTTCATTCAGTACAACATATTCGGAAACCTCTTCGAGGTTACGGCGAAGTACCGTCCTCCGATCATGCCTATCGGTCGCGGCGCTTACGGAATCGTTTGGTACTGCTTCGTTTTCTTCGATTTATAATGTTTTTGAAAACTCGATTTATGTGTTTCTCTGATTCGGTTTTGTTCTAGATGAATCGGATTTCGTTGTGAATGAATTGTTGATCTGTTAGCTAGTGCGTGAGTGTGTTTAATGTTGACTTTTTTTTTTGTTTGTAAAATTGAGAAATCTGAATATGTTTATGTGATTTTTGAAGCTCGCTGTTGAATACTGAGACGAATGAGCTGGTTGCTGTTAAGAAGATAGCGAACGCTTTCGACAATCACATGGACGCTAAGCGTACGCTCCGTGAGATTAAGCTTCTTAAGCATTTGGATCATGAAAATGTGAGTGATCTCTCCTTTGCTAAGTTTGACTTGTAGATAAGATGATAGTATCATATGGTACAAATTCAATTCGTGCTTGGTTTTGGTTGGTGGAAAATTTTCATACACTGTTTCGATTGTGCCACGTAGTGTAAAGTCAATTGAAATTAAGAGTTCAATAGACATGAGCTGTCAGAATATTTTTTTTATACTCTCCACCAATCAAAAATCATATATGAAATATTTTAATGGATAACAGTGTAATTTTTTTTGGCAATGTCAGTATATATACTAATTAAGACCAAAATTGTTGTGAATTTTCATATCACTTTATGAAAGCTTGTAGCTACATAAAATGCCAGTAAAATACATGTGGTGAGTGGTGACACGTTTGTAGGGATTTAATAGAGCTAAGTCATATCCCAAAGTTGACCATGACTTCCTAATTTGTGGAACACATGATGACATGGGACTGAGATTTAGTTATAAACTTTTGCTATTCATAACATTGAATTTACTTTAACTTATGCTTACTAAGTTGGTTGTGTTGATACGGCTTTAAGGTTTACACTGTAGTTAAACATTGAATTTAATTTAACTTATGCTTACTAAGTTGGTTGTGTTGGTACGGCTTTAAGGTTTACACTGTAGTTAAAAGTTAGCAAAGTCCAGATTATTAAAAGAGTTCACACCGTTGTCTATTTCGTTGTGATTAAGATGTGTGTTTCTATAACAGGTAATTGGTTTGAGAGATGTTATTCCTCCACCATTGCGTAGAGAGTTTAATGATGTCTACATAGCCACTGAACTCATGGATACTGATCTTCACCATATCATTCGCTCCAATCAAAGTCTGTCAGAGGAGCACTGCCAAGTGAGTGCTCTCAAATTGTTATTTTCTTTTAATTTTTTATATCATAATTATTATGTTTTCAAATTGGAACTTTTTGTTTTGCTGATGATCCGATGCTTTTGTACTTGCAGTACTTCTTGTACCAGATTCTTCGTGGGCTTAAGTATATACATTCTGCAAACATAATCCATAGAGATTTAAAACCAAGCAACCTGCTGCTGAATTCAAATTGTGACTTGAAGATTATTGATTTTGGTCTTGCCAGACCAACTTTGGAAAGTGACTTCATGACAGAATATGTAGTCACAAGATGGTACAGAGCTCCCGAATTGTTGTTGAACTCTTCTGATTACACCTCTGCGATAGATGTGTGGTCTGTTGGTTGCATCTTTATGGAGCTTATGAATAAAAAGCCTCTGTTTCCGGGCAAAGACCATGTGCATCAGATGCGCCTATTGACAGAGGTGAGATTGAATAAAAACAAACTGTGATGTAAAAAGTTGCATTAAATGCTTGCCTTAGCTGCTCATATAATTTGATGATCATATGTTTCAAGTTATTTAATATTATGAGTATGACCAATAATTTAATTTTAAAAAGTAATTCTGGTTCCATGCTTACCCTTCTTGTCTTATCCACAGCTTCTTGGCACCCCAACTGAGGCTGACCTTGGGTTAGTGAAAAATGAAGATGCGAGAAGATATATCAGACAACTTCCTCTATATCCTCGCCAACCCTTAGCTCAGGTCTTCCCCCATGTTCATCCCGCAGCCATTGATCTTGTTGATAAAATGTTGACAGTTGATCCCACCAAAAGAATTACAGGTACTTTTCCCATTCCTTTCGTTCTTTTATGTTTTTATGGATAGATAAAGCAACATGCAGTTTCATTTTGAATATTGATAATAGCTGCATTAGCATCGGAATAAAGCTGGACTAGACTCACTGAAGAATATCATTAGCAAAGCTACATATTGAATACAAAATTGAGCAAAATTTCATTTCTATTTTGTTTAAATATTGACAGTTGAAGAAGCACTAGCCCATCCATACCTTGAAAAACTGCATGATGTAGCTGATGAACCAATCTGCATGGAGCCTTTCTCATTTGATTTTGAGCAACAGCAATTGGATGAAGAGCAAATAAAAGAGATGATCTACAGGGAAGCATTAGCACTCAATCCTGAGTATGCTTAAAGCAGAAAGACTCAAGGACTTGAAGCTTAGAAGGAAAAATAATAATTCGTTTTCAATTTTTTCATCACTTAAGTTCCCTGCGTGTACGCAGGGAAGGATCAAGTTGAATGAAAATTCAATCTTGTTGCGAATCAAACTCCCTAGGTAATTTATTCAATATGTGTGACTAGTTAGATGCAATTACGGCTTGATGAGTGCCCTTCTGTTGTAAAGTGCCATGTAACGATATTAATCTCCATAATTTTTTTTAACCCTGACGGGTTATTATTTTTATTTTCTCGTGACTGTTTTCTCGGGTAACTCATCATGTATCTTGCTCAAGTTATTTGCATTGTAACTTACTGTTACCTTGATTTTAGCTATTTTCTGCTATATTATCTGTATAGTGGATTTGATTTCAGTTAGAGAAGTACTTCCTTTATAGTTTCAGAAAATTGAATGCATGATGGACATTCGTCTGACTTTTCAAGTTTAATGCGTGTCTTACGCGTGATTTATAGATTTATATTGCGATGTTTCTGTAATACTACGAGTCAGATAAGTCAGCTTTGGTTGTCATTCCTTATTAGGAAGAAGTAGAAGAGATATCCAAAAGAATTTTGCGCTATTATGTAATAATATGTTGTTACATTATTTAATAACTTACCTGTACATAAAATGTAAAGTTTATTAAAAATTAAATTCTTTAACATGTGAAGATTCTTTTTTTGTACTGTAAAAATGGATAGGATATCAAAATCTTTTTCCATAAAATTTCATTAGAAAAAAGACCAAAAAACACGGGGAAATGTAAATGTGATGAAAGAACTAGAGTTTATGGGACACCAAAGTATATTAATCTCACACCTTATACCTCGTGGGAAACTTTAAAAACTAGAATTGTATAAAGTAAAAACCAGTACACAAATATCATTTACAATTTGAGAACAATCAGTTTATTATTTATTTATTTATTAAGCATCTTCAGAGTAAGGCATAATTGTGGCAACGGGCAATTCTACATGCGAAGCACTTTGCTCCGAACAACGTCTTCTAACTTCTGAAGCTATTGAAGGGTTGGTTCAAGCAAAGAAATAATGGTTAGTGATTAATAAAGATTAAATCCCAGTTTTATCATTATGAACTGGAATGCTGGATATTGTGTTTGGTACAATCAAAGGGTCCAATCGATTGATTCTTACGTCTCACCTGCAAACCAAAATGAAACAAATTAAAGTAATACTCACAATAATATATCATCAAAATACGAACGAAAACGAACGAAATAGGGAAACTGAGTTGATTATCATGACATAAAAGATATTGAAAAGTGATTGGGGAGATTTTAATGTTACATTGGTGTAAAAAAGCTAAGGAAAAGGCATTTATAAAGGATGTGAAAAATTCCACAAATGCTGTTCTCATGCAAGAAGGATTAAGTTCGTAGAAATGATACGTGAACAAAAAAATAGATTGCAAAAAATCCCATTTTAATGGAGCAGGCAGAGGCTGTCCCCTGTCACCATTCTGGTCCAGGGAACATCTACAAGAAACGAAGTCTGTCCCCTGTTTATTTTTCATATTTTCTGAAACTACAAAGACATGATGGAAGCGAATAGCTGCTTTACGCTTGGTCATTTTTTTATGAGTTCTCTCTTTTGCTTGTGCTGTTTGTATGAAATACATCTCACACGTTAGATTTTTCACGTGACCAGGTTAGGTCAAAATTTTGTGCGCATCTTTCCATAAATATTTATACATCTTGATGGGATTTCCCTTATTTAAAACCGTGAAAAGAGAGATACTGAACTAAAAACAATTCAGGTTAGAGAATCCATAGGTATGGTGTCATCTTATACTTTAGTACCCAATTTTTATTTTTTTATATTTTTAAAAAGAGAGTCAATTACTCATTCTAGAGCCTTACGCTTAAAACTCGAATCAGATTTAGATACTGAAGGATGAACCTACCGGGGACCAAGGACCAGGTTCATGCTGAGGCTTGTCAGGAGGAGAATTTTGTACAGCACCACTTTTCATCGTTAAAATCTCCTGCAAACATGAGGTGTAAGATGAATCTAACATTAAAAAGTATCTACCGCATTTCAAAGAACTAATGGTCTATATAATGCCGTGAGGCTAAATCTTAAATAAAGATTTGACTCAACTTCGACATGCAATACATACAGTTTGACTAAGTTAGCATTCAATAAAAACATACCAAAAAAATAAATACTAAAAAAAGATTAAAGTTTAAAGCCCAAAAAGAGCAGCGTAAGAATTGAAAACAGGAAAACAACACTGAAGTGGCATGAAACACCAAGCCATGCAAAAACCTATTAATCAGTCATAAAAAATATGCAGGTACAGTCGAGAAATCTTAGTCACCTCTCCAGCAGCTTCAATTGCAGCTAACCATTCATCTGAAAACGGAGCTGCATTTGGTGGAGGCTTCACTGTAGGAACTTCTTGCTTGCTTTTAGTCGTCGATTCCTCCCTGCCATTCAAAAAATTAATATTACATCACTCAATTTGTCAAGTTTCAAAACTGTATCTTAGATGTAGAAGTGGAAGGATAGCCAAAGCGTAATTGATCAAATATTATCAAGAACTAAGATACTCACAAATGAATTATTTTGCTGCTGTCCTCTGCAGAATAAATGCTGCCTTTTGACTGGTGCTGCATGTTGGTATTAGGAGACTCGTCTTTCTCAAAGATATTAGTTTCAGCTTCGTCTGAAAAAATTGTACTGTTCAATGAACTAACTTCACAGACCTGTGGGGTTCTTGTGTTGAAGGTTAGATTATCTAAAGCTGGTAAGTTTGAACTTTCACTCAAAGAACAATGCTCCTCAGATTTCCAAGTTACTACGTCTGTAAAGGAGTCTTTGCTCACTTCTAAAGAAGAATCGCATTCAGAAGATAAAACGTTATCATTGAGTTGAACTTCAACTAATGGCAATATGTCTGAAGAACCTTTTTCCACATCATCCATTTGCAAAAGCTCTGCCCTTTCATCCACATCAAGATTTCCATCTTCGTTTTCAGGCATAGCCTGAATATGATGATTAGAAGCATTGTGCTCACTTGAATGGATATCGCATCCTTCTAATGCACCCTCAGAGAAATTTGTTTTCTTCATTTCTTCAAAAGCAATATTTGTGGGCAACCAATCACCATCCAAGTGCAGTATGTTATCAACATTCTGGGAATCTTTGAGTTGAACTTCAACTAATGGCAATATGTCTGAAAAACCTTTTTTTGTATCATCCATTTGCAAAAGCTCTGCCCTTTCATCTGCACCAAGATTTCCATCTTTGTTTTCTGGCGCAGCCTGAATATGATGATTGTAAGCATTGTGCTCACTTGAATGGATATCAGATCCTTCTAATGCACCCTCAGATAAATTTGTTTTCTTGATTTCTTCAGAAGAAGCAATAAGTATGTTATCTACATTCTGGGAATCTACACCAACAACAGCACCAGGCCTTTGAAAATCAGAAACATGAGAATCTTCATTTGTATTATTGTTATCAGCCAATGGAAACTTATCATCAGTAACAGCAAGATGGTGTTTACTTCTGCAGTTGTATGGCACTGGATTTTCAGTAAATGACTGCACTTGTGCATCTTCCAAATGTGATTCCTTAATCTCTCTGTCGGTGTGATCAAATTCTTGGACTAACTGAGCCAATAGTATATGTTGTAAATGGCCAGAGGGTTTTTCAGCTCCACTACCAATAGAACCTTTGGTGTTTGAAATGAAATCTGCAAATACTTCAGAAAAATCACTCTGATCAACCAAGTGATCACGATTTGGCACTAAACTCTCATCTTCACAAAGCATTTCATTAGCTATAGAATATGTAATCATGCTAGTTTGTTGCTCAAAGTTTCCAGGGACATCACATTGACCATCATAGTGCATTGAAGCATCCCTAGAAGAACCATCATCTCTAAGCTGCAACTCAGAAATGGTACAGCAGTTATTAGTTGATAAATCATTTTCCCTGGAATCAAAATCTGTTTTCACCATTGGAGATAGTTGGGCTGTAAAGTGGAGATTTTCTACATCATTCTCATGAAAAAGGTCTGCTTTCCTGAGAAACATTGCTTACCTTAGTGTCGCAAGCAGTTGCAGAAACAGTTTCCGGCCAATCTCCATGGGGGGAATTTTGATTCAACTTCTACATGCAGCACAAACAATTTGACTAGAATTAAAAAAAAATATACCAAAAAAAAATTATTAAAATTTTTAGATCCAATTTTCTCGAAGATATTAGTTTCAGCTTCATCTGAAAAAAATTTAGTGTTCAATGAACTAACTTAACAGACCTGTGGGATTCCTGTGTTGAAGGTTAAATTATCCGAAGCTGGGAAGTTTGAACTTTCACTCAAAGAACAATGCTCCTCAGATTTCCATGCAACTACTTCTGTAAAAGAATCTTCAATCACTTCTATAGAAGAATTGCATTCAGAAGATATAAGGTCATTGAGTTGCACTTCAACTAATGGCAATACGTCAGAAGAACCTTCTTTTGAATCATCCATTCGTAAAAGCTCTTCCCTTTCATCCACATCAATATTTCCATCTTTGTTTTCAGGCAGAGCCAGAATATGATGATTGGAAGCATTGTGCTCACTTGTATGGATATCACATCCTTCTAATGCAATATTTGTGGGCAGCCAGTCACCATCCAAGTGTTGTATGTTATTAGCATTCTCTGAATCTACACCACCAACAGAATCAGAAAGATGAGAATCTTCATTTATATTATTGCTATCTGCCAATGGAAACTTATCATTAGTAACAAGGCAGTGTTTAATGTTGCAGTTGTATGCTGCTGGATTTTCATTAAATGAATGCACTTGTGCATCTTCCACTGTTTTTTTTATTTCTTCAGAAGAAGCAATATTTGTGGCCAGCCAGTCACCATCCAATTGTTGTATGTTCTTAACAATATCGGAACCTACACCACCAACAGCACCAGGCCTTTGAAAATCAGAAAGATGAGAATTTTCATTCATGTTATTGTTATCTGCCAATGGAAACTTATCATTTGTAACATAAAAGCAGTGCTTACTGTTGCAGTTGTATGCCACTGGATTTTCATTGAACGACTGCACTTGTGCATCTTCAACATGTGATTCTTCAATCTCTCTATTAGCGTGATCAACTTTTTGGACTAACCGAGCCAGTAGTGTATGTTGGAAACAGCCAGAGGATTTTTCAGCTTCAGTACCAATAGAATCTTTGGTGTCTGAAATGAAGTCAGCAGATACTTCAGAAAATTCACTCTGATCAAGCAAGTGACCATGATTTGGCACTAAACTGTCGCCTTCACAAAGCATTTCGCTAGCTTTAGAATTTGTAGTCTTGCAAATTTGTTGCTCAAAGTTTCCAGGGATATCCCACGGAATGTCATAGTGCATTGAAGCATCCCTAGAAGAATCCTCGTCTCTAAGCTGCAACTCAGAAATCAAACAGCAGTAATTAGTTGACATTTCATTTTTACTGGAATCAAAATCAGCTTTTACCATTGGACATAGTTGGGATGTAAAGTGGAGATTCTCTACATTATTCTCATGAAAAGGTCTGCTTTCCTGAGAAACATTGCTTACCTCAGTTTTGCAAGCAGATGCAGAAACAAGCACGCAATCTTCACTATAACTATTCAATTCAAATGCTTGAGTACTATCACTATCATGCATTGCTTTTGAGTCAATAACCTTCTCACATCCTTCCAACACTGGTCTTCTCTGAATGAAACCTGATTGATCATCTACTGGAATCTGGCAGTCTTCAATTTCAGCAATTTTTGGTTCACTTTCAGCAGGACAGTTGATTTCTGGTATAGATTTCTGAGGAGAACCTTTGGGAGATAAGGTTGTCATATCAACTAGTAGACCACTATTTACATGAGATTCATTTTCTTTTGATGAGCTAATTTCTCCTACAACACCAGCACTTGTAGTCTTGAGTTGTTCCCCCTGTAACTGCTGATTAACTGCCTCTAAATTACTTTCAGTGGTTTCATTGCAATCAACTGAGAGATTCCCGTTCAATAAATGCACTTGTGCATCTCCTCCACTTGTAACATAATCAGCAGCATCACCATTTACCTGTTCAGTATTAAAGGGGATTTCTTGTATAGATTCTCCCAAAACAGTTTCACTAAAATCAATCAGACTGGAATTTAAAAGTGCAGTCTTGACAGTATTGTATTCCTTAAACTCTCCACAAAGTCTACTATCCTTAAAAGAAGTATCATGCTTTGCTTGTAGCACCAAATCTTCATTGGAAGTACGAACATCACAAGCGAGCAGTTTGATTTGTTCATGTTCATCTAGTCCCATGGCATTATGCACAGTATTTGAAATACTACCTTTCATTATTGAGGTTCTCTGCATGCCATGATAGTGCATAGACTGTGTTTCCTGAAATACAGATTGATACCCATTTGACAAAACCTCAGGGTGATCAGCCTCTTTCTCCAACTTCTCTTGGGTATGACTCATTGAAGGAAGCTTCTTTTCATGTCTAGGGAATACCACATCCTCCATGCTAGAAGCATTCTCAATTGTATGTAGTTCTCCTTGCTCCTTAGATTTTATGTTGACATGTTCAAGAATGTTTTCAACCTTTTCTTGCTTGCTTATATTTTCAGAAACCATAGAATTATATTCCACTTCTACACCAGCCATCTGCTTATTATCCACTTGCATGCTCGGTTCTGACTTTACATCTAAAAGGCTTAATTCCTCAGTGCAATTCTTTGCTGCCCCTTTGACAATTTCAGACCTTATCCCAGGTGCATGTGGTAGTCTTGCCTCATTAACAGTATTTGTTTCTAAATTCTGTAATTTAGGAATGTTACTCTTAGCAGGTTTGCAAGGTTTAGAACTTTTCTGTAATTGGCTATGTGAACTGGGAGCTTTTGCCTGCAAAAGCGGTAATAAGCATGAAATATTGAGCATTATATGAGAATTATTTTACTGATATATGCACCTAAATATGAAATAATGACCATAAAACAAACATACCAGAGAAAAGAATCCCAATGAGGGAGATGGCATTCGTAGGCCTGATAATTTTGTTGTTTGAAGCTGAGTTTGTTGCTTTTTCTCTCCAATGTCAGAAACACTTTGTGAGAGACAAGCTTCTGGCACCTTATTTGCTTCGGTTCCTGATTGATGCATTCTGGATGGTGGATGTGTTTCTGAAACTGAGTTATCCTGTGCAGTCAATCAGTTTCAAGAGACGAATCATGTGCCTAGTAGTTAAATAAAAGGAATTGAAAACTTGATGGAGCAAGTGATGAATGTCAAAAAATTACAGACTCTAGAATTTTAAAGTTCCTACCAAATGTTTCCCAGCCTGCTTGGTAAGTGTTCTAGTAACTGAAGATTTATTAGCCAGACCAACTTTTGGGTTACTTGGGACAGTTTTAGGATTTTTGGATAGGCCTTTTACTCCAGCATGCTTCTGAAGATTAGTGGCTGTAGAAGAGAAACAAAATTAACAAAATATAGCCAATAAAATCATCCTCATGTTAAGGTTAGAATTTGATGTTTGGTTACTCAAGAAACCTGTATTTGTGAAGTTCATTGAGATTACAAACCTCAATCAAAATTAAATTTGTTAGAAGATCCATTTTCACATTGTATTATTCAAGAGTACAATAAAGGTACTTGAAATTATATCTCTCGTATTCAGTCTTGTCAAAGTTCCTGTTCCTAGGATTATAAAAAAGAAACAAACACAAGTTGCAGAACAAACCAGGATGAGCATTCTGATTTCTCTTCGAGGAACCTGTGGTCAACATTCCTCTCCTAGCAGTTGTTGTTGCACTTGCAGAAACATCTGATTTTGGACCAGGTATCCTAGTGACTTTCAATTCTTTACTCGGCGCTTTTACTGTTTCAGGTCTTTTCAATTTGCAAAGGGGTTAAGGTAAACACTTCCATAATTCAACAGATAAAGAAACACAAATTCCATAGCACAGGCACAATATAAGACACTCCACTTAATAACTATCCTAAACAAGCAATGGAAAGGATATGAGGAAGAAGCTACTGGCAGCCGAGGAGGACAAGCACTGCGTTTAGATCTGTTCCCAACCGAGTCATTGACAGTAAGCACTTTCCTCTTTGCCTAACAAACAAGTATCCAAAGTAATATGTGACAGAAATCAGAAAGAGTTCAATTTCGATACACTATCATCATTTGTGCAAAGAGTATAAAGACTGACCAAGGAAACTGGGGCTAGAGAAGCTTTGGCTGATGCACCAGGCTTTGGAGAAAAACGAGCCGTAGCACCAATCTTCCTATCTTCAACAACGGGAACAGCATCGGATGAATGCATGAACAAATTTTCTTCAATTTCCTGCAACTCTATCGAAGTGCCGACAGACTCTTCTTCATGGATTGCTTCCAAATTCAACCCTGCCTTAGGAGTGGCCGTGCCACTAATCATTGAAAGCTCCGTCGGATTCAAAACACCTGAAAAGTAGGGTTCAACATCAATCAATCAATCAATTAATTAATTAATAACAATTAGTGTATAAAATTTTCACAGTTAATTAATAAGTGGACAATGGAGAGAAGAGAATGCCTTCTTCAGTAAAGAAAGCTCGATTCCATGCCAAGCTCTTGCGCAAATTGTAACCGCCTCCTTTCTTCTTCCTCTTCATTTGCTGAGGCTCCAAGCTAAGCTTCTGCAGTTTGTTCCAATCCGCGTTCTCTTTGTTCGCACTGTCACTAACCGAGGAACTTCGATTTTCGGAATCCGCAGCGCCACCTTCTCTTCCTTCTGCAGCAGGTGCATTACTCAAATCAGTATCAAATCAACAATTATTCATCACAAATTATCCAGAAATTCAAAAAAAAAAATGAAATGGAGAAACCCTAACCGGATTGAGGAGGATTAGATCTGAGAGGTAGGAGAGGGGAGCAAGAGAAAACGTCGGTGGTGGACGCTGCGGAAACATCGAACAGCAACGAATCGTCTTCGCCTGCAATCTCTAAGAGTGGAAGGTTAGAAATGGAATCCATGATATCACTTCTTCTTCTCTGATAGTTTTAGTTGTAGTGTTTTGTATTTGGTGTGAAATGGAATGGATCGGTTACTGTGTGTGCTTCTGCAAATTCGTTGGCAATTTCAAACCATGGCGAGCGGGAACAACAACCATTGTCGTTTTGGCACGTTAGTGTTGGGGATTTACGAAGAACTATCCAACGGTAGGGTGAGTGATAAATTTGATTGGGCTACAGTGGATCTGGTTGTTAGTTAGTTATTACCCCTTTTCTGAATGGGCCCATTAGCCTCTTTCTCTGTCCTTCTTCTTCTTCACTACTCGTTCAACGTCAGTCTTTCTTTATGGACAAAACAATGTGGGGTGTTTTTTTTTTTTTTGACACATTTTTAATACACATTTTGAATGAAAAACAATTAAATTGTTATCAAGAGTAAGTTATAAATATTAGTTAAGGATTCATTATCAACATTCATTCCTTTGTCGTAATTCATTGTTTATTTATCATATATTGTTTTTATCATTCATTTGAATATTAAAGAATCCACCCATGTTATAATATGAATTTAAATAAAGAATTTATTTAGAATACTGTAAAAAAAAATTACATTGTCATTCAATCATATATTATCTCGTAAGATTTTTTTTCAATAATTACTTAAGATGATTTCTTATTGATTTATGATATAAAAATCTTTAGCGCATGAAAAATAAGCACTTAAATAAAAACATATGAAAGATATATATTAAGTAAAACGTTACAACATGAGAAGAATTAATATTAATAAATTTAATCTTATACGGATAGTGATTGTTAATTTAAGTAATATCAATTTTAATTATTCATTTATAATTCATATATAATTATATTGATAAAATTAGGTATTCTCATCTCGTGCACACACATATTCAATTCTTAGAGGAACACAGACCATAGTTAATTACATGATATATAAAGAGTTATATTAAATTAATCCATGAAATTATAAACATAGGTTGATTTAATCGTTGATATTATAAAAAGTAAAATATTTACTTTTGCAATTGTCATTCATTTTAATCCTTGAAATTGATTCCACCAGTCAATTTAATCCGTAACATTACAAATTCAATCAATTTAGACACAGAATTTGGCAATCATAATTAGGAACTAGATTAATAGCCATTAAAGTGAGGAAATAAAATGATTAATAATTATCAAAATTAAGATGAAATTGATAAATCTTTAATATTAGGAACTAAAATGACTAATATTAATGATTTTAAGTACCAATTTTTTTCATAATTTAAATGACTATTAATTATAATTTCAAGAACTAATTTAATGAATAAAAGTAATAAAAGCAACTGCATGCATACTTTTTTTTTTTCGGAAAAAAGTAAGCCTAATATTGAATAAAAAGCCAAAAATTAAACCTGCTGAAAGGTGCACGTAAAAGATATTTGTAACATCACTTTATTTCATTACCGGAGAGGTGCACAAGCTAATTCAAATTTTATTCCTAGGATACGGCCCGCTTATCATGACAAATTCATACCGATGGCATCGTGTTTTCTGATTAAATCTTACAAAAAAAGATGGCATCGTATTTCCTAGGAGTACTATAACTTGTGATTAATCATTACAAAAAAAATCAGAGTAAACACCTACATGACTACATCCTAAGAACCCGCGCTACATTATGTATATATGTGTAACCCCAAATAACCAATAGCTAAACTATGATGGACTCACTCTTTACAAAATTAGTCTAACCAATAACCATTCCCTTCCCTAATCTCTTCCCATTTTCCTACTCTAAAGAAAGAAAAAGAAAAATTAGAACGTAAATGTTCTGTTACAGATGCCGTCCATCACTGTTGGTCGAAATCTCTCGCACCGGGAAAATGAGCCAGAAAAGTGGTTGCTAGGTCAAATATCAAGCAAACCCAGCGCCCGTAGCCACTAAATTGGATCCCACAAGTTCTCATTCTGTGTTCCTTCTATTTATGTATATATCCTTTCCACATATTTTTGCCAACAGACCGACACAGAAAAGAATGGATCAATTTTCATCCTCTGTTAAGGAGGCAAAGGAAAAAGGTCTGAACTTGTATCCATCACCGCTGTAGAATTTATTTTGAAATTCTACCCAGTGAAGACGCAAGGCGTGAAGAAAAGCACTGAGAGTCTCCATCATTAGTAGTATAAAGGCAGTTGCAAAGGCAAAAACAGCTAGCCCCACTAACCGAATCACAAGATTGTCATACCTGTTATAATTGCAATCAACGATGGCATCAACAATTAAATATATATAAAAAAAATGATACTAAAAAGGATAAATGCCAAAAAGGAATGCAAACATGACGGCGGGTTTTATCATACAGCTCTGAATTAACTTTAACT
This sequence comes from Pueraria montana var. lobata, assembly GCA_026413185.1. NCBI lineage: Eukaryota > Viridiplantae > Streptophyta > Magnoliopsida > Fabales > Fabaceae > Pueraria > Pueraria montana. The sequence continues at coordinate 12,371,668 of CM048654.1, forward strand.
AACATTTCTTCAATTTAAATCAAAACATACAAAATATTTAAATATTTATATTTACAATATGAGAAGACTAGCTGCGTAGTTGTATCTTCATAACTCCTAATCAGGGGCTCGTGAGAAGTCACGCTAATCTAAACTAGCAAGTGGCTCGTGCAAAATACATTAATGGCTACACTGGTATTGATTAAGATACTTTTGTCAGCCATAATTTTAATGACAACAGCACCTATAGTATAAGCCATAAATACATTTATCTGTTCAAAAACTACCCTGCACCATTAAAATATCTTACTGACTTATCCCTATTAAAAAAAAGTTTCTAACTGTCAGAAACAATTATACCCATTTCATACTATGATCTCATACCCTTCCTCTTCATGTTCACACAATAAAATATAACAACATTTCCCCGATGGTGTACTTAGATTCCTCTCTGCCCATAGATCAAGTGAAGTTTTGTCGACTATGAACACCTTCCTTTATTTGGCATTTCATGATAACCATTCAGACAACTTTAATTATAAATTATAGTTTTGTTGTCTATTACAGGATGCACATTGGATGGGGAGGGGGGATCCAAAAAAAATAAAGGAAATAGAAAATCTCAATAAAGAGCTCAAAAAATAGTATGTCATTAATGAAAGTTTATGAATCAAACTCACCCCCAAGCAAGTAGCAGGACTTTCTCATAAAAAACGGTAGAAAGTTCTGAGTGAGCCAAGCTGCAAAGTGGTAAAAAAATATCAACCAAGGATAAAAAAAATTGATAAATTAAGGACCCAAGGCAATGAGACAATCATAGCTGACCAAACCTTAATGCCCAGAGTCGTAGATATGAGGCTGTATTTGAAACTGAACCTAGAACAAACTCAATGGAGTGAATCATTTGGTGAACAAAGACCTCACTGAAATTGAATTCCTCATGATGTTGCCTGGAAGAATCTGGTTCCAACTCAAGATCAACCTCAGAGGTATTAAGCACACCATAAGTGCGTCCTTGAAATCTCTATATTATCATATCATCAGGATAAAAAATTATAATGGACCTCAAAAGAGAGTTTAAATTTGACAACCTTAAGCAAAAATCCAGTCGAAAGGGGAAAATCAAACCAACAAGGATATATATGTAATGTAGGCATATTAACATGTAAACAAGAATTTTAGTGAACAAAGTTCTTAATTTTCAAGCAATAAAATCACACGCAAGGGAGGCAAAAGTGGCACCTCATTATGAAGCTTCTTTAGTATAAAAGGTTTTGGAAAGAGCATCCATGGAACTGCAATTACAGCCAAAAGCAATAACACAACCTGCGTATCATGAACAGTAATTCAGAATGATGTAAAACAGGAAATGGAACAACAATTATTAAGCAACAAAGAGGCAAAGAAGTGAATCATACTTGAAGTGGCCTTTGGCCCCAGAACAATTGATTCTCACCAAGATTGTCAAAAGGGCTTAGAAACATGTAAATCATTACATGATAAAGGTCTGCCTGAGAGCCAGTACACCACTTGACAACGATGAGAAGGGAAAGATACCCAAATAGACAGTTAAGGAAAATCATCTGTGGCACAAACTGGAACCTAAAAGCATCATGAAGATTAAGTTACAACATTCTACTCAAAACAATAATTGCTGGGAGAAGTTAGAAGAAAAGTGAGCACCTTATGTCCAGTGAGTTGCCAAAGAAACGAGCATTGAAATAACTTAATATAATTCCCAAGTTCATGTGCACCACACCAAACAGAATGGACATCTTCATCTTGAGAGAGTTAAGAAAAGGCAATTCTGAACGACTTCCCCGCCAACTGGGATCCACACCAAAAGGATATGGTTCTCGGTATTTTACTAAGCCAATAGTATGTGCATCCCTGGGGTGGAGAATGATAAAAAAAATCACACACCAAGTTAAAACCTGTCTAAAAAACAACTTTCCAATTTATGCAAGCTCCGACAATATAAACACCCAAAATTAGCACAATTTTGAAGGAGGAAAGGAGCAAAAACGGTAAGCATAACTGAAGAGTGCAACTGTGGAAGAGATGCGAATCAAATTATTTCTGATGATGTAGATTTGAAGGTAATATTTTTACGTGAAATGTGAATCAATTTAAGAACTTCATTTTTTCAAGGTAACAGTCATAATATACAAACATTATGGCAACTCTCTTAGAACTGTGACCAAACACATCTGATGGTGTCAAACCAAAAGATTCTTCCCAGGATAGAATTGGCGGTACATGACTTCTGAATAGCAGAATGATTTGAATCAACATTTTTAGCAAAAATAGAATTTCAGTAATCAAGGAGCCATTACCAGGAATCGAATGCTTAATTGTATGTTTCAATTAAAAAACAGAAAAAATAGAAAGGGCAACCTAAAACACCAACAACTAATGCATTGTGTATCTATGTAACAGTACCCAAAAAAAAAAAAAAGAAATAAAACTGGCACAAAAGAGCGAAAAATAAAAGAAACCTGCATGAACTATCTCGGCATTTGTAAGCAGATGCACCAAATATGTGATAAGGAACAGAGAAGAATTCATTGTAGATTAACCCACAATAGATTGAAAATAGTGACATCAAAAGTAGCACATAGCGCCCACCAAATAGCATCTCCATAAAGCTTCCAAGTCGCTGGCAGAAATCAAATATAATTGTTAGGTACTTAATTCCAATGCCAAGAGCAGAACAAAAGTAAAGGATATTGTGCAACTCTTTTGCACTTGTATGAAGTACAAAAGATTTATTACCATAATACATTTCAAGATATTTAAGGACATAAAATCATAATAACTATAAAAAAAATGTCAATTACTGTGGTGTTTATCAACTAAATCATAGAAAACACTGGATACTCAACTCATCAATATGATATGATGATCCTACTACAATCAGATGGAAAAGAATCTTGATCAAATTTGATCTATTATTAATAAGTTTTTTCGCAAAGATTAACTAAACATAATAGATAACACACCCATTATGATTTTTTGGTATAATCCTCCCATTGCTACTTTATTTATGTCAAAGTTAGAATGGCATTACCTGAGTGCTGAGCTTGCTTTGACGTGCTATAAGAACCAACGCTCCCAGCAAAAGGCAAATTCCATGACCCCAGTCGCCAAACATAACCGCGAAAAGAAATGGGAATATAATAGTTGTATAAACTGCAGGATTTGCTTCTTGATATCTTGCAACACTGCCAAGTACAAGGGCTCATTAGGACTAGGAGTCTTTTCAGTTTTTATAGCAAAATAACAGTTCCATCCTAAACTGGCTTTATTCAACTCTATGTACATTAATAAGACGTCTACTGATCTATTGACATGGGCATAGCACATCGTCATGCATTTCTAACTTCAAAGGAAGTAATTTATTTTCAATACATTAACATATTCGTGTTGCCGCTAATAAACATGTTAAATATTAGGCTCACCCATATGCATCAACAATTTCCTGATATGGACTTGTGAAACTATTGGTCCTAAAATATGTAGGTGGTGATTCCAGTGCATCCATTGAATGAAAGATTATGCCAACTTGAGAACTGCTGTCAAAAGTTGCACGTTGCAGTGTCTCCTGAATCTGGAAAATCAAAAGATGCAATCTCTTTAATGGACATAGAAATCAAAGATGTTTTGAACTCCTCAAAAATTAAAGGGCAAAGAAATTAGTGAGGATCCAACAAATTTGAGGGGGAAAGATACCTGTGTTTTTGCAAATATAGGGCACCAGCCCTCTCCAACAAGACATTTTTTGGTGACATCAAAATTTAACATGTTCAGTGTATCATACACAGCCTTCTCTCTTCTTACCTAGGACAAGATGATAAGAATGAGAGCTATTGGTTCATAATAAAATATCCACACTTGCAAAGGCTGATCAAGTATTAGGAATGCCTTGCAGCTACATCACAAGGTACAAGAATATATTCAGAAGCTAATTCTTACCATGTCCATCCATTTTGTTAAATGGCTTCCTACAGAAGCTAGAGCCTTATTCCGATGTCTAATCCCAGCATCCAGAGTTGCCTCTAAGTCAGCAAGACGGGATGAAACCTGTAACCATAAACTATATTTTCTATTAGAAATCATACAATCTCTATTAGAATATCTATAAAATATTCTATGATATCACTATTGTATCTTAGAATAGTTTAGAATATCTCTAGAAATGGTTCACATTTCATTATATGTCATGATTTGTTTCCTTAATCGATTAAACTTAGGAGTCTAGCATTCATATTAAATTATTAATAGGGGTTACTGTTTTGTCCTTTTGTATAGCATCAAAATATCAAATTCAGATTATTCAATCTCCATTTTCTCTTTTCCTTTTTTCCCCACCTAAACCTTATAATCTGAGCATCATATTGGAGCAGTACCATTGGCCTGCCATTATTCAGCTGCTGTATTTCCTTAAACATGGAGCTCCACTTTATTTCCATGATTATTTTCCTTTTCCAATTAGTCATCTCTCTTGCCATGTTCTACTTCTGGCACCCCTCTCTCTATCTCTTTACACACTTGACTATTTGTAGACCAATAACAACATTTTCTCATGCCTAGGAATAAACATCTATAGTGTAGACAAATATGGGTGACCCAAGAATGCATCTATGATAGGCTTTGATACAATCTTAGAATTTGGAATTAGGACTTAACTCAACCCCATAAGACCAGCTTATAAGGTGAGGAGTGTCCTAGCCTTATAAGGACCTCACCACATTAGTCATATATCTCTAGTTGATGTGAGATCTCAACAATATAAAAATATTTAAGTTCAGACAACAATTTTTTCCCCACAAAAACTGTAGCAGCAAAAAACCCAGTTTTATCTAGAAACTAGAGTACACGTGGCTCCTATGTTATGATACAAGAGTATGCATAATTGAAGAGGACAAAATATCTTCTTAATCTGAGCATACATACCTCCGAAGTTATTTGCCTCTGTTTACTTATATCTTCAGGAACAGGGTAACAATTTGCACCAAATGCATCACAAATTTTCAGAATCTTTGTTCTTGCTTGCTCCCCAGAGAAAAACACCACAAACACAATTTTCTCAACCTGAAAAGAAGATCAGGAATCTGTCATCAGGAGGACAGAGAAAATATTATTAGGAAAATAAACAACCAGTCACAGGATTGGTTAAAGTAATAACAAGTTAAATACAGATTAACAAAGCTACAGCTAAACTATCAATATTCTTTAAATTGATAAGAAGGAAGAAAACCATCTCAGTTGAAATAGGATCTATGATTTGTTCATCAGCTGGTGCCTGATTGAAAAGCATATTGCCTCTTGTAGCACGAAACAACATCCTTTCAAACCTAAGAACTTTGGATTTACAAATTATCCCACTGATAAATCTTAAACCAGATTGATTTAATGGTGCAGGCCTCATTTCCTGTAAAATAAACCATTTATAATGGTTCAGTTACATGACAAGATAAAATTGAAAAAAACTAGTAACAGAATTTACACTTTTTATAGTAGAAAAATATCAACAGTAATAAGAGATGTTACAAGGAACCTGTTCAAACAAAAATGGTGTCTCAATATAGTCTCCATTTGAGAAAACATTCTCCTCCAGTTCTCTCTCTTCTGAAACAGCATTGACACGACTTGAAACAAGAAAACCACATGCCTGAAACATGCCCACAATATTATATCTCATACGTACATGAGAGAAAGTATGTAGGTAGTATTTTTTTATCAAAAAGAACAAAATTACATTTATAATTAAAAATAAAATATCATTGATATTTGACAGAATACATTAAAATCAGAAGTATAGTAGAAAAGCAAATCAACAAAAAAATCTCCAATAACTAATGCTGAGTTACAATCAGAAAGACCCCTATTGGCTAATTGAATTCAAACAGGAAAAACTAGCATAACCAAAAATTACAGGGAGCATATTAAAACCTCCAGTACTTTAAAAGAGAATATGCTCCCCACAAATATCTAAGGAAAATACCTTTTGTAATACAATCTTGAACTCCAGGAGTTCATTATATGATTGCCGAAGTTTCTCACTGTTAGAGTTCATTTCAATTAGCTCATGTTCATGCTCAGCAAGTTGTATCTGTTTTAAGAGAAATCAACAGAACTTACAATGTCAGATTCAATAGTGATAACCACCCACGTAAATTGGTAAAACTGCAGAAACCAACTTAAGTTCCATCATCATGTTATTGCTGGGAGCCAGATATATATATTGAAAACAACCTAGGACAATGGTCACATCTGATGGGGAAAAAACAGTGAAATAGAGAAGGACCTCTAAATCCTCCAGATAAATATCTGATTGCAAGACTGAAGGAGAAGACATTAGACCAGCTTTATTGATTTGGTCCTTGAAGAATCGTAGCTTTCTTGACATTTCTGCACATCGCTTTACCTGTCAAGCAAAATGCAGTTCATGTTGGTAAATAAAAAATATATATTTAGAGGATATTATCACAATCAGGACTTCTGAAGATAGATAACAATATATCCAGTGCAAAGAAACTATGAAAAGCTAATCTGTCTGTTAGAATATCAAAACATCTCACAATATCATTTTAAATATCTTTGTGATGATTTCTTAGGAGTGTTTCCATTTTCATGATTTGTTTCCTTATTTAATAAGGATTATGAATCAAATATATAAACAAAGGTTAATGCCTTGTCTTTCAAGTCACATATCACATCACTATACATTACAGAACATATTTCGTAGTCTCTTTTATCTCTCTTTTCCACTTCTTCTACCTTAATCCCAATAGTTTCATCAATGACAGTATTTATAAACCAAATTCAGTTTAGTTCTAGAAAAAGAGAGGAAAAACAATAAAAATAAACTCTTTCCTGAAGTCTGAACCAATTTCTTCCTTATTTTAATATCAAATATGGAGAATTTGGAAAATAATAATCTGACTCACATGAAATAAATTATGTACTTAATAGAATACATTTTCAATTTTTTTAACTAGTAAATTGAGAACATAGTGTCATAACATCTGGCCCCATAGAAAAACCTCAAATCCAAACTGCAGACTAAGTCCTAACATCAAAAAATTATACTAATGAGTTACCATTCCAAAAGGTGACAAAATTAAGGACATTCAGGACGCAACGGGATTTCTAATAATTAGCGCAGTGTAGATTACCTGGTTAACAAATGTTCTCTGGAAGGGGCTTTTTTCAGCATTTAACTACAGATGAGAAAATAGAGTCCATAAGAAATGCAGTGATTAATATCACAGAAGAATTTTACACCATCAACATCTAAACCAGAAATTTTAGAAAGCTATGGCAGCAAAGAAAAAGGTTAAAACAAACTTTGAATATTTCCATACACACACACCTGCAAGTTGCCACTCAAAATATCATTTATAACAGGATACAGCATTATATATGATATTGCAAAGAAGATATATTGTTCAAAATTTAAATAACATCCCCACTTTCAGTCTGTCTCTGCAAAAATGTATGAGAAAATAGACCAGAATCGAACATTAACATCAAAGTTTTCGCATATCCGGAGATATTCAGATCCACCAGGACTCTAGACCCAAAAGAGCTATAATTCTCTAGATATACAGCAAGTGTCCCACGTTACGTGTATGGCTCTCCACCAATTTTTAGAGAATCAATTTTTACTATATGATCACACATAAAGAAGCAACTTCTAAGGAGAGTCCTCTTATACGAAAAACATGCTAATGACGGGAAAAAAAACTAAAGTAATAATGAATAATAATTTTTAAACAATATGGTTCTCTAACACAAGGGCAAGCCTTGGTGCAATGGTAAGGTTGTTGCCTTGTGACTTGGAGGTCACAGGATCAGATCCCTCTTAGCTTGTGTGGTTAAGGCTGCATCTACCCTCTCCAAACCCTATTAGGTGAGAGCCTTGTGCACTAGATCACCCTTTTATAGTTCTCTAACACAACTATGGGCATAGTGAAGCATTCATTAGTGACATCATCTTGTCCTTGATTACCAATAGAATTCACCATTATCAATAGTAGCTGCATACACATAGTCACACAATATAAAAGTAAAAAGGAAACCACATAATCATGTTTCTAAAATTAGCCTTCTGAACCTAAATTTATATACAACAAAGAACAATGCAAGACAGTGAATAGAGAGCGGCAATCTTATTTGGAAGTAAGAACCCGAACCGAAGCCATCATCTCCACACCAATACAAGACAAGTGTTGGAAAATTTTTAAGTCCCACATCGATTGAAAATGAGAAAAGCAAATAGGACCATTCAGAATTTGAACAACAAAATATATTAGTCTAGTTGTGTAGATTTGACTTCTCTAAAGTGAGTAAGGATAAAATAATTATTCTTAATCGTCGTTGAGAAAATTAATTTTGATATTCTAACACATCCATGATTTCATCCATGGATTTGTTATGCACGAGGACGTAATATTGACGGTTGATAATTAATGGCTGAGATTACTCAGTTTACCCTCAACTCACTTTAGAGGAGTCCGATCCTAATTGTCTACATTTAAACACAAAGTATATTAGATTCAACAATGCAACCAAACTGTTCATCAACGAATCTCTCAAACATAGTTAGATTCAACAACACACAAAAACTACACTCCAATGTTGGATCATATTTTGTATTAACTCTTCGTGTGAAGCATCCAGCATCCAAAATCCAAATCAACCACGCAACAAACAACAATAGAACGACGCGTTCGAACAAATCCGCGCTCCAGCGCCAGATTCGTAAACTTAACACATGAATTCAAACAATGCCGCAAACGCAAAAGCTTCACGCACTCGATTCGAACAAACGCCACAAACACCAAAACTAACATCGATAAACACATTTCCGCAAAATGAAAAACAAAACGCGTTTCCACAAACTCGCCACAAACACCAAAACTAATGCAGACAAACACGTTTCCGCAATAAAACGAAAAACAAAAACGAGAAAATGCAATTCGAAGAAAGGAACGAAGATTGGATCTGAGAGAGAGTTACGTCGCGGAATTGAAGGAGGCCGAGTTGGCCTAAATAGGTGATGGCGCGGTGCGCGGACTCGGCGGGGATGATGAGCTGGACGAAGGTCATCTTCTCGGAGCGCATCAGATCCATTGGTGGCAAGTTTTCTACGAACCGATCCATTTTCCCGGGAATGGATCTTCGGCTCCAGATCTCAGAAAAACCGTTTTTCTCACTGTGCTGTGTGGGGCTTTGTTTGTTTGTTTGAATTTGAAGGGTGCGTGTTTGTTAAACTTGAGCACTCTGCTTCAGTTTCCCTTTCGCAACTGCCATTGCATTAGAATTGGAAAATTCATATTATTTCCACGGAATCTCATTCGCTGAAATAGAAAATATCGCTGTTGGGGTTAAAAACCAAAGCTGTTAGTTGTAATTCTGTTTTCTATTTTTATTTTTTATTTTTAATTATAAAATTGTCATCTTATTTTTATTTTATTTTTTATTTTCTAAGATTTATACAAAAAATACTGAAAATAATAGTGTTTCTTGTACAAATCTTAAAAAATAGAAAATAAAATAAAAATAAGAAGGCAATTTTGTAATTAAAAACTGAAAACAGAAAATGAAATTACAAGTAAACGGAACGTGCGATTTTATTTTCTATTTTCATTTTCTGTTTTTAGTTTTTAATTATAAAACTGTTATCTTATTTTTATTTTATTTTTTATTTTTTAATATTTATACAGGAAATACTGAAAATAATATTTTTTCTCTATTTTCTGTATAAATTTTATAAAATAAAAAATAAAATAAAAATAAGGTGAGAGTTTTGTAAACGTTACCTAAAATTCTTCCCATTGCTCGTGCATGTGCTTTTCTATAGTTGAATCTCTTTTTATCCTCATGACAAGTGTTTATTATGCATTGGGACAAATTATTTTTTACGACAAATTATAAACACAATAGAGATAGGAAGAATCTTTAAAAATAAAAAGAGATAGGAAGAAAAATATATGTAAACAATGTAATATTATAAAAAAAATTGGGAATTTTTTTTTTGATGTATAAAATTTGGGAATTTAATTAAGAGAAGAGCTGGCAAAAATAACACATTATTTAACATACTCTTTATTATTGATTAAAACTTATTAGTAACTATAAATATTGTTATATAGTAACATATTTACACTAATAATGTATAAAAATGATGTGTAAAGTTATACATTGATTAAAATATTTACACTAACAATGTATAAAGAATAAACTAAAAAATAAATGTAAAAGTTATTATTTTAATCATTATTTTATTAACCATTCGATCAAATTATATTTAACTTTAAAGGAAAATAGTATGTTTTTTTTAATTTCATTTAACTGAAGAAATTTAATGTATGTTTCGAAAATGATTATTTTAATAAAAAAAAATCTTAAACACAAAAAATTACTAATCATACACCTACTTATATACATAATTAATAGGATAAATTACACTTGTACCTTTTTAAAATTTAATAAAATTTTATTTTATGTCTTTTTTAACCTTATATAAATCTCTCTTAAATTATCTAAGAACAAAGTATTATATATTTCTTATCGATACGGACACTGTCTGGTTTTTTACGTAATCGAATGAATTGGTAGAAGACAATGTAATATCCAAGACGAAAAAATAAATAAATAAATCGGTGTAATTGTTTTTAAATATAACGAAGTACTACACAAGGCTCAAAAAACTACTACACAACGGAGTACTGTTTTAAAATATCTATCAATTTGAGGACAAAAAATATATATTTATCAATTTTGTCTTATCTTATGCTTATGCGTGCCATGTTATTTGTCTCAATGCTTTCCATCTTTTCATTCCGGTGGAGGTGGTTCTGCGTGGTGCTTCCACCACTCCATTTCAACAAATAATTCAGTTACAGACACCTAATAAAATGTTTACGAAAAGAGTGTTAAATAATAGGAATGGGTTTTGTAAAATGATTTGAGAATAAAAAATTTAATTAATTATTTATTTACTATAATTGATCATTATGCATTAATTTATAACCGTTTTGATAAAAAAAAATGCACTAAATAATACGGATGAATTTATTCATCATTTGTTGAGATTACGTATCAATCCTACGTCCTCGAATAATTAATTTAAACAAGTATTTTTCTTCACATAAAATAATAATAAAAAAATTATATATTTTTTTAGTCCTTATAATTTAGAGTTTTTTTATTTTTCGTCCTTGCAAAAAAAATGGTTTTAGTCATTACAAATTATATTTATTTTGTTTTTCGTCCTTAAAGCAGCAGTTTAAATAACGCTTTGAACAGTGAAAAAAAGCGCTATCTAAACTGCTTTAAGGACGACAAACAAAACAAACATAATTTGCAAGGACTAAAACAAAAACAAAAATTTGGAAGGACGAAAAACAAAAAACGCTAAATTGCAAGGACTAAAAAGGTATTTAAATCTAAAAAAAATACTATTTAACTTTAATTGAACTTCAAATGAAAGGAACGATTACTTAAGATATACTTAATAAAAATAAATATTTTTATGGAAAAAATAAATAATTATTATAAATACCAACATTAACCATTGATTCAAGCTAAAGGTAATATATAATCTATTCGCTTAATTACACTTTTGATCCAATAAATAATCATGCAATTTTAATCTTTTAAATTTCAATATTGACATTAATAAAATATACTGTCATTTATTTTTATAAAAAGGACCAGATGGAGTATAAAATAAAGATTGATGGACGATCATGATGTATATTTTTTTCATTTCAAACTTTAATTTAAAGTTAATTAGTTTTATTTTTAGTACTACAGATAATTTGTAAATAATTATTAAAATAAACTTTAAAAATATATTATTAAAAATATTTTTTAGCACAATCCGTTGAAAATTTGGCCTCAAAACTTTTTTTGTATGTTAATAATCTACATAAATTTCATTTACAAAAATTAATCATTAAATATGAATAAACTAATAAAGCAAATATTAAAAGAAATAAGATTCATAAACAATTTTTCAAATGACATTAATCGAATTCCTATGCAAAATCATAATCCATCAAATCATCAACTTATATTTCATGACGAATTCTACTTGAACCACCTTCATAAGTGGTCCATGGTACACCACATCTTTTAACCCTTAGATTATTCTTATGCTTATGATATTATGGTGCACCCTTAACACCATATTATTTCTCATCCCTCTTTCCTTCTCAATGTCTCGCTCACACTTTCGTGGCCTATGAACCCCTCACCGTCCTCCTTAACACCGCTGCCGCCACCTATAATCCATAATCGACACCATATCCTCCTCTTTCCATCGTTGCAACAACAAGCCTCAAACTCCCTCACATTGTAACCTCCTTTGTCGCCACGTGTTGTCACTCAGTAGGACCAAATGCTTCAACTTGAGTTCCAAAAGGCCAAGTTTTCAGCTTCCTGAACCACCACAAAGCCATAACTTAACCACATACCAATGCAAAGTAATTGAAAGGGGATCAATCAAAATAACCAAAAAATAAATCAAAGAAAGAAAAGGGCAAAAATGAAGAAAATAATAGCATAAACAATGACCAAAACCCTTGTTGTTGTGCTAGAGACTCATCATTGCCACAAGTGTGACTACCTTTCTCCCCTATGCCATAGGAACCACAAATTATTGACAACAACAGTGAAGCCCTCAACACCATTATCTCACATAAAACCTTTATCATGAAAGAACAACACCAGGCAGGACATGCAATCAGGAATCCAATCCTCACAAATAAACAACAATTAAAAAAGTACAATAGAAAAGAGACGAAGCTAAAGCAAAGAAAGAAGAAACTGCTTGTTGTCATGCACGTTGATGACAACGACAACCCGCGGCACACTATTGTTAGGGATAGGGTGAGCACAAAACCGATAATCGATCCGAAATCGAAATACCCAACTTTTGTGAAAGTTAAACAGTCAGATACTGACGAGTTATCGGATCGAGCAGGTAAAAAATCAGTTTGTTTCTAATTAAAATGGGTTAGTTTAGATGGATGAATCATTTCGACAATACCTAAACCCGACCAACAAATGCCAGTTTGGTGAGCTCTCCAAGGTTGCAAAACTATCTTCATCTGCAAAAACAACCTTGCTTCCACCATTCCTGCTGACAACAATGACCTCTACAAGATCTTTAATCACTCAATGAATCTCGCATAGTACAAAGTTCTTATGAGAAAGCAAGTTTAGAGTTCCTACACATATGAAACGAGGCAAATTGTAGGTGTTGATAAAAAAAAAAAAAACTAACGACACTTTCTCTAACACTCTTTTTACAATTGGTCAAAATTGATTGGGAATCGCCAATTTTAGTGGGTCCTACTTCTAAATCAAGAAAGAGTCATTAAATGAGAAGTGGATCCCACTAAAATATGTGATTTTCAATAAATTTCAACAAATTGTAGAGATAGTGTTAAAGAAAACGTCGCTAGCATTTCTGTAAAAAAAATGAGGTGTGATTGTGTGATCATGAAATGAGAAAGTGTGCTGGCGAGCTTTATGTGTGACAAATATATTTCAAATCAGTTAAAAAAATAAATTTTTTATATATTCATAAAATGGTGAGATAAAATTGATAGGAAAAATCATTTAAATGAATGAAAATAATATGCAAAAAATGATATTTAAATTGTTCAAAAATCATGTCAATGAACGTAGAAAAAATCATGCAAGTGAATGACAACAATTAATGCAAAAAACTCATTTGAAGGGGATATAAAAAATGAGAGAGAAAATTGATAGAAACAAATTCAAATGATTTAAAAAAATACAAAAATATGTAAATAGGAAAAGTGAGTGAGAAAAAATTAAGGGAAAAAGTGGAAAAAATGTAAATTGATGGAAAAAACTATTTAAACGAGTAAGAAAAATAGAAAAAAAAATGCAAGTGAACAAAATATAATTTCCAAATGGGTAGAAAAATAAGTGAAAAATTATATAAATTGAAAGAAATAAAAAATTAAATAAGATAGAATAGTTTATGCACTAAGAATATAAAATTTATTTACACTTTTATTAATAACAAATTATTATGTATATTAAGTCTGTTAACTTTTACAATTATTACCTTATAAGTCAAATGTATCATGTTTTCTAGATTTAGTTATTAAAGTGAGAGTTTTGTAAAATAAAAATTTAATTTAATTATTTATTTGATTCCTATATCTACATAATTTTTAGGAGAGGAAGGGAAGGGAGCAATATCCCTCCTTGTAACGACCCGCCTTCGTTACATAACTATTAACAAGGGATTTCATTTTATTCAATTTAAAAAAAATAAAAATCAAACTTTCATTAGTTTATTTATGAAAATACCATATAAACTTTTCTCAATTTCAAAGCCAACATAGATACAATTCAAAACTTAAAACATAAACCACATGTACATACTTCTCTTACAAGGTAACCACATGAAGACTCTATGCTGATCCATTCTATACAAAAGACTAAACAAAAGAAAGAAGGAAGAGATTGCATCTTCAATCTCATGCTCACTCCATCTACTAAACCTCCAAGAGGAAGAATCTACTTGGAAAGCCATCTGCTCCCCTGAACACGACGTCCGAGGTCATCACAGGCACAAACCACAAGTGCAAACAACACAAGAGTAAACTTACCAAACAAAACTATACATAATAACTGAAAACTCTACACAAAACTTAGTTCATAAACTTACATCAAAACTTAGTTCATCAATAAACACCAATAAACAACACCATCATGGCTCAACCATCTTAATTAGTTCATACAACAGAGTTATAACACAAATCCTCAACATAATCAACAATAACATAGTATCACCAATTACTACCATGAATCATCAGATCTCATGGATTATATCTATTCAACAAATGTCACAATATTACATAATGCAAACACCAACAACCATCATCACAAGGTGATATACAACATAAACCACTAGACAACCTTAGTCAACACGACTGACTCTACTCCATGGAGTTTCAACATCATATGAGCGGTCCCTCATAGGCCCCATCCCCTACCATAGTCTGTACATTCTGACCATTCAGGGAGTCCCTTGAGCTGACCTTACGGGGAAAGTTAGGTTTTATCGAAAATAGACAAGTGTTATAGTGGCTTACCTCTGTAGGTTTGCAAGACCTTACATCTATAGGGATTTTCCCACTCGTCTATTCTATAGGCCCATTCCTGTTAGCCACCACGAAAATCCCTAGCACTAGGTTGAGAGCCCACCAAGCACCCTCAACTTACGTGCCTACTCATATGCATGTGCACCAACTGTGCACACCTACGACCAACTGTGCAAATACAACATTCGAAATATTTCCGTGCACCAACTGTGTGCACCCACCGTATTCCAGCGGCAAAACATATTTGGAGTCCCTTACAGTCTGAGATACGACACCTCCGTACCCGCTATCTTCTATGGCCTGACTTAAGGATCCAAATACATCTCAACAATCCACAATCCTTAACCACGACAACAATCCATCCTCTATACACTAAAAGAGTCACTAAGCCTCTTGGGAAGTAGTTCTTAACACTCCAACATGCCATTCGGAGTCAAAACATAGAGGTGGTACTTGGGAAGATATCCCACTAGGTGAGACCCCCGGGTCGCTTTAATGGGCCGGAGTTCTGACGTGAAACTCACCCTCCTAAGTATACCATTTTTTTTCTATAAAGATCTTCCCAAAGGACATAGCTAACTCCTCTTTAACATATAGGGATGGTTCCAACACATAGTTCACCTATATCATCATCTCATCAACATTCCATTTCAATTTCTCAACAAAACACATACATCTCAATAATAAATAATGTTCTCAACAAAAACTTAAGCACCTCAATCAACAATACAATAATCTCAACAAATTAAATCTCATTAACCATAATATACTAACCCCAACAACAAAGTCATTTTCTCATAGATAAACTTACTTGTGAGCACATCATAGAGATAAACAACGTGATTATTACAACTACCTTACAATAATACAAACACCTTATTATCATTAGTAAAACTCATAAATTAATCTCTACTTATAATTATGTACCAATTTAACATTCCAACAATTATTCAAAAGTCATACATAGAAGGTAATGATGTAAACATGCATAAGCTCCTCACATACTTCTCCCATAGCTTCCAACCCCTTTCTGGAGGTTTCAAGCTTTGCCTAGCATGTTTCCACGCTTAACCTGACCCTTTAAGACTAAAAATCCAATCTGTGCGTTTCAGGCTTCAAGTCCAAATCTGGGGCTCAGCCACAAGTCCCATGAAGCTAAAAACCCAAACTGTGTGTTTCAGGCTTCAAGCCCAAATCTGGGGCTCAGCCGCAAGTCCCCTGAAGCTAAAAACCAAATCTGTGCGTTTTAGGCTTCAAGCCCAAATCTGGGGCTCAGCCTAGCGCTGCAGAAGCCTTCGCAATTTCTTACGAAATTGCTTCCTATGGCCATCCATGGCCTCCTAAATGCAACCCAAGCTTGTCATCCACTCATATAACACTCATATTACAAAACCCAATCCTTAGACAACCTAAACAACCTCTCAATCTCTCCCAATCAGTCAAAATCCATTAAAATCTTACTTAGGGATCAAAGGGGAAAAAGAGAAAATAACCCAACAACAATCCAATCAATCAAGAACATCTCAACACAAAAACATCATTCCAAGCATCAAATACTCAATCAAAGCATTCAATTAAACTAAAACTAATTTAAAGCTTCCCTTACCCTATACTCTTGAAATTTCTTGAAAGAGAAACTAGGAGGAGAAATTTGAGGTTCTTGAGTGATCCTTCCCCAATTTGTGCTATAGAATCTACTAGGAGGAACCTAAACCAACATCAAAGTAAGCTCCAATCAAATTTTAACCGCCAACCAAGATTCTACATGAAACTCATTTCTCATGTTCTTGGTAGGAAGAGGAAGAGATGAACAAGAAGATCAAAGAAAGGAGATGAGAGGTTTACCCCTTAAAATAGACACCAAAGGAATCTCTAGACAAGGAGAAAAGTCCTTCAATGATGTAGGAATCCAATTTCAGCTCAAGAGGAAGAGGGGCTTCGGGAGGAAGGAGGAAGAATGAAGGAAATGAAAGCTTTGCACGGTTAAGATTTGGGATTAATTTGAAGTTTTACCATCAACACCTATTTCCCTCTAAAGGCACCCCCTTCTCTTATTATTTTTTTATTTTTTTTCTTTCTTACAACTTAAGGAACTCATCTAAAAGTCCCAACAATAACCTTACACTCTAAGTCCAACCATACATGAAAATCTAACAATAATTCTATGGCATATAACAAAACAATCTATTTTTTAAATTCTTTTATACATATCATGAATTTAAATTTAATTTCCTCTTACTTTATTAATCAAACACTTAATCATACAATTAGGAAAACCACAGTGTTACGATTCTCCCCAACAAGAAAAATTTTGTCCTCGAAATTTACTTGTGGTGAAAATGTTATAACACTGTTAATAACCACACAACCATTTCGCCTGTAGAGAGTCTTGAGCTTTTCCACAATCCTTTATCTTTATCAAATTGATCTTCCCAACGAGTGGTCCCACTCAATCCCTTTGTCACTATCCTTCAGACAGGTTCTCACTAACAAGTATGGGTATTTCTCAAAAACTGGTTCCCACAACTTCGAAAGGGAAGTAGCAAAACTTGTCTTCTACCTTTAGAAAATCATTAAAACACTTTTTCACCTTTAGAAAAAAAAACCCCAAAAGATTTTTTTGTGGAAATATTACCATGTATAGCAACTAGTTTTGGAGGTAACATACCGTTGAGGATAAAGAAAAGAGGAAACAGATAAATCATAGGGTGACAATTCCCATGAAATAAACTTTTGTTCAAGTGCAATTTTAAAACATCGAACACACTCACAAAAGGGGTAGTTTGGTTTTAGGCATAAAAAAAATAAACATACTTGAGTGAAATAACTTGTAGTTAAATCAAAAATATCAAAATGATTTTGGACTAATATCTTGCCGTTGAGAAAACACAACCACATCAATTAAAATCTTACTTAGGGATCAAAGGGGAAAAAGAGAAAAACAACCCAACAACAATCCAATCAATCAAGAATTCAATATCTTAACACAAAAACTTCATTCCAAGCATCAAATACTCAATCAAAGCATTCAATTAAACTAAAACTAATTTAAAGCTTCCCTTACCCTGTACTCTTAAAATTTCTTGAAAGAGAAATTAGGAGGAGAAACTTGAGGTTCTTGAGTGATCCTTCCCCAATTTGTGCTATAGAATCTACTAGGAGGAACCTAAACCAACATCAAAGTAAGCTCCAATCAAATTTTAACCCACCAACCAAGATTCTACATGAAACCCATTTCTCATGTTCTTGGTAGGAAGAGGAAGAGATGAACAAGAAGATCAACGAAAGGAGATGAGAGGTTTACCCCTTACAATAGACACCAAAGGAATCTCTAGATAAGGAGAAAAGTCCTTCAATGATGTAGGAATCCAATTTCAGCTCAAGAGGAAGAGGGGCTTCGGGAGGAAGGAGGAAGAATGAAGGAAATGAAAGCTTTGCACGGTTAAGATTTGGGATTAATTTGAAGTTTTACTATTAACACCTATTTCCTCTAAAGGCACCCCTTCTCTTATTATTATTTTTTTATATTTATTTTTCTTTCTTACAACTCAAGGAACTCATATAAAAGTCCCAACAATAACCTTACAGTCTAAGTCCAACCATACATGAAAATCTAACAATAATTCTATGGCATATAACAAAACAATCTATTTATTAAATTCTTTTATATATATCATGAATTTAAATTTAATTTCCTCTTGCCTTATTAATCAAACACTTAATCATACAATTAGAAAAACCACAACGTTACACTCCTCATCTAATTTTTGTTTTCCTCCAATATTGGAGGGATTTAGAGGAGATTGAGGGAATTTAAAATATTTCAACTATAATGATTAAAATATCTTGACTTATATCTAGAAATTTAAAATTATAACAATACAAAAGTAAATTAATGTTTAAAACTCCTCCCCTCCCCTTGTGAATAAAAAATGGTTACCTCTCATCTCATGCATTAGAATCTTTCTTCTCCTCTCGACCAAACATAATGTCTAATCAAAATCATTTTCCTCCTTTTTCCTTCCCTTTCATTAAAAGTATTCTCCTCCGCCTATTTTGAACCAAACAATCTCTTATACTACTATTAATCAATCATAAATCACTGATACACAAAATCCGCAAGTGTACGGTGTCGTCAAGTAATAAATCGTTCTTCCACAGGGACCGTGTGTTTGGCAAAGTAATTATTACTAATTAAATAAAATTAAAATGTGAGAATTTAAAATTAAAATGATAATTGATTTTTGGAATTTCAATAATTAGAATTTAAATAGGAAAAAGAGCAAGTAATAAAAAAATGTTGAAATTCAATATATGAAAACTTCCAGGATTGGGGTTCGCGCCATGATAATGAACAAATTAATTCAATTACCCTTGTGTTCTTACGAGTTTCTATTGAAGGCGAAATAACCTAATGTACTCTTTGTTCCCTTTCGAGACACGAAGAGGTATCTAATTAAATTTACCCCCTACTCTCGTGGTGGCTATGTTCAATTAGACCCTTTACGCTTTGTGTTAATTCGTTTTGATCCTCTTAGGGGTTTAACCTACTCTCGTGGTTTTACACCTAAGTTCCTTTCTATGGATCGGAATTATAAGTTCACCTCTCGGTACATCCTAAAACCCTATGATAATGTTAAACACTAGCCAATTCATTCAACATAAATAAAGCAATAGAAAGGAATCAAAAGAGAGCAAGAACAACACAAGGATTACAGAAATTAATTCATTCAAAGTTCATAGGGCTACGCCCAATCCCAGAAACAAAAAGACTACTCACGGGTAGCCATGGAAGCAAAACATAAATTCAAAAAAGAAGATAACGAACCGAAGAAGAGAAAGAGGATCAAGATTTTAGATCTCTTCCCAAGCCGTCAAGCGTAAGAAGTGCGGAGCCCCATTCCAAAGTTCAGAAGGGTATTTAAAAATAATGGACTAAAAGGGTTCAGGCCCAAATACAAATAAAAACTTAAAACTAATTAAAAATCACGTCTGTCGCACGTCACGGGCGTGATCCATGCTGTCGCAAATCAACAGATGAGCAAGGATAAAAATCGGCGCCAGTCACGGTCGTGATCCATCTCTCACAGTTGTGGTCCCTACTGCTCGCTCTAAAGCTTGCTCTAACAATGTGGGTCACGGGCGTGAACTGTTCCTCACGGCTGTGAAACTTCTCAAGGCATCTACAATCTCCAGTGATCCATCCAAAGTTCTCACAATGCCTCTCTAACTTGCAAAAAGAGTTCTCCAACTCTAAAATTAGTACCTAAAAACACAATAACACCCAAAGCATAGCCGATTCCACAAAAAATAGAAAAGTAGAGAAAAATATATAAACTAAGTCTTAAATGCTACAATGTGCAAGTAAAACTAAATGAAATGCAATGCAAATGTAATATGAAATGCAATGCATCAATCACTATTTGACATAACTTTTGGTATGTTTAGATTGGTGGTAAAGGATGGAATAAAAAGGGATGAAGTAGAAGAAAAAATTGAATGATCCTCTTTCATTATTTTAATTATTGTTAATCTCAACAAATTTACTTACTTTGTATTAGTTTATGATTAAATAAGAATGTGCTTTACGCGGTAAGTATATAAGCTATTTCCCCATAATTGTAAGGTGTCGTTTCTAAACGCAACACTGTTTGGCAGTTCGGCTTAGCTATAAATTATACTTTTCACTTTCTCTGAATCCGTAGCGCTTGTTCGACTTCACTCGCTCAATCTCTGTAAGTCATTCTCTCCCATAACTATCATTGATTCTTTCGTTCTCTCTATCTTTTTATTCCTTTCATATTTATTCCAATGCATTCAAGCTTAAATTCCAACATCACTGAAAAATTAGGTTTGATATATAATAAAGTTTTCTCTCATTCTTCGAAGTTGGAGGTTAATCGTTTTCGTTTACCCCCAAATTTACTTTTCCGTGACACAATTTCGGATGAAAATAAAATTAAGATAAGTTCTAATATTACTTATTGTTTGGACTCAATCAATCAAATGATAATGGTAAAAACTATTAGAACCATTCCTCACTGATCCCGTTCTACTTGATTAAACGCTTCCAAGTTGCTATAGAACGAAAGTTTAAGGCTAAAACAAATCTATCTGATGTGAACTCCTTCTTATGCAGTACTTGATGAATGATGATTTATCTTATCTTATGAATTTGTTTCTTGGATTTGTTTTATTTTATTTTTTTCCTGCGGTTGCAGATTCAAGGTAATTGGTTATAACATCAGAAATTTTGATGTCTTAAGAGAGCATTTTTCAACTTTGAACTGAAAAAATTTGACAACTAGGCTTTTATACTTAATAATATATTCATATTATGCACAGTAAAGTTAATGGGGATGTGTAGAAAAACCCCAAGTGACAAACAGATCATTTGAGCAGTTTGCTTATTCCTTTTACTCATGATTTTCCTACATCTGTTAGAACTTTACCTTGAGTAAACACTTGAGAAGGCATTGTATGTTGTTTTATCTAAACTAGACCATTAAATAGCATAGGTACTGGCTGTGTGTGTTTATGCCCTTTTCTTTTCCTTTGAAAGTTGTATAGGTGATGATCTAACCAAGACTTATCTTAATTTGTTTTCATCAGGCTAGCCTATATACTGGGATGAGGAAATCACAAGCAGATGAGAAGATTCTCAGCTACAACGATGTGGTGCTTAGGCGATCGGATCTAGACATCCTTAGTGGTCTGTATTATTTGAATGATCGGATTATTGAGTTTTATCTCAGCTATCTTTCTTCATGTCATCCCTCTCAGGATATCCTGCTGGTTCCACCATCCATTGCATTTTGGATTATACAATGCCCTGTCGCTGAGGCTCTCGGTGATTTCATAGAACCCCTTCATTTACCTGATAAGACACTGGTTATATTTCCCATCAATGACAATGACGATGTTGACAGAGCTGAAGGTGGTTCTCATTGGAGCTTACTTGCATATTACCGCAATGCTAATTTGTTTGTTCACCATGATAGCTGCAGAAGCATTAATGCAGCACCTGCCAAGCAACTCTATAAAGCTGTTGCTGGATACATGGGATCCTCTGGATCAGCTTCTGAGACTAGCTTTCTGGAATGCACTAATTCACCCATGCAAGAGAATGGTTATGACTGTGGTTTATATGTCACAGCCATAGCCAGAGTAATATGCAACTGGCATGTAAATCATAAAAATGCTGATACAAATGATCTGTGGTTTTCTGCTGTGAAGGAACAGGTTACTGCATCTGCTGTTGCCAGCATGCGAGGCGAGATCCTGACCTTGATCAGAGATCTAATGGCAAGACATTGAGATCAGCATGTTCAAGATAGATTCAAATCTGTCTTCTTACTTGGAGTCTTGAATTTAAGTTTGAGCTTCCTCTATATCTTGATTGCTGAGAAGACCTTGAAGCAAATTTGATCTTTGGCATATGGATGTTAGTTGGGTGGTAAATACAAAGATGGGAAATACATCTTGGTTAATTGTATGGAACCCTGTATAATTTGTCAACATGGCCATTACACCTTCAACGTAGTTACAGGTTTTTTCTCCATTACAATGTAATTGAAGAGTCTGTGAGCACTGGTATATGTCTCTTATCTACAACGCGAAGAACAAATATTTTTTAATCAGTTCTTATTTTCTCAGGTTTTTTTCTTTGACGAGGTCCATACTTTGATATTAACTTGAATTAAAAATGCTTTCGTTAAATTTGGATGTATGTGTATCATCAACCATGCAAGATTTTGCGCTTGGATATCCCCCAATTACATTGGTCAATGCTAGAGGATATGCAGGATCCTTTTAAGTACATTTGTATTTTTTTTTTAATTCGTAAGAATCAAAGATAAGTACCGGATGATTATAACAACTTATGTATCCTGCTCAACCAATTGAGCTAGACCCTCCCGGTGTACAATTGTATTTTGTTTTGTTTTAAGAACAATCTGAATATTGTGTCCCCATGGAGGTATCACACTTAGGCTGAACGTGTGCAAACATCATAAGGAGAATTGGTAGCAAGGGCAATGAAAATAAATAGGCTTAAGTATTATTTTAATGTTTGTAATTTAACGCTTTTTTATTTATAATCTTGATAAATTGTTTTTTTTTTCAATTTTAGTCTCTAACCTTTCTATCTAAATCTTTCATCTTTTGTCCCTACTATCAAGGTTCATTATAGAAACGTTAAAAATGATGTTATCATGTTACCATATCAGTAAAAGATGATGTCATCACACGACATGTTAGTAGTGTCGTGTCATCATGACACTAGAGGGACTAAAAATGAAAATAAAAAGAATTTACAGAGATGAAAAAAAAAATACATGAACTAAGAAAAAAGTGACATTTGTAAGCACAAATAAATATTTAAGCCTTAAATATAATGTATAAATTTAATTTAAAGTGAAAAGCATTTGTGGGCATTTTAGAAAGATTTTTTAAGTGAAAAGCCCAAGCTTTAGGTTTTGCAAATAAAGCTTATTAGGCTTGATAAGCCAACATTTTCAGTCATGCTTTTTTTTTTTTTCATTGTTAGTAAGAATTTATTGAAAACATTTTTTCTCTTTTTCACACTTAAAATAGGCCTTTAAATATGTTTGCCAATTAAGTTTAACTTTTAAGTAGGTTAAACCAAGTCTATAAAAGAGAATTATAACAAGTAAAAATACCAAGTCAAGCCTTATATTTTTAACCAAGGTTAGACTCAAGCATATCAAAGCTTAATTTGACCTAATATGTTTCTATCATCGTTATACATAGAAACACTGACTTGAGTGGCATATGTAGTTTCATTTTCATACATTGTTGATTGACAACCTAAGTGATGGATTGTAATAAAATTCTTAAAATTTGGATTAGTATATAAGGCATTTGAGGGAAAAAAAAACAATAGTTAAGTTGTATATTATATTATTGATTGATTTTTTTTACGTTATTTAAGATATTTATTTTATATTAAATTTAAATTAAATTTATAAGGCTTAAATTTGTTAGTGCCTACAAATATATCACTTTTTTTCTTTTGATCCATGTATTTGTTTTTCCATTTTTCGTCCTTGCATTTCTGTTTCCATTTAATCCTTGTATTTTTTTTATTTTATTTTTAATCTCTTTGACATCATAATGATGTGGCAATCCTTGTAATTTTTAATTTATTTTTAATCCCTCTGACATCATAATAATGTGGCACTGCTGATGTGATGTATGAAGACATCACTATTATGTCATATTTTGCTGACATGATGACAACATGATGTCATGCTAACATTATCTTTAACGTTTTTATACCAGGCCTTGACGATGACAAAATTGAAAAATAAAACTTATAGGACTAAAAATAAAAAGACTAAAAATAAAAAGACGCTAAATTACAAGAATTAAATTCATATTTAAGCTAAATAAGTATACGAACTAACATGTGAATAAAAAAAATACATGTCGATTCACTGTATGCTAGTTGTGAGAACATAAATGTAAGGGGTAGGGGAGGCCCATCAAAATTTAAGAAGCTTGTACATTTGACACGATTTTCTGTTTATATCTTGTATTGAAGCAATGTAAACTCTATTTCCATTAACATGATTTGGCAACCGGAAGAACTACGCTGCACACAAAAGTAATTATATTCGGGAGTCCTGCATCAACAAAATACAGCAAAAGCGTAAAAAAAAAGTAAAAAGCTACAAAATAAAAAGGCTAAAATAAGCGATACAATTTTATTCCCAACAAAAGCAATAATCCAATAGCAACATCACGTCACTGCATCAATTTTAGCAATGACATAAACATCTATCAGGAAAGCAAAGTTGTTATTTTACATTGGGTATCTTCTCTTTTTTCTTTTCTTTTTCTAGGAAGGAGAGGAGGGGGAGGATGCAGAGTCGTTACCGAACCAAGAAAACAGAGACTAATGGAATACGAGCAGAAGCAACAAGGAATCAGGGATTCCTGGGACAAGGAATGCAGACACTGAACCATTTTCTAAACGATCACCATGTAGTATGATTTTGGTATTTACACAAGAAAACCAATAAGAGACAATTGATGAAGTTCATGCACGACACTTTAAATTGCAAAGATTAGCTGTTCCAACCAAATTTAGATGATTTGACACAGCATCCAGAAAAGACTAGGCTATATCTCGTATTCATAAGACTAGGCTCCATGCAGTTTGCAATAACAATCAAGGTATAGTACCAAAGTTTCAAAACTGGATGTCATTTACATTCAGTAAACTTGCAAAGCTAAATCTCCAAGGAAATTATTCAGATAAATGACACAAACCTCTTTTGGAGATTATTTACGTCGTGCTAATGTCCACAGGATAGCTCCCTAGCACTCGCAAGAATGTAGCAAACTCCTGTAAAGTGTATCGGTTTTAAGAATGTCTACTCACAAGTAATACTCTCAATACGCTTTGAAGGATTAAATTAAAGCACACCTTTAGATGCCTTAGGGCATTTTGTGCACTCTGATCTGCCATTGATGCTTCAAAATCAACATAGAAAAGATAATCAAAGTACCTGTATATGATAAGAACTATGATCAGATCAGCACAACAATCATTAACAATATAACCTTTTTGTAGACACAACACTAATAATGATTTCAAGTTTTAACTACTAAGTTTAAATGATCAATAATGATGAATGCAATAGAGTTCAGAAAAATATCAATAGCTATGACTTTGAGTAATTATACTTTGAATTGTTGCTATCATCTGATGCTCGTAGAGGTTGGTTACGCAAAGGACGACTTTCAATCTGTTGGAAAAACAAATAAATTATGTAACCAAGAATGCCTAAAAAGCATGCTTGCAATGTAACTTCCTCAAAAGATATAACAGGTGATGCCAAGAAAGACAACAAACCTTTGTAAGGTTAATCTGACGCAACGCAAAAACAGCAAGGGCTTTGAAAAGTATCCCAGGACCCTCTTCTAAAGAAAACACTATGCTAGTCTGAGAAATCAACACCACAATCAATGGCAATATTCAATATTGATAAGTAAGCATAAAACCAATCAACGGGGGAGTCGGGAGACATGTGATGTGTCCTATCCAATAATTCCAGCTATTTATTCTAGCTGAGTACCTTAAATGGCCTATCAGTGCCTGGAATTATAGGTTCTCGGGCCAACATTAAAAATCGGGTGACATTATCACTATCATCCTGCAAATGTAAATCCATTAGTCATCAAATCTACCATGAACCAGAACTGTCAACCAAGCAAGTAAACACTGATGCCATGGACCCAGACCTGAATGTCTTGAGCAAGTATATTCAAGCCATAGATCTTTGCGGCAGCAGAACTAGCAACTGCTCCTGCATCTTGTAGTTTGTGGTAGGCGACATGCTATAATTTGTAATTATGTTAGGATGAGTGATACTGATAAACAAGTCAACAGTAGCATTAAAAATTGAATTTCAACCCTATACCCCAAGGTGCAATATCTAATCATGTCTTTCAGAAGATGTTGAGAATATGCTAATTTTCCAAGCAGATCAGAATTTGACCAAGGATGACCTACTAACATAAACTAATTATATAATATGCTCTGAAATGTAAAGGAAAGAAGCATGTTTCTCAACCCAAAAAAGTTGGTATGGTTCCAATGATCATGACCACAAAAATTGGGTAAAGGAAAGAAGCATGCCATACTCATTGTACCACAATTTAAGCATGACCATTAATCAACAGAAACACCTAAAATAATACCACCTAAATAGCTTTCAATAATTCTACACTTACCTTAGCAGCACCAGCCGTATCGTCAACTGCTTCTCGCACCAATCCGAATTTTGTCAGTGTGTTCTCGCATTGAGCAAGAGCCTGAAAAGGTGTCAGCCAGGGATATGTTTGTGATTGGGAGAGAGAAGGTAAGGCTTAAAATGTTAGAATCACACCTGTGGATGACTTAGAACCCGTTTCAAATCCTCACGTTTAACACCATGGTTGGCCATCAAACAGTGTCGAACTGCAAAATTTACTTCTCCTACTATATGTAAACTGTGCCGAAGTAAAAGGTCATAATTTCTGTGGATGCTCCCTCCTAAAGAATTCTCAATTGGCAAAACTGCTCTGTCCACAAGCCACCTTTCAACAGCCTAGCACGGAAAACCAAAAATGAGAAAAATAGAGATTAGAGACAGATAGAATTAACCCTCTTCGAAAACATCTGAAGAAATGAAGAACAGGTGAAGAATAAACAGAGAAAAAGAAAGTAATGGAAGGAAGAAGAAAAAAAAAAAACTGTTATAGGTTGCCGGATTTGTTCATCGGAAAAGCTTGCCGAAGCTCAAGAGGTTCACAAGAGAGAAGACATGTGAAACCCTAGGTTTCACACTTTCACAAGACTGACAAGAGAGAAAGAGTGAATACGCGTATTGAAATGGGGGCCAGATATGTTTTAAGTATGAAGTTAACCCTTAAAAGAGTTTTTAAAAACAAAAAGAAAAAGGGGGCATGGCGGACGCCATTGCAGTTATGGCTGACGGCACCATATAACGACAAATAATAGACGGTGAATGGCGAAAGGGTTAAAAAATGCCACGTTATAGCGTTATGGCGCCATAACGGTTAATGAGACATTCTTTACTTCTTTTGTCAAATATTTATTTCCTTTAATCTTTTTCACCACTAATATATTTATTGCTTTGATTTATATTGACTATGCATGTGAATAGTCAAAATAAGGTTCCTACAATGCTTTCTATACAAGACAAAGTCAGACTCTCAAAGAACTTTAAGACATTAATGTATTCTGCTTACTATTAAATTAATCCAAGAGACATTCTAGATTGATTCTTATAAAAAGGATCAAGCCAAACTTCTAATTTGATTCTTATAAAAAGGACTAGAGAAAGTAACATATTACTAATAGTAGTAGAGAGGAAAAGGGTAACAAAACTTCACATCAAAAGCAGTGTCGAATTGTTCACAAGGCACAGCTTCACAATTTGGGTAGGCCTTCTGTGCTGCTGATTCACTGTAAGCACCATGAACCCCCTGAAAATGCAGTATTTAGCTATATGAAATCATAACCAACATATATAAGACTTCAATTACAATGCACAGATTCACACTATCATCCAATCATAGATTACCGTATATGTTAAGATTGTCCACTTCTTGTAATAATTTAATTACTTTAAAAATCACATCTAAAGCGATTTCTAATTGATTAACTGTGTAAAAATTTACATTGACACTGGCACAGCTAATAGAAAAAAGCTCACGATAGTATCAAAACATTTTTTTCAAACAAGATCTGTTATCTATTTTATCATTGTTATTGTTATTTCAATAATTGTGCTTATATAGAAAGTGCTTTATGTAAGAATTGCCAGTTTGTGATAACATGCAATGTAGCGAGGAAACACCTGATATGCAACACGAAGGCGAGAGCCATCGGAAACCGAAGCAGATAACTGAGTCGAAGACAAAGGCCCTGAAAATTGAATCGCAAAAAGCATCATCAACAATAATAGCAATGGCTAAGAAAAAAGGGGAAAGCCTGGAATAGTGTGTGTGTATATAGGTACGCGGAAGAGAGAGCAGATCTCGGGAAACGACGTCGTCGGTGGTGGATGTTCGCAATTCGACGGAGTGAGGTTTATCGGCGAGATCGTTTTGCTTCTTCTCTTCGTGGCCACGAAGGGAAGCGCGAATGCCGAGGTTACGGTACCGTTTTGGGTGGAGTGTGAGGTTGAGGGACGGCGCGGCGTCTGACGGCGGAGATTGACGGTGGAGATAGGGCGGAGGGTGGGCCACGATTCGCGACGCCGCCATGGAGACAGAGACAGTGTTTGGGTTTTGCAGAGTAAGAAGTACGTTTAGTTTGTTTGTTAACCCAATTCGAAGACTTTCTTTCCCCACACACATTAGTGACTAGTACTACCTGTTTCCCGGGTCACGGGCCCCGAGTCCCCTGTGGCCGTAGTCTCGTCTCTAAGCCTATGATTGGTACAGAGGAATGAAAAATAAAAAAGGATAAAAAAATATAAAATAGATGAAATATTTAAATTAAAATATTTTGATAAATAAGAAAATAAATAAAAATAATTTAATATTAAATAAAAATATATTATTATAATTATTTTACTAATATTATTTACTTTTATTAGTATTATTAATATTTATTTTATTTTATTATAAATATATTATTATCATTTATTGTATGATTATTTTTATTGTTATTATTTATTATTATAATTATATATTATCTAATATAGGGGAGGGGGGAGGGATAACCGATAATGGTAAAAACCATAATCAGCTATCAAGGTGCTGTATAAAAAATAAAAAAAGAAAGAAGAGTGCTGGTGCGGTGTGGAGTGTGGTGCGTTATTAAAAAATAGAAAGAAAATATGCTAGTTACTGTTCATTTCAGCTTCTTTCTCTTCATTTTACTGTGAAAGTTAAAGTGGTGGGTCCCATAAAATTTTTAAACATCTCATCCATTTTTCACATGTAACAAATACATGTTTTTTTATTTTTATCTTTTTTTACTCCTCTTTCACTTTCACACCAAAACTTTCATGCATAACAAACACACCGTAAGACATTCTAGAATTAATTAATTATAAATTAATTAATTAAACAATTCACAATTGATAAAAGATGAAGGTGTTGCAATAAAAGAAAATAAAAAATGAAGGTGTTACAGAATTTAAAAAAAAGTTAAACATTTAATCTAGTTGAATCTATATTATATTTGTCAAAAAGACTTACTAAATCCGTTTTACATGTGCAAACAATATGGATTTGATTTATGTTTTTAATAACTTTATATCAATAATTAACTTCTTTATCTATTCTTAATTTAAATGTATAACTCATAGGGTTGATGTAGTGGTATAAGGTTTTACTGTGTTTACATATAGGGAACAATCTATTTAGCTAGAAAATCATGTTTGATTTCATCCGTGTGCAAAATTCTTTTGAGCCAGCAGCAATCATGTACCGCAGCGAGATTAGTCTCTGATCCAGTGAGTTAGAGAACACTAGTCTTTGACTCAGGATAAAAAAATAAATAAATGTAATGTATTTTTAATTTGGTCCTATTTTTATTTTGATATTTATAAGTGTAGTGCATTCTCAATTTTAATAGAAATCAAATTAAAAATACGTTCATTAAAAAAAATTAAAAATACATTACACGTATAAAAACTCAATTAAAAATGTGTTACATATATAGGATCGAATCAAGAATACGTAACAAGGTTAATGGTCAATGTAGGATGTCAGAGAGATGTCATGACAACAATGATCAAATTAGTAATGTTTGCACGGATAGAAACTAATTTAATAAGTTTTTATGTATAGAGATTAAATTCAATTTTTTTTTTCAATTCAAAGTGGTAGACTGCATAACGTAGGATAGAAGCCACTGTCAAGAATCCGCCATGGATTCGTTGCCAAAATTGATTTTGCCAATTAATGTTGAGGCCAAACTAACAGTTCAACGTGTGCGTAATGTGCATGGTGGAAAAACCCATAAGGAGGGCATAAACAAAATATTGGGTTGGCGGGAAAGCAATTATTTAAAAACACAAGCAAGTATACGAAATAGGTATCATATTGTTGGTGATGTTTCATTGACAAGTAGTAATATAGAGAGTTATAGGAAGTCTTCTTGTAGGATGACAACTCCTATTTTGAATCAACTCAAACTTCTTTTGTTAGAACCTCCAAAATTTTCTCACTCAACCTTTTTCCCTCCCCTTCAAGTTTTCCCACACCCCATTTCTCATTTTTTCACACCCCTCCTCCATTTCTCAATTCCATTTCCCTCTGCACCACCCCACATCCCGTCTTAGTTCGTCATTGACATTGTCACAAATAAGCTCCAAAATTCCCTTTTTGTCCCATTCGTAGATGCTACAAAAACATGCTTCGTACTATGTGATACACAACCAAAATGCATTTTTCCTATATATTTGATTTTGAAACATGGCGAAAAAGTATTTCCGCTATGTATCAAATTTTGACACAAAGCAAAAACAAACCCACACCCCATTTCAAAATGGAAACATGTTTCTGTTTTGTGTTGTCATCAACGAAACATGTTTTTGTGGAGGGTATTTCCTTAAAAAGAACAAAACTATAACATGGGGTTTACTTAGCAATAAAGGGGGTATCATTAAGAAAGTCCTTACTGTGCATAGATTGGAAATCAGGCCCAATACTCTTTCGTCTAGCAAAAAGCCCAATGAAGCCCGAAATCAGGCCCCTTACTCTTTCAGTCTACCAAAAAGCCCAATGAAGCCATTATTCACGAAGCATGAAGTATCCCAATAATATAACGTTAACATGGGCCTGTTGTCACAATGGACACCTGAAGCCCACGAAATAGAAAACATATGTCCTTACTAAAAAAAAGTAGAAGTCAACTTTTCTAAAGATTTTAATCTTTTATTTTTCATTAATTAAAATTGTCTTAAGTTCAGTTTGATTTTTTATCTCACTTTGCGTCACAATATAATGCAAACAAATTAACTTAAAAAATCAATTAATTAATTATTATATGTATACTGGTGGGGTATTCGGCTATATAAGTAGTCGAATACCTCCCACCACAAAGCATCCGAATACAATGCATGTATACTGGTGGGGTATTCGGCTATATGAGCAGCCGAATACCTTCCACCACAAAGCAACCGAATACAGGTGTTCGGCCTAAATCTGGCCGAACACTTGTCCCTTACGAGCAACTGCTTATTTCGCCGAATACCATCATAGGTGTGTTCGGCGCCACCACAGCCGAATACTAAGTATAGCATTCGGACAATACAGATTCCTTTAAGTGGCTATTATCAAGGTAAATCGAAGATTAGGAGATAATTAAACAACCTTAATTAATATAGACCAGGTATTAAGGAGTAGTCAGGGTCCAGGCCCAATAAGATAAGTATAAAAGGGGGTGCATCCCTTAAGGTAAAGGACTTTTGACCATCATTTATTACTCACATTAAATGCTCTAAGCCGAAACCTGACTTGAGCGTTGGAGTGCCTTTTGCAGGTACCCCCCCACGTCATTCGTATAGAAAGACTCGGACATCTACAGAAGACCTCGAAGTAAGGAGTAGAAGATCTCCCCAACATCCTCAGACAGGAACATTTTGGCGTCCACCGTGGGGCCCGGTAAAACTTATCTCGTAGCCCCTCAAGGAATGGTTACTACCTGAAGTCACGCACAAATGGACATACCTGAACTATCGACAATAGCCAGGCAACAGCACGTACAAGGACAGCACCTCGTCGGCGAAAACATGGAGCATGTGGAAGATCAAACGAATATGTTGTCGGACAACTAAGAGCCAATATGTCGATGATGAGAAGGCAGCACGCACAAGAGATATAGGCCCTTCGACAGGAGAACGCTGAGCTGAGAAATTTGAACCGATCGTGGAGACCCGAGGATCAGACACCAGACAAGCAACAGGAGGGTGAATATGCGGCCAATCTTAGTATCCATGGAGTAACCAATCGGCATTCGACCTTTACCGCAAACACTCAGTCACACCCCTGCAGGCATCATTTCATTTCCGGAATCATGGAAACCCCTCTACCCCTAAATTGGAAGAGCCTCAGCCTAGACCGATATGATGGTAGCATTGACCCAGACGAGCACATAGACGTTTACGTCACCCAAGTTAGCCTTTACACCGCCGAAGACGCCATCCAATGCAGAGTGTTTCCCACGTCCCTAAAGGGACAAGTTCTAAATTGGTTCACCGGCTCCCACCCAGTTCCATCGACAGTTTTGAAACACTTGCGACTAGATTCGACAACCAATTCGCAACAAGCAGACCTCATCACTTGACTTCAGTCGCACTGGTGAACATTCGGCAAGAAAAGAGGGAATCCCTTAGAACATTCATGGAAAGGTTCGGCCAAGTTGCCCTAAACATCTGAAACCTTGATCCGGTAGTAGCCATGCATCATATCGTGACGGCCCTTAGGCCGGGGGCTTTTGTCAATAGTCTTTGTAAAAAATCGGCACTCGACATGGACGACCTCCGCTGAAGAGTAGCAAAATACATGCATATGGAAGAGCTGTCAGAGTACCAGAGCCAAATTCGAGCAGAAGCCAGCACAAGAAGGAAGGAGCATGAAAAAGATAATCAGGAAAAGGGTAAGGACAAGTTTCACAAGGAACGGGAGTACCGTAGCTCCTGATATACGGCTTACACCCCCCTCAACACTAGCCACTCCCAGATACTCGAACAGGCCCTGGCAACAGAGATATTGGCGGTGCCAAAGAGAGCCAACGCCCCCCATAAGCCGACTACAACAAGCAATGCCGATACCACCGCAAAGGTCATTCGACCGAAGAATGCGCAACACTCAAAGATAAGATCGAGGACCTCATTAAGATGGGGCATCTCAAAGATTTCCTCTGCGATCCTAGACTTGAAAGGCCCCAGTTCTCGAAATACAAAGACGATGACAGAACTTACAGGAGGGACTTTAGTTACAACAGAGAGCATGATCGAAGGACCGAAAGACCAAGAAGCAGGTCCTGGGAGCGGCACGAAACAAAACTGTCTAAACCCCGAAAGGTCATAAATACAATTGCGGGAGGATTTGCAGGAGGAGAAAATACATCATTGGCCAGGAAAAAGCATCTTCGATTAGTCTGATCAGTCAACATGACATCAGCCATAAGCAAGCTAAAAATGCCGCCCATCACATTCACCGACGCGGACTTTCAAGGGTCCGATCCCGTACAAGATGATCCAATGGTCATCAGTATAGACATAGGAGATTGCACAGTCCGAAAAACTCTGACAGATCAAGGGAGTTCAGCCGACATCTTGTACTGAAATACCT
The DNA here is from genome assembly GCA_026413185.1 of Pueraria montana var. lobata. Taxonomy (NCBI): domain Eukaryota; kingdom Viridiplantae; phylum Streptophyta; class Magnoliopsida; order Fabales; family Fabaceae; genus Pueraria; species Pueraria montana. The sequence goes on from CM048654.1 coordinate 12,405,660, forward strand.
TCAAGCAGCTGGATATACCGGAGGGGAAACTTATGCCGTATGACGAACCCCTAGTCGGATTCTCAGGTGAAAGGGTTAGCACCAGGGGGTGTATAGAGCTGGACACAACTTTCGGATACGAGGGGAAAGAGTGCAAAACTATAAGAGTTAAGTATATAGCAGTGCATGTTAACACTTCATATAATATACTGCTCGGACATCCATCTCTTAAAAATCTCGGAGCTATAGTATCCACTACGCACCTTGCCATGAAATTTCCATCGTGCCGAGGCACAGTCATCACAATTCATGCCGACCAAAAGGCGGCCAGGGAGTGCTACCTGGCTAGTCTCAAAGTCACCCAAATGAAAGAAGAACAGTATGAGGCGGTACATTTGATCTCGACAGCCGAACCTTCAGCTCCAACCCTGGACTTAGACCCCTGAGCCGATGAAGGCAAGTGGGTCGAACCGAATGAGGAGATCAGTACGTTTCAGATTGGAGAGGTAGCGACCCAAATTACATACCACGGTAACAACTTGCCAGAGAAAGACAAACTTCAAATCCAAAAATATCGTGAAGCGGAATGCCGACCTATTTGCCTGGAGAGCCTCGAACATGTCGGGTATCGACTCGAAATTTCACTGCCACAAATTAGCAATATACAGAGAAGCAAGGCCTATTGCTCAAAAGAAGAGAAAGATGGGTGAAGAAAGACGAAAAGTTGTAGAAGAAGAAGTATCCAAGTTGATAACGGCACACTTCATCCAAGAAGTCAAATATACCACTTGGTTAGCCAATGTGGTCATGGTAAAGAAGACGAACAGCAAATGGAGAATGTGCACAGACTACACGAATCTGAACAAAACTTATCCAAAGGACGCATACCCACTACCAAACATTGACCGACTAGTCGACGGAGCAGCCGGACACTCTTGCCTTAGTTTCTTGGATGCATATTCAGGTTACAACCAGATCCGAATGCACCCACAAGACGAAGACAAAACGGCCTTCAACTACTACTACAAAGTCATGCCCTTCGGATTGAAGAACGCCGGAGCCACATACCAAAGGCTAATGGATAAGGTTTTCCAAAGACAACTCGGACGAAACCTGGAGGTATATGTTGATGATATGGTGGTCAAATCTGCGAAGGTCGAAATGCACACGAGTGACCTAGAAGAAATCTTTGTTGAAATCAGAAAGCGCAATATGCGTTTGAATCCTGAAAAGTGTGTTTTTGGTGTACAAGGAAGAAAATTTCTGGGTTTCATGTTAACGTGCCGAGGCATAGAAGCAAACCCTGATAAGTGTCAGGCTGTCATTTCCATGAGAAGCCCAAAAACGCCAAAGAAAGTACAGAGGCTCGCTGGAAGAATCGCCTCCCTATCGCGATTTCTACCTAGGATAGGCGAAACCCATCATGCAACTACTAAAGGTAAATAAGAACTTCTCATGGAACCCACAGTGTGAAGACGCCTTCCAAGAACTGAAGAAAACCCTTTTGGCCCCACCCATACTCAAGAAACCGGATCCCCAAAAAAATCTGGTGCTATACATCTCAATATCCCAAGAAGCCATTAGTGTAGTGTTGGCACAAGAACATGAAGAAGGTCAGGCTCCTGTATATTTCATCAGCCGAGTGCTACAAGAATCCGAGACCAGGTATCAAACGATAGAAAAAGCAGCCTTAGCACTAGTTAATGCCGCAAGACGCCTAAGACAGTATTTCCAAGGGCACCAGGTGATTGTCAGAACTGATTGTCCCATTGCGAAAGTGCTAAAAAAACCCGAGCTGGCCGGAAGGATGATGGCGTAGTCCGTAGAGCTATCGGAATTCGACATCAAGTACGAGCCAAGAGGCCCCATTAAGGCACAATTTTTTGCAGACTTTGTCAATGAGCTACACCTGGCCGAGAGGTTTGAAGACGAGTGGTGGGTAGTGCACGTTGACGGTTCGTCCTATCGAAAAGACAGCGGAACCGGCGTCATGCTAGAAGGACCTAACAAGATACAACTCAAACAGTCTGTGAGATTCGGCTTTAAAGCGTCCAATAATCAAGCCGAATACGAAGCCTTATTGGCTGGACTCAGACTAGCAAAGGAAATGGGAGCTCGGAAAGTAGAATGTTGGAGCGATTCCCAGATTGCAGCTGAACAGATTAATGGTACTTTTCAGGTCAAAGACCCACAATTGCTAAAGTACTACCACACTTTCATGCAACTAAAGCAAGAGTTCGACGAGGTCCGAGTAAAGCATTTGGTCCGAGAACACAACGACCGAGCTGATCAGCTTGCCAAGTTGGCCAGTACTTAGAAGCCCGGACAACTGAGGACATTCATTCAAGAGACGTTACCCGAACCAAGTGTGAATGCCAAAGAGTGCATGCAAATCTCGGCATCTAAAGATAGTTGGATAGCCGACATCCAACAATATCTGTCGAAAGGCACCCTTCCAGAAGACAAAGGCGAAGCCAAGAAGTTGCGAACCGTGGCAGCAAGATACATCCTGGTCGTCAGAGAGTTATATAAAAAAGGGTTTTCCACACCATTACTCAAATGCCTTGACAAGGACCAAGTCGAATATGTCATAAGAGAACTGCACGAGGGAATATGCGGAATGCATTCGGGTGGCCGAACAATGGCCATTTGTGTACTCAGAGCAAGGTATTATTGGCCAACCCTCAAGACTGATTATGCCGAATATGTAAAAAACTGCAGCCAGTGCCAAAAGCATGGTAACCTTATTCACCAGCCGGCCGATGAACTTCACGCTATTTCGTCACCTTGGCCTTTCGCTATTTGGGGAATCGACATCTTGGAACCCTTTCCTATAGCTAAGGGGTAGTGCAAGTTCCTGATTGTAGCCGTCGATTATTTTACAAAGTGGATAGAAGCCGAAACCCTAGCAACCATCACGGCCCAACATGTATAGAAGTTCTTATGGAAGAACATAATCACATGATTCAGCCTTCCTTGCGTGATCATCACCGATAATGGCCTGCAGTTTACGGACAAGAAATTAAATACCTTCTTGGAAGGCCTAGGAGTAAAACACAAAGCGACCTTGGTCGAGCACCCACAAACGAACGGACAAGCTGAATCCGCCAACAAAGTCATATTGGGAGAATTGAAGAAGAGATTGGGTGCGGCTAAAGTCGCATGGGCCGAAGAGATACCAGAAATTTTGTGGGCTTATTGATGCACCCCGCAAACAACGATCAGAGAAACACCCTTCAGAATGGTGTATGGAACCGAAGCAATGATTCCAGTAGAAGTAGGGGAACCCTCACTCTGGATGCAACACTTTGAAGCAACCGAAAACGAAGACTCCTTGAGATGCGAACTCGACCTAGTTGATGAGGTACGCAACCGAGCATGCCTTAACGCCGAAGCATGCAAGCAGAGAATGACGAGAAGGTTAAACTCGAAGCTGAGACAGAGGGATTTTAAAGAAGGAGACTTAGTCCTAAGAATGCAAGGTAACGCGCGAAAAAACACCCGAGAAGGGAAGCTAGCAGCCAACTAGGATGGCCAGTTTAGAATACGGCACAGTCTTAACAATGGAGCTTACAAGTTAGAAGAGCTGTCAGGAGGGGTGGTGCCGAGAATATGGAATTCAACCCACCTCAAATATTATTTCAGTTAAGTCATGTATTTCGGTGATGTACTCTTTTTTCTTACTCGGCGTTTTATCCCTATAAGAACGTGAAAGGGTTTTTTACCGAGAAGGTTTTAATAAGGCACACCTTGATTAAATTAATGAAAAGTCTCTTGCAATCGCTATTAATGCTTAAAGACATGTTTTAAGATAGCACGTAATATTTCTTCACAAATGGTTTCCCTCCCGAGTACTCCTACTCGGCCAAGGATGCACCATCCGGATTTCTTAGCATAAATGGTTCCCTCTCGAGTACTCTTACTCGGCTAAGGACGCACCATCCGGATTATTTGCAAATGGTTTCCCTCCCGAGTACTCCTACTCGGCTAAGGACGCACCATTCGGATTTCTTTGCAAATGGTTTCCCTCCCGAGTACTCCTACTCGGCTAAGGACGCACCATCCGGATTTCTTAGCATAAATGGTTCCCTCCCGAGTACTCTTACTCGGCTAAGGACGCACCATTCGGATTTCTTTGCAAATGGTTTCCCTCTTGAGTATTGCTACTCGGCTAAGGACGCACCACCCGGATTTCTTAGCATAAATGGTTTCTCTCTCGAGTACTCCTACTCGGCTAAGGACGCACCATTCGGATTTCTCTACGAATGGTTCCATTCCAAGTACTCCAACTCGACCAAGATACACCATTCGGAATCTCTATGAAAAAGATGCTGATTTCTTCAAAAGAATCTGTTGCTAATAAAAGGAAGAGATCCATTCTTACGAAGTTATCGATTGTAAATAAGTTTGCAAAAACATTCTAAGTATAAATGCGGAAACGTGGGCCGAAAGGTAAATACTATTAATCACAAAAAAGGGTTACAAAACTTCTCTTAAAAAAAAAAAAAAGGCTCTAACGGCCCAAGTTACAAATGTTTCATTCAGCCGGATCCTCTTGGACCACGGCATCAGTAGCATCTTCTCTGTTCTCCTCATTCGTCCCAGCATCACCATCACCATCCGGAGCTGACTGGTGTAGAGGATTCTCAAGAATCGCATCCTCAGGGATATCATCAAAAGGAAGCAGGCGGCCTTGGAAGACTTCCTTATCCATGTCAAAAATGGTAGGGTTGCGAACGTCATAGAAGAACAGCATTTGCCGAACAGCATGAAGGAACCCGGCTTCATGTTCGACAATAATTTTATCCTACGTCGAACCAATAATCTGCTCATTGGCAGAGCGTTTGGCGTCCTTCTCCTCCTTAGCCTGAGCCAGTAGCATCTTCAAACCCTCGATCTCTTCAGCTTGAAGTTTAGCATCCTTTTCGGCCATTAGGACCTTGGTGTTCAGGTCATCAAGGCTAACCGAAAGGTGCTTCACCTCATCCTTCAAACGAGCGTTATCGTCTATTAAAACTATGTTGGCTTCCAGAGCCTGTTAGTTAGAAGCTTGGGATTCCTTCAAACTCTTCTTTAGCTTCTCGGTCTCCTTCAGTGGATTCGTGAACATATGATAAGCAATGGCCGAAGCCCTTGCCTGAAATTCACAGTAAGCCGACCAGTTGGAGGCAGCGTCAGCCTTATTCAAGATGTTCTTTCCAGCCTCGGAAATGTCACTAGAACTAACCATTTTCTTCGGCCGAAAATCCCTCGAGAAGAACCCTCGGCAGTCAAGGCAGGGATAGAAGCCAAAGACCTCGAAGCCAAAAAGTCCAATGTCTGCTGTTTCAGCTTCTTTGCCTTTTCCTCCTCCGAGGCATCACGTCTTCGGTGCCTTTTCTTGTGATCTTTGTCCTTGTTTTTCTTCTCTCCTGCCGGATGGGGTAAGGTATCTACAGGACAGGGCCTCAGCGTTGGTTGCTTCACAACAGGAGGAACAGAAGCAACACCCGAGGTGTTTCCTGCAGCTTAAGCCCTATTCTTCCTAGCATTTAGGAAAGAAAGGACATCACCACCTGCATCGGCCATAATATCTACACCCCACAAAAACACTTAGTTAATCATGTGAATTAAAGTACAAAAATAACCGAAAAGAAAGAATCGAGACCTTACCACACATATCGGCTAAAACAGTTGAAGAATTAAATAAGGCCACGAGCTGCCTAGCAGGAAGCTTTTGGGGGAGGGACTCAAGAAAAAGGAGGTCCTCGCGTTCCCTTTCGGTCATCATAGACTTCGGAAATTTGTCATAACGCCGATGGGTTCTTTCCCAATAAAAAGGAAATAAGGGCTACCCACCCATATCATAGAAGTGGTTAGCCCCTATATTCGGCTTTACTACCTCTTTAAAGAAGCCAGTTTTGAAGTTTTTGTAGGAAGTAGTAAAAGATTGAAATAAGGGCCTTTTTGGTTTCCGTTTTAGGGATACCCATAAACCACTCTTGGGCCGAGTACAAAAATAATACAAAAATACACTCACCGAAGGCTCTACAAAATTAAAAATACAAAGGGCACGGAATGCCTGGATTGCGGCCCACCCGTTCGGATGCAACTGAGAGGGTGCCACGTTCAAAACCCGAAGTACCCCATAGTAAAATCATCAAAAGGAACCGTTACATGCAGATCAAGAAACATGCAATCATACATATAAAAGAAGTCCCTCAGAGACTGACCCTTTCCCATAAAAACGAATTCGGCATTTGTTTCACACCGACAACACTATAACGCTATAGGACACAACTCATCCTCGATGATGGAAGAAACATCTACATAATTTACAAAATTGGACACACTACGCTTATCATCATACCGAGACCAATAGGATCCAACCTCCCCGTGTACCCATGTGTACCCATCCAGGGTAATCGGCGGGAACACTCATTTCCCTTGCATAACCTGAGGCTTACGCCTCGGCTTTTGGCTGGAATTACTATTCTCAGCCGAATGGGATACCATGTTATCACCCACCCCCTCTCGGGCAAGAGACGAAGAGGGGGACGTCGAGGGACAAGACGAAAATGAAGACGAAGAGGCCGAAAACTCCCCACTAGCCGAGGGTGGTGACCGAAGATCAACCACCTCGGTTCCCCCAGAAAGCTTACGACCAGACGAACTTATGGTAACGAAAAAGGAATAAAAAAAGCCGAACTCTCGTGCCTTGGTTGAGACGAAAAAGAAGAAGCTAGAAGGAAGTATTCAGCCGAGAGCGAAATAAGAAGAATTTGCTGGAATGTAAATAAAGGACGCAAAGACGACATCCCTCATCCTATTTATAGGGCCCAAGCCCACAACGGTCCAAAGGGTTCAAATGCTGCCAACCGTTAGATTAACCCAGATCTAACGATTCACAAAAGTGCGACGCCTCGATCCCTTCACCTAAACGGCTTTTTCAGTTATAATGGGATTTGAAAAGACACAACGAGACGCGCGTTTCAAATCAAAGCCTCTTCATCACGACTGATTACTCGAGGCTGGGGGGCATGTATACTGGTGGGGTATTCGGCTATATAAGTAGCCGAATACCTCCCACCACAAAGCATCCGAATACAATGCATGTATACCGGTGGGGTATTCGGCTATATGAGCAGCCGAATACCTTCCACCACAAAGCAACCGAATACAGGTGTTCGGCCTAAATCTGGCCGAACACTTGTCCCTTAAGAGCAACTACTTATTTCGCCGAATACCATCATAGGTGTGTTCGGCGCCACCACAGTCGAATACTAAGTATAGCATTCAGCCAATACAGATTCCTTTAAGTGACTATTATCAAGGTAAACCGAAGATTAGGAGATAATTAAACAACCTTAATTAATAAGGACCAGGTATTAAGGAGTAGTAAGGGCTCATAAGGGTCCTGACTTGAGCGTTGGAGTGTCTTTTGCAGGTACCCCCACGTCATTCGTATAGAAAGACTCGGACATTTACAGAAGACCTCGAAGTAAGGAGTAGAAGATCACCCTAACATCCTCAGACAGGAACAATATGTTTATATAAGTTAAAATTTATATTTATAAATGTTTACTCAGGATATGTTTGAAAGATTAATAGGGGAAAAGGATAAGGATAAATGTAATTAACCCTTTTTTTATTTATGTACTTCTGAGTTCTCCCATATTGGAAGATTTTGGGGGTGACGAGGGAAAGAAAAATATAATAAATTAATTTTGTTAGTTTTCTAAAAAAGAAGAAGAATATATAAACTTATATTATTATTAATTATTTTAATTTAGTGATTTTTTTTTTGTAAATTAGTAACTTCTAAATATAGATAATGGTTTATCTTTATTTTTTCTCTACTTCTTGTCCCTCATTCTCTTGATTTTTTTCTTTTTCCTTCCTATATACTTAATAACATGGATAATGTAAAACACAAATGTTAAAATATCGGTATTTTAATATGTTAGTAAAAGTTATTGATGCTATGATTGATATTTAACTCTTCGTTTAGTTGAATCAATTGGGAAAGCCAGTATATGACAAAAATATATATGTTCCTGTAAATGCTCAAGTCTTTTTTTTTTAAATGAAATATTTTTTGGTGAACATTTAAATGAAATATTTGCACATGCCTTTAATTATATTACAAAATTAAATTTCAAATCTGAATACGACTTAACTGCGGTGTCCAAAAACAATCACTGCAAGCGTCAATGAGTAACAGCTCAAACGTGATCTTAATTAAATTATAATATAATATACGGCCATATTTTATGTTCTAAAAAAATCACACAACAAACAAAGTGGAGCATTCAGAAAAATCCGAATCAAGATTTTGCAAATGAGTTGATAAAGATACGTGTATGTTTTGTATGCATTTCAATAGTCATTCCCTAAACCTTTTCAAAATATCCTCCTATAAACTATTACCAAATGGACAACACACGCATGCTTAGCTCACAATATTTGAACTGTGGAGCAAACAAAACAAACCAACCCATTAGAAACAAAAATACTAGACAACACCTTGGACCGACAGATATATGCAATTTTCATTTTTATAAAGACCCTTCACCAATATATAATTTGTTGGTATCAATAATCCAATTCTATATTGTGTCATGAGGAAACTATTGGTGCATGTAATTGTTGGATTTGCGACTTTAATCACGACCAAATGGATTGGGAATCGAATACTTATTGATGAAGAGTTGTCCTTTTTGGCTTCTTTCCTTAACCATCTCCACTTCCACTTTGCATAAGCAAGTTTGGTGTTGTGTGATAGATCGAGAGGCCATAAATATCCAAGTAATAACAGTATAAAGGAAAACATATATTAACATAAGCCTTTAGGGTTGGTTAATTTTAAGTAATTGAATTTAATAAGGTTTTGTTGAAAATAAATATATTTATTATATTGTTATATTTTTTTAATAAAATATTATCATTTTTAAATGTTTAAAATCAATCTTAAGAGGTGTAACAAAAAATTTGATATATAAAATAGCAGTGCATACTTCAAGTTCAGTTGGCAAATTTTTCGATGGGTTGCAACGGAAGATTAAGACGCATATAAGAAAAACATTTATTATTGTTAGATTCTTTTATAATTTATTAAAGCTTTACCATTTATGTCAAATAATATCTCACATGTTGATTTATCAAATATGATATAAAAAAGAATAAATTACACTCTTCTCTCCTCATTGGTATTGGAGTGTTTGTAAGTACATCACCTGACGCTAGAGCTGGGCATATGGGTAGCCCACCCATTTGAGCCCGCAAAGCGCAAAACCCGCAACCTGCATAACCCGTCTCGCGAAGCCTGTAATTTAAACGAGCGCTGTTTTAGAGAGCCCGCAACCGCACTGTTTAGCCCGCGGGCTAAACGGGCCGATTGGCGTCCGCAAAAAAAAATCAGATTTTAAAAATTTGAAATTTAACTCATTTTTCAAACTCTTTTAAAAATAATTGTCTAAAAAAATCAAATTAAAAAAGCGACTAAAAATCAAATTAAAAACCCTTTTAAAATCTTTTTTTTAATCATTTTATAGTCCAATTAATCACTAGATGTATGAGAATTTATGCTTTATAGGTTTGGTTTGGTGTTGGCTATTTTGAAATATTTAATTTCAAGTAGAATGATCACAATTCTTTTATTTTATTAGTCTAGTTTTCTATTTTTATTTTACTTTTACTAAATCACAAAAAAATATTTTTTTTAATAAAGGCAAAAAAGCCCACGGACTGTCCGCAGAACCCCGCGGTCAAGCCCGTTTAACCCACGGGTTAAACGGATCGGGCTAAAAAGCCCGCAATTTAAATGGGCTCAAAAAATTGAAGTTCATATACCATGCGGGCTGCGGGTTATGCGGGTTATGTGGGTGACCCGCGGGCCTAAGCCCAAATGCTCGGCTCTACCTGACGCTCGTGCTCCACCATCTAAAATCAAGATCTTTGTTGAATCTCCATCACAAAAGCGAATATCTGATTCTTCCACCGAATAAAAATATATCATGAAAAAGAACAAAAAAAAATTGGCATTGTGTTTCATCATATTTTCATTTCAAATTTTATAGTGGATACTGAACAAGTAGTGAATTTTATTTACTTAAAGTTTCTAAATGTCTAATGCTTTTTGGGGATACATGCACTCACAAGTATTATTAAGATAACCCAAAAGGAAGAAGAAAGTCATTTGGGATCCAAGTTGCAAAGGGAATTAAATTAACCAACTAAGAGACCAACAATACCTTAATAATTGTAAATTTGTGAGTGGACTTAGATGGCAATATTAGAGTTGCTATGTTGTCAACAATGCTAATTTTTTTCCTTTTTTCTATTTATTTAGATATTTTTCCTTGTGTTGTTTAAAGATCATTGGTTTCGTTATGTGCTAAAGATGGTTACAAACAAATTGTATGTCTTAGATTCTTTAGACATGAAGAATGCTTCAATCAACAATCTAGTGGTAAATAGATGTCTCATTTTCACATTCAATATGCACATGAATTGCTAGCTTAACAACAACACGTCCGTATCATTTACTCTAATGTGTAGAAAAGACGTCTACAAAAAGTTTTCAAGGAACTTAATCCTAACATCATGAATGCTAATCTCCAGTGGAAAATTGTCCATGTTAAAGTAGGCAAGCAAAAAAATGGGTGAGTAATTAAAAAAACCCACATTATGGTAATTTACAGTTGCCCATCAATGATTAACTCGTATGTGCTGTGTATGTGTATGTATGCAAGAGATGTTTGTGGGGTGTATGTTTCAAATTACATGGAAACCAAATGGAGAACAAGCTATAAACAAGTGAGTAGCTTACCCTCTTGCTTTAGTCATAATAATACATGTGATTATAACTTATCATATTTTGTTATGTTTTTTTTGCAATAGGATATTCTTAAATTTCGGCAAAAGTTTGTTTGTGCTTGGTTAGAGATTCTTAAATTTCTACATCTTCCAAGACTTCCTTTGTAGCTTTATTCCATGAATCTCTAACCCAAACACAAACAAACTTCTGTCGAATTTTAAGAATATCCTTCTGCCAAAAAATATAACAAATTATGATAAGCTATAATCACATATATTCTTATGACCATAGTAGAAGGATGGGTTACTCATTTGTTTATAGTGAAATTGTTCTCCATTTGGTTCCAATGACTCTGTATTTCAAAACATACAACCCACGGTCATCTCTTGCATACATACACAATACATACGGGTTAGTCATTGATAGACAATGGTAAGATTACCATAATGTGGGTTTTTTTTATTTACTCACTCGTTTTCTTGCTTGCTTACTTCAACACAAATAATTTCCCAGCAGAGAATGACACATTCATGAGGTTAGGATCAAGTTCCTTAAAAACTTTTTGTAGACATCTTTTCTACACATTAAAGTAAATGATAAGAATGTGTTGCTATTAAGCTAGTGATTCATGTGCATATTAAAGGTGAAAAAGAGGCATCTTTTTATCACTAAATTGTTGGTTGAAGTATTCTTCATGTCTAAAGAATCTAAGACATACAATTTGTTTGTAGCCATCTTTAACACATAACAAAACCATTTATCTTTGAGCAACACAGGGAAAATCGATATTAGCATTATTGACAACATAGCAACATTAATACTGCCATATAAGTTCACTCACTAATTTACAATTATTAAGGTATTGTTGGTCTCTTAAAATTTCATTCCCCATGCAACTTGGATGCCAATTGACTTTTGATCCGCTGTCGCGCACGGATCAAAACCGAGTGATTTTGAAAGTATAGTTACGGCAACGACAACTCGAGTATCGTTCTCAAGGATTCTTGTATTATTATCAATCAATACAGTAACGATTAATGGGGGGTTGAGTATGATATCAAGAAAAAGGAATTAAAATAAATTGTGATTATCAAGTAAGCTAAAGCGAATCAACCTACTGTATCGACTTCCAACTTATCATTGATCCCTATAAATTCCAATTCCCTAACGGATCAGATCCTATTCGACTATAATAACTACTGACAAGCGCAATAGAAATTATACGGCGTATGTTCCTGAATTCCGGATTAAGCAAACGGAATTATGATCAAACGCGATAATGCAAAAGCTACGTTAACGCGAAATTGATTCAAGATCACACAACCAATCGAATTTAAGAATTATATCCTATAACAACAATCAAATTAAGCAATCAATTGAGATCATTGGAATAAATCAAAGGAAACAGATTGATATGGAATTTATAAAAGAACCTCAAAGTGGAATCCGATTACAGCAGATCGATTCTTCGGAACTTAGTTCTCCATTACAATTGTTCAAAACCTTCTAAAAGAATTTCGTGAACAGTGAATGAGAGTCTACAGTAAAAACGTGTCCAGTACCAGCCCTTTGTTCTATATTTATAAAGTTTTAAACTGCTAATGTGGATCACCACGGCCGTGCTGAGGAGATGACCACGGCCGTGATCCTTGCATAGTCTGGAGGTCCAATCTACGTGCTTTCCGAGCACGGTCGTGGTAAATTAACCACGGCCGTGGTCCTTGCATAGTCTGGAGGTCCAAATCAGCGTGCTTTCCGAGCACGGTCGTGGTAAATTAACCACGGCCGTGGTCCTTGCATAGTCTGGAGGTCCAAATCAGCGTGCTTTCCGAGCACGGTCGTGGTAAATTAACCACGGCCGTTTTCGGAAAGTTGACGCTGATGCAAAACTTTCAGTGATTTTCTGCTTGGCCGTGGTTGTTTCACCGCGGCTGTGGTGGATTAGCACGGCCGTGCTTAGGCTACCACGGCCGTGGTATTCCAGACAGAGGTTTCCAACGAATATTAGAACGCTTCAATCTGATTCCTGTAGCTCCAGTTATGAATCTTCCATTGAAAACTGCTAATGCTGAAAATAAAATACGAAAATTAAATAAAGCTAGAAACAAACTTAAATATGAAAACACACTAAAATGGTGAAACTAATGAGATAAACTAAGGAAATGCCTAAGAATAACAGTAGAAGAATGTGCATGAAGATGCACTGATCAAATTCCCCCACACTTAAACTTTTGCACTCCGAGCAAAATTAAAAATTCAAAACAGAAAAAAACTTCAAAACACAAACAGAACAGAGCATGCAAACTTAGAGGTTATCAGGATACAAACTGCAAGAAAACTCCTAATACTAAGCTTAAAGAATATGACATTAGTGAGTAACTCTTTTGTGACAGTCAAAGTAAATATGAAAAACAGATTACCAAAAAGTACATCAAAAGCATCAAGATCCTCACAAGATAAACTGTTTCCACTCAACTCTCAAGTGTTTAGGTTACTGTTTACACTCAAAGCACAACATGAGAGATAGTACTACCATAAGCTTGAAAAGACTCTAACATTCACAATTTGAAATACATTGCACACAAAGATCAAAAGGACTTTTATTATGGTTGTAACTTGGCCAATGTCAGGGTGAGATACATCCTAAAGGGGTACTAAGCTAAAATTCAAAGAGTTTAAAAGAAAATTGAAAGAATTGCGGGGGTTGAACTAAATAATATCTCAATGGTGATTGAACAACAACCTCACAACTTATTTCTCTTCTCCTTTTCCTTTTATTCTTCTCTTTCTTCTTTTTTTTTTCTTTTTCAGAAGGACTAGCATTGACATCCTTCTCTATTTTTTTTTTTCTTTTTGTTTTCCTTTTCTATTTTTTTTTTCTGCCAACCAACATCATAACAACAATGTTCAACCCCACACAACTCTATACAAGACCCTTTCAACCCTTTGAATAGGGTGATAACATTGTTTTTCACTTTTCGGCTTGTAATGAGTTTTAAACACAAAAAGGATAATAGGCTCAAAGGGGCTTCCAAACAAAGGGATGATATTATCAAGGTTGGCTTTTTGGCTAACTAGGTAAAAAAAACAAAACAAAACAAGATGCCTTAATCATTTCAGTGTGCACAAGTAAACAAAAAAAACTTCAACAAGAGTCAATTCAAGTTCTAGAGACTAACAAACATGAGTGAAATCACACAAGAAAGAAAGAGATGGATTTTTGATGTTATCCATTTTTAGGCTCAAAATCTCACAAAGGTTAGTGATCTTCCACTAGTGATGTATAATTTAGAGTTTGGTCAAACATACAAACTAAGAATGCGCAAAAAGAATCAGTCACATCACACCACAAGTCTTTCAACAAAGAACAGAGAGAATACTCACAATTGTAGCAAGATAATCAACGAAAAAGCATGCATTTTCCATTTTTTTTTTTTTTTTAATCAAAAACAAACAAAAACAAAAACAAACGGTTCCCTCCCCCACACTTAAGACATACATTGTCCTCAATGAAAAGAACTCAATTATAAAGCAAGAGTGAGAGAAAGGAAAGGGTGCCCCCTGATCAAGTTGTAGTGTAGTTGGGCGCTTCCAAAGAAAGCTCTTCTATGGTTGCATCTTCAGGCACTGAACTCTCATGGAATAGCTTCAGGCGCTGCCCATTGACCTTGAAAACCTTGTCAGTACCTGCACTTTTAATTTCTACTGCACCATAAGGGAAAACATTAGTAACAACAAAAGGGCCAATCCATTTGGATCGAAGTTTCCCAGCCATAAGCTTAAGGCGGGAGTTAAACAGTAAAACCTGTTGGCCCACAGAGAATTCCTTCCTAGAAATCATTTTATCATGGAAGAGTTTGGTTTTCTCTTTATAAATCCTAGAGCTTTCATAAGCCTCTAGCCTAAACTCTTCAAGCTGTTGTAATTGGAGTTTTCTTTCAATACCTGCTTGTTGCATTTCCAAGTTACAACTTTTCACCGCCCAATAAGCACGGTGTTCTATCTCTACAGGAAGGTGACATGCCTTACCGAAAACAAGTCGATAAGGAGACATCCCTATGGGTGTCTTGAAAGCTGTTCTTTGAGCCCAAAGTGCGTCTTCTAGACGGCGGCTCCAGTCCTTCCTGTTTGGTTGCACTATTTTCTCTAAGACCTGTTTGATCTCCCTGTTTGAGATCTCAGCTTGCCCATTAGTTTGTGGGTGATATGCGGTAGAGACTCTGTGCACAACTCCATACTTCCGGAGCAAAGCTTCCATGGTGCGGTTACAGAAGTGAGTGCCTTGGTCACTTATGATGGCTCGGGGTATTCCAAACCTGCAAAAGATATTGGACCTGACAAAATCTGCAACAACTCTTGAATCATTAGTCCTAGTGGGGATAGCTTCTACCCACTTTGAAACGTAATCAACAGCAAGTAAAATGTAGAGAAAACCAAATGATACAGGAAAAGGACCCATGAAGTCGATTCCCCATACATCAAATACCTCACAGAAAAGCATAGGTTGCTGAGGCATTTCACTCTTACGAGTGATGGCTGTACCTGCTATCTGGCACTCTTTACAAGTGCGGTAAGTCTCATAAGCATCCTTAAAAACAGTGGGCCAGTAGAAACCTGAGTCTAGGACTTTTCTTGCAGTTCTTTGCGGACCAAAGTGTCCCCCTACTTGAGATGCATGAGAAAAATGTAAAATAGATTCAATCTCATAGTCGGGGACACATCTCCTAATCACCTGATCACTACCAAACTTCCAAAGATATGGATCATCCCAAACATAATATTTGGCATCACTCTTGAGTTTGTGAATTTGTGCCTTGGATGCACCTGTAGGAAAAACACCAGCAACAAGATAATTAACAATATCAGCAAACCAAGGAGTAACTCCATGCAAAAGTAAAAGCTGCTCATCAGGAAAGTCATCCTGAATCGGAAAAGGATCTTCATCCCTCTCTATCCTGCTCAAATGGTCAGCCACTAAGTTCTCAGCTCCATTTTTGTCTTTGATCTGTACATTAAATTCTTGGAGCAACAACATCCACCGAATCAGTCTCGGTTTTGCTTCCGGCTTCTTCAACAAGTACTTTAAAGCTGCATGGTCAGTAAAAACAACAACCTTGGAACCTAGCAAATATGATCTGAATTTATCAAGAGCAAAAACAATAGCTAGAAGTTCCTTTTCAGTGGTGGTGTAATTTGACTGTGCAGAATCTAGAGTCCTAGAAGCATAATGAATAACATGGGCAGCCTTGTCAACTCTTTGTGCAAGGACCGCTCCAACAGCATAGTTGGAAGCATCACACATAATCTCAAAGGGCAGGGTCCAGTCAGGGGGCTGGATGATGGGAGCGGACGTCAATGCTTTCTTCAAGAAGTCAAATGCTCGTTTGCATTTGTCATCGAAGTTGAAAGTGACGTCATTCTTCAACAAGTTTGACAGCGGAAGAGCTATCTTGCTGAAATCCTTGATGAAACGCCTGTAAAAACCTGCATGACCAAGAAAAGAACGAATCTCGCGAATGCAAGAGGGGTAAGGCAGTGTAGAAATCACATCAATCTTAGCAGGGTCAACAGAAATTCCTTTTTCAGAAATAATGTGGCCCAAAACAATTCCCTGCTCAACCATAAAATGGCATTTTTCATAATTCAAAACAAGGTCAGTTTCGATGCATCTTTCTAAAACCATATTCAAACTGTTCAAACATGCATCAAAAGAAGAACCATAAACAGTGAAATCATCCATAAACACTTCCATGCAATTTTCAATAAAATCAGCAAAAATGCTAATCATGCATCGCTGGAAAGTGCCAGGAGCATTGCAAAGACCAAAAGGCATCCTCCTGTAAGCAAAAGTACCGAATGGGCAAGTAAAAGTGGTCTTTTCTTGATCTTCAGGTGCAATATGAATCTGAAAATAACCTGAAAAACCATCAAGAAAACAGTAATGTGACTTACCAGCAAGCCGTTCAAGCATTTGGTCAATGAACGGTAAAGGAAAGTGATCCTTTCTAGTAGCTTGGTTCAACCTTCTGTAATCAATACAAACTCTCCAACTGTTCTGAACTCTAGTGGGAACAAGTTCATTCTTTTCATTTTTCACCACGGTGAGTCCAGACTTCTTAGGTACAACCTGCACTGGGCTTACCCATTTACTGTCAGAGATAGGATAAATGATACCTGCTTGCAGGAGTTTGGTTACCTCTTTCTTCACCACATCGAGGATCAAAGGATTAAGCCTCCTTTGGGGCTGCCTTACTGTTTTCGCACCATCCTCAAGCAAAATCCTGTGCATACACATGGAAGGACTAATCCCTGGGATGTCAGCTAATGTCCACCCAATCGCCTTCTTGTGCTTCTTCAAAACCTGCAAAAGCTTATTTTCTTGATCGAAATCAAGGTTAGAAGAAATTATAACAGGGAGTTTTTCATTACTCTCCAAATAAGCATATTTCAGGTTTTCAGGGAGTTGTTTCAACTCTAAGGACGGGGGCTGCTCGATGGATGGAGTGTTTGGGGCAGCCGGGATGTCGAGCACCTCAGTGGCATAAACAACTTCATCGACAACAACTTCACCTGTAGGAAACATGTTATCCTGCAAGGCAGAATCAATCTCAGCACATACAACACAAAGGTTAGTGTCAGTACAATCAGCACATGAGTAAATATCATCAAAACCCAATAAAGATGGAAAATCAAGTGAAAATAATTCAGAAAAAGTGTCATCAACCAATTCAGAGATCAAGTCAATATGAAAAACGGAATGCTCTTCCAAGGGATGTTTCATGGCATCGAAAATGTTGAATTTCGCGACAATGTCACCAAATTCCATGGACATGGTTCCATCGTCAACATCAATTTTTGTTTTCGCCGTTTTCATGAACGGTCTGCCTAAAATGATGGGAGCTCTGCTTGACTTAGTTTCTCCCTCCATGTCCAGAATGTAGAAATCTGCAGGAAAAATCAAATCATTAACTTGAACAAGGACATCTTCCACTACTCCCGCGGGGCGGGCATTGCTCCTGTTCGCCAGTTGAATGATTAAACCTGTATGCTGCAAAGGACCAAGACAAAGGTTATTATAAACAGAAGTAGGCATAACATTAATGCCCGCTCCTAAATCAAGCATGCAATTCTCGAATTTACTATCCCCGATGGTACAAGGAATAGCAAAAGTTCCCGGGTCCTTGCACTTTTGCGGCAAGACTTGAGTGAGAGCTGAAACATTTTGCTCGCCGGTAACTCTTTCACATGAAGGCTTGGGCTGAATAAAAGCAGAAATATTTCTTCCCAAGTTGACTCTTTCACTTCCCTTCATCCTCCTCTTATTTGTACACAAATCCTTCAGAAACTTTGCATACCTTGGAACCTGCTTAATTACATCAAGAAGCGGAATGTTTACCGCAACTTTTCTGAAAACATCCAAGATCTCTCTCTCTTTGTCTCCCTCCTCAATCCTTTTATTTTTCAGAACTCTATGTGGGAAGGGAACTGGTGGAACATACTCTTTTTCTTTATTTTTTTCAGTTTCTACCACAACAGAAGAAGGTGGAGAAGGTTCAGGTGGAGAAGGTTCAGATGTAACCTTTCCGGATCGCAAGGAAATTGCACTCACATCAGCATTAGGACCTTTTGGATTCACAACTGTTTGGGCAGGAAGTTGGTTCGATCCTTGGGCTTGCATGGCATTCATTGAGGTGGCAAGCTGTCCAATCTGTGTCTGCAAGGTTTGAATACTAGATTCTGTTCTTTGCTGAAACTGAAGATTGTTAACAGCTAGTTGCTTGACCAGGTCCTCTAATGAAGGTCCAGAAGGTACAGAAGTGGTAGCTGGTGGAGTGTTCTGTGGTATCGGAAGGGGTAACACTAGCTGTTGCTGTGTGGGCTGCTGGTTTCCATATCGAAGGTTGGGATGGTTCCTCCAATTGGGATGGTATTTGTTGGTGGACAGGTCAGGAGTGTTGTTGTACCTGTTCTGATTGCTTCCGTAAAGGGCTGCTGCATAAGCTTGGGGTAACTCGGTAACCCTCTCATCTTGCAACATAGGACATGTGTCGGTCGGGTGTTCAGCGGAAGTACAAATACCACACAAGGTTGCTGGTTGAGGTTTACCCACTGCCAACTGTTTCACTAAGGAGGTGAGCTCGCCAATTCTGGTTTCTAAAGCTTTGTTGGAGGAAACCTGAATTTCGTTCACACTCCTTGTTTGGACTGCAAAATTATTTCTGGTTGTGAACTGTTGGCAGTTGAGTGACATGTTCTGAATTAAGGTCTTGGCATCTGCTAGAGTCTTATCAACAAGTGCTCCACCACTAGCAACATCAAGGATGTTTCTATCCATAGGTAGCAATCCTTCATAAAAGTATTGGATCAGTAACTGCTCGGTAATCTGATGCTGAGGACAACTGGATACCAACTGTTTGAATCTTTCCCAATACTCAGCCAATGTCTCATTGCCTTGTCTAATACCGCATATATCCTTTCTGATTGATGCAGCTCTGGAGGCAGGAAAGTATCTCTCTAGGAAGACTTTTTTCAAATCATTCCAAGTGGTGATAGAATGCGGTTCAAGATCGTATAACCAATCCTTGGCAGCACCCTGTAGTGAAAACGGAAAGGCCCTCAGCTTGATATGGTCTTCAGTGATTCCTTCAGGTCTCAAGGGTGTAGAACACACAACCTGGAATTCTTTCAGATGCTTATGCGGATCCTCACCTGCAAGACCATTAAACCTTGGCAACAAGTGTATCAAACCAGATTTTAATTCAAAAGGTGCAACAGCTTCAGGATACTCAATGCATAAACCATTGTAATTCACATCAGGGGCAGCCAACTGCCTCAAAGTTCTTCGGTCAGCCATATCAAAAACAAATTCAGAATCTGACTCAAACAAGTTATGCAAGTAATCGGAATCAGTGTCAGAATCAATTACGGGTGGTGAACTATTGCTAGCCTGGACTGCTCTACGTCGTGTGTGCAAGGTTCTTTCTATCTCAGGATCAAAATCAAAGAGATCAGAACAAGAAGACCTAGTAGCCAGGACTAATGCAGCAACAATTGTTAAAATGCCAACAATGTCCCAAAATGCAAAAACAAACAGAATGAAGGAAAATGAAAAAAAAAATTCAAAAAAATATAAAAACACCAAAATCAATCTAATGAAGTGAAATTAGAATTTTGAGAATTTTTTTGGATTTTTTCGACACTATGAAAACAGTAAAAAATTAATTAAAAATAGAAAAAAGAGGAATTTGGCGATTTGAGGTCTGCGTCCCGTAACTCTTCCAGAGTAGGGGACTATTGATCGCACAATTTTTCTGGTCCCAACAGGGAAAAAATATTTGCAATCAGACACAATTTTTCCAAAAACCGATTTTCTCGACTCTATGCGCGAATTGGCCAAAACCGTGGGAAACTAGGGCCTAAACGCGAGAACACTAAACCTATGACTCTAATATTGATTAATAACGACAAGAATCCCCGGCAACGGCGCCAATTTGATCCGCTGTCGCGCACGGATCAAAACCGAGTGATTTTGAAAGTATAGTTACGGCAACGACAACTCGAGTATCGTTCTCAAGGATTCTTGTATTATTATCAATCAATACAGTAACGATTAATGGGGGGTTGAGTATGATATCAAGAAAAAGGAATTAAAATAAATTGTGATTATCAAGTAAGCTAAAGCGAATCAACCTACTGTATCGACTTCCAACTTATCATTGATCCCTATAAATTCCAATTCCCTAACGGATCAGATCCTATTCGACTATAATAACTACTGACAAGCGCAATAGAAATTATACGGCGTATGTTCCTGAATTCCGGATTAAGCAAACGGAATTATGATCAAACGCGATAATGCAAAAGCTACGTTAACGCGAAATTGATTCAAGATCACACAACCAATCGAATTTAAGAATTATATCCTATAACAACAATCAAATTAAGCAATCAATTGAGATTATTGGAATAAATCAAAGGAAACAGATTGATATGGAATTTATAAAAGAACCTCAAAGTGGAATCCGATTACAGCAGATCGATTCTTCGGAACTTAGTTCTCCATTACAATTGTTCAAAACCTTCTAAAAGAATTTCGTGAACAGTGAATGAGAGTCTACAGTAAAAACGTGTCCAGTACCAGCCCTCTGTTCTATATTTATAAAGTTTTAAACTGCTAATGCGGATCACCACGGCCGTGCTGAGGAGATGACCACGACCGTGATCCTTGCATAGTCTGGAGGTCCAATCTACGTGCTTTCCGAGCACGGTCGTGGTAAATTAACCACGGCCGTGGTCCTTGCATAGTCTGGAGGTCCAAATCAGCGTGCTTTCCGAGCACGGTCGTGGTAAATTAACCACGGCCGTGGTCCTTGCATAGTCTGGAGGTCCAAATCAGCGTGCTTTCCGAGCACGGTCGTGGTAAATTAACCACGGCCGTTTTCGGAAAGTTGACGCTGATGCAAAACTTTCAGTGATTTTCTGCTTGGCCGTGGTTGTTTCACCGCGGCTGTGGTGGATTAGCACGGCCGTGCTTAGGCTACCACGGCCGTGGTATTCCAGACAGAGGTTTCCAACGAATATTAGAACGCTTCAATCTGATTCCTGTAGCTCCAGTTATGAATCTTCCATTGAAAACTGCTAATGCTGAAAATAAAATACGAAAATTAAATAAAGCTAGAAACAAACTTAAATATGAAAACACACTAAAATGGTGAAACTAATGAGATAAACTAAGGAAATGCCTAAGAATAACAGTAGAAGAATGTGCATGAAGATGCACTGATCAACTTTCCTTTTCCTTTTGGATTGTCTTAAATAATACTTGTGACTGCATGTATCCCAAAAAAACATTAGACATTTAGAAACTTCAAATATATAAACTTCACTAATTGTACAAGTACTCACAATGAAATTTGAAGTGAAAATATGACGAGACACAACATCATTTTTTTGTTATTTTTCATGATTTTGCTTCAAATGACATAACTTATGAAATTTACATTGTTAGTTTCTCAATCATTTTAAGATTACAAAATAGTTTTCGTCTCACATTATTGGATTGATTATTCTTACCAAATTAGACACCCATTTATTTGCTATCGTTGTCATGCAATCGTCTTTATCCAAGTCTAAGCCATGCATCTTAACCATGACACTGGAACAGAAACTAATGTTAGTTGACAAGTAAATAAACAAATTACAAAGCACATAATATTAAAAATGTCAATTTGTTCAGTAAAATGTTCCAAAATGTTAGTTCCACCTAAGAATATTTGTACTCAAGGATCCGATGGAGGATCTATGTTTTACATGTGTTATGACTTCTAAAAATGTTTTTAATAAAATTATTATTAAAATTATCTTATTATTATTTCTTTAAAAACACAAGAAATAAAGGAAAAAAATAAATAATTGAGCATAAGGGGAAGGGGAGAAGAGAATCAAAATCACAATACAATGAGAAAACTAATACCTATTTCAATTTGAGATGTGAATCGATTTTGAACTTAAAATCAATACCAACAAGGTCCATAGTTGATAGTTGGTAGATAGTTGAGTTTCTTAAGCATGCTAATAGGGGTTCAATTTCTTGACTGTATGTATGAAGAAGATTTTGTTGGTAGAGATAAAACCCACCTCAGGGATACCTTGCTTTTAGGAAAAAAAATCATTTTTTAAGATGAAAATAGATATATAAATATTTACTTAAAATTAAATTAGTTTAATGTGATTTTAGATAATTCAAGGAAAATTCAAACACACACTAAGATTACATTAGGAATCCAATTTGAAGTGTAACAAACGTATCCTTAATTTGACCGAATCAAAATCTTAAAACTGAAAATGACGAGATTTTATCAACAAGAAGAATTGAACAAACAAAAGATTGAAACTAAAGTGGTGGAATCCATTGAATCTGCAACATCATGAGCACAGAATTGGCCATTTATCACGTAGGGGAATCCGGGGATGCGTTAACAAAGGGCAAGCTGTTTCGTCGTTATATAGTGTGGAAGTTAGCAAGAAATAGCAATAGGATTGAAATAACGGACCCCATGATAACGTAACGGGGTACTGTTTCCATGACGTTCATTTCTAACTCCCTATTCCACGTACTCACTCGCAATTCATTCATTCCCCCTTCAATAACATTCATCATTTCAGTTCCCACTTCCGACAAATCGTTACCAAACACTGCCACTGAAACTGAACCCTCTAATTCCTTCCTTCGTGCCTCGCGTGTCCTCATTATGACAAAGTGTATATTTTATGGGTACATGTAAAAATATTCACAAATGGATCGGATAAATATTTGTTTATTGGGACTGAGGCTGGGACTGGGTATTTATCCGTAATTTTTTGTGGGTACGGATACAGGTACTATATTAT
This sequence comes from Pueraria montana var. lobata, assembly GCA_026413185.1. NCBI lineage: Eukaryota > Viridiplantae > Streptophyta > Magnoliopsida > Fabales > Fabaceae > Pueraria > Pueraria montana. The sequence goes on from CM048654.1 coordinate 12,428,827, forward strand.
CCTGTCCCGTCCCGCACCTACCATATATATATATAAAATAACTTAAATAAATAATTATGTTATACTTTTATGTAAAAAAAATAATTTTATATTTTTCATAAACTAACACTAATAGTAAAAAATTTAAGTTATAACTTACAATAATTTTATATTTTATATTTTTAATATTATATGTGGATGTTTTTAATGTTAAGTTTGAATTATTTAAGTGTGAATTTTTAATTTATTTGTAGTAATTTTTTTAATTAATGTTTTTATAGCTTAAATGTAATTTTGGTTCCTCTATTTTGCACAATCCTTAATTTTGGTCCCCTATTTTAAAATAGAGACATTTAGTGTCCCAATTTTATAAAATATGTAATTTTGGTCCTTCCATTAAATTGAAAGCGGTGACCGTTAAGAGATTAAGGTTAGCCTTAACGTGGTCCAAATATAGTGACGTGACACGAGATTATTTATTTAGTTTTTAATTATTTTAAATACTGAGTAGAATAATTGATGAAAAATATATTTAAAAAAAAGGTAATATCATTTATTTAACTACGACGTACCATGTACTTCAACAACGTAGAACTAGTTTAAAATAAATGATTAAGACTTGTGATTTCTATTTTAGGACTCACGACTATCCTAACCATTAAAATCGACGTGACATGCGCTTTAGTGATGTAGATAAACAAATAATTATTACTTAGTATTTAAAATAATTAAAAAATAAATAAATAATCTCGTGTCACATTACTATATTTGGGTCACGTCAATGTCAACGTTAATCTCTTAACTGTCGATGCTTTCAATTTGATGAAAGGACCAAAATTATGGATTTTATAAAATTGGGAGACTAAATGTCTCTATTTTAAAATAGAGGGACCAAGATTGCAGATTGTGCAAAATAGGAGAACTAAATGTCTCTATTTTAAAATAGGATGGCTAAAATTGCAGATTATGCAAAATAGGGGACCAAAATTACATTTAAGCCTTTTTTTTATTGATTTATTAACTTCGTACATAAGTAAAGTGCGGATAGCGGACCGAGTATGGGGATGAGGATGGGAATTAAAGTTGCTACCCGCGCGGGTATGAGACCGAGTACAAGAATTTTTTTTAAATGTAGATATAGAAACGGATACTATAGGACCCTACCCAGACCCTATCCATTATCATCCCTACATGTCGTCCATCATTCTCCCCACGTGACATTTCAATTCATTTCATACGCTGTCACCAACCACCTTCCTTCACCCATTCTCAATTTTTAAGCTTCTGTGTAACCGGATAATATATACTATATTTCTTTTAAAAAATATAACTCTAGATATTTGTTTGTTAAAAATTGATTGCAATACACTTTTGTGTATATTTATTCATTGTATATATACGTGTATGTGATAGGTTTATTAATATATTTTACTTGTTTTTCGAAAAAGAATACGTCGAATAATTATAACTTTAAATTTATTAAATTATTTTTAATGGAGTTATTTATTAAAATGATTTTTCTAAAAAATAAAAGAGAATTTAATTTTCATGGATTGTCAATATAAAAAATTTTATACTGCTGTTCAATTAAAAATTATCCTAAATACTACTTTTAAAGTAATCATTACACAATTCAGTAATCTTATCATGCATAAAAATTTATAATTGAATGATAATATAAAATATTTTTTTAATTTTAGTGTATTTAAATTATATATAGAGAGAGAGAATGAGAAAGATTAAATTATTCCAAAAATAACTTTAAAAGATTTTTTCTTTTGACAGCAAACTTACAAATTCATGTATCCTGTTCAACCAACTAAGCAAATCTCACTTTTGATTTAAATAACAAGAATCCTCTAAAACTCGAATCAAATAAGACAATTATATATGACAAAACTTCATTTTTTTTTAAATATTTGATGCAATTGTATATTTAGAACTCATATTCAAAAACACTTATTAAACTAAAAAAAGCCTCATATTAATTGGATTTACCCATTCAGTAGTTTTTTCAATAATTAATTATATCTGACCCAAATCTAAATAGATGGGTAAAACTAAAAAAAAAACTATTATGGGAAAGTTTATTGAATTTGGATGAGAAGGACGTCACCGAATATGTAACTGGAATATACATACGGTTGTTGGAATTGGATTGTGAAATTGTGATTCTTTGCTTCACAAGGGAGGAGAAGTTTGTGGGGGCCCAGCAACAGGGCACTAAGTCGAAGGGTCCAAGATTTGACAGTGCTATCTATTTATCGTGTTTAGTGTGTGTGACTCTCTCTCTCTCCTTCTCTATAATGCACATTGATATCTACTCACTACACAGCACCACACTGTCGTTTCTTTGCTTCTTTCCTTCCTCGTAAACTGCAATATTCGTCTCTCAAGCCGCATTTCCCATGCCACGTGTTCAAACCAGACACCTGGCAATCTGGCATCCTCGTAGGGTCCCACCTTACACCGACCATAACCATAATCACTTTCCTCGCCGATCTTTCTTTTGTTTTTTGCTTCCACCTCGCCGCGCTCTTTTACGCTCCCTCGTATTTGGTTTCAAACACAGTGTTCGTAGTTCAGACACAACGTCAGTGTAGTCGCCTCTACAGTGACTCGCTACTCGCTACCCGTCGCGTAGCGTAAAAACGAATATATAGAAATAAAATTTTATTTCACTGATTTAACCACCCATTTGTTTTAGACACATCTAAATCTTGAAAAATTATTTAAGAAAATTGTTTTAGACACATTTTTCTAAGTGAAGTTTTTTTTTCCTACAATTCGAGACACGATTCCACATTAAATGTTATTTACTAAGTGAAAGTTATTACCTTTTTAATTATAATTATAAAAATATTTTCTATCTTAAAAAGTAGTTATATATATATATATATATATATATATATATATATATATATATATATATATATATATATATATATATATATATATTTTAAATTTTACTTAAAATAATTTCTCAAAAAAATTTACATTGTCATTCTACCGTAAATCATCTTATATATAATTGACTTTCATAATAATCATCCTAAAAATCTTATCAAATATATTTTTCATTAGTTGATAATATAAATTTTACATTGAGAATACGTGTTTGTTTAAATATTTTCAAAAGGAATTTTTTTAAAAGAGTTTAACAAGACTTAAAAATCTATTTTTAAATTTTAAATAAACATACTAAAAATAATTTATACTCAATTTTTTATTTATTTATTAAAAGTGGTTTTTTATTTCAAAACTAAAAAAATTCTAAATGAATAAGAAAATCTTATATTATTCTACTTATACTTTTTTTTGTCATTATTGAAAATATTATAATATTATATAATTGATCCATGATAAAATCTCTTTCAAAATTAAAATTAAATGCAATTAATAAGAGTAAACTGAAATTCTGATTACAAAAAAAGTTTTTCATTCATTGGCAACTATAAATTGTCATTTTTTTCCTCATAAAATCAAGATGAATATAATTTGAATTCTTTGATGTTGCTTACTCTCGTTTTAAAGAAATAAAGATAAAAAAAGTTGTAATAAAATTGATCATTATTATTTATATAAAATTCATTAAATTTGATTTTATATACTTTTCTTCTTCTTCTGAAGTTAAGAAGAATGAATATGAAAATAAGAAAATCTAAACTAATTATTTCATGAAATATTTATTATGAATTTTATTAAAGTTGAGGAGTCTGTTTTCACCAATTAAGATTTTTATTAAAGTGGAGGAGTCTATTTTTAACAAGTAATTTTACTTGAACTTCAAGTGCAAAAGCACGAATTATTGTAATGATTACTAAACCAATCATAAATTAATTAGTCATAATTAAAAAACTAACTAAAACTCGTGAAATGATGGGAAACAAAGCATTTTTTTTATCAGCAAAAACAAATATATATTAATAAAAGGGGTACCAGAAGTACCAGAGTTACAAGATGAACCAAAAAAATTGATGACATGGCCAGGGAAACAAAGCATTACCTGCACATGCTGTGAAACTAAGAGCATCTTTAATGGAGCAATCCTATATGAGTGCTTTCAATGGGATCCACTTGTACATATCATTCATTTTTACTCTTTTCAATATAAGCACCTCTAAGCACTTAATCCCTCAAATGGAGCAACTCTCCTTAGGTGCTTCCAATGAGACCCATCAAAAAGCTTACATCATTATATTATATTATATTAATAACTTATTTATTACATTATGATTATCTTATTTATAAATTAATTAAATTTTAAAGATTAATAAATTTTTTAGACTATTATTATGTAAAATATTTTTTTATAATAACAAAATAAAAAAAATATAATTAAATTATATTTTATTTAAAATGATGAAAATAGCTAACCTTACACAAATAGCATGATATAAAAGACAATAATTAAAACAATAGAAATTACATAATTAAAACAATAACTAATTTTGCTGATTATCGCGCCCAAAACGCTCCTAAATATGTTTCACAAGGTCCGCTTGAAGTTGTTGATGACGCCTGTTATCATGAACTTCTTCTCTCCTTCACAAGTATGCTTCAAGGTATGCTTTAAACGCTCCCAAACAGTTAGTTTGACCAACGGCTAGTTTGAATAAAGACTAATTTTTTCCAAACGACTAGTTTGACCAACGACTACATTGAACGGTGGAACTTGAGATTTTGACGTGAAGTCGGATGATGTACCATGCTCTCTTTCATCATTAAGAAATTTTTTAGACTATTATTATGTAAAATATTTTTTAATAAAAAATAAAAATAAAAACATAATTAAATTATATTTTATAATTTAAAATGATGAAAATAGTTAATGTCACACAAATAGTGCAACATAAAAGACAATAATTAAAATAATAGAAATTACATACCTAAAATAATAACTAATTTTATTAACACTGTACATTATTTTATTAAAATATTATTTATCCGTAATTTTTTTTTTTACTTTAAAGCTTTCAAACACCAATGCTTCCTAAAGCAATTTTCATACAGTGAAACAACGGCAATTAACTTCGCAAGCAACTATGCTTCCCAACAATAGTTAAAGATGGTCTAACACATGCCAAATATAGTTACACGTCAGTCCAATGTTTATGCACAAGTTAATATTGCCTATTGATTGGATGTTACGTAAATATATATTTTTTAATATTATAGATTAATTAACGATGTAATCTATTAATCTATCAGCTCGCACAATGGTTATATGTGCAAATTGAGTTTTTAATTTTATTATCAAGAACGGTTTAGGTGTGAGTAAAAAATATTATGTGCTTTCATAAATTCATATCATATTTAGGAAACAGAAATCGTTTTTTATTTTATTTTATTAAAAACAAAGTTTTATATTTGTAGAATTTCTAGAATCTTTCTTTGCCATTTTGTGCAAAACAAAAAATATTATGTACGTTCTCCAACATGCGCGGTCTTTCCAAAAATGAGGTGCGATGGCTTAAAGTAAATTTCAAATATTCTTCCCTCTTTAACAAAACTTTCGAAACGGAACTCATTTTTTCCGTTATCAATTATTTGCCCTCTCTAAAGAACCTTAGAATTAAGATGATTCAATTTTTTTATTTAATAAAGTGATAGAATAGGGAGACATGCTCAATATTACCTCATTCTCCCATTAAGGTTAATGCATAAGATTAAAGAATATTTAATTGATCTAAAATTAATATATTTAGACTAAAATATCCATATTTAATATGTTAATTTTAATGCTACATCACTAATAATGAGATATTAAATAAGAATATAATTGAGAAAAAAACATTAATTAGGCTTTAAGATTCTAAAACATTAATTATTTTGAAATAAAAAAGGAATGCTAAAACATCAATAATTATGGAAAAGAGATAGTATTAATCAACAAAACACTAATGATATGTTGGAGTTGTAAGTAGAGAACAACTTAAAAAATTATTATGTACATATTTAAACGGAAAATAGTTTATTCAATTATAACTACTTAGCCTTTTACGTGTCAAAGGATTTTTTTTTAAAAAAATGTTTATTAATCAAAATTTTAGTAGCGTAAAGAGAAATTATACCCGCATTCACAATGAGATGAAAATTAATTCCAAATCTTTTTTTTTATGCGTATTAATTTCAAATCTTTGATCACTCTTGTGTCAATTCACTTTTTTAATAAAACTCTTTCCTTATAAAAAAAACTGTGTCAATTCACAATATCTCAAGAATATTCAATTGAGACTAGGTGAGTACCTATGATACTAAACATCAACAAACATAACACTAGACACTATTACTGTTAATTTTCCCAAACAAACAAAAGTACAAAACAGAACCTCAGCGTGTAAAATTATCAGCAACAACTGCAAGGGGTACCCGGAATGCGTAATTAAAAAGTGACAGCGATGCAAATTAACGACTTTTTACATCGATGACTAATATAGTCTATCATGATCATTATTATTATTATTATCTTCAAGTCATTCCAAACCAAAAACGCGTTGTGATTTGTGGTTAACATTTTATTGCCTTTTATGTTCATTGACTAGTCCAATGAAACTAACTGTATGCTACATTAATTATTCCACACGCCTTTAATTTAGCTCTACGATCGATCCACAGTTCCCATTCTTTCTTTCTTTCTTTCAAATCTCGCTTGCTTTTTTCTTTTTATGTTATTTATTTTTCCTCCTTCCAAACCCATCACATCCTACTTGTTAATTATTAGAATGGTTTATGATTATTAAACTCCAAGCAGCACACAAAATCAGATGACATATCAACCTCAACCATAGAGACAAAGATTCTGCGCGGAAGAAAGAAGTGGGAACACCAGATTCTTTTCTTCACAGAAATGCTAATACAAACAACATTACCGTATGTGTTGTGTGCCTAGGGGTGTTGGGCACAGTTTCCCATCACTTTTACTTTTTTTTGCCCTCAGTGTTTCCTTTGACTGATATAAATTTGACCAGTCAACCAACATGACTGATCCCTATGATGTTCATGCCTCATTACCCCACCTACAATCCATGGCCCACCACATATTTTTGCATCCTCCCTTCAAAAAAAAAAAAACATATTTTTGCATCCTCCAATCTTATTTAAATAAATATCCTCAACATCATCCATTAATTCCCACACACATGTTCATTTCAATCACCACATGATAACATATACTACTATTATTTTCCTTCCATCTATGGTTACTTTAAATACTAGCTAGCCAGGGACTTGAGGTTACATAGGGTGCACTCAAAGCTAAATTTCCATGGGATCCAAAGGATGTCAAAGTGGGATCAATCATTGTTTGCTAATTTTTTTCCACAAGTACTCCAAAACGATAATGACACTATGAATTATAGTTAGTATTATACTATTTTCCGCCAGCCACTCTAAAGAATCTGATATGAATGCCATGGAGACATAATACCCAATTTAGGAACAAATCATACGGTATAGAACGTACTAGCATGACATAGTTGGCCCATTGTTTTACCTTTTTCTTTTGAGTGGGAGAATACATATAGATACTTAAATGCCCTATGATATATAGCAAGGTTTTAAAAAGCAGTTTACAATTACAATTTTGACTACAACATCAAAGGTTTTGAAAGTCTCTTACAGTAATGCAACCACAATTATGATTGCATTAATAGTTATCTGTAATTTCTCTCAATATCAAGAAGCTCAACGAATTTGTGTCCTCAATTTAAAACATTGATATGTATAATTTAGTTGAATTTCTGGTTATATATCTAGCTATCTATCACATGCAATATTTGTTTCTCCTTTTAACTATTTTTGTGGGATATGGACATAATAGCTATGATTTGTTAGGTTAGCAATCAGTTCGGGTGGTTTGCATGTTTCTTAATTGTAACTAAAGAGAAAGAAACAGTACCCCATGATTTATGTAAACTAGGGATTAAAAATTTATAAAATGCAATGATGACTCTTAACTTTTCTCTAATTATTTTTTTGAGTAAAGAACGAGCCCAAAGATACAGATCGGTTGTGGAAAAAAGGAAAGTAGTTCTTTTTTTCTACCAGCTAAGCGACAAAACACCATGTGTAAGGAAATACATCTGATTAATCTGCAGATTGATTAAAGAAAACAAGAAGACGAAATTAATCATTCGGTTCTGCATTGGCAAATAATGGTAACTATCATACAATCATTCCCTATATATTTGGCGGTTCAGGTGAATCTTCGAGTCTGTTGTTTTGCTAAATTATATTACATACAGTTGGAAAAGAAATTGACCAATCGTGCAGTATTTGCAAGGATATGCTCTAGGTAGTGAGTGTGTATATAGCTGGGCATATTTAGTTGTATATCTAAAATTCTAATCGGATATTGAGATAAATTAACATATGTATATATGGTATGTATTCTGCATGAAAGTATGAATGAAGATGGAGATATGTTATTTGATATTATGAGCCAATTTAATTAATTATATCAAAAGCTGAAATGAATTAAGCTTTTTTTATAAATTAAAATAACTTTTATATATATATATATATATATAAACTTTTTAAAAAGTTTAGATGAAAGAGTTTCTAAAAAAAATTAAGATGGATATATATATATATATATAATTTAATTATAATTTATGAAAGAAGAATGATTTATTTTATAATTAAATAGTATATACAGCATTATATAATTATAAATCGTTATATATGATAAATTTATTTATTTTTATAATAATTATTTTTAAAAAAAGTCACATTAACAATGAATTATATTTGGTTAAAAGTATAATTTTTTTTTTACTCACAATCATAGAAATTATTTGCTTTTACTTCTTGAGATGTTTATTCAAATTGAGCAATAGTCGTGTCACTACACTGATTATGTCCATAATTCTATACTGCATGTCATGATCCCATCAAAATGTACCCATTAATGAATTTGGTCTGAGAATCCAGTTAGATAGATATTCTAACTAACGCACAAGCGGGATAAGATATCATAGCATTAGTTAGCTATGCTTAAAGATATTTGGGGGGGGGGGGGGGGGGGGGGTGAGATGATTATGCATGGTATATTAATTATTTTTGGTAAAAGATATTGGCTGTGGATTGAAGTGATTATAATGGGAAATAATGCAAATGCGTGTAGAGTGACAAGGAAAACAAAGGGCATGCAGGAATTGCATCCATCCAATAAGTGGGAGTTGAGTAAGACAAGTCAGTGACTGTGTTTCAGATTATTATTGATCATGATCAGGAATAGGGACCACCAGCACCAAAATTGAAGGGCCAAGAGACCCCAAAACAGGTAAAGCAAAAATTGACTGATGAATATGGAGTGAGTGAGTGGTGACAGTAGTACTTGTTAGGTGTGAATGAATGAACCAATGACACTGAGCCAGGCACAACGTGTTAATTCATTCCGTCCCATGTATGTATCAATATGTTTTTCGCTCATCTTATCATTGTTACGAAATACAGTATCTATTAATTTTATTCATAAGTAATTTCTATCAAAGAATCTAATTCATCAATTTTAGTAGAATTTATTTTTTCAATCACAATTTTTTTTATGTGCATAAAATGATTTAGTTGAGTATTTTTTTTATTCATAAACATAAAAAACATATATAAAAAGATTACGATAATTCACGCATTTAAAGGGGTGAGATTCCCTCTCAGTAGTTGAGTATGTATAAATGTTAGTATTATCATTAGTTATATATGAAAAAGAGAGAAGGGAATTAAGGGAAATGGGGAAACAGTGAGTGAGTGTGCACAAGAGAATGGATGCACCAAAAAGACGAAGGAAGGATGAAGATGAAAATGGAGATCCTCTGTCACTGTCATTAGTGTCCCCTTGCCTGTCCCAAACATCATTACAAGTCCACATCACCCGGACATTCAACAAACGACGACAATCCTTCCCCTTCCATCAATTTCAATTAATAATATCTCCTTCCTCTCGGTCCCACCTCATCATACACACATACCAAATCCTATCCTTATTTTTCATTCCAATATTCCTTTTCATTTATCTATTCTCTTCTTTCTTTTTTCTAAAAACAAAAATAAAAAATAAAAATTAGGTAGTAGTAGATGGAAAATGGAATGATTAGAATTTTAAAAAATAAACAACATGGGGACGCGAGTGGACGAGGTTTTGTGTTTGGGGGCTGAGAAGATCGCAGAGGTTTTGTGTTTTTTTGGTGTTCGGGCGATGAATTGGAATTTTTTTTTTCTTTTTCTGGGGGTGCAGTGGATTATGGAGAGGGAGTGGTGGATGTGTGGGGACCGTTGTGAAGTGGGGTCCACTAATAGTTGCATCCACGCGAGAGGGGGACCCACGAGAGAGGGGTGTGTAGTGTGTTTGTGTTTCTTTTTGTTTTTGTGTTTTTTTTTTTTTTTGGGTTCGTATGAAACCGTTGCAGAACAGAATTGGGTAGTAGTAGGGAAGTGAAGGCACTCGAATTTTCTTAATGCTTTCTCTGCGTGCAAGCCAACCTCATCCATCATCTCGTACGGCAAAACGCATCATTACTACATTACCCTTCTCTCTCTCTCTTGGGATTGCTTGTGGGGGTGCTTTATATATAACTAGTCCTACGCCTGTGGTTTCTATTACCTCACTTTGCATGACTTCCTAAAGTCTCTCTATACTTATCTCTTCTCTTCCACACTTTGCTCTCTCTCTCTCTCTCTCTCCCTTTCCCTTCCCTTCCCTCAAGTACACACAAAGACACAAGCTACTACACATACCCACATACACATAAGCAAAAAGCTCTTACTTTCCTTTCAAGTTCTTAAACTCATCACTTAACTCAGGAGTGCATATTTTCGTTGTATGGATGGATCCTTCCAGTGGACAACACCAGGTAAATATTATTGCATATATCATATATCATAACATGCATGCGTGATGTTCTTGTGTTCTATCAACGCGCCTTAATTATGCCTTTTCTTTTGTCTTTCATGGTTTTTTATTGCTTGGTTTTAGGTTCTACTTCTTCCTTCTAAGATCAATTTGGATGAGTGAAAAAGGAAATGATCTTAATTCACACAGAATAATTGATTTTATTTTATTTTACATTTATATAGGAAACTTCTGTCCATCCCTCGTTATTCTAAACCATATACTATACTATTCATGGTGTTTTCTATGAAACTGTTACTTATATATAGCTGGGGTATGTAATTGATATGTCTCTCAAGCTGGAAAAGTAAAGGCAAATCCCTTTGAGTGCAATAAAGTACAAAAATTGGAAATTTAATTTCATGTATACTTGATGTATGTATTGTAATTTCTTAATTCTTAAAATTAACCCTTCATTTCTATATGTATGTAAGCATACACTCAAATTGAGTTGAGGATTGATCGGTTAATTCTTGTGTTTCATTTCACATGTGTGATCAATTAGTTAATTTGGATGTTTTGTTTGTTGCAGCAAATGTCTAGCCAGTCATTGGAGAACATGTTGGCATGTTCAAAAGCTCAGCAAGAGAGGAAACCAAGGCCTCAGCCAGAACAAGCTCTAAAGTGCCCCAGATGTGACTCTACCAACACCAAATTTTGTTACTACAACAATTACAGCCTTTCCCAGCCAAGGTATTTCTGCAAGTCATGCAGGAGATATTGGACCAAAGGAGGGACACTGAGGAATGTTCCTGTGGGAGGAGGGTGCAGGAAGAACAAGAGGTCATCATCATCTTCAACATCAAAGAGAGTTCAAGATCAAGCATTCACACCCAATCCCAACAACCCTCTCACTGGCCTCCCTTCATTGTCCTATGACTCCAGTGACCTCACCCTTGCATTGGCAAGGCTGCAAAAGCAGTCATGTGGGCAATTGGGCTATGATGAGCATGATCTTGCAATGTTGGGTAACCCCACAAGCACCCCATGTGATATCCTTGGCAACACTGGCATGCACCACTCATCCACAAACCCAGGCTTCTTGGATGCCCTCAGAAGTGGGTTCCTTGGAACCCAAAATAATATGCAGAATCTGTACTATGGATATGGGAATGGGGACATGGGGGAGGTGGACAATGGCAATGCTTGTGGTGGGGTTGGGGTTAGTGGAGACATGATGCTGCCTTATGATCAAGAAATGAGTCTTGCCACCACCCAGGCAGTGACAGTCACCACCATGAAACAAGAACTTTGCAATGGAAGGGAACAAAGTGAGAGTAAGGTGTTGTGGGGTTTCCCATGGCAACTCAATGGAGACACAAACATGGGTGAACTTGACTCAGGAAGAGCTAGTTGGAATGGTCTCAATTCATCATGGCATGGACTTCTCAACAGTCCCTTAATGTAGACACAAGGCACTGATAATTATTTCCTCTCATGTTTTTATTAAAATTATCAATCTAATTAGGACTTTCAATCCTTTTGAGTGCTGGGTTAATTATAGGGGTTTGATTGATTCCCTTGAATCATCTCTTTTCTTTTCTTTTCTTTTTTCTTTTCTTTCTTTCTTGTTTGTTTTTCCCTTTTTTGCCCCTTAAATTGTCAAATTTTTTGTACTACTATCTTTTAATTGGTGAATAGACTAATGAAATTTCAGAGGTTGTTTGCTAACCAAGTCAATGAAGTTGGAGAGAAGTAGATATAGAGCATATCAATCATCATTTCCTTATTTGACAGATGAGAGAGACAGAGAGAATGAGAGTGATGTTTCATGGTTTAATGCAGCCTGATCGAGCCTGAACTCTCTGAACAGTTAGAATCAAATTTTCAGGAGCTTTGGTAATTAGTGATGGTTTCAAGATATTCTTCTACGATTGCATCTTATTCTCACCAGGTAGATTCTTAGAACATGTTTGTACTGACCACTGACTACTATTACTGAAAAATGCATTATTAAATTAAATTAAAGTAGTTACTAATGTACCATTATATGATATGATATGGTAGTGGAGCTGAATCAGGTGATTAGAATTTTAGAATAGAAATTTCAGTGAAGCATGAGCACCAACTTCGGGAAGGATTTTGTCTCTCTCTTTGGCACTTGGCAGACCAAATCCAACTTACGATTTGGGCGTGAGGAAACGTCAGTAATAAGTTTGAAAATAATTTGATTGTGCCTCAGTAATCAATGACAATGAGCTACATTACTACATCATGGTTTGAATTTTTTAAGAGGACGTGGATTCTGGCGCTTAAAAAATTCAATGGAGTCAGAGGGAGAATCTGATTTGTTTGGCTGTCACTTTTTGAGAATTCGCTCTTTGGGTATGAAAACATGAAAATAGATGCAGCTGTATAGCATAATTGAAGAAGTGATTTTCCTCCTAGTTCAGATGAGGTTACAATTTTGTCCTTAAGATTGGTGAGAAGGGATGGGCCAAGGATTGATCAATTAGATGATTATGATGTGACAAATTATAATAGCACTAAAGTGACTATATTTTACTAATTAAATTGTTATATCAGCAATGAACAATATTTTAAATTGACCGTCACATTCAGCTCAAAGAGCAACAAGTACTGGGCCTACTTTGGTTGGGGCTTCAAATGAGAACGAGGTGGAGCAAGTACAGCTAGTCAAAGTCTCCAACTAGCACTATCTCTTGTTTATCTGACATGCACATGGCACAGACATGATAGTATATTATTCTATCAAAAGTGAAAATGGTTTCCTTTAAGTTACTTAATCTGTTATTCACAAGGGTTTACAATTTAAATAATGCTTTACTTTACCCTTGTGTGTTTTTAAAGGAATTGGATATATATATATATATATATATGTAGTACAGTAGTAGTAAGAAGTGTTAGGGAACAAAAGAAAATGCTTGGCTTTGTTCCTTTGAATTACGAACAAAACATTTCAGCTCTTCAGAATTAACCTAATATCTCTCTAGATAATTATTATATTCAAATTTTCTTGGAAAGTATAATTTTGGACATACTCAACCTAGCCAAAAATAACACTTCAGAAAATGAAGCAATGGTTTAAACCAAAAAGGCTTTTCATTATAACCGAGTTCAGTATGTTCAGGTATGAATTTTGAGATCCAAGTTGAAGCAAACATTTTCGACCCCCAAGAAAAGTTGAAGCATGTAACACAATTGGAATATTTGGAACCTTATGGGCCAAGAGAGATGTCACTTGTCTTGACAATTGAATTACGGCGACGAGACAAATGTGCCACTTGTTCAGACTTGAGAGTAACTCATCAGGTCAGCACATGCACAGATACATAAGTTCTTCCAATTAAGTTCAATAATATGATAAGTACCCTTTTAAAACGAGACAAACGATAGACAGAATCCTCAAAGAAAAGACTAATAAGATATTTTGTCTTCAAAATTCTCCAAAGATAATTATTACTTCCTTCGGTCGTTAATATAAGATATTATTTAAAAAAAATTAATAATCCTTTTTATAAAATGTTTTACAATTTCTATAAAAACATCTTTTTTTCACTAATTATCTTTATTAAGTAATCTAAGTTGTATCTTTTATTGATAATGATGCATGATACTCTTAGATTTAATGTTTTTGCATCACCCATAGCAATAATAGTTATTAATAAGGATAAAACTAGTACATTAGTAACATTTTTTTTTAAAAAAAATCTATAAAATTAATTGAATTAATTATTTTTATGGATGTGTGTAATTATGTTTAAAGTAACTGATATTAAAATTTAGAATGAGAAGTTCCTGTAGAACCTGAGTTTCACGTGTTACACTAAAAGAGGTACTAAATCTGTCCATGTCAAAAGACCTTGTTTGTCAGGCCCGAAGTCAACAAACCTACTATAATGTTCACCATTTGGTTCTGTAACCTGCCAAGGTTATTAGTGAAGTTTTATATTTTTCTGCACAGTAGCAATAATCTGGTAAAGAAAATGCCTTCACGTGCAGCACTATAAACGCAATCAATTGCTCGATTTTACATTCTTTAATGCCAAGTTCCAACAGGTGATTGAAGAAAAAGCAATCTCGTGGAAAACTAATATACAAGCCATACTCTCCATAACAATCAATAAACCAACAAATAAGCATGATTTTAACAGGTCCACAAATAAGATTGAAAATGTGTAAGGTTCCAGTTCCATGAAGAAAAGAGAATCATGTTCTACTTCTCCCAAATTCTACAACTGAAAACCATAAAAAACCAAAGATCGGGACTCCTAAAAGCAATAATTCAAGACCTAGGCTTCTCCTTCTTCTCTTTGAAGAGGGCGAGAAGAGACACCCCGGATACCTTCACAACCTTAAATCGGACTCCAGGAATATCTCTCCAACTGCATGCCCTTTTCGGCCAAAACCAGCAATAAGCACTTCATCCTGCATGAGTCAGAACAAGCATTAACTTTTAAGTGGAAAGGAAAAAGAGAAACAAAATTAATTCATGATAGGGACATCAAGTATTATGGGGTGCTTAAGTCCCACATCGAGTAGTATGGGATGCTCAGTGGCGCTAGCATGGGATGCTCGGTAGAGTACTTAAGTGCTTGGTTCTCCCCCCTTAACAGCTAGCTTTTAAGGGTAGGTTTCTCAAGTGCTTTGATGCTTATCAATTCACCCCAACATCTCTCCCCTTCCATTTCATCTTGTTTTAGCAAAACTTACATTTTCTTCAATAAAGTTCAAGCAACCATATCATTTGGCACAAAAGCTGCAATCTTCTTTCCATTTTTGATTAATTGTACTCGAGCACATTTTCTAATGGCAGAGTTTGGTTACTTAGCCTCAATCCCACTGTAAAAGATGTCAATTTAGACAAATCTTTAGTTAAAGCTTATGGAAAATTTGCAAGTAAAAAAAATGGTATACATGCCATCGAAAGAAAAGTATATATTAGGCTAACATTTTTTCAAGAACAATGCCTTTTGCATGAGACGATCCAGCAAATGGCTTTTTCCATTCATTTCCAAGATGTGATTTCTTGTATGATTTGTCAGCCCACCTCTGCCTTCTTCGGTGGGACTTCAACTTGCGAGCAGCTCCCATACCATGTGTTTTCCTGACAAAGGAAAAAATGCATAACTATTAACTATTATTAGTCCACCCTATGATAATGGACCCTTTAGTTTATTACAGAAGACTGGATAGTAAACAGTGACTCAATTGGCAAAAGTAATACACAAGAAAGGAGGTACTGCATTGTTGTGTGTCAATATTTTCTCTTAAGTATAAAATACTGAATAAATTAAGGTTTATTAGATACGAAATTTCTTGTGTTATCAGTTATCACTTTAGAGGTAAGACATGACTATAAAGATGAAGGGCACCTCCTGCAGTTGCTATCCAATGGACATTGTTTTATAATAAAATGACATTTTTAAAGGACAAGAAGATCCAAACATGAAAATGGCTCGTGAAACATAAGATTCCAATTGTTGCCGGTTCCACAACCCAAAAGTAAACATCTGTGGGCAACTAAAGTAGACTACAGGAATAATAATTTGGACAAATATAAAAGCATTTTCAGCTCAAAGCAAATACTCAATAACAGTTACAACTTACAAGTGAACACCGAGCTAAATTCTACACACAATTTGTTATTATAAGCCCACAAAAAGTTATAACGAATAGTATATTTTGATTGCAGGAAAATCTTATCATATTATGCATGCCCATGTGAAACATAATTTTCTTTAGAAGTTCCACAAGAAGAATTGCCAAGTACAAAGAACTAACACCAGCTTCCAGTGGAACCAACATATAAAAAAATACATAAATAACCATTCAAACTATAAAAAAAAAAACGATTTCGTTAAACGAAATAACGCTGCGAAATGAAACTGACCCCATGGTGGCGTGTGGCGAGTACGAATCGCAGCTTCTGAACCGAACGGAGTGGACAAGTAAGAACCAGCTACTCATTCATTACTCACCTCGCCACACTCGAACCCTAACCTAACTAAACCTTAACTAAATAACGTGTTTTCTTCTTCTTCTTTTTCATTTCCTAACGGCCCAGATGTATATGGGCTACGTGTGAAGCCTTCTTAGACAAAAAAGCATTGTGTTTTTTTATGTGCTTTTAAATATCTTTATTAAAATTAAAATTTAACCTTAATAATTAGAGTCGAAAACACTTTCATTTTAATTGGTATACTCATACAGTACAAAAAGCAGCAGATATCCTTCATGAAAGACAAAAATGTTCAAGCGGGAATGCGAGATAGACCACTATCAGCGATAGATACAAAATGTCCTTATCAGGAAAGGTATTATTTATTTTTATTATAGATAAAAAAAACTATTTACTACTTTTTTTTAAAAAAAATTAGAAACATTTACCAGGTGTAATTATTGACTTCAAATATTCCACATTAATCTTTATTTTCCAAATAAATAATAAAATCAAAACATAGTCCCTAGGAGAGGGGAATTATGTGAAGAGCTTAATTCATTCAATAACTAAACGCCAATGTTTCAAGTACAGTTCACAAACAGTTTCAGATGGAGGCAGGATTTACAGTGCAGTGCAGAGGGGAAGGTACGGGTCAGACAAAATTGCAAAACACATAATAAACATCACATGAACACACTATTATTGGACTACAATTTTAGAACACATCATAATAAATCAGACAGTCACTACTATTTTTTAGGCTTCTTCCACAAGACCCCAATCTTCTTCAGCATGTTGCCATTTTTATTTCTCTGGAAGTCATCATCCATGTCTACAGCATAGGGTGAGCACTTATAGCTGTTGTTATCCAAAGACACAGTTCTCTCTGTGAGCCTCCCATTGTTCCCAGTTGAAAGCATAGCAGCAGCTGCTTCTGCAGCCTTCCTCCACTGATCAGACTGCACCTTCAGTCTTCTCAGTTCTGCTTCCATTTCCAAGTTTGCTGCTTGTGCTGCCTCTAGCTGCTCAGCCACTCTTGCAGCCTTCTTGTTGCTCCTATCTGCCTCCTCCATCACAATCCCAAGTTTCATGAGAGCCTCGCGTTCCGCAGCCTTGGCTCCCTCTACTTCAGCAGCAACTTCCTCTCTCATTTTGCCACCGTTGTTGATTTCCAATTTCAGCATTTCATTCTCTTCAGATATGCTTTGCAGTGTTGTCTCCTTGTCCATCATATCTGCCTTCAGTTCAGCCACACATTCTTCTAGTCTTTGAATTTCCCTTTTGAGTTCATGCTCATTTTTGGATGACATGCTCTCTTCAAGCTTTAGGTTCAAGTTCTCATTCTCCTCCACAATGCCTTGCAACTCAGTTTCCTTATCCATTAGGTTAGCCTTCAACTCTTCAATATCAGCTTTATTCCTTTTCAACTCGGCTTGTAGCTCACATTCCCTCTGACCTGATTCAGATTTTATCTGCTCTACTAACTCATAGGCATTCCTGATCTGCACCGTGCTCTGAAACTGTTCTTCTTGGTATTTAGTCTCAGCAGTCTCTATAGCAGATCGCAGGTGTTCAACCTCGGACTTCAAAGAAACAACTTCTGCTTCCAGCTGATTAGGATCTTCTCCCTCTTTCAATATTTCATGTTGTTCCTCAGGTTTATGATCATCTGCAAGACTTTCAGAAGGGCTGCATTTATTATTGATGGGGTCTGTCTCAAGTTTGCTAACAAGTGCCTCTAGTGAGTTCACCTGTGCTTTAGACTGGTCTAACTCTAGAGCAATAGAGTTGTAGCCATCAACAGCTTTTGCAACATCAGCCCTAAGGAGCTCAACAGTTGTTTTTGCAGCCTCAAGTTGCAACATGTTTTCATTGACCAATCCTTGGGCCTGAGCTTCAGATTCTCTGCAATCCCTTAATTGGTTTTTCAATGTGTCCACAAGAGAAAGAGTTTCTGACAAGTTCTGCTTCAGGTTTAGTAGCTCCATGTCTGCTGATTCTGCATGTTGAGATTGCACACTCTCACAATTGGCTACCAATTCAAGTTGGGCATTGAGCATCTGAATTTCATTAGTTGCAGAGGCCAAGGCAGCAGACTCAACCGAGAGCTGCTTTTTGGAGGCCTCAAGCTCAGATTGGCATGCCATATCACGTTCTTCAACAATTTTCTGGAGCTCAACAACACGAGCTTCTCCAGCAGCACAAAGATCCAGAACTTGTTTTTGTGACTCTTCAAGTTTTGCAGATAGGGCTAATAGTTGCTCCTTGGACTCCTCAGCTTCTTGCTGAGCTTGCTTCTTGCATGATTCGGACAAGATAAGCTGGTCCCTCACCTTCTTCAAGTCATTTTGGAGTTGAGAAATTTGAGATTCCAACTCAGATATTTTGCTGGGGCGCTTCCTCTAAAGCAACATAAAATTACGATGGTTTATAATTCTTCATAAATTTCAAGAATAGGAAAATTTGAAAATTTTTAGAAAATAACACATCATACCAGTGCATCCAACCTGGATTACAAAAACCCAAGTAGAACAAAATTGAAAAATGACACTAGATACCTCGTACCTCGGGCTCTGAAACATATAACCACAAGGCTTTTACAAGTCATTATGTACAATGCCAAATGCAAATATAAAACCAATGATAAGTTGTTATATTGCAGCCCAGTAATTTACTCTACTCACTCTCTTCAGTGAATTTTTTTTTGAAGTTCAATACGTATTGGGGAATTTTATTCAATAGGAAATTGTAAATTTTGTACATCAAAAGAGATAAGCGTATCAACTTGATACGGATAATCCTCAACCCAATACATATTAAAACAAGAAAAAGCCAAATTGGCTAAAGCATGTGCTACTTGATTCCCTTCTCTCCTTGTAAAAGGATAAGCGACAGTAAGAAAACTGTGACTTGTACATCAGCGACTTGAATACAATTAAATGTTTAAGAACAGAATCCTTTAAAGAAAGGTCCATTTATTATCCCTATACTAAATGGCTAAAGTGCACTTTGTAGGAGGAGAATCTACATCCTAAAATGAATTTCAAGTAAGCTTCAAATAAATAGTTAATAGCACCCATCAGCTAGTACTTTTGAAAGGAAACCAGGAAACAGTCCCACATTACACTTAGAAACACTTTTAGCATAGCTTCTTTCATAAGCTACTAAAATATCAAAGGAAAAAAGCTTATCTAATAGAGATTATGGTTCTCATTGTGAAGATTATCCAACAGATACTACGGTTCCAACACTTTCAGTTAAATATTTGCAGTGAATATAGTATTTGTAAAAGAATTGTTACCTCAATAACTGGGCTTCTAGGTGATCTGCGGTCAGTGACTTTGGGGCTTCTTTCCTTTGATGATTTAGCAGCCTGACCAAAAGAAGATGCAGCAGAGTCAATGTCCAGAGTAGTAGGCTTGAGTTGGCGCACGGCACGTGGAGACACCTTCTGAGGCACTTCAGAGGACCCACTTCTGAAATCAGAATATACAAATGTAAACAAGTGAATTCCATTGTGATGAATGGAAACCCATATCTCTCAATTCTAGCCATATATACCTTGTAGCCATATTAAACAATATCCTCACACTCACATGGCAGCAGAAATTCTTTTAGATGACATAGCATTGAGACTAGGTAAGTCGAACCATTCTTCAAGCCAAATTTAAACATACACAAAAACAGGCTAAAAAAAACGCAGAGTAATTGAGTACAACAACCACGTGAGGTTGGTTCCTATAAGTTCAAAGAAAGTCTTCCTAATATAACATAGAGTCATCAACTTTATAAATTCAGTTTGAAAATGAAAAGTGCCTTCTAAACACAAATTAAAAGACACTTACAAGTTACAAGAAAGTCTTCCTAATATAACTTAGGTGCCATCAACTTCATAAATTCAGTTTGAAAATGAAAAGTGTCTTCCAAGCACATGTTATGAAATGTTTTCAATTATTAATTATTAATTAATTAATTAATTAACAAGGTGACTAAAAGTGAATTTCCAATTACAAATTTCTAGTAAGAGCATGTTTGGGAACCCACCATTTCAGCTGTTTTACTATAATGTCAGCTGTTTATATAAAAAGTGAGATGTTTGGGAATCTAGCTTAAATTTGGAAAAAGTTTTTTTTTTTTTTTGAAAAAACAAGTTGTTTATATGAAGCTGTAAATTTGTAACTTATGATTATTTTCTAACAGCTTTTTTCCCTTTCAGTTGTTTTCATACTCTTTTACTACGTAAAAGCTGATTTTTTGTTACATCCAAACGAAATTAATTATTTTCAAACAACTTTTCAGCAAACTTACCCAAACAAAATTGATTTTGATGATAATCGATTATAACAATAATCGATTATACATATAATCAATTATTGAAATAATCTAATTTTCGCAGCTTCCCAAACACACTCTAATTGGTAGAGAATCTTATTCTTTCAAGATATATTATCACCATTGCTCAATGGGGATAGTTGGTGCTACATATTGCCCCAACCAAATGATATAATGCCTTCTAATTTTGATGCTCATTAGGGAGAAAAAAATAGTAATAACATGGCTATCGATCCATACAAAAAACCAATGTTTTGTTCCCTCATTAGAATTGGTAATATCTCCCATTCCGTAGTTAAAGGGAAGAGCCATATTAAATGGAACCAAAATGGAAATGTGTAGAGGCATGATTTGGCCTTTAGGTTTGGAGACAAATCATCAAATTATTTTTCTTTTGTAATAACACAATTTGGTCTAACTTGTCAAAGGGATATATCAATAACACCTGGAGCAAAAAAAAAAAAAAAAATACTGGAGCAAAAAAAATATCAATAATACATTATATTGGTAAACTCAATAATGCCGTTTTGGTTGTAGAGTAACGGTATCTTGGTTAGCTTTCGGCAATTGATCATATTTGAAGATAAAATTTTACAAAATTTATAAATAAATAAAAAGTCCCCACCAAAATTAATATTGCAGGACAACTTGCATTTAGATATTGCATGTCGAGACACAGAAACACCTGAAGCATTCTCTACCGTAGCTAATAGCTTGGTATGAAAGTGGCATAAACTGGTAAATTTTTTTTGAACAAGAAAAAGCAAAAGAAAACAAAAGGAAGATTAACTCCTAACAAAGGAGAAGTCCAGGTATCCACTAATAGCAAGTATCCCAAGCTTGAAGGAGGAGACTTGACATTTGTATATACTTGACAAACATTTGGTGCACTAATTGCTGTTAACAACATGAAAAATTAATATAGAGTTTATTATTTATTAACAGTTTCTCCTTCTATTTTAGAAATACTAAATGACATTAAAATTTGATAAAGGAGAAAATAGAGAAATACAACATATATCAAGGTAAACAATACCACTGAGCTGATTTAGCTTTCTAATTGCATTTTAAAACCAGAAATCATTGTGAATTAGCAAAGTACGAAGCAAAATTAATAAAACAGGAAACGAGCAATGGACCAATTAATTCAAGATTACCTTGTCTTTGGTGTCTGCATGGCTTAATTGCCTTCTATCC
Organism: Pueraria montana var. lobata; assembly: GCA_026413185.1. NCBI lineage: Eukaryota > Viridiplantae > Streptophyta > Magnoliopsida > Fabales > Fabaceae > Pueraria > Pueraria montana. The sequence continues at coordinate 12,451,131 of CM048654.1, forward strand.
AGTAAAGAGAAACGGGTTAATAAGTTGGGCCTCACTGCTTGAATGCTCCCTGACCCACAAGGACTGTAACAGTTCAGACAAATATCACACACTGAGATAAGAGAATCCAATGTGAAGGTTGAAGTTGTGAAAAAAATAAATGTGTTCATGCAGGATGGGGTGATCTTATCTTCACCTCCTACGCTATAAATGCAGAAGATTTGCTCACTGTGATTTTCACTTCAATGCTAAAAAAAGCAACTTAACCTTACAAGTGACTAAGTACCTAAAAACAACACTACTTTTTAGAGATATTAATAAAGAAAACCCATCATAGATTTTCACCACAGTTCACTCCATCCTAAAAGTACCAATAAAAATAAATGTGTCAAAAGACATCACTAGAAAGATGTGTGCAGGTAAGGGAGATGGACACCACTATCAAAGGATGGATAAATAAAAGTCAAGCAAATTGGCATTAATACAAAATGTCAACCACAGGTCCACACATGAGGGAAAATGTTCTCATTACCAACTGATGCTATGATAAGCTCTTTCAGGCCAACAGCACCCGGTAATGATCTAGAGGGCCCTACAACAACAACAACAGAAAATGATGAAATTACACTGGTGCCCAACATCTCCCCATCTCAAACGAGCAAAATACCAATTCGCCCCTATGTGCTAATGAATTAATTCCATTCCCATCTAGAGTTGGCAAAATGGATCGGGCTAGCCGCCCAGTTTGGCCCGAACTTGCCTAAAGAAATGCAGGATTTGAGCTTTAAATTGTGAGTCTAAGTCAAAAGTAGACTTTTTTAGTCTGATCCGATTAAGACTCAATCTAGCCATAGTCTGCAAAATCCCACCAAAAGCCTGAACCGGCCGAGTTTTCATTGAGTTTGAACTTCATTTTAGATACTCGAATTGAATCTGGGTTTTTTTTTGCCCCAACCCACTATAACCCACAACCAGCATTGGACCGGTTTTGACACCTCTTTTCTCATACATACATGTACAAGGGCATTATTGTAAAACACAAATGAAATTTTCTAAGCCCCAATTTTGCCGTGAAAGAGGGCACGGTCCATTCAACGAGAGTTTAGGATGTGAAGTTGGTGTGACATGAACACAAATCAGTTTACCTAAAAACGCTCAAACCTTCTGATTATGTCTGCCAAACGCCAAACGCCAAATGATCACTACACTAGCCTCTAACCCATTGACATTTTCCACATTATTGCTTCAATGAGGAAACAAACAAGATAATTTTGTAACAAAACATGTTCTATACATGTGCATTGCAGAACAGAAAAACGCCAAAATGGATAAGGAAAAAAACCTCTGGAAGGTCACTTCATGCAAGGAATCTCATCTCATTGGGAACAAGAGGAGGAATCGGATGTCACAGGAAACGAGAAAGCATGCAGAAACGTTAAACTGGACAACAAAAGAAGATAATGGAAGAAGGAACGAACACTGAAAAGAGAACCCATCTTTTGAGAATAAAAATGAGAGAGAGAGATTAATTTATTAAAGCATGAAATAAAAAGCGGAAGACGCAGAGAAAGAAACGGACAAAGGAAGTACGTTAAGGAATCACCCTTTTTTCTTAATATATTCCTTATGCTTTTAAAAAAGGATAAGTAAAATATTTCATACAGGAAAGCTACGAGACCTTGCAGCTCTAATATTGATGTCAGTTTTGTTTTGGCATAACTTTTAAAAGGGCAAAAAAGCGCTTTTATCACATTTCAGGTTCAACAAAGTAGCGTCTTTATTTTCGTAAATTAAGAAGCAAAGCAGTTTTATACGAAAAAGAGAAAACAAACGTGAAGGTGGAAAAAGATGAAACTGAAGCCAGGAAGTTGAACTTAAAGAGAGGCTTTAGTTAAGAACTTTAATGAAGTGGGAGATCTTGTTTGCCATGTGCTATATATATACTAACCTGGGCAGCAAGAAATTATGTAATGAAGCGGTAATTACTGTGACGTGTATTATGATGAGAAAAAGTAGAATGTGGATGGAAATTAAGTAAGGAAAGGGAAAAGTGCATGGATTGATGAGTGCTAACCTTAACCAGGTGAAGTAGTGAGTGTCTGAGTGTGTATTAATGACGTGCCTGGTTTGCCTTGTTGTCTTGGATTCTTGTCTGAGTGAAGTGTGAACACTGCTTTGAGTGGTTTGTGTTATGTTCAACGGATAGTGTGCGTGCAAATGAAGGGTAGGGTAGCAATTAGCAAAGGAAGGTGAGTGAGTGAGAGGGGGAAGGGGAAGGAAACAAAAGAGTACAACAGTCAGTATTTGTCACTTCACGGAGGTCGATTAAATCGGTTTGAAATAGGACTTTGCGTCCGCGCACTGCACTCCATGTGTCCTACCCTATTATTCTCACCTGCTCCCTCCACTTTTTTCTTACTTCCTTTTTAAATTCAAGCGCAGTTCTTCCGATTAAAAATATTCTATACGTAGAAATTAGAATAATTATTTCAAGGGTAAATTCCACGATATAAAAGTTTAAAAACTAAAAATATGATTCAACAAATATATAAAAACTAAAAATATATTTCACTTTTATATAAAGCTTAAATATGTAGTCCACAATTCCATTTTTCTCTACATTTAGAGGTTTTCACTAAAAAAATCAACTTGTTATAACATAAGTAGATCTAAACATAGAGGAAGTACTAGCTAAATCAGCGACGGATAAAGAGGGGGCGGGCAGGAGTGCCGATCCCCGCCCCCCCTCTCTTCTTCCGGATTTTTGATGTATATACATATATATTTTTAAATTAATTAGTATAAAATTATGTAAAATTAATTATGTATGTTGTTATTATAATACTAATTAAGGCTAATTAGTGTAAAATTGTGCAAAATTAGTTGTGTTTATTGTTATTATTGTAATAGTTAATTAGTGTAAAACTATGTTGTTTGTTGTTATTATTGTAATAGTTAAGATGATAACTAGTGTAAAATTATGTAAAAATAGTTGTGTGCTTGTTGTTATTATGGTAACTGTTAAGGTTATTATTATTTAAAATAAAAATTAATTTCAATTTTACGTGTAAAAATAGTAAATATTTTTAAAAAAATATTATTTATTAAAAATTAGAAATTTAAACAATTTATCAAGGAAAAAAAATCTAGCCCCCCCTTAATAGGTTTCTGAATCCGTCCCTAAGCTCAATTAGTAACAATCAAACTAAACATTTAGAAGATCTTTCTATTGATATTAAGACTATTGCTGTCGATTTTGAAAAAAAAATATCAAATCTAATAGAGGAAAAAAAAAAGATATATAGAAAGGAAAAGTAACATTTGAGAAGCTATAAAAAAAAATTCAAATCTAAACAACAAAACTCATTACATGGCGGATGATTTGCTTAATACTAATGCACAGAGGGCTAATATAGCTTCATATATGTGTAAAAACGCTATACAAGAAGACATGAAGTTAAAATCAAATAGTTACTAATGATTGAAAAAAAAAATCGTATTTGTTTTACTTTTCTTTATCCAAACCTTATCATTTACTAGCATTTGTTATTTTTTCATCGAACTCTTATAATTTTAAATGTTTTCTAAAAATTAATGGAGTCATTTAAAATCTTGTAAATCCATAAAGTTCTCTCAAATCTTATAAAGTATTTTCAAATCTTATGAAATCATATACTATAAATCTATTAAAATCTAAACTACAAAATCCTAATCATAAAAATATTTTAAAAAAATCTTAAAAGTCATTACATTACTACAAATCTTTTAAAATCTGTAGAATTTTTTTATGCCAAAATAATCTTTTAAAATACTAATTCAATACACCCTCTAAAAAATGCCAATTTTAATTTGAGGAACTAAAAAAGATAAACCCATAAATTTGAGAGATTAAAAACATATTTAAGCCCAAAAATATTTTTAATTATCATTCTTCAATAATATAAAAAAAAATAAAGGATAAATAACTATTTTATTCCTTGAATGTGTAAACCATTGACAATTTAATCCCAAAAAGATGGAAAATTATGAATTAGTCCATGAATGTATATAAAGTACAACAATTACGTCCCGTCGTTAAGTTTTGTGGAACCATTTTGTCATTAAGTTATAATATTCAAAGACTAATTTGACATTAAGTTTTAAAATTTAAAGACCGATTTGACATTAGGTTGTATGGCATGATGTAATTGTCGCACTTTTTTTACACATTCAGAGACTAAATAAGAATTTTTCATCTTTCAAGTATTAAATTGTCAGTGGACTACACATTCAGGGATTAAAATAGTCATTTATCCAAAAATAAAACTATCATTCTTCAATTAGAATACTTTTAATTTTTAGAAAGGGTAAATGACTATTTTGATCATTGAATGTGTAAATAGGTGACAATCTAGTCCATAACGAAAATTCTGATTTAATCCTTGAATGTGTAAAGAGTGCGACAATTATGTCTTGCCATTATGTTTTGTGACAAATTGATCCCTGAACTTTACAACTTAATGTCAAATTGGTCCCCTGAAACTTAACAATAAGACGTAATTGTCACACTTTTTACATATTCAGGTATTAAATCAAAATTTTTGTTCTTCTAGGACTAAATTGTCACTCGTTTACACATTTAGGAACCAAATAGTCATTTATCCATTTTAGATTTTTTTTTCTAACAAACAAATTTTTAAGATTTTTCTAAATATTTTTATCTCTTTTAATATATTATTTTTAATATATCTTTAGCTTTAAATTAGTTTTTAATATCTTTTAAAATAAATTATCAATAATATTTTATAAAAATGTTAAATTATTAGGAAGTATTCAATAAGTATAAATTATTTTAAGTTAATAAAATTTTCAAAAGTTACATTAATTTAATGATTTTAAAAGCAAATTATATTGCTTTGAATTTTGATGAAAATAACTCACCCACCCTATTTCTCTCAAGCTTTGATCCTCTCCGGTTAGTTTGTATGTGATTAAAATAAAGGATTACTATTCCAAATGACACAAACTAATGTTATGAAGCACCTTTAAAAATTTATCTATATCTCTAAAATGAATGTTATTTATTTACTTTAAAATAAATACTAAGAATCAAAATTAATAATTTTAGATTTTGAAAAAATGAAAATCAAAGAAATTTAAAAAAAAAAACAAAATTCTCTCATTTTTTAAAAATAAAAAATAGTAATTTCAAATTTTAGAGAATGAAAAATAAAGAAAAATTTTTGGGTATCAAAATTAAAAGGCTAAAATGCACTTTTGGTCTTCCTATAATGTCCAATCTACAATTTTCTAACATAATATTTACGTGACAAGGGATTAAATAATGTGAAAAATAAAATATACTAACAACTTACACAAAAATAAAATAGTAAATCATTAAGCTACATGCCTTCTTTGGTTGATTTGCTGTATATCATTACTAACGCAAGTCTAATACAATCAAATGACGAGTACGCAAGTCTAATACTATCAAATCATAATTTGTTTTCATTTTTAATTCTTCTTAATTTTTAATTTTCGGGCTTTCATCTTCAAGGTTTTTATTTTTGAACTTTTCTAATTAAATTATGTAAATTAGTATGTAAATTATTTTAGGTAATTATTCAAATTACTTAAATTTATATTAATATGTAAATTATCTAAAAAAATAAATATTAAAATGTTATTAATTTGTATAATTTAAATAAAAATTTATTTATTAAAATAAATTTATGTAATATAATGAACAACAAAATGAATGAAGAGACAAAGAGAGAGAAGCTTTTAGACGTAACATAATATAAATATAAATAAAAAAAGTATAAAGATGTTGGGTATGAGATTCATTTTAAATTCTTAAATTTAATTTGACATGATAGGATCTACCAAAAATGATTTAAGACCAAAATGAAAAATTAAATGATCTAACTCAGTCGATTGAGCATTGTGCGTGAATGTTATAAATCAACGAATCCGAATCTAGTACCACTCAACTCAAATTAACGACATTTTTTTTTCTTAATACGAAGAAACATTCACTAAACCTATCCTCCCCCCCCCCCCCCCCCCCCCCCCCCCCCCGCATTTATCTCTCTTTAGGTTCGAGCATTACAATTTACGTGTAAGAAAGACAGGTCTCACGTGAGGCATACATTGAGTGAGGTTCACGTTTTCTCTTTTCATCCTAGCTTTTCCTATACATAGTCTTCTCCACTTTAATTCACATTGATTTACAGCAAGGGAACATATGCACATGGCCCTTAAACCATCGTAAAGAAACTGAAAGAAACCCCAATATAGTTAAGAGTAATTGTTTCCCGCGTATTCTATGAATCATTTGTCAAATGTTACAGTCAAACACCCAAATATAACATTATAGTGTGTGTTTGGAAATCCATCCAAATCATATTCAACTGGAAAATTTGGCTTTTCAAGACAAAAAATCAAAAGCAACTAGAGGGAAGTTTTTTGTTGAAAGCCAGTTGCGTTGGATGCAACTGGTATCCAAACACACCCATAGACGTTGTTATCAAGTTTTGTTACATCACTTTTTTAATCATATATATTAAACAAAAAATAATTAAAAGTGTAAGAAAAGGAAAATGAATCAAATTGATGACACAATGATCTTGATAGTGTGTGAGATACATATCTCCTTGTTTGACAGAATGGTATGAATAATGAATAATACTCCCTCCGTTCCAAATTATATGACGTTTAAGGTTTTGACATAAATATTAAGGAATACAATTAATTTATTGAATTTTCAAGAAAATATTAGGTAACTTCTTAATATACTCTTTATCTCTCTAATTAATTATTCATAATACACTATTCTCACTAAGTATTAATTAAGGGTAGTCTTGGAAAAAAATATTTAATACAACATTGGTTTTGATTTTGTAAAACGACATCTATTTTAGAACAAATTTTTTTCTCTAAAATATTATATAATTTGGAACGGAGGGAGTATATATAAAAAAGAAGACTGGTGGTCAATGAAAAACACATACAGATATATAAAGAAGAAAAAGAATTATTGGAGATAAAAATAAAAGACAGTCAGTATCGTATTAGGTGAAACCGGGGAAGACTTATGAATTCCACTGCCCACAAATGATTGAAACCGTGAAAGACTTGGCATTGATTACAATTTATTCTAATAGAATGAATTTTAAATTGTTAATTATAATTGAGATGTATGTCTAAATTAATCTCCAATATAAATTTATATTAAAATGTATGCTTATATAAATTGGGAGGCTTAAACGGTGCTTGAGATCTACATGTGTGTTAGTTGCATCTCCACTATTTATCCACTAGGCACGTGGCTCACAAAAAAAAAAATCTCCCCCTTACAAGTACTTATTTAAAAGATAAATATTTTGTCAGTAACCATAACAGATACATAAAATACAAAATGTACAACTATGGCAATGGCTCAGTTTTTGTTGTGTTGTGGATGGCTTGTGTAGCAAAAACTCAAGGCTACATTTGATCTTTCAATTAACAAAGAGTGTAATTGAAGCTGGTGAGACATAATACTTTTTTAATAATGTCACTATTTAGTGTATACATCATTATCATTTGTTTACGAATAAAAAATACGTAGAAAAAAAAGTTTGACCATAAAGTCCGGGAGCTTTGAATTACCATGCAGCTTCTGCTGACTTTATGCTGGATTATTTTGCATGTCCATCTAGGCTTGCCCCACATATATATGTTAGGCAAATAATAATAATAATAATAATAATAATAATAACTAATATATTTATTTGGACCATCTGATCTGATTTGTCATCACTTATCAAGATCCATAAACGAATAATAATGAGCTAACGTCATCTACGCCCCAATCTTAAACTATTTAGAATGTGCACTACGAGATTAACGCTCCCTGCCATTTATTATTATTTTGAAAATTTTCTGGCCCACATCTATAATAACACAAACTATATCCATAGGACGACGATGAAATAAGCGAAAAAGAAATGAAAATGCCGTTCAGAGCTTTTTGTGGAGTCTTGGGTTGGATCAGGGGGAAGGGGGACTCTCTAACTACCCATACCCATGAAAATCCAATAACGAGAGTAGTTTCTGTTTCAATTATATGGCAGAGGGAGATGAGGGTACAACTTTCTCTGCTCTATTTGCTCTTCACAGTGCATGGCCCATGAAAATATCCAATAACGAGGAGAGACCCATATCTTAGGCTTTTTGACGACAACAGATATAAAAAAAAAAAAAACTAAATACAAAAATGGAGTGGTTCTAAAACAATTTACATTTGATTGGTTCTTTTTGCCACATGGATCAACAAGAGGCGCCACCCCATGTGTAGTTTCATGTTGCTCGATTTTAAGTACATAGGAGGCGTCACTCCATTCAATGTCTCGCGTTGCTTTTCTTGCAACAGGTGGCGCCACCCTGCTTTGGCGCCACCTGTTGCAAGAAAAGTAACGCGAGACATTGAATGGAGTGGTGCCTCCTGTGTACTTAAAATCAAGCAACATGAAATTGCACAAAGGGTGGCGCCTCCTGTTGATCCCATGTGGCAAATACAACTCATCGAATGTAAATTGTTTTAGAACCACTCCAAATCAGTATAGAGTTTTTTTTTTTTTTACTATTTTCGTCAAGAAGTCCATATCTTAAGTTGGTAAAGGCTTAAACAAACAAAAAACAACATACTCATTTTATGTATATATATAATTTGGTTTAAATTCATTCTTAGTTCTTATAGTTTTATGATTGTGCAATTTTAAGCCTTAAAAAAAATTATTGCACATTTAGTTTCTCATATATTTAAAATTGAACAATTTTGATTTATTGTTAGCATGACATCAATTTTTTAACGAAAATTATTGATATGACACATTAGTGATGACATGATACTGACATGTTAACATAACTAATGATGTGACAATTTGACACATATGTTGACATGGTATTAACATTGTGTTGTCATTAACATGTAATTTGAAAATATGTATGAGTAAGGAAGATACTTCTGAAGTTACAAAAATATTTTCAATTTTTTTATTTAAAAGTAAAAAATATTATCTTATAATAAATAAAAGTTAGACTTTAAATATGTTTTTAATTCTTGTAAAACGAGTGAATTTTTATGTTGGTGCTTGTATTTTTTTTTTATTTTCATCGATTTAAAATCTGAAATCACTATTTTTGGCATTGTAAAATGAGTTAATTTTGGTTTTGGTCTTTATAAAATAATTTTTTTTAATTTTCATTCCTTCAAAATTAGAAATCATTGTTCTTTTGTCCTTAACATTCATTTTAAGGACATTCATTTTAAAGAAGATAAAAACTATTCAGTATAAAAAATTTACAACAACTTATATATTGTTTAACCAAATGAGCTAAACTCCTTGATATACATTGTGGATGCTACAAGTAGTTACTAAGCACTGCATGACAATAATTAAGAAAAAACAACATTTTTTTAGGGATGAAGACTAAGAAAATTTAAGCAATACAACAGACTCGAAAATGTATACGTGAACATGTGGATGGGCTAGCTTGAGTGAGTTCAATTGCCCAAATTAACAACTCTATTTTAAGGTAGTGTATTTAATAGAGTTATTTTATTAAGATGATAGTATGTTTTAAAAAAGTATTTTATGAATTCGAGAAAAATCTATTAAATTAAATATAAGAATGTTTTATTCTTAAGAAATATGTGTAAACATTTTTTTACAATATTTATAACTAATCAAACGAGTTTTAATTATTATTATGAATAATGATACACAAAATTAATTATTTTTAACATTACAATTAAGATATTACATGTTTGATACTACTACTACATCTGGAAAAAAGAGCATTATGAGAGAGAGAGAGCGTGAGAGGTCTAAGGGAAGAAGCCCAGTGAGACAAGGGAGAGCTACGGAGAGAGATCCGGAGAGGGGGAATAGAAACACCGGCCAGTTCGTAAGGAATGAAAGACACTTCGGAAGAAGGACTACTTCCTTATTTTTCTCTCATTTTCCTGATGATTTCATGCAATCCAATTTATGGGGCATCTTCCAAAGATGGGGTAAAGTATTGGAGGTATTCATATCCCCTAGAAGGACGACAACGGGACATCATTTTGGCTTCGTCAGATTTGGTGATGTGGAGGATCCCATTGCACTTGAGAAACAACTGGATACTATAACTATTGGGAGCAAAAAAATGAGAGTAAACTTACCTAAGTTCACTCGACAGGGCCAAACAAGGAATGCTGACAAAAGGGACGATAATAACAGGAAGGATGGTCAGCAGATCTGACACGGCATGGTTGAAAGGAAGGATGGGGTGTCTTATGCACAGGTGACTAAAGAGGAGAAGAAGGAGAGAGCAAGGAGATATCATAGTCTACATGAAGAGGAACCATGGCAAGGTATGGACTTGACGATAAATGAGACCAATACAAGTTGGTTACAACAATGTATGGTGGGACGATTGAAGAAGGAGGATACCATCCTTAACATACATGACGCATACTTTCTTCACGGGATTCAGGCAATTCGGATTAGACCCATGGGTGATAATCTTACCCTACTCTCGGGAAGTGAGGAGGTTTGCTGGGATGAAGTAATTAGGGAAAACGAAAAGTGGTTACTAGATTGGTTCGAGTCTATCACTCCGTGGCAGCCCACAGATGTACCGGGATACAGGTTGGTGTGGCTTAGATGTACAGGGGTACCAATTTAGTTCTGGAATGAAGAAACTTTTACTAAACTTGTGGGACCAGTAGGGAATTACATCAAGCTGGCAGAAGAAACAAACAAGATGGATAAGATTGATGCTGCAAGAATACTTGTTCAAACTCTGAATGTCAACACTATACAACATCACCAAAGATACAGGATTAATGGAATCATCTTTGGGTTCAGTTTGGTAGAGGAAGTCCATGCTGGAGAGGAGTATAAATGTGGGTGGTGCAAGAGATCAAGAGGGTAAGTATCAGATATGGCCTCGGAAGCAAGTGTGGAGGGTGAATGGCTGGGTTCATCAATGTCTGATTGGTCTTTGGAAGAAGCGGATGAGGAAGTCACTGGAAAGCAGACAAACAATGATAGTGTGGAGGAGGAATGGCATATTCCAATGGCATAAAAAATCGAGCACCCAACGGTCAAGTTTGACCCTGCTGAGGGAATAAGAAAAGGACAACAGTTGGCAAAGCACGACCACCAACCTCTGACAAAGGATACTCTAGAAAGTAATGAAGTGCGAGGCAAGGAAAAAGGGGGAGCAAAAGTCTTATCAACAAAACGGAAAGTTGAAACAGACGTTTGGGGACATTGGAGTGGCTATGACGAGTCTAAGCCAGAATGGTCAGGAAAGGGGTGCAATAATGAGAAGTCAAACTTGCGATATACTATCCCCTTCTCGTGACACAACGCACCAAGAAAGACAAAATGGGAATATGGTTAGTGGGCCCAGCCAAATGGAGATAAATACTTGTAAAGGAAAAAGTCACAAGAAGGGGGGTTGAATTGTGATAAAAAAAATCGTAAACTTTTTATAAACAGAGTATAGCGTCTGATCAGATATAGAAGTTTTAAGAAAATATTTCAATAGACGATAACTCAACAGATGAAAGCCTTTTAAACGAAATAGATTTTAATCACAACCCAAAGTCAGTTCAAAGCAGTTACAAGAGATGTAAGACAAAGAAAGAAAACACAAGAGTTTATACTGGTTCGTCTCATCCCGAGACTACATCCAGTTCTTGGCAAACCATCAAGTTTCAATAACTTATCACAAGTTACAAGTATTTTTCACTGCCATTTCTGGCTCACCCAAGTAGTATTTCACACTTAGCCTCTCCGAGCTAAAATCCAAGTATTATTTACTACCAAGCCACTTCTGGCTCTAAAACAAATCACTAGATTTGTTTTTATAAAGGGCACACAGACTTTAGAACTATCGTCTTACAGACAGATATACAAGATTAAGAGCTAAGTCTTTTTCTCTCAGGATAAACAAAGTGGTTTGAGAGCTTTTTACAAATAGAGCTTTTACAAGATTAAGAATGAAGGCTTGAAAGAATGCTTGAATTTGAATTCAGTTCCTATGTGTACTTAGCACTTCAAATCTTCTTCTAGATATACACTTGCTGAGGAAGTAACCGTTGTCTCTAAACGGTTTTCTTTCTTGCATCTGACCATCGTCTGAAGGAGGGTGGTTGAGGGCATTTAATGCGAGCTTTAAATGCTTGTCACCAACTAGTCATTCTGAGCTGATAAAGCATTATGCTTATCTTTCTTGAGATATACTCCAAATCCTTCTGCTGCAGTGGTCACATCGCTTGCTCAGACAAGTACTAATTGCTAGCTGTAGCGCGTCTTTTGAGGCGTGAAAAACTTCAGAAACTTTGACTCTTCTTTGTATTCCCTTTTATGCACTTCGACAGATCCTAGGAGGATGTTCTATGAACATTTCCTGCAAAATAGATAACAAAACGATAATGCATTTACTATGCCTTTAAATGCTTATTCAGACTAAAGTGTCTGTCTGCGTATCATCTGTATCTCACAGACGTAGATACAATGTTTTTGTCTGTTGGCATTTATAAGATGCAACATTTTTACTTAATATTTGTTTTGCATACAATCAAAATAATTGAGGGTCTTGATTCATCTTATGACTTAACAATCTCCCCCTTTTTTACGATGCCAAGCAAATATTGTAAAGAGATGTATCAGAGCTACATAAAATATTAACTCTAAGCATAGAATTTAAACAGAGAGAAAAGAAGACTCAGGTTTGATGAGTAGTCAAACAACTTGTCTTATTTAAAGAGTTTTCACATCAAGATGATGTGTTTATACAGAAAGAAAAACTCTTCCTTTTTCTTGGCCTCCCCCTTTGATGTCGCTCCCCCTCAGATGTAGTTCTATCTTCATTTCTTTTTACTCTTCCCTTCTCCCCCTTTTGCATGGCGATCAGCAAAACCTGGTTCCCCAGGAATGGGACCGTCAGAGTCAGAGGTATCGGAGTCAGAGTTTGATGATAGCACCATAGGGGATCCTGGTGGAGTGGGAATGCATCTACGGCGACGTGCTTTGAAGAAGGCATTGATGTTGATCCATTTCTTGAGCTTAGCCTCCAGTGCTTTCCTGTCCTCCAGAGCTTGACGTAGGGCTTTTCGGGTTGCCCACAGTTCAGCATATAGATCATGAACTTTTTCTTCTGAGATGGAGGGTCTGAGTGGTTCAATAACCTTTTCTAGGTCTTCCACTATACCCAGAATAATCTTATCAAAGGAGAAAGTGGAATATGGAAGTTCCACGATGAAGGAAAAGTCCCTGTCAGATTGATAGTAAAACTTGGTCTTCCATGGCATGAGCTCAGAGGCACTAGATGTAGAGAGAAACCCTTGATGTCCGATGCACTGGTAGCATCTGCCTATCTTCAAATGGTACCCATCTGCAGGAGGCTTGTCCTCAGGTTCTATACCAGAGCAGAAAGCATCAAACTTCCTGATGCGCCTGATAGTCTGTAGATCTTCAGATGTTCTTGCAGTAGCAGGCTTCCAATAGATGGCTTCAATCTCCCGTCTGAAGGGCCTGCCTTTGTGTACTCGAATATTCCTCTGAGGAGAGTCATCATTTTCTTCAACTTTCTCTTTACCCTTGTAATTCAAGATGGGAAGTATGGGAATAACCTTATCCACAGCAAGCTAGAATTGGGTCTGAGAGGAGGCCACACAGCAGAATTGTGTGCCTAAGAAGTGAGGCATCATCTGTGCTCGTCTTTGGATCTGCCTGAAAGAGTTTTGTCTCTTCTTGATTTCTTCCTTGTACGTCTGCAGCTTCATCCTTAGCTCTGCAGAGTAGTCTGAAGATTCCCAAAGACTGAAGGTTGGACTTGCTTTAGGGTCGTCCAGATTGAGGTCTTCAGTGTAGACAGAGTGGCCTGCCCCAGCATGATTCCAGAGAAGAATCACGTTGAGGTATGCAAGCAGACCCATCATCTGTTGCAGATTAACAGGCTCATAGAAGGGAACCTCGTCTGTGAGCACTGAGAGTCTTCTCCAGATGAAGGCTCTAGGTGGATAGTTGTGTCTGCCACGTAGATTATGCTCAAAGATAATGGAGTTTAGGTCAGGTGCTTTTGTCTATCACGGATGAAAGATTCTGAAATGAGGTTCCTCCGGATAACATGAGAGCGTAGGCAGTTCCTCCTCTGGTAGCACTTCGTAGTTGGGAAGAATGAAAGGATTGATTTCAGGGATGCCCTTCTTCCATAACTCGACAAAGTTGATAGAATCAAGCAGGAAGGCTTGATCCTCATCTGTGCAGATCCCCTTTCATCTCCATTCCCTATTGTAGCGTTCCCATTCATTGACTTTGGGACGCTTCTACCCACAATAGTAGCAAACATTGACATCGGGGTCTGATGGTGGTTGCACTAAAGGAAGATGGATGTTGGGGCTGCGTTTGATAATCCAGTCATAGCCTCTGTACTTTGGAGCAAGGTCTAGGGCCAGACTTCCATAAATGTACCCCAGCGAGAGAGTGGCCTTTGCAGCGTACCTCCTACGTCTGAACAGCTCGTCTTCAGTCAGAGTCTGCAACTCTTCACCTGTCTGAGTCTGAGGTGTAGAGGAGAGTTCAGATGATGAGCCACCATAGATGACCATTTGTCTTGAGGAGCGGTCTGCGTTTGATTGTGCTAAGTGCTCATCTACTCGTCATTCATCCTCTTCCATGATCGGTCTGTAGATGGCACGTGGGCTAGAATCATCGGTCTTTACAAGATCTTCTCCAATTTCCAGACCTTGTGCACTTGCTTCTAGAGCAGATTGTAGAAGGGCTTCGTTTAGCTCTTCAATTTCAGCTTCGTTTACATCATCATCAATGGTAACCGTCAGAAGCGTCAGTTGTTTGTTAGCCTCTTCTGCAGATACAATTTCTACTTTTTAAACTAGGGCATATTCAATTCGCCCTAGGTCCTCCATGGCCGCTCTCGTCTATTCTTCTTTAGAAAGAGTCTTAATAGACTCAAGAACAGCCTCTACCATGTCAACGTCTTCCTTAGCTTTCGTCTGTAGGGACTAATGCTTCTTCATCAGCCTTTCTTTTCAACTTTTTAGCTGATAGAGTCTTCACGGACTCTACTACAGATTGCTCCAACTCAATTTGTTCTTTTGCTTCAAGGCTTTTGTCTAACTTAGCCTTTTTGACAGCTTCTTTCCTTGAAAGCTCCTGAGCTTTCCTGATGGCTGCTGCTTCCTTCTTGTTAGTTGGAGGAGGAAAATATGAGGTTTTAGGTTTGGGTGAAGGCTTGGGTTTGGGAGAGGTGTGAGGTTTGGGTGAAGGAGAGATTTGGGGCTCAAAGGTAGGTGCATCAACAATCTCAACATCTAATTCTTGAGTCTGGGAGGGTGTAGGTTGAGTTTTGATTTGAGATGTTATGTGTGTTGGTTCAGGTGAGGTGATGAGTTTGGCTTTGGTGATGATGCGAATTTTTGTAGCTCTGGTGAAAGGCTTTTTGAGAGGTGGTTCATGGATTGGTTTTGATGAAGTATCTGAAGCCTTTCTCTTTAAGGATGAGGGAAGGTCTGAGGATGGTTGTTTTTTTGGCTTTTTGGGTTGGTCAGAGAAAGGTTGGGTGCGTCTGGTGGTTGGTTTCATTTGTGGGGATTTAGGCTTAAGTAGATTCTGTTCCTTTGCACAACAGACATAGGATCATCTGTTGATTCCTCCATAGGCTCCTTTTTCACTTTGGTGTCTTGCTTCTTTACCCATTCAAGAAACTTGTGAGCTATTCCCATTCTTACAAAAGTTGTTCCTGTCACCTGGGTAACTCCTTCAGATGCTTCGAACTCAGACAGATTAACACCAGCATCCCTCATGAGTTGAGTGAACAACATGCAGTAAGGGATGAGGTTCTTCTACTTCTTTATGGAGAATCTGTCCTTGAAGGTCTGCTCCAGATGATAGAAGATCAGATCTGGAAGGTTGATCTTCTCTCTTATAACAATGTTGTAGATGCAGAATCTGTCCCTTTCACTCACGTGGTCTCTTGACCCTGTCCTTGGGAGCACAATGTTGAACAACATGTTATGAAGGAGTCTGCATACATGAGTCATGTTGGAAGACCTAAGAAAGCTCTTCAGCGCTGCAGGTTTCTTCTTGTGGTCTTCGTCTGTAGGCCTTACCCCGTCATAGAAAAGCTTGTCCACCGTTTCTTGGGTGATGGTCTTCTCCCAATCTTAGTCAAAGACCAAACCTTCTTCAGCACAACCAATAGCCTTGGCTATGGTTGCAGGGCTGATCTTCATCTCCGTCTGACCAATCATCCCCTTGATGCATTGGTCGTCTTCCATCTTTGCTGACCCCCATAAGAGGGCATAAGGATCATGGTACCAGACATTGTGTTTTCCAACAAAGTTGGTCTATCCAGCCCTGGTGAACATGTCCTGAACATCAAAGCCCTCCTTTGCAAGTTCGCTTAGACTCGCCCACTTTCCAAAAATGAAAAGCTCCTCTGGAAAAGCTGCAACTGCTTCGTCCATGTTACGGATGAGTGGAGTAGCAGAAGATGCGATTTGCTTCCTTGGTGCCATTTTTCTCAGAAAGATTTTAGGTTTTTAGAAAGAAGAGATGAGAAAGTTTTGATCTTTGAAATCTTTGAGAAACTCAGAGTTTTTCAGAAAGATAAGAAAGATCGAAGAACCTTCTTCTTTCGGTACTTCATCCTTTTATACCAGAGATGAGAAAGGAGAGAGAACGTCATAAAAAGAACGGTTATAATATCATTAAAAACTTCTGTCTCATCATGGTGAAAAGGGCGGCGCACGTTTTGAGAGAGAAACGAAAAGAATTATAACCGTTGAGAACATGGGCACCTTAAAGTCTGTATACTTGAACACACATTAGTTCCAACAGATTAATGAAGAAAAAAAAAGACGAAGGATATCGTCTAATGAAATGCAAATGTTTAATCTAAAAGCATGTGCATATGCAGATGATTACTTATACAGATGAAACATTCTTCAGACAAAGGCTTTGTAAAGATATCAACCCATTGGTGATCTGTATCTACAAACTTAATATCAAAAATTCCTTTTTGAACATAATCACGAATGAAATGATATCTAATTTCAATATGCTTTGCCTTAGAATGTTGTATGGGATTTTTTGATAGATTAATTGCGCTAGTATTGTCACAATATACAGGTATATTATTTTCAAAACTAGAGTAATCTTCTAACTGATATTTTACCCATAGCAGCTTTGAGCAGCAACTTGCAGCAGACACATATTCAGCTTCTGCAGTAGATAAAGTGATTGAGTTCTGCTTCTTGCTAGCCCATGAAATGAGACAGGATCCTATAAAGTGGCATCCTCCACTTGTACTTTTTCGTTCAACTCTGTCTCCTACATAATTTGCTTCGCAATATCCAATTAACTTGAAATCTTGATTTTTCTTATAGAACATACTAAGGTTAGTGGTACCAACTACATAACGTAAGATCCTTTTAACAACTTTAAGATGAGACTCTCTAGGATCTGACTGAAATCTAGCACACAGACAGACGCTATGCATAATGTCAGGTCTACTGGCTATAAGATAAAGAAGTGAGCCAATCATACCTTTGTAGATCATCTGATCTACTAGTTTACCTGATTCGTCTTTACTCAAGGGACTGGAAGCATGCATAGGTGTTTTCATTGGTTTGGCGTCTTCCATTTTGAACTTCTTAAGAAGCTCCTTTGTATATTTCTATTGATGAATATAAATCCCTTTGGCATCTTGTTTGATCTGAAGTCCTAAGAAGAACTTAAGTTCTCCCATCATACTCATTTCAAACTCGCTTTTTATCAAGTCAGAGAAATCCTTGCATAAAGATTTATTAGTAGCTCCAAAGATAATATCATCTACATAAATTTGAACTACAATGAAATCTTTCTCCACTACTTTTCTGAAAAGAGTAGTGTCTACTTTTCCTCTCATAAAACCATTTTCTAAAAGAAAAGAGCTCAGTCTGTCATACCAAGCACGAGGTGCTTATTTCAGACCATACAAAGCCTTTTTGAGTTTGAAAACATGTTCTGTCAGAGTGGAATCTTCAAAACCAGGAGGTTATTTAACATAAACCTTTTCTTCAATAAAACCATTTAAGAAAGCACTATTGACATCCATTTGAAAAAGCTTAATATTTTTATGAGCAGCAAAAGAAAGCATGATTCTAATAGCTTCTAGTCTAGCTACAGGAGCAAAGGTTTATGTGAAGTCTATACCTTCCTGCTGATTATAGCCTTGAGCTACTAATCTAGCTTTGTTTCTTACCACCTTTCCTTGTTCATCTAGTTTGTTTCTGAAGACCCATCTTGTTCTAATGATGCTTTTGTTCTTTGGTTTGGGGACAAGGGTCCATACGAAATTTTTGGTAAACTGATTTAATTCTTCTTCCATGGCTAAGATCCAGTCATCGTCTGTCAGGGCTTCATTTATTATTTTTGGCTCTATTTCTGAGACGAAAGCGTATGATGCTTGATCTCTGAAGGATGATCTAGTATTTACACCTTCTTTCTGATCTCCTATGATATGATCTTATGGATGATAAGTTGCAAATTTTCAGTCTCTTTTCTGTGGTTGAGAGTCAGACGCTCCTTCAACCTAAGGAAGAATTTCCTGAGAGGGTTGAATTTCATCTGACTTTGGTGCAGCAGATGGACCTATCTACATATCTGCAAAATCATCCTCAAGATCTGATAGTCTCCTATCAGATGTTAGTCCATCATTGAACTTAACATGGATAGATTCTTCTACAACTAAGGTCCTTGTATTAAGAACTCTCTAAGCCTTAGATGTATCAGAATATCCTAGGAAAACACCTTTATCCACTTTAAAATAAAATTTTCCCAATTGATCTTTGATGTTTAAGATGTAACACTCACATCCGAAAGGATGAAAGTAAGCAATGTTAGGTCTTCTTCCTCTCCATAGTTCATAGGGAGTCTTTTCAATCATAGGTCTGATCAATACCCTGTTTTGAACATAACAAGCAGTGTTTACAGCCTCTGCTCATAAATGTTTAGGAAAAGAGTTTTCACATAGCATGGTTCTAGCCATCTCTTGTAGAGTTCGGTTTTTCCTTTCAACTACCCCATTTTGCTGAGGTGTTCTTGGTGAAGAGAAGTTGTGGAAAATTCCATTCTTTTAGCAAAAAGATTTGAACTCAACATTTTCAAACTCAGTTCCATGATCACTTCTGATGCTAGAGATGCAAAAGCCCTTTTCATTTTGAACTTGTTTACAAAATATTTCAAAGACTTTGAAAGACTCATGTTTATGGCCCTGGAAGTATACCCATGTATATCTTGAGTAGTCATCAATAATAACTAAGCCATATTTCTTTCTGCCCAGACTCAACGTTCTAGTAGGATCAAATAAATCCATATGCAAGAGTTGTAACGGTCTGGAGGTGGAAACAGTATTTTTAGATTTAAAAGAAGTTTTAATTTGTTTCCCCTTTTGACATGCTTCACAGAGAAGATGAGTTTTTCACGAAATCTCGGGCAATCCTCTTACTAAACCCTTTTTCAAAATTTTTGAAATGTGTTTCAGATTCAAGTGCCCAAGCTTTTTATGCCAAATCCATATTTCATCCTCTTTGGATAGCAAACACGTTACCTTCTGCTTGCTAAGATCTATAAGATCAATTTCATATAAATTGTTATGTCATCTGGCAAAAAAGACAGACTTGCCATCATCTGTTTTGACTATGCATCTGTCTTTGTTGAAGGAGACTATAAAACCATTGTCACACAATTGACTTATGCTCAATAGGTTATACATCAGACCTTCAACATATAGGACGTTGTCTATGGAGGTTAGGGAGGACATACCAACTTTACTTATGCCTGTGATGCGTCCTTTTCCCATGCCTCCAAAGGCAACTGCCCCGCCTTCAACCGGCTTTAGGTCTAGGAACGTAGACCTTTCTCCCGTCATGTGTCGTGAGCAACCACTGTCCAGGTACCAGCTCAAATCCTTGCCATTTCCTACCAAGGATATCTGAAATAGGAATAATCTGAGACTTTGGTACCCAAATCTTTTTGGGTCCAGCAGCATTAGTGCCCTTAGACATTTCTTCTTATGTATGCATCTGTACTTGGAGTGCCCAGATTTTCCACAGACGTCACATTTGTCTGGATCAGACCGAGTAGAAGCAGATGCATCTTTTTCTAAGCCTAAACCAGATTTATCATGGGGATGTTGATGATATTTTAAAAGCATAGTGAGAGTATTATAACTCTCCAGAAACTTCCCAAAGTCCTTAGTTAAACAGGCTACTTCTTCCCTTAGTTTTTCAACTATGGATGGATCGTCTGTTTAAGTAGAGGTGCTGGTTTGACTTAGGCTCTCTTCCAGAGTCTTGACTTTTTCTTCTAGTTCTACATTTGATTTCTTTAGCAATTCTATTTCACAAACAGATTGAGTTTTGTTTAAATTTTTTACATTGCTGAGAGATCATATGATAGTTCTAAAGTAAAACGTCAAAAGGCATCTCTTCTTCATCGTTTGATGAAGAACCAAATGAGTTTTCAGATTCAGAACAAGTTTTTACCTCATCTTTTTCTTCTGTCTCTGCCATCAGACAAACATTTGCTTGTTCATCATCTGAGCTGCTGCTTTGCTCACTGTTTGAGTCATCCCATGTGGCCATAAGACTTTTCTTCTTTTTCTTGCCATCGTAGGACTTCTTTTTCTTTAGCCTTGGACATTCAGATTTCATGTGTCCAGGCTTTTTGCACTCGAAGCAGGTGATCTCTTGACTGTCCTCCTTATCTTTCTTCTTGAATCTGGAATCTTTCTTTCTGGAGGACTGTCTGAACTTATTTTTCTTTTTTAGCATCTGCTTGAATTTTCTTGCCATAAGAACGACTTCATCGTTTGTAGATTCGGCAGAGCTTTCGTCTGATTCTTCTGTTTGAACCTTCAGGGCCTTGGGGGCTCTTTTCTTTTCTTCTTTGATGGTGCTGGTTTCACCAATTTTGAGAGCAGCGAAATTGTTAGTCTTGTTTGCAAGTAGTTGATCTCTGTTGTGTAGATGTACTTCATGCACTCGTAGCACTCCTAACAGCTCATCCCAAGACAAGGTTCTCATGTTTCTTGCTTCTTGGATAGCTGTGGTCTTGGGTTCCCACACTTTGGGCATGCTGTCAAGAATCTTCAAGTTGACCTGAGCTTTAGTGTACGTGTGCCCAAGAGATTCCAGGTTTAAGAGAAGGACCTGAAGTCTCCCAAACATGTCATCGACACTTTCTCCTTCTTTCATGGAGAAACTTTCATAGTGTTTGGTCAGAGTGGCAGCTTTTCTTAGTTGAACATCTTCTGTTCCTTCATAGTTGGTGCAGAGAGAATCCCAAATCTCCTTGGCCGTTTTCAGTCTACGCACCTTCTTGTACTCATTTCTGGTTAAAGCACAGGTCAGAGTATATCTGACCTTGTTGTTGAGTTGAAGAATGTTGCAGTCATCTTGAGTCCATTGATCCTCAGGCCTGGTAATGGGAATATCTTCATTTTTGATGATGTTCCATAGTTGATACTAATTGGACTTGATGTACATCTCCATGCGATCTTTCCAGTAGGGATAGTCATATCCAAGAAAGGCTGAAGGCCTTGTTAGAGAGGCTCCTTTAGGAATGAACTGATTATGGTGACTGGCCATCTGGATCTTTTTCTCTAGACACGGTCAGGTGCTCAGATACCAAACTGTAAAGGCAAAAGTCACAAGAAGGGGGGAGGGTTAAATTGTGATAAAAAAAAAATTTCGCAAAATTTTTATAAACAGAGTGTAGCGTCTGATTAGATATAGAAGTTTTAAGAAAACATTTCAACAGAGGATAACTCAACAGATGAAAGCCTTTTAAAAGAAACAGGTTTTAATCACAATCCAAAGTTAGTTCAAAGCAGTTATAAGAGATGTAAGACAAAGAAAGACAACACATAAGTTTACACTGGTTCATCTCACCCCGAGACTACATCCAGTTCTTGGAAAACCACCAAGTTCCAATAACTTATCATAAGTTACAAGTATTTTCACTGTCACTTTTGGCTCACCCAAGTAGTATTTCACACTTAGCCTCTCCAAGCTAAAACCCAAGTATTCTTTACTACCAAGCCACTTCTGGCTCTAAAACAAATCACTATATTTGTTTTTATAAAGGGCGCATAGACTTTAGAACTATCATCTTATAGATGGATATACAAGATTAAGAGCTAAGTCTTTTTCTCTCAGGATAAACAAAGTGGTTTGAGAGCTTTTTACAAGTAGAGCTTTTACAAGATTAATAATGAAGGCTTGAAAAAATGCTTGAATTTGAATTCAGTTCCTATATGTATTTAGCACTTCAAATCTTCTTCTATATATACACTTGCTGAGGAAGTAACCGTTGTCTCTAAACGATCTTCTTTATTGCATCTAACCATCGTCTGAAGGAGGGTGGTTGAGGGCATTTAATGCAAGCATTAAATGCTTGTCACCAGCTAGTCATTCTAAGCTGATAAAGCATTCTGCTTATCTTTCTTGAGGTATACTCCAAATCCTTCTGCTGCAGTGGTCACATTACTTGCTCAGACAAGTACTAATTGGTAGCTATAACGCGTCTTTTGAGGCGTGGGAAGCTTCATAAACTTTGACTCTTCTTTCTATTCCCTTTTATGCACTTTGACAGATCCTAGGAGGATGTTCTATGAACATTCCCTGCAAAACAGATAACAAAACGATAGTGCATTTACTATGCCTTTAAATGCTTCTTCAGACTAAAGCGTTTGTCTGCGTATCATCTGTATCTCACAGACGCAGATATAACATTTTCGTCTGTTGGCATTTATAAGACGCAACATTTTCACTTAATATTTGTTTTGCATGAAATCAAAATAATTGAGGGTCTTGATTCGTCTTATGACTCAACAATACTGAAGTGGGTCTAACAAATGTGGAAAACCCCATCACACAACAAGTGGGCTCACTAAGAGTCATAAATGGAGCAGTAGAGGCAAGGGAGAAATGTGAAACTGGGCCGAAGGGAATAGAATGATCCAGTTATGAAGGAAGAAATGTGAATTATGATATGAGATGTAACCAGCAGGTGGGGCCACCAAATTACACTCAAGGGGAGGTGGCGGGTGCAGCAAGGAGACTCTCGAAAATGGGTGCTGAGAAGCTCGGTGTGACAGGATTGGACAACATAGCCATTTCTAAAGGCGGGGAAAGGGAAGATGACCGAATGGAGGGGAATTTACAAAGTGAAACACAAAAGATAAGGGAGAAGAACATCAAGAAGGCAATCCAGAAGCCGAGATACAACATAAAGTGGAGAAAGAGGAGTATAGTGGGAAATCAGGTTAGGCCAACGAAAACAAGATCCAACAAGACCCATAATGGCAACAACTTCAAAGAAGAGGTGAACAGCAAGATGAGTAAAGGAAAGATAGAGAAGGGAGAAGCGCAACATGATGGGAAGATGATTTTGCTTCAGAGGGAGAGGTTAGAGAAAGAGGACAAAATGAAGCAAGTGGAAACAACATACTCAATAGGTACTTTAATTGGTAGAGATGTGACATGGCTAAAGGACGATTTGGGGGAATCAACAAAATTGTGTGAGATTGTTGATCAGCTTGGAGTAAAATTTAATGGAAAAAGGGAGGAATTTATTCTAAAAATGATGGAGCTGGAAAAAAGAGATAATGACGAGGTGTTAGCAAAATAGGATAAGAACAATCCGAAGGGCTGTGAAGGTGTTCTATGAAGATCATGTCCTTCAATACAAGAGGGTTGGGGAGCAAGGTCAAATGAAGGGTGATTAAAAATTTGATTGCTAAAGAATAGGTGGATTTAGTTTGCTTACAGGAGACAAAGATGGAAACTGTAAAAGACAACACATGCAAAGCTATATGGGGAGATCCTTTTGTGGAGTGGAAATCACCACCGGCTCGACCGACTGTAGGGGTTATTGTGTATGTGGGCGATTGAAAGATTTCAGGTTCAGGACTACCTTTCAGGTAGTGGGTTTCTGTTCATTAGGGGACTTTGGAAGGGAGTTGCATATATTATCAACGTACTTAATGTCTACTCGCCGTGTTGGTTAGTCAATAAAAGAGTTCTATGGGAAGAATTAGTTCAACTGAAAAACAGGGTGGGTGACGGGGTGTGGTGTGTCCTCGGTGATTTCAATGCTGAGGAAAGCGGAGGAGAGAAAAGGCACTGCAGGAGTTGGGTCACAAGGAAGACAATACATGTACGAATTCAATGACTTCATTGATAGGATGAAGCTTATTGATTTGCCAATGATAGGGCGGAGATTCACACGGTTTCATGCGGGGGGCAATGCCATGAGTAGATTAGATAGAATTATGGTTTCTGCTGGATGGTTACAATGGTGGCCAGAATCAGGACAACATGTGCTGGAAAGATCAATCTCGGACCATTGTCCTATCATCCTACAATATAAACATCTTGACTGGGGACCAAAACCCTTCAAAGTGTTTAATTGGTGGTTATCGGAACCAGGTTTCCTTGAGATGGTAAAGAAAAAGTACAACTCATACGAAGTTCAGGGTGGGGAGCCTTTGTAGTGAAAGAAAAACTGAAGCTATTGAAGAAAGACATCAAAGATTGGTGTAAAGAAAATGTAAGGCAGGCAAATAACATAAATGAGGAACTGGTCTGCAAAATAAATGAAGTGGATGTAAGGGAAGAATTAGGAGGCTTAAACTTGCAGGAGGTGATGAAGAGAGAAGACATGATAAAAGAATATTTGAAAAATGCAAGAATCCAGGAATCCACTTTGTGTTAGAAAGCAAGGGTGAAGTGGCTATTGGAGGGAGATGCGAACACCATGTTCTTCCATAACACGGTCAATTAGAAACGAAGAACAAACAACATTAATGGCTTGACGATGGATGGAAGGTGGACGGATGACCCATGTATAGTTAAAAAGGAGATAAAGAAGTTCTTCCAAAGTAGATTTTCTTAGGAGAGCACCATGAAAGCAGAGCTTGATGAGGTTGGCTTCCAAACGATTTTTATGGAGGATAATCAAATGCTTACTACGATATTTCAGGAGGAAGAAGTGAAACAGGCAGTTTGGGATTGTGAGGGGAACAGGAGCCCCAAACCTGATGGTTACAATTTCCACTTTATCAAAAGTTGTTGGTCAGTGGTGAAAAGTGACATTTGTAGGGCGATATCAGAATTCCATAGAAATGGTTCCTTACCAAGTGGAGTCAACACCTCTTTCCTTTCTCTGATCCCCAAAAGGGAGAATCCGCAGGAGCTTAACGATTTCAGACCCATTTCTCTGATTGGTTGCCTTTACAAAATTATTGCCAAGATCTTATCAAAGAGGCTAAGAAGAGTCTTGAAGGGAGTAGTGGATGAGAGACAATTAGCATTTCTAGGAGATAGGAATATGCTTGATGGGGTTTTGATTGCAAACGAAGTGGTACATAAAGCTAAGGCGAAAAGAAGACCATGTCTTATCTTCAAAGTGGACTTCGAAAAGGCGTATGATTATGTGAGATGGGATTTTATGATATATATGATGCAAAGGATGGGTTTTGGGGATACATGGATAAAATGGGTGAAGAATTGCCTGCAATCATCAACAATTTCAGTGTTGGTCAATGGGAGCCCCACGGAGGAGTTCGGAGTCCAAAAGGGCTTAAGACAAGGCGACCTTCTCGCCCCTTTTCTATTTCTGATAGTTGCGGAGGGCCTCAATGGTTTGGTAACAGCAGCAGAAGCGAAGGGATTATTGAAAGGAGTGGAAGTCAGAAATGAAGGACTCAAGGTGTCCATATTGCAGTTTGCGGATGATGTCATATTCTTTGTGCAACCAAGTATGAGGGAGGTTATTACTTTGAAGGGCATATTGAGAACCTTTGAACTAGCATCTGGATTGAAGGTCAATTTCCATAAAAGTAAGCTTGCTGGAATTCAGGCAAATCAACAAATGATAACTCAGGGAGCAACTGTTTTAAATTGTAAGACCATGGATATACCGTTTGTGTACCTGGGGTTACCGGTAGGGGCAGATTCAAGGAAAGTAACTACTTGGCAGCCGGTAATTGATAAGTTGAGAAGACGTTTAACTTGGTGGAGTAGGAGGCATCTATCCTTGGGAAGGAGAATATGCTTGATCAAGTCAGTGCTCTCCTCTATACCTCTGTATTTTCTTTCTTTCTTTCGTGCACCTAAAAAGGTAATTGAGATCTTGAACAAGTTACAAAGGAACTTTTTGTGGGGGGCCAAGAGTGACGAAAAGAAACTGAGTTGGGTAAGGTGGGATGTGATTTGTTCACCAAAAGAGAAGGGGGTTAGGGGTTAAAAGTGTAGAATTGTTTAACAAGTCTTTAGTGGGAAAGTGGCTATGGAGATTTCTAGTGGAAAATAACAGTCTATGGGCCAGGGTGCTGAAAGCAAAATATGGGGACATAAACCTGAATAGTGAAAATAGAGGGAATGCATTTAATAAATATTCCCAATGGTGGAGGGATGTGTTGAGAATCTATGAAGTTGAAAGAGTAAATAAGGGATGGTTCCAAACAAACATAAAAAGGGAGTTAGGTAAGGGGAGGGATGTGAGCTTTTGGAATAATGGTTGGGTGGGACAGACTCCTTTAAGAGAGAAATTTAGTAGAATATTTGCTAATTCAGAACAAAATGGGGGTTATGTCATGGATATGGGAAGTTGGACAGAGGATGGATGGAGCTAGTCATTAGTATGGAGAAGGCCAAGGTTTGAATGGGAACAGGAAATGGTAAAGCAGTTTTGGGATGAACTACAATTGGTGGGGCCTGTGAGAGGTAATATGGATGGGTGGAACTGGTCTACAGGCAAGGAAAAGAAGTATTCTGTGAAACTGGTTTATGATTAGCTCAATATCCAGGGACAAACAGCAAATGCAAACTTCTTCAATACATTGTGGAGAACTTCAGCTCCATCGCAGGTGCAAGGATTTGCTTGGAAGCTTATGCATAATCGTATCCAGACAAAGGACAACTTACACAGAAGGAACATTTTACCTGTAGGGAATAATCTGAGTTGTACACTCTGTAACAGTGGACTAGAGACAACAAACCACTTGTTTTTTGGCTATGCTATATCTCTACAAGTATGGAACAGGTGTTATGATTGGATTGGGGAACAAAGGGTACTACTCATGGGGTGTAAGGATCATTTCTTGCAACACGGGGGTAGTATAAAGGGAAAAAAGGTAAATCAAGCATGGAATGTGGTATGGTTGGCAATTGTATGGTCCTTATGGATAATGAGAAATGAAATTCTGTTTAATGAGGAAACTTGTAGTGTGGAGACACTTCTAGATCTCATCAAATATAGAGCCTGGAGTTGGTTGAAAGCTAAATTAAGAGGTTTCAGATCATCATCGTATGAATGGATTATGGAGCCAGTGATATGCTTATGTATGCTATCATAATCTGCTAGGAATAGCAGGAAAGTGCTGGTGGAGAGCACTACCTTTTCTAGCTGTTCACATTAGGGAAGTACACATTTTTTTGTGGGTTTATAGGGAGGTCATGTAATTAAATTGGTTGGGTGGGAAACATACTTATGCATAAATGAACCTTGAGCTGTGGGTATATAACAATTTATGCTACACAAAATTGTTATTGCACACAGCTGATGATCTGTAGTTTTCTTGGGCTCGGGTTTTGGCACCCCTGGTGACATCCCTAGCCATTTATATATCATTTCTTTTTGGCTGTCCAAAAAAAAAAAAAATTATTTTTTAGAAATCACGATTTTCAATGTAAAAAAAAATCCTATACCAAATGTTCCGTTAATTTAATAATGTTTATGCTTTTAAAACTCCGTTTTTTATGTACCAAAAAAAAAAATTCCGTTTTTGTCGCGGGAAACTTGCGTTACGCATGAACCATACAAGAAGAGTACAAATGAGTTGCTTAGCTACAATACAAGTATAACGCGTTCTTGGTGAATGGAGCACTACGCTTATTGGTAACTTCCCTCAAATGCAAACTTTCACCCAATCAATGCCAAAAAATAATCTAGAATAATCTCTATTTTCGGTTGATGTGTAGAGTAATGTCAGTATTATCTTAAATTTCAATATATATAGTGAGAGAGGGGAATCTTATTAGATGTAATAATAATGTGAATTTTTATTATTTGTCTGTGTTACACTGATAGTATATTTTTTTGATCAGCTGTTACACTGATAGTATATATATTAGTAAATTAAACTCTTATATTGATAATTTTTTCTGTTCAAATATGCTATCTTTTCATACGTTTAATTTTTTTTCTTCACTTTTCTCGTTTTTTTTGGACTCAATGTTCTAAATGTTTCTTTTTATTTTGTTTTTAGTATTAAATACGACAAGATCTAAAAAAACTACAACTCACCCACCATGGCTACCAAGAATCCAACGCATGATAAACTGTCGTAAAGCTATTTATATCAACATAATATACAACTTAATATTTTAGCCCGAGTACAAGTTTATAAGTTTAACATAATTTGTATTAGAGTATGTTATTAATTTATACAATAAAATTTTATAATAATCAAACAAAAATGTTTAATATAATAACATAATAAAGATAAATAAAAAAACCAAGTATAGAAGATTTTGACCTTTAATACCAGTCTTTATTAAATACATTACTTAAGCAAAGTTTTAATTTTAATTAAAACTGTATAAGAAATATTTATAAAACTACAGCAAAATTTGTAAGTATTTTTCAAATTTTGTTAGTGTTGTTTAAACTAGAAAATCTGTTATAATCCTCTGTAACCAAGTGGGCTTCAACTCATCTAAATTTTTTGATGCACCAAAAAAAGTACTCTCTCCGTTCCAAATTATATGACGTTTAAGGTTTTGGCACTTGGCACAGATATTAAGGAATGTAATTAATTTGTTGAATTTTCTATAAAATATTATGTAACTTCCTAATATACCCTTTATCTTTCTAATTAATTACTCATAGTACACTACTCCCACTAAGTATTAATTAAGAGTAGTCCTGGAAAAAGACATTTAATGTAGCATTGGTTTTGTAAAACGACATCTATTTTGAAACAATTTTTTTTCTCTAAAACGTCATATAATTTGGAACGGAGGGAGTAATGATTAGTGGACACTACATTATAAATATATATATTTCTTCTATTTCACTCTATTCAACCTATTATATTATTTTTCATATTTATATTTTTATCCCTTCTATTTCTTTTTCTCACTAAATGTTAAAGAGAATAATTTTAATACATTATTAATGTAAACTGATAACTAAGAAATTATTATTAATATAATCTTTTAGATAGTTATTATAAAGTTCAATAAATTTATCATATACAATAATTTATAATTGAACAATGATATAAAATCTTTTACACTATCAATATATACATTATTTATCAGAGTCTAATAATCATACATTGATATTGTAAAGTAATATTACACTGTCACATAATCACAAATCATTATTAGTATAATATTTAAAAAAATTATTATAAAAATTAATATATAAACTTATCATATATGATATTCGTACTATGTAAAACTATTTTATAGCATAATCTATTTTCTAACTTTACCGAATGTTAAACAGATTACTGGGAGTGCACCGACCATTTTGGAAAAACAAAATTACAGCTAAATTATTTTCAAAAAAATATTTAATGCCCCAAGTGAAGTAACCAAGAGCCACTGAATTTCGAAATGAGCATTGAACAAGGCCATTCCAGTCATTTTCCAACCTTATAGACACGCGTCGAAAACCCACAGCGAGTACCCTGTTTCCCTACGCGTTCCTAAGCTAGCCTGAGTTAATTAATTAATTAATCTCAAACAGTACACGACACCACGCCCATGGCCCATCTGCATCTAATCTAATAAATACAAACAAACCTCCGTTACAATCACAACTCTACTTCTGTTCCGAAGCCAGCCAGAGAGATTCAAAAAAACAAACACAGAGAATCATCATCACTCACTCAATACAAAGAAAAGTGAAGAAAACCTTAGAAGAGAGAAAACAAAGATGAGAACCAGCAACCACTTGATCGGTCTCCTGAACTTCCTAACGTTCCTGCTGTCGATTCCAATCCTAGGCGGAGGGATATGGCTGAGCAGCAGGGCCAACAACACCGACTGCCTCAAGTTCCTGCAGTGGCCGCTGATCATCATCGGCGTCAGCATCATGGTCGTGTCGCTAGCGGGTTTCGCGGGCGCGTGTTACCGCAACACCTTCCTCATGCGGCTCTACCTCGTGGTGATGTTCCTCATCATTGTGGTCCTCATCGGGTTCATAATATTCGCGTACGTTGTGACCGACAAAGGGTCCGGTCGGAGGGTGATGAACCGCAAGTACCTGGAGTATTACCTTGGGGACTACTCGGGGTGGTTGGAGGAGCGCGTGGCGAGTGATAGCTACTGGGGGAAGATTGGGTCGTGTATTAGGGACTCCAAAGTGTGTGGTAGGATGGGGAGAAGAACCATTAATGGAGTTCCCGAAACTGCTGATATGTTCTACCTCAGACATCTCACGCCTATTCAGGTATGCCTGTGCCCCCACACTCTCTAATCATCAATTTTGTTATTTCCCTTTTAAGGTTCTTTTGGTCAGTATTCTTGAATAATCTGGACAAATTTCTGAGTCTCCATGCTAAGTTCATTAAAAAAAAGAACAACTTTATCATGGATGAAGGTTGTTCCAGCTTTGACATGAGTTTAAGTTTTAAATAAAGGCTAATACTAATAAGTGCTATTAGGCACTGTTTAAGGAATTAAATTTTTTTTTATTGGAATGTATAAAATTATGTTTTCATAATTTTTTTGTATTTTTTTTATAATTTTTACACTAAATATTTGTTTTTTTTAATTTCTTAATTATTGTCCTGAACAATGGTTAGCAAGACAGATAAATAAATATGTTAGCTGCATTAAATATTTAAAGATTTAAAACATTAATTTTACTGATTACAATAATTTTATCTGAATTTTATCTGACTTGACTTGGCCAGACTTATTTTTAGTAAAAAAAATACATGTAATTTTATATGGGTTAACTGAAAGGAGATTGTGCCAAGTCGTCTCAAATTTAAATATTTAATTATATTAAATATTTGGAGGGATAATTTTATCTAACTCTAGCACAATTTTCTCTTGTAAAGGAAAAAATAAAAAACTTTGAAGGAAGGAAGGTGTTTGGAAATTGGGATTAGTTTGGACTTGTTTTTCTTTGTTTTTTTAATTTTGAAGCACGTAACGTAAGGAAGTGCGTTTGAGATTTTGTTAACGTTAAATTTTTTTTAGTAAATGGCCGAATTGATGTTTGAAAAAAATATGAGAGATATTTTGTTCCTACTTAAATTAATCTTTTAATCCTTTAAGATAATAAATGTGGACACTATAATGTCTCTATTTTTTAAGTTAATAATTTCAAAGATTCATTTAGATCAATGATTGTATTAGAGATTAAGTTGATATATGATTTCACTCAAAGACAAATCGTCTCTTGTATTTTTTTATTGGGAGGGGTGGAGGGTAGGTTTTTTTTTTTAAGAGTTATTTTGTTTAGTGCTTTTAAAGAAAGTATGGGTCGTAGACGTAGAGAAACAAACTTGAAGGAAATGAAATGCATGTTTCATTAAATATGTAGATCTGAGGCATGTGGGGATGATGGGTACTCACTCGTCAATTCCCGGAAGTTGTGGTTGTATTGATTGCAACCTAAGCTAATGGGGGACAAATTAAGAAAAGAAAATATGGCACCACTATAGTGTAGCGGTGATAATTGATGCACATTATTTTTGGAAAGGGGGTGGCATCACTGCTAGATACCAATTGTGTCATGGTCACACATTTTGCTTTGATTTTTACATAATTGTCTACACTCTATAGTGTAAACATCAGATAAAGAGTGATAACGTTAAAACATGTCATGAAGAGATTTTTCCTATGGAGGCTATTGAACAGGTTTGTGAGTAATGACAGATAGACAGTGATGTATCATGAAATCATGATAGGACCATATTAAGCGGTGCCCACGTTGCAGATAAGTAATGGATTATGGAACCGAAAATGGTTTTCATAAAACATAATTATTATTGCAAAGAATTATAGTTTGTTATAATTGCTTAATTTGAATGGAGGAGATGTGTTAGTTGTATGCAATTATAATATTATAATAATATACTACTATTTAACATCATTATCATATTATGAAATAGTAGTGTAATTAATTTCTATAGCAAAAAAAAAGTAGTGTAATTAATTTTTTAAAATATGATTTGAAATTTTGTGTTTATAACGGGGACTAAAAAAAGTGTTAGGAATTTGCAGTCAAAAAAAAAAAAAAGTGTTGGAATTTGAAACTTATGGGGGGCTTAATGATCTTATCTTTTTTGGTATTGTTTTTGTCCATATTCCTAACCTTTTTTTTTTCTTTCTTGTTAATTAAGCATGATAATCATATTGCCGACTTGCGTAGTTAGTTAGAATTATTGACTTTTTCGGTTTCTGTTTGGGCTTCATTTACACCTGTATACATTTTTTTTTGGCTGGGGCATACTTGATGTATACATATAACCTAATATAGTTGTCGCTTTCTCCTTTTTAGTTCTACAAGCTTCCCCCAACTCACATAAGAATGTTCTAGGACACGGTTTAAACTTTGAAGGGCTGGGATGGCCCTTTTTATCTTTTCTTGTATCCGTATGATTTATCTTTTAGGTGGGAGTGGGATATTCTTTCTCTTTTTTGTTTGCTAGTGTATGGTACATATGTAAGAGGCTGGTGGGACAAAATGGTAGAAGAAGTAAGATTAAATTATAAGTAACCTTTGAGTTTTACATATATTACATCGATGTCTTCTATTTTTTTAAATCATAGAAATTTTTTTCTATTTGTTGGTTCTAAATTATATGGATTTCTCTGAGTTTTATTTATATTATATGAATTTTTTCTGAATTTTATTTATATTATACCGACATTCCTATTTTTTTAAACTACGGGAATTAAAAGTATTGTTTAAAAAAAAAGGAGTATCGATGTAATATATGTAAAATTCAGAAAGAATTCGTGTAATTTACTCAAGAAGTAAGAATCCTCACCAAGATTTTTATACACCCAATTATCACTCAATAATGCAATTTGTACATTGTGCTTTTATATGTTAAATTTCTTAATTATGTCCATTAATTTAAAATAATAGTCATATATAATTGACATTGTTTTTCGTCACATGATGTATAATTGACGTTTTATTGTAGAATATTATTGGTAAAGATATGTGAATTTCAAAGTGTTGATTTCTTTGGTTGTATCTGAACCTGATATTTTGATCTTTTAGAATGACTTGACAGTTTCCTTATCGAATATTATTGTTTGGTGTTTTGCTCCAATTGGTAGATGAGACAGACAAATTGGTCTCAGTCAGGCTGGTGCCTGGTCCGCATGTTATCCATGCCACTAAACAAAGTAACTTTTGAGTGCATGCCATGCTCATGCCATAACATTTTTCTAGGGGAAAGAAAAAGGGTAATTATAGTTTAACTGCAACGAGACACGAACGATAAAGAGACAAATACAAAATCATTTCTTTTTCAAAACACAAAATATTCATGCAACTATTTTCACAAACTTAGAACAGGACAATAGGTGGGGTGGTAGTTTCAAGGTTCTATTTGCTCAGAACACTCCTGTATGTACAATAACTTCCACAAGTACATAAAAATCTTGGAACCAATTAAGAAGCAAGAAGCATTTTTTGTTCTTTTCATTATTTTCTATAAAAAAATAAAAAATAAAAATAAAGTAACACTTCAATAATTTCTTATGCTAAAAATATATTTTTCTCTCTAATTCTTATGTTTTTTTAGTTTCAGTTTAATTTATAAATTTAAATAGTTTTATTTTAGTTCTTTCATTAGTTTGCAATTTAGTTAACTTAGTGATGTGTGACAAACTATTGAGAGATGTCATATAAAAAAAGATGTTTGTTATGATAGCTAAAATTAACATTGTTAGAGTAAAAAAAATGAACTAAAGAATCAATTTACTCTAACAAAGACACTTTAATGTGAAAAATTTTAAATGTTGGACACTAAACTAACACTAAAAAATAAAATGAGACTTCTATCCTAATCTTTTTTTTCTCAAACCAAATGACCATAATATTTTGTTACTAAACCCATTTATCAAGCAATTTATTGAAGTGATATTTTTTCTGTGTTATAGTCTGGTTGCTGCAAGCCCCCAACAGATTGTGGCTATGTCTATCAGAATGAGACAGTGTGGATCCCGGGAACAGGATTGATGGGAGCCAACCCAGATTGCACTAGGTGGAGCAATGACCAAGAGCAGCTTTGCTATGCCTGTGATTCTTGCAAGGCTGGTGTGCTGGCAAGTCTCAAGAAGAGTTGGAGGAAGGTCTCAGTGATCAACATTGTTGTTGTGATCATCCTTGTCATTGTTTACATAATTGCTTATGCAGCATATAGGAACAACCGCAAGATGGATAACGATGAGTCCTATGGTGAAGCCAGGATGACAAAGGCACAGCCTAGTACCTTTCATCTTTAGTGGCACTATTTGGATGCCAAAAGGGTTTCAGTTTCAGTGACATGTCTTAGGATTTTGGGCCTTTTTTTTTTTCCCTTGTAACTAGGTTGCTTTTAGGGATGACAATGGGTAGGGTTTGGATAGGGTCCTATAGTATCCGTTTCCATACTCGTACCCGGCCCCATACCCGCGCGGGTAGCAACTTTAATCTTTATTTCCGTATCCATTGGATACCTATATACCCGCACCCGCTATTTGCACTTTACTTATGTATGAAGTTAATAAATCAATAAAAAATAGGCTTAAAGTATTTTTGGTCTTTCTATTTTGTACAATCTGCAATTTTAGTCATTCTATTTTAAAATAGAGACATTTAGTCCTTCTATTTTGTACAATCCACAATCTTGGTTCCTCTATTTTAAAATAGAGACATTTAGTCTCCTAATTTTGAAAAATTTATAATTTTGGTCCTTTCATCAAATTGAAAGCATTGACAGTTAAGAGATTCACGTTAACTTTGACGTGGTCCAATTATAGTGATGTGACACGAGATTATTTATTTATTTTTTAATTATTTTAAATACTGAGTAATAATTATTTATTTATCTACGTCACTAATGCACATGTTACGTCAATTTTAATGGTTGGGGTAGTCGTGAGTAGAGCTGTCAATTTGGGCTCGACCCTACGGGCCGGCCCTGCCAGCCCCTAAATTAGGCCAGGCTAGGCTTGAAAAATGACAACCTAAATAGATTCAGGCCTTTTTGGCCTGACCCGATAGGCCCAACGGGCCAAATGGCCTAAGGTCGGGCTGGCCCAAGAGACTAATGTAATATAAAAAAAAATTATATGCAACAACACTAGTATTGGGCCTTCCGTAAATGATCCATGGCCCATGTTGATAATGTATCTTGCACGGTTGCACCCACAGTCCACACTCCACATAGGCACGTCCATTGTTTTTTTTTGGAATTTAAGGCAACACTATATTGGGCCTTCCATAAAAAATTTAAGGTCCATTAGTTTTTTTTTTAATTTTTTTATTCATTTTAAATTTAGGCCAATTTGGCCTGGTGGCCCAATAGCGGGCCAGGCCGGGCCCCAAAAATAGCAGCCTGAATCTGATGCAGGCCGGGCCAAGTTGACCCGAAAAACTACCCATTTGACAGCTCTAGTCGTGAGTCCTAAAATAGAAATCACAAGTCTTAATCATTTATTTTAAACTAGTTTTACGTTGTTGAAGTACATGGCACGTCGTAGTCAAATAAATGACATTACCTTTTTTTAAAATATATTTTTCATCAATTATTTTACTCAGTATTTAAAATAATTAAAAATTAAATAAATAATCTCGTGTCACATCACTATATTTGGACCACGTTGAGGTTAACGTTAATCTCTTAACGGTCAACGTTTTCAATTTGATGGAAGGACCAAAATTACATATTTTACAAAATTGGGAGGCTATACGTCTCTATTTTAAAATAAGGGGACCAAAATTGCGGATTGTGCAAAATAGATGAACCAAAATTGCATTTAAGATAAAAATATTAATTAAAAAAATTACTACAAATAAATTAAAAATTCACGCTTAAATAATTTAAACTTAACATTAAAAACATCCACACATAATATTAAAAATATAAAATATAAAATTATTGTAAGTTATAACATAAATATTTTACTATTAGTGTTAGTTTATGAAAAATATATATATATATTTTTTTACAGAAAAGTATATATATAATATAATTATTTATTTAAGTTATATATATATATATATATATATGTATGTATATATATATATATATATATATATATATATATGGTAGGTGCAGGGCAGGATGGGGCGGGTACTATAGTACTTGCACCCGTACCCGCAAAAAATTGCGGGTAAATACCCGGTTCCGGTCTCAATAAACGGGTATTTATCTGACCCGCTTGCAAATATTTTTGCGGGTACCCATATGATTCGAGTATACTTTGTCATCCTATTGCTCTCTTGGTTTTGTATCAAACAACCGTGACATGAATTTGGTTTTAATCTTGAAAGGCTGAATGTATTTAATTATTATATTTGCTTAGAGTGCAACTTCTGTTTTTTGCTTTGAAGATACTCATTTTGTAATGTGGGAATTAGTATTGATAGATTTGTAAATTTGGAGAAATGTCTTACATTTAGTTATAAGTGGGGCGGAATGCACGTGACGTTATAGCTTGAATGGAATTAATTTTCGATTTTTTATTAAGAAATATACATAGTGCACACAAAAATCAAGTTATACTCCTATGTAGAATGATATATTTCAGAACTCCTGCCATTGATTGAATTTAAAATTCAGCAAGAAAGCCGGTTTTGTCATTATCTAGTAAGCACTAAGCAGCACATTAAAGGTTCACTTACATTATCCTTTTTTTTTATTATTAATCTTCTTACTTATTAAATGAATTTATTTTTATTTAATATTTTTTTATAAAATATTAAGAAGATAAAAAAAAAAGTTTATAAAGGGATATATCATCATCACTCATGTTTTTGAAAATTGTTGGGAACTAAAATAGCAATGGTGCAAATCTTTAATAGCATGTTTTGGGGGGTGGTGGCACGTTTAAAAAGAAAATCATGTTCCATCCCACGTTCAACTCAAAGTAACAAAGAGTTGTTTTTATTTTTTTAACATGATTTTGGCCACATGAATTGATTCCGGCAACTATCTAAATGCACACTAAATGATTTAGGTTGCTTCAATTTTGGAATTGTGGTAAACTTGGACAATGTTAAGGTATATATACAGAAGAATCTAACTGAAGTAAACCGGATTCACTTGCAAGTTGTGGAAGGAATGCAAAAATTGGGTTGCAATGCATTTCATAACAACTGCAACTCTGCAAGGCTCATTTCCTTCGATTCATGTGCCTTCCTCAATGTAATGCGGAGGATAGAATAATTTAACAGAGGAAGAGAGGTGTTAGTAATGTTTTCTTAATATATTTTTAAAAATTTATTAAAAATTACAATATTTTGAGTATATTTTATTAAATAGGTAAGATTCACAAAATTAGAAACTTCTAATAAATTTTAGAGAAAAAGGGTGATGCACTGACAATGTAAAATAATTTTACACTGTCATTCAATCATGAATCACCATATATGGTAAGTTTGTTGACTTTTACAATAATTATCTTAAAAGTCATATAAACAGTGAGTTGCAATTGGATGATAATGTAAAACTATTTTATATTGTTAATGCATGACCATTAAACTCTGAATTTTAACCGATAATAAAAGTATTATAAAGTCTTTTTAAAAAAAGTATGTCGTTAGATTTTTTTTTTTTTAAATTAATAGGAGTTAGAATTGAAAACATGGGTCGGTTGGAGTCTTCGATCCACTAAGTACTCTGATCCATCTAGCTTAGCCCGTTAAAGAAACGAGTTAGTGTGATGCGACTAGATAAACCTGTCCATCCAATTTTGTAGATTTTTTTAAGAGAACATCTAATATTCTTAATTTAAAAGATGAATAAGATTGATTTATAACAATTTCCAGTCTACTAGATGAATTAATTAAATGTACTATTTATACAAAGATTATAATTTAAAAAAGTTATAAGTAAGAAAATTAGTGAAAACTTAATAAAATTTGAAGAATTTTATTTTATATGAAAGTGAGTTTTTGCAGCTAGGTGGTTAGTCAATTATGGTGAATTCAAATCCTGGGACAATCTCCACATATTATGTTAGGACTTAAGCACAAGAGGAAAGTCCAATCCAAAAAACTAGCCCATTAAGTGGGAGAGCCTCAAGGCTTAAGTACCACATCAAGTAGTTTATTCTATTCAACGTGGGACTCCTAACAGATTATGACACTACTGATCATTTATACTTTGAACCCTTCACCACCCAAAATGTTTTGGACATCATTTATTTAATTTAGAAAAGAAAAGCCATATGGTATCATTGTACAAGCCAGTGTGTGCTGGTGGGGTTGGTCTTGCATGCATTTGGGGAACATCTTCTGTTTTGATTCCATAGATGATGTTGAGGAAATGGATACAATGCTTAAGGAATCAATGACTAAACAAGCAAATGGGAGAATTGTTAGGGATGAAACAGGTGCACTAGTCCTTGCAATATCCACTTGTTGTTCACCTTTCATATGTTTTGGGTGGTTGGGCAATGGAAATTGTATATGATGATGATGATGATGATGATAGACTTGTGACTTGCATTGAAAATGCTTTTGAGGTGTATCCAGAATGCCCTGCATTAATAGTGTACTAGGATTTATTTGATGATGCCATTGAGATTGATGTTGATGCATTTGCTGAGTCACATAGCAATCAGGCAATGTGGTCATTGTCGCCTTGCCGGGATAATGGAGCACATTGAGTAGGTTGCAGTACATTCTTGTGACTTTGCCTGCTAAATTTCCACAAAAAAATGTTTCATCCTTTTGTTTGAAGATTATTAGGTCAAGGACTAATAACTTGACTAAACAACTGAATGCTTGTGGGCTTATAAATTGTCAACATGCAATTACTGCATCTAGTGAGGTGTTTCTGCTTGAGGCCAACCCTTAAGCTTCTTGTACAGTTCCATTGGTATTAAAAGCAATGGGGCACCCACTTTTTATATATGCTTCCCTTTACCAGTATGGAAAAACTCTTTATGAGATACATTTTACAGAAGAGGTTATTTCAAGTTTTGTGTCAGTCAAGGAAGT
Organism: Pueraria montana var. lobata; assembly: GCA_026413185.1. Taxonomy (NCBI): domain Eukaryota; kingdom Viridiplantae; phylum Streptophyta; class Magnoliopsida; order Fabales; family Fabaceae; genus Pueraria; species Pueraria montana. Next base: position 12,490,403 of record CM048654.1, read on the forward strand.
AGTTTTTCCTTTTGTAAAGTTCCCTCCCAGGCTGTGATGAGAGTCTAAGCCCTGAGATGCAAAATGCTGGTGAAGTTATGGGTTTTGAGTTTTTGACTCTAGGTAAAAATTAAAATACTGCATTCACCAAGACTCAAATTGCTTCTGGTCAGAAGTTACCACTTTCTGGTACTGTGTTCCTTAGCTTGAATGACTTAATGTGAAGCCTTACCCCAAGAAGATTGCTAATGCTTTTGTTGAAATGAGATTTAAGATTGGTTCTACTTGTGGAACCTGAATGAGCAAAATCCCCTTCTGAACGAATGCTGATGATGCAAAAAGGCAAGCCACATTCTGGTGACTATGATTGCAATGGAGACACTCCTGATGGTGATAACTAGTTCAGGTGACACTCTTTATCTGACAGATGGTCTGGCTCTGAGAGGCTATGGATTACAAGGTTCCTACTGTAATAACGGTTAATGGAGCTATGGCAATTGCTTAAGCGATAAATAGCTTATAGTGTAATTGTATCAGAATGATTGGTCTTCACTCTTCAGGACTTCATTTAGGATGAGAGTTCAAATATTGAGAAAACATTTGCAGACAGCCTCATTCTCCCTGAATTGGCTAGGTGATAGATTATAGTAGTAAGCATCCGTGTTTCCTCTTTGTATATGGTACTGATAATATGTGCTCTTGTAGTCTTTTTGCTTCCAAAAGTTTATAGTTCTTGCAATTTCTTTTATATATATAAAAGATGAATTGTTTATTAGACAGTAATTTTAGTATTTTAGATGGTGCATGCAGCATAATTTGAGCATAAGTAATGTGCTTTGTATGGATTTTTTTGGCTTTATGTAGTTTTATGTGTAAATGCCACATTCTTTTAACAAGACATCAAAACTTATGTTTGTGGGATTTTCTACTTTGAGTTATTAATAACTATATACATCTTCATTTTCCCCTGAAATGAAAAGTTTTAAACTATAAAACAACCTTCTATTATGTTTCATTTTGGATTGCCCTCCTTCATCAAGCATGTAAAGATATGGCCAAATCTTTAACATCTTTGGGTTTTTTTATTGACTGCTCTTAAACATGGTATTGACTGATTGTTGTGAGGTTGTAAAACTTGTTAGATAGGGAGAGTGGAAGATGATTTTGGATGGAATACTTTCATATCTCACTAAGTCCATTTCATTATATGCAATCCTTGAAATTCTTTGATCTAAGAGCAAGAAAAGGAATTCAGTTCTATCAGCTATTCAGTCAGCACATAGATTGTATTTTACTGAATCTTTAACATGAAAACATATGAATGAAAGGGGAACTTTACTTTTATATTTAGCTCTGCATCAATTGCTACTGATTTAACCTCTTCTGAAATGGTTATTTTAGCGCTTAAGGCTGCAGCTTCTGCTGTTTCTCTTGTTTTAACTGCTGGGGTTTAGCATATTGATGCTGTGGTAGTTTATTTGATTTTTGTGAGACTGTACTTGAAATAGCTTGCTAGCTGTTGCATGAAGTAGATGAAGTAGGGGAAACTGTCTTGCAGTGGAAGATTGCTTTCCTGGGTCTAATTTAATTTAGGGTTAATTATGTTTTTGGTCCCTAAACTTTTTCGAGTTTTCACTTGTAGTCCCTAAACAAAATTTTGACTAGTCTTAGTCCCTGAACTTTTTTTCCTTCAATGTTTTTAATCCCTCAACTTTTCTCAATTTTTGTTTTTAGTCTCTAAACAAATATTTGACCGGTCTTAGTCTCTGAACTTTTTTTCCTTCAATGTTTTTAGTCCCTAAACTTTTTTTCAATTTTTGTTTTTAGTCCCTAAATAAATATTTGACCGGTCTTAGTCCCTGAACTTTTTTTCCTTCAATGTTTTTAGTCCCTACCATAAAAAGTCCCTGAAGGACTAAAAACATTGACAGAAAAAAAAGTTTAGGGACTAAGACCGGTCAAATATTTGTTTAGGAACTAAAAACAAAAATTGAAAAAAAGTTTAGGGACTAAAAACATTGAAGAAAAAAAAGTTTAGGGATTAAGACTGGTCAAATATTTGTTTAGGGACTAAAAACAAAAATTGAGAAAAGTTGAGGGACTAAAAACATTGAAGGAAAAAAAGCTCAGGGATTAAGACCAGTCAAAATTTTGTTTAGGGACTAAAAGTGAAAACTCGAAAAAGTTCAGGGACCAAAAACATAATTAACCCTTTAATTTATAAAACCTATAATTGCTTCTCAAACAAACCCAAATTTTTCTTGAAATTTGAAATTGGGTCGCTCTTGCAAACCTATTTGAGTGCATAGCATGCTCCATTATTAGCCTTTCTTAACATTTTCATTTGTGAATCTGGTCTTACTTTGATTGTTGCATGTTGTGCAAACCCTGCCTACTTAAGATTAATAGACTAAACCAATCAAAATTCAAAAACAAAGATATATAATTTTATATTAAATAATGATACAGATCTATGTGCTACTTGATAATTTATTTATCATTGATTGTTTAGTCTACCTAACCTGACTAGTGATTACACAAGGTCACAAGTATTTCTCATGGGTGAGTTTTTGCTTGCTGCAAATTGCTGAATCAAGACAACATGTCATTCTGCCACAGGGTTTTGATTTTCTGTTTTTCGGTGAACCTTGATGACTTTGGACTTGAGGTACTAATTAACAACTTTGTCTTGACCTTGAATGTTGGTTAAACTTCAGCAGAATTCTAATAGATATATGGATGCAAAAATAAATTTAGTGATTGATTTCCAAATGGAGAAAAATGACATTTAAAACCAACTAATCTAAATCCATCTCTTTAGGGATCTTAGACTTTGGATCTCATGACAGTGTCAACTTCACTCACTTCAAGATAATAGTAGAAACTAGAGGGTGAATAATTGTTTCAGCATTGGCTTTGCCTTTTCTTGATCTTTCAATCCAGTAACTCCATGCATTTGTACAATTATGTATTTATTCAAGAAAGATGGTTTATTACTCTATGAGTCCAGGTAACCCACTAAGGTCGGCTTAGTGATGACAGATGAGTGATTTGAGTAGTTTGTACAAAGTCGTAGATTCAAATCTTATTGTCGTCATTGTATATTGTATATATATAAAAAGAAAAAAAGAAAAAAATCAGTCCAGGTAGGCATATATATGTTCAAATACCTTTGACTCTTGCATATGTATTGTCAATTGTGCTTGCAGCCCATCTGAACACTAGACTACGATGGCATATGGGAAATGTTTCAAGTTGGCCGCTATAGCAATGTGATAGATTGAAGCATCTCATATAAAAAATGGGAAGATAGGGACCCCTCAACACTCAACAATGCATACTTGACTCAAATGTTCACCGACGTGAAAAAATGGGCATTCCAGAATGCTCAAATAAGAATCATTGCCGCCATGAAAAAGAAAAAAAATAAAATAAAATCATTGCCGTCAGGCAGAAAACTTATATGAATTTAGCAACAATAATGTGTGATGCATGCTCAATAAAAAAAAACTGGACCATATTGCAGCTGAGTATCACGAATGTCAATATAGATCAAACATGTTTATTTGAAAATCAAGGGAGAAAATTGATGTATGAAAGCGTGTTCATAGCCAGGCTAGTAAAATGTCGTGGTCCTTGTCGTATCCATTAGGAAGATGTCCTGTATGGGAAATATGAAGTAAAACATCAATTTTGGTTCCTCAAATTGACACAAATAATAAATATGATCTTGAACATTACAAAGAACACTAATTTGGTTTTTAATAAACAATTCAGTCCTTGACTTTGGCATCTCTGTGAATTTAGTATTTTACATTAGAGCTGTTAGTTAACTTACTTTTTTGTATTATTAGGAATTAAATTAAACGGTGGTGCTAATTTCAAACACCAAATTAAGGTTCAGTTTTACCCGAAATATATGACTTTTGCTTTAAAATTTTGTGCCTAACTACAACATTTTAGCTTCATCTTCATTTTCAACAATGTTATCTGCCTGGCTTCCACTCAAACATTGTTCACTGAATTCAAAAGAAGTATCGGCGGTCTGAGTAGGGAAGTGATGGCAACTTAGAACTGCATCTCGTTCTTCTAGCCTAGACCGCGTGGACCTAAATAGTGTTTCTAGAGCACTAGGAATTTGGAAGCAAAAGCTAGATTCATTCTAAAGTGACAACTTGCAAACATTATAAATATGCTAGGAACTATGAATATGCAGATATGTACGGGTATGGTACAACATTAATACGTGAATGTAGCAAATTATAAGATTTTTTTGGTATACAACGGGGAAAACAAGGTTTGGATTTAAGATTTTGTCTGATCCTAGTAAGTTTTAATAATTATAATATACCACTATAGGATTAAGATACAACATATTAAATAACATAATATTGATATGAAAGTATACATCTTGAATTAGGATACAAACATTAACACTTTATTAGTCAATATTAGTTATTGAAAATACAATAAAATATTATCATTTAACTCTCGTTTTTCGTTTGCAATTTTCCATTTTGGAAAGTCAATTTTTTTAGCCAGGATCTGAAAGTCGTTTTAAATCTTGAATAATTCGAGCATAGTTGATGGACCACTTAAAAAATAAAGTTCTCTTATTAGCTTCGTTTTTTTCTCTCTTCATTTTGCAGCATTTAAATCTAAGACCTTACTAAAAAAAAAGATTTAGGTTCTTTGCTACTTAAATGAATAAACATTAATTATTATGATACATTCATTATATTAAAAATAGTCTATATACTATAATGTAAAGAGTTTTTACAATATTATCTAATCATAAACTGATAATAAGTACTTTAATTAAGTCAATTCACCAAAATAAAGTACTTTAAAAGTCACACTATATTTTTTTTATTGATTTGACAGTATAATTTTTTTTTACAATGCATAGAAATTAAACTCTACTTATATTAATACAAAAGTTAAAAGTATCTTACTTATGAGTGCATTAAACAAACTTGTTAAGAAGAATTGAATATACTTATTAAATATTTTTAATTACCGAAATAAATAATTATTATTATTATTGTGTTTTTAATATAATGTTTTTTCTTTTGTTAAATAATTTTTACCTTCATTTTTTTAATCAATGCTTTAAAAACAATCGTTAACATTCGTTGAAACAAAATACTCGAGAGATATAAGCTAAAAGTATGCAACTGTATCCAGCTCAATACATTAATGATATTAGTATTATAAATATTTTGTGGTGTTAAGGCATTGGGCATGTTAATATCCATCTTCTACAATTTTCTATTAATACGAAAATGACATTTCCATACCATTTTTTGCACATCATTACGGGTAAACAACATCCCAATTATATTGGTAATCAATTAATATATATCCTCGTTCATCTCACAATATGTTGTTCACCATTTATTTGTACGTTGTTCACCACTTAATTCAAACATTGCGTGAAAAAAATGGTGTATGTACTAGTAAATAGCACAGTTGTTAATATGATTCTTTCCTTGAATTTATGTGTCATGATCCTCGCACACACCAATGCGGTGCACAACTCAATTGTGTGTCAATAGTCAATATTTATCAACCAACAAGGCTTTGGAAGTTTTTTGGTCAAGTCTAGGTCCTCTTGGCACAACGCCCCACCCATCTCTGTACCCTGTGGCTCACGACATAGTTTGTTTGTTCACTTATTTGATCAAAGACCAACGAAAGATTTCATGGACTTTGTATTTATTAAGCGGCCAGAGGCATATTGAGACCAACTTTTTATTGTTGAATTTGCTAATTAAAGAGCAAAGAAAGGATGAGGATGAATGACAACATAGGCCAAGAGGTACCGGTGCCGTATTATATTCATAAAGCATTTACAATACAAGGACACATGTTGTATAATGCTCTAGTACGACCATTCAACATATGATTTTTCATTTATACATTCCTTGCATGGCAGGATAAGTGGTGGTGATGACGAAAGCCAGGTAGGGACTAGGCACTTGCAATTTTGACTGGTTTTAGAATTTAGATGCAACATTTCATTTATCAACATATTTGAATTTAGTTAGGATATTTCGCTCTAGTTGGCTAATTTATTTAATTATGACATGTGTGACCAATCTTGGACATCATGATAAGAAGTCATGCAGCCAGGAGCTTGAATGTTGAGTGATAATAACGTCTCTATCTCTCTCTCTCTCTCATTTATTGGAGACCCTTATCGGTTTCCTAAACTAGGTAGATTTTAATTTTACCTTCCCAGCTTAGTATGAACGAATCAAATTGTTGTGTCATTGTGTCAATACTAACCACTATTTTAGCATTAATATGAACATGTTTATTTTAAGTGGGAGGAAAAAAAAAAAGACTTGGTTATAGTGGGAGTAAACCGTAAAGTGGTGGTAGCTAATGATCTTTTCTTAAGGTCCACACGCTAAGACTCTTGAGGGCTATACAGAGCAATTGAGGAAGAAAAATGTTATAAATTACAAAGGTTCAACTGCTTCCCACCGCAAAGTTGAAACTTAAAATTAAAATTTTCCAAGTCGTGGAAAAATTAATCACTTGAAGATAAGCTAGAATCCCACAGTTTTAAATAATACCTATATAAGGACTTTAAGACCCATGATGTATATACGCATTATAGAATAGAGTATTGGCTCCATATATATTATATACTAATAGTAATTATTAATATTTGAAAGCTCACATTGGTTAATTGGAACTTAAAGACTTTGATCACAGAGACCCTTTTTTGTTGGAATTTTCTCCAGCTCCACATTCTAGTAGTCTTGTTAATGTAAAGAGTTATAAGATAAAATTAGTTATAGAATTTGTTTTAAATTTTGTTTTTTTTTTTTTTTACTGATCATGGTATTGGTACGGATTATTCATCACTGGAAACAATAACTAAACTCCGTCAGGGACCGTGAGTGCATACCAAGGTAGGTATTCCCCCTCCCAACATGGTTTATTCCATATCCAAAGTTGCATCACCAGAATTCGAACCCTGGACCACTTGGTTAAGGGACACAAGCCGCTACCACTTGTACCAACCAATGTTGTTTTAGATCAAAGTAAACTAGCCCTTTCAAACAGTCCAATCCATCTCGGCCCAAATATAATGTGAGTCCAATGGCTCACAAGGAGTGATTGGACAGAAATTCATAATTGATGATAACCTAGTTCCAAGACATTAAATATGTGTGGAATAGGAAATCATACTTCATCTAGGAGTAAACATTTAGCATAATACTCTTAAATAGATAAATACTTTCCAAACAGGAGATTTGGGCCTTGCACAATCAACCTCAACCCTTATGAGAATATTCTTATAAATAGGTTATCATTAGCCATGTCAGGTAGACATTTATAAAATCTAATGTCACTATGTTAAAATTTTCATTTAAGTGTCGGAGTGTTTTTGTATGAAACCTCGTCACTAAGTCACTATCTTTTGCCATGTTTAAAGGGAGAATCATCATAAGATTACCTCATAGCTCAGTGGGAAAGGACATCAAACACCTTGAACTAATTCAAGTTTATCATTATTCATTAATTGTGATTTGTTATTCACTTTTGGAAGAAGCCGCATTACTTCACTCTAAAAAAGACTAGTGAGTAGTTGAAATATCATATCCATCCCATCTAAAAATGATAGTGAGAGTTTTTGTAATCTTCGAGAGAGAAAGAATTGTATTTCCACAATACTTAATAAGAATATAAAAATATTATAAACCATTCTTCTTGAGTGAATTTGAGAGATTTTCTTGTAATCTTATTTTCAATAGGTGAGATATTTCACAAAATTAAGTCTTATGGTTTTTCCTTTTAAGATTGAGAAGGTTTTTCACAATAAAATTCTCAAGTGTTAATTTTCTAGCTTGACACTTATTTGAGTATTTCATTTTCGTTTGGACTTTGGTGCCTATTTTGAACTCATAAAAGGGGATTCGGTTTACTAATTCTGAACATCTTTTGTTACATGGCCATGTCCAATGAGCTGAACGACCCCCAACAAACCTTGCCCCACCCTGTGGCCAATTAACTCTCTTGCACTTGCACACACATACAATCAGGCACACACACCCAAGGAAGCGTGTGCATATATTCTACCAGCAGATACTAGTTACAGAGAGTCTTTCGTAGTAGTTGAGTGAGTAGAAACTAGAAAGATACTCCTGTCTCTGTCGTGGCAGCAATGTACACTAATATCAACTCACTTAAACAAACCGTTCCTAACTGATCTGTACAAAACTAAGCCACTTGGCACAAGCATAAAAAGTCTAGACAGCAAGTAGTTTATAGTGTGGACCAAGTCATAATGTTAACCTGGCTACATCACCCACAATTTGGAACCCTGGGGGCACTAAAATTATATCTATGAATATGAGAACGAGATTAACATTTCAGTTTCATCACAGGTTGTGTTAGTGTTAGCCAAATGTTTAGTCCACCGTATCAATTTGTTGAACCAATTCAGCAAATTAAAAAAAAAATAAAAAAATGTGACCGACTCAACCAAAGATTTTTCAGATGGTGAGAAAGTATGATTATTTTTGCTTTGTCCTCTGAGGCTGCTTTACATTGTGTTGTCCATTATGATAAGGTTCAAGGATAGGAGGAAAAAATCGAAAACAAACAAATAGAGGAGTAATGTCGTAGTGTCTAATTTATATGTGTACCTTGCTTGTTCTACACGTAAAATAATTTTGGTAAGGAGAATTGTATTACTATGAATTTTAGAGAAATTTAAGTATGGTAATTAATTTCAATTAATATGATATTCATTTTGGGTTTTATGGGTATGCTGTAACTCAAGTCCAACAAAGGTGGAGAGTGAATAGGACATGTTCATCACACACACATGGGCTTATTTTTCTAACTATCCATAAGTGAAAGCACTTTCCACATTCCTAGGCAAGTTAGGCAAACCACAAAAGATTTTCCGTGGAAAATGCAAAAGCTGGTTCCATATGGAAAGAAATTAATTGTGGCGAATAATTTAATTTTATTATTTTTCAAAATTGGTCATTAAAGTAAAAGGGTGGGAAAATCACAATCAGAAGAATGTGTCTTGAAAACGGTTTTTCAAACACGAAGAGTTTTCATACAATGAGCCAAATCCACAGCACCTAAACGAAGAAGTGGGAAATCGCGAGCAGCCACGTTGGTTAACGAATTTCAACGGTGACACATCATTTTTCCATTTGATGACGTTTTTCTAGCTTCTCATTTCCCTTATAAAAACCACAAACATTTGCTTCCAATAACAAAGTAACAAACCCCACAACACCTCTTCCCTTCTCCCTTTGTGTTCCTAAAACACAACACAAGTAGACAAACACAAAGGAACAAATTTAAAGTTGAGAAAATTAACATGGAGAGCAGTGACACATACACCCCCTCTTCCTCTGCCCCACTTTCTCACTCACCAACTTCCTCTTCTTCCTCACCACCACCACCTCCACTTCCCACTGTTGTTATGAGCCCTTGTGCTGCATGCAAGATTTTGAGGAGAAGATGTGCTGAGAAATGTGTGTTGGCACCTTATTTCCCTCCCACTGAACCTGCCAAGTTTACCATTGCACACCGTGTATTCGGTGCCAGCAACATCATCAAGTTCCTTCAGGTAGTTACATGATCAATACTAACAACTATTAGCCTTCAAATTCTTACTTGTTTCCTTGTCTTAATTAAAAGACCCATCTTGGTTTTAAAAGATGTTTGTGCTATTTTGAGTGGAAAAAAAATGACTAAAGAAACGAAACAGAGAAGTGAATCTTGAATACGTGTAAGATAATTATACATGTTTCTTCATACATTATTAATTTTCACAAATATTTAGCATTGATCTATAAGATCTCTTAGGGTTCCAACATAATTTTTTGAGATGACAGGTGTTAGGAAACTCTCCATTATTGAGTTGTAGTTCCCTGTATCACCCGTCAAAGCATCCTCTCCACAAGGACAAATACACACACGCAAATGAACAAACGTGCCTAATTATTATTCTGGCCTTGATTTTTCAGTGACGACAAAGTATACATAAAAAAAATTAATTATATTTTTAGTCCCTTGTATATAAATATTTACTCGTGAAAAACAATAATATTTTTTAGTATGTTAAATGTAATCTTTGCGCTTCATAAAAAAAAAAAAAAGTTGTCTTTTCCTAATTCTTATTTATGAAATAAAGATCATACATGACACATTTCTATAAATCTATAAATAATTAATAAAAGAGACTCTTTTTGCTAGTATTAAAAACAAACATTTACTTTATTTATATAAACTGGAAACATATTTTATCTTAAAAAAATCTTATTCTCTACTTTAGCTGTGAAACTTGAAAAATAAACCGTACTGGTGCAGTAGTGCCTAATCATGTGAAGCTCCTGACTTTATTTTTTTTCTAAGGTCAATCAGGCTCTTTCCTAATCAGAGGAAATGGAGTTTGGCGTTATAAAGCCCCAAATAAATGCATTTTAATTTTTCAACCACCTAATTCTAACGAATACCAGGTGGTGGGCCTCCAAGTAGTTATACTTAATTAACACTCTTCTGTATTCCAAGTCTTTGCCTTTAAAAAGAAATTTAAGATCTAGAAGCAATCAACAGATACCTAATTTTTTAACCATTAAATATTTTTGTCCAATGTATTTTCTCAAGGGTAGAAAAACTTGTGCATTTTATCATCTAAACATTTTGTTGCATTTATTTTTTTTCAGGAACTTCCGGAGTCTCAGAGGGCTGATGCAGTGACCAGCATGGTTTATGAGGCTAGTGCAAGAATAAGAGACCCTGTTTATGGTTGTGCAGGGGCAATTTGCCAGCTCCAAAAGCAGGTCAATGAACTTCAAGCACAATTGGCCAAGGCACAAGTTGAGGTTGTGAACATGCAACTTCAGCAAGCCAATCTTGTGGCTCTAATTTGCATGGAAATGGCACAGAGTCCACAGGAATCACCACAACAATCAGTGGATAATTTCATTTCAACTCCTCCCCACAGTGCTGGCTATCAAAGTGGCATGAACTTCTTTGAGGAGAACACTAGCCTAAACTCACTATGGGAACAGCCCCTTTGGACATGAAGGAGAATCATATAAATATTAATTAAATATAGCATATAGTTAGACATTCACAAAGTGTTCCGATGATTGTCTCCTAAGGAGAAGTTGAAGGAATCAATTAATTAGAACTAATAAAAGTTAATTGATATCTAGGATTTATGCAATTAGGTTAATTTATAATATAATTCCCTGCATGAGGAAAAAATTGGAGGAAAGAATGTGATTTGGTATCTAGTAAGAAGGTCCTGCATTCAATCCTTTGAGCATGTTGATCAAATTTGGTTCCTAACTTTGTGTGTGCAAAATGCATTGTTAGGAGATGTATTCACTTGCTAAGCAAAAACATCATCCTAAAAATAGTAGATGGTGTTTTACTCCATGTAATCTTTGAAATTGAAGAGAAAGGAAATTGTTATGTTATAAGAGTCTTTTTTTACGGTGCTAATTTGAATCTTAAACACCTTTTTCTACCACCTACTATATATAATCATTAAAAAAACACCATGTTTCGTGAATGCATACTTCCTTGTCAAAGTAGTAGCTTTTGACCATCTCTCTCTTGGCTTTGGATTCGTTATTTGGTTCCATGATCCAAATTTTCGTGTCAATCAATAGGGAACACTATGCAATGCTAGGCAACATCGAGATGGAAGACCAAACAACCACCACGTAGCTAGCTAAATTTCAATATGATGCCTAACAACAAAAATAAAATAAAATAAAAGTTTATTATTGTGATGATTAAGAGCGATTGAGTGTTACTTTTGCAACGTTACATGTTAATGATTGTGAAAATAATAATTTGATGATAGGCAAAGGGCAAAACATGTCCCCTTAATTGAATAAACTCATAACCAACGAAGGGGTAAACTTCGATAACATAGTCTTCTGCTTGATTTTGTTTACTCACCTGTTTGTCTTTTTGGATATAGTATCTATCAATTGTGGTCCATGCTGTATATCAACAATAGAGTTCATCTGATAAATAGAGAAAATAAACTATATAAAAAATGTTTGTTTCATTGTCAAGGTGATAACTAATTCTTCTATTAGTTGGGAGTTTTCATTGTCATCTGATAAATAGATAAAATAAACTATAAAAAAAATGTTTGTTTCATTGTCAAGGTGATAACTAATTCTTCTATTAGTTGGGAGTTTTCACCACCAAATTTCCTCCTTTGTTAGCTCAAATAGATGGGCATTGACCGAAAGAAATGACAAAAACAAATTTTGACATGAAAAAAAACCCTTCAATGTAAGCAAGGAAAAGTAATAGGATCTAGTCCAAAAAAGTTATCTCCATTATTAAAATGAGATTATAATAATTTTTCTCTCTAATACAATACAATATAAAATTTCTTAACTATACTTAGCATTGGAGGATTACTTTCTTCTTCTCTCTCCCCGATCACATGATACATATCACCAGAGGATAACTCTCTCTCTCTAGGTTTATAAGTTCATCTCTAAGAGGCTTTTTTCTCTTCTTTACTCCAAACTTTAGGCTCCTCCATTTATAGAAGTCAATGAGCAATTTATGAGTATCAAGATATCAATCTTGATCCTCCTAGAACTTTGCATTTGTGATCCTTAAGAAAGAATTTCCCACCTTTAATTTTTGAGAAAATAGTTTGACTTGAAAACCATCTCCATTATAAGATTTATTGTCCTTGATCAACTATGATTCTACATCAATTATAGAAAAATTACTAAATGAATGAACGATTGACACCTATTAAAAAGGGTCCATCCCACATGTTTCAAGCTGAGAGAAAAAGTAACGAAAGTCAAATGCTCTTCCCAAAAGTTAGACTCTTAATAGATTGACACTTGCCTAAAAAAAGTTCTTAAATTTATATAGGGATGATGATTCTACATCAATTATAGAAAAATTACCAATTGAATGACCAATTGACACATGTTAAAAAAGATTGTCTCACATGCTTGAGAGAAAAAATAACAAAAGTCAAATGTTCTTTCCAAAAGTTGAATGCACTTTATTAAGTAATGATTATTATTGTAATCTTCTAAAGTGCATTTCTCTCCTTTAAAAGAGTCAAAACATGAAAAATGTATTAAATTTGCTTGTATCACAATTGTTAATTAGAAAATTAATTATTAAAAAACAAATATATATATATATATATAACAAAATTTAAAATTAATTACAATCTCAAACATTAAATTTTAATTAGCAATTAGTCCCATAACTGGTCCAAAAAATTGAAACTTGTAAAAATACTTCAGGATTTCATCGGTGAGTCAAAGGCTCTGATTATGGTAATTATAAAAAAAAAGTTAATTAACGATTATTATTGCACTTTAATAAAGTGCACATTCTCACTTCAGAAAAATCACATCTTAGAAAATGTATAAAATTTGCTTATATGAACTCTAAAATAAGAGATTAATTTAACATGACAATTCCATGGCTCATACTTTAACTTTTATAGATTATAATAGACCGGTAGAATTGCACATTTTTATTCGAGTAATCACCTATTTCAGTCAAAAAAAAAATCATTTCACGTAATTTCATTTTTAAATAAAAAAAAGTTACTAAATAATCTTTCAAAATTATAAATATGAGACACTTTAGTCTTTTACTTTTTTTTCTGTTATTTTTGGTATATAATTACTCCCTAAAATATGAATACGTACTAAATTAACCCCTAAAAATCATTAATAACTTAAATTGATCCCCGAAAATATTAACTAAAATATATTAAAAAAATTAAAGTACCTCATATTTATAATATTAACTCTTAAGTAATTATTCCATGACTTTTTTAAAGACTAAATTAAGTGAAATAAATTTTTTAGAGATTGAATTTATATTTTCTCTATTGAGTTATGTATTTATTCTTTTTATTTGATTGGCTAGCTATTTAACTTATTCTGAATAACGATAAAATAAAAAAGCAAATTACTAATATACATATTTTTTTGGTACTATATACATATTTATTTTTTATGTGTTCAGACTTCAGACCAGGAATAAAGTAATAAGGCCGCAGCAATACACTGATATAATGGCCAACTTTAATAATCTGAACAAAATTAGTTTCACATCTAATTAGTTTGAAACTTTGAATCACGAAAAAAGAAATTAAATTAAATCAAAGGAATATACAATAGTTCGTGTGTCACTTTCACACTTTACTCTCAAAGATAAAGTAAGGAAGAGTCTCGTAAAAAAAAAAAAAAAAAAGTAAGGAAGAGTGATAAATGTGGGGAACAAAGCACGTGTGAGTGTTGAGTTACAATGATGGCTGACATGTGTCTCTCGGCCATAAACGCGTTTGCGGAACTATTTTCAAATCCAGCAACCATGTTACACACTGTCCGTAACGTAATTATTGTCTCTTTACCATTCTATTCCACTGAGAGTCAAAGACCATGGTCATGGATAGCTAGATTAAAAACATTAAGTTTAATTGTATTTTTTACTTTTTAAATTTAAGTTGCGTATGGTTTTTAGTTTTTTAAAAACTAATTAAGTTTTTTTTAAAAAATAAGTAAATTGGTCGTTTCATTAATTTTTTTTCTTAAAATCTTCAATTTTTTATTTTTGATTTAAAATATTTACAAATTAAATTAAGTAAATCATTTTAAAATTATTTTTTTAACTCACTATGCACTTGAAATTTCACAACCTAACCCAACTTATGCATTGGAATGATCAAGTCAGCCCATTCTAATTAATAATAAATAATATATTAAAATGTGTTGGGAAATATTTTATTATCCTTCGGGTTATAGGATGCATCTTCAATTTAAGGCATATAAACTAAATAGTGAAAAAATAAAAAAAAATTGACTAATTTTATTGATATGTTAGTTTTTTATGCTTTTTTTTTTTTGGGAGAGAGAAGGTAAAAGGTTATATAAATAACATTATTTTTTTTATAACTATATTATTAGTGCAAAGTATCTATCAATTTTGCTGATGTGATTATTTTTAGTGAAATCTTTCTTTCAAATCATATTATTGCATGTCATGTTTAGAGAAATTCTAGCAATTTTAATGTGCTAGATTATTAAAATATTAATTTTTCTATTATATAACGAGTGCGTAAGTTAAGAAAATATAAAAGTAAAAATATTTACTATATTAAAAATATAAAAAGTTATTTGATATTTATTTTTTATTAAAATATTTAAGAATATATATTTAATACTTCTTATAACTTAATTATGAATACGATGCGCAATAAAAAAATAAAAATAAATAAAAAATTAGTACAATTTTAAAATGCATAGACAGTATTTTAATTTAAAAGAATCACTTTTCTGTTTTGTGTGGGTGAAGGGAAACACGTTTGCTTTCTATTGACTGATTGACTCAAAACTGCATCACACCGGGTAAATGGCATCATAATCTTGACCAATATAGTACTATTCGTTTAGTAATCTAATTTTAATTACTTCTCAAACGTACACGTAAAGTGGAATTAAAACATGGGCTGCTCAAAGTAAAATGTTATAAAGTCGTTGTCTTATAACTAAGTAACTTTTGAAATAAAACATGGGCTGCTCAAAGTAAATTAAAACAGGGGTACTTTTGAAATAAAATTAAAATTCATAACATTATTAATTATAACTAATTAACTTAACTATTTTTATTAGTCTTGACGATTTAGTTATTTGTTTCTTATATAAATGACTGAAAGGAGTAGTTCTTTAAGAAAATATCCAAAACAGTAATTAATTAGACTAAAAGGAAAAAAATATAGATAAAATTGTACTGTTTGGAAAGTGTTGATGTGTTAATATATATAATAGCATTAATAAAATAAAAAATTGAATCAATCAATTCAATCTAAATTATTTTTATTTAAATTAGATTAAATGGATCGAATTTAATATTGTATTTTTTGGGAGATTTTCCTGTTATAGGTGTAAAATATTCACTGACTTTGTCGATATTTAATATTTGCTTAAAATACTATGACTACTTTAAATGAAATATTTCATTTTAATCATGTTTTTATTTTTTCACGTCAAGACTCGAATATCGGATATCTTATAGAACTTGAGTTCAACTTCATTTGAACTAACGGAATGTTGATAATTTAATACTGTATTGAGATGGAAGCAAACAAAACTGTAATTTTTTTATGTTACAATCAGATATAACTTTTTACTTGAAAGAAAATCCAAATCCGTGAATTACTCTCACCTAACTATGAGCTAGGATAAGCCATACACCTCTCTTTCCATCCCTATTCAAACGTTCATCAATTGTCTTTCCTAATGTCTCGCAAACATAGAACACGGTGAGGAACTTAATAAAACAAGACAATGTTCGTGGTACTTCATGCATCAACGTGAAGATTGAGAGCTAAGATTGCATTTGCATGTGCTTGTCATTAATTGTGCGTCAACTTTGCAGACAGGGTAAGTGATCATCTTGCATTGCACACTTGAACTAAAAAACATAGCCCCCTTCGTGCACTGAATTATATTCCTCTCTTTTTGACTTGGATGGCTAAATTGGCTTCTTGTTCCCAAACTAATAGAGAGCGTGTCTCTTGCCATATTCCAAATATGAGGGCCACCGTTGTTCCAAGAAAGAATAAAACCTACAAAGGAAGGCCCCATTAATGGCCAAGAAATTAAAAAATGGTTCCTCCAACGTGTAGTAGGACAATCTGTGGGACCACTGCACTACTGGTTGAGTTTTTTTTTTTTTCATATATATTTTCCTTTGTTAATAATATTGTTCAAGACCGATCACATTAAATATGAACATTTCTTCTAACGAAAATTCAAATCTTGATTTGTCACGTTGTGAGAGATTAACATCTTTTACTAGACTCACCCCATTGCTTTCCAACTTAATATAACTATATCATTTTTAAGGGGTGTGAAAAAATCATTTTCCTAAATATAGTTATCTCAAAATTCCAACAAGAACTAGTTGAATGATTTATACTTGTGAAGAAATTTTTAAACTCTATTGTGAAAAATAGAGTTGAAAATAAATTATAAGAAAATTATCCTTCAATTTGTAAGAAGAATGAGAATCCCCGCACGCTTTAGATGTGAGTCAATTCACATGCATTTTACTTTGATAAGTCAATTTATAAAAGGTTCAAATGCATTTTAGGTGGCGTTTACTTATAATTCTGTTTTCTGTTTTCACTTTTTAATTACGAAATTATCACCTTATTTTTATTTTGTTTTCTGTTTTCAAAGATTTGTACAGGAAACAGAAAAAAAAAATTATTTTCAGTGTTTAGTAAGTCAATTCACGCACTAATAGGGCCCAAAAAAAAATTGACACACTAATATAATTCTACTACAAGCATAGGAGGACCTATATGTGTTTGAGAGTAGGCAAATGCAACCCCTCATTTTAATAAAATCACATGTATTCATTTTAAAATTTTATATTTTGCACTCCTAATTTTATATGTTTGAACCCCTTGGCCTATTTTCATGTGAGCATAAATAAATGCACCCCTTTATTTTAATAAAAGTATAAGTATTTATCTTAACACTTTATATTTACACCTCTTATTTTTATATGTTTGAACCTATTATCTCATTTTCTCACTCTTTTTATATAATAATTATTATTAGATTTATTTTTCTAAATAGATTATCTCCACTGACCCCGGATCTTAGATCCGCCACTGACTACAAGTCGTTTATTATACTTTGATATTCCTTTAATTGTTAACATTTTACTGACTTTTCTCAATTTTTTATAACATTAAAAGAAATTAGGAAAGCTTTTTGTTAATAAAAAGATACAAGATATTATGTTTTTAATGTACATTTCACACACTTATCTCATAACTAGCTAAAAAAATATTCCTTTATTATTTTAAATTATTCTCCTTTTATCTTTATCTATATATTTAATTTTCTTAACTGTTTGTCTATTTTAATCTACACTCCTTTATTTTTATATTAGTGTAATAATCCGTGCTTTACACGGATGTTCAGTTTACAATTTATATTTTTAATGTATTTTCATTCATTTTTAAATTTTATATATAAGTATATATTGGTATATATGCACAAAATATTTAAAAGATATATTAACATAGTTAAAAAATATATACATATATATATATATCTTATATTATTTTGATTTATATAAATATTTATTTCCAAAAATATTATCTTTGTAAATATTTGCATTTGTATATAATTTAGATTTAGATATATACAAAAATTTTAAAATAAATGTTAATAATCAAAAATATATTATATTTTATATTTATTGGTATTATGAAGGAAATGTTTATATTGTAACATCCTGAAATTTAATATGATTTAAAAGATTAAATTGTTATGAGATTTAGTATAAAAATTATTAGTGTAAGAATTTATTTGAATTAAAATAATTGAATTATGATTATAAAATATAATATTTGAAATGTTGTATCATGATGTATTATTTGAATGGATTATGATATTATTTTATTTGGTTGAAATCTTATCTTAATATATTATATGTAGTATATAATATTATTTGGAATGTTTGTATGATGATATATTGACTTTAATTGAAATAATTGAATTAAAATATTACTATTTAGTTACTATATATTAAATATAATTGAGTTAAATAATTATCTTATCAATAAAAAGATTAGGTGATTAATATAAAAATTGTTGAGATTGTCTAACATCTATGCAAAAGATAATTAATATAGTAGTAATATGATTATATATATATATATATATATATATATATATATATATATAGTTTAGATAAAATATTGTTATATATAGTTCAAATTAGTTCTTGAGAACGATTTAAATCTTATCATATTTTATCTTAACATATCTTAAAAGAAAAGAAAATAGTAGATAATGCTAATAATGAAATAAATCTAGATAATAAAGTAGAAAAAGATAAAGAAATATTTGATAGGCCAAATCTGCTAAAATAAATCTTATGCTATATATATATCGTAGTCGATAGGCATTCCTTCTTTTTTTTTCCTGTGCGCAAAGTGAGGATGCTGGAAATTATAATTAACTTCATCAATGATTACAAGAAAATCGGATACTGTAGTATTGTTGCGTGAAATTGTTTAGGAGGCTCGATCATTGAACACGTTGGTTTGGAAAATTGATTGGTAAGCTTTTCATGGCTTATAATTTAAACGTGTGAACAGTAGTTAGCAAATTATAAGAAAGATTAATTGCCGTGGTTGATTGTGATTTTGGCCAAAGAAAGGAGAAATTGCTATCAGCACCTGGGAGTTGGTTACATGCAGCCTTAGAACCAATTCGCTTACGAGATGCGTGATTTGCGTGGTTGTTGTTATTATTATTATTATTATTATTATTATTATTATTATTATTATTATTATTATTATTAGGTGTATGAAATTATTAGACGCGTGAAATTAGAGGATTTATTTGATAATTTTGAGATGATATTTTATAATTATGTGTGAGTTGATCATCATCTTTTGGGAAGTGGTGACTATGTATATTTTATTCTAAAAATTGAATATGAGATGCCTCCATCTAGGATGGGGTAGAGATTTATGATAGATACCTCCATCTAGGATGGGGAAGAGAGATACCTCCATTTGGGATGGGGAAGAGATTCAGATACCTCCATCTAAGATGGGGAAGGCAGTGGGACGCCATTGCATGGATATGAGCTCATAGACCTTCTACGAATCTGAGATCCACAACGGTTCTGGAAACCAAAGAGTCTAGTCTAGTGATTCTAGGAATCACTAAGTTATGTTTGAGATATCTATTTGAATGCATTGAGGTGTTAATTTTATTTATTGAAATATTTACCATAATGAGAATGATATGAGTGCGATTTGTGGTTGTCTGAATTTGACTTCTATTGGAGTATATATATATATATATATATATATATATATGTATATATATATATATGTATATATATATACAATATTTTATTTTAAATTATTGCGGGTACCATGGTTGAATTTTTCCGAATTACCGCACCGGCTGAGAACAACACTATTTACGAACCTTTTTAGAACTTGTTTTATTTACTGGGATTATTATCTCATTAAAAGTGTTGTTTTCATAGCACAAGGGAGAGATTGTTGAGACGTCGGAGACTTGAAGACTTATTTAATTTTAGTTACATTTTTGGGGTTAGTACCTTTAGAATAAAGGGTTGGTTGTGGTTAATTCCGCTACTCTTTATTATTCATTGTTTTAGATGCCCATATTTGAGGTTAATGTTTTTATATATGTAAGAATTTATTCATTCAATCTTATTTTATAACATTTAAGGTATTTCAGACCATTGTAGTTTCAAAAACTTTATATTATTTATATTTTAAAGAATATTTTATTACGGATTATTATTGTAACGATGGGCGTTACATATATTCACAACAAACTTTATAAAATTGTCACACTCTACCGACAGGCATAAAAACCTAATACTTATAACTTTTGTACTAAAGTTTATAACATGAATGATGTAAGCTTATAACATAGAGGAACTATTTGTAACGGATTGTGGCAAAAGGGTCATGCTAACTTATGGCCTAAAGTTCAAATGTGAGTGACATGAGCTTATAACATATAAGAAATGTTCATATTCACGACAAACGAACACTAAATATGTTTTTAGTTTCTTAAATTTAAGGCACTTTTGGTTTTTATTTGGGGGATTGTTGGCACCAAAAATGGTTAGTCGGCAAAGGTATGGCAGTCGGTAGCATGTGGCTGATAAATAGTCGATAACAGAATGAATATTTAACCAAGAGGATGACAATGATAAAATTGAAAGAACGAGAGGATAAAGCCCATTATCTAATGCATAATTGCTCTAGGAGACGTGGGTTGGCAACATTCATAGAAGATGAGAAGTTAGAATCATGTAATCCATTACCTAAGTGGTTTGTAATTGTTATTATAATTATAAACAGAGGAAAGTCAAATGTAAAAGAGGTCCACGACCATCATTAATCAAATTTGCTTTCTTTTACCTAGATTTCTTATTACTTTTCATTGCCTTTTATATTGTTTTCCTT
This sequence comes from Pueraria montana var. lobata, assembly GCA_026413185.1. NCBI lineage: Eukaryota > Viridiplantae > Streptophyta > Magnoliopsida > Fabales > Fabaceae > Pueraria > Pueraria montana. The sequence goes on from CM048654.1 coordinate 12,511,443, forward strand.
TACTTCCAAGCACCTTCCGTATTCAATTGTTTACAACATTTCTTTACTGCAAAATTCACATAGGAGTAGTAGAATAGAAACCTCATATTCACAATTGTCTTTGGAGTAGACTATGAATCTAATCAATCAAGGAACAAAGTCTTTTTCTTTAGTCAATTGTTTAACGTGGGAATCGACTAGTATTAGTCGATACAACGACTTTTAAGATTTTACACTAACAATGACCAAAATCAAAAGTATCACAAATTTAAAAGAATAAAAATATATTTAAGACAAGAAAATATTATATTTTTTAATCACTATAATTAAGTTGTTGTTATTTTTCAACTCTAAAATATCAGAATATGCAAATCATGATGAATGAAATAAATTGTAACGTAGGATGTGTAAAAATATATTCAAAGATCGACATTTTCCAATGAAAATTTAATATTTTATTAAAAACTTCAATTATTTAAGGTATATATAAAAAATTATATTTTAAATATAATAAATGTTTTTTATTAATTATTTTCACTTTTGCATTTTTTTAACCAATACCTCATAAAAACACTCTTAGCATATAATTAAGAAAAATGTGAAATGTGTAATGTGTGTCAAGACATGTGTGCCAAAACATGATCATATTTGTACAAGATCAGCCGGCATATGAGAAAAATATGTAATGTGTGTCAAAACGCAATCATACTAAGAAACAAAGATGAATTAGTGGTGAGAAAGTGAGAACGAGAGGAGGACGCTGTTGTTGAATTTAACTTAACGAGGAACAGAAGGCAATCAATTTTAATTTATTTTGACTTGTTAAACAAAGTTTTGTATGTTATGAACTTGTTATTGAATAACAATTAATATTTTAAACTTTATATTAATTATACTTTAGTAAATTTCCTCTTATATCTTAAACAAAAACATCTGTCCACAAAATTAATAGTTAAGAATATCATTATATTTTCAATTGTTTTACGTTCAATTTAAATTAATAATTAATATTTAATAGGATTATCAATTTCATTTTATGTAAATTTTACATATAAATATAAATAGATAGAAGGGGTGTGTGTGTATAAAGTAACTTCATATTAATCTCATTTTGTCAAAAATAATTACTCTTTTTATGTTTTCTCAATAAACTGATAAAAGGTTATTTTTTAAAATGAGTTGAATTAAATATGCTCTTAAAATTCATATTTTAAAAATTAAATACGAAATTAAATCAATGATTATAATAAAATAAAATACATATACATGAAAGCATTAAAGTTTAATCATTAATTTTTAATCAATAATTATAATTCTATATTTTATTGCATAAAGTAGACCTAAAATTTATATATCCAAGTCAAATGCATGACATTCAACTTTGACTATAAAGTGTTTTTCTGAAGATTAAAATTTCAAAGAAGCTGATACAACGGAGTACGGCACGGTGTTCTTTCTTGACAAATATTTGTTATTAATCAGTACATATGTTAATCAACATATTTCTATAATTATTCATTAGAATTCTTTATTTTAAGTCAATTATAGGATTGTGTTTAAATATTTAATAGAAAATATGGAGTATCCACCAACTTGACTAATCTCTCAATCACGTTTTTTTTCAACTGGTAATCCTTACCACGTATTTTCATAGTTCAAACTCTAGACTTTACTTAAAAAGATTGAACTCAGTATTATTCAGACCAACTACTTATTAATATAAACTTACCATACATGAAAATATATAATGGTATAAATAATATTTTACATTATAAATGTATTCTAATTAAATTATATTATAAAATTCGATAATTTTTAATTATATGATAATTATATAGATGAATAACAATGTAAAAACTTTTGCACTATTTAGTGTTTTCCAAATAAATTCTAAAATAAAATGGTGTGAAGTTACCATCTCAGTATCTGATTTTTTATGATTTAATAAAAAAAACTGATTTCATCTTAGACTTTCAAATCAAAAATATTAAATAAAATTAAATAAATTAATATATTCTACCATATTATAATAAATGAAATAAATAATACATACATCATATGTATAATAAACTTAATAATTTTTATAATAATTATCTTTAAAATCTTATTAAATATAACTTTTAATTAATTAATAATATAAAAATTTACATCCATAACACATAATTATTAAACTCTATTAAATAATATATACGATAAAACCTAACTAATGTTAATCATGGCCTCTCGATCTATCTAACAAACACATGCACATGCGAAGAACCAGAACCACAGGCAACTGTGGAAAATACAAGAGTATTAATACAGTATTTAACATGTTGATATAAAGTGCTGATTATGTTAATAAATCGGCCGATAAATATCTTAGGTTAAAAAAATAAAAAATAAAAGTGCCGACTGTGACTTTTAGAAAATACTAAAATAGAAAATCATAGCCATAGGTCGCTGCAAAAATTGAAAACATACGAATATTCTACGTGCTGACATAAAATGTCGACAATATTACCATTTCGAATACGGAGAGTGCTAATTTATTTTAAGAAAATATTTTTAACGTGCTTTTATTATTAAATGAGCTATTCTAATATTCTATGTCCTGTACAAATATTGAGTCTATAATTTATTTTTATATTATTATAATTTTTCATGTACTAATATTTTAATTCGTTCAGTGTATGAGTCAAATTTAATATATAAATTTTATAATTATAATGATTTATCATAAAAGTGAAAAATTATTTCTATCATATAATTAAAGTGAATATATATCATATGATCTAAAAAAATATAATAAATTTGTTTATCGAAAAACATTAAATATATATAAATATAATAATTATCAACATAACAAATCAAAATAATTAAAATTCAATAATAATTATATATTTTAATATGTTTCAAAGCATGATCAATGTAGCCAAAATTATGAAATATACTAAAATTAAATTAAAAGAGATATGAGTTTAATGGCATACACAAATAATGTAAAATAATTTTAATTTTATATTGTCATTCAATTACAAATTCATCATTGATATTGACTTTTAAGATAATTAATTATACTAAAAATCAATAAACTTATCATATATATTGATTTGTGATTTAATGACTATGTAAAATTATGATACATGTACTAAAGTAACAAATTTTATATAACATTATTGTTTATGATTTTATTTTATTTTCTCAATTACATCATTCCTCTTATCATAAACTTTACTTTATTCTTTTTATTTCTCTTTTTAACGTGCCAAACCAATGTAGAATAAGCAACTGTCAAACGCCAATTAAGAGATAACTACAAAGAAATAACCAAAAAAATCCAATTAAGAGATAACTAATTAGCCATTGACGAAGTCCCTCGTCACCACCAGCCAGCGATTGCGACCGAACGATGATCATGACCACTTCTCAGTTCTCTGCTTTGTCATCGTACAACACTTTGCATCCATCTAGAATGTCCAGAACTACTCCAGAGTCAAATAAAGGCACTATTTGTCAATTCTCCATGGAAAACTTGCATGCATTTCTTTGAAATTGAATTTTAAGATAAGAAGCAAGTCTCCTATAAGAAATGTTTGTGTTTTTTCATTCACATTGTTCATCTAACCATTTTAATTTAATATATACTTTAAGAGTACTGCATTTGATGTGCATATTTTATTACAGGTGAAGAGTTACGACAGTATAAATAACCTAACGTTTGAAAATATTAAAAACTTGTGAGTACACGATTTCATAGTACCAAACATCACTATCATAAAAATTTGTAATTTTCTAGTCTGTATGACTTTGCCAAGATGTGTGAGCATAAAAAAATATTCGTTATGAGCTGTAACAGAGTTTAGAATTTTTTTTTTTATCAGCAAAAAAGTAAAAAATATATTAATATAGGTACAAGGGGTACCCAAACCCATATACATAACAAAAGACCAGAAACACCAACAGAGAATATCCATTGGTTACAATATATTTAGAGAACTGTGCGTCTAAATATTAGGTAACCAACATATGTCCTAAATTCTATTCCTGCACGTTTCAGCATTCATACACTCCTCCCCCATAGTAAATTAGCACCCCACTTCATTATGATCAATCAGCCCACCCCATTTCCAAAGCCACCTCTCCCAACACCAAATGCTAATAAAGCCATACATTCCTCACGTAAATCCACCAACCACAAAATTCCAACACCGAGAATATCTGCACGTTATGGAGCTAACGAAATGCGTCACCTGCTAAGTGACCAGATGCCATATATAACATTTACCCACAATCTTTTCCAACTTCATGTATGCCACTCGTCACCAGATGTCATACATACATTTACTCACTCAAAGCTTCAAATCAAGACCATATACTAGCATCTGGAGCCATTATGATCCTCGGTGTTGGCAGGTCTAATAGCCACAATTAGCAGAGAGGTATGTCCCCTGCATGCCAACATCATAAATACACTTCTTGTATGATCCTGGACCACCCATAATCATCAGAGGCCATCAAATCAAAAAAGACCCTTATGCAAGTTTATCAGGAGGGCGCATCTATTGAGGCCTTCACGCATTCCCTATCACCAAAAGCGCAGCCTGATGAATTGTCTGTTCTGCATAAACACCAGCACTAGATCCCCTACCACCAAGAGTAACTTTCTTGTAAGCAGAAACGAAATATGATTGAACACCCTCGTTAATTGATGGTGGACCTCCACTTTCCATATACGACTGATAAGGGTTTTCCATAAATTTACTCAAGAGTTGGCCACTCCATACATGCTTTTGCTTCATCTTCCTAATGTCTCCAACCCCTACGTTATGCACACCTGCGATTTCTCTAGCCCGAATCAACCACCTGAGTTATACACGAACCCGGCGCCACTGACCATTGTCCAAAAGAATAGTTAAAAGATGGACATCTACCTTTCAGCCAAGACCAAGAAGTAAAGATAATTTTTTCCATGATAACATCTACATCAAAATGACCTCCATTAAAAATGCAATCATTTCTGGTATTCCAGACACACCAGACAACTGCTATCCAGACAACCCACCAATTCTGTTGACTGCTCCTTGAGTGCAGAAAATGAACATGTTGCCAATAGTGCATCTCAGGAACGTTTGGTAGAACAGTAACCACCTGCAACCATTTGTAACATTTCAACCAAATCTGCATGACTTTTTGACACATGAAAAAGCAATGGGAAACATTTTCTTCAGATTCAAGACAGAAAGGGCACAAACAATCTTGCACATTAACTAGAATATTCCTGATTCTGAGGTTATCCTTCGTCGGCAATTTATTAATCATCAATCTCCATATGAGGAAGTTTGCCTTTGGTTGAGATTTTATAGCCCACACATGCTTCAGTAAATTGACTTAACTGGACCCCACCCTATCTTCATGTAACCCCCTATAAGCAGACTTTACTGAGAAGCTGCCAGAACATTCTCCCTCCCATATCCATGTCTCACCAATACCCCTTTGCAATGTGAAATTGTCCAGATTTTGCTGTAATTCCTGTAACTGACTACTCTCCCACTCAAACATGTTTCTCCTCCATTCTAGCTTCCATTCCCATCTATTTTCCGACCAGCCTCCCATCTCTTTAATATAGTGACTTTGCTGTTTCGAGACAAGATAAAGACGTGGGAATTTATCAGCAAGACATAATTCTCCTAGCCAATTATCCAGCCAAAACCGGGCTTGATCACCAACACCAATCTTCCAACTAATTCTCCTCTCAAACCACCTAGATGCTTCTCCCCCTCCACAAGATAAAATCAAGTCCTTCCACCAAATTGATGCATTACTGCTACAATCTTCCCTAGAGAGACCTTTCCATCCATCATATTTAGAATTTAGCACATCCACCCAAAGACCATCCTTTTGATTGAATAGTGTCCACCTCCACTTGGCAACCAAAGCATCATTAAAAAGAGAAATATGTTTGATACCAAGGCCACCATGACTTTTTGAACAACAAATCCTCTCCCAACTCACCCATGCTACTTTTTTTTTTTCCTCATTCCCTTCCCACAAAAAATTCCTTTGGATAGATATAATCCATCATAACAGAGTTTAGAATTGACGAAGGAAAAATGCTAACAAAGTAACAATAGCAATACACTGCTTACAAATCATAAAAAAATACCAATAAACTATTTAACATACTTTAATATTTTTTTATTGTGGGTTAAAACATATTTAACATATATTAAATTAAAAGAAAAATACAATACTATCGAGCATATAGATCAACTAATACAAAATTGTTTCAATTTTACGTTGAGTCTTATATATAACATCACATCAAATACTTAAAGAAAAAAAAAGTTCTTTCAATGATCCTACCTAACTCAAATAAGATTATCTTTCATGAAAGATATATGTGGTCTTATATAAAAGAATAATGAAACGTATCTCATTTAATAAGTTACACATAAATTTCAACTAGTGTTAAAAATAGTCAATCGAGTGTATTAGTTTAGCAATTTTTTCCCCCATTAAATTGATAAATGCTTAAATGTGTAATTCTGTTAGGTAACTGAAGTTAACAGATTTTGACACAATATTGATTTGGCGCCATCATCTGCGTTGGAATTTCGAATATGGTCAAATTAGTGCCATTTCTGTCTACTTGAATATATTTTTTCCATGCCAGATTTTGTTCTTACTTCTCAGTATTTTGAATTGATGTATTTTTATTCATTGCTTGCATGTCACTGCTTTGTCACGGTGTCTACTTTTAATCCCTTATTTCTTGAGTTGATAAATCTAGAAATTGCTAGAAATAGACTTGGGAACTTTCATCTATGATTGGTCTTGGCGAACAAGAACTACTAATAGAAAATTCAACAAAAGAAAGGAGAAATTGGTAGAATTAATTAAACTTTGAAAGTTTCTTCTCTGGAAAATAGAAACATAATTCCGTTGAAGATATGGTTACTATTGTTGATTTGTTGTGGATGAAGCCAGGGAAGCGAAGTTATATCTGTTGTAGTAGTTTTATTTTTTGTCGTTGTAATTTTTGGTCAACTGTTGTAGTGTGTTTGGAAATCGGAGTCCACTCGTATGATAGAGCTTTGGGCTTTCCAGCCCATCTAGTATTTCTAGTTCCAAGCAAACAAATTAAAAAAACAAAAGTACATGCTTATTAATTTGCTTGTTTTTATTCAGGAAAAAAAAAGAAGATAACGTTTGTGCTAACGTGCCCGGTATTTTACCAGCCATACTCATTTTTTTTTTTTCCCGCAACTATTGTCACCATTCTCATGTAACTGCTATTATTATTGAAAAAAAATGTAATTAGAACCCAATTGCACTGGAAAATTAACGTCATGAAACGGGCTTTTCTGGGTACATTGAGGTTTTTGAACTGAAACAGAGATGGGCTTTGCTCAATCATATTGATCTTGGTGAAATGGGAGAAATTCGGTATCAGATTTGTAATCATCTTGGTCATCAAAGGTTGACATGGTGTGAGTTGAGTGACCAGTAATTTTGAAACCACCTAGAAATTTTAGTAACTTGCAAGCATAAATATTAGGTAAGTAAGGATAGCATAATGAAATTCATGTTTTACCATTTGAATGCCTAGACTAAAATAGCTCATAAAAAATAAAGAGGATTTATTCTATATATTTCAGTGGCATTAGGAATTGATTATTTGAATTTAGTCGTTCATCTCAAAGAACAACAAATTTGGTATTGATCACGGTTAAGTTCATGCCCACCAAAAAAAAACTTCAATAATGACAAAAGAATGGCTCTGCTCAAATAGAAGAAAGTGAAGAACAGGACAATTTTGGGATATTTCAAATTATGGAGGTGCAGGATGAAATTCGTGAAGTGCAGGAAGCAATAGCCTCATCCATGTATTATTACGCCGTGGCTTTTTTCCGCCTGGCCTCCATTGGGTGTGATTTTCTTTTTGGGAGTTGCTATTCTCATCCCACTATTTGCTATTCTCACCCCCATAGACTTGTGAAATCTCTTTTATGCCCACTCACTAAATCCCTACACCCCTTTCCTTCTCCTTCAGACTTCCCACTCCCCTGACTTGTTCCAAGCACCTCACACTGCCCTGCACAACCTCGCGCAATCCCCGCGCCTCCCTGCACCACCCTGCGCGAATCCCGCTCCACCCTCGCAACCCAGTGCCACTGCGTGACCCTGCGCGATGCTGCAACCCCGCTACCTCGTGACACCCGCACGAAGCCCTGTGACCCCTGCAAGACCAATCACCCCCAAGCAAAATTGTGACCCCGCGCCACCCGCGACCCCAAGCCGCAAGCGAGACCCCTGCGCGACCTCCGCGCACCGCCTGCACGACCCCACTTCGCTTCGCACCCCGCACTACACCACACATCCCCGTGCCATCCCAGTACCGCCCAACCTAGATCCAAATTGTTTTTAGTTTTGTTTTGTGTTTTGTTGAATGGGTTTGATGATCCTAGTACCGTGTTGCATTGTTTTCACGAGTGAAGAGTTGGTGTTGTGTTGTTTGCGGGAGAGAAGAGGCAACTAAAGTAGGTGTCCATTTTGTATATTTCACGATGGAATCATACTTCTGTTTCAGAATAAGGTGGAAAAAAAAATTGAACAACGGAAATGCGATTCCGTTGAACTATTTTCAACAGAATTGTGTTTCCGTTGTTTACTAAAGGGGTGAAAAAAAAAATGGAAACACGATTCCGTTGAAATAGTTCAACAGAATCGTGTTTCCGTTGTTATTTTTTTTCACCCCTTTAGTAAACAACGGAAACACGATTCCGTTGAAAATAGTTCAACGGAATCGTGTTTTCGTGGTTATTTTTTTTCACCCCTTTAGTAAACAACGGAAACACGATTCTGTTGAAAATAGTTCAACAGAATCACATTTTCGTTGTTCAATTTTTTTTCCTCCCTATATATTGCAACGGAAACACGATTCCGTTGTACAAGTGTACAACGGAATCATGTTTCCGTGAAAAGGGCATTTTTGGAAATTAATAAAAGGTCACCCACGTGGATGGTGAGAATAGCAATTCTGGGGGTAAGAATAGCAACACCCATTCTTTTTTGGTTGAAGGGTGTGGTTTCCTACTAGTGACAAAAGCATGGTGTAGCGATCAATCAAATAGCAATTTCGGATAAAATATATTTTTGGTCTCTTGAAAATTTGAAAAATTCAATTTTGATTTCGTAAATTTTGAAATACACCATTTTTAATCTTTCAAGTGTTATCTAAACCATTTTTTCTCTTCCTATAAAGTGCTATCTAAATCATTTGGAGAATCAAAACAAGTACATTTCAAAATTAGAGGAACAAAAAACATAAAAAAAAAAATAGAGGGACTAAAATCGAACTTTTCAAATTTTAGAGAGATCAAAACATATTTTATTCCAATACTATACGTTTCAGGCCCTTTTCTAATGCTAAATAAGATTAAGGTTTAAATATGAAATTGGTCCATGTAAGTTCGTGCTTTTTCAATTTTGGTCTTTGTAAGATTTTTTTTTTCTTTTGTGGTCCTTGTAAGTTTGTCATTTTTCATTTTTGGTCCCTATTGTCAAGAATCGTTACAAAAAACGTTAATGATGACATCATCGTGTGCCACGAGGTTTAGGTAATGTCTCAGATTCAAGCTATGTGGATGAAAAAAAATTGGTTGGAGAAGAGATCTCACTAAAGGTGATTAGCTAAAATTTGCGACAAAGATTAATTATCAGCAAAGCCTATGGATATTTCGCACTATATACCCAAACAATTTTTTTTTTATCCTTAGGAATCGAAGATAGATGCAAGGAGTTTACAACAATTTTTTTCACCATGCTCAACCAACTAGACCCCTTTGGTTAGACCCAAACAAAGTTAAATCCAATATAATTATTTTATTTAATATTTACATATTATATTTAATAAATGCAATAATTATTACTATATTTAATAACACATTTATTAAATCAATTAAATTCATTTTATTTAATGATATAATTAATGTTAGTTAAATATTATATTTAAGAAATTTGATAATTAATATTATATAAAATAATTTTAATTTAAAAAGTGCGGCAACGACTAATTATCGGCAAAGTCGGTAGATATTTCGTACTAATAGACCCCAAAGATAAATCTAATAAAATTATTTTATTTAATTTTTAAATATTATATTTAATAAATGCAAGAATTATTACTATATTTAATAAACATTTATTAAATCAATTAAATTATTTATTAAATACAATAATTATTACTATATTTAATAAGCATTTATTAAATCAATTAAATTATTTATTAAATATAATAATTATTACTATATTTAATAAACATTTATTAAATCAATCAAATTCATTTTATTTAATAAATATAATATTTAATAATATAATTAATGTTAGTTAAATATTATATTTAAGAAATTTAATAATTAATACAATATAAAACAATTTCAATTTTGAAATGTTTTATAAACTAATATTTAAGTAATACTCCATCCGTTCCTAAACTCTTGATGTTTTAGTTCCTTATTTTTATTCCTAAACTCTTGATGTTTTACACATTCCAAGGCTTATTAATTTTTTTTCCACATATAGCCCTATTTAACATGACTTAGATTTTCACACCTTCTTCCATCATAAATATTAAATGAGGGTATTTTAGACTAACTGTATTGTTTGTGAGTAATATTAAATGTTTCTTAAGTTATGTGCATTAACCTTAAACATCAAGAGTTTAGAAACAGAATGAGTAATAAAAAAATAAATGTTTTAATTTATGAAAAATGGCAGTAACACTCTATCTAATATTCTCTATTATTATTTGAAATTTATTGAAAATTACAAATTTTAGCGGGTTTACTTTTCATTTAATGAGTCTCTCATGATTTAGAAGTGTGACTTACCAAAGTTTGTAATCTCCAATAAATTTTAGTCAGCAATAGAAAAAGTATGTTATAATGAGTATTGCTAGCATTCCTTTTAATTGTTATATGTTTACGTATTTTTTTATGTTTTGTTTTTTTAAAAGAGAGAAAGAGAGAGAAATGTTTACGTATTAAAATTGTAGATTTCAAGTATTTTTGGGTCACTGTGACACTGGTGCGGATTATCCACCAAGACATTGCTTAAAGGGTCTGAGTCCAGATCACTCGAACCAATAACTTGTAGATTTCTAGTATAAAATTTATATTAACAACTAATTATAAAAAAATAAATGTATATTTTTTTCTTCTAATTATTAAAAGTATAGACTCAATTTTGTATTAACAGCTAATTATTTTATACTATTAATCCTTTATCCTTTATTACTTAAAGGAATATACACAAGCCAAAAAATTTCCCCTCCCAAATTTTTCAAGGACAAGCATGTAAATTCACATGCATAAAAAAATGTACAGAAATTTAAATTTAAAAATGTGAGAAAATAATTATTGCTTGCAATTAAAACTGGACCTTTAAATTGGAATAATTTAAGTTATAACTTTAGCATTAATTAGTGAATATTATTATTACACTAAATGCTAATAGAATAATTATGTGTTTTTGATGGTACATTTATAATTTTTTACATTAAATAATAATAATAATAATAATAATAACACGTAAATGAATTCAAATAGATCAAAATAAGAATAAGAAGATATTTTGGAATTTTGGAGTATTTTCACAATTCAAGTAATTAAGTAATAAAAAAATGAGTTATCTTTCATTAGCATTAATTAGTGAATTAAATTCAATTTTTTTAATTATAATGATTTTAAATTCAAATGCAAATTTTGAATATTTTTGGCATTACTTAGGAAATTAAATTCAAATAGCAAATTAAATTCAAATTTTGGAGTATTTTTGGCATTAATTAGCAAATATTTTATTATATAAAGTAAGGTACAAGGAAGAATTTTTCCCTCCCATTTTGTCTGCTGAAATGCTTATCTTGCTCAAAAGGGTGAATTTTGTAGTCACACTTTAAAAGGCTTAAATGAGGTAACATGATAATCACACATTAATTGCACGTTAAATATACGGTAATGACTCACACTAATCATGTACGCTTCAATTTTTTCAAAACTTCAACAACCTGTTCTTTCAAATTCAAAACTTCTCACAAATTAATTGCGTCTCATTTATGTAAATACTTGAGCTTATACAGATGAAGTGTTCTTCTCCTTCTCTAAAATTTCAAAACCCTTTCCCTAAAAAAAACTCACAAGAGAAGCGAATGGTTTGAAATCATGTAGGTGTTGCAATGATTAGTGAAAGGTGTGTTTTTGATTTTATTTCACAACTAAGGATTATTGGGTGTTGATGTGCTCCTTGATATCCACCATACATGGCACACATGGAAAAGATCGAACAAGACATTAGGAACAACATGAAGGTGCATTTTAGTTCAATAAAATGCAGCACCATTCGATTTTTTATTCCTTTTGCATTTCTTTTATACTCTCTTTCTCAAAAAAGAAAAAAAAAAACCATCATGAAAGATTTGTCTTTATATACCATTTTTAGCTCATTGTATTCTAAAAATTGGTAAAAATAAATAAATTAACAGCATTATCTTCATTAACAACATTTCATTCTGTTTTTCATATTTTCTTTTATTCATATTATTTATTTATTTCTAAAGATTAATATTCTTTTCCTTTTTATCATATTTCTAATTTATTTATTTTTTTGTCATGGAATTGGTAGTTTGTTTCATCAACCATTGGTATCCTTATTATTGTCGGGTTAGTATTTTATGATTTTTTATATATATTTTATGCAATAATATTATAGTTTTTTTTTCTTTTGCATTTCAAGAAATTGTCACACTTTTAAAGTTCAATGATGCTTTTTCAATGAGAAGAAATTATTTTTACTTTTTTAATCCAAATAATAATATTTGCTTTGTATTTTAGTTTAGTATTTTGAATTAAATAAATTGAAGGGAATACTTATTATTTCAAACTCACTTTCTCTTCAAATGTTTTTATATTATAATTTTTTTTATTTTTAATAAAATGAAAAATGATGCAGCACATTGGATAAGCATGCTTGACATGTAATGTTTTTATTTTGTATTTGTAAGTGGTTTAACAATTTTAATTAGAATATTTTCATATATATTTTATCAAATTAATTTATGACATCATTCTTCCTTTACTTCAACTGTGTCACTCACTTTAAATAAATCTTTTTGAACTCACCGATTTAATATTTTTTCATTTTCTGCAGGAATGCTATGTTTTTTTTAATGCTATTGTAATGCTTCAAATAGTCTTATGTTGCATATTGGTATTGAAGATTATGCAAAGAATTTTGTACATTAAGTTGTTACAAAATACACGATGATTTTTTACAATTATGCATTTTGGTCTTTTTTTTTTTTTTTTTTTTTTCAGTTTTGATATATTAGCTTGGTATATGTTTGCTATATATTATACATATGTTTATCTTTTGCTATTCTTTAATATAGTGTTCTTGCATTGTATCTTTCCTTACTCCTACAATTAGGATAATAATAAAGAATTGAAATTTTGTTCATAAATATTACTCCTACAATTAGAAAAAAAAGATAATTGCATATAATTATTATTTGTTCAATTTATGTTACAATAATAATCTCAAATAATATATTAATTTGTTAATTTATTTTGTTAAGTTGGGAACTTGGGATGGTGCATGTATATACGATAACATAGGAATTAGATTAAATATCTATTATGAGAAAATGTTTATAATAATATTGATATTTAAAAACATCTCAATTATTAAATCATGCGTAGATTAAAATTGAATAGCTTATGAATTATTTTTTCTGTCACTAATAAATTATAGTTTTATGAAATTTTATTTTATTTTTCTTGACTAAAGTACATACAAATTTAAATTATATATATTCAAGCATCATTTATAATAATTAAACTTAAATAATGTGAACTTATTATTTAATATAAAAAGTAGTTTAAACCTTTTAAATTGTTTTAAACATTATTTACAAATATATTAGTTTTAAAATAAACAAATTAAATATTTCATAATTCTGCTCAAAATTAGGATAATACTGTAATTTAATCTTTAAGTAAACTAACATATTTTACAAATTTATTATTTATATTAAATTGTTAGAATTAATACTGTAAGTTTTATATTACAATATAACAATTTTGTAAAATTATAAATACATATCGAATCGAAAAAAATAAAAAAACTTATGATAGTTAAAAATTAAATATTCCATAAATTTAATACCAACTTATGAAATATTTATTATATTAATTATTAATTATATGGAAAAGTATTAAATTTAAAAATACATTGGCGTCATCCATTTTCTTTGAAAATAATTAAAATTGAACATTTTAATTATCAAATTACATTACTATATTATATTAAGATTAAATTTTAATTTAATTATTATATTAGAACTAATCTTTCTGTTTATTATTTATGAAATATTTAATATATTCATTATATTGTTAGTATTTTTTTATTAAAACCTTTCAATTATAAGAACTAAACAAAATAAATGATAACTCACACTTAGCGTTTATTAAATAAGTTAAAAACAATAATATTTTGTAATTCAATTTTTAAAAAATAATTTAAAATATTTTAGAGTTGGTGATCAAAATAATATATACAGTTGCTCTCCATTAAAGAGCATTATTTTAGAACTTAAATATTTTTTTGTACAAATTTTATTTGCGATGTAATTGCTATAAGTTTAGCGGAAAATTCTTGCAATTAATTTTCAAAATCCACAGTTTGAAATCAGCCTTTTTCTTAAAAAATTATAAAAATTAAATTTACTATTTTAATAATGCAATAATTAAAAGTGACTTATGTAAAATTTCTCCAAATTTTTCTTTCCTTATTATATAAAAGATATAAAATATAAAGACAAATATTTATTTTAATTGATAAAATAATGACAATTTATGACTAAAATTCAAATGAACATTTTTTTTTGGTTTTTTAGCAATTATTTTAGCAATAAATGAATTTTTAAGAAAAATAAGCTAAATTAATTAAGAGTTTATTCTAATTTTTTTAATAGCTCTAAGGTTATTATTGAGTCCCCTTATATTAAAATTTCTTTTTAAATCTCATTATAAATAATTTCTTTTGGGATGAAAATAAATAAGAATTAAGGACAATTTTTTGAACATGTTGAATTTAGAAATTTTGTCAACTTCCTCAATAAAATTATAACTTAAAGGTTGCTTGACTATGACAAGCTAAAATAGATTTATGTTGTAATGTCTCATATTATTTTTATAAAAATATACTTATTTCTTTTTATTATTTTCAAGTTTTAAATTTATTTTTTAAAATAATAAAAAATATTATTCTCTTACAAATAATTTATTCCGTGCATCGCACGAGAATATGCACTAATTTATTATGAAGTTTATCAATAAAACATTCACTCATTTGATTCATTTCACATGAAAGTAATTATATTCATTAACCTATTAACAATATAAATTCTGATATCTAAATATACTAAATTCGATTTCTATGAATAAAAAAAAAAGACTCTAGAGAGATAATATAACATAAAAGAGAATTAATTAATGATACATAACATATACTAGTAGTATTTGTTTATTTTGATATTGATTTATTGATACTATATGGTATCACCCGCGAACCCGAATGGGGCAAAGTTATTGAAGTCTCTCGCGCTCGTTTAGGCCTTGAATTAGCGTCCGTTCTTCACTCTCTTCGCACACTCGCATGGACTTCACCGAAGACTTGCAGTGCCTTCTATCGGAGCAAAACCGCGAGCTCGCCGCCGCGGAGGCCATGGAGTCCGACCTCGACTTCGCCTTCCGCCTCCAGTTACAGGAGGCCCTCGCGGCCTCCCTCGCCGCCCAACCCTCCTCCTCCGCCGGCGCGGTGGCGGAGATCGAACAACCCGTCGTCGCTGACGACGAAGCTCTGAACGCGACGGCGCTGCAGCGCGAGGAGCTGGCGCGCCTGGAGCGCGAGATGAAGGACCGGGAGCAGAGCGAGATGGAGATGAAGAAAACGAGGGAGGATCTCTGCCGTCGGATCCACGATCAGAAGGTGGCGAGGGAGATTTCGACGATTCCCGAGGCGGACTGGCAGCAGTGGGGCGATAACTTCGAGAAACCGTTCGGCGAGGGCTCATCGTCTTCTTCTTCGGGGAGGAGAGAGGAAGGTGTGGTTAGGGTTTACTTCAAGGGTTTGGTGAGCGAGGAAAACGTGAGGGGGCAGAAGGTCGTGTTGTCTGGAATTGGGGTTGCGATTTGTGACCTTAGCGATAATTTGATATTCGAGGTTTCTAAGTCGCTCCTTGGGAACGGAACTAGCAAGGTCGCTGCGGAGATTAAGGCTCTGATTGAGGCTTTCAATGCTGCCATTGCTTTGGACTTGAAGCGCGTCGTTTATTGTTGCGATTACTATCCCCTTTTCCAATTTGTGAGTCCCTGTTAACCATCCTCGTTTAGTTGTGGTTAACGTTTTAAATTGCGATTGCGGTTTTTGATGTTGCATGAAATTGTGGACAAATGCGGCCACAATTGCGGTCGCAGACCCTTTTTTAAAACCTTGATTGTGGTTAAATGTGCTTTTAACTAATCCTCGTTTAATTGTGGGTTAAATGCAAACAGGGTAATTTGGGTCCTCGTAATGTGTGTCATATGTGGTTCTTATTTTCATATTGGGATCTGAAGGAGATAATTTTTTGTGAAATTCTTATACATTTTCATAATCGAGGGATAAAAAAGAGATGATTTGTTTTTGAGGGACTAAAAATAAACATTTCATAATTGCAGGGACTAAAAATGTATTTAATCTTTTAATTGTTGAATTGATTTGGTGAATCTGTTGTAATAAAAACTGTGGTTATTGATAGTTCAGAGATTATGTATGGTTTGGACCATGATGTGGCTTGAATTATATTTTTGTTTGTTGCATGGGTTTAAGATGATGGGAATGAGTGAGGATATGATGATGATGTTATGCATTTTTTTGTGGAGGTTTTTGATATCTTTGTTTTGCTGGTCAGGTGAGTGGAAAATGGCCTGCAAAACAGCGGAAGATTGCTATGTTGGTTGATCAAGTGAATCTGCTTCAAGGGAAGTTTTCGTACTGCAATCCAAGGCTTGTGGCCAGACATGATGTCAAGTTTGCATTTAAGCTTGCAAGAGATGCGATTGTGTCTCAGTCCACGAGGCCTGCAGAATCTGGGAGTAGGAGGAGTTTGAATGAAACTTGTGTTATATGTTTGGAGGATACCGATGCCAGTCAGATTTTTTCAGTTGATGGCTGTCAGCACCGCTATTGCTTCTCATGCATGAAACAACATGTGGAGGTGAAGTTGCTTCATGGAATGGTGCCAAGGTGCCCTCATGAGGGGTGCAAGTATGAGCTTCTAGTTGACAGCTGCCAGAAGTTCTTGACTCAAAAGTTAACTGAGACCATGCAGCAACGAAAATTGGAAGCTTCAATTCCTGTTGCTGAAAAAATTTATTGCCCTTATCCAAGATGCTCTGCATTAATGTCAAAAACTGAGGTCTTAGAGTACTCGGGAAATCTTATCGGTGAATCTGAACAATCAGGACCCAAGAAATGCCTAAAATGTCATGGCCTTTTCTGCTTTAACTGCAAGGTCCCTTGGCATAGCGGTATGACTTGTTATACTTACAAAAGGATGAATCCTAATCCTCCTGCAGAAGATTTGAAGCTGAAGTTTCTGGCATCAAGGAGCTTATGGCGGCAGTGTGTGAAGTGTAACCATATGATTGAACTTGCTGAAGGTTGCTATCACATGACTTGCAGGTACTGTAATAATATTTGCTTAGTTTTATCCTGTTATAATAATCCTTCTTCTAGAATTTTTTTTCATATCAAAGTGAGCATACATAATTCCCTGTAGACATAACTGTTAACAATTAGCCTAGTTGAGTTATATTATATCTCTAACACACTCTCCTTGATATGTACTTACCAATATTTTCTCATATATATTCTGTCCTTTCTTGTGTTACTACACATTCATCTGAAACATACTTATTTCTGCTACTATCACTTTTTATTGTTGTTGACCTTTTAAAGCCCAACATTCATTAATCATTATCATAGAGTATAATTGGTCGTGTAGAAGTATAATAAATAATTATGATTGGTACTTTGCAGTCATAAACAATCTCCATATCTTTCTCCATTTTAACTACCTAGCTTGTATCCTGTGTCCATTGTTATCGATGTTGGATGACAGATTATGGCAACCAGTAAAAAATCTTCCATATAAGTATGGTAGATGGCATTGTGGCAAATGGTTGTAGCATGTGTGTGTGTGTATTGTCTTACTACTACTCAAGCAAAAACTCTTTGATTTTGATGTCTATCTCCAAAGCTCAAGTTTAAAGTTAACCTTTTTCTTTGATTCCTCTATCTAAACTATATTATCTGCAAAAATCATGCATTTAGGGATAATCTTTTGTATGGTAAGCACATTCAAGACCATATTAAATAAGTAAGGACTCAAAACTAAACCTTGATGTAAATTTATTCTTATAGGGAAATCCTTAATCTCATCTCTAAGAGTTCTCACAATAGTAATTACCTTGTCATACATGGCTTGTATAGCCTAGATATAGTCGCATGAATAACTTTCTTTTCTAAAGTCTTCCACAATATTTCTCTTGACACTTAATAATTTTTTTCCCTAAATCAATAAAAACCATATGCAAGTCTCTCTCTCTCTCTCTTTTTTCTTTTAATAATGCTCAATTATCTTTTTCCTTAATTACATAGTGTGACTAGTAAGTTTTATCCCTATGTAGTTTACACAATTAGATGTTCCTTGTGCTTTTTAAAACTTGTATACATAGTCTTGAAATCACAATCTCGAACTTCATGAAAAAACACCATTACCGTTAAGGCAACAAACGTAAGTTAACATTCAATATGACAATGTTCAGAAAAATCTTGTTTTGAAATTATGTGCGCATTGTGATCCTTACCAAGTTCGGTATAATTACACAAGGAAAATAATTCTCATCGCCATTGCAGTAGCGATGACACAAACTAATATTTTTAGTTTGTAATACGCCATTCATATAAGTAATTTTCAGAATTCCATGAATGGAGAAGTAAGTCATCAGTGTTGAATCACAACAATATCTTCAATGGGAACCAATGATATTATTACTTTCACTTCTACTCCATGTTTTCATTTTATATAATTTCCCCGCTTTCCTTGTGATTACAGATGTGGTTACGAATTTTGCTATAACTGTGGAGCTGAGTGGAAGGACAAAAAAGCAACATGTGCTTGCCCACTTTGGGCCGAGGACAATATATGGTTAGAGGATCATGAGGGAGAGTTGGAAGAAGAAGAAGAAGAAGATGATGATGATTATAGCTCTGATTATTCTGATGGTTATTTTTACTAAGTAGCTGGCCGCTTCACCAGGTTGACGGTCCCGTTTTACAACTAGTAACTAATAAATATATATTCATATATAAATATATTCAGCATTTTCCGTTTCCTTTTAATTTTTCACTCTCAGCCAAGCTCCAATAGCCGATACACTGTAGCCTAGTGCCTCTCCTCCCCCCACATTTCTAAATATAATGCATTTTTCTTTGGCTTAGCGTAAAAGAACAATTTTTGTTTGTATGAGTACAATGTCTGCAAACAAAATCAACCAAAAGCTAAAGATACATTAAAATTGTAATAAAAGGCAACAAAGTATATGTTGAAGTTATTTTAATGTTAAGATTTTAAGCCAGGGTACCCTTCTCCTTTCTCATTTTTTCTTACTTGGTTGCCTATGTCGTTACACAATATGCCGGTATCCGATTGGTCTACTCGGTCAGATAGATAATGAGTAAAAAAAAGTTTCATTAATAAAGGAAGTCGGGTGTGTCTCATTAAAACCTCTTTGACAAAAAACCTTTTGGAAAAAAATGTCAAAGTAGGAAAAAGAATACATCACCGTTTATAATTTTCTAGTTGTAATAAAACTTCAAGTGCGTTGCGTTCCAAGTATAAGGGATGGCTTTGCCGGATGGATGCTCTAGTCAGTAGGCTCCATTTTCCAGTGACTCGGTTACTTTGAAGGGGCCTTCCCAGTTGGTTGCCAGCTTGCCCTCTCCTGTTGCTTTTCTTGCTTCTCCGCATTTTCTCCAAACTAGGTCTCCGACTTCGAAGTTTCTTCGTTTGACCTTGCTGTTATACCTCTTCTCGACTCTTCTTTTACAGGCCTCTATTCTGATTTGGACCTCGTTAAGGGTCTCTTCGGTCATGTCGAGTGCATGCCTTAACGATTGATCGTTGTTCTCTTGGATGAAATTTGCTATTCGCAAGGAGGGTTCTCCGACTTCTACTGGTATCATGGCGTCTGATCCATATGAGAGTCTAAAAGGTGTTTCCCTGGTTGTGGACTGCGGCGTGTAACTATATGCCCAAAGGATTGTGGGAAGCTTTTCGGCCCAACTTCCTTTGGCGTTGCCTACTCGCTTCTTTAGTTCTCCTAGTATCACCTTGTTTGCTGCTTCAGTTTGCCTGTTGGTCTATGGGTGTTCTACTGAAGTCACTCGGTGCCGAATCCCGAGATTTTTGAAGAACTCTTCAAGGTTCTTTTCGGTGAACTGTTTGCCGTTGTCGGATATTACAGAGTGGGGATGCCAAATCGGCATATTATATTCTTCCATATGAACTTTTGCACATTGTTGGCGGTGATGGTAGCCAAGGGTTCGGCTTCAATCCACTTTGTGAAGTAGTCGATTCCGACCAGGAGGAATTTGACTTGTCCTTTAGTAAGTGGGAATGGGCTAAAATGTCCACTCCCCACATGGCGAAGGGCCATGGTGCCGTGACGTTATGTAATTCTTCCGCTGGTAGGTGGGATATGTTGCCTTATTTCTGGCACTCTTCACACTTTTTCACGTATTCGGCACAGTCGCGGCGCATTGTCTGCCAGTAGTATCCGACTCGTAGGATTTGGGCTGCCATGGCCTTTCCTCCTGAGTGCATTCCGCATATTCTTTTATGCATCTCATTTATCATGTATTCAGCCTGTATCTTCGTAACGCACTTCAGTAGTGGTGCAGTGAAGCCTCTCTTGTAAAGATCTTCTCCTTCTATGACGTACTAACTAGCCCTTCTTCTGACTTTTCTAGCTTCCGCTCAGTTTTCTAGGAGGGTGCCTTCTCTCAGAAAGTTTTATACCTCGGTCATCCACTCTCGGTTTGTCGGGTTGATACTAGAGACGACTCTGTCAATACTTGGAACGGATACTGTCTCTTGTATGACAGTTCGTAGTTGACCTTTCTTCTTTGTGCTTGCCAATTTTGATAGCAGGTCAGCTCTTTCGTTCTGCTCTCTTATAATGTGGTTGAGTTCGAACTCCGTGAACTTGTCCTTCAACTGGGAGGCCAGGTGGTAGTACCTTGTCATCTGGGGGTCCTTTGTTTGATAGATCTATTCATTTGCCCTGTGACTAACTTTGAGTCACTCCAGCATCTAAGGTGCTTTGCCCTTACTTCTTTAGCGAGTTTCAATCCTGCTAGCAGGGCTTCGTACTCGGCTTGGTTGTTGGATGCATCGAAGTCGAATCTGAGTGATTGTTCCAAGATAATCCCTTCAGGACTTTTGATTGTGACTCCTGCTCCGCTACCATTAACATTTGAGGAACCTTCCACGTAGAGGGTCCACCATGGGGAAGGTACCTTTTCTACTGGTGTTAGCTCTGCGATGAAGTCGGCTAGACATTGTGCTTTGATAGGTCCTCTCGGTTCATACTTGATGTCGAACTCGGATAACTCGACTGACCATGCTATCATTCTTCCGGCTAATTCCGGCTTCCTCAGTACTTGTTGTATTGGGTCGTCTGTTCGCACCACCACTTGATGCCTCTGAAAGTATGGTCATAGTCGTCTTGCTGAAGTGACCAAGGCTAGTGCTAGCTTTTCTATCATCTGATATCTGATTTCAGCATCTTTCAGCACTCGGCTTATGTAGTAGACTGGTTTTTGCATTTGATTTTCCTCTTGAATAATGACCGAGCTGATCGCGTCCCTCAAGACTGCTAGATACAGCACTAAGTCCTTGCCGGGTTCAGGTCGCGTTAGGATTGATGGTGATGAGAGTAGCGTTTTCAACTTTAGAAAGTTTGCTTCACACTCTTCATTCCATTCAAACATCTGTTGCTTCTTGAGGAGTTGGAAAAAGGGTATGGCTACCTCTGCCGCTTTCGGCAAGAAACAGGACAGAGATGCCAGCCTTCTAGTTAACCTTTGTACTTCTTTCATGTTACTCGGACTTCTCATGTTTATGATAGCTGCACATTTCTCCGGATTGGTTTCTATGCCTCTATGTGTGAGCATGAAGCCTAAGAATTTTCCGCCGTGTACCCCGAATACACATTTCTCAGGGTTTAGCCTCATGTTATGTTTTTTAATCTCGGCAAAAATTTTGGCTAAGTCTCCCGAATGTGAATTCAGGTCTCGGCTTTTGACCACTATATCATCGACGTAGACTTCTAGATTCCGTCCGAGTTGGTCTGCAAAAATCTTGTCTATCAAACGCTGGTATGTTGCTCCCGCGTTTTTTAATCCGAATGGCATTATCGTGTAATAGTAGTTAGCCGTGTCGGTTATAAACGTCATTTTTTCTTCATGGGTATCTAGTTGTACCTGGAGTATGCGTCCAAAAAGCTTAGGATCGGATAGTCGGCTGCTCCGTCTACCAGCTTGTCGATACTCGACAACAGGTATGAGTCTTTTGGACATGCTTTGTTAAGGTCTGTGTAGTCGATACACATCCTCCATTTGCCGTTTGCTTTCTTTACCATCACGACATTTGCAAGTAATGTGGTGTATTGCACTTCTCTTATGAAGTCGACGCTGAGTAGTTTTTCAGTTTCTTCTTTGACCGCTTTTCCTTTTTCGGCTTCGTGCGAACAGGTCGGCGTTGTCTAACAGGACTCTTGCAATTGCATTCTCGATTTCGCTTGCTAGCTGAGTCCCGAATTTTATGCATTGCCTTGCTTCTTTTCCTATTTGGAAGGATTTTACCTCCTCTGTAGGCTCTGCTCTCGGCTCAGCCTCCCTGGGGTCGAGATCGGCTTCCTTTATTGGTTGTGTCGCGAGTGAGATGCATGCTACATGCTTTACTCTCGGTTCTGGGACCTTTTTGCCGCTAGCTATCCTTAGACTTTTTAAGTAACATTTGCGGGCTGTTTCCTGATTAGCTTTTACTGTCACTATTTTCCCTTCCGAATCAGGAAATTTCATCGCCAGGTGCGGGGTTGAGATTACTGCCCCTAGTTCATTGAGTGATGGCCTGCTTATGAGGATGTTGTATGAAGTAAGGGTGTTGACTAAGAGGTACCTGAATGTGATAGTCTTGGACCCCTTCTCCTCATCTCCGAAGGTAGCGAGGAGTTCAATGTAGCCTCTAGTATTGACTTTTTTGCCTGCAAAACCAACTAGCTGTTCGGTGTGCGGCTGTATCTTGCCTTCTGGGATGTCCAGCTGTTGGAAGGTGGACCAATATAGGATGTCCACCGAGTTTCCTTGGTCAACTAGGACCTTACATACTAACCAATTTGCGACCTCAATCTTGACCACTATTGGGTCGTCATGGTTGGGTTCTACGCCCTCAAAATCTCCATCAGTGAAAGTTATAGGCTGCATATTTCTCAATATTCTGGGGCTTATTGAAGCCGAGTTGATTGACTGAAGGTTGCGTAGGTGCCTTTTCCTTGCTGAGCTCGAGCTTCCCCCTCTGGCGAAGCCTCTGCTATTGTGTTGATGACGCCTCGGAGTCGAGTCTCGGGAGGTTTATTTGGTTGCTCCTGACGGGGTTCTTCCGTTTGTTTGGATTTTCTGTCGCAATCCTCTTCCAGGTGGCGGGTTCGTTCTCACTTAGACTTTCGGTTGACATCTCGGACGAAACGTCGTAGTTTGCCTTGTTGGATAAGTTTTTCAATCTTATCCTTTAAGGTGGTGCAATCTTTAGTGGTGTGTCCATGTACTCGATGTTAGCTGCAAAAATTGGACCTGTCTGCTTTTTCTGGGGAGCGGTTCCAAGTAGGCAAGCTTATCAGCTCGGCACTGCAGACTTCTTCTAGAACCCGTGCTCTGCTTTCTGTTAGAGGGGTGTAATGGGTAAACCTTGCGCGAGGCAATCTGTCGACTCTAGATCTGCTACTCCGCTCTTTGCTTGTTCCTGGTTTCTCGCGTTCCTCATGCCTCTTAAGGGATTCGCCTCTAATTCGTTCTCTGAACTTAGTCATTTCTTCCATTTGAATGTATCCTACTGTAACACCCTAAAAATTTACACTCGTTATGTCTGTCATGTGTGAAGTGGTATGATTTCAATTAAGTATCTGTGGAATTATTTTCATTAAATGAAAATAATTAAAATTGTGTGAATTAGAGTCAAGTACATAATTTATAGCTTTAATTAATTATTTCTCTGTTAAATTAATTCTCAGTATTTGAATAATTAAAGAAATACAATTACTGATGAAAATAAATTTACTGAAGATTTAATTAATTAATTAAATATGCTTTAGAAAAATATTAAATAGAATAAGAGTGAATTAAAAATCCTTTTTCTCGTTGATTAAAGACCAGATGACCAAATCCCCCAGAGACCCAAAATCCTAAACTGGAAAATACCCTAACCCTAGACCTAGTGGGCCCATGTGGACCCAATGTAAACAAAACCCTAGCTAAGGACATAGGGGGAATTTTTTTTAAAAGTTTCACTTTTCTCTCTCTTCCTTTTTAGGGTTTGCAAGAGAGCTTTCTCTCATTTCACTTTTTCTTCTTCCCTAAGTTTCTTATTTTCTCCTCTTTCTCTCTAAAATTCTGCACCTTCTCTCTGAGATCCAAGTACTCAAATCAAAGTTTCCACCGATTAAATTCGGATATATTGTTGAGGAGGGCAAGGGCTACCCAACAACATCATTTTTGCTTCTTTTGAGTGAGGAACCAAAGAGGTATGGAGGGATTTCTATTTTTCCTAAGCTATTTCTTGTTTCTCTTGATGTTTTTGGGCTGTTCATGTGATTGTGAGTCTCTTGACACCATGGGTGTCTCAAGAGCATGTGAAACATGTTGAAATGTGTTGTTTGTAAATTGTGCACTGCAGCTGTTTTCAATTTTTTCAAAAATATTTTTGTGCATTATTTTGCAATGTAAAGATGTTTTTCTATGTTTTGGCACCTCTGGATATCATGGTATTTTTTTCAGAATTTTATGAACAGGGGAACTATTTTATTTGGAATTATTTTCAAATTTTGCTGATTATGTAAAAGGGGTGGTTTCGAATTTTATAAAAAATTTTGGGATATATTTTTGGAAAACTGGGCTCATGACTTCGATTTTTACATTATGAGGGTCATCCCTGAATTTTTGTAAAGTCATAAAAAATCGGGAAGAATTTTTAGGAAATTAATATTGTGAAAATCGAAAAATTGGATAGCAGAGTATTTAAATGTATAAAATATATTTTTAATAGAATTTTGTCTTGAGAAAAATTTTGTAACACTATTTGGACTATGTGGACTGCCTATGAATTTTATCAGAATTTTGTGAACACTTTTTGTAATTATTTGCATTTTCATATGGAAAACTTTGTTTTGGGGCAATAATGTTTAAGAAATGCAAAAAGGGCATTTTCGGTAGGTATTTGGGACTGATAAAATTCCATGTGCATTCCCACATGTTGGGGACATTTCCTATAAAGCTGAAAGGAAAACAAAGTTGATTTGTTTTTTACCAAAAATGTAGAAGTGCACTTTACAGAGCCTGTCCAACAACCATAAATAATTCAAAAATAATAATTATGGGTGGAATTTTTCGGATAAAAATTTATATAATGAAATATATGTGATGTATTATGTCTCTGTAAAATCTCAAGAAATTCTAAGTTAATTTGCTAAGTTAAATAATTTTTGGTATGTGTGCACAACTATAGGTATATGCATGAAATTTAATTGTGTAATTGTGTCTAATGTCATTTGTTGGATTTGCTAATGAACGTTTCACCTCAAAAGGGAAATTTATATTGAAAATGTGTGTGTAATGTTGTTTAATGGTTTATGTTGAATTATTGAATTATTGTTTGTTAATGATTATTATGTTATTAACTGTAAATTGGAGACCGAGAGGAACGTAATCCTCGGGCAAAGAGTGCTGAAATTTTCTTGTGCATGTGCCTTGTTTGCAATGTTTTGTGGTTGTGGGGACAAGAATAATTCATTCTTGTGTGGGAGCAAGTGAACTCCAAACAGAGTACACTTGTAGATGCTACAAAATTATTCTAGTAATTGAGGACATTCACTATGCAATAGTGAATTAATTATAATTAAAGAGTGGGAACTTAATAATCTTATGAGTTAATAACTAAGAATTTTCTATGCACACGGAGGACATCGGATAATGGACTTAGAAAGAAATCTAGGACCCTTTCATGGATTTGGACAAAATGACTTAAGTAAGCATAAAACGTGAGAGTGGGTGAGGACTTCAATAAAACAAAGTAAGACAGTTAAGATCATGATGTGGGTCATGGTTGGGTAGCGTTCAATATGCACATATGATTGAAAGTTTATAAATTGTGATTGTCCGAATCGTGGTGAGAACCGAAAGGAGGAAGGAACCTTTAGCGCTAAGTCGCATGAGACGGTTGAACAAATTTGTTAGTGGACAAAGCTTGAATGGACAATTGTGAAAGAGGTTATGTGGGGGCTTCACCTGTGGTGAGCAATATGCTCGTGAGGAATGGGGTCGGAGTGTGTGACCACTGTAGTGGTGGAGAGTGGATCTCCGTATGGTATGTCGGGGACATACGTCGTGGAAGACCGCCGTTCAGTACCTTTGGCAAAGAAGCCACACCAACCTATAAGAGATTAACCCGATGAGAGGGAGTGGTTGAGGAGTCAATCCTCAGAGATTGGATGACCTCACAGAGTGGTACCTGAGGTGTGCTCACTGACTTGCTGTTTCTTGGGGATCTGGCACCGAGTTTGTGGTTGTGTTTCCACAATGCCGACTTGGCAATCCCGACAAATGCGAGGCACAACCGTGTTGGTGAAAGCCCTGCCATTGTACCGTGGTGAAGGGTGTACTCCCAGCAATTCATCTGACTTAAATTGTGTAAGTCCACTGAGTTCTGGGAGTTCCAGTGGCAGCGGGTCCGAGTTATGTTGAGATGGTATGATCTAGAGAAATAGTATAATAGATTAGGAACTTTGAGTGGGACTCGTGAGAACATCTTTGCAATGTAGTTGATTGTTGTATGTTGCTTGAGACCGCCGGTCGTTTGTTTGTTAGTTTAGTGGAGGAGAGGGACTCACTCCATACATTTATTTTTCCATATATCGATGGTGCAGTAGAGGCCCTCCACGAGGGTATAGGTAGTGACGTTTGAGGGTCACTGGACCCACGACGGGGTACTCGACGATGATCACTTCATGGGCCACGTGCGTTTTGGGGTGGTGTCACTCACGCGCCAGTTTGAACAGCCGACATACTACGACTTCTTTTTGTGGTTTACTCAGCCTACTCTACAGTACTATCATCATATTGTGCCGGTAGAGATCGTGGAGCTTTTTTCAGATACTTCTGTGTCGTCATCCTCATCTTCTTCTGATTCGCCATCAGATGGCTAGTCTCTTCCTCACACTGATCCAGATGCCACACTTTCTGACGACCTTACTCTAAGGTCGGTGTTTCCTCCCTTTCGCCCTAGGTTGCTTCCGGTTGGGACATGCGCTCATCTCGGAGTGGTAATGGGTGTAGCCGTAGAGGGCCATAACACTGAGGAGGAGGAAGACCCTGAGGAGGATCTGGAGGAGGACCCTGAGGAGGATCCGGAGGAGGACCCTGAGGAGGATTCGGAGGAGGACCCTGAGGAGGATCCGGAGGAGGACCCTGAGGAGGACTCGGAGGAGGATCCTGAGCCGATGGAGGAGGATCCTGAGGATGATCCCGAGGAAGATCCCATGGACGAGGGCCATGAGATCTCTTCTCAGGGGTCTTGCTAGAGATTCCTCTGACATCTTTTCTCTATGGGTATAGTCCGACATAGGGGTAGGGTTTAGACATGACTGCTCTGAGTCATAGGTTTTTCCCTTCTTTTGTACTTTGATATGGGTAGGCCTAGATTCAGAAATTTTGTATGTTGTTTCAGTCATCTATTTTCTTATTTTAGTGTATTTACTACTTTAGACTTGGGCTGTATATGATATTAATCCTATGTGTGAGACACTTCTAACCCTTATTCTCATAAACTTATTTATATATGTATATTTTGGTGGCCACGGAGGCACACCTTGTTTATATTTGTTTTACGTTGTTATTCCAATGAATGTTTATTTTTTATATAAGGGTTGTGCGGCTTTTATAAAATGTGGTTTTATGCTAAATTATTTTACTACAAGTTGAGTTTGAAAATATTTTAAATCTACTATTATTTTTGTTTAATTACTTGTCTTTTTCATGTTCCAACGAATGCGAAAATTGAACAAATTGATCACGTTTTGTTAATGTAAAATAAAATAAATGGATTATATGTAAACCCGGATTTTGGGTGTTACACCTGCTGCTCTTGCTCTGAGCTCGTCCATGTCATGGGGTGGCTTATTTTAGAGACTATCCGAGAAGGGTCCGGATTTCAGCGCCATCAGCATGGCGGTTAGGGCTACTTGAGTATTCAGGTCTCGGATCTTGACGGAGACTTCGGTGAATCTCTCCATGAAGTCCCTGAGGGACTCGTTGTCCTCCTGTCGAATGTTGGCTAACGCCACTACTGTCAAGTGGTGGGGTCGACTCGTAGCGTATTGAGCTCCGAAACGGGTGACCAATATGGCGAAGGAGTTAATCGAGTGAGGGGAAAGGCGCGTGTACCAGTTTAACGCTGCTCCCTTCAGAGTTGTTGGGAAGACGCGGCATATGATGGCGTCATCGTTCATGTACAAGTTCACTTGCGTGACGAATGCGTCGATGTGTTCGTCCGGGTCGGTCAGACCGTCATAACGGTCCATGGACAGGGGCTTCCACCTGGCCGGTAGTGGAGTTTTCATAATACCATCTTCGAACGGATGTCTTCTCATGGTTTCGGGCATTGCGATTCGCCTCAGAGCTGCGCGCGAAAGAGAGGCAGGTCTGGACTCCAGGTGAGTCACTGTTCGGTCTGCCTCGCTCCAGGTAGTGTCATCCTGCTCTGTTCGGTCAGGATGTCCGTTGGCGATTGTGTGGGCAGTCGAGACTCCGTTGGCGGTTGCGTGGGCCGTCGAGTGCTCATTCCGGTCCTCTTGTAGTTTCTGGTACTACTTTCGGAGTGTGGCGTTCTCCTTGCGGAGATCCTCTATCTCTTTTGCGTTGTTCAACTTCAGCGTGTTGATTTCCCTTTGCAAGGCTTGGATCAGCCGGTGATTCTCAAGCGCCTGACGCGGGAAGGGCGCCACGTTATTGGGGTTACCTCCCTGGGTATTCCCTGGAGGTAGTGTGCCCTGGGTTTGGGTGTCTACCCCCTGTGGTCGCTTTTCGTGATTCGCTGTTTTGCCCTGGGTTGTTGCCATTGCGATTGCGTTGTATTGATCGGTGTGACTGGGAATAGTTTCACCGAGCCCCATGGTGGGCGCCAAATGTTCTTATCGAGTTTTGGTAAGCTCTCTGGTGCGGTGGTTCTGCTGGGATCTCCTCCGGGACTGATGGGGGTGTACCTGCAAGGACACTCCGACGCTCAAGTTAGAGGCGCAGAGGTAGGAGACATGTATCACAATGGGATTAGAATTTCGTACCTTGGTGGGTTGGATTGTTGCTGTATTTATAGGAGGTGAAAGGGAGATTAGATAAGACTATTTTCCTATTAAATCTCCTCAAATCTCGTGATTTATGATAGAGATTATTCTATCTTCTATTATTATCTTATAACTTGATCTTTCTTTATCTTATCTTATTGTAAGATATGTTTTCCATTATTACTTCCCTGGTTCGAATAAGAGGTATCTATTTGGCCAGATTGGTTATTCGGTGAAGTCCGAGTCCGAGTAGTACAGATGGTATGGTTGAAATATATTATTATGTAATCTTCATAGCTTTTTGTATTGTCGGGCTTCTCATTCATTTGTTAGATTACGGCTATCTGGTTTTATAAAAGTATAGATGATGAAGTATTTTACATACATTTTTTTTTCTTTTCTTTTACTTTTCACATACCTAAACAAGAGAAAATGAAAATTTTAACTTTCTTTCTTATCAAATAACCTGCAAATCATTTCATTTTTATTTATTTTCTTTTATTTCTCTTTCTTTTCTTTACTTTTTTAAATCAAATATACCATAATAGATTAGATGTGGTTGATGAGGAGAAACTTGACAATGACATAATAGCGTCATCATCAGAGCTAACGGACCACTTACTTTAAGACAAGCGAATACAGGAGTGTGTGTGTTTAAGTGACTAACTTATTTTACGGTCAATAAGCCTTGAAAATGGAGGACCTTGCATCCTTTGATAATGGCATTTCAATACTTGGTTTCATATATTGTGTGTTTAAGACAAGCAAACTTAAAATTTGTGAAACATTTTTCATGGTCTCGGTTCACAGAAAAATGAGGTAACAGTTTTCAGCATGTGAAAAGATGGTGCTCCATATAGTTTTTTCCTTTGGGGCTATATATATATTTTTTTTCAACCTGATATACAAACAAAGGGACAAAGGAGACAGACATTTGCCATATGTGAAATATTTGTCCCTGATAAAATGATAATAGACCATGAAAGGATTTTCATTAATATCTGTCTATTGTTTCTTTGTGTATGTGTACATCTAGTCTAGTATATTGACATGTGTTAATGTTGCACGAGCCTTAGTATTTTTACACGTTATAAAAATTGTTTATGAATATGAAAGAAAATTAATTGAAAAATAGAATACAAATATTTGTATAAATAAAACATTTTTTTAAAAAGAGCTAAACTTTTCTTTGAAAATAACTATTTATAACACCATTTCGATATGCAAATATTTATAACACCATTTGGCTAATGAAAAAAGATTTGACAACTCAAAACTAATTGACATATAGAAAAAGAGGTAGAAAAGATAAAAATATAAATAGGATAGATGATATATTTATAATATGATGAGAAAAAAAAGATAAAAAGTCTTAAATAGGTGTTTATAGTATGAATGTGTCCATGTATTATTATTTTTGGCTAATACATCATTTTATTTCTTCTTTTAATTTATTTGAGTTTAATTTTTATATATTATTAATGTAAATTTTTTTATACGATTAATTAATTAGAAATTATATTAAGTATGATTTTTAAAATAATTATTATAAAATTAAAAAATATATCACACAAAATAATTTTTGATTAAATGATAATATATTTTTTTATACTGTAAATACATACAATAATTTTTTTTTTTGTTCTTCCAGTCCATCATAATCCTATCATACATGTAAGTGGCCCATGCTATGCCTATGTGGTTGGAGTGAGGCGCCATCTGTTAATCTAATACTCCAACGGAGGATTAGTCAACGAGCTTAGCCAAATATAATTAATTTTTCAGAAAAGAAAGCAATGCATGAGGTTGTGTCACATGTGTTACTTTTCGTTGCCTGTCAAAAGGTGCGTTACTTTTGTTGCATTAAGTCGGATTACATTAGATGCTTCTGGTCACCAACTGAATAAAAACATCCTTCAAAGGAAAAAAAATACTTAATCTATCAAATCAATAAAAGCTTTTAGTCTTTTAGATTTAAATTTTGATAAATTAATATTTAAAAATAATGTTAAATATTTTTTTTATAAAATTGGACATAAATAATTTAAATAATGAACATCTATAATATACCAATTCAATATATGATATTATATTTTATATGAAGATACGAATTATGTCAGAATACTAAGTTTTATGTTGATTTAAATCGATTTTTATAAAATATTAAATTGATTTTGATCGTATTTAAGTTTATAATTTGTGTTGATAAGTTGAAAAAAGAATGTAATTACATAAGAAAAAATGTAATTAAAAAGTTATATTGTTTTTAAAAATGGAGATTTAAACATATAATATAGGGGTTGAAAATTTTATAGCTTTTGCCCATTCACAATCGTCAGCATATGTCAATACTCAATAGTCAATAGGCTAGCATAATTATTTTTGCATTCAATTTAATCATCGAATGTATGATGTATCACACATCATCGACGCAACATTTTTTCTCTCTAATTATATTCCAAAAAATAAACGTGTATATTGTATAGGATAAAATGTTTTTTTAATAACATAAAAATTTATAATAAAAAATAAAATTATTTTTAATTGAGTATAATATTTCTATATTATAGTACTAGATAAAAAAGTTGGACTTTTCGTTGAGAGGGTTGGTTGAGGTGGTGCAGTTAGGAGAGCGTGGTGCAACAAGGTCGCAAGTATGAAAGGACAGGACAAAGGGTATGGTCCATGGGTGTGACTGAGGCCGTTATCGCCCACGATTAAGGATGGCAACATCTATCCGAATCCTATAGGTACCTGCAAAAATATTTGTAAGTAGATCGGGTAAATATTCATTTATTGAAATTGGGGCCGGGATCGGGTATTTATCCGCAATTTTTTTGCGGGTGCGGGTATGGGTACTATAGTACTCGCCCCACCCCGCCTCGCACTACCATATATATATAATTAAAATAACTTAAATAAATAATTATGTTATATATATATTTTTCTGTAAAAAAATAATTTTATATTTTCCATAAACTAACACTAATAGTAAAAGATTTATGTTATAACTTACAATAATTTTATATTTTATTTTTTAATATTATATGTGGATGCTTTTAATGTTAAGTTTGAATTATTTAAGCATGAATTTTCAATTTATTTGTAATAATTAATTAATATTTTTATAGCTTAAATGCAATTTTGGTTCATCTATTTTGCACAATCCGCAATTTTGGTCCTCCTATTTTAAAATAGAGACATTTAGTCTCCCAATTTTGTAAAATATGTAATTTTGGTCCTTCCATCAAATTGAAAGTGTTGACTGTTAAGAGATTAACGTTAACCTTAACGTGGTCCAAATATAATGATGTAACATGATATTATTTATTTAGTTTTTAATTATTTTAAATACTGAGTAGAATAATTGATGAAAAATATATTTTAAAAAAAGGTAATATCATTTATTTGACTACAATGTGCCATTTACTTTAACAATGTAGAACTAGTTTAAAATAAATGATTAAGACTTGTGATTTTTATTTTAGGACTTACGACTACCCCAACCATTAAAATCGACGTGACATGTGCTTTAGTGACGTAGATAAACAAATAATTATCACTCGGTATTTAAAATAATTAAAAAATAAATAAATAATCTCGTGTCACATCACTATATTTGGGTCATGTCAAGGTCAACGTTAATTTCTTAACTGTCAATGCTTTCAATTTGATAAAATGACCAAAATTATGGATTTTACAAAATTGGGGAACTAAATGTCTCTATAGAGGGACCAATATTGCTGATTGTACAAAATAGGAGGACTAAATGTCTCTATTTCAAAATATGATGACTAAAATTGTGGATTGTGCAAAATAGGGGAACCAAAATTACATTTAGGCCTATTTTTTATTGATTTATTAACTTCATACATAAGTAAAGTGTGGGTAGTGGGTGCGGGTATGGGTATATAGGTATCCAGCGGATACAAGGATGAGGATTAAAGTTGCTATCCGGGCGGGTATGGGGCTGGGTACGGGTATTTTTTTTAATGCGAGTATGGGAACGGATACTATAGGACTCTATCCAGACCCTATCCACGACAAACCTAAACTCACACAGTAATTGTCAACATCATTTTAATAATATTTCATCATATCATGCAATGACTAATTTATCAGCCACAAATTTTGGTTAATGTCAATGGATAATGGTTATACCAATCTTTTGATAATATTTTTTTTATCTAGTTTTTTTTTATTACAAGTTTAGTTCTAGTTGAATAATCAAATTAATTAATTATTTTTTTTATAATCTTTTCTCAACCAAGTATATTTTTGTTAACAAATATGTTTTTTAGTGAAGAATCAGAGATTATTTTTTTGAAGCATAGAAATCATCAAAAGTGGATTTTACCATTTCTAAAGAAACTTTTGTCATACTCACTTTTAGAAAGTGAAACCTTCATCCACACGCTCAAATATATTCAATTATCTATTAACATTTTCGCCTATTTATTTACTTTCTGGTCTGAATTTAAAAAAGATTAACACAGATTTTGTGTAGTAATTTGTTGTGAAGATGAACTGTCGTGCCACACAAAACAGTCTAACACGTGGCCAACTATACAGCGTCCACTCAGCGTCATTCCTCCGCAAAGACCCCTCTCCTTAGTCCTCCCCAGAATGAAAACTTTTCACTTTTTCCCTTTTCAGTTTTCCTATTATCTTTCCTCCAAAATCAAGGACCACATAATAGAAAATTTTAGGAACAAATAATAAGAAATCATTATTAATTTCCATATGTTTTTTAGTTTAATATTATTAATTCTCTTTTTTAAATAAAAAAACTTAAATATCACGTAGAAATGGTCAAGATTATATACAGTATCAGACTTTCTATAATTTCTCACAAATAACACACCTTTATTTACTTTAAATTGATTAAACAATTACTCTACCCACTCCGATTATTCGATTCGAGAGACATAAATGGAAATAGCGTGACCAATAACGGTTAAGAGGAACAAAGGCCTCTTGCTGGCGCAGCGTCCCCATCTAAATTCCAAACCAAACCACCAAAAGGCACTGCCATTTTTCTCACGCACCACCTTTCAACTTTTTTTTTTTCTTCTTCGTCATTTCCCCTTGGGTCCATTTCCTTGTCAGCATTATTCAGCTTCACTCACCACCAACGCTACCACAAAAATAAAACAAAAATTTAAAAAAAAAAAAAATATTTATAATAGTACCATCCATATTTGCACCTTTCGTTTTTTCCCCCCTCGCATCCCTTTCTCCAACCCAAACAAAAAAATAAAACTCAAATCTGCACTTGTCTGCTCTGCTCCAATCATTGTCTATTTTTTTTTTTTCTCTCTCTTTGAGAATGTGATTGTTTGGGGGAAAAGAAGAGAACTAACTAGAGAAGCACGATGGAGTGGGTGAAGATGAAGGAGTGTGCGAGGGAGTTCATGGTTGGGGTGGCGGAGATGACGGTGGAGTTCGGAAAAGGTTGCAGAGACATAGTCAAGCAGAGTTTGGTCAACGAGGACTCTTACATCGCCAAAAACTTCGGAAGAGATTCCTACATTGGAAAAAGAGTGAGAGGACCCTGCGCCAAGCTTCTCCACAAATTGAGTTTCTTCAACGAGTACTTGCCCGAGGACAAGGACCCTCTCCACGCTTGGTCCGTTATTTTCTTCGTTTCCATACTCGCCTTCTTAGGTAATAATAAATAAACTTCAATTTCAATTTTCAATGCTCTATTTAAGGAAATAAAATTAATATCTGAAGTTCGCATTAGATTTAGATCAGGTTAGGAATGGCTTCTTGGAAGTTATTAATGATGTGATTGATTTGTTTTTGTTTGAAGCTTTGTGTGCGAATTTTGAGCGTGATCCGTACGCGCCGCTGGTGAAGCCAGTGTTTGTGCATCCTCCTAGTGCTACTCGCATAGTGCTTCCTGATGGAAGGTACATGGCGTATAAGGAGCAAGGTGTTTCTTCTCACAAAGCTAGGTTTTCGGTGATTGCTCCTCATAGTTTTCTTTCTTCCAGGCTCGCAGGTTGTTTTTCTAAGTATTGTTAACTTTATTTGCTTCTTTGTTTTCAGTTTTTTTACCTGTAGTTGGAGCATAGTTTTGTTTTTTTTTAATTTATTAATGGTATTTTTGGAATTATGTTTGAAATTAGGGATTCCTGGAGTAAAAGATTCTTTGCTGGAAGAGTTTGGTATTCGTTTGTTGACGTATGATCTTCCTGGTTTTGGTGAGAGCGATCCTCATCCCAAACGGAATCTGGAATCCTCGGCAACAGATATGGCGTTTTTAGCTAATGCTCTTGGTGTGGACAAGTTTTGGGTTGTTGGTTACTCAACTGGCAGCATGCATGCTTGGGCTGCGCTTAGATACATTCCTGATAGGCTTGCTGGTATTATTACTTGGTTTTTTGTACTTTCATTTATTTATTTAATTTGATGAAATTTGGAGCTTTTTTAGTCACTCTCTTGTTCATTCACTTTTTAAATTGCAACTGTCATCTGTCATCTACTTTATATGTTAGTGTACTCTATTACATTTCACGTAGGCCTTTTGTTCTTTTCCCTTGTCTGAATTCTAAAAAACACTTGAATGGCTTGTTTAAAGTGAGTTGTTATAAGTGTTGCATCTTTTAGTGATGGAAGTACTGCCTTTTTGAAAAATATATTGCATAATATACATGTGCCACATTAATAGAACTGAGTTTTTCAGAGAGAATAAGCACCATGCCATGCATAATGAAATTAATCTATGGTTTGTTAACTCTCAGGTGCAGCCATGTTTGCTCCCATGGTGAACCCATATGACCCTATAATGACAAAGGAAGAGAGACGAAGAACTTGGAACAAATGGACGCAAAGAAGAAAATTCATGTACTTCTTAGCTCAGAGGTTTCCTAGACTTCTTGCTTTCTTCTATCGGCGAAGCTTTTTGTCAGGAAAGCATGGTCAGATTGATAGGTGGCTGTCATTATCTCTGGGAAATAGGGTAAGGGAAGTTTTGCTTATCTCTTTTTTTCTGAGTCAACATGTCCAATATTTGGAATTTGACTCCTTTAAAGTAAGGGATGCACTTTTAAGAATAAACTAAGAGTTATAACTCTTGATTAGAAAGTCGTTGGGATAGATTTTAACTTCAAGGTTATAATTCTGTACTTCATACTCTAAAGTGCACCTGTCACTTGAGAGGAGGCAAATCCTAATATTTGACATCCATATATGATTTCAAGTGTACAACATTTCTATTGATGTCCACTTTATGTCTGTCACCTATATCCCAGTAAGATGTATTAAGAATTAGAGGTGCAACTGATTGTGGATTAACTGATAAGAATATACAGAAGAGAGGGCCTTATATAATTGCTAAAGAAAATTCTTGGCATGTTCAAATATGATTTAGCTCTGCTCTGACATTGCTCAAATACCCAAATTTAAAGCATAGATTATTAGACATTGATAGCAATTGGTTGAACATTGAAATTGATAGCAATAAGTTATTTTAGTCATGCATTTGGATTACAGAACCCAAGCTCACTAATCTAACTAATATGCATAATGTAAAATTTGTGTTTCCAAACGGCAGGTTCTGAGGGCTCATGCTTTACCAACAGTTTTTTTTTTTTTTTTTTACTTGTACATCCTCTCACGGAAGATCTCAATGTCCCTTTCAGGATAAAGCACTGATGGAAGATCCAATCTATGAGGAATTCTGGCAAAGGGATGTGGAAGAATCAATAAGACAAAGAAATGAAAAACCCTTCATGGAGGAAGCTGCTTTGCAGGTCGCAAATTGGGGTTTCAGCCTTTCAGACCTCAAGTTGCAGAAGAGAAAACGGAGTAGTGATTTGCTCAGTTGGCTTAAGTCAATCTTGTTCACTGAAACTGAGGAATATATGGGATTTCTTGGCCCTATACACATATGGCAAGTGAGTGCATCTATGTTTTTAATCCCCTGACTCTCCCCATATATGTGTGTTCATTCACATAAATCATCCGTGATATTATCAGAATCACTTGCATGCATTCTTCTATCCAACCAATTTTAACGAAAACACTTAACAGCAATGTCACAATATGCAGATATGAAAAATATTTGATAATATAGGATACAGGTACAATAGAGTATGTCAAATAAAAAGATTAAGAATGTAATTCCATACATAAAAAATTACTATACAAATATTCAAAAAGCACCAAACTTCATCAAATTTAAACTATTGAATGGTTTCACAGTTCAGACATTCTTTAGTCTATTTTAAGACAATTCAAGCCAATTTTCAGCACTTTGAGACGTTTTCTTGCTTTTTGAATTCATTTCAAGTGTTCTAGAAACCAATTTG
This sequence comes from Pueraria montana var. lobata, assembly GCA_026413185.1. NCBI lineage: Eukaryota > Viridiplantae > Streptophyta > Magnoliopsida > Fabales > Fabaceae > Pueraria > Pueraria montana. Next base: position 12,549,496 of record CM048654.1, read on the forward strand.
GCTATTTTTACCAGTGGAAAATTTTGAGTATCAGAGCTTTAACTTTAATTATTCTTGGTTTTCCTTTAATGCTCAGACCATATAAGGTACATTTTCTTCGATTTTATCTTCTATTAAAGCAACTCACAATAACTTTCTTATTTTGCTTATCTTTCCCATTACTTGTCATAAGTCCGCCTCTTTTTCAGTTATCATTACTATTGCTACATTCCTTGACACCTGATCTGCTTTAACTTTTAAGTTCCTAATAGCCGACTATACTACTATATTTAGCACATGAAAGGAATTAACTGTTGCATACAGTGAAACCAGGAAACAAGTTTTCATTTTTGTTTCGTAACAGTTCTATTTGATGCTATTGAGTTTCACTTCTGCTGTTGTCTTGCTGTACCTTATGCTAGACAGAATTTAAGATAGCATTTTCACCCTGAAATTGTGAAGTAGACACCTTTTGGTAGATGTTTCCCTTGGAGTAGATGATAACTAAATTTAAATTCTTTACACGTTTCTTGTGTAATCATCAAGAGACTTACATTTCAACTAAATGAAGATGAAAAAAGAAAACTATATTTTTATTTGCATGCTCTAATTCTATTTTCATCAATATTTGACTCTTTTTTAGGTGAAATATGACTTGTAGTGCAATGTTAACAGGGAATGGATGATAAAGTGGTTCCCCCATCAATGACAGATTTTGTGCACCGAGTTCTACCCGGAGCTGCTGTACATAAACTCCCATATGAAGGTCATTTCACCTATATCTACTTTTGCCATGAATGCCACAGACAGATATTTACTACACTTTTCGGAACCCCACAAGGCCCACTCAGCATTTCTATAGAAGTAGATCAAGCTACCTTAGAAACCAATATTGAACAGCAGGAAGTAGTAAACGATGGTGATTATGCCTCAAACTAGAAGTACACATAACAGGATAAAAATGCTCTTTTCTTTTTCCATTTTTCTGGTCGAACATCACAATTTTATGATGTAAATACGTATAGTTTTGCTTCATCTCCAATGGAGCAGTATAGGAAAGAAAATAAATTTAGTGTTTCTGCCCCTTCTTTGGGCTGTTGAACTGGTCTGTCCTAGAAATATTGTATTTAGAGTCCTCCTTTATTTTACTCCACAACTCCCACGATCCCATTCCCACCCCCTTCATTACTGAAATACAGAACTTGCTTTTTTGGTAATAGTGAGATATGACAACAACCGAGTTCATCTGAATTCCTAACCAGTGATTTGAAAAATGATATAATGCTTATATTTTTCTGTTCTTGATGAAACGACGAGGGCAATTGTGCAGCAGACATTTGGCTCAAATAACAGCTGAAACCGGATATGAATTGTGGTAAAAGCACTTTTCCCAACTCTTGTAATCAATTCTTTGAGAACCTTCTCAAGAAGGTTGCATTGCAACCATTTTGGGCACGTGCGTGAGAATGTGACTATATATAAATTGACTTGACATCAGGTACTAAATTTTGTAAATGACACTTTTAATCTATATAATAATTTATCAATATACATAATAACTAATTCACTAATGCGTAACAAATTTTAGGTAATCTAAACATTTGCAGATATTTAATCTAATAGAAAATATCTACTTATATTTTAAATAATATATCATGTTAAAATAAAAATAGTGTAAAAAAGTATTAAATAATTTTTAAATTATACGAAATTTTAATATATTTTATGAGAATTTTAAATCTAAGAGTTTAATTTATGAAATTTACCTTTTTTTTTTTTTATCATTTCACAAAATAGTTCATCTCTTTCTTTATGTGTAGTTTTGTACGGGAATTGATTCTTTGTAGTGACATTACCACTGTAGAAAATTCTAATCTTTTATTAAATTTCATTTATATAATAATCTTATCTCCTTATATATATAAATGACTAAGAGATTCTTTCATCTTCTTGTTTCACTTTTCCCACTCTCTTTCACATTCACTCTTATTTGAATACTATCCTAACATGCATCTGATTCTCTACTTTTTCTAAAATTTCTCTTATCAATTTTTGTAACTACCCCATATTCATAATATTTCTATAACTATCTCCATTCACTTCTTTATCTGATGCTATATTTTTTTAAATATATTTTTAATCAATTTTTTAACTCTATTTTTTAATTCCGAATATTTCTCTCTTTCATAAATAATTTCAAATCCTTAATTCAATTTTACTTTTCAATTTTCAAAGTTAATTTAAAAAATTTAAGTTACATCTTCCCTTATCTTTTTTTTTTCTTTAAAAAAAATTATAGTTTCTAATTTCTTTTATAATTATCTTTTTTTCAAAGTTTTTCTATATAATTCTTTTTTTTTTCAAATTTTATACTCTCTAATCTTTTGGGTTTTTTTTAATATTACTTTTATCTGATTTTCTAACTCTATTTTTAATTCCAAATATTTCTCTCTTTCATCAATAATTGCAAATTCTTGATTCAATTTACTTTTCAATTTTTAAATTTAATATTAAAAAAATTAAAGTTACTTCATTACATCTTTCCTTTTTTTCTTTTTAAAAAATTATAGTTTCTAATTTATTTATAATTATCTCTTTTTCAAAAAAAAATTCGATGTACTATATATTTTTTTTTCAAATTTTATACTCTCTAATCTATTGTTTTTTTTAATATTTCTTTTATCGGATTTTCTAACTCTATTTTTTAATTCCGAAGATTTCTCTCTTTAGTCAATAATTCTAAATTCTTAATTCAATTTACTTTTCAATTTTCAAAGTTAATATTAAAAAAATTAAAGTTACATTGTTACATCTTTCCTTGTCTTTTTTTTGTTTTAATTTTATAGTTTCTAATTTCTTTTATAATTATCTCTTTTTTAAACTTTCTTTCAATGTGCTATATAATTCTTTGTTTTTTTTTTCAAATTTCTTTTTATTGACTATATAAATAAGGTAGTGAAAATTTTAATAAGTCCGTGCAACGCACGGGCTAAAATACTAGTTTATATTATAAAATGGAAGATTTAAAAAAAAAAAGGGTAAAATATGTTTTTAGTCAATGTACTTTAAGAAAAATTTGGTTTTAGTTCCTGTACTTTCGAATCAACCATTTTAGTCCTCAAACTTTGAAAAACACTTGCTTTTAGTCCATCCCTCTAATGGTGTTAATACTGTTAACGAAAATACAATTTTCGGCAGCTATAAACTGCTACAAAGTACACATTCCTCATGTATTAAAACTCAACATCATTGGCAGCTAAAAATCGCCACAAAGATTATTAAAAAATAAACTCAAACAGAAGACCGTCTCTTTCATTACAGACGGCACACTATATGTCTTTTTTTTTTAATAATCTTTGTGGCGATTTTTAGCTGCTAAATGATGTTGAGTTTAAATACATGAGGAATGTGTATTTTGTGACGATTTATAGCTCTCGAAAACTGTATTTCTGTTAAGTGTTAACATGATTAGAAGAGACAGACTAAAAACAAGTGTTTTTCAAAATTTGATGACTAAAATGATTGATTCAAAAGTACATGGACTAAAACCAAATTTTTCTGAAAATACAAGAACCAAAAACATATTTTATCCTTAAAAAAAAACAACAATGAGATTGTAACACTGCACAAGATCATGTTTTTTTCTCACTGCTGAAAATCCACTCCCAGTTTTGTACCATTTGTGTGGAGCTCTCCTATAAATGATTGACCCCTAGTTATAAAATGTTTTCCAGGATTGGCATGCCGTACAATCGACACTAGCTTCACGACCCGATAAAAATAGGGGAACAGAAAGTGGGTGGTGGGTATTATTAGGGGACATGAAGCAGTAGAAGGCGTCCCTCTACCTCACTGAACTCTTAACAAATAAATTTGGTTGAGAATGACATTGGTGTTGACAATGTTGGAACTGAAAATACTCAAACTAGCACCGTAAGAATCATTATGGAGCAATATTTATTGTTTGACTTAATTATATTTTCTATCCAAAGTTTTCCAGCAAATTTTACTTTTTAATTTTTTTTCCACAAATTTTGCCTCTACGTAGAAAAATGATCGCAATTAAGACATTTTATAATTAAGACAATTTTGTGATGATTTTTAAATTAATTGTGATGATTTTTCTATGTAAGGACAAAATTCGTGATGTTTTGTAAATCGAGAAATTTTTTTGGAAGCAAAATTTACAATACTGTAAAATTTTGGAGGCAAAATATGCAATTAAACCTTATTGTTTTTACGAGTAATGTTTTCTCACTTGTTAATTTCATTGCTATCTAGCCTAAGACTTGAGTACTGTTATGAATAATCTATTTGTGGTTGTCCATATCTTTTGTATTATCTTTTATGATCTTTCCTTATTTCTATTTATCTTTTGTAACTTTCCAGTTATCTTTTGTATCTATAAATAGGCTACTCCTCATGGAAAGAATACACACAATTATCATTCTTTCTAAACTCTAGTCTCATCTTCTTCTCTACTTTTCTCTCTACTTTTCCTGCTTCGAGTTATATTTTATTTAACACGTTATCAGCACAATTGTCTTTCTTCCACGAGTCATCCACAATTGATATTGTAACCCGCAAGAAAATGTCTTGTAAATAATTTGATTGGAGAAAGTTGTTCTTTCAAATTCATATTTCAAGGTCAGATTTTCTCTTTCTCCAATTTCATTATTCATACTATGTGTTTGATAAAATTTGTGTTCTATTTACAAATTAATTATTTGAGAATCCTGAATACTCTATCAAAGAAGAAAATTATTTCAGAGAGTCCTAAAGACTCTAGCAAAAAGAAAAATTATTTGAGAGTCCTGAAAGCTCTATTAATGAAGAAAATTATTTGAGAGTCCTGAAAACTTTGAACTGGTTATATTTCTCTATAAAAATAATTTCTCACCAGAAGTGAGAAAATAATACAAAACTGAAAATAATTTCTCTCACCGGAAGTGAGAAAATAATGCAAAAGTGAGAATAATTTCTCTCACCAGAAGTGAGAAGGTAGTGCGAATAATTTTTCTTCTTGATTTTCTTAATTATTTGTCTCTTGATGTTGCACCTCCTGAAGTTTAGGTGTACTGCTTGACATTTGGTCAAGACATTTTGAAACTAATTTATCTATCTATTTTATCTTTTACTTTAAAAATTAATCTATTTATTATTATTGTTGATATCAGGACCTCTTTAAAATTTCATAAATGTATACGGAGTATATTTTACAACCATTATAAATAATGGATTAAAATTTTGATCTGTTATATAAGTTGCATTTATCTAAAGAATTCAGCAACTGGATTTTTTTTTTGTCTTTTATATTATTTTAAGAAGCAAAATGTGTGCTACAATGTTTATAAGTGTATTAGGTGGTTTATAATTGATTTTCAGGTTTATATGAAAACATTGCTTTATAAACACGTATATGTTATGTAGTGATTTAAAGAGGATCGTGAATCTATATACAGTGCTTTATATGTTATGAACAATACGGTCAGATCAATATCGGGGATATATATTATATTATTTTATATTAATTTAAAGAAATTACTGATATTGATTAGATGTTTATTCTGGAAAATTGCAAGCTACTATATGTTTATTTTAATTTTTATGATAGTCTTTAAACATGTCAAATCTTGTAAAACTTGCATTTGTGGCTCTTGATATTACGGGAAAAAATGATTTATCTTGGATATTAGATGCAGAAGCATTTAGCTGCAATAGGTTTTGAAGACCTTATTAAAAAAAATGGAAATAAAACATCTAATCAAAACTCTATTAGATGCGAAAATACATTTAACTGCAATGAGTCTTAAATATGTTTTTAATACATAAATTACATATTATGTTGAAAGTTTTATTTGTTGTTTTTGTAAGTTCCAATAAAGAAAGCAGACAAAAGTTTTTTCCATATACTATACGTGAGACTTTCATTTGAGAGATTTTTCGATATGGCCATGGTTTATATATTTTGTTTAGAATATAATTGAAAAAAATCTATTGTTAATGAAGTGGACCTTTACACTTTAGCCATGTGCTCCCCTTCTTGACAAATATATATATATATATATATTTAATTTTTTGCCTCCTTGCGACTAAGCAAAACAACAAGTTTTCAATGAAAAATCTCGAGGCCTGCCTAATCGGTTCTACTCTATTCCCAGAAGTGAATGCAGTATTATCTTATTATTATGCTTATGGACAATCTTGTGGTCAGGGCCGTATCGTGATCATGATCGTGGAGATGGTCATGAAAGAAGTTAATGATAGTACTATGATAGTTTCTATCAAGAATAATAAAATTTTCTCTTGTTTAGTAATGCGAGAAGTTAATGATAGTACTATTTTTGGTACTAAAAATATAATTGAAAGCTCCAGAAGAGCTAATGTATTGTTACCTAGAGGAACAAGGCTGCACATTAAGTTTCAAGGATATTCGTCTAAATGGATACCATATTAAAACAAATAATGAAGGAAATATAAAATATCTTTATATCATGAGACTTAATTGTGTATTGAAAAATTACATGCCTTTTTTTTTTTTTTCTATAGTTTGTACTACGTGAATATTAGTACAATGGAAAAACATAATGTTGTAAACCAGAAGTTTACATATCAAAATAAATTTGTTGTTTGGCATGACCGGTTGAGCCATCCCGGGTCTATTATGATGCGAAAATATTGTAAAATTCATGTGGACACCCATTGAAGAGCTAGAAGATTATTCAATGATTTATTATATACAACATGTTCTCAAGGGAAGTTGATAATTAGACCATCACCAGGAAAATTGGGAATGAATCCATTTCATTTTTTTAGAAGGGATACAGGATGATATTTGTGGACCAATACACCCACCATATGGACCATTTAGATATTCTATGGTTTTAATTGATGCATCAACTAGATGGTCACATGTTTGTTTGTTGTCAACTCGCAACCAGACGTTTGCAAGATTGTTAGCTCAATTAATTCGACTAAGAGCTCATTTTCCTGATTATCCAATTAAGAAAATTCGTCTTGATAATGCTGATGAGTTTACATCTTATGTTTTTAATGAGTATTGTATGTCTATTAGAATTGATATTGAACATCCTGTAGCACATGTTCATACATAAGATGGACTTGCAGAATCACTTAGTAAACATCTAAAGTTGATTGCAAGACCATTATTCATGTGATCAAAACTTCCAATGGTTTATTGGGGACATGGAATCTTGCATGTTGTAGTATTGATTCGCATCACACCAACAAGTTATAATTAGCTCTCCCCATTGAAATTTATTGAGCAACCTATTAATGTTTCCCATTTGAAAATTTGTGGATGTGATGTATATTCCAATTGTTATACCACAACACACTAAGATGAGTCCTAAAAGAAGGTTGGAAATATATGTTGGGTATGAATCTCCATATGTAATAAATATGTTGAATCATCAACATTAGATGACTTGATGCGTCGATTGTTATTTTGAATTAGTTTTCCCAACATGAGGGGGAGATAATAAGCAGTTGAAAAAATGAGATTAGTTTGAATGAATTATCATTATCTTGATCCTCGTACAAAAATATTTTGAACCAGAAGTTCAAAAGATAATTCATTTACAAAGTTTAGCCAAAAGAGTGGCTTAATCATATGTATCAACTACTAATGCTCCAATAAAATTTGATGTCCCTATTGGACAATATAATATTGCAAAACGAGTCTCAGACACGCATGAAGGGTGGTAGACACATGGGTTCCAAAGATGAAAAATCCTCAAGAAAAGGAGCTGAAAAGTAAGATGACTAAATTGAGGTTATGAAAACTTTAAAAGATTTCTTTGACATAATTAATATTTTAGTTCCAGAAGAACTTAGGTACCTGAAATTAGTGAAAATAAAGAGATATCAAATTATGTCATGAATGGTACGATGGAACCAAAATGAAGTCAACGTTGATGAAGTGTTTGCATATAATATAGCGCTAAATGAAATGAATGATATTGAGGATAAGTAGCAAAGTTCATTAGTGATTGTCGACAAAGAAGTGATTAGCCAAAATGGAAAGATGCTATTGAAGTTGAATTAGACTCGCATGCTAAGCGAATCATTTTTGGACCTGTAGTCCATACACCTTGGAGGTGTAAAACTAATTGGATACAAATTGGTTTTTGTGCGAAAGCAAAATGAGAATGGTGAAATTGTGAGATACAAAACACGACTAGTTGCTTAAGGATTTTCGCAAAGACCCAATATTGAATTTAAAGAGACATATTCATCTGTAGTTGATGTAAGTATTTTTATATTTAATGGTTGCTCATGAAGGACTCAATTTACATCTAATGGATGTTGTTACAGCCAATTTGTACGACTCTCTGGAAAATGACATTTATATGAAACTCTCCGAAGGATTTAATTTGCCCAGCAGTGCAAGTTTTAGAGAAGATTACTCAATCAAATTGAATAAGTCTCTTTATGGATTAAAGCAATCAGGACGCATGTGGTACAATCGTCTTAGTGAGTATTTGCTTAAGGAAGAATATAAAAATGATCTTATTTAGGGATGACAAAAAAATCCACGCCCGCGGATATCCGCGGATAAAATCCGTCACGGATAGAAGATGGATAGTATAAACGGATACCCGCGGGTAACGGGTACGGGTTTTTTATTTACCCGCTCATTAACGGACGGGTACGGGTATCATACTATCTGTGCCCGCGGATACCCGCTACCCGTAAAATTACTAAATTACCCTCATATATATATATAATTTAAAATCACTAGTTTTTGCTCTTGATACTAGTAAATATTATGTCTAGAGATTCAAAATCACATTATAAGATTCTTATTTCTTTGATTTTTTTTAATTAAAGACATGTAATTTTCACATAAAAATTCAATTAACTACACATTTGATTCTTTATTTTTCTTGTAGTAAATAATATGATTTTATTTCCAAATTTTATTGCACATAAATGATCTATTTCTTAGTATTTCTTCTAAAAAAATCACCTTTTTAATTTTTTTTTTAATATGAAATATCCATGGGTATCCACGGATACCCGCGGATATAAGAAAAACCCGCGGATTTTTATCAAACAGATATCCGACGGGTAACGGGGCGGATTTTCTCCGGCGGGTCGGGTAGCGGGTAACCACTATCCGTGTCCGACCCGACCCGTTGCCATCCCTAATCCTATTTGTCCATGTATTTTCATGAAAAAATTTGAAAATGGATTTGCCATAATTGCTATTTATGTAGATGACATAAATATCATTGGAATTCCTGAAGAGCTTCCAAAAGCCATATATTGCTTAAAGAAAGAGTTTGAAATGAAGGACCTAGGAAAGACAAAATTCTGCTTAGGATTACAAATTGAATTTTCAAAAGGCGGAATTTTTGTGCATCAAGAAACTTATATAACAAATGTGCTTAAAAGGTTCTATATGGACAAATCACTTTCATTGTGTACTCCAATAGTTGTAAGGTCTTTAGATGTGAACAATGACCCTTTCAGACCTAAAGAAAGGGATGAAGAACTACTTGGTCCTGAAGTACCATATCTTAGTGCTATAGGAGCATTAATGTATCTTGCTAATTATACACGACCCGATATATCATTTGCTGTTAATTTATTGGCAAGATATAGTTCTTCACCTACACGAAGACATTGAAATGGAGTGAAGCACATACTTCGTTACCTTAGAGACACTATGGACATGGGTTTGTTTTATTCAAATGTTTCAAAGTCAGATCTAATTGGTTATGTAGATGCAGGTTATTTATCAGATCCTCATAATGGTATATCACAGATAGGATATTTGTTTACATGTGGTGGTACAACTATTTCATGGTGGTCTATGAAACAAACCATAACAGCAACATCATATAATCATGCATAAATTTTAACATTACACGAGGCAAGTCGTGAATGTGTTTGGTTGAGATATGTAATTCAACATGTACGAGAAACTTGAGATTATCCTCAGGAAAAATGACATCGATGATCATATGTGAAGACAATGCTGCATGTATCACTCAGTTGAAATAAGGATACATTAAAGGAAATAGAACAAAGCATATTCTACCAAAATTCTTTTTCACTTATGATTTCCAAAAGAATGGTGACATAAATGTTCAACAAGTTTGTTTGTGAAAGAATCTAGCAGATCTTTTTACAAAGTCATTTCCAAGGAAGACTTTTGAGCAACTAGCTCACAAGATTGGACTTCGCCGTCTTAAAGATGATTGTCTGCATGAGGGGGAGAAATAAATACGTTCTGCACTCTTTTTTCCTTTGTCATGGTTTTGTCCCATTGGGTTTTCCTAGCAAGGTTTTTAATGAGGCAGGTGATAACGTATTGAAGGATGATGTACTCTTTTTCCTTCACTAGGTTTTTATCCCACTGGATTTTTCCTAGTAAGGTTTTAACGAGGCACATTCTTAAATAATGGACATCCAAGGGGAGTGTTATGAATAATTTATTTGTGGCTGTCCATATCTTTTGTATTATCTTTTATGATCTTTCCTTATTTCTATTTATCTTTTGTAACTTCCCAGTTATCTCTTGTATCTATAAATAGGTTACTCATCCTGGAAAGAATACACACAATTATCATTATCTCTAAACTCTAGTCTCCTCTTCTTCTCTACTTTTCTCTCTACTTTTCCTGTTCCGAGTTATATTTTATTTAACAAGTACTTTTTTTTTCTATGAAGAGGTGACTCATTTTTTGTTCATGCATTAAAGGGAGCAGCAACAAGGTTTTTTTCATCCATCAACATTAATTATACTACTGTAATTATTAAAATGGGGGTACATTTTTTAAAATAAAAAAAAAACTTATTAGCTAGCTTATAAACTCGTGTATCAAACTAACTAATAAGTCATTAGAGTCAGTTATCAAAACCTTTTTAATTTACAAGTGTTTTATTTATTTATTTAAGCAATACTAGAAAATTTTGAAAATATTTTTTATTTATTACTATTATTAAAGATGATTTCAACCTAAAAATATTCATCTCATCCATTGTATAAATATATTTATCATATATTTACATCTCTAGAAACTAAAGTTTTACGTTAAAATAAAGAGTTTAATTTCTATGTATATTGATATAATTTTTTTCATTATCAACCAATTAAAAGTTATAATAAATATAAATTTTAAAATAGTTACGTATTTTACCATACATGAATATTTATAACTTAGTAAAATTTCTTTACAAGTATCATCAGTATCATAGCATGCACTATTTTATTTTCTCTTAATTTTTTTTTATAGTAGTACTATCTGTTTCTGTTATGATAATTTAACAAGAGTAATGACATTCGTACACCTGAAAAACGTACATCCGGTGTCCACCCAGCGAATTGGTTAATCGTGTATATGAATATGGTTAATTTTGTTTTACAAGTGGTTAACTTCTATTAGACATTTCAATAACCTCTTAACACGATTAATCACTTGTGAAATAAAATTAATTATTATTAAACATTTCAATAATCTTGTGATATTATTAACTACATATCGATAATTAATACAACCATGTTTATTTACTTTTAACCAATTATGAGGTAAAATTAACTATATTTACATATGCAATTAACCACATGTAATAATTAATAATTTCATAATACTTTTAACTACTTGTAAAACAAAGTTAATCATATTTACGTATATAGTTAACCACGTGAAATGGTTAATAACTTTATGTCATTATTAACTATTTATAAACAAAATTAACCATATTTACATATATAATTAATCACGTGTAATAAAAATTAATCATACTAATAATTTTATTCAATCATATTCATTTATTATTAACCATTTATAAAATAAAATAAACCATTTTTAACACATAATTAAACAAAACCCAGCTGTACGGTTAGCTTTTTCCATTTAACAAACACGTGGAGTTCTCACTTAATCGGTTAAACCTTACCACCCCATTGGCATGCACAGCGTGAAGCATTTGGCGCCGCACCTCGACCACCAAACCCAGTAACCCATGTTAGTTAGTCTTAGTTAGTCCCCCTTTACCGAGTCTACGTTGCATTTGCACTACTTCTTCTGGAAAGCGCCGTGTGTGTGTGTGCTCTCCAAATAATCTCAATTTCTTCTCATTCGTTAATTCCAAACCCAAACCGCACACACACGCACTCTATATATAAATATAATCGTCCTCACTTGAATGTCGACACCGCAGAGATTTCTCTGCACTCTCTCCCACGCTCTTCCTCTCTCTTCCTCTCTCTCCACCTTCAAATCTAGAACCTTCCTTTTCCTCCCCTTCGTCCACTCCTACCGCACCCTAACTCCCTCGCTCTCGCCAATGCCTCGCAATCAGGTATTATTCCTCTTCCGATTTCCGAATTCATCGGTTGCATTCGATTCTCTTTGTTTTGTTTGTTGAATTCGTAGCTCGAAACTGAAATTCGATGATCTTATGCTCTCTCGATCGAATGAGCTGGATTTTTAATCGATTGATTGTTTTGCAGGGAAGCGGCGCGCACGTGGAGCGGAAATGGAAAGAGAAAGCGAAAACCGAGGGGCAGTTATCGGCTGCGGGAGACGCAGCTGCAACTGCTGCTGCGGAAACTGTTACTAATAAGCTTGCTGGAATGAGTATTGGTGAGAACAGTGGGAAACCCGCGGCGCAAGGTTCGATTGCGATTTGGAAACCTGAATCCTATGGAACTGCGAGTGGAGGCACTGTTACTGAAGTTGAAAATGGAGCTGGAGTTGGTGCAAGTGTTGCTTCAACGCAGAAGAGTAGTGGCACTGGTTTGAGTAAAATATTTCGCGGTAATTTGTTAGAGAATTTCACTGTGGACAACTCCACGTACTCACGTGCACAAGTTAGAGCTACTTTCTATCCCAAATTTGAAAATGAGAAGTCGGATCAAGAGGTATATTCTTTCTGTCACAATTTTTTCCTGTTTTGAAATGTGTCAGGTGATTTCTGCGATTTACGTTTAAACTTTGAAGTATAATCTTATCCTTCTAGGATAGTTCAAGACAAAATTAACACAGTTTTTATGGAAGTTTTGGGGAGAGTAGGATTTTAGGATTCAGAGAGGATGAAATAAAGTAATAAAACAGTTCTAGAGAGGAACTTTTGTCTCGTTGAAGGATTTCTGTTTGCTATGGGAAGATGTGTTCATTTCTCTCGTGCAAAATACTCTGCTCTATCGTAGGCTGAAATAGCCCTGCAAGCAATCCTTGCACATTTCCTAGCACCACAAGTTCTTTCAAAAATGAAGGAATCACAAGGTTCTTAAAAGTTGACTCTAAGAGAATAATGATCCTTAGTTCCCAACAGCCATATGATGTGTTGTTATGCTTAGTTCTAACTTCTTAGAAACAATATTAAAGGCAAATATTACTTGCCTGTATCAAACTCAGGCTCTTGCATTATTTTAGAAATTTTTTTATAACTGATAATTATTTTCTTCGGGATAATGAGCCCTTGTTCTCCTTCCTGTAATTACCTATGTATATTATATAGTTGTAAAACTGTTACTTGTATTGTATGTATTCTGTTTGGCTGTAGGTCCGGACCAGGATGACTGAGTTGGTAGCAAAAGGGTTGGCTACGTTAGAGGTATAGTGATTGTACTTAATGTTACATAAATTTTTATAATTTTTTTAGGGTTGATAACTACTAGTCGGATGAACTTTGATTTGATTATTTTCAGTGGTGGATTTAATTTTATTGACTTGCATGTGCAGGTTTCACTTAAACACTCTGGCTCTCTTTTTATGTACGCGGGTCATGAGGGTGGAGCTTATGCAAAAAACAGTTTTGGAAATATGTATGCTCATGACAGATTTTTCCTCCTTTATGTTTCCTTTTTCATTTAGCTTATGCTTGGTGTTTTCTTTTTTCCCTTTATTGTGATTAATGGTCATGCAGTAATTCAGCAAATGATGAAACGTTATGGCATGGGAAATTTTTTTATCCATCCATAAGTGATTTGCTTGGAGTATGATTGTTGTGGTTTTCCATATTTCCAAATACATTTGACTTTATCATCTTGTTTTATGTATGTAGCTATTTTTTGTTATTTATTGGGTATACCATTTTTTTTCTGAGCAGATATACTGCTGTTGGTGTATTTGTTCTTGGGCGGATGTTTCGTGAGGCTTGGGGAACTGAAGCTTCAAAAAAACAAGCTGAATTTAATAATTTTCTTGAGGTAAAATTATAAATAAAGAACAAAGAAGGATTCTATTTTATAGCACCTCTAGGATTCTGTGGTAGTGTTAGCAAAAACCATCTCCAAGGATGGATCAATTTTATCTGTTCTACAAACATTTTTGGCAATTGCAACTATATCTAGAGCATAAAGATAGAAAGTAATGCACAGGAATTTTTTCAGCTTTTAAAATTTTTCTTTACCATGTTCTAATAAATTTAATTAAAGATTGCTATATCTTTATCACAAACATTTGGTCACATTGTGATTGTGCACATTCAGACCTTTTATTTTTTCTGCAAAATTCAGGGTGTCCTTGTTAAATTTTTTGTGGCACGAGGAGAATTATTAAAGATACCTTAACTGGAATATCTTTATTTATTTCCAATCTTTATCTGTTGAAAATTTGCCCACTCTCTGTATTTTTTTTTTTAGGTTGGGCTTTCTCATTTGCAGGATTGATGTTAAAAATGTATGAATGATTTAGCTTGTGACTAATGTGACACTCTTTCAACATGTGGTTTATGATCATTTGGTTTTCTGTTTCTTGTTTTTGGAACTAGGCATACTTACATTTTGTGTATAATTTTGACTAATGTCTTTCACCCCCTTCCAACATGCACTTTTCAGTACATGTGGCTGTTAATGGTATTCACTTTGTAACTATAAGTTGATACTAGTGTAGGATATTGTTACTGCATTTATTAACCTTTAGTTTTAATTCATGCTCAAACCAATGAAATGAACATTATTATTACCTTCTCTTTCAGAGAAACCATATGTGCATATCAATGGAACTAGTAACTGCTGTTCTTGGAGACCATGGACAGCGTCCCCATGAAGATTATGGTAAAATTCTTTTTCTTGATTAGTTCAAGAAAATTCTTGGTATTTTGAACAATATAGTGTTTTTAGCTTCATTTGAAAAACTAGGTGCAAATCGAAAAATAGAATTCAAACTATTGTTTACTACTGGATGACTTGACAAAATCAGCCAAAATTTTATGTATAAAATTTTAAGTTTTGGTCAAATTATCTGTTTATGGCTGTCAGATTTCAGATATTGAATTGTAAGAATATTATAGAGTATGTATCTGTATGGTTATAGGCTATAGCTATGATTACAGATTTTTCATATGTAGTGTGCATTAATTGTAGTCTACACCTGACCTGTCTTAGATCTTTTAGTAATTGCTGTATCTTTCTGATCCACAATCTACTATTTGTAATTCAAAGTTTCATGGTTCATAGTTTTCTCCTGGGCCAGGAGTTTAAAAGGGAATGAAATTCTTACATATGTGTCTGACATGGAAATAGTGTACCGCATTAGGAAGCAAAGAATGCTTCCAATTCCTGTTCAAAGATTTATTTCATATGGAGTTTATCATATAATTGTTTCATGCCACATATTCATTGTTTTCTTTTTAATCTGGGCAGCGGTAGTTACAGCAGTTACTGAACTGGGCAATGGAAAGCCAAGGTTCTATTCAACTCCTGAGATAATTGCTTTCTGCCGAAAATGGCGCCTTCCAACGAATCATGTGTGGTTGTTTTCAACAAGGTGAACATCTAGGATTTTTTTATTAAAAAATGAAGGATTTTTATTACTTAATATATTACAAATGATGTAAATATGTTATTTCTTTTAAATCTGGTTTTATAAAATGGTATTATACTGAAATGACTAGGGTTGCATCAGTAGTGGATAATTTCTACTTATGTTTGTAACAGAAGGTATTCTCTTACAATGTTGTTGAAGCACCAAACAGTCTTCCAAATGAATACCTTTTGTTTCTGAATTTGTAATTTTTCGTGATTAAAGTACGATGTATTGGTGTTCTTTGTAGAATATTTTAGAGGTTTGTGACTCCAGCTTTTATTTATATAACGGTAAGACATTTTGACTGAGAGCACTGTTTGGGTGGTCTAGCTATAATTACCTTATGTTTAATGTTATTAGGAATGTTAGAAGTTAGGACACATGTTTCTTATTGTTCTTTTTCTTTGGTTGATTTTCTTGTTTTCATGGTTATATCCTAAGTATATTTTGAATAACCATATAATATCTGTTGAGCTAATTTATTATTTTACTAAAATGTGTTCAGTGTTTTGCTATTTTATTTCAACTCATACATTTCAACTTGGATTTTTATCATTAATATAATATGCTTCAAGCCTTCAAGAACATGAGAAAATTTTGGTTTCACTTTCACGGCTTTATGTAAATCTAGAAAATCAGCAACTTCCTTCTTTGCTGCCTATGATGCCTTATGTGAGGAGGGTACTGCAACATCTGTATGCAAGGCTCTTGATGAAATTGCAGACATCTCTGTACCAGGTAAAAAATTTAAGATTAACATGATTCGTTTAGATAGACTATGCATCTCATCCCTCATACATGAATTGTGCTATTTGAACAAATGGTATTTGATTGAAAGCCATTTGAAATCATTACTTAGGGAAGAATATGTTGGCTCAATGGATAAACAAATAATTGCCCCTAAAAGGGGTGAAGGGATATGATGAGTTCATGAGCACTCTTGATGCCATAAATTTGACTTTGCGAACTTCTTACCATCATTATTGTTGATTTTTATTTTTCCATTACACTGGTTGCTGAACCACAACTTACGGCACAAACAGTACCTTGGTAGTTTTATGCCTGTCCTCAAAACCATAATACAGACCTTCTGCTCTCACTCCCACTTTTTTTAACTTCTACCATAGACAAGCAATATATTTCTGAAGTCTGGTGGTTTGTGACTGTAATATTATTTATTGTGTTTGTGTGTCTCTGATGAGCACACTTAAGCTTTATTTATAATATGAGAAACTCAATCAATATTGATTACATAGGATCAATCAATTAATGAGTAATAAGGAATAAAATTCCTGATTATTATCTAATAATGAATAACGTAATCTGACACTCCCCCTCAAGCTGGAGCATATATGTCATATGAACCAAGCTTGTTACAAATGTGGTCAACTCGGGAACCTTTGAGAGGTTTAGTGAACATGTCTGCAAGTTGATCTTTGGATTTGACAGAATCAGTGACAATTTCTCCTGAGAGTACTTTCTCTCTCACAAAGTGGCAATCTATCTCTGTGTTTGGTTCGTTCATGGAAAACCAGATTTGATGCTATGTGAAGAGCGGCTTCATTGTCACAGATTAATGTAGTGGCTTGAGTGTCTCCAAATTTGAGCTGTTGGAGAAGTTGCCTAAGCCATGTAATCTCGCAAGTAGCTACCGCCATCGCACGATATTCAGCTTCGACACTAGATCTGGATACTATGTTTTGCTTCTTACTTCTCCATGAGATCATATTTCCTCCAATAAGAACACAATACCCAGAAGTGGATCTCCTATCTGATGGTGATCCTGCCCAATCAGCGTCAGAGTAAGAAATGATCCTGGTATTACCTTTGTCTTCATACAACATTCCGCAGCCTGGTGCATTCTTGATATATCGAAGGATACATGTGACGGCATTCCAATGACTATCACAGGGAGCATTCAAGAATTGGCTCACTACATTGACAGCAAACGTGATGTTTGCTCTGGTGGCAGTGAAATAATGAAGTCTGCCTACAAGTCGTCAATATCTTCCAGGGTCTTTCAGAGGCTCCCCCTGACCCGGAAGAAGCTTAACATTAGGATCCATAGGAGTGCCGCTGGGGCGGCAATCAAGCATTCCTGTCTCGGTCAGAATGTCTAAAGCATACTTTCACTGGGAAATAGCAATGCCAGATGAGGATTGGGCAACTTCTATACCAAGGAAGTACCGGAGGGGACCCAAGTCTTTTGTCTGAAACTGACTGTGGAGGTGAGACTTGAGCCGAAGAATACCATCGGAGTCATCACCTGTGATGACGATGTCATCAACATACACAAGGAGATAGATGCACAGGCAAGACGGAGAATGGAGGGAAAATACCGAGTGATTATCCTCACAATGAGTCATACCAAACTCAAGCAGAGCGGAGCTGAAACGACCAAACCAGGCACGGGGAGATTACTTCAAGCCATAGAGTGAGCGGTGAAGCTTACAGACAAGGCATGAGTCATCGGAGACTGTAAACCGGGTGGTTAATCCATGTACACCTCTTCTTGTAACTCACCATGCAAGAAGGCATTTTTGATGTCCAACTGGTGTAGAGGCCAATGTCAGATGGCAGCCATAGTAAGAAAAAGGCGAACGGATGTGATTTTGGTGACAGGAGAAAAAGTGTCACTATAATCAAGGCCAAAAATCTGAGTATAGTCCTTAGCCACCAGGCGAGCCTTGTAACGATCAATAGTGCCATCTGGTGCAATCTTCACTGTATAGACCCAACGACATCTAACAATGGTTTTGTTGGGAGGTAAGGGAACAAGCTCCCATGTGTTGCTAGCATCCAAAGCAGCCATTTCTGCCAGCATTGCCTGTTGCCAATTGTGGTCAGCCATGGCTTCACCTGTAGACTTAGGAATAGACACAGAATCCAAAGAAGAGACAAAAGAGAAATAGGAGGGAGATAAACGGCCACAGTTAAGAGTACATGCATATAAAGGATTAGAATTACGAGTGGACCAAATACCTTGGGGGAGTGCAATGGGAAGTTCAGGTGCAGGCGAAGGTGGTGGAAGGTCGTTTGGAGTAGGAGATGATGCTGGAGGATCAGTGGGTGGCGCTGCCAGTGGTGCTTGTGTCCGTCGATGGTAGATGAGTAGTGGAGGTGGTGTAGGAGCAATTACTGGTGCTGGAACAACAGGTGGAACCTCCAGAGGAATGTTTTCAATGGTGGAAGAAAAGAAAGGAGTAGTCTCAAAGAAAGTAACATCAGCAGAGACCAGATACCGTTGAAGTTGAGGAGAGAAACATCGATAACCTTTCTGAAGGTGGGAGTAACCCAGAAAAATACATTTTAGGGACTTTGCTGAGAGTTTATTTTTACCTGGGCTAGGATCATGGACAAAACACGTACTCCCAAAGACATGGAGAGGGACAGGATGGAGGTCTTGTTGAGGATTCAAGATGGAATAAGGAATCTGATTATCGAGAACTGATGAAGGCATGTGGTTAATCAGATGACGGGCAGTAAGAATAACATCTCCCAAAAAACGAAATGGGACATGATAGTGAAGAAGAAGAGTGCGAGCTGTTTCCACTAAGTGGCGGTTTTTGCGTTCAACAACACCATTTTGTTGTGGTGTGTGAGCACATGATGTTTGATGAAGAATCCCCTGCGAATTTAGAAAAGACTGAAAATGGGAGGACAAGTATTCTTTTGCATTATCAGTTCGTAAAATTTTAATGGAAGAGCCAAACTGATTTTGAATTTCTGCAGAAAAAGTTTTAAAAATAGAAAAAACTTAAGAACGATTCTTCATTAGAAAAACCCAAGTACAACGAGAGAAATCATAAATAAATGTGATAAAATAAAAATATCCTAATGTTGAACAGACATGACTAGGACCCCAAATATCGGAGTGAACTAAAACAAATGGTGACGCAGCACGCTTATTGACACGAGGACCATAACTGGTACGAGTATGTTTACCTAGCTGACAATACTCACATTGAAAGGACTTAAGAGTAGAAAAATTGGGAACTAACATACGCAACTTTTCCAGACTCGGGTGCCCCAAGGCATTGATGTGCGAGAGCTGGAGAAGCAGAGGAGACACAGGCAACCAGAGGCGTAAGCTGATATAATCCTCCAGACTCATGTCCTGCTCCAATCGTCCGTCCAGTGCGTCGATCCTGTACAAGAATGGATTTATTAACAAACAAGACTGAAAAATCAAGAGTGTGGGTGAGTTTGCTAATAGAGATTAAATTAAATGGGCAACCAGGAACAAATAAGACAGACTGTAAGGAAAGTTGAGGATGAGGATGGGTTTGTCCGATGCCTCGGACTTTAATCTGAGAACCATCTGCGAGAGTAATAGAGGGCAAGGAGTTCGAAAAAGTCAAGGAAGAGAAAAGAGATTGGTTACTAGTCATATGATCAGAGGCACCGGAATCAAGTATCCAAGGTCCAAGAGAGGAGGACTGAGAAACAAAAGCCACAGGATTACCAGACTGAGCCAAAGCGGTAACAGGTGATGCAAGTTTGTTGGCTGCTCGAAGCTGGAGAAGCTCATTATATTTAGTGGCAGAGATAGTGATATCGGAAGCAGAAGCGGTAACTTGGGCCACATTAACTGATCTAGACTGCTCTCTAGCTTTGGTGCGACAGTCTGCTTCAACATGTCCCCAGCGGTTGCAGTAGGTGCAACGAGGATGTCCACGACTACCTCCACGACGTCCACCACGATGAGAGGAGTGGGAGACGAGGGCAGAGGAATCACCGGTAGACGTGGAAGACGATCCAAAAGTATGCAGAATAGAGAAATGCAATAATTGCTCCTGAACCACGTCATAGGTAGGAACAGTGGGACTAGAGAGTATATGATTTCGTACTGCATCAAGGTCCGAGGGGAGTCCAGCTAGAGCGAGCACCATGAAGAACTGACCACGTTGTTTGGAAAAAGTCTCTACATCAGTAGTAAAGGGCATAAGAGTAGAATATTCTGCAATCAAGCGGTCAAGCTTACCAAGGTATGCCTGCATGTCTGAATTTTCCAACTTGGATGTTCATTAGACTAGTAAGAACACTGTAGAAGCGATGTTGGAGTATACTTTCTTGGCCTTGGTCCACACATCCTAGCAAGTGGTGAAGGCCTGGTACTGAGCCTGAAGGTTGGGAGCAAGGGAAAACCATAGGACGCTGCATAAAGAGGCGTCAATTTGCTTCCAACGAGCTTGATTGGCAGACGAAACAGCAGCAGCCCAAGTGCTGTAGTTGGCTGTCTCGGTAAGTTTTTCACACGGGATCAGCGGCACGGTGGTGAAAGTTACAGCAGAACTGGAAGCGGAAGTGGAACTTTCGGAAGCCATTAGAACCAAGCCAAACAGGGGCTAAACAAGGTCGTCGGAGAAAGGGGAGCACGGCGGTGGGGTCACCGGAGTGACAGTCGCTTCGGAAAAGCTTCCACGCGCTGATGTTTGGCAGGCGCTTGGGTCTCACGCTCCGGGAGGAGGTGGCGCTTGAGGGCGCGTGTGGCGGCAGATGGTGGCGCGACTTCGGGGCAAGGGTTGTCGGCGAAGGGCGACGCTGGTCGTGGTAGGTCGCCGGCGTAAGGAGGTGGCGGTAGTGGCCAAAAGAGGGACGCAGAGTCCACGGGTGCTGTTCACCCGAGAATAGGAACGACGCTGGAAAGAAAACCTAAACTACTGATACTATGTAATATTATTTACTGTGTTTGTGTGTCTTTGATGAGCACACTTAAGCTTTATTTATGAGAAACTCAATCAATATTGATTACATAGGATCAATCAATTACTGAGTAATGAGGAATAAAATCCCTGATTATTATATAAAATGAATAACGTAATCTGACAGTGACTAGTGGCATAGTTTTAAAAACCGACCCGGTCGAGGCACTGGGTCACTGGGTCAGTGGTCGAACCGGTGGGTCACTAATTGACCCGCATGACCCGGTCTGTATTAAAAAATTTGAAAATTTTATACCTGCCTTAAAAAAGTAAAAAAGAATCACATAACAAATTAATATAATTCCACAAGCTCATTTTTCAAATTCAAATCCATTGATATTCACAGTAACAAAATCACATTATAAATTACTTATTAAACTTTTTTAAAGTTTAAACAGAATTTAAAATAATAGAATCACACTATCAACTGTACCATCACTTCTTCAAACAAAATTCAGAGTGATAGAATCACATTATCAATTACCTAAAAATCACTACTTATAAATAATAAAACAGAATCAACTAAAAATAACATTCAAGTTGGATTAAATAGAATCATGTGGTGTGGATTGATGTGGTTGAGATGAGGGCATTAGGGTTTATCTGTGTGCACTTTGAAGTTTGAAGAAGAAAAGTCACAGACTCACAAACACGACACAGCAAGCAATGTTTTGGCAAACGGTCACAGCCACAAAACCTTTCTTTCTTTTGGTTTTTTATCAAAACGACGTCGTTTCAAGCAATTTAAAAAAAATTAAAATAAATAAATAATTAAATAAATAAATAAAGGTGCGACCCGGGTCGGGTCACCGGGTTTGACCGGGTCGAAAGCATGGCCGGTCCGATAGCCGGCTCGACCCGGTCTAACCTCCGGGTCCCGGTCCAACCGGCCGGGTCGGTTCGGGTTTTAAAACAATGACTAGTGGTTATATTTGCTGCTTCTATCATAAAAGGAATTTCTGAACTGATATTCTACTTATAGATGCTTTTTGAAGTCAGAATCTAATGTAATGTTTTGAAATGAAGTAGGTTTATAGTTTTTGTGTTCTTGTTTCAATTTCAGTCCACTGTGTCTTGTTAATTTCGGTATTTCATTTTTTTTTAATTGTTAGTCTCTTTTAACTACTCAATTCTCTGTGTGAACTACTGGTCAAATTCACTGTGTATTTACTTATGTTTTCATAACTGCAGGTTCGAAAGACCATGTAAAAGCCCAAGGTGAAATTTTAGAGGGTCTTGTGGCTCGTCTTGTAAGTCATGACAGTTCAAACCATATAGAGAAAACTTTGAAAGAATTTCCTCCTCCACCTGCTGATGGAGGTATGCTTATTGATTCTCTAAATATTGTGTGCCTGGTATCTATGATCTTAGTTGATGGCCTTGTTAATTCTGGCTGTTTATTGATCAATATATTCATTTTACGCTATGTCATATATGCTTGGTAGTTGAGGACAGATGATTAGATATGCCAAGGCTTGAGATCATAGAACTGGTAATAAGTCCAAGTGTGACTGAGAAACACCAAGTGGGACCTTTTTCTAATGTAAAAATCACTTGCCCCTCCCCCCTCTACAAGTGAACTTTCTTGAAACTCCTAAATATTAGTCACAGTATATATTGCAATTTAAAATAATGTCTGATTTTTCCTTTCTTCTTCAGTGGCCCTTGATTTTGGACCAAGTCTAAGGGAAATTTGTGCAGCAAATAGATCTGATGAAAAGCAGGTACATAGTAAACTGCATTACCTTGATTAGAAGTTGTACAATTGCAATTCATGAGGTGGGTATGGGGCAGGTCCTTCCAATGTAGCTTATAACACATTGCAATTCTAGGAAATATAACAGTGGAACCCTATCAAGCAGGAAACGTGGGTTCCCCATTCCCTCTGTCCAGGGTGTTGTGTCTGTCTCTGCACTAAAATGACAAGGTTATTTAGGAACAAAAATGAGATATACAAATCCAGATGGACGTTTAAGTAATTAAGTATTATGATTTGGAATGTTTCTGCAGCAAATAAAAGCACTTCTCGAGAGTGTTGGTAGTTCTTTTTGTCCTGACTACTCGGATTGGTTTGGGACTGATGGTGCTGATTATCATTCAAGAAATGCGGACAGATCTGTTCTTTCAAAGTTTTTACAAGCCCATCCTGCAGACTATTCAACTAAAAAGTTACAGGTCAGTTTAGACTTTCTTATATCCTAACCTTATACATGGGAATATGTTAATTTCAACAAACTCTATGCGCTAAATTTTTTTCATGAGCAAGTTTGTATATCCTGGTTTTTAAATAACTATCCTCATTACATAGTTCACATCTTCCTTTCTAATAAAGTATTTCTGTATAATGAAAAAAAGTGTATACTAATAGTCTTAACTTTCTAGATTTGAAGAGTTTCCAATAATTATTATTTTCCTGAATGCATGGTTGAAAGGGCCTACCAATTTTTATTTCATGTTGACATTTTGTTTTAATTTTCCCTAGCAGTTTATGCTTCCATCTTTTTTTATCAAATGCTTTATTGTCTTCCATTCAGTTCATTGTCATCATAGCTTTGATTTGAATTTGAATCAGGAAATCGTTCGGTTGATGAGGGAAAA
This sequence comes from Pueraria montana var. lobata, assembly GCA_026413185.1. Lineage (NCBI taxonomy): Eukaryota > Viridiplantae > Streptophyta > Magnoliopsida > Fabales > Fabaceae > Pueraria > Pueraria montana. The sequence goes on from CM048654.1 coordinate 12,573,566, forward strand.
ACGCTTCCCTGCTGCATTCAAATGTTATCATAACTTCCACAAGGTTGATGCCATGTCAAGTGACAATATTTTCTATAAAATGGTCATTCATGTACATAGTGATTCTGCTTTTCGGCGATACCAAAAAGAGATGAGGTCTACTTTCAATCTGATTTTCTTGAATAATCAGCTAGTTTAATATTCTGAAAAATTCAATTTGAGACTTTCCAATGTTTTATATCAAACATTTTGTTGATACCTTTTGAATTTTGAATGTTTGGCACTTTCAGGCTTAAACCAGGATTATGGCCACTATATCGAGGTAAATACTTTATTTTCCTTTCAATTTTCTAATATCCTATTCATTTATGTGAAAATTTTAAGATAATGTTTCCAGCTCCCTTTTGAGCAACTATTGATTATAGTGTTAATTATGTTATCATTATGTACTGGTCCTTGCTATTTGTTTAGGCCTTCAGGATTTGATAGCTGCTGTTGAGAGATGTAAATGGTTGTATTGAAAATGTATATTTGACCATTTTAACCTCTTAATGTATTATGGAGCATGAGTTTTGAAATTGAAGTTGCTTGCTTAGTTTTTGACGGTTAAAAAAGTCAAAAGCACTAAACAAGTTTCATTCATCCAAATTTATTTGAATTACTCTGATATTCAAAATATGCAAATCAAACAAATGCATTGATAATATGCTCTTCCAAGCTACAATAGAGAAGTTGGAATAAATTATTAATCCTGTGTATGATTTTCATAAACATAAACATATTATACCTTTGAATGCTTGATTTAAAAGAACATTTCAATTATAGGTGCAAACTTAAATTATGAGGAATTTTGGGGATATAGAGCATGTGTCATATTTCACTATCTCAACTATTACTGAAGCTGATACTTATGGTATGCTAGCTTGTGAAACAACACAACATGAAATTTTATATATGACCAATTGATGCACAGTTATATTTTGTTCATATATGCAAACAGATATATGCTGCTTGTGTTTCTTTTTTGGCCCTCCAAATAAAGAAAGTATATTAAATAAGGGGTACAAGGGTACCCCAACCCCTATACAAGATAAGCTTAATCATTGTCCAGCAGCCTACATTCATAGCAGAACCAGATCCTCATTTTTCTTCCTACACAGAAACAGAACCTGATTTTTCTTCCTACACAGCTGTAACATTTTGCCCATTCCTTCTACTTTGCCTACACCCCTTAAACTGACTCCTTACAACCCCTTTAAGCATTCCAATGGATACATTGACCATTCATAGAAGGAGAATGAAAAATCCTAGCCAAATCCAAGATCTAAACTTAATCAACTCAAGAACAGATTCAAGGTTGGGAACCTCATGATGGAAAACAACATTGTTTCTATGCATCCAAATTTCTGACATTTCAAATTTAAGAATAACAAATTGTTATTCTTACTGATTCATACAAGTTTCTGACACCTTAATGTTCCCAGGTTTTTTTGTTGATATCAATTTATTTAAGGCAAACAAGGAGACAGCTGCTGAAATTTCTAAGAACAGTGTAAATGAAACTGGTAACAGCAGCTCTGGGAAAGATGACTTTGCAGATGAAGATGCAAATTTAATGGTCAAATTGAAATTTCTTACATATAAGGTATACACCCATATTTGAAATATGAAATTGTATCAATCAAATAATTGTTTATGCAATTGTATGGTGATATTGTACCCCGTAGTACATATCTTATTTATAACTATTTTGGCATAATATTAGAAGTGACCCTACAATTGCTTTTCATTTAACAATTGAAGCTTATATGACTTTTCCATTTCTTTTGTGACAATTGGTGCAAGAAAAGTAGAAAAAAGAAAAAACAATGAATTATTGAATTGTGTGATTCGTATCGATGATACGAAATTGCATTGATTTATTCATGTATTGTAAAATTCAAAGTCATTTGAGATTCATTTTATATGAATCGATAGGTTGCCAAATCATATCAAATTGTAGGATTTGAACTGTGAATCATAAGAATCTAATAACTATGCTTTATTCTTATTCTTATTTTGGATCTCTGTCCCAGTTGCGAACCTTTCTCATTCGAAATGGCTTGTCAATTCTGTTCAAAGAAGGTCCAGGTGCTTACAAGGCTTATTACCTAAGGTAAATTATGTGTTGCTTGCACTTGAGACCTGAAATCTAGTTTTTAGAGGATTTTAGCTTTGCTATATTTTCACAAGTTTAACTCTGGATTGGCTAACGGCATATAATATTTCATATACGTTTTCCAGTTACATTTTCATGGTTGAGGTTTGAGATTGATGTGTATGTGTTGACAGTTGGGCTGTTTATTCATCAACATCACCCTTTCCGCTGCATGAATGTGTTTGGTATGTGACTGTTCTATCAGGTCCAGGGCAGTTTATTAAGCATGAATAGTGGCTTCATAAGGAAACAACGACCTGATAGAAAGGCTTTTTGAATTTTGAACTTTCCACAACTACCAAAATGTGCTTGAAGGATATTAGTAGTCTAATTCTTAATTTGATTTTGTCTTTTTTTCTGCTACACAAAATGTGTTTGCTATGATGTACCCCCAACCCCCAAAAAATATGCTTTTAGAACAATTTTTAACAAACCATAAAAACAAAGCCTTCATTAATCTTAAATCTATGGTGTATCCCATTCTTCATTTACAAATTATCTTCCTATTGATCTATCAGCTTGGTAATTATGCTATTCTGGTTCAGTAACTCTTAAGGGCATAATTCAATACTTAGCTGGACAACATGTTCTTGATGTTGCAATATATTGAATGGAAATTTTGAGATATTGCTGTAATGTCAATCATATTGATGTGAAAGATGTAAAGTTACAATATCTGTATGCTTCTCATTCAAGGTTATAATCTGAATTACTTTTTTGTTTGTTTATTTTTTCAACTTTGCAGACAAATGAAAATTTGGGGAACCTCTGCAGCAAAGCAGAGAGAACTTAGCACGATGCTTGATGAATGGTAGTTCCTGAATCATTCCTCCTGATGCCCCCTAACTATGAGTTTGGACTTTCTGCTAAAGAGTCATTTTTTTCACTTTCTTTCTGCCTGCCTGTCTATTTTTCTTTTTCCTACTATGGTTGGTGCATCTGGTTAAGATCTTTTCTTTTCTCTGCTTACAGGGCTGTGTATATAAGAAGGAAGTGTGGAAATAAGCAACTGTCATCGTCAACATATCTAAGTGAAGCTGAACCTTTTCTTGAACAGTTTGCAAAACGCGGTCCACAGAACCAAGTGCTGATAGGTTCTGCAGGTAATTTAGTCAGGACTGAAGATTTCTTGGCCATTGTTGAGGGAGGCCAGGATGAAGAAGGTGATCTTGTTGCAGAGCGGGAGATAGCACTGCCAGGGCCTAATATCTCAGTCAAGGACACAGTTCCAAAATATGAAGGGTTGATTGTATTCTTTCCCGGTAATTCTTTTACTATGCTTGTAGTCATTCACAACAACTAGATTCATATTTGCCTGGTCATCATCTTCAATACCACTGAAGTTCAAGAGACCATAAATTGATATAGTTTGCCCAAATTTAGCACAATTTCTTTTACTATAGTTATGCAGCCTAGTGTTTTATTTTTTATGTTTAAGACTCATCTTCAAGGGATTTCACCCTTCTTCCAGGAATACCTGGTTGTGCTAAGTCTGCCCTTTGCAAAGAATTGCTAAATGCCCAAGGAGGACTAGGAGATGATCGACCAGTTCATAGTCTCATGGGTGATCTGATTAAAGGTAGATTTTCTTCTAAGACTGTTTAAAATGGTGCTTAAATTGTAGAGGTTCTTAACATGATTCAGATCCATATTATGTATCCCACTGCTCCTGTTCTCTTATATATAAAAGCTGTAAATGTTCAGTGGAATTATTATCTAAGTTTTACAATTAACTGCTTAAGCAGTGATAGACACCTTAAATTAGGTTTCATAAAGCATACTATTCTTGAATGAATACATATGTTTATCAGGTCAGTTCTACGCATATAACTAATACAGAGTATTGTGGAGTATCAACAGGAAAATATTGGCAGAAAGTGGCTGAAGAACGCAGAAAGAAACCGAATTCTATAATGCTTGCTGACAAGAATGCCCCAAATGAAGAAGTTTGGAGACTTGTTAGTGTTCTAACTAATTTCATTATGGCTTATTGAATTTATTTCTTCCCTCTCCCCATGTTTCTCTTCTGACTTTTGTCCCGAGGTTGTTAATTGGGACCTGGTTTAGTATTTTTCATTCTTCTCTTTATTGTAAAATTGACATATTTAATAATTAATACCTGATTTCTCTTCCATGGAATGTTTTCAATTCATGTGATGAAACAAATTAAATTTAGAATTATGGTGGACATAAAAGCAATAAAAAGTATTTCACTGATTTGACATTCATTTTTTCTATTCACTAAAATCTGATTCCAGGTGGTATTTTATGTTCATCTTGGATGGCCAGGATAGGGTAGTGTCATGACGAACTTTCGTGTAATTAGAAGGTAGCATGGTATGACCAACTCCAAAAACACTATAGTGGGATGGCTGATATACTGAAAATGATACGTACAACCAGATAGTTAATACTACACACATATAAATGCTAAAAAAAACTAAAAATTAAAGATGTATTCATTATTAATAATCAAACGTCATAGTCTAAACACAAGGAGGGAGAACACAGAGGGATGAAGATGTGGCAGAACAGAGCAGAGCACAGACCTTGAAGTGCTTGCCAAGGAGGGAGAGTATTACACATCTGTGAAGAGGAAACCAGAGGGGGCAAACAAGTGGGGTTGGCTGGAATACCACTGGGTTTCCAGAAAACAGCTGGGTCTGTCCAGAAAAGATGTTGGGCTACCTGAAATGTAAGGCGTTTTCTGCGAAGCTCAAAAAGGAGGGTGCATTCACTGAAATTCAACAAGTGAGATGGGTTTCAAACCCTAAAAGGCTTCTTATACCAAAAGAATAGGGAATCAGGGGCAAAATTGGGTTTTTGTACCCTGAATAGAGTAGCAGCCACAATTGCTGGCTGCACTGACTGCAGCAGCAAAGCAAGATGCACTGACCATGGTGGGCAGTTTCCACAACACGATGTGTGATGACACCTTGGAAGCTGAAAACCATGATTGACTACTATGATACAAATGGATTCATTTTAGTAGTGTGTGTGTGTTTGTTATATAGTGAAAGAAAGTTTAGGGGGACGGCAGTTGCCTCCTTCCAAGGTCAGGGCATGCTGCTGCAAGGGCTTACAGTGGTACTTTTGAACTTATAGTAATAATTTAATTAGAGAAATCACTTGCCTTTTTGCTTTTGATTTGTTAGTCTACTTCTGGAATCATTTTTGTTTGGCTATCAACTTTGTATCATCTACTTATTAAAATTTTTATAAATTAACCTAGTCACACTTGTCAAATATGCAGATAGAAGACATGTGTCACAAAACAAGGGCATCTGCTGTACCAGTTGTACCTGAATCTGAAGGTTGTGTTTTGTTGTCAGTTCTGAATTGTTTGTATTGACTAAGTCAATGTTTTTTTTTTTTTTTTTAAATCTAAGGACTGTGTCTTTCATCACGGCATAAATTTGGAAGATTTTGCTTGTCCTTTTTGCTTGATATGCTTTAGTCCCTAGTAACTTGCTCGAATAGAGTATATTTTGCTTTAAAATGTGAAAAAATTTAAAATGAAAGTGGTCTGGCTTGGTTACAATAAGTAATAGCTGTGTCACATTTTTCTTGGTGTAAAGAACTTGACTTATTTTTAGCTTCATTTTCTCCTACAATGTTTCTTGGTTGTGAAGAACTTGACTTATTTTTGGGCTCATTATCTCATACAATGCTTCTTGGTAATGAAGAACTTCACTTATTTTCATCTTAGTATATTCATCTCTCTATTTTTTTTTTATTGTGCAGGAACTGATTCAAATCCATTTTCTCTTGATGCATTAGCTGTTTTCATGTTTCGTGTGCTTCAACGAGTCAATCATCCGGTATTTATTGTTTTGTTTTCCTGGATATATGATCCCTGATCTTTCAAAAAGTTTTATTACCTTCCACTGACTTTATTTGAATTTTTCAAATTTCTCAAGGGAAATCTTGACAAAGCATCTCCAAATGCTGGCTATGTGCTGCTAATGTTTTATCATCTTCATGAGGGCAGGGTACAATGCTTCTTTTATTGTTACTCCAATTTGTTTACATTTTAATATTTCCCAAACTGATTTTGCCAATGCTTTCCAGAGCCGTAAAGAGTTTGAGGGTGAATTAATTGAGCGTTTTGGGTCACTTGTCAAGATGCCACTATTGAAATCTGATAGGTACTTTCATGTTATCACTATCTATTCATTGGTTCAATATTTTTATTTAACTTTCTTGTTTATCATTTAATGTTCTAAAAGTAATCAACAGCCTGTTGGTATTCATTGTATCCTAATCTTTCTGTTATTATCTATATTTACTTTTGTTACATTGACAAAAAGTAACCGATGAAATTTACTGCTGCTGGATTCAAATACTACTTCCAATCGGGAAATCTTGATTCTTAAGAGAGAGAGTGAAAGGTGTACTTGAATTGGCTGGGGAACAATATAACTAATTATTAAATGTGATTTGCCAGTGGTGCTAAAGGACCAACCCATAATCAAGCTTTTAGGTGAACAATCATGATTGTGTTTATATCTCAGCATTAGAAACTGGAGCAGAACACACTTGAATGGGGGTAAATATACTGTATTATTCTTCTGAAAATACTAGTAGCAGTATGGTATTAGTACCAGTGGGTATCCTTATGATAAACTGAAACACAAAAGATGACACTAGGTATTCATGAGACCCTGTACTCTCCCTCACCGTTGTTATAGGACTACTGCAAAATAAGTATTTGCAGATGATTTACTGTTATGGGATAACTGGAACCCGTTTTCATAATGATTCATGAATGGAAAGCTCACTAGAACTCTGAAGTAGATTGAATTCATCTATCCTCTCACTAATGTTTCTTATTTGTGCTTTTCCCCATGTGCAGGAATCCCCTTCCTGAGCCAGTGCAGTCTGTTTTGGAGGAAGGAATTGATCTATATAAACTTCACACAAAGAGACATGGAAGGTCAGTTTTATATGATATTTCACTTGCATACTTTGAAAATTATTGCACTATATTTTTTGTTTTGAGAATGTGTTAAGTTGTAGTGGACTTAGTACCTGCTACAACAACCACAGAAATAGGATTTGTGACCTTTTTTCATCTCTGTTAAGTTTATATTGGGATGTAATTCGGATTAAAATGCATAGAACTTACAGTAAAAGTGAAGGAACACGTAGGTGCATATCAGCCACCAGTGCTTCAGAAATTTTCAGTACCTCACTCTTCAAGTTGAGATTTGTTTCAAGCTGCAGAAAATGTTCTCTTCTTGCTTGTGTTTTAAGTCAAAACTGCAGTCTCATATCTTTAATTCAATTATTGGTCAAACTTCATTTTGAATTGTCAAGTCTTGAGATTTTCCGTGTCAATTATGGGAAGGTCCAATACTGCTACAATGCAGTCTCCGAGAATTGTCAAGGCTGTATGTAGTATATCGTCACCCATGTATCCCCCCAACAATCATAGTGCTACAATGCACACTGGAATTTTTCCATCCTATGGTGTTCATATAGCTGTAATTGAAGACTTGAAGTATGAGTAACTTGTAATATCTGTTATGTTATCTTGATGGCTGACAACAATCATAGTGCTACAATGCACACCGGAATATTTCCATGTATCACCCATGTATCCCCCCAACAATCATAGTGCTACAATATGTCAACTGACTTCTTGTTTACTTTATTTAGCCCCTATTTTATTGAGGTGTTTGTTGTAAACTCAGAAGCAGACAATCTTAAAATTGATCCTTATTGTGATAGATTAGAGTCTACCAAAGGATCCTACGCAAAAGAATGGATAAAATGGGAAAAACAGTTACGGGATACTCTTTGTGGAAATGCTGAGTATTTTAATTCTATTCAGGTTAGTACATCTAGCATTTTTTCCCCAGTTCTTTTTGTCCACTGTTATGTACTGTGTTCATTTAACATTTTAATAACATTGTTTTTTTTACTAGGCATTAGGCAATGCCAGTGATTGTTTTTAAAATCTACAATTATGCTCTAAAGTGCTATTAAAAACATATGCAGGTTCCATTTGAGTTTGCTGTCAAGCAAGTGTTGGAACAATTGAGAAACATTGCTAAGGGAGAGTACACACCACCAGATACTGAAAGGAGGAAATTTGGTACCATTGTTTTTGCTGCTCTCAGCATGCCAGTTACTGAAATTCATGGCGTCCTCAATAAAGTAAGGAAAATTTTGCTCTTCTAGTTGCATTTTGTTATTATACTCAGTATGTTAATTGGAAACTAACTTGTTTCTGCTCAGCATTGTATCTGATGCAATAATATGTATGTGCAGTTGGCCCAGAGTAATCCCAAGATTGACGTATTCCTTAAAGACAAACATATAGAGAATCTTAATCGAGCTCATTTGACTCTTGCCCACAAGAGAAGTCATGGCATCAAAGCTGTAGCCGATTATGGTATCTATATCAATAAAAAGGTGCCAGTGGAGTTGACAGCACTGCTCTTCTCAGATAAAATGGCTGCATTTGAAGCTTGTCCCGGCTCAGTGGAAGGTGAGAAGATAGTTTCAAAAAATTCGTGGCCTCATATTACCTTATGGACTGCTGAAGGTGTTGCGGCCAAGGAGGCCAACATGTTACCACAGTTGTTTGCAGAGGGGAAAGCAAATCGGGTTGACTTCAATCCTCCCCTCAATATATCTGGCACAGTTGGCTTTTATTAAGTTCCTTTTGCTGCTCAACTGAAATGAAGGTGGTCAGGTGATTTTATTTGTTTGTTTAAGAAGACCATACTCTGCTCATGGTATACAAGTTAGATCAAATAGATGATGGAGAAAGTTTTTGTAGGAGCGAGCATTTTCTCCTGAGAAATTGTGTATATATAGGCTGTTTAGAAAGCCGAGAATGGTTTCTGGAGAGTCTCAATGCCGAACTTTCACCTCATGAAGGCTTTCATCTGTTAGTAGTAGTTCTTTCTCTTTCTTGTTTACTTGCTTCAATGTTACGCTCTCTTTTTATCCGTCCTGCTTGTGGTTACAAGTTATTGTTGTTGTTTTTTTATTAATTTAACTCTTGGCATCGTACACTAACCATGTCAATGAAGCATTCATTAATGTCCCCTGTGGATTTGACGGTGGAATTATTACAAGAAATTAAACTTTAAAGCTTTTGCATATCTCACGTAGGAAAATGGGTTTTTCTACCAAACAAATTGATGAATTAGTACAACTGTAATGGCAGTTGCTTTTCTTTTCTTGGAGCATTTTTAATGGTATAACTGATTGAAGTTGCCTATTCTCTCCAATGAAGCAACCTACCGAATGGATCACATTGTTCATTCTTTTCTACCAAATGGGTCCATTATTTCAATTAACTTTTGATTATGCAGTCATTCCTTGTATATGGTTCCTGTTATGCAACTCCTACTTCACTCACTAATAGTAGAATTCAAAAAGGAATGGTTCCACCTTAATAAGCCTCGTAATTTAGTATGCAGCTGCTTATTTCAAGCAACTTCCACTAAGTTGTTGACTTGACATTTACAGATAAGAACTAATTATTTATTTAATCTAATGTTTAAAGAAAAATGGGTTTCACATAAAAATAAAAGGTCGAAAAGAAGTGATGGCATAAAAGTGTGTAATAACTTGTGGATCACATTGGGTGAATTTTTTAGAGTTATTCTATTAGAAAGAAAGAAAAAGTTGTTTAAATTGTAAACGATAAAAATATGTATTTTAATAAAATCTATACAAATATTATAAAATAAATAGTTAAGCATTGCTACTATTGGAGATGCTTTTATCTAGGATATAAGTTCACTATTTGTGCTCGCCTTTTTCCTTCTTTAGTCTTTGGTCAGGATATCCCTTATGTTGTTCGCATTTAAGCTTTCGGGTGAACTGTCACTTTGGTTCCCGAAAGTGTAATCCACTGTCACTTAAGTCCCTGAAAGTATGAAATTGTCACTTTAGTCCCTGAATGTGCAATTTGTCTGTCACTTTAGTCCTTTTGATAAAAAAATTTCTTTAAAATTAACGTTTGTGCCTACATTACACGTTATCTAACTACATGAATAACATGTCACGTAGGTAAATAACATATCACGTAAGCACGAACGTTAATTTTAAAGAAATTTTTTTATCAAAAAGACTAAAGTGACAGACAAATTGCACTTTCAGGTACTAAAGTGACAATTTCATACTTTCAGGAACTTAAGTGATAGTGGATTACACTTTCAGGTACTAAAAAGGTAGTTTACCCAAAGCTTTCCCAACATTTGTCGAGTTTGAGCTTTCATTCTCTTTTTCAAAATGCTGCTTGTTTATTGCCACTGTTTTTTTAAAAGGTGACATGCTTACTACCACATTGTTGCCTGCTTGAAGCTTTCATTCTCTTGATTGTCCCCTGTTTGAAGCTTTCATTCTCTTTCATTGTTGCCTGCTTTTCCTTTGAAAGTATGAATATAACTTCTATAATAAGGCTTCAATAACAAATCGACTTTTTATATTATACATGAAAATGGAATTTTTCAAGTTGCAAAAGTAATTGATAAGGGGGGTAAATATACGTGACTAATAAAGTAATATACCACATATCTCACCTTCAATAAAAAAAGTTTAAATATGTTTTTAACTTCTATAACTATAGTTTATTTGGTTTTATTCTTTTATAACTTCAAGTTTTTATCATCACAAATTTTTAAAATAATGCCTATCATTACTTAGTAATAATGTTAAATGTATATATTCGTGTCACATCAATGATTATTTTAAAGTGACATGCTTAGATGCATATCATGTTATTAATAAATTATAGGTTATTTTTAAGATTTTTAAATTTTGTTTAGATCTAAACTAACAAAAAAAAGTGCGAATTGATGTAATTTTTTTAGTTTCTCTTCTTCTTAAAGAATAAATTGGGTTAAGCATATTTTCTAAAAAGATGTTAAATTTTAAGCAACTTAATTTTTATAAAATATAAAAATAGGTAACTTTAAAGTTTAAAGAAACTGGCATATAGATTTTTAGAAAAAAAACTCTTTTACGGCCTCCCACTCTGTTTCTATCCTCTTTTTCTTTCTCATTCTCTCACTCTTTCATCTCTTTCTTGCTCACTTGTCTTTTTCTCCCTTTTATTAAATAAAAAGTTATTAAATAAATTCTATTTATTTTAAACTTTAATTTGAAATAAAAAATAGGTCAAATATTGCCTTAGGTATTTTTCCCCACGTAACTCGACTCAGGTTAGATTTTGTGTGGCCGGTTGGGCCGGGTATGAAGAAACATGTCCAAATACGGTGCCGTTTCAGCCAGGTTACATTCCATCCCTTATTTTCGTCTTTGCAAAGACACTCCCAGTGACGGTGGTGACGGCGGCGGCACTCTGTTCAACGACCTAACATGTATATCCGTTCTCTCGTTCTCGCTTTCTCTCCCATTCTTCTATTATTTCGTGTGCTTCCTCATTTCGATATGCACGCTATTCACGAAGATTTTCAAATAACTGAAATTTAAAATTCCTTTAATTGAAAAATCTATCATGCAATCGCTCCGAAGCTCTTCAATCTGACTAAAGTGTTTTCCTCAGTGTAAGGAAAATGGCGTTCAGAGGGAAAGAGATGATGAAGAAAATTCTGAAGACAGTGGGAGAGAATGGTTTGAGTCGAAGAGATAAGGAATCGTTGGAGAGATGCTTACCTCGAAGCAAGGTTGTCATGAATCGCGCCAAACGCGGCCTCTTTGCCGGCCGACACATTCAGTTTGGGAATCGTGTCAGTGAAGATGGCGGTAACAAGTTTGTATCCGCTTCTTCATCCATTTTTATTTTTGTTTTTGTTTTGTTTTGGTGTTTGTGCTTCTCTTGCGAACAATGGTATCTATGTTTACAGCTTCTGTTGTTTAGTACCTCTGTGTTTAGTTACTTTTTGGAATGGATTTAGCTAAATAACGTTTAATAAGGATTGAATGGTGGTGAATTTATGCTGGTCTCAATTTGTTTAAAGCTCAAAGGACAGCTTCTAGTTAATTTTGCTCTAACTTTATCAAATTCTGAAAAAAGTTTTTTCCAATTCAACATTTCATGTTTTAATTGGAGATCTGACGGGGAGGGGATGGGATGGATTGAAGAAGTCAATTGTTAATCTTAAAAATTGTCCTAGGTGAATGCTTTGGAACGAGTTGTTTCTAGATAAAAGAATAAAATAGATTGAAGGGAAGACGAGATTCAAGTTTCAAGGATTAAAAGGATAAGGTATCCTAATTATATAAAATAACCAAAGCTAAAGCATTGATACAAATGCAGCTTTCCAGTGTCTTTCAATCCCTTTGTGTTTCAAAGGAGGTAAAATCCTCACAAAGTGCAACAAAGTAGAGCCATGAAAACAATTCTGTCCCTGACAATGTCTCTAGCTAAAGATATTTTCCCCCAAAGACCATGAATTGCTATCCGACTAGGGCGCCACAGAACAGCGTATAAAATACAATGTTGTAACATTTTGCTCTCCTTGTCCTGACAAATCCTCTGAACTTGAACAATAAGAATTGGTCCAAGCTCTGTCAGCCAATTGAAGTTTCCCCAGAAACTCCCAAAAAGAGTGTTCAGAAACATAATTAACTGTTGTGAATGAAAAAATTATTGTGTAGTTCTGTAACTGGTTAGTTAACTTACTTTAATTGATGAGTGAGTATATTGTCAATTTTAAGATGCCAATGATTTATGGAGTGTGGAACACAGACCTGTTGTGTATAGTTCTTAAGTAAGTCATTGTTATTAATTGCAAGCTATATTGCTTGCATAAGGACTTTACCTGTTTTCATGGCTTTGCCTGCAGCAGGTACTAACTCAGTTCTTCGGTACTTTCTTTGTTCCCCCCTTTCTTTTTCAAATCCTCTTTCCTTTGCATGGGAGGCCTGCTTGACTTGCATCCCCCCAGTTCAGTGGGTGGCTGCTTTCGCTGGCAGAGACAGTCCCCAGGGCCCTGACTAAACTCTCTCCTTTTCCTTAATCCTTATTTGTTTGTTCTTTCTGTCTTTATTCCATTACCCCTTCTTTGTTAAAATTCTCAACAGTATAAGATTAAGGATTAATGTTCCGGATTAAAAATTGGAAGAGTCAAGGAGCTAATCATCTTTGAATTCCTAAAATTAGGATTAGTAAAGAGAGATGACTGATTTGCAAGTTGCCTCTGCAGTTATTGAGTGATTGGAATCTAATGCATGTTTAATTGTGGAAATTCCATTCTCCATGGAGGCAGGTTGCAATCATTAGTTTAAACTGTCAATTTCTTGGACTCTACAAGTGGGGCCAATGCTGGCTAAATTTTCTTCAATGGACCCTTTGTCAGTGGTTTTAATTTTGATTGAGTTCTAAACAGTGCTTATTATTGACCTGTTCCTGTCATTGTTTATATCTACTACCATTGTTAGAAACTTGGTCTTCTCATTCTTTAGTATTGGATGTTAAATAATAAAAACAGTAATTTGTTGATGGTTAGTGCTAATAATGTTTGGAAGTACATGTCCTGTTAATAGTTGCCTATATTTGTTACACTGGGAATGGATTCCAAAAGTTCTGCTTGCAGTATGTGTCATATCTCTTGTATGATCTTGCCTATAATTGCATGATAGTTACCGAATGAATCTTTGTTGGTTTAGAGATCCCAACATAGTTCAGAACTTAAACGTTGTCTGCTGGTTGCTCAATTTTATGTTAGGAAGTTCTTTTACCTTTTAAATATGTTCGACAGAATGGAAGAAAAAGTATTGATGAGAACTTATTCTTTCTCTAATGGTTTTGATAGGACAAGAAGAACTTGGAAACCTAATGTCCAGGAAAAGCGGCTCTTTAGTTATATTCTTGATCGTCAGGTTCGTGTTAAAGTCACCACCCATGCCCTTCGATGCATAGACAAGGCAGGTGGGATTGATGAGTACTTGCTGAAAACTCCTTATCACAAGATGGACACTGAAATGGGCATCCTTTGGAAGGCAAAGATTAAGAAGTTGTATGAAGAGCTTGGCAATAAGGAGGTTGTATTCTTTTCACCCGAGGATGAAGCGAAGTTTGAACAAGAATTTAAAGATTTGAAACTATCTGAAAGGGAAGCACGAAAGGAGGTCAGAAGAAAAATGTACACTGCGATGAGCAAGCACAAGCTAATTGAGGTAGAACGTAAAGATGATCAATCTATTGACGAGGGAGGCAATAAGATTAAGGAAGAAATCTCGCATGATTCATCAAAACAGGTGGTTCCTGTCTCGTATGTCTTAGCTGCTGACAAGCTCAAAGTTGGAAGTATTGTTTCCAATTAATGTATGTTATGGCAATTGATAATGGCTGTGTAAGCTTTTTTAGCCCATAAAATATGGAAATCTGTTATTTGATTTTTGGATCATGTTGGTTTCTTCACTCTTAAGTTTTTGTTCTAATGCTTTATAGACTTTGTGTAGTGAAAAACATAATCTATTATGCCGAAATAATAATATAGTTCTATATTTCTAGCGGTATTGTATTTTCTGATGCCAATTTGGTAAAGGGACAGTTTATTTGAACTTAAAAAAAGTACTTTTAAAATAAGTGATTTTTTAAGCAGATGTGATTTGCTTTTTAATTTAAACAGGTTTTTCCTTTTTCCTAGCTTTGTACACTAAACATGATGAAACATTCATTAATGTCTCCTGTAGATTTGACGGTGAAATTGTCAGGAGAAATTAAAATTTAAAGCTTCACATATCTCCCAAAAGAAAGTGAGTGCTACCAAAGAAGTTAATGAATTTGTCCTGCATATAAGTGCAGGGCATGTTGTGGTCTCAACAATTACCCATTTTTGCTGGTTTCTTGCTTTTCCTTTGAAAGGATGAATACAATGTTTACAATAATATTCCAATTAGAAAACAACTTTCTATTTTATACAAGATGAGAATGGAATAGATAGCTGCAAAAATAATTGATACGTTGTTACAACATTGCATTTTGATGGATGAATGAAATAATGCTTACTGTAAACCTACTTAGGCTTATGAAAAGCTCTGATTAAAATATCAAGCTTTTCTTAAGGAAGGCTTTCACCATTATTGATGCAGCTAACAATAACATTAGCCTTTGATATTTGAATCATTTCTTTTAGGTGACACTGTTCTTTTACTGTTTGTGTATGCTGGACACACAGCGGCAAATTGACAGTATCCACATTTCCAGCGCTCCTCCTCAGGAGTGTAAGTGGCTTCTTGTTCTCCGAGCCAAAACTCAAGACAAGAACGAATTTGATCCTTTAGCCAGTCAGGGTCATATGCAAATTTAACTTCCCCAAGCAGCGAATGATCTTTCTGATACTCATATCTGACATGAAACAAACACAGCCATGTCCTTACAAAATCAAAATTATATGTATAAACAGGGTGTGTGAATAAGTGCCCTTGTAGTGCAATCCAACTGCTACTCATAAAGGTATACAAATTCTGAAATTCAGCACACGAGCCAAAGGCTCACAGATGCATACCTCAACAAGAGCTGATCATGAGCAGGGGCCAGCATCCTGCATGTATTTCTGTAATATCTCACCACATCATCCAGTGTCTGCATTTGCCAAAGTGAAGAAAAATATGCACAAGTCATGCTTCACTTACTAATAAGCTGAAATTTTTATGGTGGAATATTGTGATAGAGTAAAAAAGTTTTGCTTTGATTGTGGATAAAATAAAATCCTTCATCGAAACTTTACAATACATTTTCCTAGAGGAAACACTGTCTTAACCCAAATACATTCAAATCAAGCAGCGCTATGTAGTTGTCCTAAGAAGGATACTTGAGTAATTTTTTTAATACTTAGTTTATGAGTGATAATTTTGTAAATGCAGCATAGCATAACCACCTAAATTATCATAATTCATGAAATAAAAGAGAATACAATTATAGTGACAAAGAGAACAACATAAGCAACTCAATATCCTGTACTTACCGAAGCTGAAAATCCAGAGTCAGCACTTATCACTTGTAGATCTTCGCATAGACTATTTTGAGGGTTTAAGCCAAAATAAGTGAAAAATTTCTTAGAAGGGAAATCTTCAGCAACTAGATTGTCCCACAAATACTTGTAGCACATTAATTGAAGCCTGCCAAAAACAAAAGCAGCATAATGATTCAATCAAATGCATTAGGACGCAATTCCACACCCAGCAGCATAAAATAAAATGGCAGAAGAATAAGCAAACCTTCCATTTCTTCGTTGTGGTTCAGCAGGAAGTGTATCTCGAGAACGAGTCTTTGTGTCAATTAGAATTGGATTGGGATCATTTTCTGTTAATGGCATCCGAATCTCATCAATTACTCCCACCATCCATATATCTTCTGCAAAGCCTATTCTGATATCAGAAGTAAGAATAGTCCGTCATGATCAAAAACTATTCCAAATCCCACCAATGAAGACTTGGGTAAATTTCAAGTAAATTTTATCATTTCTCTGAAATCTAAAATGTATCCAGAACCAAGTTTTCTACTGTACGTAACTGCTGAAAGAGTCCAAAGAGGTTTCAAATTCTAAGTTCCAGATAAATAGTGATAAGACAAAGGTAATTTCCTATTTTTTTAGGGATATAGATACCTTTGATTCACATCCTATCTACAGGACTTTGCATTCTGTTCTATATCAGTTAGAAAATGAAAATTACCTTTTACTTTCAACAATGTTATATTTCTAATCAATTATCAAAGCAATTCATAGTTTTAGTGCTTCTTCCATTCCATCTGGATGTAGGT
Source organism: Pueraria montana var. lobata (assembly GCA_026413185.1). Classification (NCBI taxonomy): domain Eukaryota; kingdom Viridiplantae; phylum Streptophyta; class Magnoliopsida; order Fabales; family Fabaceae; genus Pueraria; species Pueraria montana. The sequence goes on from CM048654.1 coordinate 12,590,440, forward strand.
CATAACAATCACTACAACAGGCTCAATCCAACAAATTCTAAAATATATGTTAGGCTTGATTCTCATGCCATTTGCCAAATTTAAGTAAGTTCTCCCAGGGGAGATCCACAAAAGATATATTAGAAAAGAACAAGATTTTGTACTGTTATGTTAGAAGTACACTTTCACAACCTATTTCTAGTTTATCAAAACCTATTCAAACTATGAGAACCTGGAGATTAACTCGTAAAATCCATCAACTTACACTGGAAGTTCACGAGTCAATCCTTCAAATAACAATTGATTTACACCAGCTATAAAATTAAGAAACTTCAGGGCCCAATAATCTTCTTGAGATTTGACCTTCACTTCCACCCGTTGTATAACCTGCACATCACTGTCTCATCTTTAGAGCCAAATTATTTGAAGATTGTTTACTTTTGTAATAATTACTTTAAAAGTCATATCCAGAGCAGTTTCTAATATAAAAATCTTTCTTTACAGTGTATCAAAATTAAACTCTTTGTATCAACAATAACAAGTGAAAAAGGATCATGTAATGCAATGTAAGATGGGTGAAGTAAGAAGTGGAATGAATGAGGTAACAAACAAGATATGACCTCTTCTTCAAGCTTTGCATGGCGAGCAATCCCAGCTCTCATTACTTGATTCACCTTTCTCCCTCCGAGAAGGAGAGAAAACTCCATTTGTTTTGGGCACCATTCCTATCACAACACAACATTTAACAATAAGCACACTTAATTTCTCACTAACCCAATTTCGACAAAACACAAAAAAATCTTATTCGTGACAACCCAACAAGTAAAAAATGAAAATTGATACCGTAGAAGTAAGATCAGTGACGGACAAACCCCGTTTGTTCCTGAAGCGGTGAAGAAATGAATCAGAAAGAGTGTGTTTTTTCTTGCGGGTGGGTAAGTCCTCAATGTCACTGCCACTCGATAACCTTCTTTTGGACACAACGGTGATGGTGCGAAGGGGTGATTTTGAAGAAGAAAGAATGGTAGAGAAAGAGCGAGTGGAAGCGAAAGCGAAAGCAGCTTCAATAAGAGCCATTTCGTCGTCGCTGATAATTTCGATGGGAATATGATTGTGGTCTTCCTCCGAGGAAGAAGAAGAACATGAACATGTTTCGGCCATGTTCGTGTCGTGGAGCGTTCAAAACGCCACGTTTTGGGGTTTCCGATTGCTTCGCGTCTTGTTCAACCTTCCACGAAACGCATCTCTTGCTCTTCACGGATTAGGAGGCACCATCTTCTTAGTTGGGATAATAATTGGATAAATTAAATTAAATTAAATTGATAGGGATTACATGTTTATTCAAAAGTATATAAGAACTAATACCAACTTATTTATTAGAATGTTATAGAATCTGACCGTTGTAATATGCTATAATTAACTTCAAAAATTAACTCTGCATAAAGGGTAAAAGCCACACAAACAAAGGAAACAATATAATAGGATTAATAGATGGAGCTTTCATAATTTTAACACTAAACTTTTTTGTGTTAATTCTAGTATACTTATATTATATACGATTATGCAGTGTAATTAATTTTTAATTAACCGATAAAATTCATTTAAAAATTATCAAACATCGTGTTTCTTTTTCGCAAGTATACTTTATAGGAAGTAACTCTATTTTTCTTTTTTTTTAAAAAAGAAAAAGAAAAAGAAAAAGAAAAAGTAACTCTATTTATAAGGCAATAAGATACTAAATGTGAATAGCTTTAGACATCCACGAAATTTGAACTTTGAATAAAATTACTCAACTCTTTCTATGTTTAATTTTCATTTTTTAACTGAAATATTATTTTTCATTAAAAATAAAAATATATACATGGTGGATTTGTGTGTGTGCACACATGAATATTTCTTAAGTTGACAGGTTGACTAGTTTAAATAAGTTTTGTCTTTTATAACAAATTATTTTCCGTCTACGCAACTAAATTAAATTCTCGTTAACATGTTTGCAGAAGTTTTTTTTTTCTTAATTATCAAATTGGTCCTCAAATTATTTAAAATATTTTAATTTGGTCCCTAAATTTAAAAACGCGTCAATTTGATCTCAAATTTTTAAAAATACATCAATTTGGTATTTTCTGTCCAATTGAAATTGACGTCGTTAATAATTTAGGACCAAATTGTCGCTGTTAAAGACTAAATTACCCCAATAAACAAGAAGACTAGACAAACCTGACCAATTTGGTCCCAAATTATTAACGGCTTCAACTCCAATTGGATGGAAAGGACTAAATTGATGCATTTTTAAAAATTTAGGGACCAAATTTAGAGCTGTCATTTTGACCCTAGGCCCTAGGGCCAGCCCCCCCACTTGACCCATCATAATGGCCCTAGGGGCTTTTGACCCTTCTAATGAGGGTCCTAAAAGGCTTTAACCCACAAAGCCCCACTTAATATGGGGCCAAGGCTTAAGGGGTTAGTCCCATAAATCATGTTATTCGTTCGCTCTCGAACAGAGCATTTTTTATAGCCTCGACCGAGGCTATTTTTGACCGACTTTAGCAAAGACATTTTTGGTTGACTTCGGTCAAGGTTGTTTTCAATGACCTCGGCTAGGGTTATTTTAGGCTGATTTCAGCCGAGGCAATTTTTAACCAACCTCAATCGCGATTATTTTTTGCCGACCTTGGTTATCGTTGTTTTTTGTGACCTCAACTAGGGTTATTTTTGGCCGATTTCGGCCAGGACAGTTTTTGACTGACCTTGACCGAGGCTGTTTTCGACCAACCTTTGTTATTGTTGTTTTTTGGTGACCTCAACTAGGGTAATTTTAGGCCGACCTTGATCGGGACTATTTTTAGCTGACATCGACTAGGTTTATTTTCGACCGACATCGGCTAGGGTTATTTTTGGCCTACCTCGGCTAGGGTTATTTGCGGCCGACATCGGCTAAAGTTATTTTCAGCCGATATTGGACGAAGCATTTTTCGGTCGAATCAACCGAGGTTGTTTTCGGCCGAACTTGGCTAGGGTTATTTTCGGTCGACCTTGGTCGGGGAAGTTTTTGGCCAACCTTGGTAGGGACAATTTTCGGTTGGCCACGAGTTGAACTATTTTTGGCTGACCTCGACTAGGGCTGTTTTCAAACAACCTCGACTAGGGTTAATTTTGGCCGACCTCAACTAGGGTTATTTTCGGCGACCTCGGCTGGGGCATTTTCAATCAACAATTAGTTATGGCAATTTTCGGCCGACTTTGGCAAGGGAAATTTTTGGCCGTCCTTGGCTGAAACTGTTTTCATCCTACCTCGACCAAGGCTGTTTTCAGCTGACCTCGACCTAGACTATTTCAGGCAACCTCGGCTAGGATTTATTTTGGTCGACCTTGGCTATGGTTATTTTCGGTCTATCTCAACCAAGACATTTTTTGTTAACCTTTGTTGGGATAGTTTTCGACTAACCTCTGTCGAGACAGTTTTCAGCCGACTCGACCGAAACTGTTTTCGACCAACCTCTGTCGAGGCTGATTTCGGCCGACCTCAATTAGGGTTGTTTTCGACTGACCTTGACTTGAGTATTAAAAAAAGTATGTCATAGTATTGAAACTTAAGGCCCATGGGCTAGCCCTAGCCCACAAGGCTTTGTGGGCTTTTTGGCCCTACGGGCTGTTTAATGCGGGTTGTTTGGCCCTGCGGGCTTTTTAAGCTATGACCCAGGCGGGCCAGGGTCGGGCCGGACCATTTTGATGGCTCTCAAATTGATGGGTTTTAAAATTTAAGGACCAAATTAAAGTATTTTAAATAATTTGGGGACCAATTTGGTAATTAAGTTTTTTTATGATAAATGTTAGTTTGTTAAAAAAAAAATTGTAATTTCTAATAATTTTTGTTAAATATAAAAAATATATTTGAAAAAGTGTATTAGAAGCCTTTGGCAATTAACAAAGTTGTACACGGTTGATAAATAATTAGTTCTGCAAACATGTAATTATTGTTAAAAAAAAATCAACAAAAAGACAAAAATCATAAGTGTTACGTAATTACGTTACTGTTCTATTGGAATTGATATGCGAAGCCTAGCCCAAAAGTAGAGAGAAAAATTCCACGTATTAAAGGGAAAAGATAAGAAGAAGTTGATGTTAGAAAATTTCAAGCAGACTTTGTATGTGTGTGTGTCTTTGATCCGATGTTTCTCACTGAACCTCAACTTGTCTACACATTACATCGCCAGCAAACCCCCCAAGCTCTACATGCACGACACGTGTCTCTCTATATTCTCTTCACACTCCTTCATAAACCACCCTTTCTTTCATTCTCATCACTCCCACCTCAAACACAGTCATGGGAAACAAAACCACCCTTTTGCTCTTCCTCTTTGTTCTCTGCATTGGAGTGGCCACAGCAATGGCCTTCCATGAAGGTGAAGATTGGTGGACAGAGTCACCAAAAAATTTGTTCTTGATGCGCAACTTCAAGAGAGTGTTCAAGACTGATGCAGGGGAAATGCGTGTAATGAAAAGCCATAGTGGTAGGATTTTGGATAGGCACATGCACATTGGCTTCATCAATATGGAACCAAAGTCCTTGTTTGTTCCTCAGTACCTTGACTCCAATCTCATCATATTCATCCGTAGAGGTATTACCATCTCTCAAATCCCTCACTTTTCATGGTAAATCACCAGAAATTATTAAGTAATTCAGGACAATCACATGTTCATGATCCTAATCAATCTCTACATGACATATACTCGTATCGCTTTTTAAGAATTAATAATACTTAATTATTTCTCTATTAAAGATTAATAGGGACATAGTAGACTTGAACTACCTAATAATTTCTCATACATCACACAAGCATAAGCTTGTGCTTGTAAGCATCATACAAGCATATAAGGAACTAGAAATAACAAAAAAGACCCTTAGTGTAATCTCCATAAAACCATATAACGACTACCATGAATGAAAGAAAAGATAATAAATTGCATGAACTAGAAACATTTGAAACACATAGAGACTACCCCTCTTAAGTAATCTAACTATAAGTTTAAGAAGGATTTAATTTTGATGAAAGGTTAGTTTGATAATATAATCTTTAAAGTGCATATTATTAGAATGTCTTGAGGGTATGTGACTATCATCATATCATAACTAGTCTAAAACATTAGATTGAAAATGCATCAAATTTCAAGTACTTAGAGAAATTGGGAGTTGAGTTTGAAATTGGTTGCAGGGGAAGCAAAGTTGGGATTCATATATGATGATGAACTAGCGGAAAGGCGATTGAAGACAGGGGACGTGTACATGATTCCATCTGGTTCAGCATTCTATTTGGTGAACATAGGAGAAGGTCAGAGACTTCACGTCATCTGCAGCATTGACCCTTCTACAAGCTTGGGATTAGATACCTTCCAGGTACATGCATCCATCATAATTTCACATCTTTCACTTTATTATCATTTTGGATTTGTGCCATCTTGTGACTAAGGTTTTACATTCTTCAATTTTACCTTTGCCATGCAGTCCTTCTATATTGGAGGAGGAGCCAATTCACATTCAGTGCTTTCTGGATTCGAACCTGCGATCCTTGAAACTGCATTTAATGTAAGCTAATATACTGATGAATTTAATTGTCATGCAGGGACAATGTAAATGTTTTTTATACTCTGGTCCAATCAGAAACCATTCTTTATAAAAGCCATCAAATTTATTATAATGATGATATGTGATCGAATATAGTGTAAAATACATTTTTTCACACTGCAAGTGCATTTTATTGTGATATATCCACTGACAGTATAAAGAATTTTTACACTGTCATTCAATTACAAATCAATCATCAATATATATATATATATATATGTTTGTAGACTTTTATAATAACAAATTTAAAAGTCATATCAACAATAATTGTTTTATTGGTTGACAATATTACTCTAAAAGTGTATAGAAATTAAACTCTATGGAATTCTATAGTGATATATATCATAGTATTTGCATTATATAAAACTAACAGTCTAACACTATACACAGAATTACTAACAAAATCCTTTTATTAATTATGACTCTATAGGAATCAAGAACGGTAGTAGAGCAAATCTTCTCCAAGGAACTAGGTGGGCCAATTATGTTCGTGGGTGATTCTCATGCACCCAACTTATGGACTAAATTCCTTCAACTGAAGAAGGAAGACAAAGAGCAACAGCTGAAGAAAATGGTGCAAGACCAAGAAGAAGAAGAGGAGGAGGAGGAGGAGAAGCAAGCAAGTAGGTCATGGAGGAAGCTCTTGGAAACTGTATTTGGGAAGGTGAATGAGAAGACAGGGAACAAAGACGCTGCTGGTTCCCCTGACTCTTACAACCTCTATGACAAAAAAGCTGATTTCAGAAACGCTTATGGTTGGAGCAAGGAACTGCATGGAGGCGAGTATCCTCCACTCAGCAAACCTGACATTGGCGTTTTCCATGTCAATCTCACAGCGGTATGCAAACAACTCCTTCAATATTTAGGTGTAAAAACTTGAACAAAACTTGGATAAGTACTTTTATTATCCAATCAAAATTGACATTGTTACCAAGATGAAATGCCAATTTTGGTTTAGTTTAGCATTTGAATCATATGGACAAAACTTAGGTGCAATTCTTTTGGGTGCTTTTGGTTTTTTTTCAATCAGAATTGAAGTTTTTTACATTAAATGTTAACATAGGTTATAAGGTGAAACTCCAATTCTGATGGGAGAATTGTACCAAAAGCACTTTGTCCTTTGAATACTACACTAATTTGGACAATGCCAATTTTTTATTGGGGGAATAACACAAACATACTTTTAGTACTATGTTCAAGTTTTGTTCTAACAATTCGTGCAAATTAATTGTGATTTGTCACATCCATATTTTTCATGCACAGGGATCCATGATGGCACCTCATGTGAATCCAATAGCCACTGAGTATGGCATAGTGCTGAGTGGTTATGGTGAACTTCATATAGTGTTTCCAAACGGAAGCAAAGCAATGAACACCAAAATCAAACAAGGGGACGTGTTTATTGTGCCAAGATACTTCCCCTTCTGTCAAATAGCATCAAGGGATGGACCCTTAGAGTTCTTTGGGTTCTCCACCTCTGCCAGGAAGAACAAGCCACAGTTTCTGGCTGGTGCTGTGTCCCTTCTTAGGACCATGATGGGGCCTGAGCTTGCGGCGGCGTTCGGGGTGAGCGAGGACACACTGCGGCGCGCCTTTGATGCTCAGCGTGAGGCTGTGATCCTGCCGTCAACATGGGCTGCACTACCGGATGATGCAGGGAAGATGAAGATGGAAGAAGAGAAGGTGCACATGATGAAGATTAGAAGCTTTGCCAATGATGTGGTTATGGATGTTTTTTAATTTGATCATTTGATTTGGAATAGTAGCTTATTTGGTAGTGCTAGTGCCTAGTGGAATTCTGTTTTGAGTTTTTTGTTCTTTTTATTTGGTTGAGATGTGTGTTGTGTTCTTGAGTTCTCTTGAGTTGTGAATAAAATCTACTTTCTTTGTTCATTGAATTCATTCATGTCTGCTTTCTTCTTTGAAATTTGCATTTCTGTTGATGCAGCTGGATTATTGAAAGACTTGGGATTTTGGCTTTGAGAAATATGACTTGTACACACCTTTTTTTTAGATGTGACACCATCTCAATCTGGCTTGCTTATAGCATTACATATCTGCATAGGGAACATTTTGTGTACAGATAAGGTGTTATGATAAATTTTAATCATTTCATGTGTACATTAGGGTTAAGAGAAGGTGAATTAGCAGACATCCTCTATAGGTAATAGTCAACCTGGAATTGATGGTGGGTTTCTAACTTCTAAGAATAATTATATTTTGGTTCTTCCTTCTAATTGATGAATGTTTCTTGTGTCTTTGGCATCACACAATATGGCATAATTATTCTTTTACTGAAATGCTTGTGCACTCATGGATTAAGTGAAGCTTTAATTTTTTATTTAATTAGAAGCGGCAATTGCACCAGCGTTATGCGACAGTATGATTGTGTTCAGAGATATATTATTTATACAATACTTTTTACAATTTTTTCTGTAACATTGTCTTCTTTATATATTTTTATTACATTAATTATTCTATCTTCTATTTTTCTTTTTATCTTTTTTTATTATATCTTTTGTGAAATCTCATAAAAAAATATATATTTTGTTGAATAGGCAGCAATTGAACCAGTTAAATAAACGATAATATTCTGTACATGTAGCGGCTGAAACATTGTGAGTAAGAGTTGAGTAAAAGGCACCACGACTCTCAGGTTAGAGTTTAATTACTTATTTAGTTTTTATAATTATACAAATTTTACTTTTTAGTCTCTGTATTTAAAAATTATTTATTTTAGTTTTTATATATACTATTTTATTTCTTTTAGTCTTTATACATGGTATTAATTTTTTTTCTCTATCATCTAAATTTATAGGAATTAAAAATAGTATGTATAAGGAATAAAATGAGTGATTTTTAAGTATGAAGACTCAAATATAAAGTTTGTGTAATTATAGGATTAAAAATAGTATGAAGACTAAAAAAAAATTAAGTGAGATCTCATATTTAAACTTTACGTATAAAAAATCTATTAAAAAGTTAGTCCCATTATATTATTTATGTTTTCAGTTCTTTTTTTATTTCTATTAAAAAATACTTATATATGATTTAAAAAAATAGAGTAGATTTATCAATATATTTTAATTTTAATCTTTATAGTTAACCCCTCTCAAGAAAATTGTGAGTTACCTACTAGCTATGATAAAATTACTTTTGCTAACTAAAGTTTGATAATTTAGTAGTAATACTTGTATTTTTGAAAATTAGAGAGTTGATCGAGTGAAGTAAAACAAGTCTCACACCTGATAGATCATAGATTTGAGTCTTTATTTGTCTATTTAAGATGAGATAAATATAAATATCTATACCAACACTTGAAATTAGAGACTTTTTCTGTCTTAGAGAGACACCATCCCTCTCACTGAATTTCTGGAAAAGAAAAAAAAAACTTGTACCTTTACCACAGCAGCTCCTGTGTAATGTTCATGTGATCAGAAAGGGGAAGACAATTGAGAAAAAGAGAACACTCTAATTATGCACATTCAGCTCAAAATCTTGTGGGGCATGCATGGTATTGGTATACACCTGCGTTCCATTTGGATTGACATGTATGTTGGTATGCGAATAGAGTGAATTTTAAATGGCCAAAAGTGCACGTGCTTTTTCTTTTTTTCTGTCTGTTATGCTGCCTCTAGAGAGCAGAGACCTTATCTTTAGAAGGTGCATCGAAATTTCCTGCTGAAAAAACAATAATGAGGATACTATTGATCAAGGCATCAATGTCATGGCTACATGAATTATGAGTAGTTTCACCAAAAAGATTGCCTTCAAGCTCAGGGTAGTCAGAATTAATTTTCACGTTAATTACTATAATGTTATATTTTAAAATATTGTAGCTAACATTTATTTATTTATCTCTAATAAAATTACTTAATTTATATTTATTTATCAATTTAATCCTTATTACATCTTTTATATATTTTGTAAAAATATATAATCTGATTTTTAAATTTGGTCGGTCAAGTATTAATCAAGGATATTCTCCAAATGATAGTAGACTAATTATTTCAACAAAATTTTCTCCATACACATGGTCAAAAATTAAACTCTTGTCACCATACTTAAAAAATTCGGCTATTTATCAACCTTGTTGGTTTTGGTCTGTCAAGTATAAAGGATAAAGTATAATTTATTTTAAAAATGATACATAAATTAAAAAATATATATAACTAATATTTTTATTTGTATTAAAATTATGTTTAACTTAATATAATCTTCATTATTTTTCTCATTTTATGATTATATATAAAATATTAAAAATAAAATAAAAATAAGACAATTAATTTATCCAAAATATTTAAACAAACAAATAAATAAATTCTTTTAAAAAGTATAGATAAAAAAACAATTAAAGTAAAACACTAAAATTTTAAATTGTCACGTTTGATTGTTAAGGCAACCAACCAACAAACATGTCATTGATTGTTAATCCCCATGCCCCGTGGTCCAAAATTACAGAATTAATAATTATACATATATCTTACAATGTGGTCCTTTTTTGCCATAAAAACACTGGGTGGACAGGACGAGAGAGACGTCGCACACAAATGCTCAGTGTGTATTTGGTTAACCATTTGAATCTACGTTCAACGAAAAACATGTATTTCAAGACATAAAAGTAAAAATAATGTGAGAATAACTTTTTTTAAACGACCGTTACGTTGAAAACAATTAGTTCCCAAACACATCCCCACAAATCAATCAAGACCTGCAGTGTCCTTATTATTTTTATTTCCCTTCTCTCTGTCTCTCTGTGCATTTCCTTTCCTCAAATCAAATCAAAACAAACCAAAAAAATGCAGTCCATGCTAAACCTGCGTGCAACTAATGGCGTTCCACTTTGTCTCTCCGGAATTACCAACCCTCTTGCTCTTTCCAAAGAGTATCTTAATTAACTTTACCCCCTCTCACCCCATGATCCCACTTCTTTTTTTTTTCTTTTCTTTATCTTTATCTTTAATTGACCATGCTCTTATTAATTTGGTGGTGTAGGATGGCAGATCATGACCGTAGGAGGAAGGCCATGAAGAGGCAAAGATCACGAGCCAGAAAGGGTATGCATGCAAATCATCAACAAAAGGGTATCCACAGAAACTTTGAAAGTGATTTTGAGGAGATCATGGTTCAGGAATATGGAGATCTAGATGACGTCATCCTGCATGATCTGTTCCATACTCACCTGCTGGATTTAACAGCAAAAGCTGCTTAGCGCCGTAGCCTCTTCACCCAAATCACCACTATTTCTGGACTCTATTATATATTTGTGTAGTATTGTCATGTACTTTTTTTTTTTTTTTAAGAATTTAGGTAATTTCGAGAATTCGTCAAGATTATAATAGGTCTCAAAGTTAAACAAAAAAGAAATCGTTTAAGAGTACTCACACCTATTAACAAAGTCATCATATCGTGATTCAAATTCACATCCTTACGAGATATGAGTTCAACTTTTATCATTGGTGTTGTGTTTATAAGTACAATTAGTTTAAGTTGGCTTTTCTTTGTCATGTTTATATCTTTTTTATTTTGTTTAACTGTGTGAAATTAATGTATTCTTTTATTTATTAATACCCCTTCTCCTATTAAGAATTCTCCTGTTATTGTATTGTATGTGTATATGTACATCATTAAAACGTAACTTAGTAGTGGCCGGAGTTCAATTTGACCTCAATGTTGTAATGTTAAATTTGTTCATTTTGTCAAAATTTCTCCACTGGGGGGTTATTTTGTTGGATCCCAACGTTAGTCTTATATGTGAATAATTATGTATTATGAATTATCATTTAAGGTTAAGTTTGATTAAAAGTAATTTAATAAGGTTTGAGTAATTTGAACTTTAATGTATCTAATCGGTATGGGTCTTTAATATGTAAAGACTGGAGGGTAATTTTATTTTTAAAATGGGCTAAAATAGAAATACCCAAAAGATAACTCTAAGTTTGTCTATTATAGGTTATGATTATCAGGTCATACATATCATTCTCTTCTTTGCTAACACCCATCATCAGAGAGAGAAAGAGAAAGTTAAAAGGTTATATCAAAAGAGTACACATAAATCCAGAAAATCAAATTGTGCGGCTCTAGAGAGTAATTGGTCACCACGAGTTTAGTATGCTTCCACTTTAATTTCTTAATGATTAACATGAATAATTCTGGTCTGTAGATGATGGTTTTCATCTAAGAATTATTTTCAGTTCCAACATATTTGTCTAGTTGTCTTATTGGTTTTAATCTATAATGGTCCATGTAATTTTAAAGTGCTGATTTATATAAAAGATATTTAATGTGATGATTGTTAAATATGAAAGGATAATTAAATCAGTGGGGTTAATTTTAGAGTTATTAAAATTATCCTTCTCATCTCTCTTTGTGAAATATGGTTATGAGCAGTTAAGGAGTCAATTTTTATTTAAATAAAGATTGACTGTAAAGAAAACAAAGAGACACTTTTTATGTACGTTTTCTTTTTTAACTTTACTGCTCTGAAGGAAAACCAAAAATATATATAGAACCTGTATCTTCATCATTAGAGATACACTAAGAGGAAGGCAGAGAGGCGAGAAACTTGCTGTAAAGATCAAAGCACTGTTCAAGAATACATGATGGATTTGGGTAAGTTTTCTAAACTTTCTCATAGAAAATTAACAGAGTATTATAGATATGAGAAACATGTTATCCAAGATCCTACAGTATAATTTCTTGTTAATTTGAAATTACACATGAGATTAAAATTTTGCTTACAGTTGGTATCAGAGCAAGTTCAAGGATATTATTTTTCTCCATTAACGTTATTACTCTATTTATTTTCCGTTTCCGAAATGCGAAGTGTACTGCATATGATTATTTCGATTTCGCTTTTGGTTTCTATGACGTGCGTTGATTCGCATATTATAATAGAAATTCTAATGGCCTTTATGGTATATATGCTTTAAGCTTTTGGTTATGGTCTGCACGTGCAAGTATATATATTTATATGATGGAAAGCTTTTTTTTTTTTGTTCCATGAATATTGCACCTGCAAGTTTATTTGTTTTCGGTGGCTTCGGTCATGCTTTGAAGTTTGTTTAGAAAAATTATTTGTGAAATTGTTTAATTTTCAGAGAATGGAATTGCAATATTTTTTTAAAATTGTTTTACAGAAAGGAATTATTTGGAATTATATATTAAAGAGAGATTTGTTAATCACCAAAGTGGTCAAATCTATAAAGTTTTGTAATTCCAAATTATATGGTTGATTGATATAATGATGCTATGAAATATTTATGTTTGGGTTGAATGAAATTGTTAATTATAAGGCATATATGGATTGCCCAAAGGTGAATCATTGCTTATGATTAATGATATTAAAGATTTGTTTTCATGCTTGTTGAGTGTGTGTATATCCAAAGATATTGTGCATGTCAAGAATAGTATGATTTATTGCCCATTAAAGTATGTTTGTTTGGCATCATTATTGATATGGATATGTGTTTATTTATCACCCAAAGGTGAACTTAGATGCATGATTAAAGTCTATATAGTTTGAATTCATTATATTTACTCAAAGTATTATAAAGTGTGAGTTTGTTTGAATGTATGCAGCTATGTCTAACATGTTTGCTTTGGGCAACTTAATGATTAAGTTCAATGGGTTGAACTATAATGATTGGTCTGAAATGATCCAGTTTCAACTGGGTGTAATGGACTTAGACCTGGCATTGTCAATGGATGAAAGCCCTCCAATCATTATAGATACCAGTACAGAAGCTGACAAGTCTCTTTATGAGGCTTGGGAGCGGTCTAACAGATTGTCATTGAAACTGATGAGAATGACTATGGCTAAAAAAGTTAAGCCATCCATGCCCAAAACAGATAATGCAATGGAGTTCATGAAATTGGTCAAGGATTACTCACAATCTGACATTACTGACAAGTCAATTGTAGGAAACCTATCAAGTGAGCTAACAAACAAGAAGTTTGATTGGTCTCAACCAATTCATGATCATGTGACAGAAATGGCTAATCTGGCAGCAAAGTTGAACTCCATAGGAATGGAAGTGAGTGAGTCTTTTCTAGTACAGTTCATTTTGAACTCTCTTCCTACTGAATTTGACCAATTTCAAGTGACCTATAACACTCTTAAGGAAAAATGGAATTTTCAAGAAATTAAGGCCATGTTAATTCAGGAGGAAGGGAGATTAAAGAAAATGAAGGACAACTCAGTTCATCTTATGACTCATGATAGAGCCAGTACCAATAAGAGCAAACCGGGTAAGACGGACAAGGGCAATGCCCAATTAAAGGTTAAAGAATGAGGAGTCCGTAAAGAGAAAAAGTGCTACTTCTGCAAGCAGAGTGGTCACTTCAAGAAGGATTGCCCAAAAAGAAAGAAATGATTTGAAAAGAAAGGTATATTTTATATATCTGTAAATTGTGAATCAAATCTTGTTGAGGTACCTAATAATACCTGGTGGCTTGATTCTGGAGCAACTACTCATGTGTCACATATTATGCAGGGATTCCTTTTGATCCAAACCATAAGAGGAACTGAAAAGTTTCTCTATATGGGAAACAAAATGAAGGCAAGAATAGAGGGCATTGGGACATACATATTAATCTTGGACACTGGCTATCATGAAGATTTGGAAGGATGTCTCTATGTACCTGGATGTGCCAGGAATTTGGTTTCTGTTGCAAAGTTGGATGAATTAGGTTTCAGTTTCAAGATTGGAAACAATGTATTTTCTTTGTTTAAAGACATGTACTGTTATGGATATGGTACTTTAATAGATGGTTTGTATTGTTTCAATCTTGATGTAAAGTTTATGGAATCTTTGTTTAATGTGGAATGTGTTATTGGTAATAAGCGTAATGTGCATGATGTTAGTTCTGCTTATTTGTGGCATTAAAGATTAGGTCACATATCCAAAGAAAGGATAACGAGGTTAATGAAAAATGAAATTTTGCCTCAATTGGATTTTGGTGATTGGGATATATGTTTGGATTGCATTAAAGGAAAGCAAACCAAACAAATACCAAAGAATTTTGCTACAAGAAGTAATGAACTTCTAGGATTGATACACACTGATATTTGTGGACCCTTTGATGTTCCATCTTGGGGCGGTGAAAAGTATTTTATCACCTTTATTGATGACTTTTCACGTTATTGTTATTTGTATTTTCTGCATGAAAAATCTCAATCAGTGGATGCCTTAAGGGTGTTCATTGATGAGGTAGAAAGGCAGTTGGACAGAAAAGTGAAAGTTGTAAGGTTTGATAGAGGTGGTGAATTTTATGGAAAACACAATGAGAGTGGATAATGTCTAGGTCCATTTGCAAAGTTTCTTGAAAGTAAAGGCATATGTGCACAGTATACTATGCCTGGCACACCGCAACAAAATGGTGTGGCTGAAAGGCGGAATCGTACTCTGATGGATATGGTTAGGTCTATGCTGAATTATAGTATTGTACCTTTATCTTTGTGGATGCACGCATTAAAGATTGCTGCATATTTGCTTAACAGAGTTCCTAGGAAGGCAGTTCCTAAGACACCTTATGAATTGTGGACAGGAAGGAAACCTAGTTTGAGACATCTCCATGTTTGGGGTTGTCCAGCAGAGGTAAAGGTGTATAATCCACATGAAAAGAAGTTTTATGCAAGAACCATTAGTGGTTTCTTCATTGGGTATCCTAAAAAGTCCAAAGGTTACAGATTCTATTGTCCTAACCATAGTACAAGAATAGTTGAGTCTGGTAATGTTCGGTTCATTGAAAATGGTCAATTCAGTGGGAGTGAGAAATCACGAAAGGTGGATATTGTAGAGACTTATGGTGAATCTTCTTCACCTAAAGTCACTCCTCAAGATGTTGTTCCCCTAGTTGTATTACAATCAAACAACAACCGGAGACAACATGATAATATTCAAAACCCACAAAATGATGAACTAGTAGACAATGTGCAAGTCACAAATGAAAAAGTGATAGAAGAGGCGTAAGAAATAGCACCAAGAAGGTTTGAAAGGCAAAGAAGACCAGCTATTTCAAGTGATTATGTTGTGTATTCACTTGAACATGAACGTGACTTGAGCATTGATGAAGATCTAGTCTCTTTTAGACAAGCCATGGAAAGTGACAATTCTGAAAAGTGGCTCAATGCAATGAAAGAAGAGTTGAAAATCAATGGATGACAATAAAGTATGGGATCTAGTTGAGTTGCCTGAAGGTTCAAAACAAGTCGATTGTAAATGGGTCATTAAGACTAAACGTGACTCGAAAGGGCAATATCGAAAGGTACAAAGCTAGACTAGTTGCCAAAGGTTTCACTCAAAAGGATGGCATTGACTACAAAGAGACCTTTTCTCCAATATCTAAGAAGGACTCTTTGAGAATTGTGTTGGCTTTGGTGGCTCATTATGATTTAGAGCTTCACCAAATGGATGTAAAGACTGCCTTTCTGAATGGTGACTTAGAGGAAGAAGTTTATATGGACCATCCTGAAGGGTTTGTTTCTACAGGAAAGAAAAATATGGTGTGTAAATTAAAGAAGTCAATATATGGACTAAAACAGGCTTCCAGACAATGGTATCTTAAGTTTAATGATACCATCACGTCGTATGATTTTGTAGAAAACACTGTTGATCAGTGTATCTACATGAAGGTTAATGGGAGCAGATTTGTAATTTTAGTCTTGTATGTTGATGACATTTTGTTTGTTGCTAATGATGTTGCTATGTTACATGATGTAAAGAAGTATCTCTCTAATAACTTTGAAATGAAAGATATGGGTGAGGCATCCTATGTGATAGGAATAGGAATATTTCGTGATAGGTCACAAGGATTGTTGGAATTATCTCAGAAAGGATATATCAATAAGGTATTAGAGAGATTCAAAATGGAAAAGTGCTCTGCAGGGATTGTTCTAATTCAA
Organism: Pueraria montana var. lobata; assembly: GCA_026413185.1. NCBI lineage: Eukaryota > Viridiplantae > Streptophyta > Magnoliopsida > Fabales > Fabaceae > Pueraria > Pueraria montana. The sequence continues at coordinate 12,606,948 of CM048654.1, forward strand.
AAAGGGGACAAATTTAGCCAAATGCAATGTCCTAGAAATGAGTTGGAACGAAAGGAAATGGAGTCTATCCCCTATGCATCAGTGGTTGGGAGCTTGATGTATGCCTAGACTTGTACACGGCCAGATATTAGCTTTGCTGTAGGAATGTTGGGCCGATATCAAAGCAATCCTGGAATAGAACACTGGAAAGCTGCAAAGAAAGTTCTTAGGTATTTACAAGGCACCAAGGATTACATGCTCACATATAGGAGGTCAGATCACCTTGAAGTGTTTGGCTACTTGGATTCAGACTATACTGGATGCGTGGACTCAAGGAAGTCTACATTTGGGTACATCTTTCTTTTGGCTGAAGGAGCGGTATCATGGAAAAGTGCAAAACAATCCGCGATTGCCACTTCTACCATGGAGGCTGAGTTTGTGGCATGCTTTGAGGCCACAATTCAAGCATTGTGGTTGCGAAACTTTACTTCAGGGTTTGGTATTGTCAACAATGTAGCCAGACTGCTAAGGATTTATTGTGATAACTCTGCAGCTGTCTTCTTCTCTAAGAATGACAAATGCTCGAAAGGAGCAAAACACATAGATTTGAAGTATTTGTCAGTTAAAGAGGAAGTGCAGAAACATAAAGTGTCAATTGAGCATATTGGTACAAACTTAATGATAATGGATCCGTTGACTAAAGGTTTACCGCCCAAGACATTCATTGGCCATGTTGAAAGGATGGATGTTATGGATAAGTCCTTGTTAACGATGTAATGTGACGTATATATATACATTTCAATTGTAATGCTCGTATTGTATGACACTTGTGAATTCAATTACAGATGTGTTTCTATTTGTTATGTCATTCACATTATATGGTATACATTATGTTTTTAGTGAGATGACATGATGTGTCTTAGAAAGGAAATTGAAGTCACATATTAAAGTGTTAATTAAAGTTGAGTTGAATTAGATTATTTGTGATACATGGAAGGAACCAAGTTGTTTGGATAACTTGCAACCACCATGATTCAATCATATTAATTCAATTAAGGATGGTGACTTTTAATTTCAACGTATGGTGCGCACTTACAGTTTAGTGTTGAATCTTCAAGTCATCACATGGACCAAGTGGGAGATTGTAGGTTTTAATCTATAATGGTCCATGTAATTTTAAAGTGTTCATTTATATAAGAGATATTTAATGTGATGATTGTTAAATATGAAAGGATAATTAAATCAATGGGGTTAATTTTAGAGTTATTAAAATTATCCTTCTCCTCTCTCTTTGTGAAAGATGGTTATGAGCAGTTAAGGAGTCAGTTTTTATTTAAATAAAAACTGACTGTAAAGAAAACAAAGAGACACTTTTTATGTACGTTTTCTTTTTTAACTTTACTGCTCTGAAGGAAAACCAAAAATATATATAAAACCTGTATCTTCATCATTAGAGATACACTAAGAGGAAGGCAGAGAGGCGAGAAACTTGTTGTAAAGATCAAAGTACTGTTCAAGAATACATGATGGATCCGGGTAAGTTTTCTGAACTTTCTCATAGAAAATTAACAGAGTATTATAGATGTGAGAAACATGTTATCCAAGATCCTATAGTGTAATTTCTTGTTAATTTGAAATTACACATGAGATTAAAATTTTGCTTACATGTCTATGTTGAAATTACGTTGTATTGCCATTTATAGGTCTCGGATATAATGATATATGGCTCAAATGTGAAGCATGTACCTTACATATTTGAAATCTCAATTTTTAGGCTCAAGCTACACTCTTATATTTTTGTCCCATTTATATCAAACATAGGCAGTTTACAGGTTGAGTTGGATCGAATTTGGGGAGAAATAAAATCTAAACTAATCAATTTTCATCAGTTTAGATTGGTTTGGATTTCTCAAAAAAAATTGCACAACCCAAACCAAACCAACTTAATTAAAAATGTGTTGGTTCATTTCAGATTAATTGAGTACCTTACTATACAAAATGTAAAATTTTATTATGAAAAAAAAATACATGATTTTGTCCAAACTCGCAAATAAGCATGTCATTAAAAGAGTGTAAACAACATATTTTGTTGTATTTGGTTTACACCAACTAAATAATAGCAAACAATAAAAAATATTAATAATAGAATACATGTTCAGTTTGGGTGGGTTGACAAAACACCAACCCGACATTTGAATAAATTACAATCGAGTTATATTTGTTTGATTCGAGTTGGACTTGATTAAGCTAAAAAATATGAACCTATTTAATTGGTTCGGTTTGGATTCTCAAGTTCGTCAAGTTGATCCAAACCAATAAACACTCCTAATCAAACATGACTCATTTTTAAGAAAACATTAAGAAAGTTGAGTTGTGAAGAATATGACTGGCACCAAGAGAAATGATAAACTCAATTCTACTCGTTATCAAGGATCCATTTGAATATATAGTGATATGTTTTTATTCAATTACAAACTATGATTTTTGACACTACAATAATGCACTACATGTATGGGGATTGAATTAAGAATGTGTAAGAGTTAACAATCAACGAGTGATGTCATTGGGATCAAACCTGTAATGTTTGCATATATATAGGGACTAATTTAATATTTTTTTACATATAGAGACCAAATTGAGAATTCGTAATATATACAGGGACTAAATCATATGTTTTATAAGAAGTTGATACTTATTAAAAAAAAAAAAAGCAGGACAAAGTCATAGTCATCAACTACCACTTATCCCAAACTAGTATTTTTTACAAAAAAAAATACACTAATTTATTAATTTTGAAAACAAATTACACCGTTTGGGTAGAAAAGTCTTTTCAATTTCACGCTTGAAGGTAAGTTCAATATAACCATTGTAGAATATTCTATTCTCTTCTATTTAGGTCTAGGAGGTTTTTTTTTAATCCGTAGGAATCAAATACGGTATTGGAGGGTTTACAATAACTCATGCACCATACTCAACCAACTGAGCTAGACCCCCTTGGTCAACCAACTGAGCTAGACCCCCTTGGTCAACCAACTGAGCTAGACCCCCTTGGTTTAGGAGGTTAAACTTTAAAGACCTTTTCATGTTAATAAAAAAAATGAGAAAATCATATTATAAAAGAAAAAAGACAAAAAAAAATTAATACATTTTACATAAATAATGGTAGACCTTACTATTATTTTACATTTTTTTTCTTCTAAGATGATATTGTCATGTTTTTAACTAACATAAAAAGATTGAAATCCAGGTTCAAGAAAAATATTGAAATATCAAGCATTAAATAAATAACTAAATAAGATATCTAGAAATTATTAATATCATAATTAGAGTATAAAAAGTGTACATTTAATATAATAAAATAATTTTAAAAATTGAATTTAATAGTCATACATAGTCAGTGTAAAATTTGTTACACTATCAACTAATCATAAATTATTCTTGGGATGATTCTTAAAATGATTATTATAAAAATTAACAAACTTATCATACTTAAAAATCTATTGTTGAATGACAATATAAAAATGCACTGTCAATACATTTTAATTAGATTTTTTTTAAAATATAGCATAACAAAAAATATTTTATTTAATATACTAACAATATAAATTTTTTTAAGAGACGATATAAAACTTTTTACTTATTAATATTTGAGTTTAATTTTCATGCATTGTTACTATAAAAATATTTACACTTACAACTAATAAAAAATTATGTTAAGTATAACTTTCAAAATTGTTATTATAAAAGTTTACAAACTTACTGCACATAATTTATAATTACATGAAAATATTTACAATTTCAATATATTTTAATTAAATTCTTAACTTTAATTCATGTGTATTGACTCGTAATTAAGATTGCTTATTAGCTTGAATAAATTTAATTGTTATCTAAAAATCAAGGTATTAATTTGTAATAAGACGAACAAATAAGATAATGCCATGTTAAATTTACAACAGGTCATATCACATAATAGCATTTGTCAAAGTTGGTTTTCAGTCATTTTAGTGAGGAATATCAATAAATGATGAGAGCAATGCTTTTGGCAACCCTGGCCGATCTCGCTTGTGCTTGGGACCATGGTTGAACTCGTGTGATCTAATCATCTAACTCCAGAATGGTCCTCCAATTGCTAGAAATGAGTACTTCAATTTAGGAATGTTTGAAAGAATTTATTTCAACTTATTACAAACGTAATATATAATCTTTTTATAAACTCTTTTTTGTTTATTTTAAAAAACTTCACAAAAGAAAACTTACAAAAATAAATTCTTTTTAATTAATTCCAGTAAAGTTCACATATAAGCTGTGAATAAAATCCCACTTAATAAAAACTCTCATAGAATGAATATTTAATTAAGTTGTATTTATGATACAATTGTGCCGTTAATTCTCCACACTATAGAATGTGATCATCTACGTAAGAGTGTCATTTGGCAAGGCATTGGGGACCTCATTTTTCCATAAACGTCGTGTTAAAGTAAAAGGGCTGAGAATTTATCAGCATTAACACCTCCTTTAGATCAGTCAAGCATCAGCCTCAGTAAAAGGAATGCAGATTTTCTTGCCAAGGGTGGTGTGAGGGACGGATCTGAGCTTTCATAGAGATCTTGATTCAAAGAAAATAGAGATAGTTTGTAAGAAGCAAAATTAAGAAAATGTATTTCTGAATTGAAAAATCATATACAATAGTTGACATGCTCATGTTTATAGTTGAGCCCCTAACTCGAGACAATTATAAGTTATAACAAAATTGGAGAAACTAACAGATTCACTGACAGTTCATCCATAACATAACAACTACTAGCAGAAATGACTCTAAGGAAAATACTACACTCTTATGAGCTAATGCTTTGGACTCACCTTCCCACTGAATTAGCTCAACATCTTCTTGCCAATAGGATGAGAGTCAAAGCAAGGTATAAAGGCCAAATGCTAAGAAAGTTTTGTCAAAACTGCATTTGCTTTGAGCAAAATGAAAACAACTAAATCAGTAAATGAACATTTACAAGCTGTACATTTCAGGCACTGTCCTTCATTATATGTGTGTGTATACATATTGGTGTAGCACAAAATACAAGGCATGAACCATCCTATACAACCTTTGTGTTCTTCAACAATACTGCTTCCATGAAAAGCTAGTGCAAGGTCAATTTTCTGTCCTGACCAAGAAGGCAACATCTGATAGGGAAAAAAGGGACTTAACTCTCTGAGGGGAGGAGCCGCCTTACAACAAAAGTGCAACAAAAATGGGAGAAAATGAATATTTTCATTCACTAGTTTTTCCATACATTGCATCACCTACATAAGCATCCTCTAATGAAAAATACAACCTATAGGCAAGCAAAGAAACACAATACAACAAAACAAAATAACCACCCTAACAAACTCCTTTCTGGACTCATTCCAATAACTCCCAGCAGACCATATCTTTTAATCCAAATTCATCACTAAAACAGTCTAAAGTACTTCATATTCATAATCCTTTATCCATTAGAGTTTGAACCTATTTCATTTGACTCCATTCTGAGGCATTTGATTTGATCAAGGACTTGATTGTCAACATTAGCCTTAGCATGTTCAATTTATTGGGCTGCTTGACTAGCCCATCATCCAACAGCCCAAGAAGAGGGCAAGGTGTTTGTGGAGGAAAAGAGGGATGATAGGAAGGAAGCTGGTCAAATAACCCAAGAAGTTATATAAACCCACTATTAGTCACACAAAGCCCTTGCCCCTTAATTAGGATGTGCCTTACTATACATGTGATATCAAAAAGACATTATGTACTTGGCACATAGCGTGCAAAATTGTAAATAAAACTCCTGGCTTTCAAACTAAAGAAACAACCAACTATAGTAATAAAAGAATGGAAGATTGTAGTACCTGAATCAATCAATTCTGCTCACTGAATTCCCATAGTCATCTTCAAGCACATATAGAAGCTTCTTATAAGCATGCCCGTCTACAAGGTCCTTTTCTTGCAACTCCTGCAAAAACCTCATGCCCTCCTGAATTGTTCCTCGTCTACATATCTCGTCCAGTACTGTCTTATATGTAATAAAATTAGCTGGCCTTTGCTTATCACTCATCTCCCAGAGATAATTTACTGCCTCCTCAATCTCTCCACCAAGTGCCAAAGAATTGACAAGCGAATTATAAGATTTACTACTAGGAACAAAACCTTTGGTCTTCATTTCATAATATAATTCTTTGGCATTATTTGTTCTGCCTTGGGCACACAAGCCATGGATCAAGCAATCGTATGTTAGTGTGTTGGGTGGGTAATCATAGACCACACCCATCTGATGAAATATCCTCAATGCATCATTAACATGAAGAGATAGCACATAACCTTTGATCATAGAATTCAATGAAAAAATATCAGGCTTAATCCCATCATTGACCATTTTCCTGAATAAACACCTAATTGTTTCCATATACACATGGTTTATATAAGAGTTGCTCCCTCTACCAAAAAATGCAGCAAAAGAATATTATAAGTCCTAACAGAAGGCCTAAAAGAGCAATTCAAAATCCTCCTACTTTTCATGTGCTTAAACACATTGACAGCTCTAGTCAACTTTCGCACCTGAGTGAAATAGTATATAATTGTGTTGAACAATGCCTCTGAACCGATTAAAGGAATCGCAAGCAATTGGTTCACAATGTCATCCATTTCTTGGTACATCTTTGCAGCACCAAGCTTCTTTATGGTGACATGAAACGTGGATACATCATGCCAAAATCGGGGATGCTAAGATGCCCAGTGAAACAATTCTAAGCAAACTAAAGGGTCATTTTGTTGAGCAATTACATTGCAGAGTTCTTCAGGAGTGAACCTTGGGGGAATTTGGGACAGTGCCAACTGAAATTGGGCTTGGTCTAGGGTAGGCTTGGAGGACTTTAACAACCTCTTTCGAGCTCGTCTTCTATAAGATCTTGAAGGAGCCTTGGTTGAATAGGGAGAATTAAAGGGTGCAAATGGGACAGGAAATTGAGTGTAACTAGTGTTGATTTGGAATGAAAAGGGGTCAAGTTTGTGGTTGTGATGACAGAAATGCATTTTGTGTGAATTTCTACCGAAAGGGTCATTGGGGTCAGGAAATTTATGGCAAAAAGAGTTTGTCGAGAGTATAGTTTCATTTGAGGCATTCCTCCTCCTGAAGTAGGTAGTACGATATTTGAAGCAATTTCTAGCAAAAGAGAACATTTTTGTTGTGTTTTGATTTAGTTTAGTAGGTAAAGAGAGTGTGGTTGTGTAGTGCTTACTTGCTTGTTGTGACAACCTTAATCAAACCGATCAGTCCAAATCAAAACAGAGCGAATTAGGATTTATGCAGTCTGCAGAGAGTGTCTGTGAAACTGAAAGGAAGCAATAAAAATTATTATTAGCAAAAAAAAAAAATGAGCAAAGAGAAAAGCAATATGCAGCACATACGTCATTGTTGCGTAGAAGAGAAGTGTGCCTCTTTTCTTTCACTTGCAGGGTTTGTTTTTGTAACTTTTAATCCCAACCATCAGATGCATCGGACATCCCACAAGTAAGATGGAGAGAGGTTGAAAAGGGATTTGCGGGAGAGTATCATACCCTGTCAATAGACTCAATACTGTTACTAATCATATATTCGCATATTATTTTACTTGGTTAACACTTGCATAATCACCTATGCAACTTGCCCGTAAAGTCCTTTCCTAAGTCCCCAAAATGGATTTTACACTTTTTGTTTAGTTGTGAAAAAAAAAAGTAAGTGAGAACAGTCTCATACTAGAAAATTAGATAATTGTTTAATGGTTTAGTAGAAAATAAAAGAAAAGAATATATTTGTAGAATGACATAAATGTATTTAAATAAAAATGAGATATGATCATTTTATGATTTTTATTATGTATTCCCCCCCCCCCCCCCTCGTAGTTTGCCCTTTGTTCAAGAAAACTTTCTTTTTTCTTTACTTTTTTTTTTGCAAGGAAGCAAATAAATGAATAATGGGCTGAGAAGGTCTTCCACTGTTTATGTTGGGCTGCTTGTGTTTGGTTCATGGCTTAAAACCTGCTATTTTTTCACTGTTTATATTTTCTTGTTGTAAATGCAAATTTTCAACAATTTTTTACATGCCTATGATATTATTCTTTCTTTAATAATTTTTTTTTTGTTTATATGATTTTTTTCAAAAATGAAACAAGTTTTGCTCGTGCCTTTTTTTTTAATTAAATTAAATTTGAGCAAGTCTTACTCTTGGAATACAAACTTACCATATATCATTTTATCCAAATTGCATGGTTGGTAAGTCTTTTCAAAGTTGTATGTAAGAATCTCTGCATGAAAGGACCCCAAGTGAAAAATAATTTTTGTATGAGTGATTTGTCTTCCAAAATATGTAGAAATGGTGAGTTATTCTTATTAATTAGCTCCCAAAAGTATGCACAACAAAACTGAACTCATCATGATAGTCTTTCGATTTCAAACCTTGTACAAAATGTGAGTTTATTAGCCTCCTAAACTATACACAACTACTCCTATATTTGGAAACGTGTTGTATACGCAACGTTACGCTTCTATTTTCAGGTCAAATGATGAGAATGAACGCAGAAAAAACAAATAGTTGTTTCCCATCTAATAATGCAGATCGCCTAAGTAAACACGCTATATACCTGGAGTCAACACGTCTTCATCATAACAAGTATTATGTAAAACATTCAATATATGAAACAATATTTACTTCTTAGAGAGCTCTCTAGCTTCGTTTCTTTTGCAGGATTGTGACATACTCCAAACAAATTTTGCAACATTAAATGAAAGTTCATGCATGTGTGAGTGAAGGGAGTTGCTATTCTCACTCCAAATTTTGTTATTCTCACCACCCACTTGGGTGGCTTTTTTGTTATTCCAAAATTACCCTTCCTACTAAATCACGATTTCACTGTACAATGTATACAATGGAATCGTGATTCCGTTGCACATATTTTTTTCACCTCCAAATGACACAATGGAATCACAATTCTGTTGTGTAGTGCATAATGGAATCACAATTTCGTTGTACACCTGTATAACGGAATCACGATTTCGTTGTACACTTGTATAACAGAATCATGTTTTCATTGCAATGAATAGGGTGTCAAAAAAAAATACACAACGGAAACATGATTCCTTTGTACATTTGTACAACGGAATGTGGTTTCGTTACAATATACGCGGGGGGAAATTAATTTAATGGAATCGTGATTCTGTTACCTTTTTTTTCAACTGGTTGCACAGAAACGAAATTACAATTCTGTTACATTCAATGAAATGGTGTGCAACAAAATTACATTTCCGTTATTGATTCCATTATATTATATTCAATTGAAACGGAAATGTAATTCCGTTGAAAAGTTTTATTTTATAATTTTGCTATTTGAAGTTCCTTTTTCTTTATTTGTCATCTTTATTTTTACATTTATAAAATTTATTTTTAATAAATATGAATATTAAAAAATTTCAATTTCAACAACCATGTTAAAACTTAAAAATTCATATATATAAAATATTAAAAATTTAAGTTAACAAAAAATATAAATGACCTAAATGCAACTTCGGTCCTTTTATTTTTTATAATCCTAATTTATAAAATTGGGGACTAAATATCTCTATTTTAAAATAGGAAAATCAAAATTACGGATTTAAAAAAATATGGGGACTAAATATCTTTATTTTAAAAATAGAGAGACCAAAATTACGGATTTTAAAAAATAAGGAGACCAAAATTGTATTTATTAATTTTATAACAAAATATATATATAACATAAAAATCTAAACAACTTACATAATGAATACATATAATATATACATATATCACATAATTTTAATACAATTTAACTTGAAATATATCCATACAAAATTTTAATAAAATATTATGTGGGGGTGTGAAGAAAAAATAGAAAAGGAGAGAGAAAGAAAGCAGCGGAAGGAGAGAGGAAGGGAGGGGAGTGGGTGTGAAGAAATGGTAATAAGGACAATAATGTCTTTTGATATAATTTTGAAAAAGTTGGGGGTGAGAATAACAATTAGGGTGAGTGAAGTATATAGTTTGGTTCAGTATGATGGACCTGAGAATTTTAGAAAGATGTTTAGTAAAGTTGTCTAAACTTGATTTTAAAGAAAAAATAAAAACAGAATCATACATAATGAGTACAATTTACCATATTTAACAAAAGAAGACACAATACTCAAGTCATATTTAGTATATGAGACTTCCCTTATTTTTTTAAAATAAATTGAAATAATAAATCGCATATTAATACTGTGATTTTACTTTTAAAAGTCTACAACCCCATATACTACTTTCTATTCTCAAATAATTACTTTTCAAATTATACTTTTTCAACAAATTCCATTTCAATTTTTCCTATATAGTACAACATGCTTGAATGCATGTCTTTAATTATTCCATCCGTCTTACAGTAAAAAGTAGTAACTTTCTTATTTTTTTTCCTATTTAATGTGATTTTATAGAAAAATGTACATCTTCAACATAAAGTCCAAACACACTTATTATTCAAAAAGCTTATCATCACAATTGATTTTTTTACAATAAGATTTCAACCCGAGATATTATACAAACTATTCAAAGTCTTTACTATTAGGCCAATTCCAATACATTTATCACCAAAATTGATTGATTAGAAACTAGTTTAAAACAAGGTTGATATATTTTATTAGTTACAAAAAAATTAAGGAAGGTGATGGCAAAGAGCGTTTACAAATCAAAAAGCATGGATGAATTTCTTTATACGCCTATCTTATCATCTATAAATGGCCCAAAAATTAGAAGTGTTCACGGGTATGAGTCACCAGTGAACCTGAATTGACCCAAATAATTTGGTTTGGATATTTTGTGTGTTTGAGTCGAACCCTAACCAACCTATTCAAACCCGTTGATGTTTGGATTGGATCACAAGTTTTGATTTTTGAACCCATTGACCGACCTGTGAACCTGTTATTTAATATTAAATTATTATTATTATAGTCATAATAGTGGCTAGTGAAAGCTTTCAAATGAATGTTGTAACTTGCAATTAAAATGAATGTAATTAACGGTAGGGCACATGAGTAACATGGATGGGGTCATGGGGTTTTATGGATTTGTTTTTGTTTATCCTTTTTTTGTTATTGTGACAAATTTGGGTAAAGAATGTAAACACTATCCTATATTATAGTACCAATTTTATAGTGAATTTTATTTTTGGTACCCATGACAACTTTATACTAAATTTAAGTGTATTTTAATTAAATTTTACCTTATAAAAAAATACTGAATTTAAAAAAAAAATGCTTTGACCCTGTTGACCCAACTCATTTTGTAAACGGGGGTTGGTTTGGGTTGGGTTTTATAAATTTTTTTCAAAAAAATGACCCAACCCAATCCATTTAAATTTGATTGGGTTAGGTCATGGATTTGGCCAAACCCAGCGCATGAATACCCCTACCAAAAATTAAAATAAAAAACTAAAATCCGAGACATAATAACAAAAAAAGTTCAATATAAAGAAAGAGCACAACGGAGACAATACTGTTATATGAATACGAAAAACATAAAAAGTAAAAGCTAACTATCGCAAAATTACAAGAGAGAATTTGATCTTGCGACCTTTCAAGTAAAATTAAAAATAAAAATAAAAAATAATCTTTTTCTATTCAACCAACCTCTTCCAAATTCCAATTCATTGTTACATTTATGTTGGTCAATATTTATATGTTTTTTTTCAACGCAGAAGTAATAGAATAGAATAGAATAGAATATTGAGATTGACATAGGTGTGGTGGTACACGTGAGCGCACCGAAACCCAACCCGGACGTGTTGCCGTAGAAAATCGGATTGGATAATCGGCGATAGGTCCGAATGTTGTAAGTGGAAAGAGATTGGTTCTGGTTTTGTTTTGAGTCTCCTCGGTCAAAAGAACACGCAAAGCAAACCCAGCCACCACTCCCATTACAACACAAACCGTGTGCAAACAGAGTCGGTGTGAACCCTTCCCTTTCCTCCAAACCCTAATCGCCACCACAATCCTTCGTTTCTATGGTAACTCATTCCTATTCCCCCTTCCTTACATCGATCAATCACCCTTCCATTATCAATTCCTTCTCTTCCGTAATTCACTTTTTTTTTTTTTTTTTTTTTAATTTGATTTGATTAGACCGAGTGCTGTTGGGGCCAGCATGCGCTAGCTTCGTCGTCGATTTTCCGGTTGCTGATTCTCGTGATTCTTTTCGGGCCGAATTACTGGGTTTGACGGCATGGATTTGGTACCCAGCGTCAAGGTATACGATGTATCCTTGACTTTTCAGTTTAGGGTCTCTAACGCACGCGCGTTCTGAATTGACGTATAGATGAACAATTGAAACGCTTTACTTCCGCTAGGGATTGTTTGTAACTCGTTGATTCTGCATGTGTTGCAAATTGACTTTGCTTTGTACTTTTCGTCAAAAAAAAACCTTATGATTTTTTTGGTGATCAGAAGTACATGAGGTTTAGATTAAATATTATGTTGGAAGAGGAAGCAAATTGTATATGTTTTTAACATTGGATTTGCACGGATAATGAAGGGGCTTTTCTTACTGGAAAATTATAGCATGTGCCTTGTTAATTGGTTGGACTTCTAGCTCTTTTTTTTTTTTTTTTCTTTGTTCTTTATAGCCTTGGTTATGTATCCTGTAACTGATTTTATTTATCCTGCAATTTTAACTACTTACTATTTTGACATTATTTATGTTGTGATTGATTATGTTATTATTGGATACTTTGTGGACAATGTGATTCCGTGGTTCGATACTTTTTAGTTATTTGATTTTGATCCTGCACTTGAATTTCATTTGCATTACTTCTGCAAACGGTGATATATTTGTTTTCTTCTTTTGCTTTTAATGTTTTTATTTTTGTATTGGGTTTTGTGTACTGTTGTATTAATCATTGGAGTATGCTATTCCATTTTCCTGATTTATTGACATATCTTGTAGGAAAAATTGAACTATTTTCGTATAAAAGAGCTCAAAGATGTGCTCACTCAGTTACACCTTTCAAAGCAGGGAAAGAAGCAGGTGAGATAATAAGACTATTAACTAGTCTGCCTTTGTTATTTTTGAGGATTTTCTATGATGAAACCTGAATGCTAGTATTGACACTCTACTGAATATCATTTATTCCCTGATTACTGTTTCTGGTTGATAATGAGTTCTTTTGTTTATAATTTTCTTTTGCATTTTCTCAACATGTTACATACAATATATGGATCATTGTATTTGAACTGTGTATGGTTATACATCAGATTTAATTGTTAATAATATGAGTTTGCAACTCTTAAAAAAGAAGGATATAGCCAATTGATGACATGAATTTTCATTATATTGTTGTAGTATCTTTGGTTTGGACTTCATGTATTATTTCCTTTTCAATCCTGAATTTAATATGCTTTCTTTGAGTTCGGATGATATAGTGATGCCATGTTTCATCTTTTGTAGGATCTTGTTGATCGCATATTATCCGTTCTCTCAGATGAACAAGGTAAAATTATACACATATGCACAGACACACAGAAGTCAACCTTTGGGTCTAATTCTATCTTATACATCTGTTTTATTTTCACAATGTTTCTGTTTGGGTTGTGATTGTGCCTATACATTGGAAGTTTAGACGTGATATAAATATGAGGTTCACTTTACATTTTACTCTCATGCCTCTCATTCTCTCTCTGTCCTTCCTCCTCTTTCCTGTAAACTGAGCAACTTGCTCTTTTCCCAGTTTCAAAAATGTGGGCTAAGAAGAATGCTGGTGGAAAAGAACAGGTGGCAAAATTAGTGGATGATACATATAGGTCAGTGTTAGCTACAACACTCTTGATAATATTTTCTTCTAGCTTTGGTATGCTTCAGATGCATGCAGTGACATAACATACTTGGCTGAGTTCACATAAATGATCCGGTACCTTACTATTAGGTCTGGTTTAAGTTGATTATAGTGCTCCGCTGCTCCATGTATGCTGTAATTTCTTGTCCTTGGCTTTGTTATTTTGTTTGTTCACATTCTTGTATTTCCTTTTACACAGGAAAATGCAGATATCCGGGGCCACTGATCTAGCATCTAAGGGACAGGGTGCATCAGATAGCAGTAGTGTAAAGGTTAAAAGTGAATTTGATGATTCCTTTCAACCAGATATGAAGATTGGCTGTCTATGTGGAAGTAGATTGGAAACAGAGGATTTGGTCAAGGTGTACCATTAAATATGTTTTCTTTTTTCTTTATGTTAAAGATAAATTCTATGCATCAGTACATGCAGATACTATTTCAGTCAACTTATAATTCATCCAGTCTCTGGTGATCAGACGCACTTTTCATTAGAGCTCCTATATGTTGCTTATGTATGATAATTTTGGAATTTTAATTTTCCTCATCATATTGCAGTGTGATGATCCAAGATGCCATGTGTGGCAACACATCAGTTGCGTTATTATTCCAGAGAAACCTACAGAAGGCATCCCACCAGTTCCTGATAAATTTTATTGTGAACTCTGTCGTCTCACTCGTGCAGACCCGTATGTCAAATTCCCTTCTTATTTTAGCTAATAACTATATGCAGAGTGAACAATAATGATTTGTCTAGAAGTTTTTCCTTGTGATGAATTTTTATTTTTAAATTTTATGTTAAAGTATTAGAGTATGTAACAGAATATGTAACATATTCTGTTAGATACGCTAATATAAAGGGTTGGAGAATGTCATTTTTTCTTCTAGATTTTTAGCAGTTAGTTTTATGTTTAAAATAATCAAATGTTGAGGATAAAATGGGAAAACAAAAGTTAGCTAGAATATAATCTGATAGCTTTTGATCATGAGCTCTAAATTTTTGCTTATGATCGAAAGCTTTTTCCCTTAACAAGGGTTTTTTATTACAAATTTGTTGATCATTCTAGCTTTTAGCTTTTAAAAAGTTTTTCCCCTCCTACCATTAATCATATTCAAACATGTACCTAGTCTTTTAGTTATGTCTAGAGATACTCATTATGGTGAGTTTCTGACTCACAAAGGTGCTTGAGTTGTATATTTTCTTTCACTTTAACTATTTAATTCTTTTGTTATTTTTTGTGCTGAGTTTTATTGAACGGCTCTTCCCTCATTTTGTCTGTTATATTCTTTCATAATTGACAGATATAGTCTATGCATTCTTTTAGTATTT
The DNA here is from genome assembly GCA_026413185.1 of Pueraria montana var. lobata. NCBI lineage: Eukaryota > Viridiplantae > Streptophyta > Magnoliopsida > Fabales > Fabaceae > Pueraria > Pueraria montana. The sequence continues at coordinate 12,622,132 of CM048654.1, forward strand.
TTCATTTTTTTGCCACTCAACTTTGTATTTTCTGCTGTTCTCTGTTACAGATTTTGGGCTTCAGTGGGGCACCCTTTGCGTCCTGTGAAGTTGACCACAACCAGTAATCCAACTGATGGGTGAGTACATGGTGTGGGTTTATTGAAATTAGATTTGGTGTAGTTGGGTTCATTTCTTTATAAACTGATGGGTGAGTACATGGTGTGGGTTTATTGAAAACTAATTTTCAATGTGGCTTTCTGCTTGAATGGCTCAAGTTAACCATATTCCTTTTTGAATTGTTCAGATCCAACCCAGTGCAGAGTGTGGAGAGAACATTTCAACTTAATAGAGCAGACAAGGACTTGGTATCAAAACCAGAATTTGATGTTGAGGTTGGTTTGGATTTTCAGTACATGTAGATTAATGCATATCCTTCTATGCATTGGTTTGCTTATTTATTGAAAAAAATGACATGTAGGCTTGGTGTATGCTCCTGAACGACAAGGTTCCATTCAGGATGCAATGGCCACAGTATACAGACCTGCAGGTCAATGGTATGTTTTAAGTCATGCTCTCCTTACTAATTTGGAATTTGGTTTCATGTTGGAAGTCTAGTTTAATTTTCATGATATGTTATGCAACTAGAAGCACATCATTTTAAAGTAAAACACCAAATATTTGTTTGTGATGAAATCTATTTTCATTGAGTTGACTATGATTATATAGGTGTTCCTGTTCGTGCAACTAACAGACCTGGTTCACAGTTGCTTGGGGCTAATGGTCGGGATGATGGTCCAATTGTACGTTTGTTGTCATTTATAGTTATGAATTGCATAACTATTTAAAATTTAAACTTGTCAAACACAAGTTCATTTACTATTTGTATTGGTTTTATTCAATTTCTTAATTGTATTTCTCTTTTGTCAGATTACGCCATATACAAAAGACGGAATTAACAAGATTTCCTTAACAGGATGTGATGCTCGCATTTTTTGTTTAGGGGTTCGTATTGTTAAAAGGCGCACCATGCTGCAGGTAGATTGCATTCTAAGCCTGATAAATTTATAAGCAAACTATTTTGAGTTACTGTTGGTTCCTTAATCCATCCTTGTGACATTGGAATAATAAAGTTTGAAGTATCTTCCTGTATGATGTTGGGCCAAAGTTCCTGATGTTGGTCACTTTTGGTTGATTTCTTAAAATTTGAAACTTGACAAAACTTGGTATGCTTTTGCAATTATCTATCTTCTAAATTTTGAATAACACCTAACCACATTCAACCATGGAAGATGTTTCTTCTTCCACTATAATTTGGAAAGCATATGTATGGGCCTCATGTTGCTTCTGTTCTAAAGTAAGTTGAAATATTTTGAGTTTTTTTCTTGTAGTTTATTGGGCATTATTTTGGCTCAAGTTGTCTGGCTAATGAGACATTTTTTAATAAAAGAACACTGGAATTTTTCACATAATAATAACTTGATCTGGTTTGGGTTTTGACCAAGTTTGCTGGTTTTAATTGGTTGTGACTTGTGTTTGGTTCAACTCTTAATCTGTTAACACTGACTGGAAGCCTGATTGTAAAATGTTGAACCAACCAACCAGTCTGTTTTTAGATGTTGGTGTTGCATTTTTGTTGCTACTTTGTTGTGAATATGCTTACATACTACTGCTTCCCTTCTTTACTCTCTTATAAACTTGTTACATAGTTGAGTCTTTGTTATCCAGATCCTAAACTCAATTCCAAAGGAGTCTGATGGTGAGAAATTTGAAGACGCTCTTGCGCGTGTCTGCCGTTGTGTTGGGGGCGGAAATGCAGCTGATGATGCTGATAGTGACAGTGATTTGGAAGTGGTTTCAGATACTTTCACTATCAACCTTCGTTGTCCTGTATGGCTTTAATCAATAGATGAATTATTTTAGCAATTCATGGATTCCTACTAATCAGTTTTTCTATATTTTGGTGAAACTTTTAGATGAGTGGTTCAAGAATGAAGATTGCTGGAAGATTCAAACCCTGTATTCACATGGGTTGCTTTGATCTTGAAGTTTTTGTGGAAATGAATCAACGTTCAAGGAAGGTAAGATTCTTACAAATGTTATGTCGTGTGATTTGTCCACTCCCCTATGTTGTGATTTTTTGTCTGATGATGAATTGAATTGTTTCTACAGTGGCAATGTCCTATATGTCTGAAAAACTATGCTTTGGAGAATATCATCATTGACCCTTATTTCAATCGCATCACTTCTATGGTAGTTACTTAAAAAATTAATAATAATTTCTAATGTTCATAAATCTTCTATTTGACAAAATCTGTAGTCATTATTTAAATTGCTTTGGTGGTACAGATGATGAATTGTAGTGAAGAAATTACTGAGATTGAGGTGAGGCCTGATGGTTCTTGGCGTGTTAAGGTAAAGAGTGAAAGTGAACGCCTGGAATTAGGGAATCTATCACAGTGGCACCTTCCTGATGGAACCCTGTGTGTTTCAACTGATGGAGATGTCAACAGAGTGGATACATTGAAGCAGGTCAAACAGGAAGGTGTTTCAGACAGTCCTACTGGTTTAAAACTTGGCATCAGGAAGAATCGCAATGGAGTTTGGGAAGTCAGTAAACCTGAGGGCACAAACACCTCTTCTGGTAATAAATTGAAAGGGGTTTTTGGAAATCCTGAACATGTTGTTATTCCAATGAGCAGCAGTGCCACTGGAAGTGGCCGGGATGGTGATGATCCTAGTGTAAATCAGGGAGGTGGTGGGCATATTGACTATTCCACTACAAATGGGATTGAGATGGATTCTTTGTCTCTCAATAATGTTGATTTAGCATATGAATATACTACACACAACACTTCTGCTCAGGTGGGTGGTGCAGAAGTTATTGTTCTTAGTGATTCTGAAGAAGACAATGATCTTTTGGTATCTCCTGCAATTGCGTATAAGAACAACCGAAATGATGCTGCAGATGGTTACTCTGTACCACCACCTGTAATTGTTGATTCATATACTGAAGATCATAATCTTGGTGGAAATTCATGCTTAGGACTCTTTCCTAATGATGATGATTTTGGGATGTCTTCCCTGTGGTCATTGCCTTCTGGAAGTCAGGCTGGTCCTGGATTCCAATTATTTGGTTCTGATGCAGATGTGTCAGATGCATTGGTCCATCTGCAGCATGGTCCTATGAATTGCTCCTCGTCACTAAATGGTTATGCATTGGCTCCTGATGCTGCTTTGGGATCTGGTGGTATCTTGCAAGATTCCTCTGCTGGTCGGTCGGATGCTGATTTGAATGGTGGTTTGGTGGACAATCCATTGGCATTCGGTGGAGATGATCCCTCACTTCAGATTTTTCTCCCCACAAGACCAGCAGATTCATCCATGCAGAATGAATTGAGAGATCAGGCAAATGTGGCTAATGGTGCCTGCACTGAGGAGGATTGGATATCCCTTAGTCTTGGAGGTGGTGTTGGTGGTAACAATGGTGATGCTTCCACTCAAAATGGGTTGAATTCTAGACATCAAATCCCACCCAGAGAAGGTGCCACGGATACTTTGGATGATACTGGTTTGTTGCTCTCTGACCTTACTGAAATGTTCCTTATTTTTTAGTGGAAGTTACTCTTGCTGGAAACTCCTTTTTATTACATGGCAGTGTGCAGTTGAGTGTAACTATAGCTGTGAAGTGGAGCATTATTTTTTTATAAAATAAAAGTATGTCCTTGTTATATGTGTAATACATCATAATAAACAAATATATTTTAGTTTAGATAGATGTAACAGATTTTATAAAATAATTTGATAAAATAACATGCTCTACAAAATAGATCATGTCCTTCACAATTGAGTTTTTGGGACAGGAATATTTATTACACATCCTAATTACTTTAAAGAACAAAATATTTGATGCTTCTTGAATTTTCAAGATAGTGAATGCATATATTTGTCATATAATAGTTTCTACTATGATTACATAACCCGAGTCCTAAGGGCTTGTGTCTAGAAAACCTTGGTTACTGAAATACAATTTTTTATTTTGTAAAGAAATCTATTATTTACATATCTTAATTTAAAGAGTAGAGTTAGTTTATCTGTCTTCATTAAATACACATGTTATTACTCACTCTTTGTTAGAAAGTGTCTTTCTATTCTCTTTTGACTGTCGCTGCCAATTATTCTCAACCTATATTTATGAAGGGTGTTACAGATTGGATTGGACTGGATTAGACTGGTTTTGAGGAAAAAAAGACAATTGATCTAAGTTAATTGGTTTTCTTATTATATCATCCGATTGGTTTGGTTCAAAATTTAATTCCAAACCAATCCAAGAATTGAATTGGTTTGTGTTAGAATTTTTTAATTATAAAAATTCATCAAAATGTAAAAATCAAATTTTATCAGAATACATGAAATACATGTTTTCACTAATTCATTAAAATACTCTAAATCCTAAATATAAACCCGAATTAATTGTCAATAATACAATATAAATTCAAATCCCAAAAGGAACATTAAGTTTGGCTTTGAGTATAAGATGTGAGTTTGTATAGATAATATAGGAATTTTTTTTATGTATAATATCATTTAAAAATATATATATAAAATTTTTATTTGTTTTGGATTGGTTGGGTTTTCAAATTTGGATTAAATCCATTCATATTATTTCCCATTTTTTGTTTTGTTTTTCAGCTCAGTTTTTTTAGTTTATAGTGGATGTTTAGTATTCTCTAACATTTTCAAGCGAACAAAATAACCATTTACATTTTTCTAGATATTGTGGAAATGTATGCATTCTTAAATTTATGTTGGTTTCTTTTCTTGGACACCTGTCTCTGCTATCTCTGCGCCTCTACCGTAGATGAATATATTTTGTAAGCCTTTTGAGATGGAGAGTTTTTAATTCTTTCATGCGTGATTTTTAGTACATTCCTAAGCTTCATATCAAGTTTATTTGAGATGGGCTATGAAGGAGGATTGGAAGCTGGGTATTCAGTTTCTTTGCATCGAGCACTGCTATACCTTCTGTTAAATGGTTAGAAACCTTGTTGTGGATTTGTCAAGATACACTATCTGGCTGTGTTAATCTGCTGCTGCATCATATCCTTGTGTCAAAAAGAATTTTTAGAACTCTTTTCCTAAAATCACCCAAATGCCCATTATTTGTTTACTTACATAAATGTTTATTTTTATCACTTGAAAATGTGGAGGATGTTAACCTCTAAACAAAGTTGAGGAGGTTAGTGTTCTCTATATCTATATGCATTTTGCGTCTTCCTCCATTCTCCTCACCTTCCTCACTGTGTTTGGTTCCCCTTTTCTGCTCCCTATCAGATAATTGCATTTTGACTTATGAGATAGTGGCCATTAATGCAGTTTTGACATTTTATTTTGCCATTATTTTTCTTGATTAGTTATTCCTCTTTATGCAGCTTCTTTACTCCTTGGGATGAATGATGTTAGATCTGACGGGGCAAGAAGGCAAAGATCAGATAGCCCTTTCTCATTTCCTCGCCAAAAACGTTCTGTAAGGCCCCGCTTGTACCTTTCTATTGATTCAGATTCAGAGTAAAGGTCAGACCTTGTGTCTCAAGAACTTTGGGTACTCTTCTTAACGCCAGATTTCGTATTTAGAAATTGAAGAAAGTTGAGAGGCATTTTTGGTCCTCATGAAATGGCAGTTAATACATAATGTGGTCTGAACTCTGAAGCATCTCTGGTGGAACAGAGCTACATATTACCCTGCCCAAATGTTTGCACCTACTACCCCATTGGCAATGATGTTTGCCGTAATGATTCTTTGTGCTTGATATCTAAATTGACCTTATGACAGATGTGTTTATAGTTCAAGCTCGAGCTATTATTCCCGTCAATATTCAATGAGGGTGTGCTGTGGGCAGAGTGTTGGTTTATTGTATAGTTTTGATCATTCAAATCTGGTAGTTCAAACTTTCAAATTTGGTGGAACATTATATTTGCATTTTTGTCTCTGCTGAGAGCAATAACCTGTAAATGTTTTTTAGCCATATCAGATCCAACAGTGAAATCAAAGATATTGTTTCTCTTATACTGGTCATTTTTCTAGAATATTATGTTGCCTCATGATTGGTCAAGATAACCATAGGCCCCCATGGTCAAGAAATATTATTTTAAATATATTTTGATTTTATTTTAATCTGACTTTCTATCTCCTTTTTTTCCTTCTTTTTAAAATAGCATTTTATAATAATTGATTGAAATGAAAATAAAAATATTTTTCAAATCAACCTTTTTATAAAAAAAATTATAATGTTTTTTAAATCAACCTTTGTAAAAAATAATTTTTAAATCAACATTTTTATAATAAATTAATGAATATTTTTCAATATTTTTTCTATATTTAATTTTTTTTAGATACGTCATTATATAGAAAAACTACCCAAAAAATATTTTTATTTTCATTTCCAACAATTATTATAAAAATGTTAATTTATTTTTATTTTTCTTATTTTTAATCATATATAAGTAATAGTAAAAGCAATAAAATCTTATTTCATTGTTTTTATATAAATCTTTAAAAATAAAAAATAATATTTTTATAATTATTTACAAAATAAAACAAATTCTGAGAATAAAATTATTTTAAAATCAAATAGTTCTTTATAATGATTAGTTTGAGACCTATTCTGAAATAATTTTTTATAAAAAAAAATAGGTTGATCTAAATTAATAAAATATAGAAAAAATTTACTGAAAAATATTCATTATTTATATATATATATATAAAGAAATATTGCATTACTAATTCAAAGATAAGAAATATTATGTAAGTAAATGATGTGGGACATACGGCAAAATCTGATTCATAATGGCTAAAAAAAGACCGTGAGTTCCCTTCCACAAAGTTACGAAATGCTCTCTCAATATTAGCACTTTATGTATACATGATGGTATTTTCAGTTATTATGTTGTTTAAATTGTATTTAAGCATTTACTTCTCTACGTTTGTCTCGTCTGTCTGCATCGCGAAAAAAAAAAAACTTATTCTTCATAATTAAACTAAATCTTTTCTTAAAATTGAATATTTTCCGTGTTTATAGTTAATTGATTCAATGTGATATCACATGAAGTTAGAAGTGGTCATGTTACATGCTAAGATAACCTTTTGTTAGTCACCTCAGTCACCTCAGAAGTTAATGGTAGGAAAGGAAATAATACAGAAAGTTGAACATATCGGTATTTTAAAAGGACAAGCAATAAAATGAATGTAAAGACTACGAATATATTTAAATCTACATAACTTGTTATAAAAAATTTGTTATAACTTTAATTATAAAATTAATTGAAACAAGTTAAAAACTTTATAAAAACAAGTTATTTTTTTTTAACTCACTGGGTATCCCAATTTTTTAATGCGTAAAGTAAAAAATTTAGCGCCGATTTTGCTCCAAGCAAAATATGACGCAAATAAGGGCACTATCGATCCACCCATTAGGACTACAATTTGTTCGGAAAGAGTGTCTGAATAAGTCATTCTTATAAAAATATGGTGTCAATATCATGTTTAGAAACAGAAACGCAAATAAATACATTAAAATATGCAACAAAATATGCTCCGGTTTAGTTGCTGGTAGTTTTAGTTTTATCAACCAAATCACATGGCCAGGGACAAGTTTTCCCCAAGGAAAACATCGAGTATACAAAGAGACTGTAAATCTTTTGGTCATGAAGTATCCAAATTTCATTTTTGACAGTGCAATATCCCAGATACAGTGAAATTGAGCCGGGCATTGTAAAGGCCTCTACAATACAGGATACAGCATAATTCTAATCTATACACTCAATCAGTTCCCCTCCAGCGTGTTCTTTCCTGCAATGCCTGACTTCGAAAAATGCGATTTACTGCAGAAGTTGAAGTCGTGTGCTGAATGTTGATAGAAGCACAGTGGTTTGTCAATCATATAGAATTTTAATCTTCAGATTCTGATTCCATAACCGGGAGAATGCTTAAAGCTGAAGCACCTAAATGCATGCCCCTAATAACACCTCCATACCCAATCTTAATCTTATGGCACAGAAGCAAGATGGAATCCCAAAGTGCCGTTCTTCCCTGACATAAATCCAGAACTGTTAGCAAACCAATATAAAAAAAAATAACAGTTGGCTAGTAGTGTGCTTGCTCACAATGTACAAAATATGTATTGGAAAATAACAGTATTATGGATTAATTAATAAAAGTATAAAAAAAAGGCTCATGAGTATTTGATGTAAGCTCATAACCTGGGGCTACATGGGCATTACTTACCTGAAGAGAAAACTGCAGTTTCTTATCCCAGTACAAGGCAAAAATTGGGGGACCCTGCTTTCCAACTGCTAGTATACATGCTCCCGGGTGCAGCACAGAAGGGACAGCAGACACTACAGCAATGTATTTCTCTGGAAACCTTTCCTTTGGGGGAAGGACTCCCAAGAATAATGGGTTTTTTCCAGATTGAACTCCAGCATAAGACATAGCATCCACATGTAACATCCACTTTGGATGTTCTAGGAAAGCACAGAACAGATACAACAGCAAGTGAGAATCAGAAGGTAGCTCAAGTGTCCACTTTTTATTCTTTTTATCATAAACCTCCCCACTTCCAAGATACTCATAATTCTTCAAGCAGGTCCCTTCTGCAAGCTCTGAAATTTAAGACAAGGTAACTGAAGTTAGATTACATTGGTGTATGCTGGCCATGAAATCAATCTTAGATTAATGATGCTCTGCTTCAATTTATTCAGGAAATCCAATGAAGGTTAATGACAAATAAGAGCAATATATCCATAATTCTGTCTACCTCGAATCCTTTGCACAGTGTAATCAGCACGAACACTGCTTTGAGGTAGCAAACCTTTAACCCACTCCCCTTTAACCAAGGCTTGAAGCCTTTGGTGTTCAGTGATTGCATCCAGACAATCCTGCATGATAGGAACTAAAGAAGTCTGCTGTGGGGACTGTTGCATACTAGATACAAGCAACTTGGCTGTACGCAAATATAAACCAAGTGGAATTTGTCAGAAATCAGAAGCTATCAGCAAACATAATCAAATTGAGACAGAAAATCACATTTAATTGACTAGTGTGAAGCAACATACATTTGGAAGAATCTATGGCCTGCACAAGAGTAGAATGTAACTGATGAAGTAATCCATCCTCATTGAGAGACATTGCAGGTTGCCAGTCTTGATTCTTATCAATTGTTGGCAAAGCAGAAGGGGTTCCAGTAGACAGCACATCACTGCCCACTTGACTAATTGTGATTGAAATACCAAGTTTAGCAGCTGCTTGCATAACCTATGAATATGAAAATATTAGAGCCAGGGCAAATGAATTAAATTAGTTGATGCTCCAATCGTGTTAGATGTTCTGGGCTTCTAACTTAAATTACCGAGTAAGAGCTCATTTGAATACAGTGCCAAAATGAGTTTTTAACTGCTTTTGCTTAGTTTGAGTGGCTCATCCAAACATTATTTTGAGCTCCTTAGACTTCGAAAACTGATATTTCAGCAAAAGAAAAACTTTTTGAATGTTCAACCTTTTGCAGTAGTATTACCAGCCATAATCCATATTAGTCAAATAATGCAAAGTATACTTTATAGTTATACTCATTTTTATTGGTAATTACATAGCAAACCTTAAGTGATTTTTCCTAATAAACCAAACAAGACTCATTCTTCTTATAACATCTTTAGATAAACACACTCTAAAAAGTAACTTGACCCAAAATTAATTCTCTCCAAAACCAGCTCTACACAGTTATCTAAGCAGTAAGCACACAAATGAGAGGTCCTGAAACCCTCCATGAAAATTTTACATCAAACACTACTTTGTCTGTCATTGAAAATTATTGTTGCCATCACGTATATTGACTTTCACAGTCCATATTTTTCTTGTTTGTTTAACCTTGCTTTGAACATAAAAGAAGAAATGAAAAATACAACAAACCTGAATGTGACTTGTCTCAATCTTGTTAAGCAAAGGATTGAGCAGAACCGAAGAAAACCATTGCCTGAGTCGATCATGCCACTGTTCAATTTGAGGATAGATGCCAAGATGTTCAAAAGCTTGAACAGATTCTTCCATGGACATTGGTGCAGGAAACTCACCCTCACCCTTCTTAGGGGGAGTGTTAAACTTTTGCGAGCCCGGAGACATCCTCACAGGCCTCAATGACATACGCCTTGCAGTTCCGGAGGTATTAGCCGAGCCAGTAACTGTACTAGGGCTCACTACGCCAAAACCAGGAACTGTAGGAGGCGGGGTAGACATCCTCCCCGCTGACTCATTGATCCTTTCATCCACTTCAGCTAAGAATTTCTCCAGCTTTTCCTCCGAAGTTATCTTATTAGCAGAGGAGGCTCGCCTGTTAGACCAAGGACTCGAAACCACCGAATCCACTCCAGTCGAACTCCTTGGGGGAGAAACCAAACCCGGCGAAAGATACAACGATGCCGAACCTGGCGACCTCGATGGAGTACCAACAGAACGAGCAGCACCACCCCTATTAGAATTTGAACCATCCGCATCAATGCGAGACGAAGAACCACGAGTTGGGCTGGGAATTGGCTGGTGAAGGGGAACAAGCAAATCTGAAGAAGGCAATTGGGGTTTAGACTTAGGGGGCTTCTTTGCTGAGTCAGGTTGAGCCAAATCAACCTTTGGCTTCACTCCTAAAAGACCTAATTGATGTTTGGTTAGCAAAATCTCAGTTTTATTAACACTGTTAGAATCAGACACAGGCTTAGCTGCAACTACACCACCAACATATCTAGCTCTACGCAGAAACACAACTTTGAAGAGAGCAGAAACAGTTCCAATGAAAATAAAACCCACTAAAGCTTGTAGCGTCTTGGCAAGCCAATCTGAAGTACAATAAATAGATCAGAAATTACCCTAATTAAAAAAATAATAAATAAATAAAACTGAGGTTGAAAACTTACAAGCTGTGACAGGGGAAAAAGTTCTGAAGCTCAAAATGTTGATGAAGCCGTTTTCGCTGCAATGTGCGAATGTTATATAGAGTGAATTGTTGTTAGTATTGTGAAGAGAAGAGTGTGTGAGAGTGAATACCTGAAAATGATTGCGAGAAAAGCGAATGCGGAGGCAGAGAGGAAGGAGAGGATGGAGAGGGTGGTGAACTTGGAAGGTTGAAGACTGTTGGAAGTAAGAACCGCCGAAAAAGAAGGGTTTTGATAGACACTGAACTTGGATTTCGGTGGAGAAGCCATGGGAATTGGGAACCAACCTCGCTAGGGTTTTGGTTTGGGGTTTAAGATTCCAAAGTTCACACCAGACCCAGTTCTTCTCGCTCACATCAGCTCCCTCCTTTCTTTTATTTTTGAAATTTTACTCGTCATCTGGTAATGGTAATTAATAATAATGAGAGCTGGAGTAAAGAGTCATGTAATTTATGTAATTATTTTTTTTATAAAAGGAGGATTAAAAAAAGAGAGAGAGAAAGTATAATAATAATAATAATTAAAGTATATGGTAGATAAAAATAAAATCTAAGTGTGTAAAAATTATTTTATGGATAATATTATTTTGATAAAAAAAAAGAAGCATAAATGGCATAGAATAAAAGGAGAGAAGAATGAATTGAAGAACCCATTTATGTATTTGATTGATATTAATATTAATTAGATCGAAAAGGATATACATTACAAGACAAGATATTGTCTCGTTAAGACTAGCTCAAACTATGTAGAATGAGAGGTTGAAGATGTGTTGGTCGAGTCTTGACTCATTCACTTCATAAATGACAAACTTATAACACATTTTGTGCAACTTGTAATGACTAAAAAAAAATTGGTATGATGTCAAATGGAGCTATCTTAATGTCTCAGATCTTTCTCTAGTCTATGAATTGATTACTTTCAAAATATTACAGTTAGATGAAATCCATATTTTGGATCTTGATTATTGTACAATAAATGATATGGAATGTCCGAATGATATTCAGAAACCAAGGATGGAGTTTATGTATTCCTCGTTGGTCTTGATCACAATTTCAATAAGTTAGTAGTCGAATCTTAGTTGTCTTTCTTTTACCAAGTATGGAAGAAGCATATTCATAAGTTCGTTGTGAGGAGCAAAGACAACTAACCATAGAAATGGAAGATCAATCGTAAGCATCAACTATAGTTGTCCAAAAGAACAACTCTCAACCAATAACTTCTGCATGTCATTACTACCCCTTTTCTCATTTATGCACCCATTATAATAATACAGGGTATATCGAGGATGTTTGCTGGAAGAAGCATGACTATTCAAAGTGGTATAAGCAAGCTGAAAAGGAAAAAAAGAATTTTGTCCAAACTTCTATCTCGAATTCTCCTCCATCTTTGGCTTCTCATGTAACTCAAGTATCTAAAGGATAAGGTAAATTCTAGTTTAGCTTTCATTTTGTTGCTCCTAACACCTAGGTTATTGATTCAAGTGCTACTAATCACATGGTTAGTAATTCCTTTTGCTCGACTCTTTAATTCCTTCACCTTTAAGTTTATCGAAGTTACTAATGGAACTCTTATGTCAATCTCTAAGTCTGAAAATTTCTTACTTTCTTCCTCAATTCCCTTGTCATTTGTCCTACTTTCACTCAACCTCTCCAACAATTTTCTTTCCATTAGCAAGATTACCAAAAATATTAATTATTTCCCAACATTTCATTCTACATACTATGTGTTTCAAAACAATCTTACAAAGATGACAATTGTCATTAATTAAGAAAGAACGGGTATCTATTACTTTGAAGGAACGAGAGGACTGTTACAAAAAATAGATTATGTTCTTCAATGACACAAGAGACATTTGATAGATTGAAATTTTTATTATGGCATCGTTGATTGGGTTACCTATATTTTTCTCACATAGAACAATTGTTTCCTCAATGGTTCAAAAGTTTATTTTTTTTCTAGTTATGATGTGAATAGTGTATTTATGCCAAAAAAATCATCATGTAACTTTCAAAATAAGTCTTAATAAAAGTCCATTCTAGTTTCTTCATGTCTTTACATATGCTTGGGGTCCTTTTTCTATCCCTCTTGCTTTAGGTCTCAAATACTTTATGTTTTTCGTTGATGACTTTACTATATTAAGTTAGGTGTATTTATGAAAATCAAAACACGATGTTTTACAAGTTATTCCTCAATTTTCAAAGATGATACTTACTCAAATTAATAGCATGTCAAAATCTTTTGTTAAAAACTGCAAGTGTATTCATAGAAATGTATATTTAAAAATATACAATTTAAGTACAATAAATATATTAGTCAAACAAGTAGTAAATTAACGAGTCATATATCGTTCTCACAAAAATTAAAGCAACACACAAATTTAATTAAGAAATTACTAAAGAAACAAAACAAATTAACTTTAGGTAAGGAAAAAACGACCGATGAATTTAGAAAAAAAGGAAGAATCAAAACAATATTAGTATTTTTTTTTTTTAAATAACATTTCAATAGTCAAAATGATGTCATTTTACTGTTGTATTTATATCTTATGTGACACTTAATGTATCACATCAACATTTTTGTAAATACCAACTTATGCTTGTTAATATAAAAACTATATTAACTTTTGAATTGAAGATTTATATATATCAAGAATAATTTTATTTCTTTTTAAAATTAAAACAACTTATCCCTAATTTTTTATGGAGTACAATTAGTAAAGTTATCTCAAAGGATATTGATTCCTCACCTTCATGTATTAATTAACATCTTTTAAATATAATTGTCTTACGCTTTCTTTATTGTAATTAAAACTTAAGAACATAATATCTTACCTAACAAGCTGAAAATATTTGTTATTAAAAACAAAATATCTTTACTATAAACAAAAATTGATTATCAAAAATCAGAAACAAGAATTTATAAATGATGTATAACTTTTATTTTTCAATCTTATAAAATAAACATTATATTATTTTTATTACTATACAATACTATCATAGTATTAAAAATTTTAAAATATTATTTATTTATTTATTACGGATTTAACTGCGGTTAAATTAAACAATTGAGCCTTGAAATTAATTCAATGATGGGTCCCATTTAATGAACATTCGTCCGGAGAAAGGTAGAGACTTTACAGGGAAACGTTTCGTATTGAAACAACTTTCTCACACACACTCAGACTCTGAAGATGATCCACGGTGGCTACAACCTCCATCCTTATCTGAAACTGCCACTAATAGTAATATATTATTACTTCCTTTAGAATTTATTTATATTATCATCATAATTATTGTTTTTTACTTGGCACCAAAAACGAATATATAATTAAGCCCATGGAGAGTGGCAACAACAGCTAACTATTAGTGGCAATAATCGATTAATTGTGACCCATCCTTGTTGCTGCCACCATGCATAGGATCAACACCGCAAGGTCCATTTTTTCTGCGGTTTTCAGAAGCAAATCTCAGCCTCACTCTGCTGCTTTCTCCACCTCCTTGCTCTTCGACGAAACTCAGATACAGGTTCCTTCATATTCAGTGTTTCTTTGAAAGCTTAGTCAAAATGTTTGACCTTTTCATCTGGGTTTTCTGCTGGATACATGGTTGAGCACTAAATGTGGATGGCTCTGGCTAATTATTCATTTTCTCTTTAACTCATTTCAATTGGTCTGTCAAGGATGTAGAAAAGGAAAATCCAATGACTTTTAGCATGATGTTTGACCTTGGTATGTGCTATTTGGCTGGGAATGTATGCCATTGGCATAAGTTACTGTATTTTGGCAACCTACAAAAGCTAGCTTGAGAATTTTGGTTGGCTGAAGCTTATCCATTTGGTTTACACTATGTTCAACTGGGTTGAAAATATTGACAAGCCGCCTCCCCCCCCCCCCCCCCCCCCAAAGCCCTATCTGCATCAATTGTTTATTTTGTAATAACAACAAATTAGTGTGTGTGTGTTTTGTTTTCCGTCAATAGAGACTAACTGATTTTACTTGTAATGCGTGCAACAGCTCCCCAATGGGTAGCCAAACACAGCTTTAACCGTTTGGTTTTGGAATTTTTTAGTGATAGAAAAATCTTGAGATCCTTTTTCATTTTAAACACTGTTTTCTGCATCAAAACATTTTAAAGATTGTTTTTATTGCTTAAGATGATTTTGTGTACTAGCTTCTTTAAAGTTGAGCTATGTCATGCTTGTAATGATTGGAAGGTTTTATTGCATGGCGCAGTTTAAGGAAAGTGTTGCTCAATTTGCAACGGAAAATATTGCCCCTCATGCTTCAAAAATAGACCACACAAATTATTTCCCAAAGGTCTGTATGAGGATCTATTTTTATCATGTCAATGAACATAACTCATAGTATATTACACATTCTGATTACATTTTGATGTAATTTTAGGAGGTGAACTTATGGAAAAGCATGGGGGAATTTAATCTCCTTGGGATTACTGCACCAGGTAGTTTATTTTTCTTGCTTCACTGCTTCCATTTTCTGATGTCAAAAAAATTTCCTTTTTAGATTTGTAGGCTGTTGGTGTTATCTGTTACTGTGACCTCCATTTGACGGTTGTTATTTTCCTTGTATATATCGTGTGATACAATTGTGAAGATAATAAATGCTAACAAAGCACAATTCTTTCTGATGCACATAACTTCCAATCACTGAAAAAAGGTGTCTGATATACCCCTCCACAAAGAAAGGGTAGGTACCAGATACTATTTCATTTTGCAGGCTGAGAGTAGAAATGAATCAAATTATTCATATATTCACAAATCATCATTCTTCTGTATTATTCTATAAATGGAGTCATATGGACGAGCATTTTTTATGAAGTTGTTCTTCTTTGGGTGTTCTTAATTTAAGATTAGTATACTTGGAATCTTTACAAGATGGCCATGTCTTGTATGTCAACAAACTTTTCCAATTCTATTTCTGCTTATTTGCAGAGGAATATGGAGGGCTTGGCCTAGGTTACTTGTATCACTGTATAGCAATGGAAGAGATTAGCCGTGCTTCAGGATCTGTTGGTCTTTCTTATGGTGCTCATTCAAACTTGTGTATCAATCAGCTGGTAATTGAAGATAACTTAAGTCTCTTTCTTTGTATGCTTTATGATCTTCTAATGAGTCTTCAGGATTGCTACCTCCTGTTTTGTTTAGGTGAGGAATGGAAGTCCTGCTCAGAAAGAGAAATATTTACCAAAGGTTCTAGTTCTGTGCAATTTAATCTTATTTATTTTCAGTGAAATGTTTGCTGCCTTGCCCTCTTGCCGATGATGTGTAAAAGATTGACTTTATCCGCCAAGAATGCTCATAGCTTTCTACCCATTTCTTGTGCTCATTAGTAGTCTTTCTCAACTTTTCTGTGTCTATTTATCTATCTATTTATAGGCTAAAGTTGTTTTTTTCTCTTCAATTTTGAAGCTTATTTCTGGGGATCATGTGGGAGCTTTGGCAATGAGCGAGCCCAATTGTAAGATGTGTGAAGAATATAATATCTTGCATTTTGAGATATTCCAAGGACTTTACAAAGTGAATGAACTTTTCTGCAGCTGGTTCTGATGTTGTCAGCATGAAATGCAAGGCTGATCGTGTAGATGGGGGCTATGTACTTAATGGGAACAAGATGTGGTGTACTAATGGGCCAGTTGCTCAAACATTAGTATGCTTCTTTAAATTTCATTGCATTTTCCCATGCTCTTTGCATTGACTTTATTTGTGTTTGATTTGCCTTTGGAAAACTAAAAGGGCAGTGTTTCCCTAATTTGTAATTTCAAAGGACTATTTTTCCATGTAACAACGTATCATTATCACAGGTAAGAATTCAAGGTTGAGCCCTAATGTAAACCCATCCTTTTAGAGAATTCCTTAGTTTTGTCTTCAAAAATTCTCATATTAGTTGTTACCCCATCATACATGTCTTGTATAGTCCGGATATAAGTCATGCAAACACCTTTTTTTTTTTCCAAAGCCTTCCACAACACTTATTTTGGCATCAATAATATGCTTTTTGTAAGTCAATAAAAATCATATATAACTCTTTTTCTTTACTTTGGTGCCTTTCTATCAACCCCATAGAAGACAAATAGCTTCTGTTGTAACCTTTTTGGCATAAATCCAAATTGATTCTCTGCAATCCTTGTCTCTTATCTTAATCTATGCTAAATCACTTTTTCCCATAATGCTAAAATGAAGAGAAGTCCTTATTACACCATGAATGGGTAAAAATGTAAGGAAGAAAATGCGAAGCATGTTTATCATAATGTCTGGGTTCCAAGTAAACCATCGGAATTGACATTTAAATTGGATCACATATTTTTCAATTTAATATCCAGCAGATCCAAGAGAATCAATTTTTGTGTTCGTGACCAATTTCTTTATGACTTATATGAAGAAACAGGATGCTCATTTAATATAAAACTAGATTTTATTATAGTTACGTATTTGATTGTGTTGAATTGAATCAGGTTGTCTATGCTAAAACAGACATAACTGCTGGGTCAAAAGGCATCACTGCATTCATCATTGAGAAGGGAATGCCTGGGTAATTGCTCTAAACCTTGACAACAAGTTATAGATATTAAGTGGACAAACCTCAGTATCTCAACTTAGTTAATTCTTGGGCAATAATGTGACCACTTGCTATGGCCAATCAAACCATAGGTTGTTAATCTTTACTGGCATCACATGATTTTAAGCTACAATTTCACTTGGACAAGTGATGCTTCTCCAACTAATGGATATTAAATTGTATGTTAAACCATGTTTCTCTCTGTATCATTTAATGCTAGACTCATTTAGTGGTGGGACTTACCATGTGCTGTAGAAGTAATGCAAAATAATTTTAATAAAAAAATAAAAAGTGCTGGAACCTTTTAGCATCAAATAGTTCAAATTTGATTCCTGAGTGAGCCTATAGCTTGCAAAAAGTCCTCTGAAAATGATGGAGAAAGAGTCATGATCGCTCATAAATAACATGCATGTAATATATATGAGAAGAAAAAGTATTTCTCACATGGTTGAAAGGATGAGGCCTCCCTTAAATGATAAATCATTTGATTATAGTGAGAAAAATAGAGATGAAAGATGGAAATCTAACCTTATTTATGTTTGACTACAGATTCAGTACTGCCCAGAAATTGGACAAACTTGGGATGCGAGGAAGTGATACGTATGTATGCATGTTCTGTGAAAAATTTCTATATATAATCCATTGCTAACCACTTTCCCTCACTTTAACTGATAAAATGGAATTCTGCGGGCAGGTGTGAGCTTGTCTTTGAGAATTGCTTTGTTCCAGAAGAAAATGTTCTTGGGAAAGAAGGGAAAGGTATTGCTTTTGTAGTCTTCTTTATTATTTTTAAAACGAAATCGTTTTTATGTTCCTAAAACAGGCTCATTTGGATAGACTTAAGAAAAAGAACTTGTTTTTAAGTTGTCTTGTTTTAAAGAAAATGTCAGTTTCCCTTTGGACTCGATCTTTAAAAGTACTCATTAAAAACCTCTAATATTGACCACTTTCAGAAGCCGAGGATCATTACCTTTTATAATAAGCAATAACCCCTCCCCACCCAAGTTAAGCATTTTTTTAAAGTGAATCTGAACAGGCTCTATCATATCAATCACTCTCTTTTCTTTACTAGTAATGTAAAGAAATAGATAAAATAGCATATTTCTTATGTTCTTATTTTTGTTACTTCTGTACCAGAATTTTGTTTTTAGTGGCACTATTTTCCAAGCACTCTTTACACATAAATTTCTGTAAATTAAAAGAAGCTTCTCCAAAGTAGGGCCACTAGTTTTCCTTTCTCCTTTTACAATGCAAATACTGATAAAAAGAGAAAAACATTTTGTTATTGTTGCATGTCAAGTGTCAGTCATTACCACTTATTCTTTTGTTTCAGGAGTCTATGTCATGATGTCTGGGCTGGATCTGGAGAGACTTGTTTTGGCAGGTGGTCCTCTGGGTATTATGCAGGCATGTCTTGATGTTGCCCTTCCTTATGTTCGACAAAGAGAACAGTTTGGTCGTCCTATTGGGGAGTTTCAGTTTATACAGGTTTGTTATGCACACCATATTTTTTATGAGTATCCTGCATATGTATTTTATGCATACATGAATCTTAGCCATCACATTGTCAATTGATCTTTGGTTACAGGGGAAAATTGCTGACATGTATACTTCATTACAGTCCTCAAGGTAGAAGATTCTAATGTCATGGTGCTCTTTTCTCTTTCAAAATAAGTTTGCATGGCAGTAGATAACATTCTTCATTTCAGGTCTTATGTGTATTCTGTAGCTCGGGATTGTGACAATGGAAAAATTGACCCAAAGGTGCATCCACCTGTCTTTATCTTGTGGTTGAAATATTACTTATTAAGCTTCATCATTGGGTTCTTGAAATGGACTTTTTTCTATTTATGAAACTACCATTTTTTTTTACGTATTTCATCATTACATGTATTGCATGAAAGGATTAACATTGGTCCTTCGTGAATTGTGTTTTATTTTGTATGTGTGTCACTGTGTTTTATTTTTTCACCCTGTTTATTTGTTTTGGGTCCATTTTTGCATGGCATAACGTGAATGCAGGGTGCAGTGGCATCTATGAGTAGTACTGTAGTAGTATTATGATGCTGCCATGATATGCAATTAAAATGCCTAGAGGAGTGTCTAAAAAAATTGAAAAGCTTCAAAAATCATTCCTTTGGGGGGGTAATGACTGTGAGAGAAAAATCCATTGGATTAGTTGGGGGAAAATTTGTAGGCCAAAAAAGGATGGTGGCCTAGGGATTAAGAAAGTGGGTATGTTCAATGAGGCTCTTTTGGGTAAGTGGAGATGGAATTTGTTCTACCAAGAGGGTTGGTTGTGGGTGCAAATCCTAGAATCTAAATATGGAGGTTGGAGAGGCCTTATGGAGGGTTGTGAGTATAAAAAAACATCAATTTGGTGGAGAGACTTAAGTCTTGTGTGTGGTGAGCAAAATTCGGTTAAATGGTTTGAATCCTTGTTAAAATGGAAGATTGGAGATGGAAAAAAGACTAGTTTCTGGTTACACAATTGGGCGGAGGATAAATCTTTTGCTGATTCTTACCCGAGACTCTTCTCAATCTCCTCACAGCAAAAAAATGTCATAAGCCAAATGGGGTATTGGGATTCTGGCACTTGGATATGGGATCTATCTTGGAGAAGATCTTGTTTTCAATGGGAAGAGAGCCTTAGGTTGGAATTGGAAGCAAAATTGATCAGATATTCTTTGCTTATGGATTCAGGAGATAAGTGGATCTGGTTGGCGGATAGCACGGGTGCATATTCAGTTAACTCAACCTACTTAGCCTTATGTGAGAATAGGTCTGAAAACCAAACTAATGATATTTTCTGGCTGTTATGGAAAGCGAAAGTTCCACCAAAGGTCCAGCTCTTTATGTGGAGAATCCTTCATAATAAGGCCGCAAGTAGAGTCAATTTGGCAAAAAGAAATATTCCTCTGAATGATACTCTTTGCCCCTTTTGTCAGTCTTTTGAGGAATCGGACCAGCATATTCTTTTCACATGTTCTGTCTCCTACAAAGTCTGGTGTTTTTATTATTCCTTGCTGAAAGTATTGTTTGTGCTGCCAAGTGCACCAGTGGACCATTTCATGCAAAATTTGGGGTCATTTTCATCAAGCAGAGAAAAGGAAGTAAGATTGGTTCTTTGGGGAGCCGTGATATGGAACATCTGGCGAGCGAGAAACGCTTGTGTGTTTAGTCAGGGGGTAGCAGATCACGAAAACATAATTCAAGACGTTACTTTCTATTCTTGGCTATGGCTAAAAAATTTGTCAGCTTTTCCGGTGGGATCCTTTGTTCAGTGGCAGAACCATACAGCTGTCTCTGTTTCCCAGATCATTTATGGGTAGCTGACCATTTCTCTACAGCTCAGTTTGTATAGGTCGTTTGCTCGGGTGGCTCACATCGTTGATCACATGCAGGACGTTGTTTTCAACGCTGTCAATCTTTCACTGTGATTATTTTTGGTGTTCGAGGGTGCGGTTCATCTGGTGGCAGCCTTGTCTTCAATATTGAATGCTAATGGACAAATATTTGTTGTTTGAAATTGACTTGTGTTTTTACTGGACTGCTTGCTAGCTTATTAATTGTGGGTCGGGGAAGGTCTTCTTTTGTAATTAAATGAATTTATTGGGGGTTTGTCTTTGGTTGTTCTCGGCTGGGTGGTATGGCATTTGTAAGGTTTTCTAGGTACCTTATGTTATATGGGGCCTGCTGCCAGTGTTCAAAGCCATCTCTGTTTCATTGGGGTTATCTAATATTTATGGCTTTTAGTTGCAATAAATATTTTATAACCTTGGCAATGTATACAGAAGTTTCGGTATGACTCGAGTTGTAAGCACCTCATATGTTGTTCTCTTGGTACTTCTGGTGCCTCTTTATTATATTATATACTATATTTTGCCGAAAAAAAAAAAAAAAAAAGTGTAAAATTATAATTCTTGAAATGTTTATGTTTTCTGTATTTGTTTTAAACTCAATCATAAAATTAAGCTAACATGTTGGTTCATTACAATTTTACTGGAACCAATTTCAGCCTGGTCCTCAATCCAACAAACTTCTATTTTTCTGTTTCTCACCATGGTGGTTTTCTGTCTTGACTACTGTTTCAGGATTGTGCTGGAGCTATACTATGTGCAGCTGAAAGAGCAACCCAGGTTGCTTTGCAGGTAAATGAACAAGTTGCTTGCATCGGTTATAGTTGCTGCTGCTGTTCTTTTATTCACATTTTTTAATGCTTATCTCCACCAATTTTTCAGGCTATACAATGTTTAGGTGGGAATGGTTATGTGAATGAGTATCCAACTGGTCGTCTCCTGAGAGATGCCAAACTCTACGAGATTGGTGCAGGAACTAGTGAGATCAGAAGAATGATTATTGGACGTGAGCTCTTCAAGGAGCAATAACATGCCACCATACCTTACAATTACATGATGCCTGTCTTTTGGATCTTGGATGGTGCTGAGCCCCTGGGAAATTCCTTTGCGCAGATGTTTGTGAAACTAATGTTACATTCATCAAACGAGAATTATAGTCCCGAGAATTGATCATTGGTCCAAGGAATAAAACCTTCCATATTACATTTTTATATACTTTTGAAAATCTTCAAAGTGATCATTCATCTTGGAAAACAATGTTGGAGAAAAAATAATTCAGGTCTGACATTCGATAATTTGATGCCAAAAGGAATGTGTGTAGATGCTTCCTGCATCTAAAAAAGATTTAGTTTTTATGAATGTTTATCTCTTGTAGTTTTTTATGAAAATTTATACTGATTGATTGATTCATAACTGGAGTGCATTTTTCAAGTTTTTACCAAAGTATATTTTGCATGTTCTATGGCCACATTTTCGGACCTTTAAACCCGCATCACACCTCAAAGAGGTTCCTAACAGCCGTAGCAATATTACGCAACCATGGTGGAAGATATGGAAACCATCACCATCAGCATTATTCCAGAGTAGGTAACTCAAGCAAGCCATAATGGCTTTATTATATGATGCCAAGACTAGCCCTTATTTAGCTAGTTTAATGCACTTAATTGTCAGTCTTTCTAGCGCTGACCGTGCAAATATTGCTGGGCCTACAAGCTCAGAGGGTAGTAACCAAACACAGCATAAAAACACATGTAAGATTAATCTTGTACAGAGACAGGACCACATAATAAATGTTTTAAGACAACCCTGAAACTTAGACTCTAACTGCCGTTGGAGAATAATCTGGCTGACCAACTGAGGAAGACTTTGAAGCTTCCATAATCATTGGAGCCTCTTCCAAACAGCTATGAGTATCATCACTGATCATCCCAATTGTCATCTTTTCCACTTCTTCTTGGGTATATATATGGATCTTGGACACCACATCACAAAACTCACTGCAGCCATAAGGAAACATGCAAATCTTTTCAGTGTCACCTAGAAAGTACATCACATAAAATGACACTAGACAGCTTACATAGAATAGAGTACACGTATGAGGTTCTATCCTATCAGTACATGTTGAGACAGGTGATGATCATTGATAACTTATTACAAGGTATAAAAGCAGCATTCTTTAAAGTGTTGATTTGAGTCCAAAAGGATGAATACTTACTGCCATGGGTCATCTCCCACAACCATTATGTCATTCTCACTGTCAGTGTAGAGGATCCTCCATCCCTTATCAGGATCTTTTAGAAGGCCTTCCATGCCAAACAGTCTCTCTAGTTCACTCAGCAGATCATTGTAGCCGCTCAGTCTTGAAAGATCAATAGCTCTTCCAACTAAGCTGCCTTGCTTGTGAACCTTCATGTAGTGTATGTTATATAGGTGGGTAAAACTTCAGAGAGAAAAAGGCATATCATAACATAATTTTGTTGTTATCATCCCTCACCTTTGTGCAGCTCCTTTTAGCAGAGTTCTGTAAATTTTGGGCAGTAGTTTCCCCAGACAAGGAAAACCCGAATAGTTTGCAGGCATTTACCTTTCCCTGGACATTGTTGTCATTAGAAACCCCCATATTTGAAGCCCCTAATGAAGCAGCAGCAGAAATATTATTGTCCTGCAGCTTATGCTCATTTGGGAGATCTGATCGTCCAACTTCATTTACAATGATCCCTGCCTGAGTGGATGGCTTGTTAAATGGGACATTCTCTCTCTGAAATGTGGTGGATTTTGAGCAAAACAAGCTAGCTTGACCAGCTTGGTGAATATCCCCATAAGGAAACAATGCTGGTTGAAAGTGGGGTTTGGTTGCCTGGTGGAGGTTGAAAGTTGTGCAACTTAGATTGGGCACTCCCCAAGCACCAAGGTTCAAATCAACCTTTCCTGTCAGGGATTTCAATGGACATATTTCTTGACCTTGCAAGACCCTTGGAAACCTGTTAGTTTCCACAAAGCCTGCATAACTGAAAGGGTGGACACTACTCAGCTCAGAAGAGGTAACCTTTCTTACTTCAGCTGATCCAAGATTTGGATGACTAGGAGAGCTCATCTCAAAACCTGGAGGCTTGGTTACTGTGTCACATCCATAGTAGAGTGACACAAAACCTGCATTTTCTTGACCTTGCAAGACCTTGGGTGATCTTACAGACTCCTCAAAGCCCATCAACCCACTGCCTCGTGCTGCTACATGAAACAAAAAAGATGATTAGGATATATTAATTTAAGAAACTCTATGAACTTAGGCCTTATTTGGATAAACATTTCCTTAAACATTTATAGGAAAAGAAAATAAGAAAATAAAATGAATTGAGCTTCTGCCACAAGTTAAAATCAACTTATGCACTTAACTTTTATAGAAGCTCTCTTATCTAACTTCTCCAAAAGCTAAAGTACATAAGTTGGTTTTGGCTTATGTGAGAAACTCAATGTATTTTACCTTCTTGTTTTCTTATAAGTGTTTATGGAGAAGTTTATCCAAGCAGAGCCTTATTCTACTTTAGTGTTAGGACTCATACCAGTGATGAGGTGACTAGGTGAAGCAACCTGTAGACCTGTCCGCAGTTTCTTCAGTCTTGGGGAAGACTGAATGCTCAAGGGGGGCAGAGGAGCAGAAGGATCAATCTCCCATGGAGATACTCGGTCTTGATGATTAGTCTCAATATCCTCATCCCATCTGACCTGTTGCATGTCACAGCAGGCTTACATTAATCAAGAGATCATCATGTGGCCATTAACTCTGTTCACAAATATTAGCTTTGTAGTTGGATTGCTAATGCAACCTTCATGTTAAAGATCATCTCTTTGATATGATGATATGTAAAACAATTTATAGTGAGACATGAAGAATGTGCAAGCAAATATTACGTAGAAAAGTTGGGGAAATGGGATTGGATGTATATATATCTATCGCTTGTTCAATTCAGTTTATTTTAAAAAATAATTCTATTTTGTCAGCTTCATTAAAGAATTTTTGAATAAAAAAGAATGATTATTTTATCAAAAATAATATATTCCAAAAATGTACTTAAATTTCTTATTCTCAGTTCTTGTATTTCTCAAAAACTGCAAACTACAATATGAAAAGATAAAAACATAACATATAAACTCAGATTTAAATGCCTCATTAATAAAAATCCGGTTGATGGAGCATATGCTTCAATGCAAAGTTGGGAAAACATCCAAAATCAAAGTAAATCCAATGTTAAACGTATACATATGGTAAAAGGGTACTGCATGGTAGTGAAGCAAAATTGAAAATGTACCATCAAGCACCTCCATTTTGATTTAGGCCATCTATAAGGAT
Source organism: Pueraria montana var. lobata (assembly GCA_026413185.1). NCBI lineage: Eukaryota > Viridiplantae > Streptophyta > Magnoliopsida > Fabales > Fabaceae > Pueraria > Pueraria montana. The sequence goes on from CM048654.1 coordinate 12,647,369, forward strand.
CCAAATCACTAGTTCCAATCAACGTGCCACTACTACACCTGCAAGATGGTATTATGTCACGCAAAAAGCTTTTTGAAGGAAGACATAGGAGTGAAGATTTATAATTATGTTGTAGTCTACCTTCTTTCTTGAGATTCATCCTTTTCGAATCTCATTTTGAATCTTGTCCCAATGCTCACTGGATTCTTGATGCTTTTAACATACTTTTGGTAGGGAACAACAAAGTCTGCGTGACTTGCTCTGTATTATATCAAATTCAAACACATTACAAATTTAGAGTTAGCAACCAAAGAGGGAAGAGATTACATCCATAGGAAATTAAAGATTAAGGCAAAAGGTTTCATTTCTAAGAAGGCCAATCAGAGGAACAAAGCTAGTTAAGTAAGGTGCTAAGATATTAATTTGAGTTTCTAGAAAGGACATGAGCCATTTCTGTCCAAATCAAAGTTTTCCCTATTCTTCCATCCAATCCACATCATTAGAGTGTTTGACAATCCATTCTTCAAAGTGTCTCATAGACATAGTGCTGCTACCTACACACTTACAGACATATCACCTCACATCTATACAGTTTTTACCATATAATTACTGTTGGTGTCCCAAATAATTTTTTGCATATTCACACTTTGGTTGTGCCACCATAGAAACCTAGTGGAGAGATCCAAACTCCTAAGAACATATTTAGTTTAAGAAAATGTTTCCTGTTTTTTCACTTTTAATATGAGAAGACCACCTTAATTTATTCTGTTTTTGTTTTCAAACATTTATACAAAAAAAAAAAAAAACAATAAAAATAAAGTGCCATTTCTGTAATTAAAAGTAAAAATAAAAAATAAAAATAGAAAATATTTTCTCAAAGTAAACATGCCCTTATGTTGCCAGGACAAAATCAAAATCTAAGGACAAATAATTACAGTGTGAATATCATACAACTTGCAAAGCAGGAAGACATGATCAGTCAGTATTAGTACCTTGGACTGTAGAAAACATGAAACTTGCTTTTGGTGGATATTGCATTTGCCACAGAAGAAAGGACATTGGGGTAGCAGTTCTGGCTACCGATAACTGATTCAGGAAGATCATTTCTAGGTCTAACAGCTCTTCTGATTCCCAATCTCAGTTCACCATTTTCACCCCTACAAAGGCATTAATAAGCAGTAAGGATCTTAAAGGTACTGTAACAGATAGACCCTTGAGACTAGTTAGGTTTTTTATTTTTTTATCTTTGAGAATTTGAGACTAGATAGTTAGAATCTCAAGTTTGATTTAATTGGCTTCCAAAAGGTTATTATTACCCATTTTTCATGCTTTCAAAGTTTGGTAAGACTTAAATTCTTGATTCTCATGAAAAAAAGGCCATCATTTTTGACTTAGGGGTATGCTTTTGTAAGTACTTATTTTCTTCGTACTCCCTTTATGGCACTCTACGGTCTCCTAGACAATGAAGCTCCTCAATATTAATAGTACAGCATAAAACTATTATTTATCCAAATAGAAGACAAAACTAATAACATCCATGTTTTTTTTCCTTTTTTTGGCATTTGAACTGATAATTACTTTCTACAAAATTATTGGAAGACCATTATTAATAATTAATAATTAATAATTGTACGTGAGATTAGTCCACGTTTAGGAGCTTGAGGTTGCTCCTCCTAGTCAATAATATAGGAATTAATGTCAATTAAAATATATATATATATAAAACATGGTTAAAATAGGAGACAATCATGATTCACATAGCTGAGGTGATAGAGATGTATGCAAAAAGAAAAACATGCTTGGAGAGTAGCTAAAACTGTCTCCGTACATAAACGTACACTTTATTAGCTAAAACACAGTACCTTAGGAAGAGCACTGCATCACCAGAGACAAGATTCTTTTGGCTTACAAAAATGCTCCAGCCAGTGGTGAGTAGATGCCGCCTTGGCTGACCTGACATGTTACCACATCGATTTTGTGTACCAATTAGTGTCTCTTTGGATTGATATTCAACAGTTGGACATGATTTAGATGTATATCCAAATTAATTTTAGCCACAGGTTTTATATTCGAATGTTGTACAGTGTGATAATTTGATTCTCTACTATGTAAACCAATATATGAAGTCACACACTCACACCTCACACCTAACACCTAGTTTTTCTAATTACATTACCTCTGTAAATGTGACGAAATTTCCACTCCACACCATGCAGGTCTTTGGCAACAAGCTCTTGTGATGGCCTCTGCTGCTTATAATCCTGTAGTAGTCAAAGTAAAAGCTAAAATGAGTTACAGGAGAAAATTTTAGTCTGGACAATCAAATTTTAAGCAAGGCTAGACAATCAAATTTTAGTCCTATTTAAATAAACTTCTTAAGCACTTATAGGAGAAAAAAATTAAAAAGATAAAATGAGTTCAATTTTTCTCATAAGTTAAAATCAACTTATGCACTTTAAATCTCAAAAAAAAAAAAAAAAAAACTTATGTACTTTAACTTTTACATAATTTCTCTTATCTAACTTTTCCAAAAGCTGAGATGCATAAGTTGAGTTTAATTTGTGGATTTTACTTTTCATTTTCTTCTTTATAATTAATGTTAATGTTAATATTATGTTGTGAAGATGTCACACCAAAGGAGGAAAACAGTCTTCAGCAGCTCTACGAGGAACAGAAAAGCCCCCATGTGTGCTGGTATCAGAGGCAGTTAGTGTTTTGCAGAACATGTGAGGGGTTGATTTAGTTGGTGATCTTTCATCTCCCTCCTCTTCTGCTCCCAATTCCTCAAGTTCCTTGCCTTCTGAATGCATCCCTTCCAACTGAAGAATCCAGTGTATTCAGAATTACTTATATGTAATGCAGCAAAGGAACAATTGGTACATCATTTAACATTTTAAGCTCACAGAAACAAATATTCCTTGTTCTAATTGAACAATGAAAGAATCTAAAAAATTGTCTATTTAGCTGGAAGGGACAAAATTAGGGACACACCAAAACATAAATAACTTCAAATGAAAACCAACCTCAGCCTGAGGAAGCAAAGTAACCTGTGTGTAAACCTCATCATTCTCCTTGTTGGCCTGTTCCAGAAAGTGACAATTTAGCAAAACCAAGTGAACAATAGAGCCAATGCAAGGGGCAAGGAAATGGTGACATGTCAAATGAAATTGAGTAAACACAAGTGAATCTAATAAGAGGAGAATTCAGTACTCACAAGTAGCTGGACATTGACAACCCTGCAAAAGATCTGTGGCTGAAGATCATAGGTGGGAATCTCCATTGGTGTGAAAGGAGAGAAAGATGCAACCTGTTCTAAGTGACCTTGTGGAAAATAGACCACCACATTTCCTTTCTTGGGAAGAGAAGTGAGGGGGCCAGCACAAGCATGCCAAAGCTCAAGGTAAGAAGAGGACACACGAGCTGAAGAGGAAGTAGAGGATGAACAAGTGGAAGAGGACCAACAAGTAACACCAGCAGCACCTTTCTCACCACATTCCCTATCACAGAATGCATTCTTCTCAACCTCAGTCACTTCATGGTTCAGATCAATTTCCATGAACACCTAGTGGTGTAGGCTCTTGAGAGACTGAAATGGAAGCCAAAAGAACAAGGAAGCAAAGCAAGCAAGCAAAACAACCCACCAGAAAGCTCACAACTTCAAGGGAGGCAAAGAGTGTTTCACCAAGTGGAATTGAGAAAAGGAAGCCCCAGAAAGTGGAAAGTATAAATATCATGGAAAAAGAGGTTAGATTGTGAGAAAGAATTCATATTTGGAGGGGGGGGGGGGGGGGGGGGGGGCAGCAGCAGCACAGTGTTAAATCAAGGGAAAGAGTGGAAGTGGATGAACAGAAAACAACAAGAAAGTCATGTTCAGAAGGATACCCAGACAGGATTTTAAAGATAAGAAAAGAAGGAAGAGAGAAGAATATTAAATAATAACAAGAAATTCAACGTATGATTCCACCCCCATTTGCAGGTACTGAGAAGGGGGAGCAGAAGCAGCAGACATAGACAATTGCATAGGAAGCACATAAACAAAAGGCAAGAAAAGCCAATGTGGTAGTGGCTTTTGGATTTAGACTGTTAGAGTCATAGAGATAGAGTGAGAAAGAGAGAGTGTGTGTTGGGTGGGGGGGACAGGTTAAGACAGTACAGAACCCACACTTCCCCACTCTCAGTCTCCTTTGCTTTGTTTGCCTTAGCTTTTTAATTTTTATTTTTATTGATAATGATAATTTCTTTCACTGTGGTTGTTTGTGGGGATGATTGATTGAGGCCCTCCCCCTAGACAACATAAGTTTAATGTACAAGATAAATAAACAAACAATCATTAACAAGGCTTATTTCTTTCCTTCTTTCTTTCTCTCCTTTTTCCCTCCTCCTTTGAATTTGCATATCATATCCTATCCCCAAAAAAGACAATTCCAAGGAAAACACAATCTGACAACTCAACCTACAATATAGGTTGGTGAATTTTAAGGCATGAGTAACAGAAATGCTAAGGTAAAAATACTTAGGTGTATATTCAATATTATTATAGTATTATAGTAGAATTACATAAAATATGCATTAATAAGTTAGTAGTAATGATTTTCAGTTGATTTGATATGATTTGGAGGGGTGTAACATGAATATCCGACAAATAGAGCTATAGCTACAGGGGTTCATTTAATAAAAAGAAAGTGAGAGGGTTTGGGTATGGCCTCTTTGGGACTGTGAAAATGCAGTGTGGTGTGGGTTTTGGCAGCAACTGTCCTGGACTTAGTTTAGTTGTCATGGACTCACAAACCCCCTTTCCACTCAGCACTGCACTCCTTTACAACACATCTCAATTCTTCAGTCTTATCACTCTTTCTTTCTTTCTTTCAACCTTCACAAGCTCACAAGTATATCTCAATCTTTGAAACAAATAGTTAATATATATAATCTTTGAAAAGGTTATATTTGGAAATTTAAGAGTTTTTATATTGTTATTAAGAAACTTTTTCTCCTTTTTAGTGTGTTCAATAAAATTTTAAGAGAGTTATTATAGTACCCAAAAATATCTAAGAATTTTAGTATAATTATTTTCAAAAAAAAAATCTAACCATTATTGACGAGTAGTGATTTATTTAAGAATTTCAAAAAGTATAATGATTCGATATAAATATTTAACTTATAAAGATTTAAAATTCAGTAAAACTATAAAGGCGTACAAAATAATTTGGCCCCTTTAAGAAATTGTTTGTATGCTTTATACAAGAACTTTATAATTTATAAATTAATTTTTTAGTTCCTTTATTTAATCTTGTCCAAAAACTTAAATTGTAATATTTCAAAAAATTTAATTTTAAAGTTTAATTCTAATATATTGAACTAAAGTTTTGTGGGACTTGTTTTAAAATATTGTTTGTTGGTTAAAACTTAAAAATCGAGTCTTTTCTCGTCGGTCTGAGCTTTGGTCCAAGTACTTTGACCTTGACTCTTTTCTTTTTGAGAAATGTATGGTGCGATATTATTAAATAAAGGTTGTAAAAAAAAGATATTATTAAATAATTTTACGTGACCCCAAAATGAAAAGTTTAGCTAGTCTGCACTAATACGAACGAGTAACAAGGATTATCTCTCATCAAATAGGACAAGTTTACTCGTAGCCGATTAAGTTTAAAAGAACTAATTGTATACATTGTTAAAAAAAAAAAAAAAAACTATTTGCTTATATACATTATTAAGCAGTGGGAAATTATTCGAAGACTAAACCCTTTATAATAAGTCAAAAGGATAAAAATATATTTTTAATTCAAAAGATGATTAAATTTGATTTTAATCCCTCATTTTTTTTGTTAGTTTTAGTCTCATAATTTTATTTTATTTTTAAAATAGTTTGCATCTCTATTAATTTACTGAAAATATGACGTATTTAAATATATCATGTCACATGTCACCTTATAATTGTTGTTGACCTAACATATTTAAATATATTTCATATTTACATGCACCGATAGTGTAAATGTCTTTTACATTATTATCTAATAACAAATTATCATATACAATCAATTTATTAATTTTTATAATAATTATCATAAAAATTATACCAACGATAATTTTCTATTGATTGGTAGCATAAAATCTTTTACATTGATATTATATACACCTATTAAACTCTTCATATTGTTACTGATAGAGACTATTTAAAAAAAATAAAATTTATAAGTATTTAAATAAAAAGTCATATAATTACTTATTTTCTTTTCAATCTTTCATCGTGTATAAAACAAATCAACAATTTGAAAAAAAAAAAAAACTAAAACCAAATTTAATTATGTTTATAGGAACTAAATACACATAAGTCCAAATCAAAATTAAGGGATTAAACTACTCTTTTAGTATCTACTATTATTAATTGAAAGTTTTATTAAATTTATAAACAATATATTGAAAAGATAAAAAAATATTTAACATATGAAAACAATTCATAACATAAACAAACATGAATATTAAGTGGTTTATTAGTTCTTTATTATTAAGAAAGTAACAAAACTTTTAACAACAAATGATTTCATGTGTCTCTTATTTAAAATATATTATTCTTTTTATATTTATATTATATCTGAAATATAGTAGTCACCAACCACTAAGAAGCATGAACTTCCGAAAAAGTAAAGGTATAAAAGGTCCTAAATATTATCAGTTTTATTTTCAGTTTTTTTAATTAAACTTAATGTCCTTAATTGCCAATATTAAAGTTGAGGCACTCAACCAGTTTAATATTTTATATATAACAACCGTAATTTGTGGAGCATTAAAAGTTGATTTATAAGCTAAGATGCAATCCAATCCAAATATATATTGTGGCTTAGTTTGGATGCAAGGGCTTCCAGTTCTCTTGTTATAAAGTTCAAAGAGGTACTAAACGACACTAGTCGTATTTACCTACTTGTCATGCATGAATACGAAAGAAAGGCTATTGGACCACTAAAGAAGTTTCCCTCATTTTCTTATTCCTTTTTCTAGCCCCTTCCACAAAAGTATGACAATTTTTTAAAAAAAAAATAATAAAAAAGGGTAAATATCATATCATCCATCATAGACACTGCTCAGTAGTAAATATATGTGATAAGAACATTTTTATACTTACACACCTTTGGAATAACATGATCTCTCTATACATAATCACTTCTAGTATGACCTTGTATAATTAAGGCCACGCATAATATATACCTTCATTTATTTGTGTAATCATTTGAGTCTATATCGAAGTGCTTAACAAGTACTTTCCCTTTTACTCCATCATGTTTAGTACTCTATCGCATGAAGGTAGAATTTACCATTAAAGCAGTCTTATTTGCAACTATTAAAATCGTAGCATGTTCATTCATAGATCTAGGTGTGAACGTACGTACCAGCTCACTTTAAAAAGATTCATTGTGAAAAATATCGATACAACTATATGTCATAGTCAATTAATGGTTAAAAAAATCATGGAAAAGATTAATATATAGTTTGCAACTTTATCTCATACACGCACACAAATGTATACTCTTTAGTTTTATGCATTCTATTTTACAACGAAACTCTGCTTTATTAATGCATTATATTAACTCATGAAAGATCGATGTCCACTGGAACGTATTACATATATATGCATATACCTTCATATCTGTACAAATGAATAGAAAACAAATCGACATGGACATCACCTAAAGCTTTGTCTGTCCTCGTGCTAAAGCCATACAAGTTTTTACTTACCCCAAAAAAAAGAATCATGCAAGTTTCAGACGAAGTTGGTTTAGTCCACATCAAAAGTGGGGATATACAGATTGAACGAAAACTCGGGGGGTGCGATTCATTTTTTATCTTTTGGTGTGCAAATATGAAAGTTCAAACCAAAAAAAAAAAAAAAAAAAAAAGAATAAATCGACTATGTTTTGCTTTATGATTTTGTAACCGACAAGAAGTATCTTACTCTTTGCTTAAAGTATATCAACTTGTGTTGTATTTCTAAATCAATTAGTAATTAGCATACATTAACTTTCAATAAATTCTCATTAATGTTTTATATATTTAATACGGATCATTAGTCCTTTTAATACTTCAAGGTGTTGGCCTTAAAATATTCTACAAAGAACACCTCAAGACACTATCCAAGAGCTCATTTAGATATTAGATGTGTTGCCATGGAAATTTTTAATATAATTATATTTAATTAGCTCTTTAAATTAGATATATTTTGGCGGCTTGATCAGAATGACGACAATAATATTCTTCTACAATAGATTCCATGATCTTTTTGGGGGGTGGGGAATGTTTCCAATTTGCAAGTATTGGATCTCCATAATACCTTCTGTAACTTACAATTTGTTTCTGGCCGGAGATTCAAAATTGTTTATAAGATATTTTTTGTGTGTGGATCAAGTATCTTCTAACTAGAGACTATTTTTTTTTAATTTTTTGACAGAAAGAGACTAATTTTTTAAAGGCTTAGAAAATATTGAAATAAATTTTGCCTTTATTAATAAAGCATTTTTTTATACACATTTAGGAATCAAACCTGATCGATATGTTTAAGAGATCTAACCATGCAAAACATCAAATGTGTCCTACTTTAGCTTTTTTTTAGTATGACTACAAATTCACAGAATTTGGCTGCCTGACAATTGAGATGGGATTGGAAAAAAATGTCACATGTTAAAATGGAACTACAAAATATATCTGAAAGTGGTGTTTATATATATGTATAAATCTAAGATATGTTGATATGTTTTGATATACATGTCTGTAATTGGGTTGGGTACCATTGTGCCCTCAGCTATATATATTTTCTCCTTTTGGCTGATAAAAAAAATAAATTTAAGATACGTAGAAGATATACATGCTAAAATTTAAAAACAATATAAAATAAATTTATTGAAATAGAAAAATAAACTAGGCAAGACATAGTTAAATACAAGATCATATATATGAACTTCCGCCATGGTGGAGTTAGTCAATGATTTATTTTGCTCGTACATGACCCACTTTTTTTTATATATAAAAATATTAGACATTCTTTGTTGATTATGAGAATTACATTTAAATTTTTTTTTATTGAAAACATGTAATAGTGCATTCTACTGAAATTTCCAATACAATCTCAATGTAATCTTCAATTAAAACTTTTCATTTATTATAACTTATAGTTAAAAGGTTGTTAGATAGAATTGGAGGTAGTAAAAAGGAGGGAAGTAGTAGTAGTAGTAATAGTTAGTGTTACCACCTCTTAAAATTAAAGTTGGTATCAGCTAACTAAAAGCAAGATGTCAGTTATCTTTGGTAGCGAGGGTCAGAAACATAAGGTTTGGTTTTTATCACATAAACAGACAGAGAGACAAAACGCAAGCTCTCTCTCTATCTCTCTGACTGGTGCAATGCAATAGATAGACACTTGTGCTTCTCTGCTATGACTTTAATAAAGTCATTTATAGATGTCATTGTCTGCGCCACAGCTTTCTTTCTTTCTAACCCCAAAAAGACTTCAGAGAAAACCACGGGGGATGGACGGGGAATTTTACTGCCCCTGCTCCCACGTGCACCTCCCAAGAAACAAACAAACATCCTTAATTTTCGTGAAATTTTTTTTTTAAAAAAAAAGTACCCAAATCATCAATTAACTTTGTAATTATGGATGTTTGTACTAGGAGTATTCATTTATTCTGTTCTTGATTTTTCCGCCCATGACTCTTTAGTTAAACGGATAATTATCTCTTCACATTTCATTTAATCAACAGTATCCAATTCAAATTTTAGGTATGAAAGTATGTTAAATATTTTGAGAATTTTTTTTATTGTTTATAGTAGTTTTTGTTAGTCAAAAAAAGGAGGCAGCTGCCAACTGTTTTTCGATGCCTAATTGCTAAAAATTTATTACGGTGCAGGTTCAATCTCCAGTATAAATAGAGGCCTTCGGTAGAAGCATTTGCATCTCCACTACAATTGTAATTCCTTTTAGAGAGAGTTAGAAATACTAATAGTGTGAGTTCTCCTATTATAAGAGAGAGTGTAATTGTTCTCTCCTTATAATCAGAGAGAGGTTGTAATTTTTTTTCACTTAGTAAAATTATTTCTCTGGTCTTGTCCGTGATTTTTTCCCTTATCAGTTAAGGGTTTTCCACGTTAAAATATTATGTGTCAATTCCTATTTTTTTCTCATCTCTTATTTTAGTTGTGAGTTATCATTTTGTTACTCTGGTACCCAACAGTGGTATCAGAGCCAATAGGTTCTGATATTGTTCCACTGCGATACACGCTGGTACGCTGGTATAGTGCCGAAGAAAATTCTTAGTATGCTATGTGGTTGCGGTATAGTCTGATCTACCACATCAGAAAAGAATTATTCTTGTTACTGGATATAGAGTGAGGTAGTGTGAAAGTGCATGTCTAGGAAAGTTCTGGCTAAGGAAAGACTTGGTATTTAAGCGTGTCCGTTGGTGACCCACCTCTCTTTCCTGGGAACTTACCTGGTGCACTGGTTCACGGTCTACAGTCACTGTTCCAGTAGGCGGTACTATATACGTGGAAGTTGTGTAAGTCAGTTCTTTAGTGTGAAACCATGGCAGCAAAATACGAGATTGAGAAGTTCAACGGGAATAATTTCTCCCTATGGAAATTGAGGATAAAAGCAATTTTGATGAAGGACAATTGTCAAGATGCAATTGAAGGCAGACCTGCGGAGATCACTAATGAAAGGTGGAAAGAGATGGATGACAATGCTGTTGCCAATTTGCACTTAGCAATGGCGGATTCGGTTTTGTCCAGTGTTGCGGAGAAGAAGACCGCGAAGGAGATTTGGGATACTCTCCACAAATTGTACGAGATCAAGTCACTTCACACCAGAATATTCTTAAAGAGGAAACTCTACACTCTTAGAATGAGTGAGTCCACTTCAGTGACGGACCACATCAACAATCTGAATACTCTATTCGCTCAACTTTCTGCGTCAGATTTCAATGTAGAAGAAAATGAGCGGGCAGAGCTTCTACTTCAAAGTTTACCAGATTCGTATGATCAACTCATCATCAACATAACAAACAATAATATTGTCGGTCGTCTAACCTTTGATGATGTTGTCGGAGCTATTCTTGAAGAAGAATCCAGGCGAAAGAATAAGGAAGATAGGCTGGAAAATTCCAAGCAAGCAGAAGCTTTAACGATGATGAGAGGCAGATCAACGGAACGTGGCTCTAGTGGGAGTCAAAATCATGGTAGATCAAAGTCTCGAAGAAGGAAGAACATCAAATGCTACAATTGTGGCATGAGAGGGCACTTGAAGAAAGATTGTTGGCACAAGAAGAATGGAGGAAAGAATTCTGAAGCATCAACCTCTCAAGGTTGCGTTGCAAGTACCTCAGATAATGGAGAAGTCTTGTATAGTGAAGCAGCAATTAGTTCTAAAGGCGGAAGACAACTTCATGATTGTTGGATATTGGATTCGGGTGCAACCTGGCACATGACTCCACGTCGAGATTGGTTTTGCACTTATAAACCTATCTCGGAAGGATCCGTGTTCATGGGAAATGATCATGCCTTGGAAATTGCTGGAGTCGGTACTGTCAAATTAAAAATGTACGATGGTACTGTTCGCACACTTCAAGGGGTACGCCATGTGAAGGGCTTGAAGAAGAACTTATTGTCCGTTGGGCAATTGGATGATCTCGGGTGCAAGATCCATACTGAAGGTGGGATCTTAAAGGTAGTGAAAGGAAATCTTGTAGTGATGAAAGCTGAGAAGATCACAGCTAATCTATACATGCTTTTGGGAGATACGTTGCAAGAAGCAGATGCATCAGTTGCAACAGCAAGTCAAGAAGAAGCAATGATGATGTGGCATCGTAGACTTGGACATATGTCAGAACGAGGCCTGAAAGTCCTTGCGGAATGTAATCTCCTGCCTGGGCTTAAAACGGTCAATTTACCGTTTTGTGAGCATTGTGTGATAAGTAAGCAACATAGGTTGAAGTTTGCTAAAGTAACTACTAGAAGCAAACACATACTAGACTTGGTCCATTCGGATGTGTGGGAATCACCAGAAGTATCCCTGGGAGGAGCAAAGTATTTTGTATCATTCATTGATGATTATTCCAGGAGATTGTGGGTGTACCCAATTAAGAAGAAGTCAGATGTGTTTCCAGTATTCAAGGAATTCAAAGCACAAGTGGAGCTTGAAACTGGAAAAAGAATTAAGTGCTTGAGGACAGACAATGGAGGAGAATATGTAGATGGTGACTTTTTAGCATTCTGCAAACAAGGGGGTATTTTAAGACAATTCACAGTTCCACATACACCTCAGCAGAACGGTGTGGCAGAGCGGATGAATAGAACTCTCCTAGATAGAACAAGAGCTATGCTGAGAACAACAGAAGTAGCCAAATCTTTCTGGGCAGAAGCAGTTAAAACCGCCTGTTTTGTGATAAATCGATCACCATCAACAGCGATTGGTTTAAAGACGCCGATGGAGATGTGGAAAGGCAAACCAGCTGATTATTCTTCCTTAGATGTGTTTGGATGTCCTGTGTACGTGATGTACAACTCCCAAGAAAGAACAAAGTTGGATCCAAAATCCAGGAAATGTATATTCTTGGGTTATGCTGACAATGTTAAGGGGTATCGCTTGTGGGATCCCACTGCCCGCAAGGTTGTTGTTAGCAGAGATGTAGTTTTTGGAGAAAATGAATTGCAAAGTGAGCAGAAAAATGACAGCACTACCAAAGATACTACTATAGTGCAGATAGAGAAGATGTCTGGAGAAGATGACTTTTCTGAAGCAGAACAAGAGCACGAAGAACAAGAACCAAATGAGGTCAATGAGGAAGGAGGTCTTCGACGATCAACACGACAAAAATCTAAACCAAGTTGGCACTCACAGTTTGTCATGGCAAGCCATGATGCATACTGTCTTCTAATTGAAGAGGGAGAACCATCAACCTTTCAAGAGGCTTTGAGCAATTCGGATGCTTCTCAATGGATGGCAGCAATGCATGAAGAAATGGAAGCCTTGCATAGAAACAAGACATGGGAACTTGTTGAACTTCCAAAGGGTCGAAAAGCCATCGGAAACAAATGGGTATATAAGATCAAACGAGATGGCAATGATCAAGTGGAACGATATCGTGCAAGACTGGTGGTCAAAGGATATGCTTAGAAAGAAGGTGTTGATTTCAATGAGATATTCTCACCAGTTGTTCGATTGACAACAATTAGAGTTGTTCTAGCTATGTGTGCTGCATTTGATTTACATCTTGAGCAACTTGATGTAAAGACTGTTTTTCTCCATGGAGAACTTGAAGAGGAGATATATATGCTCCAACCGGAAGGCTTTAAAGAACAAGGAAAAGAAAACTTGGTTTGTAGGTTGACCAAATCTCTGTACGGTCTAAAGCAGGCGCCAAGATGTTGGTACAAGAGATTTGATTCCTTCATTATTAGCCTTGGTTACAATAGACTGAGTTCAGACCATTGTACGTACTACAATAGGTTTGATGATAATGATTTCATCATTTTGCTATTGTATGTGGATGACATGTTGGTGGTAGGCCCCAACAAAGATCAAATCCAAGAACTGAAGGCAGAGTTGGCTAGGGAGTTTGATATGAAGGACTTGGGACCCGCAAACAAGATTTTAGGGATGCAAATTCACCGAGACAGAAAAGATAGGAAGCTTTGGCTTTCTCAAAAGAATTACTTACAGAAGGTCTTGCGGCGCTTCAACATGCAAGACTGTAAGCCAATTTCTGCCCCATTTCCTATCAATTATAAGTTATCCTCAAGTATGAGTCCTAGCAATGAAGTAGAGAGGATGGAAATGTCTCGAGTACCGTATGCATCAGCGGTGGGAAGCCTTATGTATGCCATGATTTGTACAAGACCAGACATTGCACAAGCAGTGGGAGCGGTTAGTAGGTTCATGGCAGATCCTGGTAGAGAGCACTGGAATGCTGTTAAGAGGACCCTTAGATACATCAAAGGAACCTCAGATGTTGCATTATGTTTTGAAGGATCGGAATTTATTGTCAGGGGCTATGTTGATTCAGATTTTGCAGGTGATCTTGATAAAAGAAAGTCTACTACTGGCTATGTGTTTACACTTGTAGGAGGGGCAGTGAGCTAGTTATCCAAATTACAGACTGTTGTAGCTTTGTCTACTACAGAAGCTGAGTACATGGCAGCTACCCAGGCATGCAAGGAAGCTATTTGGATTCAAAGGCTATTGGAAGAACTTGGGCACAAGCAACAGAAGACTACTGTGTATTGTGACAGTCAAAGTGCCTTGCACATTGCAAGGAATCCAGCCTTTCATTCCAGGACAAAGCACATAGGTGTTCAATATCACTTTGTTAGAGAAGTAGTAGAGGAAGGAAGCGTGGACATGCAGAAGATTCACACTAAAGATAACCTAGCAGATGCTATGACAAAGCTAATCAATACAAACAAGTTTACATGGTGTCGATCCTCCTTTGGCTTATCAGAAACGTAAGCAACATATGGAGTGGCAAAGACTAGTGTGAAGATATGATTAAATTCAATCATAATCTTCAAGTGGGAGATTGTTAGTCAAAAAAAGGAGGCAGCTGCCAACTGTTTTTCGGTGCCTAATTGCTAAAATTTATTACGGTGCAGGTTCAATCTCCAGTATAAATAGAGGCCTTCGGTAGAAGCATTTGCATCTCCACTACAATTGTAATTCCTTTTAGAGAGAGTTAGAAATACTAGTAGTGTGAGTTCTCCTATTATAAGAGAGAGTGTAATTGTTCTCTCCTTATAATTAGAGAGGTTGTAATTTTCTTTCACTTAGTAAAATTATTTCTCTGGTCTTGCCCGTGATTTTTTCCCTTATCAGTTGAGGGTTTTCCACGTTAAAATATTATGTGTCAATTCCTATTTTTTTCTCATCTCTTATTTTAGTTGTGAGTTATCATTTTGTTACTCTGGTACCCAACAGTTTTATTAAATTTAAACAAGATTATTTCTATTATCGAATACGTGCATTAACTTATGTGAGTAGTTTCAAGTTTCAGCTTAACTAGTTAGTATAGCTTTGAGTCCTAAATATATAGATAGCTATATTAAATACTTATAGGTTGTTTGGTTGTAATGAAAGAGTGAAGAAAGAAAGTCAAAAGAGATGAAAAATGTAAGAAATGAAAAAGGTGAGTTGTTCTATTGGGAGTAAAGCCGTAAAAAAATGGCATGGCCCGTCAGGCTAAGCCAGACTAGACTATTAAAAAGTTGATCTAAAAAGAATCAGACTAATCTAGTCGAGCCTAACGGGTCAAGGCAGGTCAATTTAAGAATTAAACACACAATCACAAATCACTAAAATTACTTAAATTTTAAAAAAAAAACTATTATAATTATAATTTTAAATTGATTACAGTTACAATTCATTCTAACTATTAGTAGAGAGAAGTGCTAACAAAATTAGGAGACATGTTCATTAAATAAGATATGAGATCCATAATGTTTTATGATATTCAATAAATTTTAACAAATGAAAAAATGTGTGTTCAAAATAGTGTGTTAAAGAGTATGATTTTAGTAATTTTCATAAGTATAATATTATGCAAATATATGAGAGTAAGGCCATCTTATGGTATGTTTTTAATGAGTAGAAAGAAAAAAAAAACAAAATAATAATAATTTTTTTTGTTTAGTCGAAGAGAAAGTAAAAAAGAAAAAAAAAAGAGAAAAAATAACTTTTAAAAATATTTTTTTCTTTTCATTTTTTTAATTTTATTTTCCATTAAAAAATAATTATCATTCACCAGTTTCTCTTTCATCCATTTTTATCTATTTTTTTATCTTGTTCTTTTTCCTGTCATATTTATTACTAGTATTATTTTTCTCTATTTTCCCCCTTTAATGTACCCCATTAATTTTAAAACGGACTAATATCATTACTCTTTTTCATTCCCTCTACCAAAGAGACCCTAAAATGGTGCAACAAACTTTTCTGTTTCACCACGGAGAAGATAATAAAGAAATAGGAAAACTTACTACTTTTTTAAACTAAAAACAGAGAAGTAATGATTGTTATACACAAACTTTTATTATTACATGAATGAAGTAAAAAAGGTAGGCTAGGCTAGGAGTTAAGTTAAGCAAGGAAGGGAAGTTATTGATAGATGGATATGTAGCAAGCAATGTGTGGAGTGATGATGGTCACTTTCCTTCAGCATTCACTCACTGGTCGACATACACAACACAATAATCCCTCTTCTTTCCCTTTCTCTCTAATCAATGGGACTTTGTCTCCTCCATTGATTTTGTCTTTTGCTTCTCAATGGCCATCTTTTCCCTATTTCTTTTTTAGTCTTATTAATCGCCCGCATTCATCGTACCCCTCATCATATGTCCATGTCTCCCTTCTTGCTGCTTTTATTTCCACACTCCATCTTTTTACCTACGTAACCAAATTTAATGTAATATGTAATACTAAAGTATCTACATATATACATGTCCTACTTCATATTTCAATTCACAACCATGTCTTAAATTTTCATGTTCTCGATGTCTCTCGTTATTTGGAATCAAATTAAACAAATGAGTGAGTGTGTGTTTGGAAATGTGATGGATCACATTAAAAAAATTATGATAGCCTTAAAGTTATTTTCTGACGTGATGAAAAATTATGGTGAGACACCGTAATTTTTGAATCCTCATCACCGATTCAAACACACTTTGAGTTTACTTTTTTGAAAGCTTTAACGTTTTTGGAGAAGAATGAAGAGTTTTAAGTGTGAATAGTTTGAGATTCTATTGAAAAATCACAAACTCTAATTTATTAAAGAAAAAAATTAAGAAGGGCAAGTTGTATCCTATATATAAATATATGTTGATATATAAAATTAGAATAAATAAATGAAAGTCTTTTAAAAACCTTTAGTTTGAAGAATTTGTTTGACTTTTTGCTAAAAAAAATTAAAATAAAAAAATAAATAAACTAGCCTGGGCAAGGATGAGTAGATGCTGCATTAGTGAGTGTCTAATAAGGATTGAATGCCATGAAAAGTTGCCCTATGCTTTGCTTAGTTCCAAAAAGCAAAGAGTTGGTGGGTCCATCATAGGAGACAAAGGGTATCCCATGATCACTGACCTGCGATTGGGGCATCACGTACAGCTACAAGCAAGTGTGCTTTTATCAAAGTTGAGCTTGGGAAAAACATCAAGGAGAAAAATTTAAAAAAGGGAGTGCCCGTAGTCATTATCTTTTTGGGATATTAAATACTAGTTTCAGGAAGCATAATTATAGATGAAAGATTTTAGTTGAGGTTTAGATTTGTTTCAAGATCTTTCATTATCACTGAATCCTGATAAGGTTATCTTAATCAAACCGGCCGGACCTACTCATGTGGTTTTTTTAAGCTTAAAGTTATATAAAAAGACTCCTAGGTCCTAAATCCTTATATTAGGTTGTCGAATTAGACACTAAATGCATCTACCATTTAAATGAGGATGGTAATAAATATCAATTAAATTTTAACTATATATATTACAATTTTTTACGTGTCAATAAATACTAATTAATTAAACTATTTTTTTTTAATTTAAATTATGAAAAATATATTTTGACAATATATATAACAATAATTTTTCCAACTTAGAGAAATTTTTGGGTTTGTAAGATTAGATTACATAATCCATTGCAGCATAAAACTTTTTTGCCAATGATGATTGAACACTAACACTCAGCATTTTGACAAGAAGACAAGAATATTTTTAGGATCTGAGATTAAGTAGAAATAAAAATTAGGACTAAAGTGTACTGATATTTTGAGAATAAGAATCAAATAACCGTCTAGTGATAATATATATAAATATTACACTGTATTATTTTAGGCCGATCCTTCTCTATATATAATTTTCCAATAAACTCTCAAAAGTTATTGAGGAAATTAATAATGATACCTACAATATTCACTATTTTGCTTAAAAGTCTAACTGCATGTACTTGTGTAAAGAATTGTTATATTGACAATTTATGTATTGATTAAATGTAAATAATTAACAGAGCAAAAGAGAATTGTTAAAAAGATAAAAAAAAAAAGGAAAAATATTTGCTTTTAAAGTTGGGGACTCAAAAAAAGAAAGGGTTAACAATATGTCTCTAATTTATAAGAGAAAAAATTGCACACACAGAAATGCAATCTCCCTAGTCCTTCTGGATCAATACCATCAAGTGCTCATTGTCCCTGCCACCATGTGGATGCTACTGCAATTTCAGAGTACTGCAGTAGCAGGTGTTTGTAAAACCCCACAAAAAAACCATGCATATGCTTAATTGGGGTTCATACGAACCTATTGATGGATCAGGTTCAAAATTTATGAAAGGTAATTAAGAAATCAGTAATAAAATGTAAAAAACAAGATTATAATTATTTAAAAGTAGTCCCAACTAATTAATCGTGTGGTGGAGCAATGTCAATTAATTTATGAGCAGAAGAAAAGCAGTGAGATCTTACGTACGTTTTCATGTATTGCTGCCACCCTCCTCCTAAACAAGCTTCTATGATGAATTCCCTTAATTCCAGACACAAAAAGGAAAGGTGGCCCATTTTGTGAGAGATGATGAAAGGAATTTAATTTAATTTTTTCTTGAAAATAAAAAAAATCTCACCGTGCAATCGTGGGTTGGTTGTTAGAAAATCAATTATGGGTGTTAGAGACACATCTCAATCTCATCGGCAGAACCATGTCCAAGTTCAAATATTGATCATTGTTCGTTATTGGGTCATAATCTTTTTCAACCATCAGTTTTGTACGAACTTGAATGGATTGCTTGTTTTTGTTCACCCAATTGTTTAGGTCTTTAGGGGTTTCCCAACAAGATAAACCTAACAAAATAAAAGTGTATCTTTTTGCTTTTAATTAGGGTGCCTTAAATTTGTTAAAAAAATGAAAATTAATTTAGATAGTATAAAAGAAGTAATTCATAAATGTCTAAATTTATTGAGAATCTTAACTATTAGCAATTTTATCCAAAAAAAAAAAAAAACTATTAATCTGAGCAAATTCCATCATCTTCAATGGAAAACAATTAGTAAGCCTAGTCAAATATAAAATTACTGACTTGAGCATCAACCACCAAAAAGTGAACAAAATAAAATGTTAGAACTCATATTCTTATATGTTGTTGTATTTGTGCTGTCAATCCCTCTCATCATGTATTCAAACACATCTTTAATTTTTAAATCTCCCTCTCTGCCTCAATGTTTGTAATTATGGATTATATATGGGAATTAATTAACAATATATTTTTTTAATTCCAATTAAAGAGCTAAATGCCTTTTTTTTTACTCTTCTTCCTTCTGTTTAAGATTTTGTACGCATATTTAAAAAGCCATTATATATTCTCAATTTAAAGAGGGGTATAACTTCATATACCCTTTAACTTCATTAATGCTCTCTTGTTTCATTTACACACACACACACATTTTTTTTTTGACAGAATTTATACATATATAATGGAGATATATCTTTTGGTACAAAATCACATGTATATACAATTATGTTCAACTTGAGTATGATAATTATGAATGACAAAATTTTCTTTTAAATATTTAACACAACTACATGTTGAGGATTCAAATTTGGGAATACTATTTAAATTAAAATAATTTCATACAAATTGATCCACACACCCTTAGTAGTATATACTATATGATGGAAACAAATAAAGATAAAGTTGGAATAAATAATTATTTTTAATCTTTTAATGTTATAAATAAGTTAAAATCAACTGAAACCTTAAACATTGAAGTGCCAATTATTTAAGGATCCTACTAACAAGTGTCTTTTTTTTTTTTTTTTTGAGATATACTAACAAGTGTCTTAAAACTAGGTATTATCAAAGAATATTAAATATACCCTATTAAATATTTTAAATTGCTTTAAAAAATTAAATAATTTTGTATTTTTAGTATAAATGTACTAATTAATATTTATTTTATTTAAAAATGAAGGGAATTTTAAGAATAACATGGACACTTCCGTCTGAAAAGAAAAACTAGATACACCATTAGTAAATTATTAAATATTATAATATAATACATTTATACTATTAGTCTAAATTTATAATATTTATGCTAATAATTAAATTTTATTAGACAAAATCATACTAACAAAGATATCGATAATCTTATTGTCCAACAGCTTTTTGTCCTTAATAAATAATATACTATATTTGTAGTGATTTTAGAATAACACTAATGGAAGATTACAATGTTTATATCTTAATGAGCGAGTGAAACGAATTCACCAGTATTCCAACCCAACAATAGTTATAGTTAGTATGCATAATTCAATGAAATTTTTAACTTTATTTTATATAAAAATGGTTTTCATTTAAATTTTTGTACAAGAATTAAAAATAATTAAATATTCTTAAATTTAATATTTTATGTGTTAAATGACTTTTATATTCTTGATATAATTATTTTTTTCAATAAAAAGCATTCATTTTTGTATTTTAAATTACTTAAGATAATGATTAGCAAAATCATTTTTTACATAATAAATACTTTCATTTTTACTTCCTTGTACTTGAAGAGAATTTTTTTTTTTTTTGCATTCTTAAATCTCAAAAAGTAATAATTATCTTAAAACAGGACAGGAGTAGTATATCATTTAATTTAAAAATGAAAAATGTGTTAACTATAAAAAGTATTTAACATGTTAAAAATAAAAATATATTTAGAAGAGATAGGGGGTGGGGGGTGGGGGAATCTGAATGGACAAAGCAGAGTTGGTAATGTGTCATTTCTTTTCTATCTTTTGGTTTGCAAGAGGCAGGAAGGTTATTGAGTTGCATCGTAACCCACAAGTGATGGGTCGACAGTGTCGGGAGTACTTGTCAAAATGGTATTCAAAACTTAGACATCAAGGTCTCTTTAATGGGCCAAACATGCTCCTTAATCAATTTCAATTTCATTTCTCGGATTTGATTTGAACCCTGAAAAATCAATGCACCCATATATGGGTCAGGACTCACGACTCTCTGTCTCTCTCTCTCTACCAATCTCATTGTATATATAAATGATTAAGAGATTATCTCATCCTCTATTCCACTCTCCTCACTGTCTTTCACATTCACTCTTATTTGAATACTCTCCTCTCATGAAGTGATGTAATTCACTCTCTTAACATGCATTTGGTTCTTATACTTTTCCTAAAATTTTTCTTATCAATTTTTGTAATTACCTCACATTCACAATATTTCTATAACTATTTTCATTCACTTCTTTATCTGATGCTATATTTTTTAAAATATTTTTATCAATTTTGTTAACTCTATTTTTTAATTCCGAAGATTTCTCTCTTTCATACATAATTTCAAATCCTTAATTCAATTTATTTTTTGATTTTCAAAGTTAATTTAAAAAATTAAAGTTACAACTTCCCTTATCTTTTTTTTTCTTTTAAAAAAATTATAGTTTCTAATTTCTTTTATAAGTATATCTTTTTCAAAATTTCACTATATAATTCTTTTTCTTTCTTCAAATTTTATACTCTCTAATCTTTTGGATTTTTTTTAATATTTCTTTGAGTTTAATGGTGATGCACTGACAATGTAAACCTATTTTATACAGTCATCCAATCACAAATCACCGTTGATATGACTTTTAAGATAATTTTTTAAAAGTTATCAAACTTACTATACATGGTGGGTTGTGATTGGATGACAATGTAAAACTTTTTACACTGTCAGTTTATAGCCCTTTTTCTCTATTTCTTTTATCCGATTTTCTAACTCTATTTTTTAATTTTGAAGATTTATCTCTTTCATCAATAATTGCAAATCCTTGATTCAATTTACTTTTCAATTTTCAAATTTAATATTAAAAAAATTAAAGTTACGTCATTACATCTTTTTTTTTTTTTTCTTTTAAAAAAATTATAGTTTCTAATTTCTTTTATAATTATCTCTTTTTCAAAATTTCTTTCGATGTACTATATAATTTTTTTTCAAATTTTATACTCTTTAATCTATTTTTTTTAATATTTCTTTTATCGAATTTTCTAACTCTACTTTTTAATTATGAAGATTTCTCTCTTTAGTCAATAATTCTAAATCCTTAATTCAATTTACTTTTCAATTTTCAAAGTTAATATTAAAAAAATTAAAGTTACATTGTTACATCTTCCCTTATCTTTTTTTTTTTAATTTTATAGTTTCTATTTTTTTTATAATGATCTCTTTTTAAATTTCTTTCAATGTGTTATATAATTTTTTGTTTTTTTTTAAATTTATTTCTATTAACTATATAAATAAGGTAGTGAAAATTTTAATAAATCCGTGCAACGCACGGGCTAAAACACTAGTATAATTTAATTCATCATAGATATAAATTGCTAAGGTATTTAACCAAAAAACTTACTAAAGTATGTTTCTTTTAAAAACAAGTATGTGTTTGTAAATAATTAGAGTGCCAACATACTATTCTTTTTAGAAAAAAAAATATGTTAGCAAGTCACACCTTCAATATATTTAGAAAACAAATATCTTGTTACCATACTTTTTTAAAAAAGCAAATGAGTGTGTTAGCATATATATTGCCTATTTATTTAAATAATACATTGACATAAGATATCAAATTTGATAATATAACACTTTTAATAAATTTTTATAAATATTAAATTTTATCAATCAAACTATTAAATTATATGATATTATCCTCGTAATTGTGTATATCAAATTTTAGATAATTTAGATATTTGTACATATATATAATTAAATAGTATAATTTAACTTAAATTTTAAATATCATATTATCATAAAAATTATAAAATAGTATAATGAAGTATCAGTTAACATTTAAATTGTATGAAAATTGAATTTTGGTCTATTGCATGAGAATCTTTAATATGGTATCGATTGACATTAGATGTCAAAATTGACAAAATGACACATTTAATAATTTTATGATATTAAATTCATCAATCCAATCATTGCATTAAAAGTTCTCATGAAATTGACCTAGCATACCAAATTTTATACAATTTAAAAATTAATTCATACTTCATTGCACCATTTACTTTGATGTGTGATATGCTATGTGAAGTATAAGTAAATTAATATGTATTATTAGGTTACACGTATGCAAATATTCAAATTATTTAAAATTTGATATACATGATTACCAAGATAATGCCATACGATTCGATGGTTGGATTGATAAATTTCAACTTTTATAAAAACTTTTTAAATAAACCATTTTATTAAATTTGACACTTTGGTATTTATCAACTAGCCACATCTATGTGTGTGGAAGGAGATTTAACAAATACTACTATAGTTGTTGAATGTCATATATCTGATATTTATCTTGACAATAATGCATACCTAATCTTAGACAATTTAAATAAATATAGGTATATAATTTCATATCTTACATTTGTTTATATCTTAAAAAGCATCATATTTGTTAAAACGAAATTGATTGATGAAATATTAATTAATTTTTAAATTTTATAAATTTGGTCTACTTAATGAAAATTTTAAATTTAATGATTGAAATGGTGAAATTCAATATGAATAAAAAGGAACATATATATATATATATATAGGATCCGTTTACACCAAGTGTAAGTCTAAAAACTTACACCAAATATCATGCGTTAATTTCATTTAATCCTAAGGCTAAAATTGTTACACTTAAAAAAACTAAAAAAAAAAAAGTGAGTCACATGAGTATTTTCTATCCCATTTAATACTTGAAAACCCTTTTTTCCTCTTAAATAAGTGAGTCACGTGGAGGTTCAAGGCAGAGTTACCTGCCCTAGCCTTTGCCGATGATGTTGTACCTATATGCCTCCTTTCAATCAAGTGACGATAAGTGACAAGAAGCAAATGTGACTAAACATGGTGCGAAAACGAAGATTAAAGGGATTACATGGTGTGAAGGGCGGGGAAAGGGTGTTTGACATGTTCATTGATTAAGGAGGAAGTGAAAAGAGCAGTTTTAGGGAAAAAGTCATGTGACTCATTAATTCATTTTAATTTTATTTTTTAAGTGTAACAATTTTAGCCGTAGGATGGAACAAAATTAACGCACAAGATTTGATGTAAGTTTTTAGACTTACACCTAGTGTAAGTGGATCCTATCTCATATATATATATATTCTTCTCCCTTCATCCATAGGGAAAAAAAATCGGATTCAGACAAGATTGCTTGATAGAGTACTAGAATCTTCCTACCATAATATGGTGTGACGAAAACGAAAAATAGGCTGAAAGACCATACTATAAACTGAGAGAAATAATCACTTTATTTTTTGTCACAGGATGTAACATAAACTCTACTATCAGTGTAAAGATATTGTACTGCTCACTAACTTCATCGACAATCCTTTGAGGACATTAATCATTCATTGATTTCATTTTCATCTGTGACATGAGTCATTATTTATGTGTGAGTCCGTTCTCTCTCTTTTAGTCCTTAGTTTGCAAATGGTTTTCCAATTTTTATGATGTGGCTCGATTGAATTAGTAATTTCATTAAAATTACACAACTCTTACCTGTTATCAAAGATTAACCAACTTCATCTGTTGGTTATGTTTAGAAGCAGGCGACACTACGAACATTAAATAGAAAGGTCAAAAAGCATAGAATGTAATTAAGCATTTTAACTTGAACTCAGCAAGAAAGGGCATTTGGTCTAGTGGTATGATTCTCGCTTAGGGTGCGAGAGGTCCCGAGTTCAATTCTCGGAATGCCCCAATTTTTATAAGTTTTAATCTATTCTAATGCATAGTGATGGAATCAGATTAAATAAATTAACTACAAACAAGAGCCAATTTTTAAGCCTTCTGTCTTTAATTAATCGTATACATAGCCAGCGAATCCACAGATAATGTGTCTATCTCCATTTTTACTTATTTTTTTTTTGTAATAAAACATAAAATAGAAGAGGAAAAGAGAAAGAGGGTAGAGACTGAACAGAAAATGGGAGAATATACAGTTACATATGTAATAATAAAAGGCTAAAATAAGTAAAATAAATGTGTATACCAAAATGAAATATTATCTTTATTATTGCTATAAATTATAAATATAGACAATGGAACAAGATAAATAAATTAAAAAATTAAGTACCAATTACAAACTACCTATATTGTAGCTAAAATGATCTGCCCGTCACAATCTACAATCAAGTCCATTTCACTAGTGTATTGTAACTTTCTTGTTACATCAGCTTGTATCACTTACATTTTTAGATTGATCAGTGCTTGAGTCCATTCCACTGGTGTTGCTTTCAACCTTCAGTAGCCCATACCTAGCAGCAACTTCTCTCCATTCCTTCTGCTCCGATAGGTACCCATGCCTTAACAAATACCTTTTAAGCTCCATCCGAAGGTTCCTAATTGGCTACACAACACACCAAATACCAAATATCAGGTTCAAAGTATTACCACTTTTTTTTGGACCATAACACAAGTCACACACCAGGAACAAAGTAATAACACTTCCAATTTTGAACATAAATTTAATTTGTGAAGTATAATAGACATGCACAGTTATGGGAAAAATTTACAAACATACCATGACAATTTGTAATTAGATAGTACTTTATCTTTTATACTATCAATGCATTCACTATTTTCTCTTATTATAAAAATTAACAAATTTATCATACACATGTCACTTTGTGATTAGACGAAAGTGTAAAAAAAAAAAATTAATTGTGAATGGTAAACCACAAATAACTTGATTATTACCTCAGCCTGAGATTCCAAAGCAAGCCTAAAGAATTCAGAGGCGACAAAATGCTTGCCCACAGACTCAGCCGTTTTGATTTGGCCAACCCAATAAGATGAAGTCTCAAGCCTATCAAAACGGCATTTGCTACAATTCAGTGCAGTGTAGAATGGTGTGGATGATTTGGTTCTAACATGGGACGATGATGCTACTGGAGTTTTGGGCTCCGAGGCAGAACCCTTCTCCTGGAAATTGTTCTTTGATTTTTTTTCCTCAAGTTGTTGTGGGAGTGTGTCACTTTTCTTGTTCAATACAAGATTGGCATTTTCTGTGGATTTTTTATCATGTGTGTCAATTGGAAGTTGAGTTGTGCGAATAGATTTGGGTTGTCTCAGTGGAACAGCAATTTTTGTTTTGGTAATTGACTTGTCCCACACGGGTTTTCCTGGGATAATGTTTGTGCTCCTAGCGGTACCAAAAACCCGGTTTTGTCTGAAACCAAAGCAAGGTTATACTTTATAGCAAGTGAAATTAAATTGGTGAATAAAAATTGTTACATTACCTTTGGGATTCACCCGTGCCCATTTTGGTTGCTTGATTGGTCTTTTGGTTGATTTTTGGTTTCGAATCGTTGGCTTTGCCTGGTACCGTATATGAAAATTAATTGTATTAACAAAAAAAAAAACTAATACTAAAGGGAAATGTGGAGGGATGATCAGTGATGCATAATGAAATAAGAGGATGAAAAAAACTGCGTTGTAACCTGGAAGTGGCGTGAGAAGAGAATCCATGAAAAAGATATCACAAGAGTTCAGTAATCATGTGTCTGAGACTGAGATTGTGGGTCATATGCAATTACCACTAATTGGACTCGTTGAGTTGTAACCGTCAGAATGCACGAGCGGGAACAGGTTTTCCTACAACTTTTTTTTCTTTGAATATTTTTGTTTTTGTTTTTTATCAACAGTAAAAATAAATATTATTGGTTATTAGAGTGTAAAAAATACAGATTATTATGGGCCATGGTTACACTGAAAACAGGCCCAGTGACCCCAATCCAATATCATCTTTCATTTTCTCAAAATAATGGAAAAAAAAAAAAACCAAATCACATTCTAGTCTTTAATTTGATCAGTTTTGAAATTCCACCGTATTTCTAAGGTCAACATTTCATACACAATTTCTCACTTGTGTCTATATAATTGTATATG
Organism: Pueraria montana var. lobata; assembly: GCA_026413185.1. Taxonomy (NCBI): domain Eukaryota; kingdom Viridiplantae; phylum Streptophyta; class Magnoliopsida; order Fabales; family Fabaceae; genus Pueraria; species Pueraria montana. The sequence goes on from CM048654.1 coordinate 12,674,268, forward strand.
TATACTAAAGCAGGGTTGTCTTTGCAATTTCAAATTCTCAAATTGTTTTGGTGAATATGAGAATCAAATTTGGTACCAAAATTGATTGTCCTTCAAAATTCAGATTAATTAGTTTTGTGTTCATCCAGTTGAAATCAAGTATTTGTGTAAATAACATAAACGTGGTTCTATAATAAGGTAGCTCTAATCTAGAGAAGTGCTACTAGATCCGGCAAACTAGCGTGTAGGATATATGTATAGTGGCTAGGGAATCCGATTCAACGATAACATTACGATATCCATGTGACAAAAGCTAACCAAATTAGTGTGCTTGGATCACCATATAAGTGTCAAGACTTGAGGAAGTGCTAATAATTTTATTTTATTTTTTTCTGTTTGATCAAGTAAAATACCTCTATAATAGATATCCAAATTTGCTTAGCAATATAACAGTCCCGCAATGCATGCAAGCATGTTTCTTCATCGAATGGACATTTGTTATCTATGGCCATTAATTCTCCTACTGAAGCAAATTAAAGCTTTTCGTTGGAAGGACTTGTTTGACTAATCTCCACATTAGCATTCTAACTCTTTGTGGGCCATACCATCAATCTCCAAATTAAAGAACATATATAAGCTATCTCTATTAATCCCATTATTAAATGAAATTAAATAATTATAAGCAGACGCTACTGAAAGCTTACCATCACTAGATGAGTTCCATGCCAGCGCATTATCATCAAAAAGGCTAGTAGGAGGGACCATATTGCTTTAAATTTTGTTGCAGATGTATTAGGGCAATCTTTGATAATATTCCACTCACCCTTATCATTCACAAAATCCTTGAGAAATTCACTTTGCTCATGCAGAGGAATATTGATTATAGGAGTAGTGGCATGATGACATAATAGAAAGCCTACATTGGGGAGCTAAGGGTCTAAGTCTAACCATACTCATGAAAAGAGAGGAATCAATTCATGTCTTGAGCACATTTTAGGCTGACAAATTTGCTTTCAAGAGATTGGATGGCAGTGTTGATGAAATTCATGTCTTGAGCACTTTTTAGTCTCCCAAACAGAAATTTCTGCATTTTTTTTATCAATGAAATCACAAAAGTTTATTGCAGTGTATGTTGGCATTGCCTGCAAGACTGATTGAACAAGAGTCAAATAACCTGCTATATACATATATATCATATCATATCACGAGGGTGTGAGAATCAAATCTTGACCATAAATTTATATAATCGATCAATAATAAAATATTGAATAATGTAATTTCTAAAGCCATCATATGATTTTTTTTTTCTTTCTAAATTTTTATAATTGGTGTATGATTTATTAGTCAAGTTGATTGTTCTTACATCTCAATCAATTTTTCGTCTGACTACACACATTTGTAAGGTATTGATCTTTGATCTAACATTATAGAGACTTTTTGCAAACTGCATCAATAGTATTTATGTTATAGGATAAAAAACACATTTTTATCGGTTAATCAGTTAACCTTTTTTTGTTATAGTTTTTGGATTCATCTTCCAATTTATTTTTGTTCTAAGGATAATTTTTTTTTTATATTTAAATTAAGAGAGTTAAATCATGTTCATATAAATAGACGAAATTCAAGACATTAAGTTTATACTAATATATCATTTCATTTCTTTTGTTTTCAAAAATTATGAAATTAGAAAATATTTATTAAAAAAAATTATCTTATGTTTCCTTTTCTTCTAAAGCCTCACTCCTAAACATTTGGTAAGTCATTAAATCAACACATGCCTAACTCTATTAATACCACTAACAGATTAATCCTACATTTTTTTTTTCTAGGTTGTAAAAATATATATTAAATGGGAAGGAAACTAAAAACGACCTCGTTTAGGCTTTGCTAAAAAAGCAAAAAAGTTCCTTTCAAAGAAAGAAAGTCTAACTTTCTCAAAAAAAAAAAAAGAAAGAAAGTCCAAGCAGGGATGTCCTTTAAGATTTGTCCTTTACGATTTGGATCAAGTTACAACTCAAATTGCGAATAGGTGGGTCGTGTAGCCCAGAACGAAACCTTGGCCGATTTTAATTATTTTGATGTGATTAATACAGAATTTGCTATTTATATTCTTTCGATTTTACTAATACAGTCCCTTTTTCATATTTTTTTTTTAAAAATATTCTCTTTCTAGAAGTTCTTGTGGTAAATAGTAAATGTTTCGAAAATTAATTTCTGAATTTTATTAAAAATGTTTCAGAAATGGATTTCCAGAAGTATTTAAAATTTTAATATATTTTGAAAATTACTGTAATTAAGATTCCTCTAAAATTGATTAAGGGGATTTTTAGAAGGAAAAAATAAATTTGACCAAATATGACCCATGACGCAGAAATTGGCTCCATACCAATCCTGAACGTGAGTTAAGGTCTTCATTACAAATTTAAAGCTATGTCAAATCATTTATGGCTATGGGCTTGGTTTCACTTTCATACTTGTGTGGGACTAATCAATCCAAATATTGTTTAAAACCAAACTATAGAATTAATTGGCTATTACCTATAGAGCTGTTCGACAATAAAGACTCTAATCTTAAGCAAATTTCTAGGACCAGTTCTGGTATATTTTCAATCTATGTGTATATTCAAATACGAATGAATATGCACTTGCCCTTTCATACCCTGTGTAGATATTGCCAATCCAAATGACGTATAAATGCTTTTTTTTTTTTCACCTAAGATAATGACATTGATATAATTAAACATTAAGAAGATGGAATTAGTGTCTGCTCATTTCTTCGTTCAATAAAGTATGAGAAACTTTGAGTGACAACGATAATTTTTTACTTTGGTGACAGAAATTGAGATAGAACGGATCAAAGCCTTATACATTGAAAAGTATGCATTTTAACCTAGTTTGAACTTTGAAGCATACATTACGATAAGGGAACTCTTGCCCAAATTTCCTAGCCAAATTTGGATCGTCTCATGATGATAGTCTTGAAATTTTCGATAACCCTCCCCAAAGGTTAAGCTTGGCCCTTGATGCTGATTCAATGGGGTGTTTTATTTCCCATTTTATAATTCTGTTTTGTAATTTTTTCTTTTATTTCTTTTCTTCAACTACAAAAAAAAAAAAAAAAACATAGTTGAGCTCAAAAAGAAAGAAAAAAAAAAGGAGAGAAAATGAGACAAAATTAATAAAATGGAATTAATTAAAATAAGGAAAATACAAAACAATGTGTAATTCTCCTAGAAGCTTTAATAAGTCCACAAACCTCCTGTATAAGGAGATATGCTACATACGCTAAACCAATAATATCTTCGTGCGAAATATGCTTCTAAATTTCCAAGAAATTTACTTATCGATATTAGGATGTTTGAAGTTGTGTATAAACTGTAGATACGCGATATTATAGTCAAGCAAAAATATTTCTTTATAAGCGCAAAAAATTCAATTTCACTTGATAACTTTTGCAATATAGATTTTCTTACATTCATCATTAATATTCCCTACACGGCTACATGTGTTTCATGTTTAATATATAGCACCTCAGACAAAATAATGTTGGTGAACATGAAGGGAGAGATCTAAACAAGAGGTTGCGGTGTGAATATTGTAAATTGGTAGGACAATTATTGTGGATTACCCACCAAATTGGCAATACAAGAAGAAAGGAAAACATGTAGTTCAAGCAAAATGTTATAATATACTTTTTAAAGTTATATCCATGAGTGTCAAAGGACTTCAATTAGTATGTGTAATGTCATATAGGGTCTTTTTTCCTGTCTTTATAATGACATTTTGAAATTTATTTCCTAAAATATACCAACTTTTAGACATTTTCCATTTCCAATAATGAAAAAAATCTCTTCGGTTGTGTTAAATTTAGATCTAAATGATCTTCAACAAAAAAATGTTTTTTTGTTAAAAAGTTATCAATAATTTTAATCTTTTAAACATACAAATATTGACATAATCAATTAGTTTAGTCTTCTAACTATAAATAATTTTTAAATATTTTAATTTCATTTATTATATAAAATTAATATTAAAAAAATACTAACTTAATGTTAGAAAAATAATATCAAAGGATGAAGAAGGAATTTAGAAAAGTTTATTTAAACTTATATAAATAACTTATAACATTCTTATAAAATTTTTAAACTTACTTTAATAAGTTTTGTGAAAAAAAGTTAAATTTATTTTAATAAATTTTATAGTTAAGTTAACTTCTCATTAGTCTGAAAAAAAAATCTCATTTAGTAGAATTTTATTGCATGAATACTTAATCAAGTTATTTACCTGTATATGCCTTAACTAAATATGTAAAATTAGAATAAAAACATCTAAATAGAAATTAAAAAATTATTTATAGTGTGACTTTCTATAAAAATATCTTCTGAGGTGCCATAAATCTAAAACTTGTATTTGTATTCTTAAAAAAAAAAATGATTAGTTGACATGTTTATATCTTAGATGTTAATTCTAAAAAAATAATTGATGTTGTTGCGGCCAGCATTAAAATCAAAAGGCTTAATTGTAAATTTTACCACTTAACTTTTATAATTTTACGAATTTTATCACTCAAGTTTTTTTACAAATTTTACCACTTAAGTTTTCAATTTTTGCGCATTTTATTACTATGATATTTCACAAAAAAAAAAGTTAAAGAGTTCAAAACTTTTTTTTGTGAAACATCATGGTGGTAAAATGCATAAAAATTGAAAACTTAGATGGTAAAATTCGTAAAATGATGAAAATTAGATGGTAAAATTTGTGGAAAAATAACTTTAATGATAAAATTTGTAAAATAATAAAAATTAGATGATAAAATTAAAAAAAAACTTAAATAATAAAATTCGTAAAATAAAAAAAATTGAATGGTAAAATTTATAATTAAGTCAAATCAAAACTAACTTGTGTGTACAAATGAATGACATAGGATGCTAGCTTGATGCCGTACGTGTTTATTTGTCTTCCTATTTTTTGACATGACGATCTTTAAGTAGGAGTTTATGTTGTGTCGTACCCCCCGTACAACGTAATGATGGTGGTGCTATATATCGGTCAAAACATAACAAAGCAATTTTCATCACATTATAAAAGAGGTCTTAGAAAGTTTTCGAATATGGAAACATGAAAAACAATTCAAGGGGAAAAAAAAAAAAAAAAAGAAGACGACGTAGGCAAAGTCCAAACAGAACAACCGCTAGTCATAAACGAGTATGAACAATGAAATCATTTATTTAATTTGAAGTATTTATTTATTTAGGATTCCTAATTCAAAGCTGTAACCGGAAGTTTTCTTTTTTCTCTCCTTAATCCTTATCATTTTCGCACTTTGCTGCGATTAAAATTAAGGGATTGTGATGTTTTAGTTACGTGTATGACTGATTAATTTCATTCACGTTATGCCGGTTATTTCTGGTGGTTTCTAATTAGCCACAAATCACCTTGCACATACAGCAAGTCACACACCTTGAAGAGAAAGAAAGGGAGATATTACATTATAATTGACTTGTTAAAGCACATTAATTAATTAATTAATAATAATAATAATAATAATAATAATAATAATAATAATAATAATAATAATTATTATTATTATTATTATTATTATTATTATTATTATTATATAAGGAATGTGTTTTTGCTATAACACATTATAGGTTCTTTTGGTGCAGAAAATTGACATGTATTATCAGTTGATTGTCATATATAATGGAGCCATTTTAGTAATTATTGGGTCCTCAAAGATCTCATGGCATCATTATAAGAAATTTGCGTTTTAATTGACGCTAAATGACGAAAGTAAACACTAACACCTTGTTAGCATCAATTTTGCATTCAACGTTAAAATGGTAAAAGTTAAATAATTGCATCCAATGTTTTTTAATCTTGACCAACACTATTTAGTGACGGCCAAAATAAACACCAAGTTAAAAGTCAAAAAAACAAATAGATTGACGTTGGTTAGCCTTTATTTATGACAATTAGTTTTCATAAATATTGTCTAACCATTTTCATTCTCGGGGTTTTAATTGTGGTTTTAAACAGTATTGGTCATGTAATTTTTCTGGTACCTCTGGTACTGTAGTAATATATTTTATTCTCTTGTTGTTGATAAAAAAAATAGATTGACGCTATTTTTAGCGTCCAATTAATAGATAATAGGTCACATTATTAGTGTTCGCTAGGTCAATGCTAAGATAACAATCATTTTTATAAAATAATTTACTTATTTTTCATAAATATTTAAATTACAAAACCTAGATAATTAAATTAAAATAATAAAACCAATATAGAATTTAATGTGAATAATATATATAAAAAATAAAAATTATATCACAAATAATAATCCTTGTACTATATACATACAATTATCCTTAAAAGTTCAAAAGATTCATAGGGAGTGTGTTCAATGTAATAAAATAATTTATGATCCTTTACTTATAACAGCTTATGTTTTTGAAAAGTCATCATTTATCGATTATTATGGTAATAAGGTTTCCTTGACAAAGTAATTAATTATTAGAATTTCAATAAAGCCTTTTTGCACGAGGGGGATGTTAGAGAGCTCCAGCTTTTGGAAGAATTAATCAATATATTGTTATGAATTATCTATTTGTAGTTGTCCATATCTTTTTGTATTATCTTCTATGATATTTCTTTATTTCTATTTATCTTTTGTAACTTCTCAGATATCTCCTTTATCTATAAATAGGCTACTCCTCCTAGAAAGAATACACACAATTATCATTCTCTCTGAACTCTAGTCTCCTCTTCTTCTCTACTATTCTCTCTACTTTTCCTGTTTCGAGTTATATTTTATTTAACACGTTATCTGCACGATTGCCTTTCTTCCACGGATCATCCACAATTGGTATTGCAACCTTCAAGAAAAGGTCTTGTAAATAATTTGATTGGAGAAAGTTGATCTTTCAAATTCAGATTTCAAGGTCAGATTTTCTCTTTCTCCAATTTCATTATTCATACTATGTGTTTGATAAAATTTGTGTTCTATTTACAAATTAATTATTTGAGAGTCCTGAAAACTCTATCAAAGAAGAGAATTATTTGAGAGTCCTGAAGACTCTATCAAAGAAGAAAATTATTTGAGAGACCAAGACTCTGAACTGGTTATATTTTTCTATAAAAATAATTTCTCACCAGAAGTGAGAAAATAATACAAAAGTGAAAATAATTTCTCTCACCAGAAGTGAGAAAATAAAGCAAAAGTGAAAATAATTTCTCTCACCTGAAGTGAGAAAATAATGTAAAAGTGAGAATAATTTTTCCCACCAGAAGTGAGAAGGTAGTGCGAATAATTTTTCTTCTTGATTTTCTTGATTATTTGTCCCTTGATGTTGCACCTCCTGAAGTTTAGGTGTACTGCTTGACATTTGGTTAAGATATTTTGAAACTAATTTATCTATCTATTTTATCTTTTACTTTAAAAATTAATTTATTTATTATTATTGTTGATATCAGCACCTCTTTAAAATTTCGTATATGTATACGCAGTACGTTTTACAACCATTATGAATAATGGATTCAGCTTCGTACATTCCCTTAATAAATAATGGATTAAAATTTTGATCTGTTATATACAGTTTATATACGTTGCATTTATCTAAAGAATTCAGCCACTGAAAAATTGTATTGCCTTTTATATTATTTTAAGAAGCAAAATGTGTGCTACAATGTTTATAAGTGCATTTGGTGGTTTATAATTGATTTTCTGGGTTATATGAAAACATTGCTTTATAAACACATATATGCTATGCAGTGATTTAAAGAGGATCGTGAATCTATATACAGTGTTTTATATGTTATGAACAATACAGTCAGATCAATGTCGGAGATATATATTTCATTGTTTTATATTAATTTAAAGAAATTACTGGTATTAATTAGATGTTTATTCTGGAAAATTGAAAGCTACTATATGTTTATTTTAATTTTTATGATAGTCTTTAAACATGTCAAACCTTGTAAAACTTGCATTTGTGGCTCTTGATATTACGGGAAAAAAATTATTTATCTTGAATATTAGATGCAGAAGAATTTAGCTGTAATGGATCTTGAAGACTTTATTAAAGATGGAAATAAAGCATCTAATCAAAACTCTATTAGATGCGAAAATACATTTAACTGCAATGGGTCTTGAATACATAAATTACATATTATGTGTGAAAGTTTTATTTGTTGTTTTTGTAAGTTCCAATAAAGAAAACATACAAAAGTTTTTTCCATAAACTGTACATAAAACTTTCATTTGAGAGATTTTTTGATATGGTCATGGTTTATATATTTTGTTTAGAATATGATTGAAAGAATTTATTGTTAATGAAGTGGACCTTTACACTTTAGCCATGCGCTCCCCTTCTTGGCATTTTCTTTTAATTTCTTGACTCCTTGTGACTAAGCAAAACAATGAGTTTTCGATGAAAAATCATGAGGCCGCCTGATCAATTCTGCTCCATTCCCAGAAATGAATGCAGCAATATCTTATTATTATGCTTATGGACAATCTTGTGGTCAGGATCGTGGTCATGATCATGGTCGTGGACAAGGTCATGAAAGAATTTTTAAGAATATTTTTTTTCCCACCAGAAGAGCAAAAGTAATGTGAAAAATTGATTACCTCATTGGTGATGGGAGTTAATATTTTAATTATAAGATTGTTATCTTTCAAACATATTTTTCTACACAATTTTCATATATTGATTATTTATACTCCTTGTTTCTATCAAGAATAATAATTTTTTTCTCTTGTTTAATTAGTAATGCGAGAAGTTAATGATAGTACTATTTTTGGTACTAAAAGTATAATTGAAGGCTCCAGAAGAGCTAATGTATTGTTACCTGGAGGAACAAGGTTGCACATTAAGTTTCAAGGATATCCATCTAAATGGATACCATATTAAAACAAATAATAAAGGAAATGTGAAATATCTTTATATCATGAGACTTAATTGTGTATTGAAAAAATTACATGCCTTTTCTTATAGTTTGTACTACGCGAATCTTAGTACAATGGAAAAGCATAATGTTGTAAACCAGAAGTTTACAAATCAAAATAAATTTGTTGTTTGGCATGACCCGTTGAGCCATCCCGGGTCTATTATGATGCGAAAATATTGTAAAATTCATGTGGACACCCATTGAAGAGCCAGAAGATTCTTCAATGATTTATTATATACTACATGTTCCCAAGGGAAGTTGATAATTAGACCATCACCAGGAAAATTGGGAATGAATCCATTTCATTTTTTAAGGGATATAGGGTGATATTTGTGGACCAATACACCCACCTTGTGGACCATTTAGATATTTTATGGTTTTAATTGATGCATCAACTAGATGGTTACATGTTTGTTTGTTGTTAACTCGCAACCAGGCTTTTGCGAGATTGTTAGCTCAATTAATTTGACTAAGAGCTCATTTTTCGGATTATCCAATTAAGAAAATTTGTCTTGATAATGCTGGTGAGTTTACATCTCATGTTTTTAATGAGTATTGTTTGTCTATTGGAATTGATATTGAACATCCTGTAGCACATGTTCATACACAAGATGGACTTGCAGAATCACTTAGTAAACATCTAAAGTTGACTGCAAGACCATTATTCATCTGATCAAAACTTCCAATGGTTTATTGGGGACATGCAATCTTGCACGTTGTAGTATTGATTCGCATCACGCCAACAAGTTATAATTAGCTCTCCCCATTGAAATTTATTGAGCAACCTATTAATATTTCTCATTTGAAAATTTGTGGATGTGATGTATATTCCAATTGTTATACCACAACACACTAAGATGAGTCCTAAAAGAAGGTTGGAAATATATGTTGGGTATGAATCTCCATATGTAATAAAATATGTTGAATCATCAACAATAGATGACTTGATGCGTCGATTGTTATTTTGAATTAGTTTTCCCAACATGAGGGGGAGATAATAAGCAGTTGCAAAAGGGAGATTAGTTTGAATGAATTATTATTATCTTGATCCTCGTACAAAAACATTTTGAACCAGAAGTTCAAAAGGTAATTCATTTACAAAGTTTAGCCAAAAGAGTGGCTTAATCATATGTATCAAATGCTAATGCTCCAATAAAATTTGATGTCCCTGTTGGACAATATAATATTGCAAAATGAGTCTCAGACACGCATGAAGTGTGGTAGACCCATTGGTTCCAAAGATGAAAAATCCTCAAGAAAAGGAGCTGAAATGTAAGATGGCTAAATTGAGGTTATGAATAATTAATATTTTAGTTCCATAAGAACTCAGGTACCTGAAATTAGTGAAAATAAAGAGATATCAAATTATGTCATGAATGGTACGATGAAACCAAAATGAAGTCAACGTTGATGAACTATTTGAATATAATATAGCGCTAAATGAAATAAATGATATTGAGGATCAAGTACCAAAGTTCATTAGTGATTGTCGACAAAGAAATGATTAGCCAAAATGGAAAGATGCTATTGAAGCTAAATTAGACTCGCTTGCTAAGCGAATCATTTTTGGACCTGTAGTCCATACACCTTGAAGGTGTAAAACTAATTGGAAACAAATGGGTTTTGTGCAAAAGAAAAATGAGAATGGTGAAATTGTGAGATACAAAGCACGACTAGTTGCTTAAGGATTTTCACAAAGACCCAATATTGAATTTAAAGAGACATATTCACCTGTAGTGGATGTAAGTATTTTTATATTTAATGGTTGCTCATGAAGGACTCAATTTACATCTAATGGATGTTGTTACAGCCAATTTGTACGACTCTATGGAAAATGACATTTATATGAAACTCCCAGAAGGATTTAATTTGCCCAGCAGTGCAAGTTTTAGAGAAGATTACTCAATCAAATTGAATAAGTCTCTTTATGGATTAAAGCAATCAGGACGCATGTGGTACAATCGTCTTAGTGAGTATTTGCTTAAGGAAGGATATAAAAATGGTCCTATTTGTCCATGTATTTTCATGAAAAAAATCTGAAAATGGATTTGCCATAATTATTGTTTATATAGATGACATAAATATCATTGGAACTCCTGAAGAGCTTCCAAAAGTCATAGATTGCTTAAAGAAAGAGTTTGAAATGAAGGACCTAGGAAGGACAAAATTCTGTTTGGGATTACAAAATTCAAAAAGCGAAATTTTTGTGCATTAAGAAACTTATATAACGAAGGTGCTTAAAAGGTTCTATATGGACAAATCACATCCATTGAGTACTCCAATGGTTGTAAGGTCTTTAGATGTGAACAATGACCCTTTTCAGACCTAAAGAAAAGGATGAAGAACTACTTGGTCCTGAAGTACCATATCTTAGTATTATAGGAGCATTAATGTATCTTGCTAATTATACACGACCCAATATATCATTTGCAATTAATTTATTAGCAAGATATAGTTCTTCACCTACACGAAGACATTGGAATGGAGTGAAGCACATACTTCGTTACCTTTGGGGCACTATGGACATGAGCTTGTTTTATTCAAATGTTTCAAAGTCATATCTAATTGGTTATGCAGATGCAGGTTATTTATCAAATCCTCATAATGGTAGATCACAGACATAATGTTTGTTTACATGTGGTGGTACAACCATTTCATGGTGGTCTGTGAAACAAACCATAGCAACAACATCATTTAATCATGCAGAAATTTTAGCATTACACGAGGCAAGTCGTATATGTGTTTGGATGAGATCTATAATTCAACATGTGCAAGAAACTTGAGATTTATCCTCAAGAAAAATGGCATCGACGATCATATGTAAAGACAATGCTGCATGTATCGCTCAGTTGAAAAAGGGATACATTAAAAGAGATAGAACAAAACATATTCTACCAAAATTATTTTTCACTCATGATCTCCAAAAGAATGGTGACATAAATGTTCAACAAGTTCGTTCGTGTGAGAATCTAGCAGATCTCTTTACAAAGTCATTGTCAAGGAAGACTTTTGAGCAACTAGCCCACAAGATTGGACTTTGTCGTCTTAAAGATGATTGTCTGCATGAGGGGGAGAAATAAATACGTTCTGCACTCTTTTTCCCTTCACCATGGTTTTGTCTCATTGGGTTTTCCTGGCAAGGTTTTTAATGAGGCAGGGGATAACGTATTAAAGGATGATGTACTCTTTTTCCTTCACCAGGGTTTTATCCCACAAGATTTTTCCTAGTAAAGTTTTTAATGAGGCACATTCTTAAATAATGGACATCCAAGGGGGAGTGTTATGAATTATCTATTTGTGGCTGTCCATATCTTTTTGTATTATCTTTTATGATATTTCTTTATTTCTATTTATCTTTTGTAACTTCTCAGATATCTCCTATATCTATAAATAGGCTACTCCTCCTAGAAAGAATACACACAATTATCATTCTCTCTAAACTCTAGTCTCCTCTTATTCTCTACTTTTCTCTCTACTTTCCCTGCTCCGAGTTATATTTTATTTAACATATATAACTTTTTTTTTTGGTGAGCCTAGTAAAGGCTAAATTATTCACATGGTCCTTTATCTTTATTTTAGGTTGTACTTTGGTCATTTATTTTTTAAAAATTACAAAATGATCCCTTATCTTTATTTTAAGTTGCAATTTGATCCTTTATTTTTTTAAAGTTGCAAAATGGTCCCTTAAGTAATTTTTTATAGTATGTTTATCCAAATTTTTTTTTTTTAAAAATACATTACTTCAAAGGTAAACATGCTATAAAAAATTACTTGAGAGGCTATTTTGTAACTTTGAAAAAATAAATGACCAAATTACAACTTAAAATAAAGATAAGGGTCTATTTTATAACTTTTAAAAATAAAGAACCAAATTATAACCTAAAATAAAAATAAGGGACCAACAAAGTAATTTAGCCGCCTAGTCAATATATATATATCAATATATAACTGTTAAAAGTGTAAAGTGTGTTGGACAATAACCAGATCATTTACAGTCCTTTACATAATAACTTACGTTTTTGGAAATCAACATTTATCGATTGTTATATACGGGCGTTTGGTAGGGGAGAAGTTTTTTCATACCCAAAAATGATGATTCCTGGGAAAGTCAATTTTTGGAAATTATGGTTCCTGGAAATGGTTAAAATATGTTTGGTTAGTTATAATATGTTTCTTGGAAATTAAAGTTTTCTATGTTTGGTTACAGTAGAACTTTTCTGGGTATATAACAAATTTTTATAAATATACCCTTTATTAAAATGACTTTATTAAATATTTTTCACTCAAATTTTATTATAAATATGACACTTACCTAATGTAATTACAAGATTTAAATAAATTTATATATGAAAAAACATTTACAAAAGAAAATCGAACAAAACTAATTTCAAAATATTTTTTTACAAATATTAATTATTTAATTTAATTATGACATTGTTTTTCTTGGTTGAAATATTATTGTGGCTTACTATCATATTAAAGGTTGAATTATAATATTATAATATAATAATACAAAAGATGAAATAATAAATAACGAGATAAACTTAGATAATAAAGTAGTTGGAATCTATGTTTAAAAAAAGATAAAAATAAAAAATTACAAATTTTAAAATTAATACTTTTCAAAATTAAAGAAAGATAGAATCACGTGGATAAGTGCAACGTTCAACAATGGAGATAAGTTTATAGATAAAGATAAACCCTAGGTGAGGATATTTCATACTTAAAAAAAGGAGTAATGTAGTCTTTTCATATCATTAAAACTTTTTTCCTAGTCGGGAAAGTTAGATTCCCACATCTCCTGTGGGAAAGTTTTCGTAGGAAATTGATTAAAAATTATTTTCAGGAACATCCTTTCCCAGGAATGTTATTTTTTTAAAATAGAAACCAAACATAGAAAACTAACATTCCCAATCTAACATTCCCGGAAATCTAAAAATTTATCCTCTACGAAACGTCTCAAGGTTTTCCTGAGTCTTGACAAAGTAATTAGCAAAGTACAATTAAGAACCCTGTTGCACACAAAGTAAACTAGGTTTTTGCAATGTGTAAGCTTCAAACTCAAAGAAATCTTGTGTATAATAAGGTAAAGGATAAAATATGTTTTTGTCCCTCATTTTATCTTAATTTTTGTTTTTAGTCGCTCATAAATTTTTTCTCTGTTTTTAATCCTTCATAAATTGTTTTCTTCTGTTTTTAGTCTCTCACAAATTGTTTTCTTCTGTTTTTAGTCCTTCACATTAATTTTAACTGTTAGCGATGACATGGCGGACATAAACTGTGTGTGTAAAAATTTTCTGACTAAGTTTCTAGTAACTTTTAACCGCTACACATTTTTTGTGGTCAGAAATGTTTACTTTTGTAACATTTCTTGTGATTTCAGAAAATCTGGCGTTCGAGGTTTTGATTATTTTATTTTATTTTTTTAACATTTCTGACTATTTTAGTCGGCCAAAAAATTTGCAGCGGTTAAAAACTAATAAAAACTTAAACATAAATTTTTCAAACGCAAATTCTGTTTGCCACGACATCACTTAATAATTGAAATTAATATTAGGGACTAAAAACAAAATGAAACAATTTTTTAGGAACTAAAAACAAAAATCTAGATAAAATGAGGGACCAAAAATATATTTTAGCCTAAGGTAAATATGTAAAACTATAAATCACTAGCCTTCATCAAATTTGTCATGTAAAGCTGATTTTTAACGAAGGTAGCATTGCATACTAATAATATACATATTTGTTAACTAAATTTATCATAGTTAATACGAAAATAAAAAAGTATTTCAATAAGACTTTGTTCTTCACAATTTCTAACTATATATTTATGTTTTGATCCCAAATATGTCTTGAGTATTTAAAATCTTAAGTCGAAATTGTATAGGAACTAATTCTTTATAGAAATTAGGATTATAATTAGTACTACGTTATAAAAAAAATGTCACTCGTTCACAATTTGATGTTGTATTTACCTTTGTTAATATAATTTTTAATTAATTATATTTCAATTATTAATTTAGATATTGTAAATCTACATTACATAAATAGTATAATATATTATATAAAAAATTAATTATGTTGATACTTTTCTATCTCTATTTTTATTGCACAAAAAATATATATAAAGATAAAGAGTAATAGTTCATGTACAGTAAGCATAAAAGATTTTTACATTGGCAGGGTAATTGATTCAGTTCAAGTTACCCAAAAAAAATTGAAAAATCCAATCTATTTGAAACCGATTAACATTAATTGATTTAGATCTAAATATTCCCTGTTGTTGGCAGCCAATACGTTTGTATTATTTGTGTATGAAAGGGGTGATAGGAAATTAGGAATTTTGCAGACTTGAAAGAGAATTGTCAAAATGTCAACGGATGTTGTATCTAAAATATAAAAATAAAAAAGTTAAACAAATATGCCTAGGCGACTGCGTAATACGTGCGTTGACTTCGGACTCTGATAAACGAACGGTTAGGATTTAAAAACGAAGCATATTTTTTGTTTGTTTTTTTATCATCATGATCCGTGCGAATTGTGAACTGCAATTTTATTTTTTTTTAAACTAAAAGATGTTAGGTCTTGGGCAGGCATGGCAATTAAAGTGGTATTTAAATGAGTATTAAAGAACCTAAGGAAAAAAGAGAGAAGGAAAATTGAAAAAAGAAATTTAATAATGAAATGTTGAATCACTTACCAGAAATTTAAGAACAAAAAACCCAACTAAAATAGCTCAACATTGTACTTATAAGAATTATGCAAGTCAATTTAGCATTAGTAATTAGTAATTCGGTTCCCATACTATTCAACAAAAAATTAAAAAAAGTAATTCGCATATAAAACAAAGTGATCGTCTTTCTTATTAACGTAATTATGTTTGGCTATTTTAAACTTAAAATTGAAAATAAGATCTTTATAAAATAAAATAGAATTTCTTTCACAATTTCTTTTTTAGATTAGACGAGATTACTTATGAGATACTAAGGGTTCTTTTATGATTAGGACAAGATAGAACATGATAAAACATAATAAACTTGAATTATATTCAATGTTTGGTACACATCAAATATCTATCATGTATTTGACACGAATAAAACAATGATAGAAAATTATATAAATTATGTTTAAATGACATAATTATTCTTCCATTAAAATGAATAATTATTATTTTATTTGTAAATATTAACAAAAATATATTTAAATTTATATGTCAAAATTATGATATATATAAGATAATATGTTGAATACAATATATATATATATATATATATATGGAATAATATATAATCATATAATATATATGATTATAAGAATTTGTTAAAGTATACTCACTTATTTTTTAATTAAGGCGGATTCTAGCGTGGACATTAATATCAAATGGTTCACCTGTGAGGCTTTTAGTTTTCACCGTTAGATAAAATTGAACGGTCAGATCATGGTATGCTGATGTCATAATTTTAATAACTTATATAATTAAATAAAAGATGTGTGGTAATGAATTGTCGCTTTTAACCCTGGTGCTTTGGTATTGAAGTATTCCTTTGACCCTCGGAGCAAAAGAGGTCTTTGATGACGTTGGAAGGGGACGCATTTAGCCAGTTCATGAGACTTGTGTTTAGCGAGAATGGAACGGCTCCAGTCGCGATGGTCCAATATCTTCACGCATGGTTTCGAGCCAAGTCCCCCTGCCACGAAGAGGAGCGCGGTGTCGCTATCGATGTCCATGGCGTCGATGTCAAGGCCACTGCAAGGAGAGGACAAGATCTGGCTTTGTCCGCCGCTTGTGTCTCAAAATGTTGCCATATCTAGAAGCTTCGACACAAGATCTTGAATTTTTTGCCGCTTGTGTTTCCTCTGATACCGCTTGTTTGTGTATATCATTTGGTTCCCTTGTGGAAGGAGGGCCCGTTGAAGAGCTCGTTGGCGCAAAGCTTCATGAGGATGACAAAGTGGTAGTACAAAGAAGATGACGACGGAGGAATGATGGTTCAAATAGAGAGAGAAAAGTGTTTATAACTAGATTATTAGATTAATCACATTTAATTAATTATATTTAATATATAATAAAATTTGAATATAAGATTCATAATCTTTAAAATTTTGACTTGGAGTAATTTTGTCGTCAAAGGATCAGAGTTATAATTTACTTGTAACACACCACAAAATCGACGTCGGAAGGAGGAGTATGCTCGCCTTTGTTTGCCGAGAAGAGAAGGGAATCACACATACCTATTGAATACAATTTATAAAAAGGGCATATTAGTCATTTTGCTAAAATTCATTTATTTTTAAATTAATTTTTTAATGTACTGTAGCTATTTGTTCACTGGACCATGGGTGCACCATTTAAACTACATGTCCACCGTAGAAGCCGCCTTTAGTTAAAGTATAATAAGTCATAACTAGAAATTATCTTAAAATACACAAACGGTGTGGCTTGCTAATGTACTCCAATTTAAAAAACAAGTGTGTGTACGTTAACAAATGCTTGTGGAATTTGCTAATGTATACTTACTTATTTGTTAGTTAGAGTATATTAACAATTTTTTACTTAATTCAACCCATACATGTATAATGTGGGTTATGAGCTATAATGAATCAAGCAAAAAAAGTCCAAATTAATTTTGAGTTTTTAAAATGAGACCTAAACGTAGTGAAAGCTCAAGTTTTTGGTAACTTTTGTGGTTGAGCTTGGACTGAGTTGAAAAACCTCGTGTTTAATTCAGGCTTAAAATTTAAAATTCAAACCCTTCATTTCATTAGTTAGGGTTTGGACCTAACCACTTGACTCGACTCATTTTGTTACCTCCATCTTCATTTTTCTCTAGTCTCTAGCATCTACTTTGCAAGATATCTTGATGACCTCCCACATCTTGTCATTGCTTGCTCGATGTCATTCATAAACTCTTGTGCGCGACAACAACCCTAGATTTGTGACTTGATTTGTAAATACGTTTTCATTCTTTCAATTTTTTTTCTTCCATTTTTTCGCTTTTCATAAACAAACTTGAAATCTGACAAGTGATGTTTATGCTTGCTCCTTTTGTAGAAGCAGAGCAAATGAGTCACCATAATGGAGACTCTAACCACTCCGATGAAATCACAGATTAACATTGATTTATTGTGGTCGTTAATTGGTTATGAGAATAATGATTCTTCATAGTTGTAAAATTTTCAACAATCTAAAGTATCATTATGGGAACTACAGAGGTTTTATCCTCAATAATTTACCGAGGACTTAGTGTTCGGTAAGTTGCAGATAATTAGTCAAATTGGGCGACATTTTACCATTGGATAACTAACGACTAAGGACTTAGTATTATCGAGAGCTTTTTCATGGCCAACGTTAATATTTACTAACAAGTTGATTTTTGACAATATCATGGTTGTCCATAATTTGTCCTTAATTTTAAATTAGAACAAACTTTTTTTTATACTTTGAGCACTTTTGACCTTTGAGATATACATTTTTTTTTTGTGTACTCTTCAACAAATTTATTTTGGTGTACACCTTTGACAAATACGACAATTCTTGTAACTAAACCAGAGCGAGGAGAGACCGGAAAAAGGGGAGAGAGAGCAAGAGGAAAAACGATAAGAGAGAGGATAGAATATATGGTGGGAGAGAGAGAGTGGGGAGAAGCTAGTTTGTTTGTTTGTTTGTTTGTTTTTTAAGTTCTTGCACTCTGTCTTTTAAAAAAAACTACTTTTTTTATTTTCTTTTATAAAAAATAAGTTGCTTAATTTTTAAGAATTCTTTAAAAAAATATTTGTCCTTTCAAAAATATATTTGTCCTCATTTCTCCATTTATGGAGAAGTAAAACCCAAATAATTAAGTCAAATACCGCCTAATTCTAATAAATAGAAAGAGTTAATTTCTCATAAAATAATAAATTCCTTTTTAAAATTTTATAAAAAATTAGTATTTTAGTATGTGCAATATATAAGATAAATATTTATATTTTATAATTAAAATTTATATTAAATAAATATTTTTAAATTTATAAATTATATTATAATTAAAATTTATAATAAGTAAATATTTTTTAATATATAAATTTATAGTAAACAATTTATATTGTGATATAATATTATTTTTAATTATTGATAATTTTTTAAAAAAATATTAAACTTCAATTTAGAAGTAAAGATAAAAATAAAAAATGAAAAGAGAAAAAAAATACTCTTGTTAAAAAAAAATTCTTCAAACACTTTTGTTGAAGAATAATTTTTAAAAACATTTTTGTTTAAAATAATTATTCTATAATATATACTCCCTCTTTCTCCCATTTATAAAGAGAGAGGATTTATCCACATTTAATATAAATAATCATAATTTAAACACAAATATTTATTATAAAAGATATAATAAGAAAATCGAGAGGAAAACAAAAAGCACAAAGACGACCATCTTTCTCCCTCTCTTCCATTTTATACATACGTCAAAGTCAAGAGTAAGACCACCCTTAAAGTTATTTTGTAGACAAAAAGAGAAGTAGAAAGTGCTTATAAATAAATTCTCTAGCTCTTTTGCTCACAACTTTTACAAAGGGTAATAAGCTATAAAGTGCCCTTGCTTGCCTGAAACCGAACTTCAATCATTAATAGAAGTTGAACATAAGAGTACCGGTTGCATAACTCCTCTTCCACCCCCTCGTATATCTCAACACCTTATCTCTTCAATATTTTGCATATATAACTTTTTCTTCTGCTTCTACCCATTATCATCGTTCATCTATTTATTACGAACGATTGAAACCAAAAACCCAATATTAAAGTTGCCAAATAAAGAAGGAATCAATCCATGGCAGGAGGAAGCGGAGGAAGAAACTTGGAGGAAACGCCAACATGGGCCGTCTCCGCTGTTTGTTTTGTTTTGATCTTAATCTCTATAATCATCGAGCACATCATCCATCTCATAGGAAAGGTATATCATATATGCATATGCACCTCTTTTATTAATTTCTACAACAATTTTCGAACTTCAACACCGTATTGTATTTTCATTTCATACTCTACACGGTGTCTCCAATGTTGTCTAAAATAACTTGTGCAAACAATTTTTTCCACATATATATAAATATGTTAATTTGTGAACAAATATTAAGAATAAGGTAATATATATTATACACATAATATTGATTATTAATAATAATAATAATATGTGCATGCGAGCAGTGGTTGAAGAAGAAGCACAAAAGAGCTCTGTACGAGTCACTTGAAAAGATCAAATCAGGTTCGAGTCCATCCATCTACCGTAATTAATTTAACTTTTTGAAATATTAAAAATATAGAAAGGATTAATGATTAATTAGTGTACGAAAACTTTATGGTTAATTAACTTCTGGGTTTTTGCAGAGCTTATGTTATTGGGGTTCATATCGTTGCTTCTAACGGTAGGACAAGGTCCAATATCAAGGATATGCATATCAGAAAGAGTTGCAGGGACATGGCACCCTTGCAGCGAGGAGGATAGTAGCAGCCACGAGTCAGAAGATAGTGAAGAATCAGAAAACGGAACCAATAGCCGCAGATTATTAGCGGCGTTCTATGGTTCAGTGGAGGTAAATCCACGACGTGTTTTGGCGGGAGGAGGAACCGACAAGTGTGCCGAGGTTGGTAACATTCTATTATGAAAAAAATGCTAGCAAGTTACTCTCACTCACACACCCTTTTGGACATACATATGAAAACAAAGTTTCTATGGTTAATTTTTAGCTATACAAGATCAATTTCCATTTCGTTTACACGTTTTTGCAGTAATTATGATTTGCGAAAATTCTTGATAACATATTCTCTGATATATATTCCTTTTTTAACTTACGCTCATAATTTTATAAATTATAATAATATGTTGAAAAGAACGTAGTGCTAGTCGCACTCCTCTTTAATTTATTAGACATGCACATGCGGACGAAATGGTTAATATTGAC
This sequence comes from Pueraria montana var. lobata, assembly GCA_026413185.1. Classification (NCBI taxonomy): domain Eukaryota; kingdom Viridiplantae; phylum Streptophyta; class Magnoliopsida; order Fabales; family Fabaceae; genus Pueraria; species Pueraria montana. The sequence goes on from CM048654.1 coordinate 12,695,133, forward strand.
TGCGATACTAGTTGTTGAGGCCTATGATTGAGTGGGATATACTTTATTGTATATCTTTATTTTTTCTATCTTTCCAAATCACTACAAGAAAAAGCGTATACACTTTTTTTAAAACGAAAATTAAATGGTTAGTATAGACATTAAATCTATACGGAAAGAATATTACTCTATACTAATAACATGATATAATGATAATATATATTAATTTTTTATATTTATAAATTTATTTATAGACTTATAATGTCTATATTATCAATTCAATTTCTACTAAATAAGTTTTTTTATTAACGAAGATAAGTCGAATGACAAATAGTTAATAAATTATTTTTTTAGTGAAGTGCAAAATATATATACTTAAAATTAAAAAGTAACAATAAGAATATTTAATTTACACTTTTAAAATAGAAAATAATTAATAGTATGTCATTTTTTAATTAAAAAGACTGGTCATAAGACGGAAAACAATTAAAGATACAGTTAATGTCAATCCATTTATGTCAAGGTTTCTTAATCGTTTTAGAAAAAAGCCGTTTCTATATTAAAATATACTACAGTGATACGTATTAATTATACGGCTGTGTATTTCTTTCTATGGTTCTGCCACTTTGTCAAAGGTACTATTTTCTTGTGGGGGCCAGTATGTGAAAAGCCTTTATGTATAGGAAGAAAGGACCAAATGTAATCTAATGGAATCAAATTGTGAAAACAGCATTAGGCTTTCAGTTCCACCACATATATAAGCCAATTAGCCAAGGAATTTTACCTTTCTGCAGGGATCTATATTGTATAGGATTAGAAAATTATTCACTCAAAAAAAAAAAAAAAGTGCCCTTTTTTTCACAAACATGTATATTTCACAATCTGTATATTTCACAACCATGTTACGCAGTCGCAATCTGTATATTTCACAAACAGGTGCCCTTTTTTTACTTTTTCTTAATTTGTTTTGGTCATCTACGTACTGATCATTTTATTTAGAAAAGGACTAGAACATTAATAAGAGTTGAAAAGTTGAAGTTTCTGTGGATGCGTATACTTGCACGGAAAGAGAAATTAAAAAAAGGAAAAGAAAATGAAAGTGATTAAGAATATACGCGCATATGCAATAAAATATAAATATATTTTATTGTTAATTATGATTCACTTATCACCATGAAACCTATATTAAACAGGGTCCATGCATGCACCAAAAGAAGAATGGCATGTCCCAACAGACATAACCCGTTATTAATAGTCAATTGGCTATTGTCCTGTTTCCACTTTATTATAACTTTTTGTTTAATGAAAATTGATCTATTAATATAGGTATTATAATTTTTTCTGCCAACAAATTTTCTCATTTGCCTGGTTAAACCACGACCTGTCCGACTTGCTTGTACTAGTTTAACCCAATTTCCCTTTTTTCTTAAAAAAAATATTTATAAAATTTGAATATTAATTAACAAATAAGTATATAATTATTAATGAATAATTTTATTAATATAAAAAGTTGATGTATATTATTAATGTATAATACCATTAGCACTAATGAATAATATTTATAACAATGGATTTAAACAAAAATTTTATTACAAGAACAAGTTTATATTAACAACTAATATTTTTTGTAGTTGATATATATGATTTTTTTTTTTTTTGGTAATGATGTGTTTCTTTTATTATATACAAAATGTACAGGGTAAAGTCCCGTTTGTGTCATCGGATGGCATTCATCAACTCCATATATTTATCTTCGTGCTGGCTATTTTTCATGTCCTTTACTGCATTCTCACTATGGCTCTGGGCAGAGCAAAGGTAATTAAAGACATAATTTTCTTTTACCAAAATATAATTAGCCTCCCTCTCCATATATCTCCGAGTTACTATTTAATTGGTTGAATTGTGACTCAATAGATGAAAAGGTGGAAACGATGGGAAGAGGAAACCAAGACACCTGAGTACCAATTTTCACACGGTTAGTTTCTGCATGAATAAAAATATACACATATATACCGTATAGAATTATGGTATATGTGTATGCACATAATTGTATATATGAGAAATGCTAGCAACACACTTTCTATCACATTCTTTTAAACACACTCTCCATGATTGGTTAAAATTTATTAAAAATCACAAATTTTATGGGTTCCACTTGTTATTTAATGACCATCTCTCCTGATTTTGTAGTTTTCAATAAATTACAACCAATGATATAGTGTGTGTTGGAAGGAGTGTGTTAGAAAGTGTGTTGCTAGCACTCCTCTTGTATATATATTTTGTAAGAATGGAATATTATGTTACATATATGCATATAAATTTAGATTATTTATACGCTACGCATAACTTAATTATGGCAGTTTCATGTATTTGTTGCATATATGCGTGAGGTAACTTATTTAATCTATTGTCCGAATTATGTGAATATCACAGATCCTGAGAGATTCAGATTTGCTAGGGAGACATCTTTTGGGAGAAGGCATTTGAGTTTTTGGACCAAAAATCCTGTCCTCATGTGGATTGTAAGCCAAATCCATTTTATTTATTTATTTATTTTGATAACTTAAGCCACATACATTTTAAGCCCCACTCATTTAATATATTTTAATTTTTTCCTAAACTTATTTATGAACTCTCTGACTTTATAGAAATAATTTTATTTTAGTTTTTTTTTTTAATTTCATTTCATTTTTAATGACATTAAAGTAAATGACCTTTTATAATGATGGAATTAAATGAAGATTTAAAAAAAGTAGAGACTAAAATGACTAACACTTGTAAACAAATGTGAAATTAAGACTAGGTACTACATTTTTCATATATACATGCTCTTAGTTTTCTGCATACATCAGGAAACATGGATTTTAGGAGACTATTCTAATGAAAGCATTCATATATGAAATGAAGATATATACACGTTAGAAACAAAGATTATTTTATTCAAACGAATCACTTTATCTTTTCACATTGTTAGACCGGCCGTATATGAAAATTGAAAAATAACGTTCTAATGCAGAAAAATAAAATTCTAGAGAGGCAGTACCATTAATTCGCATAAGGACGCGACTTCAGAGTGGTCCTTATTCATCTTCATCATGACTTACAGAATTGGACCTTTCTTTTGTGACTATTCTTGCCTAAGGACCACATGGCCTCTTGAGTTTTACAATGGTATTTAATTGGAAGTTCCAGTAAACAACTAGCAGTAGACATATATATATTTTTATATTTTTCTTAATTACCAGAGAAAATAGATATCTTTCTTTTTTTAACTGCTGTTTTAATTAAGAAATACACAAGAATTTATAGATATTCAAAGTAGCTGGCTGCTTAATTTGTCTAGTCATTCATTCTTGTTACGTATTTGCTGAGCTAATTAAGTAGTTTCATTCTCTTACGTCTGATTGCAGGTTTGTTTCTTTAGGCAATTTGTGCGGTCAGTTCCTAAAGTGGATTACTTGACCTTAAGACATGGATTTATAATGGTAAATGTCTCCTTCTTGGTAGTTTCACTTGCAATTTCCTTTAATCAAAAGACCATTAAATTAATGGTACTATTTTGGTTTTTCTTTTCAGCTTCCTAGACTAGACAAAATATTTGAAATTTTCATTTCAACAATTTTAATTAAATCATTCTACATTTTTTTAAGAAAAAACTCCTAATTAGTATTGAATAAAAATATTACTGTAAATGATTTTTATATTTTTCAAGATATTAAATATATTTAGTTTGGTTCCTAAAGTGGATTACTAGTACTCGTATTACATTTTGCGTATGCAATAAATGACTTGAAATTTTACGTTGATGTCAGGCACATTTGGCTCCTCAAAGTCATTCGAAATTTGATTTTCGGAAATATATAAAACGATCACTGGACGAGGATTTCAAAGTCGTAGTTGGAATCAGGTTTTGTGAACTAGATCTCTTGTGGTTTTGTATTTTCTGATTGAATAAGGTTTACTACTTTCGTCTTATTTTTATTGATGTTTAAGATTAATATGGAAAACTTAAGAAGGGTTTAATTTAAGAGAAAAAAGGTCATGCACTGACAGTGTAAAATGTTTTACACTACCATTCAATCATAACCTACCATTTATGGTGAGTTTGTTGACTTTTACAAAAATATCTTAAAAGTCATTCAAATGTTAATTTGTAATTGGATGACAGTGTAAAACTATTTTACACTGTCAGTGCATCAGCACTAAACTCTTAATTTAAGAGGTATAAAACCTTGTTATATTTAAATTAAAATATCTACATTTTTTTACAGAAAAAAATCTACATTTAACATCTTATTCTCTTGTCTCATTAATTTTATTTGGGTTAAAACTTTAAACATCAAATAATTTTTTTTAGTATAGACGACCAAAAGTATTTTTCCATTTATTTGATTTTTAAAGTTTTAACACAAGTATTAGGAAATATAATTAATAATTCATATATCATAAAATTATTATGAAATTTTCTAATATATACTTTGTTTTTATATTAATTAGATTTCTTTACATTTTTATTTGTTTTTCATTTTCTTACTTCACAATAAATGATTAAGGATATAATAGAAAAAAAAAATGTCATGCTTTATTGATACTATAAAATGACAATAAAAATAGAACAAAATTTTAGAGCATCGATCAAACAAAACAAGACAAAAAGAGTATTAGTTGTGACAAAATACTGTAATAATTGTTAAAAAGGAGTAGAATTATATAAATAAAAAATAATTAATGAGAATTTGAATTTTTTTTTGAAGCAGATTTTTTTTTATTTTTAAAAAGAAGGGCATGCAGAGGCATCCTGCAGCACACCCTAAATATATTAAAAATGCAAAATAAAACAAAACAACTATGAGGGACATCAACCAAACCTATGAACAAAAAGCTATAGTCTAAATCAGCTAGGTAAGTCTAATCTATTCCTATAGAACTCCTGAGCTATAGAATGAGGGATTGGATGTATCTAGAGCAAACATAATAATATCTTCTCATAAATCTTTATATTTTTCAAATGAAGAAATAATTGAATGTATTTTATATTTTTAAATATTGATATATTCATTTTTATTTAGAAAACAATATTTTGATATTTACAAGTCTATATTATGATTTGACTGCTCTTTTTTTAATTTTTCAGTCCTCCATTCTGGTTCTTCGCAGTGGTGTTTCTCCTCTTAAACACTCATGGTAAGCAACTACGCCCTTCTAAGTTCTAACGTGTTGCCGACGTATTTGACTCGTTATTTTTTCTTTTTTTGGTTAAGGACTCATTCTTATATACTTACTATGATGTGTCTCAATTATGCATGGACAGGCTGGTACTCTTATCTGTGGCTGCCATTCATTCCTTTGATTGTGAGCACATGCAATCCCTACTTTTAATAATTTGGTCCAAATGACCGATAATGATATCGATCCATCTAATTTAATCTTATAATGTTCATAAAATGTAGATAATCTTGTTGGTTGGAACCAAGCTTCAAGTGATCATAACCGAGATGGGTCTAAGAATTCAACAAAGAGGAGAGGTCCTTAAGGGTGTGCCATTGGTACAGCCGGGGGATCATTTGTTCTGGTTTAACCGACCTGGTCTTATTCTTTACCTTATTAATTTCGTGCTCTTTCAGGTATAGTACTTATGTTGCTTTCACGCAATTAATAACAATTAGTTAAATGAGTAATTAACGTATATCGGAGTAATATGACTTTTTTTGAATGATGAGGACATTTACTAGTAATTATTTTTCTGTTTCTTTATGTTGTTCAAAGATTACTACACATGAATTAAAAAAATAGTTAATTAATTTCTCTGTTTTTTTTTTATTAAAATAATTTATATAATTTTTAATGTTTTTATGAGTTGACCTTTTCTTATTATTGTCCCCTCACCATGGCGTTTTTTTGTCTGTTTTTTCATCCGAACAGAATGCTTTTCAGCTGGCTTTCTTCTCATGGTCAACGGTAAGTCATCCAAAATAATTTTTTTTCACTTAGAATTGAAATTAACTTCATGAACGTACTTACATTAAAATATGATTAAGATTTATTAACGCGATTATTATCTTAATTAACAAATGTTGGTATTGTACGTATTCATGTTTGGGGGGGTTCTCTTGCTGAATATAATTTTTATCCGATATCATGAAGCTTTGTTTGATTTATTTATTTATTTTTAAATTCCAGCTTCAATTTGGGATTAAATCCTGTTTCCATGCGCATACGGAGGATGTGGTTATCAGAGTCACAATGGGGTAGGTGTCATTACACATTACATTTCGTTTCATCTTAACTCAAACTATACACATCTTCACCTACCTGTATCAAAATGTCAATTAGCTTAATCATAATGGATGACTTTGTCAGGGTCCTTATTCAAATCCTCTGCAGCTACGTTACTCTTCCTCTTTATGCTCTAGTGACACAGGTAACTTAATTTAATTATTCCTGTTTCCGGATAGGTTTTTTTTAGGATTTGAGACGACCTAATCAGAACATTCACACACCCGAATATTCTGGTTAGATCTTCTCAGACCTTAGATAGAACCTATCTCGGAACAATTTTAAAGATGCTTCTTGCGTGGAAATCTATGTGAGATAGGAATAGAAGTCTACAACAATTAATGATAACATACCAATTGGTTGTGGGACGTAACAGATGGGTTCGACAATGAAGCCAACAATTTTCAACGAGAGAGTAGCGGTAGCGCTGCGGAATTGGCACCAGACCGCGAAGAAGCACATAAGACAGAACCGTGTGGGATCGTTATCGTTGTCGGGGACCCCAACGTCGAGCAGACCCACAACCCCAAGTCACCACATGTCCCCAATGCACCTCTTGCGATACTACCGCTCCGAAATCGACAGCTTCCCCACGTCTCCACAAAGGTCAAACTTCGACGACGTGGACTCCCCTTCCCCTTCCTATTCGCACCACGAATTGGAAATGGGGCACTTGCCCCGTGACCGCTACCAACAACAGCAACACACCAATGACCCACCCACCAATAACACAACCACACACCACGAGATTGTCGTGGCACATAGCAAGGAATTTTCGTTTGATAAAAGACCTACCAGTAGTAATACGTAAAACTCGATCGTCTTATTTGGAGTATTAATTAATCTTATTGAATTTATTTAAGGTGTTTCATTTGTGTAAATGAATTGAGCTAAGACTCGAGTGGAGTACCCGAGTTTCGCTATGGTTTTGTGACAGAGAAATTTAAGATGTAAATTAGAATGAGAATTCAGTCTATTGATTTTATTATTGTTTTACGTGTAAATGGTTTAAATTTACAATTACAACACTCACTAATTACGTGTAAATATCAGGATTCTCTTACACTGCAGATTGGGCTACTAATGATAAGTTGAGTGGAAACTCTTGATCCATGCTACTAATACATATGATTAGTAGCTCAATCTAAGAGAATCCAGATAGATCCAAATCTATTGAAGCTTTAACGAATAAATTGTGGTCCATTGTTTCTTGAAGATATCTTAATTAAGATTTTTTTTGCACCTTTAATTTGTTAGTGCTCAGCAGTTCGAGCACTCATGAATTGACTTAATTTATTAACTGAATATGAAATATCATAAGTCGAGTGTTTGATAAATATTGAAGAATGTCGATATATAACTTTGTCTATACATTGTAAGATTTTTTAAGGGTTTTGCATTAGTGTTAAATGTTCTGCATGTTACCATAGAAGTAGGGCATGGATAAGCATTCTCTCTAGCTAGCTCGAATTTCTCAACAAATTGATGTATACTTTGTCTGCTTTAGATACATCCCAGTAACATCTCTATTCACCTGTATTCTAAGAAAGTAATGTAGTTGTCTTAGTTCCTTCATAAAAAGACCAAATTGAGTTCTTTGATGAACGCTTTTAAGAATCTTGAACTACTTCCCGTCACAATAATATCATCTACATAAATTAACAAGAAAATTATGTGATCTTTACTTTTGAGAAAAAAGAGAGATGAATCACTCTTTGTATTTTGGAACCCCCACTCAAGTGAAACCATGACCGCGGTCCCTGCTTTAATTCATAGATTGCTTTGGTGAGTTGACAGATATGTTATGGCTACAAACCCTTCAAGTTGATGCATGCATGTACGTAAATTATTTCTTTACAATGTTCATTTGGGAATGCGTTATTTATATTTATCTGCTTTATATCCCAACTAACGTGTGCAACTATGGCTAAGATGATTCTCACAGTGCTAGCCTTTACAACAAAACTGAAAGTCTCATAATCAATTCCTACAATTTGCTGAAATCCTCTTGCAACTAGTCTTGCCTACCTTTCAATGGTGTCACATTTGCCATGTATTTTGTTTTAAAAACCCATTTTGAGTCAACAATATTCTTTGGCCATGGGTACGTATGGCTCTAAAGTCCAAGTATCATTTGAGGCAAGTGTCTTGAATTCAGAGTTCATAACTACTCTCCATTGTGGCCATTGCATGGCTTCCGTAACATAATTTGGTTCCTTTTCTTCTACCACTTTCTCAACAAATCGTACACAAGAGTGTTTTGGTTTACGAATTTGATTTGTGAATGCCGGATTTGCTTCTTGTACACATCCAATGTGTATTGCGTGGTTGCACCTCACTTTGAATTGCTTCATCCGTTGAATTCGTAACTGCATCATTATTGTTGTGGTTATTATGTATTAAATGCAATTGTATCATTTAATATACTGTAACCAATTAAAGGTGTAGATAAAAAGCTGCTTAACTCTGGTTGTATATTGCAGGGTATCACTTATACCCAATATTATTAATAGAAGTTATTTGCTGATAAAAATAAAATAAAAATTGTTGTGGTGTTTCTCTTTTGCCACTATTCTGTGCATTATCAGATTGCTCCTCGTCATTCGACTAGTTTTGAGTACTTGTTAGACTAATTGATGAACCTTATGTGTTGTCTTCTTGCTGATTGGCATTCTGTTGTGTGCTCTTATTGAAATTTTTAGAGTTTGTTTCTTGATCAACATGTACCACTTCACTGTTATTGACATAAAAAAGGGAAGTTCTAATTTTGTATTTTGATTAAATAATTTAATAGCGTTCTCTTCTCTTCTTATGAGTGATGACTTATATAAACTAATTTATCATTTTGTTTTATTCATTAAAACCAATAACCCACGTTATCTTAGAAGAGGTATGTGCACAATTTTTTATGTAAAAAATAATTTTATAATTTTTATTTTGTTAGCTTATACGTTGGGGGTTACAACATCAATGTATACTAATAAAAATAAAAGTAATTTTATAATCTTCAAAATATTTATTAGTTACATATAATAATATATACTATAATGCCTAGATCCAGTTTTTGGTTATTAGGTACTTAAATGGATAAAAAATTGGCAAATTTTTCTTATAGAATGTCTAGTATATTAACAAGTTTTGTAGATTCTTATTAGCAATTTTTTTAATATAATTTGATTTAAAAGATGAAAAGAAAGTAGAGAAATTCTAATAGAATAATTATTTTAGTAAAAACTACATAAACCAATCCAAACCAAACTATAAAAGATTTGTTTGGTTTGGTTTGAATTTGATATTAAATTCAAATCGAATCAAACCGAATCACATATAACTTTTATGTTTGGTTTGGATGACTTTTTAATAAATAAAAAAATGAATCAAACAACACTGTAAATATCACTAAGTGAAACATTGTCAAAGAAGAAGAAGACGAAAGAACTCACAATGCGAAGAAGAATAAGCATGGGAGGAGCATGTCGATAGGAGATAATAGGGTTGGGAAGAATAAAGAGACAGAGGATGAGGTGTGAAGAAGAGGAGCAAGAAAAAGTGAGGGGTGGGAGGGGAGGGGAAGGTTTTAGAAAGTGATGGGAGAGAGTGTGAAGAGAGGGTAATTTAGGAATTTCAAAAAACCAAAAAAGGTGAAGGGTGTGAAGAGAAAAAAAAAACGGTGTAATAGCAAGCCCTAGTTGTAGTCACAAATTAAACCTTTTTATTTTATTTTTAAATTACTAAAATTAATAAAAAAAATTCAAAGTAAGACTTAACTCTAGATTCTAATCATGAGTGCATTAATCAATTAATACAAAATTATTCTAATTTAATTAATAATCTTGAGTTAGAATTCTCGATGTGTAGATACTTTAAATATTTGTAAGAATAATTTTATCATTCATAATAATATTATTTAACTCATGACCGTATATTCCATAAAGAAAAATACTTTAGATCACATAAGTAGAAAGCCTAGCAAGTCAAAAAGTAATAATACCTATTAAAGGAGAAGGGATTTAAAAATCATCCTTCCCTTGGGTTGTTTTGCTTGGTTGGCGCATAACTTTCTCTTGGGAATTCATGTCTTTTATTCTTTCTTTCTTTTCTTCTTTTTTTTTTTTTTTGAAAAAGGAATCCATATGTTAGACCAATCCCTATGGACTGCCACCATCTATTGTGGATGGACTTATCCTCTGTTTGTTAGTTCGTTAGAGTAGTTGGGCTTTGGGTTCCTTTCAATAATAATAAAAATGATCTTCCTAGTTTTGATTAACATTAACATAAATGTCTTCTACACCTATTATTACTTGAAGATGCAAGAGTCATTCATAAACTCAATAAGCTTAACCCCAAGACTAAAATAAATTAGGTTGGTTGTATCCAATTTGCATTAGTTTTATCTAAATAAATTTGACAACTATGGAATTGGTTTACGATAGATTATAATACAAGTATATAAATCAAATACTGGACACTTGAATGAATTCATCCACCTTAAGTAAAATTAATTTAGGTCTAATTTAAATTTGAATGATCAGGGATCTAATAAAAATAATATTAGACACAGTTAGTCCTACACCTTTTACCAATCACCAAATGATTCGTGAGTACCTGATGATGTTCTCAAGAAGTGAAAATTGGCTTCATATTAACTTATATTGATTTTTTTTTTTTTTTACTTTTTGTCTAATTTTTTAAATCTTAAAATTTTCTTTTATGAAGTTCTTATAGAGAGAGACATACCAATCCAATATTCCAACCTAAACTAAATCAAATTTGATCACATTAGTTCAGGTTAAATTACTCAAAAATGATTTGTAAAACTACCTAGAACAAATTCAAAGTATGTTAATTAATTTGATACTACCCAACCCATGTGTTGGTCCACTAGTAGAGAGTATCAATTTCCTTTTAACAAGTACATTAGTACAACAATCACGATGCAGATCCTTATTCTTCACCTTTTTTTTTTCTTCATTTCTTTTAATAAGTCCAAGTCCTATTATTATAAACTTCATGCACCATCCAGATTTTTTTTTTATCCGTATGCACCTTCCAGATAAATACAAGAACAGAATCAATTTCCAATCCTTAAATGAATCTCATCTTATTACTATAAATATATCAATTAACAAGTGGATAAGTCAAGCCAATGATATTAAATAAACAAAAAAATAACACTAATTTGTTTTTTATTTTATTTTTGGCAACATAAATAATTCAATGGTTCAATCGATCCCATCACAAATCTCCATTTCCCAACACTGTTCCTTTCCCTCGTGATCTTCGCTGCTCTTCGACATGGCCAGAGGCTCCTCTCAATCTCAAGCCGCAGCGTCCCATGCCACCACGCGACCGGGAGTCATGGCTCCTCGCGGCTCCGCTGCCGCCACCGCCGGCATGCGCCGTCGCCGCCTCGGCGGAGGAACCAGCTCCGCCTCCGTCAGCAATGGCTCCGGCGCCGGAGGAAGCAACATGCTGCGGTTCTACACCGACGACGCCCCCGGCCTCAAGATCTCGCCCACGGTCGTGCTCGTCATGAGCCTCTGCTTCATCGGCTTCGTCACCGCGCTCCACGTCTTCGGCAAGCTCTACCGCTATCGTTCCGGCGCCGCCGTTTGATTCCACTTCGCGATCACGCATCTGATCTGGATCACGAAATTCGGTATTCGAAACCTGCGTTTTTCTAATTTACGTTTTTTTTTTTAATTTTTTTTGTAAATTTTCCTAGGGCTGTGAAATGATTGGATCTTCTTCTTCTTGCTGTTGAAGGAAGTCGCATTTGGCCTTTCCGTGAAAAATCGATCTCTGCATTCATTTATTAATTTTTTTTATTCATTCATTCTATTATTACACTTTTTTGCTTAAATTTCCAAAACAAAAAAACGGTTGCGATTTCAGCCATTTCTGTTATCACTGTAGCTTGCTTAATTAGTTTATTTTATGAGCTGCCGCATTTATTATAGAATACGTTAAGTAATGATGCAATTGAATTGTAATGGTTTTACTTTTGCGAATATATTTGATGCTATTAAGTTCTTCGTAATAAGGATTTGTATGTTGCTTTGGAAAGGTTGTTGAAAAGGCTCAGCATAACAATTACAAATATATAACCAGAATACATCGATGTGGTTACGAAATTGAATTTACAAATTATTACTAATAAGTTAGATAAATTAGCAATAACTATTGTTTATGTCTGTATATAAGGAAAAGGAGGTATAAGCCTATATTTGAACCTTGCACCCTTTATCAGTTTCCAGGTAGTTCTTAAGATTTATATTATATTATGTCTAATCCATGACATTGACCTTTGAAGAAAGGGATTGTTGACTGTCTTATGGATAGCCACGTTTATCATTGCATTGAACTTGTTGTAAAGGACAATTCGTTAACTGTTGAAAGTTGATGGTGACTTGTCATTGAGTATATCATCGACTGATTTTGTTCTCAATGTTGAGATTGCCTTTAATCTTGTGTCACATTTTAACAGTCATGAATTTCGTTTTAGTGCAAAATTACCTGCTGGTGCCGTTCATCTATCTAATTTTCTCTAATATTATACGTACAAGATCAAAAGGCTGTGTCATGAGTTTTGAAGAGATCGACACCAAAAGTTAGCCTGAAAAGGCCACATGTCTCTATCAGATAAATAAATCGCCTTCTTTTTGCCAGAAGACCCGTTATACTTATACATGAAACTTTGCACAGTGCCAAGACTTGTCAGTAAAAGATTTTCTTAGCAAACAAAAGCTAGTTTTAGGCTACATTTATTAAGACAGGATTTCTTCCAAAAGTTGTTTTGGTTGCTGATGATCTTGGCTTCGATTGGAATTTGAACAAGTTAGGATCGGGGATTTAGAGTTTTCCTCTTCTCAGTTTTGAGTGGTAGTGGTGAGTGGCAATGGAGTAAAGATGCAACGTTCATGTTTGTTATACTCTTAGAGAGAAGGTCGTGTTTCTTTTGATAACTAACAATTATGCATCCTAATATGATAACAACAATAACTGAGCCATTTTTTTACTAGTTCATGTTAGTTGCATAAATTAAGTCACATCATATTTTTTGTTAATAATTATAAACAAAAAATGCTTTTGCTTTTATTTCGGATTGAGCTTAAGGCCCAATCCATATATTTGGCAATCTTGATTCAAAGTGTTGTATCAGTTCGTAATTGAAAGCATCTAAAGCACATCATCCCTAAAATATAATAGGTCAGTTTGTTTAAACTTAAAAAAAAAAAAACTTTTTTAAAAAACAAATAGGATTTACTTATTAAAAAAACATAAAATTATTTTTTTTTAAAAGAAAAAACAGTTTAGTGTTTAGACTAACACATAAAAAAAACAAAAAATTACTTATTTCAATAAAAATGGTTTTTTTTTTTAAAAAAAAATAAGCTTAACCAAACGACCCGATATCATATTGAAACTAACAAGAAAGAATGAATTTCATTACGTGTATGAAAGTAACTATAAGTATAAATTAATTGACTAATAAATTGTCCTAACTACAACTAACTAAAAAAAAAACAAAAAAAAAAAAAAAACACGCTAACGAGCTGCAATAGCTTTGCCACGCTTGTACGACTGGAATTGTGCAAGGCCCATGGGAAAGGTCTAGAATAAATGTTCCCTAGCTTGGAGATTCCAAGGTTTAAATATGTTTTTTTGGTCTTTATAATATATCGTTTTTTTAGTTCTAGGCCTTGTATTTTTTTTTAAATAGTCCTTATAAAATTTATTTATTTTTATTTTGGTCATTGTTATTTTGTTTTAATCTTTGTAATATATCTATTTTTTTCATTTTAGTTTCTATAATTTTGTTCATTTTGAGTTAGTTTCTTTAAAAAAAAAAAACTGGTAAGAACTAAAAGCAAATTATTCACAAATTATAAGGATAGAAAGGAAAAGACAGTAAACTGGACTGGTAAGCATTATTGTAGGTATTGTACAAAAGTCTTAATGCATGTTTGTTTCTATAGCCATTTTGCTGCAACACGAAGTCCCAAGCAACTTCAACACATAAATATTGATGGACTTGTTTCTCAAAACGCAGGTTTGGATTGCCGCAACGGCAATCCAAACATGCACTTACCAGTCGAGAGGAAAATGCTCAAGTCCACGCCAAAATTTGTCTCAATCCCTAATTCTATTTTAATTCAAACGGTGAAAGTTGACTACAACCTTGTTCATTAATTGTTGCAAAATTAATTATCATTTTTTTTAATGCAAAACATACATTCTAATTACATAATCAACAGTCAATCCTCAAAATTGATGGTTGAAGTAGATAAAGAAATTCCCTCCTCATACTTCCACCAAGCCAAACGAAAAATAGCTTATATACTTCTGAACCCAAAATTTTAAAAAATATTTTTTCTTTTAAAAAAAGAAGACATTTCCCTATAAGGTTGTGGAAGGTGAATAAATTTGTACCCAAGCAAATTCATGTTTGTAAGGCAAACTTGCCTCGCAAAAGGCTTCACATGCATACACCACAATTGAAGCCCAATCCAGAGAGTCCACTTCATTGTCGACGCCGAAGTAATACAGCAGTTGTGGCAAAATCTGGCACCACATCAAAATTAACAACTCAGTATCTAAAGGAAATAAGCATTTGATGGCCGACCACTTGAAACAGGCCATATTGGCTTAGCATTAGTATTCCTATAATACCTGTTTCACCAAAACTGTAATTAAACACAATATATTGCTAAAATCAATACCATCAATCTGGTTATTATACAAATTAATTTTTTTTATCACACTAGTACAAAATATGATTATAAAGCAATCCACTTTCTATAAGGTGATTTTGAGGGAAATTAAGATGCATAATCTAAATTCCAACTTTCGTCTCCTTATAAGATAGCTTAACAATGTTTAACTAACAATTAGCATTTTAGCTTTAAGCTAACTTCTCGGCTACTTTTGCCATAACAAGCTCCAAATGGCTGGTATGTCTCAAATGTTAGGTTAGTGAATCAGAGGCAAATGGCAATGAATATATTTCTACTATTTTCCTGCTTATTTTAATTTTTATCTCCTAAGGCAAGATATTTGTCAAACATTTTCTCCCATCCGGGTTTAGTAAATAATCTGCCTCCATAAGGGCACACAAGGAAATTCACCATAGTTAAGCATTCTAATTTTGCTTAATCTTTATCACCTCAACACTTGTTCAGGGGCCTTGGCAACACATTCCTGGAAGGAGGCCCAACTCTTTTTGTCATCATCACCCTGTTCACACAATATAATTAGCAAATATAATATACTTAAACAAGTAACATAATCTTGTTAAAAAAAAAAAGATGAAACCTGAAAGTTATCCAAAAGTGAATTCATTGTGTCATCAGCCCTGTTCCTTGAGATCAAGGAATTAGCTAAGGTATTTTCCTCAGACATGTCTCTATTATATTCACTTTCATCTTCAATGGTGATCTCAAATTCAGGCCATAGATTCTTGCTTCCAACTGTATGGTAATGAAGAATGATCTCATGTGTAAACTAACAAGAAGCTAAATAGTAAATGTCATAAAATTTTATACACTAATGTCTATGTTTTATTTTGGAATGGTGTCAAACGTGTTTTAAGTTTCCTAGCAGATACAAATTTAAATATCTTGTCACATTAATTTTTTTTTTTTTTTTTCAAATTCAGGATTAGATTGTTATGTATGAGCAATGAGCAATATTATAATTAGTCTTATCATTTTTATATTTCATTTAAAACTGACTAATAATTTCATTATCAATGAGAAGCAAACAAATGTTGTAATAAAAGTACACAACACTTTAAGCCACTGTGACTTTTATGAGACTCCAAGGAGGTGGTTCCACTTTTGTTGGGTCCAGAAACAGGTGAAGAAACTTTCATCTGCTGGCAAGCAATTTTATGCCCTGTGCGCCAACTCATAACCTGTGAGTTGGAAGAGAAAAGGAATGTTATGGGAATCAAATTTGTGGAAGAAAACAAATGGATACATTTAAGTAATACCATTACCTGGTGTTTCTCAGAGCAATACCGTGCTTGTCTGCAACTACTACAAAGCTTGTCTCCTTTCCAGGTGCCGCACCAATCACAAAGAGAAGCTGAAAGTAAGCAGAGATTCTATCAAAATAGAGGTAGATTCAGAACAAATTTGTTTCATAGAATGCACATACATGTAGTCCAACACCTAAGTCATCAAGAGTGCTAATCCACTTATCTTAATGGGCAAGCATGCCATAAATTACTTATATGTTAAGTATAATAACTGTAGAAATAAAGTGGCAAATTACAAAAGTAAGAATACAATGCAACTATGCAAGCGGCCTATTCAGGGTAACCAAATTATGTTTGAGATTGACATCATATTTTTTTTTTTTTTTCTGATAAAAGCATGGTGCCACTATGTGCAATAACAGAAGGAAGGACAACAAGTAATCATGAACTCTTTTTACTTCATGCAGGACTCCTTGACACTAGTACTCAGTACTCACAATGAGACAATCATGAGTATAAAGATTAAAAAATCAACATACACAAACACAAGCCAGCAAATAAAGATCCGACAGAAACAACAATCTCTCTTCACCATACCAAAGCAGAGGATCTCTAGACAATTATGAACACATGTTTCCCCCAGGGCACAATTTACCCTAAGGCCTAAACAAGTAAAAGTTCATAAAACAAAAAATGAATTTACATAAATGGTCACAACAAATACTTGTAAGATGGGATTATTTTCTGCAAATGAAGCAAAAATATTATAATGATGAGTAAACCAACCTCCACTGCCAGCAGGTTTGTGGCTCTCATTATACTGAGGGCATTCAGCTGAGTAAAATGGATTAACGCGAGGAAATTGACAACGGAAAACCTTCACACTTCAATAAATCATTACATAATCAGAGATCGACAATCAAAGGAACTAAAACAATGGAAAAGTTTGTTTCACTGAGGATGATCACTGACCTTCTAGATGGCTTCTCTGGATGGCGTTTCCATTGCTTGTGCTGATCCCTGAGAAGACATTTCATGGAGGGACACATAAAAACAAACAACATTCGGTGAAATGTAGTTTCCTTCTCAGTCGGTGCATAAACCTAGCAATTCAAGGGTTTAATACAATATATCACAATCCACAGGTACAGCACAAACCATGATGAGGCATTAACTTGATACCTGAAGCAAGAATTGTAAAGGGTCTCCACAATTGTCACACACAAATGATCCCCCTGATGGTATATTCAGAGGGTCAAGCCAAGCCTGTTATTCACATCACAACAGATCATATAACCATCAGAAACTGTCTCTTTTGTTCGTTGAATGAAGCAAGACAGAAGCAAAGTGTAATCGAATGCAATGAGAAAGTAAAGTACTGGGACTCCTCCGGCTTTGCTTGGGAAATATTGACGGCGAAGAGACCATTTATTCTTGGGCTTGTCTACAAAACAAAGTGTGATAGGTTAATGTTCTTCTTCGTCGTCGTCATCATCAAAATCACCATCTTCATCTTGATCTTCTACATCATCATTCTGGATAGCCTTGAGCTTGTCAACAAGATCTCCAATGGCATCAGTATCTAGGGGTGTGCACAATAACCGGTTCGGACCGAACCGGTTTGTAACCGAACCGAACTGGTTTGCAGCCGAACCGGTCTTGAAAAAACAGAATTGAACTGTTTCTACAAAATAGGTTCGGTTCACTTATAACCGAACCTCTTTTTTTTTTTAACTACGTTTGGTTTCAGTCATCGTGTTTGTGAGGCAATCAAAGGCAAATTCATGAATCTCGATTCTCACGTCTCTGAGCACACCGCATTTACAATCTCACATTGTGCGAACCCTAAAGTGCAATTCGCAATTTCGAATCACTCTCATCTCTTCAAATTGCAATCTCGTGGATTCACTCTTCTCCTTGCAAACGGCCAAACCCTAAATCCCAAATTTCGCCTCCGAGTTTATGATTCACTGAGTCAGATCAAGCTGAAGCTGGATGCATTTGAGAGGTAATCTATCTAGATATTGAACCATGAATTTGAGGTAATATGAAATTTTTGCAATTGGGTAATGATAAACTACTTGCACTAGTTTTATTTGAAGGGGGTGTTCACTTTTGGGGATGTTTGCTTGGTTGAAATTGTCGTAGGAATAAGAATGTGAATTTGAGGCATGAAATTAGATTGCTAAAGGTTTTCTATTTCTTGTCTTGGCATGCAGGAATATCTTGAGGAATACATTGGAACAGATAAGAGGAGAGCCATCTTGTATCAGGTACAGTAAGATGGATATCCAAAAAATACTCTTTATTGAATTACTACTACTACTGACCTGTTAGTATCAAGTAATAAGAACAGTTAAGAAACTGATATTTTTATTGAATTACTAATAGAAACTGTAGGGAATGTGTGTGATTGTGGCACAGAGCATATACAACTAGTTCTTATAGTTATAGAGATAGTACAATCAATAACATTATAAAACCATTTAATCTATTTAGCACAAACCAAAAAAAGATTGTGAGAATAACAGTTCAGTGTGTGGCTAGTGGGATTTAAGAATTGGGATGTGCATATGCACTATACTCTTCCTTATATTAACAAGTCAAAGATTATTCATGAAGTGAGCAAACCATGACAGAAGTTGGAACTTGGAACATTATTACATTCTTATTTATTGTCTGGTTAAACATCCATCTTTATACCATGAGAAACTTCATGTTCTATATTCCACATTCATAATCGATTTACATTCAACCATAGTTTTTATGTCAATTGCTTCCAATCAATGCACCACTGCTGTGCTCATAGCTAGGATTTCACGCAGCCTTTCTATTACTCGTTTCTATTTTCGAATGAGCAACTATATGCATAAGAAAACTCTTGATTGGTAATCTAAGTCTTTCATAATTTTCCCCAAATTACTCTTTCAATTCTGTAATTTACATTGTCTACATTTTCTGAACAACTAGCTTTACTTGGAACTGCCCGTGCTTGTTAACTAACCAAAGAATTTTTCATCAAATAGAACGAAATTGATTCCCCAATCCCTATATTCTTACTTAGTAACCTTAACCTAAAGTGTCATACTTTGCCTCAAAAAGGGATATAATTGTGTACAATACTACATGTTTCCCTTGTTCTTTATAAGAACCAAAATGCTAAATGTTTCTCCTTTATAAGAACCAAAATATTTTTTTCTCTACTCATTGGATATTTTCTTAAATTTTGAAATCTCATTTAGTCAAATATCTTACTGTCACTAAAATATCATCAAAATCATCAATTTTACCATTACCCATCTTAACTTTTATCTCTACCCATTTTGTGATAATGAGTCAAATTTTTATTCATCCAACTGAAAAAAAAAAAGAATAATTTTCTTGATCTATAGCCTAAAATTTTTCGTTCTTCATCCTTAATAAATCTCTTAATTTCATTTCTTTTTACATATCTATAGGCCAAATATATATCTTTCAATCTCTATTCCTCCTTTCTACCAAAAGCTTGCCGCTAAAACTCCTCAAAAATTTTAAATCATGCCTCACTGCCAGTTTCCCTTGTATGGTAAAACCAATGTGTCAAATTCTGATCGGACTGTTTTGCAATTTACTCTTTGTGCTTGTATAGATAGACGGTATAGTGTTATTAATTATTATGATATTTACTCTTTGTGCTTGTATGAGAAAAACTACTGCAAGATGGAGCAATATATTTACTTTTTGTCACAATTATTATTCTGTACAATTATAAGACATGGTTGGAGTTGTTGTGCATTTCTTTTATTCTCACACGTATTATTCTGTACACTACCAGAGTAGGATTTTCTAAAATTATATACGATTCCATGTGCTGGTCCCCTCTTTTCCCATGTCTTAACATTTGATTTGATATAATATAATAGTGATGTCCATCAACATGTAAAAAAATGTTCATTAAGCTAATTAATTAAATAAACTTGTGACATATATACTGGCTGATAGAAACAATCTTTGAGTGGAATTATCAGGTCTGGTGTTTGAACCTTTAGGCTTTAGTCAAATTTAGTGCTGACAGGTTCTCATTCTAGTATGGTACACACTACACAGGCATTATTACTTGGTGTTGTAGCTATGTTTTAGTTTCTATAGTTAATACAATAGCACTGATATTTTCATTTTGTTCTGCAGAATCACATTGATACGTCCTATAATACAATAGCTATTCAGGTTTTGCTGCCAGAGGGATCCGAAGACCCACAACTGAGATTCATTTTTTGAGTAAAGCAACATCTAGAGCCTAGAGGTATCTGTGATTTCTTATCATATTTATACCAAAGATTGTGGCACAAGACTAGTCATTTTAGTCTTAGCTATTTTAGACTTTTCTGCCTATCAGTTGTGATCACTGCTGTAATTTTAGTATTAGCTGTTTCTTACACCATGCATCTCACAGCTCTGGTATGATGCCCTTTATATAATTTGAGTTCAGCCTTTCAATGCATTGAATGCTGCCACTATTTTCTTAAAACTGTTGAAAGCTTTTATTGCAATTGAAAGTCCTCAGTTAATATAATGATTTGCTAACTGACAGTGTGAAATGCTTTACAATGAGTATTAGAGTATTAGACTATTATTGCAATTGAAAGTCCTTAGTTAATATCTGGAGTATTTTTTTAATGCTTCTTAGGTTTGAAAGAAAGTTGACAAAATGTTATATTTTTTGTAGATGGATGAACAAGATGATATGTTGGCCTCTGACACCGGGGAACAGATGTTGCCGCCTCGCTCTGTAGGACGTAAGAATCAATCTATTGTATGGGATCACTTTGATAAATTGCCTGCGCCCAACCATCTTATGCAAGCTAAATGTAAACATTGTGATGCTTTGATTAAATATGGGAGTGGAACAAGTGCTATGCATACTCATTTATCTAGATGCAAGAGTAACCCAGACAATGGGAGCAAAAAGCAAAAATCAGATTCATCCACAACGGCCATTTCTTCTCCTTCCTTGCCTAAGATTGACCAAGAGGCGTGCCAGAATGCGCTGATTAAAATGTTTGTGGCAATGGAGCTCTCCTTCCAAATGGTTGAGCATGAAGCCTTTCGGGAATTTTTGAGCATTGTAGCACCCTTTCTTGTTGTCATCTCACGCACTACCTTGGCACGTGATGTTCTTAAACTTTGGAGTAGTGAAAAAGTAAAGTTGAAGAACTTTCTTTCCCAACACTGTCATAGGGTTTGCCTCACTACAGACACTTGGACTTCATCACAAAATCTGAATTATATGAGTTTGACGGCACATTTCATTGACAACGACTGGAAGTTGCAAAAGAAGGTTATAAATTTTTGTCAAGTCTCAAGTCACACAGGGAAGAATTTGGCTTTAACAGTTGAGAATTGCTTAAGTAGTTGGGGGCTAACTCGTGTTCTTACACTGACAGTTGATAATGCCTCATCAAATGATAAAGCCATTGAATATCTGCATAAGAGGCTAATGTCTTGGAACCGTCTGGCTCTGAGTGGAGATTATCTTCACACACGTTGTTGTGCCCATATTATTAATTTGATTGTGCAAGAAGGTTTCAAAGAAGATATTGATGCTATCTGTAAAATTCGTGCTACTGTCAAATATGTAAGATCTTCCCCTTCTAGATTGACTACATTCAAGGATTGTGTTGCACAGGAAAACATTGAATATAAAGGCCTTGTTTGCTTAGACGTGGAAACTAGATGGAATTCTACTTACTTGATGTTGGAGGTTGCGTTAAAGCATCAGAAGGCATTTGAAGAGTATGAGCTGCGAGATAAAAAATATCTTCATATAGCTCCTTCATATAGTGATTGGGAATTTGTTCGTTCGATCTTGCCATTCTTGAAGTTGTTCCATGATGCTACTGTACGCATTTCTGGTTCAGCTTATGTGACTAGCACTATGTATATGTTTGAGGCCTTTGGGATTGGAAGGAAAATCAAGCAAATGTCTACTTCCAGGGATGTGAATGTGAGTGTGAGAATGATGGCTGGCAGAATGAAGGAGAAATATGATAGGTATTGGGGCAATCCTGATCGTCTAAACATGCTATTGATTATTGCTCTTGTGTTGCATCCAAGATACAAATTGGCTCATTGCTCAAAGTTTTGATGGTGAAACTGGTGAAAGACTCTCCAATGGCATTAGTATCCATGTGTTTAGGAATGGAATAGAAAGTGCTAGTCTGCAAGATAGTAAAGACTCATTGTGTGAGTGGCACATAGGATTTTAGCATTAAACCAGAAATATATGGTTGTATAACTTCATTGAAGGCTGGGTCATTTGATCAAGCAATCTAACTTCAAATCATGCAGTTGAACTCAGACACCAGACAAATAACAGGAACAAAAAAAAAGCTATTTAAAAAACAGTTCACATCAAGCATATCTACTATGATATGATCACTAACTACATTTAATATAACCAGAAAATTCAAAGCTAATCATCAAAGACGCTATCACTACAGAACAAGAGAGCTAAAATGAACCAAATGAAAGCTAAAATTAACTTGTACACTTAACTTCTATGAGAGAAATACCTAATTAAAAACAGAGACATACCTAACGAGAAGCATAGAAATTTACCTAAGAGGATGATCCAACGTATTCCACAAAATTAAGAGAGTGTTGAATTAAGCATCTATTCTAATCCCAATCTCCCATCACTAGGCCGACCCTAGTGATTCAAGAGGTCTAGTTTAATTTAATTTGAGTCTAATGGAGATAAGTCATATTTTTCTAACAAGATGTGTGTGATTTATTTTCATTTCATTTATACGATTATACTTTCTTTTGAGTGTAGTCAAAGTATTCTATTGGTTACTTTCTTTTGCACATACAATTATAATTTCGTTAGTAAGTATTTCATGCATTATATGAGTTATTTTTGTTTAATTATAACTTAAAAATGAAATTATAAAATCATTACTGTTGTAAGAAAAATATACATGATTAATTTAAATAGTTTGAAAGTATAAATAATTGAAACTTAAGATAAAAGTAGAAAATTTTAATATAAAGGTTTAAACTAATTAAAGTTGAGATCAAACAGAGAATAAATAGATTTTGATTAAAAATAAAAATAAAAATAATCAATCATTTTAGAATTAAAAAAATATAAAAATAAGGCTAAATAATTGTGAAAACAATTGTTAAGAAGGGTAAATATAACAAAGTTGGACTATTGGACTTGAATGATGGTTAATTCTGACATGGACTTTTATTTGTCATTTTGGTTGGTGGTTATTTGGTCTCTTTGTTTATGTAGGATTGAAATTGTTTCTAATAATGTAATTCTTGATTATGATTTGTTACTTGGCCTGTTTGAGTAAACTTCTCTAGAAGCATTTATAGGATAAGAAAATAAGAAGAAAAAATAAAAAAATCCATAAACTAAAATTAATTTATATATAAGTTAATTTATAAAACTCTCTTATTTAATTTCTCTAAAAGTTGATTTTTAACTTATGTATGAACAAATTTTATTTTATGATTTTTTTTAATTTTTTTCTTCTCGTATAAGTAATTTTCGAGAAGTTTAAATAAATCCTTGAAAAGATTTGTTTTGAATTGGATAATGCAAGCCCAACCCACATAGCTAATTCGCTTCAACGCAAAATACAATACCAACCCAGAGGTTTGTGAGAATAATTGGGTCGAAGCCATTGGAATGGAGTAATTGGCTCATGAGAGTCATTGCAAGTGACCCAATTCAAGGCAAATTAAATGGAAATCTATCCTCTCCATTTACTGGAGAGGAGCCGGACCCAAATTAAATACACCTTAAAAAAGAGAGTCATACCTTAATCATGAGTAACCAAGCAAGTAAATACTTTTCAATAGGGGTCTTAGCATGCACAACCTACCTTAGCCAACTTTAAAACTTCCTTATAAATTAAAAGGTTATCATTAGTAGTGTCAAGTACGCAATTATGATAATTACTATTATTATGCTAAAATTCTCACTTGAACATTAGAACACTTTTGTAGGTAACCCAACCACTTGGCAGCAGTTTCTGTCATGCCTAAAAAGAAGATGACCACTATAAGAGTACCTCAAAGTTTTGTTGAGGGTAATATAAGATATCTAAGACAAGTTCAAGATAAAAACTAGATCATCACTATAGATAAAAGCTAGAACAATTGGGTTCTATTTTTCTTTTATGCTGTGTTCGATTGTGTGTGGAAAGAAAATAGATGAAATGGGATGAAAGTGTGGGAAATGAAAAGGGATGAAAAAGAGATGAAAGAAAGTGGAAAGTAGGGTTGTTTGGTAGGAATGAAAGAGAGTTGAAAGATTTAAATTAAAGTGATGTTGTAAGAAAAAAGATAAAAAAAAAGTTAATTATTTACATTTTTCCTTTTTTGCCCCTGACATTGTTGCGTTAATTTTCGGTACAAAAGTTTTTTTTTTTAATTTAACATGCATATAATCGATTATGCCAAAGCATAATCAATTATATGCATGCATCGTGCCTTATTTTATACCAGGAGCCATGCCATATTCAATTATAGTAAACCATAATCGATTAGGCCATATGCAAATAGGTTTACAAACCTCTCTCTCTCACAGGTTGTGTTTTTGAAAAATAAAAAAAATGGGACATGAGTCCCACGAGGGCCACGACATGCAGGCTGAAAAGGAGGGATAATTTTGGCAAAGCATTTCGGTTGCATTTTACTGTGCACTTTCACATCAGTTTTGAGGTGAAATTTTTTTATGTGGGTCCCACCTTTTTCAATACACTTTCACTTCACTTTCAGGCTTGTCGAATAGTTGCAAATGATACTTTTAGCTGAAATCATTTTCACTTGCAATTGAAAGTCCTCACTTGCAATGCAAACGAACACTGCGTTAATGAATGTTTATCTAATCCCATTCTATGTTTTCTATATAGAAACTTGGTCTAGGACAAGTTAATTTGTGATAGTTAAGATACCTCTTGTACTCTTATTAATAATTTTCTCATCTGATAAGAAACACATGAATTTGATTAAAACAGATCTTAGTCTTAATTTTTCTCTCATTTAGATAGAACGTAAGTTGGACTAAAGCTTTTAAATTGGCAGTTTTTGTCCTATTGAATGTTTAAACATTGTTGCTAGGTGTAATATGTACTTATTCACCAAATAAAAAGGTGTAATATGTACTTTTCATCTAGAATTGCTGAAGGATTATGTATTATTAATTATGGGTTACCGTTTTTTTTATATTCTTATTTAGCATATTTTTGCTTAAAAAAATGCAGCGCTAGACTAGAGAGGGATCTTAATGACTATTCAAATATTAACTAGAGGGGTAATATTATGTCTGTATTCGGATTTGTTTACTTTTTTTTTTTTTCTTGGGTTAGAGACCACAGGTGTCCCTTAACTCATTGGGTCAGAGACTAATCTCGCTCACGGTGCGTGATTATCGCTGGCCCAAGAAAATTTTACATATGGAGAAAATCAAACACGGATTTGTTTACTTATTTATTGTAGTTTACGTTAAATTTCAATCTCTCCTTTTACTCAATATTATTACTTTTGAAGAAGCTCGCTTCTTTACCTTTCTCTTCGATCGGTTTAACCAAAAAAGCCTAATCAAGCTATAGTGGTTTATGGTTCCATTTGAAGAAATAATAAGGGGAAGAAATTAAAGATTGTGGTGAACATATGACTACACAGGATAAATTCAAAAGAGGACGTCTTTATCTAATTTAATAATTAATATCAGTGCAGAAAAGGAATATAACTATATAAGGGTGCTTTATGTAATTAAAGAGAGCAACACAAATGGAAATGAGGGCAGTGTATAGCCAATCTCGTTAGAAGAGAAAATTCCAAATGATTGAATTGATATTCCAAGTAGAACATCGTCTTCAAGAAAGTAATAGATTAAGTGCTACTTGCTTATTTAATTAATACTATTTATATTCAACAATATTGCTTGTTTGCTTGCGTAGGTCCAACCTCTACAGCTCTCTTAACGTTTGATTTATCATCACGAATTGAAATTATATGTTTGTTTAATTATATACAAGGGAGATCATTAATTTCTGTGGGAAGATTTTAGCCCATAGCTTTAACCCTAAGTCAAAGATTGGAATGCAAATTTATCATTGTGCATGCATATTGGTATTTATAATGAATTTCTTTCCAATCAGACCTACGTGCACGTAAGATTTTAGAGGTCTGTTAATTGTTTAAAAATTAGGTGTTGCCTATATTCTACGCCATCCCTGCTAATTAATGCAAACCATGCATGCATATAGGTATTAGGCAAGGGCCAAGGAGTTATTAACTTGTGTTTAATTTTGCTATATAGTATAGTGCCTAAAGGGTTGGGCGTCTTCTTGTTTGATTTAACGAAAAATAGAAAAGATTGAACTCGATTACTAGTCTTGTAAATGTGACTTATGACCAAAATAATCATATTATTGATTATCAAATTAATTTAATATTTATTTTTGAAAAACAATTAGTTATTTAATGATAACCTTAATTCACTATGAATAAAATATTAAGAGAAATAAAGTACCAAAAAATATATAAGTTTTATGTAAAAAAAATCTTATCAATGTAAATATTTTTTTTTTATTAAGGAATCAATGTAAATAAAATTAGAATTATCTTTTTTTTTATTTTTATTTTCGTACTTCTTTTAACCTAACGTACATATAAACATTAAATAGTATCTGTAAATCTAAATTGAAAATGAACCCAAACATTTTTCACACACACACAAAAAAAAAAAAATTGAATCCATATAATTATCAAGTTTTACATAATAGCCTGTTTAGCATACATTTTTTTAAAAGAAAATTTAGGATGAGGGATGAGTCCTAGTGAGCACTTAGGCAGCATGTTTAGAATTTTTTTTTTCGTACCTGATAATCGCTGTAAAAATTATGATAATAGTTATATCACGATTTCTTATGTAAAAGGGATGGAAAATAAATTTAATAAATATTTTAAAGATAAAAAGAAGATAAAATATAAGAAGCTAAATAACTACATAAAGTAACATCTTAAAAAATGTTATAAGCTACTAAAGAAGTTTGTTTATCAAATACTACTAATTTGATTAAACAAGCTTTTCGATTAGTAAAAGAAATTATAAGTTAACTAAAAATACTTACCAAACATATTCTAAAACATTTCTTGAATATTGTAGCAACATTTTTAAATGATTTATTAATTAGAACGTTGATGGTTTTCAAAAATAAAAATTAAAGAGTTTAAAAAGTATAATTAATACACACACACACACACACACACACACACACACACATATATATAATATTAAGAAATTAAAACTATATATCTTATAAAGAAACTATTTCAAAAATATAATAACTATATATATATACTAAGAATATTTATTAATATTTTTATTCTTAAATTTGATTATTTATATTTAATAATAAAATGTAACAAAACTTTACATATATGCATTGGGTGAACTAATAAAAGTATTATTATCTTTTTACATAATATCCCCAAACTCAGAAAAGTTTGATTCCTATCTTCTCCGTAAAAACAATTTTGTAAAAAATATAAAACAAAATCATTGAAACAATATTTTCTCAATTTTTTAATTACATAACAAATGTGAAAAACTGTAATTTCTAACTTTAAATTCCTTGAAAATTAAAAATTCCCTCTACTGAACACCCGTAGGAGTGGACTCACAGTACTGTCAGTACATCAACTTATAGAAAATCCTTAACTTTAAATCTAATAATGGATTCATCATGTACTACAAACTACAAAGCATTCGATATATGAGTCGATTCACGTTAACCTCTGTTTCATTTAAATTAATTTTCATTTTACGCTTTAAAAATCTTTACGGTCAAATATTGCCTTATAAATATTTTAATTATAATTTCTAATAAAATAAAATAAATTCAAACATACATTAAATATTTTTCAATTAAATCAAAAGCTCTTAAAAAATTAAAATAACCCCTATGTGTTGTTTGTAATATAAATAATAAAGTAAAATATGTTTTTTATCCTTCAAAATATCTCAAATTTTGATTTTATTTTCTATAAAAATTTAATACATTTTTTGCCCCTACTTTTTATTTATTTAAAAACTGATGCTATTTTAGTCTCCCATCAAGAAATAAAAACATGTATTTCTGTTAAAATGTAAAAACTAAAAAATATTAAATTTTATAAAAATTAAAACTACATTTTGAAATATTTTGAAAAACTAAAAACACATTTTAGCCTACATAATATAATACATATATGATATACCCGTGTTAAGTGAAAGATCAGGAATTTTAACATACTCTTGAAGGGTTTTAGTATCTAAAATGATTAATATAAAATATAGATAATTTATTAGTTGGATAAATAGTTACCTGTATCTTTTAAAATAAATGAACAAATCAGTTAAACAAACAATTGATAAATTTATAATTAATCATAATGTAATGAAGTGATTAATTTAATTTAAAAATGAGTTAATAATGCGTGTGTGCCTCCTAGGCCCCAAGTGAAATGCACCATTCAAGTAAGTAATTTTATGTTTCTAAAATATTGAATATATTCATTTCTTATTTAATATTTATTTTATAAAGTATTTAAAAAATAAAAATAGAAGGATATAAAATTATTTTTTGTTTGAACTAAGTTACTAAAATTCAAAGAACGAGTGACTAAATTAGTGACAGAAAATTACTTTTTTCTCACTAGCTAATTTTAGAATCATTAAATTTTAGTGATTTTTTTTTCAAATTACATAAAAATTATTCTGTTATTATTTTGTGTGGCTGGAAAGCAAATTGGTCCAATATTTAAGTATGTAGAAAGTTGATCAGAAAACATTAAATACATGTCAAATAATGAATAGTTGCTTAAATTATTTTATGGTTGGCTAAAATTCCTCCAAGCAATTTGAGAACATTTAATAGCATTGATAACATTTGTCGTCAAACAATAGGTCAACAAAGTTTTTTTTTTTTAAAAAAAAAAAAAGAAGGTCAACAAAGTTATAAAGTCTCAAATCCAACATTATGAGATATAGGCTAGATAAATTTGTCCATAAATATTTATAAAAAACAAAAAACAAAAATAAACTAAACTTCTTTCATAAATTAAAATTATATACTATAAACTAAAAATCAAAATTTGAAAAAACAAAATAAAGAGAACTTTTACAAATTAATATATACATGAACTAATTTAAGTGTATGATCAAAACTAATTTATTTTTTCTTCTCTTAAAAGTATTTATATATAAAAAAAAAAAGTTTATTGAAATAAGACCAAATTTTGACTCTAATTCTTTTACCTTTTTAACTATTAACTTGAGCAATTTTAAAGTAACGTTAGGAAGAAGGAGCAATAACTCTCAGCACCATAATTGACCCTTGAGGGAAGAAGCATGTGATGACTTCCCCAAAAGTTGTAACAGAAACGATTCTAGTTTAAAATCTGCCAAAGCATAGTTGGGAATGAAACTTGAGTCAAGGACGACGACGTACGATATTTGCGGGGGCATATGTGGATATAGGACCGAGTCAACTCAGTCGAAAAGGGTGTTCTTTACTTGCTCTATGATTATTGCCAATTCTCACATTTGACTATCCAGTCAATCAATTAGTGGGGAGACTGACAGACCAAGTACAGCAATGCACCAGAATTTTTTTAAATATTTTCACTTTTGTCACTATTTCAATTTCATTTCATTTTATTATTAATTATTGTTTTAAGGTTTAAATCCATTTTTGATTCATGTAATTTTATGATTGTGCAAATCTTGATCTTTCAAAAAAAATTATTGAACATTTGATTCCTCATGCTTTAAAAAATTCAACAATTTTGATTTACTATTAGTTTATCATAACTTTTTCAACATGAATTGTTCACATGACACATAAGTGATAATGATGACAACCTGACACATACATTGGTGTGTTATTAATAGTGTATTGACGTGACAATATGGACCAAAATTTAGACTGTCAGTGTCATGCTTGCATACGTATTAGACTATCATGTTATCCTTCACGTTAGTGCCATGTCATCATTTAGATGTCAGATCATCAATTTGCATTAAAAAATTGACGATAGACTAATAATAAACTAAAGTTGTTAAAATTTAAAAACGTGGAAGACCAAATATGCAATATAATTATTTTATTGATCAAAATTGCACAATTATAAAATTATAGGGGACCAAAAGTGGATTTAAAACTTATTTTAAAGATATAATAATTAAGAGATTGAAAAACATATAGAATGTTTATTAAAAAAAAATACAAAAAATTTAGTATTAAAATATATCTTCCCTGTGACTTTTATACTTTTAATAATTATTTATTTATTAATTTCTTAATAATCATTATTTATAAGAGAATGGATAATAATGTCAAATTTAATTTTTATTATACAATATTATATACTATGCTTTAAAAATAATAAAATCATACTTCCAAATTTTGTAAAAATCTCATGTAATGCAAGGGGTGAGATTAAAAAAGAGCATGCTTTAAATTTTAATAAAATTAATTTTGATAGAAATAATTTAAAATACTAAACATGATTGTGATGACCAATAGAGTGGAATGAAAATAGAGATAGTGAATGGATATATATGAAAAATAAAATAAAAATAAAAGTGTTTGATTCAAGAGAAATAGGAAAGAGATAAATTAATATGTGAATAAAAATAAGTAAAAAATAGAGTAGAAATAACCGGCGAGTCTTACATATTTTTATTTCTCTCTACCAAATTACAATTCTCACATATTTATTTCCTCTTCATCTTATTTTTCTTTCATCAAACAATACCTTGAGCAAAGACTTGAAGTCAAGTGTTAAAGATGAAAAAAATGTGGTTAATAAAAGAGACTACAATAAAAGTGATTAATCAATTTTTTTTGATAAATAATTAGTTATTAATAAAGTGTGATAGATATTTCATATCTTTACAGTGATAAAAGAAAAACATGATTTGATGTGTTTAAATTAATTCAAATAATAGATTTTACTTTAAATATGTATTTTAATAAAAATAAAAATTGAGTGTTAACCAGGCAAACACGTAATCCGCATTTATTAATTGACCCAATGGTTGACATAATTTCGTGGAACCTTGCATAAATTCATTTCAAGCATACTATTTGAATGATTGGATGAATTAATTTCAAGCATCCAAGTATGCGAGTTCCATTAAAAGTAACATTTGAATCATTATGGTACGAGAATTTCACGAGGAGGACTGCAGGTGAAGATTTAAATGGTGCACAGGATTTTCTCTCAAGAGAATTAATTACTGTTGGAAACAAAGAGTAGAAAAAGTGGGAAAATTTGAGAGTGGAGACGAGATCAGAGATGGCCCACTGTGGGCGAATTTTCTGGAGAAATGTGAAGCACACACGATAGAGACTCACGCTCTGTTTGTTTCCAAAGACGGAAATAATTTACCGCGGATGGAATTAACACTAGCTTGTTTGGTACAATAGATTTAGGTAAGAAATAATTTTAAAAGTGGTGGGACCCACGTATATTATTTCTCACCTATTTTCACTCATCTCTCTATCTCTCTCATCATTTCTTCTCTATTTCTCTTCAACCAAACAACATCATGTATCAATTTATTTCTCACCTATTTCTACTCTTTCTTTTTTATTTCCATGCGATTTATTTCTCTCCTCTGTATCAAACAGAGCCTCAGTCAGTGAGTGAGTCACTGTGCTTGGTGAAGAGAAAGAAATATATAATCAATAAAATATCATATACTAATCGATAAATAGTTGAGTTTTTAAAATATATTAACAGATATTCGATTTTTTGATTATACAAGCATATGAAAAATATATTTTATAAAAAGAGGAAAAATTTATTTTGATATATTTTTTTTTGTTTTAGAAGATAATTTCATAACTTTTAACTATGAAAATACCTTATTTAAAAAAGACTTAAATATTTTTTTAGTTATTATAATTTAGCATTTTTTATTTTTGTTTTTAAAAAAAATTTGATTTTAGTCATTATAAATTATGTTTGTTTTATTTTTTGTTCTTGAAACGATTTAGATAATATTTTTAAACAGTAAATATAATTTATAAGTACTAAAAAAAATTTACAAAAATTAAAAATAAAAAAATATTAAATTATAAGAATTAAAAAGGTATTTAAATTTTAAAAAAAAAAAAAAGAGAGAACTGGTGGCTGGTGGCTCGACACATCAAGCAGTACCAGTCATCTCCTGCCTTTGTTTTATGAAACTCTCTTTCTTCTGACAGTCATTTGGTGGGCCCCCACTCCCAACCAGTGAGGCCTCACGGACGGCACCACCCTCTTTCTCTCTCTAACTTTTTGTGGGATTACGGTCCTAATACAATTATGGCATAATCATTTTCATACCTGGCTGTAAAGTTTCCTTTTAAATACTATTTCCCTCACCACCCAACTCACGTTTTCCTTGTCCCAATTTTTGTCAAGGTAAATTTGGTTTACAAGTAATAAACTAATAATAGTACACTATGAAGTAATAGTACTAGGTTGTAGTAAAATAAAAGGGGATGCTCCGTCATTCTACAATCACCACCCATTGAAAGTTACACATGATCTTCCTATTTGAGATTTGAGATGATTGAAGTGGTTAAAATAGTATGTATAAAGGAAAGGAAAGCAATTTTCATTTCATAAGTTATGTTAGGATTAAATTTAAATTTTAAGATAATATTAACATCTATTTGAATGATTATTATTGTTTGAATCACTTTATAACGAGTCGTGGTTAAATTATTTACAAATTAAATATCTGATTTTATAATTTTTATGTTAGAAATATCTAGTTTTTGATGTATAAAGGTGTATGTTAAAGATTTCAGATTGGTTAATGTATATAAGTGGAAAACAATTATAACCCCATAAATTAATTTTAAAAGTTGAGGTAGGTTTAAATTCAAATTCCAAGACTTCCAACTATCATAGCATGATGCCTAAAAATATTTATAAACTTTATTTTTTAAAATTAAATTTAATTAGAATAAAGTAACTTTTTTTTTGAAAAAAAAATTCAAAAATAAGTTTACACTAAAATTTAATATAACATTTTTAACCAAATATGAATGTTATGAACACACATTTGGCAACTGTAACAGAAATTTTTACCAAGCTTAGTTGTTCATTCAGTTGACTTGACAGAATTGCAATTTAAACTACTGTTTCTTAATTGGGTAGATTTATACTACAACTCAGTATATATAGAGCAAGAAAAAGAGAGAGAGAGAGAGAGAGAGAGAGAGATAGAGAGAGAGAGGTCCGCAGAGTCTATGGCTGACTGACCCTCATCAGAGCAGCCGTGTTAGATAAGGAGAGAAAGGAAGAGATCCAGTGAGAAAGATATTTTTTTTTTATTTATAAATTATTATTCCCTTCTCTCTTCATTTAATTCTCATTAATTCCAAACTATGACTTTGCTTTCCGCGCGATTCACATGTAAAACCAATTTCAATTTCAATTACTTCCCAGTCGACACACATATTCTTTTTCTTTTTCTATATATGTCTCAAATGAGAAAATCAATGGAATGAAGAAAAAAATGATTATCTATCTATCTATCTATGTAGTTTTGCTTTCAATATATGTGCCTAGATATTTATATTATCTCTCTTTTCCCAGCACAAGCACCGGTAGAGGCTAGCTAACACGCTGCTTTTTGGTTTTTATATTTGTTTTGGCAGTACCTTCCTCCTCAAACTACTATTGGTTTTGGAATTTGCCATAGGTAAGCTAGTTTAGGACACACAATTTTTCTTCGCTTCAAAAATGATGTCTGAAGAAACCTTTTCTGTTCCTCCCAACAACACCATCAGAGCCTCCTCCTTGGTTCATGCTCATGTTCAACCCCCATGCTCAAACCCTAATCCTAACCCTAATTCAAATCCAGCTAAGAAAAGGAGAAGTTTACCCGGAACTCCAGGCAAGTGATTATATTAATTAATTTATCCACTTCATTTCTTATATCTCTCAATTAATCTCTTTTATTTATTATTTTTTACTAACACAAAAATTCTTCTTGATTAATTAATTGCTAGTTAATTTTAATTATTATATATGTAAGCAGATCCAGATGCAGAAGTGGTGGCTCTTTCACCAAAGTCCCTGATGGCCACCAACCGTTTCATATGTGAAATCTGCAAAAAGGGTTTTCAGAGGGACCAGAATTTGCAGCTGCATAGACGTGGCCACAACCTTCCATGGAAGCTGAAGCAGAGAACAAACAAAGATCCAGTGAGGAGGAAGGTGTACGTGTGCCCTGAGAAGAGTTGCGTGCACCATGACCCCTCTAGAGCCTTGGGGGACTTGACAGGGATAAAGAAGCACTATAGCCGAAAGCATGGAGAGAAGAAGTGGAAGTGTGACAAGTGCTCCAAGAAATACGCTGTTCAATCCGATTGGAAGGCCCATAGCAAGATTTGTGGGACTAGAGAGTACAAATGTGACTGTGGCACACTTTTCTCCAGGTTACCATTTCTACATAAATAATAATTAATACAATTCCTTTAATTAATGTCTCATCATCTTATATATATATATACAGTTGCAAATTTAATATTCAGCAATTAATTCATTAAATCTAATGGATGCCAGATAATAATGAAGGAAACATATATATATATATATGCAATGAGTAGTAATTGAGAGAGAATATTTGTTTGGAATTAAATTAATTAATAATAAATGAGGGTTCTTAATTGATGTTTATGTGTGTGAATATCTATCTATATGTGCTTAACAAATCAGGAAGGACAGCTTCATAACGCATAGAGCCTTTTGTGACGCTTTGGCTGAAGAAAGTGCAAGGATAACAACAGTTCCAGCAGCTTTAAGCAACCTGAGAAACGATCATCATCATTTGACCAATGCTCAAGCTTCGAGGATCCCTCATATTTTTTCCGGGTTTCAGTCAGATCAATTCAGTGGAACTTCAGAAGCATTGGCGATTAATTATGCTGACGCAAACCATCATCATCAACAGAAGCTAAGGCTACCACTATGGCTAGACCAGCAGGGAAATAATTCTCAAGTACTTCATCATCACCACACTCTTAACAACTTCCCAACCAAATTACCAAGTGCTTTCACTACTTCAGGACCAAACTCTGTGGCTGATCTAGTGCAAACTATGGACATGTTTGTAGGGCCACAGTTTGTGAATTACCGTTACCCAGAAGCATCATTTGGAGGTGCCAATGCCAACCTTTCTGTGCTACCGCCACATGGACTGAAGCAAGAGCAAGAAGAAAACAAAGGAGACTTGTCGCATAGTGGAAGCTCCAATAACTTGTACTTGAGTAGTAGTAATCAGAACCCACCTCATCATCACTACATGTCAGCCACCACACTGTTGCACAAAGCTGTTCAAATGGGATCTACGAGGGTCATCAACGACAACGCGTTTGGCTCCATCATGGCCACCACCAACAACAGAAACAACAATGTTGTTGTTGAGGTTCAGAAGCTGAACGAGTTGGTGAGTGTGGAAGGGTGCACCAACACCAACCTTGGAGGTGGGTATTTATTAAATGACTCAAACAATAACTCGTTTGTGGCTGTGAATGGTGGCACCACCAAGGGTGGTGGTGGTGGTGGTTTGGAGCACATGGTGATGCCGGTGGATGAGGAGACAACACAAGCAGCATCAATTATGGGGAAGCAATTACACTCACTAAGCTCACACAACAAAAGTCAACTTGGTTTAACCAGAGACTTCTTGGGTGTTGGAGATCATAGTAATAATAATAACATTGACTCTATAAGAAGACCCTTGATCTTTCAGCAAGACCTTGTTGAATTTAATGCAATGGGGTCAGCCTCAGCCTCAGCCTCAGCCATGAACCTTCAGAGCCAGTACGGTGGACACTACTGCTAGTGTTAGCTATAGTATAGTTTCAATATTTCAACTTT
The DNA here is from genome assembly GCA_026413185.1 of Pueraria montana var. lobata. Taxonomy (NCBI): domain Eukaryota; kingdom Viridiplantae; phylum Streptophyta; class Magnoliopsida; order Fabales; family Fabaceae; genus Pueraria; species Pueraria montana. The sequence continues at coordinate 12,731,305 of CM048654.1, forward strand.
CAAACTTCCAATTTAATGAAAACGTAGCGTAGAGCTAAAGAAACTAGTGAAGTTGTGTCATAGTGATACATATAGCTAGCTAGTACTAGTAGTAGCTACTCTTATTATAAACAGAACAATATTATATATATACCAAGTTAGACCGATTGAGAAATTAAGCAAGTGATTGACTCGACTCGGTCTCATGCACAGTGAAACGTGGAGGGAGATTTCACGTGTGATATCATAGAGGGGTCCCGTGAGTTAGGTGGGGGCCAATGCATGTGAGAAGGGACAAAAGTAATAGATATATATATCTATGAGATCAGTCCAAAACTCAAAGGGTGATTTGATTCTCCGTTATGGATATAAGGTCCCTACTTAATTACTCTTCCTCCATGGCCATGCATGTCCATGGATGAAGCAGAAACACTATCTTTTTTGTTTTGTTTTTTTCTTCTCTTTTTACCAAGCTAGACTTTTTCTCTGACGTGTAACGTGTTGATAAAACTTTACATTGTCGTACAATTTACCTGGTGGCTGTGACGGTGTGACCTAGTTTTTTTCTTTCTTTTTCAGTGGCCTTTTCACTGTGCATGGCGTGAATGTGAAATGCTTTCCACTGTGAAATAAAAAAGACTATATATAGAGGTAATTAATTAAATGCCTTTTTCTTTTCTTTTCTAGCCTTTTTAAAATATGATTTAATTTCGTTAGCTATGTCGTCCTTTTAGTGGCATTTTTACTATATATGTTTTTTCTGTACGTAAAAAATGATCACATGTCATGACTCATGAATGGTTGCAACTTGCAACATGTGGATTTGAATGGAGAATAATAAAATTAAACTTTTTTAATACATTACTAGTATAAATCAAAGAATGAAGAATTACATTAAATATAACTTATGAATAGCTTTACACACTTTGTGTCAGCATAATTGATACTAAAAAGTGTTATAGATTTCATTTGTTGACATGTCATACTAGTTTCGTGTAAAATGCCTTTACACAATTCATATTTTCATACTAGTTTTGTGTAAAAGTTAATTTGATCTAAATAGCTATGCTCTTTTGTGCATAACTCTTAACAACCGTGATAAAGAGAAAAGGGTTAACGTTAATTTTATTTTTAGTTCTTGAAAATATGATTTTTTTTTATTTATCTATATAAAAATTAATTTATTTTAGTACTACATATATATGCTTTTAGTTTCAGATGAAGATAAAAATTATTATATTTTAAAGATTAAAAATATATTTAAATAAAAATATAAGGCTAAAAATGTTTGGATATACGAAAAAAATAGAAAAGGAATGTTGAAGCAAGAAAAATAATTTCTTTTATTTAAAAGGTTCAATAATAAATAATAAATAGGAATATATGAAGACACTAAATTTTTGTTTTCCTTACACAATGATTGAATGATTGTAGTTAATATAAGGAATAGGACAAGAAGAGTTCACGTGAACAAAAAAGAAATAAATAAAATAAAGCTATTTCCCCCTTTTTAGAAATAAATAAACAAAACAAAATATTATTACTAAACAAAGGAGAACAAAAATTGGATTTATGAATGAAAATCACAGTGGAAATGCTTGTGGATAAATTTGATTTAAATTTAAGTGAAAAATTTGAATTAATCAAAATAAATTAATTTAATTTAGTTTCCTTCGTCAAATTTAAACTAGACTATCACGATAAAAAAAATGCTGATTTAATTTTGTTCTTAGAACTTGAAAATATTTTTTTATTTCGAAAAGTTATAGAGTTCAATAACCACCCTTTTTAATAAAACATTATACTGCACATATGAGAAAAAGAAAATAACATAAGAGAAGAGATTCAAGTTGATTAGTTAACCATCCTTCATAACGAAATTAGGTCGTATAGTTTATGTGAGTGTACAAAGGAATATTAGTTAGAACTATTGATACATGTTATCATAAAAAGAAATTTTAATCATATAATCATATATGTTTACTTAGATTTCTTGTTCTAAACAAGCTAGAAAATAACTTATTTAATATGTCACTATGTAAACGGTTAGGTTAATTGGTATTGACAATGAGTTACTGAGATTCGAATTACAAAACTGATATTTAAACTGATGATGATTTGATTTCATCGATTTAGTTTAGTTGGGACCAAAGCCATTTAATTAATTAGATTATTTGATTTTTTGAAATTGATCAAGTTTGTGAACACCTCCAAATTAAATAATGGAGGTAGTTGCTTTACAAAGATAAAGAATATGGTTTTTAAAATCAGATTGAACTGGCTATTTTTAATTGGCAACAACGCAGTGATCTTAGAACTAGTTAAAAAACCGTCTTGAATTTTGTAAATCGGCCAAATTAAACTGGTGGTTTGATAATTCTGACCTTTTTTTCTGAAGAAATGTTACAAATTTTTAAAAGTTATTGTTACTCTCATTGTAAGTGTATAAAATATTTAAAATTAGGTAAAAGTGGGAACATAATTAAAAATGATTTAACTTAAATTTTGAAATAAATATCTAAATAAAAAATAAGATTTTATTATAAAAAAATAGATAATGAAAAAGAAATAAGAGTGCATTTGAAAGAATTTATTTATAACTTATTTTGACTTATCTTATAACATAACCTACTTAGACACATCTTAACCCCTTGTTGGCTTGTTTGGTAACTTTATTGTAGCTTGGATTTGAGAAGAAAATTTCAAAATTTGGTATGGGTCTCACAAGTCACACCTCTACCATACCATTTTAATTTAAATATTTCTTGTTCATTTTATTCAATTTCATTCTACCAAACATTAGCTTAAATGTATAAAATCACATCCAATTTATAATAAATGCATAAGCTATAACTAATAGCTTTTAGGGAGAAGTGCATAATAGGCAAGTAAACACTAGACCAAACACACTAATAAACAATTTCGTAAATGTTTTAGATGTCTTGCAAAAATAGCTTATGATCCGTTTATAAGTTGTTTTCTTCAAGATAACTTACTAAAACAATTTAATTTTATAAATATTTGGCTAAATTACTTTTTGATTTTTTATTTATTTGTTCAATTTGAACTTTTTATTATTAAAAAGTTCAACATAGTTCGTGAATTTTTAAAATTGATTTAATGTTGTCCTTTCTGTCCAATTGACAATAACACTATTAATTGTTAGAATTTGTGAAATAGACATGTGTCCAACTTCACTATCAACATTAATTATAGTTGATTGGATAGAAATGACAATATTGACCGAGTTTTAAAATTAATGGGCTAAATTGAACTTTTTAATAGTAAAGAAACTAAATTGAATAAATTAAATAGAAAAAGAGACCAAGAGAGTAAAGAGAGTAATTTAGCCTTAATTTTCTTTTCATTTATATAAAAAAACTTATAGATATAGATATTTATATGATAAACATTTATTTCAATAGAAACAATGATAAACATTTATTCAATAAAAAGCTTAATTAAGTTATTTACCTAAGGGATTCTTTACAAATACTTTTTCTTTTATTGTGTATAATAATGACAATTAAATCTGAATTTAATACTACATATAAACTATCCAAATCTTGTTCCAATCTTAGTGTGCTACGAATACTTCTCAATCTTGTCCATAAAATCATACATATGTCGGTACGTCTTTCTAAAGAAAAAACATGGCAAATACGTGTTAAATATTTGTAAGAAAAGAAGAAAAACAAAACCACAACTTATCTAACCAAAGAAACAACTCTTGAAACCTTTAAAGGGATGAAATAAAATAAAGCAAAAAAGAGAATAGAAGCCAGCAGATACAAAATTAATTAGGCATGCTCGTGCGTGAGATGACAAAGCAAAGCAGACTTTGAAATATCGTGGTCGTACACTGATAAGAAAAATCAAACATTACAGTAATTGTTACAACTGATAATTAGATTAGACCCTTCATGCATCGGCAACAAAAACTACACATCCTGCCATCCACATAGACTAAACGCTGAGTGAAAATCATGGAACCTGAAGTTCACTGAAAGTGCATCGTATCGTTATTATCACCTTGGGGTGATCAATTGGTGACAGTTAAAAGAATTTGAAAATATTGGAGGGGTATATATATTAATATTGGAATTGGCTTTGGGACCAACACTAAGTAGAATGTTATTACGTGGTGGTGCATAGTGTTGCACACGTGATTACTAATAGCTACGTGTGTGTGTGAGGAAAACAACAAAAATTGGCATGTGGGGGATGCCTTATATATATATATATATATATATATATATATATATATATATATATATAAATTGCCGTGAGAGAATGACAGGTAGGTGAGTGAATGTACAGTACAGGATTTAGTTTAGTTTATGAGGAAAGCTATAGTTACGTTAGTTCTCAGAATAAGCATCTTACCTACCGAGGAAAATAAAAGTGCTACATCTATCTAAGGTTAGTGTGGTGAGATGAGAGAGGTTTATAGCAATGAAGAACGTACACACTATGTGGGGGACGATGGCACATCAAATTAATACAATCGAGATCATTTCACGTTTATTTTTATCACGACAGTGAGAGAAAAAAACATAGAATAATTCTCGTTGAATTTATTATGATTTTATGCAAGTTTAATTTATTTTGCTTTATGTCATTTTCTTACCTAACCTAACATTGTCATGTTTTTTATTAATAGAAAAATGTTTATATCCCATCAAATATTCAGGTTCGAATTCATATTTTGCGATAGCCTCTCCCGTAACCGACAACTTTCACTGTACCAGTACGTGTTAAGAAGGAAATTTGATGTTATGTTTTGATGGGATTAATTTCTCTATAATAATGATTAAAGATAAAGTAAGTAATATTAATTATTGATAAAAATTAATGTTTAATTAATATTTTTATATATTTATAATTTGTTATGCATATACACATAATATTAATTATTAATTTTCTTATTAATGATAAAAAAATAATTTCTCTAAAACGAATTATTCGCTTTGGATAATAGTTCCATATTTGGTATCTTTTGTGACATAAAATATTAATTAATTGAATTAAATAAAAATATTTGAATTGTTTTTTAAATAATAAATTCAAATGCAGTACTAACTAATTGTTAGTTCTGGTGTCACATATTTGATTTTCTTTAACTAATAAGTTTTTAAATTTAAATTTTATGTATAAAAATTTTTTCATGAGAAAATTAGTTTCACCATGTTATTGATGTTTTCAACCCGAATAAAATTGTTTTATGTGTGGAAGATATATGTGATCTAAGACCAAAAAACTTAATTACAAGAGGAATTAAATAACATGCCAACAAAGTATTGTACGTAAAATTAAGGCTTAATTACTAATTTAGTCTTTACATGATTTAAAATGACTCAATTTGATCTCTAAATTGCTAGACGCTCTAATTAAGTCCTCTAATTTTTAAAATTGCTTTAATCAGGTCCATATCCATATGTAAATAAAAAAAAAAATTGAGAAATGAATTGGATCGTTTTGGATGAGGTTAGATTTTTTTAATACATTTCTAATTAATCTAATCACAAATACTTAAATGGAGTAACTTTTATCCATCCATTACAATCTAACTAAAAAACTATGTAAACCATCCAATGGACACCTTATTGTTAAGAACCATTATATATATATATATATATATATATATATATATATATATATATATATATATATATATATATCCTATTTTATAATAATTTTAAATATTTAAAAAGGTATGTGTTAAAATAATTAATTTTTATATTTTTTTTATATAATGATTATTTTATCTGTTAAAAATAATTATGTTTACTTACTTAACTAATATTTTTAAGAATTAATTACTATTTGTCTTGAAAAAATATATAGATAAGCATATAAAATGGTGGTTTTAGAGAAATTATATTTGTACATTAAATTTATATAACTTTTCATACAATATAAGAGAGTCAGAGAAAATAAAACAGATGATATAATAAAAAGAGATAAAAAAATAAATGATAGAAATATTAGAAAATAAATATAAATAATATACTAGCTCTTAATTTTATGCTATATATTAACTTTCATATTTTTTTTTTGAAAGGATTACCTTTCATCTTAAAGTACTATAAGACGGCTTGTCAGCATGTTTGATTGCTATTGCTTGCATTCTCTTTCCGAAAAATAATTCCGATTTTTTGGGGGAATTTTTCTGTTCTCAAATTTTTAAACTAAAAAGTTGGTTATATAATTGGCGGAAAAAACCGGTACATATTTTATTTTGATTTCTTACATGTGATTTCGCTCCTTGTACAAATTGCGGTAGAAATTAAATTGTAAACAAAAATGCTTTCGTAAAAGGCATATTGATATAAATGCGCTTTTGATTGGTTATTCTTCAAATCTATTTTGCGTTGTATATATTAAGTTCTCTCTTCTATCAAATGCAACTATTTACATGGTATTAGTTTAAAAAATAAATACTAATTGCTTTTTGCAATTCATGCAAGGGAGAGTGTGCGAAATAGCAGTCCTGATTTGTAAAATATCATTTTTTTTTCATTTTCAGAAGACATCATAAAGCTAGCAAACATTGAAGTAACCATAGTATATATAACACTCTTGTATTTAGAATAAATTCGTAGCCGGAAACAACAATCACATAATATATCATAACAATTTTGCATGTTAACTGCATGGGAGAACCTAGTTTGGTTCATGATGACAATGCAGTCACAAGAACTAGTCCAAGAACAAGCGACACCCACTTTCCATACACATTGATTTTCACAGTGCCAGAGGTATCGTTTGTGGGATTAGTTTGAGATGATTCTGAGGAATCTGGGGATAATGGATCCTTATCAGCTTTAGGAGCTTTTGCTGAAGGTTCTGGTGCCAAAGAGGGTGCCTTAGCAACTGCAAAGAAATCCATTGGAAGAAGCACCTTACCCACCTTATATATAGCAAGATGCTTATCAGTATATACAATGCCAGTGATGGTGGTGTTAACCTCACCCGTTGAGATGTTCACACTCCCACCTTTCCAGGTTTAGCCCCTGCTAGAGTTCTCATGGGGTTGGTCAGTGTATCAAAGTTGGAGCTAGACACATAGTCTGAAAGAGCGTGGAATTGTAAGAGCTCGAGCTTTTGTCCATCAGAAAGAGAGTTGAGAAACCCTGCTTTGAGTTCAGAGAAGGCACTGTCATCTGGGGCAAGAATGGTGATACCACCTGATTTAGTAGTGAGGAGTTGTGCATTGAGTTGGTTGATCAATTGTGTGGTTTTCATGAGGCGGATTAGGATGTTGAATGACTTGGCCTGCCTCAGGATTCCAACAATGTCAACAGCTGGAGTACTGTCAGGAGTGGAATCATTTGGTGACTGTGGCAATGAGGGAACCGATGGTTGTTGAGGAGCCGCAGCTGGTGGGGTAGGAATAGGTTGGGCTGGTTTTAGAGGGGCAGCAGCTGGTGATAATTGAGCTAGAATGGTGGTAGAATACAAGAGGGAAACTAGTAGTGCTAGAGAAAAAGAAAAGACAGACTGCTTCTTCAACATCATGTTGGTTTTTGTAAATGAAAACACAGGTTTGTGATTTTGAAAATGATTCGAATGCAATATTAAACGATAGGAATTGTATCTCAATGAGTACTTGATGCATTGATGATATGTAGGATAGGGGTTTTTATAGAGGCTGGGAGCAAATGACAGGTAGGTGAAAGGCTTATGTTTGAAACCTTAAATTGTGATTTATTAACATCTTGGTGTTATGGGCAAGGGGATTAAGGTGTTGCATCAGTGAAGGTAGATATGGGAGTAAGAGATTTGGGTGGTGGAGCGATGTGATTTTGCGAGTTAAGTCTCCCATCACAATTATTTGATTTTTGGTGATGCCATTTATAATCAAACTGTGAGTTTTTGTGGTCAAAATATATTGAAAGGTAAGAGTACCAGAGATCAATCTTGAACTAATGAATTAATATTACCACAACATTTGCTCTGTCTTATATTTCTACCTGTTTCTTTTTTATTTTTATTCATTAAATTTCTCTTGTTATTTCCTTTCTCTTTTTTTTTACTGTCTTATTATTTTCATTCATTCTATTTCTCCTCCATTTTTTCTTCTTCTTACCAAACACATCAAAAGAGATACCCCCCAGTAATAAAGTTATCTGTTTTAAATTATTTGTATATACCGACATGGTTAATTAGGTATGTTTTAAAATGAATTCAAACTATGTGATAGAAAAGAAAAAAAATATAAGAAAAAAATAAGATGAAAAATCTATAAAAAATAAATTGACGTGTTTACAATTTTTTTATTTATATTTATTCTTGATACAATGCTTCACTATCACTATTTAAAAAGTTACGGTTGAAATCTTCCAAAATTGATAGTTTAATTTTTTTAAGAAATTATTTATGTTATGTTATGTTATTTTTTTTTTAATGTTTGGACAATCTGGCTCCATGTGTACTAACTTTCTATATTCATAATACATAATCTCACCAACAAGTCGTTGGTCTGAGTGGTGCTAGATTCGGTTCCCTTAAGTAAGGTCTCGACAGAGATTAGTTTGCCGATAGATACTCCATACCAATGTCATGGTAAAAAAAAAAATACATAATTTCTACAATATAATTTTGTATACGAGCTTTGATGTAACGATAAAGTTGTGTCTTGGTGACTAATTAATCATGGACTCAAATACAGAAATAGCCTCTTTGTATATAAAGGGGAAGCCAATGTACAATTTTCTAATTCCTCCATATCTTCATAAAACGAGGAGCCTTTGACACTAGTTATGTTAGTTTTTAATTCTAGCTTCACTTTTCTACAATACAATTTTACAATAAACCTTTTCATTATATCTCTTAGTAACCTCATTTATTTCTACAATACAAATTGCAATCTAAAACAAAGTTGGCTTAAATAATTTAGCCTTTTCTTTATTTTTCTTCCTATCACATATTATACTTGTTTTCTCTCTTTGTTTTATCTCTCTTACTAGGTGTTGAATAACATTTGATATTTAAAAATCATTTTTGAAAAAAGAAATATCATGATTAATAGAAATATGTTCTAAGTGCAAAAAGCCTGATTTAAAAAGCACACACAATTTAAGAAGACAAAAATGGAAAGAAAAATCACTAATACATAAATATTGACCCAAAATGGCATAATATGCTACACACATTTCAGACTCTGATATTCGGTGATACAAACAAACTAGCACGACAAAGACATTTGAATCCAACTCACGAACAAAACCAAACAAAATTATTGGACCCTTCCTTTTGTTACCGATTTATCTCACATCATGGCTCCACCCATCAAAACGAGTCCAACAACAAAAGACATCCACATTACATTTACGTTGTTGAAATTCACGGAACCAGCAGCAGAAGCGTCCACCGGAACAGCACCATCATCATTACTATTTTTGTTACTATCACCACTTTCTTCTGCGGATGACTTCGTTTTAGGTGATTCTCCTTTAGACGGTGACGGTGCCGGAGCCTTAGGCTTAGGAAGAACCACGTCAAGTGGCAGAAGCACCTTGTCCACCTCATAAATGGCAAGCTTGTTGTCCGTGTACACCGTGCCAGTCACGGTGGCATTGACGGCACCGGTACTCATGCTCACTTGGCTGCCGCCGTAAGTGGTGACGTTAAGTTGTAGCCTTTGGGAGTCGTCACCGGCTTGGGTCTGAACAGGGTTGGTGAGAGTGTCGAAGTTTGAGATTGAGATGAATGAAGAAAGAGTGTGGAATTGTAAAAGTTCCACCTTTTGTCGGTCGTTGAGTGAGTTGAGGAACCCTGCTTTTAGCTTTGAGAAGGCAGAATCAGGTGGGGAGAAAATGGTCAATCCCCCGGAACCTGATGTGAGGAGCTGAGAGTTGAGTTGGTTGATCAACTGGGTTGTCTTCAGAAGGCGAATCAGAACAGAAAATCTTTTGGCCTTACTCAGGATTTGAGCAATGTCAATGGTAGGACTAGGAGCTTTTGGGGTGGCGGGTGTAGGGGCACCATTGGGGGACACTGGTACCAATGGAACAGTGTTCATTCCAGGTGGAGATGCCAGTGGTGTTTGTGGTGATGTTGGGATTGTGGGAGATGCTGCCAGTGAGTGTTGGGCTGATGTGGTGTAGAAGAAAGTGACTATTACAAGTACAAGTGAGAAAGAGAAGAAGAGAGATTGTTGCATCATCATTTTCGCGTTATAGAAATGGAATGCTATGATGATTGTTCTGCACTCCTGAGACTCTTACCTGATATTGCTATGTTCTGCTTTCAATTTGATGTGAGGAAAAAAATGAAGAAGCGGCTTCCTTTTTATATTGAGGCAGGGGAAGAACGATGTGTACAAGGTGAGTGTTAGAAAGATAAAAGGCTTTGCTCCGGAAACAATTTTCCCTTACCTATCATGCAATGTTGGTGCATCAATCATGATTGGTGGCGAGAGATCGAGGAGTACTGAGTTGGCAGTGAGAAGAGGCAGAACCAAAGTATTGGCTGGCTGGTGTAAAGATGTGAACATATGCAACTATGTTGCTTTCACGTCATAATTCATGGGTTATCATCTTACATCAATTGGATGCATGGAATGGATCTATGAAAATCTAACTTGAAAGAAACATGGTGACTCTGTGTACAGGTTGTGTATTCACATCAATGAAAATGATATGGACAAATTTATACTCACTGTCTCCATCACTACAGGCGTTTGATTGTGCAGGGAACTTGTACTAGGTGAGATGGTGAGATCTGCTTATTATGATATCCAAAACTAAAAAAGTAAACCTTGTACTTTGGTCCACACTGCTTATTATGATGTTTTAGAACAGATCCACAATTGAAAGCTCATAAAAAAAAAAAAAGATTGGCAAAAATTCTTAATGTTTTGGTTTAATGTTTATTTTCCTTCTTTTGTCTTATAGGTTAAATTTGAAGCATTTGTTAATTTAAAATGTTGCGATTGTAAATTCAGTTCTTAAACAAATGCTGCATCCGTAAAAATAACATTATTAATTGCTACCTTAGTATGTCAACTTGTAGCTAGTGGAAATACAAAATTGCGATGCAACTAAAGTAAAGATAAATAGGAAAGGGATTACTCCGGTGTAGGTTTTAAATAACCCATATTTTCTCCTTGGTGTAAAATTCACGTTGTTAATTTTTTTTATCATAATTACATATTGTTCGATGTAAACTTGCAAAGACAGAAAATCAGATAAGTCAGGCATCGTATAATTAATAGAGAAATTTTATGGTATTTTCAGAAATTTAAGGGTTCTGATAATGTTATTTGTCTCTCCTTTGGTGTGTCAAAGCTTATTAACTATTGGTCCCAAAAAATAATTATACCAAAACTCTTAGATTTCTACGGTATCATTACAACTCTCTTCTTAATATCACATACATCAAAACTATATTCCGTGTCATATGAGTTTTTAACTGTACAGTTAACAAATCATAATTTGGTGTGAATCTAGTTAGCGAGTTAAACATATGATTTTTATTATTTAGTTACTTCAAGCAATGGCTAATGAATGACTGGGGTTTAAATCTAAAGTTTATTCAGAATTCAGAAGAGAAAAATTCATCTCTTTGATAAAAGTGTAATATTTTTGTATTGCAATGCAACCATTATTTGTTTATGTTAGGAAAATCTTCTTCTTCCACCCCCTTTGATTACCAAACCTTAAAACTAGTCATTGTCTACCTTCTCAGTGTGCTTAACAAATTGGAGATTTAAATTAGTAAAGACGGGACATAGTTTCTATTAAATTCTTCTTCGAAGAAGACATAATAAAGCTTGCAAAAATTATTGAAGAAACCATACATCAAAAGTATAACACTTAAATTTATAGAGGAATACAACAACCAGTCAAATTGCAGATCCCCTAATTCACTCTGATAAATTCACCACTATAGTACTCCTTTCTCACAATCATAATATTCTTGAACATGAACAATATGGTAAGCATGGCTTAGATGTTCATCAAATCCTATTTTGGTTTACGATGACAATGCGGTCACGAGAAGTACTCCAAGAACAAGGGACACCCACTTTCCTTGCACACTGATTTTCACAGTGCCAGAGTTTTCGTTTGTGGAATTAATCTCAGATGATTCTAAGGAATCTGGAGACAGTGACTTCTCCTTATCTGCTTTAGGAGCCTTTGCTGAAGGTTCTGGTGCCAAAGAGGGTGCCTTTGCAGTTGCCTTAGCAACAGCAAAGAAGTCCATTGGAAGAAGCACCTTACCCACTTTATAAATAGCAAGATGCTTATCCGTATATACAATGCCAGTGATGGTGGTGTTAACCTCACCCGTTGAGATGTTCACACTCCCACCGTAACTTATCACATTCAGTTCCACCTTTCCAGGTTTAGCCCCTGCAAGTGTTCTCACAGGGTTCGTCAGTGTATCAAAGTTTGAGCTAGAAACATAGTCTGAAAGAACGTGGAACTGTAAGAGCTCGAGCTTTTGGCCATCAGAAAGAGAGTTGAGAAACCCTGCTTTGAGTTCAGAGAAGGCGCTGTCATCAGGTGCAAGAATGGTAATGCCACCTGATTTAGTAGTGAGGAGCTGAGCATTGAGTTGGTTGATCAATTGGGTGGTTTTCATGAGGCGGATTAGGATGTTGAATGACTTGGCCTGCCTCAGGATTCCAACAATGTCAACAGCTGGAGTACTGTCAGGGGTGGAATCACTTGGTGACTGTGGCAATGAGGGAACCAATGGTTTAGGGGCTGCGGCTGGTGGGGTAGGCGTAGGTTGGGGTGGTTTTACAGGAGCAGCAGCTGGTGATAATTGGGCTAAAGTAGTGGTGGAATACAAAAATGAAACTAGCAGTGCTAGTGAGAAGGACAAGACACATTGCTTTTTCATGATTTTGGTTTTGTTAAATGAAGGTTTAGATTATATTGGAAAGGATTGCAAATGATAGGAATTGTAATGGCAATGAGCACTTGATGCGTTGATGACATACAAGAGTAGGCTTTTATAGAGAAAATTTTGGAGTGGGAGACAATGATAGGTAGGTGAAAGGCTTTGTTCTAAAACCTTAAATTGTTATTTGTGAGCATACACTCAGTTGCTAGCTGGAAAGGATATTGAGGTGTTGCATCAACAAGGATATATGGATGTAAGCATGGACGGAGCAATCTGTTTTTATGATTGAAGGCCACACCAGTCTCCCATCAAAATCAATAGATTTTGTGAATTGTAGTGTTTTTTGCCGAGACCACTGTAATAAAACAGACCAAGTTTTTTTGCAATGAAAATAGGGTGAAAGAAATAGCAATTGAGATGCATAAGGTGTCGTATCTTTTGTAGAAATAATGTAGTTGGAGAAAGGGAATGGCATTGTACTTAGGAACCCTGACAAAATAGCAAGGAGCTGTTGCAATTGCTTTGTATATTTTATATTTATAAGGTGTAATAAAAAAGCCATCGATACAAATCCAGAGTACAATTATACAAATAAATTTATGCAACTAATTTGGGAGTTTGGACTTGTATAATTGGTTTGGAACTCCGTCTACTGGCATTCTGTTCTTCCTCTTCCACTGATATCAGTTGGGAGAAGATTGATTTTTCTTTATACCATATTATCGTCCTAGCATCTCTCTTGATTACTAACAAATTATATGAATAGCCCTTAAGAGGACTTTGGAATCCAAAACAATGTTTCTGATAATGTTAATGGAAATAATGCAAGAAGACTTTTAAGTTTTAATTTTTGTTTCTTCATGTTGAAACATTTCAAGATTCAGTTGTTACTTCAAATATAAAATCAAGCATGAAATTTTCAGGTTTAAAAGTCTAATCTTTCACCCTGTTTACCAATAATATAAAGATATTTATTACAATTTTGTTTTAACACAAAATGAAGATAACATATTCTACTCATATAAAGTTCTTGTTTACATAACAAAGCTTGACATACTTAGTACATAAATGAGCAGAAATGCTGAACAGTACGAAGACGAATTTCGTAAAAGAATATGATTGGGATTTTAATTTTCTCTCTCTTATCAATTAAGCCAAACCCTTATCATGATTTGTTAATGCTATCTTTTTATTGGTTAATACCTCTTTTCGTGTAATTTTGTACTAAAAATATTCGTAACAAATAACACTTCTGGATAATGAGTGGTCCTTAAACATGTTAAGTTGTTAATTAAGATTCGATTTGTACTGCTAGATTCTTTTAATACACACAAATGTTTATTAGCACTAAATATATGGTTTACGTAAAGTCTCCACAAGATATAACTTCTCAACAAAAAGAATTGAAAAGATAAAAAAATATTTAGCAACAATTATGGTTTAACAGCTGAATCATTAATCATCGAAGTATTCACGTCCTTTCCATAACACCAATACACAAGAAACCAGAAACAGATAGCAAAATTTAAACAAAAAAGGAAAAAAGAAAGAAATTAATGGCGTGTTTGACAAATAAAATTGAAAATGCAGCTGCCAAATGGATCAACTCCACATGGTTGCTACTGCAACTAAAGCTATCCCAAGCGACATCCGCATTGTTCCACCAATGCTAACCAAACTCACTGCTCCAGATTTATTCTGATCCTGATTTGTTTCTTCTTGATCATCCTCAGAAGAATTATCCTTGGCTGCTTTGGGAGCCTTTGCAAGAGTCGTTGGAGCCAAAGCTGGAGCCTTATTGGTTATAAAGAAATCTAGAGGAAGAAGCACCTTGTCCACGTGATAAATCCCAAGTTTATTATCCGAGTAGACTACCCCGAGAACGGTGGCATTGACGACCCCAGTTGAAATGTTGACACTGTTACCTAATGCATTCACATTCAGTGGAAGCCTTGCAGGGTCTTTACCAGCCACTGTCTGCACAGGGTTGCTTAGAGAATCAAAGTTTGAGCTGGACACAAACTCTGGCAATATGTGGAACTGCACAAGTTCAATTTTCTGGCCTTCGTTTAGGGAGTTGAGGAAACCTGCTTTGAGGTTGGAAAAAGCAGAATCATCTGGTGCAAGGATTGTTATGCCCCCACTCTTGGCTGTTATGAGCTGTGAATTGATGTTATTCATGATTTCGGTGGTTTTGAGGAGGCGGATTAGGACTGAGAACATTTTGGCCTTTTTGAGGATTCTGGTGATGTCGTCCGGGACAGAGTCAGGGGAGTCTGGAGACTGAGGTAATGTGGGGACTAATGGTTTTGGTGATGGTGCTGTTGCCTTTGGGGTAGGGGGAGGTTTTGCTGGGGCTTTTGGGGCTGCTGCAGGTGCAGGTGAAATGGCCAAGGTGGTGGCAGAAAAGAGTAGAAAGAGTGAGAAGGAGAAAAGGGTTGCTTGTTTCATCTTCCAGTTGCAAACTGTTAAATTAAGACAGCAATGAACATAAAACAGAACATAAAACCATAGAAGAAGAAGAGTGGAAGGGGAGAGCAGAGCTATTTTCGTTTTTACTGCATAACCATAATGTTCTGCTGCCATACATTAATATTTTTGTGTGTATACATAAGAAAAGACAGCCACACACATACTTAAACAAGTTATCAGCACAATGACATATGCCTACTGTCATTTGCTTTACAAGTTAACCCAAAATCAGACTCAACCCATGCCTATTGGTCTGAACATTACCAACTAAAAAAG
Source organism: Pueraria montana var. lobata (assembly GCA_026413185.1). Classification (NCBI taxonomy): domain Eukaryota; kingdom Viridiplantae; phylum Streptophyta; class Magnoliopsida; order Fabales; family Fabaceae; genus Pueraria; species Pueraria montana. The sequence goes on from CM048654.1 coordinate 12,746,893, forward strand.
CAACCATAATTACTGCAGTAAAACAACATTTGAAAAGTTTTACAGCCCATTAATTTAACACTCCTCCTTAAAACTTTTCTTGAACACTCCAAGCTTGCTCCTCAGCTCATTAAACTTAGAACATGGAAGTGCCTTAGTTAAAATGTCTGCAATTTGCTCCTCAGACCTGCAGTACATCAATTGAACATCTCCATTCTTCTCAGCTTCTCTTATAGCATGAAATTTGACATTGATGTGCTTGGTTCTCCCATGCTGAATTGGATTTTTAGCAATAGCAATGGCTGAATTGTTGTCACACCATAACACAGTAGGTTCTTCTTGCACATAATTCACGTCAGCCAATACTTTTCTAATCCAAATAGCTTGATTTGAAGCAGCTGCTGCAGCAATATACTCAGCTTCAGCTGAGGATTGAGCAACTACATCTTGCTTTTTGGAATTCCATGTGAACACTCCACTACCAAGTGAAAAAACATACCCAGTTGTGCTCTTTGAATCATCAACAGAACCAGCCCAATCACTATCAACATAACCTTCAAGTTTTCCATCTCCTTTGCAGTACCAAATGCCAAAATCAGCAGTGCCTTTCAAATATCTCAGCACTCTTTTGCCTACACCAAAGTGTGTTAGACTTGGTGAATGCATGAACCTTGAAAGCAAACTAGCAGAGAACATCAAATCTGGTCTAGTTGCAGTCAAGTAAAGAAGGCAGCCAACCAAACTTCTGTACTGAGTTACATCAGCCTTTGCATCACCATCATTCTTGGAGAGCTTTTCATTTACAGCAAGTGGAGTTGAAACAGGATTACAACTCTCTAATTTGAATTTTTTCAGCAAATCATTGGCATACTTTCTCTGTGAGAGAAAGATTCCATCATCAAGCTGATGCACTTCCATTCCCAAAAAATACCTCATCACTCCAAGATCTGTCATTTCAAAGACTTGCAGCATGCTCTTCTTAAATTTGTCAATTTCATCAACATCATCACCTGTAACAAGCAAATCATCTACATAAAGTGAAACAATAATTTTCTTCCCATTGCCACAATCTTTGACATAAAGAGTAGGCTCATTTTGGCTCCTCCTGAAATGATTTTGCAGAAAGTGTGAATCAATTCTGCTGTACCAAGCTCTTGGAGCTTGTTTCAGCCCATACAAGGCTTTGTGAAGCCTATAAACTTTGTCTTCATGACCTGCAACAACAAAACCAGCAGGCTGCTCAACATAAATTTCTTCCTCCAATTCTCCATTTAAGAAAGCTGATTTGACATCCAAGTGAAATATTTTCCATCCACATTGAGCTGATAAAGCAACAATTAATCTAATTGTTTCATGCCTAGCAACAGGCGCAAATGTATCACCATAATCAACTCCAGCCATTTGAGAATATCCCTTCACAACAAGTCTAGCTTTATGCTTGTGAATAGAACCATCAGGTTGTAACTTGGTTCTATAAACCCACTTCACACCAATCACATGCTTGTCCTTAGGCCTTGAAGTAAGTTCCCAAGTACCATTTTTGTTAATCATAGTCAGCTCCTTCTTCATTGCATCATTCCATTCTGTTTTCATTAAAGCCTCTTCAAAACAAGAAGGCTCATTCACAACAAAGTTGCATTTTTCATAAATTTCAGCCAAGGACTTTGTTTTCAGCACTGGGGAATCAGATTCAGCAATCTGAATTTCATCATTCTCTGTAGCTTGCTGCTGTTCAGACTTCATGCTTCTTTGAACTTCATTATTTTCCCAATCCCAATATGCATTTTCATCAAATTGAATATCCCTGCTGATCACAATCTGTTTTGACTTCAGATTATACACTCTGTAACCTTTGGAGCTTGCAGCATAGCCTATGAAAATCCCTATTTCAGCTTTGTCATCCAATTTGGATCTTTTAGCTGCTGCAACATGAATATAGCATATTGATCCAAAAGTCTTCAAGTGTTTTGCAGTGGGCTTCACTTCCATCCAAGCTTCAATTGGTGTTTTCTCCTGAACAGCTCTTGTGGGTAGCCTATTCAAGAGATACACTGCTGTATACACAGCTTCAGCCCAGAAACTTTTTGGTAGCTTCTTTTCTGCAATTAAGCATCTTGCCATCTCCATAACCGTTCTGTTTTTTCTCTCAGAAACTCCATTTTGTTCAGGGGTATAACTAACTGTTAATTGATGAATAATGCCCATATCTTCACAAAACATGTTGAATTCATTGGAGGTATACTCCTTCCCGTTGTCTGATCTCAGCACTTTAATCTTGCAGCCACTTTGAGACTCTACCATGGCTCTAAACTTTTTAAAGACATTAAAAGTTTGAGCTTTGCTTGACAAAAAATACACCCATGTCATTCTTGTAAAATCATCAATAAACAAGATGAAATACTTGTTTTCACTTAGAGAAGGTATGCTCATAGGACCACACAAATCAGTGTGAACAAGCTCCAATTTGCTCTTTGCCCTTGTAACATTTGCTGCTGAAAAAGACTTTCTGTGCATTTTCCCCAATTGACAAGCATTACATATATCATCAATATTGTCTACCATGGGCATGTCTCTCACCATATCATGACTTTGCAAAAATTTCAATGCTCCCATATTAAAATGACCATATCTTTTGTGCCATAGTGCGGAATCATCATGTTTGGAAACAAGTGCAGATTGTTTCACTTGATTCAAACTAATTGGAAAGCTATTATCACACATTTCAACCTTAATAACTTCAGAATCATTTGAATCCAAAATGATACAGCCATTATTTTTAAAAGAGAGTGAATATCCTCTCTTCATTAACTGAGCAACACTAAGCAAATTCTGATCCAAGTCTGGAATCAACAAAACATCATGAATAAATTTAGAACCTTTGCTAGTGTGAACAGAAATAGTACCTCTTCCTTCAGCCTGAACAATTTCTCCATTTCCAAGCTTGACTTTGGTTCTAACAGCCTTGTCTAAAGAGGTGAAGAGACTTGAGTCCCTTGCCATGTGGTTTGTGCACCCACTATCAACATACCATACATCCTTTGAACCTGAACTGCATGCTTGGGTAGCCATAAACAAGTGTTCTCCAGCTTCAGATTGCTCATCAGTGAAGTTAACTTGATGTGCAGGTTGTGGGTGAGATTGATTTTGCTTGAATCTGCAGTACCTCTCTCTGTGTCCCCACTTCTTGCAAATGTTACATTGAATTTGAGGCTTCCCCTTATACCAACAATCTTTTGACAAGTGATTTGTTCTTTTGCATGTAGAACAAGGAGGAAAATTGTCCCTTGTTGCAGCACCAGTTGAACTCCCATCCATCTTACTCTTCCCCTTTTGATCACCACTTGTTTTATAATTTTGCTTCTTTTGATTTTTCTGACCAAGTTGCTTCCCCTTATGTCTAGCTTGAAATGCACCTTCAGTTACATCTTCCATTCTCATAGAAATTCTTTGCTCTTGAGCGTGCAATTTACTAACCATCTCAGAAATAGTTAGTTTCTTCAGATCACATGATTCTTCAATAGCAGCAACTTTGGCTTCAAATTTTTCGGGTAGGCTTATCAGCATCTTTTCTACCACCTTGCTGTCTTGTACAACCTCACCATACAACCTCATTTGATTCACCAAATGGGACAGCTTTGAAGTGTACTCCTTGACAGACTCATTTTCCTTCATCTTCAGCATCTCAAACTCTCTTTTAAGAGTTAATAGCTTGATGGACCGTACCCTTTCATCACCTGCATGCCTCTCATTCAGTTCATCCCATATTTGCTTGGCTGTTTCCAGATGCATAATACTGGTAAACACATCATCTGCTAAAGCTGAATGAAGACATGAAACAGCTTTCTCCCTCTTCAAAGTCTCTTCCTCATGTTGCCTAATTTGAGCCATCGTAGGATTTGTTCCCAATGCTGGAACTTGCTTGTCTTGATCTACATACTCCCATAAGCCAAAAGATTTCAAACATGATCTCATTTTGACTACCCATATGTGAAAATTTTCCCCAGAAAATTGAGGAATAGAAAAAACAGCATTGTTCCCTGAAGCCATTTTATCACTCACTCACTCACAAGTGTTTAATCTCACCTCTCAATTTTTTTCAGACCCACAGCCTATAAGAACAAAGCTCTAGATACCACTGTTAAATTAAGACAGCAATGAACATAAAACAGAACATAAAACCATAGAAGAAGAAGAGTGGAAGGGGAGAGCAGAGCTATTTTCGTTTTTACTGCATAACCATAATGTTCTGCTGCCATACATTAATATTTTTGTGTGTATACATAAGAAAAGACAGCCACACACATACTTAAACAAGTTATCAGCACAATGACATATGCCTACTGTCATTTGCTTTACAAGTTAACCCAAAATCAGACTCAACCCATGCCTATTGGTCTGAACATTACCAACTAAAAAAGCAACCATAATTACTGCAGTAAAACAACATTTGAAAAGTTTTACAGCCCATTAATTTAACACAAACTCAAGGCTTTAGATCGCTTTGATGACTCTGGAAGAACTAATGATTCTTGCAATTTGTGTTTGATGTGTGGGATGTCTGAAGGAGAGGGCTTATATAGAGGTCAGGCCAAGGAAATGATAGGTTGGTGAAATGTTATGGCTGTGAAATGTGTTGGTTGTGGGGTGTGAGGCTATATCTCATCTGTCATGGAGAACAAGGATCTTTTATCTAATTATTATTGGCATATTTTGGGGTTAATAGTGGGTTCGGATATGGTGAGCTGAGAATGGACACATGAAATAGCTGCTTTTAACACTGTTTTGGCCAGCCTAGGAGAAATTATTAAGTGGTATTGAACCATCATCTGTTCATGATTCCAACTAATGTTTATATAACACATAATTAAATTTTATAATTTACGAGAAATAATTAATAACACTTAATCATGTGTCATGCAAAGATTAGTAGGAACTATGAATATGATGCAGGATCAAAAATAGTTAGTTAGCCTTAGGACAAGTGGCAAGTCCTGAGCCATTAAATTGTAACTGAATTGCTATACATATATACATAGCAGTTTCAGCATTCGTGTATTCATTCATTTTTGTAAGAAATTCTCTCTTGTAATTCTCCTTCTAATTCAATAAAGATTCTCTGTTCGGTTTCCATTCTTTCATTGGAATCCCTACTCCATTCTTGGTTGTTCTTCGAAGATTCATTGATCTTCCTAGAAGAACCACATCAATTGGTATCAGAAGGTGACCTTCCAAGCTACGACTCCGCCATGGCTGATAATACCAGAAATCAAACGCATATTCGTGAAATTGAAGAACGTCTCAGTACGCAAATGGAAGAACGATTCATGGAAATTGGAGCTTCGTTGCAGCGCACGATCGAGGATATGTTTCGACGCCACGAAAATTCTTCCTCATCAGGTTCTGGCGCGTCTTCCCGGCCCTATTCGTGTAACACTAGGCTCGCACGTTTGGATTTTCCCCGATTCAATGGCGAGGGCGTCAAGAACTGGATCATCCAGTGTGACACTTTCTTTTCGGTTGATCAAACCCCCGAAGAGTACAAGGTGCGCTTGGCTGTGGTCCATTTTGAAGGCAAAGCTCTCCAATGGCACAGTGCGTATGTGAAGACAGTGGGACTCGATAAATTGCCCCCATGGAATGACTATACGAAAATCTTGATTGAAAGATTTGGTGAAGTTGGCGAGGATCCAATGGCTGAACTGATGAGACTCCGACAGAAAGGTACTGTTACTGATTATCACACTGACTTTGATGCAATTGTTTCAAGAATTGACTTATCTGAGGCCCATCAATTGAGTTGTTTCCTTGGTGGTTTGCAAATGGAGATTCAAATGATGGTTAGAATGTTCCAACCAACCTCTGTTATGAAAGCCTTTTCCCTAGCTAAGATGTATGAAAATGCCAATGCCAATAGCATGCAAACCAAACCATTCTCTAAAACCATCAAACCCAACCCTGTAGCAAAGCCACCACTCTTACCAAACCCTCCCAAAACCTTAGAACCTATAAAACCTAAAACACAAACCACTAAACAGCTAACCCCTGCCTATATGAGTGAAAGGAGGGCTAAGGGTCTCTGCTATTTCTGTGATGAACCCTTTACCCCTGCCCATAGCCAAACTCATAAGAAACTCCAAATCCACGTCATGGAAATAGCTGAGAATTCTGACTCTGATGAAGACCTAGGACCTACTGAAAACCCTCCTGATGAAACCAATCCGGAACCCTTGATTTCAGTAAATGCTCTAACTGGAGTAGCCAAGTTTCGGACCATGAGAGTCACTGGTCAGGTAAGGAAGAAGCCCCTGCACATTCTCATTGACAGTGGGAGCACCCACAATTTCTTAGATGTTAATGTAGCCAAGAAGCTAGGGTGCAAAATTGAAGATATGGATCCTGTTAACGTCACTGTGGCTGATGGGGCTAGAGTGCAGATTAATACTATGGTGAAAGGGTTCTCTTGGCTTATACAGAACACTACATTCAGTTCAGATATCCTGCTATTACCTTTAGGCTGCTGTGATATGGTTCTTGGTATCGAATGGCTGATTACATTGGGGAATATCACCTGGAACTTTGACAAGTTAACCATGGAGTTCACTGCTCAAGGAAGAAGACATGTATTGAGAGGCAATTCTTCTACAAATATTAAGACAATTAGGAAACAGCAGATACATAAGACACTAACTGCAGGAGTTCACTTTTCTATGTTGCAAGTATGTGAGTCTGAAGAAGGATTGCTGCTCTACTCCCTGTCCACTCATGCTACATCTTCCTCAATTCCTGACAGTATTGATAAGTTGCTACTTCAATATGAAGATGTGTTTGCAGTACCCACTACTCTACCACCTAGAAGGCCAGATCATGATCACACTATTCCCTTGGTGCAAGGAACTAACCCTGTGAATAAGAGACCATACAGGTATTCTAAACAACAGAAGGACATAATAGATGAATTGGTACAAGACTACTTAAAGAGTGGTGTTATCCAGAATAGCAGTAGTCCTTACAGCAGTCCTGTAGTGTTGGTTGGAAAAAAGGATGGAAGTTGGAGGCTTTGTATTGACTATAGGGACCTCAACAAGAGTACAGTAAAAAATAGGTTCCCTATACCCTTGGTTGATGATCTATTGGATGAGCTACATGGCTCTACTGTATTTTCCAAAATTGACTTGAGGTCTGGCTATAATCAAGTCAGAATGGCGGAGGCAGATGTACATAAAACAGCTTTCAAAACTCATTCAGGGCATTATGAGTACTTGGTTATGCCTTTTGGCTTAACCAATGCCCCTGCCACATTTCAGGGCTTAATGAATTCAGTGTTTCGAGAATACTTGAGGAGGTTCCTGTTGGTCTTTTTTGACGACATTCTGATTTACAGTAAGGGCATGGAGGACCACTTGCATCATTTACAAACAGTCTTGTCTACCATGAGAGCAAATGCCCTGTTGGCCAAGAAATCTAAGTGCTACTTTGGGGTTGCACGAGTAGAATACTTAGGACATTTTATCTCTGGAAAGGGAGTCTCTATTGACCCTACTAAGGTGGAAGCAGTGCAGAATTGGCCACTTCCTCAGACTCTCAAACAGTTGAGAGGGTTTTTGGGTTTGGCAGGCTATTATAGAAGGTTCGTGCGGAGATATAGCACCATAGCCAAACCACTAAATGACATGTTGAAAAAAGATAGTTTTTCTTGGTCTGAGGAAGCCAAGCTTGCATTTCAGTGTCTTAAGGATCAGTTAAGCCAGGCACCTGTATTGGCCTTACCTGATTTTACAAAGACTTTTATAGTGGAGGTTGATGCCTCAGGAGTGGGGGTAGGAGCTGTTCTCATGCAAGATCACCATCCCATAGCCTTTATAAGCAGAAGCTTGAATGTTCAGCAACAATCCCTGTCAACCTATGAGAAGGAGTTACTAGCTGTGGTGTTTGCTGTACAAAAGTGGAGGCATTACTTATTACCTAAGCAGTTTGTAATCAAAACTGATCACAGAAGTCTCAAGTATATTCTTGACCAGAGACTTTCCAGAGCTTTCCAACAAAAATGGTTGGTAAAACTTATGGAATTTGATTTCATTATTGAATATAAGCAGGGAAGTGAGAACCAAGCTGCTGATGCACTCTCAAGAGTTGAATGTGCTACTATTTCCACTCACCAACCCGATTCTGATCTACTAGAGAAAATCAAAGCATCTTGGCAAGGTGATGATGCCTTACAAAAACTGATTGCTGAAGTTACGAAAGATCCTTCTTCACATAAGGATTTCTCTTGGTCAGGTGGAGAATTAAGGAGGAAAGGGAAGCTGGTCATTGGTAAAAATCTTGAATTGAGAAAGAAAATACTTAATTGGTTGCACTCTTCATCCTGTGGTGGTCATTCAGGGAGAGATGCCACTTATCAAAAAGTCAAGACAGTGGTGTACTGGAAAGGATTGTCTAAGGATGTTAAAAGATTTGTCCATCAATGTACTACCTGCCAGCAATGTAAGTATGATAATTCTGCCTCTCCTGGGTTGCTACAACCACTCCCAGTCCCTGATCTGATTTGGCAGCACATTACCATGGACTTCATAGAGGGTCTTCCCAATTCCTTTGGAAAACAAGTAATCTTTGTTGTTGTTGATAGATTGAGCAAGGCTGCTCATTTCATAGCATTACAACACCCATATACTGCTTCTGATGTGGCCCAATGCTTTATGGATAATGTCTTTAAGCTTCATGGTTGCCCAGCTTCAATAACAAGTGACAGGGATCCGATTTTTGTCAGTCAATTCTGGAAGGACTTCATGGCTTTCCAAGGGATTCAAGTTCAGCTTTCTACTGCTTACCATCCTCAGACAGATGGGCAGACAGAGGTAGTGAACAGGTGTATTGAGACATATCTGAGGTGTATGTGCTCAGATGATCCTAAACAATGGTCCAAATGGCTTCCCTTAGCTGAGTGGTGGTATAACTCTGCATATCACAGCACTATTAAGGCCAGTCCCTATGAAATCATGTATGGACAAGCACCCCCAGCTTACTTACCCTATTTACCAGGAGAATCCAAGATTGAACTTGTTGATAGAAGTCTACAGAAGAGGGAGGAATAGCTTAAGATGGTCAAGTTTCACATGAAAAGGGCACAAGAAAGAATGAAGCAACTGGCTGACAAGAGGAGATCAGATAGGGCCTTTGAAATTGGAGATTTGGTGTTTGTGAAATTACACCCTTATAGACAAGTCTCTGTAGCATTTAGGAGCAGTGCCAAATTAGCTCCAAAATACTATGGACCTTATGCTATAGTCGACAAGATTGGATCAGTCGCCTACAAGATCCAATTACCAGCTGGATCACTCATCCACGATGTGTTTCATGTATCCCAGTTGAAGAAGTTTGTAGGAGAAGCTAGCACATCAACTCACTGCCCAAGGAATGATGAAGAGACAAGAATCAAGGAGCCAGAGGCAATCATAGAAAGGATGACAGTCAAGAGAGGAAACAAGGCTGTTACTAAGGTACTTGTCAAATGGAAGCATCTTCTGCCAGAGGATGCAACTTGGGAATTCTTCTTTGATTTGAAGAAGAAGTTTCCTAACTTTAATCCTTGAGGACAAGGATTAGCTTAAGGAGGGAGGATTGATGCAGGATCAAAAATAGTTAGTTAGCCTTAGGACAAGTGGCAAGTCCTGAGCCATTAAATTGTAACTGAATTGCTATACATATATACATAGCAGTTTCAGCATTCGTGTATTCATTCATTTTTGTAAGAAATTCTCTCTTGTAATTCTCCTTCTAATTCAATAAAGATTCTCTGTTCGGTTTCCATTCTTTCATTGGAATCCCTACTCCATTCTTGGTTGTTCTTCGAAGATTCATTGATCTTCCTAGAAGAACCACATCAGAATAAGTGGTGGTCCAGAATATGCGAGAGCTATTCTCTGCACAGACACACAATATACAGAATCACGGTTACTGAAGAACTGAGTTGCAAGGAATCTGAATAATGTAATTTATGACGGCACGTATTAATTTAAATCGACCTGAGACATGGATAATGTCACACCATCGGATAATTCTCATATCAACTCCATCTGATAGATCATAAGGGACATGATAAAGAGTACCAACCTACAGTTTTTTTTTTTTTTTTGAACTTGGGATATCTCTAAGTCAGTAGCCAAGAACTAATCCCTCGTGGTACTGAAATCCATTTAAGGAGTTGACATCTCCCAATAGATGTTTTTTCATACCAACAAACCTTGGATAGAACCCCTAACTACATGTTTAAGAGACATAGTTATTTGCCAATTATGCCACACCATGTTGGTACCAACTTGTAGTTTGTTATAAGGTTTAAATATCTTTTTGGTCCTTGTAATTTAGTTTTTTTTGTTTTTCATCCTTGCAAAATAAAAATTTTGATTATAGTCCTTGCAAATATTGTTTGTTTTATTTTTTGTCCTTATAGTGATTTAGATAGCGTTTTTTTTACTGTTCAAAGCGCTATCTAAACCACTTTAAGGACGAAAAACAAAACAAACATAATTTGCAATGACTAAAACAATTTTTTTTTTTTTGTAAGGACGAAAAATAAAAAAACACTAAATTGCAAGGACTAAAAATATATTTAAGCCTTGTTATAACTTATAAAGTCAAAATTATCAGTGCTCTATACATACATACATGGGTTTGCATGATAAATAACTAGAGATTAATTTAATTTATATGCATTGACCATCAGACCATCCTACTGAAATTTCCATGTGATATTAATTGTAAATTAAAATATATGTAACCATAACAGAATCCTTCATTGTTTCATTTATTGGCAAATAGTCCAGTATCTCTAGAAGTTCATAATCTCTGTTGCCAAGTTTGAGTTTAATCTTCTATAATTAGTACGTTAAAACAGTGAGCTAGAGGAGTTTTGTTTACCTTGCAAAAGTATGACCCGGAAAAGAAGTTTCAATGTCCCAAGATTATCTTCTTCTTTACAGCATCCTTAATTATAAATCTCTGTCAACTTTCTCTTTTATCTTACTTTCACTTTATTTTACTTCTTTTTTTAATTACATTACTTGTCACAATTATTATTTATTCTCTCTACATTTTTCTCTTTCCTTTTAGGCTTAATTACCAAATTGGTCCCCAAATTATTTTAATACTTCAATTTGGTTCCCAAATTTTTAAAATGCATCAATTTGGTCATTTTCGTCCAATTAGAGTTGACGACGTTAATAATTTGGGACCAAATCAGAAAGGCTTGTCTAGTCTTCTTGCTTATTGGAATAATTTAGTCTTTAATGATGTCAATTTGGTCCCAAATTATTAACGGCACAAACTCCAATTGGACGGAAAGGACCAAATTGATGCATTTTTAAAAATTTGAGACCAAATTGACGCGTTTTAAAATTTAGAGACCAAATTGAAGTATTTAAAATAATTTGGTGATCAATTTGGTAATTAAGCCTTCCTTTTAATCTCTTTCCTATTTTTACCCTAATTCTTTTTACCCAAAATAAAATGGAAGCCTTACCACTCTTCATAGAGACATGTCCTGTAAAAAAGTGCAAAGCCATGATTTTAAAAAATTAAGAAAACACAGTTTAAGTAAACAAAAATGGGATGACAAACCTCTGATACATAACATAACCATTGACCTAAAATGGCATACACAATATTTCAGACTCAGAAATTCGGTGATATACACAAGCTAGCAGGACAGTGACATTTGAATCCAACTCTCAGAAAAGCAAACAAAAATACTGGACCCTTCCTTCGGTCATAAACTTTATCTCATATCATGGCTCCAACAATCAAAACGAACCCAACAACAAAAGGCATCCACATTACATTTACGTTATTGAAATTCATGGAACCAGCAGAAGCGTCCACTGGAACAGCACCATCATCATCACTATTTTTGTTACTATCACCACTTTCATCTCCAGATGACTTCGTTTTAGGTGATTCTCCTTTAGACGGTGAAGGTGCCGGAGCCTTAGGCTTAGAAAGAACCACGTCAAGTGGTAGAAGCACCTTGTCCACCTTATAAATGGCAAGCTTGCTGTCTGTATACACTGTGCCGGTAACGGTGGCATTAACGGCACCGGTGGTCATGCTCACTTGGGAGCTGCTGAAAGTGGTGACGTTAAGTTGCAGCCTTTGGGAGTCGTCACCGGCTTGGGTCTGAACTGGGTTGGTGAGAGTGTCGAAGTTGGAGATTGAGATGAAGGAAGAAAGAGTGTGGAATTGTAAAAGTTCCACCTTTTGCCTGTCGTTGAGTGAGTTGAGGAACCCTGCTTTTAGCTTTGAGAAGGCAGAATCAGGTGGGGAGAAAATGGTCAATCCCCCGGAACCTGATGTTAGGAGTTGAGAGTTGAGTTGGTTGATCAACTGGGTAGTCTTCAGAAGCCGAATCAGAACAGAAAATCTTTTGGCCTTACTCAGGATTTGAGCAATGTCAATGGTAGGAGCTTTATGGGTGGCAGGTGTAGGGGCACCATTGGGGGACACTGGTACCATTGGAACAGTAGTCATTCCAGGTGGAGATGCCAATGGTGTTTGTGGTGATGTTGGGATTGTGGGAGATGCTGCTGGTGAGTGTTGGGCTGATGTGCTGAAGAAGAAAGTGACTATTACATGTACAAGTGAGGCAGAGAAGAAGAGAGATTGTGGCATCATCATTTTTCTGTTACAGAAATGGAATGTTACAATGATTGTTTTGCACACTGGAGACTCTAATATGCTATTTCTGTGGTCTGTTTTGATGTGAGGAAAAAGGGAGAAGCGGCTTCCTTTTTATATTGAGGCTGGGAAAGAATGCCTTGTGCAAAGTGTGTTAAAAAGATTGAAGCTTTGCTCAGAAAACTATTTTCACTTACCTATCATGGAAAGTTAGTGCATCAATCATGGTGGTGAGAGATCCAGGAGTAGTGAGTTGGCAGTAAGAAGAGGCAAAACCAGAATATTGGTTGGTACTTTAAGATGTGAACATATGCAACTATATATGTTGCTTTCACACGTCATAGTTCTTAGGTTATCATCTTACATCAATTGGATGCATGAAATGGATCTATGAAAATCTAACTTGAAAGAAACATGGCAATTCTGTATAGTGGTTGTATATTAACATCAATAAAATTGATATGGCCAAACTGATAGTCACTGTCTCGATCACTGACAGGCGTTTGATTGTGCAGGGAACTTGTACTAGGTTAGATGATATCCAAAACTAAAAAAGTAAACCTTGTACATTGGTCCACACTGCTTATTATGATGTTTTACAACAGATCCACAATTGAAGCCTCATCAAAATTAAAAAAATAAAATGCGTGGTAAAATTTTTAATGTTTTGGTTTAATGTTTTATTTTCCTTCTTTTGTCTTATAGGTTAAATTTGAAGCATTTGTTAATTTAATATGTTGGATTGTAAATTCAGTTCTTAAACAAATGCTGCATCCGTAAACAATATATTATTAATTCCTACCTTAGTATGTCAACTTGTAGCTAGTGGAACTACAATATTGCAATGCAATAAAGTAAAGATAAGTAGGAACTTACATGATGGGATTCACTACTCCAAAATACAAATAAATCTTCTCCATCCAATGGTTGCTGTAAAATTTACGTTGTTAATTATTTTAACATAATTACATGCATCGTTCCGACGTAAATTTGCAAAGACAGAAAATTAGATAAGTCAGGCATCCTATTCTTAATTCTTAATAGAGGAATTTAAGGGTTCTGATAATGTTATTTCTCTCTCCTTTGGTGTGTCTAAGCTTATTAACTGTTGGCCCCAAAAATTCCTATTTTCGGTTTTTCACAAGTATCCTCTTTCAAAGAAAATTCTATTCGAGATAGAGACTCTTAGACTTCTATGATACCATAACAACTCTCTTCTTAATATCATATACATCAAAACCATATTCCGTGTCATATGAGTTATTAACTGTACACTTCATAAATCATAATTTGGTGTGATTCTAGTTACGTGTTAAACATATGATTTTTATTATTTAGATATTTCAAGCAATGGTTGATGAATGACAGGGGCTTAAGTTTTTTCAGAATTCAGAAGAGAAAAATTCAATCTCTTTGTTTGAAGTGGAATATTTTAGTACTGTAATGCAACCATTATTTGTTTATGTTAGGAAAATCTTCCTTTTCCACCTCCTTTGATTACCAAACCTTACAACTAGTCATTGTCTAACCTTCTCAGTGTGGTTAAAAAATTGGAGATTTAAATTAGTAAAGATGGGACAAAGTTTCTATTAATTTCTTCTTCAGAGAAGACATAATAAAGCTTGCAAAAAATTAATGAAGAAACCATAGATCAAAATCACAACACTTTACTTTATAGAGGAATCAGGAATACAACAATCAGTCAAATTACAGATCCCTTAATTCACTCTGATAAATTCACCACTATAGTACTCCTTTCTCGCAATCATAACATTCTTGAACATGAACAATATGGTAAGTAATGGCTTAGACATTTGTAAATTCATCAAATCCTATTTTGGTTTACGATGATGATGCAATCACAAGAAGTACCCCAAGAGCAAGGGACACCCACTTTCCATGCACATTGATATTCACAGTGCCAGAGTTCTCGTTTGTGGAATTAATCTCAGATGATTCTGAGGAATCTGGGGACAGTGACTTCTCCTTATCTGGTTTAGGAGCCTTTGCGGATGGTTCTGGTGCCAGAGAAGGTGCCTTTGCAGGTGCCTTGGCCACTGTAAAGAAGTCCATAGGAAGAAGCACCTTACCCACCTTATAAATAGCAAGATGCTTATCCGTATAAACAATGCCAGTGATGGTGGTGTTAACCTCACCCGTTGAGATGTTCACACTCCCACCGTAACTTATCACATTCAGTTCCACCTTTCCGGGTTTAGCCCCTGCTAGTGTTCTCACAGGGTTCGTCAGTGTATCAAAGTTGGAGCTAGACACATAGTCTGAAAGAACGTGGAACTGTAAGAGCTCGAGCTTTTGGCTGTCAGAAAGAGAGTTGAGGAAGCCTGCTTTGAGTTCAGAGAAGGCACTGTCATCTGGGGCAAGAATGGTAATGCCACCAGATTTAGTAGTGAGGAGCTGAGCATTGAGTTGGTTGATCAATTGGGTGGTTTTCATGAGGCGGATTAGGATGTTGAATGACTTGGCCTGCCTCAGGATTCCAACAATGTCAACGGCTGGAGTGTCAGGGGTGGAATCACTTGGTGACTGTGGCAATGAGGGAACCAATGGTTGTTTAGGAGCCGCAGCTGGTGGTGTAGGGATAGGTTGGGGTGGTTTGAGAGGGGCAGAAGCTGGTGATAATTGGGCTAAAGTGGTGGTTGAATACAAGAGGGAAACTAGCAGGGCTAGTGAGAAGGACAAGACAGTTTGATTTTTCATCATTTTGGATTTGTTAAATGAAGGTTTAGATGATTGGAAAGGCATATGAATGATAGGAAATGTAATTGCAATGAGCACTTGATGCGTTGATGACCTGCAAGAGTAGGCTTTTATAGAGAGTCTGGGAGTGGGAGACAATGATAGTT
Source organism: Pueraria montana var. lobata (assembly GCA_026413185.1). NCBI lineage: Eukaryota > Viridiplantae > Streptophyta > Magnoliopsida > Fabales > Fabaceae > Pueraria > Pueraria montana. Next base: position 12,762,405 of record CM048654.1, read on the forward strand.
AGGTGAAAGACTTCGTTTTAAAACCATAAATTGTGATTTGTGAGCATACACTCGGTTGCTAGCTGGCAAGGATATTGAGTTGTTGCATCAACGATGATATACGGTTGAAAGGATGGATCAAGCAATGTGATTTTATGATTGAATGCCACACCAATCTCCCATCACAATCAATTGGTTTTGTGAATTGTTGTCTTTTGGTGAGACCATTGTAATCAAACAGAACAATTTTTATTTTTTTTGGTAATGCAAATAGGGTGAAAGTAACAGTTGAGATGCATAAGGTGTTGCATCTTTTGTAGAAATAATGTAGTTAGACAAAGGGAATGACTCTTTACAGAGGAGCTCTGAAAAAATAGCAAGGAGCTGCTGCAATTGTTTTGTATAGCTATAAGATGTAATCTAGTTTTGTGCCTCTGGGCCCTCCTTGTAACAGAAAAAAAGATGTAATTAAGTAACATGGATCAGGAAACAGAGGAGTACAGATTCAGAGTACAATTAGACAAATAAATTCCTGCAATGCAGTAATTTTGGGAGTTAGGACTTCTATTATTGGATTGGAACTCTGCCTATTGCCATTCTGAACTTCCTCTTCCATTGGTATTAGTTGGGTGAAGGTTGATTTTTCCTTTTACCATATTATCTTCCTAGCATCTCTCTTGATTAATAACAAATTATATGAATAACTCTCAAGAGGACTTTCGAGTCCAAAACAATGTTTCTGTTGCAAGTGAATGGAAAATTTTCAAGAAGACTTTGGAATTTTAATTTTTGTTTCTTCATATTGAAACTTTTTTCAGTTTGTACTTCAAAGATAAAATCAAATATGAAATTTTCAAGTTCAAAATTTTAATCTTTCACCCTGTCTACCAATAATATAAAGATATTTATTACAATTTTGTTTAACACAAATGGAGATAACATATTCTACTCATATAAAGTTCTCGTATATAGACATAGATCCACTCTTATATAATCCAAACACACACTAATGCATAACAAATATTTTTTTCTAAAGTTATCAAGGAGTTCCTATTTTTACCCAAAAATCATATCAACAAAGCTTGCACATACTTAGTAGATAAATGAGTAGTCCCTTAAACATGTTAACTAAGATACGATTTCTAGTCGTGTATATGAAAAAAGCTCTACTGAAAGAAACAACGCTTACTTCAATAATTTCTGTCTCAAAAGAATTTAATCTCATTTTTTCTACTGCCAGATACTCCCTCAGTTCCTTTTTATTTGTCTTTTAAGGTTTATATATAAAACCAAGGAATGTTTATTAGCACTAAATATATGGTTTACGTAAAGTTTCCACAAGATATAAATCCTTAACAAAAAGAATTTAGAAGATAAAAAATTTAGGAACAATTAAGGTTTGACAGCTGCATCGTTAATCATTGAAGGATTCTTGCCCTCTCCTTAACACCAACACATGAGATACCAGAAACACACAGCAAAACTTAAACAAAAAAAGCAAAAGGAAAGAAATTAACGGCGTGTTTGGCATAGAAAACTGAAAGTGCAGCTCCCAAATGGATCAACTCCACATGGTTGCCACTGCGATCAAAGCTATCCCAAGCGACATCAACTTTGTTCCACCAATGCTAACCAAACTCACTGCTCCAGATTTATTCTGATCCTGGTTTGTTTCTTCTTGATCGTCCTTTGAAGAGTTATCCTTAGCAGCTTTGGGAGCCTTTGCAAGAGTTGTTGGAGCCAAAGCTGGAGCCTTACTGGTTTGAAAGAAATCTAGAGGAAGAAGCACCTTGTCCACGTGATAAATGCCAAGTTTATTATCTGAGTAGACTACCCCGAGAATCGTGGCATTGACGACCCCAGTTGAAATGTTGACACTGTTACCTAATGCATTCACATTCAGTGGAAGCCTTGCAGGGTCTTTACCAGCCACTGTCTGCACAGGGTTGCTTAGAGAATCGAAGTTTGAGCTGGAAACAAACTCGGGCAATATGTGGAACTGCACAAGTTCGATTTTCTGGCCTTCGTTTAGGGAGTTGAGGAAACCTGCTTTGAGGTTGGAAAAGGCAGAATCATCTGGTGCAAGGATGGTTATGCCGCCACTCTTGGCTGTTATGAGCTGTGAGTTGATGTTGTTCATGATTTCGGTGGTTTTGAGGAGGCGGATAAGGACTGAGAACATTTTGGCCTTTTTGAGGATTCTGGTGATGTCGTCCGGGACAGAGTCAGGGGAGTCTGGAGACTGAGGTAATGTGGGGACTAATGGTTTTGGTGATGGTGCTGTTGCCTTTGGGGTAGGGGGAGGTTTTGCTGGGGCTTTTGGGGCTGCTGCAGGTGCAGGTGAAATGGCCAAGGTGGTGGTGGAAAAGAGTAGGAAGAGTGAGAAGGAGAAAAGGGTTGCCTGTTTCATCTTCCAGTTGCAAACTCAAGCCTGTAGATGGCTTTGATGATTCTGGAAGAATTAATGATTCTTGCAATTTGTGTTTGATGTGCAGGATGTCTGAAGGAGAGGGGTTATATAGAGGTCAGGCAAAGGAAATGACAGGTTGGTGAAATGTTATGGCTGTGAAATGCGTTGGTTGTGGGGTGTGACTTGTGAGGCTTTATCTCATCTGTCTTTGAGAACAAGGATCTTTTATCTAATTATTATTGGCATATTTGCCAAACCGATACTTTAGGTTACATATATTGGGGTAAGTAATGGGTTCAGATATGGTGAGCTGAGAATGGACAGATGAAATATCTGCTTTTAACACTGTTTTGGCCCATGCACGAGAAATTATTAGGTGGTCCTGGACTATCACTTACCTATGGTTCCAACCAATATTTATATAATACAAATTCAAATTTTACAATTTACGAGAAATAATTAATAACACTTAATTATATGTCATGCAAAGATTATAGTAGAAACTATGAACAGGTGGTGATCCAGAATTTGCGAGAGCTATTCTCTGCATAGATACACAGTGTACAGAATCACGGTGACTGAAGAACTGAGTTGCAAGGAATCTGAATAATGTAATTTATGCCCGCATGTATTAATTTAATTCGATCCAGACCTGGATAATGTCATGTCACACCATCGGATAATTCTCATGTCAACTCCATATGAGAGATCACAAGGGGCATGATAAAGAGTACCAATCTGCAGTTCTTTCTTTTTTTTAAAAAAAAAAACTTAGGATAGCCAGGAGCCAAAGACTAATCCCGCAATGTACTGAGATTCATTTAAGGAGTTGATATTTCCCAATAGATATTTTTCCAAAATGACATACCTGTGATCGAACCTCTAACACACGTTTTTTTTTTTTTTTTTTATTCATAGGAACCCCTAACCACATGTTTAAGAGACAAGATTATCTGCCAACCATGCCACACCATGTTGATACCAACCTATGTAGTTTGTTGTAACTTATAAAGTCAATTATCAGTGCTCTGGCATATACATACATACATGGGTTTGCATGATAAATAACTAGAGATTAATTGAATTTACATGCATTGACAATCAGACCATCCTACTGAAATTTCCATGTGATATTAATTGTAAATTAAAATATGTGTAACCATAACAGAATCCTTCATTGTTTCATTTATTGGCAAATAGTCCAGTATCTTTAGAAGTTCATAATCTCTGTTGCCAAGTTTGAGTTCAATCTTTTTGTCAAAAAAGTTGGAGTTCATAATATAAGGATCTTTTTTGTCAAAAAAAAGTTTGAGTTCAATCTTCTATAATTAGTACGTTAAAACAGTGAGCTAGAGGAGTTTTGTTTAGCTGCAAAGGTATGCCCCGGAAAAGAAGTTTCAGTGTCCTAAGATTATCTTCTTCACATCATCCTTAATTATAAACATCTGTCAACTTTCTCTTTTATCTTACTTTCACTTTATTATTTTTTTTTATATTTTTCTTCTTTTTTTTAATTACATTACTTGTCACAATTATTAATTACTTTCTCTACATTTTTCTCTTTCGTTTTAATTTCTTTCCCATTTTTATCCGAATTCTTTTTACCCAAAATAAAATGGAAGCTTTATCACTCTCCATAGAGACATGTCCCGTAAAAAAGTGCAAAGGCATGATCTTCAAAAATTAAGAAAACACAGTTTAAGTAAACAAAAATGGAATGAAACATCGCTAATACATAATCATTGACCCAAAATGGCATACACAATATCTCAGACTCGGAAATTCGGTGATATACACTTGCTAGCAGGACATGACATTTGAATCCAACTCACACAAAACCAAAACGAAAATATTGGACCCTTCCTTCTGTCATAAACTTTATCTCATATCATGGCTCCAACCATCAAAACGAACCCAACAACAAAAGGCATCCACATTACATGTACGCTGTTGAAATTCATGGAACCAGCAGAAGCATCCACCGAAACAGCACCACCATCATCATCACTATTTTTGTTACTATCACCACTTTCTTCTGCAGAAGACTTCGCTTTAGGTGATTCTACTATTGATGGTGAAGGTGCTGGAGCCTTAGGTTTAGGAAGAACGACATCAAGTGGAAGAAGCACCTTGTCCACCTCATAAATTGCAAGCTTGTTGTCCGTGTACACTGTGCCGGTAATGGTGGCATTAACAGCACCGGTGGTCATGCTCACTTGGTTGCTGCCGTAAGTGGTGACGTTAAGTTGTAGCCTTTGGGGGTCATCACCGGCTTGGGTCTGAACTGGGTTGGTGAGAGTGTCGAAGTTGGAGATTGAGATGAAGGAAGAAAGAGTGTGGAATTGTAGGAGTTCTACCTTTTGCCTGTCGTTGAGTGAGTTGAGGAGCCCTGCTTTTAGCTTTGAGAAGGCACTGTCTGGTGGGGCAAAAAGGTCAATCCCCCGGAACCTGATGTGAGGAGCTGAGAGTTGAGTTGGTTGATCAACTGGGTCGTCTTCAGAAGCCGAATCAGAACAGAAAATCTCTTGGCCTTACTCAGTATTTGAGCAATGTCAATGGTGGGAGCTTTTGGGGTGGCGGGTGTTGGGGCACCATTGGGGGACACTGGTACCAGTGGAACAGTATTCATTCCAGGTGGAGATGCCAAGGGTGATTGTGGTAATGTTGATTTTGTGGGAGATGCTGCTGGTGAGTGTTGGGCTGATGTGGTGACTATCACAAGTACAAGTGAGGCACAGAAGAAGAGATATTGTTGCATCATCATTTTTATGTGTTATACAAATGGAATGTTATAATGATTGTTTTGCACACTTGGGCTTGGGACTCTAATATGCTATTGCTGTGGTTGGTTTTGAAGTGAGGGAAATGGAAGAAGTGGCTTCCTTTTTTATATTGAGGCAGGGAAAAAATGACGGGTACAAGGTGTGTGTTAGGAAGATTAAATCTTTGCTCCGAAAACAATTTTCAGTTACCTAAGATGGAAAGTTGGTGCATCAATCACATGATTGGTGGTGAGAGATCCAGGAGTACTGAGTTGGCAGTGACAAGAGGCAAAACCAGAATATTGGTTGGTGGTTTATGATGTGAACATAACATATCCAACTATGTTGCTTTCACACGTCATAATTCATAGGTTATCATCTTACATCAATTGGATGCAAGGAATGGATCTATGAAAATATAACTTGAAAGGCTCAGGGTGACTTGTACACTGGTTGCCAATTCACATCAATAAAAATGATATGGCCAAATTGACAGTCTCTGTCTAGACCACTGACAGGCGTTTGATTGTGCAGGGAACTTGTACGGGGTGAGATATGCCATATTCTCTATTCACTGTCTGATGTCTATCCAAAACTTAGAAAGTAAACCTTGTACTTTGGTCCACACTGCTTATTATGATGTTTTAGAAAACAATTGAAGCCTCAATAAAAAAAAAATGTGGCAAAACTTCTTATGTATTGTCTTATAGGTTAAATTTGAAGCATTTAGAGAAGAAAATATGTTGGGATCATAAATTCAGTTCTCAAACAAATGTTGTATCAGTAAACATAACATTATTAATTGCTAACTTAGTATGCCAAGTTGTCAACTTAAAGCTAGTGGAACTACAGTATTTCAATGCAACTGAAGTAAAGATAAGAACTCACATGATCATGGGATTCACTTCTCCACAATACAGATAAATCTTCTTCCATTGGTTGGTGTAAAGTTTACATGGTTAATTTTTATAAATGACTATGTGCGTTCCCTTGTGAAGAAAAAAATTTAGATAAGTCAGACATCCTATATCATATACATCAAAACCAAACCATTTTCTGTGTCATATGAGCAATTAACTGTACGCTTAACCAATCATAATTTGGTTCGAATCTAGTTAGCCTGTTAAAGATATGACTTTTATTAGTATTTAGCTACTTCAAGAAATTGCTAAGGACTGACGGGGGCTTAAGTGTAGAGTTTACTCAGAAGAGAAAAATTCAATCTCCTTTGGAAAAGTGGACTATTTTTGTATTGCAATCCAACCATTAGTTGCTTATATTAGGGAAATTTTCGTTTTCCACCTCCTTTAATTACCAAACGTTACAACTAGTCATTGTTTAACTTTATAAATATTGAGTATGACCTGCAATACGCTTAACAAAATGGAGGATTAAATTAGTAAAAACGGGAGATAAATTCTATTAATTTCTTCTTCTGAAGACATAATAAAAATTGCAAAAATTATTGAAGAAACCATAGCATAACACTTAAATTTATAAAGGGGTACATCAATCAATCAAATCACAGATCCCCTAATCCACTCTGATAAATTCACTACAACAGTATTCACTCCTTTCTCGCAATCACATAACACATCATTACACTCTTGAACATGAGCAATATGGTAACTTAACTACTAGCTTGAACCTTGGTAAATTCATCAAAACTTATTTTGGTTTATGATGACAATGCAATCAGGAGAAGTAATCCAGGAACAAGGGACACCCACTTTCCATGCACATTGATTTTCACAGTGCCAGAGTTGTCGTTTGTGGAATTAATCTCAGATGATTCTGAGGAATCTGGGGATAGTGACTTCTCCTTATCCGCTTTGGGCGCCTTTGCGGCAGGTTCTGGAGCCAAAGAGGGTGCCTTTGCCGGTGCCTTAGCAACAGCAAAGAAGTCCATAGGAAGAAGCACCTTCCCCACCTTGTAAATAGCAAGATGTTTATCCGTATATACAATGCCAGTGATGGTAGTGTTAACCTCACCCGTTGATATGTTCACACTCCCACCATAACTTATCACATTCAGTTCCACCTTTCCAGGTTTAGCCCCTGCAAGTGTTCTCACTGGGTTCGTCAGAGTATCAAAGTTAGAGCTAGACACATAGTCTGAAAGAACGTGGAACTGTAAGAGCTCGAGCTTCTGTCCATCAGAAAGAGAGTTGAGGAAGCCTGCTTTGAGTTCAGAGAAGGCACTGTCATCTGGCGCAAGAATGGTTATGCCACCTGATTTAGTAGTGAGGAGCTGTGCATTGAGTTGGTTGATCAATTGTGTAGTTTTCATGAGGCGGATTAGGATGTTGAATGACTTGGCCTGCCTCAGGATTCCAACGATATCAACAGCAGCAGTGTCAGGGGTGGAATCACTTGGTGACTGTGGCAAAGAGGGAACCAATGGTTGTTGAGGAGCCGCAGCTGGTGGGGTAGGGGTAGGTTGGGATGGTTTGAGAGGGGCAGAAGCTGGTGATAATTGAGCTAAAGTGGTTGTGGAATACAAAAATGAAACTAGCAGTGCTAGGGAGAAGGATAAGAGAGATTGCTTTTTCATCATGATTTTAGTTTTGGTGAATGAAGGCTCTGGTGCTTTCGGAAACAAATACAATTGGTAGGATTTGTATTGGCAGTGGGTACTTGATGCATTGATGATATGGTGGAGATGGCTTTTATAGAGCAAATGTGGGAGTGGGAAACAACGATAGGCAGGTGAATGGTTTTGTTTTAAAACCTTAAATTGTGATTTGTGAGCCTACACACAGTTGCTAGCTGGTAAGGATATTGAGGTGTTGTGTTGCATCAATGATGGAGCAATGTGTTTTTATGATTGAAGGCCACACCAATCTCCAATCACAATCAATGGATTTTGTGAATTGTAGTGTTTTCTGCTGAGACGATTGTAATCAAGCAGATTTTTTTTTTTAAAAATTTATTGCAGTGAAGATAGGGTGAAGGAAAGAGTAGTTGATCAAATAGTACATAAACGATTTTATGCAGTATCAATGTGTCAAAAAAAGCTCCATAGTTCTGATGCGCATAAAGTTTGCATTAGTTGATATAGTAATCAGAACTGCCTCAATGATAAAGTGAACTGATATGGGGAAGGACTAACAAGCCAATGCATATTACAAACCAAAATTTCCTTAGTTCTAAAGGCTTATCTACGTTATAAGAGAGAAAAGACGAACCTGAAGTCCCACAGTTAAACTCAGGAGATCAATTGTGTTCTTCCCAGCCACTAGTGTGATGGGAATGTCTACATTGACCTTAGATTTCTCATGGTTGCCTGTTCCACTCCCTGAAAAAGTTCTCCATTGAAATAAAGAAAGAACTGAACATTTTAGGAAGGAACAGTCATGAACAATTGATCTTACTCTATTTCTAGTCGACCTTGAATTTATTTCACTACATCCTTAAAGGGATTAAATTTGGGGATAATGTTACTCATACATCAATTTTATACTATAAATTTTACAATTTAAGAGAGAAAGAAAGAGAAATAAAACGGGTAATACAATGAAGAGAGATAAAAACAAAAAATGAAATTGTAAAAGCTGTTGTATAAATTTGTTGTATGTATATCATTAAATTTTGTTTGCCAAGGAATGCACAAAATTAACAGTATGTTAAAAGTTTCTCTTCTATACATTTAATGAACCTAGGAGTTGGTAACATTTTTTAAACTGTTTCTGATAACACTGGTGAGTACTAAGTTTTATGCTTAATTTGAGTGATTGATCATGACAGTATACGTTTAAATATTTAAGAATGCAAACTTGCGAGAAAGCTTTTGGATCTGCATCCAAGAATATTATGTTCTCAGGTTACTGATCTATCATATGTGGCCACTGGCCACACATAGCAGGAAGAAAGAGACACCACACACGTTTGTTATTTCTCTTCTGACGACTACATAGTGTTTGCAACCAGAATTCACAGTTGCATAAAGGGGAAAATCCTTCTTGGACCTACCATAATGCCAGCCTAAACATAGTCTGACCTCATTTTGCAGCATTTTCTAATAAAGCAGCTTTGAGTTTAAGAGGGATGGGGTGGGGTGAGTGACACTTCTTTGTCTGGCCATAAAATACTGACAAGGAATTTAAACAAAAAAATATAGGGGCATCCAAAATATTTAAATTATAAATAGACATATAATCATATGTCAATGCTTTAAATTTTATTTACCTGCAAGCTTCCCATTTATGAAAGCATGAAGGGCATGACCAAGGAATTCAATGTGAAGGATAGTTTGAGCACCAGAATCAAGATCAATGCTGCAGAAAAAAATCATGAAAAGTGTTACCCTGGGGCAGAGAATTGCAAGTCAGAAGAAAGCTTTCTCAACCTAGAAGGTACAATATATACCTTAATGAGTACCACAAATAATCACTTCTATCAGCAGTTGTATTTATTTGCTCCAGTAATCCAAATTTTGAGAATGAATCAGCCTTTGAAATACCGATAGGTTCACCAATCCAAGTCCATCCTGAGCCAGAATCATCCAAAGAACCAACCTCTTCTTTTAAAGATTCAGTTGTGAAGCTTGAAATCATAGATGCAGAATTAATCTGTCACATCATAAATAACTATAGGTTATGCCACTTATTGTACTAGAAAATGAAAGAAAAGATCTAAACTGTAGATAGATTAATCACATGCATTTTGAAAGTAACTTCATTCAATTGAACTATCTATTTTGATTGTGAAGTTGATAAGGCAAACCTTTGCGGTATTAAGCACTACATTCTTGCAGTCTGGTAAGATGCTCACAGACCATACGGGCAATTGATATGAATTTCCATTGAAGGTCACTTTTGCATCAGATGTGTCAATGTTGGCAAGGAAGGCTGCACATACAGCTCCTGTCTTGTAAACTGCAGCCTGGGTTTGAATAGTAAATGTTAAGAGATGAAATTAAAGTATTAAACAATTCATATCATTGAACTGTTTAAGCCTTTGGGATAATTGATTCTAAATGTTAAGGAGTTTGACATTCATACTCCTTTACCCAACATTTAAGCTTATGGATGGTTCACTAAACAGCACACATTATGTGCAAAGAAGAGACTAAATCTTCATAAAGCATGTAAAACAAGCATTAACCCAGAAAGGAAAAACTAGCACCATCAGACAGCAATATTTTTCCACAATCAATGAAAAGCAACACAAAATTGGGAAAGAGGCAGGAACCAGAGAAAACTATGACAGATTGATAAAGATCCAGTGGACCTCCACACTTTTCAAGGATTTCTCAGGACAGAAGCTTAAAAAAATGATAAAATATGAGACATTTATGCCACTAGGATAATCCAGAAATTCTGGCCTAAATTTAAAAGGACCAGTTATTACCTCTATATTTGGTCCAAGAAATGTAATTGTTGGATCAGTAGCTATCAGCGCATTTTCACAAAGTTTTATTGCCTTATGCATATCTTTAAGGTGGCCCCACTTAGGCTGTCTAATAATTCCTGCATCATGCAGTTCAGATATTTTTAAAATAACATACTCAAAATTTTCACAGTAATTTTTGTTATCTTCATATAAAATGAGTATATGATGTCAAGTTTCTTATTTATTTATTCATTTATTTATTTATTTTTGGTGTGATGTCAAGTTTCAATACTGTTTATTTTTCTTCTTGACTGCATATGGAAGTAAGGTTGACTAGTTTATGTAATTCTACAGAATCCACAATAAATATGACACATGAAGGTTGAAAGACTGCATACCATACTCATCAATTGGTGCATCATAATCATGACTAGTAGAAATGAAAGGTTCACCAGTAGTTCGTCCAAAATTAGTCCCTCCATGGTACTGTTTCCAAGCAAGCAACCAAAAACGTTGTGGCATCAGCTCGTTTCCTATCTTGAATAGCTTAAAGTTAAAGCCATAAACATCATGTAAGGTTGCATTACCATATAGTAATTTTGAAAAGTTCCACCTCGCTGGAAAAAGCGTGTCACAGCAAATGCAAGATCTTCCACTGGTCTGTGAGGTGCAGCACCACCAAATGAAAGAAGCCTACCATTTTATAGAATTCAATAGGTTACAAGAAAAATAAAAATAGAGTTGGGTGAAAGGAGATACACTATCAATCAGATCATATTTTGAGTATGACATTCAAATAACTAAAGATTTATACAGAAAAGGACACTAACCATCCACTCCAATTCTCAGTAAAATCCATTGCATGTGTTAATCTGAGAGTAGTTAATATAAAAAATTATGAAATTAGCAATGAATTAGGATGATTGTAGACAGCAGCATAGTAAGATTGCTCTATTCAGGGATCAGGAAGACAGATATGAGACATCATTGTAAAACATAAACTACATAACACTTGTAGACAGCTAAAACATAAACTATTCAGGATAATTGTAGATGGCTGAAAAGGAGAAAACTTACAATTGGATCAGGAGCATCTGCCTGTTTGCACATTACCCAAGGAACTCCTGTATCAACAGATGATGTTGCCATTGATGCTGCCCATTTGATGTAGGATTTAGCAGCAGGACCATAATGCACATCAATGTTCCCATATTCATTTTCAATCTGGTATTAGAAAGTACATAACATTTTCACATTTAAAGAATAGGCAGTAGGCGATTAGGAATTCAGAATTGTCTGTCTATATTATGCTTCTACATCTGGATGATATAATTTCTCATAAAAGAAAAATTGAAATGTATTAATAAAATAAAATTTAAGAAAAACCCGAGACAAAATAATAGGTCCTCCCTGTGATGCATAGAGGTTCTCTTGCTTCATCATATCCACAATCTTGGCAGTGAACTGCTTCATTTCTGCCTGAAGACAATTCAATTTTACATGATAGAGGGAAGCAGACGGAGCAAGATTAGACATGGAGTAAGGAAAGGAATAACTACCTCAAATGGTTTGTTATCAGTTCGGAACTGAATTCCCGGAATAAAATGTAGCCAAAGAGGGAAACCACTGTTCAGAAAAGTTAAAGGCCATGGTAAGATATGAATGTCCTTGTAAAAAAGATACATAAAAAAGGATCCAAATTTACCCGTAGTTCCATTCAGCACATGCGTAAGGACCAATCCGGAGATGCACATATAGACCTACTGCTGCTACTGCCTTCACAAATTTGACCAAATCACCCCTATCTTCAAAATTATACTGCCAAGCCAAAGTACATAATCCATCATTGATTTTATCACAAGTCCCTAACTTTATAAATTATTTCCAATTTATGCCTTCTGATTGACATTGAGAAATACTCCCAATTTCATGTTTTTAAAATTGAACTATACTATTCATTTTAGCTGTGAAAAATATGTGAAACAATGATAATTTATTTTCCTAAGCTGCATACTTTTACTTTTGGTTTTGATTTGGACCCTCTGATATATTTTTTATTTGTTTGAAAAATGAACACACACACACACATAAATAATACAATGCAAGAGACAGTAAAGGACAGAAACAAAACAAAAATGGTAAAAGTAACATTAACGGAACAAAACAGAACAGAACAGAAGAGAACCTGGCCTCGAACTGGTTCATGTAAGTTCCAGAAAACATAAGCCTCAATCACATCAAGTCCTCCATCTTTGGATTTCTGAATGAGGTCTGGCCACATCTGCAACAACAAACACTACCCCTTTTAACTCCAAACTTCAAAGACAAAGGTAAAAGAGGAATGTACATTACACAGAGATAGAAAAAGGGTAACGAAAAGAACCTCCGGAGTGCTACGAGGGTAATGAATAGAACCAGAGATCAAGACTCGGCGCTTGCCATCAATGACCAATGCTCTGTGGTCGTACGTGACATTTGCACAAAACGAAGAAGGGGCATAAACGCAGAGGAAACAAAGCAAAACGAACAGAATCTGTGACACCCTCATTGGCATTTTGGGATTTGCAGTGCAAAAACAACGAACAAGGGAATGGAAATGGTTCCCTGTTAGATTTTGCTTCCTGTATTCAGAGGCACAGGTTTTGATACGACACTTGTCTTAAAGCAAGTGCTAAAACTGGGTTAAGGATAGAGTTAAAAAGGAATAAATGGGGTTGCATTTTTAAGACAGACAGAGAAAAAGAGTTTGCCCCAGAATGTTTGTCTAGTTAGGTTCATGTATCAGTTTCTTGTGTCTTTTTGGGACATCACGTTGTTGTTTGGCCACTTAGTTAACAGTGGAAATAAATGAAGTTGTAAGTTGAAATTGATAAACATGGAGAGTGGGAAGACAGTAGCTATTTATTGATTTTATTCCATGCATTGAATTTGAAGGGCACGGCATGCATGCAAATACTAGTATTTAAAGCTTGTTAATGTCATGGAATGGTCATCTTCCTCAGACCATAGTGCTGTTGTCTTTGACTGCTTCCGAGCTCGTTCACTGCATGTTTGGTTTTACATTAAAATTTTCAGAATCATATTGGTGAATTTTCATATGTTTAATTCCATACTTTTGTGTCGAGTTAATTTTAAGTTGAAACAACTATAAGTAACTTTTATGTGATAAAAAATTTAATATTTTACTATTAACTTATAATAAAAGCATCTAAACATAAATAACATAATTTCAAAATCAATTTTATTTATAATCAACTTTTTCTACTGTTCATCCAAACATGCACTCAGACGCTGTTTTTGGTTTTAGCATGGGTTCACTTTTGTTTAATTAAGTTTTTTTGTCATAGATTTAATTTTAAATTACTAAATCTTTTATAATATAAAGTAAGAAAGTATTGGCGCACTGTTTTCCACCTAAATTAAGGATACTTTGGACAATTTATTTTATTATTTAATAAATCACATTAATTAATAGGACATTTAATAAAAAATAAATTTTAAATACACATTTATTTTTATTATATATATATATATATATATATATATATATATATATATATATATATATCGGGGGGAGGATAATGGATTTTAATAGTGTCACCAATGAGTATTTGAATATTTTATAATATAAAATAAGAAAGTTTTGATGAGTTTTTCTTTTTTCCCTAAAATAAGAATTACAATTTCTTTTTAATAATTTTATTTTTCATTATTTAATAAATCAAATCAATTAGTAGGACATTTAATAAAAAGTAAATTTTAAATACACATTTATTATTAGATATAGGGGAGGATAATGGGTTTTAATGGTGTCATTAATGAGTATTTGAATTCATGCATTTATTAATGAGTCATTATGGATTTATTTATTATATTTATGAATTTTAATTTTTAAAAATAAAAATATCATATTTAAAAAATAAGATAAAAAGAACTAGATATTAATATGTAATAATTGCATATTTTTAGCTAAAAAATAAAATATATGTTTCACTCAATTAAAAGATGGTCAATTCAAATAATTAAATATTTATAAGAATATAAACATTTAAAGAATTATTTCTTTAACTTTCATAAATGTAACAGTATTTAATTACAAAAGTCATTTTAAAAATATATGTAAAAGTTATAAATTATAATTTAAATAATAATTATTTTTTACGTCCAACATAAAAACTAAAAAGTTTTGTGTGCATCACACGGGTTTAAAGACTAGAATAATTAATTTAAGATGTGTGTTAAAATTAATTTTAATGATAAATTTTTAACAAAATGGGTTATTTTTATTAGGAAATAATATTTCAATTGTAAATGAAACGAGCACTGAACAAAGACAAACAATCACGAGAAGAATTGGGCGTGTTTTGGAGCATCTAGTGTCAACGTCAACCGCGGCAATGATGACGCCATGTAGTGAAAAATGGGAACTGGGAAGTGAATGTGGCCAGATATGGGTACGTGGCACACGGGTCCCACAATCATTGTTTGCACCCTTTGTCATGGTAATATTCTAAAATTTATTTTCTTATATTCTAATATTCTAAAATTTATATTTTTAATGGCAAATTGAGTCAAAATTCAAAATAATAACTTAATTTTCTTTAAAAATAATAAAAGAAAAATAATTTAAAAGGACGATTATCATGCAATAATTTTATATCGCAATGCAACCTATTACTCTCTCTGTTCTTTTTATATGATGTTCAAGATTTTAGCATATATATGTAATTAATATTTTAAATTTTATAAAATATATTAAGTAATTAACTTCTTAATATATTATTTATCTTTTTAATTAATTAGATTTTTTTCATTTACTATACAGTAACAACTATTCTCACTGAGGGCGCTCCATGAAAACAAATATTTAAAACATGGAATGGAGGGAGTATTTGTTTAAATTAGGCCAATACTCTTTTTCGACCTCTTTTAATTACCCAAAACGTTTTATAACTAGTGAGTGTCTAAACTCAAATAAATATTGAAGTACAGTCCTCAAAGAGCCTAACAAATTGGAGGTGTTAATTAGTAAATTCGAGTCAGAGTTTCAATGATTTTTTTCTTCTTCAAATTAAATACATAAACTTGCAAAATATTGAAGCAACTCTATTGAAGCGTGCATTAAAAAAATATTGAAGCAGCCAAGCACATCTTAGAATAAATTCAGAGGGATACAACAATCTCAGATCCTCTAACCCACGATCAGATAATTCACCACTATAGTACTCACTCCTTTCTCGCAATCATATATAGCACACTTGAATCTTAACTGAATTGTAAGTAATGGTTTGGACAAATTGGCCGTTTGTAAATTCATCAAATCCTATTTTGGTTTACGATGACAATGCAGTCAGGAGAAGTACTCCAAGAACAAAGGACATCCATTTTCCATGCACGTTGATTTTCACAGTGGCAGAGTTCTCGTTTGTGGAATTAATCTCAGATGATTCTGAGGAATCTGGGGATAATGGATCCTTATCAGCTCTAGGAGCCTTTGCTGAAGGTTCTGGTGCCAGAGAAGGTGCCTTTGCAGGTGCCTTAGCAACAGCAAAGAAGTCCATCGGAAGAAGCACCATACCCACCTTATATATAGCAAGATGCTTATCAGTATATATAATGCCAGTGATGGTGGTGTTCACCTCACCCGTTGAGATGTTCACACTCCCACCGTAACTAATCACATTCAGTTCCACCTTTCCAGGTTTAGCCCCTGCTAGTGTTCTCACAGGGTTTGTTAGTGTATCAAAGTTGGAGCTTGACACATAGTCTGAAATAACGTGGAACTGTAAGAGCTCGAGCTTTTGGCCATCGGAAAGAGAGTTGAGGAAGCCTGCTTTGAGTTCTGAGAAGGCGCTGTCATCTGGTGCAAGAATAGTTATGCCACCAGATTTAGTAGTGAGGAGCTGAGCATTGAGTTGATTGATCAATTGGGTGGTTTTCATGAGGCGGATTAGGATGTTGAATGACTTAGCCTGCCTCAGGATTCCAACAATGTCAACGGCTGGGGTACTGTCAGGGGTGGAATCACTTGGTGACTGTGGCAAAGAGGGAACCAATGGTTGTTGAGGAGCTGCAGCCGGAGGGGTAGGGGTAGGTTGTGCTGGTTTGAGAGGGGCAGAAGATGGTGATAATTGGGCTAAAGTGGTGGTGGAATACAAAAATGAAACTAGCAGTGCTAGTGAGAAGGACAGGACAGATTGCTTTTTCATCATTTTGGTTTTGTTAAAAGAAGGTTTAGATGATATTGGAAAGGATTGCAAATGATAGGAATTGTATTGGCAATGGGCACTTGATGCATTGATGATATGGTGGAGATGGTTTTTATATAGCATGACTGGGAGTGGGAGACAATGATGGGTAGGTGAAAGGCTTTGTTCTAAAACCTTAAATTGCGATTTGTGAGCATACACTCAGTTGCAATGAGGCAAGGATATTGAGGTGTTGCATCAACGATGGCATATACGGATGGAGCAATGTGGTTTTATGATTGAAGGCCACACCAATCTCCCATCACAATCAATTGATTTTGTGAATTGTGTTTTTTGGTGAGACCATTGTAATCAAACAGAATAAGTTTATTTTATTTTTTATTTTTATTTATTTTTGCAATGAAAATAGGGTGAAAGAAATAGCAGTTGAGATGCATAAGGTGTTGCATCTTTTGTAGAAAATAATGTAGTTGGACAAAGGAAATGACTATGTACATACGAGCCTTGAAAAAATAGCAAGGAGCTGCTGCAATTGTTTTGTATATCTTTACACAAGAAAGTTTACTTCTATTTCAATTCCGATTAAGTTAGGAACATCTACAATATGATAGAATTATTAACTTTTTCAATAGGGATCTTTTCCTACACAAAACTCAATCAAAACTTTAATTCAAGGGAAGAGGAGTGCTAACAACATACTCTCTAACATACTCTATATTATATATATATTTACCAAAAAAAAAAAGCAGATTTACCAAAAAAAAAAAATACTCTTTATTATATGTTAAAATTTATTGAAAACTATCAAAGTATGAGAGAGACTCATTAAATAATTGGAGCTTACAAAAAATTGCAATTCTAATAAATTTCAACTAATAATGGAGTGTATTAAAAAAAAATTGTTAGAATATGTATTGTTAGCATTTCTCTTTAAGGGAAACTAAACTTGTGACACATGAATAACCACATATGAGGTCCTCCTATGAGTTTTTAACATGAAAAGCTCATAAAATTAGTTCATTAAAGTTATTTCTCATTGTTATTTTATACACCTAAACATTTACATTTACTAAAACAATAGTCTTTTTGCTCTGCGTTTTTCTTAATGTAAAGTAAAGAGTGTAAAAAATTGATGCATTAACATTTTTTTTTTCAAGTTATAAATGAGTTCCTATATTTTTACCCAAAAGTCACCATCTTCTCATATCAACAAAGCTTGACATACTTGGTATATAAACGAGTAGTCCCTTAAACATGTTAACAAAGATTCAATTTCTAGTCGTGTATATGAAAAAAGCTCTATTGAAAGTAACAACGGTTGATTCAATGATTTCTGTCTCGAAAGAGTTTAATCCCAATTTTTTTACTGCCAGATATTTTTAATACACACAAAAATAAAAGTCACTGTCTTCACGTTATGAACATATAAATGTTTATTAGCACTAAATATATGGTTTACGTAAAGTCTCCACAAGATATAAATTCTTAACAAAAAGAATTTAGAAGATAAAAAGTTTATGAACAAATATGCTTTAACAGCTGAATCGTTAACCATTGAAGGATTCTTGCCCTCTTGCATAACACCAATATTACACGAGAAACCAGAAACAGACAACAAAGTTTAAACAAAAAAAGAAAAAAAAGAAAAGAGAAAGAAATTAACGGCATGTTTGATACAGAAAACTGGAAGTGCAGCTCCCAAATGGATCAACTCCACATGGTTGCCACTGCGACCAAAGCTAACCCAAGCGACATCAACTTTGTTCCATGAATGCTAACCAAATTCACTGCCCCAGATTTATTGTGATCCTGGTTTGTTTCTTCTTGATCATCCTCAGAAGAGTTTTCCTTAGCAGCTTTGGGAGCTTTTGCAAGAGTTGTTGGAGCCAAAGCTGGAGCCTTATTGGTTATAAAGAAATCTAGAGGAAGAAGCACCGTGTCCACGTGATAAATCCCAAGTTTGTTATCCGAGTATACTACCCCGAGAATGGTAGCATTGACGACCCCAGTTGAAATGTTGACACTGTTACCTAATGCATTCACGTTCAGTGGAAGCCTTGCAGGGTCTTTTCCGGCCACTGTCTGCACAGGGTTGCTTAGAGAATCGAAGTTTGAGCTGGACACAAACTCAGGCAATATGTGGAACTGCACAAGTTCGATCTTCTGGCCTTCGTTTAGGGAGTTGAGGAAGCCTGCTTTGAGATTGGAAAAGGCAGAATCATCTGGTGCAAGGATGGTTATGCCCCCACTCTTGGCTGTTATGAGCTGTGAGTTGACGTTGTTCATGATTTCGGTGGTTTTGAGGAGGCGGATAAGGACTGAGAACATTTTGGCCTTTTTGAGGATTCTGGTGATGTCATCGGGGACAGAGTCAGGGGAGTCTGGAGACTGAGGTAATGTGGGGACTAATGGTTTTGGTGATGGTGCTGCAGCCTTTGGGGTAGGGGGAGTTTTTGCTGGGGCTTTTGGGGCTGCTGCAGGTGCTGGTGAAATGGCCAAAGTGGTGGAGGAAAGGAGTAGGAAGAGTGAGAAGGAGAAAAGGGTTGCTTGTTTCATCTTCCAGTTGCTAAGTCAAGCCTGTAGATGGCTTTGATGATTCTGGAAGAATTAATGTGAATGATTGGAATAAATGGTTCTTGCAATTTGTGTTTGATGTGTGGGATGTGTGAAGAAGAGGGGTTATATAGATTATAGGCCAAGGAAATGATAGGTTGGTAAAATGTTAAGCCTGTGAAATTTGTTAGTTGTGGAGTGTGAGGGTATATCCCATCTGTCATGGAGAATAAGGATCTTTTAACTAAGGTGAGCAGAGAATGGACACATGAAAATGAAATAACTGATTTTAAGTTTTAACACTGGTTTGCCCTTTGCATCTGTTAGACGATAAGGTTTGGCCTGTCGCCTGTGCATGGACACAATTTGGATACAACACAGTATACAAGAGCTATTCTCTAAGTCTGCATAGACACACAATAAACAGAATCATGGTTACTGAAGAACTGAATTGAGTAGAATTTGAATAAAGTAATTTAGGCCAGCATGTATTAATTTAATTCGATCCAGACCTGGAGAATGCCACACCATCGGATAATTCAATTCTCGTGTCAATTCCATAAAAGAGATTGTCAGGGGCATGAGAAAGAGTACAAACTTGCAGTTTGTTATGAAGTCAAATTGATCAGTGCTCTGGCACATACATACATACGTACCCACTAGGGTCGGCCTAGTGATAGAGATTCAAGTAGTATGTATAAGGTCAAAGGTTTTAACTTCAGTGTAGTCATTTTACACCAAAAAAATTTGCATACATATGTGGGTTTGCATGATAAGTTGATAACTAACTAGAGATTAATTGTATAGTACGCATGATTGGACTTATGCATTGACCATCAGACCATCCTCCTGAAATTTCCAAGTGGCATTAATTGTAAATTTAAATATATGTAACCATAACAGAATCCTTCATTGTTTCATTTATTGGCAAATAGTCTAGTACCTCTAGAAGTGCATAAGCTCTGTTGCCAAGTTTGAGTTTAATCTTCCACAATTAGTACATTAAAACAGTGAGCTAGAGGAGTTTTGTTTAGCTTGCAAAAGTATGCCCCAGAAAAGAAGTCTCAATGTCCTAAGGATTATCTTCTTCATAGGCATGCTTAATGAAAAACATCTGTCATCTTTCTCTTTTATCTTACTTTCACTTTATTTTTTTTTTCTTCTTTTTTTATTACATTACTTGTCACAATTATTATTTATTTTCCCTACATTTTTCTCTTTTCTTTTAATCTCTTTCCTATTTTTATCCTAATTCTTTTTATTTCTCTCTTATTTCTACCTCAATGTACTCAATAAAATGGAAGCCTTATCACTCCTCATAGAGACATGTCCTGTAAAAAAAGTGCAAAATCATGGTTTTCAAAAATAAAAAAAAACACAATTTAAGTAAACAAAAATGGAATGAAAGATCGCTAATACATAATCATTGACCCAAAATGGCATACACAATATTTCAGACTGGGAAATTCGGTGATATACACATGCTAGTAGGGACAGTGACATTTGAATCCAAATCACACAAAACCAAACAAAAATATTGGACCCTTTCTGTCATAAACTTTATCTCATATCATGGCTCCAACCATCAAAACGAACCCAACAACAAAAGGCATCCACATTACATGTACGCTGTTGAAATTCATGGAACCAGCAGAAGCGTCCACTGTAACAGCACCATCATCATCACTATTTTTGTTACTATCACCACTTTTGTCTGCAGATGACTTTGTTTTAGGTGATTCTCCTTTCGACGGTGAAGGTGCCGGAGCCTTAGGCTTAGGAAGAACCACGTCAAGTGGTAGAAGCACCTTGTCCACCTCATAAATGGCAAGCTTGTTGTCTGTATACACTGTGCCTGTAATGGTGGCATTGACGGCACCAGTGGTCATGCTCACTTGGCTGCCGCCATAAGTGGTGACGTTAAGTTGCAGCCTTTTAGAGTCATCACCGGCTTGGGTCTGAACTGGGTTGGTGAGAGTGTCAAAGTTGGAGATTGAGATGAAGGAAGAAAGAGTGTGGAATTGTAAAAGTTCCACCTTTTGCCTGTCGTTGAGTGAGTTGAGGAACCCTGCTTTTAGCTTTGAGAAGGCAGAATCAGGTGGGGAGAAAATGGTCAATCCCCTGGAACCTGATGTGAGGAGTTGAGAGTTGAGTTGGTTGATCAACTGGGTCGTCTTCAGAAGCCGAATCAGAACAGAGAACCTTTTGGCCTTACTCAGTACTTGAGCAATGTCAATGGTGGGAGCTTTTGGGGTAGCAGGTGTAGGGGCACCATTGGGGGACACTGGTACCAATGGAACAGTATTCATTCCGGGGGGAGATGCCAGGGGTGATTGTGGTAATTTTGGGACTGTGGGAGATGCTGTCGGTGAGTGTTGGGCTGATGTGGTGACTATCACAAGTACAAGTGAGGCACAGAAGAAGAGAGAATGTTGCATAATCATTTTTGTGTTACAGAAATGGAATGTTATAATGATTGTTTTGCACACTTGAGACTCTAATATGCTATTGCTGTGGTCTGTTTTGATGTGAGGAAAATGGAAGAAGTGGCTTCCTTTTTATATTGAGGCAGGGAAAGAATGATGTGTACAAGGTGTGTGTTAGGAAGATTACGCTTTGCTCCGAAAACAATTTTCAGTTACCTATCATGGAAAGTTGGTGCATCAATCATGATTGGAGGTGAGACATATTGGAGTATTGAGTTGGCACTGAGAAGAGGCAGAAACGAAGTATTGGCTGGTGCATTAAGATGTGAACATATGCAACTATTTTGCTTTCATGTCATAATTCACGGGTTATCATCTTACATCAATGGGATGCATGGATCTATGGAAATCTAACTGGAAAGGCACAAGGTAACTCTGTAATGTATATTGGTTGTGTATTTACATCAATAAAAATGACATGGCCAAATAATTAGATAGTCACTGTCTCGATCACTGACAGGCGTTTCATTGTGCAGGGAACTTTTACTAGGTGAGATGGTGAGATCTACCTTACTCTCTCTTCACTGTATGATATCCAAAACTAAAAAAGTAAACCTTTTAATTCGGTCCACAGGTTTTGTTATGATGTTTTAGAATAAATTTTCAATAGAAGCCTCGTTAAAAAGAATGTACTAACATGGTGTGTTACAGTTAATAGATAACTTTGTCCCTTAAATTAAATATGTGGTAAGAGTTTTAATTTGATTCTTAAGTTTGTGTGTATGAAAGAATATTTGTTGAGAGAAGTCGGTCTCTTAAATGGATCTTTGTATTTCGAGATATTAGACTCAAACTTCCGACCGAGAGATACCCTGATTCACTCAAAATAAAAATAAAAAATAAAAAAGTGTGGCAAAAATTCTTATGTTTTGCTTTGATTTTTTTTTTTTTTTGGTCTTATAGGTTAAATTTGAAGCATTTAGAGAAGAAAATATGTTGGGATTGTAAATTCAGTTCTCAAACAAATGCTGCATCTGAAAACATAATAATATTAATTGCTACCTTAGTTGTCAACCAGTAGCTAGTGGAACCATTGCGATGCAACTGAAGTGTAGATAAATAAGAACTCGCATGATCATGGGACTCGCTACTCCGCAATACAAATAAACTTTACCTTCCAACGGTTGGTGTAAAGTTTACGTTGTTAATTTTTTTACATGATTACGTGCATCGTTCCCTTGTCAAGAAACAAAATTAGATAAGTCAGGCATCCTATATCATAAACATCAAAACCATTTCCTTTGTCATATGAGCTATTAACTGTATGCTTAACAAATTATAATTTGGTGCAAATCTAGTTAGCCTGTATATGGCTTTTACTATTTAGCTACTTCAAGCAATGGCTAAGGACTGATAGGATCTTAAATGTAAAGTTTAGTCAGAAGAGAAAAAATCAATCTCCTTCGAAAAAGTGGAATGATTTTGTATTGCAATCCAACCATTTGCTTACATTAGGCAAATCTTTTTCCACCTCTGATTACCAAACTTTACAACTAGTCATTGTCTTATTCAAACCTTATAGTATGACCTGCAGTATGCTTAACAAAATGGAGGTTTAAATTAGTAAAGACGGGCCAGAGTTTCTATTAATTTCTTCTTTGGAAGACATAATAAAGCTTGCAAAAATTATTGACGAAACCATAGGTCATAACACTTAAATTTATAAAGGGATGCAACAATCAATCAAATCACAGATCCCCCAACCCAGCCTGATAAATTCCCCACTACAGTATTCACTCCTTTCTCGCAATCACATAACAAATCATTACACTCTTGAACATGAACAATATGGTAACTCAACTACTAGCTTGAACGTTGGTAAATTCATCAACACTTATTTTGGTTTACGATAACAATGCAATCAGGAGAACTAGTCCAGGAACAAGGGACACCCACTTTCCATACACACTGATCTTGGTGGTGCCAGAGTTCTGTTCAGTGGGATTAACCTGTGACGATTCTGAAGATGATGACTCATCCTTATCAGCTTTAGGCGCCTTTGCCGCATCACTTGAAGGTTCTGGAGCCAATGAGGGTGCCTTTGCAGGTGCCTTAGCAACTGCAAAGAAGTCCATAGGAAGAAGCACTTTCCCCACCTTGTAGATAGCAAGATGTTTATCCGTATATATAATGCCAGTGATGGTGGTGTTAACCTCACCTGTTGAGATGTTCACACTCCCACCGTAGCTTATCACATTCAGTTCCACCTTTCCAGGTTTAGCCCCTGCTAGTGTTCTTACAGGGTTGGTCAGTGTATCAAAGTTGGAGCTAGACACATAGTCTGACAGAACGTGAAACTGTAAGAGCTCGAGCTTTTGTCCATCAGAAAGAGAGTTGAGGAAGCCTGCTTTGAGTTCAGAGAAGGCACTGTCATCAGGTGCAAGAATGGTAATGCCACCTGATTTAGTAGTGAGAAGCTGTGCATTGAGTTGGTTGATCAATTGGGTGGTTTTCATGAGGCGGATTAGGATGTTGAATGACTTTGCCTTCCTCAGTATTCCTACAATGTCAATGGCTGCAGTGTCAGGGGTGGAATCACTTGGTGACTGTGGCAAAGACGGAACCAATGGTTGTTGAGGAGCCGCAGCTGGTGGGGTAGGGGTAGGTTGGGGTGGTTTTAGAGGGGCAGCAGCTGGTGATAATTGGGCTAAAGTGGTGGTGGAATACAAGAGGGAAACTAGCAGTGCTAGTGAGAAGGACAAGAGAGATTGCTTCTTCATCATTTGGGTTTTGTTAAATGAAGGTTTAGATTATTTGGGAAAGGATTGGAAATGATAGGATTTGTATTGGGAATGAGCACTTGATGCATTGAGGATATGGTGGAGATGACTTTTATAGAGCAAGTGTGGGAATGGGAGACAATGATAGGTAGGTGAAAGGCTGTGTTTTAAAACCTTACATTGTGATTTGTGAGCATACACACAGTTGCTAGCTGGCAAGGATATTGAGTTGTTGCATCAACAATGATATTCGAATGTAAGCATGGAGCAATGGTGATTTTATGATCGAAGGCCACACCCATCTGCCATCGCAATCAATTGATTTTGTGAGTTGTACAGATTTTTGCTGAAACCATTGTAATCACCAGTGAAGATAGGGTGAAAGAAAGAATGTTGATCAAACAGTATATAAACATCGTTGCATTTTTCCTATATATTATATATTGACACACCCATAAAACATACAATCGGTCTGATAGGTTATGGAAATTACACTCCTAAAACTAAACATTTATGCATAATGCATAATGACATAATAATTCGGTTGCGAGTCACAGAAAAAGTCATCTGTACTTAGTGGGAAAGGATGACGAGGGTTTGTAAATATCAAAGAGATGCAATTATCCAGATTAGGGAGAAACCTTATCTCTGTATAGACTGTATGTAATTGAAAGGGCTTTGGGCAGGGAATCTCATAATGGTCTCGTTCTTATACAGTGGTTTGCTACCAACGAAGAACTTAGTGAGTACTGATATCATCAATAATCATGAAAATTTTAAAATTTTCTGAACGAATTATTAACATTCCAGTATTTTGGTTTCTAGCTTAGTAATATGTCCAGACAAATAATGGCCTAACATGTTGCCCCATGATTATGTAAATGAAATAGTGATTACATATGATGAATTTTATTTTGGGGATCTTGGAATTTTATTTTACATGTACTACAGGGGAAACTTTCCATAACAAGTTAATTAATTAATCCAACTTCTCTTATCAGAAATAGCCCTATTGTTCATTACTCGTCTTTGTCACGCTGATGTATGAAAAATTTCTTGTCTAGTGAATTAGAAACCTTCCTTTCGAGTTAAAAATACCACTACCACACATCATGAATAAGTAAGACTTTCCTCATTTATAAAGTAAAAATACACTTTTTTGTTTGACATTTTTTTCCTGGTTTACTACCAGAATGCCATTTTACTTTGGCTAATGAGGAATCATCTTCAACAATGAATCTAAGAGACTTGGGAGAGTGCAGAGTGCTCTTCAGCCAAGTCCAAGCTAGGAAGTGGGAAGGCTTGAAACAACATTTCTATGCACAAGAAGCTTCAACAGCTAAACTCTTTGCTACTCCTTTACATGGATCTCCGAATGTATTAATTGATAGTTCAATTCTACAACTGCTTGATCCAATGCAGGCCTGTTAATAATTGCTCATTTGAGTCAGTATAATCCGAATGAAATAAAGTCAAATTAGCTACACAAAAACCATATATGAACTTCTTATCTAAAAAGGAAACTGGATAACACCTTCTGCACAATGGATAGAGCCTTATTGCTGCTGCAGAGTCCATGTTTGAAGTTACCGCAAGTCCCAAGAGGCGTTCCAAAACTTGCAAATTTAATGGATGAGATCACCTGATTAGGATAAGGGCACTCCAGTGACACTACAGGAACTACCTTTCTTCCTGATTCTGTATCCGAATTCCACGAGTCTACAGGTGGAGGGTGAGATTCAGATACATGTGAACACACGCTTCCTATATGTTTTGTAGCAAAAGAGATTTGTGTAGGGTTGCCTCCACTTTCCTCAAACAATACAAGTGTGTTGCTATCTGCTCGTAACCATGATCGTGGTACATGGTATCTGCAGGATTAGTTACTCAAATAAGTATCTAACAGGATTGCCTTTACTTTCTTTAAACAATTCAGAGTTACTTTGAAGTTTCAACTTCTCTCATGCAGAATATCTAACACTTACAATGTCTGTGATGGTTTTCCACAGTTCTTGAGACATTTGGATGCATCATAGGCCCCTCTATAATTGCATGAATCTGTACAACCACCTTTTGGAGAGGCATATGTAGGCCAGTATCGCCCAATGCTCTGTCCATTCACCCAAGCCTCACCTTTTCCCATCCCCGTGAAGTCAATTGCAACTGGATTATTTCCAGAGGGAGCAACAAAGTTTGTCTAATACAACATGTATTACCATTAGTTAGCAGCAAAATCATTTGTCCTATAGTAGCATTCCCTTAAGTTTCTTTGTAGTATGTGATTATGAGGATATCAGATGCAAACAAGGTTGAGTAAACACGAAATTGGACAGTCCATAAACCAAGGGAACCAAATAGGTGCAAAGAGACATTGTCCACTTATGCAGTTATAATAATGAGAATATAATTAAGAATTTGAATTTCAATACATGCTATATTCTTATAAAGATTACCTTGTACCAAGTCAATGGTTGATTTGTAGGTAAGGTAGATTGTGAATTCCACTGTCCAGAACTGCCACTAGATGGACCTAAATCTTCATTTTTAAGGCCAACCTGAATTTACAAAAATACAGACTGTATTCTAGCTATGACTTCAATCAAAAAGGAAAAATGAAATCCAATTTACAGTATTTCAGTTGTATCTCTTCAGTTAATGGAGTCAACAAAACTCGAAACGAGAATGAAAATAATTGGCTTTAGTTAGGCTGAGACTAACCTGATATGTCCACTTCTTGGAGGAGAGATCAACAGTGCTGCCATTCTTCAAACCTTTCAATATGACTGGACCAGTGATCCCCGCACCCCATGTGTCAAAAAAAGCTCCATAGTTCTGATGCACATATGGTTTGCATTAGTTGATGTAGTAATGAGAACCGGTTTGATGATAAAGTGAAATGGTATGGGTGGGGAGGGATTAACAAGCCAATGCATATTACAAACCAAAATTTCCTTAGTTCTAAATGCTTATCTATGTTATAAGAAGAAAAGACGAACCTGAAGTCCCACAGTTAAACTCAGGAGATCAATTGTGTTCTTCCCAGCCACTAGTGTAACGGGGATGTCTACTTTGACCTTAGCTTTCTCATGGTTGCCCGTTCCACTCCCTGAAAAAGTTCTCCATAATGTCACAGATAAGTAGTATTATTATAAATAATGAAATATTCCATTTAAATAAAGAAAGAACTGGGCATTTTAGAAAGGAACAGTCATGAACAATTGATCTTACTCTATTTCTAATCGAACTTGAATTTATTTTACTACATCCTTAAAGGTATTAAAGTTGGGGATAATGCTACTCATATATCAATTTTATACAATAAATTTTACAATTTAAGAGAGAGAAAGAAAGAGAAGAGAAAATATGTGTTGGATAACATGGGTGATAAGATGAAGAGAGATAAAAACCAAAAAATGAAATTGTAAAGGCTGTTGTAAAAATTTGTTGCATGTGTATCATTACTCTAAATTTTGGTTGCCAAGGAATGGACAAAATCAAAAATATGTTAATAGTTTCTCTTCTATACATTTAATGAACCTAGGAGTTGGTAACATATTTTAAAGTGATCCTGATAAAACTGGTGAGTACCAAGTTTTATGCTTAATTTAAGTGATTTTGTTGATTTGAATGACCTGAAGCTGCAACAACAGATTTTTGAAAGTCTGTTTTTACGTTATTCTTTAGGATTTTGTTACTTGCTCTTCATGTAGCAGATTTTTAGGAGTTTGATTTACATTTCAAATATTAGGAGATAGGATTCAGTTTTTTTAAATTTTAAATTATGTTATTATCCCTAAAAATAAGAGATGTATCTGATATGCATTGTGCTATTTATATATAGTTGTTTCAATAAAATAAAATAAGCTTTCTTTGCACGTTAATTTTTCTTGCTCTCATAAACCCCAAAAACAACAAATTGGCATCAGAGCTCTCATCCGAGGGATCTGTGAGATTGAGTGAGCCTACCCATAATTCCTAAACACAAACACACACCTACGTCAAAATGAATCCAGAAGGTTCATCCATTCCAATTGCACTTCCATTGTTTAATGGAAAACATTATCACCTTTGGGCTGTTAGAATGGAAGCCTATCTTGATGCTTGCGATCTATGGGAAGCCGTTAAAGATGAGTATGAAGTTCCACCCCTACCAGATAATCCAACGGTTGCTCAAATAAAAAATCACAAAGAGAGGAAACAGAGAAAATCAAAAGCAAGAGAAACCTTGTTTGCAGCAGTATCATCGACTATGCTGATCAAAATAATGAAGCTGAAAACACCCAATGAGATTTGGGAGTTTTTGAAGGAAGAGTACGATGGAAATGAAAAGGTGAAAGGGATGCAAGCGCTGAACTTGATCCGAGAATTTGAGATGCAAAGAATGAAGGAATTAGAAACAATTAAGGAATACTCTGATAGGCTTCTTGGTATAGTCAACAGTGTAAGGCTCCTTGGTACTAATTTTTCAGATGATAGAATTGTTCAAAAAATTCTAGTCACAGTACCTGAAAAATTTGAAACCACGATTACATCCTTGGAGAACTCTAGGGATTTATCAAGCATTACTCTGGCAGAATTGGTGAATGCACTACAGCCACAAGAACAAAGGAGGCTTCTAAGGCAAGAAGGATATGTAGAAGGAGCTTTCCAAGCCAAGAACTACAAAGGCAGCAAATACAACCAAAGCAACAACAGACGCATCTTTTCACCTTGTCCCTATTGCAAAAAAAAAATAATCATCCACACAACAAGTGTTGGTGGAGGCCAGACGCAAAATGCCATAAGTGTGGTCAGTTGGGACATGTGGAAAAAATATGCAAGTCTCGTCATCAACAACAGGAGGTCAAGGTTGCAGAGGATCAACTAGAAGAGGAACAACTCTTTACAACATCATGCTTTACAACTAATAGAATTTGAGAGAAAAGGAAAATTGTAACTGAAAGATTATTATTTCACACACTGAAAAGATAGAGTACAAGCTTATATATATACATGACTCAGAGAAGAGTCTAGAAGAAGCTTAACTGAAGTGCTGAGTCAGCAGTGACACACTTATCTAACAGACTAGTCTACAGTAAGCTGTACGGAATATTTACATATTCTGTTATATACTCTAATACTCCCCCTACAAACACAGGGTTATTGAAAGAAATCAATGACCCTGAGTTTGTCATGAAGAGTAACAAATCTAGTTTTGGACAGGGATTTAGTCAGAATGTCAGCCAGTTGATCATGAGCTGGTACATGAGTGACAATCAGAGAACGACTGAGAACTTTCTCTCGGACAAAGAATATATCCAGCTCCATGTGTTTTGTACGAGAGTGCAAAACAGGATTATGACTGAGAGCAACAGTACTCTGATTAACACAGAATATAACAGGAGTTTTGCATTCAACTTTGAGCTCATGAAGAAGTGATTGAATCCAGAGAAGTTCAGAAGCAGTCATTGCAAGGCTGCGATACTCAGCTTCTACACTTGAGCGAGCAACTAAAGACTGCTTCTTAGACCACCAGGAGATCAAATTGGGTCCAAAGAACACACAAGCCCCAGATGTGGACCTTCTGTCATCAACATCAGAGGCCCAATCTGCATCACAGAAGGCAGAAAGAGAAATCGAAGAAGATTGATGTGCTGGCTGAAGATGTAATCCATAGGATATAATGCCTTTGAGGTATCTTAGAATGCGCTTGACAGCTTGCCAATGTGACAGTAAGGGTTGTGCCATAAACTGACAAACCTTGTTAACACTGTAGCCAATTTCAAGTCTTGTAACAGTGATATACTGTAGGGCTCCCACAATAGATCTGTACAAAGAAGGATCATCCATGTACTCTGAACCATGTTTGGATAATTTGAGTCCACCAGGTAGTGGAGAAGAAATACCCTTTGCTTCATCCATGCCAGCCTTTAGTAGTAAATCACGAATATACTTGGATTGAGACAGTAGCAACGATCCCTTGGAGAGATGTTTAACCTCAATACCAAGAAAATACTCAAGATCACCAAGTTGCTTGAGTGAAAACACTGAGTGTAACCTCTCAATAATAGACTGTAGAAGCTTAGTAGATGAACCGATTAAAATGATATCATCTACATAAATGAGAATGTAGAGACAACCATCAACAGAATTAAGTACCATAAGAGAGGGATCACCTTTACTCTGAACAAAACCAAACCCAATGAGGGTGGATGTAAGTCTCTCATACCAGGCCCGAGGGGCCTGTTTTAAGCCATAGATAGCTTTCTGCAACTTGCAGACAAGAGCAGAATTATGTGATTCAAACCCAGGTGGCTGAACCATGTAGACATCCTCATTAAGTAAGCCATGCAAAAATGCATTGTTTACATCAACTTGCTGAATAGCCCAATTGTTTATGAGAGCCAGAGTTAAAATAAGACGAATAGTGACTGGTTTTACCACAGGTGAGAAGGTTTCTGAGTAATCATGGCCAAACTTTTGATGAAAACCTTTAGCAACTAACCTAGCCTTGTATCTGTTAATGGTACCATCAGAATTTTCTTTGATGCGAAATACCCATTTACAGCCAACAGCAGTTTTTCCAGGTGGAAGGGAAGTCAAAGTCCATGTATGGTTTGACATTAAGGCATCATATTCAGTTTGCATAGCTTGTCTCCATTGAGGAGAGATCAAAGCCTGTTTGACAGTAGTTGGTTCTGCAACACTAAGTAACAGAGTTGGAGGTAGGCGGGGTTTAACAATGCCAGACTTTGAACGAGTCTGCATAGGATGAACAGACCCGGATTGAGGAAGAACAGTTTGAGGAATAGAGACATCAGCAGAAGATGCTGAATGACCTGAATCACCAGACTGAACAGCAACACTCGGTTGATCAATAGGAGGGACAGTGTCTGAATGAACAGATGTAGAAGGAGAGGAATTTGATGAGTGTGACTGATGAGTAGCATGTTGTGCAGGTGAGATAAAAGAGTCATTGTGGAAACTGTTATCAGTGGGACTATTTTCAGTGAAACTGTTTGCAGTAGGATTAATAGGAGTGACTGAAGTAGGAACAATCCCTAAAGGTAAAACTCTGTTAGTGATGGATGGTAACAGAGGTTTAGGACTGTGTTTGGCAAAAGGAAAAGTAGTCTCATCAAAGATAACATCTTTGGAGATAAACAAATGTCCATTTGAGTCTAGACACTTATAACCTTTGTGACGAGGGGAATAGCCAAGAAAGGTACAAACAGTAGATCGAAACTGTAATTTATGACGATTAAAAGGACGTAAGTGAGGATAGCAAGCACACCCAAACACTCTAAGAAAGGAATAATCTGGTGTTTTGTTAAACAAAGTAACAAGAGGAACAGCATAGGGAGGATGAGATGCTGGAACTCTATTTATGAGATAAATGGCAGTGTGAAAAGCATGATCCCAATGAGTCAAGGGAAGAGAAGCATGAGACAAAAGAGTAAGCCCAGACTCAACTATATGGCGATGTTTCCTCTCAACCACACCATTTTGATGGTGTGTGTGAGGGCAAATCAACCTGTGATGAACTCCAAGAGAAGTAAGATATTGGGTAAAAGGTCTAAACTCTCCCCCCAATCAGTTTGAACCTCTTTAATTTTCCTATTCAACTGAAGTTCAACATGAGATTGAAACTGTTTAAAAACGTTTAGAGTTTCAGACTTTTGCTTAAGGAAGTATATCCAGGTGTATCTACTATAAGCATCTATAAAGGAAACATAGTAGCTATAACCCATAGAAGATACAACAGGGGAAGGACCCCAGAGATCACAAAATATCAATTGTAAGGGTTCAGTATAAACAATAGAGGAAGCGTGAGAGGGGAGCTTATGTGACTTCCCCATACAACATGCTACACAAAAGTCAAAGCTCATTTTATTCGATGGAGAAATATTACAAAGTTTTAGTACATGAGTCAAAACAGTAAAATTCGGATGGCCTAGCCTATTGTGCCACAAAGAAACTACAGTGGAATTGGGTGGATTTACAGTGGAAGCTTTATTTACAGAATGAACAGATGGAGAAACAATTGGAGAGTGTTGAGGTAGACTTGAACTAAGAGGAAGAGATGGAAATTGATAGAGACCATCTTGACCAAGAAACCCTTTGAGTAAAATAGAATGATCAACCTGAGATTTAACAAAACATAGAGAGGGATGAAATTCAAAATATACATTATTATCCTGTGCAAATTTGCTTACACTGACTAGATTTTTGGTTATTGAAGGAACATGCAGTAAATTTTTGAGATAAAGAGTAATATAAGGATTAGAACTGGACTTAAATGCAGCAGAACCAACTGACTGTATGGGCAAAGCTTGTCCATTGCCAAGGAACACATGCTCAGCTCCCTGTAAAGGTTCAGAGTTGCTGAGATTTGCAGCATTAGTAGTAACATGATGAGATGCTCCTGAGTCGACAAACCAGTTTTGTGATTGTTGAGCTACTGGTTGTGAAGAATGAGCAACAAAGGCCTGAGGTTGATAAGACATAACTGGTGCTGGACCAGTAGCAAACTGAGAAGGAATGCAAGAAAACTGAGAAGTAGGATAGGTAAGTTGATGAGCCTGGGATTGTGATGGAGGACGAAAGTATGAGTAACTTTGTGGTGTAGGAAAACCAAATGATGGTGTAAAGTTCTGATACTGAGATGGACCAGATGATGGTGTAAAATTCTGATACTGAGATGGGCCAAAGGAATTTTGTGGAGGTTGTGGAGGATAGGAAGGCATGTATGAAGGATTAAACCTGTGATAGCAAAATGCAGCAGTATGACCATACTTACTGCACACTTGACACTGAATATTACTATTACGTCCTCCTCTGCCACCACGGCGGCCAGAACGACCTCCACCACGGTCGCGGAAGCCATATTTTGAGAGTAAGTTTGATTCTGAGAGGACACCTCTTGATTATTCGACTGAGTAAATTGCACTGTAGCTGAAGTATTGTCTGATTGCTTCGAAGTTTCCTGATTCTTATGCTGAGTGAGGTTGAGAGAGACTGTCTCACCTAGTTGCTTGAACTTTTCGACACGTGCCTCTTGCGCAACTAATAGCGACTCGATTTCAGCAAACGTGAATAGTTTCGGTTTACTGTTCATTATTGACACTAGAGACTCAAATTCAATTGGAAGACCTTCCAAAATAACATCTAGCTGCTCATGTTCAGAAACTGGATCTCCAATGGAGGCTAGTGAATCAACTATAGCCTTGATACGCAACAAATATTCAGAAACAGGTCGATCTCCTTTCTTGGAGTTGCGAAGCTCAGTTCGCAGTTGACGAGACCTAGCTTTGGTCTGAGAATGAAAATGAGTATGAATCTTGTCCCAAATCTGGAACGAATGTTTGCAACCAATAATGCGAGGTAGAAAAGACACAGAAAGAGACGATTGCAACCACGTCAAGAGAAGTTGATCTTGGAATTCCCAAGCTCGATACGCAGGATTTTCAATCCCTAGATCACGATCAGAAACAGAAAGATATTGGATCGGAATTTCTGGACTTACAACAAACCGATGAAGACGATGAGTTTGAATCACCGGATCTATCTGTTGCTTCCAAACGAGGAAGTTGTTGTCAGAGAGTTTTTCTGATATCGTTAGTCCATAGAACGCTGGAGCAGGAGTTGCGGAAGCACCAAAAGCCGCCGTAGTAGAAGTAGAAACCGACGTCGGAGTAGAAGTAGTACCACCGCCAGTGCCACCGCCGTTAGGCGGAAAAGTGGACACTGGTTCAGGGCGAAAAGGACCGGAAGCCATAGAAAGGCTTTCTCAAGCTCTGAATACCATAATAGAATTTGAGAGAAAAGGAAAATTGTAACTGAAAGATTATTATTTCACACACTGAAAAGATAGAGTACAAGCTTATATATATACATGACTCAGAGAAGAGTCTAGAAGAAGCTTAACTGAAATGCAGAGTCAGCAGTGACACACTTATCTAACAAACTAGTCTACAGTAAGCTGTACGAAATATTTACATATTCTGTTATATACTCTAATAACAACCAACAACTCCAAAAAAGGTTGGCTTATAGATAGCGGTTGTACAAATCACATGACTCATGATCGAGAGCTCTTTAAAGAGCTCAACGAAACTATGATTTCTAAAGTAAGAATTGGAAATGGAACACATATTTGCTGTGAAAGGCATAGGAACAGTTGCAGTTGAAAGCCATGCAGGTTTGAAATTAATTTCTGATGTCTTATATGTTCCTGAGATTAATCAAAATTTGTTAAGTGTTGCTCAGTTGATGGAGAAAAGCTACAAGGTGTCGTTTGAACACAAAATTTATGTGATTAAAGATGCAAACAACTTAGAAGTGGTCAAAGTTCATATGAAAGGCAAGAGTTTTTCCTTAGATTTGATGAGGGAGGAGCAAGAAGACAAGGAAGATGACAATGCCAACAAGAAACAGCCAGAGAAGAAGCCGCATGAGAAAAAACTTGAAGACCAGAAGCCTCAACAAAATAAGCCTACAAAGACTGAGATGGTTTTGAAGATCAAATTGAACAATGACAGTTGCATTTCAAAAATTCCAAAAACCATTCTGAAGTTTAAAGGTGTGGAATCTGTAAATCTTGACAAAGACAAGGATTTGGTGATGGTAAAAGGAGCTATGGATGCAAGTCAAATGATTCAATAGCTGAAGGATAAGCAGAAGTGGAATGTGGTGGTGGTCCCATCCAAGAAAGACAATGGAAAAAATTACAGGCAAAATAAAAGAAGAAAAGCAAGAGCCAGATTTGAATTTTTTTGAAAATTAAAACTTTGAACATGCAACTTCAAGTCAAGGAGGAGTGTTGATTTGAATGACCTGAAGCTGCAACAACAGATTTTTGAAAGTCTGTTTTTATGTTATTCTTTAGGATTTTGTTACTTGCTCTTCATGTAGCAGATTTTTAGGAGTTTGATTTACATTTCAAATATTAGGAGATAGGATTCAGTTTTTTTAAATTTTAAATTGTTATTATCCCTAAAATTAAGAGATGTATCTGATATGCATTGTGCTCTTTATATAGAGCTGTTTCAATAAAATAAAATAAGCTTTCTCTGCACGTTAATTTTTCTTTCTCTCATAAACCCCAAAAACAACAGATTTCATATAGACAGTATACGTTTAAATGTTTAAGAATGCAAACTTGAGTGAAAGTTTTTGGATCTGCGCCAAGAATATTATGATCTCAGGTTACTGATCTATCATTTGTGGCCACTGGCCACACATAGCCGGAAGATAGAGGGTTTGGGGTGGGGCGAGAGACACGCTTATTTGTCAGGCCGTAAAATACTGCCAAGTGCCAAAGAATTTAAACAAGAACGTATAGGACCATCCAAAATATTTAACTCACAAGCAGACATATCATATGTCATTGCTTTAAATTTTATTTACCTGCAAGCTTCCCATTTATGAAAGCATGAAGAGCATGGCCAAGAGATTCAATGTGAAGGGCAGTTTGAGCACCAGAATCAAGATCAATGCTGCAGAAAAAAAATCATGAAAAGTGTTACCCTGAGGCAGAGAATTGCAAGTCAGAAGAAAGCTTTCTCAACCTAGAAGGTACAATATATACCTTAATGAGTACCACAAATAATCACTTCTATCAGCAGTTGTATTTATTTGCTCCAGTAATCCAAATTTTGAGAATGAATCAGCCTTTGAAATACCGATAGGTTCACTAATCCAACTCCATCCTGAGCCAGAATCATCCAAAGAACCAACCTCTTCTTTTAAAGATTCAGTTGTGAAGCTTGAAATCATAGATGCAGAATTAATCTGTCACATCATAAATAACTATAGGTTATGCCACTTATTGTACTAGAAAATGAACAAAAAGATCTAAACTATAGACAGATTAATCACATGCATTTTGAAAGTAACTTCATTCAATTGAACTATCTATTTTGATTGTGAAGTTGATAAGGCAAACCTTTGCGGTATTAAGCACTACATTCTTGCAGTCTGGTAAGATGCTCACAGACCATGCAGGCAAGTGATATGAATTTCCATTGAAGGTCACTTTTGCATCAGATGTGGCAATGTTGGCAAGGAAGGCTGCACATACAGCTCCTGTTTTATAAACTGCAGCCTGGGTTTGAATAGTAAATGTTAAGAGATGTAATTAAAGTATTAAACCAGAGAAAACTATGACAAATTGACAAAGATCTAGTGGACATCCACACTTTTCAAGGCATTTCTCAAGACAGAAACTTAAAAATTTGATAAAATATGAGACATTTAGGCCACTAAGATAATCCAGAAATTCTGGCCTCAATTTAAAAGGACCACTTATTACCTCTGTATTTGGTCCAAGAGATGTAATTGTTGGATCAGTAGCTAGCAGTGCTTCTTCACAAAGTTTTATGGCCTTATGTACGTCTTTAAGGTGGCCCCACTTAGGCTGTCTAATAATTCCTGCATCATGCAGTTCAGGTGTTTTTAAAAGAACATACATAAATTTTTCAGTTTTTCCATCTACATATGGAATATGATGTGAAGTTGCAATAAAATGAGAATATGATGTCAAGTTGCAATACTGTTTATTTTTCTTCTTGACTGCATATGGAAGCTAGGTTGACTAGTTTATATAATT
Organism: Pueraria montana var. lobata; assembly: GCA_026413185.1. Lineage (NCBI taxonomy): Eukaryota > Viridiplantae > Streptophyta > Magnoliopsida > Fabales > Fabaceae > Pueraria > Pueraria montana. Next base: position 12,799,447 of record CM048654.1, read on the forward strand.
CTACAGAGTCGACAACAAATATGAAATATGAAGGTTGAAAGACTTCATACCATACTCATCAATTGGTGCATCATAATCATAACTACTAGCAACGAAAGGTCCACCAGAAGCCCGGCCAAAATTAGTCCCTCCATGGTACTGTTTCAGATCAAGAAACCAAAAAAGTTGTGGCATCAGCTCGTTTCCTATCTTGAATAGCTTAAAGCCTTAGACATCATGTAAGGTTGCATTACCATATAGTAATTTTGAAAAGTTCCACCTCGCTGGTAAAAGCGTGCCACAGCAAATGCAAGATCTTCCACTGGTCTGTGAGGTATGGCATCACCAAATGAAAGAAACCTACGGTTTTATAGAGTTGAATGAGAAAGGAGATACACTATCAATCAGATCATATTTTGAGTGACATTCAAATAACTAACAAATTATACAGAAAAGGACACTAACCATCCAGTATAACCCTCAGTCCATATTTTTGGTTTTGCATTAGAGTTTGGTTTGAATTGATCGCAGTAAAATGCATTGCATGTGTTAATCTGAGAGTAGTTAATATAACAAAATTATGATATTAACAATAAATTAGGATAATTGTAGACAGCAGCATAGTAATATTGCTCTATTCAGGAATCAAGAAGACAGACAACATTGTAAAACATTAACTACATAACACTTGTAGGCTGCTAAAACATAAACTATTCAGGATAATTGTTGATGGCTAAAAGGAGAAAACTTACAATTGGATCAGGAGCATCTAGCTGTTGGCACATTACCCAAGGAACCCCTGTATCAAGAGATGTTGCCATTGATGCTGCCCATTTGATGTAGGATTTAGCAGCAGGACCATAATCCGCATCAATGTTCCCATACTCATTTTCAATCTGGCATTAGAAAGTACATAATATTTTCACATTTAAAAAGTAGGCAGTAGGCCATTAGGAATTCAGGACCGTCTGTCTATATTATGCTTTGACATCTGGATGACATAATTTCTCATAAATTAAAAATTGACATGTATTTAATAAAATTTAAGAAACACCTGAGACAGAATAATAGGTCCTCCCTGTGAGGCATAGAGATTCTCTTGCTTCATCATATCCACAATCTTAGCCGTGAACTGCTTCATTTCTGCCTGAAGACAATTCAACTTCACATGATAGAAGGAAGCAGATGCAGCAAGATGAGACATGGAGAAAGGAAAGGAGTAATTACCTCAAACTGTTTGTTATCAGTTCGGAACTTAATTCCAGGAATAAAATGCAGCCAAAGAGGGAAACCACTGTTAAGAAAAGTTAAAGGCCATTATCAGATATGAACTTCCTTGTCAAATGATACAATAAAGGGATCGAATTTTACCCATAGTTCCATTCTGCACATGCATATGGACCAATCCGGAGATGCACATATAGACCTGCTGCTGCTACTACCTTCACAAATTTGACCAAATCACCCCTACCTTCAAAATTATACTGCCAAGGCAAAGTACATAATCCATCATTGATTTGATCACAAGACCCCAACTTTGTAAACTGTTTCCAATTTATGCCTTCTGATTGACATTGAGAAATACTCCTCCCAATTTCTTGCTTTTAAGATTTAACTACACTGTTCATTCTAGCTGTGAAAAATATGTGAAACAATGATCATTTATTTTCCTAAGCTGCATACTTTTACTTTTGGTTTTGATTTGGACCCTCTGATATATTTTTTACTTGTTTGAAAAATGAACACACACACATACAAACAATACAATGCAATGCAAGAGACAGTGAAGGACAGAAACAATACAAAAATGGTAAAAGTAACATTAACAGAACTAAACAGAACAGAAGAGAACCTGGCCTCGAACTGGTTCGTGTAAGTTCCAGAAAACATAAGTCTCAATCACATCAAGTCCTCCATCTTTAGATTTCTGAATGATGTCTGGCCACATCTGCAACCACAAACACTACCCCTTTTAACTCCAAACTTCAAAGACTCAGGTAAAAGAGGAATGTACATTACAGAGACATAAAAAGAGGATAATGAACAGAACCTCTGGAGTGCTACGAGGGTAATGAATAGAACCAGAGACCAAGACTCGGCGCTTGCCATCAATAACCAATGCTCTGTGGTCGTACGTGACATTTGCCCCAAATGAAGAAGGAGCATAAACGCAGAAGAACCAAAGCAAAACCAACAGAATCTGTGATATTCTCATTGCCTTTTGGGATTATTAGTAACAAAAGCAACAAGGGAATGATTCCCTCTTTGTTTTTGCTTCTTGTATTTAAAGGCACGGGTTGTCATAAGACACTTGTGTTGAAGCAAGTGCTGAAAGTGGCTTAAGGATAGAGTTAAAAAGGAATAAATGGGGTTGCATGTTTAAGACAAACAGATAAAAAAAGTTTGCCCCAGAATGTTTGGCTAGTTAGGTTCATCTAACAGTTTATTGTGTCTTTTTGGGACATCACATTGTTGTTTAGCCACTTAGTTAACAGTGGAAATAAAAGAAGTTGTACTAACTTGAAAGTGATAAACATGGAGAGTGGGAAGATAGAAGCAATGAATATTGGATTTTATTCCATGCATTGAAGGGCACGGCACGCATGCAAATAGAATTTAAAGCTTGTTGATGTCATGGTCATCTTCCTCAGACCATAGTGCTATTGTCTTTGACTGCTTCTGAGCTCACTCAGCCGCTGCTTTTGGTTTTAGCATGGGTTCACTTCTGTTTGGATTAAGTTTTTTGTCATAGAATTGATCTTAAATTACTAAATATAATTAATTTAAGATGTGATGTGTGTTAACATTAATTTTTAATGATAATTGTTTTATTAAAATGGGTACTTTTTTGTATTACAAAATTGAGAATTAATTTTTCAATTGTAAATGAAACGAGTACTGAAACAAACAGGAGAAGAATTGGGCGTGTTTTGGAGCATCTAGTGTCAACGTCAACCACTGCAATGATGACGCCATGTAGTGAAAAGTGGGAACTCTGGGAAGTGAATGTGGCCTGTGATGGGTACGTGTCCCACAATCATTGTTTTCATCCTTTGTTTTGGTAATATTCTAAAATTTATTTTCTTAAAGGCAAATTGGGTCAAAATTCAAAATAAATAACTTAAATTTCTTTAAAAATAATCAGAAAAAAATAAACAATTTAAAAGATCGATTATCACGCAATATTTTTGTATCGCAATGCAACCTATATTTGCTTAAATTAGGCCAATACTCCTTTTCCACCTTTTTTTAATTACCCAAAACGTTTTATAACTAGTGTGTGTCTAAACTCGAACAAATATTGAAGTACAGCCCGCAATGAACCTAACAAATTCAAGGTGTTAACTAGTAAATTCGAGACAGAGTTTCAATGATTTTTTTCTTCAAAATACATAAACTTGCAAAATATTGAAGCAACCTCTGTTGAAGTGTGCATCACAAAAAAAGAAAAAATATTGAAGCAGCCAAGCACGTCTTAGAATAAATTTCAGAGGGATACAACATTCTCAGATCCTCTTATCCACTCTGATAATTCACCACTATAGTACTCAGTACTCACTCCTTTCTCGCAATCATAACACTCTTCAATATTAACTGAATTGTAAGAAATAGCTTGGACGTTTGTAATTCATCAAATAATCAAATCCTATTTTGGTTTACGAAGACAATGCTGTCACGAGAAGTACTCCAAGAACAAGGGACACCCACTTTCCATGCACATTGATATTCACAGTGCCAGAGTTGTCGTTTGTGGAATTAATCTCAGATGATTCTGAGGAATCTGGGGACAGTGACTTCTCCTTATCTGGTTTAGGAGCCTTTGCGGATGGTTCTGGTGCCAGAGAAAGTGCCTTTGCAGGTGCCTTGGCAACAGCAAAGAAGTCCATAGGAAGAAGCACTTTCCCCACCTTGTAGATAGCAAGATGTTTATCCGCATAGACAATGCCAGTGATGGTGGTGTTAACCTCACCCGTTGAGATGTTCACACTCCCACCGTAACTTATCACATTCAGTTCCACCTTTCCTGGTTTAGCCCCTGCTAGTGTTCTCACTGGGTTCGTCAATGTATCAAAGTTGGAGCTAGACACATAGTCTGAAATAACGTGGAATTGCAAGAGTTCTAGCTTTTGTCCATCAGAGAGAGAGTTGAGGAAGCCTGCTTTGAGTTCTGAGAAGGCGCTGTCATCGGGTGCAAGAATTGTTATGCCACCTGATTTAGTAGTTAGAAGCTGAGCATTAAGCTGGTTGATCAATTGGGTGGTTTTCATGAGGCGGATTAGGATGTTGAATGACTTGGCCTGCCTCAGGATTCCAACAATGTCAACTGCTGCAGTGTCAGGGGTGGAATCACTTGGTGACTGTGGCAATGAGGGAACCAATGGTTGTTGAGGAGCTGCAGCTGGTGGTGTAGGGGTAGGTTGGGGTGGTTTGAGAGGGGCAGAAGCTGGTGATAATTGGGCTAAGGTGGTGGTGGAATACAAAAATGAAACTAGCAGTGCTAGTGAGAAGGACAGGACACATTGCTTTTTCATCATTTTGGTTTTGTTAAATGAAGGTTTAGATGATACAGGAAAGGAGTGCAAATGATAGGAATTGTATTGGCAATGGGCACTTGATGCATTGATGATATAGTGGAGATGGTTTTTATATAGTAATTCTGGGAGTGGGAGATAATGATGGGTAGGTGAAAGGCTTTGTTTTAAAACCTTAAATTGTGATTTGTGAGCATACATGTTGGAGTATAAGTGTAAAGGTGAAGTCTCACATTGGATAGAAATGAACAAGTTGAATAACATATAAGTGAGGAAGACCTACAAACCTAACACCTTAAGGTTTTGGGTTGAAGGTAGTGTCAAGGTCCGCTTATGTGATGTGCTCATGGCCCATTGGTGAAGATCTCCCGGTGTTCATCCCCCTTGCATGCACAACAATACACTCAGTTGCTATGAGGCAAGGATATTGAGGTGTTGCATCAACGATGACATACGGATGTACGCATGGAGCAATGTGGTTTTATTTTATGATTGAAGGCCACACCAATCTCCCGTCATAATCAATCGATTTTGTGAATTGTAGCATGTTATGTTGAAACCATTGTAATCAAACAGTGCTAGTTTCTTTTTCCCCGTGAAGATAGGGTGAAAGGAAAATTTGTTGAGATACTTGGTTAATGAATGAATAATAGCAGTACCTATCTTCCTCAGTGTGGGTAAGACATTTTCTTTTAGCGAGAAAGATTAAAGCTTTGCTCAAAATAAAACAATTTAGCCTTACCTATCATGGAAAGGTGGTATCAATAATGATTGGTGGTGTGAACATATGCAACTATTTTGCTTTAACGTCGTAATTCGTAGGTTATCATCCCACATCAAGTGGATGCATGTATCTATGAAAATCTAATCTAACTTGAGAGGCACATGGTGACTCTGTATGTATAGATTGACACATTGCAATGATACTACCAAATTGATAGTAGTCAGTAGTCACTGTCTGAGAGTTTAACTGAGAGAGAATCTAAGGCCACATCAAGTGCTTACATTGATGTTTTTGCTTATTAAGTACTGATGTTTAATTTGTCTGCAATTTGTGCCATTCCTTAAAGAGTAATTTTTTATTTAAGGACTGATGCTTATTTTTTTAGCCTAATTAATATTAAAAAAACTAATAAAAATTAATGATTATTCACATCTGGATTTTAGAGGCCCTAAAACCAGAAACTTTAGAACCCTCCAAATCCTAGAGTGTGTGTGAATTTGGGTGACAAAAGAGGGTCACCCTTTATTTAGTGGATGTGATTGGGCCAAAAATCCTAGGCACAATCATTTTAAGTTGGAGAATGTCGTTAGGTCCAAGATTAAAGATCCAATTGTCTTATTATGGACAATCCACTTATGATACTCAGTCGATCTACTCGACCGGATAGTCCAATGAGATAAAATGTAAGAATATGAGATTATTTATGGAACTCGTTTAGTAGAATTTTTAAATAATTAAGTTGGAGAAAAAAATTACTCAAGTTATAAAAAGTAAAAAACAATAACTTGTAATGATGAGATTTATTTAAGATGCATAAAAAGTAAAATAATGATAATAATATGCTGGACATGGAGATACTTGTGTGACGCGAACTTATTATAAGCACAAAATCTTGTTAAAGAATGTATATGAGCTCAATGGAGCATGTGCTTAGCAGTCATGAAGCATGTGTTTATATAAGCACCAATGTTTAAATTTGTTTTTGGCCTTATGTGTACATGTATTTTTATAAAATGGTATGATGAAATGTAAGGAGGGTTATTTGTGAGACCTACTTAAGAAGTGTAAAAAGCAAATAAAAAAAGTGTAAAAACTAGTGCTTGAAGCCTTGAACTTTAAATTTTAATTCTGAATTCAATATGAACTTCTTTTTTTTACCTTGATCAAATTATGGTCTAGCGAGTTTAGCCCGCAAAAAGTCCAAAAAATTGGGCTTTCACTGAAATTAGGCCTTTTTTTAAAAAAAATTGAATTAAATTCAAACCTTTTTTTTTGCTCAACTATCTACTTGCGTCAAGTTAGGTAGTCTATCTTGTCACCTTTACCCTATGTTTGGAAGAGTGGAAAGAAAAGGAAGATGGAAAGAAAATTTTAAAATTCAAATTGAAGGAAAAATAGAAGGAAAGAAAAGTTTAAATTTTGGTTTCTTGAAGTCAATTATTTTTTTCATTTTCCTTTCATTTTCTTTCCAACCAAACAAAGGAAAAAAATATCGTAATCCGTGTTTTCTTTCTTCTCTATTTTCTTTCCTTTCATTTTCATCTCTACCAAACATAGAGTTAAATTTACACAGTAAAATTAAATTAAAATAAAAAAATGTTTAAAATTACAATATTTTTAAAAATTAATGAAAAATTGTTATTATAAATTAAGTGTAATGAAATATATACTAGAAAAGCATACTTGTTATAAGGAAATTATTTATCTATGAATAAATATAAATAATTTTGAAAATAAAGCATAAGAGTATTAGTAACACCGTATATTCTTATTTGTAAAATTCATGCGAATCCCATTAAATATATGGCTCTTAATCCCAAACTAGTGAACCATTAATTTCAACTAATATATAGACAGTGTAATGCTGGCATTCTTTAAAGTAAATAAAAAAATACATTCAAGTGAAGAATTTAGAATCTTTTAATCTACATCTATTAGGCAAGTTGAAGTGGTGATTTCAAGTTGACAAACAACATGCAATTTGATCTAAAATTCATGGAAACAGATAGTTTCTATTTTTATTCAGGTGGTGATTTTTTTATTTTTTCTCTCTCTTCCCTATTTATTCTCTATTTTTCTTAAACTAAACATTTCTAAATTCATCCTATTTCTTGCTTATTTCTTTCTTATCTATTTCCATCTATTATATTTCTTAATTATTTCTTTCTTTGCTATATAATATAAAGTATAAACTGTTAGTGAAATAATTCAAATGAGTGACATATTGTATCTAAAAAGATATTAGAAAAATGGATAATCAATTAAGGGATTATGAGTATCTTTAACACCAGAAACTGATTTATTATAAATGGATTTTTTTTTCTTCAAAATATATCATAAACTATAAACTTGCAAAATATTGATCCGTTGAAGTGTGCAACAAAAAAACATTGAAGCGGCCATAACATATCTCAGAATAAATTCATAAAGGGATTCAATCTCAAATCCTCTAAACTATTTCACTCTGATCATTCACCACTATAGTACTCAGTACTCACCCTTCTGGCAATCATCACACTCTCGGATATTAACTGCATGGTACGTAATGGTTTATGATGAGAATACAGTCATGAGAACTAGTCCAAGAACAAAGGACACCCACTTTCCATGCACATTCATTTTCACAGTGCTAGAGTTCTCGGTTGTGGGATTAGTTTGAGATGATTCTGAGGAATCTGGGGATAATGGCTCCTTATCAGCTGTAGGAGCCTTTGCTGAAGGCTCTGGAGCCAATGAGGGTGACTTTGCAGGTGCCTTAGCAACTGCAAAGAAGTCCATAGGAAGAAGCACCTTACCCACCTTATATATAGCTAGATGCTTATCTGTATATACAATGCCAGTGATGGTGGTGTTAACCTCACCCGTTGATATGTTCACACTCCCGCCGTAACTTATCACATTCAGTTCCACCTTTCCAGGCTTAGCTCCTGCTAGTGTTCTCACTGGGTTCGTCAGTGTATCAAAGTTGGAGCTAGACACATAGTCTGAAAGAACGTGAAACTGTAAGAGCTCGAGTTTTTGTCCATCAGAAAGAGAGTTGAGAAACCCTGCTTTGAGTTCAGAGAAGGCACTGTCATCTGGGGCAAGAATTGTTATGCCACCTGATTTAGTAGTTAGGAGCTGTGCATTGAGTTGGTTGATCAATTGGGTGGTTTTCATGAGGCGGATTAGGATGTTGAATGACTTGGCCTGCCTCAGGATTCCAACAATGTCAACAGCTGGAGTACTGTCAGGGGTGGAATCACTTGGTGATTGTGGCAATGAAGGAACCAATGGTTGTTGAGGAGCTGCAACTGGTGGGGTAGTGGTAGGTTGGGTTGGTTTGAGAGGGGCAGAAGCTGGTGATAATTGAGCTAAAGTGGTGGTGGAATACAAAAATGAAACTAGCAGTGCTAGTGAGAAGGACAAGCGAGATTTCTTCTTCAACATGATTTTAGTTTTGGTGAATGAAGGCTCTGGTGCTTTTGGATATGAATGCAAATTAATGGTTGAATTTGTATTGGCAATGAGCACTTGATGCATTGTTGTTATGGTGGAGATGAGTTTTATAGAGCAAGTGTGGGAGTGGGAGACAATGATAGGTAGGTGAAAGGCTTTGTTTTAAAACTGTAAATTGTGATTTGTGATCATACAATGACTTAATAACTGGCAAAGGAAATTGAGGTGTTGCATCAACGAAGATATACGGATGTAAGTTATAATCTAAACTGCTAAAGGGTTACTTCAGAGGCTTCACCTGCTCGAATTTTTTTTTTAATTATGTGAGATGTGGAGGCTAACAATGAGTGGAAACTGTTTTTGCAGAGAACATTTACATTTACTTCTGATCAGAATTCAGAATGTTTTCAGGTAAGTGTTTGTAATTGAGACATGAATGGGCAGTAAACCACTCTCAGGAGGACTTTTTAATCTCACCAGTATATATATTTTTTTTCTTTTATGTAATTTATTATCCCCATATATATACAAGTCTATCTATACTTTCATTATTCCACTCTCCTAATATCTATATATCTTCTTATACTTTGAATATCAACTTAACGGTTTAAGTGTAACTGAATATCATATATTTTATTTTCAAAATTCAAATACACTTCTAACATGCATCTGAATGATTTAACTTTACATTTTATCTTTTTTCAATCTATCATTTTTAATATATTTAGTTCGATCTTGAGTTTTAATATTTTTTAAATAAATTATCAATAATTAAAAATAATAATATATCAAAATATAAATTATTTATCATATATTTAAAATATAATTTATAAGTACAATAGGTATTGTTAGTCTTGTTCTCCAACTAGAGTTAGAGGTTTATCTCGGTAATACATGATGACATTTAGATATTATATCTAAATTTTGTCCTTTTTCAATCTATCCAAACAAAGAATTTTTTTTTTCAAAAAAATCAAATAAAAAATTAGTTAATCAAAAATTCCATAAAGACTCGTGACATAATGGAGGACCAATTTTAAATCGATTGTTAATATTTTTTAACTCAACAAAAAAAAACCTTTTAACTAAACACTCGCTAGGAAGGTTACATGACTTATAGTGTGTTTGGATAACACATGAGAATCAATTATACTCCACAAAATCATGGTGACATTATAAAAAATAGAAATAACTATTTATTGCTTTGTCTTCACCATGAAAAATTAATTAATTATTTTCCACCATGAATCTAATCCAAACACACTATTAATTGAAATTGAGAAATATCCCCTAATTGAAAGGAGACACAAGGAGCTTGGAATTATAAAATATTTTCCTTTTATTAATCAATGCAAACTATTGTTTTTTTTTCATAGATTTAGTTTCTCAAGTAAACAATAGTAGATACATATCTTGAACTAAAATACCTTCTAAATTTAACCAAGAATCAATCGTAAATACACTCTGACTTCATCATTATACATTCGTTCAAAGTAGTCAAATCCATTTTTCATAAAAAGAAATGGCAGTATTACAAAATTGATTGCGCCTTAAACCACCATCGGTTTATAAAAGGCAATGAATAACAATACAAGATCACCCAACTTCCAAAGAATGATAGCCTCAAGTTCATTTTGCATTACTAGTACTTCAAATGACAAAGTATCCCCTCCATATCCCCTCACTCAAATGTGAACTCGCTTGAGGAACACTGGCTGATTTGAGAATTATCTCCATGGAAATGAACTGTAACTGCATAACTGAAAAATGATAGACACTACGGAAATAATGAAGAGTTAACAATTGTTAGAACCTATGGTTCAATGGCTGATCATCTACTTGGTTTTGACCGTTTCTTTTGTTTCTTATATTGTTCATATAGCTGTAGTGATAGAGCAGTCCTATCCAACTCCTTTCTCAACCTTTCATTCTCCTTTATGTCATGAAGAACCATAAAATGGGAACTAAGTTTCCTTTGCAACTCATTGTCATCAAATGAACCCGTAACTGTTGTAGAAACAATGGAAGGTGAAATAGCAGGGCCATTTGCTCGTCTCTTCTTGTTATTTAATTTTATACTGTCACTCTGTTGTGTGAAACATGATTCCTGGTCCAGAGACATTTCCTTAAAAGCTTGTATTGGAGAGGACTTGGATAAAAGGACCTGATTATGTGCAGTACTCATGCTTGAAATGCCCGAGGCCAGTGTTGATATAGCTGGATGATAATGCCTGGACAGAAGATTGAGTTCCCAAAGTACTGAGGCAAGGGCACCACTCAAATTTGGGTCTGTGGAATATGGTAGATATTTCTGCATAGCAAAGAGGAAGACAGTCCATAAAAGCTGACAGAAAAAGAACGGTCCTCACTAATGTATTTTGCAATGAAATTCACACGTTTAGCATTTTTGCCATAGACCATTTGACTTAGAAATTCATATTCACCCAGTCTTTCTTTCAAAAATAAGATCACTACAAAAAAAATCAAAGAATAGATTCAGGCTGATGCAGATTACTACTTTGGGAAGATATCTTAACATTTGCACTCTTGTTGAACACCTCCACATTTAATAAATTTCTCAAACTACTAAAAAAGAGGAGAAAAAATGAAGCAAAGATTCTGCACTTAATGCAAACAAATAATACATGAAAGCAGCTTACAGGAATTGTGCCAGAAGCAGAGCCCCCTCCAATGTCATTTTCCAACAAATTTCTGCACTTGACATTCTTCTGAAGGAGATGCTTTACCGTGACCAAGGCTGAAATGGGTCAAAGGAAAACAAATATTAAGTCTGTTTCTCTTTTCTTTTAGTTTTCTATTTACTCTGTGTTTTATTTCCAAAGGTAGTAGCATATATGAAATTGAAGGTTGATATAAGAATATTAAAACATACCAGCCATGGAATCTGCAGATCCAACACAAAGTGAAAACGTTGCTAGTCGTTTTATAAATGCAGCAGTCTTTTGCATGTCATGTTGCTTATCTTCACACAACATTATCTTCAAAGCTTCCGCCAACTCCTCTCCTTGATCTCTGTTTCATAAAAATAAAGCATATAAATTAACTGGAATAAGTTAAAACATAAAGACCAAGCTGAAAGATTTACTAATGATAAGGTGCATCTCTCTGTACAACATTACTTGAAAGTTGAAAAAAGGAAAAAATTTAAAAAAAGACAAGCAAAAACAAAATTCAATAGCTCTTTATGTTTTCATGCTTCCATTGGATGCAAATAGATGTATACGTGTGTCTGCATCATGCATATATGAAATAATATCAATTTTCCAACAAAAGTATATATCAAAGGAATTAACCTATTCTAAAAGCACAAGCAGTTAGGTGAATGCCTGGTAATCATTTTTATCTCCAAGTCTCCAATACACTCATTCATGAAAAGGTCCCTGGGGCTTTAGGTGTCAATATATGCAAGCACACTCTACCTTGGACTAAAATTATAATTTAATAAGAAAAATGATGGGCAGAAAAGACTGAATTCCAAACCATATGATAATGAAGAGTTTGATACCTATTTAATCTAAATGCTTAAGATGTTAGACAGAGACCCATAGGATGTATTGTATCTCTAACAATAGAATTTGTTACTGTAGTTACTAATTTTATATGAATACTTATGTATGTAAACTAGCATTTAAGACAAGACACAACAAGTACATTAATATCATATCCACAGAGATGAACTATCCTGCATGTCTTGTATCATATTTTAATGGAAAATACTATTTTGTACAAAATAGTATTTCGTGCTATAACACGAACCGGTTATTCCTGCCAACATATTCACATGTTTTTAATGTTTTTAATTATTATTTATTTAAAAGAAGCTCATTGGTCCATGTAGGCGTTCGTGCGTTTTGTGCGGTATTTTATTCGTAATGTATAGCATTGCTCTATTTTAATACAAACCTTCCTGGCCTGTATTCAAGCACAAGATTGTAAAGATGGAGAAAGAAGTCTTGTAAATCAACATTCAAGGCATCAAGATTGTTCCTCATCACTTTAAAAGCAACAATGCAACATTGGAGACGTTCAGATACGGTCAAACATTTACAACACTTGTCAGAAGTGTTGCCTGAGTTGCTACTTCCAGAAGCAAGTACTTTCAGATGGTTCATTAGATCACCCATGAAATCAAGGTCAATCAGATGTGAAAATTTTGCCAGTCCTTTCAGACATGGAGCAAGCAAAGGGAGAGGTTCCACTGAAGCAGATAATGCCCCAGCGTTTGCTTCAGGCCTGAGCAAGAAAGTGAGGGAAAATTATCAACCATCATGACAGAAAGTGAACAATTCTCATCCAAAAGCTACTTAAAGTTCAACACAAAAACTACACCAGAAAAATTCAACAAAATATAAAGAAAAAAAAATCTAATTCAATGGAAAACAGGGTTTATAAACCCAAGAACACTAATGTTTCCCTCTGATATAGTAATACATGTGATATAAAAACACACCTGGCACCTATGGACTGCATTGTATGCTTCAAAATGCGAAAGTATGTCTCGAAGAGAGCAGAGAGTGTTTCAGTTTGCATCTGTCTCCTCTCCATAACATCAGGGGCAAAGGATGCAGCCTTGTAATCAGCTTCAACCTACAGAAGGCAACACTAAAATATCATCCCTACAGAAAACCAGAACAGTGACTTTTATGGGGAAAAGTAATAACCTCCTCTCTTGTCTTAGAAATCAATTCTTGCCTACTTTTCTTTCTATCATTCTCCACCAACTGATTTGATGGCTCCGAGTTTTTCCTTTTCTTATTTTTCTTGTTTTTTAATTTCTGATCCTCTTCTATCTTTGCAGACTTCACAAGATCCTCATCAAATGAAAGGGACAAGAAAACCTGAAAAGGCATTGGAAAGAATAAACATTACTAAACTGATCCATTAAACATTACACATAAAATAAAATAGGTTTCACTCAAATAGCTACAGGACACAAATTGTTGGCATCATAGTTGTTAATCGCGGTCGTAGCGGCCGCTATCGCGGTGTTGCGTTGCGGAGCGGACCCTCGGCGCGACGAACACCTTAGGTGCGGGGCGGTTTAATGGAGCGGCTGACGCGGGCGCGATTGCGGTGGAGCATCGCGGCGCGATCGCGGTCCCTGTAGCGGATCGTGGTCTGCGATTTTGAATTTGAACAAAAACCCAAAAGTGCCCTTAATTTTTTTGGGTTTTAAGCTTCTGTTCTCAGAAGCTCTTCGAAGGACCACGAAAGCCCTAACGAACGACCACCCACCCACTTCTTTTTTCTCCGGTGAGCTTCGTTCTCCGGTGAGCAACCACTCCAGCCCGCGACCTACTCCGACGCACGACCCAGTCCGGCGCGCGACCCAGTCCGGCGAACGACCCAGTCCGGCGCGCGACCCACTCCGGCGCACGACCCACTCCGGCGAGCGGTCCACTCCGGCGAGCAGTCCACTCCGGCGAGCGGCCCACTGATTTTGCGGTTCTGCCACTGTCTCCCTTTCTTTTCTTCTCTCAGTTTTTCCTTTTTGGGCTGTTTTTACTTTTTGCGGTTCTGCCACTTGCGGACCATAGTGGGCTCAGCAATATTATTATTTTTTCCTTTTTGGGTGTTTTTACTGTGCATAGTGCCTAGCATGGCTTCTTCTGATCAACAAAAAAACACCAACACAGTGGGATCTTCAAGTGGAATGTTCAAGCCTACGGGTGATAGGATTGATGATTTTTGGAAGTGGAACAGCTTGAAAGAGAAAAACAACAGGAAGAGTGTCACTTGTGATTTTTGTCAGAAAACATCTACAGGAGGAATTACTAGAGCCAAAAGACATCAACTTGGAATAACAGGAGATGTGGGTTCTTGTAGGAAAGTGCCGGAGGATGTTAAATTAGAAATGCAGGCAGCTTATGACAAGAAAAAAGCTGAAACTGAGGCATACATGGAGAACACACTAGAAAATGAAGAAGAGGAAGATGACATCCAGGAGATTGCAAGACTTAAAAGGGAAAAAAGGCCTTCAGCATCTTCAAATGAAGCCTCTTCAGTTGCTGCCAAGAAAAGGACCACAAATAATAAAGGCCCTCTTGATTTTATGTTCTCCAAAAAACCTGAAGAAAGTATCAAATTGGGAAAAGCCATGAGACAAACAAATGTCAAAGATCGTTTTGACAAGGCATCGAGAGATAGGGCAATTCAGTACATTGCCCGTTTCTTTTTTAGGAATGGAATACCATTCAATGTTGCTAAATCAAAAAGTTTCAAGTTGATGATTGAAGCAATTGGCACCTATGGTCCTCATTTAAAGCCTCCAAGCTATCATGAATTAAGAGTTCCACTGCTCAAAGTGGAGTTGGAATACACGAAAGGCTTATTGAAGGGTCATGAGGATGAGCGAATAAAATATGGATGTTCAATTATGTCAGATGGTTGGACTGATAGGAAGAATAGGACTTTGATTAACTTTTTGGTGAATTGTTCATTGGGAACACAGTTTGTGAGGAGTGTGGATGCTTCTGAATACATGAAGACTGGTCAGAAGATCTTTGAGCTTTTGAATAGCTTTGTTGAAGAGATTGGAGAAAAGAATGTTATTCAAGTGGTGACGGACAATGGAAGTAACTATGTTATGGCGGGTAAGAATTCAACCATTCTCAATGAAGTTTTTAATTTTATAGTTATAAGTTATAACTTTCACTTGTTACTCACTTACTCTTCTAATCAAAGTTTAATGATTTTGGTCTTTTTAGGAAAAATTTTACAAGTCACAAGACCAAAAATATTTTGGACTCCATGTGCTGCACATTGTCTTGATTTGATGCTAGAAGATATTGGCAAGATCCCAAAGGTTAAAAGGGTTATACAAAGAGGCATCAAGCTTGTTGGCTACATTTACAACCATGCATTGGCTTTGAACACCATGAGGAAATTCACAAACCAAACTGAATTGGTGAGGCATGGAGTTACAAGATTTGCTACCACCTTCTTAACTTTGCAAAGATTGCATAAGCAAAAGGCCAATCTAAGAAGGATGTTTACTTCGGACGAATGGTTGAAGTCTAAGGCAGCTAAAGAACCTAAGGGAAAGAAAGCAACAGACGTTGTTCTTATGCCATCATTTTGGAATGATGTTGTCTACACTTTAAAGGCTATGGGGCCTCTTGTAGGTGTGTTGAGGTTGGTGGATAATGAAAAAAAACCTGCAATGGGTTTCATTTATGAAGCAATGGATAGGGCCAAAGAGGCAATTCAAAAAGCTTTCAATGGCAATGAAGAGAAGTATAAGGCTATCTTTGCAATCATTGATAAAAGATGGGATTGCCAACTTCACCACCCTTTGCATGCAGCAGGTTATTATCTAAATCCTAGGTTCTTTTATACCAATCCAAACATTGACAATGATAATGAAGTGGTGGATGGCCTCTACAAATGCATTGACAAGCTAAGTGAAGATGATGACTTTGTACTTGAAGTTCACAAACAGTTGCTAATTTATAAGAGGGGTGGAGATAGGTTTGGTATAACTGCAGCAGTAAGAGCAAGGAATGAAGTGTCTCCTGGTAAGTGGGAAAGTTCACTTATAAATTTGAATGATTATTTAATAATTTATTTGTGTAAAACTGTAAATACTAATGCATATCAATTGCATTATTTACAGCTGAGTGGTGGAAACTGTATGGAGGAAAAACACCACACTTGCAAATCATTGCCATTAAAGTTCTAAGTTTGACTTGTAGCTCATCGGGATGTGAGCGTAATTGGAGTACCTTTGAGCATGTAAGTTAATCTATTAATGTGAAAGTGAGCTTTTTAAATTTATTTGTAAAAGTAAAACATTGGAAGTTTGAAACTTGGAAGCTGAAATTGAATTTAAAACTAAAACTAACATTCATGTTTTTTAAATTATTATAGATTCACTCAAAGAAGAGAAGTAGGCTTGAGCACCAAAAGCTTCAAGACTTGGTTTATGTTAAGTATAACCAAGCTCTTCTAGATCGTTTTGATTCTCGTGATCTCATTGATCCCATTGCTTTAAATGAAATTGATGAAAGCAATGAGTGGTTATTGGGAGAATTGGAAGGAGAAAAAGATGTTGAAGATGAGTTGGTTTTTGATGATGATGATTTGACTTGGTTAGATGTTGCTAATGCAACTGGGGCTGCTGAACCTTTGAAATACACCAGGAGACAAACACAAATGAGGAATGTAGATGCTGCAAATGAAAGAGGAAAAAAGGTGGCACAAGTGGAAGAAGAGATTGAAGATGAAGAGGAGGAAGAGTACAATTCTAATGCTAGTGGGAGTGAAGAACTTGAAGAAGACAATGACTTGGATTTAGAAGAGGATGAAGATTGAAGATTCTGAATTTCTGATTAGTATTTAGAAACTTGCATTTGTCTATTTCAATTTTAATATCTTGTCTTTTATTTTAGTTAATTTAGGCTTTAGCTTTAGAGGGATTAAGACTTTAAGCCCTTTGTTTCCTTGACTTTCTACTTTATGTTTTGTTTAAGTACTATGACTACTATGTTTGGTTTTAAGTATAGTGAGTTTTTATTATTAATGATGATTAGTGCATGAATTTCTGTTTTTGAGTATATATATATATATAAATATAATTATTGAACATACATAAAAAAGCATTAGAATAGCGGTCATCCCGCTATCCGCTATCCCGCTTTAGGGGTCGGCCGCTTCGCTCCGCGTTGCCGGTATTGACAACTATGGTTGGCATGAGCTTTTTTTTTTTTGGGGGGGGGGGGGGGGGGTATCATAGAATAAGTTTTTCCAGCTTAAACAAGCAGGCCTTTGATATTTTAAAAAAGTAAAATAGCAACTGATTAGAAACAGAAAATTGACAAAGTAAAGACTTCAAACAAAAGATACAACTACAGGAGGGGGTGGGTCATACATCAACGGAATCTGGGTGCAATTGACAATTATGAGCTTTAACATGATCGGCAATCAATCGAACAGCCTCCACAGTAGCTTCACCCCCATGTTTACCCTCATTTGTAAAGAGTGATTTAATTGCGGAACAACAAAGTTTCCTGTCAAATAGAAACAAGAAATTTCAATCAGGTACACAAATAGTAAGTATCATGAAATAGAAAAAATCATTATCCATATGCATTATCTAAGCAAGAAAATAACTGGTAACCCATGAGGTATTGTTTTACCAAAAGATTCAGGGGTCAATGTTAAAAGTAGAAGCTAAGTAAACAATTATATAGTTTCCTTCTCTGATGATTGAGTGTGTGTTTGGTTTACCGTTTGAACCTTGCTAAACAAAGATTCATGTGTTCCAATGTAGGAAACAGAGGAGTAAGTATTTTGTCTCATTGGAGTTTGGACTGAATGTAAGTTACATTCAACGTAACTTTTATACAAACACATCCTGAATCTTCATCCTAAAATTTGAATAACATTTATAAAACTAATTTCATGCATTTCATAGGAAATTCCACAAAATTCAGGAGAAAGCTTATTATAATGAAGAGTGGTCAACAACAAGGATACAACAGTACCTTATAGCCTCATTAGTAGAGCTTATGTTTCTGACAGTAGCATCCAACAAACTTTCACGAAAGTTGAAATGGGGATTTGCATCAAGCAAAGAACAAATACAACGAACTGCTACATGCTGAAATAAAGGCTTCTTTTCTAAGGCTATCAGCCTTTGCAAGTATGCCTGACAACATGACAAAAGTAAAAAAAGAAAACATCTTAGTGGCACAAATATTAACAAAATTCATATTTTATAATAATTTCAAAAAAGATATTGTAAAAAAATATGAACAATGGAGGAAGTAGATTCAAGAAAAAGCCAACAAGCACCAATGCAAGCACAGGAACTGGAAGTCATATATGATACTATCTTTCAGCTAAAAAAAGTAATTATAGTATATTATTACGTAACACTTAAGCATTAATATGAACCTTGTATGCTGAAAGAAGAGTTGACTCATAATAACGCATCTTTCTAACAGTCTTCGAAACCTTCATTTCTAGTTCCTTTTCAGTAGGAAGCCTGATCCGGTAGCTGCCACATTGCATGCATTAACATGAAAATTGAAACATTAAAAATAGACTTGTGTTGATTGTAAAAGCAAAATAATCATATAAAATGTGCATTATAATATATAACTAGCAGGCAATACCCAGGGACAATATCTTTGAAAACAGCCAAGAGGGATAGAAGTCCAAGTTTAACAATGGTATGATCATTATCTTTAGATATCAGCACCATCTCCTTCAGAAATTTAATATTGGATTCTGGATCTGTAAGAAGGGCATTCCCCAATTCTGCAAGTTTACACTTCTTACTTTCAAATGCCTCCTCAGCTGTAAGATCTTCTTTTACCTCAGCCTAAACAAAGTAAGGAGAGCATACCAAAATTAAGCAAAACATCAAATTCAATAATTTCTAGTCTTGTAAAAAATGGCAGTTCAAGAGAAAATATGAAATTTACAAGTAATATGAAAAAACAATTATATTACTTTTAAGTGGAATGCTTGCAAGTTGCAACAGAATATTTCCAGCAAATTCTATTATTAGGTGAATTTATGTGGATCCTATTAAATAACTTAGGCACACTATTTAGTGAGACACACATGAAAATAACTTAAGAATAGTGTGTGCTGCTAGCAGTTCTCTGTTTTAAATGGATAGAATTGTTGAAGTGACATGCTATGACAATTAAGAAAAAGGAAAAATAACCTTAGTACCTTAACAGTGAAATGCATAAAGACAAAAGCTGAATACATGAAAAATAACAATCAATTACCTAATAATAAAAAACAGTTGTTGATGTGTGTGACACATGATTCATCAGAACATTCACAAAGCAAATTTGCTATTGCATGCAATCAATTAAAAATGATTTTACATTTTTATCATTTCATTAGTTTTTTTTTTAACAAAGCATTCCATTTGAAAATTGATACAATATCAGATGTAAAAAAGAAAAGGAGCTTTGAAACCATAAAAAAGAATAAAATGATATTGTTAATTGGATTGAATAATACCAGCACTGCTGCTTGCGGTGTCTCTTCCACTTCTGCTTTAGCCACCTCATTTCCTTGCTTTTTTGCCTCTTTTCTCATTTTCTTAAGTTTGGCTCTCTTTTCAGCCTTAGTTAGCTTCACCATACCTTTGTCTGCATTGACATCCTCTCCAGTTCCCTCTTCACTTGGATCATTTTCCGATACTGTCTTTGTAGCTGCAGAATGTGAGAACAGCATCGGTTACCAAAGCACTTGATAAAAGAAATAAAAGAGTAATCAGTTGACAACAATGCATGAATTATATATTGAACACTAGATACCTGTCCGGTAATGGAGTTTCCCATCCAATGTCTTGATTGGAAGAGCATCTACACGATCAACCTGCAAACCAGTTTCTTCTTTTTCTTTCTTGAGAGCATTCTTTTGCATGCGTTTCTCATAAAGTTTCTCCAATGCATCATCTTTGGCATCAGCAACCCGTGTAACATGCCTAAGGATCCATGGAAAAGTTATTTCCAAAGTAACCCCATCATATAAAACTCATAACAACAATGTACATTCACATAAGCTAAAAATCAGAAGAGATTTTGACGCTGTACAAGTGACAGCAAGGAGATAACCATACTTATAAAAATGCTATAATAATAAATAAAAAAAAACTTTTCGTTGTCAATCTAAAGCTCACACTGCTAGGGAAATTTCTGAGTGATAAGTCTGTAAAAAGTTTCCATTTTCATAAACGGTGAAGTAAAATAATTCAAATATTTCACCTAATTATGCACCTAAACAGTCAAATCTGACAATAAACAAGGATAAGCCAAGTTTCTCAATACTAACATAAGCTCCACTACCACGGATAGGTTTCAAAAACGCAAAATATGCAAAAATTTAAAATTTTTCCATATTTATAAATTGTGACAAAAATCTCCTAAACTTTCAGAAACAGGGTTACTTTAGCTACAAAATGTAGCACTGCAAGTAACGGCACTATAAAACATCATAAAAACTATTAAAAAAAGCAGAGGATTGGAAGAAAGAAGCGAACTTGGTGATTGAATGGGTGTCCAAGGTGGAAAGCAAGGAGGCATAGGCGCGGTTATCCTTGACGAATTGGAGGTCATCGTCGGAAACTTCAATTTCGTCGTCCGGGATCTCCGGCGGAAGCTCCGGTGGAAGAACGATTTTATCCTTCTTCTTCCCCATCGATGAATGAGAGTGGGGTTTTGTTAGGGTTTAACGTTGTTAGGTGTTCCAGCGAAATAGTAAACAAAAACGTTGGCCCAATTTAAGGTGTAAGCGAGAACGGGTCGACCCGTCAACACTCGGATCGATTTGTATTATCGAACCCGAACCAGTTCAGTTCGGGTGACAATGACCCATTTTCGCACCCCGACCCGAATAAAGCCAACCAGACCCGTACGACGCCGCAAGAGACAGACCTGTTCCCTTTTGTCTACTGGATGTTACATATAATTTTTAATTAAATTTAAATATTAAACGTCAATGGAAATTTTAATAATATAACTAAAGTAATTAATATAATTATTTTATATATAATTAACTAATTATTCGATATTATTATATATAATTTATTTTTTATTAAATATAATTGTTAAATCTCACTGAAATTTTTTATATTTTATGGGTAAGTACTATTTATAGTATTTACGACTGATTATGAAGTCAATATTATTGATTAATCAAAATTTTAGCGTTTGTCTTTAAAAATCTAAAGATGTTTGGATATATCAACTATCATTATTGGTGCCAGTGACCATTGAAGCAAGAACGAACTTCTCTATCATCCAATTCTCTTATTCTCTGCGTATCTTCAATGATGCAGCACCTTAATGTGTTATATCTCATAGCCAGATACGTACATAAATCACAATTAAAGGTTGTACAACAAAGCCCTTTCACCTAACTGTCGTTCTCTCAACCTCAATATAAAAAAGCCTGTAGTGCATGTCATCAACTCCTCATTGCAATTACAATTCCTATCAGTTGCAATCCTTTCCAATATCATCTAAACCTTCTTTTAACAAATTACCAAAATCATGAAGAAGCAATCTATCTTGTCCTTCTCACTAGCACTGCTAGTTTCATTTTTGTATTTCACCACCACTTTAGCCCAATTAGCACCAGCTTCTGCCCCTCTAAAACCACCCCAACCTACCCTTACCCCACCGGCTGCGGCTCCTCAACAACCATTGGTTCCCTCATTGCCACAATCACCAAGTGATTCCACTCCTGACAGTACTCCAGCTGTTGACATTGTTGGAATCCTGAGGCAGGCAAAGTCATTCAACATCCTAATTCGCCTCATGAAAACCACCCAATTGATAAACCAACTCAATGCACAGCTTCTCACTACTAAATCAGGTGGCATTACCATTCTTGCACCTGATGACAGCGCCTTCTCTGAACTCAAAGCAGGGTTTCTCAACTCTCTTTCCGACGGTCAAAAGCTCGAGCTCTTACAGTTCCACGTTCTTTCAGACTATGTGTCTAGCTCCAACTTTGATACACTGACCAACCCAGTGAGAACACTAGCAGGGGCTAAACCAGGAAAGGTGGAACTGAATGTGATAAGTTACGGTGGGAGTGTGAACATCTCAACGGGTGAGGTTAACACTACCATCACTGGCATTATATATACTGATAAGCACCTTGCTATTTACAAGGTGGGGAAGGTGCTTCTTCCAATGGACTTCTTTGCAGTTGCTAAGGCACCTGCAAAGGCACCCTCATTGGCTCCAGAACCTTCAGCTTCAACTGATGCAGCAAAGGCACCTAAACCTGATAAGGACGAGTCATCATCTTCAGATTCGTCACAGGTTAATCCCACTGAACAGAACTCTGGCACCACGAAAATCAGTGTGTATGGAATGTGGGTGTCACTTGTTCTTGGAGTACTTCTCATGAGTGTGATGACAACATAAACCAGAACCAGAATAAGATCTGAATTTTCCAACATTCTAGCTAGTGGCTACACCATGCTATTAAATATTAATATCAAGAGTGTTATGTTTTGTTATGTAATAGTGAGAAAGAAGTGAAAAATAGTGATGATTGGTGAATTTATTGAATACTGGATCAGGGGATCTAATATTGTTGCATCAATGAATTTATTCTAAAAACAAGAGTATTATGCTATGGCTGCTTCTATGTTCCCAAGCTTTATATTGTCTTCTATGAAGAATCAATTAACAGAAACTCTGTATACAGTTCAATATTTTATTTGTAAGGTTAGACATTAATTAGTTATAAAACATTTTGGCTAATTAAAGGTGGTGAGGGAAGATGGTTTCCCTAATTTAGGCAAATAAAAGGTTGCAATACAAATAGATTTCACTTCTTCCAAAGAGATTGATTGTTTCTGATTAAAATTTAGATTTAAGGCCAGGTCATCTGTTAATCATTACTTAAAGCAGCTCAATATAATAAACTTCAGATTCTTAATAGGCTAATTACATTCGTGGTAAACTATGATAGTAATGCAAAAGTGGCTCATATGACGCAGGATAATAAGGATATATATAATTTTGAGAGTACTTATATAATATTGATAATTGCATTTTATACTTACCTTTTTGGTACACATAAGTGCAATTATTTCATCTATCCCTTATTTAAACCTTTGTTTCTACCTCTTTTTAGTTCAAAAAGAATTAGTTTTTATATATATATTTAGTTATGTAAATTTGGAATTTAGTCTCATGTTTTAGTATTTTTTTGATACATAGAAATTAGAGATGGATTTTGGAGTAGCTTAAGATCAAGGTCAAGGAAGAAAGTTCTCATCGGCCTAGCTGAATGCAAGGCAGAAAGTAATCATTCTCTTGAAGAATTTTTGGCCCAGCTGAAATGAGTGTAAGCTGGGCTGAAATCAAGTCAGTAGCACCTCATTTGAAGTTCCGCCCAGCCGAAATGATAGCCCAACCCAGCTCAGAAAATGACAGAGTGACTAATTTACGCAAGTTCAGCCCAGCCGAACCATTTGGTGAGCCCAGCCGAAATTATTCTAGTGAACATTACCGAAGTTTCGGCTCAGCTGAAACATAATTTCAGCTGGGCTGAAAATGTCGCGCTGACACTTTTTGGGTAAAAACAAAGTTATTAAAAGGGTTTTTTGCAAGGAAAAAGGGCATTCTTCTTTGATCTAGGTTAGGGGCATAAGTGTAGCTGTGGGGAACACTCCCAAGACTCCATTTTTCATCTTCATCTCTTCTCCACCATTTTGATGCTCCTCTCACCCATGAGTAGCTGAGCTCCCCTTCATTTGGGTTTGATGTAACTAAACCCAAACTTATGTGTTTTGAGCTATTAATTTATGTTTATTATTCACCGTTACGTACTTTCT
This sequence comes from Pueraria montana var. lobata, assembly GCA_026413185.1. NCBI lineage: Eukaryota > Viridiplantae > Streptophyta > Magnoliopsida > Fabales > Fabaceae > Pueraria > Pueraria montana. Next base: position 12,823,469 of record CM048654.1, read on the forward strand.
TCTTTGCTTAATGTTTGCTTTGGCTTGATCACCATTTGCTTGATTTTTATGGTTTAAATGTTATTGGAAAATATATTTGAACTATGAATAGGAGAAAATACACCTAATGGATCTTATTTCTAGGAATAAAGCAAAGCCCATTAGTCACCTTTGACTCCTTTTCTTAAAGCAAGTAACTTGGCTAAGCTATGCAAGGGATTGGTAGTTTAGTCAAGGAACTTAGGCTCTTCTTATAAGGAATTAGGGATTGAGCATTTTTATGAGTTGGTGATAACAAACGGATGATAAAACATTGATTAATAACTTGTGTATGCATGAGGGGGTGATTTAGTGAAGTCGAACCCCAACACTCATCATCAGCGTTTCTCACAACTCCTTTCCACAATCTAGATCTTTGAGAATCAAAACTCCTTTTATTAGTTTTATTTCCAAGTTTCTATCTTTATCTTTGCTCTTAACCATTGTCATTTCAAGTTCTCTTTATATTTTGCTTAGTAAGTAAAAAGTGTGTAAATTGCCAAATATTGAACAAGTTTCTGTGGATACAATACTTGGACTTCTATTTTATATTACTTGTACGACTTGATACACTTATGAATGACATAACAAGTTTATGTATGACAGTTTTGTTAATTTATAAACTTTTTGGACTGATTTTAAGTAATTAAAAGTGTAAAGATTTTACTAAAAAAAACATCATTTTTGACACTTTTGTATTTCTTATGTAATTGCTTAAATTAAATCTTAAAGATTAATGTTATAAAAAAAAAACCTTTAATATAACAGATAGCTGGTAATTTATTAAAAAAATTACACTTGTTTGATAATTTTAAAAGTAAATTACTCTAATTTAGTGGTAAGAAAAACCTTAACTTCTTTCCTTCTTTTCTATAAAAAATAAAATAAAATTCCTTCTTTACATGCTTCAAAGTTAACCAAACAAGCAGTAAAAAAAAAAGAAAAGTTAACCAAACAAAAGAAAGAGACTATTTCACTAAAACAATACAAATGCACTTTCATTTTGTGAGAATAAAAGGAGTGAACCACTATGTAATTTTACTTTTTGGATATGATAAAGTGAAGAGAGTGAGTCAAGGAGAAATTATTGAATATTCTAAATTTACTATATTTTTATAATCTTAACTAATCTCTATGATATGCAGTTGAGTTTTTTAATTTATGGAAAAAAGTTAATAAAACTTAATTACGTGTCACATACAAATTGATTGAGATCTTAAATACATGATAGTTATGGATCATAAATCATTTTTCCTAGGCAAGACCTTATCATCTCATTTTCTTAATTGAACAATATTATTATATCCTCTTATTATAATTTTTATAAATATTTTTAATACTCTGTAAAGTAAATATTAAATGAAAGAGTGAATGCATTTAATATGTTAAAAATATAAAATATATGTAATTCTTTTTCATTTAATTAGAAGATTTATTCCAAGATACTGTAGAAGGATATAAATGATTCATTCTAATTAGTACAATTAAACCAAACTAGCCTCATGACACTGATTAGCAATTTGTGAAACGGTCCCCTGCAGTTTCAGAAACAATTTCTGGCTGTGCAGTTAAAAAATTCATAATTCAAACAAATGTCTCTCCCCTTCTTACATTAAAATTATTAAATTATAATACAAAACTAATGGCAGGGGGTCTTAATCAATCTGGCCATATCATTTTTTTCAGATGTTAGTACTCAACCTATATATATACCGAGTCACCTTTCAATTTACATGTTCGATTATATGCATGCATCAAATTGATACATATGATGAATATTGATAATGACATGAAAGCATAATAGTTCACAGCCAATACTTTTGATTCTCCCTCTTCTCCCTCCCAACTAAATAATCCTACCTCACTACTATAATAATCAGTGATGCATTACCTGCACCGTACGTCCATGCTAGGCAAAGGGAATTTTTTTAGGAATTAGGAGCAAAGCTTTATCATTCTCACCACAATATGTACCCATCATTCTCTTCCCAATAATAATTAGATAAAAGATCTTTGTTCTCCATGACAGATGAGATATACCCTCACACTCCACAGCTAACAAATTGCACAGCCATAACATATCACCAACCTATCATTTCCTTGGCCTCTAATCTCTATATAATCCATCTCCTTCACACATCCCACACATCAAACACAAATTGCAAGAACTATTAATTCCAATCATTCACATTCTTCCATAATCATCAAAGCCATCTACAGGCTTGACTTAGCAACTGGAAGATGAAACAAGTAACCCTTTTCTCCTTCTCACTCTTCCTACTCCTTTCCTCCACCACCTTGGCTATTTCACCTGCACCTGCAGCAGCCCCAAAAGCCCCTGCAGCAAAAACTCCCCCTACCCCAAAGGCAGCAGCACCATCACCAAAACCATTAGTCCCCACATTACCTCAGTCTCCAGACTCCCCTGACTCAGTCCCGGACGACATCACCAGAATCCTCAAAAAGGCCAAAATGTTCTCAGTCCTAATCCGCCTCCTCAAAACCACCGAAATCATGAACAACATCAACTCACAGCTCATAACAGCCAAGAGTGGCGGCATAACCATCCTTGCACCAGATGATTCTGCCTTTTCCAACCTCAAGGCAGGTTTTCTCAACTCCCTTAACGAAGGCCAGAAGATCGAACTTGTGCAGTTCCACATCTTGCCGGAATTTGTGTCGAGCTCAAACTTCGATTCTCTAAGCAACCCTGTGCAGACAGTGGCCGGAAAAGACCCCGTAAGGCTTCCACTGAACGTGAATGCATTAGGTAACAGTGTCAACATTTCAACTGGGGTCGTCAATGCCACCGTTCTTGGGGTAGTATACTCGGATAATAAACTTGGGATTTATCACGTGGACAAGGTGCTTCTTCCTCTAGATTTCTTTCAAACCAGTAAGGCTCCAGCTTTGGCTCCAACAACTCTTGCAAAGGCTCCCAAAGCTGCTAAGGATAACTCTTCTGACGATGATCAAGATGAAACAAAGCAGGATCAGAATAAATCTGGGGCAGTGAGTTTGGTTGGCATTTGTGGAACAACGTTGATGTCGGTTGGGATAGCTTTGGTCGTAGTGGCAACCATGTGGAGTTGATCCATTTGGCAGCTGCATTTCCAATTTTATTTGTCAAACACGCCATTAATTTCTTTCTTTTTTCCTTTTTTGTTTAAATTTTGCTATCTGTTTCTGGTTTCTTGTGTATTGGTGTTATGGAAAGGACGTGAATACTTCAATGATTAATCATTCAGCTGTTAAACCATAATTGTTGCTAAATATATCTTGTGGAAACTTTACGTAAACCATATATTTAGTGCTTATAAACTCTTAGAAAGTGGGTTTGGGCCTAATTCAACCCCAAAAGCTAGCTCATAGGGTGAGGGTTGTGTTATGGGCCCTTGCGTAGGATCGAGTCACGGGTCTAGACACGGAAGACCCCTTCCTTCGACCTATAGTGAAAGCAAGAAGCAGGCTCGTCCTTGACAGAGCCCCTCCTAAACTAACACACGTTTTAGTGAGAGTGAGAAGCAGATTCGTCCTTGACAGAACCCCTCCTAAACTAACACAAGTTTTCTGAAATATTTCTCATTGATTAAATTTCAATCAAGTCTGCCCCTTTAAATAGGCTACAAAGATATCCTAATAATTATCCTAATTGATAAATAAAAATAAAGATAATCCTAATTGATAGGATCATAACTAACAATTATCCTAATTGATAAAATATAAATAAAGACTATCCTAACTAAAAAGATCTTATCTAATTATCCTAATGACTAAAATAAAGATTTGATATGAAGATATCAAATCTTATTAAGATAGGAAAAGATAAAGGAGCAAGATAAACTAAATAAATCCTAATTTGTGGCCATATCATTACTCCCGCCTTGACTTTGAGCGTGTCCTCACGCTCAAATTCAAATTTGAATAGAAGGTTCTTTGTGGTCATCCTCATCGTCGTCCTCCTCCCCAGGTACTTGAATATGAAAAAACCTTTTACATTTATGTCCCACTTCATAAGCTTTATCACATTTGTAGCACAAACCCTTAGGTCTTCTTTCAGCCATTTCTTCCCTTGTTAATTTTTTGGTATATGGTTTAGAAGAACTTCCCTTATTATTGCTTCCAGCTGGCTTATTTGTATGGGTGGAAGTAGCAGGCCCACTTTTGAAAGTTGGTGGCAGCCCCCCTTGAGAGACCTTTTGCTTACGTTCTAATGTCCAAGCCATGTTCATAGCAACACCCGAATTACCTTGCCACTGGAACTCAATATCCATTCTTAATTCTTCTGATAGACCAACAAATAAAAGGATCCACATGTTGGTAAGGCTTGAGATCAGAAGTTATGGCTAGTAAGGATTGAGATTGGTGTTGATAATCCTCTGCAGAACCTGATTGCTTGAGATTGGCAACCTCACCCAATGGATTATTGTCTCCCAAACCTGTATTGCCTACTTTGTTACTATTGCTTATTTCTCCTGAGTTGTTGCTTGTTTCTCCTGAGTTCTCTCCTGTTGAAGCTTTAGTCACTTCTCGAATAAGGTCAGTCACCTTCTCTTCCAGTGCTCTTTGCCTAGCAGCCATATGCTCCATGAAGGCATTCAATTTTGATATTAAATCCGCGTCACCCATGCTGGCTCTGATACCAAGTTGTTATGGGCCCTTGCGTAGGATCGAGTCACGGGTCTAGACACGGAAGACCCCTTCCTTCGACCTATAGTGAAAGCAAGAAGCAGACTCGTCCTTGACAGAGCCCCTCCTAAACTAACACACATTTTAGTGAGAGTGAGAAGCAGATTCGTCCTTGACAGAACCCCTCCTAAACTAACACAAGTTTTCTGAAATATTTCTCATTGATTAAATTTCAATCAAGTCTGCCCCTTTAAATAGGCTACAAAGATATCTGTTACATCATTGGCAAGTGTACCAAGTCGTACAAGTAGTATAAAATGGAAGTCCAAGTATCGTATCCACAGGGACTTGTTCAATATTTGGCAATTTACACACTTTTTACTTACTAAGCAAAATATAAAGAAAACTTGAAATAACAATGGTTAAGAGCAAAGATAATGATAGAAACTTGGAAATAAAACTAATAAAAGGGGTTTTGATTCTCAAAGATCTAGATTGCGGAAAGCGGTTACGGGAAACAATGATAATGAACGTGGGGTTCGACTTCACTAAACCACTCCCTCATGCACACACAAGCTATTAATCAATGTTTATCATCCGTTTGTTATCACCAACTCATAAAAATGCTCAATCCCTAATTCCTTACAAGAAGAGCCTAAGTTCCTTGACTAAACTATCAATCCCTTGCATAGCTTAGCCAAGTTACTTGCTTTAAGAAAAGGAGTTAAAGGTGACTAATGGGCTTTGCTCTATTCCTAGATACAAGACCCATTAGGTGCTCTTCTCCGGTTCATAGTTCAAATACATTTTCCAATCGCATTTAAACCATAAAATCAAGCAGAGGGTGATCAAGCCAAAGCAAGAATTAAGCAAAGAAGAAAGCACGTAACGGTGAATAATAAACATGTATTAATAACTCAAAAGATATACATGAGTTTGGGTTTAGTTACATCAAACCCCAATGAAGAGGAGCTCAACTACCCATGGGTGAGAAGAGCATCAAAATGGTGGAGAAGAGATGAAGATGAAAATGGAGTCTTGGGAGTGTTCCCCATAGCTGCACTTGTGCCCCCAACCTAGATCAAAGAAGAATGCCTTTTTCCCTTGCAAAATGCCATTTTAATAGCTTTGTTTTTACCCAAAAAGTGACAGCGCGACATTTTCGACCCAGCTGAAATTATGTTTCAGCTGGGCCGAAACTTCAATAATGCTCATTGGGACAAGCTCGGCTGGGCTCACCAACTGGTTCGGCTGGGTTGAACTTCCTTTCTCAAAATTAGGTGCTCTCTGTCAGTTTCTGAGCTGGGCTGGCCAATGTTTCAGTTGGGCCGAAGAGAACTTTCTTCCTTGACCTTGATCTTAAGCTATTCCAAAATCCATCTCCAATTTCTATACATAAAAAAAATACTAAAACATGAGACTAAATTCCAAATTTACATAACTAATTATATATCTAAAAACTAATTCTTTTTGAACTAAAAAGAGGTAGAAACAAGGATTTAAATAAGGGATAGATGAAATAATTGCACTTATGTGTACCAAAAAGGTAAGTATAAAATGCAATTATCAAACTCCCCCAAACTTAAATCTTTGTTTGTCCTTAAACAAAAGAAGGCTGTAATTATTGCTAAGATGACTGACAACAACATACAAGCTATGGATTGAAAATATTTGCATCCTAACACTTCTCATGACATCATTCACCAATAAGACAAAACATGTAACCCATGTCCAACCATACACTATGGTGTCCACAAAAGAAATTTAGCAAGATACAAAAGTGACAAGAGATTAACAAGAATGGCACTGAACAATCTTGAGGGACCCAAGAACACTTTGCTCCTCACAGGAAAGGTGTATCACTCAATAATTGTTGTGAAGGTGAGTGTTTCTCTCAATGCCACTTATTGGAACCACACACACCAACTTTGCTCATCATCTCAATTCAAATCACACACTTATACACACATGCAAAGATCACTAAGGACTTTATTGGGTTGTAACTTGGCTAGGCTTACAAGAAAATTTTGGTTTTTCTAGATAAACAAATTAACACCGGGAGAATAAGAGAGCAACCTCTAAGGATCAACAAACTTTTCCAAATTGCCTCTTTTCTCTCTCGACTTGACAAAACCAATAAGAGTAATCCCAATTCTTTTACAACAATGATAACAAGGAGAATAACATAAAGAAAACATTTCTTTTTGTGATTTTTTTTCTCTCTTTTTTCTTCTTCTTTTTTTTCTCTTTTTTTTTACACAACATAATAACCACTATTACCAACCAAAAAAAGTACCCTCAAACAAATTCCTTATCTTTATGAAACCAAATCCCCCAAACTTGTGTGAGACCCTATCATACTAGTTCCTCTCCTCTCCCTAGGGTGTGGGAAGCATTTTGTTTTTCTTTGTGGCTCAAGGGTTCAAGAACAAGATTAAATCATTGTATGGTTCAAAGGGGCTTACAAAGGAAAATAAATTTTCATCTTGGGTGAGCTTTTTGGCTAAGTGGCTAACACAAAAAGCACAAAAATAGCCCTGATCATTTCCAAGCATGCATGTGCAAAGTATAATCCACAAGAATCAAGCAAAATTAGGTGCATGAAAACAAAAGTGGCTCTCACAAGAATCAACACTAAGGCTCAACTCACACGGCAAAATGCAACGCATTTAAGAGTCCTCAATCAAGACATGCCAAACTTAGTAACCGCAACACACTACTTGCAACAAGCTAACAACAATGCGGACAACCACAAGCATACAATTGAAGCATAAACTACAACATTTCCTAAACTTTGCACACAATTAACAAAATATGCATAAGAAGTGAAACAATGCAGAATATAAACAACCCAAAGTTGCACTCACAAACAAAACAAAGTAGCAACACAAGCAGTACGAAACATACACTAGAAAAGCACTGAAAATAAATAACTAAAAATATAGAGACTAAAATCATAAACAAGGTCCTGAAAAAAAAAATTGCAGAAAGAGGCTCCAACTAGCCCTCCATATCATCTCCTCTATCATGTGCAGTAGCATCTCCAGCACCAGTAGCTCCTCGCAACTCCTCCTCCTCCAACAAAAGAGGACTGGTCCCCAGGCCAAGTACGTAGGAGGATTGGTTAAGATGGTGCTGGCCTTTTCTTTTTGGGAGCAGAGGTATAAGATTGACTGATTTTTCTTGTTTGGGGCTTGAAATGGTACTCCTTGTCTTTAGGAGGAGCCTTCTACAATTAAAAATAAAACATAATACCAAAACAAGAAAAACACATAAAGCAAAGTTAAAAGAAAAATAAAATCGATAACTAACATTGGAAAGAAAAGAAGAAAGAAAGAAACTATGGAAGAAAGGAAAGGTGAAAAGAAAAGAAAATAACATAAGAATAGGAAAAAAAAAATCAAATGAGAGCAAAGTTTTTTTTTTTTTTACGATTTTTTTTTACAAAATTTTTTTTTCCAGCTGGGCTCAAAAAGTGTCCAGCCCAGCCGAAACTTGGTAGAGAGTAAAATTGGTTCCAGGGGCTTTTCGGCCCAGCTGAAGGGTAATCGAGCTGGGCTGAAACCATCCGGCCCAGCTGAAACAGAGGCAAGCTGGGCTGAGAATTATGCAGAAACATATGATTATGCAGCTTTTTGGTCTGGTCCAACTGGACAAAGTTCTGGCTGGGCTTGAATAGTAACAAAGAGCTTTCTAAGATGCAAAAATAGAAACAAACAAGCAACAAAAAGACATGACTAAACATAAACATGCAAAAGCTAATAAAAACAAACCAAACCACTAAATTTTAGGAACTAAACATAACATTTTACAATCAAGAAACACATAAAGCAATAAAGGAAACACATACTAACTCATAACACATAAATTAAATTAAAAGGAAAGTGTAACAGAGATTGTCCTAGAATATGCAGAACAACAACTAAACCACAAATAAAAATGAAAAACAAAGACATGCATGCAAAGGTCAACTAAAAACAAGCCAAACCACAAAATGCTAAGAACAAAACATGTCCAAAACACAACAATTGAACACAAAAGTCATCAAGGAAACTATAAACTAAATTGAAAAACACACAACCTAAATTAAAAGTAAAGGTTAGAGAATTGGGTTGCCTCCCAATAAGCGCTTCTTTAACATCATTAGTTTGACGAGATGATGTTATTCAAGGTGGCATGAAAGTCAAAAAGAACACATCCTCCTTATTGAGGGCTTCAGTTGCATCATTAAGAGACTTTGCAAGAGGAAATGAGATATGCATCTGCTTGAAAATTGCTACAAGTCGTGTAAATTGCTTCTCCTTGTATTTCTTTGTTGGAGCATGAGGATAAGGAAGCTCTTTGATGGGAGGGTTCTTTGAGATTTTCTTCTTTTCCCTGGCAAGTTGGCTCTTGGTTTTCATCTCTCCACTACGCTTCACTACCAACTTCTCACCCTCACCCTCATATTTCTTTTCACTCTTTTCCTCATTTTCTCGCTTTTTTACTACTCTCAATCTTTTTCTCAATTTCTTCCCTGAGCTCATATTTTCTCTCATCAACAACATTTTCACTCACACTTTTTTCCTCACTCACTTCACCCATTGTCTTCCAACTCCTTGTAGTGATGGCATTACAATGCTCCTTGGGGATGGTTTGTGTAGTGGCAAAGTAGGATCCACTGTGTTGCTCCACCAATTGCTTAACCAATTGCCTCACTTGTGTCTCCAAATTCTTGATTGAGGCTTCATTGTTCTTTTGGTTAGTGATGGAGAGTAACATGAATTGGTTTAGAGTGTCCTCCAATTTGAAGGTGCAGTCTTGATGGAAAGGTTGATGTTGTTGTTGTTGCCCTTGATATCCTTGTGGTGGTGGCCTATTTGAAGGACCAACATCTAGCTTCCATCCATAATTGTTGTTTTTCCTCCACCCTTGATTGAAAGCATTGATGTAAGGAGGATTGTCATAGTTTCCTTGTCGATTTTGGTTTCCCATATAATTGAACTCTTCTTGGGATTCCGGTGGCATAATACACTCACCACTTTGATGACCACCTCCACATAACTCACAACTTAAGAAATGTTGAGCTTTAGAAGAAGTTGCTTGTAAGCTTTGAAGTTGGAGAGGAATCTTTGCAATTTGTTTGTGGAGAGCTTCAATTTGTTGAGAGAGAAGCTTGTTTTGAGCAAGAATAGCATCTTGGGAATTTAACTCTAGGATTCCCCTCCTTTGCACCGGAATCCTATCATGGTGGAATTCAAAATCATTAGAAGCCATATTTTCAATAATCTCCCTAGCTTCATCCGGTGTCTTCCACATGATCTTGCTTCCAGCTGAAACATCAAGTATGAGCTTAGTTTGAGGCCTTAACCCCGCCAAGAAAGTATTGATTTGTGTTCCTTTATCAAGACCATGAGGTGGGCATTTTCTCAACAAGCTATTAAACCGTTCCCAAGCTCCACATAACGGCTCATCAAATCCTTGTGTAAAGGTAAAAATTGTCGCCTTCCTTTGATTAATCTTTGATTGAGGGAAAAATCGATTCAAAAACTTGTCCACTAGCTCATCCCAAGTTATGTCGCTATTAGGAGGAAATGATCTAAACCAATCTTTGGCCTTCCCATTAAGAGAGAATGGAAAGAGACACATTCAGATGACATCATCATGCACTTGATAGATCTTCACCGTATTGCAAATTTCCACAAAAGTGGTCAAGTGAGCATAGGGGTCTTCATGATCAAGTCCAAAAAAATGGTTGTTTTGCACTAAGTGAATAAGATCTGGATTTATCTCCATATTACAAGCTTCCACCTCAGGCCTGGCAATGGTATTGAAATGCCTCGGACCCGTGTAAGCAGCATAATCACTAAGAGTCCTCCTTGGTCTATGAACATCTTCCTCTTCTGCCATGATTTCTTCTTCTTTTTGGATAGGTGGCAAAAGAGGTGTGGATAAAGTGGCCTCTTGACTTGCATGCTTATCTAATATCTTCCTCTTCCTTGCTATACTATTGCAAAACAAACTCAAAGAACTAGAATGTACAAGTGAGCATGAGACAATAAACTTAACAAAATAAAAACACAACAAATGAAGGAATGAAAGAATGAAACTTAACATAGTAAAAGCGTGAAGTTGCCAAATATTGAGACACAAGTCCCCGGCAACGGCGCCAAAAACTTGTTACGTCAATGGCAAGTGTACCAAGTCGTACAAGTAGTATAAAATGGAAGTCCAAGTATCGTATCCACAGGGACTTGTTCAATATTTGGCAATTCACACACTTTTTACTTACTAAGAAAAATATAAAGAAAACTTGAAATAGCAATGGTTAAGAGCAAAGATAAAGATAGAAACTTGGAAATAAAACTAATAAAAGGGGTTTTGATTCTCAAAGATCTAGATTGCGGAAAGCGGTTACGGGAAACAATGGTAATGAACGTGGGGTTCGACTTCACTAAACCACTCCCTCATGCACACACAAGCTATTAATCAATGTTTATCATCCGTTTGTTATCACCAACTCATAAAAATGCTCAATCCCTAATTCCTTACAAGAAGAGCCTAAGTTCCTTGACTAAACTATCAATCCCTTGCATAGCTTAGCCAAGTTACTTGCTTTAAGAAAAGGAGTTAAAGGTGACTAATGGGCTTTGCTCTATTCCTAGATACAAGACCCATTAGGTGCTCTTCTACGGTTCATAGTTCAAATACATTTTCCAATCGCATTTAAACCATAAAATCAAGCAGAGGGTGATCAAGCCAAAGCAAGCATTAAGCAAAGAAGAAAGCACGTAACGGTGAATAATAAACATGTATTAATAACTCAAAAGATATACATGAGTTTGGGTTTAGTTACATCAAACCCCAATGAAGAGGAGCTCAACTACCCATGGGTGAGAAGAGCATCAAAATGGTGGAGAAGAGATGAAGATGAAAATGGAGTCTTGGGAGTGTTCCCCATAGCTGCACTTGTGCCCCCAACCTAGATCAAAGAAGAATGCCTTTTTCCCTTGCAAAATGCCCTTTTAATAGCTTTGTTTTTACCCAAAAAGTGACAGCGCGACATTTTCGGCCCAGCTGAAATTATGTTTCAGCTGGGCCGAAACTTCAATAATGCTCATTGGGACAAGCTCGGCTGGGCTCACCAACTGGTTCGGCTGGGTTGAAGAGAACTTTCTTCCTTGACCTTGATCTTAAGCTATTCCAAAACCCATCTCCAATTTCTATACATAAAAAAAATACTAAAACATGAGACTAAATTCCAAATTTACATAACTAATTATATATCTAAAAGCTAATTCTTTTTGAACTAAAAAGTGGTAGAAACAAGGATTTAAATAAGGGATAGATGAAATAATTGCACTTATGTGTACCAAAAAGGTAAGTATAAAATGCAATTATCAATATCCTAATAATTATCCTAATTGATAAATAAAAATAAAGATAATCCTAATTGATAGGATCATAACTAACAATTATCCGAATTGATAAAATATAAATAAAGACTATCCTAATTAAAAAGATCTTATCTAATTATCCTAATGACTAAAATAAAGATTTGATATGAAGATATCAAATCTTATTAAGATAGGAAAAGATAAAGGAGCAAGATAAACTAAATAAATCCTAATTTGTGGCCATATCAGGTTGCCCCCCACTTATATACACTAATTTGGCCATATCACTAGTCTATGTGGGATCTCCAACACACCCCTCTCAAGCCGAGGACTGGACATCTCGAACATGAAGTTTGCAGGACTAGACAACTGCGGGTGGTCCGATAGCGGGTGGCACGATAGGTCCACAATAAGACACAATTGGCCCAACAACAGATCGCTAGGATAGGCTCTTATACCATCTTAGAAAGTGGGTTTGTGCCTAACTCAACCCCAAAAGCTAGCTCATAGGGTGAGGGTTGCCCCCCACTTATATTTAAAAATATCTGGTAGTAGAAAAATTGAGATTGAACTCTTTCGAGACAGAAATTATCGAAGTAAGCATTGTTTCTTTCAATATAGCTTTCTTCACATATATGACTAGAAATCGATTTTTTTTAATATGTAGAAATCGAAGTAGGTATTAGAGGTTTATAATTTTTCACGCATTATGTTCAACCAACTGAGTTAGACTTTTTGGTAGAAATTGAATCTTAATTAACATGTTTAAGGGACCACTCATTTATCCACTAAGTATGTCAAGCTTTGTTGATATGAGAAGATGAGGACTTTTGGGTAAAAATAGGAACTCCTTGATAATTTAAAAAAATATTTATTATGCATCAATTTTTTACATTCTTACTTTCTTTTCTTTTTATTTCTTTTCTCTCTATTTCAATTCCTATCCAAACCATAGTCACATAATTCGTGGTTTGGCCAAAGAACCGCGAATTGGTTCGTACGAACCAATTCGTGGTTCGTTTTCGAACCGGGACGCCAAAATTCGTCGATGAATTCGTTGAGGAGACGAACCAGGAAGAATGAAAAGATCCTATGCAGTTGCAAGAGAAAACCTTTAACACCAAAAGAGAAGATGAAGATAAAAAACGAAGGTGGAAACGCAGAGAAGAGTGGAAACGCAGAGAAGAGTGAAAGTTAGAAGATGAAACGCTTGGTGCTCGTTTCCATATGAAGAGCTTGGTCCAGGTTTCAAGACAAGTTCACGTGTAAAGCACCTAACTGAGGAGTCGGTGGTGCTGGTTTCAAAAAACATATTTATTTGAATAAATTATTTTTACAACTATCTATCATTTTTCTAAGTAGGTGTTATAAACGTAATTTTAATTAAAAAATATTTTTATACTTCTAGTAATAAAAATAATAATCTATCTATTGATTAATTTGTAATTGAAAAATTATATTAATTAACATATTTCAATAAAAATAGATAATAAAATTTAAATATATACCAATTTATATATTAGAATTTATTGTAAATTTAAATTTGTGTACTGATACCTACTGACTATGTATACCCCTCGCGTACCAATACTTTGGAAGGTCACGTACCGCGTACCCGAATTCGTACCACGTACCGAAGAGTACCACGAATTATGTGACTATGATCCAAACACAGTGTAAGATAAAAGTGAAGAGCAAAAATACTATTTTTTCAGTGAGTGTAAATGTGTAGGTGTATAAAAAACTAATGAGAAATAATCATTCTAACTTTAATTAACTAATTTATCGATGAATGTGTTTCTCTGGCTGGCATTCGGTTGATCACAGATGGTTGCTATAATTTACATCCCTGCTACTCTCTTATTCAACACATCCATGCATCCATTCATGTGGAATCTTCTATCTTGCCAAGGTTGGGCATTTGGTCTTGGGGCCTCTTTTGGATTTTTGAGTTTTTCCTAGTTTTCTTCTTTCTATTCCTTTGTTAGCTGATTTTTTAATGTAATTTTCCCTCTAGAAAAAGGAAAAAAACACAGGTTTAGTTTCACTTCAATTCAAGTTTTGATTTTGAGTCTTGTGTACGAAAGATTACTGTTGAAATTTGAAAAAGTTAATTTTTTCTTTAAAACAATTAACTTTTTCAATAGTGATATTTGGTACTCAAGACTCGAGACTTAATCATAGTTAAAAGACAAAGAAATAAACTTTCTTGTGTAAAGACTCACCATGTGTAAAGAATCCCTTGTGTGAATCTTGTGCAGAAACAGAAGTTCACATCCTTAGAGACTGTAGCTTGGTTCGTCCTATCTGGTATGACTTGGCCAGATTCTATGCAATATATGGTCACCAGGGACTGGAATGTAAGAGATCACTCATGTTATGCGGGAAGGCAATACTGTAGCTGATTCTTTGACAGCAAAGGCACACCACCAGCTGCAACCGTTTTCAGTTTTTGAGCAACCACCAGAAGATTGCAAGAATGCTCTCTGGTTTGACTTCATTGGGACATCTTATCCCCATATTGTAATGTCTGAGTTGTTTTCCCTCATTAGCAAAAAAAAAAAAAAAATTATATCAAAATTATTTATCTTTATTTACTAACAATAACATCTATTATATTTAAAAAGAGTGGATCTATGTCTATATAAGAGAACTTTATATGAGTAGAATATGTTATCTCCATTTGTGTTAAACAAAATTGTAATTAATATCTTCATATTATTGGTAAACAGGGTGAAAGGTTAAACTTTTAAACTTGAAAATGTCATGCTTGATTTTATCTTTGATGTACGAACTGAATCTTAGAAAGTTTCAACACGAAGAAACAAAAATTGAAACTTCAAAGTCTTCTTGAATTATTTCCATTAACATGCATCAGAAACATTGTTTTGGATTCCAACATCCTCTTAAGGGCTATTCATATAATTTGTTATTAATCAAGAGACATGCTAGACTAATATCAGTGGAAGAGGAAGTGCAGAGGCGTTGTTCCAATCCAATTATAGAAGTCCAAATTCCCAAATGAGTTGCATGAATTTAAATTGTACTCTGGATTTGTATCAATGGCTTCCAAGCCCATCCTTTTTATTAAACAGGTCAGGGCAGGTCACGCTTTAAATAGGCCCCTATTTACGACATGGTCTATTCCCATTCCTAATTTGGATTACTGAAATTTTTATCAAATAATTCTTATGATTTAGGTTCTTAAACTATTTCTTTCTGTAAATTTTTATGTATGTTTTTTAAATAAAAGTTTTATTCAATTTTTATTTGTAGGCAGAATCATGGAGAGGGGTGATAGACTCACTAGAATCACTCCAAAAGAAATACTTAAAATTTATGATGATGTCCATGTAGACCTACGCATCAAGGATGTGTCAGTTGGGTTAGGATTCGAACATATTTATGATGTTAACGATAGAAAAATAACGCACTCTAGAAACATTTTTATGGCCCTCGCCAAGGTATATGACCCAGATTCTTCCAAAGGTGAAAATCAAATTTATTTTGGCCTACTAGATGTTTTTTTCATAACTGGTTTACCGATTGATGGTAGACTAATTATTTTAAATGATATAACAAGGGAAGAATGTGAACAATTTGTTTGGGTAGAGCTCAACGAGGAACAAATGATATCACATGATCGCCTACGTGATATCATCCGAGGCTTCAACAATGTAAACAACAATGTTGATGACTATACTGAGAGACTCCATAGAGTATGTTGAGCAACCATCCTTCTTGGCATTGCTAGCATGGTAAACCAATGTGGTGGGAAGAATAGTGTAAGTCCAAAGTTTGTCACCCTTTTGAGGGATGTTAATGGAATTAAAGAATATGCATGGGGCACTGCAAGTTGGACGAACTTGAAAACACTTCATAGAAATCCAACTTTTGTTTCCATATTTGGCTGTTCCTTGGCTTTAATGGTAATTTTTAAACTTTTTTCCCTTTTGCTTTTCTAAAATATATATATATATATATATATATATATATATATATATATATTTATACGCTCTCCATTTTCTGTAGAAATTTGCTTTTATATAGATTCCAAAGAGATTTATAAACTTTAGAATCTTCAAAACTAGATTGTGCATCAAATTTCCACTTAAGTTTTGAAGATTCCAAAGTTCACAAATCTTCGGAATCCGTATAAAAGCAAATATCTATAGAAAACGGAGAGCGTATAAATATTATTTTAAAAAAAAGCAAAAGGAAAAAAAGTTTAGAAATTACCATTAAAGCCGAGAAGCAGCCAAATACAGAAACAGAAGTTGGATTTCTATGAGGTTCCTTCAAACTTGAGTGCAAGTTCACCCAACTTGTAGCGCCCCAAGCATATTCTCTAATTCAATTAACATCCCTCAGAAGGGTGACAAACTTTGGACTCACATTATTCTTCCCACCATGTTGGTTTTCCATGCCAACAATGCCGAGAAAGGTGGTTGCTCAGCATGCTTTGTGAAGTCTCTCAGTATAGGTATCAACACAGTTGTTTACATTGTTGAATCCCCAGATGATATCACGTAGGTGATCATGTGATATCATTTTTTCCTCGTTGAGCTCCACCCCAACAAGTTGTTCACATTCTTCTCTTGTTATATCATTTTAAATAATCGGTCTACCAGTTATGAAAAAGACGTCTTGTAAGCCAAAATAAATTTGATTTTTACCTACTTGGAAGAATCCATCATTTGGGTCATATACCTTGGCGAGGACAATAAAAATGTTTCTATAGTGCACTATTTTTTCTATCATTAACATCATAAATATGTTCAAATCCTACCCCACCAACACATTAAGGATATGTTGTTCTACATAGACATCATAATAAATTTTAAGTACTTCTTTTGGAGTAATTCTAGTGATTCTATCACCTCTCTCCATGATTCTACCTACAAATAAAAATTGAACAAAATTTTGATTTAAAAAGAAAAATACATTAACAAGATTTTGATTTACAAAAGCTAAAAACAGAAAGAAATAATTTAAGCACCTGCATCATGCATCATGAGACTTAATTGCTGAAAATTTCAGTAATCCAAAATCATGCCAATAATTCAGTATATAATGCACATTCCAACTAAATAGGATTTTATTCTTTTCTTTAGCATCAATAATTCAATGAGAACAAATTAAGCAAAATAAAATAAACACGACCTACATAAAATCAAACAATGAAGGGTGCTAAAGAATTGAGCAATTTCATGACATTATACAAAAAATAGAGTACCAGAACAGTAGAACTCCATAGGACCAAAGCAATAGAACTCTAGAGGCGGAGGTTGGCGACGATGAGGTGAGGTGGAGGCCGATGGCGAGAGTGAGGGTTGCGACTTACGGACGGAAATCACCTGTCCCCTTTTCCCTGTCGCATTTCCTGTCCCACCAATTAAATCTTGCCACGTCAATTAAAATACCACATTGGCTCACTCTTTCCACCCATGTTGTGACCCAAATCCGTAAAGTCGTGACCCGACTCACTTCAATGAAAAATTCACGTCAATTGAACCAGCAATATCGTGCTCCTTCAGGTGATTATAGTTGTTTTGCTTCTGCATCAACTCGGCGACATTGCTATTCTCCATCCACGGGTGGTTTTTCTCCATCTACGAATGGCATTAAGCCACTGAATGGCTTCGGGGCTGCCCGGCTGAAGCTAAAGAGCCCCTCGCGCAGCGGTGCCTTGGCATCGAACGTCAACTGAACGACAGTCAGAGAACAGCATCGGAGCTCAGAATAGACTCATGGAGAAAGTTTGGGATGTTGCAGAGGTAGTCAATGGATCCTCTGCAGATTTGCGGAAAGGTGTTGATGAAATTTCAAAAAGAGGTGTCGTGGCTGTTGTCGGTGATAGCTTGATTAACGGCATAGACATTGAAGAAGCCGTCAACGAGTTCTTTAGTTGGAGGAGAGTGTGTTCACTGGTGCAGATGAAGTTTTCCGGGTCAGGAGTTTCGGATCTGGATCACGACATGAGTATGTGGGAGGGAAAGCCAACATGGAATTTTAATTGACGTGGAGAGATTTAATTGGTGGGACAGGAAATGCGACAGGGGAAAGGGGACATGTGATTTCTGTCCTGCGACTTACATAACGTGCATGCTCCTACCCATATTGCAGACATAATATTAAATTATTTTTGGACTTGTGCATTTATACTTGCAAAAATAGAAAATGAGAAACAAGTTTTTTTTTTTAAAAAAAAAAACAAAAACTATTTTTGGACTTGTGCATAATAGAATTTTTTTCTTAAAAATGAAAAAGATATAGACTCTTATATATAAACCTTGTTATAATATTAATTGATATAAATATATAAATATAATGTATGACAAGCCAGGGATTGGAAGATACTGAAACTAAATACCTTTGATAGATCAATGGTAACATCACGATACTGAAACTAAATACCTTTGATAGATCAATGGTAACATCACGATACTGAAACTAAAATGCATGCATTGTATATAGCTAGGATTGGAAGATGGTCTCGTCTTAACAAGCCAGGGAAAAGCTACCAATAAGCTACTAAAGTGAGCTTTTTTAGAGAAAGAGACTGCGATCATTAGCAGCACACATGATCGATCTATTGAAGAATTTTATCTACAAATCAATGCACACATAAATATGAACTATATGAAGTGTGGAATCAGTGCTATGCATGGCTTGGAACTCAACAAGTATTACCGAAAGATAGCAAGCAACATTTAATATAATAAGGCCACCATGATCTGGCAGCTAGTAAAGAAACTCCATAATATTGCTACTTCGATCCATAGTTAAATATATTAGTAATTAGTAACAACATTGTACACTTCATTTCATCGAAGCATGCAACACTGATGTATAAGGAATTCAAGACTCAGGAGGAATTTACTTTATAGGGATAAGTTATGCAACATCTTAACTTGAACGAAAGTGACAAAAATTCTTCTTAAAAATAATAAAATATATTGAATCCATAATTTGTATGCTAGAATAGTTAAATTACTACTGCTGTAATTATAATACCCAAAAATGATTAAAATTAACAAAGATTAAAATAATATAAAAGATTATTAAAAAAAAAAGTTGAATGGTGATGCACTGATAGTGTAAAATAGTTTTAAACTGCCATCCAATCACAAATCACCGTTTGCATGACTTTTAAGATAGTTTTGTAATTTTTTTTTCAATATTTAGTAGTTGGTTTTGACAACTGATAAATATTTGAGGCCTCTCTACTCTCTAGGCTTTTGCATGATTGTAGCGATTAATATGAAGAAAAGTTTTTCTATGTAAGAGCTCTTTATGGTAGACTACCACTGAAGGAAGAGAAGGATGGTGAGCGGAGAGGATGGGGAATGGAGAGAAGTAGGACGTAGGAGGAACGGGCGAAAAGAAAGCGATCATGTTTCTCGGAGACCAGATATAGTAGGGGTCAGAGGTTCTGGAGCGCAGAGAAGGGAAGATGTCTTATCTCTGTTCTTCACAAACTTCCCAAAGAACTTTGGAGCAAAGGAGATGTGGAACATTTTCAGGCACTACGGAAGGGTTCTGGAGGTTATTATACCAGGAAAAAAGGACAAAAGGGGGGAAAGATTTGGTTTTGTTCGTTTTGAAGATGTCCAAGATGTCAGATCTTTAGTGCTAAGAATTGATAACATTTTTATAGGGGATCAAAAAATAATGGCTAATACCCCGAAGTTTAACAGAGGTGAATGGAAATCACACAACGAAGACATATCAACAAATCGTGGAGTAGCTGTTCAAAATCAAATGAGGGAACGACGGGAAGGAAACAGGACCCGTCCTGGTATATCCTACGCTAGCGTTACCGGAAATGGATTTGTTAACAAGGAGACACGGGGGAAGGCAGATATCAGAAATAGGAATATCAAACCTTTTCATATGGCATTCAAGACAGACGAGAGGGTCTTGGAAAAACTCAATAGAGCCTATGTTGGAAGGGTGGTCAGAGAAGGAGACGTATACTTGACTTAATAGAAACTACATCCGGAGGGTCTTTTTGGCATCAAGGCTACTCCAATGGGAGCCTCCCTGGTACTTTTGGAAACAAAAGACTCAAAGGACGTAGGCGACTATATAAATGAAGGTATTCAATGGGTTCCTGACTGGTTTGAAGACATTGTAGCTTGAAGCCCATTTTTACAAGACAAAGAAAGGCTGGTTTGGATCAAGTGTTACGGCACTCCTGTACAGGCATGGAGTGAAGATTTTTTTCGTCTTCTGGGTTCTTGTTATGGTGATTTTCTCTATGTTGATGAGTCTACTAAAAGTCATGAACGCCTGGATGTAGCAAGATTTGTCATTCGCACAAATGTTCAAGATGTGATCAAACGCGTGGTTAAAGTCAGTGTTAACGAGGATCTATTTGAAATCAAATTGGTGGAGGAGCAATCAGAGGAATGTGTAAACTGCTTACAGTGTAGAAAACATCAGATGGATTTGGGTATGAGCCCACAAGACTTTGAAGATGAAGATTCAGTGGGTGTTGAGGAGGAAGAAAAGTACGCTCGTTTTTGGTGGAAAATTTAAATTCAAATTTGAATTTCATCAACCAAATCTCAAAAGACATGGTAGTAGACACGTGTCAAGAAAAGTTTGAAAGTGGTTGTGGTCAACATTTTTCACCCGTTGAAGGTTCACGTCGAGATTTGGGCCTAGGTGATACTATACATCAACCACAGAAGACTTTTCCAGCCTTGGAAGGACAACAGGCCCAAGTAAACTTGCAAGCAGGATCCAGCGCTATTTTGGGCTCCATAGATCATCTGGCCCAAGAAGAGACAAACAAAGGAAACTCAGCTCCCCCTTTGGATCAAGATGTTAACTCTATTAGATTTTTCTCTACGCGCCCTAAGCGACCTCCACTATTTAGATCTTCAAGCGACTCGACTCTTGTAGGTGTAGCAGTGATGGGGAAAGAGCATTCCAGCACTAGTAAAAAGTCTTCCCAGGTGGTAGAAGATACTACAACCATGGCAGCACAAAGTGGGAATGAGTTCTTTCCGGCAAGCAAAGCTTTCTCCTTGAAAGACGCTTCAGAATCCGATATTAGGAGATGTAATGGGAGAATTAAAGCCAAATCTGATGGTGACGTCACCAGCAAGATTTGGGAGTTGGCTAAGGCAATTGGGGTGGGCGCCAATGTAGAAGACTCAGTCATTATTAAACAGATTGAGGAGCTGGAGGAGAGAGATCGACTAGCAAATTCTGGAGGTGGGAGAAACACGGAGGTGCCATGAAGATTGTATCTCTAAACGTTAGAGGGTTGAGGGATCGAGCAAAAAGAAGGCGTCTCAGATCCTTGATTTTTTCTAACAAAACTGATTTTTGTTTGTTGCAGGAAACTAAATGTGAGCTTTTCACGGACTCTATCATAAGGGACCTTTGGGGGGATGATGATTGTGACTGGAGGCATTACTCGTCATCAGATTTGGCTGGTGGCATGGTGTCAATTTGGAAGCGTGACATCTTCAAGTTTAAATTTCATTTCCAAGGTGACGGCTTTCTGGGCATTGGTCTTGAATGGAATACTTCGGGAACTATATATTGTGGTGAACGTGTACTCCCCTTGTAACTTGGAGGGCAAAAGAAAATTATGGGATAATCTTCTTATGTCAAGGAGAGGCTTTGATAATGGCTGTGCATACTTACTTTTGCATTTAATTTCCACAGTAATTATCTCACCTTCTTCTCATTTATTACTTTGATTAGTCCCTTTTTAGTTAGAATCACTTCCTTCTTAGAATTTAGTTTTCATGTAGTCGGTTTTAGGATCTTATTAGTTTTTTTTAACTATGTTTTTGTAGAGTCCTAGTACACAAGAAGAAAAGCTAAAGATGAGGAATTTAAGACAACTTACTCAGTGAGCCGCTGATAATTGCCTTATATTCCTGCATTTTGTAGTGATTCAGGGGCAATTATTTGATACTTTCCATGCTTCGGAGCTTTGTTTATCTTCAATTTAGTTGAGTTTTAATGAAAGTTTAGTTTAGTTAGGAATTTCTAGTTTTTACCCTTTTATGCTTGATCTTGGGTTGTTTTCTTGTGTTTTCAGGAACTTTGTTGAAGCTTGGAGTAAGCAATAGGGATGTTCCAAGAAAGATTTGATGCGTTGAAGACCATTTGGATTGAAGTTTAGAGCTTTGGAAGTCTTGCGAAGGCAAAAGAGCATCTTTTTGGAAGTCCTGAGAGCTTCGCACACCTGTGCGAACCAAACCAAGTGCCTGTGCAAGTTTAAATTTCAAGTCAGAGAGTTTGCACACCTGTGCACTCTAAGTGCACACCTGTGCATCAAGCTCAGCGAGATTTATCTTTATTTTTTTGTTTCGTTCTCTTTTGGACTTGAACCATTATTGGCCCATAGCTTTAAATAGAAATTTTTGTTCTAGCCTAGGGATCAAATACGTAGTGCGTAGAGTGAAACAAGAGGTCCGACGATGGCTTAGAACGCGTTTGGCTCAGTTCTCCATTCTTTCTCCATCTCTTGCATCTTCCCCCATGGCTATGCGTAGCTAAGTTCTCTTTTTGTTGGGGTTTAATGTAGTTGGACCTAATTTCATGTAATTACACTCTTCTCTTTATTCAATTTTAGTATTGTTATTGTTCTTCTTCTACTCTTAATGCTTGTGTTTGGCCTGATCAACCAATTGCATGATTCTATGATTTCAATTGTAATTGGGAAATTCTTTTGAATTGCGAACTGAAGAAGACAACCAATCGTTTTTATGCCTAGGGATAGGGTAAAGAGGATTGGTCATCACTAAAACCCTTTTTCTTAATGCAAATACCTTGGTTACACTAATTCAAGGGATTGATAGTGCAATCAAGGGATTTAGGCTCTTTTGCTTAAGGAATTAAGATTTGAGTAATTTTGTGGGTTGATGATAACTAAAATTTAATTGAATAGGATTGAGTTGTGATTGCATGTTAGGAAGTCCAACGAATTTAAACCCCGGCGATTTATTTTAATTGATTTAAACACATTTTCTGCGCACACCAAGTGTTTGCTGAATTTCTACAACCCAATTTCTTCCTTTTTACTCTTTAATTTTTTTGCACTTGTCTTTAAATTTGGTTACTAAATTCTCAATTTTTGCAGTCCATTTAATTTTGCTATTATTTACCCCATTATCGTACAAGTCCCTATGGATACGATACTTTACTTACCCTTTGTTACTTGAGTGATTTGGTACACTTTCCAAAATCGCAACAGCCGCTCAGCGAGCTGATGCTGCCGCTGAGTGAGAAAAGTCGCTCTGTAGAGGACACGTGGCAAGTTGAAGGCTAAGCGAGAAGTTTTGTTCGCTTAGCGGGATTGAAAGCTGAAGAGGCAACTTGGACACACCAAGATCGCTTAGCGACTTTATGCTCGCTAAGCGAAATAATCTCGCTGCCTGAAGGAGAAATTGGATTTATTGTAATTTGCTTAGCGAGTGGTTTCTCGCTAAGCGAGTTGTGCCTTTATGCAGAAGTGAAAAAACAGAGATTCTCAGCCTATTTAAGGTGTCTTATCATTGGGACCAGGGAGACCATTCTAGGGTTGCGTGTGGCGGTTAAGACACTCACCTACCACATTCCTTCATTCCTTCACCGTTTTCTCTTCTATTTTCCCTTGTTCTTGTAATTTTTGGTGGCTTCTCATGACAATGAGGAGCTAACTTCTTTGTAGTTGGGGATTTGGTGTACTAGTAACTCTCATGTAATTACTCTTACTATCTATTTAATGAATATTCAGTGTTAATGCTATTCTCTGTGCTTAATGTTGGTTCTTAGCTTGATCACCCAAGCACTTTTCTATTTGTTTTTATTGTCATTGGGAAATGCTTTGAAAACTGAGATTTGAGAATGGTGTCTAATGAATGTCTCATATAGGAATGGAGTGATGTTTGTTAGTCTCTTAATGATCCTTGTTCTTAAAAAAATCATTTAACTTCACTTGCTAAGGGATTAGGAGTAGAGTTAAGTGTTTTAGCTTCTTTCACTTGAGGAATCAAGGTTAGAAGATTTAGGTGGGTTGAGATAGCACTAGGGTTTTCATTAAATAGAGAAAAATCATTTATATTACTGAGATGTTTGCCAAGTATCACCAAATACCCAACTAGTTCCACTAATCGTTGTTTCAACCGCTGCACACCAACTGTTTGATATTTTACTTTCTTAGAATCTGTTCTATTTTTAGTAGTTTAATTTAGAACTTAAAGTTTATTTCCTAAATTGTTTTCACTAAAACAACATATTCTTTTGCCTAGAACTTGATTTAACCCAAAACCTAGTACGAACAAGTCCCTGTGGAAACGATTTTATACTAAAAATTCGAAAATACTACACCGATTGGTGCGCTTGCCAACGAGGTGAACAAGTTTTCTGGCGCCGTTGCCAAGGACTTGTTTTTGGTATTAGGCAAATTATGCTATTTTCATGTTCTAGGCATTGATTCTTTATTCTTATTCTTACTTTTATGTTATGTTTTTATTACTCTTTAGTGATTTGCTAACTTGCTCTTTAGTTGCTTGTTTCTTGTATGCGAGGCAGAGTTCATAGAGGAGCTCTTGTTCTTTTAGATCTTGAGATAGAAAGAACTTACAGAAAGAACAACGCCTTGAAGAAGAAGCAAAAGTAGTAGGAGCAGCAAGCTAGGCAAAGAGCTCAAGGAGCTTCTTCACCTCCACCACAACCTACACCTCCACCTCAACCGTTTTTGCTCTTACCTCCTCTTATCCTTGAAGAGCCAATCATGGCAGAAGAAGGGGAGCTACCAAGATGAACTCTTGAGGATTTCAATGCTCATGTCGTGCCTCGTCACTTCACAAGCATTGCAAGATCAGAGTTTGGTGTGGATCACATCTCTTATCCATCTTCACTCATTCATTTGATTCAAGCCAACTAATTCCATGGTATGTCACACGAAGATCCTTATGCTCACCTAGCAACATTCATTGAGATTTGCAATATTGTCAAGATTGCTAGAGTGCCGGATGAAGCCATTCGCCTTAATTCATTCACATTCTCATTGGCTGGAGATGCCAAGGCATGGCTGAATTCTCTCAAGGAGCATAGCTTGCACACTTGGGATGATGTGGTATCCAAGTTTCTCAACACGTATTTTTTGGAGTCCAAGACCACTCAAGGGAAGATTGAAATTTCATCATTCCATCAAAAGGTTGATGAGTCCCTTAGTGAAGCATGGGATCATTTTAGAGGTTTATTAAGAAAGACACCTACTCATGGATTTAGTGAGCCGGTGCAAATTAACATGTTTCTAAATGGTTTGAGATCTCAAACCAAACTTATGCTTGATGCATCAGCAGGTGACAAGATCAAATCTAAGACACCAGATGAAGCCATTGAACTCATTGAAAACATAGCAGCCAATGACTAAGATGTCACTCATGATAGGAGTCACAATCCTCCAAAGAGAGGTATTTTGGAGCTTAGTTCTCAAGATGCCATTCTAGCTCAAAAAAAGCTCCTCACTCAACAAATAGATGCTCTCACAAAGCAAATCTCCAAGTTGCCACAACAATTGCAATCCCTTAATTCAACTTCTCAAGGTCCTACTCAACAACATGGGGATGCTCTTTATGTGGTGGTGCTCATGAGCATGGCTTATGTATGATTCAAGAAGGAGTACAATAGGAGCTGAACTACTTGGCCAACCAAAATCGCCAAGGTTACGACCAAGGAGGAAACTATGGCTATCAAGGCTACAATCAAGGCCAAGGTTGGAAGACTCATCTGGGGAACAACTTCAAGCAAGACCAAGGAGGTCCCTCCAATAGACCTCCTCATCAAGGGCCAAATTTATGAGAGGACTAGTAAGCTTGAGGATACCTTGAGCCAATTCATGCAAGTGTCTATCTCCAATCACAAGAGCACTGAGGCCTCAATCAAGAATTTGGAGACCCAAATAGGCCAACTTGCTAAGCAACTCGCTGATAAATCTAATGGGAATTTTGTAGCCAACACGGAGGCCAATCCTAAGGAGCATTGCAAGGCGGTAATGACAAGAAGTAGACACTTGGCTAATGATTCTATAGGAGCTGAAGTTGGAACTGAGATGCTGAATGACAAGGACGGGGTGGTAGTTGAAGATGAGGAAGAAAAGAATAAAGAAAAAAATGTGAGTGCAAAAAAAAATTGATGAAATTGAAAAAAATTCTGAAAAAGATAAAGAGATTGATGTTGAAAGGGGATTTCAAGGAGATGATAAGGTCTTAGCTCCAAAGACCAAGAGTCAACAAGCAAGAGATGACAAGAAGGTGATTAATGAGGTACCTACAAAGGAATTGCCTTATCCTGTCATCCCTTCCAAGAAGGACAAGAAAAAGCACTTTGCAAGATTCATGGATATTTTCAAGAAGCTGGAGATTACCCTTCCTTTTGGTGAGGCTCTCCAACAAATGCCTCTATATGCCAAGTTCATGAAGGACTTGCTCACAAAGAAGGGAAAATATATTGAGAAGGAGACTATCTTGGTGAAAGGCAATTGCAGTGCCATAATTCAAAAGACCTTGCCTCCTAAATACAAGGATCCTAGAAGTTTCACTATCCCTTGCACTATAGGGGAAGTGTCCATCAGGAAAGCTCTTATTGATATGGGGGCAAGCATCAATTTGATGCCCCTCTCTATACTTAAAAGGATCAGAAATTTTGGAGCTTAAGCCTACCCGAATGACTTTGCAATTGGCGGATAGATCCATCAAGTATCCTCATGGTGTCATTGAAGATGTGCTTGTTAAAGTGGGAGAATTCACCTTTCCAGTGGATTTTGTTATCATGGACATGGAAGAGGATCGAGAAGTTCCCTTAATCCTAGGGAGACCATTCATGATGACCGCCAATGTTGTTGTTGGTATGGGGAAAGGCAATTTAGAGCTAAGTGTGGAGGATCAAAAGGTCACCTTCAATATCTTTGAAGCAATGCAACATTCCAGTGATCAAAAGGCTTATTTTCGAGTAGATGTGTTTGATAGAGAGGTGGAAAATTTCACACAACAGTTTGCTATGCATTCCCCACTTGAAAAATCCATGGTGAATGCTATGGAGTGTTTTACACCTGAAGAAGAACAAGAAGTAGCAGAATGCTTGCATAGACTTGATGAATTGAGAGAGATTCCACCAGGAGAGGAACTTTTTGAAGAGTTGAAAAAGGATGAAAAGTCAGAAAAGCCTAAAGTTGAGCTGGAGGTCCTACCACCTCACTTGAAGTATGTTTTTCTTGAAGAAAGGAGTGAAAAACCAGTGGTGATTAGCAACTCCTTATCACAAGTTGAAGAAAACAAGTTGATCAAGCTGCTCAAGAGATATAGAGGTGCCATAGGTTGGTCTATTTATGATCTTAAAGGAGTTAGTCCATCTTATTGCATGCACAAGATCATGATGGAATCAGATTATAAGCCAGTCAGGCAACCTCAAAGAAGACTCAATCCAGCCATGAAGGAAGAAGTTAGGAGGGAAGTTCTCAAATTGCTTGAAGCCGGCATGATTTATCCTCTCTCGGATAGTGCTTGGGTGAGTCCGGTTCAAGTAGTTCCAAAGAAAGGTGGTATGACAGTGATCACTAATGATAAGAATGAGCTTATTCTAACTAGGACAGTGACTAGTTGGCAGATGTGTATTGATTATAGGAAACTCAACAGCACCACAAGAAAGGACCATTTCCCTTTACCTTTCATGGACCAAATGCTTGAGAGGCTAGTCGGGCAAGCATACTACTATTTTTTAGATGGTTGCTCTAGATATAACCAAATTGCAGTTGACTCGGAAGACCAAGAGAAGACTGCCTTTACTTGTCCCTTTGGAGTGTTTGCTTATAGAAGAATGCCCTTTGGATTATGCAATGCTCCTGTGACTTTCCAGCGTTGCATGCTACCTATTTTTGCGGATCTTGTGGAAAAGTGCATAGAAGTTTTCATGGATGACTTCTGTGTGTTTGGAGCATCTTTTGACCTATCTTGAGTTGGTTTTGAAAAGATGCATAGAAACCAACTTGGTGCTTAACTGGGAAAAATGCCACTTTATGGTTCAAGAGGGCATTGTTCTTGGCCATAAAATTTCTGCTAGAGGTATCGAAGTTAACAAAGCCAAGATCGATGTTATTGCAAAGTTACCACCTCCGATGAATGTGAAAGGTGTTAGAAGTTTCCTTGGTCATGCAGGTTTTTATAGAAGGTTTATTAAGGATTTTTCCAAGATATCCAAACCTCTCTGCAGTTTGCTTGTAAAGGAGATTAAATTCCACTTTGATGAAGACTGTTTGAAGGCTTTTAATTTGCTCAAAGAAAAGCTCATCACTGCTCCTGTGATAGTTGCTCCTAATTGGACTCAAGACTTCGAGTTAATGTGTGATGCAAGTGATTATGCAGTAGGTGTAGTCTTGGGGCAGAGGAGGAACAAAGTCTTTCACTCCATTTATTTTGCCAACAAGGTGTTAAATGATGCACAACTGAATTATGCCACCACGGAAAAGGAGTTATTGGCTATTGTGTATGCTTTGGAGAAGTTTAGATCTTATTTGATTGGATCTAAGGTTATCATTTATACAGACCATGCAGCTATTAAATATCTCCTTACCAAGCTCAATTCCAAGCCAAGACTAATTCGGTGGATTCTCTTATTGCAAGAATTTGATCTCGAAATCAAAGATAAGAAAGGCTGTGAGAAATTGGTAGCTGATCACTTATCCCGGTTAGTGAATGAGGAAGTGACTCACAAAGAAGCTGAAATTCGAGAGGAGTTTCCAGATGAATTTTTGATGTTGGTGAATGAGAGGCCTTGGTTTGCTGACATGGCAAACTTCAAGGCAGCTGGAGTTATTCCGGAAGGGTTAAATTGGCACCAACGGAAGAAGTTCCTTCATGATTCTACTTACTACATTTGGGATGATCCTTATTTGTTCAAACTAGGGGCTGACAATTTGTTACGGAGATGTGTTTATGATGAAGAAGCTAAAAATATTCTTTGGCATTGTCATAACTCTCCTTATGGTGGTCACTACAATGGGGATAGAACAACTGCTAAAGTGCTTCCATCCGGATTCTGTTGGCCTACAATTTTCAAGGATGCTCATAATCATGCTCAATCATGTGATAAATGCCAAAGAACTGGAAGCATTTCAAAAAGGCATGAGATGCCACTGCAAAACATTCTAGAGGTTGAAGTGATTGATTGTTGGGGGATCGATTTTGTTGGCCCTCTTCCATCTTCATTTTCCAATGAGTACATTTTGGTGGCTGTGGATTATGTTAGTAAATGGGTTGAAGCCGTTGCATGTCAAAAAAATGATGCCAAGACTGTGATTAAATTTCTCAAGAAGCAAATCTTCTCTAGATTTGGGGTGCCAAGGATACTCAGTGATAGGGGAACTCATTTTTGCAATGCTCAATTGGAAAAGCTTCTGCAGCATTATGATGTTAAGCATAAGGTTGCTTCTCCTTATCATCTGCAAACCAATGGTCAAGCGGAAGTTTCCAATAGAGAAATTAAGAAGATATTGGAGAAGACTGTAGCATCCTCTAGGAAAGATTGAGCTCACAAGTTAGATGATGCCTTATGGGCATATCGAACAACCATGAAGACACCAATTGGTCTCACTCCTTTTCAAATGGTTTATGGCAAGGCTTGCCATTTGCCTGTAGAAATGGAACACAAGGCATACTGGGCCTTGAAATTCTTGAATTTTGATCCGTCCCAATCTGCTGAATAGAGAAGATTGCAACTCTTGGAGCTTGAAGAAATAAGAACTCATGCTTATGAGTCATCAAAATATTACAAGGAGAGAGTCAAGGCTTACCATGACAAAAATTTGTTGAAGAGGGAGTTCCATGCTGGTCAACAGGTCTTGTTATTCAATTATAGATTAAAGCTTTTTCCTGGGAAACTCAAGTCCAAGTGATCTGGCCCTTTCATCATCAAAGAAGTCAAGCCCTATGGTGCTGGGGAACTTATTGATCCATCGTCATCTGACCCTCAACGAAGCTGGGTCGTCAATGGCCAAAGAGTAAAACCATACAATGGTGGTGCAATTGAAAGACTCACCTCCATCATTCATCTTCTAGATCCTTGATCTTTTCACACGTCAAGCTAGCGACGTTAAAAAAGCGCTTACTGGGAGACAACCTAGGATCTTTGTCCCTTAAACTGCATTTTCATTTTTGTTGCCTTGTTCTTGCCCTGTTTTGCTTGTGTCTGAAGTTTTCCAAAAATTCATCATCTCGCTAAGCGACACCATTGTCGATAAGCGACTCTACATCCTTCATATCTTGCATCTGTTCATTCTGCATAACTCGCTAAGCGAGCTTTGCTAGCTTAGCGAGCATATCTCTCTGTTTTGCTTGTCATTATTAAAATTTTGTTTTTCTAGAATTCGCTAAGCAAGTTTATACTCGCTAAGCGACCAAACTTCTCTGTTTGGATAAAATAATTGTTTTGCGGTGAATTCGCTAAGCGAAAATCCCTTAGCGAAGCGACTACACCTCGTAAAAAAAATTTTAAATTAATTCAAAACCGTATTTTTGAAGGGAGGGAAACTCTAAGGTCTCTGCTCAACTAACCTTCCATTTAGCGACACCTTCATCTCGCTAAGCGAAAGGTTCGTAAGTGGTCAAGAGCAGTTACGCAACTGTGCCCCTTCCACTTACCCACTATCTTTATCTCTTTCTCAAAGATCTTTTCTCTCCCACTCTCTTTTCTCTTTTATGAAAATTTCTTCTCTTCATCTTAACTTCTCTCTCTCCTACTCATTCCCTTGTTGCTACACTCATCCTTCATCCCTCATCTTCCCATTGCATTCATCCAAGTAAGTTATTTGTCTCATCTTTTGATTTTGTGATTTCATTGTTTTAATTGTTGTTTTGATCCCTTTTTGTTTGGGTAGTTCTTCTTGCATTTCTGCTTGAGGAGTAGTGATGCTACAATTTGTCTGAGTATTGCTTGGTAGCTTGGCCCTTTGTGATTTTATTTTTTTAGTTCATACTATCTTGTTTACACATAGGGTTTTGTTATTGTTTTATGTTGGTAAATAGTTCTCCTGTTTTTATTTTGATTTGCTGTAGATCTTGTTTTTGTTCTGTACTTTGATGCATTCAGTTCATGCATGCAAGGTGTTCGTCAGAATACCTCACTTGTTTTTCCAAAAATTGTTCAGGGCACTAAGCGAGTGTTAACTCGCTAAGCCAGAAGATGAATTTCTGGGTAGTTGTTCATCGTGTTCTTCAATTGTTCTTCATGCATTCTTCTGCACTCTAATGCATCTGGTAGTTTTCCAAAATTCATTCCGCTAAGCGATTACACACTCGCTAAGCGGATCATCCACCATAATTTTTTTGTGCATCGCGGCTAAGCGAGCACTTACTCGCTAAGCCGCCATTTCCCTCTGTCTACCATTTTATTTTATTTTATTATATTCGATTAGCGAGCATCACTCACTAAGCGAGTTTTCTTCTCTGCCTTATTTTCTTTTTAAGTAGATTTAATTCGCTAAGCGAGATTTCATTCGCTGAGTAGTCCTTTTTATTTTCCTTTGTACTTTGAGTGATTCGCTAAGCAGGACTTTTTCCGCTAAGCGAATCTTTATTCCTGCCACTTTGTTTTTTAGTATTTACATTGTCTGGATTCACTTTGCAGATGGCTCCACCTCGCCCTTCTCAGGGTGCTGCATCTAAGAAGAGAAAGGCTGCTTCTTGTCGAGCTGCCCAATCTGTTCCTACACTAGAGCCTGTTGATGACGAGGTTCCCTTCGAATTTGATTCATGCTGATTCCCTAGTGCTACAACTCAGAAGCGCTTTGGGGAAATTATGCCTCGGCTTTTGCTACCTGAGCGAAGGGTGAAGCTTTACCCCAATGAATTTGATGATTTCCGGCTGGAGTATGAACGTCGGCAGTGGGACAAAGTTCTTGGTCAACTTCTTGAGGATGAGATTGATGAGGCACTGGTAAAAGAATTTTATGCAAATGCCTATGATCCAGAGGGGAGTGTGCCTCATCAATACATTGTTAGGGGGAAGGTAATCAAGTTTGATGCCAGGACCCTTAACCATTTCCTCAAGACCCCAGTTGTCATTGCTCCGGAGGAACAGCACACTGCATTGACTCTGTTTAAGAACAATGTCAAGAAGTATGATGAAATAGCAACCAAGCTTTGCATTCTAGGTGGACCTTTTGAGAAGGGTACCGACGGACTGCCTTGGAAAATTTTCAGAAAAAACATGACCACCCTCACACAGATCTGGGCCACTTTCTCATTTGCCAACTTGGCACCCAACTCTCACACATCAGATATCAATGTTGAGCAGGCAGAACTCATTTATGGAATCCAGATGAAGATGGATTTGGACTTAGGGTCTTTGATCACTAAGGAAATTGCTTCTATGGTTGTTTCCAACTCCTGCAGATTGGATTTTCTTGCTCTCATTACTGCCATGTGTCATGCAAAAGGCGTTGTTTCTGACTCCACCATCTTTCACAAGCTCAATCTTGTGCTGGATAAGGCATACATTCTTAAGAACTGCATCAACAAGGCAGATCCTAATGCCCCTCCTCCTGAGCCACCTCGCCGTCCACCCCGTGCACGCTCGATCGTCGAGGGTGACTTTGTCACCATCGAATCCTTTCTGATTGCCATGCAGGAGCCGGGCCAGCGAGAAGATGCCCTTTAATTAGGACAGTTGATGATCATGGAGAATCTCTACAACCTCTCACTTCAGCAGCCTGTCATGACCCTTGGGGAATTTTTAGCTCGCCAAGCTTGGCCTAGGGACAGGCCTCGCTCTTTTGGAGGGGGTGGTGCCGCCTCTGCAGGTACATCTAGAGCGGCTGGAGCTAGTGGGACTGCAATGTTGGAAACTGAGGTAGGTCCAGCTAAGGGCACTTAAGGAGATGCTGACGAGGAAACAGATGGAGCTTGGAGGCCATGGTTGTCAGTTTGAGGCCATATTTTATCTGTTTCAGGATATCTTTTACTTTTCTGCAAATTTTAATTTTCTTGCACATTTTATTTTTCTGCAATTTTGTTTCAGTTCAACACTTTATTTTCTGTTTTAGTTGGTACAATTTAGTTTTAATTTCTGCCAGTACATTTTGTTACTTTTGATTATAGTTAGATTTATGGATGCATGATGTTTACTCTAGCATTCATTCTTTTTGGGGCATTATTTAGACGGTAGATCAAAATCCTTTTTCTGTGATGCAATGTATGCTTTCGAAAAAAAAAATTCTATTTTGTAAAAACCTCAATATCAAGTGAATACGTGTAGTGATGCATTGGTGATTTCATAAATTGAATGCGCGTGAGTGATTGCGGTTAAATTGTATGGCATGCAGCGTTTTGTGAATTAGTTTTGAATGCTTCGCATTTACCCGTGTGAGCTGTGTGAGTCTTAACTGCTAAGAGAAACTGTTGGTTTTACACTCTTGATTTTGCATGATTCTTGGATTTTGTTTGAGTGCATACATGATTTGGACATGATCAAGGCAGTGTTTGTTTTAATTCTCAGTCACTTAGCCAAAAAGCCTACCTGTGTCTAATGATGAATCCCTTGCTACCCCTTTGAGCCTTTATAGTGACTAATTTCGTTCTTAAACCCTTTGAGCTATAAAGAAAAACAATATGAATACCTTACCTTAGGGAATAGGAGAGCATATCATGGTTTGAGGCAAATTTGTCCCAAATTTTGGGGGAATTGTTTGTACAGGGACTTGGTGTGAAATAGCAGCATGCACAGTTGGCAAGGCTACAGTGATTCGTATGTAAAAAAAATTAAAAATTGAAAATGAAAAACAAATTTCAAAATCAAAAACAATTTCAAGTTTGTGCTGCTGTTTTAAGTTTGTAAATAAAAGGTTGGGAAACAAGTTGAAGTTGGTTGCCTCATGATAGGAAAAGGGATTAGTGAGTGCTCTCCTAGACCCTTAGGTGCTTTGAATTTCTAGAAAAACCAAATTTCTTTTGTAGCCCAGCCAAGTTACAACCTTAATAAGTCCTTATTGATCCATGTTATGTATGTGCAATTACAATTGAATAAGATGAGGTGCAAAGTTGGGATTTGTGATGCCAATCGGGATTGATTGAAAATCTTTCACAGCTGAAACACTTGTGTGCTTGAGAGAAACACTAACCTTGTAAGAAGCGAAGTGTTATTTAACTTTTCATTGCCAATTGTCATACTTCTTGATCTCTTGAACTCTTGAAAGCATCCTTTTTATGATTTCATCATAAGCACCATTGCAAGTGTGATCTTGAGTCGTGTGATTAACTTGTTTTGAATAAGCATGCTAGTATCTTGGGAATGTGTTGATCTTAGTCTTTTGTCTTGTCATTAATCTAACTTAGTTCGGTTTAGTTTTAGCTTGCTTTTGCTTAAGGACAAGCAAAGCTGTAAATTTGGGGGAGTTTGATAATGGTTGTGCATACTTACTTTTGCATTTAATTTCCATAGTAATTATCTCACCTTCTTCTCATTTATTGCTTTGATTAGTCCCTTTTTAGTTAGAATCACTTTCTTTTTAGAATTTAGTTTTCATATAGTTTAGGATCTTATTAGTTTTTTTTAACTATGTTTTTGCAGAGTCCTAGTACACAAGAAGAAAAGCTGAAGATGAGGAAGTCAAGACAACTCGCTCAGCGAGCTGATGCTGCCGCTGAGCGAGAAAAGTTGCTCTGTAGAGGACACGTGGCAAGTTGAAGGCTAAGCGAGAAGTTCTGTTTGCTTAGCGGGATTGGAAGCTGAAGAGGCAACTTGGACACGCTAAGATCGCTTAGCGACTTTATGCTCGCTAAGCGAAATAACCTCTCTGCTTGAAGGAGAAATTGGATTTATTGTAATTCGCATAGCAAGTGGTTTCTCGCTAAGTGAGTTGTGCCTTTATGCAGAAGCGACAAAACAGAGATTCTCAGCCTATTTAAGGTGTCTTATCATTGGGACCAGGGAGATCATTCTAGGGTTGCATGTGGCGGCTGAGACACTCACCTACCACATTCCTTCACCGTTTTCTCTTCTATTTTCCCTTGTTCTTGTAATTTTTGGTGGCTTCTCATGACAACAAGGAGCTAACTTTTTTGTAGTTAGGGGTTTGGTGTAGTAGCAACTCTCATATTTAGTGAATATTCAGTGTTAATGCTATTCTCTGTGCTTAATATTGGTTCTTGGCTTGATCACCCAAGCACTTTTCTATTTATTTTTATTGTCATTGGGAAATGCTTTGAAAACTGAGATTTGAGAATGGTGTCTAATGAATGTCTCATATAGGAATGGAGTGATGTTTGTTAGTCTCTTAATGATCCTTGTTCTTAAACAAATCATTTAACTTCACTTGCTAAGGAATTAGGAGTATAGTTAAGTGTTTTAGCTTCTTTCACTTGAGGAATCAAGGTTAGAAGATTTAGGTGGGTTGAGATAGCACTAGGGTTTTCATTAAATGGAGAAAAATCATTTATATTACTAAGATGTTTGCCAAATACCCAACTAGTTCCACTAATCGTTGTTTCAATCGCTGCACACCAACTATTTGATATTTTACTTTCTTGGAATCTGTTCTATTTTTAGTAGTTTAATTTAGAACTTAAAGTTTATTTCCTAAATCGTTTTCACTAAAACAACATATTCTTTTGCCTAGAACTTGATTTAACACAAAACCTAGTACAAACAAGTCCCTGTGGAGACGATTTTATACTCAAAATTCAAAAATACTACACCGATTGGTGCGCTTGCCAACGAGGTGAACAGGCTTTGGGATTAAAAATTGGTGCATTGCTGGAGATTTCAATGCTGTTTTGAATAGAGGGGAAAGGCGTGGAAGATTTGTACAGTCGAATTATATAGAGATGGATCTATTCCAATCTTTTGTGGAACAAATGGAAGTTGTTGATGTCCCTGTTTTGGGAAAAAAATTCACTTGGATTTGTTCTGATGGAGTCTCTATGAGCAAGTTAGATAGATTTTTGATCTCGGAAGAGCTCATCAACCTCTGGAAAGTTTCTTCTCAGTGGGTTGGGGATCGAGATATTTCAAACCACTGTCCCATCTTTTTGAAGATTGAAGCTCTCAATTGGGGGGTGAAACCTTTTCGCTTTTTCAATTGTTGGCTAGAACACCCTGGGTTTAGTAAATTGGTAACTAATTGCTGGCAGCAAAATCAAGTAGAGGGGTGGAGGCTCTTTGCTCTTAAGGAAAAACTTAAAATCCTTAAAAATAAGATAAGAATATGGAGTAAAGAAGTGTATGGGGAGCTAGATCTAAAAATCGACAATAAGGTGGAAGAAATGGGGGATCTGGATGAATCAATCATAGAAGGTAACGTGACAAATATTGGCCAAAGAAGACAAATGAATGAGGATTTTTGGAAGTTGATTAGGCAGAAGGAAAGTATGATTCTGCAAAAATCAAGAGCTCGTTGGTTACAGGTTGGAGACTCGAACACTAGATATTTTCACGCATGCATGAGGAGTAGGCACAGAAGGAATCAATTGGTGGCGATTAACACAACAATGAGTTGGATTGAGGATCCTATCATGGTGAAAGAAGAGATTAAAAGCCACTTCCAAAATTTTTTTTGTGAGCCTGAACTGGTACGCCCAAATCTAGAAGGAATTCATTTCCAATGTCTAAGCTCTACTAAAAAGGATTTTTTATCTTCTCCTTTCTCAAATGAGGAGATTAAAGCGGCGGTTATGAGTTGTGAAGGTAGCAAAAGCCTTGGACCAGACGGGTTTAACTTCAATTTTTTCAAGTCTTTTTGGGATCTGATCGGCGAAGAGGTTTTCGGTTCTGTTCACGAGTTCTTCTCAAATACCTCCTTACCAAAATCCGTCACATCATCTTTCAACGCTCTTATCCCCAAGAAGGATCATCCTCAGACAATTTCAGAATATAGACCGATTTCTTTGATTGGAAGCATTCATAAGATCATTTCTAAGTTGTTGGCTTTATGCATTAAGAAGGTTTTGAGTTCAGTTATCTCCTCATGCCAAACAGCCTTTTTACCCGGGAGACAAATTCTCGACGGTGTTTTGGTCACAAACGAGTTGATTGATTGGGCTAAGAGAAATAGGCGGAGATGTTTTTTATTCAAAGTTGATTTCAAAAAGGCCTATGACTATGTTCATTGGCCTTTTTTGGATTACATGCTTACACGCCTGGGCTTTGATGCAGAATGGAGATCATGGATCAACGCATGCACATTTTCCAGCCGTGCTTTAGTTTTGGTAAACGCTAGTCCAACAGTAGAGTTTGACATCAATAGGGGGTTAAAACTGGGGGACCCTTTGGCCCCATTTCTTTTTTTGGTGGTCGCTGAATGTAACGCCCTTCGTTACAATAACAACCCGTAATAAAATATTCTTTAAAACATAAATAATATAAACTTTTCGAAAATACAATGGTCTGAAATACCTCAAATTTTATAAAATAAGATTGAATAAATAAATCCTTACATATATAAAAACATTATCCTCAAATATGGGCATCTAAAACAATGAATAATAAATAGTAGCAGAATTAACCACAACCAACCCTTTATTCTAAAGGTACTAACCCAAAAATATAATTAAAAAAATAAATAAGTCTTCAAGTCTCCGACGTCTCAACAATCTCTCCCTCGTGCTCTGAAAACAACACTTTTAATGAGACAATAATCCCAGTGAATAAAACAAGTTATAAAAGGGTTCGCAAATAGTGTTGTTCTCAGCCGGTGCGGTGATCCGAAAAACTCAACCATGGTACCCGCAATAATTTAAAATAAAATATTGTATATATATATACACTCCAATAGAAGCCAAATTAAGACAACCACAAATCACACTCATATCATTCTCATTAAGGAAAATATTTCAATAAATAAAATTAACCCCTCAATACATTCAAAGAGATATCACAAACATAACTTAGTGATTCCCAGAATCACTAGGCTAGACGAATCACTAGGCTAGACTCTTTGGTTCCTAGAACCGGTGTGGATCTCAGATTCGTAAAAGGTCTATGAGCTCATATCCATGCAATGGCGTCCCACTGCCTTCCCCATCTTAGATGGAGGTATCTGAATCTCTTCCCCATCCCAGATGGAGGTATCTATAATAAATCTCATCCCCATCCCAGATGGAGGTGTCTCATATTCAATTTTCAGAATAAAATATACACCGTCACCACTTCCCGGAAGATGATGACTAACTCACACATAATTACAAAATATCATCCCAGATAATTATCAAATAAATCCTCTAATTTCATGCATCCAATAATTCCATACACCTAATAACATTTCTCATATCACATTACGGGTACACTAACATCTCAGTTTCGAATAACAATATGCAGCAACACAACATACAAACTATATATATATATATATATATATATATATATATCAATGTGTAAACAATAATTAAAATATAATAACAGAATTTTACAAATTATTTAAGGAGTAAAGTTGCTGCAGTGCTTAGTATTCTACATAATCAAGGCAATTTCAATCATTCGAAAATCATACCCACGCATGCATGAACGATCACCTATAGTTCAGCTATAAAATTTAGAATTCCACTAACACCAAATCCCTCTAATCAAGAACCTAAAGTTTATATCTTTCAAGAAACATACCATGGAAGGTTTTAAAAGATAAATGTTTTACTCACCTCTTGAAGCAAAGTAATCTACGGTCTTTGTTTATTCTTTCTCTTCTCTATCTACTACGTCAACAAGATTCCCTCTATGTCTTCTTCTCCCGAGTCCTCAACTATCTACTAATTTTCTGTTCCCTAAGAGACTAACTATGTAATTCTAGGAAAGGAAACTGCCTATCCTTATATAAGTGCAGTTGTACGTGATTAAGATTAAATAACATAAGATTTATTTTAGCAGATTTGGCTTATCAAATCTTTCTTTATCTTTTTCTACTTTATTATCTAGATTTATCTCATTATTAGCATTATCTACTATTTTCTTTTCTTTCAAGATATATTAAGATAAAACATGATAAGATTTAAATCGTTATCGAAGACCAATTCAAATTATATATAATGAATATTTTATCTAAACTAGATATATAATATTATATCATTACTATATTAATTATCTTTTGCATTCTTTTGTAGTTGTTAGATAATCTTAACAATTCTTATATTAATCACCTAATCTTTTTATTGATAAGATAATTATTTAACTCAATAATATTTGATATCTAGTAACTAAAGAGTAATATTTTAATTCAATTATTTCAATCAAAATCCTATCCTAATTTCCAAACAAATATGATATACTAAGATAAGATTCCATCCAAATAAAATAATATCATAATCAATTCAAATAACATATCACGATACAACATTATAAACATAATATCATATTATATCATAATAATTCAATCATTTTAACTCAAATAAATTCTTATACTAATAATGTTAATATTAATTCTCATAACAATTTAATCTTTTAAAATAACAATAATTATATTAAAATTTCAGGATGTTACACTGAAGGTTTAACTGGCTTATTCAAAAGTGCAGTTCATAAAGGTTTATATAGAAGTCTTACACTAGATGAAGGGCTGCAGTTTTCTATTCTTTAGTATGCAGGTGACTCTATTATCTTTGGGGAGGTGCACCATGATAATTTATGGTCTCTAAATGCTATACTAAGAAGTTTTGAACTTGTTGTTGGGCTAAAAGTAAACTTCTATAAGAGCAGCGTGTTTGGGATAAACGTGGACCAAACTTTTCTACAAGTTGTAGCAGATTTCTTACAATGCAAAATTGCTTCGCTTCCTTGAAAGTTTTTGGGCCTTCCTATTGGAAATAATCCACGTAGAGTCAGTTTTTGGGATCCAGTGATCTTAGCCTTCAAAAAATGCCTTTCAGGGTGGAAAGCCAAATATATGTCCATTGGTGGGAGAATTGTTATGATTAACTCTGTGTTGAGTAGTCTCCCCCTATACTTCTTTTCCTTCTTCAAAGCACCCAAGAAGGTTCTGAAGACTCTCACTGCTATCTAGAGGAAATTCTTATCGGGCGATGTTTCGGAGAGTAACAAGATTAATTAGATCAGCTGGGATCGAGTATGTCTACCAAAGAAGCAAGGGGGACTTGGAGTTAAGAATCTAGAACTGTTCAATTTAAGTCTTTTATCAAAATGGAGATGGAGGTTTTTGGTGGACCAAACTGCAATCTGGTTCCCTTTATTGTCTTTCAAATACGGCTTAAATGACAGTCCCCTCAATCCTTCGGCAATGAACACTTCGAGCATATGGTGGAGAGATATTGTAAACATAGACTCTACTTCTGTTTGCCCACAACATTGGTTCCTTAATTCAGTAACTAGAAAGGTGGGAGATGGTAAGGATACCAGATTTTGGTTGGACCTCTGGATTGGTGATAGCATTTTGAAGGAATCCTTCCCGCGATTATAACTTTTAGCAAAAAATAAACACTTTTGTGTAGCAGATATGGTAGTGTCAACAGAAACTGGAAGGGGATGGTTGTGGCAATGGAGACGAAACCTCTTAGTATGGGAAGAAGAGTTATTACAGGTCTTGATAACACTTTTACAGGAGGTGCAATTACAAAGCTCAATAGCTGATCTATGGCTATGGAACTTAAATGTGGGAGAAGGGTTCACAGTGGCATCAACATATGAAGTATTATCTAAAGATTTATAGTTGAGAACAATATCTCCTCCACCAGTTCAATGGATTAACAATTTTTGGAAATGTATTGCTCCATCCAAGGTATTTGTCGGAATGTGCTGCAAAATTCTAGAAGCTTACACAAGTGTAGCTTTAAGAAATAACTAGAAAGATCTAAGACATATAGCGTAATAATATGTAAATGTCTTGATGAATCTAGGTTTTTCTATAAAGCTATAGTAGTCACAGTCATGTAATAGAAATGTCATGATAGTTCTTAAGTTAAGAAAATTCTAGAATAATGTAACTCTAGAAACCAATCATCTTGTAAGATCTAGAATGTAGTAAAATATATTTAATAGTCCACCAACACATGTAGTAGGTGGTGGAGTGATGCCTATAAATAGGCGTGGCAACACATATTGTAATGTGAGTTTGAGTTTGAGATATCAATACAAGCTCCTCCACTATTGTTAAGAGCTACACGGCCATTATACTATTTCCCTTCAAAAAGCTAACTTACTAATCTCTCCTAAATTCTAACCCAACAACCTACAAACAACTAACCCACCTTTCTATTCCCTTAAAATACTAACAGTGGCATCAGAGCTACGTTCGGTCATCTACTGGGCGTAGATATATTACTCAACTATTTCCAAAAAATAATCCTACTTTATTCTACATCACTTCTACATTTCCCTTAAACCATGGCCAATACTTCCCAAGCTTCATCTATTCCTGTACCTATTTTCACAGGAGAAAATTATGATTATTGGAGCATTAAAATGAAGACATTTTTTTGCTCTCAAGATTTATGGGATATTGTAGAAGAAGGATTCATCATTCCTACAGACATTTCTACTCTAACTGCAACTCAAAAGAAGGAGTTAAAGGAGAATAAGCAAAAAGATTCAAGAGCATTATTTTTTCTACAACTAGCAGTGGGAGACACAATTTTTCCAAGAATAATGGATGCAACAAGTGCTAAAGATGCGTGGAGTACACTGCAGGAGGAGTTTCAAGGCAGCATCAAGGTACGTGCCATTAAACTTCAAAGTTTAAGACGTGACTTTGAGTTGATAAAATTGAAGGAGTCTGAGACCATAAAAGACTACTATTCTAGGATAAAAGAAATAGTTAGTCAAATGAGAGCATGCGGGGAAAATATTCTTGACAAGAAAATTGTTGAGAAAATTCTAATTTCTATTCCCCATAGATATGATGCAATTGTGACTGCAATAGAGCAAACCAAAGATCTGTCTACTTTATCAGTGACAGAGCTTATGGGCTCTCTTGAAGCATATGAGAAAAGATTGAAAAGGCATGATGAAGACTCTGTCGAAAATGCCTTTCAATCAAAGCTCAAATTACAGTCTCAAAATAAAGAAAATGGTGGAAAGAAAAATGTAGAAGTTTCTAGAAACAAAGAGAATTCTAGAAATTTCTCTAAGACCAATGAAGACAAATATCCTCCATGTGGCATCTGCAAAAAGACAAGTCACTTGGAGAAGGATTGTTGGCATCGTGGAAAGCCACAATGTCACTATTGTAAGAAATTTGGACATGTGGAGAAGAACTGCCGCAACAAAAACAAGCATCAAGCAAATTTCGTTGAAGAGCATGATAATGAGCAGCATCTTTTCTATGCTACCCGATATTCCAGTGATGAAACAAGTGGAAACTGGTACTTGGATAGCGGTTGCAGCAATCACATGGCTAATGATAGGAGCATCTTCAAGGAAATTGACGACACTGTCAAAGTGAAAGTTCGACTGGGAAATGGCACCATGGTGGAGTCAAAAGGAAAAGGCACTGTCATGGTGGAGACAAAGAAAGGTACGAGACTCATCAAAGATGTCTTACTAGTTCCCAATCTTAAAGAAAATCTCTTAAGCATTGGCCAAATGATAGAGAAAGGTTATGCTCTACACTTTGAAGGAGATACATGCATAATTTATGATAACCATAACAAAAGGCAAGAGATTGCCAAAGTTAGAATGGACAGAGGAAATAGAAGTTTCCCGATAAGCTTCAAGTATACTACTACTAACATTGCCATGAGAGCAGAAGTTGATGATTCATGGCTATGGCATCGAAGATTTGGTCA
Organism: Pueraria montana var. lobata; assembly: GCA_026413185.1. NCBI lineage: Eukaryota > Viridiplantae > Streptophyta > Magnoliopsida > Fabales > Fabaceae > Pueraria > Pueraria montana. The sequence continues at coordinate 12,866,223 of CM048654.1, forward strand.
CTTCAACACTAAAGCCTTGAAGCTACTATATCAGAAGAATATGATGAAAGATCTCCCATGTCTAGATGAAAATAATGAAGCTTGTGAAGGATGTCTTCTCGGGAAGCAACATAGATTACCGTTTTCAACTGATAAAGCATGGAGAGCTAAACACATATTGGAGTTGATCCACATTAACATTTGTGGACCGATGAAGACACCATCGCTAAACAACAACAGGTACTTTATCATGTTTATAGATGACTTTTCTAGAATGACTTGGGTCTACTTCTTCAAAGAAAAATTAGAAGTCTATGGAATATTCAAGAAGTTCAAAACCTTTGTCGAGAAACAAAGTGGGAAGCATATAAAAGTACTTAGAAGTGATCGAGGCAAAGAGTACAACTCACATGAGTTTGATAAGTTCTGTGAAGATGAAGGCATTGAGCGACAACTTACAGTCGCATATTCTTCGCAACAAAATGGCGTGTCTGAGAGAAAGAATCAGACAGTCATGGAGATGGCTAGATCGATGCTAAAGGAAAAAGGCTTGCCTAATACTTTTTGGGCAGAAGCAGTTTATACTGCAGTCTACATACTCAACAGATGTCCAACTAAGGCAGTCCAAGACAAGACTCCTATTGAAGCATGGAGTGGACGAAAACCATCCGCTAAGCACCTAAGATTATTTGGATCTATATGCTACATACATGTTCCAGATCAGAAGAGACACAAATTAGAGGACAAGACTATACTAGGAATCTTCTTGGGGTATAGTACACAGTCAAAAGGCTACAGAGTTTACAGCTTGCAAACAAAAAAGCTCACCATCAGTAGAGATGTTGAGATTGATGAAAATGCTGCTTGGAATTGGGAAGCAGAAAAAGTTTCAAGAAGCAACATTCCCTTTCCAGTGCAACAATCTCAAGAAGAAGTTCAAGAAGTGATAGAAGAAGCAGGTATGCTTTCGTCACCTCCACAACAAGATTTTTCACCAGAAACTACTCCAAGACGAGTAAGATCTTTGGTGGATATATATGAAACTTACAACACAGCTATACTGGAACCTAAATGCAATGAAGATTCATCAAAGAAGCAAAGCCAACTAAGGAAAAGTCCAAGGTGAGCACTAAAAGATAAAAGACCAAGAAAAGACCAAGTTGTGGACGTTTCTACGAAGCTACTACAAGTCTGAGCTATGCATGGAGTTTCCGAATTTTGCATCAAGGAGGAGTGTCGGAATGTGCTGCAAAATTCTAGAAGCTTACACAAGTGTAGCTTTAAGAAATAACTAGAAAGATCTAAGACATATAGCGCAATAATATGTAAATGTCTTGATGAATCTAGGTTTTTCTATAAAGCTATAGTAGTCACAGTCATGTAATAGAAATGTCATGATAGTTCTTAAGTTAAGAAAATTCTAGAATAATGTAACTCTAGAAACCAATCATCTTGTAAGATCTAGAATGTAGTAAAATATATTTAATAGTCCACCAACACATGTAGTAGGTGGTGGAGTGATGCCTATAAATAGGCGTGGCAACACATATTGTAATGTGAGTTTGATTTTGAGATATCAATACAAGCTCCTCCACTATTGTTAAGAGCTACACGGCCACTATACTATTTCCCTTCAAAAAGCTAACTTACTAATCTCTCCTAAATTCTAACCCAACAACCTACAAACAACTAGCCCACCTTTCTATTCCCTTAAAATACTAACAGTATTGGTCTTCTCTTGGAGGCTTTTACCAAGACAGGTTACCTATGTATTTGCAATTACATAAGAGGGGTGTCATGGTCAATATCTTGGAGCAATCTTGTGTATTTTGCAAAAACGCAATTAAGGATTGTAATAATCTTTTTCTGGGGTGTCCTTTTAGTCGTAACAGTTGGAGCGCTGTTTTGGGGTGGCTCGGTATATCTTTTGTGATTCTAGAAGACATTACACAGTTATACATCCAGCTGGGAGAAAGTTTTAGATGGAGAAAGGCAAAGGATTTGAAAAACATGTTTTGGCATGCCACATGTTGGTGCATATGGCTCTCAAGAAACAGGATTATTTTTAGGGAAGGTAATGCAGAACTTATGGGCATCATAGCACAGATTAAGGTTGTATCATGGCAGTGGTTACTTTATAAACATGGGGTAAATCTGGGTCTTTTTTTCTCCTCATGGTGTACTAATCCTTTGGGATGTTTACCTTTTTGAATGTTTACATATGAGCAGATACTCTCACAGGGAGGGGACTTGTTGACCACGCCCCTCTTCTCACACATTTTTTGCTTTTTGCTAAATATGTTATATTTTATACTGTACATCTTGTACGGTTTGTATTGTCTCATGGTACACTAATAAAATTCTTTTGCCTTCCAAAAAAAAAAGATAGCTTTGTAAAAGTCAACCAAACTTACCATAAATGATTAATTGTGATTGGATGAGTGTAAAATAGTTTTATACTGTCATGCATATTTTTTTCTTAAAAAATAGAGTGTGTCGAGCATGTCCCATATGCATAACCTCCACTACATTTATTGAGGCAAAAAACGTAAACATAAAAGTGTCAAGGTCAAGGTTAAGACATGTTGGAGTCTTACAAAAAAATGCTAAAAAGAAGAAAAATATATAAAAAGAGAGAAAAAAAATTTAGAAAGAAGAAAAATATTATTGGTGTATGAAGTTTGGTGTTTCTATTTCTTATATAGTGCAAAAAGGAGTCAGTCCGTTGACAATTTTTTTATTCAGTTTTTAGTACAAAACAAAACTTATAGGTATGAAGGAATGACAAATTAAAAGTTAAACCCATTTGATAAATTCAACGTACTCCAACGGAAAAAAGCATTTAAATGCTTTTAAATTGACACCGTTATATGACAATTGTTAAACGGATTGAGGAAATGATATGCTTAAATGCCATTAAATTTTACAGTGAAGTGAAAACTCAACCAATATATTTCTTTTACCAATGAGTGAACTGGGCTTGTTCCCTTAAACAAGGTCTCAGGTTTGAGCATATCCTTATAGATAGAAAAAATGTGGTTGAGAATAGAGGCCCCACTAAAGGTGGTCAGGTTCTCTGGTGTATATACTTCATAAAGGGGTGTTAATGAAATATTTTCAAACATAAAAGGAGTTAGTGTAGGAATAGAAAAAAAATGGTGTTATATGTAATTTGTAAAAAATTAAGGGGATGCCAGTGTAATTTACTAAGTTATTTTGAATCTATATTAATAAGAATATGTATACAAAATAAAAGTTGAATAAACACATACAATATAATGTGTGACATAATAGGGACAATAATGAGATAGAAAAAAGTATAAATGGGTGTAAATTAATTAAAAATATAATGATTTTTAATTAGGTTGTTTAATAGGAGAAAAAATGAAAGAAAAGAAAGAATTTTTTTCTATTTAATTGCATATAAAATGGAAGGAAAGAAGAAAATATATCTATGAAATGACATAAATACATCTTGTACAATTAAATGGGATAAGACAATGTTGTCTTTTAGTGAATTTTTTTTTTTTGAAAAAGGTTATTATATAAAAGGATTTTTATATTATTATTGCTATTATTAGTTTTTATTTTTGTTTTTACTTGTTTATTTTTATAAACATTATATATAACTCTCTTATTTTAAAAATAAAATGTTTCTTTTATTTTAAAACTTCGACTCTCAAACATACTTAGCCTAAAGTGAAGTGAAATATTTTTACATTGCAATCCACCCTATTATGTGCTTAAATTAGACTAATTAATCTTCTTCTTCCACCTTAACAAAAACGCGTTTTATAACAAATCATTGTCTAACCCTATAAATAAATATTCAAGTGCAACCCGTAGTACGTCTAATTGGAGGTTTTAATTGGTGAAATCAGGGGATGGAAATCCTCTGTCCCGTTAGCCTGTCTCACCCCTGTTCCCCCAATGAAACATTGACACGTCATTTAATGAATTTGTGTCACTACTTCTTTACTTTAACGAAGGATTAACAGCGTCATTTTGACACAATGTCTTCCTCTTCCATTCGCAATTCTCGTTCCAGTTCTTTAACTAACTGCAATCAAATTTCTAACCAAAATTCATGATTCCTTTTAACAACTTCAGCAACCATTCATTTTGGGAGCAAAAAAATGAATAAAATCCAGCTCCGTTCATTCAGTCCAGCCTTGTTATAAGCAAGGGAAGAGCAAAATTCATCCAAAGTGCAGGTTCCATAAATCACCAATATTCCAAATTACATTTTTGGGAGCGTACACCTCGACAGCGATCATGGCAGTTGCACGCCCTTGGGCAGGAGGGCGATGCGCTTGGCCTTCGTGGACTCATCGAGCACGTCAGTGCCAAGGGGAACACCATCAGGCGGCGGCAGAGGCAGCGACACAACCTTGGGGACGGGGACCTGGACGGTGTCATCGTCCCTGCGAGTGTCGGCAAGGAAGTTCCAGAGGGCGGCAACACCATGGAACACGCGGTGCAGAAGCAGATTCAGCACATCAAAGCGGGAAAAGAATGAAAGGGGAAAGTAGTGACATAAATTCATTAAATGACTTGTCAATGTTTCATTGGGGGGACAGGGGATGAGACAGGCTAATGGGACAGAGGATTTCCATCCGAAATCAGGATCGAGGTTCTATAAATTTCTTCTTCAGAATACATCATAAAGCTTGAAAAATATTGAAGCAACCACAACAGCATCACGTATTCTTATATTTATATAGAATAAATTCGTAGAGGCAAACGACAAGCTCAGATCCCCTAATTCTCTCTTATAATTCTTCCCTACACAGCATTCACTCCTTTCCCGCAATCACACAACATATCATAACACTTTTGAATATTAACTGCACTGCATGGTAACTAATAATAACACTCGGATCCCTGTTCTAGCTAGTTTATGATGATGACAATACAATCACGAGAACTACTGCAAGAACAAGGGAGACGCACTTTCCATGCACTTTCACAGTGCCAGAGTTCTCGTTTGAGGGATTAACCTGAGATGATGCTTCTGAGGAATCTGGGGATAATGGATCCTTATCCGCTTTAGGAGCCTTTGCGGATGGTTCTGGTGCCAAAGAGGGTGCCTTTGCAGGTGCCTTGGCAACTGCAAAGAAGTCCATAGGAAGAAGCACCTTCCCAACCTTATAAATAGCAAGATGTTTATCAGTATATATAATGCCAGAGATGGTGGTGTTAACCTCACCCGTTGAGATGTTCACACTCCCACCGTAACTTATCACATTCAGTTCCACCTTTCCAGGTTTAGCTCCTGCAAGTGTTCTCACTGGGTTGGTCAGTGTATCAAAGTTGGAGCTAGACACATAGTCTGAAATAACGTGGAACTGTAAGAGCTCGAGCTTTTGGCCATCAGAAAGAGAGTTGAGGAAGCCTGCTTTGAGTTCGGAGAAGGCACTGTCATCTGGGGCTAGAATGGTAATGCCACCAGATTTAGTAGTGAGGAGCTGTGCATTGAGTTGGTTGATCAATTGTGTAGTTTTCATGAGGCGGATTAGGATGTTGAATGACTTGGCCTGCCTCAGGATTCCAACAATGTCAACAGCTGGAGTACTGTCAGGGGTGGAATCACTTGGTGACTGTGGCAATGAGGGAACTAATGGTTGTTGAGGAGCAGCAGCTGGTGGGGTAGGGTTAGGCTGGGTTGGTTTTAGAGGAGCAGAAGCTGGTGATAATTGGGCAAATGTGGTGGGGGAATACAAAAGTGAAACTAGTAGTGCTAGTGAGAAGGGCAAGACAAATTGCTTGTTCATCATTTTGGTAATTTGTTAAAAGATCGTTTAGATGATACTGGAAAGGATTGCAAATGATAGGAATTGTAATTGCAATGAGGAGTTGATGCGTTGATGAGATGCAGTAGAAGGCTTTTTATATTGAGGTTGAGAGAACGACAGTTAGGTGAAAGGGCTTTGTTGTGCAACCTTTAATTGTGATTTATGAACGTATCTGGCTATGAGATATAACATATTAAGGTGCTGCATCATTGAAGATAGATATGTACGGGGTATATGAGATTAGGGTGACAAAGCAATAAGTTCTTGCTTGAAAGGGACTTTAAAAATAGGGTGAGACGCAGTGCTGTGAGACATACACTCGTTATCCGACAAGGGGATTATGGAATCGCATCAATGAATATTGAAACGGTGGAAAAAGTAATAGCTGAAATTAATGTAGCCAAATAAAGGAGTTAGACGTACGGATGTTCTCATGGATATTTTAGTAATGATCGATAAGTTTTTGTTAGTAGTTAATCCATAACATTACCTTCAAGCTGGAACTAGCAAGTGCCTTTTCACTGTACTATGAACAGTACCCCTTATGTGCATGCTATCCTTTGAGGTAAAGGCAAGGGAATCATTTTACTATTTCATGAATAGTAGATAGTTGTGGACGACGTCTAAGGTGGGAGAGCAATATAGGTCTCCCACTGTGCAAAACAAATATTGTCCGTTAGATGTTGGCTCTTTATAATCAACGACTCAGATAAGTGTAGACTATCATAAGGATACCTGTACTGGAATAAATTAAAAAATAATAATAATACAATCGTTCCCCTTCATCATTCACTGATTCCAGCCATTCTTCCCTCTACGACACCGCTAGTTGCAACCCAAAACCAAAACAACAAGGAAGAGGAAGAGGCGGTGAAATTAAACATAAGGTCCAACACCGAAGAAGAGGGTTCATCCCAATTGTGCCCACCGCCAAAATCTATTGAAATTCCAACCACCCCCGCCGCAAAACCCTTCGCCGCTGCCCAAAGGACAAAGGACCATCGCCGCTGTTACCGAAGAGGAACCAATCGTTCTTAGCGTCCTTGGTATATCGTCAGCCAACAACCTACCTTAGGTTCGTTGTTTTCTTCAAAGGAGAGTCCAATGTTGTAGCCTATACATATTGGGCTTCACTAGTGGCAGCGCGACAGTGTCGTAACTGAATCGTGGCAGAGATCTGATCGGCAATGGAAAAACTCAATCTTTTGTTTGCTGTAAAAATGTTATATTCTTATTTGTTGTTGTACAAATTGTTAATCGATAAACTCCAAATAGATGCATGAATTTCTTATTTGGTTCTTGTTTTCATTTTTGTCTTCGATTTCTTTCTGTTTTTTTATTTGAAATCTGATGATGGTTTCGTTTTCGATTTTAGATTTGATGGTGGTTCTTGTTGTTTTTTTTATTTTTATTTTTTCTCTCCATTTATGATTTCATATCTCACTCTTTCTCATACATGTTTGGGGTCACCAAAAATCGCTTTTCACAACGGTGCTTCATGATTGGAGAGAAGGAAGCTTCGTCTTCCTATGTGGGGGCGAGGAGGCTTCCAATTTCTTTCTTCTTTTTTTTTCAAATATTCCAGGGCAAATATCCTACGATAGTCCACATTAATCTATAGCCGTTGATTGTAAAAGGTGCATATTGTACGTATGACATTTTGTTTCCCATGGTGGGAGACCTATATTGCTCTCCCACCTTAGACGTCGTCGATAGTTGTGACTTGTATCATCCATTTGTGCGACCGATGGTTTTTTTTTCTATTTAATATCATATATTCTTATGTTAGACCATGATTTTTTTTCTAGAAATAAGAAAAAAGACTAAAATAAATAAATTTGGGTAGACCATATATATTGTTCATTTATTATATTATATATTTTTGTTCAGTGGAAAGTCATTGTTAATATTAATTTTAACATTTAAATCATGAATATTCTGTTATTTAACAAAGGCTAAAATTTTAATGGCAATTTTGCTATATGTTAATTTTAATATTCTACAAATTCATTTCCACAAATAAGATTAGTCATTTTGTCTATTTCAACAGTTTAAAGTTATCTCACATGTAATATTTTCTAAAACTTATCTAAACAGAATTTAATTTAATTTGGTTTAATGGTTTGTTATATTTATTAATTGTTTGTATTATTTGTTATTTATTAATAATGAATATTAAATGGTGATAAATATTATTAATTATTAAAGTTAATTAATAAACACTAATATAATAATTAAATATGTAATGTTAATTACTAATTAATTGTTACTATAATCTTTATATAAAAATAAAATAAATTATAAATAAAAAATATGGAAGTGAGAGTGAGATTATGAGAGTATTAGTACATTGGTAAGCATGTCAGCTACATATTTAGGTATATATTCCTTTTACAGTCTAAAAAGTGTATTAAAGGCTACTATATCTATTGTTTGTGTGCAATTTCTTTTAATAGACAACAAGGGTTTTACACGCTTTTTACTTCCTGTTCAAAAGAGAGTTGTGGACCGCAAGCAAAGAAAGAAAGTTTCAAAAGAATTTTTGGGAGTATTCAGAGCGCCTTTGCATCAGAAGGCTTAAGGCATCTTTTCCCGTATTTTCCTTTTTGCTTTGGTTGACTGAAGAGCATATGTCAGCCGTTTGCATCAAATGGCTGAAGGCATCTTTTCTAATCTTTGCTTTGGTTTATTTACATGAAATACGGATAGGGATAAATCTGAGAGGAAAGAATGGCATATATTCCATTTTTATCGGGAAACTGTGTTAATAGTTGTTTATTTGTGAACTTAATTATGTCAATAGCACAAAAGACAAAATAAATAAGAATCTTTTTTTGTTAAGTCATATCCTTTCTTTGTGGAATGTTGTGGATTTGGCTTTCTTCTTCTGAATGCAACTTGAGATTTGAGTATTAAAAAATTATTATAAGTTTCTTATGTGTGAGTTATTTGCTCTAAAAAAGCCACCTTAGTCAAGGCATTCAGCACAAGCTTATTTCTCCTTTTTTCAGTGAGTAGTTTACATATCTTTTGTGCCAACTGCCATGTATGACACGGTGTGAAAGGTTGTAGCTGAAGAAGCAGCAATATTTGTTGTTGTTGCATTAACAACAATGGGGTTTGATGATGCTGAAGAAGAGTGAGGTTGAGATTCATGGAATTAACAGTCACAATACTCGAGTCAGGGTGACCATAATCCCTACACTCAAGTTTTCCTATATTCACAATTTTCATACTTAAAGTTTAAAAGTAATAGATTTCTAATTGGGCGTGTTCCTCTTTGTAGGTGGCGTGTAGAGGAGTGTTTGTTAATTTCTTTCCTCCTCATCATCGGCATCCTAATGCTATTTGTGCACATATATATTTTTCCTCTTTTTATTGGGTCACTTTCTCTTTGATTCATTGAATTTCTTGATACTTTGATTGGCTTCTATGAATTGTTTTTATGAATCCAAACATACACACCAAATGACAAACTAATATGTAGTTGCAAGCTCATCGAAAAAATAAAACAGCCCATCTGCTCTAGCTACTTATTTGTTGGGAGTTGGTAGTTTCTTTGTTGTGCAATTCATTTTCTAATTCTTGGGTTCAAATGCAATTAGCCATGGCTCAGCCAGTTGGGCTCAAGGAGAAACCAAAGTGCTTGCTACAGTTTATGGACCCAAAGCCAGAACCAAGAAGAATGAAAACCTCGAAAAAGCATCCATTGAAGTTATTTGGAAACCCAAGACAGGACAAATTGGTTGGAACTTAGAACAATACTAAACTCAACTCTTTCTTTTCATTTTAAGAAACAAAATTAATATCTTTTTTCCTTGGTTTAGGAAAAGTGGAGAAGGAGTATGAGATGATATTGAAGAGGACTTTGGAAAGCATTTATATTCAAACAATATATCCCAACACCACTACTGCGGTTATAGTCCAAGCAAGTTTTGTTCTCAGTATTAGAAATTTGGTTTGTTACATATTTTATAATTAGTTAGATTCAAAGGACATGGTGTAATGCAACTACCTTTTCGGTTTTACTCTAATTTGGATAAGGACTGTGCTGCTCTGTGGTTCTTTTGTGTGAATGATTATCAGTTAAAATTGGAACTTTTATTTTCTTGCCTTTTCATATTTATTGTCATTGCTGATTGCTCTATAAATATTTAAGTGATGTGTGATTTGTAGTTAACTGATATCTTCACTCTTTGTTTCTACTGCAGGTTGTCCATGATGATGGTGTTGTATCCTACTAAAAGATTCAGTTCTAATATAATTTATATGGTAACTGTTTCTTTAAGGTTAAAAGTTCAGTTCTAATTCAGTTCAAATCAAAATTCTCATGATGAAAAATATGAAGGAAAAACTAAGCTTGGAACCCATAAGCTTTGTTACCTCTGTAGTGCCACACCTTGGTTTTAGAGGGCATGACCAAATTATTTCTAGGTAACTTTAGCGTTAGCTTTTAATATATTGGATCAATTTTAATATCTTCGATGTGTCAATTGATTTCTTGCAGACTTGATCACTTCTTTAATGTGAATTTACCTCAAACTATGTAATTTGAGCGATTTGTAATGTGTGATGAAATTCCTATACACGAAGGGGCACTTAGTGTGCGTTTAGAATTATCACATTTACAAAATCTAGCTCGAAGAAAAGTAGTTCATCCTTCTAAGGTTTTGTGTCCTGGTTGTAAGGAAAGGGTAGAGACAACAAACCATATTTTCTGTGAATGCAAGAATTCTGCAGCATTATGGGAAGCATGTCTAGAGTGGTGGGGGATTCGGATTGCATTACATAGGATCTAAAAAATCAGTTTCAATAGTGTATGGGTTTGCTAAATTGTACTGTGAAAAAATCACATATTTGGAAAGTGGTGTCGCAGCTTGGGTTATTTGGAAGAGTAGGATGAATGCAATTGTATTCATCCTTTTTAATATTAATAAAAATGCTTTGTTTGGCCTTAAAAAAAACATTGATAGTGTTTCCTAGATGTGGGTGTGCAAACGTTGGCACTGATTCGAAACACATGGTTATTCAGTTGTTGACTTTTTTTAATTTCAATTTAAATAAATAACATAAAGCAGTGTAGGAATATACAAGGTAGTAATGTATGCATAAAGAGATGGACACGTTGAGTTTTAGGTAACTAATAATACTAATAAATCATTAGTAATAATTATTTTTATAAGAAAAACAATTGAAGAAAATTGAGCATCCTTAATCTTATAACCATGACTTATGTTCTTCCAGTTTGTATTTTAATGAATTTTTTTTTTTGTAAATTTCTAAGTGAATTGTTAAATGAACTGTATGTAGTCTTATTTCAAAATCATTTTTGAGTAAATAATTAAATATATAGGTACTGTAATTTGAGTAAACTTGTGACTTCATCCTCTATAAATTTTAGTTGCCAATTTAATCTCTCAAAACTTCATCATAATAGACTTTTTAATATTTTATTACTAATTTATATAGTTTATAAAAAAATTATTTATTTTACTAAATTATAACATCTATCTACCCACGTAATTTTTTTTGAAGATTTTTTTAGTTTAAGAAAGTTTGATTTTCTAACCTAATTAAACAATTTAAACTATTTTAGACATAGCTATTTTTAATTGAATTTAGTTCCATATGATCACATGAGGTTTTTGAAATTTCATGGGGTCAATTTTACTCCTTTTATATTTCGCTAACAATAAAAGTTAAGGAGAAATTATGTTTCACAATGGAGTTTTATTTATTTATCAAAGTTAATATTTTCTCATAAATAATTCTATGTTCATCAATTTTGTGAGTAATGAGTAAGTCTACCTTAAAGATTTTGATTTGTGTAATAAATACTTTAGTGATAAATATTGTACAAGAGTTAAATAATTTATCAATTAAACATAAAGCTTTTTTTTGTTTATTATATACATCAACAATGATATATATTTTTTTATATAGCTTTAATTATTGCATTGTTAAAATCATTATTTCATTCAAAATTTAAAAAAAATGGAAATTTAGAAATTATTACCATCCATGGATTCTTTTGATGATAGAGATTATACTATTATCTAATATATAATTTTACTTTGAATTTATCTATTTTACTTTTAAAATTAATTATATATATATTTTTCTATATTTCAAAAAGAATGACATAAAATCTCTGATTTTATTTTGAAGGTTTAGGGATGGCAATTTTACCCAGACCCTATAGGTACCCGCAAAAATTATTCACGATGGGTAGGGTAATTATCTACTTAGTGGGTATAGGCTCAGGTATTGGTAATTACCCATAAATTTTAACGGGTACAGGTGCGGGTATGGATACCTTAGTACCCAACCCTACCCAGACCCATAATAATAATAATAATAATAATAATAATAATAATAATAATAATAATAATAATAATACTTAAGAGATAATCACGTTCCTTAATCCATAAAAAAATCACGTTCTTTATTTGCTAAGAGATAGATCACGTTATTTAATTCACAAAAAAATGATTATGTTCTTTATAGAGTTAGATCATGATCTTTATTTACTTAAAGATATATTGCATTTCTTAATTCAAAAAGAGTAAATTACATGCACCAATGAGGTTTGCCCTTATTATACTGGATACTCTTCCATTTTTGAACCCTACAGAACCCTCTTAATTTTTGGGCTTTCGTTACACCGACCCCCTCTTAGGCGTAAAAAACATTATACCAACCCCCCTTAAGGGGGACTTAAAGTAATGTAAAAAAAATGGAGGGGTATCGAGTGTAATAAGAGCAACCCTCAGGAGGGTTTCTATAATTTATTCATTGAAAAAAAAATCACCTTCTATATTTGCTTCTTTTCTCAATTTTTCCAATTTATTACATTAAGATCTTTGAATGAGATTTTAATTAATTTAATTACTATTGTATTTTTAATCAATATTTTATTTATCAAAATTTCATAATTAATTAAAGTGTGGGTAACGGGTATGGGTACGGGCATTTAGATGCCCAACAGGGAAGGACACATGTATTAAAGTTACTATCCACACGGGTATGGGTCTGGGTACAGGGATTTTTTAAAAGTGCGGGTATAGGGACGGGTACTATAGCACCCTACCCAGACCCTACCCATTGCCAACCCTATGAAGGTTGATTTATGCAATGGAACAAAGTTTATTATTGAAGGAATAGGAGTCACTGTTACATGACTCTTTTTTTTTTTTTTTACTACGTTACATGACTCTTTTTAAATTCCAGAGAGGTTAAATCTCTCTTATTGTATACTTCGCCACGACTATTAATAAAAGTCAAGTTTAACTAACGTTGACGTTTGAGCAAATATGGTTTGAAAGTATTAATTTGTGATAAAGAAAACAACATAGTTTCATTCACTAAAAATATTTATATAGAGAGAGATGTTTCAAAAAATTTAATAAATCATATTCAATATTCTTATTATGATTTTAATATTTGTTTTGTATTTAATTTTAAATTTTAAAGACATGATACCCTTGCAATGCGGGGGTTGGAACACTAGTTCAATACAAAAACACATCATTGCGTAATTGAGTTTCAGGTGGAATAATTTAATAAAAAACTAACCAACCTGACTCGATATATGGCTTTTTTTTTCCTCTTATTTTTAAATATTATTTCCATTCTTCTTTATGTCTTTCGTTTTTTATTGTTAATAATAATTTATTTTATAATATAAATATATCCTTAACAGATGGCTTTATTCCCATTAACCTAAATTTAATCGAATTAGTTCAGTTTAGATTGCTGAAAAAAAATTACAAAACCAAACCAACCAAAATAAAAACATTTTAATCAGATTTAAACCCGATCACAATAGTGTGTATATATGATAGAGTATAATCCAGCTGAGGTTGGCTGGCAGTCCAAATATGAGCCACATGGTCACATGAAAAAGTGCAACGATGTGGACCTATATATGCATATACTGAAGTTCGTAGGATGAATTAATGCTTCTTTTAGTTTGACAAAAATTACAAGTAGATATTATAAGTTTTGATATTTTTCCACGTACTCCTATAATTTTTTTTAACTCATTACTATCAAAAAATAATTTTTTAACTCATTATCCGTAAAATTAACTGTATCAATTTGAGTTTAAAATAAATCAAGAATTTAGCAATTTTACTTAAGTCAGATAAACTTAAAACCTTAAACTTACTAAATTCAATTTTGATAATTTTTATCATGATTTTTCAGTTCTCCATTTTCTTATTTTATTAAACTGAAATTAAACTAAGTATTTATAGTAAATAAAGTAACCGAAAACATATTCTCGAGCAAAAAGGGAAAGTGAACTAGTAATTTTGAGTTTGAGTCACAGATGTGAGTGTTAAGTTTTTTTTTTTTTTTTTTTCAGTTCTCCATTTTCTTAATTTATTAAACTAAATATTTATAGTAAATAAAGCAACCGAAAACATATTCTCGAACAAGAAGGTAAAGTGAACTAGTAATTTTGAGTTCAAGTCAGGAGTGTGAGTGTTAAATATTTGAAAGAAAAGTTTTACTCCCTTTAATGATTCTATTCAATTGGAGTGGGATTATCTTCCATAGAATAAACTATGGTCTCTACCCATAAAAAAGGGTAAGGCAGACTATATAAGGAGGTCATACTCAATTGATATTTGTTGTGTGTGTAGGACTATCTTCCATAGAACTATATACGGTCTCTACCGATAAAAAATGTAAGGTGGACTATATAAGGAGGTCATCCTCAATTGATATTTGTTGTGTGTGTGTGCTATTACTTTGTGGCCTCCTAAAATTAATATATAAAAAAATATTTTATGTATATAATTTTTTCTCGTATATTATTTTTATACTTACTATAATTATGTGAATTTTATTCATAAAATTATTAATTGTATATTAATATTTTTCATATATTATATATGTCAAAATTTAAATGTCCACCCCGACCCAAAGCGAAAGTGTTGGTTTCTCCCTGAATGAAGATGTCGAAAAATCAGTGCAAATGTAAGAGAAAAAATCATATAAAAACAATTAATTTGAATAATAATAATAATAAATTATTGTATGATGCAACCAACTAGCAATGGTAGTCCAACATCATATTTAAAAGGAGTATGATCTTTGGACATTCTTAAGAATTGTCTAATTTACTTCAAGTAAAAATGATTAGGCTTAATTGTATTTTTTACCCTCAATTTTTTTATTTTTTGACGAATTTTACCCTTAATAAATTAATTTGGCACATTTTACCCCCAACTTAAAAAAGTTACAAATTTTACCTTCTTCTATTGTGCTGACGTGACATGCTGACATAAGCAAAAAAAGTGGGGATAAAATTCAACAAAAAGTAAAAAGTTGGAGGTAAAATTCGCCAAAAAGTGAAAAGTTAGGAGTAAAATTCGCCAAAAAGTAAAAAATTGGGGGTAAAAAGTACAATTATTTTAGTATGTCACGTCAGCAAAACGGTGGAAGGTAAAATTTGCAAGTTTTTAAAAAAGTTTGGAATAAAATGCGTCAAATTAATTCGTTGGAGGTAAAATTTGCCAAAAAGTAAAAAGTTGGAGGTAAAAATTGCAATTAAGCCAAAGGATTAAGCAACTCTATAATAAATAATAAGTACAATTCTCTTTGTACTTAAATATGGTTGTTGTAATCTTAAAAAAAAAAGGAAAAAGAAAAAGGAAAAAAAAGAAAAATTATTAGTGTAATTTTTTAATTGTACTAATCATTTATAACTCTAATAATAATAATAATAATAATAATAATAATAATAATAATATTATTATTATTATTATTATTATTATTATTATTATTATTATTATATGCATAATAAACACGTTATTTTTTTTACAACAGTAAATACGTTATTATAAAATACAATAAATAGCCTTATTTTGAACAGAAAATTTAATGCACTAAAAATCTTTCTTTTACATATATATAACGATATTTGTTTAGATTTTTATTTTATTTTATATAGCTTCTGTCTTCAAGATTTTTTTTCATGTATAAATCATTCTCTAAGAGTCAATAGCAAACAACTTTTGCCTCTTCCCGTTTCTTTAGGTTCTCTTAAGGAATTTTCTTCTAGTTCATGGAGAGAAAGAGAAATACCACTACCTACGTCAACAAAACTCATCTTTGCAATGTCTCCATTTTCTTGTTTTGCACACTGATTTTCAGCAGTAGTACTGCGTCTGCCATTCCATGTTTAGGCAATTCTTCCACACATACCCTTTATTTATTAATTACTCTGACATTTCCGCTATAAATTATTCACCTATCTAATTCTATTTAATTCCATGATAAGATAAATTTATAACATCTTCATCCAATTAGTCCTTTCTCCATTGCAGATACTAGGTGTCCAATGTTTGCCAAAGCTGATATTGATTTTCAGGTATAGACAAGTCCTAATCTTGGCCCATACACACGCTTTGATTTCTTACAATTTTTCTCTGACCTTGGCTTTATATATCTTCAATTATTGCATTTAGCATCTAATTAAAAATTGCCGCATCATGTAATTAATTTTTTATAATGTTAAAATTGATTGATGTTACCTTAAAAAAAATGATAGATCGATGTTAATTTATTTTATAAAAAATATTATGAAGTTATGCTTAAACTTTATGGATGGACAATATGAATTCACTTTACTCTTTCATGTTAAATTTTATTGGAGAAAATCCATTCTCGAAAAGAAATTGAGATCATCTGCATTAAAATTTTCACGTAAAATCTTAACCATTAAAATTATTTAATTTATTTTATAAAAAATTTATAAAGTTATGTTTAAAATTTAAGGATATGGATTTTATGAATTCACTTTATTCTTTCATGTTAAATTTCAATGGAGAAAATCCATTTCCAAAAGATATGATTATTATAGTTATCTTAATTTAGCACTAATTATCAATTAGTTACTTAACTATGATTGTTGGGCAGGAACTAAAAGGAGAAATTGGACAAAGTTTGGTGTCTGAAGGTAAAATAGAGGTCTCATCATTGCCACTGCGGTGCACCTCCAAGTGTGGCCAATGTACACCCTGCAAACCAGTTATAGTAGTGGTGCACCTGGTGGCCGCACCGGTGGCCGCCGAGTACCACCCGGTGGCCGCTGAATACTACCCGGAGGTTTGGAGATGCAAGTGTGGAAACAAGTTATACATGCCATGAACTTTTTCTGTATAAATTCAAATGCTTATCGTTCAATAAAAATAAGCCTTTAACACTTCAAAAAATATATATGCTCTGTTCTACTAACAAAAACTAACAAATTAATAACTAACATTTGTCGATCTAAAAAAAATTATTAGAACTTTATATTTTTCAATAACCAACAGGTTTTGAGATGCAAGTGTGGAAAGAAGTTGTACATGCCATGAAAATTTTTCTCTAATTATGACGTATTTTGTTGGGTTTAATATATAGTTCAATTTGTTTTGGTGAAGCAATATACATATATAGTTCATTTTATTGACTATAAAGACTCCCAAGGATGAGTTACTTTAGCTTGTGATGGATATTAGATATGAAACGAGAGTGCAGAACCTGATTTGATGTGAAATATATAATATCTTACACTGATTAGGATTATTGTTCGTATCAGGAAAATTATGTCGTTACATTTTGCTATATTGTGCTTGGATTTTTTTTTTCCCCGGTACCGGTTGTTTGTTCTTCTATTTTATTGAATTGTTTAATGCATCAAATGGGGAATCTGATAGCATTCAGAAAAAAAATATGAGAAAAGGTTGATTTTGTAATATAAAGGTTGGTATATGTTCATGCCTTCATGGTTACGTGGGCTCCCATCTGGGTTATTGCGTAGGTACAAATGCTGATACAATTGCCTATTTATAGGCATGATCCACCGACAATGAAAGTTATAAAATATTAGTACAAATTTCTAGATTTTTCTTTAGGCTATTCTAGACCTATTCTAGTTTTTGTTGTCTTTTACAGCATTTTAGATTTTTCACGTTTATATGCTATATACGTTATAACATAGGATATAATACGAATTATTATTTTATTAAAATTATATATAATTGTTTAAAAATTGACTTTTGATTTATTTTAATAAATTATGAAAATTATAAAAAATTATAATTTTAACTAAATTATACAAAATTATATTTTATTTATGCGATTATTTTTCTTAAAATTATAAACAAATTATATAAGTTTTTTAAAATTATAATTATTATTCAAATATTTTTCTTTAAAAAATATTTAAATAATAATTATTTATTTTTTAATATTTTAATTAATAATATATTTTAAATTTATGTGTCAAAAATATTATATATATATATATATAGAGAGAGAGAGAAAATGCTTATCCTATCATGTGAATTGTAACAGGATAACACTATCATATCATATTGACAACAAACAATGGATTATAACAAGATAAAATAACTATCTTATCTTGTCTTATATCTTATCTTGTCTTATATCCTATCTTGACGACCAAAGGGACACTAAGTTTCTATAATAGGCTCATTTGCAGTGTGTTTTAGGTCGCCAGCAATAGTACGTAGCTCTATATATTTTAGGAAAATTATTCTTAAAGAAAAAAGAAAACAGCACAATCGTGCAAACCTTATACACTTGAGACTTCAGAGTACGCTTCCTAGGCTAACACACAATATATAAAGTCCAAAACAAGACAACCACATATATAAAGACACATGCGTGTTTTAAAGAGGGAAATGCGCCAGTCTCAATCAAGTTTGCATCGTTGTTGCCACCAATGCAAGTACAAGTGACAACCACATTCCGAACACACTGATCTTCTCGGTGCCAGAGTTCTGTTCAGTGGGATTAACCTGTGACGATTCTGAAGATGATGACTCGTCTTTATCAGCTTTAGGCGCCTTTGCTGCATCACTTGAAGGTTCTGGAGCCAAAGAGGGTGCCTTTGCAGGTGCCTTAGCAACAGTAAAGAAGTCCATAGGAAGAAGCACCTTCCCCACCTTATATATAGCAAGATGTTTATCCGTATATACAATGCCAGTGATGGTGGTGTTAACCTCACCCGTTGAGATGTTCACACTCCCACCGAAGCTTATCACATTCAGTTCCACCTTTCCAGGTTTAGCCCCTGCTAGTGTTCTCACTGGGTTGGTCAGTGTATCAAAGTTGGAGCTAGACACATAGTCTGAAATAACGTGGAACTGTAAGAGCTCGAGCTTTTGTCCATCAGAAAGAGAGTTGAGGAACCCTGCTTTGAGTTCTGAGAAGGCACTGTCATCTGGGGCAAGAATGGTAATGCCACCTGACTTAGTAGTGAGGAGCTGAGCATTGAGTTGGTTGATCAATTGGGTGGTTTTCATGAGGCGGATTAGGATGTTGAATGACTTTGCCTTCCTCAGGATTCCAACAATGTCAACGGCTGCCGTGTCAGGAGTGGAATCACTTGGTGATTGTGGTAATGAGGGAACCAAAGGTTGTTGAGGAGCCGCAGCTGGTGGAGTAGGGGTAGGTTGGGTTGGTTTGAGAGGGGCAGAAGCTGGTGCTAATTGGGCTAATGTGGTGGGGGAATATAAAAGTAAAACTAGCAATGCTAGTGAGAAGGGCAAGACAAATTGCTTCTTCATCATTTTGGTTTTGTTAAATGAATGTTTAGGTGATCGATTTTGGAAAGGATTGCAAATGATAGGAATTGTAATTGCAATGAGGAGTTGATGAGATATGCAGTAGTAGGGTTTTTATATTGAGGCTGAGAGAACGACAGTTAGGTGAAAGGCTTTGTTGTACAACCTTTAATTGTGATTTATGAACCTATCTGGCTATGAGATATTAAGGTGCTGCATCATTGAAGATAGATATATACGGGTATATGAGGTTAGGGTGATAGAGCAATAGGGACATGAAAAATAATAGGGTGAGACATACACTCATTATCCGACAAGGAGATTATGGTGGCGCATCAATGAAGATTGAAACGTTGGAAAAAGTGATAGCTGAATTTAATGTAGCCAAATAAAGGAGTTAGACGGATGGATCATGGATGCGTTGATTTCAATTAGGATCTCTGTAAAATCCATCCCTTTTTATATCATCAGAACTCGTTTTCCAGTGGATTTGGATCCAGATAGCAATGATTGTGGGTGTCTTTTGTCTAGCAAATAGTCAATCATGCATGCAACTATATTGTACATACAAAACAGTATAAAAAGTGATATAACAGCAATCAAAGGACTTGCTTAAGCAGAGTGTGTGAGTTAATATAAATTTCCTACTATTTGTGATCAAAAAACGAATAAAAAAAAGTGATATAACACCAATCAATCACCCAACTATAAAAAAGTGGAAACAAATTTGTATATTAATTTATAAAAAAATGAATTAACTAATACTAGTATTTTTATAATTTACACAAAGGGTGTGTTTGGAATAGCTGTGAAAATTAGATTATTTCAATAATCGATTATTGTTATAATCGATTATAATCAGAATCAATTTTTGTTTGGGTAAGTTTGCTGAAAAGTCGTTTGAAAATAATTAATTTCGTTTGGATGCAACAAAAAATTAGTTTTTCCATAGTAAAAGAGTGTGAAAATAACTGAAATGAAAAACAAGATGTTGGAAAATAATCATAAGCTACAAATTTTCAGATTAAAAAAAACAGCTTATTTTTCAACAAAAAAGCTTTTTCTAAATTAAAGCTAAGTTTCCAAACATGTTTGATTATTTTAGAAAAAGCTTTTTTTGGGGCAAAACAGCTGAAATCTTATGATTTCAGCTGTCCCAAACATGCTCACAGAGGTTGAGGAAGGGGTGACAGGTCGAGTTACGATTACCCTGATTTATTTAAGGTTTTTTTTTTTTTTTTTTTTTTTTTTTTTTAAATTTTTTCATCACAGCTCTTGATTTATTTAAGGTTAGTTACATTATTATAAAAAAATTGTCGCCTCCTAATTAATATATATATATATATATATAATTTATTTTTTCTCATATATTATTTATATACTTAATAGTAGTATAATTATGTATTTTTTATTCATAAAAAGTATTAGTTATATATTAATTTTTTTTGTATATTATATGTGGAATTTTAAATTTTCTTTATATTTTTTG
Organism: Pueraria montana var. lobata; assembly: GCA_026413185.1. Lineage (NCBI taxonomy): Eukaryota > Viridiplantae > Streptophyta > Magnoliopsida > Fabales > Fabaceae > Pueraria > Pueraria montana. Next base: position 12,887,072 of record CM048654.1, read on the forward strand.
GATAAATATACTTGGATACCTTTTGAGGTATAGACACCTTGAGAGAGATAGGAAAAAAGGAGAGATAAGTGATTGATTTGATTGATAATGTGATGTGATAAGAAGAAAAAGATGAAGAGAAACAAGGGATGTCAAAGGGATGTTGGTATTAGTGGGGTGTCAAAATATCAATACTCTATTTTTTTTATTTTTTATTTTGTTAGTTACCCCTTAAGTCGAATTTCTAGTTTTGCCCGAACTGAGATTCTGAGAAGATGATATATGGTACTTACAACTAATAAAGTTTTATGCTGTTTTAAGCTACTCATAGGTGTGAGATCTCTGTTGTTAAATTTGACGCTTGTTGGTGTGATTTCATCAATATTAGGTTTTTTTTTTTATTCTATTAAAAAAAATCCATTCGTGTGTGCACTACACAAACAAGAAGTCATTATCTCCCTCTCCTCACGTTTCAAGTTGGTGTGTTGTAAAATCTATCATATTGCGTTTTTTTTTCTTCTTGTTTTTCTATGTTTTTTTTTTAATCAGCCAAGAAATTATATTATTTGATATTGGTACAGGGGTACCCAACCCTTTTACATAGTTCCCACTCTACTACAGGATTAATTATATGAACATTTATACAAGGAAAAAATGAAGACACTTTCACTTTTGCATTTAACTTGACTAAGATCTAAATTTCATTAGGTTCAATACGTACATACTCAGCATTTGCAACCGCGTCTTTGAGGATTATATTATTTCTATTGGAAGTGGCACAAATATTACGTTCAATGCACACAATTTTCCAAGATTCAAATTACTTGACTCAACTCAAACCTTTTTGTTTTTAAACAAGAAAACAGACAAAATCTTTAATCATTGAAGGATTCACGTCCTTTTCAAAATACTGATACACAAGAAACCAGAAACAGGTAGCAAAATTTAAACAAAACACAAAGAAAGAAATTAACAGCGTGTTTCACAAAGAAAATTGAAAATGCAGCTGCCAAATGGATCAACTCCACATGGTTGCCACTACGACCAAAGCTATCCCAACCGACATCAACGTTGTTCCACAAATGCTAACCAAACTCACTGCCCCAGATTTATTCTGATCCTGCTTTGTTTCATCTTGATCATCGTCAGAAGAGTTATCCTTAGCAGCTCTGGGAGCCTTTGCAAGAGTTGTTGGAGCCAAAGCTGGAGCCTTACTGGTTTGAAAGAAATCTAGAGGAAGAAGCACCTTGTCCACGTGATAAATCCCAAGTTTATTATCCGAGTATACTACCCCAAGAACGGTGGCATTGACGACCCCAGTTGAAATGTTGACACTGTTACCTAATGCATTCACGTTCAGTGGAAGCCTTACGGGGTCTTTTCCGGCCACTGTCTGCACAGGGTTGCTTAGAGAATCGAAGTTTGAGCTGGACACAAATTCCGGCAAGATGTGGAACTGCACAAGTTCGATCTTCTGGCCTTCGTTAAGGGAGTTGAGGAAACCTGCCTTGAGGTTGGAAAAGGCAGAATCATCTGGTGCAAGGATGGTTATGCCGCCACTCTTGGCTGTTATGAGCTGTGAGTTGATGTTGTTCATGATTTCGGTGGTTTTGAGGAGGCGGATTAGGACTGAGAACATTTTGGCCTTTTTGAGGATTCTGGTGATGTCGTCCGGGACTGAGTCAGGGGAGTCTGGAGACTGAGGTAATGTGGGGACTAATGGTTTTGGTGATGGTGCTGCTGCCTTTGGGGTAGGGGGAGTTTTTGCTGCAGGGGCTTTTGGGGCTGCTGCAGGTGCAGGTGAAATAGCCAAGGTGGTGGAGGAAAGGAGTAGGAAGAGTGAGAAGGAGAAAAGGGTTACTTGTTTCATCTTCAGTTGCTAAGTCAAGCCTGTAGATGGCTTTGATGATTATGGAAGAATGTGAATGATTGGAATTAATAGTTCTTGCAATTTGTGTTTGATGTGTGGGATGTGTGAAGGAGATGGATTATATAGAGATTAGAGGCCAAGGAAATGATAGGTTGGTGATATGTTATGGCTGTGCAATTTGTTAGCTGTGGAGTGTGAGGGTATATCTCATCTGTCATGGAGAACAAAGATCTTTTATCTAATTATTATTGGGAAGAGAATGATGGGTACATATTGTGGTGAGAATGATAAAGTTTGCTCCTAATTCCTAAAAAAAATTCTCTTTGCCTAGCATGGACGTACGGTACAGGTAATGCATCACTGATTAGTGATTATTATATTGGTGAGGGAGGATTATTTAGTTGGGAGGGAGAAGAGATCAAAAGTTTTGGCGGGTACATTAAGATGTGAACCATGAACATATGGAACTGAACTATTATGCTTTCACGTCAGAGGTTATTATCAATATTCATCATAAATATCAATTGGATGCATGTATATACAATCGAAAAGGTAATTTGAAAGGTACTCTGTAAATAGGTTTAGTACTAACATCTAAGAAATATGATATGGCCAAATTGATTAAAATCCCCTGCCTTTAATTTAGTATTATAATTTAATAATTTTAATTAATGAGGGGGAGAGATTTGTTTGAATTATGAAATTATCAACTGCACAGCCCGCAAGTGTTTCTGAAACTGCAGGGGTCCGTTTCCTTAATTTCTAATCAGCACGTTAGTTGGCTAGTTTGGTTTAATTGTACAAGGAAGTGATTAGAATGAATAATTTACATCCTTCTACAATACCTTTGAATAAATCTTCTTGTTAAATTAAAAAAGAATTAAATATATTTTATTGTTTTTAACAAATTAAACGCATTCACTCTTTCATTTAATACTTACTTTACAAAGTATTATAAATATTTATAAAAAAATATAATAAGAGGATATAATAATATTGTTCTATTGGAGTATTATATTGAAGAAGCTAGCTGCCTGTTATCTGCATTGAAGTTTGCTGTTTCGCTTGGATTGGAGAATGTCCATTCCGAGATGGATAGTAAAGGAGTAGTGGATAAAATTAACAATACATCTGTGGATGCTTCTGAGTTAGGTCTTTTAATTAGTGGATGTTGTATATTTTTGTCTGTTAACCAAAGCTTTAGTCTTGGTTTGGTAAGGAGACAAGTTAATGAGGTTGCTCATGCCTTAGCAAAGGTGGCCCCACCTTTACCTAGTCTCCAAGTTTTCAGTTATGTTTCCTCTTGTATTAATTGCTCACTTGATTATGAACGAAATTCCATAAGTTTGTTACTATAAAAAAAAATTGTTCTATTGGAAAATTGAGATGGTGATGTCTTGTGTAGGTAAAATTATTGCATGATCCGAAATTACTATGTAAGGAAGTAGAATAGAGTTTCTTTCAAGAGTCACTCACATACTAGCATACCAAAAATCCTCGATTTGGTGTATTCTGATCTATGTGACCTTATGCAAATAAGAACACTTGGTTGCAATGCATATTTTGTAACCTTCGTTGATGACCATTCAAGAAAGACCTAGATTTACATCTTGAAGAGTAAAGATCGATGCGATTTTGAATGCTTTTAAGCAATTTCAGGCCTAAGTATGAAATTGGGAATATAGGTTAAAATGTATATGCACAAGCAAAAAAAGGTGAAGAATCTTGTGAACATATATATGATAAGTCAGGCATACTTAAGAAACTTCATAAAAAAATATTCAAGTTTAGAAGAAACAAGCTAAAGGAATACTATCATACCTTAAGAAATATGAGACAAGTACAAAAGTAAGGCAACAAGACAATGCCTCAGTAAAGAAGCATGCTTGTGTTAGAAAAGTAAAAAAAAAAAATCCAAATGTTGTACTGTGCAATGACCAAGAAGGGAGAAAAGTAGAAAGTTTTATCAACCTCCAAGTGACTAGTTGGTGAAAAATATTTATTATAATATTTAATGCAACAACATTCACATTTTCAAAAGTTTGGAGATAAGCCTCAATGGACACTTTCTCATCTCTTGTAAGAGGCTTAAGAGAAGACAAAAATATGAGAGTTCAATGCAAACTATTTCTTACATGTTTTATTTTTTGTATTTTTCTTGTATACATTCTCTAAGCACTTAGGCTAAAAATCTTGTACATCAGTCTGATGGGACAATAGCTTTGTTATCTTATCTTAAGCATTTCTTTGTGAGATCGTTGAGAGCCAGGAAAGAATACTTGTATAATTTCCTGAAGAGACAGAGTAAAAAGAATATTTAATTGAGTCTAAAGAGACTTGTATCTAAAGAATACTTGTAACCATATGGAATGTTGATTCTTATAATTTTGTTATTGGAAACCTTGGTAGGGTGCTGCTAAGTGCTAAGTATTAAACTAATCTGTGTAACGCCCCTGAGAGTTGATGTCTCGACGGCTCGCACTCTACGACACTTCACTCAACATCCTTGTTGGTCAGAACCCTCCACCGGTCAGAACCCTCCGTAGGTAGCCCACTTTTCAGCGTGTTTTATCCTCACTCGCACACTTCCTGAGAAACTTCCCTTCGTAGGTAGCCCTTTCCGAGACATCGACAACCAGCCCTACTGCTTTCAGGATCGTTGATTGTCCCCATAAACCAACACGAGACTTTTCAGCGTGGTTTGTCCTCGCTCGCACACTTCCTGAGAAATTTCCCAGGAGGTCACCCATCCCATAATTGCTCCAAGCCAAACACGCTTAACTATGGAGTTTTTAAGTGATGAGCTACCGAAAAGTAGATGTATCTTGTTAGTGTAGGTAGTACCAATTAATTCCTTTAAGTCATCCTCAATTGTACAGTCTCATACCTGTACAGCCTTTGGATCCCTCTCATTTCGGTGTGATTCGCCTGAGGTGTTACAAGATGCGCTAATATAAAACTTCTTGTGTGATTCTTTTTAATTGACTTCTACTAATTAAAAATAAAATTTTCAACTTTAATAAGTGAGCCATTATAAGGAGAACTTTCTTCTTAATTCCATATTTTCATGGTCAAGTTATTTATTCTATCATAGTCGAGGGCTACTACTTATTTATGATCCTGGTCAATATTCTGTGACATTTAAGTTTTTAATTTACAAGAAAATAACATTCAATAATGTATCATATAGAGACTAATTGAGACTGTAATAATCTTAGACCACCAAATGATTTCTCTTATCGATTATACTAAACACTTCATCTTAGTTACACCAGGTACTTAGAATTTTATTGACACTGCACAGCTAAAAAAACTGAAAATGACGAAACACAACCCAACACCACTGTTCAAGTGAACATGAAGCTTCAGGATTCAAAGCTGAGAATTGTAACCTACCTGGATGCAAAACAGAAGAAAGAAGATAGGCATCAAACGCGAAAATGCACCTCTAGGCAGACACTCAGTTTCAAAATTTTGTATCAATGTAACTGTTGTTAAGGGGTTCGGTTAGGAGTTGTGAAATATGAAATCATTCCTGGCCTTTCATATAAACCATACTGTTAGAACACAATTATGGTATAACAGCAGAATCAATTATTGCCCTTTCCATTACACCAATACACAAGAACCAGAAACAGATAGCAAAATTTAAACAAAAAAACGCACAAAGAAAGAAATTAACGACATAGAAAACTGAAAGTGCAGCTCCCAGATGGATCAACTCCACATGGTTGCCACTGCGATCAAAGCTAACCCAAGCGACATCAACTTTGTTCCACCAATGCTAACCAAACTCACTGCTCCAGATTTATTCTGATCCTGCTTTGTTTCTTCTTGATCGTCCTCTGAAGAGTTTTCCTTAGCAGCTTTGGGAGCCTTTGCAAGAGTTGTTGGAGCCAAAGCTGGAGCCTTATTGGTTTGAAAGAAATCTAGAGGAAGAAGCACCTTGTCCACGTGATAAATGCCAAGTTTATTATCTGAGTAGACTACCCCGAGAATCGTGGCATTGACGACCCCAGTTGAAATGTTGACACTGTTACCTAATGCATTCACGTTCAGTGGAAGCCTTGCAGGGTCTTTTCCAGCCACTGTCTGCACAGGGTTGCTTAGAGAATCGAAGTTTGAGCTCGACACAAACTCTGGCAAGATGTGGAACTGCACAAGTTCGATCTTCTGGCCTTCGTTAAGGGAGTTGAGGAAACCTGCCTTGAGGTTGGAAAAGGCAGAATCATCTGGTGCAAGGATGGTTATGCCGCCACTCTTGGCTGTTATGAGCTGTGAGTTGATGTTGTTCATGATTTCGGTGGTTTTGAGGAGGCGGATTAGGACTGAGAACATTTTGGCCTTTTTGAGGATTCTGGTGATGTCGTCTGGGACAGAGTCAGGGGAGTCTGGAGACTGAGGTAATGTGGGGACTAATGGTTTTGGTGATGGTGCTGCGGCCTTTGGGGTAGGGAGAGGTTTTGCGGGGGCTTTTGGGGCTGCTGCAGGTGCAGGTGAAATGGCCATGGTGGTGGAGGAAAGGAGTAGGAAGAGTGAGAAGGAGAAAATCGTTGCCTGTTTCTCTTCCAGTTGCCAAGTCAAGCCTGTAGATGGCTTTGATGATTCTGGAAGAATGTGAATGATTGGAATTAATGATTCTTGCAATTTGTGTTTGATGTGTGGGATGTGTGAAGGAGTGGGTTATATAGATAATAGAGGCCAAGGAAATGATAGGTCGTTGAAATGTTATGGCTGTGAAATTTGTTAGTTGTGGAGTGAGAGTATATCCCATCTGTCATGGAGAATAAGGATCTTTTATCTATTTATTATTGGCATATTTGCCAATAATATGCTTTAGGTGACCTAAACTAATGTAAATATTGAGTTCGGATATGGTGAACTGAATGGATACATGAAACATCTGCTTTTAACATCTTTGTAGTATGTAGTTGAACAAGAGGAATGACAATGTAGAGAGGCTACAGAGGGCCCCTTAAAAATACCATGCAGCAGCTGCAATTGTTGTGTATATCTATAAGATGTAATTTAATAACATGAATCAGGAAACAGAGATGGAGCTATTGACACAGATCCTCATAGTACAAATAAATTCTTGAAGTTCAGCAATTTTGGGAGTTAAGTAATTCGATTGGAACTCCTCCTACTGGCATTCTGCACTTCCACTTCAAATGGTGTTAATTGGGTGGTTGGTTTTTATTTTTACCGTATTAGCTCCCTGACATCTCACTTCATTAATAACAAATTATATGAATAGTATAGCCCTTAAAGAAGACTTTGGAATCCAAAACCGGGTTCCAGATACATGTTAGTGGAAATAATTCAAGAAGACTTTTAAGCTTTAATTTTTGCTCTTCATATTGAAACTTTTTAAGCTTCAGTTTGTACTTTGAAAATAAAATCAGGCATGACATATTATATATGAAGATAACAAATAATATATGCCAATATTTAGTTAGATAAAAGAATAAAGAATATATATGTAAAATAAAAACTTTTTAAGCTTCAGTTTGTACTTTGAAAATAAAAACCGTGTTTATAGAATAGTTACCTCTTATATATGAAGTTCTCATTTTTTTTATTTATTGGTTCACTCTTGTTAAATAATAGATGTTATTGTTCTAAGTCTTTATTAGCACCAAATATTTGGTTTTCTTAAAGTCTCCACAAGACAAACAAAAAGGAATTTAGAAAATAAAAAGTCATTTTAGATATTTGCTTTTTATTTATTAGGAATTATTAATGTAATTTCTACTCAATTTTAACTGTAATAATTCTGCATCTGATTCATGAAATCTATTTCAACGCTGCCTTAAGGCGTTCTAAAATGCATGGTTGTTAAGTGAAGCCAGTACAAAGAGTGAGAAGGAGAAAAGTGTTGCTTGTTTCATCCTCAATTTCTAAGTCCAGCCTGTATATGGTTCTGATGCTTCTGAAAGAATGTGAATGATTGGAATGCTTCTTACAATTTGTGTTCCGTGTGTGGAGGAGTGGGGTTAAACAGAGGCCAAGGAAATGATGGTTTGGTAAAATGTTATGGTTAACAAAAAATTTGTAGCTGTGTGTGGAGGATATATCCCATCTGTCGTGGAGAATGAGGATTTTTTATCTAATTATTATTGGCATCTTTGTTGATAATGGACACATGAGATACTTGACATCTGATAATGATGTTCTAATTATTGACACATGCTTTTTAACATCTTTTGTAAAAAATGATGTAGTTGGAGAAAGGGAATGACAACCTGCAGAAAAAATAGTAAGGAGTTGCTGCAATTGTTTTCTATATCTATAAGATAAGATGCAGAGTTTTAAATTATGATCATGGTCATGATTGTTGATATTGTAGAAAATTACAGTCATAGTTAATATAGTCGCATTTATAGTCATGGAAACTTAAAAAACTTTGACATTCCAGTCACATTTGCAGTTGTGAACCATTTTTTAAAACTTTAATAAGATGTAATTCAGTAAGATGGACCATAAAACAGAGAAGAAGCCATTGATACAGATCCAGAGTACAATTGTACTAATAAATTCAAGCAATTCAGCAATTTTGAGAGTTATTTAATTGCCATGCCTAGACTTTTGTAATGGTATCAGTTGGGACTTGGAAGAAGGTTGATTTTTCTTTTTAGCATATTGTTTCCCTAACATCTCACATGATTAATAACAAATTATATAAATAATATAGCCCTTAAGAGGACTTTGGAATCCAAAACAATGTTTCTGATACATGTTAAAGGAAATAGTTCAAGCATTTAGAAAATAAAGAAGTTATTTTAGCTATTTTTAATTTATTAGTATGTATTATTAATTATATAATTTCATATTAAAATTTTAACTTGAATTATTCTCCTATCTCACTTTGATAGAGACTACAAGTATTTTCTACAAGAGCCAATATTTTTACTTGAGTTGGGCAAGATTTCCATCTCATGAAAGCTTATTCAGTGCAACCTATTTAAGATATCATAAAATGCATGGTTTAAATTTGGAAATGCAATATAAATAAATTGTTATTTGCAAAGTTAAGATGTTATGAATTTTAACAAAAATGACATGTTTTTAATTTTATATAATGACAATTTTTTTAATTATTTTCATAATTTCTAACCTCCCTGGATGCGAAACAGAAGAAACAGGATAGGCTGATAGGCATCAATAACCTCTTGGCATCAAAAGCCAAGTGGTAAAGCCTTCTCTAATAGTTCCATTGCATCTGTTAGCCTGAATGGACCCCTTGTTAGCTGTAAAACACATACACTATGTTTCAAAATTTTGTATCAATGTCACGGTTGCTAAGGGGTTAGGTTAGTAATAGGGTAGGAGTTGTCAAAGATGAATTCATTCCTCACCTTAAATGTTAACCATAATGTTTAAAACAATTATGGTTTAACACCAAAATCGTTAATCATTCAAGGATTCTTGCCTTTCCATAACAATAATCAATACACAAAAAACCAGAAACAGATACCAAAATTTAAACAAAAAAAGCACAAAGAAAGAAATTAACGACATAGAAAACTGAAAGTGCAGCTGCCAAATGGATCAACTCCACATGGTTGCCACTGCCACCAAAGCTATCCCAAACGACATCAACGTTGTTCCACCAATGCTAACCAAACTCACTGCCCCAGATTTATTGTGATCCTGGTTTGTTTCTTCTTGATCGTCCTCAGAAGAGTTTTCCTTAGCAGCTTTGGGAGCCTTTGCAAGTGTTGTTGGAGCCAAAGCTGGAGCCTTATTGGTTTGAAAGAAATCTAGAGGAAGAAGCACCTTGTCCACGTGATAAATGCCAAGTTTGTTATCCGAGTAGACTACTCCCAGAATGGCGGCATTGACGACCCCAGTTGAAATGTTAACACTGTTACCTAATGCATTCACGTTCAGTGGAAGCCTTGCAGGGTCTTTACCAGCCACTGTCTGCACAGGGTTGCTTAGAGAATCAAAGTTTGAGCTTGACACAAACTCGGGCAAGATGTGGAACTGCACAAGTTCGATTTTCTGGCCTTCGTTTAGGGAGTTGAGGAAACCTGCTTTGAGGTTGGAAAAGGCAGAATCATCTGGTGCAAGGATGGTAATGCCACCACTCTTGGCTGTTATGAGCTGTGAGTTGATGTTGTTCATGATTTCGGTGGTTTTGAGGAGGCGGATAAGGACTGAGAACATTTTGGCCTTTTTGAGGATTCTGGTGATGTCATCGGGGACAGAGTCAGGGGAGTCTGGAGACTGAGGTAATGTGGGGACTAATGGTTTTGGTGATGGTGCTGCAGCCTTTGGGGTGGTAGGGGGAGTTTTTGCTGCAGGGACTTTTGGGGCTGCTGCAGGTGCAGGTGAAATGGCCATGGTGGTGGAGGAAAGGAGTAGGAAGAGTGAGAAGGAGAAAAGGGTTGCTTGTTTCATCTTCCAGTTGCTAAGTCAAGCCTGTAGATAGCTTTGATGATTCTGGAAGAATTTGAACGATTGGAATTAATGGTTCTTGCAACTTGTGTTTGATGAGTGGGATGTGTCAAGGAGAGGGGTTATATAGATGCCAAGGAAATGATAGGTTGGTGAAATGTTATGGCTGTGATATTCGTTAGTTGTGGAGTGTGAGGGTATATCCCATCTGTCATGCAGAACAAGGATCTTTTATCTAATTATTATTGGCATATTTGCCAAACCGATTCTTTGGTTCAACATATATTGGGGTAAATTTTGAGTTTGAATATGGTGAGCTGAGAATGGACACATGAAATACCTGTTTTAAACATCTTTGTAGCACGTAGTTCGACAAGGGAATGACAATGTAGAGAGGCTACAGAGGCCCTAAAAAGTAGCAAGGAACAGCTGCAGTGCAATTGTAATGCATATCTCTAAGATGTAATTTAATAACATGGATCAAGAAACAGAGAAGGAGCCATTGACACAGATCCACTTAGTACAAATAAATTCTTGTAATTCAGCAAATTTGTGAGTTAAGTAATTGGATTAGAACTCGTCCTAGTGTATTCTGCACTTCCACTTCGAATGGTGCTAATTGGGAGAAGGTTGTTTTTTCTTTTTTTTTCTTTTTCTTTTTACTGTATTAGCTCCCTAACATTACTTGATTAATAACAAATTAGCTGAATAGTATAGCCCTTAAAGAGGACTTTGGAATCCAAAACCATGTTCCTGAGTGGAAACAATTCAATTGAAGCTTTAATTTTTGCTTCTTCATATTGAAACATTTTAAGTTTCAATTTTAACTTTGAAGATTGAATGAAGCATAAAATTTTCAGAATTAAAACTTTGATACTCTACCTTGTCCATGATTAATATATATAAAGAATAAAGACATCACAACCTTTTGATTTTAGCACAAATGGAGACAAGACATTTTAACCCATATAAAGTTCTTGCTTTTGGATGTAGATCCACATTTCTTGCTAAATAAAAAATGTTATTGCTAAAAAAATGAAGAAAAATAATTTTGATTTAATCATTGTATTTCATACATGCTCATTGTTATGTAGTTGGAGAAATTATGTAGCTGGAGAAAAGGGATAGGAACCTGAAAAATAGCAAGGAGCTGCTGCAATTGTTTTGTTTATCTATGAGATGTAATTTAGTAACATGGATCAGGAAATAGAGGAGACATTGATACAGATCCAGAGTACAACTGTACAAATAAATTCATGCAATTCAGCAATTTTGGGGGTTAAGACTTCCATAATTGGATTGGAACTCCACCAACTAGCAGTCTTCAGTTCCTCTTCCAATGGTATTAGTTGGAAAAAGGTTGATTTTTCTTTTTACCGTATCTGCTCCCCTAGCATCCCTCTTGATTAATAACAAAGAAAAATGCTTCTCCCTCCGGTCCTTTATATAAGAAACAAATAACTAAATCGTCAAGACCAATAAAAATAGTTAAATTAGTTAGTTATAATTAATAATGTCATAAATTTTAATTTTATTCCAAAAGTACCCCTTAAATTGATTGGTTTAAGTAGTGGTTACATTAATGACACTGCACCTCCACCAATAAGTTCAATTTGTATGGTTAATAGACCAATAAATGCATGAGAAGTGAGTAGGTGTCTCATTAATGGATTTCACAAGATGAAGGGTAAAAAAGAAAACTAGCAATTAATACAGCTTAAAGTGGGTATATGTTTCTTATAATTATGACAAAAAAAACACTCTTTTGTTTCTTATAAAAAGGACCGGAGGGAGTAGATAGTAGGAGACAGAGTTCGACGAAATCTGTACTTCACCCAATGCTGACCCAACAAAAAGTGAGGCCTAAACAAAAAATTGAGAGAGATTTTTTTCCTTAAAAAAAAAAGGTGATATGTGGGGCTTTTAGCCAACATGGTGCTTTTTTACTTTAAAAAAATAATTTTTTGTTGGTGGGCCTAAAGCTCAAGCTTTAGTTGCTTTACTCTTGGACCGGCCCTGACTTCACCTTTTGCCACTTCAACACCAGCTTTTAAGATGATGTTTTTTATCCTTGCATTGATTATTTGATCAACTATATTAAGTGAAAAATCATCTGACACTGATTAACATTTGCCTCTAGCTAAAGAAGCACATTATAGATGGGTGCTGCAGAATTGATGTCTAATGTACTCAATCGCCATACTCATTGTTGGACATTCTCTTTGAATCCTCCCACAGAGAAGCTTCAACCAATCCAAATCCAATAGGTGGAATAAGTTCTGCCAAAAATGGGAAACCTGCTAGCTCAAGACCAAGTAACAATTTATGGAATTGATTTTGCTATGATGTCCATTCAGTTCCAAATACAGAGCAACTTACTGAACCAGCAACTCATCCAGCTCGTTTTCCTCCAAAGTGGAGATTTGTGGCTCTAGTACTAGTAGCACAAACCATGGAAACAGAAAAGGCTTCCCATATAAGGTTTTAAGATAGTCACCATAGGGTCATTCAATTTTTCTACAACCTCGAGTCTTTCCTTTTTTTGTTCATAATGAAACTACTTCTGAAAATTTCTTTAATCCAATTTTTTCTTGTTCTATTTTTCAAGTTCTTTATTAAACTTTTGTAAACTGTCAATGCCTAGTTTTACCATACTGTCAAATATTGGAAACTGAGGAAAGTCTAGGTAGATATTCTCACGGCATAATATGTATTAACTCCATGTAGTTTGAGATTGGAAATTTTGGTTGTCTTGATTGTATCAAAATCACACAAAAACAATCTTAATTGTATCAAAAGAACAACATGTAAAGAACTCAACGCTTCACAATTCACATGTCCCTCAAACATCACTCTTCCTACGCAGCTCAGAAAAAGAACATAAAGTCAAAATCATCAAATACATTGTCTGGTCTGGTCTGGTCTGGCCAGCCTTCAACTCGAAACAATCACCAATGCAACTAAAGCAACTCCAAGGGACACCAATGATGTTCCTCGAGTACTTATCAAACTGCATGCGCCAGCGCTGTCCTTGGATGTTCCAAGGCGAGCATCAGCAGATGAGTTATCATTATCCGCTTTTGGCGCCATTGCAGGAGAGGGTGCAGGAGCTGGTGGCTTAGGCTTGAAGAAGTCCAAAGGAAGAAGCACCTTGTCCACATGGTATATTGCAAGCACCTTATCTGAGTATACAACTCCTGTGACTGTGGCATTAACCACTCCTGTTGAGATATTGACATTGTTGCCATACGCTGTCACGTTTAGTTGCAACCTGCCGGGGTTATCCCCGGCCAGAGTTCTCACAGGGTTGCTCAGAGAATCGAAGTTTGAGCTTGAAACATAAGTGGGAAGAACGTGGAACTGAAGAAGTTCGATCTTTTGATTGTCGGCCAGTGAGTTGAGGTACCCTGCTTTGAGTTGTGAAAAGCTACCATCATCTGGTGCAAAGATGGTTAAGCCACCTGATTTTGTGGTTACGAGCTGAGCATCGATTTGGTTGATCAATTGGGTGGTTTTCAGAAGGCGAATTAGGACGTTGAATGATTTGGCCTTCCTTAATATTCTGATGATGTCATCAGGGGAAGAATCAGAGGCATCTGAAGAGGGTGACTGGGGTAGTGTTGGGACAAGTGGTTTTGATGGGGCTGCATCAGGTGCTTGGGCTAATGTTGGGGTTGAATATAAGGAGCAAAAAGGAATGAAGAGTAAGAGGGAGAACAAAACATGCTTCATTTTTCTGTAGGCAATTGCAAGTTGCTATTGAAGGCTCTAGAGTAGAGTTGCCTTGGTGCTTTTGAGGATTGCAAGTGATAGGTTGGTAATTGTTATTAGGATATGAGTGTTTGATGTGTGGAAGATGTGGAGTGGGGTGTTTTTTATAGGGAATAGGTGAGTGACAGGTAGGATAAAGGCGTGAAGCTTTGGTAATGAAATTTGTTTATATGCTTGTTATGTGTGTGAGGTCTGTGGTGGTCCTGGTGGAGATTAAGATGGTGCATCAAGGTAGATGAGATAAAGGTTATTGAGAAAGAGATTTGCGTCTTTTGCTTGGCAATGCAGGAAAAAGAGGAGTTAGAAGTTAGAACTCAATTGGGTGTGAGATGCACATTAATGAAATTGTGATGCTTCCACTGATGCAGTAAGCTGAAACAAAGCCTGAGGCTTACCAAGTGCCAAGTACAAGTCCCATATATGTAGATTCTCAGTTTTTCACAATTGTTATTATTATTATTATTATAATTATAATTATAATTAAATTTTACACTAAAGTCTTGCACTTACTTTTTTTAAGAAATGAACAATAATGTTGGGAATTTTCTGCCTCTTTCTCTTCATAGAAAAAAAGTAATAATAAAAGTTGGTGTAGCAAATAAATAAAAGCATAAAATATCTCTATTTTCTTAACTACAATGGTGTTACACAAATTGATTCTTAGCTAAGCTAGGGTTAGTTCAGATCATTATAGTCATGTTTGGATAAAAGTTGAAAACGTGTTTTTGGGAATTGTAATCCACATTTTAGAATTCGGAGGTACAAAATGAAAGGAAAATTTTGTTATTTTAAAAGTAAAAGTACTTTTGAATTTCGTAACCCGCATCACAACATACACTACATTAGACTATTATATGTGTTCAATTTTAATTATCATCATCATCATTATGCCCTCATGGATGAGCCGTGTGCACTTAGTGATAAAATATTATCTCATACCAAATCTAATTAAGAATGACTCAACTCAAGTCCCCAAATCTACAAGGCAAGCGAGTTATCTCAAGGCTGCACAGCTATGGAGGTGCTTTTGCAAGAAAAAGAGACACCTTAATGACTAATGATACTAGAAAATTGATGGTAAAACTACCTAAAAACTTATGAGTGGTTTCATATATGTTACCTAATTTAAATTACTCTTATATTGTGAGGGCCCAGATCTTCGGGAGGTTTAAAAATCTTATATTGGTAAGTTGTTATCATTAGATCATTAGATGCAATAAATTAAGATTTTGGCACCTTTCTATACAGTTCTGAAAAGAAAAGAAGCATACTTTTCCCCTACTTTTAAATCATTTTTATGAATAAAACACTTGTCATTTCTTTTTCCTCTTTGAATTCCAATATAAATAGAACCTTATGGATTTGAATCCTCCCGTTAAACCAAGTACAATTAATTATTAATTTGAAGTTGGCTTGGGATGCTTTCATTTTTCAGTCTTATTCCTTAGATGCAATCTGGGTGGTTCAGATGCAATTTTTCAGTACCATTAATTAGAGCTTTTGTTGAGGATATTACAGCTCTCTTGTACACTTTGCGAGAAGCAAATAATTGTGGGGATTTTCTTAGTGAAATAAAGGTCATATGAGGATGATGCTTTGGGCTTTGGAGTTCGATTCCAACCTCCTTTCAGGTTTTATAAATTTATTATTATTTTTTATTTTTCGGATGATTCTTTGGGCGTTGCTTTTATTAGGGGTTAGCTCTTTTTCTTGTTTGTGTTTCCACCAAAAAGCCCTTGATAATTTATCGCAAGCTCAATTTTTTTTTTTCCTGAACTAATGACATCAATGTGAGAGAATCAGTGAATTGCATGCTAAGTTTCGGTTCAACCACGTGTTAAATACCTAGCTCTAACAGCAACCCTCCAAATTCTGATACTTTTTTTTTTTCCTACTGAGAATATTTTCTAACTGATATTTAAGAATTAATTTCTTTCAAGACAAAAATATCACCAAAATGAATTTTATTTTTCTTAATAATTGTTTCACATACACTTCTAGTGAGATCCAAACTTATAAGTATGTTTAATAGATCGAATTATCTACTATTTGAAACATTCCATTAATATAGTATTTTAATAATAGAGTAATTAAAATATTCCATTTCATACAAATATTAAATAATTTTTATTTTAATGATAGCATAAAATATATATAATATATATCAATTAATAGATAAAATATAAATATATAACTTTTATAGAGATATCTTTGTCTTTTCTTTCTTGATGTAGCTTGATCATGAAATAATAATAATAATAATAATAATAATAATAATTATTATTATTATTATTATTATTATTATTATTATTATTATTATTAAAGACACAAATCATTGACAACAGTGAGATCGCCTTTATAATGTATATTGCGATAATCGTATATATATTTTTTGAAATACCCACTAGGATCGATCTAGTGGTGGATTTGAGATAGAATGCATAAGGTCATAGGTTCAAACATCAGTGTGACCATTGTACCAAAAATAAAATTGAACATGAGTATTCCTTAGTCGAAAATTAAATGCTATTTTTTTTTAGATATTAAGATTTATTTAAGGGACTGACATCTTTTAAGTTTTAACAGATATTTTTTTTTATGCAACCCATAGGGTTGTCGCAGTGGTTGAAGGTCCCGTTGCATTCACTTGTGGGAGAACAATCTATTTAGCAGGAAAATTCGTGTTCGATTTCCTCTATGTGCAAAATTTCCTTGGGTTAACGGCAATCACGTACGGTGAGCGAGATTAATCTTTGATCTAGTGGGTTGGGATACTCACGTGATCTCTCACCTAGGAAAAAAAATGTTCTTTTATGCATATAAATAAGGATATCAAAATTCTGACTATATACACTTAAAAGAATATAATTATCTATTAACTATATCACAAAATGTTTGTCCATTATTGTATTTTAATTAAGCATACCCTCATCCATATTCACGACTCATGATCAAGAAATATAACATTGGAAAGGAAAATGTTTTAATGGGGATCATTAAAACAACACCATTTCAAGTGATATAGTATTAAGGGAGTCTAATTCAAATTAATTTAGTAGTTTACATGAATTGTTGTAAACTCTTTGGTACATAAATTTGATTCTTATGATAGTTAGATTAAATCTTCTTTAAAACAGTTGATTCTATAATTAAAACCAATATTATAAATAATATTTATTTAAAGTCACATTTTACTTATATTATGAACAATCATTTTTAGATAATTTAATCTTATATATAATTTCAAAACATATATTTATCGTTATGTATTAAATTAAAATGATTTTTTTAAGAATAGTTAGATCTCTTAATTTATTATCCTTTACTGAAGAATAATACATATTATTTTTTTATTTTTCATCTTCTAAAATTTAAATAATTAAGTATATTTTCTTTAATATATAATTTTAATTTATATAAATTATGTATATTTTTATATTTTTAAAAAATATTATATTTTATAATAATTACTTTAAAAGTCATATTTAAGGTATTTTTTTTGGTTAAATGATATTTACAATTAAAATTGAACTCATAACTATATATGAAATTATTGCATACACATCGAGCATGAATCAATTGATACAGAGTTATTTTAACTCAATTAGTAGTCTCAAATTCAAATATTGGATATACAACTACATTAAATACTTAAAAAAAATTGTAAAAAAGAAAAAAAAATTGTGTCGTCCATAATATTCTTAACTGTCATGGAAGATACTTATAATTTCTATATAGTTACGTTAAATACTCAAAAGAAAAGTTTTACCATCATAATTATCTTATCCAATTTAAATAGAATTGTCTTTCATAGAAAATTAATAATTGTGCCCTCGTACAAATAATTGTGGCCGTTTACACCTACAATTTTTTTTTTTAATTTTATAATCACATAGAGAGGAATGCATCATATGTTTAGTTAACCTCATAATTAAGCGTAGTTACTTTTTTTTATAAGAGTGATATATGGACCTCTTTATATATTATATACTTCATCAATAATTAATATGTCGTTGATCTGAGTTGAATTAGGTTTAAATTTTTTAAGTGTAATTTCGGATTCGAGTCTTATAAATGAAAAAGACATTATTGGAAGAGATGACCCCACTAAAGGTAGTTAGCTAAATTTCCTAATGGAAAATAATGACCACCCCCACCCCCCTCCCAAAAAAAAAAATACTTCATCAACACCTACTATTTCTCCATATATATATATTCTTATCTCATTATATCACTTATTATATATATTTATACAGTTATATTTCTTTTTTCTCATTTTTTTTCTCTCTAGGTGTTAACTAATTAAGAGATTGATGTCCACCAATATTTTTCTTTTTTATAATTCAGCCACGTTTTTCTGGGGATCTGTCCAAGAAATTTGTTATAAAGAGTACTTTTTTATAATGAATAATTTAAATTATGATATAAAATTACTTTTAATTATCAATACTTTAGAAAAATATTAAAATTTAATTCGAACATAGAAATAAAAGATAATAGATCGAAATGGACAGACTATTGTGAGAGTGAAATTCTCTTTCTTCAAATTATATATTTTAATTTGTAATATAGGACTAAATATATAATATTATAATAAAATAAGTATATTTAATATCATAAAAAAATTGAACACTTTTAGTTTTTTTTTTCTTTTGTGGTTAAGAGAATAATTAGGATGGCTATAAAATTATGAAAAATATTCTTGGTTATAAATTGGAACAACAAAAGTATTATCCTTTTAATTTTGTAATGTATTTTTTAGATGCATGTATATAAAAAAAAAATTAAACATTAAAAAAAATATCAGAACTCTAAAATTATTGCCTATATACAATTTCATCCATGATATGTTTTTATGTTGATCACATCAAATAATATTGACTGGAATCTGTAAATACGATAATAAAGGTAAACAAAACTTCTATATCATTTTTCTATTAAAAGATCTTAGTTTGCAACTTATACACAAATTTCTCATAAGTAATACATACACAAGATATGAAGTTTTTCTCATGGGGAGAGAGAACTAGTAGAACCAAGAAAGCCTTCATAAATCAAATATAATTTCCACCACAACCTGATCAAACTTGAATCATTAGAGAGGGAAAAGAGAAAAAATAAAATAAAAAGCCAATTATTTAAAATCACTGTATGTATATATCTGCAAAATGTTGATCATCATTCACAATTTCACTCCACCCCAGATGGTATAGTTTCAATTCAACGCTTCATTATATTAATTCTTCAAGTTCAACCTCTCATTGTCACCACGTAAAAGCTGCAGCCAAAAGTGCAACAACCGCAACCCACATCACATGCCGCTGTTTCACACTGATAGCACCAGATTCAGCATCATCTGCAGGAGTTGCAGTGCTGTCTGCAGATTTCTTCTTAGACCCCTTAGGCTTTTCTGGCGCAGGAGCCGGAGCAGGAGGCTTAGCTTCAAAGAAATCCCGAGGAAGAAGCACCTTGTCCACTTGGTAAACCGCGAGCTGGTGATCGGTGTAAACAGTGCCACCCAATGTGACGTTAACAATGCCCGTTGTCATGTTCACTTGGTTCCCTCCAGAGCTTGTTATGTTCAGTGCCAACCTATCAGGGTTTTCACCAGCCTGTGTTCTCACAGGGTTGCTGAGTGTGTCAAAGTTTGAAATGGAAACGTATGTTGGAAGCAAGTGGAACTGGATGAGCTCGTTCTTCTGTTGGTCGTTGAGAGAGTTGAGGAAACCGGGTTTGAGGCTGGAGAAGGCGTTGTCGTTTGGTGCAAATAAGGTTAGGCCGCCGTTTGTGGTGAGGAGTTGGGAGTTGATTTGGTTGGACACTTGTGTGGCTTGTAGGAGGCGGATTAGGGTTGTGAACCCTCCAGCCTTTTTGAGGATTCTGATGATGTCTGTGGGGGGTGCGGAGGGTACCGGGGCCGGGGTGGCCGCGGTAGAGGGGGTGGAGGGGGCGGTTGGTGCCGCCGCCGGTGACTGGGCTAAAGTGGTGGTGGAGTGGGAAAAGAGTAGTGTTAGAAGAAGTGGGAGAGAGAAGAGTGGAATATTGTGCTTCATCATCACCATCTTTTTTGTTGACTGAGGTGGGGATGGTGGTGAGAAAGGAAGGGTTGAGGTGAGAGGCTCGATGTGGGGATGATGGTGGGAGGGGGAATATATGGAAATCTGAAAGGGGTTTGTTTTCTTTGAGTTAGGTGGAATGTTTCTTCAGAAAGTTCAGTTGTTAGCAGATCTGCATGCTTATACATCAATGAAAGGTGGTGGGTCATGGAGATGCATTTCTGTGTGTTAGCCAGTGGGATTTTGCTTGGGAAGGCAGGAAAAACAGTGAGATCTAAGTGGGTGTGTGCGTGGGAAAAAAAAATTAATTATTAATTGGTTCCTATTTAGTTTTTATAGCTAAAAATTATTCATTTTAGTTTCTATCCATACACTTTTTAATCCATATAGATAGTATGTGTAGGAACAAATTAAAATGAGTTAAAAAGTACTCCATTCGGCTTTGAATAAAAGCAAAAAAAAAAAGACTTAAATTTAAATATAAGTAAATTTAAACTAATTTTAGTTCATTTAATGAAATTATCTCCAAAATATCATTCATTTAATAGGGGTTTTAATTCCAATGTCTTCTTATTCTTGATATCAAATTTTAATGAAGAGCAGTTTAGGAAAAAAATTTATTTTTTAATTGAGATTGGTATAATTAAATGTTGTTAACCAACTTTCTTAATTAGCGTAAAATAATTTTTTTTCTTATATTTAGATCCGGAGGGAGTATATATACAAGGACTAAAACTATTTTAATACGTAGGAATTAAAACATAAAGATTTTGTAGATATAGAAACTAAATGATTTAATTACTATTTTGTTCATCTAATTTATTTTTTAGGTTCAATTTCATTATCTTATTATTAAAAATTTAAAAGGTTTAATTAGGTCCTATAATTTTTAAAAATAGTTCAATTAGGTCTTTTACTTTTAAAAGATTGAATTTGTTCCTTATTTTTTTTTTTAAATAGGTTCAATTTGGTCCCATTTAAAACCAATTTTGTTTCTATTTTTTTAAATTTTCAGAGTATATGAAAGAAAAATGAAACCAAATTGACCTCATTTTCAAAAAATTAAAGGACCTAGTTGAACTATTTTTAAAAAATACAGGACTGAACCTTTAAATAATAAGAGAATCAAATTAAATCTAAAAAATAAATTAGAGGATCAAAATAATAATTAAGCCAAACTAAATAATAATTAAATTTAAAAAAAGAAAAGTATGATTGCGTAGCATTCACTTGTAATTCTTGTGAAGTAGCAAAACAATCAAGTCCTAGCGGCCAACTTAAGGAACGAGTCCCTAATTAACTTTTGCAAGACAATTTGATGAAGTTTGATGATGCATTGGGTTTGGGTGCGTACGTAACGTGAATTTGGATGTTAGCCTCTGACCTGCGATGCATTGTTAGTGCTACTTAATTGGTCGGTGTTGAATATGCCAGCTGGACTCCTTATATAATTTGCTCATTATACCAATTGTCTTTTTTAATGTTTTATGGGGGAAGAACGACGCTTTAACATATCATCATATGCACTTAGCCTAAAATGTAGGGTGTTACTATAAATTGTTAGATGTTTTTTTATCCAATTTACATTTAGAAAGTTGAATGCAATTGCGTACAAGACGAATAGTGCCCATTTTAAGTCACTCTTGAAAGTTATTTCCCTGACACATCATATGATCTGATCAGGTGAGAAATTTTGGCAAACTTGACATTCAAAATTAGTATTTATTATGGGGCACCCATGTGTGTAAATTAAGCCATCGAGCCATAAGACCAAGAAGTTTGAAGGTTTGAATATATTTTAAAATTACCAGCAGCTACTAGATTCCGAAATACTTACTCTTAACCTGATCTTTCACAGTATCGACTATTCTATTGTGTAACTCATTCACAGACAATTATTTGATTTTCTCTACGGCATGTAAGTTGAGTGGTCCACTTCAAGTTAATAATTTTTCTGCATTCTAGAAATTGACATTTAACAATCTCTTAATCTAGAACATAGTATATGAATCTCCCTTTCGGATTTTGGTTAGACATCAACGTAGCTTTGATTACTAAGCTAGATTTGAGCCAATACATTAGATAACATGTTAAAGTGTGCTCACAGGGACAACAACAACTTACAGGGTTTTGCATTATGTGGTTCTTAAGAATACATATTAGGAGATGATAAAAAAAATTACAAAGAAAAAGAATACTACACATTATTGTGGTTCACAAAGAGTGCTGATTTTCGGGTTCTAGAGAGAGAATAGGTTTACTTTATGAGTCGTTAATTTTCACCACCTTGAATAGAGGAAGTCATATCTAGTGACATCATATTTCTGATTTATCAAAAAACGAGAGAAAAGTAAAAAAGAAATGTATTTTCATCTTGTAATATGGAAATGGCAAATGAGCTTCCAATGCTGGAAAATTGAGGATTCCAAACAAGAATTATGACGGAGGATTCTGAAACTCCAATGAGCTCGTAGCCATTACAAAATGCTGTTTAAGAACTATAAATAGAATTTGCTTGAAACTCAAAAATTGAAAACCAGAAAGAAGCAGCAGGGTTGCAATGGGATTTTCCTAATTTTCCCTCAAGTATTAAAAATAAATCATACTAAATAGTCTTCTAGATATTGAAAAATCTTTCAAATTATTCCCTCCATATTAATAAAATATATCAACAAAAGGACATTAAAGAATATTCAATATTTTAGGAACTATTTATATAATTTTATTACTTTAAAGTATAGTTATTAAAATTGGATCAGACCGACTGGTCCGATCGATTCAATCGAAAATCAGACTTATAATCGATCCGGTTAGCTTATCATATCAGATCTGCAATTGAACCGGTGCTGATGTCATTAGCCCGGTGTAAAATCCGGTTAAACCGGCCGAGTTTTCCGGTTTGTGAAATTTTTACTCACCGGTTCAGATATTGTATAATCTCACACAGATCACGCTTTCCCATGATTCTGATGATGCACGGCTGCTGCACACTTTCTTGTGCTATCACACACTGTCCTGTGCTATCATGCTGACAATGCATTGATTTCTACGGTCATGAACCATTTAAATTCAAATAAATATTATTAAAATTAAAAATGAATCACCGGAGGTTGATGGCTAGGATCAAATCATGATCCTTGTGGTAAGGACTAGTAATTGCAAGTGTGCTACCACTGAACGAAGCTTCTCGTTTGGCATATTGGTTATATATATATATATATATATATATATATATATATATATATATATATATATATACAGATTTATTGTTTAGCATATATATATAACTTGAGTATAATTTTTTAAAATTTATTTGTTGAATAGTATAAAATAATATGTTCTTATAACATTTTAGATTGTTAATAATTAATTGTTGAATAATATATAATAATATGTTCTTATATTATTATTTTGATATTGATAGCAATATATGATAGCTTTATGATATATTAAATTTAGAGTATGGATGATCATATTTTATTAGTTACATATTTTTAAATTTTTTTAATATATACCGGGTTAACCGGTTTAATAAGTGACCCACCGATTCAATCAATGATCCATTAACTCAGTGTTTTTCACAACACTGCTTTAAAGACTATTAGGAGAGAGAATAATACTTAAAAGATCAAATTGTTGGTTTAATCAGGATTAATAAAATATGGAAGATGTCAAAATTTTATTATTTTCTTGGCCAAAATTTGTGTTTATTGTTTATGACAAATTTGTTAATATTTTAATCTTTTATTGTCTGGGACAAAATATGTTTTTATTTACTCTTTATTTTTTATATTCTAAATTGTCCAAATCCTTATTTCATTATATTTCACTCTTTATTGCTTGTTTGTCCTAAAATTTGAGTTTTTATTTTATATCTTTTATTTTAGTTATTTCATTATATTTAGTTTTTATTTTATCTTTTATTTTACTTGTTTCATAACGTAGAATGTGGGCCAAAACCATTACTTGACTAATGGTCCAATGTAAAATTAAGAAGCGATGTCATTAAAATAATTAAATAAATAAATAAATAACTATTAAAAATAAAATGACAAAATATACAAATAAAAAATTGTAAATATGAAAAAGGTCTTCATCCTTGCGAAAAAATGTCAAGGGCCTAAGCTCTGCTCCTCTAATGCAGCAGCGTCACCATTTATAAACTTTTAGACAAACTGAAAAAAAAAACTAAAAAAATCAAATTAAATTAATTAACAAAAAAAAGCTTATAAACAATAAAACTGAAAATAAAAAAGCGTTTGAAAATATCACAGCAAAAGAGAAGAAACAATGCAGAAAACTAAAAAAAAAACACTTTAATCGTCAGCGGCATGCCATCATTTACGACAAATCACAGCCGCGAGCACCACTGCACAGCCAACACAAAGCTTAGATGACCATGGCAATTGAAAAAAAAAACGAAAGAGAGACCAAAAGAAAGCAGAAAGCAAAAAAAGAAACGAAATGATTAAAACAAGAAAAGACGGTAGAATTAGAAAGATCTTCACCGCGCCCCGTTGCAGGTTGTCGTCGGCACCCTTCAATCCTTCACCGCGCGCCGTTGGGGGTAACAACAGTGACTACACTACATAAGGCGAAAGCAAACACTAATGGTGGCACTCAAAACATTTTCAAAAAGAATGCTAAGAGAGAGTGAGCAAGGAAGACGCGGAATGAGCAAAGAAGAGAGGAAGCGACGGCTATGTAGAATGGAAGCTGAGGGCTAACTTACCCTTAAATACCTAGGGTTTTCCTTCATTTTCCACTAATGGATAATGGACTTAAAAATGGGTCCAAAGTGCATTTTTCCTCTTCAAAATTTCGGGCATCAAATTCTAAACATTGGCTCCCTGTCATTTTCCAACTCTTATGTATATAACATTGTTTTTTTTTAAAATTCAAAATTACAATAATATTTTTTTATTCACTATTTTTTGTTTTGATTCAGCAAAATTATAATAATTTACTTTTTAATTCCGTAACTTTAAAAAATGTTTTATAAATAATAATAATTAAAAATAAGAATATTCTACATATATGTTTAAATTTATAATAATTCATAATAAATTTTTTATCACAATCATTCATAATAAATTATTCAAAATAATAATTTTATGGAGAAATGATCAGTATCTCTTCACGCAATCAATGGAATTCATTGATGGAGCAAATTAGGCCAATCATATATGTAGAAAATTATTATTTCATCCACTAATAATTCACACAATAGAATATTCTTATTTCATCCTTTAATAATTCACGCAACATAATCATATCTTTCCTTAATATATATATATATATATATATATATATATATATATATATATATATATATATATTAATTACATTGATAAATATATTACATTATATTATTACATTTAAAATAATTTATTTTAAATAACTATTAAGAATATAAATTAAAAGATAAATTATTATATACATTTATCACTTTGTATATATTATATTAATATATATTTTAATTTATCCATTTTAAAGTATGTTTCACAAACTATTTTTTTAAACAATATTAAATTTTGTAATCTATATTAATATATAAATAAATTTTCATCAACTATTTTTTTCAACAATATTAAATTTTTGCCTTAAATAACTTTTTAGTACCTGTAAAATAGGAGTGTTTTGATTTTAATCTATTTATTACAAAAGATAAATGGTTGTTTTTATTTAATAATTCATTCATTAAATTATTATAAATAATTTATATTGTTATATAATGTTATTTTTTAAATTAAAATGAATAAGCGATTAAGAAAATTAAGCATATATATATATATATATATATATATATATATATATATATATATATATATATATATATATATACAAAAAAGGGGGGGCTTATTATTGGGCCATAGTCAATCATTAGTGTCACACTTAGGCTTTATTGGATCTTAGCAATCATCAGTGTTACACTTGGACCTTATTAGGTCTTGTTCAAGCATCGATGTCACACTTCAGCCTTATTGGGCCATAGTCAATCATCATTATTACACTTTCAGCCTAATTGGGCCTAACTCAATCATCAATGTTACATTTCGACCAACTTAGCCATTAGTGTTACAATTGGGCCTTATTGTACCTTAGTCAATCATTAGTATCACACTTAAGTTTTGTTGGGCCTTGGCAATCATCAATATTACACTTGGACTTTATTGGATCTTGTTCAATCATCAATGTCACACTTAGCCTTATTGGACCTTAATCAATCATCAGTGTTACACTTCAGCCTAATTGGGCCTAACTCAATCATTAGTGTTACATTTGAGCTTTATTGAGCCTTAGTTAATTATTACTATTCCAGATGGGCTTAATTAGGTCATAATCAATCATTAGTGTTATATTTGGATCAAATTAGACCTTAGGCAGTCATTAGTTTTACACTTGAGCCTTGGTCAATCATTACTATTACAATTAGGCTTAATTGGATCTTGTTCAACCATTAGTGTCACATCTAGATCTTTTTTGGATATTGTGTTAATTTAGAAAATTAATTAATTAAATACATAAATCAGGAAGGCATATCTTTTTTGGTATTCCTTTATCTTTATTTTAAGTTACAATTTGGTCTTTTATTTTTTAAAAGGTGCAAAATAGTTTCTTAAGTAATTTTTTTATAGCATGTTTACCCTTGAAGTAATGTATTTTTTAATTTTTTTTGGATAAACATGCTATAAAAAAATTACTTAAGGGACCATTTTGCAACTTTTAAACAATAAAGGATCAAATTGCAACTTTTATTCAGTTGATAAGGGATCATTTTGTAACTTTTAAAAAATAAAGGACCAAATTGCAACATAAAATAAAAATAAGGGACCATATGAATTATTATTATTATTATTATTATTATTATTATTATTATTATTATTATTATTATCATTATCATTATCATTATTATTATCATTATCATTATCATTATCATTATCATTATCATTATTATTATTATTATTATTATTATTATTATTATTATTATTATTATTATTATTATTATTATTATCATTATCATTATTATTATAATTATCATTATCATTATCATTATCATTATTATTATTATTATTATTATTATTATTATTATTATTATTATTATCATCATCATCATGATCATCATCATCATCATCATCATCATCATCATGATCATCATCATCATCATCATCATCATTATTATTATTATTATTATTATTATTATTATTATTATTATTATTATTAGCCTGCATGTTAAGTGTCTTTATTGTAAAATAAAAAACTAAACTATATTGTAAGACTTATTTATGTTATGTTTTCTTTTTTAAAAAAATAAAAATGTAAAAATTATAATATAAAAATATAGTAAAATAACTAAATATTTATTAATATTAGAATTTTTATTTTTTTTGTCAATTTTCTATTTTCTATTTATTAAATTGATTTTTATAAAGACATTGTAGCATTATTGGGTTGATTTTATAATTAATAATGACATTTTAAATTTTATATTATTATCATTTGACGCCTACATGTTAAGCGTCTTTTTTTTAAAATAAAAAACTAAACTATATTGTAAGACTTATTTATGTTATTTTCTTTTTTTAAAAAAATAAAAATGTAAAAATTATAATATAAAAATATAGTAAAATAACTAAATATTTATTAATATTAGAATTTTCAATTTTTTCTGAATTTTCTATGTTGTATTTATTAAATTGATTTTTATAACGACATTGAAGAATTATTGGGTTGATTTTATAATTAATAATGACATTTTAAATTTTATATTATTATTATTTGACGCCTACATGTTGAGCGTCTTTGTTTTAAAATAAAAAAGCTAAACTATATTGTAAGACTTATTTATGTTATGTTTTATTTAAAAAAAAATGTAAAAATTATAATATAAAAATATAGTAAAATAAATAAATATTTATTAATATTTGAATTTTTATTTTTTTGTGAATTTTCTATTTTGTATTTGTTAAATTGATTTTTATAAAGACATTGTAGCATTATTGGGTTGATTTATAATTAATAATGACATTTTAAATTTTATATTATTATTATTTGACGCCTACATGTTAAGTGTTTTTATTTTAAAATAAAAAAACTAAACTATATTGTAAGACTTATTTATGTTATGGTTTCTTTTTTTTTCAAAACGTAATAAAAAATAAAAATTATAATATAATGGCATAATAAAATAAATATGTATTTATTGATATTTATTTTTTAAATATTAAAAATTTTAAATGTTTGCAAATTTTATACTTTAAATATATTGACTTGACTTTTATAAAAGACATTAGCGACCGAATACGCGGTCGCAAATTACTTTAATGATTAAAATAGCAACCGACGATTTCAGTCGCAGAATGACAAACCAAAATACTTGATATCGTTGATTAAAGAATTTTTTAATAATTTTAGCGACCGAATAATTCTGTCGCCAAATCTTAGATATAATTAGCCATCGAACTTTTCAGTGACAGAATTATATACAAGTGTTTTGATTTTAAAAAAATTTAGCTACTGATTTAGCGACTGATTTTAATTTTATCTGTTTGTAACTGATAATTCGGTAGCTAATGCGGCTGAGACTACTCGAAATTGGCTTTTTTTGCTAAAATTCATTAGTGGTCGCTAAATCGGTCTCTATTTGCGACTGATAGTATGCAGTGGCAATTTTCGGTCGCTAAATCGAGTTTTTTTTTGTAGTATATATCATCTACACTTGGTGGAATAGGATTATTAAAATAAATACATTATGGAATCTTAAAGTACAGCATTACTATTAGTCATCATGATCAAAGTTTCCATTACAAATGTGACATGATTAAATAAAGTATAAGTTTAAATTCCCCACTAGGTTGCTTTAGATTTTCTAACATCCTCTTTTGCCTGCTGAGCTTCTCTCAATGCATCCTCAGCTTTCACTCACTCAGGAACAAAATCTGAACAAGCAAAAGCAATGTAAAAAACCTTGTAAGTAGGGTGAAGTGAATGCAGGGAAAGGTAAACTTAAGAATAGAATATAATAGCATTGCAATAGGGATATGAAATTACTAGAAAGAAAGTTGTATCTGCTATGCTTACTAACAACATTTGCTGAAAGGAAAAGCAGGTGACTAATTAGCAATTGGAAGATATTTAATAGACTCAATGAGCATGTAAACAGACACACAAACAAGCACAAGGATGAAGGATCAATTCATATGGTCATAAAACGTAGTATTTCTACAACCCATTTAGGTCATACCTCCATACTAAATCTTATGGTGGTAAATATTTTAAAGAGAAGGCAATCTTTGCAATAGCTTTGAGCAACAATTTAATTTTTTAAATGAGCACAATTGGCATGATACTCTTATGGGCAGTGATGGAAAAATTTTAAAAAAATAATATTAATAGAGAAAAATGAATGAAAAAATAGGATGTTGAGTTAATGTTTACTTAATTTTTTTCTAGTAGTGAATTTTATGTCTATTTTTACACGTAAAATTAATAATAATATTTTTGTTAAACTTATAATTTATTAAAAAATTATTTATTAGAAATTAAATATTTAAATAATTGTGTAAAAAAAAAATTGACCCCCTTTGATACATATATGGATCCGTCCGTCCATGTGTATGGGTATGGGTGTGGTATGCTACTTGTGAGCCACCGAACCAATACACCGAAATTCTAGATTCTTTCTACACTTGGCTCAGACCCAATTAGTACTGAAATTCTAGATTCTTCCTACACGTGACTATGGCACAATTGACACCGAGAGTCTAGATTCTTCCTGCACGTGACTAAGGCACAACTGTTACCGAGATTCTAGATTTTTCCTACACGTGATCGAGGCACAATTGGCATAGAGATTCTAGATTCTTCATACAGGTGACTAAGGCACAATTAACAATTATATACTACATTACAGCAAACACTAGACTATACAGAACCTAATTTTGAACTAACATATCCATAAAACATTACCTAGATGATTGTAACTCAGGCATTTCTTGGGGTCCTGAGCACAGCAAGCATAAGCGTTGTGCACAAACTGCTCGATGAACTTCTCCTGCACTGAAAAATGCAAACAATGAAGGAAATCAAAGAAGGATAGAGACATCGAGAAAGAGGAGAATGAATAGAAACCTACCACAACAATGTTGACGTCCATCAAAGCTTCCTTTAGCACACATAAATCAGGATCTTCACACTTAACTATCGTCTTGATACGATTTATGGGAAATGCCAATTTGAATTCCTCATCTGCAAGCTCTGGTTGTTTTGAATTGCCATTGCTGAGCATGGCCTTCTTATTCTTCTTCATCTTGTTCTCGTCTTTGTTTTCTACATTTCTTTGTTTTGCCTTCGGATTTGGAGATTTCTGCGGTTATGGTTTTCTTTTTCTCAGGTTTGTACTTCTTCATTTTGCCTTCACTTTTGGAGATTTCTGCATTACTGGTTTTCTTATTAGGTTTGGGAGTGTTAGAGGAAGCCATTGTACTATACAGAGTAGTGCAAGCACTCGGACACGAGATTTTCAGTTTCACCCTCTGTCGGAAAGCGGGTGTCCAAGACGAATTAATATACAGTTTTGAGGTTTGACCAACATTAATTTACCATAGTCTATTTTTTTTAATAAATGTTGTTCAATTTTTAATTTGATCAGTATTAATAAAAAGATTGCCTAATATTAAATTGAAAAAATTGACCGAACATTTAATTTTTTAAAGTATATTTTTTTCAAAATTGTTGGTCAGTTTAAAAAATATTCACCAACATTCCTAAAATAATTGACCAATACTAAATTTAAAACATTAATCAACATTTTATTTCCCAAAAGTATATGTAAAAAAATTTGACCAGCATTAAATTAAAAAAAAAACCAATATTAATTTCCCAAAATTATGTAAAAAAAAAAGACCAACATTTAAATTTTTAAAAGTCTATTTTTTTCATAAATGGTGGTTAATTTTTAATTTGACCAACATTTAATTGACCAAATTTTTCATATATCTTTATATTTAATTTTTACCATTGGGCCCCCTTAATATTTTAGGTTGGCTCCGTTCCTGCCGTCGATCATATTAATTCATCAGATTTAAGAACTCTTAATATTTATTTAGCTTTTAGTATTTAATTCCTCTGAGTAAAAAAAAAAAAGCTTTTGTGGAATTATAAGATTGACTTGGTGGCGAAGGAAGAAGGGAGGGAGGGATAGGTCATAGTTTCGAATCCCCGCTAATAAAAACTAATATATTAACAACTAACATTTGACCGATAAAAAAAAACTTTTATTTAATTCTTAGGATTTGCCTAACAAAGGGTTTGAACAGTTTGCGTAAAATCATAGGTTCAAATTTCATTTTTGCTTATTACACCAAAAATACTAATTTTTAATTATCAAATTTCTTATTCATGAATAAATATATTTATTCTAATCGTGCAAAAGACCAATGACTTGATGATTTATTTAATTCAACTAATATTTTAGTTTATGCATTATCTAAAATAAATGTTTATTTTATATAACTAAAATTTATAATAAATAATAAATAGTTGCAGTAAAAAAATTATAATAAATAAATACTTTAAATATATAAATTATATAATAATTAAATTTTGTAACAAACAAATATTTTTCTTCACATAAATTATATTTTAGATTTGTAATTAATAATTTATATTGTGATACAATTTTATTTTAATTATTGATAATTTTTTTAAAAAATATATTGAAATTCAAGTTATAACTAGAACTATTAAAAATAATATATTGAAAGAGATAAATTATTATTCTTTTTTATTTTTACATGTTAAAATTTATATATAAATTAATTAGTATAAAAAATATACATAAAACATATCACAAAAAATAGATTGTGTCGCATCATTTGTATGCAGTGAATTTTAAGTTTTAAGTGAGTCTTTTACCTTTTTTTTATCTTCACCTTTTTATCTCTCCTATTTCAAAGAAATAAATATATAAGTAAAATGCAATATAAATATAAAAATAAATATAATACATACATATAATGTTTATAATTCTCATGTTAATAAACATGCATGTACGCATAGTTTTAAAAATCAGACCGGTCCGATCGGAAACCGGTGGACCAACCGGTTCGGTCCAGCTATTGAATCGGGTATGTCATCAGCCCGGTGTGACCCGGATGGGTTTTCGGTTCAACCGCGGGTTCTGAGTCACTAATGCCAGCTGCATTCATTTCAAAAAAAATACTGAAAAAAACACCCCAGCATGGTTCGAACCCATGAACAACATAAATAAGTGCTCCTTACCACTACACCAGAGGCTCTCCTTTGATATATATTTAACAAATGTAATATTTATATTTTATAACGTATTTAATCAAATTAATATTAACAAAAAATACACCAACATGGTTTGAACCCAAGACCTACAACAAGCACAAACAAATTCTACCACTAAGCTAAAGGCTATTAATTGATATAATATTAACAAATGAAATATTTATAGTAAATATATACTATATAAATTATATATAATTATTTATAACATTGTAATACCGGGTCATGCGGTTCAATTAGTGACCCACTGGTTCGACCATTGACCCAGTGACCCAGTGCCTTAACCGGGTTGATCACTGGTTCAGTTTTTAAAACTATGCATGTACGTTACTAACAATTATTAATATTAATATGATATTTATAATGCTAATCAATAAATTTTGTTTGTCCCGTGCGTTGCACAGTACTAAAATTGGCAAAATTATGACGGATAGTGACAGATTTAGAGGGGAGTAGGCAGGGGCCCTAGCCCCCCCTCCCATAGGACTTTTCATTTATATACATGTATATTTTTAAGTAATTTAGTATAAAATTGTGTAAAATTAATTATGTAGGTTGTTATTATAATAATAGCTAAGGTTAACTATGTAAAATTATGTTAAAATTAGTTGTGTTTATTGTCATTATTGCAATTGTTAAGGTGATAACTAGTGTAAAATGACGTAAAACTAGTTGTGTGTTTATTGTTATTACGATAACCGTTAAGATTATTATCATTTAAAATAAAAATTAATTTCAATTTTATGTGTAAAAATTAGTAAATATTTTTAAAAATTAAATTATTTATTAGAAATTAGACATTTAAACAATTATAATGGAAGAAAAAATATATTCAGCCCCTTAATAGGTTTTTGAATCCGTCCTGATGGCAGAGGAAATAAATTAAAGAAAAAAATTGTGCTACGAAGATCCTCAAGCACATGTCATAAGGATTCAAGGTTCTAATGAATTTGAGACGTGTGTAAATAATACAGATGAAAGAAAAATATTTGTCTCACAGAAAAGGTGATAGAAATGAAAACTTTTTTAGTAGATGTATATAATGCAAAATAATCCAGACTTCTTATAAAAAAATACTAAAGTTTTAGTGCTACTAGTATGACAAGGGACCAATAAAATCTAGCACAATTGGTAGATAGCTGAGTTTCTTAAGCATGTTGACAATGATTTGATTCCATAGTTGTACATATGAAGAAGACTTTGTTGGGAGAGACAAAACCTACTTTAATGATCTTTATGTCTTGAGAGATTAGTCTCATGGCTTCCAGCAATGAGCATACATTGTTTTCAAAAAACAAAAAAATAAACACTTTTTTTTTATTCAAAATAGGATCATTTCATTTCATTCAGAACAATAGAATGAACAAAAAAGGAAATACATTCAAAATCATGGATGCTAGCATTAAATCTTTATGCCCTAGCTAACTTGTGAGCCACAAGATTTGCTTGCCTCATAACTAAACTCAGCCTAAAGTTTGGAATAGATGAAAGGCATTGCCTACACTTGGAAAGTGTATAACATGGAACGCAGTGTGGGCAATTTTTACAGAGAGCATATTATCAGTAATCATTTTTTATGCATAAAATGTGTTTGCAAAGGGAAAGCATACCCTACGCAGTAGTAACAGTGGACTCTAGGAGTTCGGATATCGAACCCAAAGGACTAGTCATGTTTCCAAATAATTAATTTTGCTATGAATTTAACAATTCAATTAAGAATCAAATTTGAGAAAATAGTGTTCAATTGTTCAGTTCTTAAGAGCTAAGGAATAAGATGAGAAGATTAATGTGAGACAGTAAGATTGGAACGCCAAGGATTATGATTTTGCATGCATCTCTTTTCCCCTAATCTTGATCTCAATGAACGCTCTAATTAAGTTAATTGCCAGTCCTCTTTAAATTCATTAGTAAACAATTGGTCGTAGCTTACTACTGTTGTTTCCCCTAATTCAATTCCCAATTGGTCATAGGTGAATTAAATTAGGGCAAACAATGATACTTAGAGAGGTTGATTAATAGAATTAATCCACTGGAAATTCACACAATTAGTTTGATCATGCAAATCATATGAATTCAATCACTTTACAGTTCTGTCAATCCCAGGTAATTGATCATAGACAAGGGATTGACCAACATTTAGAGTGATAAGTTCTAATAACAAACAAAATAGTAAAGAGATTCAATAACTGGAAACATTGAGACATTCATTGAGAATAAAAAATAGGGTACAAAGGACACTTCTACATCATAATCCTGGCTAGGAGGATTAGCCACTCATGTTCATGAACAAACCAGTAAACCCCATAGAAAACATAAAGATTACAAAGGGATAAGAGATTTTACAAGTGGTATTCCTAATGACGATCTCTACGTCTTACAGTAGTCAGACTCTCTCACAAGAGCTCTACCTCACTCAGAACCCTCAGTATTCAGAAATAGAGCAAAAGATACCAAAAGAGGTTTTTTAGCATCTATTTATAAAGTTTCAAACTGTTGACGTGGCTCACCACAGTCGTGCTGATCAGATGACCACGACCGTGGTCCTTGCATAGTCTAAAGGCCCAATCTGCACGTATTTCGAGCACGGTCGTGGTGAATGAACCACGACTGTGCTTGGAAAATTGACGCTGATGCTCAACTTCCAGTGATTCGTGCCTGGCTGTGGTTCTTGAATCACGATTGTGGTAACTTAGCATGGCTATGCTACATCTACCACGGCTATGGTCTTCCAGACAGTGGCAATTTTCCTCCAATTGATGTGTTTTTAAACTCTTTACCTCAAGGGATCCCTGAATTGCCTGTCTTACACAAACTAGTGACAAACCGTGAGTTCTACCAACAAAATAAGCTCAAATCATGTGCAAATGATATCCAAACTCAGATAAAAGCACAATCAAAATCTGGTTTATCAAACTTCCCCACACTTAAACATTGCTTGTCCTCAAGCAACTATTCTGAGTTAGACATCAAAATCGATTCTCCCTAGCCAAGAACTTGCAACAGAATTCCCAATTTATTTATATTGAAGAAAAGAAAATGACTAAAGCAGATACAACAAAATGCAGCAAGTTTCCTCTCGGGGTCTCTTAGGCCTAAACCTACACAAAATTTGGTTTCCCAAGAGCCATGGTTCACTCATCTCTCCTTCTCTCAGTGTTTCAGGGTCAATAGAAAAGCTCTCCAATCACATTCAAATGAACATATTCACTAATCTATGCATCAATCAACTCAACTCAATTGAACTTTTTACAATCAGAATAGATGAGGCATGACGAGGTGTAACGGGGCCAGGATTTCAATGATGGGCAGATATTGAAAGAAAAAAGATAAAAATGGGCTTTACAATTAATTTATGCTTAGTGATCTAAGATCAAGGAGAGACCAATGTTTATTTCTTCTTGTTCTTCTTCTCCTTTTTTTTTCCTGCTCTCACTTATTCTTTCTCCCTTTTTTTGAAGGCCTTTGACCTTGATTTATTCATTGTACAGGAGAGGAAACTGAGACACACTAAGTCTTTTATGTTTTAGAATATCCTTCATTACATTGGCTTTCTCCTGTCTTTCAGATCATCAAGCATATTGTACGAAAACTAACATAACAGGGTGACAAAGAAATATTCACAAGGCTCAAAACAGGCGACTAAGTGAGATCGTATCACAAACTCTACATCCAAAAAAATGGCTAAACAATGCCTCAACAGTTTCAGAAAGTCAAAAGTCAATCAAGGATATGTATGTCAACATAGAAAATAAAACATGTCACCTAAATTGATTCCATATCACACTGAAGGACTTAAGGCTCAAATCTCCCATCTCTATGTTCAAGCTCAAGGGAAATAATCTATTTGTCTAGTTTTAGTGCCAATGTTTCCCCTTTAGTGACCCTGCTGCTATTGAAAGATTTTATTTTATTCTATTTTATTTTTAGAGGGGAGTTCTGCAAACAAAAATTCCATAACTATTGAGGATCTAAAAATGACATCAGATCAAAGAATAAACATTATCACACAATGTCTCAAGAATGGGGAAAATAACCGTGACCTCCCTCCCCACACTCAATATATGCAGTGTCCTCAATGCATCCAAAATAGAATGAAAACAGGAAACAATGTATGGAAAATGAAAGAACTAATAGAGTACGGTACTGTAAACAAAACAAATTGAAAGAACAAAATAAGAGAAAAAGAAAAAAATACCTAAGGAAATAGAAAAGATCCTCAAGAGGGAGGAGGATCTGGAAAGAGACGATCCTGATGCTGCCTCAAAAAGTCCATCTGAGCAGTGAAATTGTCAGCTATCATCTGCTGCTATGCCTCAAATTGGGTGTCCTGATCATCTAACCTCCGCATCACCCTAGTCTCCAAATCATCCAATCTCTGGAGGATCTGGCTCATGTCAAATGTGGGTGGTGGCGGTGGTGTCTGATGTTGCTTTGTCGACTGCTCCTCCGTGCCCAACTGCTGCTATGGCTGCTCTGCCATGCTTGGATCCTGGGACTAAATCTCTAGCTCTTCCTGGTGTGGTTCAGGCTAGTCAACGAGGAAGAATTGTTAACCCTAGTGTCGAAAGATCCCCAGAGAAACCAGAGTGGATCTGTCAATGTAGGAAACAATCGTGCCATCCTGGGCTGCCTCCATGAAGCCAAAGTGAGTAGCCAGCTTAGTGATGAGTGATCCAACTGCAATGTGGCCAGTCTGGCTCTGGGAAACTCGTAATCCTATGGTGCTACAATGTCTAATAAAGAGGAGGCCGGCGTTACACCGGCTCCCCCGAACCATGCACCATAGAGGGAAGAGGTCCTTCCTAGTAATTGTGTCGGTGCTCTCCTTGCGGCAATGGAGGGTCCCAGATAACCGCCGATGGCACACCCGAAGTGCTGGATCTCTGATGCCGTTGGCCTTTGAGGTGCCAGGGATGAAGCGGGCTTGTCCTATAATCTCTCTCCAGAAGGCTGCTGGTCTGTAAGCCTTTGGGTGCCATCTCAGAGCACCCCTATACTCATCTATCAAAATGGACTCTGGTGTCTTAAAACCCAAGACGATGTTGAAATTGGCCAACGTCATCTTCCAGACCTGTTCCATCATGAAAAAGGAGACCATGTGTGGAAGGGTTGGGTCATCTATCTGTGGCACCTCCTCATCCTCCATGTCGTCCTCATCCGCCTCCTGTGGAGGTGCAGGTCGAGGTGCGGGGTCCCAGTCCTGGCAAGTGGAGAAGAAGTCAATAGTGGGGTGTCTGTACGCCTGTTATGTGATGTCCACTATCCTCTCCCATCCCACGACTGTGAGGTATGCCATGACCCGCTGCAGTAGAAGATGCTCCTCCAAAAGTGTTGTGTCTAGGGCTTTAGTGGGATGATAGTTAAAGGTCCTCAGCACTGTGTATTGGTCCATGTGCTCTGGTGGTACTGGAGTATCATAATGCACAGGCTAAGCCCCAGGGTGGCATCAAGGTGGTGGAGCAGGAGGTGATGATGTGGATCGTGTGGAAGATGTTGAACCCTGTGGTGCCTGGCGCTGACGTTGGCTCCTAGTGTCGGGATTTTGATCACGAATGACCAAATCCGGCTGAGCCTGTGTGGTTCGAGCACGTTTTCCACAAGTACGGGATGGGCCATCACTTGTCATGACTGCACACAAGAAGCATAACCAAAAAATGAAGCAGGAAGTGTTAGAGCAGAAAAAGAATAGCCACTGTGTGGCTGACCGCAGCTGTGGTAAGCATTACCACTGCTGTGGTTAACATGACCACGACTGTGGTAAAGGTTACCATGGCCATGGTCATCGTCAGAGAGAGAAACAAGTTTTTGAATTTTTAAATGAAAATAATTGGAATAAAATGGAAAATAAAATATGGTGAATGTAGTATGGTCATGTGAATGAAAATGCATGCTGACAAACCATTGAAAGCTTACTCTAATGCTGGGGATGCCAAAGGTTAGAGGAGAGAGAACAGAGAAAGAAGGAGAGAATCACGGGTGGTGGTAACTGATCACCCCCCCATGACTATATATAGTGGGGTGCGGAGCACGATTGTGGTGAACTTCTTGTCTCCCCCCCCTAGTTTTTTTAAACTGGAGAACTGACCACGGTCGTCCTCTTAGCAACTGTTCAAGAAGTAGTTGGACAATGGTAAATATATGAATGAGTAAGTATGGACCAAGTCATGCAATGGGAGATCCTCATGTAAAGGGGGTTTGAGTTATCTATAAATAAAGGGACCCTTAGAAACAGAAAAATGCATATGAATGTTCCCCTATGGATATGGTTAAGTGTTAGAGTTGGGTCAGGTTCAAATGTCATGAAGAAAATATCAATGTTGTCCTATGCATTTTGAAGCTGAAATTCCTGAATCCATTTAAGGCTCTGATAAAAAGCAAAAACTTATGCTTCAATTGGTTGAGGGATACCACTAAAAAATGTTGTCCGTGCTTTTTATGAAATGGTCATGCACTCATGCTCATCACGCAAACAGATGCCAACTCCAAAAGAATTCTACTAATTAAAAATAGCTACATCAAAATTGCATTTTGTGAAGCCTTGTATTGGTGGATCCCATGTTTGAGCTGCTTCGATTGAAGGTTGACCTCAATGAATACTGCTACTGATGGAGTGCTCTCTAACTGATAGCCACTCTGAGTAGTGTGCTGCAACACTAGAGATACTGCAGTAGATGATGAGGTGTCGATATCATTCCATATTTTATGGTTTCGGGTTCTGCAAATACACCAGAGGATAACAGCAATTTGGTTCCTAAAAAACACTATTACAAGGGTCTTGTAACTGTT
Organism: Pueraria montana var. lobata; assembly: GCA_026413185.1. Lineage (NCBI taxonomy): Eukaryota > Viridiplantae > Streptophyta > Magnoliopsida > Fabales > Fabaceae > Pueraria > Pueraria montana. The sequence goes on from CM048654.1 coordinate 12,926,249, forward strand.
AATCTTTTATTTAAACCAATGCATCAAGATAAGTTTCTTTATGTAATTATTTCTCATTATATCAAGGGTGTTAATTTTGAGAAAATGTTATTTTTGTTTTATTTATTGTTTTTTCTTTTAATTATAAAAATACCACTGTACTTTTATCTTATTTTTAAATATTTCTGTACGAAACCTAAAAAAATTGGCCCAAGACAAGCTCTGTGTGTGCTGTTGTGAAAAATGCTTTTAATAAAAATTTTTTTTGACACCACCAAGAATCAAAGACACGACTTTGAAATCTAATAAGCAAAATTTAACCCCTAGGCTATTGCATCAACTTGGTTTTTATATGCAAAAAGTAGTAAATATACTTTATTTTATTTTACGTATTGCGAAAAATCATATAATTAGTTTATATGTACCCTTCAACTCTTTTTATAAATATATGATAATTAAAGAGATCATGGAAAATGTTAACATCAACATAATTTTAATTATTTATTTTACTTTTGTATTTCTGATAAAATAGATGCTTCTTTTCTTCATAATAAAAGTAAGGTTTAGATACACATGCTTTTTTTTTCTTCAATATAACCATTTTGTTATAATATAACTAATGTTATTAATAATTTTTTAAGACGTGTGCATTAATTTGCGACAAATAATTTAAAATAAAAAAGTACTTATTACATATAAAAAAAATATAAAGTCATTTAATGCAATTTTTAAGTAATTTAAAACACTTAATAAAGCATATTTAACACTTCCATATTATGTGCTTGAATGTACATAATAAAAATCACCTTTGATTTAATTTATTTTTTAAAAAATATTTATTTTACAATTTTAATTTTTCCAAAATTAAAAAATTGTTAAATTTTGAACTAAAAATAATATAACTTTAGTTCTACAATCATATATATATATATATATATATATATATATATATATATATATATATATATATATATATATTTACCGGGTCAAACCGGTTCAATTAGTGACCCACCGGTTCGACCACTGACCCATCAACCCAGTGTCTCGACCAGGTCGATTACCGGTCTGGTTTTCACAACATTGAAAAAACTTATTATTATATTTATTATTTCCTATACAAACTTTAAAAATAACAAAACAAAATAAACAACGATTTTTAATTAAAAACAAAAAGTATTTGTTTTCAAACTAAATAGCACATAAGTTTCTAAGACAATGCATTAACATATATACAAACAAGGACAGATCCAAAAACCTATTAAAGAGGAAATTGGATTTTTTTCTTTCTTTATAATTATTTAAATGTCTAACTTCTAATAAATAATAATTTTTAAAATATTTACTATTTTTACACGCAAAATTGAAGCTATTTTATAAATGATAGTAATCTTAACCATTATCATAATAACAACAAATACACAACTAGTTTTACACAATTTTATACTAGTTATCACCACAGTCATTGCAATAATAACAACAAACACAACTAATTTTACACAATTTTACATTGGTTAACCTTAATCATTATTATAATAATAACATACACAATTAATTTTACCAAACCAACTTAAAACTATATATGTATATACATGAAAAATCTTGAGGGAAGGAGGCCAGGCTGCTTCCCGCCCCCCTGAATCCGTCCCTGTATACAAATCAACTTAAAATCTATGTACACGTTTAGATTTAATTAATTTTTAAGGGAAGAATACATACATTACAGCAAACACTAGACTATATAACCCAATTTCGAACATCATTGAACTCATATATAAAACATTACCTAAGTGATCGTAATGGAAGGATTTCTTGCCGTCCTGAGTAGCACAAGCATAACTGTCTTGCACGAATTGCTCAATGAACCTCTCCTTCAAGGAAAAGGAGGCAACCGATGAAGGAAAATGAATAAGGATAGAGACATTGAGAAAGAGGAGAACGAATAGAAACCTACCACAGCAGTGTTGATGGCCATCAATGCATCCTTCGAAACACGCAAATCAGGATCTTCATGCTTAATTATGGTCCTGATACAATTCATCGGAAATGCCATTCTGAATCCATCGCCAAGCTGTTTTGAATTCTCGTTGCTAAGCTTGGGCTTCTTATTGTTCTTCTTCTTGGTCTCCTCTTTCACGATGTTCTGATCCTTCTTGGTTTTGCTTTTAGATTTTGAGTTTTCTGCGTTTTTCGTTTTCTTCTTCTCAGTTTTGGAAGTGTTGGAGGAAGCCATTGCAAGCACTCGGACACGGGATTTTCAGTTTCACACTCTGTCGGAAAGCAGGTGTCCAAGACGAAGAGTGCAGGGCTGGTTTGAAGTTAATATACAGTTTCATGTTTGACCAACTTTTAATTTTCTAAGGACTATTTCCTTTTCTTTCTTTTTTTTTTTTTTTTTTTTTTTATAATTGTTGGTCAATTTGAATAACATTGACCAACATTCCTAAAATAATTGACCAATATTAAAATTAAAAACAGTAACCAACATTTAATTTCCCAAAAGTATGTAAAAAAATTTGGCAAACATTAAATTAGAAAAAAAATGACCAGCATTAATTTCCCAAAATTATGTAAAAAAAAATTGACCAACATCTAATTTTTTAGAGTATGTTATTTTCATAAATGGTGGTCAATTTTTAATTTGACCCACATTAATAAAAAAATTGACCAATATTAAAATGAAAAAATTGACCAAGATTTAATTTATTAAAGTCTATTTTTTCAAATTAAATTGACCAAGATTTAATTTTTTAAAGTCAATTTTTAAATTCCCAATATTGGTCAATTTTTTTTATTAATGTGTTCAAATTAAAAATTGAACACCATTTATGAAAATAACAGACTCTAAAAAATTAGATGTTGGTCAAATTTTTTTTACATAATTTTGGGAAATTAATACTGGTCAATTTTTTTTAATTTAATGTTTGTCAATTTTTTTTACATACTTTTGGGAAATTAAATGCTGGTTAATGTTTTTAATTTTAGTATTGGTCAATTATTTTAGGAATGTTGGTCAATGTTTTTCAAATTGACCAACAATTATAAAAAAAAAAGAAAGAAAGAAAGAAAGAAAAGGAAATAGACTTTAGAAAATTAAAAGTTGGTCAAACTTGAAACTGTATATTAACTTCGAACCTGCTCCCTGCACTCTTCATCTTGGACACCTGCTTCCGACAAAGTATGAAACTGAAAATCCCGTGTCCGAGTGCTTGCAATGGCTTCGTCCAACACTTCCAAAACTGAGAAGAAGAAAACGAAAAACACAGAAAACTCGAAATCCGAAAGCAAAACCAAGAAGGATAAGAACATTGTGAAAAAGGAGACCAAGAAGAAGAATAATAAGAAGCCCAAGCTTAGCAACGGGAATTCAAAACAGCTTGGCAATGGATTCAGAATGGCATTTCCGATGAATCGTATCAGGACCATAATTAAGCGCGAAGATCCTGATTTGCGTGTTTCGAAGGATGCATTGATGGCCATCAACACTGCTGTGGCAGGTTTCTATTCGTTCTCCTCTTTCTCGATGTCTCTATCCTTCTTCATTTTCCTTCATCGGTTACCTCCTTTTCCTTGCAGGAGAGGTTCATTGAGCAATTCGTGCAGGACAGTTATGCTTGTGCTGCTCAGGACGACAAGAAATCCCTCCATTACGATCACTTAGGTAATGTTTTATCGATATGTGAGTTCAATGATGTTGGAAATTGGGTTATATAGTCTAGTGTTTGCTGTAATGTAGCGTATGATTGTTAATTGTGAATTAGTCAAGTGTACGAAGAATCTAGAATCTCAGTGTTAATTGTGTCTTAGTCATGTGTAGGAAAAGTCTAGAATCTCGGTGCCAATTATGCATTAGTCACGTGTACAAAGAATCTAGAATCTCGATGATGTTAATTGTGCCGTAGTCATGTGTAGAAAAGAATCTAGAGAATCTCGATGATGTTAATTGTGCCGTAGTCATGTGTAGAAAAGAATCTAGAGAATCTCGATGATGTTAATTGTGCCGTAGTCATGTGTAGAAAAGAATCTAGAGAATCTTGGTGCCAATTGTGCCTTAGTCACGTGTAGGAAAAATCTAGAATCTCGGTGCCAATTGTATATTAGTCATGTGTATGAAGAATTTAGAATCTCGATACTAATTGTATCGTAGTCATGTGTAGAAAAAATCTAGAGATTAATCTCAGTGCCAATTGTGCTTTAGTTACGTGGCCCACAGGCCCTTTAAACTCTAAAGTTGCGATGTGATGGAGTGAGTTAGTTATAATGGGTGGTTAGTCTATGTTTTCTAACCCCCTTTTTTTTTTCTTCTAAAATTGGCAGTTAAAATTTAAAATATTTACCACCATAAGATTTAGTATGGAGTTATGACCTAAATGTGTTGTAGAACTACTACGTTTTATGACCATATGAATTGATCCTTCATCCTTGTGCTTGTTTGTGTGTCTGCTTACATGCTCATTGAGTGTATTAAATATTTTTCCAATTGCTTATTAGTCTCCTGCTTTTCTCCTTTCAGCAAATGTTGTTAGCAAGGAGAAGAGATATGACTTTCTTTCCGGTAATTTCGTATCCATGTTGCAATGCTATCCTATTCTTAAGTTTACCTTTCCCCGTACGTATTCACCTTACCCTACTTACACGGTTTTCTACATTGCTTTTGCTTGTTTAGATTTTGTTCCTGAGAGAGTGAAAGCCGAGGATGCATTAAGAGAGAGAAGTTCAGCAGGCAAAGGAGGTTGTTAGAAAATCTAAAGCAAGTAAGTGGAGAATTTAAACTTTTATTTTATTTATTCATGTCACATTTTGTAATGGAAACATGGATCATGACCAGTAATGCTGTACTTTAAGATTCCATATTGTATTTATTTTGGCGCTTCTCTTTAATAGTCCTTTTGTAGTAAGTGTATTTGATTTTTCAGTGACTAGCCATGCTTAATGCTTGACTCAGCTTTGGTAGCATGCTGCAAGTGTCAATGTCCTTCTTATGTTAAAAATACGAAGTTAATTTGTCCATCAAATGATATAAAACACAACAAGAATTTATAACTACCGGATGGAATCAAAGTTATTAATTTAAGAGATTTTGTTTTAAAAAATGTATTCTTCTCTTGAAAATTAATTAAATCTAAACGTGTACATAGATTTTAAGTTGATTTGTATTAGTATATATGTTAATGCATGGTCTTAGAAACTTATGTGCTATTTAGTTTGAAAACAAATACTTTTTGTTTTTAATTTAAAATCGTTGTTTATTTTGTTTTGTTAATTTTAAAGTTTGTATAGGAAATAATGAAAAAAATAGTAAGTTTTTTTAGGTTTTCTACAGAAATATTTAAAAATAAAAAATAAGATAAAAGTACAGTGATATTTTTATAATTAAAAGAAAAAGCAATAAATAAAACGAAAATAGCATTTTCTCAAAATTAACACCCTTGATATAATGAGAAAGAATTACATAAAGAAACTTAGCTTGATACATTGGTTTAAATAAAGAAAAAAGTTACATGGACACCCAAAAATCTATTAGACACCCAGTGAGAGAGAGAAAAATATAGGTATGATAGGGTTTATGATATGATAGGAAGAGAGATAGAAAGAAATGAGAGGAGAGGTGTTAGTGGGATGTTTAAAATAATGAGGTGTTTGTCTATCATTACTCTTAAATAAAAGATCAACAGTCACAAGACCCTTGTCGTAATAGTGTTTTTTAGGAACCAAATTGCTGTTATCCTCTGGTGCATTTGGAGAATCCGAAACCATAAAATATGGAATGATATCGACACCTCATCATCTACTGCAGTATCTCTAGCGTTGCAGCACATTACTCAGAGTGGCTATCAGTCAGAGAGCATTCCATTAGAAGCAGTATTCATCGAGGTCAGCCTTCAACCGAAGCAGCTCAAGCATAGAATTCACCAATACAAGGCTTCACAAAATGCAATTTTGATGCAGCTATTTTTAATGAGCAGAATTCTTTTGGTGTTGGCATCTGTTTGCGTGATGAGCATGGCCATTTCATAAAAGCACGGACAACATTTTTTAGTGGTATCCCTCAACTAGCTGAAGCAGAAGTTTTTGCTTTTTATCAGAGCCTTAAATGGATCTAGGAATTTCAGCTTCAAAATGTTATTTTCGAAACAGATTGTAAAATGATTACCGATAATCTGCTCTCTGTAAAAACTACCCACACTGCTTTTTATGTTACACTTACCAAGTGTAGGCCATGCCTTTCATCTATTCCAAACTCTAGGGTGAGTTTAGTTAGGAGGCAAGTACATCTTGTGACTCACAAGTTAGCTAGGGCATCAAGATTTAATGCTAGCATCCATGATTTTGAATGTATTCCCTTTGTTCATTCTATTGTTCAGAATGAAATGAAATGATCTTATTTTACATAAAAAATAGTGTTTTTTTGTTTTTGTTTTTTTGAAAACAATGTATCCTTATTTCTGGAAGTTATGAGACTAATCTCTTGAGAATCATGGAATCAAATCTTTGTTAGCATGCTTAAGAAATTCAGCTATCTACCAATTATACTAGACTTTATTGGTCCCTTATCATACTAGTAGTATTAAAACTTTAGTATTATTTTTTTTATAAGAAGTCTTGATTATTTTACAGTATATACATCTACTTAAAAAGTTTTCTTTTCTATCACCTTTTCTGTGAGACAAATATTTTTCTTTCATCTGTATTATTTACACACGTCTCAAATTCATAAGAACCTTGAATCCTTATGACATGCTTGAGGATCTTCGTAGCACAATTTTTTTTCTTTAATTTATTTCCTCTGTCATCAGGGACGGATCTAAAAACTTATTAAGGGGGTTGAATTTTTTTTTCTTCCTTTATAACTATTTAAATGTCTAACTTCTAATAAATAATAATTTTTAAAAAATATTTACTAATTTTTACACGTAAAATTGAAATTAATTTTTATTTTAAATGATAATAACCTTAACTGTTATAATAATAATAACAAACACACAACTAGTTTTACGCAATTTTATACTAGTTATCAAGTTAACCATTGCAATAATAACAACAAACACAACTAGTTTTACATAATTAGCCTTTACTATTATTATAATAACAACGTACATAATTAATTTTATACAATTTTATACTAACTTACTTAAAAATATACATGCATATAAATGAAAAGTCCTATGGGAGGGGGGCTAGGGCCATGCCCACCCCCTCTAAATCCATCACTGTCCGTCATAAATTTTGCCAATTTTAGTACCTGTTTTTTTTTTAACGGCGAAGATATATATTTTTTTATCTGTAGAAATTGAACACGGTACTGAGAATTTACAATAACTCACGCACCTTGCTCAACCGACTGAGCTAGACCCCTTGGTGGTGAAGATATATTATAAATATAAAAGTCATGATATACAAAAGCCTGCACAAGGTGTACAGTATACATGTGTACATGTATAAATAGCCAATTTTAGTACCTGTGTAACGGGACAAACAAAATTTATTGATTAGCATTATAAATATCATATTAATATTAATAATTTTTAGTACATGCATGTTTGTTAACATGAACATTATAAACATTATATGTGTATTAAATTTTTTTTATATTTATATTGCATTTTACACACACACACACACACACACACACACACACACACACACACACACATATATATATATATATATATATATATATATATATATATATATATATCTTTGAAATAGGAGAGATAAAAAGGTGAAGACGAAAAAGGTAAAAAACTCACTTAAAAATTAAAATTCACTGCATACAAATGATGCGACACAATCTATTTCTTGTGATATGTTTTATGTATATTTTTTATACTAATTAATTTATATATAATTTTAACATGTAAAAATAAGAAAAGAATAATAATTTATCTCTTTCAATATATTATTTTTAATAGTTCTAGTTATAACTTGAATTTCAATATATTTTTTTAAAAGAAATTATCAATAATTAAAATAACATTGTATCACAATATAAATTATTGATCACAAATCTAAAATATAATTTATGTGAACAAAAATATTTTTTCATTACAAATTTTAATTATTATGTAATTTATATATTTAAAGTATTTATTTATTATAAATTTTCGTTATATAAAATAAACATTTATTTTAGATAATGCATAAGCTAAAATATTAGTTGAATTAAATAAATCATCAAGTCATTGGTCTTTTACACGATTAGAATAAATACATCTATTCATGAATAATAAATTTGATAATTAAAAATTAGTATTTTTGGTGCAATAAGCAAAAATGAAATTCGAACATATGATTTTACGCAAACTGTTCAAACCCTTTTGTTAGGCCGATCCTAGGAATTAAATAAATGCTAGTAAATATTAAGAGTAGTTCTTAAATCCGATGAATTAATTTGATCGATGGCAGGAACGGAGCCAACCTAAAATATTAAGGGGGCCAAAGGTAAAAATTAAATATAAAGATATATGAAAAAATTGGTCAATTTCCCATAAAAAAAATAAAAATTGGTCAATTAATTGTTGGTCAAATTAATAATTGACCACCATTTACGAAAAAAACAGACTTTAAAAATTTAAATATTGGTCAATTTTTTTTTACATAATTTTGGGAAATTAATATTGGTCAATTTTTTTAATTTAATGCTGGTCAATTTTTTTACATACTTTTGGGAAATTAAATGTTGGTTAATGTTTTTAAATTTAGTATTGGCCAATTATTTTAGGGATGTTGGTCAATATTTTTTAAACTGACCAACAATTATGAAAAAAAATTAAATGTTGGTATTTTTTTTACTAATATTGGTCAAATTAAAAATTGACCAACATTTACTACAAAAATAAACTTTAAAATCATAGAAATCAAAGCGACCCGTGCGAATGCACGGGTAACTGGCTAGTTTAACTTTAAATCTCACGAAAGGGGAAGAAAGCTTCCCTCCTTTTCTTTCCTTAAACATCTAAAACAAGGGGAAATACTCTCCCTCCGTCCCATTACTTCCCCTCCATTCCATTTATTTCTATTCCACTCTGCCCCCCTCCACTCAAAAGCATCCAAACATAGCTTAAGCATTGATTCCATCTATTAGTTATAGATTCTTTTGTTTTATATCTTTCCAAGGGCAAATTAACTTCAGATTTTCAACATATATAAGAAGGAATTTGACACTTGCAACATGCTACCAAAGCAGAGTCAAGCATTAAGCATGCATAGTCACTGAAAAATCATCTACACTTGGGGGAATAGGATTATAAAAATAAATACATTATGGAATCTTAAAGTACAGCATTACTATTAGTCATCATGATCCATGTTTCCATTACAAATGTGACATGATTAAATAAAGTATAAGTTTAAATTCCCCACTAGGTTGCTTTAGATTTTCTAACATCCTCTTTTGCCTGCTGAGCTTCTCTCAATGCATCCTCAGCTTTCACTCTCTCAGGAACAAAATCTGAACAAGCAAAAGCAACGTAAAAAACCTTGTAAGTAGTGTGAGGTGAATGCAGGGAAAGGTAAACTTAAGAATAGAATATAATAGCATTGCAACAGGGATACGAAATTACCAGAAAGAAAGTCGTATCTGCTATGCTTATATACTAACAACATTTGCTGAAAGGAAAAGCAGGTGACTAATCAGCAATTGGAAGATATTTAATGGACTCAATGAGCATGTAAGCAGACACACAAACAAGCACAAGGATGAAAGATCAATTCATATGGTCATAAAACGTAGTAGTTCTATAACCCATTTAGATCATACCTCCATACTAAATCTTATGGTGGTAAATAATTTAAACAGAAGGCAATCATTGCAGTAGCTTTGAGCGACAAAGTAATTTCATAAATGAGCACAATTGGCATGATACTCTTCAGTATATGGGTATGGGTGTGGTATTCTACTTGTGAGCCACGGGCCCAATACAACAAAATTCTAGATTCTTTCTGCACTTGGCTCAGACCCAATTGGTATCGAGATTCTAGATTCTTCCTATACATGACTAAGGCACAATTGGCACCGAGATTCTAGATTCTTCCTGCACGTGACTAAGGCACAACTGTTACCGAGATTCTAGATTCTTCCTACACGTGACTGAGACACAATTGACACGGAGATTCTAGATTCTTCGTACACGTGACTAAGGCACAATTAACAATTATATACTACATTACAGCAAACACTAGACTATACAGAACCCAATTTTGAACTAACAAATCCATAAAACATTACCTAGATGATTGTAACTCAGGCATTTCTTGGGGTCTTGAGCACAGCAAGCATAAGAGACATGCACAAACTGCTCGATGAACTTCTCCTGCAAGGAAAAATGCAAACGATGAAGGAAAACGAAGAAGGATAGAGACATCGAGAAAGAGGAGAACGAATAGAAACCTACCGTCAAAGCTTCCTTTGGCACACATAAATCAGGATCTTCACGCTTAACTATCGTCTTGATAAGATTCATGGGAAATGCCAATTTGAATTCCTCGTCTGCAGGCTCTGGCTGTTTTGAATTGCCATTGCTGAGCATGGCCTTCTTATTCTTCTTCGTCTTGTTCTCTTCTTTGTTGATGTTTCTACGTTTCTTCGTTTTGCCTTCGGATTTGGAGATTTCTGTGGTTATGGTTTTCTTTTTCTCAGGTTTGTACTTCTTCGTTTTGCCTTTGCTTTTGGAGATTTCTGCATTACTGGTTTTCTTATTAGGTTTGGGAGTGTTGGAGGAAGCCATTGTACTATACAGAGCAGTGCAAGCACTCGGACACGAGATTTTCAGTTTCACCCTCTATCGGAAAGCGGGTGTCCAAGACGAATTAATATTCGGTTTGAGGTTTGACCAACATTAATTTACCATAGTCTATTTTTTTTTCATAAATGTTGTTCAATTTTTAATTTGACCAGTATTAATAAAAAAAGATTGCCTAATATTAAATTAAAAAAATTGACCGAACGTTTAATTTTCGGAAACTATATAACAGAAATTGACCAATATTTGATTTTAAAGTTTTTTTTTAGTAAATGTTGGTCAATTTTTAATTTGACCATCAATAGTAAAAAAAAATTGACCAACATTTAATTTTTTAAAGTCTATTTTTATCATAATTGTTGGTCAGTTTAAAAAATATTCACCAACATTCCTAAAATAATTAACCAATACTAAATTTAAAACATTAACCAAAATTTTATTTCCCAAAAGTATATGTAAAAAAAATTAACCAGCATTAAATTAAAAAAAAACCAATATTAATTTCCCAAAATTATGTAAAAAAAAACCAATATTGATTTCCCAAAATTATGTAAAAAAAAATTGACCAACATTTAAGTTTTTAAAAGTCTGTTTTTTTTTCATAAATGGTGGTCAATTTTTAATTTGACCAACATTTAATTGACCAATTTTTTCATATATCTTTATATTTAATTTTTACCTTTGGCCCCCCTTAATATTTTAGGTTGGCTCCGTTCCTGCCGTCGATCAAATTAATTCATCGGATTTAAGAACTCTTAATATTTATTTAGCTTTTAGTATTTAATTCCTCTGAGTAAAAAAAAAAAGCTTTTGTGGAATTATAAGATTGACTTGGTGGCGAAGGAAGAAGGGAGGGAGGGATAGGTCATAGTTTCGAATCCCCGCTAACAAAAACTAATATATTAACAACTAACATTTGGCCGATAAAAAAAAACTTTTATTTAATTCTTAGGATCTGCCTAACAAAGGGTTTGAACAGTTTGTGTAAAATCATAGGTTCAAATTTCATTTTTGCTTATTACACCAAAAATACTCATTTTTAATTATCAAATTTCTTATTCATGAATAAATATATTTATTCTAATCGTGCAAAAGACCAATGACTTGATTATTTATTTAATTCAACTAATATTTTAGTTTATGCATTATCTAAAATAAATGTTTATTTTATATAACTAAAATTTATAAGAAATAATAAATAGTTGCAGTAAAAAAATCTATAATAAATAAATACTTTAAATATATAAATTATATAATAGTTAAAATTTGTAACAAACAAATATTTTTCTTCACATAAATTATATTTTAGATTTGTAATCAATAATTTATATTGTGATACAATTTTATTTTAATTATTGATAATTTTTTTTAAAAATATATTGAAATTCAAGTTATAACTAGAACTATTAAAAATAATATATTGAAAGAGATAAATTATTATTCTTTTTTTATTTTTACATGTTAAAATTTATATATTAATTAATTAGTATAAAAAATATACATAAAACATATCACAAAAAATAGATTGTGTCGCATCATTTGTATGCAGTGAATTTTAATTTTTAAGTGAGTCTTTTACCTTTTTTTATCTCTCCTATTTCAAAGAAATAAATATATATGTAAAATACAATATAAATATAAAAATAAATATAATACATACATATAATGTTTATAATTCTCATGTTAACAAACATGCATGTACGCATAGTTTTAAAAACCAGACCGACCCGACCAGTCAGACTAGTCCGATCGGGAACCGGTGGACCAACTGGTTCAGTCCAGCTATTGGGTTAGGTATGTCATCAGCCCAGTGTGACCCAGTGCAACCCAGTGTGACCCAGCTGGGTTTTCGGTTCAATCGCTGAACCACGGGTTCCGGGTCACTAATGCCAGCTGCATTCATTTCAATAAAAATACTAAAAAAATGCCCAGCATGGCTCGAACCCATGACCAGCCGTATATCCTAATTTTTGGCCTAATTCTTCTTTTGATGATTGATTCAACCTCTGATCAAAAAGATATATCTTGGTTCTATTTTATCTCTTCAACAAGTTTAGTAATGAGCATAATGGCCCTATTGTTCCGATGGAGAGAAGAACCTATGATTAGCTTTTCGGGAAATTTCCAAACGAACAATTTCAACGAAATCTTTCAATTTCTTATTTTACTATGTTCAACTCTATGTATTCCTCTATCTGTAGAGTACATTGAATGTACAGAAATGGCTATAACAGAGTTTTTGTTATTCATATTAACAGCTACTACACCAACATGGTTTGAACCCAAGACCTACAACAAGCACAGACAAATTCTACCACTAAGCTAAAGGCTATTAATTGATATAATATTAACAAATGTAATATTTATAATAAATACATACTATATAAATTATATATAATTATTTATAACATTGTAATACCGGGTCATGCGGTTCAATTAGTAACCCACTGGTTCGACCATTGACCCAGTGACCTAGTGCCTTGACCGGGTCGATCACCGGTTCGGTTTTAAAACTATGCATGTACGTTACTAACAATTATTAATATTAATATGATATTTATAATGCTAATCAATAAATTTTGTTTGTCCCGTGTGTTGCATAATACTAAAATTGGCAGAATTATGACAAACAATGACGGATTTAGAAGGGAGTAGGCAGGGGCCCTAGCCCCCCTCCCATAGGACTTTTCATTTATATACATGTATATTTTAAAGTAATTTAGTATAAAATTGTGTAAAATTAATTATGTAGGTTGTTATTATAATAATAGTTAAGGTTAGCTATGTAAAATTATGTTAAAATTAGTTGTGTTTGTTGTTATTATTGCAATTGTTAAGGTGATAACTAGTGTAAAATTACGTAAAACTAGTTGTGTGTTTATTGTTATTATGATAACCGTTAAGGTTATTATCATTTAAAATAAAAATTAATTTCAATTTTATGTGTAAAAATTAGTAAATATTTTTAAAAATTAAATTATTTATTAGAAATTAGACATTTAAACAATTATAATGGAAGAAAAAAAATATCCAGCCCCTTAATAGGTTTTTGGATCTGTCCTGATGACAGAGGAAATAAATTAAAGAAAAAAAATTGTGCTACGAAGATCCTTAAGCAAATGTCATAAGGATTCAAGGTTCTAATGAATTTGAGACGTGTGTAAATAATACAGATGAAAGAAAAATATTTGTCTCACAGAAAAGGTGATAGAAATGAAAACTTTTTTAGTAGATGTATATAATGCAAAATAATCAGGACTTCTTGTAAAAATAATAATAATACTAAAGTTTTAGTACTACTAGTATGACAAGGGACCAATAAAATCTAGCACAATTGGTAGATAGTTGAGTTTCTTAAGCATGTTGACAATGATTTGATTCCATAGTTGTACATATGAAGAAGACTTTGTTGGGAGAGACAAAACCTACTTTAATGATCTTTATGTCTTGAGAGATTAGTCTCATGGCTTCCAGCAATGAGCATACATTGTTTTCAAAAAACAAAAAATAAACACTTTTTTTTATTCGAAATAGGATCATTTCATTTCATTCAGAATAGAATGAACAACAAAGGAAATACATTCAAAATCATGGATGCTAGCATTAAATCTTTATGCCCTAGCTAACTTGTGAGCCACAAGATTTGCTTACCTCATAACTAAACTCACCCTAAAGTTTGGAATAGATGAAAGGCATTGCCTACTCTTGGTAAGTGTATAACATGGAACGTAGTGTGGGCAATTTTTACAGAGAGCAGATTATCGGTAATAATTTTTTATGCATAAAATGTGTTCGCAAAGGGCAAGCGTATCCTACGCAGTAGTAACAGTGGACTCTAGGAGTCCAGATATTGAACCAAAAGGACCAGTCGTGTTCCCAAACAATTAATTTTGCTATGAATTTAACAATTCAATTAAGAATCAAATTTAAGAAAATAGTGTTCAATTGTTCAGTTCTTAATAGCTAAGGAATAAGATGAGAAGATTAATGTGAGACAGTAAGATTGGAACGCCAAGGATTATGATTTTGCATGCATCTCTTTTCCCCTAATCTTGATCTCAATGAACGCTCTAATTAAGTTAATTGCCAGTCCTCTTTAAATTCATTAGTAAACAATTGGTCATAGCTTACTACTGTTGTTTCCCCTAATTCAATTCCTAATTGGTCATAGGTGAATTAAATTAGGGCAAACGATGATACTCAGAGAGGTTGATTAATAGAATTAATCCATTGGAAATTCACACAATTAGTTTGATCATGCAAATCATATGAATTCAATCACTTTACAGTTCTGTCAATCCCAGGCAATTGATCATAGACAAGGGACTGACCAACATTTAGAGTGATCAGTTCTAATAACAAACAAAATAGTAAATATATTCAATAACTGGAAACATCGAGACATTCATTGAGAATCAAAAATAGGGTACAAAGGACACATCCACATCATAATCCTGGCAAGGAGGATTAGCCACTCATGTTCATGAACAAACTAGTAAACCTCATAGAAAACATAAAGATTACAAAGGGATAAGAGATTTTACAAGTGGTATTTCCAATGACGATCTCTATGTCTTACAACAGTCAGACTCTCTCGCAAGACCTCTACCTCACTCAGAACCCTCAGTATTCAGAAGCAGAGCAAAAGATACCAAAAGAGGGTTTTCAGCATCTATTTATAAAGTTTCAAACTATTGACGCGGGTCACCATGACCGTGCTGATCAGATGACCACGGTCGTGGTCCTTGCATAGTCTAAAGGCCCAATCTGTGCGTATTTCGAGCACAGCAGTGGTGAATGAACCACGGCTGTGCTTGGAAAATTGACGCTGATGCTCAACTTCCAGGGATTCCTGCCTGGCTATGGTTCTTGAATCATGGTTGTGGTAACTTAGCACGGCTGTGCTACATCTACCACGGCTGTGGTCTTCCAGACAATGGCAATTTTCCTCCAATTGATGTGTTTTTAAGCTCTTTACCTCAAGGGATCCCTGAATTGCCTGTCTTACACAAACTAGTGACAAACCGTGAGTTCTGCCAACAAAATAAGCTCAAATCATGTTCAAATGATATCCAAACTCAGATAAAAGCACAATCAAAATACGGTTTATCAAACCTCCCCACACTTAAGCATTGCTCTTCCTCAAGCAACTATTCTGAGTTAGACATCAAAATCGATTCTCCCTAGCCAAGAACTTGCAACAGAATTCCCAATTTATTTATACTGAAGAAAAGAAAATAACTAAAGCAGATACAACAGAATGCAGCAAGTTTCCTCTCGGGGTCTCTTAGGCCTAAACCTACACAAAATTTGGTTTCCCAAGAGCCATGGTGCACTCATCACTCCTTCTCTCAGTGTTTCAGGGTTAATAGAAAAGCTCTCCAATCACATTCAAATGAACATATTCACTAAGCTATGCATCAATCAACTTAACTCAATTGGACCTTTTACAATCAAAACAGATGAGGCATGGCGAGGTGTAACGAGGCCAGGATTTCAATGATGGGCAGATATTGAAAGAAAAAGGATAAAAATGGGCTTTACAATTAATTTATGCTCAGTGTTCGAAAATCAAGGAGAGACCAATGTTTATTTCTTCTTGTTCTTCTTCTCTTCTTTTTTTCCCAACTCTCACTTCTTCTTTCTCCCTTTTTTTTGAAGGCCTTTGACCTTGATTTATTCATTGTACAGGAGAGGAAGCTGAGACACATTGAGTCTTTTCTGTTTTAGAATATCCTTCATTACATTGGCTTTCTCCTATCTTTCTGATCATCAAGCATATTGTACGAAAACTAACATAACAGGGTGACAAAGAAATATTCACAAGTCTCAAAACAGGCGACTAAGTGAGATTGTATCACAAACTCTGCATCCAGAAAAATGCCTAAACAATGCCTCAACAGTTTCAAAAAGTCAAAAGTCAATCAAGGATATGTATGTCAACATAGAAAATAAAACATGTCACCTAAATTGATTCCATATCACACTGAAGGACTTAAGGCTCAAATCTCCCATCTCTATGTTCAAGCTCAAGGGAAATAATCTATTTGTCCAGTTTTAGTGCCAATGTTTCCCCTTTAGTGACCTTGCTGCTATCTGAAAGATTTTATTTTATTTTATTTTATTTTATTTTTAGACGGGAGTTCTGCAAACAAAAATTCCACAACTATTGAGGATCTAAAAATGACATCAGAACAAAGAATTAACATTATCACACAATGTCTCAAGAATGGGGAAAACAACTGTGACCTCCCTCCCCACACTCAATATATGCAGTGTCCTCAATGCATCCAAAATAGAATGAAAACAGGAAATAATGTATGGAAAATGAAAGAACTAATAGAGTACGGTACTGTAAACAAAACAAACTAAAAGAACAAAATAAGAGAAAAAGAAAAAATACCTAAGGAAATAGAAAAGCTCCTCAAAAGGGAGGAGGATCTGGAAAGAGACGATCCTGAAGCTGCCTCAAAAAGTCCATTTGAGCAGTGAAATTGTCAGCTATCATCTGCTGCTATGCCTCAAATTGGGTGTCCTGATCATCTAACCTCCGTGTCACCCTAGGCTCCAAATCATCCAATCTCTGGAGGATCTGGCTCATGTCAAATATGGGTGGTGGCGGTGGTGTCTGATGTTGCTTTGTCGACTGCTCCTCCGTGCCCAACTGCTGCTTTGGCTGCTCTGCCATGCTTGGATCCTGGGGCTAAATCTCTAGCTCTTCCTGGTGTGGTTCAGGCTGGTCAACGAGGAAGAATTGCTGGCCCTGGTGTCGAAAGATCCCCAGATAAACCAGAGTAGATCTGTCAATGTAGAAAACAATCGTCCCATCCTAGGCTGCCTCCATGAAGCCAAAGTGAGTAGCCTACCTGGTGATGAGTGATCCAACTGCAATGTGGCCAGTCTGGCTCTGGGAAGCTCGTAATCCTATGGTGTTACAATGTCTAATAAAGAGGAAGCCGACGTTACACCGCCTCCCCCGAACCATGCACCATAGAGGGAAGAGGTCCTTCCCAGTAATTGTGTCAGTGCTCTCCTTGTGGCCATGGAAGGTCTCAGATAAACACTGATGGCACACCCAAAGTGCTGGATCTCTGATGCCGCTGGCCTTTGAGGTGCCAGGGATGAAGCAGGCCTGTCTTGTAATCTCTCTCTAGAAGGCTGCTGGTCTGTAAGCCTTTGGGTGCCATCTCAAAGCACCCCTATACTCATCTGTCATAAAGGACTCTGGTGTCTCAAAACCCAAGACAACGTTGAAATTGGCCAACGTCATCTTCCAAACCTGTCCCATCATGAAAAAGGAGACCATGTACGGAAGGGCTAGGTCATCTATCTGTGGCACCTCCTCATCCTCCATGTCGTCCTCATCCACCTCCTGCGGAGGTGCAGGTTGAGGTGTGGGGTCCCACTCCTGGCAAATGGAGATGAAGTCAATAGTGGGGCATTTGTACGCTTATTATGTGATGTCAACTATCCTCTCCCATCCCACAGTTGTGAGGTATGCCATGACTCACTGCAGTAGACCATGCTCCTCCAGAAGTGTTGTGTCTAGGGCTCTAGTGGAATGATAGTCAAAGGTCCTCAGCATTGTGTATCGGTCCATGTGCTTTGGTGGTACTGGAGTATCATAATGCACAGGCTGAGCCCCAGGGTGGCGTCGAGGTGGTGGAGCAGGAGGTGATGACGTGGATCGTGTGGAAGACGTTGAACCCTGCGGTGGCTGGCACTGACGTTGGCTCCTAGTGTCGAGATTTTGATCACGAATAACCAAATCTGGCTGAGCCTGTGTGGCCCGAGTATGTTTCCCACGAGTGCAGGATGAGCCATCACTTTTCATGACTGCACATAAGAAGCATAACCAAAAAAATGAAGCAGGAAGGGTTAGAGCAGGAAAAGAATAGCCACTGTGTGGCTGACCATGGCTGTGGTAATATTGACCACGGCTGTGGTAAGCATTACCACAGTTGTGGTAAAAATTACCATGGCTGTGGTTAAAATGACCACGACTGTGGTAAAGGTTACCACGATCGTGGTCATCGTCAGAGAGAGAAACAAGTTTTTGAATTTTTAAATGAAAATAATTGGAATAAAACAGAAAATAAAATATGGTGAATGCAGTATGGTCATGTGAATGAAAATGCATGTTGACAAACCATTGAAAGCTTACTCAAATGCTGAGGATGCCAAAGGTTAGAGGAGAGAGAACAGAGAAAGAATGAGAGAACCATGGGTGGTGGTAACTGACCACCCCCTCCCCCCGATGACTATATATATTGGGGTACGGAGCACGGTCATGGTGAACTTCTTGTCTCCCCCCTTTTTTTAACTAGAGAACTGACCATGACTATGGTAAAGGTTACCATGGTCGTGGTCGTACCTGACGTCCTCTTAGCAACTGTTCAAGAAGTAGTTGGACGATGGTAAATATATGAATGAGTAGGTATGGACCAAGTCATGCAATGGGAGATGCTCATGTAAAGGGGGTTTGAGTTGTCTATAAATAAAGGGACCCTTAGAAACGGAAAAATGCATATGAATGTTCCTCTATGGATATGGTTAAGTGTTAGAGTTGGGTCAGGTTCAGATGTCATGAAGAAAATATCAATGTTGTCTTATGCATTTTGAAGCTGAAATTCCTGAATCCATTTAAGGCTCTGATAAAAAGCAAAAACTTTTGCTTTAGCTGGTTGAGGGATACCACTAAAAAGTGTTGTCTGTGCTTTTTATGAAATGATCATGCACTCATGCTCATCACACAAACAGATGCCAACTCCAAAAGAATTCTACTCATTAAAAATAGCTACATCAAAATTGCATTTTGTGAGCCTTTTAGCGGTGGATCCCATGTTTGAGCTGCTTCGATTGAAGGCTGACCTAAATGAATACTGCTACTAATGTTGTGCTCTCTAACTGATAGCCACTCTGAGTAGTGTGCTGCAACACTAGAGATACTGCAGTAGATGATGAAGTGTCGCTATCATTCCATATTTTATGGTTTCGGGTTCTCCAAATGCACCAGAGGATAACAGCAATTTGGTTCCTAAAAAACACTATTACGACAAGGGTCTTGTAACTGTTGATCTTTTATTTAAACCAATGTATCAAGATAAGTTTCTTTATGTAATTATTTCTCATTATATCAAGGGTGTTAATTTTGAGAAAATGTTATTTTCGTTTTATTTATTGTTTTTTCTTTTAATTATAAAAATACCACTGTACTTTTATCTTATTTTTAAATATTTCTATAGAAAACCTAAAAAATTGGCCCAAGACAAGCTGTGTGTGTGCTGTTGTGAACAATGCTTTTAATATAAAAAAAATAAAGTTTTGACACCACCAAGAATCGAAGACATGACCTTAAAATCTAATAAGCAAAATTTAACCCCTAGGCTATTGCATTAACTTGGTTTTTATATGCAAAAAGTAGTAAATATATTTATTTTATTTTATTTTATGTATGCGAAAAATCATATAATTAATTTATATGTACCCTTCAACTCTTTTTATAAATATATGCTAATTAAAGAGATCATGGAAAATGTTAACATCAACATAATTTTAATTATTTATTTTACTTTTGTATTTATGATAAAATAGATACTTCTTTTCATCATAATAAAAGTAAGGTTTAGATACACATGCTTTTTTTTTTTTTCAATATAACCATTTTGTTATAATATAACTAATGTTATTAATAATTTTTTAAGACGTGTGCATTAATTTGCGACAAATAATTTAAAATAAAAAAGTACTTATTACATATAAAAAAAATATAAAGTCATTTAATGCAATTTTTAAGTAATTTAACACGCTTAATAAAGCATATTTAACACTTTCATATTATGTGCTTGAATGTACATAATAAAAAGCACCTTTGATTTAATTTATTTTTTAAAAAATTATTTATTTTACAATTTTAATTTTTCCGAAATTAAAAAAATTGTTAAATTTTGAACTAAAATAATATAACTTTAGTTCTACAATCATAATATATGTATATATATATATATATATATACCAAGTCAGACCGGTTCAATTAGTGACACACCAGTTTGACCACTGACCCATCAACCCAGTGTCTCGACCAGGTTGATTACCGGTCTGGTTTTCACAACATTGAAAAAACTTATTATTATTTTTATTATTTCCTATACAAACTTTAAAAATAACAAAACAAAATAGACAACAATTTTTAATTAAAAACAAAAAGTATTTGTTTTCAAACTAAATAGCACATAAGTTTCTAAGGCAATGCATTAACATATATACAAACAAGGACGGATCCAGAAACCTATTAAAGAGGAAATTGGATTTTTTTTTCTTTCTTTATAATTATTTAAATGGCTAACTTCTAATAAATAATAATTTTTAAAAATATTTACTATTTTTACACGTAAAATTGAAGCTATTTTTTTAAATGATAGTAATCTTAACCATTATCATAATAACAACAAATACACAACTAGTTTTACACAATTTTATACTAGTTATCACCACAATCATTGCAATAATAACAACAAGCACAACCAATTTTACACAATTTTACATTGGTTAACCTTAATCATTATTATGATAATAACATATACAATTGATTTCACACAAACCAACTTAAAACTATATATGTATATACATGAAAAATCCTGAGGGAAGGAGGCCAAGGCCGCTTCCTGCCCCCCTGAATCCGTCCCTATATACAAATCAACTTAAAATCTATGTACACGTTTAGATTTAATTAATTTTTAAGAGAATAATACATTTTTTAAAACAAAATCTCTTAAATTTATAACTTTGATTCCATCCGGTAGTTATAAATTCTTGTTGTGTTTTATATCATTCGATGGGCAAATTAACTTTGTATTTTCAACGTAAGAAGGACATTGACACTTGCAGCATGCTACCTAAGCAGAGTCAAGCATTAAGCATGGCTAGTCACTGAAAAATCAAATACACTTATGACAAAA
Organism: Pueraria montana var. lobata; assembly: GCA_026413185.1. Lineage (NCBI taxonomy): Eukaryota > Viridiplantae > Streptophyta > Magnoliopsida > Fabales > Fabaceae > Pueraria > Pueraria montana. The sequence goes on from CM048654.1 coordinate 12,947,925, forward strand.
AGAAGCACGAAAATAAATACAATATGGAATCTTAAAGTAATGCATTACTGGTCATGATCCATGTTTCCATTACAAAATGTGACATGATTAAATAAAATAAAAGTTTAAATTCTCCACTAGCTTGCTTTAGATTTTCTAACAACCTCCTTTTTGCCTGCTGAACTTCTCTATCTTAATGCATCCTCGGCTTTCACTCTCTCAGGAACAAAATCTAAACAAGCAAAGACCAATGTAGAAAACCTTGTAAGTAGGGTAAGGCGAATACGTACATACGGGAAAAGGTAAACTAATTAAGAATAGGATAGCATTGCAAAATGGATACGAAATTACTGGAAAGAAAGTCATATCTCCTCTCCTTAATAACAACATTTGCTGAAAGGAGAAAAGCAGGTGACTAATCAGCAATTGGAAAAATATTTAATAGACTCAATGAGCATGTAAGCAGACACACAAACAAGCACAAGGATGAAGGATCAATTCATATGGTCATAAAACATAGTAGTTCTACAACAGATTTAGGTCATAACTCCATACTAAATCTTATGGTGGTAAATATTTTAAATTTTAACTGCCAATTTCAGAAAAAAGGGGGGGGGGGGGGGGGGGTTAGAAAACATAGACTAACCACCCATTATAACTAACTCACTCCGTCACATCGCAACTTTAGAGCTTAATGGGCCTGTGGGCCATGTAACTAAAGCACAATTGGCACTGAGATTAATCTCTTGATTCTTTCTACACATGACTACAATACAATTAGCATCGAGATTCTAAATTCTTCATACACGTGACTAATGTACAACTGATACCGAGATTCTAGATTTTTCCTACACGTGACTAAGGCATAATTGGCTCCGAGATTCTCTAGATTCTTTCTACACATGACTACGGCACAATTAGCATCGAGATTCTAGATTCTTGGAACACGTGACTAATGCACAATTGGCACCGAGATTCTAGACTTTTCCTACACATGATTAAGACACAATTAACACTGAGATTCTAGATTCTTCGTACATGTGACTAATTCACAATTAAAAATCATACACTACATTACAGCAAACAGTACTAGACTATACAACCCAATTTTGAACATCATTGAACTCACATATCGATAAAACATTACCTAAGTGATCGTAATGGAGGGATTTCTTGCCATCCTGAGCATCACAAGCATAAGTGTCCTGCACGAATTGCTCAATGAACCTCTCCTACAAGGAAAAGGAGGCAACCGATGAAGGAAAATGAAGAAGGATAGAGACATCGGGAAAGAGGAGAACGAATGGAAACCTACCACAGCAGTGTTGATGGCCATCAAAGCTTCCTTCGAAACACGCATAACAGGATCTTTGCACTTAATTATTGTCCTGATACGATTCATTGGAAATGCCATTCTGAATCCATCGCCTCGCTATTTTGAATTCCCGTTGTTGCTGAGCTTGGGCTTCTTATTCTTCTTCTTCTTGGTCTCCTCTTTAGCGATGTTTTTATCCTTCTTGGTTTTGCTTTCGGATTTCGAGATCTCTGCGCTTTTGGTTTTCTTCTTCTCAGGTTTGGGAGTGTTGAAGGAAGCTATTGTATTGTGTTACAGAGCAGAGTTTCACACTTTGTCGGAAAGCAGGTGTCCAAGACGAAGAAGAGTGCATATTGCAGGGAGCTGGTTCGAAATTAATATACAATTTCAAGTTTGACTAACTTTTAATTTTCTAAAGTCTATTTCCTTTTTTTTTTCATAATTGTTGGTCAATTTCAAAAACATTGACCAACATTTCTAAAATGATTGACCAATACTAAATTTAAAAATATTAACAAACAATTAATTTTCCAAAAGTATGTAAAAAAAATTGGCCAACATTAAATTAAAAAAATTGACCAGTATTAATTTCCAAAAATTATGTAAAAAATTTTTGATAAATGGTGGTCAATTTTTTAATTTGACCAACATTAAATTGAAAAAATTAATCAGCATTAAATTGAAAAAATTGACCAACATTTAATTTTCTAAAGTCTATTTTTTTCATATTTCTAAAATTTAAATTCCAAATAATGTTTTTCACATTTTGAAGAATCAGTATTAATTTCCCAAAATTATGTAAAAAAAAAAATTGACCAACATTTAATTTTTTAAAATCTGTTATTTTCATAAATGGTGGTCAATTTTGAATTTGACCAACATTAAATTGAAAAAATTGACCATTATTTAATTTTCTAAAGTCTATTTTTTCATATTTCTAAAATTTAAATTCCAAATAATGTTTTTTTTACATTCTAAAATAATGTTTTTAGAGCACATTTTGAAGAATCAGGTCTAAGTTTATGGACTTAATAGGATTGCTCTAATAGTGGGGGATCTGGGTTGTATGTATGAGGTCATAAGTTTTAACATTAGTACGATTAATGTAAAAAAAAAAAATTTGTTTCTATTCACCTTTTTGTATAAACTTTTTTTTCTCCTTTTGTCTTTATTTTTTCTGGAATTTTTTTTGTAAAGCTCCAACATGTTTTTGGCTTCAAGAGAATGGATCCAAACATACCACCAAGTAAATTTTGGGGGAAACAAATCAAATGTTTGGTTGCACGAGAGACCTACCAAAATTTGCTGTTAAGATGGAGTTACGATTGAAAGTATTATTTTATCCCTAAAAAACATATCAGTCCAATAGGATTTCGTTGAGTGTCAAATAGAAGGCATACATCCTGGTTACACAAAAAATAAATGTTTTTAAGACAATGACTATTGTCAATTCTTCTAGTTTTCAACAATTTAGAAGCATATTCTTTTTTGATGATTTTTAACTACTATTGTCTATTGAATAACATAATTTAATCCAATTTAATTAATAAATTTTTAAAACATCATTAACATGAATTTTTCCTAAAACTATTGAAATTATTGTAAATATCAATATTTTATTATAAATTCATGATTGACATTTTAAAGAAAATGTTTTGTTTATCTTCTATTTAAATATATTTGAAAAATATGATTACTTCATATAAAATTTTATATAATATATATATATATATATATATATATATATATATATGTGTGTGTGTGTGTGTGTGTGTGTGTGTGTGTGTGTGTGTGTGAATGATGTTTTAAAAATCGACGTAATATAAACTTTTCAAAATATACTAAAATATGGATCTTTTGATTACCTTGTTATTGTTGTTCAATTTTGACAAAATTTGACACAGACAATCTGGGTAATATGTAGATATAATTCAACGGTTGGATCAATAAAAATCACATTCTGTATCAAGTTATTGAATGGTGTAATAGTTGTTCATGTTACACCGGTGTAATTTGATCCCTCATATATATATATATATATATATATATATATATATATATATCAAATTTTATATGAAGTAATCATATTTTTCAAATATATTTAAATAGAAGATAAACAAAACATTTTCTTTAAAATGTCAATCATGAATTTATAATAAAATATTGATATTTACAATAATTTCAATAGTTTTAGGAAAAATTCATGTCAATGATGTTTTAAAAATTTATTAATTAAATTGGATTAAATTATGTTATTCAATAGACAATAGTAGTTAAAAATCATCAAAAAAGAATATGCTTCTAAATTGTTGAAAACTAGAAGAATTGACAATAGTCATTGTCTTAAAAACATTTATTTTTTGTGTAACCAGGATGTATGCCTTCTATTTGACACTCACCGAAATCTTATTGGACTGATATGTTTTTTAGGGATAAAATAATACTTTCAATCGTAACTCCATCTTAACAGAAAATTTTGGTAGGTCTCTAGTGCAACCAAACATTTGATTTGTTTCCCCCAAAATTTACTTGGTGGTATGTTTGGATCCATTCTCTTGAAGCCAAAAACATGTTGGAGCTTTACAAAAAAATTTCCAGAAAAAATAAAGACAAAAGGAGAAAAAAAAGTTTATACAAAAAGGTGAATAGAAACAGATTTTTTTTTTTTTTACATTAATCATACTAATGTTAAAACTTATGACCTCATACATACAACCTAGATCCCCCACTATTAGAGCAATCCTATTAAGTCCATAAACTTAGATCTGATTCTTCAAAATGTGCTCTAAAAACATTATTTTAGAATGCAAAAAAAAACATTATTTGGAATTTAAATTTTAGAAATATGAAAAAATAGACTTTAGAAAATTAAATAATGGTCAATTTTTTCAATTTAATGTTGGTCAAATTCAAAATTGACCACCATTTATGAAAATAACAGATTTTAAAAAATTAAATGTTGGTCAATTTTTTTTTACATAATTTTGGGAAATTAATACTGATTCTTCAAAATGTGAAAAACATTATTTGGAATTTAAATTTTAGAAATATGAAAAAAATAGACTTTAGAAAATTAAATGCTGGTCAATTTTTTCAATTTAATGCTGATTAATTTTTTCAATTTAATGTTGGTCAAATTAAAAAATTGACCACCATTTATCAAAATATTTTTACATAATTTTTGGAAATTAATACTGGTCAATTTTTTTAATTTAATGTTGGCCAATTTTGATCTATATGAATGAGGTAGCAAATAATTTTGGATTAATATGAAATGTTGTATATATGATCTATATTATAGGAACTTTCAATCCAACGGTGGGTTTTAAGAAAACGTTATCCAATTGAAAGTTATTGAATGATGTAATAGTTTATCAAAGTTATCCAATCCTCAACGACTTATTTCAATCCAACGGTGGGGAACTTGGCTGGCCACCTTTAGTGAAGTCTCCCCTCCCAATCACATTTTTTTCCATCCATAAGACTTGAACCCGAGACATTGCTTAAGGGGACCAAGTCTAGTACCACTCGGACCAACGACTTGTTGGTGTATAAAGAGCATATATGATAATAAAAATTGAAAAAAAAGAAAAACAAATGGGAGTGAATACAACAAAAGCCTTAGAATTTTGCTGGTATACCTAGCTCTTGGCAAACCATAGGCCAAACAAGCTAATCCGTTGGCTACTCACTTTTTTAAAATATAAAAAATAGTCAAAATAGATAAACTTTTATATAATAAGTTAATAAAATATTTTTAATCACTATAAAATAAAATAAAAATATATATTGCTACTATAAAATAATAAAATATAATATGTGATAATAAAAATAAGATAAAGGACATCAATTATAACAGTAAGCGAGCTTTAGAAATTAAAATCAAAACTCAATATATATATAGTATTAACTTTAAAATTGACAATACCAACATATATAGGATTAAATATAGGGTCTTGCTAATTAGTGTCTTTAGGATATATATTGGTTAAGAAATTAAAAAAGAAAAAAAAGTTTTTATTGAAAATATATGGAAATGCATTTAAAAATCATAGGAGAACGCATTTTTGTGCATCTCAATAAAATAGTATGAAAATGAAATTTTCACAAATCGTGAGAGAAAAATAAAAGAAATGTAGGGGGGTGTATTCAATTAGGATTTTAACATACTTTTTTACATAAAAAAATACTAAGGATTTTAAAAGATTTTGTAGGAATGTAATGACTTTTAAGATTTTTTTAAAAGACTTTTATTATTAGGATTTTGTAGTTTGGATTTTAATGGATTTATAAAATATGAATTCATAAGATTTGAAAGGACTTTATGGATTTACAAGATTTTAAAGGATTCCATGAATTTTTAGAAAACATTCAAAATTACTAGAGTCGATGAAAAAGATAACAAATAAATGATATGATTTGGATAAAAAATAAAATCAATACAATTTTTTTTCAATCTTTCTCTATCTCTTTCTTATTTTTTTAAAAAAATTGAAAGCAATAGTCTTAATGCTAGTAGAAAGGTCTTCTTAGACTTTGACTTGATTGCTGGTCATGATAAGCCAGAACTCTCTCTATACTCAGATCTACTCCTCTTATGACAGCTTAATTTTTTAGCTGAAACCTCCAAACCTAAGGGAATGGGATGGTGGACTTGATTAGATGATGTAGGCTGGTAGGGTGGTTCGTAGTGATTTGCGGTATGAATGCATCACTGTTAGGATCATATGAAGAATGTGTGTAGGATTAGAAGAAAGAGATGACCAATTACTCTAGCAATATTACCACCATCGGAGAGAAAATTATGCGTGATGATGGAAAAAAGAAAAAAAAAGTCATGGAAGAGTAGAAAAATCCCAAGGGTTTACAAAAATTCCAAGGGTTTGGGCAGGATTGTTTGATGTGTGTGGTATTTATACATATAACTAAAAAGTCACACAAAATCCATCAAAATCCAATTTATAAAACAATCCGTCGAACTCTGTAGGATTTTGAATACCAGATGACTTTTTTTAAGTTGTAAAAAATCTTGATTGAATACCACCAGATTTTGTTGTCATAAAAAAAATCTTGAAAGTCTTGATTGAATAACATAAGACATTTTTATCTTCTTAGAAAATCCTGATTGAATACCATAAGACTTTTTTATAAAAAAAAATCTTTTAAAATCCTTCCAAATCTTAATTGAATACACCCCCCGTATTTTCGTCTTGTAATATGGAAAGGGCAAATGAGCTTCCAATGCTGGAAATTGAGGATTCCAAACAAGAAGAATTACAGCAGAGGATTTTGAAACTCCAATGAGCTCGAAGCCATTATGAAATGCTGTTTAAGAACTATAAATAGAAATTGCTTGAAACTCAAAAAATGAACACCAGAAAGAAGTAGACGTTTGCAATGGGTCGACTTTCCTAAGTTGCATGAAGCATGGAGCGAAAATTAATAAAATATGGAAGATACGAAAGTGTTCACATGACTGAAGCATCATATGTTTATTTTATATAACTAAAATTTATAATAAATAATAAATAGTTGCATTAAAAAAAATTATAATAAATAAATACTTTAAATATATAAATTATATAATAATTAAATTTTGTAACAAACAAATATTTTTCTTCACATAAATTATATTTTAGATTTGTAATTAATAATTTATATTGTGATACAATTTTATTTTAATTATAGATAATTTTTTTAAAAAAATATATTGAAATTCAAGTTATAACTAGAACTATTAAAAATAATATATTGAAAGAGATAAATTATTATTCTTTTTTATTTTTACATGTTAAAATTTATATATAAATTAATTAGTATAAAAAATAGAGAAAAAAGACTATGCACTGACAGTGTAAAATAATTTTACACTGTCATCCAATCACAACCCACCATGTATGGTAAGTTTGTTGACTTTTATAAAATTATCTTAAAAGTCACACCAACAGTGATTTGTGATTGGACGACAGTGTAAAACTATTTTACACTGTCAGTGCATCACCATTAAACTCTAAAAAATATACATAAAACATATCACAAAAAATAGATTGTGTCGCATCATTTGTATGCAGTGAATTTTAATTTTTAAGTGAGTCTTTTACCTTTTTTTTTATCTTCACCTTTTTATCTCTCCTATTTCAAAGAAATAAATATATAAGTAAAATGCAATATAAATATAAAAATAAATATAATACATACATATAATGTTTATAATTCTCATGTTAATAAACATGCATGTACGCATAGTTTTAAAAATCAGACCGGTCCGATCGGAAACCAGTGGACCAACCGGTTCGGTTCAGCTATTGGATCGGGTATGTCATCAGCCCGGTGTGACCCAGATGGGTTTTCGGTTCAACCGCTGAACCGCGGGTTCCGAGTCACTAATGCCAGCTGCATTCATTTCAATAAAAATACTGAAAAAAACACCCCAGCATGGTTCGAACCCATGAACAGCAGTATAAATAAGCGCTCCTTACCACTACACCAGAGGCTCTCCTTTGATATATATTTAACAAATGTAATATTTATATTTTATAATGTATTTAATCAAATTAATATTAACAAAAAATACACCAACATGGTTTGAACCCAAGACCTACAACAAGCACAAACAAATTCTACCACTAAGCTAAAGGCTATTAATTGATATAATATTAACAAATGAAATATTTATAGTAAATACATACTATATAAATTATATATAATTATTTATAACATTGTAATACCGGGTCATGCGGTTCAATTAGTGACCCACTGGTTCGACCATTGACCCAGTGACCCAGTGCCTTAACCGGGTTGATCACTGGTTCAGTTTTTAAAACTATGCATGTACGTTACTAACAATTATTAATATTAATATGATATTTATAATGCTAATCAATAAATTTTGTTTGTCCCGTGCGTTGCACAGTACTAAAATTGGCAAAATTATGACGGATAGTGACAGATTTAGAGGGGAGTAGGCAGGGGCCCTAGCCCCCCCTCCCATAGGACTTTTCATTTATATACATGTATATTTTTAAGTAATTTAGTATAAAATTGTGTAAAATTAATTATGTAGGTTGTTATTATAATAATAGCTAAGGTTAACTATGTAAAATTATGTTAAAATTAGTTGTGTTTATTGTTATTATTGCAATTGTTAAGGTGATAACTAGTGTAAAATTACGTAAAACTAGTTGTGTGTTTATTGTTATTACGATAACCGTTAAGGTTATTATCATTTAAAATAAAAATTAATTTCAATTTTATGTGTAAAAATTAGTAAATATTTTTAAAAATTAAATTATTTATTAGAAATTAGACATTTAAACAATTATAATGGAAGAAAAAATATATTCAGCCCCTTAATAGGTTTTTGAATCCGTCCTGATGACAGAGGAAATAAATTAAAGAAAAAAATTGTGCTACGAAGATCCTCAAGCACATGTCATAAGGATTCAAGGTTCTAATGAATTTGAGACGTGTGTAAATAATACAGATGAAAGAAAAATATTTGTCTCACAGAAAAGGTTATAGAAATGAAAACTTTTTTAGTAGATGTATATAATGCAAAATAATCCAGACTTCTTATAAAAAAAAATACTAAAGTTTTAGTACTACTAGTATGACAAGAGACCAATAAAATCTAGCACAATTGGTAGATAGCTGAGTTTCTTAAGCATGTTGACAATGATTTGATTCAATAGTTGTACATATGAAGAAGACTTTGTTGGGAGAGACAAAACCTACTTTAATGATCTTTATGTCTTGAGAGATTAGTCTCATGGCTTCCAGCAATGAGCATACATTGTTTTCAAAAAACAAAAAAATAAACACTTTTTTTTTATTCAAAATAGGATCATTTCATTTCATTCAGAACAATAGAATGAACAACAAAGGAAATACATTCAAAATCATGGATGCTAGCATTAAATCTTTATGCCCTAGCTAACTTGTGAGCCACAAGATTTGCTTGCCTCATAACTAAACTCACCCTAAAGTTTGGAATAGATGAAAGGCATTGCCTACACTTGGTAAGTGTATAACATGGAACGCAGTGTGGGCAATTTTTACAGAGAGCATATTATCAGTAATCATTTTTTAGGCATAAAATGTGTTTGCAAAGGGAGAGCGTACCCTACGCAGTAGTAACAGTGGATTCTAGGAGTCCGGATATCGAACCCAAAGGACTAGTCATGTTCCCAAACAATTAATTTTGCTATGAATTTAACAATTCAATTAAGAATCAAATTTGAGAAAATAGTGTTCAATTGTTCAGTTCTTAAGAGCTAAGGAATAAGATGAGAAGATTAATGTGAGACAGTAAGATTGGAACGTCAAGGATTATGATTTTGCATGCATCTCTTTTCCCCTAATCTTGATCTCAATGAACGCTCTAATTAAGTTAATTGCCAGTCCTATTTAAATTCATTAGTAACCAATTGGTCGTAGCTTACTACTGTTGTTTCCCCTAATTCAATTCCCAATTGGTCATAGGTGAATTAAATTAGGGCAAACAATGATACTTAGAGAGGTTGATTAATAGAATTAATCCACTGGAAATTCACACAATTAGTTTGATCATGCAAATCATATGAATTCAATCACTTTACAGTTCTGTCAATCCCAGGTAATTGATCATAGATAAGGGACTGACCAACATTTAGAGTGATCAGTTCTAATAACAAACAAAATAGTAAAGAGATTCAATAACTGGAAACATTGAGACATTCATTGAGAATAAAAAATAGGGTACAAAGGACACTTCTACATCATAATCCTGGCTAGGAGGATTAGCCACTCATGTTCATGAACAAACCAGTAAACCCCATAGAAAACATAAAGATTACAAAGGGATAAGAGATTTTACAAGTGGTATTCCTAATGACGATCTCTACGTCTTACAGCAGTCAGACTCTCTCACAAGGCCTCTACCTCACTCAGAACCCTCAGTATTCAGAAATAGAGCAAAAGATACCAAAAGAGGTTTTTTAGCATCTATTTATAAAGTTTCAAACTGTTGACGTGGCTCACCACAGTCGTGCTGATCAGATGACCACGACCGTGGTCCTTGCATAGTCTATAGGCCCAATCTGCACGTATTTCGAGCACGGTCGTGGTGAATGAACCATGACTGTGCTTGGAAAATTGACGCTGATGCTCAACTTCCAGTGATTCGTGCCTGGCTGTGGTTCTTGAATCACGGTTGTGGTAACTTAGCATGGCTATGCTACATCTACCACGGCCATGGTCTTCCAGACAGTGGCAATTTTCCTCCAATTGATGTGTTTTTAAACTCTTTACCTCAAGGGATTCCTGAATTGGCTGTCTTACACAAACTAGTGACAAACCGTGAGTTCTACCAACAAAATAAGCTCAAATCATGTGCAAATGATATCCAAACTCAGATAAAAGCACAATCAAAATCTGGTTTATCAAACCTCCCCACACTTAAATATTGCTTGTCCTCAAGCAACTATTCTGAGTTAGACATCAAAATCGATTCTCCCTAGCCAAGAACTTGCAACAGAATTCCCAATTTATTTATATTGAAGAAAAGAAAATGACTAAAGCAGATACAACAAAATGCAACAAGTTTCCTCTCGGGGTCTCTTAGGCCTAAACCTACACAAAATTTGGTTTCCCAAGAGCCATGGTTCACTCATCTCTCATTCTCTCAGTGTTTCAGGGTCAATAGAAAAGCTCTCCAATCACATTCAAATGAACATATTCACTAATCTATGCATCAATCAACTCAACTCAATTGGACTTTTTACAATCAGAACAGATGAGGCATGACGAGGTGTAACGGGGCCAGGATTTCAATGATGGGCAGATATTGAAAGAAAAAAGATAAAAATGGGCTTTACAATTAATTTATGCTTAGTGATCTAAGATCAAGGAGAGACCAATGTTTATTTCTTCTTGTTCTTCTTCTCCTTTTTTTTCTTGCTCTCACTTATTCTTTCTCCCTTTTTTTGAAGGCCTTTGACCTTGATTTATTCATTGTACAGGAGAGGAAACTGAGACACACTAAGTCTTTTCTGTTTTAGAATATCCTTCATTACATTGGCTTTCTCCTGTCTTTCAGATCATCAAGCATATTGTACGAAAACTAACATAACAGGGTGACAAAGAAATATTCACAAGGCTCAAAACAGGCGACTAAGTGAGATTGTATCACAAACTCTACATCCAAAAAAATGGCTAAACAATGCCTCAACAGTTTCAGAAAGTCAAAAGTCAATCAAGGATATGTATGTCAGCATAGAAAATAAAACATGTCACCTAAATTGATTCCATATCACACTGAAGGACTTAAGGCTCAAATCTCCCATCTCTATGTTCAAGCTCAAGGGAAATAATCTATTTGTCTAGTTTTAGTGCCAATGTTTCCCCTTTAGTGACCCTGCTGCTATCTGAAAGATTTTATTTTATTCTATTTTGTTTTTAGAGGGGAGTTCTGCAAACAAAAATTCCATAACTATTGAGGATCTAAAAATGACATCAGATAAAAGAATAAACATTATCACACAATGTCTCAAGAATGGGGAAAACAACCGTGACCTCCCTCCCCACACTCAATATATGCAGTGTCCTCAATGCATCCAAAATAGAATGAAAACAGGAAACAATGTATGGAAAATGAAAGAACTAATAGAGTACGGTACTGTAAAGAAAACAAATTGAAAGAACAAAATAAGAGAAAAAGAAAAAAATACCTAAGGAAATAGAAAAGCTCCTCAAGAGGGAGGAGGATCTGGAAAGAGACGATCCTGATGCTGCCTCAAAAAGTCCATCTGAGCAATGAAATTGTCAGCTATCATCTGCTGCTATGCCTCAAATTGGGTGTCCTGATCATCTAACCTCCGCGTCACCCTAGTCTCCAAATCATCCAATCTCTGGAGGATCTGGCTCATGTCAAATGTGGGTGGTGGCGGTGGTGTCTGATGTTGCTTTGTCGACTGCTCCTCCGTGCCCAACTGCTGCTATGGCTGCTCTGCCATGCTTGGATCCTGGGACTAAATCTCTAGCTCTTCCTGGTGTGGTTCAGGCTGGTCAACGAGGAAGAATTGTTGGCCCTAGTGTCGAAAGATCCCCAGAGAAACCAGAGTGGATCTGTCAATGTAGGAAACAATCGTGCCATCCTGGGCTGCTGTTAGGGTGGATTGGCAAGTGTACCAAATCGCACAAGTAGTAAATGGATAAGTCCAAGTATCATTTTCCCAAGGGACTTACGTAATATAGGCAATGTTCACACAGATATTAGCTAAGCCAAACAGATTTCACATGAAAGCAGTAAAAACAAAAACTTTAGTTGGTTTTGTGAAACTTTAAAGCAGATCTAATGCACAACAGAAAATAAAATGATATTTTTGTGGTTTTATAACAGAACACAGCAGTAAACAGAGGTTAAAACATATATATAAAGATGTTGCAGGGGTTAGATCTCACAAAACTCTACTCTCTTCTTGCATTAACGTATAATACATATTCCATTTGCATTTAGATGTTAAAATCAGCCAATAAAAACGTTCTCAGCCCTAATCCCTTAGGTGTAGAGAGTCTTAGTTTCTTCCCTAAGCCTTGATTCCTCAACAACTTAATAAAGCAACTAGCTTTAAGTCTAGTGACCACAAGATAACCCATGAACTAAGCTCCATTCCTAGACACAAAGTTCATGAGGTATATTGCTTCAGATCTAGACAATAAAAGTGTTTCCCAACAACAATCATGTCCAAAGATCATGCTATGGGTGGCCATTCCACAACAAACTTTAAGTAAAGAAGCAAAATACTAACATTAAACACAAATCTGCAGAATATATATGTAAAAATATCAAAAGATACAAGAGAGTCTGAGTATGGTTATATCTAACCCCTTACAACTGAAGAACTCAGCTACTCATGGACATGAGCAGCTGCAAAATACACATGGAGGGGAAGGAGATGAAGAAGAAGAAGAACAAAGGAGAGAGCTTTTCTCTCCAATAGAACAACACAAAACAAAATTACAAAACAAAAAATGGGAGTGAGTCCTCAGACTGCTGTCATACATGAGGGTCAGCCCTTTATATACATGTGCAGAATTTCTCCAAAGTGACATTTGGCTCAGCCTGGAATTTTGGCTTGGCTGATTTAAAATTTCTGCACTTCAACAGATTTCTCTTGCAAAGGACCTTCCACTGCTTCCAAAGCTCAGAATGCAGCTCCCAAACGTGTTCTTCAACTTCAACCTCCAATTCCTACAAAAAGTGAGGCAAAACACTAAGATATAACCATAAAACTAGAAGAACTAAAGAATTCTCACTAGATTGCAATATTAACAGAAATTGAGTAAAACAACACTCCAAATGAGAGAAAAAGACAGATAATTGCCTTAAAAACTACTTGAAAAGTAAGTAATTATAGCAACTAACAACTCCCCCAAACTTGGAGTTTTGCTTGTCCTCAAGCAAAAGATAAAGACAACAATTAAAGAACTAATTAAACTGAAAATAGCTACCACTAAAACAGAAATCATGGATCAAGATCAATCCCATCCTAACAAATCCAAAACATGCTTCCTTCTAAGAATTGAAAAGGACCAAACCAATGATTCGAATTTCAAGCATGGTGCCTTAAACCGAAACCATAACAAGGATCCAAGTACCTAATTTCTCAAGAAATGAACCAAGCATAACAATCAAAATTTGACAAAATCCAAGAATGTTTGATTCTTTTCACTCAAGTGTCTCACTCAAGCACCAATTGATTTAGGTGCTGAATTCTCTCACAATCAACACACAATGGAAACCATAAATCAGTTTTGCTTTCCTTCTCAATGTAACAAAATTATGCACAAAAATTAAGATCACAAGGACTTGATCAAGGTTTGAAATGTGGCTAGGCGTGAAAGGAAATTGGTTTTTCTAGATAGACAAAACACCATGAGATAAAGAGAGCAATCAATGAATTTTTTTTCAGATTTTACCCAATCCCTCTTATTTTCTCACAATGGCAAAGATACCAAAACCTTACATTTCTCAAATTTAAGCTCACAAACATGCCACTATAATCACAACAAGTATCACAGCTTTTATTTCTTTTTATTTTCCTTGATCTTCTTTTTCTTTTCTTTTCTCAGATTTTTTTTACACACTTTACAGAATCATAAGACAACCACAGCTGTGACACTTCTTTTAATTGAATGAAAGTGATCCACAATTGTTCCCAAGTTGTTCCTTACATGCAAAATTTTTTTTCCCAAACTCATTCACAACCCAACAAATGCAATTGCTCTCCTATCCAATGGTAAGCAAAGTGAATAGTTTTTCTTTTAGGCTCTTTGGGTTATCATGACAGAAATTTATTTCAATTAAGGCTCAAAGGGGCTGCACACAAGGGATAACAGTAACAAGGGAAGGCTTTTTGGCTCTAGGATTCACAATCATCAAACAAAATTGCCTTGATCATTTCTTTATTAACATGCAAGAATTATCACAAGAGAATTATTCAAAACCAACAGTGGTACCAAAGGTGGCACTCATAATCATTTGAGACATCACACAACTCACAGAAATTATTTCTCAAACATTCCTGTCATCAAAATCATGCTTTGCTTGAAACATTTTCTCAAAAACACACATGCATCCAAGCTATGCTAACAAAACGTGCAGCCACAAAAATAAACAAATCATGGTTTCACAAGCACATTTTTCTTTAAACAGCATGAGAAGCAAGCAAGGATAACGCACGATGGGATTTTTCTAAGGCCATGAACAACCACAACATTAAAATTAAACTTGCAACCAACAAACTACTAAACATGCATTGAACTGAAAACTAAAATACTAAAAGCTGTAAATGCAGAAAATTAAATTGTCCTGAAAGCATGGGGATAAAACAAACAAATCCCCCCATCAAACATCATCAGCCTCTTAGGCATCAGAATTGCCGAACTCCTCTTCTTCTTCTTCAGTTCCTTCTTCCTCCACTTCACTTTCTTCCTCTGCCACAGCTTCATCTACCGCTGCAGTTCCTTGGTCTCCAGCCTCAGCAGTAGCATCATTTCTAGCAACAACATCAGCAACAGCTGCATCCCCTAAAAAGAGAGGTCTGTCCCCAGGCCATGCAGTAATAGCTTCAAACTTGAAAGGGTATGGCCAATGGAGATGTCCATGAGGTCTTGAGGAGGAGCCCGAGAGGAAGAACCTCTTCTTGCGATTCTTTGTTTCTTGGCAGAGGAGGTGGAGTCAGCAACAGGTTGCTTGTGCTTAGGAGCCATGCTACAAAACAGAGCAGAAACAAAACAGAATAGAACAGAAGGCACAAGAAATTAAATCAGTTAATGACATAAATGAGAAACAAGAATCAGAAAAATAGAAATCATAACATAAAGAAAAGAAAAGAAAAACAGAAAAAGGAATTGATGAAAAGCTAAATATAGAACTGAGAATCCACAAAACAACAAGGATATTTCGTCACATGCAAGTGCAGGAACAGAAAATGCACACAGCAATGTGCAGAGAATTTGGCTTAGCATCCACAGGATGGCTTAGCCAAATTCCACTTAATCCGAAATTTTTGCAAATGTGCAGGGAGATGTAGTTCCAGCACTGGTGCGTTGACAAATCCAAAGAAAGACACAGTGGTCCCAGTTCTTAGGTAGTGAAAAACACACGTGCAAACAAGAAAGAACACAAAAAGAAAAGAGAAAAAGACAAAGGGGAGCTTTTTGGGTAAAACAAGAGAATTCACAAAGGGTCATGTGCTCCCCTTTTAGCACACAGAGCAGCAGTAAACAGAAGAATAATGAACAAGGTACCACAGCATAGGGACCCAAAACGTGGTCCCAGATCACAGAGAAAATAAGAACCTTCAAAGAATAAACAGAAAAACCAGCACAAAACCATCAGTGGTCCCAAAAACAACAAAAGAGACAAGGTCTACATAGATCCTAAACATGAACAGAAACTAAAAGGTTAAAAACAAAGGAATAAATAAAAAGGTTTCCCAAAACAGCAAAAAGAAAAGAAGGTTCTTACAAAAACTTTGACCTTTGTCAACGAAAAGGTAAGAAAACACAAAATCCAAACACAAAAGGTCAAAGCTTTAACAATAAACACAATAAAATAACAGGAACAGAGAAATTTTAAACATGCACATGCTTCAAGAACTGAAACAAAAATCAAAAACGAAAAAGAGAAAGGAAAAAGACACTGCAGAAATGCAAATGGACAGAACCCTATAATCTTTTTTTTTTCTGAAAAGAGATGAGAGTGATAAGCTGAAAAGGGAAAAAGGGAATGACAGAAGCAACACTTACAAGTGGACAGAGTAGGGTTGTGCTCGAGGTGGAAATGGAAAGCAGATCAAGAGGGAGAGATCTCAGTCCAAATGAGGGTGGCTGAGTTGAAGGATGAAGAAAGTTGTAAGCTTTGGAGGTATGATGGGATTGCAGCAGCCTAGGGAAAGCGTGAGGGTGTGGGGAAAAGGTAGGAAAGGTGAAAAGTTAAGACTGATTTGTGAAGATAGGTAGCTGTAATTAATGGTGTCAGAAAATTCTGATTGGAGGGGAAAGATGGTGAGGCAATGTGATTGGAGGAGAAGAGAGGTGAATAGGAAAAGGTAATAGTAGTGGGTATAGGGAAACGTGATTTGGAAAGGTGATTGGGACTGAGTGGAGGCGTTATGGGGTAAGTCAAGGGTCTTGGAACGTGGGAAAAATTTGAAAAAAATCAGAGGGTCTGCATAAGTGGAAAACCGCTTGGCCCTGAGGCATGGCTTGGCAGAAAGCTTGAATTTGGACAGGGATCACAAAGTGGCTTTTAGCTTAACCATGGAACGTGGCTGGACTAAAAAATGCATGGAATTGAATTTATTGCTTCCAGTGGTTTTGGCTTGGAGCCAGTATCAGTGGCTTGAGCCAAAAGTCACTTAACAGCAAAAATTCTTGTACAGACATGACCAAAATGCGAATTATGCAGAAATGAGCCTAAGTACTGCACTATAACAGCTAAATGGGACATATGCAACCACTGAATGATGCTTCTAATTGATCACATTACAAAGAAACAAAATCACCACAAACTACACACAACATTCACACAAGGAACAAACACAAGAACTCTAAATAATCAAAACACACAACCAACTAAATTTAACAATTCAAAATGAAAAATGCAGAAATAAAAATGGTAAGAAAATTGGGTTGCCTCCCAGGTAGCGCTCTTTTACTGTCATTAGCTTGACATTTGGTGACCTCAAGGATCACTTAGATGTAGAATTGTGGTCAGCCTTTCAATTTCACCCCCCAAATAGGTCTTAAATCTCTGTCCATTGACAGTTCAGCTTCTTCCTGATGAAGGGTCCTCCTCCAAGTCAACAACACCATAGGCTTTGACTTCCTTGATGATGAAAGGACCTGACCATTTGAACTTCAGCTGGCTTTCTGCTTATGATACTTGGAGTACTCATATGCATCAATCCCTATTTTCTCTAAGTCATGCAATTGTTGAAGCTTTTTCTCTCCATAAACCATTTGGAAGGAAGACAAGTCAGTTGGTGCTTTGAATGCAGTCCAGTGAGTCCATGAAGTATCATTTGGCTTCGTTTCCTCCACCTTCTCCTCCTTCTTCAAGTCTTTAATTTTAACTTCATGTGGAGGGACCTCTTTTAGAACATCGGGACTTTGGACAATTGCTTCAATTTCCTTTTTTTCCTCCTCATCGAGGGCTTCAATTGCATCATTAAGAGGCTTTTCAAGGGAAGAGGAGATATGCAACTGTTTCCTACTGTCCACAAAATCTTCATCAAGCACATTCAATTGAAAACACATACTTTCATCATCATAAGATGGCATTTGTTCAGCAGCTTCAGAGAAAGGAACCTTGATTTGCAACTGCCTGCATGTCTCTAGGAACCGTGTAGATTGCCTATCCTTGTTCTTCCTTGTTGGAGCAAGAGGATAAGGAAGGTTCTTGATGGGAGGGCTCCTTAAGGCATTCTTCTCTTCTCTTGCAATTTGGCTCTTAGTTTTCTTCTGCTCTTCTCTATTTTTCACCACCAACTTCTCACCCTCACCACCATTTTTCTTTTCACTCTTCTCATCTCTCTCATCAACAACATTTTCACTCTCATTTTTTTCTTTACTCACTTCACCCGTTGCAATGATGGCATCAAAGTGCTTCGTGGGACTAGTTTCTGTATTGGCTACAAATGATCCACTTTGTTGCTCCGCCAATTGCTTTGCTAATTGTCCCACTTGTACCTCAAGGTTCTTGTTTGAAGCATCGGTGTTCTTTTGGTTAGTGATAGAGACTTGCATGAATTGATTGAGAGTTTCTTCCAACATAGAAGTATGGTATTGATGAAAAGGTTGATGTTGTTGGTTTTGGTGAGGTGATCCACTTGCAGAACCGACATCTTGTTCCTATCCGAAATTGTTATTGTTCCTCCACCCTTGATTAAAAGAATTCGAGTAGAGAATGCTGCCATAATTGCCTGGCCAGTTTTGATTCCCCATATAATTTATCTCTTCTTGGGAACCCAATGGCATGATGCATTGACCACTTTGATGACCACCACCACATAACTCACAACTTAAGACTTGTTGCGGTCCTAATGAAGTGGCTTGCAAGCTTTGAAGTTGCTGTGGAATCCTTGAGATTTTCTTGGTGAGTGCTTCTAATTGTTGAGTGAGGAGCTTGTTTTGAGCAAAGAGTACATCTTGGGAATTCATCTCTAGGACACCTCTTCTTTGCACCATAGCTTTATCATGTTGGACCTCATAATAATTTGAAGCCATATTCTCAATGATCTCTCTAGCTTCATCGGGTGTCTTCCCCATAATCTTGCTACCAGCTGCAACATTAAGAAGGAGCTTAGTTTGAGGCCTTAACCCCACCAAGAAAGTATTGATTTGTGCTCCTTTATCAAGACCATGAGGTGGACATTTTCTCAACAAGCTATTGAATCGTTCCCAAGCTTCACATAATGGCTCATCCCATCCTTGTACAAAGGTAGAAATTGCCACCTTCCTTTGATTGATCTTTGATTGTGGGAAGAATCGATTCAAAAACTTGTCTACTAGCTCATCCCAACTCATAACACTATTCGGAGGAAATGATCGGAACCAATCTTTGGCCTTCCCATTAAGAGAAAATGGAAAGAGACCAATTCGGATGACATCATCATGCACTTGAAAGATCTTCACCGTGTTGCAAATTTCCACAAAAGTGGTCAAGTGAGCATAGGGGTCTTCATGAACAAATCCCAAAAATTGGTTGTTTTGCACCAAGTGAATAAGAGCTGGATTTATCTCCACATTGTCAGCTTGCACTTCAGGTCTTGCAATGGTATTGAAATACCTTGGACGCGTGCCAGCAACATAATCACTAAGAGTCCTCCTTGGTTGATGAATTTCTTCCTCTTTTGCCATGATTTCTTCTTCTTTTTGGATATGTGGCAAAAGAGTTATGGACAAAGTTGCCTCTTGACTTTCATGCTCATCTAATTTCTTCCTCTTTCTTGATGTACTACTGCAAACAAAAACTCAAAGAACTAGAATGTACAGGTGAGCACAAGAAAAAACAACTTAACAAAATAAAAACACAACAAACGAAAGAATAGAAGAACAAAGCTTAACATATTAAAAGTGTGAAATTGCCTAATATTGAGACGCAAGTCCCCGGCAACGGCGCCAAAAACTTGTTAGGGTGGATTGGCAAGCGTACCAAATCGCACAAGTAGTAAATGGATAAGTCCAAGTATCGTTTTCCCAAGGGACTTACGTAATATAGGCAATGTTCACACAGATATTAGCTAAGCCAAACAGATTTCACATGAAAGCAGTAAAAACAAAAAATTTAGTTGGTTTTGTGGAACTTTAAAGCAGATCTAATGCACAACAGAAAATAAAATGATATTTTTGTGGTTTTATAACAGAACACAGCAGTAAACAGAGGTTAAAACATATATATAAAGATGTTGCAGGGGTTAGATCTCACAAAACTCTACTCTCTTCTTGCATTAACGTATAATACATATTCCATTTGCATTTAGATGTTAAAATCAGCCAATAAAAACGTTCTCAGCCCTAATCCCTTAGGTGCAGAGAGTCTTAGTTTCTTCCCTAAGCCTTGATTCCTCAACAACTTAATAAAGCAACTAGCTTTAAGTCTAGTGACCACAAGATAACCCATGAACTAAGCTCCATTCCTAGACACAAAGTTCATGAGGTATATTGCTTCAGATCTAGACAATAAAAGTGTTTCCCAACAACAATCATGTCCAAAGATCATGCTATGGGTGGCCATTCCACAACAAGCTTTAAGTAAAGAAGCAAAATACTAACATTAAACACAAATCTGCAGAATATATATGTAAAAATATCAAAAGATACAAGAGAGTCTGAGTATGGTTATATCTAACCCCTTACAACTGAAGAACTCAGCTACTCATGGACATGAGCAGCTGCAAAATACACATGGAGGGGAAGGAGATGAAGAAGAAGAAGAACAAAGGAGAGAGCTTTTCTCTCCAATAGAACAACACAAAACAAAATTACAAAACAAAAAATGGGAGTGAGTCCTCAGACTGCTGTCATACATGAGGGTCAGCCCTTTATATACATGTGCAGAATTTCTCCAAAGTGACATTTGGCTCAGCCTTGGCTTGGCTGATTTAAAATTTCTGCACTTCAACAGATTTCTCTTGCAAAGGACCTTCCACTGCTTCCAAAGCTCAGAATGCAGCTCCCAAACGTGTTCTTCAACTTCAACCTCCAATTCCTACAAAAAGTGAGGCAAAACACTAAGATATAACCATAAAACTAGAAGAACTAAAGAATTCTCACTAGATTGCAATATTAACAGAAATTGAGTAAAACAACACTCCAAATGAGAGAAAAAGACAGATAATTGCCTTAAAAACTACTTGAAAAGTAAGTAATTATAGCAACTAACAGCTGCCTCCATGAAGCCAAAGTGAGTAGCCAGCTTAGTGATGAGTGATCCAACTGCAATGTGGCCAGTCTGGCTCTGGGAAACTCGTAATCCTATGGTGCTACAATGTCTAATAAAGAGGAGGCCGGCGTTACACCGACTCCCCCGAACCATGCACCATAGAGGGAAGAGGTCCTTCCTAGTAATTGTGTCGGTTCTCTCCTTGCGGCAATGGAGGGTCCCAGATAACCGTCGATGGCACACCCGAAGTGCTGGATCTCTGATGCCGCTGGCCTTTGAGGTGCCAGGGATGAAGCGGGCTTGTCCTATAATCTCTCTCCAGAAGGCTGCTGGTCTGTAAGCCTTTGGGTGCCATCTCAGAGCACCCCTATACTCATCTATCAAAATGGACTCTGGTGTCTTAAAACCCAAGACGATGTTGAAATTGGCCAACGTCATCTTCCAGACCTGTTCCATCATGAAAAAGGAGACCATGTGTGGAAGGGTTGGGTCATCTATCTGTGGCACCTCCTCATCCTCCATGTCGTCCTCATCCGCCTCCTGTGGAGGTGCAGGTCGAGGTGCGGGGTCCCAGTCCTGGCAAGTGGAGAAGAAGTCAATAGTGGGGTGTCTGTACGCCTGTTATGTGATGTCCACTATCCTCTCCCATCCCACGGCTGTGAGGTATGCCATGACCCGCTGCAGTAGACGATGCTCCTCCAAAAGTGTTGTGTCTAGGGCTTTAGTGGGATGATAGTTAAAGGTCCTCAGCACTGTGTATTGGTCCATGTGCTCTGGTGGTACTGGAGTATCATAATGCACAGGCTAAGCCCCAGGGTGGCATCAAGGTGGTGGAGCAGGAGGTGATGACGTGGATCGTGTGGAAGATGTTGAACCCTGTGGTGCCTGGCGCTAACGTTGGCTCCTAGTGTCGGGATTTTGATCACGAATGACCAAATCCGGCTGAGCCTGTGTGGTTTGAGCATGTTTTCCCAAGTATGGGATGTGCCATCACTTGTCATGACTGCACACAAGAAGCATAACCAAAAAATGAAGCAGGAAGTGTTAGAGCAGAAAAAGAATAGCCACTGTGTGGCTGACCGCAGCTGTGGTAAGCATTACCACTGCTGTGGTTAACATGACCACGGCTGTGGTAAAGGTTACCATGGCCATGGTCATCGTCAGAGAAAGAAACAAGTTTTTGAATTTTTAAATGAAAATAATTGGAATAAAATGGAAAATAAAATATGGTGAATGTAGTATGGTCATGTGAATGAAAATGCATGCTGACAAACCATTGAAAGCTTACTCTAATGCTGGGGATGCCAAAGGTTAGAGGAGAGAGAACAGAGAAAGAAGGAGAGAATCACGGGTGGTGGTAACTGACCACCCCCCCATTACTATATATAGTGGGGTGCGGAGCACGACTATGGTGAACTTCTTGTCTCCCCCCCCCCCCCCAGTTTTTTTTAACTGGAGAACTGACCACGGTCGTCCTCTTAGCAACTGTTCAAGAAGTAGTTGGACAATGGTAAATATATGAATGAGTAAGTATGGACCAAGTCATGCAATGGGAGATCCTCATGTAAAGGGGGTTTGAGTTATCTATAAATAAAGGGACCCTTAGAAACAGAAAAATGCATATGAATGTTCCCCTATGGATATGGTTAAGTGTTAGAGTTAGGTCAGGTTCAAATGTCATGAAGAAAATATCAATGTTGTCCTATGCATTTTGAAGCTGAAATTCCTGAATCCATTTAAGGCTCTGATAAAAAGCAAAAACTTCTGCTCAACTGGTTGAGGGATACCACTAAAAAATGTTGTTCGTGCTTTTTATGAAATGGTCATGCACTCATGCTCATCACGCAAACAGATGCCAACTCCAAAAGAATTCTACTAATTAAAAATAGCTACATCAAAATTGCATTTTGTGAAGCCTTGTATTGGTGGATCCCATGTTTGAGCTGCTTTGATTGAAGGTTGACCTCAATGAATACTGCTACTGATGGAGTGCTCTCTAACTGATAGCCACTCTGAGTAGTGTGCTGCAACACTAGAGATACTGCAGTAGATGATGAGGTGTCGATATCATTCCATATTTTATGGTTTTGGGTTCTGCAAATACACCAGAGGATAACAACAATTTGGTTCCTAAAAAACACTATTACAAGGGTCTTGTAACTGTTAATCTTTTATTTAAACCAATGTATCAAGATAAGTTTCTTTATGTAATTATTTCTCATTATATCAAGGGTGTTAATTTTGAGAAAATGTTATTTTTTTTTTATTTATTGTTTTTTCTTTTAATTATAAAAATACCACTGTACTTTTATCTTATTTTTAATATTTCTGTACGAAACCTAAAAAAATTGGCCCAAGACAAGCTCTGTGTGTGCTGTTGTGAAAAATGCTTTTAATAAAAAAAAATTTGACACCACCAAGAATCGAAGACACGACTTTGAAATCTAATAAGCAAAATTTAACCCCTAGGCTATTGCATCAACTTGGTTTTTATATGCAAAAAGTAGTAAATATACTTTATTTTATTTTACGTATTGCGAAAAATCATATATTAGTTTATATGTACCCTTCAACTCTTTTTATAAATATATGATAATTAAAGAGATCATGGAAAATGTTAACATCAACATGATTTTAATTATTTATTTTACTTTTGTATTTCTGATAAAATAGATGCTTCTTTTCTTCATAATAAAAGTAAGGTTTAGATACACATGCTTTTTTTTTCCTTCAATATAACCATTTTGTTATAATATAACTAATGTTATTAATAATTTTTTAAGACGTGTGCATTAATTTGGGACAAATAATTTAAAATAAAAAAGTACTTATTACATATAAAAAAAATATAAAGTCATTTAATGCAATTTTTAAGTAATTTAAAACACTTAATAAAGCATATTTAACACTTTCATATTATGTGCTTGAATGTACATAATAAAAATCACCTTTGATTTAATTTATTTTTTAAAAAATATTTATTTTACAATTTTAATTTTTCCAAAATTAAAAAATTATTAAATTTTGAACTAAAATAATATAACTTTAGTTCTACAATCATTATATATAAATATATATATATATATATACATATATATATATATATATATATATTTATCGGGTCAAACCGGTTCAATTAGTGACCCATCGGTTCGACCACTGACCCATCAACCCAGTGTCTCGACCAGGTCGATTACCGGTCTGGTTTTCACAACATTGAAAAAACTTATTATTATATTTATTATTTCCTATACAAACTTTAAAAATAACAAAACAAAATAAACAACGATTTTTAATTAAAAACAAAAAGTATTTGTTTTCAAACTAAATAGCACATAAGTTTCTAAGACAATGCATTAACATATATACAAACAAGGACGGATCCAAAAACCTATTAAAGAGGAAATTGGATTTTTTTCTTTCTTTATAATTATTTAAATGTCTAACTTCTAATAAATAATAATTTTTAAAATATTTACTATTTTTACACGCAAAATTGAAGCTATTTTATAAATGATAGTAATCTTAACCATTATCATAATAACAACAAATACACAACTAGTTTTACACAATTTTATACTAGTTATCACCACAATCATTGCAATAATAACAACAAACACAACTAATTTTACACAATTTTACATTGGTTAACCTTAATCATTATTATAATAATAACATACACAATTAATTTTACACAAACCAACTTAAAACTATATATGTATATACATGAAAAATCTTGAGGGAAGGAGGCCAGGCTGCTTCCCGCCCCCCTGAATCTGTCCCTGTATACAAATCAACTTAAAATCTATGTACACGTTTAGATTTAATTAATTTTTAAGAGAAGAATACATTTTTTAAAACAAAATCTCTTAAAAATTTATAACTTTGATTCCATCCGGTAGTTATAAATTCTTGTTGTGTTTTATATCATTTGATGGGCAAATTAACTTCGTATTTTCAACATAAGGACATTGACACTTGCAGCATGCTACCTAAGCAGAGTCAAGCATTAAGCATGACTAGTCACTGAAAAATCAAATACACTTACGACAAAAAGAAGCGCGAAAGTAAATACAATATGGAATCTTAAAGTACAACATTACTGGTCATGATCCATGTTTCCATTACAAAATGTGACATGATTAAATAAAATAAAAGTTTAAATTCTCCACTGGCTTGCTTTAGATTTTCTAACAACCTCCTTTGCCTACAGAACTTCTCTCTCTTAATGCATCCTCGGCTTTCACTCTCTCAGGAACAAAATCTAAACAAGCAAAAGCAATGTAGAAAACTGTGTAAGTAGGGTAAGGTGAATACGTACGGGGAAAGGTAAACTTAAGAATACGATAGCATTGCAACATGGATACGAAATTACCGGAAAGAAAGTCATATCTCCTCTCCTTGCTAACAACATTTGCTGAAAGGAGAAAAGCAGGAGACTAATAAGCAATTGGAAAAATATTTAATAGACACAATGAGCATGTAAGCAGACACACAAACAAGCACAAGGATGAAGGATCAATTCACATGGTCGTAAAACGTAGTAGTTCTACAACACATTTAGGTCATAACTCCATACTAAATCTTATGGTGGTAAATATTTTAAATTTTAACTGCCAATTTTAGAAAAAAAAAAGGGTTAGAAAACATAGACTAACCACCCATTATAACTAACTCACTCCATCACATCGCAACTTTAGAGTTTAAAGGGCCTGTGGGCCACGTAACTAAAGCACAATTGGCACTGAGATTAATCTCTAGATTTTTTCTACACATGACTACGGCACAATTAACATCATCGAGATTCTCTAGATTCTTTTCTACACATGACTACGGCACAATTAACATCATCGAGATTATAGATTCTTTGTACACGTGACTAATGCATAATTGGCACCGAGATTCTAGACTTTTCCTACACATGACTAAGACACAATTAACACTGAGATTCTAGATTCTTCGTACACTTGACTAATTCACAATTAACAATCATACGCTACATTACAGCAAACACTAGACTATATAACCCAATTTCCAACATCATTGAACTCACATATCGATAAAACATTACCTAAGTGATCGTAATGGAGGGATTTCTTGTCGTCCTGAGCAGCACAAGCATAACTGTCCTGCACGAATTGCTCAATGAACCTCTCCTGCAAGGAAAAGGGGAGGCAACCGATGAAGGAAAATGAAGAAGGATAGAGACATCGATAAAGAGGAGAACGAATAGAAACCTGCCACAGCAGTGTTGATGGCCATCAATGCATCCTTCGAAACACGCAAATCAGGATCTTCGCGCTTAATTATGGTCCTGATACGATTCATCGGAAATGCCATTCTGAATCCATTGCCAAGCTGTTTTGAATTCCCGTTGCTAAGCTTGGGCTTCTTATTGTTCTTCTTCTTGGTCTCCTCTTTCACGATGTTCTGATCCTTCTTGGTTTTGCTTTTAGATTTCGAGTTTTTTGCGTTTTTCGTTTTCTTCTTCTCAGTTTTGGAAGTGTTGGAGGAAGCCATTGCAAGCACTCGGACATGGGATTTTCAGTTTCACACTCTGTCGGAAAGCAGGTGTCCAAGACGAAGAGTGCAGGGCTGGTTTGAAGTTAATATACAGTTTCATGTTTGACCAACTTTTAATTTTCTAAAGACTATTTCCTTTTCTTTCTTTCTTTTTTTTTTTTTATAATTGTTGGTCAATTTGAATAACATTGACCAACATTCCTAAAATAATTGACCAATATTAAAATTAAAAACAATAACCAACATTTAATTTCCCAAAAGTATGTAAAAAAATTTGGCAAACATTAAATTAGAAAAAAAATGACCAGCATTAATTTCCCAAAATTATGTAAAAAAAATTGACCAACATCTAATTTTTTAGAGTATGTTATTTTCATAAATGGTGGTCAATTTTTAATTTGACCCACATTAATAAAAAAATTGACCAATATTAAAATGAAAAAATTGACCAAGATTTAATTTATTAAAGTCTATTTTTTCAAATTAAATTGACCAAGATTTAATTTTTTAAAGTCAATTTTTAAATTCCCAATATTGGTCAATTTTTTTTTATTAATGTGTTCAAATTAAAAATTGAACACCATTTATGAAAATAACAGACTCTAAAAAATTAGATGTTGGTCAAATTTTTTTTACATAATTTTGGGAAATTAATACTGGTCAATTTTTTTTAATTTAATGTTTGTCAATTTTTTTTACATACTTTTGGGAAATTAAATGCTGGTTAATGTTTTTAATTTTAGTATTGGTCAATTATTTTAGGAATGTTGGTCAATGTTTTTCAAATTGACCAACAATTATAAAAAAAAAAAAAAAAGAAAGAAAGAAAAGGAAATAGACTTTAGAAAATTAAAAGTTGGTCAAACTTGAAACTGTATATTAACTTCGAACCTGCTCCCTGCACTCTTCATCTTGGACACCTGCTTTCCGACAAAGTATGAAACTGAAAATCCCGTGTCCGAGTGCTTGCAATGGCTTCGTCCAACACTTCCAAAACTGAGAAGAAGAAAACGAAAAACGCAGAAAACTCGAAATCCGAAAGCAAAACCAAGAAGGATAAGAACATTGTGAAAAAGGAGACCAAGAAGAAGAACAATAAGAAGCCCAAGCTTAGCAACGGGAATTCAAAACAGCTTGGCAATGGATTCAGAATGGCATTTCCGATGAATCGTATCAGGACCATAATTAAGCGCGAAGATCCTGATTTGCGTGTTTCGAAGGATGCATTGATGGCCATCAACACTGCTGTGGCAGGTTTCTATTCGTTCTCCTCTTTCTCGATGTCTCTATCCTTCTTCATTTTCCTTCATTGGTTGCCTCCTTTTCCTTGCAGGAGAGGTTCATTGAGCAATTCGTGCAGGACAGTTATGCTTGTGCTGCTCAGGACGACAAGAAATCCCTCCATTACGATCACTTAGGTAATGTTTTATCGATATGTGAGTTCAATGATGTTGGAAATTGGGTTATATAGTCTAGTGTTTGCTGTAATGTAGCGTATGATTGTTAATTGTGAATTAGTCAAGTGTACGAAGAATCTAGAATCTCAGTGTTAATTGTGTCTTAGTCATGTGTAGGAAAAGTCTAGAATCTCGGTGCCAATTATGCATTAGTCACGTGTACAAAGAATCTAGAATCTCGATGATGTTAATTGTGCCGTAGTCATGTGTAGAAAAGAATCTAGAGAATCTCGATGATGTTAATTGTGCCGTAGTCATGTGTAGAAAAGAATCTAGAGAATCTCGATGATGTTAATTGTGCCGTAGTCATGTGTAGAAAAGAATCTAGAGAATCTTGGTGCCAATTGTGCCTTAGTCACGTGTAGGAAAAATCTAGAATCTCGGTGCCAATTGTACATTAGTCATGTGTATGAAGAATTTAGAATCTCGATACTAATTGTATCGTAGTCATGTGTAGAAAAAATCTAGAGATTAATCTCAGTGCCAATTGTGCTTTAGTTACGTGGCCCACAGGCCCTTTAAACTCTAAAGTTGCGATGTGATGGAGTGAGTTAGTTATAATGGGTGGTTAGTCTATGTTTTCTAACCCCCTTTTTTTTTTCTTCTAAAATTGGCAGTTAAAATTTAAAATATTTACCACCATAAGATTTAGTATGGAGTTATGACCTAAATGTGTTGTAGAACTACTACGTTTTATGACCATATGAATTGATCCTTCATCCTTGTGCTTGTTTGTGTGTCTGCTTACATGCTCATTGAGTGTATTAAATATTTTTCCAATTGCTTATTAGTCTCCTGCTTTTCTCCTTTCAGCAAATGTTGTTAGCAAGGAGAAGAGATATGACTTTCTTTCCGGTAATTTCGTATCCATGTTGCAATGCTATCCTATTCTTAAGTTTACCTTTCCCCGTACGTATTCACCTTACCCTACTTACACGGTTTTCTACATTGCTTTTGCTTTTTTAGATTTTGTTCCTGAGAGAGTGAAAGTCGAGGATGCATTAAGAGAGAGAAGTTCAGCAGGCAAAGGAGGTTGTTAGAAAATCTAAAGCAAGTAAGTGGAGAATTTAAACTTTTATTTTATTTATTCATGTCACATTTTGTAATGGAAACATGGATCATGACCAGTAATGCTGTACTTTAAGATTCCATATTGTATTTATTTTGGCGCTTCTCTTTAATAGTCCTTTTGTCATAAGTGTATTTGATTTTTCAGTGACTAGCCATGCTTAATGCTTGACTCAGCTTTGGTAGCATGCTGCAAGTGTCAATGTCCTTCTTATGTTGAAAATACGAAGTTAATTTGTCCATCAAATGATATAAAACACAACAAGAATTTATAACTACCGGATGGAATCAAAGTTATTAATTTAAGAGATTTTGTTTTAAAAAATGTATTCTTCTCTTGAAAATTAATTAAATCTAAACGTGTACATAGATTTTAAGTTGATTTGTATTAGTATATATGTTAATGCATGGTCTTAGAAACTTATGTGCTATTTAGTTTGAAAACAAATACTTTTTGTTTTTAATTTAAAATTGTTGTTTATTTTGTTTTGTTAATTTTAAAGTCTGTATAGGAAATAATGAAAAAAATAATAAGTTTTTTTAGGTTTTCTACAGAAATATTTAAAAATAAAAAATAAGATAAAAGTACAGTGATATTTTTATAATTAAAAGAAAAAGCAATAAATAAAACGAAAATAGCATTTTCTCAAAATTAACACCCTTGATATAATGAGAAAGAATTACATAAAGAAACTTAGCTTGATACATTGGTTTAAATAAAGAAAAAAGTTACATGGACACCCAAAAATCTATTAGACACCCAGTGAGAGAGAGAAAAATATAGGTATGATAGGGTTTATGATATGATAGGAAGAGAGATAGAAAGAAATGAGAGGAGAGGTGTTAGTGGGATGTTTAAAATAATGAGGTGTTTGTCTATCATTACTCTTAAATAAAAGATCAACAGTCACAAGACCCTTGTCGTAATAGTGTTTTTTAGGAACCAAATTGCTGTTATCCTCTGGTGCATTTGGAGAATCCGAAACCATAAAATATGGAATGATATCGACACCTCATCATCTACTGCAGTATCTCTAACGTTGCAGCACATTACTCAGAGTGGCTATCAGTCAGAGAGCATTCCATTAGAAGCAGTATTCATCGAGGTCAGCCTTCAACCGAAGCAGCTCAAGCATAGGATCCACCAATACAAGGCTTCACAAAATGCAATTTTGATGCAGCTATTTTTAATGAGCAGAATTCTTTTGGTGTTGGCATCTGTTTGCGTGATGAGCATGGCCATTTCATAAAAGCACGGACAACATTTTTTAGTGGTATCCCTCAACTAGCTGAAGCAGAAGTTTTTGCTTTTTATCAGAGCCTTAAATGGATCTAGGAATTTCAGCTTCAAAATGTTATTTTCGAAACAGATTGTAAAATGATTACCGATAATCTGCTCTCTGTAAAAACTACCCACACTGCTTTTTATGTTACACTTACCAAGTGTAGGCCATGCCTTTCATCTATTCCAAACTCTAGGGTGAGGTTAGTTAGGAGGCAAGTACATCTTGTGACTCACAAGTTAGCTAGGGCATCAAGATTTAATGCTAGCATCCATGATTTTGAATGTATTCCCTTTGTTCATTCTATTGTTCAGAATGAAATGAAATGATCTTATTTTACATAAAAAATAGTGTTTTTTTGTTATTGTTTTTTTTGAAAACAATGTATCCTTATTTCTGGAAGTTATGAGACTAATCTCTTGAGAATCATGGAATCAAATCTTTGTTAGCATGCTTAAGAAATTCAGCTATCTACCAATTATACTAGACTTTATTGGTCCCTTATCATACTAGTAGTATTAAAACTTTAGTATTATTTTTTTTATAAGAAGTCTTGATTATTTTACAGTATATACATCTACTTAAAAAGTTTTCTTTTCTATCACCTTTTCTGTGAGACAAATATTTTTCTTTCATCTGTATTATTTACACACGTCTCAAATTCATAAGAACCTTGAATCCTTATGACATGCTTGAGGATCTTCGTAGCACAATTTTTTTTCTTTAATTTATTTCCTCTGTCATCAGGGACGGATCTAAAAACTTATTAAGGGGGTTGAATTTTTTTTCTTCCTTTATAACTATTTAAATGTCTAACTTCTAATAAATAATAATTTTTAAAAAATATTTACTAATTTTTACACGTAAAATTGAAATTAATTTTTATTTTAAATGATAATAACCTTAACTGTTATAATAATAATAACAAACACACAACTAGTTTTACGCAATTTTACACTAGTTATCAAGTTAACCATTGCAATAATAACAACAAACACAACTAGTTTTACATAATTAGCCTTTACTATTATTATAATAACAACCTACATAATTAATTTTATACAATTTTATACTAACTTACTTAAAAATATACATGCATATAAATGAAAAGTCCTATGGGAGGGGGGCTAGGGCCATGCCCACCCCCTCTAAATCCGTCACTGTCCGTCATAAATTTTGCCAATTTTAGTACCTGTTTTTTTTTTTAACGGCGAAGATATATATTTTTTTATCTGTAGAAATTGAACACGGTACTGGGAATTTACAATAACTCACGCACCTTGCTCAACCGACTGAGCTAGACCCCTTGGTGGTGAAGATATATTATAAATATAAAAGTCATGATATACAAAAGCCTGCACAAGGTGTACAGTATTTATTGATTAGCATTATAAATATCATATTAATATTAATAATTGTTAGTACATGCATGTTTGTTAACATGAACATTATAAACATTATATGTGTGTATTAAATTTTTTTTATATTTATATTGCATTTTACACACACACACACACACACACACACACACACACACACACACACACACATATATATATATATATATATATATATATATATATATATATATATATATATATATATATATATATATCTTTGAAATAGGAGAGATAAAAAGGTGAAGACGAAAAAGGTAAAAAAAACTCACTTAAAAATTAAAATTCACTGCATACAAATGATGCGACACAATCTATTTCTTGTGATATGTTTTATGTATATTTTTTATACTAATTAATTTATATATAATTTTAACATGTAAAAATAAGAAAAGAATAATAATTTATCTCCTTCAATATATTATTTTTAATAGTTCTAGTTATAACTTGAATTTCAATATATTTTTTTAAAAGAAATTATCAATAATTAAAATAACATTTTATCACAATATAAATTATTGATCACAAATCTAAAATATAATTTATGTGAACAAAAATATTTTTTCATTACAAATTTTAATTATTATGTAATTTATATATTTAAAGTATTTATTTATTATAAATTTTCGTTATATAAAATAAACATTTATTTTAGATAATGCATAAGCTAAAATATTAGTTGAATTAAATAAATCATCAAGTCATTGGTCTTTTACACGATTAGAATAAATATATCTATTCATGAATAATAAATTTGATAATTAAAAATTAGTATTTTTGGTGCAATAAGCAAAAATGAAATTCGAACATATGATTTTACGCAAACTGTTCAAACCCTTTTGTTAGGCCGATCCTAGGAATTAAATAAATGCTAGTAAATATTAAGAGTAGTTCTTAAATCCGATGAATTAATTTGATCGATGGCAGGAACGGAGCCAACCTAAAATATTAAGGGGGCCAAAGGTAAAAATTAAATATAAAGATATATGAAAAAATTGGTCAATTTCCCATAAAAAAATAAAAATTGGTCAATTAATTGTTGGTCAAATTAATAATTGACCACCATTTACGAAAAAAACAGACTTTAAAAATTTAAATATTGGTCAATTTTTTTTTACATAATTTTGGGAAATTAATATTGGTCAATTTTTTTAATTTAATGCTGGTCAATTTTTTTACATACTTTTGGGAAATTAAATGTTGGTTAATGTTTTTAAATTTAGTATTGGCCAATTATTTTAGGGATGTTGGTCAATATTTTTTAAACTGACCAACAATTATGAAAAAAAATTAAATGTTGGTATTTTTTTTTACTAATATTGGTCAAATTAAAAATTGACCAACATTTACTACAAAAATAAACTTTAAAATCATAGAAATCAAAGCGACCCGTGCGAATGCACGGGTAACTGGCTAGTTTAACTTTAAATCTCACGAAAGGGGAAGAAAGCTTCCCTCCTTTTCTTTCCTTAAACATCTAAAACAAGGGGAAATACTCTCCCTCCGTCCCATTACTTCCCCTCCATTCCATTTATTTCTATTCCACTCTGCCCCCCTCCACTCAAAAGCATCCAAACATAGCTTAAGCATTGATTCCATCTATTAGTTATAGATTCTTTTGTTTTATATCTTTCCAAGGGCAAATTAACTTCAGATTTTCAACATATATAAGAAGGAATTTGACACTTGCAACATGCTACCAAAGCAGAGTCAAGCATTAAGCATGCATAGTCACTGAAAAATCATCTACACTTGGGGGAATAGGATTATAAAAATAAATACATTATGGAATCTTAAAGTACAGCATTACTATTACTCATCATGATCCATGTTTCCATTACAAATGTGACATGATTAAATAAAGTATAAGTTTAAATTCCCCACTAGGTTGCTTTAGATTTTCTAACATCCTCTTTTGCCTGCTGAGCTTCTCTCAATGCATCCTCAGCTTTCACTCTCTCAGGAACAAAATCTGAACAAGCAAAAGCAACGTAAAAAACCTTGTAAGTAGTGTGAGGTGAATGCAGGGAAAGGTAAACTTAAGAATAGAATATAATAGCATTGCAACAGGGATACGAAATTACCAGAAAGAAAGTCGTATCTGCTATGCTTATATACTAACAACATTTGCTGAAAGGAAAAGCAGGTGACTAATCAGCAATTGGAAGATATTTAATGGACTCGATGAGCATGTAAGCAGACACACAAACAAGCACAAGGATGAAAGATCAATTCATATGGTCATAAAACGTAGTAGTTCTATAACCCATTTAGATCATACCTCCATACTAAATCTTATGGTGGTAAATAATTTAAACAGAAGGCAATCATTGCAGTAGCTTTGAGCGACAAAGTAATTTCATAAATGAGCACAATTGGCATGATACTCTTCAGTATATGGGTATGGGTGTGGTATGCTACTTGTGAGCCACGGGCCCAATACAACAAAATTCTAGATTCTTTCTGCACTTGGCTCAGACCCAATTGGTATCGAGATTCTAGATTCTTCCTATACATGACTAAGGCACAATTGGCACCGAGATTCTAGATTCTTCCTGCACGTGACTAAGGCACAACTGTTACCGAGATTCTAGATTCTTCCTACACGTGACTGAGACACAATTGACACGGAGATTCTAGATTCTTCGTACACGTGACTAAGGCACAATTAACAATTATATACTACATTACAGCAAACACTAGACTATACATAACCCAATTTTGAACTAACAAATCCATAAAACATTACCTAGATGATTGTAACTCAGGCATTTCTTGGGGTCTTGAGCACAGCAAGCATAAGAGACATGCACAAACTGCTCGATGAACTTCTCCTGCAAGGAAAAATGCAAACGATGAAGGAAAACGAAGAAGGATAGAGACATCGAGAAAGAGGAGAACGAATAGAAACCTACCGTCAAAGCTTCCTTTGGCACACATAAATCAGGATCTTCACGCTTAACTATCGTCTTGATAAGATTCATGGGAAATGCCAATTTGAATTCCTCGTCTGCAGGCTCTGGCTGTTTTGAATTGCCATTGCTGAGCATGGCCTTCTTATTCTTCTTCGTCTTGTTCTCGTCTTTGTTGATGTTTCTACGTTTCTTCGTTTTGCCTTCGGATTTGGAGATTTCTGCGGTTATGGTTTTCTTTTTCTCAGGTTTGTACTTCTTCGTTTTGCCTTTGCTTTTGGAGATTTCTGCATTACTGGTTTTCTTATTAGGTTTGGGAGTGTTGGAGGAAGCCATTGTACTATACAGAGCAGTGCAAGCACTCGGACACGAGATTTTCAGTTTCACCCTCTATCGGAAAGCGGGTGTCCAAGACGAATTAATATTCAGTTTGAGGTTTGACCAACATTAATTTACCATAGTCTATTTTTTTTTCATAAATGTTGTTCAATTTTTAATTTGACCAGTATTAATAAAAAAAGATTGCCTAATATTAAATTAAAAAAATTGACCGAACGTTTAATTTTCGGAAACTATATAACAGAAATTGACCAATATTTGATTTTAAAGTTTTTTTTTAGTAAATGTTGGTCAATTTTTAATTTGACCATCAATAGTAAAAAAAATTGACCAACATTTAATTTTTTAAAGTCTATTTTTATCATAATTGTTGGTCAGTTTAAAAAATATTCACCAAGATTCCTAAAATAATTAACCAATACTAAATTTAAAACATTAACCAAAATTTTATTTCCCAAAAGTATATGTAAAAAAAATTAACCAGCATTAAATTAAAAAAAAAACCAATATTAATTTCCCAAAATTATGTAAAAAAAACCAATATTGATTTCCCAAAATTATGTAAAAAAAAATTGACCAACATTTAAGTTTTTAAAAGTCTGTTTTTTTTTCATAAATGGTGGTCAATTTTTAATTTGACCAACATTTAATTGACCAATTTTTTCATATATCTTTATATTTAATTTTTACCTTTGGCCCCCCTTAATATTTTAGGTTGGCTCCGTTCCTGCCGTCGATCAAATTAATTCATCGGATTTAAGAACTCTTAATATTTATTTAGCTTTTAGTATTTAATTCCTTTGAGTCAAAAAAAAAAAAGCTTTTGTGGAATTATAAGATTCACTTGGTGGCGAAGGAAGAAAGGAGGGAGGGATAGGTCATAGTTTCGAATCCCCGCTAACAAAATCTAATATATTAACGACTAACATTTGGCCGATAAAAAAAAACTTTTATTTAATTCTTAGGATCTGCCTAACAAAGGGTTTGAACAGTTTGTGTAAAATCATAGGTTCAAATTTCATTTTTGCTTATTACACCAAAAATACTCATTTTTAATTATCAAATTTCTTATTCATGAATAAATATATTTATTCTAATCGTGCAAAAGACCAATGACTTGATGATTTATTTAATTCAACTAATATTTTAGTTTATGCATTATCTAAAATAAATGTTTATTTTATATAACTAAAATTTATAAGAAATAATAAATAGTTGCAGTAAAAAAATCTATAATAAATAAATACTTTAAATATATAAATTATATAATAGTTAAAATTTGTAACAAACAAATATTTTTCTTCACATAAATTATATTTTAGATTTGTAATCAATAATTTATATTGTGATACAATTTTATTTTAATTATTGATAATTTTTTTAAAAATATATTGAAATTCAAGTTATAACTAGAACTATTAAAAATAATATATTGAAAGAGATAAATTATTATTCTTTTTTTATTTTTACATGTTAAAATTTATATATTAATTAATTAGTATAAAAAATATACATAAAACATATCACAAAAAATAGATTGTGTCGCATCATTTGTATGCAGTGAATTTTAATTTTTAAGTGAGTCTTTTACCTTTTTTTATCTCTCCTATTTCAAAGAAATAAATATATATGTAAAATACAATATAAATATAAAAATAAATATAATACATACATATAATGTTTATAATTCTCATGTTAACAAACATGCATGTACGCATAGTTTTAAAAACCAGACCGACCCGACCAGTCAGACTAGTCCGATCGGGAACCGGTGGACCAACTGGTTCAGTCCAGCTATTGGGTCAGGTATGTCATAAGCCCAGTGTGACCCAGCTGGGTTTTCGGTTCAACCGCTGAACCACGGGTTCTGGGTCACTAATGCCAGCTGCATTCATTTCAATAAAAATACTAAAAAAATGCCCCAGCATGGCTCGAACCCATGACCAGCCGTATATCCTAATTTTTGGCCTAATTCTTCTTTTGATGATTGATTCAACCTCTGATCAAAAAGATATATCTTGGTTCTATTTTATCTCTTCAACAAGTTTAGTAATGAGCATAATGGCCCTATTGTTCCGATGGAGAGAAGAACCTATGATTAGCTTTTCGGGAAATTTCCAAACGAACAATTTCAACGAAATCTTTCAATTTCTTATTTTACTATGTTCAACTCTATGTATTCCTCTATCTGTAGAGTACATTGAATGTACAGAAATGGCTATAACAGAGTTTTTGTTATTCATATTAACAGCTACTACACCAACATGGTTTGAACCCAAGACCTACAACAAGCACAGACAAATTCTACCACTAAGCTAAAGGCTATTAATTGATATAATATTAACAAATGTAATATTTATAATAAATACATACTATATAAATTATATATAATTATTTATAACATTGTAATACCGGGTCATGCGGTTCAATTAGTAACCCACTGGTTCGACCATTGACCCAGTGACCTAGTGCCTTGACCGGGTCGATCACCGGTTCGGTTTTAAAACTATGCATGTACGTTACTAACAATTATTAATATTAATATGATATTTATAATGCTAATCAATAAATTTTGTTTGTCCCGTGTGTTGCATAATACTAAAATTGGCAGAATTATGACGAACAATGATGGATTTAGAAGGGAGTAGGCAGGGGGCCCTAGCCCCCCTCCCATAGGACTTTTCATTTATATACATGTATATTTTAAAGTAATTTAGTATAAAATTGTGTAAAATTAATTATGTAGGTTGTTATTATAATAATAGTTAAGGTTAGCTATGTAAAATTATGTTAAAATTAGTTGTGTTTGTTGTTATTATTGCAATTGTTAAGGTGATAACTAGTGTGAAATTACGTAAAACTAGTTGTGTGTTTATTGTTATTATGATAACCGTTAAGGTTATTATCATTTAAAATAAAAATTAATTTCAATTTTATGTGTAAAAATTAGTAAATATTTTTAAAAATTAAATTATTTATTAGAAATTAGACATTTAAACAATTATAATGGAAGAAAAAAAATATCCAGCCCCTTAATAGGTTTTTGGATCTGTCCTGATGACAGAGGAAATAAATTAAAGAAAAAAAATTGTGCTACGAAGATCCTTAAGCAAATGTCATAAGGATTCAAGGTTCTAATGAATTTGAGATGTGTGTAAATAATACAGATGAAAGAAAAATATTTGTCTCACAGAAAAGGTGATAGAAATGAAAACTTTTTTAGTAGATGTATATAATGCAAAATAATCAGGACTTCTTGTAAAAATAATAATAATACTAAAGTTTTAGTACTACTAGTATGACAAGGGACCAATAAAATCTAGCACAATTGGTAGATAGTTGAGTTTCTTAAGCATGTTGACAATGATTTGATTCCATAGTTGTACATATGAAGAAGACTTTGTTGGGAGAGACAAAACCTACTTTAATGATCTTTATGTCTTGAGAGATTAGTCTCATGGCTTCCAGCAATGAGCATACATTGTTTTCAAAAAACAAAAAATAAACACTTTTTTTTATTCAAAATAGGATCATTTCATTTCATTCAGAATAGAATGAA
Organism: Pueraria montana var. lobata; assembly: GCA_026413185.1. NCBI lineage: Eukaryota > Viridiplantae > Streptophyta > Magnoliopsida > Fabales > Fabaceae > Pueraria > Pueraria montana. The sequence continues at coordinate 12,986,687 of CM048654.1, forward strand.
CAACAAAGGAAATACATTCAAAATCATGGATGCTAGCATTAAATCTTTATGCCCTAGCTAATTTGTGAGCCACAAGATTTGCTTACCTCATAACTAAACTCACCCTAAAGTTTGGAATAGATGAAAGGCATTGCCTACTCTTGGTAAGTGTATAACATGGAACGCAGTGTGGGCAATTTTTACAGAGAGCAGATTATCGGTAATAATTTTTTATGCATAAAATGTGTTCGCAAAGGGCAAGCGTACCCTACGTAGTAGTAACAGTGGACTCTAGGAGTCCAGATATTGAACCAAAAGGACCAGTCGTGTTCCCAAACAATTAATTTTGCTATAAATTTAACAATTCAATTAAGAATCAAATTTAAGAAAATAGTGTTCAATTGTTCAGTTCTTAATAGCTAAGGAATAAGATGAGAAGATTAATGTGAGACAGTAAGATTGGAATGCCAAGGATTATGATTTTGCATGCATCTCTTTTCCCCTAATCTTGATCTCAATGAACGCTCTAATTAAGTTAATTGCCAGTCCTCTTTAAATTCATTCATAAACAATTGGTCATAGCTTACTACTGTTGTTTCCCCTAATTCAATTCCTAATTGGTCATAGGTGAATTAAATTAGGGCAAACGATGATACTCAGAGAGGTTGATTAATAGAATTAATCCATTGGAAATTCACACAATTAGTTTGATCATGCAAATCATATGAATTCAATCACTTTACAGTTCTGTCAATCCCAGGCAATTGATCATAGACAAGGGACTGACCAACATTTAGAGTGATCAGTTCTAATAACAAACAAAATAGTAAAGATATTCAATAACTGGAAACATCGAGACATTCATTGAGAATCAAAAATAGGGTACAAAGGACACATCCACATCATAATCCTGGCAAGGAGGATTAGCCACTCATGTTCATGAACAAACTAGTAAACCTCATAGAAAACATAAAGATTACAAAGGGATAAGAGATTTTACAAGTGGTATTTCCAATGACGATCTCTATGTCTTACAACAGTCAGACTCTCTCGCAAGACCTCTACCTCACTCAGAACCCTCAGTATTCAGAAGCAGAGCAAAAGATACCAAACGAGGGTTTTCAGCATCTATTTATAAAGTTTCAAACTATTGACGCGGGTCACCATGACCGTGATGATCAGATGACCACGGTCGTGGTCCTTGCATAGTCTAAAGGCCCAATCTGTGCGTATTTCGAGCACAGCCGTGGTGAATGAACCACGGCTGTGCTTGGAAAATTGACGCTGATGCTCAACTTCCAGGGATTCCTGCCTGGCTATGGTTCTTGAATCATGGTTGTGGTAACTTAGCACGGCTGTGCTACATCTACCACGGCTGTGGTCTTCCAGACAATGGCAATTTTCCTCCAATTGATGTGTTTTTAAGCTCTTTACCTCAAGGGATCCCTGAATTGCCTGTCTTACACAAACTAGTGACAAACCGTGAGTTCTGCCAACAAAATAAGCTCAAATCATGTTCAAATGATATCCAAACTCAGATAAAAGCACAATCAAAATCCGGTTTATCAAACCTCCCCACACTTAAGCATTGCTCTTCCTCAAGCAACTATTCTGAGTTAGACATCAAAATCGATTCTCCCTAGCCAAGAACTTGCAACAGAATTCCCAATTTATTTATACTGAAGAAAAGAAAATAACTAAAGCAGATACAACAGAATGCAGCAAGTTTCCTCTCGAGGTCTCTTAGGCCTAAACCTACACAAAATTTGGTTTCCCAAGAGCCATGGTGCACTCATCACTCCTTTCAGGGTTAATAGAAAAGCTCTCCAATCACATTCAAATGAACATATTCACTAAGCTATGCATCAATCAACTCAACTCAATTGGACCTTTTACAATCAAAACAGATGAGGCATGACGAGGTGTAACGAGGCCAGGATTTCAATGATGGGCAGATATTGAAAGAAAAAGGATAAAAATGGGCTTTACAATTAATTTATGCTCAGTGTTCGAAAATCAAGGAGAGACCAATGTTTATTTCTTCTTGTTCTTCTTCTCTTCTTTTTTTCCCAGCTCTCACTTCTTCTTTCTCCCTTTTTTTTTAAGGCCTTTGACCTTGATTTATTCATTGTACAGGAGAGGAAGCTGAGACAATTGAGTCTTTTCTGTTTTAGAATATCCTTCATTACATTGGCTTTCTCCTATCTTTCTGATCATCAAGCATATTGTACGAAAACTAACATAACAGGGTGACAAAGAAATATTCACAAGTCTCAAAACAGGCGACTAAGTGAGATTGTATCACAAACTCTGCATCCAGAAAAATGCCTAAACAATGCCTCAACAGTTTCAAAAAGTCAAAAGTCAATCAAGGATATGTATGTCAACATAGAAAATAAAACATGTCACCTAAATTGATTCCATATCACACTGAAGGACTTAAGGCTCAAATCTCCCATCTCTATGTTCAAGCTCAAGGGAAATAATCTATTTGTCCAGTTTTAGTGTCAATGTTTCCCCTTTAGTGACCTTGCTGCTATCTGAAAGATTTTATTTTATTTTATTTTATTTTATTTTATTTTTAGACGGGAGTTCTGCAAACAAAAATTCCACAACTATTGAGGATCTAAAAATGACATCAGAACAAAGAATTAACATTATCACACAATGTCTCAAGAATGGGGAAAACAACTGTGACCTCCCTCCCCACACTCAATATATGCAGTGTCCTCAATGCATCCAAAATAGAATGAAAACAGGAAACAATGTATGGAAAATGAAAGAACTAATAGAGTATGGTACTGTAAACAAAACAAACTAAAAGAACAAAATAAGAGAAAAAGAAAAAATACCTAAGGAAAAAGAAAAGCTCCTAAAAAAAGAGGAGGATCTGGAAAGAGACGATCCTGAAGCTGCCTCAAAAAGTCCATTTGAGCAGTGAAATTGTCAGCTATCATCTGCTGCTATGCCTCAAATTGGGTGTCCTGATCATCTAACCTCCGTGTCACCCTAGTCTCCAAATCATCCAATCTCTGGAGGATCTGGCTCATGTCAAATATGGGTGGTGGCGGTGGTGTCTGATGTTGCTTTGTCGACTGCTCCTCCGTGCCCAACTGCTGCTCTGGCTGCTCTGCCATGCTTGGATCCTGGGGCTAAATCTCTAGCTCTTCCTGGTGTGGTTCAGGCTGGTCAACGAGGAAGAATTGCTGGCCCTGGTATCGAAAGATCCCCAGATAAACCAGAGTAGATCTGTCAATGTAGAAAACAATCGTCCCATCCTAGGCTGCCTCCATGAAGCCAAAGTGAGTAGCCTACCTGGTGATGAGTGATCCAACTGCAATGTGGCCAGTCTGGCTCTGGGAAACTCGTAATCCTATGGCGTTACAATGTCTAATAAAGAGGAGGCCGACGTTACACCGCCTCCCCCGAACCATGCACCATAGAGGGAAGAGGTCCTTCCCAGTAATTGTGTCAGTGCTCTCCTTGTGGCCATGGAAGGTCTCAGATAAACACCGATGGCACACCCAAAGTGCTGGATCTCTGATGCCGCTGGCCTTTGAGGTGCCAGGGATGAAGCAGGCCTGTCTTGTAATCTCTCTCTAGAAGGCTGCTGGTCTGTAAGCCTTTGGGTGCCATCTCAAAGCACCCCTATACTCATCTGTCATAAAGGACTCTGGTGTCTCAAAACCCAAGACGACATTGAAATTGGCCAACGTCATCTTCCAAACCTGTCCCATCATGAAAAAGGAGACCATGTACGGAAGGGCTAGGTCATCTATCTGTGGCACCTCCTCATCCTCCATGTCGTCCTCATCCACCTCCTGCGGAGGTGCAGGTCGAGGTGTGGGGTCCCACTCCTGGCAAATGGAGATGAAGTCAATAGTGGGGCGTCTGTACGCTTATTATGTGATGTCAACTATCCTCTCCCATCCCACAGCTGTGAGGTATGCCATGACTCACTGCAGTAGACCATGCTCCTCCAGAAGTGTTGTGTCTAGGGCTCTAGTGGAATGATAGTCAAAGGTCCTCAGCATTGTGTATCGGTCCATGTGCTCTGGTGGTACTGGAGTATCATAATGCGCAGGCTGACCCCAGGGTGGCATCGAGGTGGTGGAGCAGGAGGTGATGACGTGGATCGTGTGGAAGACGTTGAACCCTGCGGTGGCTGGCACTGACGTTGGCTACTAGTGTCGAGATTTTGATCACGAATGACCAAATCTGGCTGAGCCTGTGTGGCCCGAGTATGTTTCCCATGAGTGCAGGATGAGCCATCACTTTTCATGACTGCACATAAGAAGCATAACCAAAAAAATGAAGCAGGAAGGGTTAGAGCAGGAAAAGAATAGCCACTGTGTTGCTGACCACGGCTGTGGTAAGCATTACCACAGCTGTGGTAAAAATTACCATGGCTGTGGTTAAAATGACCACGGCTGTGGTAAAGGTTACCACGATCGTGGTCATCGTCAGAGAGAGAAACAAGTTTTTGAATTTTTAAATGAAAATAATTGGAATAAAACAGAAAATAAAATATGGTGAATGCAGTATGGTCATGTGAATGAAAATGCATGTTGACAAACCATTGAAAGCTTACTCAAATGCTGAGGATGCCAAAGGTTAGAGGAGAGAGAACAGAGAAAGAAGGAGAGAACCATGGGTGGTGGTAACTGACCACCCCCTCCCCCCCCCCCCCATGACTATATATATTGGGGTACGGAGCACGGTCATGGTGAACTTCTTGTCTCCCCCCTTTTTTTAACTAGAGAACTGACCATGACTATGGTAAAGGTTACCATGGTCGTGGTCGTACCTGACGTCCTCTTAGCAACTGTTCAAGAAGTAGTTGGACGATGGTAAATATATGAATGAGTAGGTATGGACCAAGTCATGCAATGGGAGATGCTCATGTAAAGGGGGTTTGAGTTGTCTATAAATAAAGGGACCCTTAGAAACGGAAAAATGCATATGAATGTTCCTCTATGGATATGGTTAAGTGTTAGAGTTAGGTCAGGTTCAGATGTCATGAAGAAAATATCAATGTTGTCTTATGCATTTTGAAGCTGAAATTCCTGAATCCATTTAAGGCTCTGATAAAAAGCAAAAACTTTTGCTTTAGCTGGTTGAGGGATACCACTAAAAAGTGTTGTCTGTGCTTTTTATGAAATGATCATCCACTCATGCTCATCACACAAACAGATGCCAACTCCAAAAGAATTCTACTCATTAAAAATAGCTACATCAAAATTGCATTTTGTGAAGCCTTGTATCGGTGGATCCCATGTTTGAGCTGCTTCGATTGAAGGCTGACCTAAATGAATACTGCTACTAATGGAGTGCTCTCTAACTGATAGCCACTCTGAGTAGTGTGCTGCAACACTAGAGATACTGCAGTAGATGATGAAGTGTCGCTATCATTCCATATTTTATGGTTTCGGGTTCTCCAAATGCACCAGAGGATAACAGCAATTTGGTTCCTAAAAAACACTATTACGACAAGGGTCTTGTAACTGTTGATATTTTATTTAAACCAATGTATCAAGATAAGTTTCTTTATGTAATTATTTCTCATTATATCAAGGGTGTTAATTTTGAGAAAATGTTATTTTCGTTTTATTTATTGTTTTTTCTTTTAATTATAAAAATACCACTGTACTTTTATCTTATTTTTAAATATTTCTATAGAAAACCTAAAAAATTGGCCCAAGACAAGCTGTGTGTGTGCTGTTGTGAACAATGCTTTTAATATAAAAAAATAAAGTTTTGACACCACCAAGAATCGAAGACATGACCTTAAAATCTAATAAGCAAAATTTAACCCCTAGGCTATTGCATTAACTTGGTTTTTATATGCAAAAAGTAGTAAATATATTTATTTTATTTTATTTTATGTATGCGAAAAATCATATAATTAATTTATATGTACCCTTCAACTCTTTTTATAAATATATGCTAATTAAAGAGATCATGGAAAATGTTAACATCAACATAATTTTAATTATTTATTTTACTTTTGTATTTATGATAAAATAGATACTTCTTTTCATCATAATAAAAGTAAGGTTTAGATACACATGCTTTTTTTTTTTTTTATCAATATAACCATTTTGTTATAATATAACTAATGTTATTAATAATTTTTTAAGACGTGTGCATTAATTTGCGACAAATAATTTAAAATAAAAAAGTACTTATTACATATAAAAAAAATATAAAGTCATTTAATGCAATTTTTAAGTAATTTAACACGCTTAATAAAGCATATTTAACACTTTCATATTATGTGCTTGAATGTACATAATAAAAAGCACCTTTGATTTAATTTATTTTTTAAAAAATTATTTATTTTACAATTTTAATTTTTCCGAAATTAAAAAAATTGTTAAATTTTGAACTAAAATAATATAACTTTAGTTCTACAATCATAATATATGTATATATATATATATATATATATATATATATATATATATATATATATATATATATTTACCAGGTCAAACCGGTTCAATTAGTGACACATCGGTTTGACCACTGACCCATCAACCCAGTGTCTCGACCAGGTTGATTACCGGTCTGGTTTTCACAACATTGAAAAAACTTATTATTATTTTTATTATTTCCTATACAAACTTTAAAAATAACAAAACAAAATAGACAACAATTTTTAATTAAAAACAAAAAGTATTTGTTTTCAAACTAAATAGCACATAAGTTTCTAAGGCAATGCATTAACATATATACAAACAAGGACGGATCCAAAAACCTATTAAAGAGGAAATTGGATTTTTTTTTCTTTCTTTATAATTATTTAAATGGCTAACTTCTAATAAATAATAATTTTTAAAAATATTTACTATTTTTACACGTAAAATTGAAGCTATTTTTTTAAATGATAGTAATCTTAACCATTATCATAATAACAACAAATACACAACTAGTTTTACACAATTTTATACTAGTTATCACCACAATCATTGCAATAATAACAACAAGCACAACCAATTTTACACAATTTTACATTGGTTAACCTTAATCATTATTATGATAATAACATATACAATTGATTTTACACAAACCAACTTAAAACTATATATGTATATACATGAAAAATCCTTAGGGAAGGAGGCCAAGGCCACTTCCTGCCCCCCTGAATCCGTCCCTATATACAAATCAACTTAAAATCTATGTACACGTTTAGATTTAATTAATTTTTAAGAGAATAATACATTTTTTAAAACAAAATCTCTTAAATTTATAACTTTGATTCCATCCGGTAGTTATAAATTCTTGTTGTGTTTTATATCATTCGATGGGCAAATTAACTTTGTATTTTCAACGTAAGAAGGACATTGACACTTGCAGCATGCTACCTAAGCAGAGTCAAGCATTAAGCATGGCTAGTCACTGAAAAATCAAATACACTTATGACAAAAAGAAGCACGAAAATAAATACAATATGGAATCTTAAAGTAATGCATTACTGGTCATGATCCATGTTTCCATTACAAAATGTGACATGATTAAATAAAATAAAAGTTTAAATTCTCCACTAGCTTGCTTTAGATTTTCTAACAACCTCCTTTTTGCCTGCTGAACTTCTCTATCTTAATGCATCCTCGGCTTTCACTCTCTCAGGAACAAAATCTAAACAAGCAAAGACCAATGTAGAAAACCTTGTAAGTAGGGTAAGGCGAATACGTACATACGGGAAAAGGTAAACTAATTAAGAATAGGATAGCATTGCAAAATGGATACGAAATTACCGAAAAGAAAGTCATATCTCCTCTCCTTACTAACAACATTTGCTGAAAGGAGAAAAGCAGGTGACTAATCAGCAATTGGAAAAATATTTAATAGACTCAATGAGCATGTAAGCAGACACACAAACAAGCACAAGGATGAAGGATCAATTCATATGGTCATAAAACATAGTAGTTCTACAACAGATTTAGGTCATAACTCCATACTAAATCTTATGGTGGTAAATATTTTAAATTTTAACTGCCAATTCCAGAAAAAGGGGGGGGGGGGGGGTTAGAAAACATAGACTAACCACCCATTATAACTAACTCACTCCGTCACATCGCAACTTTAGAGCTTAATGGGCATATGGGCCATGTAACTAAAGCACAATTGGCACTGAGATTAATCTCTTGATTCTTTCTACATATGACTACGATACAATTAGCATCGAGATTCTAAATTCTTCATACACGTGACTAATGTACAACTGATACCGAGATTCTAGATTTTTCCTACACGTGACTAAGGCATAATTGGCTCCGAGATTCTCTAGATTCTTTCTACACATGACTACGGCACAATTAGCATCGAGATTCTAGATTCTTGGAACACGTGACTAATGCACAATTGGCACCGAGATTCTAGACTTTTCCTACACATGATTAAGACACAATTAACATTGAGATTCTAGATTCTTCGTACATGTGACTAATTCACAATTAAAAATCATACACTACATTACAACAAACAGTACTAGACTATACAACCCAATTTTGAACATCATTGAACTCACATTTCGATAAAACATTACCTAAGTGATCGTAATGGAGGGATTTCTTGCCATCCTGAGCATCACAAGCATAAGTGTCATGCACGAATTGCTCAATGAACCTCTCCTACAAGGAAAAGGAGGCAACCGATGAAGGAAAATGAAGAAGGATAGAGACATCGGGAAAGAGGAGAACGAATGGAAACCTACCGCAGCAGTGTTGATGGCCATCAAAGCTTCCTTCGAAACACGGATAACAGGATCTTTGCACTTAATTATTGTCCTGATACGATTCATTGGAAATGCCATTCTGAATCCATCGCCTCGCTGTTTTGAATTCCCGTTGTTGCTGAGCTTGGGCTTCTTATTCTTCTTCTTCTTGGTCTCCTCTTTAGCGATGTTTTTATCCTTCTTGGTTTTGCTTTCGGATTTCGAGATCTATGCGCTTTTGGTTTTCTTCTTCTCAGGTTTGGGAGTGTTGAAGGAAGCTATTGTATTGTGTTACAGAGCAGAGTTTCACACTTTGTCGGAAAGCAGGTGTCCAAGACGAAGAAGAGTGCATATTGCAGGGAGCTGGTTCGAAATTAATATACAATTTCAAGTTTGACTAACTTTTAATTTTCTAAAGTCTATTTCCTTTTTTTTTTCATAATTGTTGGTCAATTTCAAAAACATTGACCAACATTTCTAAAATAATTGACCAATACTAAATTTAAAAACATTAACAAACAATTAATTTTCCAAAAGTATGTAAAAAAAATTGGCCAACATTAAATTAAAAAAATTGACCAGTATTAATTTCCAAAAATTATGTAAAAAATTTTTGATAAATGGTGGTCAATTTTTTAATTTGACCAACATTAAATTGAAAAAATTAATCAGCATTAAATTGAAAAAATTGACCAACATTTAATTTTCTAAAGTCTATTTTTTTTCATATTTCTAAAATTTAAATTCCAAATAATGTTTTTCACATTTTGAAGAATCAGTATTAATTTCCCAAAATTATGTAAAAAAAAAATTGACCAACATTTAATTTTTTAAAATCTGTTATTTTCATAAATGGTGGTCAATTTTGAATTTGACCAACATTAAATTGAAAAAATTGACCATTATTTAATTTTCTAAAGTCTATTTTTTCATATTTCTAAAATTTAAATTCCAAATAATGTTTTTTTTACATTCTAAAATAATGTTTTTAGAGCACATTTTGAAGAATCAGGTCTAAGTTTATGGACTTAATAGGATTGCTCTAATAGTGGGGGATCTGGGTTGTATGTATGAGGTCATAAGTTTTAACATTAGTACGATTAATGTAAAAAAAAAAAAAATTGTTTCTATTCACCTTTTTGTATAAACTTTTTTTTCTCCTTTTGTCTTTATTTTTTCTGGAATTTTTTTTGTAAAGCTCCAACATGTTTTTGGCTTCAAGAGAATGGATCCAAACATACCACCAAGTAAATTTTGGGGGAAACAAATCAAATGTTTGGTTGCACGAGAGACCTACCAAAATTTTCTGTTAAGATGGAGTTACGATTGAAAGTATTATTTTATCCCTAAAAAACATATCAGTCCAATAGGATTTCATTGAGTGTCAAATAGAAGGCATACATCCTGGTTACACAAAAAATAAATGTTTTTAAGACAATGACTATTGTCAATTCTTCTAGTTTTCAACAATTTAGAAGCATATTCTTTTTTGATGATTTTTAACCACTATTGTCTATTGAATAACATAATTTAATCCAATTTAATTAATAAATTTTTAAAACATCATTAACATGAATTTTTCCTAAAACTATTGAAATTATTGTAAATATCAATATTTTATTATAAATTCATGATTGACATTTTAAAGAAAATGTTTTGTTTATCTTCTATTTAAATATATTTGAAAAATATGATTACTTCATATAAAATTATATATATATATATATATATATATATATATATATATATATATATATATATATATGTGTGTGTGTGTGTGTGTGTGTGTGTGTGTGTGTGTTAATGATGTTTTAAAAATCGACGTAATATAAACTTTTCAAAATATACTAAAATATGGATCTTTTGATTACCTTGTTATTGTTGTTCAATTTTGACAAAATTTGACACAGACAATCTGGGTAATATGTAGATATAATTCAACGGTTGGATCAATAAAAATCACATTCTGTATCAAGTTATTGAATGGTATAATAGTTGTTCATGTTACACCGGTGTAATTTGATCCCTCATATATATATATATATATATATAAAAAATTTTATATGAAGTAATCATATTTTTCAAATATATTTAAATAGAAGATAAACAAAACATTTTCTTTAAAATGTCAATCATGAATTTATAATAAAATATTGATATTTACAATAATTTCAATAGTTTTAGGAAAAATTCATGTCAATGATGTTTTAAAAATTTATTAATTAAATTGGATTAAATTATGTTATTCAATAGACAATAGTAGTTAAAAATCATCAAAAAAGAATATGCTTCTAAATTGTTGAAAACTAGAAGAATTGACAATAGTCATTGTCTTAAAAACATTTATTTTTTGTGTAACCAGGATGTATGCCTTCTATTTGACACTCACCGAAATCTTATTGGACTAATATGTTTTTTAGGGATAAAATAATACTTTCAATCGTAACTCCATCTTAACAGCAAATTTTGGTAGGTCTCTAGTGCAACCAAACATTTGATTTGTTTCCCCCAAAATTTACTTGGTGGTATGTTTGGATCCATTCTCTTGAAGCCAAAAACATGTTGGAGCTTTACAAAAAAAATTTCCAGAAAAAATAAAGACAAAAGGAGAAAAAAAAGTTTATACAAAAAGGTGAATAGAAACAGATTTTTTTTTTTACATTAATCATACTAATGTTAAAACTTATGACCTCATACATACAACCCAGATCCCCCACTATTAGAGCAATCCTATTAAGTCCATAAACTTAGATCTGATTCTTCAAAATGTGCTCTAAAAACATTATTTTAGAATGTAAAAAAAAAACATTATTTGGAATTTAAATTTTAGAAATATGAAAAAATAGACTTTAGAAAATTAAATAATGGTCAATTTTTTCAATTTAATGTTGGTCAAATTCAAAATTGACCACCATTTATGAAAATAACAGATTTTAAAAAATTAAATGTTGGTCAATTTTTTTTTACATAATTTTGGGAAATTAATACTGATTATTCAAAATGTGAAAAACATTATTTGGAATTTAAATTTTAGAAATATGAAAAAATAGACTTTAGAAAATTAAATGCTGGTCAATTTTTTCAATTTAATGCTGATTAATTTTTTCAATTTAATGTTGGTCAAATTAAAAAATTGACCACCATTTATCAAAATATTTTTACATAATTTTTGGAAATTAATACTGGTCAATTTTTTTAATTTAATGTTGGCCAATTTTGATCTATATGAATGAGGTAGCAAATAATTTTGGATTAATATGAAATTTTGTATATATGATCTATATTATAGGAACTTTCAATCCAATGGTGGGTTTTAAGAAAACGTTATCCAATTGAAAGTTATTGAATGATGTAATAGTTTATCAAAGTTATCCAATCCTCAACGACTTATTTCAATCCAACGGTGGGGAACTTGGCTGGCCACCTTTAGTGAAGTCTCCCCTCCCAATCACATTTTTTTCCATCCATAAGACTTGAACCCGAGACATTGCTTAAGGGGACCAAGTCTAGTACCACTCGGACCAACGACTTGTTGGTGTATAAAGAGCATATATGATAATAAAAATTGAAAAAAAAAGAAAAACAAATGGGAGTGAATACAACAAAAGCCTTAGAATTTTGCTGGTCCTACCTAGCTCTTGGCAAACCATAGGCCAAACAAGCTAATCCGTTGGCTACTCACTTTTTTAAAATATAAAAAATAGTCAAAATAGATAAACTTTTATATAATAAGTTAATAAAATATTTTTAATCACTATAAAATAAAATAAAAATATATATTGCTACTATAAAATAATAAAATATAATATGTGATAATAAAAATAAGATAAAGGACATCAATTATAACAGTAAGCGAGCTTTAGAAATTAAAATCAAAACTCAATATATATATAGTATTAACTTTAAAATTGACAATACCAACATATATAGGATTAAATATAGGGTCTTGCTAATTAGTGTCTTTAGGATATATATTGGTTAAGAAATTAAAAAAGAAAAAAAAGTTTTTATTGAAAATATATGGAAATGCATTTAAAAATCATAGGAGAACGCATTTTTGTGCATCTCAATAAAATAGTATGAAAATGAAATTTTCACAAATCGTGAGAGAAAAATAAAAGAAATGTAGGGGGGTGTATTCAATTAGGATTTTAACATACTTTTTTACATAAAAAAATACTATGGATTTTAAAAGATTTTGTAGGAATGTAATGACTTTTAAGATTTTTTTAAAAGACTTTTATTATTAGGATTTTGTAGTTTGGATTTTAATGGATTTATAAAATATGAATTCATAAGATTTGAAAGGACTTTATGGATTTACAAGATTTTAAAGGATTCCATGAAATTTTAGAAAACATTCAAAATTACTAGAGTCGATGAAAAAGATAACAAATAAATGATATGATTTGGATAAAAAATAAAATCAATACAATTTTTTTTCAATCTTTCTCTATCTCTTTCTTATTTTTTTAAAAAAATTGAAAGCAATAGTCTCAATGCTAGTAGAAAGGTCTTCTTAGACTTTGACTTGATTGTTGGTCATGATAAGCTAGAACTCCCTCTATACTCAGATCTACTCCTCTTATGACAGCTTAATTTTTTAGCTGAAACCTCCAAACCTAAGGGAATGGGATGGTGGACTTGATTAGATGATGTAGGCTGGTAGGGTGGTTCGTAGTGATTTGCGGTATGAATGCATCACTGTTAGGATCATATGAAGAATGTGTGTAGGATTAGAAGAAAGAGATGACCAATTACTCTAGCAATATTACCACCATCGGAGAGAAAAGTATGCGTGATGATGGAAAAAAGAAAAAAAAAGTCATGGAAGAGTAGAAAAATCCCAAGGGTTTACAAAAATCCCAAGGGTTTGGGCAGGATTGTTTGATGTGTGTGGTATTTATACATATAACTAAAAAGTCACACAAAATCCATCAAAATCCAATTTATAAAACAATCCGTCGAACTCTGTAGGATTTTGAATACCAGATGACTTTTTTTAAGTTGTAAAAAATCTTGATTGAATACCACCAGATTTTGTTGTCATAAAAAAAATCTTGAAAGTCTTGATTGAATAACATAAGACTTTTTTATCTTCTTAGAAAATCCTGATTGAATACCATAAGACTTTTTAATAAAAAAAAATCTTTTAAAATCCTTCCAAATCTTAATTGAATACACCCCCCGTATTTTCGTCTTGTAATATGGAAAGGGCAAATGAGCTTCCAATGCTGGAAATTGAGGATTCCAAACAAGAAGAATTACAGCAGAGGATTTTGAAACTCCAATGAGCTCGAAGCCATTATGAAATGCTGTTTAAGAACTATAAATAGAAATTGCTTGAAACTCAAAAAATGAACACCAGAAAGAAGTAGACGTTTGCAATGGGTCGACTTTCCTAAGTTGCATGAAGCATGGAGCGAAAATTAATAAAATATGGAAGATACGAAAGTGTTCGCATGACTGAAGCATCATATGTTTATTTTATATAACTAAAATTTATAATAAATAATAAATAGTTGCAGTAAAAAAAATTATAATAAATAAATACTTTAAATATATAAATTATATAATAATTAAATTTTGTAACAAACAAATATTTTTCTTCACATAAATTATATTTTAGATTTGTAATTAATAATTTATATTGTGATACAATTTTATTTTAATTATAGATAATTTTTTTAAAAAAATATATTGAAATTCAAGTTATAACTAGAACTATTAAAAATAATATATTGAAAGAGATAAATTATTATTCTTTTTTATTTTTACATGTTAAAATTTATATATAAATTAATTAGTATAAAAAATATACATAAAACATATCACAAAAAATAGATTGTGTCGCATCATTTGTATGCAGTGAATTTTAATTTTTAAGTGAGTCTTTTACCTTTTTTTTATCTTCACCTTTTTATCTCTCCTATTTCAAAGAAATAAATATATAAGTAAAATGCAATATAAATATAAAAATAAATATAATACATACATATAATGTTTATAATTCTCATGTTAATAAACATGCATGTACGACCCGGATGGGTTTTCGGTTCAACCGTTGAACCGCGGGTTCCGAGTCACTAATGCCAGCTGCATTCATTTCAATAAAAATACTGAAAAAAACACCCCAGCATGGTTCGAACCCATGAACAACAGTATAAATAAGCACTCCTTACCACTACACCAGAGGCTCTCCTTTGATATATATTTAACAAATGTAATATTTATATTTTATAACGTATTTAATCAAATTAATATTAACAAAAAATACACCAACATGGTTTGAACCCAAGACCTACAACAAGCACAAACAAATTCTACCACTAAGCTAAAGGCTATTAATTGATATAATATTAACAAATGAAATATTTATAGTAAATACATACTATATAAATTAAATATAATTATTTATAACATTGTAATACCGGGTCATGCGGTTCAATTAGTGACCCACTGGTTCGACCATTGACCCAGTGACCCAGTGCCTTAACCGGGTTGATCACTGGTTCAGTTTTTAAAACTATGCATGTACGTTACTAACAATTATTAATATTAATATGATATTTATAATGCTAATCAATAAATTTTGTTTGTCCTGTGCGTTGCACAGTACTAAAATTGGCAAAATTATAACGGATAGTGACAGATTTAGAGGGGAGTAGGCAGGGGCCCTAGCCCCCCCTCCCGTAGGACTTTTCATTTATATACATGTATATTTTTAAGTAATTTAGTATAAAATTGTGTAAAATTAATTATGTAGGTTGTTATTATAATAATAGCTAAGGTTAACTATGTAAAATTATGTTAAAATTAGTTGTGTTTATTGTTATTATTGCAATTGTTAAGGTGATAACTAGTGTAAAATGACGTAAAACTAGTTGTGTGTTTATTGTTATTACGATAACCGTTAAGGTTATTATCATTTAAAATAAAAATTAATTTCAATTTTATGTGTAAAAATTAGTAAATATTTTTAAAAATTAAATTATTTATTAGAAATTAGACATTTAAACAATTATAATGGAAGAAAAAATATATTCAGCCCCTTAATAGGTTTTTGAATCCGTCCTGATGACAGAGGAAATAAATTAAAGAAAAAAATTGTGCTACGAAGATCCTCAAGCACATGTCATAAGGATTCAAGGTTCTAATGAATTTGAGACGTGTGTAAATAATACAGATGAAAGAAAAATATTTGTCTCACAGAAAAGGTGATAGAAATGAAAACTTTTTTAGTAGATGTATATAATGCAAAATAATCCAGACTTCTTATAAAAAAAATACTAAAGTTTTAGTACTACTAGTATGACAAGGGACCAATAAAATCTAGCACAATTGGTAGATAGCTGAGTTTCTTAAGCATGTTGACAATGATTTGATTCCATAGTTGTACATATGAAGAAGACTTTGTTGGGAGAGACAAAACCTACTTTAATGATCTTTATGTCTTGAGAGATTAGTCTCATGGCTTCCAGCAATGAGCATACATTGTTTTCAAAAAACAAAAAAATAAACACTTTTTTTTATTCAAAATAGGATCATTTCATTTCATTCAGAACAATAGAATGAACAACAAAGGAAATACATTCAAAATCATGGATGCTAGCATTAAATCTTTATGCCCTAGCTAACTTGTGAGCCACAAGATTTGCTTGCCTCATAACTAAACTCACCCTAAAGTTTGGAATAGATGAAAGGCATTGCCTACACTTGGTAAGTGTATAACATGGAACGCAGTGTGGGCAATTTTTACAGAGAGCATATTATCAGTAATCATTTTTTATGCATAAAATGTGTTTGCAAAGGGAAAGCGTACCCTACGCAGTAGTAACAGTGGATTCTAGGAGTCCGGATATCGAACCCAAAGGACTAGTCATGTTCCCAAACAATTAATTTTGCTATGAATTTAACAATTCAATTAAGAATCAAATTTGAGAAAATAGTGTTCAATTGTTCAGTTCTTAAGAGCTAAGGAATAAGATGAGAAGATTAATGTGAGACAGTAAGATTGGAACGCCAAGGATTATGATTTTGCATGCATCTCTTTTCCCCTAATCTTGATCTCAATGAACGCTCTAATTAAGTTAATTGCCAGTCCTCTTTAAATTCATTAGTAAACAATTGGTCGTAGCTTACTACTGTTGTTTCCCCTAATTCAATTCCCAATTGGTCATAGGTGAATTAAATTAGGGCAAACAATGATACTTAGAGAGGTTGATTAATAGAATTAATCCACTGGAAATTCACACAATTAGTTTGATCATGCAAATCATATGAATTCAATCACTTTACAGTTCTGTCAATCCCAGGTAATTGATCATAGACAAGGGACTGACCAACATTTAGAGTGATCAGTTCTAATAACAAACAAAATAGTAAAGAGATTCAATAACTGGAAACATTGAGACATTCATTAAGAATAAAAAATAGGGTACAAAGGACACTTCTACATCATAATCCTGGCTAGGAGGATTAGCCACTCATGTTCATGAACAAACCAGTAAACCCCATAGAAAACATAAAGATTACAAAGGGATAAGAGATTTTACAAGTGGTATTCCTAATGACGATCTCTACGTCTTACAGCAGTCAGACTCTCTCACAAGGCCTCTACCTCACTCAGAACCCTCAGTATTCAGAAATAGAGCAAAAGATACCAAAAGAGGTTTTTTAGCATCTATTTATAAAGTTTCAAACTGTTGACGTGGCTCACCACAATCGTGCTGATCAGATGACCACGACCCTGGTCCTTGCATAGTCTAAAGGCCCAATCTGCACGTATTTCGAGCACGGTCGTGGTGAATGAACCACGACTGTGCTTGGAAAATTGACGTTGATGCTCAACTTCCAGTGATTCGTGCCTGGCTGTGGTTCTTGAATCACGGTTGTGGTAACTTAGCATGGCTATGCTACATCTACCACGGCCATGGTCTTCCAGACAGTGGCAATTTTCCTCCAATTGATGTGTTTTTAAACTCTTTACCTCAAGGGATCCCTGAATTGCCTGTCTTACACAAACTAGTGACAAACCGTGAGTTCTACCAACAAAATAAGCTCAAATCATGTGCAAATGATATCCAAACTCAGATAAAAGCACAATCAAAATCTGGTTTATCAAACCTCCCCACACTTAAATATTGCTTGTCCTCAAGCAACTATTCTGAGTTAGACATCAAAATCGATTCTCCCTAGCCAAGAACTTGCAACAGAATTCCCAATTTATTTATATTGAAGAAAAGAAAATGACTAAAGCAGATACAACAAAATGCAACAAGTTTCCTCTCGGGGTCTCTTAGGCCTAAACCTACATAAAATTTGGTTTCCCAAGAGCCATGGTTCACTCATCTCTCCTTCTCTCAGTGTTTCAGGGTCAATAGAAAAGCTCTCCAATCACATTCAAATGAACATATTCACTAATCTATGCATCAATCAACTCAACTCAATTGGACTTTTTACAATCAGAACAGATGAGGCATGACGAGGTGTAACGGGGCCAGGATTTCAATGATGGGCATATATTGAAAGAAAAAAGATAAAAATGGGCTTTACAATTAATTTATGCTTAGTGATCTAAGATCACGGAGAGACCAATGTTTATTTCTTCTTGTTCTTCTTCTCCTTTTTTTTCTTGCTCTCACTTATTCTTTCTCCCTTTTTTTGAAGGCCTTTGACCTTGATTTATTCATTGTACAGGAGAGGAAACTAAGACACACTAAGTCTTTTCTGTTTTAGAATATCCTTCATTACATTGGCTTTCTCCTGTCTTTCAGATCATCAAGCATATTGTACGAAAACTAACATAACAGGGTGACAAAGAAATATTCACAAGGCTCAAAACAGGCAACTAAGTGAGATTGTATCACAAACTCTACATCCAAAAAAATGGCTAAACAATGCCTCAACAGTTTCAGAAAGTCAAAAGTCAATCAAGGATATGTATGTCAGCATAGAAAATAAAACATGTCACTTAAATTGATTCCATATCACACTGAAGGACTTAAGGCTCAAATCTCCCATCTCTATGTTCAAGCTCAAGGGAAATAATCTATTTGTCTAGTTTTAGTGCCAATGTTTCCCCTTTAGTGACCCTGCTGCTATCTGAAAGATTTTATTTTATTCTATTTTGTTTTTAGAGGGGAGTTCTGCAAACAAAAATTCCATAACTATTGAGGATCTAAAAATGACATCAGATAAAAGAATAAACATTATCACACAATGTCTCAAGAATGGGGAAAACAACCGTGACCTCCCTCCCCACACTCAATATATGCAGTGTCCTCAATGCATCCAAAATAGAATGAAAACAGGAAACAATGTATGGAAAATGAAAGAACTAATAGAGTACGGTACTGTAAACAAAACAAATTGAAAGAACAAAATAAGAGAAAAAGAAAAAATACCTAAGGAAATAGAAAAGCTCCTCAAGAGGGAGGAGGATCTGGAAAGAGACGATCTTGATGCTGCCTCAAAAAGTCCATCTGAGCAATGAAATTGTCAGCTATCATCTGCTGTTATGCCTTAAATTGGGTGTCCTAATCATCTAACCTCCGCGTCACCCTAGTCTCCAAATCATCCAATCTCTGGAGGATCTGGCTCATGTCAAATGTGGGTGGTGGCGGTGGTGTCTGATGTTGCTTTGTCGACTACTCCTCCGTGCCCAACTGCTGCTATGGCTGCTCTGCCATGCTTGGATCCTGGGACTAAATCTCTAGCTCTTCCTGGTGTGGTTCAGGCTGGTCAACGAGGAAGAATTGTTGGCCCTAGTGTCGAAAGATCCCCAGAGAAACCAGAGTGGATCTGTCAATATAGGAAACAATCGTGCCATCCTGGGCTGCCTCCATGAAGCCAAAGTGAGTAGCCAGCTTAGTGATGAGTGATCCAACTGCAATGTGGCCAGTCTGGCTCTGGGAAACTCGTAATCCTATGGTGCTACAGTGTCTAATAAAGAGGAGGCCGACGTTACACCGACTCCCCCGAACCATGCACCATAGAGGGAAGAGGTCCTTCCTAGTAATTGTGTCGGTGCTCTCCTTGCGGCAATGGAGGGTCCCAGATAACCGCCGATGGCACACCCGAAGTGCTGGATCTCTGATGCCGCTGGCCTTTGAGGTGCCAGGGATGAAGCGGGCTTGTCCTATAATGTCTCTCCAGAAGGCTGCTGGTCTGTAAGCCTTTGGGTGCCATCTCAGAGCACCCCTATACTCATCTATCAAAATGGACTATGGTGTCTTAAAACCCAAGACGATGTTGAAATTGGCCAACGTCATCTTCCAGACCTGTTCCATCATGAAAAAGGAGACCATGTGTGGAAGGGTTGGGTCATCTATCTGTGGCACCTCCTCATCCTCCATGTCGTCCTCATCCGCCTCCTGTGGAGGTGCAGGTCGAGGTGCGGGGTCCCAGTCCTGGCAAGTGGAGAAGAAGTCAATAGTGGGGTGTCTGTACGCCTGTTATGTGATGTCCACTATCCTCTCCCATCCCACGGCTGTGAGGTATGCCATGACCCGCTGCAGTAGACGATGCTCCTCCAAAAGTGTTGTGTCTAGGGCTTTAGTGGGATGATAGTTAAAGGTCCTCAGCACTGTGTATTGGTCCATGTGCTCTGGTGGTACTGGAGTATCATAATGCACAGGCTAAGCCCCAGGGTGGCATCAAGGTGGTGGAGCAGGAGGTGATGACGTGGATCGTGTGGAAGATGTTGAACCCTGTGGTGCCTGGCGCTGACGTTGGCTCCTAGTGTCGGGATTTTGATCACGAATGACCAAATCCGGCTGAGCCTGTGTGGTTTGAGCACGTTTTCCACAAGTACGGGATGTGCCATCACTTGTCATGACTGCACACAAGAAGCATAACCAAAAAATGAAGCAGGAAGTGTTAGAGCAGAAAAAGAATAGCCACTGTGTGGCTGACCGCAGCTATGGTAAGCATTACCACTGCTGTGGTTAACATGACCACGGCTGTGGTAAAGGTTACCATGGCCATGGTCATCGTCAGAGAAAGAAACAAGTTTTTGAATTTTTAAATGAAAATAATTGGAATAAAATGGAAAATAAAATATGGTGAATGTAGTATGGTCATGTGAATGAAAATGCATGCTGACAAACCATTGAAAGCTTACTCTAATGCTGGGGATGCCAAAGGTTAGAGGAGAGAGAACAGAGAAAGAAGGAGAGAATCACGGGTGGTGGTAACTGACCACCCCCCATTACTATATATAGTGGGGTGCAGAGCACGACTGTGGTGAACTTCTTGTCTCCCCCCCCCCCAGTTTTTTTTAACTGGAGAACTGACCACAGTCGTCCTCTTAGCAACTGTTCAAGAAGTAGTTGGACAATGGTAAATATATGAATGAGTAAGTATGGACCAAGTCATGCAATGGGAGATCCTCATGTAAAGGGGGTTTGAGTTATCTATAAATAAAGGGACCCTTAGAAACAGAAAAATGCATATGAATGTTCCCCTATGGATATGGTTAAGTGTTAGAGTTGGGTCAGGTTCAAATGTCATGAAGAAAATATCAATGTTGTCCTATGCATTTTGAAGCTGAAATTCCTGAATCCATTTAAGGCTCTGATAAAAAGCAAAAACTTCTGCTCAACTGGTTGAGGGATACCACTAAAAAATGTTGTTCGTGCTTTTTATGAAATGGTCATGCACTCATGCTCATCACGCAAACAGATGCCAACTCCAAAAGAATTCTACTAATTAAAAATAGCTACATCAAAATTGCATTTTGTGAAGCCTTGTATTGGTGGATCCCATGTTTGAGCTGCTTTGATTGAAGGTTGACCTCAATGAATACTGCTACTGATGGAGTGCTCTCTAACTGATAGCCACTCTGAGTAGTGTGCTGCAACACTAGAGATACTGCAGTAGATGATGAGGTGTCGATATCATTCCATATTTTATGGTTTTGGGTTCTGCAAATACACCAGAGGATAACAACAATTTGGTTCCTAAAAAACACTATTACAAGGGTCTTGTAACTGTTAATCTTTTATTTAAACCAATGTATCAAGATAAGTTTCTTTATGTAATTATTTCTCATTATATCAAGGGTGTTAATTTTGAGAAAATGTTATTTTTGTTTTATTTATTGTTTTTTCTTTTAATTATAAAAATACCACTGTACTTTTATCTTATTTTTAAATATTTATGTACGAAACCTAAAAAAATTGGCCCAAGACAAGCTCTGTGTGTGCTGTTGTGAAAAATGCTTTTAATAAAAAAAAATTTGACACCACCAAGAATCGAAGACACGACTTTGAAATCTAATAAGCAAAACTTAACCCCTAGGCTATTGCATCAACTTGATTTTTATATGCAAAAAGTAGTAAATATACTTTATTTTATTTTACGTATTGCGAAAAATCATATATTAGTTTATATGTACCCTTCAACTCTTTTTATAAATATATGATAATTAAAGAGATCATGGAAAATGTTAACATCAACATAATTTTAATTATTTATTTTACTTTTGTATTTCTGATAAAATAGATGCTTCTTTTCTTCATAATAAAAGTAAGGTTTAGATACACATGCTTTTTTTTTCCTTCAATATAACCATTTTGTTATAATATAACTAATGTTATTAATAATTTTTTAAGACGTGTGCATTAATTTGCGACAAATAATTTAAAATAAAAAAGTACTTATTACATATAAAAAAAATATAAAGTCATTTAATGCAATTTTTAAGTAATTTAAAACACTTAATAAAGCATATTTAACACTTTCATATTATGTGCTTGAATGTACATAATAAAAATCACCTTTGATTTAATTTATTTTTTAAAAAATATTTATTTTACAATTTTAATTTTTCCAAAATTAAAAAATTGTTAAATTTTGAACTAAAATAATATAACTTTAGTTCTACAATCATATATATATATATATATATATATATATATATATATATATATATATATATATCGGGTCAAACCGGTTCAATTAGTGACCCACCGGTTCAACCACTGACCCATCAACCCAGTGTCTCGACCAGGTCGATTACCGGTCTGGTTTTCACAACATTGAAAAAACTTATTATTATATTTATTATTTCCTATACAAACTTTAAAAATAACAAAACAAAATAAACAACGATTTTTAATTAAAAACAAAAAGTATTTGTTTTCAAACTAAATAGCACATAAGTTTCTAAGACAATGCATTAACATATATACAAACAAGGACGGATCCAAAAACCTATTAAAGAGGAAATTGGATTTTTTCTTTCTTTATAATTATTTAAATGTCTAACTTCTAATAAATAATAATTTTTAAAATATTTACTATTTTTACACGCAAAATTGAAGCTATTTTATAAATGATAGTAATCTTAACCATTATCATAATAACAACAAATACACAACTAGTTTTACACAATTTTATACTAGTTATCACCACAATCATTGCAATAATAACAACAAACACAACTAATTTTACACAATTTTACATTGGTTAACCTTAATCATTATTATAATAATAACATACACAATTAATTTTACACAAACCAACTTAAAACTATATATGTATATACATGAAAAATCTTGAGGGAAGGAGGCCAGGCTGCTTCCCGCCCCCCTGAATCCGTCCTTGTATACAAATCAACTTAAAATCTATGTACATGTTTAGATTTAATTAATTTTTAAGAGAAGAATACATTTTTTAAAACAAAATCTCTTAAAAATTTATAACTTTGATTCCATCCGGTAGTTATAAATTCTTGTTGTGTTTTATATCATTTGATGGGCAAATTAACTTCGTATTTTCAACATAAGGACATTGACACTTGCAGCATGCTACCTAAGCAGAGTCAAGCATTAAGCATGACTAGTCACTGAAAAATCAAATACACTTACGACAAAAAGAAGCGCAAAAGTAAATACAATATGGAATCTTAAAGTACAGCATTACTGGTCATGATCCATGTTTCCATTACAAAATGTGACATGATTAAATAAAATAAAAGTTTAAATTCTCCACTGGCTTGATTTAGATTTTCTAACAACCTCCTTTGCCTACAGAACTTCTCTCTCTTAATGCATCCTCGGCTTTCACTCTCTCAGGAACAAAATCTAAACAAGCAAAAGCAATGTAGAAAACTGTGTAAGTAGGGTAAGGTGAATACGTACGGGGAAAGGTAAACTTAAGAATACGATAGCATTGCAACATGGATACGAAATTACCGGAAAGAAAGTCATATCTCCTCTCCTTGCTAACAACATTTGCTGAAAGGAGAAAAGCAGGAGACTAATAAGCAATTGGAAAAATATTTAATAGACACAATGAGCATGTAAGCAGACACACAAACAAGCACAAGGATGAAGGATCAATTCATATGGTCGTAAAACGTAGTAGTTCTACAACACATTTAGGTCATAACTCCATACTAAATCTTATGGTGGTAAATATTTTAAATTTTAACTGCCAATTTTAGAAAAAAAAAAGGGTTAGAAAACATAGACTAACCACCCATTATAACTAACTCACTCCATCACATCGCAACTTTAGAGTTTAAAGGGCCTGTGAGCCACGTAACTAAAGCACAATTGGCACTGAGATTAATCTCTAGATTTTTTCTACACATGACTACGGCACAATTAACATCATCGAGATTCTCTAGATTCTTTTCTACACATGACTACGGCACAATTAACATCATCGAGATTCTAGATTCTTTGTACACGTGACTAATGCATAATTGGCACCGAGATTCTAGACTTTTCCTACACATAACTAAGACACAATTAACACTGAGATTCTAGATTCTTCGTACACTTGACTAATTCACAATTAACAATCATACACTACATTACAGCAAACACTAGACTATATAACCCAATTTCGAACATCATTGAACTCACATATATAAAACATTACCTAAGTGATCGTAATGGAAGGATTTCTTGCCGTCCTGAGTAGCACAAGCATAACTGTGTTGCACGAATTGCTCAATGAACCTCTCCTTCAAGGAAAAGGAGGCAACCGATGAAGGAAAATGAAGAAGGATAGAGACATTGAGAAAGAGGAGAACGAATAGAAACCTACCACAGCAGTGTTGATGGCCATCAATGCATCCTTCGAAACACGCAAATCAGGATCTTCATGCTTAATTATGGTCCTGATACAATTCATCGGAAATGCCATTCTGAATCCATCGCCAAGCTGTTTTGAATTCCCGTTGCTAAGCTTGGGCTTCTTATTGTTCTTCTTCTTGGTCTCCTCTTTCACGATGTTCTGATCCTTCTTGGTTTTGCTTTTAGATTTCGAGTTTTTTGCGTTTTTCGTTTTCTTCTTCTCAGTTTTGGAAGTGTTGGAGGAAGCCATTGCAAGCACTCGGACACGGGATTTTCAGTTTCACACTCTGTCGGAAAGCAGGTGTCCAAGACGAAGAGTGCAGGGCTGGTTTGAAGTTAATATACAGTTTCATGTTTGACCAACTTTTAATTTTCTAAAGACTATTTCCTTTTCTTTCTTTCTTTCTTTTTTTTTTTTATAATTGTTGGTCAATTTGAATAACATTGACCAACATTCCTAAAATAATTGACCAATATTAAAATTAAAAACAGTAACCAACATTTAATTTCCCAAAAGTATGTAAAAAAATTTGGCAAACATTAAATTAGAAAAAAAATGACCAGCATTAATTTCCCAAAATTATGTAAAAAAAAATTGACCAACATCTAATTTTTTAGAGTATGTTATTTTCATAAATGGTGGTCAATTTTTAATTTGACCCACATTAATAAAAAAAATTGACCAATATTAAAATGAAAAAATTGACCAAGATTTAATTTATTAAAGTCTATTTTTTCAAATTAAATTGACCAAGATTTAATTTTTTAAAGTCAATTTTTAAATTCCCAATATTGGTCAATTTTTTTTTATTAATGTGTTCAAATTAAAAATTGAACACCATTTATGAAAATAACAAACTCTAAAAAATTAGATGTTGGTCAAATTTTTTTTACATAATTTTGGGAAATTAATACTGGTCAATTTTTTTTAATTTAATGTTTGTCAATTTTTTTTACATACTTTTGGGAAATTAAATGCTGGTTAATGTTTTTAATTTTAGTATTGGTCAATTATTTTAGGAATGTTGGTCAATGTTTTTCAAATTGACCAACAATTATAAAAAAAAGAAAGAAAGAAAGAAAGAAAAGGAAATAGACTTTAGAAAATTAAAAGTTGGTCAAACTTGAAACTGTATATTAACTTCGAACCTGCTCCCTGCACTCTTCATCTTGGACACCTGCTTTCCGACAAAGTATGAAACTGAAAATCCCATGTCCGAGTGCTTGCAATGGCTTCGTCCAACACTTCCAAAACTGAGAAGAAGAAAACGAAAAACGCAGAAAACTCGAAATCCGAAAGCAAAACCAAGAAGGATAAGAACATTGTGAAAAAGGAGACCAAGAAGAAGAACAATAAGAAGCCCAAGCTTAGCAACGGGAATTCAAAACAGCTTGGCAATGGATTCAGAATGGCATTTCCGATGAATCGTATCAGGACCATAATTAAGCGCGAAGATCCTGATTTGCGTGTTTCGAAGGATGCATTGATGGCCATCAACACTGCTGTGGCAGGTTTCTATTCGTTCTCCTCTTTATCGATGTCTCTATCCTTCTTCATTTTCCTTCATCGGTTGCCTCCCCTTTTCCTTGCAGGAGAGGTTCATTGAGCAATTCGTGCAGGACAGTTATGCTTGTGCTGCTCAGGACGACAAGAAATCCCTCCATTACGATCACTTAGGTAATGTTTTATCGATATGTGAGTTCAATGATGTTGGAAATTGGGTTATATAGTCTAGTGTTTGCTGTAATGTAGCGTATGATTGTTAATTGTGAATTAGTCAAGTGTACGAAGA
The DNA here is from genome assembly GCA_026413185.1 of Pueraria montana var. lobata. Taxonomy (NCBI): domain Eukaryota; kingdom Viridiplantae; phylum Streptophyta; class Magnoliopsida; order Fabales; family Fabaceae; genus Pueraria; species Pueraria montana. The sequence continues at coordinate 13,013,269 of CM048654.1, forward strand.
ATCTAGAATCTCAGTGTTAATTGTGTCTTAGTCATGTGTAGGAAAAGTCTAGAATCTCGGTGCCAATTATGCATTAGTCACGTGTACAAAGAATCTAGAATCTCGATGATGTTAATTGTGCCGTAGTCATGTGTAGAAAAGAATCTAGAGAATCTCGATGATGTTAATTGTGCCGTAGTCATGTGTAGAAAAGAATCTAGAGAATCTCGATGATGTTAATTGTGCCGTAGTCATGTGTAGAAAAGAATCTAGAGAATCTTGGTGCCAATTGTGCCTTAGTCACGTGTAGGAAAAATCTAGAATCTCGGTGCCAATTGTACATTAGTCATGTGTATGAAGAATTTAGAATCTCGATACTAATTGTATCGTAGTCATGTGTAGAAAAAATCTAGAGATTAATCTCAGTGCCAATTGTGCTTTAGTTACGTGGCCCACAGGCCCTTTAAACTCTAAAGTTGCGATGTGATGGAGTGAGTTAGTTATAATGGGTGGTTAGTCTATGTTTTCTAACCCCCTTTTTTTTTTCTTCTAAAATTGGCAGTTAAAATTTAAAATATTTACCACCATAAGATTTAGTATGGAGTTATGACCTAAATGTGTTGTAGAACTACTACGTTTTATGACCATATGAATTGATCCTTCATCCTTGTGCTTGTTTGTGTGTCTGCTTACATGCTCATTGAGTGTATTAAATATTTTTCCAATTGCTTATTAGTCTCCTGCTTTTCTCCTTTCAGCAAATGTTGTTAGCAAGGAGAAGAGATATGACTTTCTTTCCGGTAATTTCGTATCCATGTTGCAATGCTATCCTATTCTTAACTTTACCTTTCCCCGTACGTATTCACCTTACCCTACTTACACGGTTTTCTACATTGCTTTTGCTTGTTTAGATTTTGTTCCTGAGAGAGTGAAAGCCGAGGATGCATTAAGAGAGAGAAGTTCAGCAGGCAAAGGAGGTTGTTAGAAAATCTAAAGCAAGTAAGTGGAGAATTTAAACTTTTATTTTATTTATTCATGTCACATTTTGTAATGGAAACATGGATCATGACCAGTAATGCTGTACTTTAAGATTCCATATTGTATTTATTTTGGCGCTTCTCTTTAATAGTCCTTTTGTCGTAAGTGTATTTGATTTTTCAGTGACTAGCCATGCTTAATGCTTGACTCAGCTTTGGTAGCATGCTGCAAGTGTCAATGTCCTTCTTATGTTGAAAATACGAAGTTAATTTGTCCATCAAATGATATAAAACACAACAAGAATTTATAACTACCGGATGGAATAAAAGTTATTAATTTAAGAGATTTTGTTTTAAAAAATGTATTCTTCTCTTGAAAATTAATTAAATCTAAACGTGTACATAGATTTTAAGTTGATTTGTATTAGTATATATGTTAATGCATGGTCTTAGAAACTTATGTGCTATTTAGTTTGAAAACAAATACTTTTTGTTTTTAATTTAAAATCGTTGTTTATTTTGTTTTGTTAATTTTAAAGTTTGTATAGGAAATAATGAAAAAAATAATAAGTTTTTTAGGTTTTCTACAGAAATATTTAAAAATAAAAAATAAGATAAAAGTACAGTGATATTTTTATAATTAAAAGAAAAAGCAATAAATAAAACGAAAATAGCATTTTCTCAAAATTAACACCCTTGATATAATGAGAAAGAATTACATAAAGAAACTTAGCTTGATACATTGGTTTAAATAAAGAAAAAAGTTACATGGACACCCAAAAATCTATTAGACACCCAGTGAGAGAGAGAAAAATATAGGTATGATAGGGTTTATGATATGATAGGAAGAGAGATAGAAAGAAATGAGAGGAGAGGTGTTAGTGGGATGTTTAAAATAATGAGGTGTTTGTCTATCATTACTCTTAAATAAAAGATCAACAGTCACAAGACCCTTGTCGTAATAGTGTTTTTTAGGAACCAAATTGTTGTTATCCTCTGGTGCATTTGGAGAATCCGAAACCATAAAATATGGAATGATATCGACACCTCATCATCTACTGCAGTATCTCTAGCGTTGCAGCACATTACTCAGAGTGGCTATCAGTCAGAGAGCATTCCATTAGAAGCAGTATTCATCGAGGTCAGCCTTCAACCGAAGCAGCTCAAGCATAGGATCCACCAATACAAGGCTTCACAAATTGCAATTTTGATGCAGCTATTTTTAATGAGCAGAATTCTTTTGGTGTTGGCATCTGTTTGCGTGATGGGCATGGCCATTTCATAAAAGCACGGACAACATTTTTTAGTGGTATCCCTCAACTAGCTGAAGCAGAAGTTTTTGCTTTTTATCAGAGCCTTAAATGGATCTAGGAATTTCAGCTTCAAAATGTTATTTTCGAAACAGATTGTAAAATGATTACCGATAATCTGCTCTCTGTAAAAACTACCCACACTGCTTTTTATGTTACACTTACCAAGTGTAGGCCATGCCTTTCATCTATTCCAAACTCTAGGGTGAGTTTAGTTAGGAGACAAGTACATCTTGTGACTCACAAGTTAGCTAGGGCATCAAGATTTAATGCTAGCATCCATGATTTTGAATGTATTCCCTTTGTTCATTCTATTGTTCAAAATGAAATGAAATGATCTTATTTTACATAAAAAATAGTGTTTTTTGTTATTGTTTTTTTGAAAACAATGTATCCTTATTTCTGGAAGTTATGAGACTAATCTCTTGAGAATCATGGAATCAAATCTTTGTTAGCATGCTTAAGAAATTCAGCTATCTACCAATTATACTAGACTTTATTGGTCCCTTATCATACTAGTAGTATTAAAACTTTAGTATTATTTTTTTTATAAGAAGTCTTGATTATTTTACAGTATATACATCTACTTAAAAAGTTTTCTTTTCTATCACCTTTTCTGTGAGACAAATATTTTTCTTTCATCTGTATTATTTACACACGTCTCAAATTCATAAGAACCTTGAATCCTTATGACATGCTTGAGGATCTTCGTAGCACAATTTTTTTTCTTTAATTTATTTCCTCTGTCATCAGGGACGGATCTAAAAACTTATTAAGGGGGTTGAATTTTTTTTTCTTCATTTATAACTATTTAAATGTCTAACTTCTAATAAATAATAATTTTTAAAAAATATTTACTAATTTTTACACGTAAAATTGAAATTAATTTTTATTTTAAATGATAATAACCTTAACTGTTATAATAATAATAACAAACACACAACTAGTTTTACGCAATTTTACACTAGTTATCAAGTTAACCATTGCAATAATAACAACAAACACAACTAGTTTTACATAATTAGCCTAGTATTATTATAATAACAACCTACATAATTAATTTTATACTAACTTACTTAAAATTATACATGCATATAAATGAAAAGTCCTATGGGAGGGGGGCTAGGGCCATGCCCACCCCCTCTAAATCCGTCACTGTCCGTCATAAATTTTGCCAATTTTAGTACCTGTTTTTTTTTAACGGCGAAGATATATATTTTTTTATCTGTAGAAATTGAACACGGTACTGGGAATTTACAATAACTCACGCACCTTGCTCAACCGACTGAGCTAGACCCCTTGGTGGTGAAGATATATTATAAATATAAAAGTCATGATATACAAAAGCCTGCACAAGGTGTACAGTATACATGTGTACATGTATAAATAGCCAATTTTAGTACCTGTGTAACGGGACAAACAAAATTTATTGATTAGCATTATAAATATCATATTAATATTAATAATTGTTAGTACATGCATGTTTGTTAACATGAACATTATAAACATTATATGTGTGTATTAAATTTTTTTTATATTTATATTGCATTTTACACACACACACACACACACACACACACACACATATATATATATATATATATATATATATATATATATATATATATATATATCTTTGAAATAGGAGAGATAAAAAGGTGAAGACGAAAAAGGTAAAAAACTCACTTAAAAATTAAAATTCACTGCATACAAATGATGCGACACAATCTATTTCTTGTGATATGTTTTATGTATATTTTTTATACTAATTAATTTATATATAATTTTAACATGTAAAAATAAGAAAAGAATAATAATTTATCTCTTTCAATATATTATTTTTAATAGTTCTAGTTATAACTTGAATTTCAATATATTTTTTTAAAAGAAATTATCAATAATTAAAATAACATTGTATCACAATATAAATTATTGATCACAAATCTAAAATATAATTTATGTGAACAAAAATATTTTTTCATTACAAATTTTAATTATTATGTAATTTATATATTTAAAGTATTTATTTATTATAAATTTTTGTTATATAAAATAAACATTTATTTTAGATAATGCATAAGCTAAAATATTAGTTGAATTAAATAAATCATCAAGTCATTGGTCTTTTACACGATTAGAATAAATATATCTATTCATGAATAATAAATTTGATAATTAAAAATTAGTATTTTTGGTGCAATAAGCAAAAATGAAATTCGAACATATGATTTTACGCAAACTGTTCAAACCCTTTTGTTAGGCCGATCCTAGGAATTAAATAAATGCTAGTAAATATTAAGAGTAGTTCTTAAATCCGATGAATTAATTTGATCGATGGCAGGAACGGAGCCAACCTAAAATATTAAGGGGGCCAAAGGTAAAAATTAAATATAAAGATATATGAAAAAATTGGTCAATTTCCCATAAAAAAAATAAAAATTGGTCAATTAATTGTTGGTCAAATTAATAATTGACCACCATTTACGAAAAAAACAGACTTTAAAAATTTAAATATTGGTCAATTTTTTTTTTACATAATTTTGGGAAATTAATATTGGTCAATTTTTTTAATTTAATGCTGGTCAATTTTTTTACATACTTTTGGGAAATTAAATGTTGGTTAATGTTTTTAAATTTAGTATTGGCCAATTATTTTAGGGATGTTGGTCAATATTTTTTAAACTGACCAACAATTATGAAAAAAAATTAAATGTTGGTATTTTTTTTTACTAATATTGGTCAAATTAAAAATTGACCAACATTTACTACAAAAATAAACTTTAAAATCATAGAAATCAAAGCGACCCGTGCGAATGCACGGGTAACTGGCTAGTTTAACTTTAAATCTCACGAAAGGGGAAGAAAGCTTCCCTCCTTTTCTTTCCTTAAACATCTAAAACAAGGGGAAATACTCTCCCTCCGTCCCATTACTTCCCCTCCATTCCATTTATTTCTATTCCACTCTGCCCCCCTCCACTCAAAAGCATCCAAACATAGCTTAAGCATTGATTCCATCTATTAGTTATAGATTCTTTTGTTTTATATCTTTCCAAGGGCAAATTAACTTCAGATTTTCAACATATATAAGAAGGAATTTGACACTTGCAACATGCTACCAAAGCAGAGTCAAGCATTAAGCATGCATAGTCACTGAAAAATCATCTACACTTGGGGGAATAGGATTATAAAAATAAATACATTATGGAATCTTAAAGTACAGCATTACTATTACTCATCATGATCCATGTTTCCATTACAAATGTGACATGATTAAATAAAGTATAAGTTTAAATTCCCCACTAGGTTGCTTTAGATTTTCTAACATCCTCTTTTGCCTGCTGAGCTTCTCTCAATGCATCCTCAGCTTTCACTCTCTCAGGAACAAAATCTGAACAAGCAAAAGCAACGTAAAAAACCTTGTAAGTAGTGTGAGGTGAATGCAGGGAAAGGTAAACTTAAGAATAGAATATAATAGCATTGCAATAGGGATACGAAATTACCAGAAAGAAAGTCGTATCTGCTATGCTTATATACTAACAACATTTGCTGAAAGGAAAAGCAGGTGACTAATCAGCAATTGGAAGATATTTAATGGACTCAATCAGCATGTAAGCAGACACACAAACAAGCACAAGGATGAAAGATCAATTCATATGGTCATAAAACGTAGTAGTTCTATAACCCATTTAGATCATACCTCCATACTAAATCTTATGGTGGTAAATAATTTAAAGAGAAGGCAATCATTGCAGTAGCTTTGAGCGACAAAGTAATTTCATAAATGAGCACAATTGGCATGATACTCTTCAGTATATGGGTATGGGTGTGGTATGCTACTTGTGAGCCACGGGCCCAATACAACAAAATTCTAGATTCTTTCTGCACTTGGCTCAGACCCAATTGGTATCGAGATTCTAGATTCTTCCTATACATGACTAAGGCACAATTGGCACCGAGATTCTAGATTCTTCCTGCACGTGACTAAGGCACAACTGTTACCGAGATTCTAGATTCTTCCTACACGTGACTGAGACACAATTGACACGGAGATTCTAGATTCTTCGTACACGTGACTAAGGCACAATTAACAATTATATACTACATTACAGCAAACACTAGACTATACAGAACCCAATTTTGAACTAACAAATCCATAAAACATTACCTAGATGATTGTAACTCAGGCATTTCTTGGGGTCTTGAGCACAGCAAGCATAAGAGACGTGCACAAACTGCTTGATGAACTTCTCCTGCAAGGAAAAATGCAAACGGTGAAGGAAAACGAAGAAGGATAGAGACATTGAGAAAGAGGAGAACGAATAGAAACCTACCATCAAAGCTTCCTTTGGCACACATAAATCAGGATCTTCACGCTTAACTATCGTCTTGATAAGATTCATGGGAAATGCCAATTTGAATTCCTCGTCTGCAGGCTCTGGCTGTTTTGAATTGCCATTGCTGAGCATGGCCTTCTTATTCTTCTTCGTCTTGTTCTCGTCTTTGTTGATGTTTCTACGTTTCTTTGTTTTGCCTTCGGATTTGGAGATTTCTGCGGTTATGGTTTTCTTTTTCTCAGGTTTGTACTTCTTCGTTTTGCCTTTGCTTTTGGAGATTTCTGCATTACTGGTTTTCTTATTAGGTTTGGGAGTGTTGGAGGAAGCCATTGTACTATACAGAGCAGTGCAAGCACTCGGACACGAGATTTTCAGTTTCACCCTCTATCGGAAAGCGGGTGTCCAAGACGAATTAATATTCAGTTTGAGGTTTGACCAACATTAATTTACCATAGTCTATTTTTTTTTCATAAATGTTGTTCAATTTTTAATTTGACCAGTATTAATAAAAAAAGATTGCCTAATATTAAATTAAAAAAATTGACCGAACGTTTAATTTTGGGAAACTATATAACAGAAATTGACCAATATTTGATTTTAAAGTTTTTTTTAGTAAATGTTGGTCAATTTTTAATTTGACCATCAATAGTAAAAAAAAATGACCAACATTTAATTTTTTAAAGTCTATTTTTATCATAATTGTTGGTCAGTTTAAAAAATATTCACCAACATTCCTAAAATAATTAACCAATACTAAATTTAAAACATTAACCAAAATTTTATTTCCCAAAAGTATATGTAAAAAAAATTAACCAGCATTAAATTAAAAAAAAAACAAATATTAATTTCCCAAAATTATGTAAAAAAAAACCAATATTGATTTCCCAAAATTATGTAAAAAAAAATTGACCAACATTTAAGTTTTTAAAAGTCTGTTTTTTTTCATAAATGGTGGTCAATTTTTAATTTGACCAACATTTAATTGACCAATTTTTTCATATATCTTTATATTTAATTTTTACCTTTGGCCCCCCTTAATATTTTAGGTTGGCTCCGTTCCTGCCGTCGATCAAATTAATTCATCGGATTTAAGAACTCTTAATATTTATTTAGCTTTTAGTATTTAATTCCTTTGAGTCAAAAAAAAAAAAAAGCTTTTGTGGAATTATAAGATTGACTTGGTGGCGAAGGAAGAAGGGAGGGAGGGATAGGTCATAGTTTCGAATCCCCGCTAACAAAAACTAATATATTAACAACTAACATTTGGCCGATAAAAAAAAACTTTTATTTAATTCTTAGGATCTGCCTAACAAAGGGTTTGAACAGTTTGTGTAAAATCATAGGTTCAAATTTCATTTTTGCTTATTACACCAAAAATAGTCATTTTTAATTATCAAATTTCTTATTCATGAATAAATATATTTATTCTAATCGTGCAAAAGACCAATGACTTGATGATTTATTTAATTCAACTAATATTTTAGTTTATGCATTATCTAAAATAAATGTTTATTTTATATAACTAAAATTTATAAGAAATAATAAATAGTTGCAGTAAAAAAATCTATAATAAATAAATACTTTAAATATATAAATTATATAATAGTTAAAATTTGTAACAAACAAATATTTTTCTTCACATAAATTATATTTTAGATTTGTAATCAATAATTTATATTGAGATACAATTTTATTTTAATTATTGATAATTTTTTTTAAAAATATATTGAAATTCAAGTTATAACTAGAACTATTAAAAATAATATATTGAAAGAGATAAATTATTATTCTTTTTTTATTTTTACATGTTAAAATTTATATATTAATTAATTAGTATAAAAAATATACATAAAACATATCACAAAAAATAGATTGTGTCGCATCATTTGTATGCAGTGAATTTTAATTTTTAAGTGAGTCTTTTACCTTTTTTTATCTCTCCTATTTCAAAGAAATAAATATATATGTAAAATACAATATAAATATAAAAATAAATATAATACATACATATAATGTTTATAATTCTCATGTTAACAAACATGCATGTACGCATAGTTTTAAAAACCAGACCGACCCGACCAGTCAGACTAGTCCGATCGGGAACCGGTGGACCAACTGGTTCAGTCCAGCTATTGGGTCAGGTATGTCATCAGCCCAGTGTGACCCAGTGTGACCCAGTGCAACCCAGTGTGACCCAGCTGGGTTTTCGGTTCAACCGCTGAACCACGGGTTCCGGGTCACTAATGCCAGCTGCATTCATTTCAATAAAAATACTAAAAAAATGCCCCAGCATGGCTCGAACCCATGACCAGCCGTATATCCTAATTTTTGGCCTAATTCTTCTTTTGATGATTGATTCAACCTCTGATCAAAAAGATATATCTTGGTTCTATTTTATCTCTTCAACAAGTTTAGTAATGAGCATAATGGCCCTATTGTTCCGATGGAGAGAAGAACCTATGATTAGCTTTTCGGGAAATTTCCAAACGAACAATTTCAACGAAATCTTTCAATTTCTTATTTTACTATGTTCAACTCTATGTATTCCTCTATCTGTAGAGTACATTGAATGTACAGAAATGGCTATAACAGAGTTTTTGTTATTCATATTAACAGCTACTCTAGGAGGAATGTTTTTATGCGGCGTATTTAATCAAATTAATATTAACAAAAAATACACCAACATGGTTTGAACCCAAGACCTACAACAAGCACAAACAAATTCTACCACTAAGCTAAAGGCTATTAATTGATATAATATTAACAAATGTAATATTTATAATAAATACATACTATATAAATTATATATAATTATTTATAACATTGTAATACCGGGTCATGCGGTTCAATTAGTAACCCACTGGTTCGACCATTGACCCAGTGACCTAGTGCCTTGACCGGGTCGATCATCGGTTCAGTTTTAAAACTATGCATGTACGTTACTAACAATTATTAATATTAATATGATATTTATAATGCTAATCAATAAATTTTGTTTGTCCCGTGTGTTGCATAATACTAAAATTGGCAGAATTATGACGAACAATGATGGATTTAGAAGGGAGTAGGCAGGGGCCTTAGCCCCCCTCCCATAGGACTTTTCATTTATATACATGTATATTTTAAAGTAATTTAGTATAAAATTGTGTAAAATTAATTATGTAGGTTGTTATTATAATAATAGTTAAGGTTAGCTATGTAAAATTATGTTAAAATTAGTTGTGTTTCTTGTTATTATTGCAATTGTTAAGGTGATAACTAGTGTGAAATTACGTAAAACTAGTTGTGTGTTTATTGTTATTATGATAACCGTTAAGGTTATTATCATTTAAAATAAAAATTAATTTCAATTTTATGTGTAAAAATTAGTAAATATTTTTAAAAATTAAATTATTTATTAGAAATTAGACATTTAAACAATTATAATGGAAGAAAAAAAATATCCAGCCCCTTAATAGGTTTTTGGATCTGTCCTGATGACAGAGGAAATAAATTAAAGAAAAAAAATTGTGCTACGAATATCCTTAAGCAAATGTCATAAGGATTCAAGGTTCTAATGAATTTGAGACGTGTGTAAATAATACAGATGAAAGAAAAATATTTGTCTCACAGAAAAGGTGATAGAAATGAAAACTTTTTTAGTAGATGTATATAATGCAAAATAATCAGGACTTCTTGTAAAAATAATAATAATACTAAAGTTTTAGTACTACTAGTATGACAAGGGACCAATAAAATCTAGCACAATTGGTAGATAGTTGAGTTTCTTAAGCATGTTGACAATGATTTGATTCCATAGTTGTACATATGAAGAAGACTTTGTTGGGAGAGACAAAACCTACTTTAATGATCTTTATGTCTTGAGAGATTAGTCTCATGGCTTCCAGCAATGAGCATACATTGTTTTCAAAAAACAAAAAATAAACACTTTTTTTTATTCGAAATAGGATCATTTCATTTCATTCAGAATAGAATGAACAACAAAGGAAATACATTCAAAATCATGGATGCTAGCATTAAATCTTTATGCCCTAGCTAACTTGTGAGCCACAAGATTTGCTTACCTCATAACTAAACTCACCCTAAAGTTTGGAATAGATGAAAGGCATTGCCTACTCTTGGTAAGTGTGTAACATGGAATGCAGTGTGGGCAATTTTTACAGAGAGCAGATTATCGGTAATACTTTTTTATGCATAAAATGTGTTCGCAAAGGGCAAGCGTACCCTACGTAGTAGTAACAGTGGACTCTAGGAGTCCAGATATTGAACCAAAAGGACCAGTCGTGTTCCCAAACAATTAATTTTGCTATGAATTTAACAATTCAATTAAGAATCAAATTTAAGAAAATAGTGTTCAATTGTTCAGTTCTTAATAGCTAAGGAATAAGATGAGAAGATTAATGTGAGACAGTAAGATTGGAATGCCAAGGATTATGATTTTGCATGCATCTCTTTTCCCCTAATCTTGATCTCAATGAACGCTCTAATTAAGTTAATTGCCAGTCCTCTTTAAATTCATTAGTAAACAATTGGTCATAGCTTACTATTGTTGTTTCCCCTAATTCAATTCCTAATTGGTCATAGGTGAATTAAATTAGGGCAAACGATGATACTCAGAGAGGTTGATTAATAGAATTAATCCATTGGAAATTCACACAATTATTTTGATCATGCAAATCATATGAATTCAATCACTTTACAGTTCTGTCAATCCCAGGCAATTGATCATAGACAAGGGACTGACCAACATTTAGAGTGATCAGTTCTAATAACAAACAAAATAGTAAAGATATTCAATAACTGGAAACATCGAGACATTCATTGAGAATCAAAAATAGGGTACAAAGGACACATCCACATCATAATCCTGGCAAGGAGGATTAGCCACTCATGTTCATGAACAAACTAGTAAACCTCATAGAAAACATAAAGATTACAAAGGGATAAGAGATTTTACAAGTGGTATTTCCAATGACGATCTCTATGTCTTACAACAGTCAGACTCTCTCGCAAGACCTCTACCTCACTCAGAACCCTCAGTATTCAGAAGCAGAGCAAAAGATACCAAACGAGGGTTTTCAGCATCTATTTATAAAGTTTCAAACTATTGATGCGGGTCACCATGACCGTGATGATCAGATGACCACGGTCGTGGTCCTTGCATAGTCTAAAGGCCCAATCTGTGCGTATTTCGAGCACAGCCGTGGTTCATTCACCACGGCTGTGCTTGGAAAATTGACGCTGATGCTCAACTTCCAGGGATTCCTGCCTGGCTATGGTTCTTGAATCATGGTTGTGGTAACTTAGCACGGCTGTGCTACATCTACCACGGCTATGGTCTTCCAGACAATGGCAATTTTCCTCCAATTGATGTGTTTTTAAGCTCTTTACCTCAAGGGATCCCTGAATTGCCTGTCTTACACAAACTAGTGACAAACTGTGAGTTCTGCCAACAAAATAAGCTCAAATCATGTTCAAATGATATCCAAACTCAGATAAAAGCACAATCAAAATCCGGTTTATCAAACCTCCCCACACTTAAGCATTGCTCTTCCTCAAGCAACTATTCTGAGTTAGACATCAAAATCGATTCTCCCTAGCCAAGAACTTGCAACAGAATTCCCAATTTATTTATACTGAAGAAAAGAAAATAACTAAAGCAGATACAACAGAATGCAGCAAGTTTCCTCTCGGGGTCTCTTAGGCCTAAACCTACACAAAATTTGGTTTCCCAAGAGCCATGGTGCACTCATCACTCCTTCTCTCAGTGTTTCAGGGTTAATAGAAAAGCTCTCCAATCACATTCAAATGAACATATTCACTAAGCTATGCATCAATCAACTCAACTCAATTGGACCTTTTACAATCAAAACAGATGAGGCATGACGAGGTGTAATGAGGCCAGGATTTCCATGATGGGCAGATATTGAAAGAAAAAGGATAAAAATGGGCTTTACAATTAATTTATGCTTAGTGTTCGAAAATCAAGGAGAGACCAATGTTTATTTCTTCTTGTTCTTCTTCTCTTCTTTTTTCCCCAGCTCTCACTTCTTCTTTCTCCCTTTTTTTTGAAGGCCTTTGACCTTGATTTATTCATTGTACAGGAGAGGAAGCTGAGACACATTGAGTCTTTTCTGTTTTAGAATATCCTTCATTACATTGGCTTTCTCCTATCTTTCTGATCATCAAGCATATTGTACGAAAACTAACATAACAGAGTGACAAAGAAATATTCACAAGTCTCAAAACAGGCGACTAAGTGAGATTGTATCACAAACTCTGCATCCAGAAAAATGCCTAAACAATGCCTCAACAGTTTCAAAAAGTCAAAAGTCAATCAAGGATATGTATGTCAACATAGAAAATAAAACATGTCACCTAAATTGATTCCATATCACACTGAAGGACTTAAGGCTCAAATCTCCCATCTCTATGTTCAAGCTCAAGGGAAATAATCTATTTGTCCAGTTTTAGTGCCAATGTTTCCCCTTTAGTGACCTTGCTGCTATCTGAAAGATTTTATTTTATTTTATTTTTAGATGGGAGTTCTGCAAACAAAAATTCCACAACTATTGAGGATCTAAAAAAGACATCAGAACAAAGAATTAACATTATCACACAATGTCTCAAGAATGGGGAAAACAACTGTGACCTCCCTCCCCACACTCAATATATGCAGTGTCCTCAATGCATCCAAAATAGAATGAAAACAGGAAACAATGTATGGAAAATGAAAGAACTAATAGAGTACGGTACTGTAAACAAAACAAACTAAAAGAACAAAATAAGAGAAAAAGAAAAAATACCTAAGGAAATAGAAAAGCTCCTCAAAAAAGAGGAGGATCTGGAAAGAGACGATCCTGAAGCTGCCTCAAAAAGTCCATTTGAGCAGTGAAATTGTCAGCTATCATCTGCTGCTATGCCTCAAATTGGGTGTCCTGATCATCTAACCTCCGTGTCACCCTAGTCTCCAAATCATCCAATCTCTGGAGGATCTGGCTCATGTCAAATATGGGTGGTGGCGGTGGAGTCTGATGTTGCTTTGTCGACTGCTCCTCCGTGCCCAACTGCTGCTCTGGCTGCTCTGCCATGCTTGGATCCTGGGGCTAAATCTCTAGCTCTTCCTGGTGTGGTTCAGGCTGGTCAACGAGGAAGAATTGCTGGCCCTGGTGTCGAAAGATCCCCAGATAAACCAGAGTAGATCTGTCAATGTAGAAAACAATCGTCCCATCCTAGGTTGCCTCCATGAAGCCAAAGTGAGTAGCCTACCTGGTGATGAGTGATCCAACTGTAATGTGGCCAGTCTGGCTCTGGGAAACTCGTAATCCTATGGCATTACAATGTCTAATAAAGAGGAGGCCGACGTTACACCGCCTCCCCCAAACCATGCACCATAGAGGGAAGAGGTCCTTCCCAGTAATTATGTCAGTGCTCTCCTTGTGGCCATGGAAGGTCTCAGATAAACACCGATGGCACACCCAAAGTGCTGGATCTCTGATGCCGCTGGCCTTTGAGGTGCCAGGGATGAAGCAGGCCTGTCTTGTAATCTCTCTCTAGAAGGCTGCTGGTCTGTAAGCCTTTGGGTGCCATCTCAAAGCACCCCTATACTCATATGTCATAAAGGACTCTGGTGTCTCAAAACCCAAGACGACGTTGAAATTGGCCAACGTCATCTTCCAAACCTGTCCCATCATGAAAAAGGAGACCATGTACGGACGGGCTAGGTCATCTATCTGTGGCACCTCCTCATCCTCCATGTCGTCCTCATCCACCTCCTGCGGAGGTGTAGGTCGAGGTGTGGGGTCCCACTCCTGGCAAATGGAGATGAAGTCAATAGTGGGGCGTCTGTACGCTTATTATGTGATGTCAACTATCCTCTCCCATCCCACAGCTGTGAGGTATGCCATGACTCACTGCAGTAGACCATGCTCCTCCAGAAGTGTTGTGTCTAGGGCTCTAGTGGAATGATAGTCAAAGGTCCTCAACATTGTGTATCGGTCCATGTGCTCTGGTGGTACTGGAGTATCCTAATGCGCAGGCTGACCCCAGGGTGGCATCGAGGTGGTGGAGCAGGAGGTGATGACGTGGATCGTGTGGAAGACGTTGAACCCTGCGGTGGCTGGCACTGACGTTGGCTCCTAGTGTCAAGATTTTGATCACGAATGACCAAATCTGGCTGAGCCTGTGTGGCCCGAGTATGTTTCCCATGAGTGCAGGATGAGCCATCACTTTTCATGACTGCACATAAGAAGCATAACCAAAAAAATGAAGCAGGAAGGGTTAGAGCAGGAAAAGAATAGCCACTGTGTGGCTGACCACGGCTGTGGTAATATTGACCACGGCTGTGGTAAGCATTACCACAGCTGTGGTAAAAATTACCATGGCTGTGGTTAAAATGACCACGGCTGTGGTAAAGGTTACCACGATCGTGGTCATCGTCAGAGAGAGAAACAAGTTTTTGAATTTTTAAATGAAAATAATTGGAATAAAACAGAAAATAAAATATGGTGAATGCAGTATGGTCATGTGAATGAAAATGCATGTTGACAAACCATTGAAAGCTTACTCAAATGCTGACGATGCAAAAGGTTAGAGGAGAGAGAATAGAGAAAGAAGGAGAGAACCATGGGTGGTGGTAACTGACCACCCCCCTCCCCCCCCCCCCCCCCCCATGACTATATATATTGGGGTACGGAGCATGGTCATGGTGAACTTCTTGTCTCCCCCCTTTTTTTAACTAGAGAACTGACCATGACTATGGTAAAGGTTACCATGGTCGTGGTCGTACCTGACGTCCTCTTAGCAACTGTTCAAGAAGTAGTTGGACGATGGTAAATATATGAATGAGTAGGTATGGACCAAGTCATGCAATGGGAGATGCTCATGTAAAGGGGGTTTGAGTTGTCTATAAATAAAGGGACCCTTAGAAACAGAAAAATGCATATGAATGTTCCTCTATGGATATGGTTAAGTGTTAGAGTTGGGTCAGGTTCAGATGTCATGAAGAAAATATCAATGTTGTCTTATGCATTTTGAAGCTGAAATTCCTGAATCCATTTAAGGCTCTGATAAAAAGCAAAAACTTTTGCTTTAGCTGGTTGAGGGATACCACTAAAAAGTGTTGTCTGTGCTTTTTATGAAATGATCATCCACTCATGCTCATCACACAAACAGATGCCAACTCCAAAAGAATTCTACTCATTAAAAATAGCTACATCAAAATTGCATTTTGTGAAGCCTTGTATCGGTGGATCCCATGTTTGAGCTGCTTCGATTGAAGGCTGACCTAAATGAATACTGCTACTAATGGAGTGCTCTCTAACTGATAGCCACTCTGAGTAGTGTGCTGCAACACTAGAGATACTGCAGTAGATGATGAAGTGTCGCTATCATTCCATATTTTATGGTTTTGGGTTCTCCAAATGCACCAGAGGATAACAGCAATTTGGTTCCTAAAAAACACTATTACGACAAGGGTCTTGTAACTGTTGATCTTTTATTTAAACCAATGTATCAAGATAAGTTTCTTTATGTAATTATTTCTCATTATATCAAGGGTGTTAATTTTGAGAAAATGTTATTTTCGTTTTATTTATTGTTTTTTCTTTTAATTATAAAAATACCACTGTACTTTTATCTTATTTTTAAATATTTCTATAGAAAACCTAAAAAATTGGCCCAAGACAAGTTGTGTGTGTGCTGTTGTGAACAATGCTTTTAATATAAAAAAATAAAGTTTTGACACCACCAAGAATCGAAGACATGACCTTAAAATCTAATAAGCAAAATTTAACCCCTAGGCTATTGCATTAACTTGGTTTTTATATGCAAAAAGTAGTAAATATATTTATTTTATTTTATTTTATGTATGCGAAAAATCATATAATTAATTTATATGTACCCTTCAACTCTTTTTATAAATATATGCTAATTAAAGAGATCAAGGAAAATGTTAACATCAACATAATTTTAATTATTTATTTTACTTTTGTATTTATGATAAAATAGATACTTCTTTTCATCATAATAAAAGTAAGGTTTAGATACACATGCTTTTTTTTTTTTCTTCAATATAACCATTTTGTTATAATATAACTAATGTTATTAATAATTTTTTAAGACGTGTGCATTAATTTGCGACAAATAATTTAAAATAAAAAAGTACTTATTACATATAAAAAAAATATAAAGTCATTTAATGCAATTTTTAAGTAATTTAACACGCTTAATAAAGCATATTTAACACTTTCATATTATGTGCTTGAATGTACATAATAAAAAGCACCTTTGATTTAATTTATTTTTTAAAAAAATATTTATTTTACAATTTTAATTTTTCCGAAATTAAAAAAATTGTTAAATTTTGAACTAAAATAATATAACTTTAGTTCTACAATCATATATATATATATATATATATATATATATATATATATATATATATATTTACCAGGTCAAACCGGTTCAGTTAGTGACACACTGGTTTGACCACTGACCCATCAACCCAGTGTCTCGACCAGGTTGATTACCGATCTGGTTTTCACAACATTGAAAAAACTTATTATTATTTTTATTATTTCCTATACAAACTTTAAAAATAACAAAACAAAATAGACAACAATTTTTAATTAAAAACAAAAAAGTATTTGTTTTCAAACTAAATAGCACATAAGTTTCTAAGGCAATGCATTAACATATATACAAACAAGGACGGATCCAGAAACCTATTAAAGAGGAAATTGGATTTTTTTTTCTTTCTTTATAATTATTTAAATGGCTAACTTCTAATAAATAATAATTTTTAAAAATATTTACTATTTTTACACGTAAAATTGAAGCTATTTTTTTAAATGATAGTAATCTTAACCATTATCATAATAACAACAAATACACAACTAGTTTTACACAATTTTATACTAGTTATCACCACAATCATTGCAATAATAACAACAAGCACAACCAATTTTACACAATTTTACATTGGTTAACCTTAATCATTATTATGATAATAACATATACAATTGATTTTACACAAACCAACTTAAAACTATATATGTATATACATGAAAAATCCTGAGGGAAAGAGGCCAAGGCCGCTTCCTGCCCCCCTGAATCCGTCCCTATATACAAATCAACTTAAAATCTATGTACACGTTTAGATTTAATTAATTTTTAAGAGAATAATACATTTTTTAAAACAAAATCTCTTAAATTTATAACTTTGATTCCATCCGGTAGTTATAAATTCTTGTTGTGTTTTATATCATTCGATGGGCAAATTAACTTTGTATTTTCAACGTAAGAAGGACATTGACACTTGCAGCATGCTACCTAAGCAGAGTCAAGCATTAAGCATGGCTAGTCACTGAAAAATCAAATACACTTATGACAAAAAGAAGCACGAAAATAAATACAATATGGAATCTTAAAGTAATGCATTACTGGTCATGATCCATGTTTCCATTACAAAATGTGACATGATTAAATAAAATAAAAGTTTAAATTCTCCACTAGCTTGCTTTAGATTTTCTAACAACCTCCTTTTTGCCTGCTGAACTTCTCTATCTTAATGCATCCTCGGCTTTCACTCTCTCAGGAACAAAATCTAAACAAGCAAAGACCAATGTAGAAAACCTTGTAAGTAGGGTAAGGCGAATACGTACATACGGGAAAAGGTAAACTAATTAAGAATAGGATAGCATTGCAAAATGGATACGAAATTACCAGAAAGAAAGTCATATCTCCTCTCCTTACTAACAACATTTGCTGAAAGGAGAAAAGCAGGTGACTAATCAGCAATTGGAAAAATATTTAATAGACTCAATGAGCATGTAAGCAGACACACAAACAAGCACAAGGATGAAGGATCAATTCATATGGTCATAAAACATAGTAGTTCTACAACAGATTTAGGTCATAACTCCATACTAAATCTTATGGTGGTAAATATTTTAAATTTTAACTGCCAATTTCAGAAAAAGGGGGGGGGGGGGGGGGGGTTAGAAAACATAGACTAACCACCCATTATAACTAACTCACTCCGTCACATCGCAACTTTAGAGCTTAATGGGCCTGTGGGCCATGTAACTAAAGCACAATTGGCACTGAGATTAATCTCTTGATTCTTTCTACACATGACTACGATACAATTAGCATCGAGATTCTAAATTCTTCATACACGTGACTAATGTACAACTGATACCGAGATTCTAGATTTTTCCTACACGTGACTAAGGCATAATTGGCTCCGAGATTCTCTAGATTCTTTCTACACATGACTACGGCACAATTAGCATCGAGATTCTAGATTCTTGGAACACGTGACTAATGCACAATTGGCACCGAGATTCTAGACTTTTCCTACACATGATTAAGACACAATTAACACTGAGATTCTAGATTCTTCGTACATGTGACTAATTCACAATTAAAAATCATACACTACATTACAACAAACAGTACTAGACTATACAACCCAATTTTGAACATCATTGAACTCACATATCGATAAAACATTACCTAAGTGATCGTAATGGAGGGATTTCTTGCCATCCTGAGCATCACAAGCATAAGTGTCATGCACGAATTGCTCAATGAACCTCTCCTACAAGGAAAAGGAGGCAACCGATGAAGGAAAATGAAGAAGGATAGAGACATCGGGAAAGAGGAGAACGAATGGAAACCTACCGCAGCAGTGTTGATGGCCATCAAAGCTTCCTTCGAAACACGCATAACAGGATCTTTGCACTTAATTATTGTCCTGATACGATTCATTGGAAATGCCATTCTGAATCCATCGCCTCGCTGTTTTGAATTCCCGTTGTTGCTGAGCTTGGGCTTCTTATTCTTCTTCTTCTTGGTCTCCTCTTTAGCGATGTTTTTATCCTTCTTGGTTTTGCTTTCGGATTTCGAGATCTCTGCGCTTTTGGTTTTCTTCTTCTCAGGTTTGGGACTGTTGAAGGAAGCTATTGTATTGTGTTACAGAGCAGAGTTTCACACTTTGTCGGAAAGCAGGTGTCCAAGACGAAGAAGAGTGCATATTGCAGGGAGCTGGTTCGAAATTAATATACAATTTCAAGTTTGACTAACTTTTAATTTTCTAAAGTCTATTTCCTTTTTTTTTTCATAATTGTTGGTCAATTTCAAAAACATTGACCAACATTTCTAAAATAATTGACCAATACTAAATTTAAAAACATTAACAAACAATTAATTTTCCAAAAGTATGTAAAAAAAATTGGCCAACATTAAATTAAAAAAATTGACCAGTATTAATTTCCAAAAATTATGTAAAAAAATTTTGATAAATGGTGGTCAATTTTTTAATTTGACCAACATTAAATTGAAAAAATTAATCAGCATTAAATTGAAAAAATTGACCAACATTTAATTTTCTAAAGTCTATTTTTTTTTCATATTTCTAAAATTTAAATTCCAAATAATGTTTTTCACATTTTGAAGAATCGGTATTAATTTCCCAAAATTATGTAAAAAAAAAATTGACCAACATTTAATTTTTTAAAATCTGTTATTTTCATAAATGGTGGTCAATTTTGAATTTGACCAACATTAAATTGAAAAAATTGACCATTATTTAATTTTCTAAAGTCTATTTTTTCATATTTCTAAAATTTAAATTCCAAATAATGTTTTTTTTACATTCTAAAATAATGTTTTTAGAGCACATTTTGAAGAATCAGGTCTAAGTTTATGGACTTAATAGGATTGCTCTAATAGTGGGGGATCTGGGTTGTATGTATGAGGTCATAAGTTTTAACATTAGTACGATTAATGTAAAAAAAAAAATTTGTTTCTATTCACCTTTTTGTATAAACTTTTTTTTCTCCTTTTGTCTTTATTTTTTCTGGAATTTTTTTTGTAAAGCTCCAACATGTTTTTGGCTTCAAGAGAATGGATCCAAACATACCACCAAGTAAATTTTGGGGGAAACAAATCAAATGTTTGGTTGCACGAGAGACCTACCAAAATTTGCTGTTAAGATGGAGTTACGATTGAAAGTATTATTTTATCCCTAAAAAACATATCAGTCCAATAGGATTTCGTTGAGTGTCAAATAGAAGGCATACATCCTGGTTACACAAAAAATAAATGTTTTTAAGACAATGACTATTGTCAATTCTTCTAGTTTTCAACAATTTAGAAGCATATTCTTTTTTGATGATTTTTAACTACTATTGTCTATTGAATAACATAATTTAATCCAATTTAATTAATAAATTTTTAAAACATCATTAACATGAATTTTTCCTAAAACTATTGAAATTATTGTAAATATCAATATTTTATTATAAATTCATGATTGACATTTTAAAGAAAATGTTTTGTTTATCTTCTATTTAAATATATTTGAAAAATATGATTACTTCATATATATGTGTGTGTGTGTGTGTGTGTGTGTGTGTGTGTGTTAATGATGTGTTAAAAATCGACGTAATATAAACTTTTCAAAATATACTAAAATATGGATCTTTTGATTACCTTGTTATTGTTGTTCAATTTTGACAAAATTTGACACAGACAATCTGGGTAATATGTAGATATAATTCAACGGTTGAATCAATAAAAATCACATTCTGTATCAAGTTATTGAATGGTGTAATAGTTGTTCATGTTAATTACACCGGTGTAATTTGATCCCTCATATATATATATATATATATATATATATATATAAAATTTTATATGAAGTAATCATATTTTTCAAATATATTTAAATAGAAGATAAACAAAACATTTTCTTTAAAATGTCAATCATGAATTTATAATAAAATATTGATATTTACAATAATTTCAATAGTTTTAGGAAAAATTCATGTCAATGATGTTTTAAAAATTTATTAATTAAATTGGATTAAATTATGTTATTCAATAGACAATAGTAGTTAAAAATCATCAAAAAAGAATATGCTTCTAAATTGTTGAAAACTAGAAGAATTGACAATAGTCATTGTCTTAAAAACATTTATTTTTTGTGTAACCAGGATGTATGCCTTCTATTTGACACTCACCGAAATCCTATTGGATTGATATGTTTTTTAGGGATAAAATAATACTTTCAATCGTAACTCCATCTTAACAGCAAATTTTGGTAGGTCTCTAGTGCAACCAAACATTTGATTTGTTTCCCCCAAAATTTACTTGGTGGTATGTTTGGATCCATTCTCTTAAAGCCAAAAACATGTTGGAGCTTTACAAAAAAATTTCCAGAAAAAATAAAGACAAAAGGAGAAAAAAAAGTTTATACAAAAAGGTGAATAGAAACAGATTTTTTTTTTTACATTAATCATACTAATGTTAAAACTTATGACCTCATACATACAACCCAGATCCCCCACTATTAGAGCAATCTTATTAAGTCCATAAACTTAGATCTGATTCTTCAAAATGTGCTCTAAAAACATTATTTTAGAATGTAAAAAAAAACATTATTTGGAATTTAAATTTTAGAAATATGAAAAAATAGACTTTAGAAAATTAAATAATGGTCAATTTTTTCAATTTAATGTTGGTCAAATTCAAAATTGACCACCATTTATGAAAATAACAGATTTTAAAAAATTAAATGTTGGTCAATTTTTTTTTACATAATTTTGGGAAATTAATACTGATTCTTCAAAATGTGAAAAACATTATTTGGAATTTAAATTTTAGAAATATGAAAAAAATAGACTTTAGAAAATTAAATGCTGGTCAATTTTTTCAATTTAATGCTGATTAATTTTTTCAATTTAATGTTGGTCAAATTAAAAAATTGACCACCATTTATCAAAATATTTTTACATAATTTTTGGAAATTAATACTGGTCAATTTTTTTTAATTTAATGTTGGCCAATTTTGATCTATATGAATGAGGTAGCAAATAATTTTGGATTAATATGAAATTTTGTATATATGATCTATATTATAGGAACTTTCAATCCAACGGTGGGTTTTAAGAAAACGTTATCCAATTGAAAGTTATTGAATGATGTAATAGTTTATCAAAGTTATCCAATCCTCAACGACTTATTTCAATCCTTCCATAAGACTTGAACCCGAGACATTGCTTAAGGGGACCAAGTCTAGTACCACTCGGACCAACGACTTGTTGGTGTATAAAGAGCATATATGATAATAAAAATTGAAAAAAAAAGAAAAACAAATGGGAGTGAATACAACAAAAGCCTTAGAATTTTGCTGGTCCTACCTAGCTCTTGGCAAACCATAGGCCAAACAAGCTAATCCGTTGGCTACTCACTTTTTTAAAATATAAAAAATAGTCAAAATAGATAAACTTTTATATAATAAGTTAATAAAATATTTTTAATCACTATAAAATAAAATAAAAATATATATTGCTACTATAAAATAATAAAATATAATATGTGATAATAAAAATAAGATAAAGGACATCAATTATAACAGTAAGCGAGCTTTAGAAATTAAAATCAAAACTCAATATATATATAGTATTAACTTTAAAATTGACAATACCAACATATATAGGATTAAATATAGGGTCTTGCTAATTAGTGTCTTTAGGATATATATTGGTTAAGAAATTAAAAAAGAAAAAAAAGTTTTTATTGGAAATATATGGAAATGCATTTAAAAATCATAGGAGAACGCATTTTTGTGCATCTCAATAAAATAGTATGAAAATGAAATTTTCACAAATCGTGAGAGAAAAATAAAAGAAATGTAGGGGGGTGTATTCAATTAGGATTTTAACATACTTTTTTACATAAAAAAATACTATGGATTTTAAAAGATTTTGTAGGAATGTAATGACTTTTAAGATTTTTTTAAAAGACTTTTATTATTAGGATTTTGTAGTTTGGATTTTAATGGATTTATAAAATATGAATTCATAAGATTTGAAAGGACTTTATGGATTTACAAGATCTACTCCTCTTATGACAGCTTAATTTTTTAGCTGAAACCTCCAAACCTAAGGGAATGGGATGGTGGACTTGATTAGATGATGTAGGCTGGTAGGGTGGTTCGTAGTGATTTGCGGTATGAATGCATCACTGTTAGGATCATATGAAGAATGTGTGTAGGATTAGAAGAAAGAGATGACCAATTACTCTAGCAATATTACCACCATCGGAGAGAAAAGTATGCGTGATGATGGAAAAAAGAAAAAAAAAAGTCATGGAAGAGTAGAAAAATCCCAAGGGTTTACAAAAATCCCAAGGGTTTGGGCAGGATTGTTTGATGTGTGTGGTATTTATACATATAACTAAAAAGTCACACAAAATCCATCAAAATCCAATTTATAAAACAATCCGTCGAACTCATTTTGAATACTAGATGACTTTTTTTAAGTTGTAAAAAATCTTGATTGAATACCACCAGATTCTGTTGTCATAAAAAAAATCTTGAAAGTCTTGATTGAATAACATAAGACTTTTTTATCTTCTTAGAAAATCCTGATTGAATACCATAAGACTTTTTTATAAAAAAAAATCTTTTAAAATCCTTCCAAATCTTAATTGAATACACCCCCCGTATTTTCGTCTTGTAATATGGAAAGGGCAAATGAGCTTCCAATGCTGGAAATTGAGGATTCCAAACAAGAAGAATTACAGCAGAGGATTTTGAAACTCCAATGAGCTCGAAGCCATTATGAAATGCTGTTTAAGAACTATAAATAGAAATTGCTTGAAACTCAAAAATGAACACCAGAAAGAAGTAGAAGTTTGCAATGGGTCGACTTTCCTAAGTTGCATGAAGCATGGAGCGAAAATTAATAAAATATGGAAGATACGAAAGTGTTCGCATGACTGAAGCATCATATGTTTATTTTATATAACTAAAATTTATAATAAATAATAAATAGTTGCAGTAAAAAAAAATATAATAAATAAATACTTTAAATATATAAATTATATAATAATTAAATTTTGTAACAAACAAATATTTTTCTTCACATAAATTATATTTTAGATTTGTAATTAATAATTTATATTGTGATACAATTTTATTTTAATTATAGATAATTTTTTTAAAAAATATATTGAAATTCAAGTTATAACTAGAACTATTAAAAATAATATATTGAAAGAGATAAATTATTATTCTTTTTTATTTTTACATGTTAAAATTTATATATAAATTAATTAGTATAAAAAATATACATAAAACATATCACAAAAAATAGATTGTGTCGCATCATTTGTATGCAGTGAATTTTAATTTTTAAGTGAGTCTTTTACCTTTTTTTTATCTTCACCTTTTTATCTCTCCTATTTCAAAGAAATAAATATATAAGTAAAATGCAATATAAATATAAAAATAAATATAATACATACATATAATGTTTATAATTCTCATGTTAATAAACATGCATGTACGCATAGTTTTAAAAATCAAACCGGTCCGATCGGAAACCAGTGGACCAACCGGTTCAGTTCAGCTATTGGATCGGGTATGTCATCAGCCCGGTGTGACCCGGATGGGTTTTCGGTTCAACCACTGAACCGCGGGTTCCGAGTCACTAATGCCAGCTGCATTCATTTCAATAAAAATACTGAAAAAAACACCCCAGCATGGTTCGAACCCATGAACAGCAGTATAAATAAGTGCTCCTTACCACTACACCAGAGGCTCTCCTTTGATATATATTTAACAAATGTAATATTTATATTTTATAACGTATTTAATCAAATTAATATTAACAAAAAATACACCAACGTGGTTTGAACCCAAGACCTACAACAAGCACAAACAAATTCTACCACTAAGCTAAAGGCTATTAATTGATATAATATTAACAAATGAAATATTTATAGTAAATACATACTATATAAATTATATATAATTATTTATAACATTGTAATACCGGGTCATGCAGTTCAATTAGTGACCCATTGGTTCGACCATTGACCCAGTGACCCAGTGCCTTAACCGGGTTGATCACTGGTTCAGTTTTTAAAGCTACGCATGTACGTTACTAACAATTATTAATATTAATATGATATTTATAATGCTAATCAATAAATTTTGTTTGTCCCGTGCGTTGCACAATACTAAAATTGGCAAAATTATGACGGATAGTGACAGATTTAGAGGGGAGTAGGCAGGGGCCCTAGCCCCCCCTCCCATAGGACTTTTCATTTATATACATGTATATTTTTAAGTAATTTAGTATAAAATTGTGTAAAATTAATTATGTAGGTTGTTATTATAATAATAGCTAAGGTTAACTATGTAAAATTATGTTAAAATTAGTTGTGTTTATTGTTATTATTGCAATTGTTAAGGTGATAACTAGTGTAAAATGAAGTAAAACTAGTTGTGTGTTTATTGTTATTACGATAACCATTAAGGTTATTATCATTTAAAATAAAAATTAATTTCAATTTTATGTGTAAAAATTAGTAAATATTTTTAAAAATTAAATTATTTATTAGAAATTAGACATTTAAACAATTATAATGGAAGAAAAAATATATCCAGCCCCTTAATAGGTTTTTGAATCCGTCCTGATGACAGAGGAAATAAATTAAAGAAAAAAATTGTGCTACGAAGATCCTCAAGAACATGTCATAAGGATTCAAGGTTCTAATGAATTTGAGACGTGTGTAAATAATACAGATGAAAGAAAAATATTTGTCTCACAGAAAAGGTGATAGAAATGAAAACTTTTTTAGTAGATGTATATAATGCAAAATAATCCAGACTTCTTATAAAAAAAAATACTAAAGTTTTAGTACTACTAGTATGACAAGGGACCAATAAAATCTAGCACAATTGGTAGATAGCTGAGTTTCTTAAGCATGTTGACAATGATTTGATTCCATAGTTGTACATATGAAGAAGACTTTGTTGGGAGGGACAAAACCTACTTTAATGATCTTTATGTCTTGAGAGATTAGTCTCATGGCTTCCAGCAATGAGCATACATTGTTTTCAAAAAACAAAAAAATAAACACTTTTTTTTATTCAAAATAGGATCATTTCATTTCATTCAGAACAATAGAATGAACAACAAAGGAAATACATTCAAAATCATGGATGCTAGCATTAAATCTTTATGCCTTAGCTAACTTGTGAGCCACAAGATTTGCTTGCCTCATAACTAAACTCACCCTAAAGTTTGGAATAGATGAAAGGCATTGCCTACACTTGGTAAGTGTATAACATGGAACGCAGTGTGGGCAATTTTTACAGAGAGCATATTATCAGTAATCATTTTTTATGCATAAAATGTGTTTGCAAAGGGAAAGCGTACCCTACGCAGTAGTAACAGTGGATTCTAGGAGTCCGGATATCGAACCCAAAGGACTAGTCATGTTCCCAAACAATTAATTTTGCTATGAATTTAACAATTCAATTAAGAATCAAATTTGAGAAAATAGTGTTCAATTGTTCAGTTCTTAAGAGCTAAGGAATAAGATGAGAAGATTAATGTGAGACAGTAAGATTGGAACGCCAAGGATTATGATTTTGCATGCATCTCTTTTCCCCTAATCTTGATCTCAATGAACGCTCTAATTAAGTTAATTGCCAGTCCTCTTTAAATTCATTAGTAAACAATTGGTCGTAGCTTACTACTGTTGTTTCCCCTAATTCAATTCCCAATTGGTCATAGGTGAATTAAATTAGGGCAAACAATGATACTTAGAGAGGTTGATTAATAGAATTAATCCACTGGAAATTCACACAATTAGTTTGATCATGCAAATCATATGAATTCAATCACTTTACAGTTCTGTCAATCCCAGGTAATTGATCATAGACAAGGGACTGACCAACATTTAGAGTGATCAGTTCTAATAACAAACAAAATAGTAAAGAGATTCAATAACTGGAAACATTGAGACATTCATTGAGAATAAAAAATAGGGTACAAAGGACACTTCTACATCATAATCCTGGCTAGGAGGATTAGCCACTCATGTTCATGAACAAACCAGTAAACCCCATAGAGAACATAAAGATTACAAAGGGATAAGAGATTTTACAAGTGGTATTCCTAATGACGATCTCTACATCTTACAACAGTCGGACTCTCTCACAAGGCCTCTACCTCACTCAGAACCCTCAGTATTCAGAAATAGAGCAAAAGATACCAAAAGAGGTTTTTTAGCATCTATTTATAAAGTTTCAAACTGTTGACGTGGCTCACCACAGTCGTGCTGATCAGATGACCACGACCGTGGTCCTTGCATAGTCTAAAGGCCCAATCTGCACGTATTTCGAGCACGGTCGTGGTGAATGAACCACGACTGTGCTTGGAAAATTGACGTTGATGCTCAACTTCCAGTGATTCGTGCCTGGCTGTGGTTCTTGAATCACGGTTGTGGTAACTTAGCATGGCTATGCTACATCTACCATGGCCATGGTCTTCCAGACAGTGGCAATTTTCCTCCAATTGATGTGTTTTTAAACTCTTTACCTCAAGGGATCCCTGAATTGCCTGTCTTACACAAACTAGTGACAAACCGTGAGTTCTACCAACAAAATAAGCTCAAATCATGTGCAAATGATATCCAAACTCAGATAAAAGCACAATCAAAATCTGGTTTATCAAACCTCCCCACACTTAAATATTGATTGTCCTCAAGCAACTATTCTGAGTTAGACATCAAAATCGATTCTCCCTAGCCAAGAACTTGCAACAGAATTCCCAATTTATTTATATTGAAGAAAAGAAAATGACTAAAGCAGATACAACAAAATGCAGCAAGTTTCCTCTCGGGGTCTCTTAGGCCTAAACCTACACAAAATTTGGTTTCCCAAGAGCCATGGTTCACTCATCTCTCCTTCTCTCAGTGTTTCAGGGTCAATAGAAAAGCTCTCCAATCACATTCAAATGAACATATTCACTAATCTATGCATCAATCAACTCAACTCAATTGGACTTTTTACAATCAGAACAAATGAGGCATGACGAGGTGTAACGGGGCCAGGATTTCAATGATGGGCAGATATTGAAAGAAAAAAGATAAAAATGGGCTTTACAATTAATTTATGCTTAGTGATCTAAGATCAAGGAGAGACCAATGTTTATTTCTTCTTGTTCTTCTTCTCCTTTTTTTTCTTGCTCTCACTTATTCTTTCTCCCTTTTTTTGAAGGCCTTTGACATTGATTTATTCATTGTACAGGAGAGGAAACTGAGACACACTAAGTCTTTTCTGTTTTAGAATATCCTTCATTACATTGGCTTTCTCCTGTCTTTCAGATCATCAAGCATATTGTACGAAAACTAACATAACAGGGTGACAAAGAAATATTCACAAGGCTCAAAACAGGCGACTAAGTGAGATTGTATCACAAAGTCTACATCCAAAAAAATGGCTAAACAATGCCTCAACAGTTTCAGAAAGTCAAAAGTCAATCAAGGATATGTATGTCAGCATAGAAAATAAAACATGTCACCTAAATTGATTCCATATCACACTGAAGGACTTAAGGCTCAAATCTCCCATCTCTATGTTCAAGCTCAAGGGAAATAATCTATTTGTCTAGTTTTAGTGCCAATGTTTCCCCTTTAGTGACCCTGCTGCTATCTGAAAGATTTTATTTTATTCTATTTTGTTTTTAGAGGGGAGTTCTGCAAACAAAAATTCCATAACTATTGAGGATCTAAAAATGACATCAGATCAAAGAATAAACATTATCACACAATGTCTCAAGAATGGGGAAAACAACCGTGACCTCCCTCCCCACACTCAATATATGCAGTGTCCTCAATGCATCCAAAATAGAATGAAAACAGGAAACAATGTATGGAAAATGAAAGAACTAATAGAGTACGGTACTGTAAACAAAACAAATTGAAAGAACAAAATAAGAGAAAAAGAAAAAAATACCTAAGGAAATAGAAAAGCTCCTCAAGAGGGAGGAGGATCTGGAAAGAGACGATCCTGATGCTGCCTCAAAAAGTCCATCTGAGCAATGAAATTGTCAGCTATCATCTGCTCATCTAACCTCCGCGTCACCCTAGTCTCCAAATCATCCAATCTCTGGAGGATCTGGCTCATGTCAAATGTGGGTGGTGGCGGTGGTGTCTGATGTTGCTTTGTCGACTGCTCCTCCGTGCCCAACTGCTGCTATGGCTGCTCTGCCATGCTTGGATCCTGGGACTAAATCTCTAGCTCTTCCTGGTGTGGTTCAGGCTGGTCAACGAGGAAGAATTGTTGGCCCTAGTGTCGAAAGATCCCCAGAGAAACCAGAGTGGATCTGTCAATGTAGGAAACAATCGTGCCATCCTGGGCTGCCTCCATGAAGCCAAAGTGAGTAGCCAACTTAGTGATGAGTGATCCAACTGCAATGTGGCCAGTCTGGCTCTGGGAAACTCATAATCCTATGGTGCTACAATGTCTAATAAAGAGGAGGCCGGCGTTACACCGACTCCCCTGAACCATGCACCATAGAGGGAAGAGGTCCTTCCTAGTAATTGTGTCGGTGCTCTCCTTGCGGCAATGGAGGGTCCCAGATAAGCGCCGATGGCACACCCGAAGTGCTGGATCTCTGATGCCGCTGGCCTTTGAGGTGCCAGGGATGAAGCGGGCTTGTCCTATAATCTCTCTCCAGAAGGCTGCTGGTCTGTAAGCCTTTGGGTGCCATCTCAGAGCACCCCTATACTCATCTATCAAAATGGACTCTGGTGTCTTAAAACCCAAGACGATGTTGAAATTGGCCAACATCATCTTCCAGACCTGTTCCATCATGAAAAAGGAGACCATGTGTGGAAGGGTTGGGTCATCTATCTGTGGCACCTCCTCATCCTCCATGTCGTCCTCATCCGCCTCCTGTGGAGGTGCAGGTCGAGGTGCGGGGTCCCAGTCCTGGCAAGTGGAGAAGAAGTCAATAGTGGGGTGTCTGTACGCCTATTATGTGATGTCCACTATCCTCTCCCATCCCACGGTTGTGAGGTATGCCATGACCCGCTGCAGTAGACGATGCTCCTCCAAAAGTGTTGTGTCTAGGGCTTTAGTGGGATGATAGTTAAAGGTCCTCAGCACTGTGTATTGGTCCATGTGCTCTGGTGGTACTGGAGTATCATAATGCACAGGCTAAGCCCCAGGGTGGCATCAAGGTGGTGGAGCAGGAGGTGATGACGTGGATCGTGTGGAAGATGTTGAACCCTGTGGTGCCTGGCGCTGACGTTGGCTCGTAGTGTCGGGATTTTGATCATGAATGACCAAATCCGGCTGAGCCTGTGTGGTTTGAGCACGTTTTCCACAAGTACGGGATGTGCCATCACCTGTCATGACTGCACACAAGAAGCATAACCAAAAAATGAAGCAGGAAGTGTTAGAGCAGAAAAAGAATAGCCACTGTGTGGCTGACCGCAGCTGTGGTAAGCATTACCACTGCTGTGGTTAACATGACCACGGCTGTGGTAAAGATTACCATGGCCATGGTCATCGTCAGAGAGAGAAACAAGTTTTTGAATTTTTAAATGAAAATAATTGGAATAAAATGGAAAATAAAATATGGTGAATGTAGTATGGTCATGTGAATGAAAATGCATGCTGACAAACCATTGAAAGCTTACTCTAATGCTGGGGATGCCAAAGGTTAGAGGAGAGAGAACAGAGAAAGAAGGAGAGAATCACGGGTGGTGGTAACTGACCAGCCCCCATGACTATATATAGTGGGGTGCGGAGCACGACTGTGGTGAACTTCTTGTCTCCCCCCCTAGTTTTTTTTAACTGGAGAACTGACCACGGTCGTCCTCTTAGCAACTGTTCAAGAAGTAGTTGGACAATGGTAAATATATGAATGAGTAAGTATGGACCAAGTCATGCAATGGGAGATCCTCATGTAAAGGGGGTTTGAGTTATCTATAAATAAAGGGACCCTTAGAAACAGAAAAATGCATATGAATGTTCCCCTATGGATATGGTTAAGTGTTAGAGTTGGGTCAGGTTCAAATGTCATGAAGAAAATATCAATGTTGTCCTATGCATTTTGAAGCTGAAATTCCTGAATCCATTTAAGGCTCTGATAAAAAGCAAAAACTTCTGCTTCAACTGGTTGAGGGATACCATTAAAAAATGTTGTCCGTGCTTTTTATGAAATGGTCATGCACTCATGCTCATCACGCAAACAGATGCCAACTCCAAAAGAATTCTACTAATTAAAAATAGCTACATCAAAATTGCATTTTGTGAAGCCTTGTATTGGTGGATCCCATGTTTGAGCTGCTTTGATTGAAGGTTGACCTCAATGAATACTGCTACTGATGGAGTGCTCTCTAACTGATAGCCACTCTGAGTAGTGTGCTGCAACACTAGAGATACTGCAGTAGATGATGAGGTGTCGATATCATTCCATATTTTATGGTTTTGGGTTCTGCAAATACACCAGAGGATAACAACAATTTGGTTCCTAAAAAACACTATTACAAGGGTCTTGTAACTGTTAATCTTTTATTTAAACCAATGTATCAAGATAAGTTTCTTTATGTAGTTATTTCTCATTATATCAAGGGTGTTAATTTTGAGAAAATGTTATTTTCGTTTTATTTATTGTTTTTTCTTTTAATTATAAAAATACCACTGTACTTTTATCTTATTTTTAAATATTTCTGTACGAAACCTAAAAAAATTGGCCCAAGACAAGCTCTGTGTGTGCTGTTGTGAAAAATGCTTTTAATAAAAAAAAATTTGACACCACCAAGAATCGAAGACACGACTTTGAAATCTAATAAGCAAAATTTAACCCCTAGGCTATTGCATCAACTTGGTTTTCATATGCAAAAAGTAGTAAATATACTTTATTTTATTTTACGTATTGCGAAAAATCATATAATTAGTTTATATGTACCCTTCAACTCTTTTTATAAATATATGATAATTAAAGAGATCATGGAAAATGTTAACATCAACATAATTTTAATTATTTATTTTACTTTTGTATTTCTGATAAAATAGATGCTTCTTTTCTTCATAATAAAAGTAAGGTTTAGATACACATGCTTTTTTTTTCCTTCAATATAACCATTTTGTTATAATATAACTAATGTTATTAATAATTTTTTAAGACGTGTGCATTAATTTGCGACAAATAATTTAAAATAAAAAAGTACTTATTACATATAAAAAAAATATAAAGTCATTTAATGCAATTTTTAAGTAATTTAAAACACTTAATAAAGCATATTTAACACTTTCATATTATGTGCTTGAATGTACATAATAAAAATCACCTTTGATTTAATTTATTTTTTAAAAAATATTTATTTTACAATTTTAATTTTTCCAAAATTAAAAAATTGTTAAATTTTGAACTAAAATAATATAACTTTAGTTCTACAATCATTATATATGTATATATATATATATATATTTACCTGGTCAAACCGGTTCAATTAGTGACCCATCGGTTCGACCACTGACCCATCAACCCAGTGTCTCGACCAGGTCGATTACCGGTCTGGTTTTCACAACATTGAAAAAACTTATTATTATATTTATTATTTCCTATACAAACTTTAAAAATAACAAAACAAAATAAACAACGATTTTTAATTAAAAACAAAAAGTATTTGTTTTCAAACTAAATAGCACATAAGTTTCTAAGACAATGCATTAACATATATACAAACAAGGACGGATCCAAAAACCTATTAAAGAGGAAATTGGATTTTTTTCTTTCTTTATAATTATTTAAATGTCTAACTTCTAATAAATAATAATTTTTAAAATATTTACTATTTTTACACGCAAAATTGAAGCTATTTTATAAATGATAGTAATCTTAACCATTATCATAATAACAACAAATACACAACTAGTTTTACACAATTTTATACTAGTTATCACCACAATCATTGCAATAATAACAACAAACACAACTAATTTTACACAATTTTACATTGGTTAACCTTAATCATTATTATAATAATAACATACACAATTAATTTTACACAAACCAACTTAAAACTATATATGTATATACATGAAAAATCTTGAGGGAAGGAGGCCAGGCTGCTTCCCGCCCCCCTGAATCCATCCCTGTATACAAATCAACTTAAAATCTATGTACACGTTTAGATTTAATTAATTTTTAAGAGAAGAATACATTTTTTAAAACAAAATCTCTTAAAAATTTATAACTTTGATTCCATCCGGTAGTTATAAATTCTTGTTGTGTTTTATATCATTTGATGGGCAAATTAACTTCGTATTTTCAACATAAGGACATTGACACTTGCAGCATGCTACCTAAGCAGAGTCAAGCATTAAGCATGACTAGTCACTGAAAAATCAAATACACTTACGACAAAAAGAAGCGCGAAAGTAAATACAATATGGAATCTTAAAGTACAGCATTACTGGTCATGATCCATGTTTCCATTACAAAATGTGACATGATTAAATAAAATAAAAGTTTAAATTCTCCACTGGCTTGCTTTAGATTTTCTAACAACCTCCTTTGCCTACAGAACTTCTCTCTCTTAATGCATCCTCGGCTTTCACTCTCTCAGGAACAAAATCTAAACAAGCAAAAGCAATGTAGAAAACTGTGTAAGTAGGGTAAGGTGAATACGTACGGGGAAAGGTAAACTTAAGAATACGATAGCATTGCAACATGGATACGAAATTACCGGAAAGAAAGTCATATCTCCTCTCCTTGCTAACAACATTTGCTGAAAGGAGAAAAGCAGGAGACTAATAAGCAATTGGAAAAATATTTAATAGACTCAATGAGCATGTAAGCAGACACACAAACAAGCACAAGGATGAAGGATCAATTCATATGGTCGTAAAACGTAGTAGTTCTACAACACATTTAGGTCATAACTCCATACTAAATCTTATGGTGGTAAATATTTTAAATTTTAACTGCCAATTTTAGAAGAAAAAAAAAAGGGTTAGAAAACATAGACTAACCACCCATTATAACTAACTCACTCCATCACATCGCAACTTTAGAGTTTAAAGGGCCTGTGGGCCACGTAACTAAAGCACAATTGGCACTGAGATTAATCTCTAGATTTTTTCTACACATGACTACGGCACAATTAACATCATCGAGATTCTCTAGATTCTTTTCTACACATGACTACGGCACAATTAACATCATCGAGATTCTAGATTCTTTGTACACGTGACTAATGCATAATTGGCACCGAGATTCTAGACTTTTCCTACACATAACTAAGACACAATTAACACTGAGATTCTAGATTCTTCGTACACTTGACTAATTCACAATTAACAATCATACACTACATTACAGCAAACACTAGACTATATAACCCAATTTCGAACATCATTGAACTCACATATATAAAACATTACCTAAGTGATCGTAATGGAAGGATTTCTTGCCGTCCTGAGTAGCACAAGCATAACTGTCTTGCACGAATTGCTCAATGAACCTCTCCTTCAAGGAAAAGGAGGCAACCGATGAAGGAAAATGAATAAGGATAGAGACATTGAGAAAGAGGAGAACGAATAGAAACCTACCACAGCAGTGTTGATGGCCATCAATGCATCCTTCAAAACACGCAAATCAGGATCTTCATGCTTAATTATGGTCCTGATACAATTCATCGGAAATGCCATTCTGAATCCATCACCAAGCTGTTTTGAATTCTCGTTGCTAAGCTTGGGCTTCTTATTGTTCTTCTTCTTGGTCTCCTCTTTCACGATGTTCTGATCCTTCTTGGTTTTGCTTTTAGATTTCGAGTTTTTTGCGTTTTTCGTTTTCTTCTTCTCAGTTTTGGAAGTGTTGGAGGAAGCCATTGCAAGCACTCGGACACGGGATTTTCAGTTTCACACTCTGTCGGAAAGCAGGTGTCCAAGACGAAGAGTGCAGGGCTGGTTTGAAGTTAATATACAGTTTCATGTTTGACCAACTTTTAATTTTCTAAAGACTATTTCCTTTTCTTTCTTTCTTTCTTTTTTTTTTTTTATAATTGTTGGTCAATTTGAATAACATTGACCAACATTCCTAAAATAATTGACCAATATTAAAATTAAAAACAGTAACCAACATTTAATTTCCCAAAAGTATGTAAAAAAATTTGGCAAACATTAAATTAGAAAAAAAATGACCAGCATTAATTTCCCAAAATTATGTAAAAAAAAATTGACCAACATCTAATTTTTTAGAGTATGTTATTTTCATAAATGGTGGTCAATTTTTAATTTGACCCACATTAATAAAAAAATTGACCAATATTAAAATGAAAAAATTGACCAAGATTTAATTTATTAAAGTCTATTTTTTCAAATTAAATTGACCAAGATTTAATTTTTTAAAGTCAATTTTTAAATTCCCAATATTGGTCAATTTTTTTTTTATTAATGTGTTCAAATTAAAAATTGAACACCATTTATGAAAATAACAGACTCTAAAAAATTAGATGTTGGTCAAATTTTTTTTACATAATTTTGGGAAATTAATACTGGTCAATTTTTTTTAATTTAATGTTTGTCAATTTTTTTACATACTTTTGGGAAATTAAATGCTGGTTAATGTTTTTAATTTTAGTATTGGTCAATTATTTTAGGAATGTTGGTCAATGTTTTTCAAATTGACCAACAATTATAAAAAAAAAAAAAAAAAAGAAAGAAAAGGAAATAGACTTTAGAAAATTAAAAGTTGGTCAAACTTGAAACTGTATATTAACTTCGAACCTGCTCCCTGCACTCTTCATCTTGGACACCTGCTTTCCGACAAAGTATGAAACTGAAAATCCCGTGTCCGAGTGCTTGCAATGGCTTCGTCCAACACTTCCAAAACTGAGAAGAAGAAAACGAAAAACGCAGAAAACTCGAAATCCGAAAGCAAAACCAAGAAGGATAAGAACATTGTGAAAAAGGAGACCAAGAAGAAGAACAATAAGAAGCCCAAGCTTAGCAACGGGAATTCAAAACAGCTTGGCAATGGATTCAGAATGGCATTTCCGATGAATCGTATCAGGACCATAATTAAGCGCGAAGATCCTGATTTGCGTGTTTCGAAGGATGCATTGATGGCCATCAACACTGCTGTGGCAGGTTTCTATTCGTTCTCCTCTTTCTCGATGTCTCTATCCTTCTTCATTTTCCTTCATCGGTTGCCTCCTTTTCCTTGTAGGAGAGGTTCATTGAGCAATTCGTGCAGGACAGTTATGCTTGTGCTGCTCAGGACGACAAGAAATCCCTCCATTACGATCACTTAGGTAATGTTTTATCGATATGTGAGTTCAATGATGTTGGAAATTGGGTTATATAGTCTAGTGTTTGCTGTAATGTAGCGTATGATTGTTAATTGTGAATTAGTCAAGTGTACGAAGAATCTAGAATCTCAGTGTTAATTGTGTCTTAGTCATGTGTAGGAAAAGTCTAGAATCTCGGTGCCAATTATGCATTAGTCACGTGTACAAAGAATCTAGAATCTCGATGATGTTAATTGTGCCGTAGTCATGTGTAGAAAAGAATCTAGAGAATCTCGATGATGTTAATTGTGCCGTAGTCATGTGTAGAAAAGAATCTAGAGAATCTCGATGATGTTAATTGTGCCGTAGTCATGTGTAGAAAAGAATCTAGAGAATCTTGGTGCCAATTGTGCCTTAGTCACGTGTAGGAAAAATCTAGAATCTCGGTGCCAATTGTACATTAGTCATGTGTATGAAGAATTTAGAATCTCGATACTAATTGTATCGTAGTCATGTGTAGAAAAAATCTAGAGATTAATCTCAGTGCCAATTGTGCTTTAGTTACGTGGCCCACAGGCCCTTTAAACTCTAAAGTTGCGATGTGATGGAGTGAGTTAGTTATAATGGGTGGTTAGTCTATGTTTTCTAACCCCCTTTTTTTTTTCTTCTAAAATTGGCAGTTAAAATTTAAAATATTTACCACCATAAGATTTAGTATGGAGTTATGACCTAAATGTGTTGTAGAACTACTACGTTTTATGACCATATGAATTGATCCTTCATCCTTGTGCTTGTTTGTGTGTCTGCTTACATGCTCATTGAGTGTATTAAATATTTTTCCAATTGCTTATTAGTCTCCTGCTTTTCTCCTTTCAGCAAATGTTGTTAGCAAGGAGAAGAGATATGACTTTCTTTCCGGTAATTTCGTATCCATGTTGCAATGCTATCCTATTCTTAAGTTTACCTTTCCCCGTACGTATTCACCTTACCCTACTTACACGGTTTTCTACATTGCTTTTGCTTGTTTAGATTTTGTTCCTGAGAGAGCGAAAGCCGAGGATGCATTAAGAGAGAGAAGTTCAGCAGGCAAAGGAGGTTGTTAGAAAATCTAAAGCAAGTAAGTGGAGAATTTAAACTTTTATTTTATTTATTCATGTCACATTTTGTAATGGAAACATGGATCATGACCAGTAATGCTGTACTTTAAGATTCCATATTGTATTTATTTTGGCGCTTCTCTTTAATAGTCCTTTTGTCGTAAGTGTATTTGATTTTTCAGTGACTAGCCATGCTTAATGCTTGACTCAGCTTTGGTAGCATGCTGCAAGTGTCAATGTCCTTCTTATGTTGAAAATACGAAGTTAATTTGTCCATCAAATGATATAAAACACAACAAGAATTTATAACTACCGGATGGAATCAAAGTTATTAATTTAAGAGATTTTGTTTTAAAAAATGTATTCTTCTCTTGAAAATTAATTAAATCTAAACGTGTACATAGATTTTAAGTTGATTTGTATTAGTATATATGTTAATGCA
Source organism: Pueraria montana var. lobata (assembly GCA_026413185.1). Classification (NCBI taxonomy): domain Eukaryota; kingdom Viridiplantae; phylum Streptophyta; class Magnoliopsida; order Fabales; family Fabaceae; genus Pueraria; species Pueraria montana. The sequence continues at coordinate 13,051,525 of CM048654.1, forward strand.
TGGTCTTAGAAACTTATGTGCTATTTAGTTTGAAAACAAATACTTTTTGTTTTTAATTTAAAATCGTTGTTTATTTTGTTTTGTTAATTTTAAAGTTTGTATAGGAAATAATGAAAAAAATAATAAGTTTTTTTAGGTTTTCTACAGAAATATTTAAAAATAAAAAATAAGATAAAAGTACAGTGATATTTTTATAATTAAAAGAAAAAGCAATAAATAAAACGAAAATAGCATTTTCTCAAAATTAACACCCTTGATATAATGAGAAAGAATTACATAAAGAAACTTAGCTTGATACATTGGTTTAAATAAAGAAAAAAGTTACATGGACACCCAAAAATCTATTAGACACCCAGTGAGAGAGAGAAAAATATAGGTATGATAGGGTTTATGATATGATAGGAAGAGAGATAGAAAGAAATGAGAGGAGAGGTGTTAGTGGGATGTTTAAAATAATGAGGTGTTTGTCTATCATTACTCTTAAATAAAAGATCAACAGTCACAAGACCCTTGTCGTAATAGTGTTTTTTAGGAACCAAATTGCTGTTATCCTCTGGTGCATTTGGAGAATCCGAAACCATAAAATATGGAATGATATCGACACCTCATCATCTACTGCAGTATCTCTAACGTTGCAGCACATTACTCAGAGTGGCTATCAGTCAGAGAGCATTCCATTAGAAGCAGTATTCATTGAGGTCAGCCTTCAACCGAAGCAGCTCAAGCATAGGATCCACCAATACAAGGCTTCACAAAATGCAATTTTGATGCAGCTATTTTTAATGAGCAGAATTCTTTTGGTGTTGGCATCTGTTTGCGTGATGAGCATGGCCATTTCATAAAAGCACGGACAACATTTTTTAGTGGTATCCCTCAACTAGCTGAAGCAAAAGTTTTTGCTTTTTATCAGAGCCTTAAATGGATCTAGGAATTTCAGCTTCAAAATGTTATTTTCGAAACAGATTGTAAAATGATTACCGATAATCTGCTCTCTGTAAAAACTACCCACACTGCTTTTTATGTTACACTTACCAAGTGTAGGCCATGCCTTTCATCTATTCCAAACTCTAGGGTGAGGTTAGTTAGGAGGCAAGTACATCTTGTGACTCACAAGTTAGCTAGGGCATCAAGATTTAATGCTAGCATCCATGATTTTGAATGTATTCCCTTTGTTCATTCTATTGTTCAGAATGAAATGAAATGATCTTATTTTACATAAAAAATAGTGTTTTTTTGTTATTGTTTTTTTGAAAACAATGTATCCTTATTTCTGGAAGTTATGAGACTAATCTCTTGAGAATCATGGAATCAAATCTTTGTTAGCATGCTTAAGAAATTCAGCTATCTACCAATTATACTAGACTTTATTGGTCCCTTATCATACTAGTAGTATTAAAACTTTAGTATTATTTTTTTTATAAGAAGTCTTGATTATTTTACAGTATATACATCTACTTAAAAAGTTTTCTTTTCTATCACCTTTTCTGTGAGACAAATATTTTTCTTTCATCTGTATTATTTACACACGTCTCAAATTCATAAGAACCTTGAATCCTTATGACATGCTTGAGGATCTTCGTAGCACAATTTTTTTTCTTTAATTTATTTCCTCTGTCATCAGGGACGGATCTAAAAACTTATTAAGGGGGTTGAATTTTTTTTCTTCCTTTATAACTATTTAAATGTCTAACTTCTAATAAATAATAATTTTTAAAAAATATTTACTAATTTTTACACGTAAAATTGAAATTAATTTTTATTTTAAATGATAATAACCTTAACTGTTATAATAATAATAACAAACACACAACTAGTTTTACGCAATTTTACACTAGTTATCAAGTTAACCATTGCAATAATAACAACAAACACAACTAGTTTTACATAATTAGCCTTTACTATTATTATAATAACAACCTACATAATTAATTTTATACAATTTTATACTAACTTACTTAAAAATATACATGCATATAAATGAAAAGTCCTATGGGAGGGGGGCTAGGGCCATGCCCACCCCCTCTAAATCCGTCACTGTCCGTCATAAATTTTGCCAATTTTAGTACCTGTTTTTTTTTTTAACGGCGAAGATATATATTTTTTTATCTGTAGAAATTGAACACGGTACTGGGAATTTACAATAACTCACGCACCTTGCTCAACCGACTGAGCTAGACCCCTTGGTGGTGAAGATATATTATAAATATAAAAGTCATGATATACAAAAGCCTGCACAAGGTGTACAGTATACATGTGTACATGTATAAATAGCCAATTTTAGTACCTGTGTAACGGGACAAACAAAATTTATTGATTAGCATTATAAATATCATATTAATATTAATAATTGTTAGTACATGCATGTTTGTTAACATGAACATTATAAACATTATATGTGTGTATTAAATTTTTTTTATATTTATATTGCATTTTACACACACACACACCACACACACACACACACACACACACACACACACACACACACACACACACACATATATATATATATATATATATATATATATATATATATATATATATATATATATATATATATATATCTTTGAAATAGGAGAGATAAAAAGGTGAAGACGAAAAAGGTAAAAAAAACTCATTTAAAAATTAAAATTCACTGCATACAAATGATGCGACACAATCTATTTCTTGTGATATGTTTTATGTATATTTTTTATACTAATTAATTTATATATAATTTTAACATGTAAAAATAAGAAAAGAATAATAATTTATCTCTTTCAATATATTATTTTTAATAGTTCTAGTTATAACTTGAATTTCAATATATTTTTTTAAAAGAAATTATAAATAATTAAAATAACATTGTATCACAATATAAATTATTGATCACAAATCTAAAATATAATTTATGTGAACAAAAATATTTTTTCATTACAAATTTTAATTATTATGTAATTTATATATTTAAAGTATTTATTTATTATAAATTTTCGTTATATAAAATAAACATTTATTTTAGATAATGCATAAGCTAAAATATTAGTTGAATTAAATAAATCATCAAGTCATTGGTCTTTTACACGATTAGAATAAATATATCTATTCATGAATAATAAATTTGATAATTAAATATTAGTATTTTTGGTGCAATAAGCAAAAATGAAATTCGAACATATGATTTTACGCAAACTGTTCAAACCCTTTTGTTAGGCCGATCCTAGGAATTAAATAAATGCTAGTAAATATTAAGAGTAGTTCTTAAATCCGATGAATTAATTTGATCGATGGCAGGAACGGAGCCAACCTAAAATATTAAGGGGGCCAAAGGTAAAAATTAAATATAAAGATATATGAAAAAATTGGTCAATTTCCCATAAAAAAAATAACAATTGGTCAATTAATTGTTGGTCAAATTAATAATTGACCACCATTTACGAAAAAAACAGACTTTAAAAATTTAAATATTGGTCAATTTTTTTTTACATAATTTTGGGAAATTAATATTGGTCAATTTTTTTAATTTAATGCTGGTCAATTTTTTTACATACTTTTGGGAAATTAAATGTTGGTTAACGTTTTTAAATTTAGTATTGGCCAATTATTTTAGGGATGTTGGTCAATATTTTTTAAACTGACCAACAATTATGAAAAAAAATTAAATGTTGGTATTTTTTTTTACTAATATTGGTCAAATTAAAAATTGACCAACATTTACTACAAAAATAAACTTTAAAATCATAGAAATCAAAGCGACCCGTGCGAATGCACGGGTAACTGGCTAGTTTAACTTTAAATCTCACGAAAGGGGAAGAAAGCTTCCCTCCTTTTCTTTCCTTAAACATCTAAAACAAGGGGAAATACTCTCCCTCCGTCCCATTACATCCCCTCCATTCCATTTATTTCTATTCCACTCTGCCCCCCTCCACTCAAAAGCATCCAAACATAGCTTAAGCATTGATTCCATCTATTAGTTATAGATTCTTTTGTTTTATATCTTTCCAAGGGCAAATTAACTTCAGATTTTCAACATATATAAGAAGGAATTTGACACTTGCAACATGCTACCAAAGCAGAGTCAAGCATTAAGCATGCATAGTCACTGAAAAATCATCTACACTTGGGGGAATAGGATTATAAAAATAAATACATTATGGAATCTTAAAGTACAGCATTACTATTACTCATCATGATCCATGTTTCCATTACAAATGTGACATGATTAAATAAAGTATAAGTTTAAATTCCCCACTAGGTTGCTTTAGATTTTCTAACATCCTCTTTTGCCTGCTGAGCTTCTCTCAATGCATCCTCAGCTTTCACTCTCTCAGGAACAAAATCTGAACAAGCAAAAGCAACGTAAAAAACCTTGTAAGTAGTGTGAGGTGAATGCAGGGAAAGGTAAACTTAAGAATAGAATATAATAGCATTGCAACAGGGATACGAAATTACCAGAAAGAAAGTCGTATCTGCTATGCTTATATACTAACAACATTTGCTGAAAGGAAAAGCAGGTGACTAATCAGCAATTGGAAGATATTTAATGGACTCAATGAGCATGTAAGCAGACACACAAACAAGCACAAGGATGAAAGATCAATTCATATGGTCATAAAACGTAGTAGTTCTATAACCCATTTAGATCATACCTCCATACTAAATCTTATGGTGGTAAATAATTTAAAGAGAAGGCAATCATTGTAGTAGCTTTGAGCGACAAAGTAATTTCATAAATGAGCACAATTGGCATGATACTCTTCAGTATATGGGTATGGGTGTGGTATGCTACTTGTGAGCCACGGGCCCAATACAACAAAATTCTAGATTCTTTCTGCACTTGGCTCAGACCCAATTGGTATCGAGATTCTAGATTCTTCCTATACATGACTAAGGCACAATTGGCACCGAGATTCTAGATTCTTCCTGCACGTGACTAAGGCACAACTGTTACCGAGATTCTAGATTCTTCCTACACGTGACTGAGACACAATTGACACGGAGATTCTAGATTCTTCGTACACGTGACTAAGGCACAATTAACAATTATATACTACATTACAGCAAACACTAGACTATACAGAACCCAATTTTGAACTAACAAATCCATAAAACATTACCTAGATGATTGTAACTCAGGCATTTCTTGGGGTCTTGAGCACAGCAAGCATAAGAGACGTGCACAAACTGCTTGATGAACTTCTCCTGCAAGGAAAAATGCAAACGGTGAAGGAAAACGAAGAAGGATAGAGACATTGAGAAAGAGGAGAACGAATAGAAACCTACCATCAAAGCTTCCTTTGGCACACATAAATCAGGATCTTCACGCTTAACTATCGTCTTGATAAGATTCATGGGAAATGCCAATTTGAATTCCTCGTCTGCAGGCTCTGGCTGTTTTGAATTGCCATTGCTGAGCATGGCCTTCTTATTCTTCTTCGTCTTGTTCTCGTCTTTGTTGATGTTTCTACGTTTCTTTGTTTTGCCTTCGGATTTGGAGATTTCTGCGGTTATGGTTTTCTTTTTCTCAGGTTTGTACTTCTTCGTTTTGCCTTTGCTTTTGGAGATTTCTGCATTACTGGTTTTCTTATTAGGTTTGGGAGTGTTGGAGGAAGCCATTGTACTATACAGAGCAGTGCAAGCACTCGGACACGAGATTTTCAGTTTCACCCTCTATCGGAAAGCGGGTGTCCAAGACGAATTAATATTCAGTTTGAGGTTTGACCAACATTAATTTACCATAGTCTATTTTTTTTTTTCATAAACGTTGTTCAATTTTTAATTTGACCAGTATTAATAAAACAAGATTGCCTAATATTAAATTAAAACAATTGACCGAACGTTTAATTTTCGGAAACTATATAACAGAAATTGACCAATATTTGATTTTAAAGTTTTTTTTAGTAAATGTTGGTCAATTTTTAATTTGACCATCAATAGTAAAAAAAAATTGACCAACATTTAATTTTTTAAAGTCTATTTTTATCATAATTGTTGGTCAGTTTAAAAAATATTCACCAACATTCCTAAAATCATTGACCAATACTAAATTTAAAACATTAACCAAAATTTTATTTCCCAAAAGTATATGTAAAAAAAATTAACCAGCATTAAATTAAAAAAAACAATATTAATTTCCCAAAATTATGTAAAAAAAAACCAATATTGATTTCCCAAAATTATGTAAAAAAAAATTGACCAACATTTAAGTTTTTAAAAGTCTGTTTTTTTCATAAATGGTGGTCAATTTTTAATTTGACCAACATTTAATTGACCATTTTTTTCATATATCTTTATATTTAATTTTTACCTTTGGCCCCCCTTAATATTTTAGGTTGGCTCCGTTCCTGCCGTCGATCAAATTAATTCATCGGATTTAAGAACTCTTAATATTTATTTAGCTTTTAGTATTTAATTCCTCTGAGTCAAAAAAAAAAAAAAAAGCTTTTGTGGAATTATATGATTGACTTGGTGGCGAAGAAAGAAGGGAGGGAGGGATAGGTCATAGTTTCGAATCCCCGCTAATAAAAACTAATATATTAACAACTAACATTTGGCTGATAAAAAAAAACTTTTATTTAATTCTTAGGATCTGCCTAACAAAGGGTTTGAACAGTTTGTGTAAAATCATAGGTTCAAATTTCATTTTTGCTTATTACACCAAAAATACTCATTTTTAATTATCAAATTTCTTATTCATGAATAAATATATTTATTCTAATCGTGCAAAAGACCAATGACTTGATGATTTATTTAATTCAACTAATATTTTAGTTTATGCATTATCTAAAATAAATGTTTATTTTATATAACTAAAATTTATAAGAAATAATAAATAGTTGCAGTAAAAAAATCTATAATAAATAAATACTTTAAATATATAAATTATATAATAGTTAAAATTTGAAACAAACAAATATTTTTCTTCACATAAATTATATTTTAGATTTGTAACCAATAATTTATATTGTGATACAATTTTATTTTAATTATTGATAATTTTTTTAAAAAATATATTGAAATTCAAGTTATAACTAGAACTATTAAAAATAATATATTGAAAGAGATAAATTATTATTCTTTTTTTTTTACATGTTAAAATTTATATATTAATTAATTAGTATAAAAAATATACATAAAACATATCACAAAAAATAGATTGTGTCGCATCATTTGTATGCAGTGAATTTTAATTTTTAAGTGAGTATTTTACCTTTTTTTATCTCTCCTATTTCAAAGAAATAAATATATATGTAAAATACAATATAAATATAAAAAAAAAATATAATACATACATATAATGTTTATAATTCTCATGTTAACAAACATGCATGTACGCATAGTTTTAAAAACCAGACCGATCCGACCAGTCAGACTAGTCCGATCGAGAACCGGTGGACCAACCGGTTCAGTCCAGCTATTGGGTCAGGTATGTCATCAACCCGGTGTGACCCAGTGCAACCCAGTGTGACCCAGCTGGGTTTTCGGTTCAACCGCTGAACCACGGGCTCCGGGTCACTAATGCCAGCTGCATTCATTTCAATAAAAATACTAAAAAAAATGCCCCAGCATGGCTCGAACCCATGACCAGCAGTATATCCTAATTTTTGGCCTAATTCTTCTTTTGATGATTGATTCAACCTATGATCAAAAAGATATATCTTGGTTCTATTTTATCTCTTCAACAAGTTTAGTAATGAGCATAATGGTCCTATTGTTCCGATGGAGAGAAGAACCTATGATTAGCTTTTCGGGAAATTTCCAAACGAACAATTTCAACGAAATCTTTCAATTTCTTATTTTACTATGTTCAACTCTATGTATTCCTCTATCCGTAGAGTACATTGAATGTACAGAAATGGCTATAACAGAGTTTTTGTTAGTCATATTAACAGCTACTCTAGGAGGAATGTTTTCATGCGGCGCTAACGATTTAATAACTATCTTTGTAGCTCTAGAATGTTTCAGTTTATGTTCCTAAAATAAGCGCTCCTTACCACTACACCAAAGGCTCTCCTTTGATATATATTTAACAAATGTAATATTTATATTATATAACGTATTTAATCAAATTAATATTAACAAAAAATACACCAACATGGTTTGAACCCAAGACCTACAACAAGCACAGACAAATTCTACCACTAAGCTAAAGGCTATTAATTGATCTAATATTAACAAATGTAATATTTATAATAAATACATACTATATAAATTATATATAATTATTTATAACATTGTAATACCGGGTCATGCGGTTCAATTAGTAACCCACTGGTTCGACCATTGACCCAGTGACCTAGTGCCTTGACCGGGTCGATCACCGGTTCGGTTTTAAAACTATGCATGTACGTTACTAACAATTATTAATATTAATATGATATTTATAATGCTAATCAATAAATTTTGTTTGTCCCGTGTGTTGCATAATACTAAAATTGGCGGAATTATGACGAACAATGATGGATTTAGAAGGGAGTAGGCAGGGGCCCTAGCCCCCCTCCCATAGGACTTTTCATTTATATACATATATATTTTAAAGTAATTTAGTATAAAATTGTGTAAAATTAATTATGTAGGTTGTTATTATAATAATAGTTAAGGTTAGCTATGTAAAATTATGTTAAAATTAGTTGTGTTTGTTGTTATTATTGCAATTGTTAAGGTGATAACTAGTGCAAAATTACGTAAAACTAGTTGTGTGTTTATTGTTATTATGATAACCGTTAAGGTTATTATCATTTAAAATAAAAATTAATTTCAATTTTATGTGTAAAAATTAGTAAATATTTTTAAAAATTAAATTATTTATTAGAAATTAGACATTTAAACAATTATAATGGAAGAAAAAAAATATCCAGCCCCTTAATAGGTTTTTGGATCTATCCTGATGACAGAGGAAATAAATTAAAGAAAAAAAATTGTGCTACGAAGATCCTTAAGCAAATGTCATAAGGATTCAAGGTTCTAATGAATTTGAGATGTGTGTAAATAATACAGATGAAAGAAAAATATTTGTCTCACAGAAAAGGTGATAGAAATGAAAACTTTTTTAGTAGATGTATATAATGCAAAATAATCAGGACTTCTTGTAAAAATAATAATAATACTAAAGTTTTAGTACTACTAGTATGACAAGGGACCAATAAAATCTAGCACAATTGGTAGATAGTTGAGTTTCTTAAGCATGTTGACAATGATTTGATTCCATAGTTGTACATATGAAGAAGACTTTGTTGGGAGAGACAAAACCTACTTTAATGATCTTTATGTCTTGAGAGATTAGTCTCATGGCTTCCAGCAATGAGCATACATTGTTTTCAAAAAACAAAAAATAAACACTTTTTTTATTCGAAATAGGATCATTTCATTTCATTCAGAACAATAGAATGAACAACAAAGGAAATACATTCAAAATCATGGATGCTAGCATTAAATCTTTATGCCCTAGCTAACTTGTGAGCCACAAGATTTGCTTACCTCATAACTAAACTCACCCTAAAGTTTGGAATAGATGAAAGGCATTGCCTACTCTTGGTAAGTGTATAACATGGAACGCAGTGTGGGCAATTTTTACAGAGAGCAGATTATCGATAATAATTTTTTATGCATAAAATGTGTTCGCAAAGGGCAAGCGTACCCTACGCAGTAGTAACAGTGGACTCTAGGAGTCCAGATATTGAACCAAAAGGACCAGTCGTGTTCCCAAACAATTAATTTTGCTATGAATTTAACAATTCAATTAAGAATCAAATTTAAGAAAATAGTGTTCAATTGTTCAGTTCTTAATAGCTAAGGAATAAGATGAGAAGATTAATGTGAGACAGTAAGATTGGAACGCCAAGGATTATGATTTTGCATGCATCTCTTTTCCCCTAATCTTGATCTCAATGAACGCTCTAATTAAGTTAATTGCCAGTCCTCTTTAAATTCATTAGTAAACAATTGGTCATAGCTGACTACTGTTGTTTCCCCTAATTCAATTCCTAATTGGTCATAGGTGAATTAAATTAGGGCAAACGATGATACTCAGAGAGGTTGATTAATAGAATTAATCCAATGGAAATTCACACAATTAGTTTGATCATGCAAATCATATGAATTCAATCACTTTATAGTTCTGTCAATCCCAGGCAATTGATCATAGACAAGGGACTGACCAATATTTAGAGTGATCAGTTCTAATAACAAACAAAATAGTAAAGAGATTCAATAACTGGAAACATCGAGACATTCATTGAGAATCAAAAATAGGGTACAAAGGACACATCCACATCATAATCCTGGCAAGGAGGATTAGCCACTCATGTTCATGAACAAACTAGTAAACCTCATAGAAAACATAAAGATTACAAAGGGATAAGAGATTTTACAAGTGGTATTTCCAATGACGATCTCTATGTCTTACAACAGTCAGACTCTCTCGCAAGACCTCTACCTCACTCAGAACCCTCAGTATTCAGAAGCAGAGCAAAAGATACCAAAAGAGGGTTTTCAGCATCTATTTATAAAGTTTCAAACTATTGACGCGGGTCACCATGACCGTGCTGATCAGATGACCACGGTCGTGGTCCTTGCATAGTCTAAAGGCCCAATCTGCGCATATTTCGAGCACAGCCGTGGTGAATGAACCACGGCTGTGCTTGGAAAATTGACGCTGATGCTCAACTTCAAGGGATTCCTGCCTGGCTATGGTTCTTGAATCATGGTTGTGGTAACTTAGCACGGCTGTGCTACATCTACCACGGCTGTGGTCTTCCAGACAGTGGCAATTTTCCTCCAATTGATGTGTTTTTAAGCTCTTTACCTTAAGGGATCCCTGAATTGCCTGTCTTACACAAACTAGTGACAAACCGTGAGTTCTGCCAACAAAATAAGCTCAAATCATGTTCAAATGATATCCAAACTCAGATTAAAGCACAATCAAAATCCGATTTATCAAACCTCCCCACACTTAAGCATTGCTCTTCCTCAAGCAACTATTCTGAGTTAGACATCATAATCGATTCTCCCTAGCCAAGAACTTGCAACAGAATTCCCAATTTATTTATACTGAAGAAAAGAAAATAACTAAAGCAGATACAACAGAATGCAGCAAGTTTCCTCTCGGGGTCTCTTAGGCCTAAACCTACACAAAATTTGGTTTCCCAAGAGCCATGGTGCACTCATCACTCCTTCTCTCAGTGTTTCAGGGTTAATAGAAAAGCTCTCCAATCACATTCAAATGAACATATTCACTAAGCTATGCATCAATCAACTCAACTCAATTGGACCTTTTACAATCAAAACAGATGAGGCATGACGAGGTGTAACGAGGCCAGGATTTCAATGATGGGCAGATATTGAAAGAAAAAGGATAAAAATGGGCTTTACAATTAATTTATGCTCAGTGTTCGAAAATCAAGGAGAAACCAATGTTTATTTCTTCTTGTTCTTCTTCTCTTCTTTTTTCCCCAGCTCTCACTTCTTCTTTCTCCCTTTTTTTTGAAGGCCTTTGACCTTGATTTATTCATTGTACAGGAGAGGAAGCTGAGACACATTGAGTCTTTTCTGTTTTAGAATATCCTTCATTACATTGGCTTTCTCCTATCTTTCTAATCATCAAGCATATTGTACGAAAACTAACATAACAGAGTGACAAAGAAATATTCACAAGTCTCAAAACAGGCGACTAAGTGAGATTGTATCACAAACTCTGCATCCAGAAAAATGCCTAAACAATGCCTCAACAGTTTCAAAAAGTCAAAAGTCAATCAAGGATATGTATGTCAACATAGAAAATAAAACATGTCACCTAAATTGATTCCATATCACACTGAAGGACTTAAGGCTCAAATCTCCCATCTCTATGTTCAAGCTCAAGGGAAATAATCTATTTGTCCAGTTTTAGTGCCAATGTTTCCCCTTTAGTGACCTTGCTGCTATCTGAAAGATTTTATTTTATTTTTAGACGGGAGTTCTGCAAACAAAAATTCCATAACTATTGAGGATCTAAAAATGACATAAGAACAAAGAATTAACATTATCACACAATGTCTCAAGAATGGGGAAAACAACTGTGACCTCCCTCCCCACACTCAATATATGCAGTGTCCTCAATGCATCCAAAATAGAATGAAAACAGGAAACAATGTATGGAAAATGAAAGAACTAATAGAGTACGGTACTGTAAACAAAACAAACTAAAAGAACAAAATAAAAGAAAAAGAAAAAATACCTAAGGAAATAGAAAAGCTCCTCAAAAGGGAGGAGGATCTGGAAAGAGACGATCCTGAAGCTGCCTCAAAAAGTCCATTTGAGCAGTGAAATTGTCAGCTATCATCTGCTACTATGCCTCAAATTGGGTGTCCTGATCATCTAACCTCTGTGTCACCCTAGTCTCCAAATCATCCAATCTCTGGAGGATCTGGCTCATGTCAAATGTGGGTGGTGGCGGTGGTGCCTGATGTTGCTTTGTCGACTGCTCCTCCGTGCCCAACTGCTGCTCTGGCTACTGTTCCATGCTTAGATCCTGGGGCTAAATCTCTAGCTCTTCCTGGTGTGGTTCAGGTTGGTCAACGAGGAAGAATTGCTGGCCCTGGTATCGAAAGATCCCCAGATAAACCAGAGTAGATCTGTCAATGTAGAAAACAATCGTCCCATCCTAGGTTGCCTCCATGAAGCCAAAGTGATTAGCCTACCTGGTGATGAGTGATCCAACTACAATGTGGCCAGTCTGGCTCTGGGAAACTCGTAATCCTATGGTGTTACAATGTCTAATAAAGAGGAGGCCGGCGTTACACCGCCTCCCCCGAACCATGCACCATAGAGGGAAGAGGTCCTTCCCAGTAATTGTGTCAGTGCTCTCCTTGTGGCCATGGAAGGTCTCAGATAAACACCGATGGCACACCCAAAGTGCTGGATCTCTGATGCCGCTGGCCTTTCAGGTGCCAAGGATGAAGCAGGCCTGTCTTGTAATCTCTCTCTAGAAGGCTGCTGGTCTGTAAGCCTTTGGGTGCCATCTCAAAGCACCCCTATACTCATCTGTCATAAAGGACTATGGTGTCTCAAAACCCAAGACGACGTTGAAATTGGCCAACGTCATCTTCTGAACCTGTCCCATCATGAAAAAGGAGACCATGTACGGAAGGGCTAGGTCATCTATCTGTGGCACCTCCTCATCCTCCATGTCATCCTCATCCACCTCCTGCGGAGGTGCAGGTCGAGGTGTGGGGTCCCACTCCTGGCAAATGGAGATGAAGTCAATAGTAGGGCGTCTGTACGCTTATTATGTGATGTCAACTATCCTCTCCCATCCCACAGCTGTGAGGTATGCCATGACTCACTGCAGTAGACCATGCTCCTCCAGAAGTGTTGTGTCTAGGGCTCTAGTGGAATGATAGTCAAAGGTCCTCAGCATTGTGTATCGGTCCATGTGCTCTGGTGGTACTGGAGTATCATAATGCGCAGGCTGAGCCCCAGGGTGGCGTCGAGGTGGTGGAGCAGGAGGTGATGACGTGGATCGTGTGGAAGACGTTGAACCCTACGGTGGCTGGCACTGACGTTGGCTCCTAGTGTCGAGATTTTGATCACGAATGACCAAATCTGGCTGAGCCTGTGTGGTCCGAGTATGTTTCCCACGAGTGCAGGATGGGCCATCACTTGTCATGACTGTACATAAGAAGCATAACCAAAAAAATGAAGCAGGAAGGGTTAGAGCAGGAAAAGAATAGCCACTGTGTGGCTGACCACGCCACGGCTGTGGTAAGCATTACCACAGCTGTGGTAAAAATTACCATGGCTGTGGTTAAAATGACCACGGCTGTGGTAAAGGTTACCACGATCGTGGTCATCGTCAGAGAGAGAAACAAGTTTTTGAATTTTTAAATGAAAATAATTGGAATAAAACAGAAAATAAAATATGGTGAATGCAGTATGGTCATGTGAATGAAAATGCATGTTGACAAACCATTGAAAGCTTACTCAAATGTTGAGGATGCCAAAGGTTAGAGGAGAGAGAACAGAGAAAGAAGGAGAGAACCATGGGTGGTGGTAACTGACCACCCCCTCCCCCCCCCCCATGACTATATATATTGGGGTACGGAGCATGGCCATGGTGAACTTCTTGTCTCCCCCCTTTTTTTAACTAGAGAACTGACCACGGCTATGGTAAAGGTTACCATGGTCGTGGTCGTACCTGACGTCCTCTCAGCAACTGTTCAAGAAGTAGTTGGACGATGGTAAATATATGAATGAGTAGGTATGGACCAAGTCATGCAATGGGAGATGCTCATGTAAAGGGGGTTTGAGTTGTCTATAAATAAAGGGACCCTTAGAAACGGAAAAATGCATATGAATGTTCCTCTATGGATATGGTTAAGTGTTAGAGTTGGGTCAGGTTCAGATGTCATGAAGAAAATATCAATGTTGTCTTATGCATTTTGAAGCTGAAATTCCTGAATCCATTTAAGGCTCTGATAAAAAGCAAAAACTTTTGCTTTAGCTGGTTGAGGGATACCACTAAAAAGTGTTGTCTGTGCTTTTTATGAAATGATCATGCACTCATGCTCATCACACAAATAGATGCCAACTCCAAAAGAATTCTACTCATTAAAAATAGCTACATCAAAATTGCATTTTGTGAAGCCTTGTATCGATGGATCCCATGTTTGAGCTGCTTCGATTGAAGGCTGACCTAAATGAATACTGCTACTAATGGAGTGCTCTCTAACTGATAGCCACTCTGAGTAGTGTGCTGCAACACTAGAGATACTATAGTAGATGATGAAGTGTCGCTATCATTCCATATTTTATGGTTTCGGGTTCTCCAAATGCACCAGAGGATAACAGCAATTTGGTTCCTAAAAAACACTATTACGACAAGGGTCTTGTAACTGTTGATATTTTATTTAAACCAATGTATCAAGATAAGTTTCTTTATGTAATTATTTCTCATTATATCAAGGGTGTTAATTTTGAGAAAATGTTATTTTCGTTTTATTTATTGTTTTTTCTTTTAATTATAAAAATACCACTGTACTTTTATCTTATTTTTAAATATTTCTGTAGAAAACCTAAAAAAAATTGGCCCAAGACAAGTTGTGTGTGTGCTGTTGTGAACAATGCTTTTAATATAAAAAAATAAAGTTTTGACACCACCAAGAATCGAAGACATGACCTTAAAATCTAATAAGCAAAATTTAACCCCTAGGCTATTGCATTAACTTGGTTTTTATATGCAAAAAGTAGTAAATATATTTATTTTATTTTATGTATTGCGAAAAATCATATAATTAATTTATATGTACCCTTCAACTCTTTTTATAAATATATGCTAATTAAAGAGATCATGGAAAATGTTAACATCAACATAATTTTAATTATTTATTTTACTTTTGTATTTATGATAAAATAGATACTTCTTTTCATCATAATAAAAGTAAGGTTTAGATACACATGCTTTTTTTTTTTCAATATAACCATTTTGTTATAATATAACTAATGTTATTAATAATTTTTTAAGACGTGTGCATTAATTTGCGACAAATAATTTAAAATAAAAAAGTACTTATTACATATAAAAAAATATAAAGTCATTTAATGCAATTTTTAAGTAATTTAACACGCTTAATAAAGCATATTTAACACTTTCATATTATGTGCTTGAATGTACATAATAAAAAGCACCTTTGATTTAATTTATTTTTTAAAAAATTATTTATTTTACAATTTTAATTTTTCCAAAATTAAAAAAATTGTTAAATTTTGAACTAAAATAATATAACTTTAGTTCTACAATCATAATATATGTATATATATATATATATATTTACCAGGTCAAACCGGTTCAATTGGTGACACACCGGTTTGACCACTGACCCATCAACCCAGTGTCTCGACCAGGTTGATTACCGGTCTGGTTTTCACAACATTGAAAAAACTTATTATTATTTTTATTATTTCCTATACAAACTTTAAAAATAACAAAACAAAATAGACAACAATTTTTAATTAAAAACAAAAAGTATTTGTTTTCAAACTAAATAGCACATAAGTTTCTAAGGCAATGCATTAACATATATACAAACAAGGACGGATCCAGAAACCTATTAAAGAGGAAATTGGATTTTTTTTCTTTCTTTATAATTATTTAAATGGCTAACTTCTAATAAATAATAATTTTTAAAAATATTTACTATTTTTACACGTAAAATTGAAGCTATTTTTTTAAATGATAGTAATCTTAACCATTATCATAATAACAACAAATACACAACTAGTTTTACACAATTTTATACTAGTTATCACAACAATCATTGCAATAATAACAACAAGCACAACCAATTTTACACAATTTTACATTGGTTAACCTTAATCATTATTATGATAATAACATATACAATTGATTTTACACAAACCAACTTAAAACTATATATGTATATACATGAAAAATCCTGAGGGAAGGAGGCCAAGGCCGCTTCCTGCCCCCCTGAATCCGTCCCTATATACAAATCAACTTAAAATCTATGTACACGTTTAGATTTAATTAATTTTTAAGAGAAGAATACATTTTTTAAAACAAAATCTCTTAAATTTATAACTTTGATTCCATCCGATAGTTATAAATTCTTGTTGTGTTTTATATCATTCGATGGGCAAATTAACTTTGTATTTTCAACGTAAGAAGGACATTGACACTTGCAGCATGCTACCTAAGCAGAGTCAAGCATGAAGCATGGCTAGTCACTGAAAAATCAAATACACTTATGACAAAAAGAAGCACGAAAATAAATACAATATGGAATCTTAAAGTAATGCATTACTGGTCATGATCCATGTTTCCATTACAAAATGTGACATGATTAAATAAAATAAAAGTTTAAATTCTCCACTAGCTTGCTTTAGATTTTCTAACAACCTCCTTTTTGCCTGCTGAACTTCTCTATCTTAATGCATCCTCGGCTTTCACTCTCTCAGGAACAAAATCTAAACAAGCAAAGACCAATGTACAAAACCTTGTAAGTAGGGTAAGGCGAATACGTACATACGGGAAAAGGTAAACTAATTAAGAATAGGATAGCATTGCAAAATGGATACGAAATTACCGGAAAGAAAGTCATATCTCCTCTCCTTACTAACAACATTTGCTGAAAGGAGAAAAGCAGGTGACTAATCAGCAATTGGAAAAATATTTAATAGACTCAATGAGCATGTAAGCAGACACACAAACAAGCACAAGGATGAAGGATCAATTCATATGGTCATAAAACATAGTAGTTCTACAACAGATTTAGGTCATAACTCCATACTAAATCTTATGGTGGTAAATATTTTAAATTTTAACTGCCAATTTCAGAAAAAAGGGGGGGGGGGGGGGGGAGGGTTAGAAAACATAGACTAACCACCCATTATAACTAACTCACTCCGTCACATCGCAACTTTAGAGCTTAATGGGCCTGTGGGCCATGTAACTAAAGCACAATTGGCACTGAGATTAATCTCTTGATTCTTTCTACACATGACTACGATACAATTAGCATTGAGATTCTAAATTCTTCATACACGTGACTAATGTACAACTGATACCGAGATTCTAGATTTTTCCTACACGTGACTAAGGCATAATTGGCTCCGAGATTCTCTAGATTCTTTCTACACATGACTACGGCACAATTAGCATCGAGATTCTAGATTCTTGGAACACGTGACTAATGCACAATTGGCACCGAGATTCTAGACTTTTCCTACACATGATTAAGACACAATTAACACTGAGATTCTAGATTCTTCGTACATGTGACTAATTCACAATTAAAAATCATACACTACATTACAGCAAACAGTACTAGACTATACAACCCAATTTTGAACATCATTGAACTCACATATCGATAAAACATTACCTAAGTGATCGTAATGGAGGGATTTCTTGCCATCCTGAGCATCACAAGCATAAGTGTCCTGCACGAATTGCTCAATGAACCTCTCCTACAAGGAAAAGGAGGCAACCGATGAAGGAAAATGAAGAAGGATAGAGACATCGGGAAAGAGGAGAACGAATGGAAACCTACCGCAGCAGTGTTGATGGCCATCAAAGCTTCCTTCGAAACACGCATAACAGGATCTTTGCACTTAATTATTGTCCTGATACGATTCATTGGAAATGCCATTCTGAATCCATCGCCTCGCTGTTTTGAATTCCCGTTGTTGCTGAGCTTGGGCTTCTTATTCTTCTTCTTCTTGGTCTCCTCTTTAGCGATGTTTTTATCCTTCTTGGTTTTGCTTTCGGATTTCGAGATCTCTGCGCTTTTGGTTTTCTTCTTCTCAGGTTTGGGAGTGTTGAAGGAAGCCATTGTATTGTGTTACAGAGCAGAGTTTCACACTCTGTCGGAAAGCAGGTGTCCAAGACGAAGAAGAGTGCATATTGCAGGGAGCTGGTTCGAAATTAATATACAATTTCAAGTTTGACTAACTTTTAATTTTCTAAAGTCTATTTCCTTTTTTTTTTTTCATAATTGTTGGTCAATTTCAAAAACATTGACCAACATTTCTAAAATAATTGACCAATACTAAATTTAAAAACATTAACAAACAATTAATTTTCCAAAAGTATGTAAAAAAAATTGGCCAACATTAAATTAAGAAAGTTGACCAGTATTAATTTCCAAAAATTATGTAAATTTTTTTTGATAAATGGTGGTCAATTTTTTAATTTGACCAACATTAAATTGAAAAATTAATCAGCATTAAATTGAAAAAATTGACCAACATTTAATTTTCTAAAGTTTATTTTTTTTCATATTTCTAAAATTTAAATTCCAAATAATGTTTTTCACATTTTGAAGAATCAGTATTAATTTCCCAAAATTATGTAAAAAAAAAATTGACCAACATTTAATTTTTTAAAATCTGTTATTTTCATAAATGGTGGTCAATTTTGAATTTGACCAACATTAAATTGAAAAAATTGACCATTATTTAATTTTCTAAAGTCTATTTTTTCATATTTCTAAAATTTAAATTCCAAATAATGTTTTTTTTACATTCTAAAATAATGTTTTTAGAGCACATTTTGAAGAATCAGATCTAAGTTTATGGACTTAATAGGATTGCTCTAATAGTGGGGGATCTGGGTTGTATGTATGAGGTCATAAGTTTTAACATTAGTACGATTAATGTAAAAAAAAATTTGTTTCTATTCACCTTTTTGTATAAACTTTTTTTTTTCTCCTTTTGTCTTTATTTTTTCTGGAAATTTTTTTGTAAAGCTCCAACATGTTTTTGGCTTCAAGAGAATGGATCCAAACATACCACCAAGTAAATTTTGGGGGAAACAAATCAAATGTTTGGTTGCACGAGAGACCTACCAAAATTTGCTGTTAAGATGGAGTTACGATTGAAAGTATTATTTTATCCCTAAAAAACATATCAGTCCAATAGGATTTCGTTGAGTGTCAAATAGAAGGCATACATCCTGGTTACACAAAAAATAAATGTTTTTAAGACAATGACTATTGTCAATTCTTCTAGTTTTCAACAATTTAGAAGCATATTCTTTTTTGATGATTTTTAACTACTATTGTCTATTGAATAACATAATTTAATCCAATTTAATTAATAAATTTTCAAAACATCATTAACATGAATTTTTTCCTAAAACTATTGAAATTATTGTAAATATCAATATTTTATTATAAATTCATGATTGACATTTTAAAGAAAATGTTTTGTTTATCTTCTATTTAAATATATTTGAAAAATATGATTACTTCATATATATATGTGTGTGTGTGTGTGTGTGTGTGTGTGTGTGTGTGTGTTAATGATGTTTTAAAAATCGACGTAATATAAACTTTTCAAAATATACTAAAATATGGATCTTTTGATTACCTTGTTATTGTTGTTCAATTTTGACAAAATTTGACACAGACAATCTGGGTAATATGTAGATATAATTCAACGGTTGGATCAATAAAAATCACATTCTGTATCAAGTTATTGGATGGTGTAATAGTTGTTCATGTTACACCGGTGTAATTTGATCCCTCATATATATATATATATATATATATATATATATATATATATATATATATTATATATATATATATATATATCAAATTTTATATGAAGTAATCATATTTTTCAAATATATTTAAATAGAAGATAAACAAAACATTTTCTTTAAAATGTCAATCATGAATTTATAATAAAATATTGATATTTACAATAATTTCAATAGTTTTAGGAAAAATTCATGTCAATGATGTTTTAAAAATTTATTAATTAAATTGGATTAAATTATGTTATTCAATAGACAATAGTAGTTAAAAATCATCAAAAAAGAATATGCTTCTAAATTGTTGAAAACTAGAAGAATTGACAATAGTCATTGTCTTAAAAACATTTATTTTTTGTGTAACCAGGATGTATGCCTTCTATTTGACACTCACCGAAATCTTATTGGACTGATATGTTTTTTAGGGATAAAATAATACTTTCAATCGTAACTCCATCTTAACAGCAAATTTTGGTAGGTCTCTAGTGCAACCAAACATTTGATTTGTTTCCCCCAAAATTTACTTGGTGGTATGTTTGGATCCATTCTCTTGAAGCCAAAAACATGTTGGAGCTTTACAAAAAAATTTCCAGAAAAAATAAAGACAAAAGGAGAAAAAAAAGTTTATACAAAAAGGTGAATAGAAACAGATTTTTTTTTTACATTAATCATACTAATGTTAAAACTTATGACCTCATACATACAACCCAGATCCCCCACTATTAGAGCAATCCTATTAAGTCCATAAACTTAGATCTGATTCTTCAAAATGTGCTCTAAAAACATTATTTTAGAATGTAAAAAAAAAACATTATTTGGAATTTAAATTTTAGAAATATGAAAAAATAGACTTTAGAAAATTAAATAATGGTCAATTTTTTCAATTTAATGTTGGTCAAATTCAAAATTGACCACCATTTATGAAAATAACAGATTTTCAAAAATTAAATGTTGGTCAATTTTTTTTTTACATAATTTTGGGAAATTAATACTGATTCTTCAAAATGTGAAAAACATTATTTGGAATTTAAATTTTAGAAATATGAAAAAAATAGACTTTAGAAAATTAAATGCTGGTCAATTTTTTCAATTTAATGCTGATTAATTTTTTCAATTTAATGTTGGTCAAATTAAAAAATTGACCACCATTTATCAAAATATTTTTACATAATTTTTGGAAATTAATATTGGTCAATTTTTTTAATTTAATGTTGGCCAATTTTGATCTATATGAATGAGGCAGCAAATAATTTTGGATTAATATGAAATTTTGTATATATGATCTATATTATAGGAACTTTCAATCCAACGGTGGGTTTTAAGAAAACGTTATCCAATTGAAAGTTATTGAATGATGTAATAGTTTATCAAAGTTATCCAATCCTCAACGACTTATTTCAATCCAACGGTGGGGAACTTGGCTGGCCACCTTTAGTGAAGTCTCCCCTCCCAATCACATTTTTTTCCATCCATAAGACTTGAACCCGAGACATTGCTTAAGGGGACCAAGTCTAGTACCACTCAGACCAACGACTTGTTGGTGTATAAAGAGCATATATGATAATAAAAATTGAAAAAAAAAGAAAAAAGAAAAACAAATGGGAGTGAATACAACAAAAGCCTTAGAATTTTGCTGGTCCTACCTAGCTCTTGGCAAACCATAGGCCAAACAAGCTAATCCGTTGGCTACTCACTTTTTTAAAATATAAAAAATAGTCAAAATAGATCAACTTTTATATAATAAGTTAATAAAATATTTTTAATCACTATAAAATAAAATTAAAATATATATTGCTACTATAAAATAATAAAATATAATATGTGATAATAAAAATAAGATAAAGGACATCAATTATAACAGTAAGCGAGCTTTAGAAATTAAAATCAAAACTCAATATACATATAGTATTAACTTTAAAATTGACAATACCAACATATATAGGATTAAATATAGGGTCTTGCTAATTAGTGTCTTTAGGATATATATTGGTTAAGAAATTAAAAAAGAAAAAAGTTTTTATTGAAAATATATGGAAATGCATTTAAAAATCATAGGAGAATGCATTTTTGTGCATCTCAATAAAATAGTATGAAAATGAAATTTTCACAAATCGTGAGAGAAAAATAAAAGAAATGTAGGGGGGTGTATTCAATTAGGATTTTAACATACTTTTTTACATAAAAAAATACTGTGGATTTTAAAAGATTTTGTAGGAATGTAATGACTTTTAAGATTTTTTTAAAAGACTTTTATTATTAGGATTTTGTAGTTTGGATTTTAATGGATTTATAAAATATGAATTCATAAGATTTGAAAGGACTTTATGGATTTACAAGATTTTAAAGGATTCCATGAATTCTTAGAAAACATTCAAAATTACTAGAGTCGATGAAAAAGATAACAAATAAATGATATGATTTGGATAAAAAATAAAATCAATACAATTTTTTTTTCAATCTTTCTCTATCTCTTTCTCTTTTTTTAAAAAAAATTGAAAGCAATAGTCTCAATGCTAGTAGAAAGGTCTTCTTAGACTTCGACTTGATTGTTGGTCATGATAAGCTAGAACTCCCTCTATACTCAGATCTACTCCTCTTATGACAGCTTAATTTTTTAGCTGAAACCTCCAAACCTAAGGGAATGGGATGGTGGACTTGATTAGATGATGTAGGCTGGTAGGGTGGTTCGTAGTGATTTGCGGTATGAATGAATCACTGTTAGGATCATATGAAGAATGTGTGTAGGATTAGAAGAAAGAGATGACCAATTACTCTAGCAATATTACCACTGTCGGAGAGAAAAGTATGCGTGATGATGGAAAAAAGAAAAAAAAAAAAAAAGTCATGGAAGAGTAGAAAAATCCCAAGGGTTTACAAAAATCCCAAGGGTTTGGGCAGGATTGTTTGATGTGTGTGGTATTTATACATATAACTAAAAAGTCACACAAAATCCATCAAAATCCAATTTATAAAACAATCCGTCGAACTCTATAGGATTTTGAATACCAGATGACTTTTTTCAAGTTGTAAAAAATCTTGATTGAATACCACCAGATTCAGTTGTCATAAAAAAAATCTTGAAAGTCTTGATTGAATAACATAAGACTTTTTTATCTTCTTAGAAAATCCTGATTGAATACCATAAGACTTTTTTATAAAAAAAATCTTTTAAAATCCTTCCAAATCTTAATTGAATACACCCCCCGTATTTTCGTCTTGTAATATGGAAAGGGCAAATGAGCTTCCAATGCTGGAAATTGAGGATTCCAAACAAGAAGAATTACAGTAGAGGATTTTGAAACTCCAATGAGCTCGAAGCCATTATGAAATGCTGTTTAAGAACTATAAATAGAAATTGCTTGAAACTCAAAAAATGAACACCAGAAAGAAGTAGAAGTTTGCAATGGGTCGACTTTCCTAAGTTGCATGAAGCATGTAACCCCCTTCTAAATTAATTAACTTTACATCTAATACGTATAAAAAAATATATATATAATTTCCAAGGAAAATAAATACAATCCATTAAAGTTCAAAGTTTGCCTTTATAATTTACATTATTAAAATTTACAGAAAATACTAGTACAAAACTATTTCTAATTAATACAAAAGTATCTAAAACCAAAAACCCATATTCCTATAGCTCTGGAACATGTCTGCATCTGTGACTTCTAATTATTCTTCTTTATACCTGCAATCACACTCCCCTAGTATCTGGGGACAGCATTACCGGATCAGGCATTTAATTTCTCATAGAATAAAACAATTTCAAACAATTACACATCATAACAATTTAATTAATTACACACATAATTAAATGCAGTATGATTTATGCAAATGCAATTTTTGACTCAAATTCATTTTTTGACCCTGCTCCATGGAGACTTCCCCTTTGAGTGTTTAGTAAGTAACTGGCCTACCATTACGTACAGCAATTCAGCCATCAGCCCCTACTAAACGCGAATAAACTAAACAGAATTAGGAGATCAGGATACCCAGGAAGGCCACCACGACCGCATCTCTGTCCAGATTACAGCCACATATGGAATTGCCAATATCCTTATCCCCACAGACTATATAATCACAGATTATACGGTCCTGTTTAACAAATTCTACTCACCCCAAAAATCCTTTCTCAATCATTTTCATTTCACATGACTACCGCAGTCCCGGTTAGTCAACAATTCATTTCTCAATCAGTTTCATTTCACATGACTACCGCAGTCCCGGTTAGTCAACAAATGTCATTTCTCATAGATCAACTCAATTCTCATGACTACCACAGTCCTGGTTAGTCAACATAATTCTTTCTCATTTGATACTTTTATAAATCCCCCAAAAAGACTCATGCTAATGAATTTTTTTTCATGATCACAATCAAATAAATAATTTGTACACATTAACATACAAGGATACAAAGATTTAAGCAATTTACATTATAACATTAGTATTTTTAATAATTTCCAAAAATGCCCTCAATCTTTTTCCAAAATACCCAATGTGTCCCTACATGTAAAATGACCATTTTGCCCTTGGTTTTATAAAAATTTCCACATAATATCCCTTGCATTTAGGGCTGGCCGAATGGTCTACAAGCCATTCTCAACAATTCTTCCAAAGCTACAAACTCCAATTCCAACCAAAATTCAATCAAATCACAATTTCAATCAAAATTCAACAAACCAATTTTCAACCATTACAACACCTTAAAAATTCAATCAAACATCATTCCAATCCATGAATTACAATCACAAGCATCAAAAACACAAAACCCCTAAATCAATTTCAAGTTTTCATGATTTTAGTTCAAATTTTTAATCTAAGCCTACAACATGTTTTCTTCTAATTCCAAGGGTTCTAATTGAAATTAAATGCCTAGATCCTTACCTTAGACTCTTTAATTGAAGAAAAAGCCTTGAATTCCTTTCTCCCTCACTCCTTGGTCTTGTAGGAATTTTTGAGATTTTCTCCAATTTCTTGCCCTTTTTGCCGATTAACTTAGGGTTTAGGAAGTTTGGATGGTTGGGTTTCTTAATTTGGGATGAGATGATGAAGTTAAGATGAAATTAAAATAGGAACTGCAGCTGCTGGGTTCTAAGAATGTCACGGTTCTGTTTTAAGGCAAAGGCTAGCTTTTGGTGACTTTTACTTTATTTTATGTTTTAATACTCCTTTAAGCAAGCTATTAACCAAATTGGATAATTCCCTCACATCCAGCTGCTCCTGCACGTCCAGCAGCCTTCATTGGCCAAGGAAAATAAGTCACCAAAGTCACTTGGACAGCCAAGTAGTTCCTTGTGTGACTTGGTCAATTGCCTACCCCAAAAGTCAACATTTTCAAGAAGTTTGTAGAAAATTCTAGAATATTTTTAGGGCTGTTAATTATCTTACAATGTAATTAGAATTTGAAGAAAATAACACCACCATTGGATTCCTCACTATCAAAAACCTTGGGGTAGTGTCTTACTTATCTCTTAATCCAAGCCTAATTAGCTTAATTTAGTGATCTTAGAAAAGCCTAAGTTGTCACTTTTTGATTGGTTAAGGTTCTAAATTAAATTTTTCTTGGTTAAACATTTTTAATAATTATTTTAAGTATATTACAATTATTAGATAATTCTATAGATATCCTATGAATTTTCTCTAAATTTTCTGTCTTAGAATTTTACCGTAATAATTCCTCAAAGTTCTAACTTTCAGAAAATCCTAACAATTCCGAATAAGCATTTTAATTCTTTATCTGTATATATTTTTAATCTATATTCTATTACCTTTCTTTTAAGTTATAAATGAGTTCAAAATTCTATAATTGAAATTTTATCCTGGACAGCTGTCTGACATAGCAGTCCAGTAAACTATCAATTTCAGCAAAAACAAAGACATTTGCAAATTCAGAAAATTCTTCTGAGTAGAACTGTATTAATTTCATTAAGAAAATATGTTCATAAAGTTTCTATAAAATACAGTGCTAAGTGTTCATAATGTACATATATAAATGCGTACAAATAGTAAAATGAGGATGTTACAAAGCATGGAGCGAAAATTAATAAAATATGGAAGATACGAAAGTGTTCGCATGACTGAAGCATCATACGTTGGCATTCTAATTCTAATCCAAACATATAGCAAAACCTTCCTACGCAATCTCCTCCAGAAAACCACTGAACTAATTTCCTGTAAGATGTAAATGCTGTAGTACATACAATCATCCAAGATGCCAATTTGACAAAGAAAAATAAAATTCATATTTCATTTTGTGCTCAAACGTAGTTTCTTACTGTTACCCTCAAATTGACTATAGCCATCCAAATATTAGGCAGAATAAAGGAATGCATAGCATCCCAAAAACAACTTGACTCATTTTCTAAATTAGTGGAAGCCACAAAAAAATTAATACCATGTGTGAATGACACATTTAGGAAAGGAAAGTGACCAAAATTCCAAAACAATTGTTTGCACGTTTTAAGGAGGGTAAAAGAGTGAAGAACCAAACAAGTGAGAATAGGGAGAGGAAGTGAAGAGAAAAGGGGGCGGGAGGGAAGCAATTGGAGTTGGGGTGGAGCAATTCTCATCCTTCAATTTTTCTCAGCCTCAATATCCTCTCCCTCAAATTGGTGGGAAAGAAAGGGGAAAAGGTTTTTAAAATTAATTAAGTGGAAGTAAATCTCATTGCCACAAATTTAACTTAAACTGTCAAGAAAGGGGAAGAAAGTTCCCCACCTTTTCTTTCCTTAAACTTCCAAACCAAGGGGAAATTCTCTCCCAACTGCGTCCCGTTACTTCCCTTAGGCCTCCCTTCCATTTCCTTCTCCCCTCCACTCAAAAGCATCCAAACATAGGTTAAGCATTGATTCCATCCAATAGTTATTAATTCTATGAGTGTTTTATATCTTTCCACTGGCAAATTAACTTCAGATCTTCAACATAAGAAGGAATTTGACACTTGCACCATGCTATCAAAGCAGACTCAAGCATTAAGCATGCACAATCACTGAGAAATCATTTACTCTTATGGGAGTAGGATTCTTAAAATAAAAACAATATGGAAACTTAAAGTACAAGCATTACTCATCATGATGCATGTTTCCATTACAAAATGTGACATGATTAAATAAAGTATAATTTTATATTCTCCACTAGCTTGCTTTAGATTTTCTAACATCCTCCTTTGCCTGCGGAAGTTCTCTCAATGCCTCCTCAGCTTTCACTTTCTCCGGAACAAAATCGGAACAAGCAAAAGCAAAACCTTGTAAGTAGGGGTAAGGTGAATACAGGGAAAGGTAAACCTAAGAATAGGATAGCACATTGCAATAGGGATATGAAATTACCTGAAAGAAAGTCATTTCTCCTCTCCTTGCTAACAACATTTGCTGAAAGGAAAAGCATGGTGAATAATCAGTTATTAGAGAATGTTTAATAGACTCAATGAGCATGTAAGCAGACACAAGGATGAATGATCAACTCATGGTCATAAAACGTAGTAATTCTACATCCCATTTAGATCATACCTCCATATTAAATCTTACGGAGGTAAATGTTTTAAATTTTGACTGCCTACCAATTAACAAGGGTTTTGCAATATTCACACCCTCCTTGCCTTTGCTCTTGTTAATTGAAAAGACCAAAAAGATTAAAGAAATCAAAGGCTTGCAGTGAATTAAATATTGGTTGTTTAATCAAGGTCGGCCCAATATTAAGTGGGGCCTAAAACAAATTTTGAGAGAATTTTTTTCACTTTAAATGAAAGAGTTATATGTTGAACCTTTTTATTAATATATGTGGCCTTTTTTTGCTTTATAAAAATTAATAGTAAATATTTTTTTGTTGGTGGACCAATTAATTTCCCAAAACTGTGTAGAAAAAATTGACCAACATTTAATTTTCTAAACTTTATACTTTTCATAAATGTTGATCAATTTTTAATTTGGCCAGCATTGATTAAATATATATATATATACATACATACATATATATATATATATATATATAGACATACATACATATATATATATTGACCAACATTAAATTGAAAAAATCTGACCTACATATAATTTCCAAAAACAATTTTTAAAAAAAATTGAACATTTAATTTTCTAAATTCTATTTTTTTCATAAATGTTGGCCCAATTTTTAAGTTGGCCAACATTAGTAAAATAAAATTGACCATCTATTTTTTATCAACATTTAATTTTCTAAAGTCTATTTTCTAAAGTCTATTTTTTTAAAGTCTATTTTTTTAATTTATCAACATTTAATTTTCTAAAGTCTATTTTTTTAAAATTTTTTCTAAAGCGGGTGTTGAAGACGAGGCATGTGGGGCTGCAAGTAGTCGGTTCAAAATTCAAATTTCTATGGCCAAATTTGGGCTAGGCCCATTAACCTTTTCCTTGTCCATTCAAAGTATTTTTTTTTCTCTTTTTAGACAAAGTATTCAAATATCATTTTTTTTCCAATAGTGTTTTTCTTATATAATCTATTATTACTATTTTAAAGGTGATAAGTAATTAAATTTACAAGATTTTATTAGTCCTCCCTTTATATTAATTTGGTTATTTATTAACAGTTATTTATTAACATTTGCCAATAAAGTAAGCTTAATTATGAATATTATACAAGGGACTGATATATAGTTTAAGGTTCCACCAACATTTAATTTTCTAAATTAAGTATACATTTTTCATAAATGTTGGTCAATTTTTAATTTGACCAACATTAGTAAAAGAAAAAGACCAACATTAAATTGAAAAATTGACCAACATTTGATTTTCTAAAGTCTATTTATTTCATATTTCCAAAATTTAAATTCCAAAATACATTTTTCTACATTCTAAAGATATATTTCCAGGAACACTTTGAAAAATCAAATATAAGTTTATCGAACCACTAGGATTAGTTTAGTGATAGAAGATCTAAGTTGTATGTACGAGGTCATAAATTTTAACCTCAGTATGTATGACCAATATACATAAAAATAAATTCTCTATTTCTAATCACTTTTTTATTTTTTTTTCTCCTTTCATCTTTTTTTTTTTGACGGAAATTTTTGTAAAGTTCCAACATGTTTTTAGCTTCAAGAGTTTGGATCCAAACATACCACTTAGTAAATTTTAGGAAAACAAAACGAATATCTGGTTGCATTAGAGATCTATCCAAATTTGCTTTTAAAACAATAACTATTGTTTGTTAAGTGTATTTGGTTACACAATATGACAATTATTTGATTATCTCACGGATTGTAAGTTGAGAGCTCCACTTCAAGTTAATAGTTTTCTGCATTCTAGAAATCAGATGGAGGTTGCCATCACCATTGACATTTAACAATCTCGTAATCTAGAAAATAGTATGTGTATCTCCCTTTTGGTTTTTGGTCGGACATCGACGTAGCTTTGATTGCTAGCTAGATTTGAGCCAATACTTTAGATAACATGTAAAAGAGAGTTCACAAGGACTCCAACTTTTTAATCACAGGTTTATGCGATTTCTGGTTCTTGAGAATATATATTATGGGATGATAAAAAAAAATTATAAAAAGATACATAAGTGGCTCTCAAGAGTCCTGATTTTCAGGTTCCGGAGAGAATATGTTTTACTTTGAGTATTTTTACCACCTTGAATGGAGGAAGTCATATCTAGCTAGGTACATCATATTTCTGATTTATCAAGCCAAAATGAATTTTTCACAGATCGGAAAATGAGAGAAAAATAAAAAATGTAATTTCGTCTTGTAATATGGAAAGGGCAAATGAGCTTCCAATGCTGGAAAATTGAGGATTCCAAACAAGAAGGATTACAGTAGAGGATTTTGAAACTCCAATGAGCTCAAACCATTACGAGATGCTGTTTAAGAACTATAAATAGAATTTGCTTGAAACTCAAAAAAATGAACACCAGAAGGAAGCAGCAGTTTGCAATGGGACTTTCCTAAGTTGCATAAAGCATGAAGGGAGAATTAATAAAGTATGGATGACGCATGACTGCAGCATCATACATTGGCATTCTAATCCAAACATTAAGCATTCAAATCCCGGCAAATGTAGTACAGTGTACAACTGGTGAAAGATACTGATTTACGACGTGTTGCAAGCAGTACATACTTATTTACTGTTATCCTCAAAATGACTATAGCCATCCAAATATTAGGCACAGAATAAAGGAACGTATAGCATCCCAAAAACAACCAAGGAGGGGCAAGCAATTGGAGTTGAGTGGAGCAATTCTCGCCCTTCAATTTTTCTCAGCCTCAAAATCCTCTCCCTCAAATTGGTGGGAAAGAAAAAGGGAAAAGGTTTTTTAAATTAAAGAGGAACTAAATCTTATTGCCCCTAATTTAACTTCAACTCTCAAGCAAGGGGAAGAAAGTTTCCCTCCTTTTCTTTCCTTAAACATCCAAAATAAGGAGAGAAATATTCTCCCACCATCCCATTACTTGCCCTCCCTTCCATTTCCTTCTATTCCACTCTGCTCCCCTCCACTCAAAAGCATCCAAACATAGCCTCAGCATTGATTCCATCCAATAGTTATTAATTCTGAGTGTTTTATATCTTTCCATGGTCAAATTAACTTCAGATTTTCAACATAAGGAATTTGACACCTGCAACATACTATCAAAGCAGAATCAAGCATATGCATAGTCACTGAAAAATCATATACACTTAAGGGAATAGGATTATTAAATACAATATGGAAATTTAAAGTACAGTATTACTCATCATGATGCATATTACAAAATGTGACATGATTAAATAAAGTATAAGTATAAATTCTCCACTAGCTTCCACTAACATCCTCCTTTGCCTGCTGCACTTCTCTCTCTTAATGCATCCTCAGCTTTTAGTTTCTCAGGAACAAAATCTGAACAAGCAAAAGCAATGTAAAAAACCTTGTAGGTAGGGTAAGGTGAATGCAGGGAAAGGTAAACTTAAGAATAGAATAGCATTGCAACAGAGATACGAAATTACCAGAGAGAAAGTCATATCTCCTCTGCTTACTAACAACATGTGCTGAAAAGAAAAGCAGGTGACTAATCAGTGATTGGAAAATATTTAAGACTCAATAAGCATGTAAGCAGACATATAAACATGTTCCTTAATTTACGTTAGATGGTAAGAATTCAATATTTACTATTATGAATATGATTTGGCATAGCTACTAGACTGTGAGCTTCACTGTATCAGATCGAAACCAGTATGATATTCCCTTCCTTAAGACTAAACCCTTTCAAAGACTCACTTCCCTCTCCTCAAAAGTATAACCAACAAAATGATAAGGAATTCTACTCAAGCAGTTCATCTTCCAAGTACATTGAAAAAAAAAGGTCAAATTATAAATATAAGCTTACAACTCACAAACCTTCAATTTTTTTCATAGGTTTGAACAGTTTGCGTAAAATCATAGATTCAAATTTCATTTTTGCTTATTACACCAAAAATACTAATTTTTAATTATCAAATTTCTTATTCATGAATAAATATATTTATTCTAATCGTGCAAAAGACCAATGACTTGATGATTTATTTAATTCAACTAATATTTTAGTTTATGCATTATCTAAAATAAATGTTTATTTTATATAACTAAAATTTATAATAAATAATAAATAGTTGCAGTAAAAAAATTATAATAAATAAATACTTTAAATATATAAATTATTTAATAATTAAAATTTGTAACAAACAATTATTTTTCTTCACATAAATTATATTTTAGATTTTTAATCAATAATTTATATTGTGATACAAATTTATTTTAATTATTGATCATTTTTTTAAAAAAAATATTGAAATTCAAGTTATAACTAGAACTACTAAAAATAATATATTGAAAGAGATAATTATTATTCTTTTTTATTTTTACATGTTAAAATTTATATATAAATTAATTAGTATAAAAATATACATAAAACATATCACAAAAAATAGATTGTGTCGCATGATTTGTATGCAGTGAATTTTAGTTTTTAAGTGAGTCTTTTACCTTTTTTTATCTTCACCTTTTTATCTCTCCTATTTCAAAGAAATAACTATATAAGTAAAATGCAATATAAATATAAAAATAAATATAATACATACATATAATGTTTTATAATGCTCATGTTAACAAACATGCATGTACGTTACTATCAATTATTAATATTAATATGATATTTATAATGCTAATCAATAAATTTTGTTTGTCCTGTGCGTTGCATAGTACTAAAATTGGCAAAATTATGACAGACAGTGACGGATTTAGAGGGGGGCAGGCAGGGCCCTAGCCCCCCTCCCATAGGACTTTTCATTTATATACATGTATATTTTTAAGTAAGTTAGTATAAAATTGTGTAAAATTAATTATGTAGGTTGTTATTATAATAATAGTTAAGGTTAATTATGTAAAATTATGTAAAACTAGTTGTGTTTGTTGTTATTATTGCAATGGTTAAGGTGATAACTAGTGTAAAATTACGTAAAACTAGTTGTGTGTTTATTGTTATTATGGTAACAGTTAAGGTTATTATCATTTAAAATAAAAATTAATTTCAATTTTATGCGTAAAAATTTTTAAAAATTAAATTATTTATTAGAAATTAGACATTTAAACAATTATAATGGAAGAAAAAAAATATCCAGCCTCTTAGTAGGTTTTTGAATCTGTCCTGGTGACGGAGGAAATAAATTAAAGAAAAAAAATTGTGCTACGAAGATCCTCAAGCATATGTCATAAGGATTCAAGGTTCTAATGAATTTGAGACGTGTAAATAATACAGATGAAAGAAAAATGTTTGTCTCACAGAAAACGTGATAGAAATAAAAACTTTTTTAGTAGATGTATATAATGTAAAATAATCAGGACTTCTTATAAAAAAAAATAATACTAAAGTTTTAGTACTACTAGTATGACAAGGGACCAATAAAATCTAGCACAATTGGTAGATAACTAAGTTTCTTAAGCATGCTAACAATAATTTGATTTCATAGTTGTACGTATGAAGAAGACTTTGCTAGGAGAGACGAAACCTACTTTAATGATCTTTATGTCTTGAGAGATTAGTCTCATGGCTTCCAGCAATGAGGATACATTGTTTTCAAAAAACAAAACAAAAAACACTTTTTTATTCAAAATAGGATCATTTCATTTCATTCGGAACAATAGAATGAACAACAAAGGAAATACATTCAAAATCACGGATGCTAGCATTAAATCTTGATGCCCTAGCTAACTTGTGAGCCACAAGATTTGCTTGCCTCGTAACTAAACTCACCCTAGAGTTTGGAATAGATGAAAGGCATTGCCTACACTTGGTAAGTGTATAACATGGAACGCAGTGTGGGCAATTTTTATAGAGAGCAGATTATCAGTAATCATTTTGCAATCTGTTTCGAAAATAACATTTTGAAGCTGAAATTCCCGGATCCATTTAAGGCTTTGATAAAAAGCAAAAACTTCTGCTTCAGCTGGTTGAGGGATACCACTAAAAAATGATGCCCGTGCTTTTATGAAATGGCCATGCTCATCACACAAACAGATGCCAACTCCAAAAGAATTCTGCTCATTAAAAATAGCTGCATCAAAATTGCATTTTGTGAAGCCGTGTATCGGTGGATCCCATGCTTGAGCTGCTTCGGTTGAAGGCTGACCTCGATGCTGCTAATGGAGTGCTCTCTAAGTGATAACCACTCTGAGTAGTGTGCTGCAATGCTAGACATACTGCGGTAGATGATGAGGTGTCGATATCATTCCATATTTTATGATTTCGGGTTCTGCAAATGCACCATAGGATAACAGCAATTTGGTTGCTAAAAAACACTATTACGACAAGGGTCTTGTAACTGTTGATCTTTTATTTAAACTGATGTATCAAGCTAAGTTTCTTTATGTAATTCTTTCTCCTTATATCAAGGGTGTTAATTTTGAGAAAATGCTATTTTCGTTTTATTTATTGCTTTTTCTTTTAATTATAAAAATATCACTGTACTTTTATATTATTTTTTATTTTTAAATCTTTCTGTAGAAAACCTAAAAAAACTTATTATTATTTTCGTTATTTCCTATATATACAAACTTTAAAATTAACAAAACAAAATAAACAACGATTTTATATTAAAAACAAAAAGTATTTGTTTTCAAACTAAATAGCACTTAAGTTTCTAAGACCATGCATTAACATATATACTAATACAAGTCAACTTAAAATCTATGTACACATTTAGATTTAATTAATTTTTAAGAGAAGAATACATTTTTTAAAACAAAATCTCTTAAATTAATAACTTTGATTCCATCCGGTAGTTATAAATTCTTGTTGTGTTTTATATCATTCGATGGGCAAATTAACTTCATATTTTCAACATAAGAAGGACATTGACACTTGCAGCATGCTACCAAAGCAGAGTCAAGCATTAAGCATGGCTAGTCACTGAAAAATCAAATACACTTATGACAAAAGGACTGTTAAAGAGAAGCGCGAAAATAAATACAATATGGAATCCTAAAGTACAGCATTACTGCTCATGATCCATGTTTCCATTAAAAAATGTGACATGATTAAATAAAATAAAAGTTTAAATTCTCCACTAGCTTGCATTAGATTTTCTAACAACCTCCTTTGCCTACTGAACTTCTCTCTCTTAATGCATCCTAGGCTTTCACTCTCTCAGGAACAAAATCTAAACAAGCAAAGAGCAATGTAGAAAACCTTGTAAGTAGGGTAATGCGAATACGTAACATATGGGGAAAGGTAAACTAATTAAGAATAGGATAGCATTGCAAAATCGATACGAAATTACCAGAAAGAGAGTCATATCTCCTCTCCTTGCTAACAACATTAGCTGAAAGGAAGAGCAGATGACTAATCAGCAATTGGAAAATATTTTATAGACTGATCAATGAGCATGTAAGCAAACACACAAACAAGCACAAGGATGAAGGATCAATTGATATGGTCATAAAACGTAGTAGTTCTACAACACATCCAGGTCATAACTCCATACTAAATCTTATCTTATGGTGGTAAATATATTTTAACTGCCAATTTCATAAAAGGGGGCGGGGGGGGGGTGGGGGGGGGGGGAGGGGGGGGGGGGGGGGGGGGGTTAGAAAACATAGACTAACCACCCATTATAACTAACTCACTCCATCACATCGCAACTTTAGAGCTTATTGGGCCTGTGGGCCACGTAACTAAAGCACAATTGGCACTGAGATTAATCTCTTGATTCTTTCTACACATGACTATGATACAATTAGCATCAAGATTCTAAATTCTTCATACACGTGACTAATGTACAGTTGGTACCGAAATTCTAGATTTTTCCTACACGTGACTAAGGCACAATTGGCACCGAGATTCTCTAGATCCTTTCTACACATGACTACGGCACAATTAACATCATCGAGATTCTAGATTCTTCGTACACGTGACTAATTCACAATTAACAATAATACACTACATTACAGCAAACACTAGACTATATAACCCAATTTCCAACATCATTGAACTCACATATCGATAAAACATTACCTAAGTGATCGTAATGGAGGGATTTCTTGCTGTCATGAGCAGAACAAGCATAAGTGTCCTGCACGAATTGCTCAATGAACCTCTCCTGCAAGGAAATGGAGGCAACCGATGAAGGAAAATGAAGAAGGATAGAGACATCGAGAAAGAGGAGAACGAATAGAAACGTACCGTAGCAGTGTTAATGGCCATCAAAGCTTCCTGTGAAACACGCGTACCAGGATCTCCACGCTTAATGATCATCCTTATACGATTCATCGGAAATGCCATTTTGAATCCATCGCCTCGCTGTTTTGAATTCCCGTTGCTGAGCTTGGGCTTCTTATTATTCTTCTTCATGGTCTCCCCTTTTTTTATGTTCTTATCCTTCTTGGTTTTGCTTTCGGATTTCGAGATTTCTGCATTTTTTGTTTTCTTCTTCTCAGTTTTGGAAGTGTTGGAGGAAGCCATTGCAAGCACTCGGACACGGTATTTTCGGTTTCACACTCTGTCGGAAAGCAGGTGTCAAGACGAAGAGTGCAGGGAGCTGGTTCCAAGTTAATATACAGTTTCAAGTTTGACCAATTTTTAATTTTCTAAAGTCTATTTCCTTTTCTTTCTTTCTTTTTTATAATTGTTGGTCAATTTGAAAAACATTGACCAACATTCCTAAAATAATTGACCGATACTAAATTTAAAAACATTAACCAACATTTAATTTCCCAAAAGTATGTAAAAGAATTTGACAAACATTAAATTAAAAAAAAAATTGACCAGTATTAATTTCCCAAAATTATGTAAAAAAAAATTGACCAACATCTAATTTTTTAGAGTCCGTTATTTTCATAAATGGTGTTCAATTTTTAATTTGAACAACATTAATAAAAAAAAATTGACCAATATTAAATTGAAAAAATTGACCAAGATTTAATTTTTAAAGTCTATTTTCTCATATTTCTAAAATTTAAATTCCAAACAATAATTTTTTTTACATTCTAAAAAAAATGTTTCTAGAGCACATTTTGAAGAATTAGATCTAACTTTATGGAATTAACGGGTTGGTCTAATAGTGGAGATCTGGATTGTATGCATGAAGTTATAAGTTTTAACATCAGTACAACTAATGTAAATATATATATATATATATATATATATATATATATATATTCTCTTTCTATTCACATTTTTGTTTAAGTTTTTTTTCTCCTTTTGTCTTTGTATTTTGGGGGAAAAATTTTTGTAAAGCTCCAACATGTTTTTGGCTTCAAGAGTATAGATCCAAACATACCGCCAAGTAAATTTTGGGGAAACAAATCGAATGTTGGGTTGCACTAGAGATCTATCAAAATTTGCTTTTAAGATGGAATCACAATTGAAAGTATTATTTTAGCCCTAAAAAATAGGTCAATCTGATAGGAATTAGTTGGGTGTCAAATAGAAGGCCTAGATACATCTGGTTACAAAAAAAATGTTTTTAAGACAATGACTTTCAATTTTTTAAATTAAATAAGGAGAAGCAAATCTCACTTCCCCTTCTTTAATAGAAAAAGAGAACCCATTGGTTGTCAATGTCACCATTTGAGAAAAAAATTTCCCTCCAAAAACTATCTCTCTTTCTTTTCAGCTTTTTGTTTTTTTTTGTTTTTGTTTTCTATTATATATGTATTCCATATAAGAAAACAAATTATTTTATTATTTATCCTACTCAATTTTTTTCTTTCTTCTTTTTCAGTTTTTTTAAACGTATATTTCTTTTTTTTTCTTTCTTTTTTCATTTAACGTTTCTTTCTTTCCTTTTTCCCTTTTATTACTTTTCATTTCTTTTTTCTTTTTAAGTTGTTTTTTCTTTCTTCTTTTTCTTTTATTCATTTTAGTTTTTCCTTTCGATGCTTCTTTCTTTCTTTTTATATTAAATGATACATAAATTTAATTGTTTATAATATTATAACTTCATGTTTAATAAATCCATATACAAGAATTTTGTTGATTAATATTTATATAATAATGTTAAATTTTTATACAAATATACAATAAAATATTAAAATTAATTTATTAAATATATTTTTATTACAAAATAGTTTTAGATTACTTCATCAATCATATCATAAATAAGTTGAGATAGTTTTAATTTTTATAAGGCAAAGACGACAAATATCATTCACAGGAGACAATTTTGTTCAAATTAGGTACGATCATTATGGGTGACAAATGTGTTTCTCCAAATATTTAACATAATAGCGTAACTAAGACTCAAATATATATATATATATATATATATATATATATATATATATATATATATATATATTACTTTTAAATTCTATAAAATCATTTTACTTAGAAATCATGTAAAATAATTTTATAAATAAATATTTTGTTGAATAATATTTATATTATGAAGTTAAAAATTTTATACTAAACACTAACTTTTATATTAATTACAAAATAATATTTTAAAATTTTCTTTAATAACTTTTTATACGAAAATTTGGAGTTGATTGATTAAAAAACTTCTCTTCCTTTCCAACCTTTCTCTCTTTCTTACTTTTTTTTTTTTTACCCTTTTTGTGATTTTTTTATTTTCTTTTTTTGTTTCTTTTTTCCTCTTCTACTAACTACATAAGGAAATTTGGTCCTTGCTATTGTTATTATTTTTTAACATGTACTATTATATACTTTTTACAAATTTATATCATTATATTATTTATATTTTTATTGTATTATTGTTTTATATCTTTTAATATAATAATATGCTTAATATTATATAAAATATTATTATTATATTAACAGAATGATAAATTTCTATAATTACTTATTACCTATTAAACTAATTATAATTTAATTAACTAAATTTATTTATATTTTTAAATCCAATAAAATTATTTTTACTTAGAAATTGTATTAAATAATTTAATAAATAAATGGTTTGTTGAATGATACTTATATTATCTGGTTAAAATTTTTATACTAAAAATTTATTTTAAATCTAAGTAGTTAATATATTTATACAAAATAATATTTTGACTCTATGTTTAAAATTAATTTATTAAATATATTTTTATTACAAAATAGTTTTAAATTACTTTAACAATAATATCATAAATTAAATTAGTTTGAATATTTTTTATAGTATAAACTACAAATATCATTCACAGGAGACAATCTTGCTTAAGACCAGTATAGGCGACAAAACACTTTTTCCGAGTATTTAGTACAACTACATATATAGTTTTAAATTAGTTACTAAGGTGTAAGGCCCTGTAGCGTTCACATGTGGGGGGAACGATCGATTTAGTAGGAGAGCTTGTGTTCGATTCCCTTCGTGTGCAAAAAATTCCTTGGGTCAGCGGCAGCCACGCACTGCGAGTGGGATTAGTCTCTGATCTAGTGGGTTTGGGGACACCCGTGGTCTCTGACCTAGGACCAAAAAAAATGCTTACTAAATAATATCATAATTAAATTAGTTTTAATTTTTTTATGTTATAGACCACAAGTATCATTCATGGGAGACAATCCTGCTCGACACTATTATGGGTGAACGATTTTGAGTGACAAAGCTCTTTCCGTGACTATTTAACATAGTTGCATATCAAAGACTCAACAATGTTTATTTTTACTTTGAAATCCTATAAAATTATTTTTACTTAGAAATTGTACTAAATAATTTTAAATAATTTAATAAATAAATATTTTGTTGAATAATATTTATATTACGAGGTTGAAATTTTTATACTAAATTTAATTTATATCTAATTAGTTAATTATTTATTACAAAATAATATTTTTACTTAGGAATCATATAAAATAATTTAAAACAATTTCATAAATAAATATTTTATTGAATAATATTTATATTACATGGTTAAAATTTTTATACTAAAAATTTATTTAAATATGATTAGTTAATATATTTATATAAAATAATACTGTGACTCTATGTTTAATAACCGTCACTATTTTTTGTTCAACAAAAAATTGTCAGTATTTTATTGATTGAAATTATATTTTTCTATATGGTAAAGTTACATGACAAACTTTAAAGTTTTATCATTTATGTATGCATTGACTTTAACAAGATCTTTCAACCATAAGACTTGAATATAAGACCTTACTTAAGGGATTCAATCTCAATTTCACTCAAATCAACATGGTGATAAGTAATATTTGATTTCAAAAGGTTTGTATTTATTTTAATTAATTATTAGACTTTAAATTATTTGAAGTATTGTTTATAAACTATAAATAATATAAAATTAATAATTTTTTATTTGCAATATAGTTGTAAAATAAAAGAATTATTTTATCATTTTACATTTCAAAATTACAAAAAAAATTAATTAAACATAAGTTAAATTTTTTCTAAATTTTTAAACATAAATTTTTCATACAATTTTATAAATATTTTAAATGAAATAAGAAATATATATGGGATTGTAACTAAATATATTTTCTCTGCTTAAATACTCTAACTTTTTCTGCATTTTTGGAAAACTTAAACAACTAATTGCGTTGGTATCAATATAAAAAATTAATTTTATAAACAGGTGTATTTCAAACATGCGTGAAAATGAGTGACCCGTGCGAATGCACGAATATCTTGTGCTATTTTTGCTAGTGTTTTTTTTTTCTTATTAACACTTTCAGATGCATTTGTTATTGTGAGACTAAATTTTTTAATATGTTTCAAGTTAATATTTTAACACGGTTCATGTAACTTTAACCAGGTCAACTATTTTTTCTCTATTATTTTTATTAAACATTCATGTTTTGGTTCCTTATTGTCGTTGAACAACAAACATATATCTTATATTTATTTTTAAACAAATTATGTTATTTGTGAATTTTTTTAAAAAATACAGAGAAATCAAAGCGACCTGGGTGAACGCACGGGTAACTGGCTAGTTTAACTTTAAATCTCAAGAAAGGGGAAGAAAGCTTCCCTCCTTTTCGATCTTTCCTTAAACATCTAAAACAAGGGGAAATACTCTCCCTCCATCCATTTACTTCCCCTCCATTCCATTTCTTTCTATTCCACTTTGCCCCCCTCCACTCAAAAGCATCCAAACATAGCTTAAGCATTGATTCCATCTATTAGTTATAGATTCTTTTGTTTTATATCTTTCCAAGGGCAAATTAACTTCAGATTTTCAACATAAGAAGGAATTTGACACTTGCAACATGCTACCAAAGCAGAGTCAAGCATTAAGCATGCATAGTCACTGAAAAATCATCTACACTTGGGGGAATAGGATTATAAAAATAAATACATTTTGGAATCTTAAAGTAAAGCATTACTATTACTCATCATGATCCATGTTTCCATTACAAATGTGGCATGATTAAATAAAGTATAAGTTTAAATTCCCCACTAGGTTGCTTTAGATTTTCTAACATCCTCTTTTGCCTGCTGAGCTTCTCTCAATGCATCCTCAGCTTTCACTCTCTCAGGAACTAAATCTGAACAAGCAAAAGCAACGTAAAAAACCTTGTAAGTAGGGTGAGGTGAATGCAGGGAAAGGTAAACTTAAGAATAGAATATAATAGCATTGCAACAGGGATATGAAATTACCAGAAAGAAAGTCGTATCTGCTATGCTTACTAACAACATTTGCTGAAAGGAAAGGCAGGTGACTAATCAGCAATTGGAAGATAGTTAATAGACTCAATGAGCATGTAAGCAGACACACAAACAAGCACAAGGATGAAGGATCAATTCATATGGTCATAAAATGTAGTATTTCTACAACCCATTTAGGTCATACCTCCATACTAAATCTTATGGTGGTAAATATTTTAAAGAGAAGGCAATCTTTGCAGTAGCTTTGAGCGGCAATTTAATTTTTTAAATGAGCACAATTGGCATGATACTCTTATGGGCAGTAACGGAAAAAATTTTAAAAAATAATATTAATAGAGAAAAATGAATGAAAAAATAGGATGTTGAGTTAATGTTTACTTATTTTTTTTCTAGTAGTGAATTTTATGTCTAGTTTTACACGTAAAATTAATAATAAATATTTTTGTTAAACTTATAATTTATTAAAAAAATTATTTATTAGAAATTAAATATTTAAATGATTGTGTAAAAAAAAAATTGGCCCACTTTGATACATATCTGGATCTGTCCGTCCCTATGTATGGGCATGGATGTGGTATGCTACTTGTGAGCCACCGACCCAATACACCAAAATTATAGATTCTTTCTACACTTGGCTCAGACCCAATTGGTACTGAGATTCTAGATTCTTCCTACACGTGACTAAGGCACAATTGGCACCGAGATTTTAGATTCTTCCTGCATGTGACTAAGGCATAACTGTTACTGAGATTCTAGATTCTTCCTACATGTGACCGAGGCACAATTGGCACTGAGATTCTAGATTCTTCATACAGGTGACTAAGGCACAATTAACAATTATATATTACATTACAGCAAACACTAGACTATACAGAACCCAATTTCGAACTAACATATCGATAAAACATTACCTAGATGATCGTAACTCAGGCATTTCTTGGGGTCCTGAGCACAGCAACCATAAGCGTCATGCACAAACTGCTCGATGAACTTCTCCTGCAAGGAAAAATGCAAACGATGAAGGAAAATGAAGAAGGATAGAGACATCGAGAAAGAGGAGAATGGATAGAAACCTACCGCAGCAGTGTTGACGGCCATCAAAGCTTCCTTTGACACACGTAAATCAGGATCTTCACGCTTAACTATCGTCTTGATACGATTCATGGGAAATGCCAATTTGAGTTCCTCGTCTACAGGCTCTGGCTGTTTTGAATAGCCATTGTTGAGCATGGCCTTCTTATTCTTCTTCGTCTTGTTCTCGTCTTTGTTGATGTCTCTATATTTCTTCATTTTGCCTTCGGATTTGAAGATTTATGCATTTTTGGTTTTCTTTTTCTCAGGTTTGTACTTCTTTGTTTTGCCTTTGGTTTTGGATATTTCTGCATTTTTGGTTTTCTTTTCAGATTTGGGAGTGTTGGAGGAAGCCATTGTTTTGCAGTGCAGTGTAAGCACTTGGACACGGGATTTTCAGTTTCACCCTCTGTCGGAAAGCGGGTGTCCAAGACGAAGAGTGCGGGGAGCTGGTTTGAAATTCGAATTAATATACAGTTTGAGGTTTGACCAACATTAATTTACCATAGTCTATTTTTTTTCATAAATGTTGTTCAATTTTTAATTTGACCAGCATCAATAAAAAAGATTGCCTAATATTAAATTGAAAAAATTGACCAAACATTTAATTTTTGGAAACTATATAAAAGAAATTGACCAATATTTGATTTTAAAGTTTTGTTTTTAGTAAATGTTGGTCAATTTTTAATTTGACCATCATTAGTAAAAAAAAATGACCAGCATTTAAATTTTTTAAAGTCTATTTTTATCACAATTGTTGGCCAGTTTAAAAAATATTCACCAACATTCCTAAAACAATTGACCAATACTAAATTTAAAACATTAACCAACATTTTATTTCCCAAAATTATATGCAAAAAAATTGACCAGCATTAAATTAAAAAAAATCAATATTAATTTCCCAAAATTATGTAAACAAAAATTGACCATCATTTAAATTTTTAAAAGTCTGTTTTTTTCATAAATGGTGGTCAATTTTTAATTTGACCAACATTTAATTGACCAATTTTTTCATATATCTTTACATTTAATTTTTACCATTGGCCCCCCTTAATATTTTAGGTTGGCTCCGTTCCTGCCGTCGATCAAATTAATTCATCGGATTTAAGACCTCTTAATATTTATTTAGCTTTTAGTATTTAATTCCTCTGAGTAAAAAAAAAAAGCTTTTGTGGAATTATAAGATTGACTTGGTGGCAAACAAAGAAGGGAGGGAGGGATAGGTCATAGTTTCAAATCCCCACTAATAAAAACTAATATATTAACAACTAACATTTGGCCGATAAAAAAACTTTTATTTAATTCTTAGGATCTGCCTAACAAAGGGTTTGAACAGTTTGCATAAAATCATAAGTTCAAATTTCATTTTTGCTTAATACACCAATAATACTAATTTTTAATTATCAAATTTCTTATTCATGAATAAATATATTTATTCTAATCGTGCAAAAGACCAATGACTTGACGATTTATTTAATTCAACTAATATTTTAGTTTATGCATTAACTAAAATTTATAATAAATAATAAATAGTTTCCGTAAAAAAATTATAATAAATAAATACTTTAAATATATAAATTATTTAATAATTAAAATTTGTAACAAACAAATATTTTTATTCACATAAATTATATTTTAGATTTGTAATCAATAATTTATATTCTGATACAATTTTATTTTAATTATTGATAATTTTTTTTAAAAAAAATTTATTGAAATTCAAGTTATAGC
Organism: Pueraria montana var. lobata; assembly: GCA_026413185.1. Taxonomy (NCBI): domain Eukaryota; kingdom Viridiplantae; phylum Streptophyta; class Magnoliopsida; order Fabales; family Fabaceae; genus Pueraria; species Pueraria montana. Next base: position 13,095,391 of record CM048654.1, read on the forward strand.
TAGACCTATTAAAAATAATATATTGAAAGAGATAAATTATTATTCTTTTTTTATTTTTACATGTTAAAATTTATATATAAATTAATTAGTATAAAAAATATACATAAAACATATCACAAAAAAAAAAGATTGTGTGGCATCATTTGTATGCAGTGAATTTTAATTTTTAAGTGAGTCTTTTACCTTTTTTTATCTTCACCTTTTTATCTCACCTATTTCAAAGAAATAAATATATATGTAAAATGCAATATAAATATAAAAATAAAAATAATACATACATATACTATTTATAATTCTCATGTTAACAAACATGCATGCACGCATAGTTTTAAAAATCGGACCGACCCGATCGGGAACCGGTGGACCAACTGGTTTGGTCCAGCTATTGGATCGGGTATGTCATCAGCCCAGTGTGACCCGATGCAACCAAGTGTGACCTGGCTGGGTTTTCGGTTCAACCGCTGAACCGCGGGTTCCAGGTCACTAATGCCAGCTGCATTCATTTCAATAAAAATACTGGAAAAAAAATGCCCCAGCATGGCTCGAACCCATGACCAGCAGTATAAATAAGCGCTCCTTACCACTACACTAGCTAGAGGCTCTCCTTTGATATTTATTTAACAAATGTAATATTTATATTATATAACGTATTTAATCAAATTAATATTAACAAAAAATACACCAACATGGTTTGAACCCAAGACCTACAACAAGCAAAAACAAATTCTACCACTAAGCTAAAGGCTATTAATTGATATAATATTAACAAATGTAATATTTATAATAAATACATACTATATAAATTATATATAATTATTTATAACACTGTAATACCGGGCCATACGATTCAATTAGTGACTCACTAGTTCGACCATTGATCCAGTGACCCAGTGCCTTGACCGAGTCGATCACCGGTTCAGTTTTTAAAACTATGCATGTACGTTACTAACAATTATTAATATTAATATGATATTTATAATGCTAATCAATAAATTTTGTTTGTCCCGTGCGTTGCATAGTACTAAAATTGGCGAAATTATGACGGACGGTGACAGATTTAGAGGGGAGCAGGCAGGGGCCCTAGCCCCCCTCCCATAGGACTTTTCATTTATATACATGTATATTTTTAAGTAATTTAGTATAAAATTGTGTAAAATTAATTATGTAGGTTGTTATTATAATAATAGTTAAGTTTAACTATGTAAAATTATGTTAAAATTAGTTGTGTTTGTTGTTATTATTGCAATTGTTAAGGTGATAACTAGTGTAAAATTACGTAAAACTTGTTATGTGTTTATTGTTATTATGATAACCGTTAAGGTTATTATCATTTAAAATAAAAATTAATTTCAATTTTATGTGTAAAAATTAGTAAATATTTTTAAAAATTAAATTATTTATTAGAAATTAAACATTTAAACAATTATAATGGAAGAAAAAAATATTCAGCCCCTTAATAGGTTTTTAGATCCGTCCTAATGACAGAGGAAATAAATTAAAGAAACAAAATTGTGCTACGAAGATCCTCAAGTATATGTCATAAGGATTCAAGGCTCTAATGAATTTGAGACGTGCGTAAATAATACAGATGAAAGAAAAATATTTGTCTCACAGAAAAAGGTGATAGAAATGAAAACTTTTTTAGCAAATGTATATAATGCAAAATAATCAGGACTTCTTATAAAAAAAAATAATACTAAAGTTTTAGTACTACTAGTATGACAAGGGACCAATAAAACTAGCACAATTGGTATACATTGTCTTGAGAGATTAGTCTCATGGCTTCCAGCAATGAGCATATATTGTTTTCAAAAAACAAAAAAAAAAACACTTTTTTTATTCAAAATAGGATCATTTCATTTCATTTAGAACAATAGAATGAACAAAAAAGGAAATACATTCAAAATCACGGATGCTAGCATAAAATCTTTATGCCCTAGCTAACTTATGAGCCACAAGATTTGCTTGCCTCATAACTAAACTCACCCTAGAGTTTGGAATAGATGAGAGGCATTTCCTACACTTGGTAAGTTTATAACATGGAACGCAATGTGGGCAATTTTTACAGAGAGCAGATTATCAGTAATCATTTTTTATGCATAAAATGCGTTCGCCAAGGCAAGCGTACCCTACGCAGTAGTAACAGTGGACTCTAGGAGTCCGGATATCGAACCCAAAGGACCAGTCGTGTTCCCAAACAATTAATTTTGCTATGAATTTAACAATTCAATTAAGAATCAAATTTGAGAAAATAGTGTTTAATTGTTCAGTTCTTAAGAGCTAAGGAATAAGATGAGAAGATTAATGTGAGACAGTAAGATTGGAACGCCAAGGATTATGATTTTGCATGCATCTCTTTTCCCCTAATCTTGATCTCAATGAACGCTCTAATTAAGTTAATTGCCAGTCCTTTTTAAATTCATTAGTAAACAATTGGTGGTAGCTTACTACTACTGTTTCCCCTAATTCAATTCCCAATTGGTCATAGGTGAATTAAATTAGGGCAAACAATGATACTCAGAGAGGTTGATTAATAGAATTAATCCACTGGAAATTCACACAATTAGTTTGATCATGCAAATCATATGAATTCAATTACTTTACAGTTCTGTCAATCCCAGGCAATTGATCATAGACAAGGGACTGACCAACATTTACAGTGATCAGTTCTAATAACAAACAAAATAGTAAAGAGATTCAATAATTGGAAACATCGAGAAATTCATTGAGAATCAAAAACAAGGTACAAAGGACACATCTACATCATAATCCTGGCTAGGAGGATTAGCCACTCATGTTCATGAACAAACCAGTAAACCCCATAGAAAACATAAAGATTGCAAAGGGATAAGAGATTTTACAAGTGGTATTCCCAATGACGATCTCTACGTCTTACAGCAGTCAGACTCTCTCACAAGACCTCTACCTCACTCAGAACCCTCAGTATTCAGAAATAGAGCAAAAGATACCAAAAGAGGGTTTTCAACATCTATTTATAAAGTTTCAAACTGTTGACATGGCTCACCACGGCTGTGCTGATCAGGTGACTAGGGTCGTGGTCCTTGCATAGTCTAAAGGCCCAATTTGCGTGTATTTTGAGCACGGTCGTGGTGAATGAACCACAGCTGTGCTCAAAAAATTGACGCTGATGCTCAACATCCAGTGATTCCTGCCCTACTATGGTTCTTGATTCACGACTGTGGTAACTTAGCATGGCTATGCTACATCTACCGTGGTCATGGTCTTCCAGATAGTGGCAATTTTCCTCCAATTGATGTGTTTTTAAGCTCTTTACCTCAAGGGATCCCTGAATTGCCTGTCTTACACAAACTAGTGACAAATCGTGAGTTATGCCAACAAAATAAGCTCAAATCATGTGCAAATAACATCCAAACTCAGATAAAAGCACAATCAAAATCCAATTTATCAAACCTCCCCACACTTAAGCATTGCTTGTCCTCAAGTAACTATTATGAGTTAGACATCAAAATCGATTCTCCCTAGCCAAGAACTTGCAACAGAATTCCCAATTTATTTATACTGAAGAAAAGAAAATGACTAAAGCAGATACAACCTAATGCATCAAGTTTCCTCTCGGGGTCTCTTAGGCCTAAACTTACACAAAATTTGGTTTCCCAAGAGCCATGGTTCACTCATCTCGCCTTCTCTCAGTGTTTCAGGGTCAATAGAAAAGCTCTCCAATCACATTCAAATGAACATATTCACTAATCTATGCATCAATCAACTCAACTCAATTGGACTTTTTATGATCAGAACAAATAAGGCATGACGAGGTGTAACGGGGCCAAGATTTCAATGATGGGTAGATATTGAAAGAAAAAGGATAACAATGGGCTTTACAATCAATTTATGCTCAGTGATCCAAGATCAAGGAGAAACCAATATTTATTTCTTCTTGTTCTTCTTCTATTTTTTTTTCAGCTCTCACTTCTTCTTTCTCCCTTTGTTTTGAAGGCCTTTGACCTTGGTTTATTCATTGTACAGGAGAGGAAGCTGAGACACATTGAGTCTTTTTTTGTTTTAGAATATCCTTCATTACATTGGCTTTCTCCTGTCTTTCATATCATCAAGCATATTGTACGAAAACTAACATAACAAGGTGACAAAGAAATATTCACAAGGCTCAAAACAGGCGACTAAGTGAGATTGTATCACAAACTCTGCATCCAGAAAAATGCCTAAACAATGCCTCAACAGTTTCAGAAAGTCAAAAGTCAATCAAGCATATGTCAGCATAGAAAATAAAACATGTCACCTAAATTGACTCCATATCACACTAAAGGACTTAAGGCTCAAATCTCCCATCTCTATGTTCAAGCTCAAGGGAAATAATCTATTCGTCCAATTTTAGTGCCAATGTTTCCCCTTTAGTGACCCTGCTGCTATCTGAAAGATTTTATTTTATTTTATTTTATTTTTAGAGGGGAGTTCTGCAAACAAAAATTCCACACACTATTGAGGATCTAAAAATGACATCAGAACAAAGAATTAACATTATCACGCAATGTCTCAAGAAAACAACCGTGATCTCCCTCCCCACATTCAATATATGCAGTGTCCTTAATGCATCCAAAATAGAATGAAAACAGGAAACAATGTATGGAAAATGAAAGAACTAATAGAGTACGGTACTGTAAACAAAACAAAGTGAAAGAACAAAATAAGAGAAAAAGAAAAAATACCTAAGGAAATAGAAAAGCACCTCAAGAGGGAGGAGGATATGGAAAGAGACGATCCTACGGCTGCCTCAAAAAGTCCACATGAGTAGTGAAATTGTCAGCTATCATTTGCTGCTATGCCTCAAATCGAGTGTCCTGATCATCCAACCTTTGCGTCACCCTAGTCTCCAAATCTTCCAGTCTTTGGAGGATCTGGCTCATGTCAAATGTGGGTGGTGGCGGTGGTGCCTGATGCTACTCTGTCGGTTGCTCCTCCGAGCCCAACTACTGCTCTGGCTACTTTGCCATGCCTGGCTCTTGGGGTTGAATCTCTAGCTCTTCCTGGTGTGGTTCAGGCTGGTCAACAAGGAAGAACTGCTGGCCCTGGCATCAAAAGATCCCCAGAGAAACCAGAGTGGATATGCCAATGTAGGAAACAATCGTGCCATCCTGGGCTAACTCCATCAAGCCAAAGTGAGTAGCTAGCCTGGTGATGAGTGATCCAACTGCAATGTGGCCAGTCTGGCTCTGGGAAACTAATAATCCTATGGTGCTACAATGTCTAATAAAGAGGAGGTCGTCGTTACACCGCCTCCCCCGAACCATGAACCATAGAGGGAAGAGGTCATTCCCAGTAATTGTGTTGGTGCTCTCCTTGCGGCCATGGAGGGTCCCAGATAACCACCGATGGCACACCTGAAGTGCTGGATCTTTGATGCTGCTGGCCTTTGAGGTGCCAGGGATGAAGTGGGCCTGTCCTGTAATCTCTCTCCAGAAGGCTACTGGTCTGTAAGCCTTTGGGTGACATCTTAGAGCACCCCTATACTCATCTGTCAGAATGGACTCTAGTGTCTCAAAACCCAAGACGACGTTGAAATTGGCCAACGTCATCTTCCATACCTGTCCCATCATGAAAAAGGAGACCATGTGCGGAAGGGTTGGGTCATCTATCTGTGGCACCTCCTCATCCTCCATGTCGTCCTCATCCACCTCCTGCGGAGGTGCAGGTTGAGGAGCAGGGTCCCACTCCTGGCAAGTGGAGATGAAGTCAATAGTGGGGCATCTGTATGCCTGTTATGTGATGTCCACTATCCTCCCCCATCCCATGACTGTGAGGTATGCCATGACCCACTGCAGTAGACCATGCTCCTCCAAAAGTGCTGTGTCTAGGGCTCTGGTGGGATGATAGTCAAAGGTCCTCAGCACTGTCTATCGGTCCATGTGCTCTAGTAGTACTGGAGTATCATAATGCGCAGGTTGAGTCCCAGGGTGGCGTCAAGGTGGTGGAGCAGGAGGTGATGACGTGGATCGTGTGGAAGATGCTAAACCCTGTGGTGGTTGGCGCTGACGTTAGCTCCTAGTATCGGGATTTTGATCACGAATGACCAAATTCGGCTGAGCCTGTGTTGTCCGAGCACGTTTCCCACGAGTGTGGGATGGGCCATCACCTGTCATGACTACACACAAGAAGCATAACCAAAAAAATGAAGAAGGAAGGGTTAGAGCAGAAAAAGAATAGCCACTGTGTGGCTGACCACAGCTGTGGTAAGCATTACCACGAATGTGGTAAAAATTACCATGACTGTGGTAAAGGTTACCACGATCGTGGTCATCATCAAAGAGAGAAACAAGTTTTTGAACTTTTAAATGAAAATAATTGGAATAAAACAGAAAATAAAATATGGTGAATGCAGTATGGTCATGTGAATGAAAATGCATGCTGACAAACCATTGAAAGCTTAGTCTAATGTTGAAGATGCCAAAGGTTAGAGGAGAGAGAACAGAGAAAGAAGGAGAGAACCACAGGTGGTGGTAACTAACCACCCCCCCATGACTATATATAGTGGGGTGCGAAGCATGACCGTGGTGAACTTCTTGTCTCCCCCCCCCCCCCCTTTTTAACTAGAGAACTGACCACGGTTGTGGTAAAGGTTACCATGGTCGTGGTTGTACCTGACGTCCTCTTAGCAACTATTCAAGAAGTAGTTGGACAATGGTAAATATATGAATGAGTAGGTATGAACCAAGTCATGCAACGGGAGATGCTCATGTAAAGGGGGTTTGAGTTGTCTATAAATAAAGGGACCCTTAGAAACGGAAAAATGCATATGAATGTTCCCCTATGGATATGGTTAAGTGTTAGAGTTGGGTCAGGTTTAGATGTCATGAAGAAAATATCAATGTTGTCCTATGCATTTTGAAGCTGAAATTCCTGAATTCATTTAAGGCTCTGATAAAAAGCAAAAACTTCTGCTTTAGCTGGTTGAGGGATACCACTAAAAAATGTTGTCCGTGCTTTTTATGAAATGGTCATGCACTCATGCTCATCATGCAAACAAATGCCAACTCCAAAAGAATTCTGCTCATTAAAAGTAGCTACATCAAAATTGCATTTTGTGAAGCCTTGTATCGGTTGATCCCATGCTTAAGCTGCTTCGATTGAAGGCTGGCCTCAATGAATATTGCTACTAATGGAGTTCTCTCTAACTAATAGCCACTCTAAGTAGTGTGTTGCAACACTATAGATACTGCAGTAGATGATGAGGTGTCGATATCATTCCATATTTTATGGTTTCGGGTTCTCCAAATGCACCAAAGGATAACAGCAATTTGGTTCCTAAAAAACACTATTACGACAAGGGTCTTGTAACTGTTGATCTTTTATTTAAACCAATGTATCAAGATAAGTTTCTTTATGTAATTATTTCTCATTATATCAAGGGTGTTAATTTTGAGAAAATGTTATTTTCATTTTATTTATTGTTTTTCTTTTAATTATAAAAATACCACTGTACTTTTATCTTATTTTTAAATATTTCTGTAGAAAACCTAAAAAAATGGCCTAAGACAAGTTGTGTGTGTGCTGTTGTGAACAATGCTTTTAATAAAAAAAATTAAAATAAAAAGTAAAGTTTTGACACCACCAAGAATTGAAGACATAACCTTGAAATCTAATAAGCAAAATTTTACCCCTAGGCTATTGCATAACTTATTTTTTATATGCAAAAAGTAGTAAATATACTTTATTTTATTTTATGTATTGCAAAAATCATAAAATTAATTTATATGTACCCTTCAACTCTTTTTACAAATATATGCTATTTAAAGAGATCATGGAAAATGTTAACATCAACATAATTTTAATTATTTATTTTACTTTTGTATTTCTGATAAAATAGATACTTCTTTTCTTCATAATAAAAGTAAGGTTTAGATATACATGCTTTTTTTCTTTTCAATATAACCATTTTGTTATAATATAACTAATGTTTTTAATAATTTTTTAAGACGTGTTAATAATTTAAAATAAAAAAGTACTTATTACATATAAAAAAATATAAAGTCATTTAATGCAATTTTTAAGTAATTTAAAACACTTAATAAAGCATATTTAACACTTTCATATTATGTGCTTGAATGTACATAATAAAAAGCACGTTCGATTTAATTTATTTTAAAAAAAAATATTTATTTTACAATTTTAATTTTTCCAAAATTAAAAAATTGTTAAATTTTGAACTAAAATAATATAACTTTAGTTCTACAATCATAATATATATATATATATATATATATATATATATATTAATATTTACCAGGTCAAACCGGTTCAATTAGTGACCCACCGGTTCGACCACTGACCCATCAACCCAGTGTCTCGACCAGGTCGATTACCGGTCTGGTTTTCACAACATTGAAAAAACTTATTATTATTTTTATTATTTCCTGTACAAACTTTAAAAATAACAAGACAAAATAAACAACGATTTTTAATTAAAAACAAAAAGTATTTGTTTTCAAACTAAATAGCACATAAGTTTCTAAGACAATGCATTAACAAATATACAAACAAGGACGGATCCACAAACCTATTAAAGAGGAAGTTGGATTTTTTTTCTTTCTTTATAATTATTTAAATGTCTAACTTCTAATAAATAATAATTTTTAAAAATATTTACTATTTTTACACGTAAAATTGAAGCTATTTTTTTTTAAATGATAGTAATCTTAACCCTTATCATAATAACAACAAATACACAACTAGTTTTACACAATTTTATACTAGTTATCACCATAATCATTGCAATAATAACAACAAACACAACTAATTTTACACAATTTTACATTGGTTAACCTTAATCATTATTATAATAATAACATACACACTTAATTTTACACAAAACAACTTAAAACTATATATGTATATACATGAAAAATCCTAAGGGAAGGAGGCCAGGGCCGCTTCCCGCCCCCCTGAATCCGTCCCTGTATACAAATCAACTTACAATCTATGTACATGTTTAGATTTAATTAATTTTTAAGAGAAGAATACATTTTTTAAAACAAAATCTCTTAAATTTATAACTTTGATTCCATCCGGTAGTTATAAATTGTTGTTGTATTTTATATCATTCGATGGGAAAATTAACTTCGTATTTTCAACATAAGAAGGACATTGACACTTGCAGCATGCTACCTAAGCAAAGTCAAGCATTAAGCATGGCTAGTCACTGAAAAATCAAATACACTTACGACAAAAAGAGGCGCGAAAATAAATACAATATGGAATCTTAAAGTACAGCATTACTGGTCATGATCCATGTTTCCATTGCAAAATGTGACATGATTAAATAAAATAAAAGTTTAAATTCTCCACTGGCTTGCTTTAGATTTTCTAACAACCTCCTTTGCTTGCAGAACTTCTCTCTCTTAATGCATCCTCGGCTTTCACTCTCTCAGGAACAAAATCTAAACAAGCAAAAGCAATGTAGAAAACCTTGTAAGTAGGGTAAAGTGAATACGTACGGGGAAAGGTAAACTTAAGAATAGGATAGCATTGCAAAATCGATACGAAATTACCAGAAAGAGAGTCATATCTCCTCTCCTTGCTAACAACATTTGCTGAAAGGAGAAAAGCAGGTGACTAATAAGCAATTGGAAAAATATTTAATAGACTCAATGAGCATGTAAGCAGACACACAAACAAGCACAAGGATGAAGGATCAATTCATATGGTCATAAAACGTAGTAGTTCTACAACACATTTAGGTCATAACTCCATACTAAATCTTATGGTGGTAAATATTTTAAATTTTAACTGCCAATTTCAGAAGAAAAAAAAAAGGTTAGAAAATATAGACTAACCACCCATTATAACTAACTCACTCCATCACATCGCAACCTTAGAGCTTAATGGGCCTGTGGGCCACATAACTAAAGCACAATTGGCACTGAGATTAATCTCTTGATTCTTTCTACACATGACTACGATACAATTAGCATCGAGATTCTAAATTCTTCATACACGTGACTAATGTACAATTGATATCGAGATTCTAGATTTTTTCTACACGTGACTAAGGCACAATTGGCACCGAGATTCTCTAGATTCTTTCTACACATGACTACAGCACAATTAGCATCGAGATTCTAGATTCTTCGTACACGTGACTAATGCATAATTGGCACCTAGATTCTAGACTTTTCCTACAAGTGACTAAGGCACAATTGACACTGAGGTTCTAGATTCTTCGTACACGTGACTAATTCACAATTAACAATCATACACTACATTACAGCAAACAGTACTAGACTACATAACCCAATTTTGAACATCATTGAACTCACATATCGATAAAACATTACCTAACTGATCGTAATGGAGGGATTTCTTGCCGTCCTGAGCAACACAAGCATAAGTGTCCTGCATGAATTGCTCAATGAACCTCTCCTGCAAGGAAAAGGAGGCAACCGATGAAAGGAAAATGAAGAAGGATAGAGACATCGGGAAAGAGGAGAACGAATAGAAACCTACCGCAGCAGTGTTGATGGCCATCAAAGCTTCCTTCGAAACACGCATAACAAGATCTTCGCGCTTAATTATCGTCTTGATACGATTCATTGGAAATGCCATTCTGAATCCATCGCCTCGTTGTTTTGAATTCTTCTTCTTCTTGGTCTCCTCTTTAGCGATGTTTTTATCCTTCTTGGTTTTGCTTTCGGATTTTGAGATCTTTGCGCTTTTGGTTTTCTTCTTCTCAGGTTTGGGAGTGTTGGAGGAAGCCATTGTATTGTGTTATAGAGCAGAGTTTCACACTCTATCGGAAAGCAAGTGTCCAAGATGAAGAAAAGTGCATACTGTAGGGAGCTGGTTCGAAATTAATATAGAATTTCAAGTTTGACTAACATTGTTTTCAATTTTTTTTTCATAATTGTTGGTCAATTTGAAAAACATTGACCAACATTTCTAATATAATTGACAAATACTAAATTTAAAAACATTAACCAACAATTAATTTTCCAAAAGTATGTAAAAAAAATTGGCCAACATTAAATTAAAAAAATTGACCAGTATTAATTTCCAAAAATTATGTAAAAAAATTTTGATAAATGGTGGTCAACTTTTTAATTTGACCAACATTAAATTGAAAAAATTGATCAGCATTAAATTGAAAAAATTGACCAGCATTTAATTATCTAAAGTCTATTTTTTCATATTTCTAAAATTTAAATTCCAAATAAAGTTTTTCACATTTTGAAGAATCAGTATTAATTTCCCAAAATTATGTAAAAAAAATTGACCAACATTTAATTTTTTAAAATCTGTTATTTTCATAAATGGTGGTCAATTTTGAATTTGACCAACATTAAATTGAAAAAATTGACCATTATTTAATTTTCTAAAGTCTATTTTTTCATACTTCTAAAATTTAAATTCCAAATAATGTTTTTTTTTTACATTCTAAAATAACGTTTTTAGAGCACATTTTGAAGAATCAGATCTAAGTTTATGGAATTAATAGGATTGGTCTAATAGTGGGGGAACTGAGTTGTATGTATGAGGTCATAAGTTTTAACATCAGTACGACTAATGTAAAAAAAAATCTGTTTCTATTCACGTTTTTGTATAAACTTTTTTTCTCCTTTTGTCTCTATTTTTTTGGGAAAATTTTTTGTAAAGCTCCAACATGTTTTTGGCTTCAAGAGAATGGATCCAAACATACCGCCAAGAAAATTTTGGGGGAAACAAATCGAATGTTGGGTTGCACTAGAGACCTACCAAAATTTGCTTTTAAGATGGAGTTACGATTGAAAGTATTATTTTGTCCCTGAAAAACATACCAGTCCGATAGGATTTCGTTGGGTGTCAAATAGAAGGCATACATCCTGGTTACACAAAAAATAAATGTTTTTAAGACAATGACTATTGTCAATTCTTCTAGGTTTCAACAATTTAGAAGCATATTCTTTTTTGATGATTTTTAACTACTATTGTCTATTGAATAACATAATTTAATCCAATTTAATTAATAAATTTTAAAACATCATTAACACGACCTTTTCCTAAAACTATTGAAATTATTGTAAATATCAATATTTTATTATAAATTCGTGATTGACATTTTAAAGAAAATGTTTTGTTTATCTTCTATTTAAATATATTTGAAAAATATGATTACTTCATATAAAATTATATATATATATATATATATATATGAGGGATCAAATTACATCGGTGTAACATGAACAACTATTACACCATTCAATAACTTGATACATAATGTGATTTTAATTGATCCAATTGTTGAATTATTTCTGCATATTACCCAGATTGTCTGTGTCAAATTTTGTCAAAATTGAACAACAATAACAAGGTAATCAAAAGATCCATATTTTAGTATATTTTGAAGAGTTTATATTACGTCGATTTTAATCTATATGAATGAGGTATCAAATAATTTTGGATTAACATGAAATTTTGTATATATGATCTATGTGAAAGGAACTTTCAATCCAACAGTGGGATTTAAGAAAACATTATTCAATTGAAAGTTATTGAATGGTGTAATAGTTTATCAAAGTTACATCAGTGTAATTTGATCCCTCCTCTATATAGTGTGTATAAAAGGAGGGATCAAATTACACCGATGTAACTTAAACAACTATTACATCATCAATAACTTGATATAGAGTGTGATTTTTATCGATTCAACCATTGAATTATGTCTACATATTATCAAGATTGTCAAAATTGAACAACAATAAGAAGGTAATCAAATGATCCATATTTTAGTATATTTTGAAAAGTTTATATTACGTCGATTTTAATCTATATAAATGAGGTAGCAAATAATTTTGGATTAATATGAAATTTTGTAAATATGATCTATATTAAAGGAACTTTCAATCCAACGGTGGGTTTTAAGAAAACATTATCCAATTGAAAGTTACTGAATGATGTAATAGTTTTTCAAACCCGAGACATTGCTTAAGGGGACCAAGTCCAGTACCACTCGGACCAACGACTTGTTGGTGTATAAAGAGCATATATGATAATAAAAATTGAAAGAAAAAAAACAAATGGGAGTGAATATAACAAAAGCCTTAGAATTTTGCTAGTCCTACCTAGCTCTTGGCAAACCATAGGCGAAACAAGCTAATCCGTTGGCTACTCACTTTTTTAAAATATAAAAAATTGTCAAAATAAATAAACTTTTATATAATAAGTTAATAAAATATGTTTAATCACTATAAAATGAAATAAAAATATATATTGCTACTATAAAATAATAAAATATAACATGTGATAATCAAAATAAGATAAAGTGCATCAATTATAACAGTAAGCGAGCGTTAGAAATTAAAATCAAAACTCAATATACATATAATATTAACTTTAAAATTGACAATACCAACATATATAGTATTAAATATAGGGTCTTGCTAATTAGTGTCTTTAGGATATATACTGGTTAAGAAATTAAAAAAGAAAAAAAAATATTGAAAATTATATGGAAATACATTTAAAAATCATAGGAGAACGCATTTTTGTTCATCTCAATAAAATAGTATGAAAATGAATTTTTCACAAATCGTGAGAGAAAAATAAAAGAAATGTAGGGGGTGTATTCAATTAGGATTTTAACATACTTTTTTTACATAAAAAAATCTTGTGGATTTTAAAAGATTTTGTAGGAATGTAATGACTTTTAAGATTTTTTTAAAAGACTTTTATTATTAGGATTTTGTAGTTTGAATTTTAATGGATTATAAAATATGAATTCATAAGATTTGAAAGGACTTTATGGATTTACAAGATTTTAAAGGATTCCATGCATTTTTAGAAAACATTCAAAATTACCAGAGTCGATGAAAAGATAACAAATAAATGATAAGATTTGGATTAAAAAAAAATCAGTACAATTTTTTTCAATCTTTCTCTATCTCTTTCTCTTTTTTTTTTTAAATTGAAAGCAATAGTCTCAATGCCAGTAGAAAGGTCTTCTAATACTTTGACTTGATTGTTGGTGATGATAAGCTAGAACTCCCTCCATGCTCAGATCTACTCCTCTTATGACAGCTTAATTTTTTAGCTGAAACCTCCAAACCTAAGGGAATGGGATGTGGACTTGGTTAGATGATGTAGGCTGGTAGGGTGGTTCGTAGTGATTTGGCGGTATGAATGTATCACTGTTAGGATCATATGAAGAGCGTGTGTAGGATTAGAAGAAAGAGATGACCAATTACTCTAGCAATATTACCACCATCAGAGAGAAAAGTATGAGTGATGATGGAAAAAAGAAAAAAGAAAAAGTCATGGAAGAGTAGAAAAATCCCAAGGGTTTGGGCAGGATTGTTTGATGTGTGTGGTATTTATACATATAACTAAAAAGTCACACAAAATCCATCAAAATCTAATTTACAAAACAATCCATCGAACTCTATAGCTATAGGATTTTGAATACAGATGACTTTTTTTAAGTTGTAAAAAATCTTGATTGAATACTACCAAAGTTTGTTGTCATAAAAAAAATCTTGAAAGTCTTGATTGAATAACATAAGACTTTTTATCTTCTTAGAAAATCCTGATTGAATACCATAATAATTTTTTATAAAAAAAATCTTTTAAAATCCTTTCAAATCTTAATTGAATACACCCCCCGTATTTTTGTCTTGTAATATGGAAAGGGCAAATGAGCTTCCAATGCTGGAAAATTGAGGATTCCAAACAAGAAGAATTATGGTAGAGGATTTTGAAACTCCAATGAGCTCGAAGCCATTATGAAATGCTATTTAAGAACTATAAATAGAAATTGCTTGAAACTCAAAAAATGAACACCAGAAAGAAGTAGAAGTTTGCAATGGGTCGACTTTCCTAAGTTGCATGAAGCATGGAGAGAAAATTAATAAAATATGGAAGATGCGAAAGTGTTCGCATGACTGAAGCATCATACGTTGGCATTCTAATTCTAATCCAAACATATAGCAAAACCTTCCTACGCAATCTCCTCCAGAAAACCACTGAACTAATTTCCTGTAAGATGTAAATGCTGTAGTACATATAATCATCCAAGATGCCAATTTGACAAAGAAAAATAAAAGTCATATTTCATTCTGTGCTCAAACGTAGTTTCTTACTGTTACCCTCAAATTGACTATAGCCATCCAAATATTTGGCAGAATAAAGGAATGCATAGCATCCCAAAAACAACTTGACTCATTTTCTAAATTAGTGGAAGCCACAAAAAAATTAATACCATGTGTGAATGACACAATTAGGAGAGGAAAGTGACCAAAATTCCAAAACAATTGTTTGCACGTTTTAAGGAGGGTAAAAGAGTGAAGAACCAAACAAGTGAGAATAGGGAGAGGAAGTGAAGAGAAAAGGGGGTGGGGGGAAGCAATTGGAGTTGGGTGGAGCAATTCTCATCCTTCAATTTTTCTCAGCCTCTATATCCTCTCCCTCAAATTGGTGGGAAAGAAAGGGGAAAAGGTTTTTAAAATTAATTAAGTGGAAGTAAATCTCATTGCCACAAATTTAACTTAAACTCTCAAGCAAGGGGAAGAAAGTTTCCCTCCTTTTCTCTCCTTAAACTTCCAAACCAAGGGGAAATTCTCTCCCAACTCCGTCCCATTACTTCCCTTAGGCCTCCCTTCCATTTCCTTCTCCCCTCCACTCAAAAGCATCCAAACATAGGTTAAGCATTGATTCCATCCAATAGTTATTAATTCTATGAGTGTTTTATATCTTTCCACAGGCAAATTAACTTCAGATTTTCAACATAAGAACGAATTTGACACTTGCACCATGCTATCAAAGCACACTCAAGCATTAAGCATGCACAATCACTGAGAAATCATTTACTCTTATGGGAGTAGGATTCTTAAAATAAAAACAATATGGAAACTTAAAGTACAAGCATTACTCATCATGATGCATGTTTCCATTACAAAATGTGACATGATTAAATAAAGTATAATTTTATATTCTCCACTAGCTTGCTTTAGATTTTCTAACATCCTCCTTTGCCTGCTGGAGTTCTCTCAATGCCTCCTCAGCTTTCACTTTCTCCGGAACAAAATCTGAACAAGCAAAAGCAAAACCTTGTAAGTAGGGGTAAGGTGAATACAGGGAAAGGTAAACCTAAGAATAGGATAGCACATTGCAACAGGGATATGAAATTACCTGAAAGAAAGTCATATCTCCTCTCCTTACTAACAACATTTGCTGAAAGGAAAAGCATGGTGAATAATCAGTTATTAGAGAATGTTTAATAGACTCAATGAGCATGTAAGCAGACACAAGGATGAATGATCAACTCATGGTCATAAAACATAGTAATTCTACATCCCATTTAGATCATACCTCCATATTAAATCTTACGGTGGTAAATGTTTTAAATTTTGACTGCCTACCAATTAACAAGGGTTTCGCAATATTCACACCCTCCTTGCCTTTGCTCTTGTTAATTGAAAAGACCAAAAAGATTAAAGAAATCAAAGGCGTGCAGTGAATTAAATATTGGTTGTCTAATCAGGGTCGGCCCAATATTAAGTGGGGGCCTAAAACAAATTTTGAGAGAATTTTTTTCACTTTAAATGAAAGAGTTATATGTTGAACCTTTTTATTAATATATGTGGCCTTTTTTTGCTTTATAAAAATTAATAGTAAATATTAATTGTTTTACCCTTGGACTGGCCTGTGTCTAATCAACAAACTAAGAGGTTTATTTTGAATTGAATAATAATAACCTAGTACACGATACTCTACAGTATGCATATGGGACTATGGGTGTGGTATGCTACTTTGTGGGCCACGGGCCCAATACAGTGAGATTCTAATTCTTTGTAGACACAATTGACACCTAGACTCTAGATTCTTCCTATACGTGAGCACAATTGGTACCGAGATTCTAGATTCTTCATACACATGACTAAGGCACAATTGACACCGAGAATTCTAGATTCTTCCTACACGTGACCAAGGCACAATTGACACAGAGAATTCTAGATTCTTCCTGCATGTGACCAAGGCACAATTAACAGTTTTACACTACATTACAGCAAACACTAGACTATATAACCCAATTCCAAACATCATGGAACTCACAAATCGATAAAACATTACCTAGGTGGTCGTAAGTGAGGGATCTCTTGCTGTCCTGCACACAGCAAGTATAAGCGTCATGCACGAATAGTTCAATGAACTTCTCCTGCAAGGAAAAGGCAAACAATGAAGGAAAACGAAGAAGAATAGAGACATCGAGAAATAGGAGAACCAATAGAAACCTACCGCAGCGGTGTTGATGGCCAGCAGAGCTTCCTGCGAAACACGCATATTGGCATCTTCGCGCTTAACTATTGTTCTGATGCGGTTCATCGGAAATGCCAACTTGAATCCCTCATCTTGCTGGTTTGTATTGTCATTGCTGATTTTGGGCTTCTTATTTTCAATGTTTCTGTTCTTCTTAGCTTTGCTTTTGGTCTTGGAGATTTCTACGTTATTGGTTTTCTTTTTGGAGGAAGCCATTGTATTGTATTACAGTGCAACTGCAAGCACTCAGACACGGGATTTTCAGTTTCACACTCTGTCAGAAGTTGAGTGTCGAAGACCAAGAGTGGGGGGAGCTGGTTCGAAATTCGGATTTATATATAGTTTGAGGTTTGACCAACATTTAATTTTCTAGAGTCTATTTGTGAATTTTTTTTTATTATTAATTTCACCAACATTTGTAAAAATATTGACCAATGTTAAATTAGGGAAAAAAAATTGACCAACAATTTTTTTTTTAATAGAAAAATTGACCAATTAATTTCCCAAAACTGTGTAGAAAAAATTGACCAACATTTAATTTTCTAAACTTTATACTTTTCATAAATGTTGATCAATTTTTAATTTGGCCAGCATTGATTAAAAAATATATATATATTGACCAACATTAAATTGAAAAAATATGACCTACATATAATTTCCAAAAACATTGTAAAAAGAAATTGACCAACATTTAATTTTCTAAAGTCTATTTTTTTTCATAAATATTGACCAATTTTTAATTTGGTCAACATTAGTAAAAAAAAAATTGACCGACTTTAAATTGT
The DNA here is from genome assembly GCA_026413185.1 of Pueraria montana var. lobata. Lineage (NCBI taxonomy): Eukaryota > Viridiplantae > Streptophyta > Magnoliopsida > Fabales > Fabaceae > Pueraria > Pueraria montana. Next base: position 13,113,450 of record CM048654.1, read on the forward strand.
AAAAAATTGACTAACATTTAATTTCCAAAGAAAAATTTTAAAAAAAATTGAACATTTAATTTTCTAAATTCTATTTTTTTCATAAATGTTGGCCCAATTTTTAATTTGTCCAACATTAGTAAAATAAAATTGACCATCATTTGATTGAAAAAAAAATTGACCAACATTTAATTTCCCAAACTATGTAAAAAAATTTATCAACATTTAATTTTCTAAAGTCTATTTTTTTATATTTTTTTTAAAGCGGGTGTCGAAGACGAGGCGTGTGGGGCTGCAAGTAGTCGGTTTAAAATTCAAATTTCTATGGCCAAACCTAGGCTAGAAATTAGGCCCATTAACCTTTTCCTTGTCCATTCAAAGTATTTTTTCTCTTTTTAGAAAAAGTATTCAAATATCATTTATTTTTCTTTCCAATAGTGTTTTTCTTATATAATCTATTATTACTATTTTAAAGGTGATAAGTAATTAAATTTACAAGATTTTATTAGTCCTCCCTTTATATTAATTTGGTTATTTATTAACATTTGCCAATAAAGTAAGCTTAATTATGAATATTATACAAGGGACTGATATATAGTTTAAGGTTCCACCAACATTTAATTTTCCAAATTAAGTATACATTTTTCATAAATGTTGGTCAATTTTTAATTTGACCAACATTAAATTGAAAAATTGACCAACATTTGATTTTCTAAAGTCTATTTATTTCATATTTCCAAAATTTAAATTCCAAAATACATTTTTCTACATTCTAAAGATATATTTCCAGGCACACTTTGAAAAATCAAATATAAGTTTATCGAACCACTAGGATTAGTTTAGTGATAGAAGATCTAAGTTGTATGTACGAGGTCATAAATTTTAACCTCAGTATGTACGACCAATATACATAAAAATAAATTCTCTATTTCTAATCACTTTTTTATATATTTTTTTTCTCCTTTCATCTTTTTTTTTTACGGAAATTTTTGTAAAGTTCCAACATGTTTTTAGCTTCAAGAGTTTGGATCCAAACATACCACTTAGTAAATTTTGGGGAAACAAAACGAATATCTGGTTGCATTAGAGATCTATCCAAATTTTCTTTTAAAACAATAACTATTGTTTGTTAAGTTTATTTGGTTACACAATATGACAATTATTTGATTATCTCACGAATTGTAACTTGAGAGGTCTACTTCAAGTTAATAGTTTTCTGCATTCTAGAAATCGGATGGAGACTGCCATCACCATTGACATTTAACAATCTCATAATCTAGAAAATAGTATGTGTATCTCCCTTTCGGTTTTTGGTCGGACATCGACGTAGCTTTGATTGCTAGCTAGATTTGAGCCAATACTTTAGATAACATGTAAAAGAGAGTTCACAAGGACTCCAACTTTTGAATCACAGGTTTATGCGATTTCTGGTTCTTGAGAATATATATTATGGGATGATAAAAAAAAATTATAAAAAGATACATAAGTGGCTCACAAGAGTCCTGATTTTCAGGTTCCGGAGAGAATAGGTTTTACTTTGAGTATTTTTACCACCTTGAATGGAGGAAGTCATATCTAGCTAGGTACATCATATTTCTGATTTATCAAGCCAGAATGAATTTTTCACAAATCGGAAAATGAGAGAAAAATAAAAAATGTAATTTCGTCTTGTAATATGGAAAGGGCAAATGAGCTTCCAATGCTGGAAAATTGAGGATTCCAAACAAGAAGAATTACAGTAGAGGATTTTGAAACTCCAATGAGCTCAAACCATTACGAGATGCTGTTTAAGAACTATAAATAGAATTTGCTTGAAACTCAAAAAAATGAACACCAGAAGGAAGCAGCAGTTTGCAATGGGACTTTCCTTAGTTGCACAAAGCATTCTAATCCAAACATTAAGCATTCAAATCCCGGCAAATGTAGTACAGTGTACAACTGGTGAAAGATACTGATTTACGACGTGTTGCAAGCAGTACATACTTATTTACTGTTATCCTCAAAATGACTATAGCCATCCAAATATTAGGCACCGAATAAAGGAACGTATAGCATCCCAAAAACAACCAAGGAGGGGCAAGCAATTGGAGTTGAGTGGAGCAATTCTCGCCCTTCAATTTTTCTCAGCCTCAAAATCCTCTCCCTCAAATTGGTGGGAAAGAAAAAGGGAAAAGGTTTTTTAAATTAAAGAGGAACTAAATCTTATTGCCCCTAATTTAACTTCAACTCTCAAGCAAGGGGAAGAAAGTTTCCCTCCTTTTCTTTCCTTAAACATCCAAAATAAGGAGAGAAATACGAAATTACCAGAGAGAAAGTCGTATCTCCTCTGCTTACGTTAGATGAATTCAATATTTACTATTATGAATATGATTTGGCATAGCTACTAGACTGTGAGCTTCACTGTATCAGATCGAAACCAGTATGATATTCCCTACCTTAAGACTAAACCCTTTCAAAGACTCACTTCCCTCCCCTCAAAAGTATAACCAACAAAATGATAAGGAATTCTACTCAAGCAGTTCATCTTCCAAGTACATTGAAAAAAAAAAGGTCAAATTATAAATATAAGCTTACAACTCACAAACCTTAAAATTTTTTTCATAGGTTTGAACAGTTTGCGTAAAATCATAGATTCAAATTTCATTTTTGCTTATTACACCAAAAATACTAATTTTTAATTATCAAATTTCTTATTCATGAATAAATATATTTATTCTAATCGTGCAAAAGACCAATGACTTGATGATTTATTTAATTCAACTAATATTTTAGTTTATGGATTATCTAAAATAAATATTTATTTTATATAACTAAAATTTATAATAAATAATAAATAGTTGCAGTAAAAAAATTGTAATAAATAAATACTTTAAATATATAAATTATTTAATAATTAAAATTTGTAACAAACAAATATTTTTCTTCACATAAATTATATTTTAGATTTTTAATCAATAATTTATATTGTGATACTAATTTATTTTAATTATTGATAATTTTTTTAAAAAAAATATATTGAAATTCAAGTTATAACTAGAACTACTAAAAATAATATATTGAAAGAGATAATTATTATTCTTTTTTATTTTTACATGTTAAAATTTATATATAAATTAATTAGTATGAAAAATATACATAAAACATATCACAAAAAATAGATTGTGTCGCATGATTTGTATGCAGTGAATTTTAATTTTTAAGTGAGTCTTTTACCTTTTTTTATCTTCACCTTTTTATCTCTCCTATTTCAAAGAAATAACTATATATGTAAAATGCAATATAAATATAAAAATAAATATAATACATACATATAATGTTTTATAATGCTCATGTTAACAAACATGCATGTACGTTACTATCAATTATTAATATTAATATGATATTTATAATGCTAATCAATAAATTTTGTTTGTCCTGTGCGTTGCACAGTACTAAAATTGGCAAAATTATGACAGACAGTGACGGATTTAGAGGGGGGCAGGCAGGGCCCTAGCCCCCCTCCCATAGGACTTTTCATTTATATACATGTATATTTTTAAGTAAGTTAGTATAAAATTGTGTAAAATTAATTATGTAGGTTGTTATTATAATAATAGTTAAGGTTAATTATGTAAAATTATGTAAAACTAGTTGTGTTTGTTGTTATTATTGCAATGGTTAAGGTGATAACTAGTGTAAAATTACGTAAAACTAGTTGTGTGTTTATTGTTATTATGGTAACAGTTAAGGTTATTATCATTTAAAATAAAAATTAATTTCAATTTTATGCATAAAAATTAGTAAAATTTTTTAAAAATTAGTAAAAAAATTTAAAAAATTAAATTATTTATTAGAAATTAGACATTTAAACAATTATAATGGAAGAAAAAAAATCCAGCCCCTTAGTAGGTTTTTGAATCTGCCCTGGTGACGGAGGAAATAAATTAAAGAAAAAAAAATTGTGCTACAAAGATCCTCAAGCATATGTCATAAGGATTCAAGGTTCTAATGAATTTGAGACGTGTAAATAATACAGATGAAAGAAAAATATTTGTCTCACAGAAAACGTGATAGAAATAAAAACTTTTTTAGTAGATGTATATAATGTAAAATAATCAGGACTTCTTATAAAAAAAAATAATACTAAAGTTTTACTATTACTAGTATGACAAGGGACCAATAAAATCTAGCACAATTGGTAGATAATTGAGTTTCTTAAGCATGCTAACAATAATTTGATTCCATAGTTGTACGTATGAAGAAGACTTTGCTAGGAGAGACAAAACCTACTTTAATGATCTTTATGTCTTGAGAGATTAGTCTCATGGCTTCCAGCAATGAGGATACATTGTTTTCAAAAAACAAAACAAAAAACACTTTTTTTATTCAAAATAGGATCATTTCATTTCATTCGGAACAATAGAATGAACAACAAAGGAAATACATTCAAAATCACGGATGCTAGCATTAAATCTTGATGCCCTAGCTAACTTGTGAGCCACAAGATTTGCTTGCCTCGTAACTAAACTCACCCTAGAGTTTGGAATAGATGAAAGGCATTGCCTACACTTGGTAAGTGTATAACATGGAACGCAGTGTGGGCAATTTTTATAGAGAGCAGATTATCAGTAATCATTTTGCAATCTGTTTCGAAAATAACATTTTGAAGCTGAAATTCCCGGATCCATTTAAGGCTTTGATAAAAAGCAAAAACTTCTGCTTCAGCTGGTTGAGGGATACCACTAAAAAATGATGCCCGTGCTTTTATGAAATGGCCATGCTCATCACACAAACAGATGCCAACTCCAAAAGAATTCTGCTCATTAAAAATAGCTGCATCAAAATTGCATTTTGTGAAGCCGTGTATCGGTGGATCCCATGCTTGAGCTGCTTCGGTTGAAGGCTGACCTCGATGCTGCTAATGGAGTGCTCTCTAAGTGATAACCACTCTGAGTAGTGTGCTGCAACGCTAGACATACTGCGGTAGATGATGAGGTGTCGATATCATTCCATATTTTATGGTTTCGGGTTCTGCAAATGCACCATAGGATAACAGCAATTTGGTTGCTAAAAAACACTATTACGACAAGGGTCTTGTAACTGTTGATCTTTTATTTAAACTGATGTATCAAGCTAAGTTTCTTTATGTAATTCTTTCTCCTTATATCAAGGGTGTTAATTTTGAGAAAATGCTATTTTCGTTTTATTTATTGCTTTTTCTTTTAATTATAAAAATATCACTGTACTTTTATCTTATTTTTTATTTTTAAATCTTTCTGTAGAAAACCTAAAAAAACTTATTATTATTTTCGTTATTTCCTATATATACAAACTTTAAAATTTACAAAACAAAATAAACAACGATTTTAAATTAAAAACAAAAAGTATTTGTTTTCAAACTAAAAAGCACTTAAGTTTCTAAGACCATGCATTGACATATATACTAATACAAATCAACTTAAAATCTATGTACACGTTTAGATTTAATTAATTTTTAAGAGAAGAATACAATTTTTAAAACAAAATCTCTTAAATTAATAACTTTGATTCCATCCGGTAGTTATAAATTCTTGTTGTGTTTTATATCATTTGATGGGCAAATTAACTTCATATTTTCAACATAAGAAGGACATTGACACTTGCAGCATGCTACCAAAGCAGAGTCAAGCATTAAGCATGGCTAGTCACTGAAAAATCAAATACAATAAAATATGGAATCTTAAAGTACAGCATTACTGCTCATGATCCATGTTTCCATTACAAAATGTGACATGATTAAATAAAATAAAAGTTTAAATTCTCCACTAGCTTGCTTTAGATTTTCTAACAACCTCCTTTGCCTACTGAACTTCTCTCTCTTAATGCATCCTCGGCTTTCACTCTCTCAGGAACAAAATCTAAACATGCAAAGAGCAATGTAGAAAACCTTGTAAGTAGGGTAAGGCGAATACGTAACATATGGGGAAAGGTAAACTAATTAAGAATAGGATAGCATTGCAAAATCGATACGAAATTACCAGAAAGAGAGTCATATCTCCTCTCCTTGCTAACAACATTAGCTGAAAGGAAGAGCAGATGACTAATCAGCAATTGGAAAATATTTTATAGACTGATCAATGAGCATGTAAGCAGACACACAAACAAGCACAAGGATGAAGGATCAATTGATATGGTCATAAAACATAGTAGTTCTACAACACATTCAGGTCATAACTCCATACTAAATCTTATCTTATGGTGGTAAATATTTTAAATTTTAACTGCCAATTTCAGAAAAGGGGGGGGGGGGGGGGGGGGTGTGTTAGAAAACATAGACTAACCACCCATTATAACTAACTCACTCCATCATATCGCAACTTTAGAGCTTATTGGGCCTGTGGGCCACGTAACTAAAGCACAATTGGCACTGAGATTAATCTCTTGATTCTTTCTACACATGACTACGATACAATTAGCATCAAGATTCTAAATTCTTCATACTCGTGACTAATGTACAGTTGGTACCAAAATTCTAGATTTTTCCTACACGTGACTAAGGCACAATTGGCACCGAGATTCTCTAGATCCTTTCTACACATGACTACGGTACAATTAACATCATCGAGATTCTAGATTCTTCGTACACGTGACTAATTCACAATTAACAATCATACACTACATTACAGCAAACACTAGACTATATAACCCAATTTCCAACATCATTGAACTCACATATCGATAAAACATTACCTAAGTGATCGTAATGGAGGGATTTCTTGCTGTCATGAGCAGAACAAGCATAAGTGTCCTGCACGAATTGCTCAATGAACCTCTCCTGCAAGGAAATGGAGGCAACCTATGAAGGAAAATGAAGAAGGATAGAGACATCAAGAAAGAGGAGAACGAATAGAAACGTACCGCAGTAGTGTTAATGGCCATCAAAGCTTCCTGTGAAACACGCGTACCAAGATCTCCGCGCTTAATGATCGTCCTTATACGATTCATCGGAAATGCCATTTTGAATCCATCGCCTCGCTGTTTTGAATTCCCGTTGCTGAGCTTGGGCTTCTTATTATTCTTCTTCATGGTCTCCTCTTTTTTTATGTTCTTATCCTTCTTGGTTTTGCTTTCGGATTTCGAGATTTCTGCATTTTTCGTTTTCTTCTTCTCAGTTTTGGAAGTGTTGGAGGAAGCCATTGCAAGCACTCGGACACGGGATTTTCGGTTTCACACTCTGTCGGAAAGCAGGTGTCAAGACGAAGAGTGCAGGGAGCTGGTTCCAAGTTAATATACAGTTTCAAGTTTGACCAACTTTTAATTTTCTAAAGTCTATTTCCTTTTCTTTCTTTCTTTTTTATAATTGTTGGTCAATTTGAAAAACATTGACCAACATTCCTAAAATAATTGACCGATACTAAATTTAAAAACATTAACCAACATTTAATTTCCCAAAAGTATGTAAAAAAATTTGACAAACATTAAATTAAAAAAAAATTGACCAGTATTAATTTCCCAAAATTATGTAAAAAAAAATTGACCAACATCTAATTTTTTAGAGTCCGTTATTTTCATAAATGGTGTTCAATTTTTAATTTGAACAACATTAATAAAAAAATTGACCAATATTAAATTGAAAAAATTGACCAAGATTTAATTTTTAAAGTCTATTTTCTCATATTTCTAAAATTTAAATTCCAAATAATAATTTTTTTTACATTCTAAAAAAATGTTTCTAGAGCACATTTTGAAGAATTAGATCTAACTTTATGGAATTAACGGGTTGGTCTAATAGTGGAGATCTGGATTGTATGCATGAAGTTATAAGTTTTAACATCAGTACAGCTAATGTAAATATATATATATATATATATATATATATATATATATATATATATATATATATATATATATATATATTCTCTTTCTATTCACAATTTTGTTTAAGCTTTTTTTCTCCTTTTGTCTTTGTATTTTGGGGAAAATTTTTTGTAAAGCTCCAACATGTTTTTGGCTTCAAGAGTATGGATCCAAACATACCGCCAAGTAAATTTTGGGCAAACAAATCGAATGTTGGGTTGCACTAGAGATCTATCAAGATTTTCTTTTAAGATGGAATCACAATTGAAAGTATTATTTTAGCCCTAAAAAATAGGTCAATCTGATAGGAATTAGTTGGGTGTCAAATAGAAGGCCTAGATACATCTGGTTACAAAAAAAAATGTTTTTAAGACAATGACTTTCAATTTTTTAAATTAAATAAGGAGAAGGAAATCTCACTTCCCCTTCTTTAATAGAAAAAGAGAACCCATTGGTTGTCACATGTCACCATTTGGGAAAAAAATTTCCCTCCAAAAACTCTCTCTCTTTCTTTTTATCTTTCTTTTCAGCTTTTTGTTTTTTTTTGTTTTTGTTTTCTATTATATATGTATTCCATATAAGAAAACAAATTATTTTATTATTTATCCTACTCAATTTTTTTCTTTCTTCTTTTTCAGTTTTTTTAAACGTATATTTCTTTTTTTTTCTTTCTTTTTTCATTTAACGTTTCTTTCTTTCCTTTTTCCCTTTTATTACTTTTCATTTCTTTTTTCTTTTTAAGTTTTTTTTTCTTTCTTCTTTTTCTTTTATTCATTTTAGTTTTTCCTTTCGATGCTTCTTTCTTTCTTTTTATATTAAATGATACATAAATTTAATTGTTTATAATATTATAACTTCATGTTTAATAAATCCATATACAAGAATTTTGTTGATTAATCTTTATATAATAATGTTAAATTTTTATACAAATATACAATAAAATATTAAAATTAATTTATTAAATATATTTTTATTACAAAATAGTTTTAGATTACTTCATCAATCATATCATAAATAAGTTGAGTTAGTTTTAATTTTTTTAAGGCAAAGACGACAAATATCATTCACAGGAGACAATCTTGCTCAAATTAGGTACGATCATTACGGGTGACAAATGTGTTTCTCCAAATATTTAACATAATAGCGTAACTAAGACTCAAATATATATATATATATATATATATATATATATATTACTTTTAAATTCTATAAAATCATTTTACTTAGAAATCATGTAAAAGAATTTTATAAATAAATATTTTGTTGAATAATATTTATATTATGAAGTTAAAAATTTTATACTAAACATTAATTTTTATATTAATTACAAAATAATATTTTAAATTTTTGTTTAATAACTTTTTATACGAAAATTTGGAGTTGATTGATTAAAAAACTTCTCTTCCTTTCCAACTTTTCTCTCTTTCTTACTTTTTTTTTTTTACCTTTTTTGTGATTTTTTTTTATTTTCTTTTTTTGTTTCTTTTTTCCTCTTCTACTAACTACATAAGGAAATTTGGTCCTTGCTCTTGTTATTACTTTTTAACATGTACTATTATATACGTTTTACAAATTTATATCATTATATTATTTATATTTTTATTGTATTATTGTTTTATATCTTTTAATATAATAATATGCTTAATATTATATAAAATATTATTATTATATTAACAGAATGATAAATTTCTATAATTACTTATTACCTATTAAACTAATTATAATTTAATTAACTAAATTTATTTATATTTTTAAATCCAATAAAATCATTTTTACTTAGAAATTGTATTAAATAATTTAATAAATAAATGGTTTGTTGAATGATACTTATATTATCTGGTTAAAATTTTTATACTAAAAATTTATTTTAAATCTAAGTAGTTAATATATTTATACAAAATAATATTTTGACTCTATGTTTAAAATTAATTTATTAAATATATTTTTATTACAAAATAGTTTTAAATTACTTTAACAATAATATCATAAATTAAATTAGTTTTAATATTTTTATAGTATAAACTACAAATATCATTCATGGGAGACAATCTTGCTTAAGACCAGTATAGGCGACAAAACACTTTTTCCGAGTATTTAGTACAACTACATATATAGTTTTAAATTAGTTACTAAGGTGTAAGGCCCCGTTGCGTTCACATGTGGGGGAACGACCGATTTAGTAGGAGAGCCCGTGTTCGATTTCTTTCGTGTGCAAAAATTTCCTTGGGTCAGTGGCAGTCACGCACTGCGAGTGGGATTAGTCTCTGATCCAATGGGTTTGGGGACACCCGTGGTCTCTGACCTAGGACAAAAAAAATGCTTACTAAATAATATCATAATTAAATTAGTTTTAATTTTTTTATGATATAGACCTCAAGTATCATTCATGGGAGACAATCCTGCTCGACACTATTATGGATGAATGATTTTGAGTGACAAAGCTCTTTCCGTGACTATTTAACATAGTTGCATATCAAAGAATCAACAATGTTTATTTTTACTTTGAAATCCTATAAAATTATTTTTACTTAGAAATTGTACTAAATAATTTTAAATAATTTAATAAATAAACATTTTGTTGAATAATATTTATATTACAAGGTTGAAATTTTTATACTAAATTTAATTTATATCTAATTAGTTAATTATTTATTATAAAATAATATTTTTACTTAGGAATCATATAAAATAATTTAAAACAATTTCATAAATAAATATTTTATTGAATAATATTTATATTACGTGGTTAAAATTTTTATACTAAAAATTTATTTAAATATGATTAGTTAATATATTTATATAAAATAATACTGTGACTCTATGTTTAATAACCGTCACTATTTTTTGTTCAAAAAAAAATTGTCACTATTTTATTGATTGAAATTATCTTTTTCTATATGGTAAAGTTACACGACAAACTTTAAAGTTTTATCATTTATGTATGCATTGACTTTAACAAGATCTTTCAACCATAAGACTTGAATATAAGACCTTACTTAAGGGATTCAATCTCAATTTCACTCAAATCAACATGGTGATAAGTAATATTTGATTTCAAAAGGTTTGTATTTATTTTAATTAATTATTAGACTTTAAATTATTTGAAGTATTGTTTATAAACTATAAATAATATAAAATTAATAATTTTTTATTTGCAATATAGTTGTAAAATAAAATAATTATTTTATCATTTTACATTTCAAAATTACAAAAAAAATTAATTAAACATAAGTTAAATTCTTTCTAAATTTTTAAACATAAATTTTTCATACAATTTTATAAATATTTTAAATGAAATAAGAAATATATATGGGATTGTAACTAAATATATTTTCTCTGCTTAAATACTCTAACTTTTTCTGCATTTTTGGAAAACTTAAACAACTAATTGTGTTGGTCTCAATATAAAAAATTAATTTTATAAACAGGTGTATTTCAAACATGCGTGAAAATGAGTGACCCGTGCGAATGCACGAATATCTTGTGCTATTCTTGCTGGTGTTTTTTTTTCTTATTAACACTTTCAGATGCATTTGTTATTGTGAGACTAAATTTTTTAATATGTTTCAAGTTAATATTTTAACACGGTTTATGTAACTTTAACCAGGTCAACTATTTTTTCTCTATTATTTTTATTAAACATTCATGTTTTGGTTTCTTATTGTCGTTGAACAACAAACATATATCTTATATTTATTTTTCAACAAATTATGTTATTTGTAAATTTTTTAAAAAAATACAGAGAAATCAAAGCGACCCGTGTGAACGCACGGGTAACTGGCTAGTTTAACTTTAAATCTCAAGAAAGGGGAAGAAAGCTTCCCTCCTTTTCGATCTTTCCTTAAACATCTAAAACAAGGGGAAATACTCTCCCTCCATCCATTTACTTCCCCTCCATTCCATTTCTTTCTATTCCACTTTGCCCCCCTCCACTCAAAAGCATCCAAACATAGCTTAAGCATTGATTCCATCTATTAGTTATAGATTCTTTTGTTTTATATCTTTCCAAGGGCAAATTAACTTCAGATTTTCAACATAAGAAGGAATTTGACACTTGCAACATGCTACCAAAGCAGAGTCAAGCATTAAGCATGCATAGTCACTGAAAAATCATCTACACTTGGGGGAATAGGATTATAAAAATAAATACATTATGGAATCTTAAAGTACAGCATTACTATTACTCATCATGATCCATGTTTCCATTACAAATGTGGCATGATTAAATAAAGTATAAGTTTAAATTCCCCACTACGTTGCTTTAGATTTTCTAACATCCTCTTTTGCCTGCTGAGCTTCTCTCAATGCATCCTCAGCTTTCACTCTCTCAGGAACTAAATCTGAACAAGCAAAAGCAACGTAAAAAACCTTGTAAGTAGGGTGAGGTGAATGCAGGGAAAGGTAAACTTAAGAATAGAATATAATAGCATTGCAACAGGGATATGAAATTACCAGAAAGAAAGTCGTATCTGCTATGCTTACTAACAACATTTGCTGAAAGGAATGGCAGGTGACTAATCAGCAATTGGAAGATATTTAATAGACTCAATGAGCATGTAAGCAGACACACGAACAAGCACAAGGATGAAGGATCAATTCATATGGTCATAAAACATAGTATTTCTACAACCCATTTAGGTCATACCTCCATACTAAATTTTACGGTGGTAAATATTTTAAAGAGAAGGCAATCTTTGCAGTAGCTTTGAGCGACAATTTATTTTTTTAAATGAGCACAATTGGCATGATACTCTTACGGGCAGTAACGGAAAAAATTTTAAAAAATAATATTAATAGAGAAAAATGAATGAAAAAATAGGATGTTGAGTTAATGTTTACTTATTTTTTTTCTAGTAGTGAATTTTATGTCTAGTTTTACACGTAAAATTAATAATAAATATTTTTGTTAAACTTATAATTTATTAAAAAAATTATTTATTAGAAATTAAATATTTAAATGATTGTGTAAAAAAAAAAAAATTGGCCCACTTTGATACATATCTGGATCTGTCCGTCCCTATGTATGGGTATGGATGTGGTATGCTACTTGTGAGCCACCGACCCAATACACCAAAATTATAGATTCTTTCTACACTTGGCTCAGACCCAATTGGTACTGAGATTCTAGATTCTTCCTACACGTGACTAAGGCACAATTGGCACGGAGATTTTAGATTCTTCCTGCACGTGACTAAGGCATAACTGTTACTGAGATTCTAGATTCTTCCCACACGTGACCGAGGCACAATTGGCACTGAGATTCTAGATTCTTCATACAGGTGACTAAGGCACAATTAACAATTATATATTACATTACAGCAAACACTAGACTATACAGAACCCAATTTCGAATTAACATATCGATAAAACATTACCTCGATGATCGTAACTCAGGCATTTCTTGGGGTCCTGAGCACAGCAACCATAAGCATCATGCACAAACTGCTCGATGAACTTCTCCTGCAAGGAAAAATGCAAACGACGAAGGAAAACAAAGAAGGATAGAGACATCGAGAAAGAGGAGAATGGATAGAAACCTACCACAGCAGTGTTGACGGCCATCAAAGCTTCCTTTGACACACGTAAATCAGGATCTTCACGCTTAACTATCGTCTTGATATGATTCATGGGAAATGCCAATTTGAATTCCTCGTCTACAGGTTCTGGCTGTTTTGAATTGCCATTGCTGAGCATGGCCTTCTTATTCTTCTTCGTCTTGTTCTCGTCTTTGTTGATGTCTCTATATTTCTTCATTTTGCCTTCGGATTTGAAGATTTCTGCGTTTTTGGTTTTCTTTTTCTCAGGTTTGTACTTCTTCGTTTTGCCTTTGGTTTTGGAGATTTCTGCATTTTTGGTTTTCTTTTCAGATTTGGGACTGTTGGAGGAAGCCATTGTTTTGCAGTGCAGTGTAAGCACTCGGACACGGGATTTTCAGTTTCACCCTCTGTCGGAAAGCGGGTGTCCAAGACGAAGAGTGTGAGGAGCTGGTTTGAAATTCGAATTAATATACAGTTTGAGGTTTGACCAACATTAATTTACCATAGTCTATTTTTTTTCATAAATATTGTTCAATTTTTAATTTGACCAGCATTAATAAAAAGATTACCTAATATTAAATTGAAAAAATTGACCGAACATTTAATTTTTGGAAACTATATAAAAGAAATTGACCAATATTTGATTTTAAAGTTTTTTTTAGTAAATGTTGGTCAATTTTTAATTTGAGCATCATTAGTAAAAAAAAAATTGACCAACATTTAATTTTTTAAAGTCTATTTTTATCATAATTGTTGGTCAGTTTAAAAAATATTCACCAACATTCCTAAAATAATTGACCAATACTAAATTTAAAACATTAACCAACATTTTATTTCCCAAAATCATATGCAAAACAAATTGACCAGCATTAAATTAAAAAAAACAATATTAATTTCCCAAAATTATGTAAAAAAAAATTGACCAACATTTAAATTTTTAAAAGTCTGTTTTTTTTCATAAATGGTGATCAATTTTTAATTTGACCAACATTTAATTGACCAATTTTTTCATATATCTTTACATTTAATTTTTACCATTGGCCCCCCTTAATATTTTAGGTTGGCTCTGTTCCTGCCGTTGATCAAATTAATTCATCGGATTTAAGAACTCTTAATATTTATTTAGCTTTTAGTATTTAATTCCTCTGAGTCAAAAAAAAAAAAAGCTTTTGTGGAATTATAAGATTGACTTGGTGGCAAAGAAAGAAAGGAGGGAGGGATAGGTCATAGTTTCAAATCCCCGCTAATAAAAACTAATATATTAACAACTAACATTTGACCGATAAAAAAAACTTTTATTTAATTCTTAGGATCTGCCTAATAACAAAGGGTTTGAACAGTTTGCGTAAAATCATAAGTTCAAATTTCATTTTTGCTTATTACACCAATAATACTAATTTTTAATTATCAAATTTCTTATTCATGAATAAATATATTTATTCTAATCGTGCAAAAGACCAATGACTTGACGATTTATTTAATTCAACTAATATTTTAGTTTATGCATTATCTAAAATAAATGTTTATTTTATATAACTAAAATTTATAATAAATAATAAATAGTTGCAGTAAAAAAATTATAATAAATAAATGCTTTAAATATATAAATTATATAATAATTAAAATTTGTAACAAACAAATATTTTTCTTCACATAAATTATATTTTTGATTTGTAATCGATAATTTATATTGTGATACAATTTTATTTTAATTATTGATAATTTTTTTTAAAAAAATATATTGAAATTCAAGTTATAACTAGACCTATTAAAAAATATATTGAAAGAGATAAAGTATTATTCTTTTTCTATTTTTACATGTTAAAATTTATATATAAATTAATTAGTATAAAAAATATACATAAAACATATCACAAAAAATAGATTGTGTCGCATCATTTGTATGCAGTGAATTTTAATTTTTAAGTGAGTATTTTACCTTTTTTTATCTTCACCTTTTTATCTCTCATATTTCAAAGAAATAAATATATATGTAAAATGCAATATAAATATAAAAATAAAAATAATACATACATATAAGGTTTATAATTCTCATGTTAACAAACATAAATGTACGCGTAGTTTTAAAAATCGGACCGACCCGGCCGGTCAGACCGGTCCAATCGAGAACCGGTGGACCAACCAATTCGGTCCAGCTATTGGATCGGGTATGTCATCAGCCCGATGTGACCCGGTGCAACCCAATGTGACCTGGCTGGGTTTTCGGTTCAACAGCTGAACCGCGGGTTCTGGGTCACTAATGCCAGCTGCATTCATTTCAATAAAAATACTGAAAAAAATGCCCCAACGTGGCTCAAACCCATGACTAGCAGTATAAATAAGCGCTCCTTACCACTACACTAGCTAGAGGCTCTCCTTTGATATTTATTTAACAAATGTAATATCTATATTATATAACGTATTTAATCAAATTAATATTAACAAAAAATACACCAACATGGTTTGAACCCAAGACCTACAACAAGCAAAAACAAATTCTACCACTAAGCTAAAGGCTATTAATTGATATAATATTAAAAAATGTAATATTTATAATAAATACATACTATATAAATTATATATAATTATTTATAACATTGTAATACCGGGTCATGCGGTTCAATTAGTGACCCACTGGTTCGACCATTGATCCAGTGACCTAGTGCCTTGACCGAGTCGATCACTGGTTCGGTTTTTAAAACTATGCATGTACATTACTAACAATTATTAATATTAATATGATATTTATAATGCTAATCAATAAATTTTGTTTGTCTCGTGTGTTGCATAGTACTAAAATTGGCGAAATTATGACGGAGAGTGACGGATTTAGAGGGGAGCAGGCAGGGGCCCTAGCCCCCCTCCCATAGGACTTTTCATTTATATAAATGTATATTTTTAAGTAATTTAGTATAAAATTGTGTAAAATTAATTATGTAGGTTGTTATTATAATAATAGTTAAGGTTAACTATGTAAAATTATGTTAAAATTAGTTGTGTTTGTTGTTATTATTGCAATTGTTAAGGTGATAACTAGTATAAAATTACGTAAAACTTGTTGTGTGTTTATTGTTATTATGATAGCCGTTAAGGTTATTATCATTTAAAATAAAAATTAATTTCAATTTTATGTGTAAAAATAAGTAAATATTTTTAAAAATTAAATTATTTATTAGAAATTAGACATTTAAATAATTATAATGGAAGAAAAAAAATATTCAGCCCCTTAATATGTTGTTTGATCCGTCCTAATGACAAAGGAAATAAATTAAAGAAACAAAATTGTGCTACGAAGATCCTCAAGTATATGTCATAAGGATTCAAGGCTCTAATGAATTTGAGACGTGTGTAAATAATATAGATGAAAGAAAAATATTTGTCTCACAGAAAAGGTGATAGAAATGTAAACTTTTTAGTAGATGTATATAATGCAAAATAATCAGGACTTCTTATAAAAAAAAAAATACTAAAGTTTTAGTACTACTAGTATGACAAGGGACCAATCAAATCTAGCACAATTGGTAGATAGCTGAGTTTCTTAAGCATGTTGACAATAATTTGATTCCATAGTTGTACATATGAAGAAGACTTTGTTGGGAGAGACAAAACCTACTTTAATGATCTTTATGTCTTGAGAGATTAGTCTCATGGATTCCAGCAATGAGCATACATTGTTTTCAAAAAACAAAACAAAACACTTTTTTTTATTCAAAATAGGATCATTTCATTTCATTTAGAACATTAGAATGAACAACAAAGGAAATACATTCAAAATCACGGATGCTAGCATTAAATCTTTATGCCCTAGCTAACTTGTGAGCCACAAGATTTGCTTGCCTCATAACTAAACTCACCCTAGAGTTTGGAATAGATGAAAGGCATTGCCTACACTTGGTAAGTTTATAACATGGAACGCAGTGTGGGCAATTTTTACAGAGAGCAGATTATCAGTAATAATTTTTTATGCATAAAATGCGTTCGCAAAAGGCAAGCGTACCTACGCAGTAGTAACAGTGGACTCTAGGAGTCTGGATATCGAACCCAAAGGACCAATCGTGTTTCCAAAAAATTAATTTTGCTATGAATTTAACAATTCAATTAAGAATCAAATTTGAGAAAATAGTGTTCAATTGTTCAGTTCTTAAGAGCTAATGAATAAGATGAGAAGATTAATGTGAGATAGTAAGATTGGAATGCCAAGGATTATGATTTTGCATGCATCTCTTTTCCCCTAATCTTGATCTCAATGAACGCTCTAATTAAGTTAATTGCCAGTCCTCTTTAAATTCATTAGTAAATAATTGGTCATAGCTTACTACTACTGTTTCCCCTAATTCAATTCCCAATTGGTCATAGGTGAATTAAATTAGGGCAAACGATGATACTCAGAGAGGTTGATTAATAGAATTAATCCACTGAAAATTCACACAATTAGTTTGATCATGCATATCATATGAATTCAATCACTTTATAGTTCTGTCAATCCCATGCAATTGATCATAGACAAGGGACTGACCAACATTTAGAGTGATCAGTTCTAATAACAAATAAAATAGTAAAGAGATTCAATAATTGGAAACATCGAGACATTCATTGAGAATCAAAAATAGGGTACAAAGGACACATCTACATCATAATCCTGGCTAGGAGGATTAGCCACTCATGTTCGTGAACAAACCAGTAAACCCCATAGAAAACATAAAGATTACAAAGGGATAAGAGATTTAACAAGTGGTATTCCCAATGACGATCTCTATGTCTTACAACAGTCAGACTCTCTCACAAGACCTCTACCTCACTCAGAACCCTCAGTATTCAAAAACAGAGCAAAAGAGGGTTTTCAGCATCTATTTATAAAGTTTCAAACTGTTGACACGGCTCACCATGGCTGTGCTGATCAGATGACCACGGTCGTGGTCCTTGCATAGTCTAAAGGCCCAATTTGCGCTTATTTCGAGCACGGCCGTGGTGAATGAACCACGGCTGTGCTCGGAAAATTGACGTTGATGCTCAACTTCCAGTGATTCCTGCCTGGCTATGGTTGTTGAATCACGGCTGTGGTAAATTAGCACGGCTGTGCTACATCTACCACGGTCGTGGTCTTCCAGACAGTGGCAATTTTCCTCCAATTGATGTGCTTTTAAGCTCTTTACCTCAAGGGATCCCTGAATTACCTGTCTTACATAAACTAGTGACAAACCGTGAGTTCTGCCAACAAAATAAGCTCAAATCATGTGCAAATAACATCCAAACTCAGATAAAAGCACAATCAAAATCCGATTTATCAAACCTCCCCACACTTAAGCATTGCTTGTCCTCAAGCAACTATTCTAAGTTAGACATCAAAATTGATTCTCCCTAGCCAAGAACTTGCAACAAAAATCCCAATTTATTTATACTGAAGAAAAGAAAATGACTAAAGCATATACAACATAATGCAGCAGGTTTCCTCTCAAGGTCTCTTAGGCCTAAACCTACACAAAATTTGGTTTCCCAAGAGCCATGGTTGACTCATCTCTCCTTCTCTAAGTGTTTCAGGGTCAATAGAAAAGCTCTCCAATCACATTCAAATGAACATATTCACTAATCTATGCATCAATCAACTCAACTCAGTTGGACTTTTTACAATCAGAATAGATAAGGCATGACGAGGTGTAACGGGGCCAGGATTTCAATGATGGGCAGATATTGAAAGAAAAAGGATAACAATGGGCTTTACAATCAATTTATGCTCAGTGATCCAAGATCAAGGAGAAACCAATGTTTATTTCTTCTTGTTCTTCTTCTCCTCTTTTTTTTCAGCTCTCACTTCTTCTTTCTCCCTTTTTTTGAAGGCCTTTGACCTTGATTTATTCATTGTACAGGAGAGGAAGCTGGGACGCACTGAGTCTTTTCTGTTTTAGAATATCCTTCATTACATTGGCTTTCTCCTGTCTTTCAGATCATCAAGCATATTGTACGAAAACTAACATAACAAGGTGACAAAGAAATATTCATAAGGCTCAAAACAGGTGACTAAGTGAGATTGTATCACAAACTCTGCATCCAGAAAAATGCCTCAACAATGCCTCAACAGTTTCAGAAAGTCAAAAGTCAATCAAGGATATGTATGTAAGCATAGAAAATAAAACATATCACCTAAATTGATTCCATATCACACTGAAGGACTTAAGGCTCAAATCTCCCATCTCTATGTTCAAGCTCAAGGGAAATAATCTATTCGTCCAATTTTATTGCCAATGTTTCCCCTTTAGTGACCCTACTGCTATTTGAAAGATTTTATTTTATTTTATTTCATTTATTTTATTTTTATAGGGGAGTTATGCAAACAAAAATTCCACAACTATTGAGGATCTAAAAATGACATCAGAACAAAGAATTAACATTATCACGCAATGTCTCAAGAAAACAACCGTGACCTCCCTCCCCACACTCAATATATGCAGTGTCCTCAATGCATCCAAAATAGAATGAAAACAGGAAACAATGTATGGAAAATGAAAGAACTAATACAGTACAGTACTGTAAACAAAACAAACTGAAAGAACAAAATAAGAGAAAAAGAAAAAATACCTAAGGAAATAGAAAAGCACCTCAAGAGGGAGGAGGATCTGGAAAGAGACGATCCTGAAGCTGCCTCAAAAAGTCCATCTGAGCAGTGAAATTATCAGCTATCATTTGCTGTTGTGCCTCAAATCGAGTGTCCTGATCATCCAACCTTCGCGTCACCCTAGTCTCCAAATCTTCCAGTCTTTGGAGGATCTGGCTCATGTCAAATGTGGGTGGTGGCGGTGGTGCCTAATGCTGCTCTATCGGTTACTCCTCCGAGCCCAACTGCTGCTCTGGCTACTCTGCCATGCCTAGCTCCTGGGGTTGAATCTCTAGCTCTTCCTGGTGTGGTTTAGGCTGGTCAACGAGGAAGAACTGCTGGCCATGGCATCAAAAGATCCCCAGAGAAACCATAGTGGATCTGCCAATGTAGGAAACAATCGTGCCATCCTAGGCTACCTCCATCAAGCCAAAGTGAGTAGCTAGCCTGGTGATGAGTGATCCAACTGCAATGTGGCCAATTTGGCTTTGGGAAACTCGTAATCCTATGGTGCTACAATGTCTAATAAAGAGGAGGTCGGCGTTACACCGCCTCCCCCGAACCATGAACCATAGAGGGAAGAGGTCCTTCCCAGTAATTGTATCGGTGCTCTCCTTGCGGCCATGAAGGGTCCCAGATAACCACTGATGGCACTCCCAAAATGCTGGATCTTTGATGTCGCTGGCCTTTGAGGTGCCAGGGATGAAGTGGGCCTGTCCTGTAATCTCTCTCCAAAAGGCTGCTGGTCTGTAAGCCTTTGGGTGACATCTTAGAGCACCCCTATACTCATCTGTCAGAATGGACTCTGGTGTCTCAAAACCCAAGACGACGTTGAAATTGGCCAACATCATCTTCCAGACCTGTCCCATCATGAAAAAGGAGACCATGTGCGGAAAGGCTGGGTCATCTATCTGTGGCACCTCCTCATCCTCCATGTCGTCCTCATCCGCCTCCTGCGGAGGTGCAGGGTCCCACTCCTAGCAAGTGGAGATGAAGTCAATAGTGGGGCGTCTATACGCCTGTTCTGTGATGTCCACTATCCTCTCCCATCCCACGGCTGTGAGGTATGCCATGACCCGCTGCAGTAGACCATGATCCTCCAAAAGTGCTATGTCTAGGGCTCTAGTGGGATGATAGTCAAAGGTGCTCAGCACTATGTACCAGTCCACGCGCTCTGGTGGTACTGGAGTATCATAATGCGCAGGCTGAGCCCCAGGGTGGCGTCGAGGTGGTGGAGCAGGAGGTGATGACGTGGATCTTGTGGAAGATGTTGAACCCTATGGTGGTTGGCGCTGACGTTGGCTCCTAGTATCAGGATTTTGATCACGAATGACTAAATTTGGCTGAGCTTGTGTGGTCCGAGCATGTTTCCCACGAGTGCGGGATGGGCCATCACCTGTCATGGCTGCACACAAGAAGCATAACCAAAAAATGAAGAAGGAAGGGTTAGAGTAGAAAAAGAATAGCCACTGTGTGGCTGACCACGGCTGTGGTAAAAATTACCATGACTGTGGTTAACATGACCACGGCTGTGGTAAAGGTTACCACGGTCATGGTCATCGTCAGAGAGAGAAACAAGTTTTTGAATTTTTAAATGAAAATAATTGGAATAAAACGGAAAATAAAATATGGTGAATGCAGTATGGTCATGTGAATGAAAATGCATGCTGACAAACCATTGAAAGCTTACTCTATTGCTGAGGATGCCAAAGGTTAAAGGAGAGAGAACAGAGAAAGAAGGATAAAACCATGGGTGGTGGTAATTGACCACCCCCCCCCCCCCGATGACTATATATAGTGGGGTGCGGAGCACGACCGTGGTGAACTTCTTGTCTCCCCCCCCCCCCCCTTTTTAACTGGAGAACTGACCACAGTTGTGGTAAAGATTACCATGGTCGTGGACGTACCTGACGTCCTCTTAGCAACTATTCAAGAAGTAGTTGGACAATGGTAAATATATGAATGAGTAGGTATGAACCAAGTCATGCAATGGGAGATGCTCATGTAAAGGGGGTTTGAGTTGTCTATAAATAAAGGGACCCTTAGAAACGGAAAAATGCATATGAATGTTCCCCTATGGATATAGTTAAGTGTTAGAGTTGGGTCAGGTTCAGATGTCATGAAGAAAATATCAATGTTGTCCTATGAATTTTGAAGCTGAAATTCCTGAATCCATTTAAGGCTTTGATGAAAAGCAAAAACTTCTGCTTTAGCTGGTTGAGGATACCACTAAAAAATGTTGTCCGTGCTTTTTATGAAATGGTCATGCACTCATGCTCATCATGCAAACAGATGCCAATTCCAAAAGAATTCTGCTCATTAAAAATAGCTACATCAAAATTGCATTTTGTGAAGCCTTGTATCGGTGGATCCCACGTTTGAGCTACTTCGATTGAAGGCTGGCCTCAATGAATACTGCTACTAATGGAGTGCTCTCTAACTAATAGCCACTCTGAGTAATGTGCTGCGACACTAGAGATACCGCAGTAGATGATGATGTGTCGATATCATTCCATATTTTATGGTTTTGGGTTCTCCAAATGCACCAGAGGATAAACAACAATTTGGTTCCTAAAAAATACTATTACGACAAGGGTCTTGTAACTGTTGATCTTTTATTTAAACCAATATACAATTGATTTTACACAAACCAACTTAAAACTATATATGTATATACATGAAAAATCCTGAGGGAAGGAGGCCAAGGCCGCTTCCCGCCCCCTGAATCCGTCCCTATATACAAATCAACTTAAAATCTATGTACACGTTTAGATTTAATTAATTTTTAAGAGAAGAATACATTTTTTAAAACAAAATCTCTTAAATTTATAACTTTGATTCCATCCAATATTTATAAAATCTTGTTGTGTTTTATATCATTCGATGGGAAAATTAACTTCGTATTTTCAACATAAGAAGGACATTGACACTTGCAGCATGCTACCAAAGCAGAGTCAAGCATTAAGCATGGCTAGTCACTGAAAAATCAAATACACTTACGACAAAAAGAAGCGCGAAAATAAATACAATATGGAATCTTAAAGTACAGCATTACTGGTCATGATCCATGTTTCCATTACAAAATGTGACATGATTAAATAAAATAAAAGTTTAAATTCTCCACTGGCTTGCTTTAGATTTTGTAACAACCTCCTTTGCCTGCGGAACTTCTCTCTCTTAATGCATCCTCGGCTTTCACTCTCTCAGGTCTAAACAAGCAAAAGCAATGTAGAAAACCTTGTAAGTAGGGAAAGGTGAATACGTACGGGAAAAGGTAAACTTAAGAATAGGATAGCATTGCAACATGGATACGAAATTACCGGAAAGAAAGTCATATCTCCTCTCCTTGCTAACAACATTTGCTGAAAGGAGAAAAGCAGGTGACTAATCAGCAATTGGAAAAATATTTAATAGACTCAATGAGCATGTAAGCATACACACAAACAAGCATAAGGATGAAGGATCAATTCATATGGTCATAAAACGTAGTAGTTCTACAACACATTTAGGTTATAACTCCATACTAAATCTTATGGTGGTAAATATTTTAAATTTTAACTGCCAATTTCAGGAGAAAAAAAAAGGGGGTTAGAAAACATAGACTAACCACCCATTATAACTAACTCACTCCGTCACATCACAACCTTAGAGCTTAATAGGCCTATGGGCCACGTAGCTAAAGCACAATTGGCACTGAGATTAATCTCTTGATTCTTTCTACACATGACTACGATACAATTAGCATCGAGATTCTAAATTCTTCATACACGTGACTAATGTACAATTGATATCGAGATTCTAGATTTTTCCTACACGTGACTAAGGCACAATTGGCACCGAGATTCTCTAGATTCTTTCTACACATGACTATGGCACAATTAGCATCGAGATTCTAGATTCTTCGTACACGTGACTAATGCATAATTGGCATCGAGATTCTAGACTTTTCCTACAAGTGACTAAGGCACAATTGACACTGAGATTCTAGATTCTTCGTACACATGACTAATTCACAATTAACAATCATACACTACATTACAGCAAACAATACTAGACTATATAACCCAATTTTGAACATCATTGAACTCACATATCGATAAAACGTTACCTAAGTGATTGTAATGGAGGGATTTCTTGCCATCCTGAGCAGCACAAGCATAAGTGTCCTGCACAAATTGCTCAATGAACCTCTCCTGCAAGGAAAAGGAGGCAACCGATGAAGGAAAATGAAGAAGGAAAGAGACATCGGGAAAGAGGAGAACAAATAGAAACCTACTGTAGCAGTGTTGATGGCCATCAAAGCTTCCTTTGAAACACGCATAACAGTATCTTCGCACGTAATTATCGTCTTGATACGATCCATTGGAAATGCCATTCTGAATCCATCGCCTCACTATTTTGAATTCCTGTTGTTGCTGAGCTTGGGCTTCTTATTCTTCTTCTTCTTGGTCTCCTCTTTAGCGATGTTTTTATCCTTCTTGGTTTTGATTTCGGATTTCGAGATCTTTGCGCTTTTGGTTTTCTTCTTCTCAGGTTTGGGAGTGTAGGAGGAAGCCATTGTATTGTGTTACAGAGCAGAGTTTCACACTCTGTTGGAAAGCAGGTGTCCAAGACCAAGAAGAGTGCATACTGTAGGGAGCTGGTTCAAAATTAATATACAATTTCAAGTTTGACTAACTTTTAATTTTCTAAAGTCTATTTCCTTTTCTTTTCTTTTTTTTTCATAATTGTTGGTCAATTTGAAAAACATTGACCAACATTTCTAAAATAATTGACCAATACTAAATTTAAAAACATTAACCAACAATTAATTTTCCAAGAGTATGTAAAAAAATTGGCCAACATTAAATTAAAAAAATTGACCAGTATTAATTTCCAAAAAATTATGTAAAAAAAATTTGATAAATGGTGGTCAATTTTTTAATTTGACCAACATTAAATTGAAAAAATTGACCAGCCTTTAATTTTCTAAAGTCTATTTTTTCATATTTCTAAAATTTAAATTCCAAATAATGTTTTTCACATTATTAAGAATCAGTATTAATTTCCCAAAATTATGTAAAAAAAAAAATTGACCAACATTTAATTTTTTAAAATCTGTTATTTTCATAAATGGTGGTCAAATTTGAATTTGACCAACATTAAATTGAAAAAATTGACCATTATTTAATTTTCTAAAGTCTATTTTTTCATATTTCTAAAATTTAAATTCCAAATAATGTT
The DNA here is from genome assembly GCA_026413185.1 of Pueraria montana var. lobata. Lineage (NCBI taxonomy): Eukaryota > Viridiplantae > Streptophyta > Magnoliopsida > Fabales > Fabaceae > Pueraria > Pueraria montana. The sequence goes on from CM048654.1 coordinate 13,138,593, forward strand.
TTTTTTAAATTCTAAAATAATGTTTTTAGAGCACATTTTGAAGAATCAGATCTAAGTTTATGTAATTAATAGGATTGGTCTAATAGTGGGGGATCTGGGTTGTATGTATGAGGTCATAAGTTTTAACATCAGTATGACTAGTGTAAAAAAAAAATATCTGTTTCTATTCACGTTTTTGTATAAACTTTTTTTCTCCTTTTGTCTCTATTTTTTCGGGAAAATTTTTTGTAAAGCTCCAACATGTTTTTGGCTTCAAGAGAATGGATCCAAACATACCGCCAAGTAAATTTTGGGGGAAACAAATCGAATGTTGGGTTGCACTAGAGACCTACCAAAATTTGCTTTTAAAATGGAGTTACGATTGAAAGTATTATTTTATCCCTAAAAAACAGATCAGTCCGATAGGATTTCGTTGGGTGTCAAATAGAAGGCATACATCCTGGTTACACAAAAAATAAATGTTTTTAAGACAATGACTATTGTCAATTCTTCTAGTTTTCAACAATTTAGAAGCATATTCTTTTTTTATGATTTTTAACTACTATTGTCTATTGAATAACATAATTTAATCCAATTTAATTAATAAATTTTTAAAACATCATTAACACGACTTTTTCCTAAAACTATTGAAATTATTGTAAATATCAATATTTTATTATAAATTCTTGATTGACATTTTAAAGAAAATGTTTTGTTTATCTTCTATTTAAATATATTTGAAAAAATATGATTACTTCATACAAAATTATATATATATATATATATGAGGGATCAAATCACACCGGTGTAACATGAACAACTATTACACCATTCAATAACTTGATACATAATGTGATTTTTATCGATCCAACCGTTGAATTATATCTACATATTACCCAGATTGTCTGTGTCGAATTTTATCAAAAATGAACAACAATAACAAGGTAATCAAAAGATCCATATTTTAGTATATTTTGAAGAGTTTATATTACGTCGATTTTAATCTATATGAACGCGGTATCAAATAATTTTGGATTAACATGAAATTTTGTATATATGATCTATGCGAAAGGAACTTTCAATCCAATAGTGGGTTTTAAGAAAACATTATCCAATTGAAAGTCATTGAATGGTATAATAGTTTATCAAAGTTACATCAGTGTAATCAGTGTAATTTGATCCCTCCTCTATATAGTGTGTATAAAAGGAGGGATCAAATTACAGCGATGTAACTTAAACAACTATTACATCATTAATAACTTGATATAGAGTGTGATTTTTATCGATTCAACCATTGAATTATGTCTACATATTATCAAGATTGTCAAAATTGAACAACAATAAGAAGGTAATCAAATGATCCATATTTTAGTATATTTTGAAAAGTTTATATTACTCGATTTTAATCTATATGAATGAGGTAGCAAATAATTTTGGATTAATATCAAATTTTGTATATATGATCTATATTTTAGCATATTTTGAAAAGTTTATATTACTCGACTTGGTGGTGTATAAAGAGCATATATGATAATAAAAATAGAAAAAAAAAACAAATGGGAGTGAATATAACAAAAGCCTTAGAATTTTGCTAGTCCTACCTAGCTCTTGGCAAACCATAGGCGAAACAAGCTAATCCGTTGGCTACTCGCTTTCTTAAAATATAAAAAATTGTCATACGTTGACATTCTAATTCTAATCCAAACATATAGCAAAACCTTCCTACGCAATCTCCTCCAGAAAACCACTGAACTAATTTCCTGTAAGATGTAAATGCTGTAGTACATACAATCATCCAAGATGCCAATTTGACAAAGAAAAATAAAAGTCATAATTCATTCTGTGCTCAAACGTAGTTTCTTACTGTTACCCTCAAATTGACTATAGCCGTCCAAATATTAGGCAGAATTAAGGAATGCATAGCATCCCAAAAACAACTTGACTCATTTTCTAAATTAGTGGAAGCCACAAAAAAATTAATACCATGTGTGAATGACACAATTAGGAGAGGAAAGTGACCAAAATTCCAAAACAATTGTTTGCACGTTTTAAGGAGGGTAAAAGAGTGAAGAACCAAACAAGTGAGAATAGGGAGAGGAAGTGAAGAGAAAAGGGGGCGGGGGGGAAACAATTGGAGTTGGGTGGAGCAATTCTCATCCTTCAATTTTTCTCAGTCTCTATATCCTCTCCCTCAAATTGGTGGGAAAGAAAGGGGAAAAGGTTTTTAAAATTAATTAAGTGGAAGTAAATCTCATTGCCACAAATTTAACTTAAACTCTCAAGCAAGGGGAAGAAAGTTTCCCTCCTTTCTCTCCTTAAACTTCCAAACCAAGGGGAAATTCTCTCCCAGCTCCATCCCGTTACTTCCCTTAGGCCTCCCTTCCATTTCCTTCTCCCCTCCACTCAAAAGCATCCAAACATAGGTTAAGCATTGATTCCATCCAATAGTTATTAATTCTATGAGTGTTTTATATCTTTCCACGGGCAAATTAACTTCAGATTTCCAACATAAGAAGGAATTTGACACTTGCACCATGCTATCAAAGCAGACTCAAGCATTAAGCATGCACAATCACTGAGAAATCATTTACTCTTATGGGAGTAGGATTCTTAAAATAAAAACAATATGGAAACTTAAAGTACAAGCATTACTCATCATGATGCATATTTCCATTACAAAATGTGACATGATTAAATAAAGTATAATTTTATATTCTCCACTAGCTTGCTTTAGATTTTCTAACATCCTCCTTTGCCTGCTGAAGTTCTCTCAATGCCTCCTCAGCTTTCACTTTCTCCGGAACAAAATCTGAACAAGCAAAAGCAAAACCTTGTAAGTAGGGGTAAGGTGAATACAGGGAAAGGTAAACTTAAGAATAGGATAGCACATTGCAACACGGATACGAAATTACCTGAAAGAAAGCCATATCTCCTCTCCTTACTAACAACATTTGCTGAAAGGAAAAGCATGGTGAATAATCAGTTATTAGAGAATGTTTAATAGACTCAATGAGCATATAAGATATAAGCAGACACAAGGATGAATGATCAACTCATGGTCATAAAACGTAGTAATTCTACATCCCATTTAGATCATAACGCCATATTAAATCTTACGGTGGTAAATGTTTTAAATTTTGACTGCCTACCAATTAACAAGGGTATCACAATATTCACACCCTCCTTGCCTTTGCTCTTGTTAATTGAAAAGACCAAAAAGATTAAAGAAATCAAAGGCGTGCAGTGAATTAAATATTGGTTGTCTAATCAGCATAGTTCTCAAAACCGGACCGGCCGGTTCGACCGGGAACCGGTCTGGTGACCGGTCCGGATATTCTATAAAATCGGAGGAACTCAGAACCGGTGGGAACCGGTCAAGAACCGGTCAAACCGGGCCAAAACCGATCAAGAACCGGTAGCCAAAATCGGTTTGAACCGGTATTTTTTTATTTTTTTTTATTTTTAATTTTTTCATTTAAAATTTTAAATTTAATATAAAATATTTTAAAAATAAATAAAAACACATATTTAATAAATATCTCAAATAGATATAAATTATTTTATCAATTATTATTACTATTTTCTTGTAAAACATATAATTTGCTCATTTATATTAATTTATAATTTTTTTATATTATATTAATTTGTCATTTTTTTCTTTATTCTAAATGTAAATTTGTTATTGTTAATGGACATTATTTTATTTTATTAAAATTTGAACTTAAGTATTATGATATATTTAATTAAACTTTTAGTGATGTTTTAAGTTTTATTATAGTTTTTAATGTTATAAAGTTATGTGATATTATATATATTTAATATTATTTTATAAATTATTTTATTATTATTATTTTATTAATATCGGTTCAACCATGGTTGAACCACGGTTGAACCATTGAACCTTGAACCAGTGCCTTGACCGGTTCAATGACCGGTCCGATTTTAAAAATATTGCTAATCAGGGTCGGCCCAATATTAAGTGGGGCCTAAAACAAATTTTGAGAGAATTTTTTTCACTTTAAATGAAAGAGTTATATGTTGAACCTTTTTATTAATATATGTGGCCTTTTTTTGCTTTATAAAAATTAATAGTAAATATTTTTTTGTTAGCGGACCTAAAGCTTAAGTATTAATTGTTTTACCCTTAGACTGGCCTATGTCTAATCAACAAAATGAGAGGTTTATTTTGAATTGAATAATAATAACCTAGTACACGATACTCTACAGTATTCATATGGGACTATGGGTGTGGTATGCTACTTTGTGGGCCACGGGCCCAATACAGCGAGATTCTAATTCTTTGTAGACACAATTGACACCTAGACTCTAGATTCTTCCTATACGTGAGCACAATTGGTACCGAGATTCTAGATTCTTCGTACACATGACTAAGGCACAATTGACACCGAGAATTCTAGATTCTTCCTACACGTGACCAAGGCACAATTGACACGGAGAATTCTAGATTCTTCCTGCATGTGACCAAGGCACAATTAACAGTTTTACACTACATTACAGCAAACACTAGAGTATATAACTCAATTCCAAACATCATGGAACTCACAAATCGATAAAACATTACCTAGGTGGTCGTAAGTGAGGGATCTCTTGCCGTCCTGCACACAGCAAGTATAAGCATCGTGCACAAATTGTTCAATGAACTTCTCCTGCAAGGAAAAGGCAAACAATGAAGGAAAACGAAGAAGAAAAGAGACATCGAGAAATAGAAGAACCAATAGAAACCTACCGCAGCGGTGTTGATGGCCAGCAGAGCTTCCTGCGAAACACGCATATTGGCATCTTCGCGCTTAACTATTGTTCTGATGCGGTTCATCGGAAATGCCAACTTGAATCCCTCATCTTGCTGGTTTGTATTGTCATTGCTGATTTTGGGCTTCTTATTCTCGATGTTTCTGTTCTTCTTAGCTTTGCTTTTGGTCTTGGAGATTTCTACGTTATTGGTTTTCTTTTTGGAGGAAGCCATTGTATTGTATTACAGTGCAACTGCAAGCACTCGGACACGGGATTTTCAGTTTCACACTCTGTCGGAAGTTGAGTGTCGAAGACCAAGAGTGGGGGGAGCTGGTTCGAAATTCGGATTTATATATAGTTTGAGGTTTGACCAACATTTAATTTTCTAGAGTCTATTTGTGAATTTTTTTTGATTAATTTCACCAACATTTGTAAAAATATTGACCAACGTTAAATTAGGGAAAAAAAATTGACCAACAATTTTTTTTTTACAGAAAAATTGACCAATTAATTTCCCAAAACTGTGTAGAAAAAATTGACCAACATTTAATTTTCTAAACTTTATACTTTTGATAAATGTTGATCAATTTTTAATTTGGCCAGCATTGATTAAAAAATATATATATATTGACCAACATTAAATTGAAAAAATCTGACCTACATATAATTTCCAAAAACATTGTAAAAAGAAATTGACCAACATTTAATTTTCTAAAGTCTATTTTTTTTTCATAAATGTTGACCAATTTTTAATTTGGTCAGCATTAGTAAAAAAAAATTGACCAACTTTAAATTGTAAAAAATTGACTAACATTTAATTTCCAAAAACAATTTTAAAAAAGAATTGAACATTTAATTTTCTAAATTCTATTTTTTTCATAAATGTTGGCCCAATTTTTAATTTGGCCAACATTAGTAAAATAAAATTGACCATCATTAGATTGAAAAAAAAAATTGACCAACATTTAATTTCCCAAAACTATGTAAAAAAATTTATCAACATTTAATTTTCTAAAGTCTATTTTTTTTATATTTTTTCTAAAGCGGGTGTCGAAGACGAGGCGTGTGGGGCTGCAAGTAGTCGGTTCAAAATTCAAATTTCTATGGCCAAATCTGGGCTAGAAATTAGGCCCATTAACCTTTTCCTTGTCCATTCAAAGTATTTTTTTCTCTTTTTAGACAAAGTATTCAAATATCATTTATTTTTCTTTCCAATAGTGTTTTTCTTATATAATCTATTATTACTATTTTAAAGGTGATAAGTAATTAAATTTAAAAGATTTTATTAGTCCTCCCTTTATATTAATTTGGTTATTTATTAATAGTTATTTATTAACATTTGCCAATAAAGTAAGCTTAATTACGAATATTATACAAGGGACTGATATATAGTTTAAGGTTCCACCAACATTTAATTTTCTAAATTAAGTATACATTTTTCATAAATGTTGGTCAATTTTTAATTTGACCAACATTAGTAAAAAAAAAAATGGCCAACATTAAATTGAAAAATTGACCAACATTTGATTTTCTAAAGTCTATTTATTTCATATTTCCAAAATTTAAATTCCAAAATACATTTTTCTACATTCTAAAGATATATTTCCAGGCACACTTTGAAAAATCAAATATAATTTTATCGAACCACTAGGATTAGTTTAGTGATAGAAGATCTAAGTTGTATGTACAAGGTCATAAATATTAACCTCAGTATGTATGACCAATATACATAAAAATAAATTCTCTATTTCTAATCACTTTTTTATATTTTTTTTTCTCCTTTCATCTTTTTTTTTGACGAAAATTTTTGTAAAGTTCCAACATGTTTTTAGCTTCAAGAGTTTGGATCCAAACATACCACTTAGTAAATTTTGGGGAAACAAAACGAATATCTGGTTGCATTAGAGATCTATCCAAATTTGCTTTTAAAACAATAACTATTGTTTGTTAAGTGTATTTGGTTACACAATATGACAATTATTTGATTATCTCACGGATTGTAAGTTGAGAGGTCCACTTCAAGTTAATAGCTTTCTGCATTCTAGAAATCGAATGGAGATTGCCATCACCATTGACATTTAACAATCTCGTAATCTAGAAAATAGTATGTTTATCTCCCTTTCGGTTTTTGGTCGGACATCGACGTAGCTTTGATTGCTAGCTAGATTTGAGCCAATACTTTAGATAACATGTAAAAGAGAGTTCACAAGGACTCCAACTTTTTAATCAAAGGTTTATGCGTTTTCTGGTTCTTGAGAATATATATTATGGGATGATAAAAAAAGATTATAAGAAGATACATAAGTGGCTCACAAGAGTCCTGATTTTCAGGTTCCGGAGAGAATAGGTTTTACTTTGAGTGTTTTTACCACCTTGAATGGAGGAAGTCATATCTAGCTAGGTACATCATATTTCTGATTTATCAAGCCAAAATGAATTTTTCACAAATCGGAAAATGAGAGAAAAATAAAAAATGTAATTTCGTCTTGTAATATGGAAAGGGCAAATAAGGTTAATTATGTAAAATTATGTAAAACTAGTTGTGTTTGTTGTTATTATTGCAATGGTTAAGGTGATAACTAGTGTAAAATTACGTAAAACTAGTTGTGTGTTTATGGTTATTATGGTAACAATTAAGGTTATTATCATTTAAAATAAAAATTAATTTCAATTTTATGCGTAAAAATTAGTAAATATTTTTAAAAATTAAATTATTTATTAGAAATTAGACATTTAAACAATTATAATGGAAGAAAAAAAATATCCAGCCCCTTAGTAGGTTTTTGAATCTGTCCTGATGACGGAGGAAATAAATTAAAGAAAAAAAAATTGTGCTACGAAGTTCCTCAAGCATGTGTCATAAGGATTCAAGGTTCTAATGAATTTGAGACGTGTAAATAATACAGATGAAAGAAAAATATTTGTCTCACAGAAAAGGTGATAGAAATGAAAACTTTTTTAGTAGATGTATATAATGTAAAATAATCAGGACTTCTTATAGAAAAAATAATAATAATACTAAAGTTTTAGTACTGCTAGTATGACAAGGGACCAATAAAATCTTGCACAATTGGTAGATAACTGAGTTTCTTAAGCATGCTGACAATAATTTGATTCCATAGTTGTACGTATGAAGAAGACTTTGCTAGGAGAGACAAAACCTACTTTAATGATCTTTATGTCTTGAGAGATTAGTCTCATGGCTTCCAGCAATGAGGATACATTGTTTTCAAAAAACAAAAACAAAAAACACTTTTTTTAATTCAAAATAGGAACATTTCATTTCATTCAGAACAATAGAATGAACAACAAAGGAAATACATTCAAAATCACAGATGCTAGCATTAAATCTTGATGCGCTAGCTAACTTGTCAGCCACAAGATTTGCTTGCCTCGTAACTAAACTCACCCTAGAGTTTGGAATAGATGAAAGGCATTGCCTACACTTGGTAAGTGTATAACATGGAACGCAGTGTGGGCAATTTTTACAGAGAGCAGATTATCAGTAATCATTTTGCAATCTGTTTCGAAAATAACATTTTGAAGCTGAAATTCCTGGATCCATTTAAGGCTTTGATAAAAAGCAAAAACTTCTGCTTCAGCTGGTTGAGGGATACCACTAAAAAATGATGCCCGTGCTTTTATGAAATGGCCATGCTCATCACGCAAACAGATGCCAACTCCAAAAGAATTCTGCTCATTAAAAATAGCTGCATCGAAATTGCATTTTGTGAAGCCATGTATCGGTGGATCCCATGCTTGAGCTGCTTCGGTTGAAGGCTGACCTCGATGCTGCTAATGGAGTGCTCTCTAAGTGATAGCCACTCTGAGTAGTGTGCTGCAATGCTAGAGATACTGCAGTAGATGATGAGGTGTCGATATCATTCCATATTTTATGGTTTCGGGTTCTCCAAATGCACCATAGGATTACAGCAATTTGGTTCCTAAAAAACACTATTACGACAAGGGTCTTGTAACTGTTGATCTTTTATTTAAACCAATGTATCAAGCTAAGTTTCTTTATGTAATTCTTTCTCATTATATCAAGGGTGTTAATTTTGAGAAAATGCTATTTTCGTTTTATTTATTGCTTTTTCTTTTAATTATAAAAATGTCACTGTACTTTTATCTTATTTTTTATTTTTAAATCTTTCTGTAGAAAACCTAAAAAAACTTATTATTATTTTCGTTATTTCCTATATATTCAAACTTTAAAATTAACAAAACAAAATAAACAACGATTTTAAATTAAAAACAAAAAGTATTTGTTTTCAAACTAAATAGCACATAAGTTTCTAAGACCATGCATTAACATATATACTAATACAAATCAACTTAAAATCCATGTACACGTTTAGATTTAATTAATTTTTAAGAGAAGAATACATTTTTCAAAACAAAATCTCTTAAATTAATAACTTTGATTCCATCCGGTAGTTATAAATTCTTGTTGTGTTTTATATCATTCGATGGGCAAATTAACTTCGTATTTTCAACATAAGAAGGACATTGACACTTGCAGCATGCTACCAAAGCAGAGTCAAAGAAGGGGTCCCAGACCGGGGTTTATCTTCTCATCTTGGTGCACCAATCCCCTGGGATGTTTATAGATATCTTTAGTATGCAGAATTATGCGACATGGATTATGGTTTTTTGGTAAAGGTCTTTTGTAGCTTTCATTTTGTAGTGGGATACAGTTTGTATAGTGCCTTACTGTACATCCTACTTGCTTATGTTGACCCTTTTTTTTTAATACAACTTTCATTTGCCTTTCAAAAAAAAAAAAAAAGCAGAGTCAAGCATTAAGCATGGCTACTCACTGAAAAATCAAATACACTTACGACAAAAGGACTGTTAAAGAGAAGCGCGAAAATAAATACAATATGGAATCTTAAAGTACAGCATTACTGGTCATGATCCATGTTTCTATTACAAAATGTGACATGATTAAATAAAATAAAAGTTTAAATTCTCCACTAGCTTGCTTTAGATTTTCTAACAACCTCCTTTGCCTGCTGAACTTCTCTCTCTTAATGCATCCTCGGCTTTCACTCTCTCAGGAACAAAATCTAAACAAGCAAAGAGCAATGTAGAAAACCTTGTAAGTTGGGTAAGGCGAATACGTAACATATGGGGAAAGGTAAACTAATTAAGAATAGGATAGCATTGCAAAATCGATACGAAATTACCAGAAAGAGAGTCATATCTCCTCTCCTTGCTAACAACATTAGCTGAAAGGAAGAGCAGATGACTAATCAGCAATTGGAAAATATTTTATAGACTGATCAATGAGCATGTAAGCAGACACACAAACAAGCACAAGGATGAAGGATCAATTCATATGGTCAAAAAACGTAGTAGTTCTACAACACATTTAGGTCACAACTCCATACTAAATCTTATGGTGGTAAATATTTTAAATTTTAACTGCCAATTTCAGAAAGAAAAAAAGGGGGGGTTAGAAAACATAGACTAACCACCCATTATAACTAACTCACTCCATCACATCGCAACTTTAGAGCTTATTGGGCCTGTGGGTCACGTAACTAAAGCACAATTGGCACTATTAGAATTCAGAGAATTGAGAGAATTCAAAGAAAACAGAAAGTAGAAGTTCTTGTATTATTGAGTCACTTGACTAAACTAATTACAAAACTATTTATAGACAGATGACAGTTATCTATTTATAGCTGTCATAACAGACTTAATTCTAAACTAACATAACAGACTGAGTAAACTAACTGAGGTTGCAGTTGAGTAACTGCACCTCTTACAGTATTCTCTAATACCCCCCGCAAACTCAAGGTGGGTGAGACTTTGGCAAAGTTTCAACTACATTGAGTTTGGTTCTTAAGAACAGGAACCGTGTTGGAGAGAGAGGCTTAGTTAATGCATCTGCCCACTGATCAAGAGCAGGAATATGATGAACTTGAAGCTGTTTGGTTAGAACTTTTTCACGCACAAAGAATACATCAATCTCCATATGCTTTGTGCGAGCATGAAGCACAGGATTGTGAGACAAGGCAACAGCACTTTGATTATCACAAAAGATCTGAGGAGTAGAAAAAGGAACCCCCAACTCAGTCAACAGTGTTTGTATCCAAAGAATTTCCGCTGTGGTTTGTGCTAGACTGCGATATTCTGCCTCAGTGGTTGACCGAGCAACAACTTGTTGCTTGCGAGACCACCAGGAAATTAGGTTGGGACCAAAGAATATTGCTGCACCAGAGGTAGATCTTCTATCATCAATATCTGATGCCCAATCAGCATCACAAAGAGCTTGAAGAGTGAAAGGTTGTCTTGGAGTAGCAGACTTGATATGTAAACCACAGTAGACAGTCCCTTTGAGATATCTCAGAATTCTTTTAACAGCAATCCAGTGAGAGTCAAGAGGGTTGGACATGAACTGACACACCTTATTAACTGCAAAACTGATCTCAGGTCTAGTAATGGTAGTGTACTGTAGAGCACCAACTACTGACCGATATAAAGTGGGATCATGAAAAAGATCTGAACCAGACTTAGTAAGCTTGCAGTTGGAGACCATAGGAGATGAAATAGATTGAGCTTCAGTCATGTTTGTCTTCTGAAGGAGATCACGAATGTATTTACTCTGAGTTAAAACTAGAGAAAGAGAATTGTCTGTCATAGTTTTTACCTCAATGCCCAAGAAATAGTCTAGTTTGCCAAGTTGTTTCAGAGAGAAACTAGAGTTAAGTCTGTTTGTAAGATGCTGGATTAACTGAGTAGAACTGCCAGTAATGATGATATCATCAACATACACCAGAAGGTAGACAGTATGAGAGTGAGCTTGATAAATAAATAATGATGGATCACATTTGCTTGCTTTGAAGCCAAACTGAATTAAGGTAGATTGTAGACGATCAAACCATTGTCTGGGGGCTTGTTTGAGCCCATAGAGTGCCTTGTTAAGTTTGCAGACCAAAGATTTGTCCTTATTTTCAAAACCAGGAGGCTGAGTCATGTAAACTGTTTCAGTGAGTAACCCATTGAGAAACGAATTGTTAACATCCAACTGAAAGAGATCCCACTGATTTGTTAATGAAAGAGTGAGAATAAGTCTGATAGTGACAGGTTTGATGACAGGGGAAAAGGTTTCATGAAAGTCAAACCCATGAACTTGATGAAAACCTTTTGCAACTAATCTAGCTTTATACCTGTTAACTGAACCATCTTCATTTTCTTTAATTCTGAATACCCATTTACAACCAATAGCTTTCCTATTGGATGGCAGAGAAACCAGATCCCATGTATTATTTTTTATAAGAGCTTCATATTCTTGTTGCATGGCTGAGAACCAGTTGGTATCAGCTAAGGCATGCTTAACACTCTTCGGTTCACAGTGAGCTAAAAAAAAAGAGGGATGAAGTCTGGGTTTGTGTATTCCAAACTTGGACCGAGTTTGCATAGGATGAACATTGACAATCCTGGGAGAAGACTGATCAGACTCAGCAGTATTAGATATAGAAGTAGGTGACTGAGTAGGAACAATGTCAGAGATATCATTGTCCGAAGACTGATCAGAACTAGAAATAGAGGGTTGAGCAGGATGAGAGCTAGTTGGCTGAGCAGGAGATTGTTGAACAGTGGATGGCATGTTAGAGGGAATGGAATTTGATGTAGTGATCTGTGGGGATACAGGAATAGTAGCTGGACAGGGTGTTACAATAGGTATAGATGCCATAGGAAAATGAGTGAATGGAACTGAAGTGGCAATAGATGAAGATTCAAATAATTCAGTATAAGGAAACCTGAACTCATTGAATACAACATCTTTGGAAACAAAAACTTTCCCAGTGGGAGAAAGACATTTGTAACCTTTGTGACTAGTGGAATACCCCAAGAAAACACACTCATGAGACCTGAAGTCCAACTTATGTTTGTTATAGGGTCTAAGAAAAGGAAAACATGCACAACCAAAAGTTTTGAGGAAACCATAATCTGGATTTTGTTTAAACAGGACAGTATAAGGGACATCAAACTTAAGAGAAGCTGTGGGAAGCCTATTTATAAGATAGACAGCAGTGGTAAAAGCAAAATCCCAAAATTTAAGAGGTAAAGAAGCATGATTGAGTAGCGTGAGTCCAAGTTCTACAATGTGTCTGTGTTTTCTCTCAACCACACCATTTTGATGATGTGTGTGAGGGCAAATGACCCTATGATTAATGCCAAGATTAGCTAAGTAGTTGGATAGAGGTCTGAACTCACCTCCCCAGTCAGTTTGTAGGCTTTTAATTTTAGTATTAAACTGAAGTTCAGCCATAGCCTTGAATTGTTGAAAAATAGTGAGGGTTTCAGACTTAGTTTTAAGAAGAAAAAGCCAGGTAAACCTGGAATAAGCATCTACAAAAGTGATGTAGTATAGGAAACCATTCATGGAGGGAATATGAGAGGGACCCCAGAGATCACTATACACCAATTCCAAGGGAGAACTATAAACAGTTTCAGACATAGAAGAGGTAAGTCTGTGAGATTTGCCAACACAACAAGCAGAACAGAAATCACTGCTAGTTTTATTAACATTGGGTATATTACAATGATTAAGAACTAATCTGAGTACATGAAGAATGGGATGGCCAAGTCTATTGTGCCACAATGTACTAGAATTATTAGAGCTATGTACATCAGAAATCTTAGAACTATGTACATCAGAATTTTGAGAAGTAGAAACACAACAGGAAACTGCAGCAGCTGAAGGATCTTGCAGCTTGAGATTGGGAAAAGTGTATAGCCCATCAGCACCAACAGAGCCTTGAAGCAAGACTTCATTGGTAACCTGGGATTTGACAGCACAATAATTGGAGTGAAACTCAAAAAAGACATTGTTATCCTTAGCAAACTTACTCACACTAATTAAATTTTTGGTTATAGACGGGACATGCAAGAGTTGATTTAAGGATAAAGATACTCTAGAGTTAAGAGGAGACATAAAACTGGAGGAACCAGAAGAGTGTATGTGCAAACCTTGGCCATTGCCAATGAAAATCTGGTCAGGACCTTCAAACGGTCCTTGCTGTTGAATGTTCTGAGATTCTCCTGTGACATGGAAGGAGGCACCTGAATCAGGAACCCAAGTAGAGACAGGTTGTGACTGAGTATTGGAACTTGTCAACATAGCACTAGGGTGTAATCCATTGTTAGGTTGAGCTTGAAACTGAAAATGAGTCGGATTTGAAGGCCTGTAAGAACTGTTCATCCAAGTGTGAGATGGGCGATAGCCATTATACTGTCCAAAAGCACCATTGAAACTATTCTGAGATTGATAAATCTGAGGTTGATAAGACTGATTAAAGCTCTGTGAATCTTGAAGAGTCAATGAAGGATTAGGTTGATAATGTTGGTCAAAACGATAGTAGCAGAAGGTGGCAGTGTGTCCAAATTTGAGACACACTTGACACTGTGTGTTTGCAAAACGACCACCTCGGCCTCTGCCACCACCGCGCCGGCCACCGCGACCGTAGCTACCTCCGCGGCCAAAACCACCACGACTATTAGGGGAGAAATTATCCGAATCAGATGCTTGAGAGGGTTTGTTTGGCACAATGAACGCATCAGAATTGGGTGACAAATTGGAATTAGGGTTCGTCGGAGCAGTTTGAGACAGATTAATCAATGGTGATTCTAAAAGTTTCTTGCGAAATTTGAGTAGACGGGCTTCATGCGCAAGGAGAAGCGCTTCAACCTCTTCGATTGGAAGAGGTTCAAAGTGACTTTCAATGACAGAGATTACAGAACCATAATCCGACGAAAGTCCTTCAAGAATGACATCAACGTGTTCTTGATGCGTAATAGGATTTCCTACGGAAGCAAGAGCATCAGCGATGGCTTTAACTCGAAGAAGAAATTCGCGCACAGGCTTATCATCAAGATTTGTTGCGCGCAACTCGGTTCGTAATTGCCGAGCCTTCGCACATGTTTGTTTGTGAAAATAGTCATGGATTTTCTCCCAAACTTGAAACGAATGAACAGATCCTAAAATCCTAGAAAGAAAAGACGAAGATAACGTCGATTGTAACCATGTCAGAAGAACCTGATCTTGTTGTTCCCAAGCAGAGTACGTAGGGTTTTCATTCCCTTCCTCGCGATCTTCCTCTGTAAGATATCGTAGCGGAATCGATGGATTTGCCACAAATCGTTGAAGGCGATGTGACTTGATAACTGGTTCGACTTGTAGTCGCCAGAGAAGAAAATTGGAGTCGTCAAGTTTCTCTGTGATAGCATGAGAAAAGGTTTGAGGAGCGGAAGAGGTGGGAGTAGAAGTCGCCATTGTTGACTACTAAGCTCTGGATCGTAGAGCTCTGGATACCATATTAGAATTCAGAGAATTGAGAGAATTCAGAGAAAACAGAAAGTAGAAGTTCTTGTATTATTGAGTCACTTGACTAAACTAATTACAAAACTATTTATAGACAGATGACAGTTATCTATTTATAGCTGTCATAACAGACTTAATTCTAAACTAACATAACAGACTGAGTAAACTAACTGAGGTTGCAGTTGAGTAACTGCACCTCTTACAGTATTCTCTAATAGGCACTGAGATTAATCTCTTGATTCTTTCTACACATGACTACGATACAATAGCATCGAGATTCTAAATTCTTCAAACACGTGACTAATGTACAATTGGTACTGAAATTCTAGATTTTTCCTACACGTGGCTAAGGCACAATTGGCACCGAGATTCTCTAGATTCTTTCTACACATGACTACGGCACAATTAACATCATCGAGATTCTAGATTCTTCGTACACGTGACTAATTCACAATTAACCATCATACACTACATTACAGCAAACACTAGACTATATAACCCAATTTCAAACATCATTGAACTCACATATCGATAAAACATTACCTAAGTGATCGTAATGGAGGGATTTCTTGCCGTCATGAGCAGCACAAGCATAAGTGTCCTGCTCGAATTGCTCAATGAACCTCTCCTACAAGGAAATGGAGGCAACCGATGAAGGAAAATGAAGAAGGATAGAGACATCGAGAAAGAGGAGAACGAATAGAAACGTACCGCAGCAGTGTTAATGGCCATCAAAGCTTCCTGTGAAACACGCGTATCAGGATCTCCACACTTAATGATCGTCCTTATATGATTCATCGGAAATGCCATTTTGAATCCATCGCCTCGCTGTTTTGAATTCCCGTTGCTGAGCTTGGGCTTCTTATTATTCTTCTTCATGGTCTCCTCTTTTTTGATGTTCTTATCCTTCTTGGTTTTGCTTTCGGATTTCGAGATTTCTGCGTTTTTCGTTTTCTTCTTCTCAATTTTGGAAGTGTTGGAGGAAGCCATTGCAAGCACTCGGACACGGGATTTTCAGTTTCACACTCTGTCGGAAAGGAGGTGTCAAGACGAAGAGTGCAGGGAGCTGGTTCGAAGTTAATATACAGTTTCAAGTTTGACCAACTTTTAATTTTCTAAAGTCTATTTCCTTTTCTTTCTTTCTTTTTTTTATAATTGTTGGTCAATTTGAAAAACATTGACCAACATTCCTAAAAGAATTGACCGATACTAAATTTAAAAACATTAACCAACATTTAATTTCCCAAAAGTATGTAAAAAAACTTGACAAACATTAAATTAAAAAAAATTTACCAGTATTAATTTCCCAAAATTATGTAAAAAAAAATTTGACCAACATCTAATTTTTTAGAGTCCGTTATTTTCATAAATGGTGTTCAATTTTTAATTTGAACAACATTAATAAAAAAAATTGACCAATATTAAATTGAAAAAATTGACCAAGATTTAATTTTTAAAGTCTATTTTCTCATATTTCTAAAATTTAAATTCCAAATAATAATTTTTTTTACATTCTAAAAAAATGTTTCTAGAGCACATTTTGAAGAATTAGATCTAACTTTATGGAATTAACGGGTTGGTCTAATAGTGGAGATCTGGATTGTATGCATGAAGTTATAAGTTTTAACATCAGTACGACTAATGTAAATATATATATATATATATATATATATATATATATATATATATATATATATATATATTCTCTTTCTATTCACATTTTTGTTTAAGCTTTTTTTCTCCTTTTGTCTTTGTATTTTGGGGAAAATTTTTTGTAAAGCTCCAACATGTTTTTGGCTTCAAGAGTATGGATCCAAACATACCGCCAAGTAAATTTTGGGGAAACAAATCGAATGTTGGGTTGCACTAGAGATCTATCAAAATTTGCTTTTAAGATGGAATCACAATTGAAAGTATTATTTTAGCCCTAAAAAATAGGTCAATCCGATAGGAATTAATTGGGTGTCAAATAGAAGGCCTAGATACATCTGGTTACAAAAAAAATGTTTTTAAGACAATGACTTTCATTTTTTAAAATTAAATAAGGAGAAGCAAATCTCACTTCCCCTTCCTTAATACTCTTTCCGGTCCTTTTTATAAGAAACAAAAGAATATTATTTTTTTGTCCTAATTATAAAAAACATAGACTCACTTTAAGCTGTATTAATTACTAGTTTTCTTTTTTACCCTTCATCCCTTGAAATCCATTAATGAGACACCTACTAATTTCTCATGCATTTATTGGTCTATTAACCATACAAGTTAAACTTATTGGTGGAGGTGTAGTGTCATTAATGTAACCACTACTTAAACCAATCAATTTAAGGGGTACTTTTGGAATAAAATTAAAATTTATGACATTATTAATTATAACTAACTAACTAACTTAACTATTTTTATTGGTCTTGACAATTTAGTTATTTGTTTCTTATATAAAGGACCGGAGGGAGTAGAAAAAGAGAACCCATTGGTTGCCACATGTCACCATTTGAGAAAAAAATTTCCCACCCAAAAACTCTCTCTCTTTCTTTTTATCTTTCTTTTCAGCTTTTTGTTTTTTTGTTTTTTGTTTTTGTTTTCTATTATATATGTATTCCATATAAGAAAACAAATTCTTTTATTATTTATCCTACTCAATTTTTTTCTTTCTTCTTTTTCAGTTTTTTTAAACGTATATTTCTTTTTTTTCTTTCTTTTTTCATTTAACGTTTCTTTGTTTCCTTTTTTCCTTTTATTACTTTTCATTTCTTTTTTCTTTTTAAGTTGTTTTTTTCTTTCTTCTTTTTCTTTTATTCATTTTAGTTTTTCCTTTCGATGCTTCTTTCTTTCTTTTTATATTAAATGATACATAAACTTAATTGTTTATAATATTATAAATATAAATATTTATATTTTGACTTCATGTTTAATAAATCCATATACAAGAATTTTGTTGATTAATCTTTATATAATAATGTTAAATTTTTATACATAAATATACAATAAAACATTAAAATTAATTTATTAAATATATTTTTATTACAAAATAGTTTTAGATTACTTCATCAATCATATCATAAATAAGTTGAGTTAGTTTAATTTTTTTAAGGCAAAGACGACAAATATCATTCACAGGAGACAATCCTGCTCAAATTAGGCACGATCATTATGGGTGACAAATGTGTTTCTCCAAATATTTAACATAATGGCATATCTAAGACTCAAATATATATATATATATATATATATATATATATATATATATTACTTTTAAATTCTATAAAATCATTTTACTTAGAAATCATGTAAAATAATTTTATAAATAAATATTTTGTTGAATAATATTTATATTATGAAGTTAAAAATTTTATATTAAACATTAATTTTTATATTAATTACAAAATAATATTTTAAATTTTTGTTTAATAACTTTTTATACGAAAATTTGGAGTTGATTAATTACAAAAACTTCTCTTTCTTTCCAACTTTTCTCTCTTTCTTACTTCTTCTTTTTTTTTTACCTTTTTTGTGATTTTTTTTCATTTTCTTTTTTTGTTTCTTTTTTCCTCTTCTACTAACTACATAAGGAAATTTGGTCCTTGATATTGTTATTATTTTTTAACATGTACTATTATATACTTTTTACATATTTATATCATTATATTATTTATATTTTTATTGTATTATTCTTTTATATCTTTCAATATAATAATATGCTTAATATTCTATAAAATATGATTATTATATTAACTTAATGATAAATTTCTATAATTACTTATTACCTATTAAACTAATTATAATTTAATTAACTAAATTTATTTATATTTTTAAATCCAATAAAATTATTTTTACTTAGAAATTTTATTAAATAATTTAATAAATAAATGGTTTGTTGGATGATACTTATATTATGTGGTTAAAATTTTTATACTAAAAAATTATTTTAAATCTAAGTAGTTAATATATTTATACAAAATAATATTTTGACTCTATGTTTAAAATTAATTTATTAAATATATTTTTATTACAAAATAGTTTTAAATTACTTTAACAATAATATCATAAATTAAATTAGTTTTAATATTTTTATAGTATAAACTACAAATATCATTCACGGGAGACAATTTTGCTTAAGACCAGTATAGGCGACAAAACACTTTTTCCGAGTATTTAGTACAACTACATATATAGTTTTAAATTAGTTACTAAGGTGTAAGGCCCCGCTGGGTTAACATGTGGGGGAACGATCGATTTAGCAGGAGAGCCCGTGTTCGATTCCCTTGGTGTGCCAAAATTCCCTTGGGTCAGCGGCAGCCACGCACCACGAGCGGGATTAGTCTCTGACCCAATGGTTGGGGGACACCCGTGGTCTCTTATCTAGGACCAAAAAAATGCTTACTAAATAATATCATAATTAAATTAGTTTTAATTTTTTTTATGATATAGACCACAAGTACCATTCATGGGAGACAATCATGCTCGACACTGTTATGGGTGAACGATTTTGAGTGACAAAGCTCTTTCCATGACTATTTAACATAGTTGCATATCAAAGACTCAACAATGTTTATTTTGACTTTGAAATCCTATAAAATTATTTTTACTTAGAAATTGTACAAAATAATTTAATAAATAAATATTTTGTTGAATAATATTTATATTACGAGGTTGAAATTTTTATACTAAATTTAATTTATATCTAATTAGTTAATTATTTATTAGAAAATAATATTTTTACTTAGGAATCGTATAAAATAATTTTAAACAATTTCATAAATAAATATTTTATTGAATAATATTTATATTACGTGATTAAAAATTTTATACTAAAAATTTATTTAAATATGATTAGTTAATATATTTATACAAAATAATACTATGACTCTATGTTTAATAACCGTCACTATTTTTTGTTCAAAAAAAAAATTTTGTCACTATTTTATTGATTGAAATTATCTTTTTCTATATGGTAAAGTTACATGACAAACTTTAAAGTTTTATCATTTATATATGTATGCATTGACTTTAACAAGATCTTTCAACCATAAGACTTGAATATAAGACTTTACTTAAGGGATTCAATCTCAATTTCACTCAAATCAACATGGTGATAAGTAATATTTGATTACAAAAGGTTTGTATTTAATTGAATTAATTATTAGACTTTAAATTATTTGAAGTATTGTTTATAAACTATAAATATTATAAAATTAATAATTTTTTATTTGCAATATAGTTGTAAAATAAAAGAATTATTTTATCATTTTACATTTCAAAATTACAAAAAAAATTAATTAAACATAAGTTAAATTCTTTCTAAATTTTTAAACATAAATTTTTCATACAATTTTATAAATATTTTAAATGAAATAAGAAATATATATGGGATTGTAACTAAATATATTTTCTCTGCTTAAATACCCTAACTTTTTCTGCATTTTTGGAAAACTTAAACAACTAATTACATTGGTCTCAATATAAAAAATTAATTTTATAAACAGGTGTATTTCAAACATGCTTGAAAATTTCAAGTTAATATTTTAACACAGTTTATGTAACTTTAACCTGATCAACTATTTTTGCTCTATTATTTTTATTGAACATTCATGTTTTGGTTTCTTATTGTCGTTGAACAACAAACATATATCTTATATTTATTTTTAAACAAATTATGTTATATGTAAATTTTTTAAAAAAATACATAGAAATCAACGCGGCCCGTGTGAACGCACAGGTAACTGGCTAGTTTAACTTTAAATCTCAAGAAAGGGGAAGAAAGCTTCCCTCCTTTTCAATCTTTCCTTAAACATCTAAAACAAGGGGAAATACTCTCCCTCCATCCCATTACTTCCCCTCCATTCCATTTCTTTCTATTCCACTTTGCCCCCCTCCACTCAAAAGCATCCAAACATAGCTTAAGCATTGATTCCATCAATTAGTTATAGATTCTTTTGTTTTATATCTTTCCAAGGGCAAATTAACTTCAGATTTTCAACATAAGAAGGAATTTGACACTTGCAACATGCTACCAAAGCAGAGTCAAGCATTAAGCATGCATAGTCACTGAAAAATGATCTACACTTGGGGGGAATAGGATTATAAAAATAAATACATTATGGAATCTTAAAGTACAGCATTACTATTACTCATCATGATCCATGTTTCCATTACAAATGTGACATGATTAAATAAAGTATAAGTTTAAATTCCCCACTAGGTTGCTTTAGATTTTCTAACATCCTCTTTTGCCTGCTGAGCTTCTCTCAATGCATCCTCAGCTTTCACTCTCTCAGGAACTAAATCTGAACAAGCAAAAGCAACGTAAAAAACCTTGTAAGTAGGGTGAGGTGAATGCAGGGAAAGGTAAACTTAAGAATAGAATATAATAGCATTGCAACAGGGATATGAAATTACCAGAAAGAAAGTCATATATGCTATGCTTACTAACAACATTTGCTGAAAGGAAAGGCAGGTGACTAATCAGCAATTGGAAGATATTTAATAGACTCAATGAGCATGTAAGCAGACACACGAACAAGCACAAGGATGAAGGATCAATTCATATGGTCATAAAACATAGTATTTCTACAACCCATTTAGGTCATACCTCCATACTAAATTTTACGGTGGTAAATATTTTAAAGAGAAGGCAATCTTTGCAGTAGCTTTGAGCGACAATTTAATTTTTTAAATGAGCACAATTGGCATGATACTCTTATGGGCAGTGACGGAAAAAATTTAAAAAAAATAATATTAATAGAGAAAAATGAATGAAAAAATAGGATGTTGAGTTAATGTTTACTTAATTTTTTTTTCTAGTAGTGAATTTTATGTCTAGTTTTACACGTAAAATTAATAATAAATATTTTTGTTAAACTTATAATTTATTAAAAAATTATTTATTAGAAATTAAATATTTAAATGATTGTGTAAAAAAAAATTGACCCACTTTGATACATATCTGGATCCGTCCATCCCTATGTATGGGTATGGATGTGGTATGCTACTTGTGAGCCACCGACCCAATACACCGAAATTATAGATTCTTTCTACACTTGGCTTAGACCCAATTGGTACTGAGATTCTAGATTCTTCCTACACGTGACTAAGGCACAATTGGCACCGAGATTTTAGATTCTTCCTGCACGTGACTAAGGCATAACTGTTACTGAGATTCTAGATTCTTCCTACACGTGAGCGAGGCACAATTGGCACAGAGATTCTAGATTCTTCATACAGGTGACTAAGGCACAATTAACAATTATATATTACATTACAGCAAACACTAGACTATACAGAACCCAATTTCGAACTAACATATCGATAAAACTTTACCTAGATGATCGTAACTCAGGCATTTCTTGGGGTCCTGAGCACAGCAAGCATAAGCGTCGTGCACAAACTGCTCGATGAACTTCTCCTGCAAGGAAAAATGCAAACGATGAAGGAAAACGAAGAAGGATAGAGACATCGAGAAAGAGGAGAACGGATAGAAACCTACCGCAGCAGTGTTGACGGCCATCAAAGCTTCCTTTGACACACGTAAATCAGGATCTTCACGCTTAACTATCGTCTTGATACGATTCATGGGAAATGCCAATTTGAATTCCTCGTCTACAGGCTCTGGCTGTTTTGAATTGCCATTGTTGAGCATGGCCTTCTTATTCTTCTTCGTCTTGTTCTCGTCTTTGTTGATGTCTCTTTATTTCTTCATTTTGCCTTCGGATTTGAAGATTTCTGCGTTTTTGGTTTTCTTTTTCTCAGGTTTGTACTTCTTCGTTTTGCCTTTGGTTTTGGAGATTTCTGCATTTTTGGTTTTCTTTTCAGATTTGGGAGTGTTGGAGGAAGCCATTGTTTTGCAGTGCAGTGTAAGCACTCGGACACGGGATTTTCAGTTTCACCCTCTGTCGGAAAGCGGGTGTCCAAGACGAAGAGTGTGGGGAGCTGGTTTGAAATTCGAATTAATATACAGTTTGAGGTTTGACCAACATTAATTTACCAGTCTATTTTTTTTCATAAATGTTGTTCAATTTTTAATTTGACCAGCATTAATAAAAAGATTACCTAATATTAAATTGAAAAAATTGACCGAACATTTAATTTTTGGAAACTATATAAAAGAAATTGACCAATATTTGATTTTAAAGTTTTTTTTTAGTAAATGTTGGTCAACTTTTAATTTGACCGTCATTAGTAAAAAAAAAATTGACCAACATTTAATTTTTTAAAGTCTATTTTTATCATAATTGTTGGTCAGTTTAAAAAATATTCACCAACATTCCTAAAATAATTGACCAATACTAAATTTAAAACATTAACCAACATTTTATTTCCCAAAATCATATGCAAAACAAATTGACCAGCATTAAATTAAAAAAAACCAATATTAATTTCCCAAAATTATGTAAAAAAAAAATTGACCAACATTTAAATTTTTAAAAGTCTGTTTTTTTTCATAAATGGTGGTCAATTTTTAATTTGACCAACATTTAATTGACCAATTTTTTAATATATCTTTACATTTAATTTTTACCATTGGCCCCCCTTAATATTTTAGGTTGGCTCCGTTCCTGCCGTCGATCAAATTAATTCATCGGATTTAAGAACTCTTAATATTTATTTAGCTTTTAGTTTTTAATTCCTCTGAGTCAAAAAAAAAAAAGCTTTTGTGGAATTATAAGATTGACTTGGTGGCAAAGAAAGAAGGGAGGGAGGGATAGGTCATAGTTTCAAATCCCCGCTAATAAAAACTAATATATTAACAACTAACATTTGGCCGATAAAAAAAACTTTTATTTAATTCTTAGGATCTTCCTAACAAAGGGTTTGAACAGTTTGCGTAAAATCATAAGTTCAAATTTCATTTTTGCTTATTACACCAATAATACTAATTTTTAATTATCAAATTTCTTATTCATGAATAAATATATTTATTCTAATCGTGCAAAAGACCAATGACTTGACGATTTATTTAATTCAAATAATATTTTAGTTTATGCATTATCTAAAATAAATGTTTATTTTATATAACTAAAATTTATAATAAATAATAAATAGTTGCAGTAAAAAAATTATAATAAATAAATGCTTTAAATATATAAATTATATAATAATTAAAATTTGTAACAAACAAATATTTTTCTTCACATAAATTATATTTTTGATTTGTAATCGATAATTTATATATTGTGATACAATTTTATTTTAATTATTGATAATTTTTTTTAAAAAAATATATTGAAATTCAAGTTATAACTAGACCTATTAAAAAATATATTGAAAGAGATAAAGTATTATTCTTTTTTTATTTTTACATGTTAAAATTTATATATAAATTAATTAGTATAAAAAATATACATAAAACATATCACAAAAAATAGATTGTGTCGCATCATTTGTATGCAGTGAATTTTAATTTTTAAGTGAGTATTTTACCTTTTTTTATCTTCACCTTTTTATCTCTCCTATTTCAAAGAAATAAATATATATGTAAAATGCAATATAAATATAAAAATAAAAATAATACATACATATAAGGTTTACAATTCTCATGTTAACAAACATGCATGTACGCATAGTTTTAAAAATCGGACCGACCCGGCCGGTCAGACTGGTCCAATCGGGAACCGGTGGACCAACCGATTCGGTCCAGCTATTGGATCGGGTATGTCATCAGCCCGATGTGACCCGGTGCAACCCAATGTGACCTGGCTGGGTTTTCGGTTCAACAGCTGAACCGCGGGTTTCGGGTCACTAATGCCAGCTGCATTCATTTCAATAAAAATACTAAAAAAAAATGCCCCAGCGTGGCTCAAACCCATGACTAGCAGTATAAATAAGCGCTCCTTACCACTACACTAGCTAGAGGCTCTCCTTTGATATTTATTTAACAAATGTAATATTTATATTATATAACGTATTTAATCAAATTAATATTAACAAAAAATACACCAACATGGTTTGAACCCAAGACCTACAACAAGCAAAAACAAATTCTACCACTAAGCTAAAGGCTATTAATTGATATAATATTAACAAATGTAATATTTATAATAAATACATACTATATAAATTATATATAATTATTTATAACATTGTAATACCGGGTCATGCGGTTCAATTAGTGACCCACTGGTTTGACCATTGATCCAGTGACCCAGTGCCTTGACCGAGTCGATCACTGGTTCGGTTTTTAAAACTTTGCATGTACATTACTAACAATTATTAATATTAATATGATATTTATAATGCTAATCAATAAATTTTGTTTGTCTCGTGTGTTGCATAGTACTAAAATTGGCAAAATTATGACGGACAGTGACGGATTTAGAGGGGAGCAGGCAGGGGCCCTAGCCCCCCTCCCATAGGACTTTTCTTTTATATAAATGTATATTTTTAAGTAATTTAGTATAAAATTGTGTAAAATTAATTATGTAGGTTGTTATTATAATAATAGTTAAGGTTAACTATGTAAAATTATGTTAAAATTA
Source organism: Pueraria montana var. lobata (assembly GCA_026413185.1). Classification (NCBI taxonomy): domain Eukaryota; kingdom Viridiplantae; phylum Streptophyta; class Magnoliopsida; order Fabales; family Fabaceae; genus Pueraria; species Pueraria montana. The sequence goes on from CM048654.1 coordinate 13,164,129, forward strand.
GTTGTGTTTGTTGTTATTATTGCAATTGTTAAGGTGATAACTAGTATAAAATTACGTAAAACGCGTTGTGTGTTTATTGTTATTATGATAACCGTTAAGGTTATTATCATTTAAAATAAAAATTAATTTCAATTTTATGTGTAAAAATAAGTAAATATTTTTAAAAATTAAATTATTTATTAGAAATTAGACATTTAAACAATTATGATGGAAGAAAAAAATATTCAGCCCCTTAATATGTTGTTTGATCCGTGCTAATGACAAAGGAAATAAATTAAAGAAACAAAATTGTGCTACGAAGATCCTCAAGTATATGTCATAAGGATTCAAGGCTCTAATGAATTTGAGACGTGTGTAAATAATATAGATGAAAGAAAAATATTTGTCTCACAGAAAAGGTGATAGAAATGTAAACTTTTTAGTAGATGTATATAATGCAAAATAATCAGGACTTCTTATAAAAAAAAATAATACTAAAGTTTTAGTACTACTAGTATGGCAAGGGACCAATCAAATCTAGCACAATTGGTAGATAGCTGAGTTTCTTAAGCATGTTGACAATAATTTGATTCCATAGTTGTACATATGAAGAAGACTTTGTTGGGAGAGACAAAACCTACTTTAATGATCTTTATGTCTTGAGAGATTAGTCTCATGGATTCCAGCAATGAGCATACATTGTTTTCAAAAAACAAAACAAAAACACTTTTTTTTATTCAAAATAGGATCATTTCATTTCATTTAGAACAATAGAATGAACAACAAAGGAAATACATTCAAAATCACGGATGCTAGCATTAAATCTTTATGCCCTAGCTAACTTGTGAGCCACAAGATTTGCTTGCCTCATAACTAAACTCACCCTAGAGTTTGGAATAGATGAAAGGCATTGCCTACACTTGGTAAGTTTATAACATGGAACGCAGTGTGGGCAATTTTTACAGAGAGCAGATTATCAGTAATAATTTTTTATGCATAAAATGCGTTTGCAAAAGGCAAGCGTACCTACACAGTAGTAACAGTGGACTCTAGGAGTCTGGATATCGAACCCAAAGGACCAGTCGTGTTCCCAAAAAATTAATTTTGCTATGAATTTAACAATTCAATTAAGAATCAAATTTGAGAAATAGTGTTCAATTGTTCAGTTCTTAAGAGCTAAGGAATAAGATGAGAAGATTAATGTGAGATAGTAAGATTGGAATGCCAAGGATTATGATTTTTCATGCATCTCTTTTCCCCTAATCTTGATCTCAATGAACGTTCTAATTAAGTTAATTGTCAGTCCTCTTTAAATTCATTAGTAAACAATTGGTCGTAGCTTACTACTACTGTTTCCCCTAATTCAATTCCCAATTGGTCATAGGTGAATTAAATTAGGGCAAACAATGATACTCAGAGAGGTTGATTAATAGAATTAATCCACTGGAAATTCACACAATTAGTTTGATCATGCAGATCATATGAATTCAATCACTTTATAGTTCTGTCAATCCCAGGCAATTGATCATAGACAAGGGACTGACCAACATTTAGAGTGATCAGTTCTAATAACAAATAAAATAGTAAAGAGATTCAATAATTGGAAACATCGAGACATTCATTGAGAATCAAAAATAGGGTACAAAGGACACATCTACATCATAATCCTGGCTAGGAGGATTAGCCACTCATGTTCATGAACAAACCAGTAAACCCCATAGAAAACATAAAGATTACAAAGGGATAAGAGATTTTACAAGTGGTATTCCTAATGACGATCTCTATGTCTTACAGCAGTCAAACTCTCTCACAAGACCTCTACCTCACTCAGAACCCTCAGTATTCAAAAACAGAGCAAAAGATACCAAAAGAGGGTTTTCAGCATCTATTTATAAAGTTTAAAACTGTTGACACGGCTCACCACGGCTGTGCTGATCAGATGACCACGGTCGTGGTCCTTGCATAGTCTAAAGGCCCAATTTGCGCTTATTTCGAGCACGGCCGTGGTGAATGAACCACGGCTGTGCTCGGAAAATTGTCGTTGATGCTCAACTTCCAGTGATTCCTGCCTGGCTATGGTTGTTGAATCACGGCTGTGGTAACTTAGCACGGCTGTGCTACATCTACCATGGTCGTGGTCTTCCAGACAATGGCAATTTTCCTATAAATTGATGTGTTTTTAAGCTCTTTACCTCAAGGGATCCCTGAATTGCCTGTCTTACATAAACTAGTGACAAACCGTGAGTTCTGCCAACAAAATAAGCCCAAATCATGTGCAAATAACATCCAAACTCAGATAAAAGCACAATCAAAATCCGATTTATCAAACCTCCCCACACTTAAGCATTGCTTGTCCTCAAGCAACTATTCTAAGTTAGACATCAAAATCGATTCTCCCTAGCCAAGAACTTGCAACAGAATTCCCAATTTATTTATACTGAAGAAAAGAAAATGACTAAAGCAGACACAACATAATGCAGCAGGTTTCCTCTCGAGGTCTCTTAGGCCTAAACCTACACAAAATTTGGTTTCCCAAGAGCCATGGTTCACTCATCTCTCCTTCTCTCAGTGTTTCAGGGTCAATAGAAAAGCTCTCCAATCACATTCAAATGAACATATTCACTAATCTATGCATCAATCAACTCAACTCAATTGGACTTTTTACAATCAGAACAGATAAGGCATGACGAGGTGTAACGGGGCCAGGATTTCAATGATGGGCAGATATTGAAAGAAAAGGATAACAATGGGCTTTACAATCAATTTATGCTCAGTGATCCAAGATCAAGGAGAAACCAATGTTTATTTCTTCTTGTTCTTCTTCTCCTTTTTTTTTCAGCTCTCACTTCTTCTTTCTCCCTTTTTTTTGAAGGCCTTTGACCTTGATTTATTCATTGTACAGGAGAGGAAGCTGAGACGCACTGAGTCTTTTCTGTTTTAGAATATCCTTCATTACATTGGCTTTCTCCTGTCTTTCAGATCATCAAGCATATTGTACGAAAACTAACATAACAAGGTGACAAAGAAATATTCATAAGGCTCAAAACAGGTGACTAAGTGAGATTGTATCACAAACTCTGCATCCAGAAAAATGCCTAAACAATGCCTCAACAGTTTCAGAAAGTCAAAAGTCAATCAAGGATATGTATGTAAGCATAGAAAATAAAACATGTCACCTAAATTGATTCCATATCACACTGAAGGACTTAAGGCTCAAATTTCCCATCTCTATGTTCAAGCTCAAGGGAAATAATCTATTCGTCCAATTTTATTGCCAATGTTTCCCCTTTAGTGACCCTACTGCTATTTGAAAGATTTTATTTTATTTTATTTTATTTTATTTCATTTTATTTTATTTTTAGAGGGGAGTTATGCAAACAAAAATTCCACAACTATTGAGGATCTAAAAATGACATCAGAACAAAGAATTAACATTATCATGCAATGTCTCAAGAAAACAACCGTGACCTCCCTCCCCACACTCAATATATGCAGTGTCCTCAATGCATCCAAAATAGAATGAAAACAAGAAACAATGTATGGAAAATGAAAGAACTAATAGAGTACAGTACTGTAAACAAAACAAACTGAAAGAACAAAATAAGAGAAAAAGAAAAAATACCTAAGGAAATAGAAAAACACCTCAAGAGGGAGGAGGATCTGGAAAGAGACTATCCTGAAGCTGCCTCAAAAAGTCCATCTGAGCAGTGAAATTGTCAGTTATCATTTGATGTTGTGCCTCAAATCGAGTGTCCTGATCATCCAACCTTCGTGTCACCCTAGTCTCCAAATCTTCCAGTCTTTGGAGGATCTGGCTCATGTCAAATGTGGGTGGTGGCGGTGGTGCCTAATGCTGCTCTATCGGTTACTCCTCCGAGCCCAACTGCTGCTCTGGCTACTCTGCCATGCCTAGCTCCTGGGGTTGAATCTCTAGCTCTTCCTGGTGTGGTTTAGGCTGGTCAACGAGGAAGAACTGCTGGCCCTGGCATCAAAAGATGCCCAGAGAAACCAGAGTGGATCTGCCAATGTATGAAACAATCGTGCCATCCTAGGCTACCTCCATCAAGCCAAAGTGAGTAGCTAGCCTGGTGATGAGTGATCCAACTGCAATGTGGTCAGTTTGGCTTTGGGAAACTCGTAATCCTATGGTGCTACAATGTCTAATAAAGAGGAGGTCGGCGTTACACCGCCTCCCCCGAACCATGAACCATAGAGGGAAGAGGTCCTTCCCAGTAATTGTATTGGTGCTCTCCTTGCAGCCATGGAGGGTCCCAGATAACCACTGATGGCACTCCCAAAATGCTGGATCTTTGATGTCGCTGGCCTTTGAGGTGCCAAGGATGAAGTGGGCCTGTCCTGTAATCTCTCTCCAAAAGGCTGCTGGTCTGTAAGCCTTTGGGTGACATCTTAGAGCACCCCTATACTCATCTGTCAGAATGGACTCTGGTGTCTCAAAACCCAAGACGACGTTGAAATTGGCCAACATCATCTTCCGAACCTGTCCCATCATGAAAAAGGAGACCATGTGCGGAAAGGCTAGGTCATCTATCTGTGGCACCTCCTCATCCTCCATGTCGTCTTCATCCGCCTCCTGCGGTGGTGCAGGGTCCCACTCCTAGCAAGTGGAGATGAAGTCAATAGTGGGGCGTCTATACGCCTGTTCTGTGATGTCCACTATCCTCTCCATCCCACGGCTGTGAGGTATGCCATGACCCGCTGCAGTAGACCATGCTCCTCCAAAAGTGCTATGTCTAGGGCTCTAGTGGGATGATAGTCAAAGGTCCTCAGCACTATATACCAGTCCACGTGCTCTGGTGGTACTGGAGTATCATAATGTGCAGGCTGAGCCCCAGGGTGGCGTCGAGGTGGTGGAGCAGGAGGTGATGATGTAGATCGTGTGGAAGATGTTGAACCCTATGGTGGCTGGCGCTGACGTTGGCTCCTAGTATCAGGATTTTGATCACGAATGACCAAATTTGGCTGAGCTTGTGTGGTCCGAGCATGTTTCCCACGAGTGCGGGATGGGCCATCACCTGTCATGACTGCACACAAGAAGCATAACCGAAAAATGAAGAAGGAAGGGTTAGAGCAGAAAAAGAATAGCCACTGTGTGGCTAACCACGGCTGTGGTAAAAATTACCATGACTGTGGTTAACATGACCACGGCTGTGGTAAAGGTGACCACAGTCGTGGTCATCGTCAAAGAGAGAAACAAGTTTTTGAATTTTTAAATGAAAATAATTGGAATAAAACGAAAAATAAAATATGGTGAATGCAGTATGGTCATGTGAATGAAAATGCATGTTGAGAAACCATTGAAAGCTTACTCTATTGCTGAGGATGCCAAAGGTTAAAGGAGAGATAACAGAGAAAGAAGGAGAGAACCACAGGTGGTGGTAATTGACCACCCCCCCCCCATGACTATATATAGTGGGGTGCGGAGCACGACCATGGTAAACTTCTTGTCTGCCCCCCCCCCCCCCCTTTTTAACTGGAGAACTGACCACGGTTGTGGTAAAGGTTACCATGGTCGTGGAAGTACCTGACGTCCTCTTAGCAACTATTCAAGAAGTAGTTGGACAATGGTAAATATATGAATGAGTAGGTATGAACCAAGTCATGCAATGGGAGATGCTCATGTAAAGGGGGTTTGAGTTGTCTATAAATAAAGGGACCCTTAGAAATGGAAAAATGCATATAAGTGTTCCCCTATGGATATAGTTAAGTGTTAGAGTTGGGTCAGGTTCAGATGTCATGAAGAAAATATCAATGTTGTCCTATGAATTTTGAAGCTGAAATTCCTGAATCCATTTAAGGCTCTGATAAAAAGCAAAAACTTCTGCTTTAGCTGGTTGAGGGATACCACTAAAAAATGTTGTCCGTGCTTTTTATGAAATGGTCATGCATTCATGCTCATCATGCAAACAGATGCCAACTCCAAAAGAATTCTGCTCATTAAAAATAGCTACATCAAAATTGTATTTTGTGAAGCCTTGTATCGGTGGATCCCACGTTTGAGCTACTTCGATTGAAGGCTAGCCTCAATGAATACTGCTACTAATGGAGTGCTCTCTAACTAATAGCCACTCTGAGTAGTGTGCTGCGACACTAGAGATACTGCAGTAGATGATGATGTGTCGATATCATTCCATATTTTATGGTTTCGGGTTCTCCAAATGCACCAGAGGATAAACAACAATTTGGTTCCTAAAAAATACTATTACGACAAGGGTCTTGTAACTGTTGATCTTTTATTTAAACCAATGTATCAAGATAAGTTTCTTTATATAATTATTTCTCATTATATCAAGGGTGTTAATTTTGAGAAAATGTTATTTTATTTTATTTATTGTTTTTTCTTTTAATTATAAAAATACCACTATACCTTTATCTTATTTTTAAATATTTCTGTAGAAAACCTAAAAAACTGGCCTAAGACAAGCTGTGTGTGTGCTGTTGTGAACAATGCTTTTAATAAAAAAAAAAAAAAAAGTAAAGTTTTGACACCACCAAGAATCGAAGACATGACCTTGAAATCTAATAAGCAAAATTTAACCCCTAGGCTATTGCATCAACTTAGTTTTTATATGCAAAAAGTAGTATACTTTATTTTATTTTATGTATTGCGAAAAATCATATAATTAATTTATATGTACCCTTCAACTCTTTTTATAAATATATGCTAATTAAAGAGATCATGGAAAATGTTAACATCAACATAATTTTAATTATTTATTTTACTTTTGTATTTCTGATAAAATAGATACTTCTTTTCTTCGTAATAAAAGTAAGGTTTAGATACACATGCTTTTTTTTCAATATAACCATTTTGTTATAACATAACTAATGTTATTAATAATTTTTTAAGACGTGTGAATAATTTAAAATAAAAAAGTACTTATTACATATAAAAAAATATAAAGTCATTTAGTGCAATTTTTAAGTAATTTAAAACACTTAATAAAGCATATTTAACACTTTCATATTATGTGCTTGAATGTACATAATAAAAAGTACCTTTGATTTAATTTATTTTAAAAAAAAATATTTATTTTACAATTTTAATTTTTCCAAAATTAAAAAAATTGTTAAATTTTGAACTAAAATAATATAACTTTAGTTCTACAATCATAATATATATATATATATATATATATATATATATATATATATATATATATATATATATATACTGGGTCAAACCGGTTCAATTAGTGACACATCGGTTCAACCACTGACCCATCAACCCAGTGTCTCGACTAGGACGATTACCGGTCTAGTTTTCACAACATTGAAAAAACTTATTATTATTTTTATTATTTCCTATACAAACTTTAAAAATAACAAGACAAAATAAACAACGATTTTTAATTAAAAACAAAAAGTATTTGTTTTCAAACTAAATAGCACATAAGTTTCTAAAACAATGCATTAACATATATACAAACAAGGATGGATCCAGAAACCTATTAAAGAGGAAATTGGATTTTTTTTCTTTCTTTATAATTATTTAAATGTCTAACTTCTAATAAATAATAATTTTTAAAAATATTTACTATTTTTACACATAAAATTGAAGCTATTTTTTTTTAAAAATGATAGTAATCTTAACCCTTATCATAATAACAACAAATACACAACTAGTTTTACACAATTTTATACTAGTTATCACCACAATCATTGCAATAATAACAACAAACACAACTAATTTTACACAATTTTACATTGGTTAACCTTAATCATTATTATAATAATAACATACACAATTAATTTTACACAAACCAACTTAAAACTATATATGTATATACATGAAAAATCCTAAGGGAAGGAGGCCAGGGCCGCTTCCAACCCCCCTGAATCCGTCCTTGTATACAAATCAACTTAAAATCTATGTACACGTTTAGATTTAATTAATTTTTAAGAGAAGAATACATTTTTTAAAACAAAATCTCTTAAATTTATAACTTTGATTCCATCCGGTAGTTATAAAATCTTGTTGTGTTTTATATCATTCGATGGGAAAATTAACTTCGTATTTTCAACATAAGAAGGACATTGACACTTGCAGCATGCTACCAAAGCAGAGTCAAGCATTAAGCATGGCTAGTCACTGAAAAATCAAATACACTTACGACAAAAAGAAGCGCGAAAATAAATACAATATGGAATCTTAAAGTACAGCATTACTGGTCATGATCCATGTTTCCATTACAAAATGTGACATGATTAAATAAAATAAAAGTTTAAATTCTCCACTAGCTTGCTTTAGATTTTGTAACAACCTCCTTTGCTTGCGGAACTTCTCTCTCTTAATGCATCCTCGGCTTTCACTCTCTCAGGAACAAAATCTAAACAAGCAAAAGCAATGTAGAAAACCTTGTAAGTAGGGTAAGGTGAATACGTACGGGCAAAGGTAAACTTAAGAATAGGATAGCATTGCAACATGGATACGAAATTACCGGAAAGCAAGTCATATCTCCTCTCCTTGCTAACAACATTTGCTGAAAGGAGAAAAGCAGGTGACTAATCAGCAATTGGAAAAATATTTAATAGACTCAATGAGCATGTAAGCATACACACAAACAAGCATAAGGAAGAAGGATCAATTCATATGGTCATAAAACGTAGTAGTTCTACAACACATTTAGGTTATAACTCCATACTAAATCTTATGGTGGTAAATATTTTAAATTTTAACTGCCAATTTCAGGAAAAAAAAAAAAGGGTTAGAAAACATAGACTAACCACCCATTATAACTAACTCACTCCATCATATCACAACCTTAGAGCTTAATAGGCCTATGGGCCACGTAGCTAAAGCACAATTGGCACTGAGATTAATCTCTTGATTCTTTCTACACATGACTACGATACAATTAGCATCGAGATTCTAAATTCTTCATACACGTGACTAATGTACAATTGATATCGAGATTCTAGATTTTTCCTACACGTGACTAAGGCACAATTGGCACCGAGATTCTCTAGATTCTTTCTACACATGACTATGGCACAATTAGCATCGAGATTCTAGATTCTTCATACACGTGACTAATGCATAATTGGCATCGAGATTCTAGACTTTTCCTACAAGTGACTAAGGCACAATTGACACTGAGATTCTAGATTCTTCGTACACATGACTAATTCACAATTAACAATCATACACTACATTACAGCAAACAGTACTAGACTATATAACCCAATTTTGAACATCATTGAACTCACATATCGATAAAACATTACCTAAGTGATTGTAATGGAGGGATTTCTTGCCATCCTGAGCAGCACAAGCATAAGTGTCCTGCACGAATTGCTCAATGAACCTCTCCTGCAAGGAAAAGGAGGCAACCGATGAAGGAAAATGAAGAAGGATAGAGACATCGGGAAAGAGGAGAACAAATAGAAACCTACTGTAGCAGTGTTGATGGCCATCAAAGCTTCCTTCGAAACACGCATAACAGGATCTTCGTACTTAATTATCGTCCTAATACGATTCATTGGAAATGCCATTCTGAATCCATCGCCTCACTGTTTTGAATTCCTGTTGTTGCTGAGCTTGGGCTTCTTATTCTTCTTCTTCTTGGTCTCCTCTTTAGCGATGTTTTTATCCTTCTTGGTTTTGCTTTCGGATTTCGAGATCTTTGCGCTTTTGGTTTTCTTCTTCTCAGGTTTGGGAGTGTAGGAGGAAGCCATTGTATTGTGTTACAGAGCAGAGTTTCACACTCTGTCGGAAAGCAGGTGTCCAAGACCAAGAAGAGTGCATACTGTAGGGAGCTGGTTCGAAATTAATATACAATTTCAAATTTGACTAACTTTTAATTTTCTAAAGTCTATTTCCTTTTCTTTTCTTTTTTTTCATAATTGTTGGTCAATTTGAAAAACATTGACCAACATTTCTAAAATAATTGACCAATACTAAATTTAAAAACATTAACCAACAATTAATTTTCCAAAAGTATGTAAAAAATTGGCCAACATTAAATTAAAAAAATTGACCAGTATTAATTTCCAAAAAATTATGTAAAAAAATTTTGATAAATGGTGGTCAATTTTTTAATTTGACCAACATTAAATTGAAAAAATTGACCAGCCTTTAATTTTCTAAAGTCTATTTTTTCATATTTCTAAAATTTAAATTCCAAATAATGTTTTTCACATTCTGAAGAATCAGTATTAATTTCCCAAAATTATGTAAAAAAAAAATTGACCAACATTTAATTTTTTAAAATCTGTTATTTTCATAAATGGTGGTCAATTTTGAATTTGACCAACATTAAATTGAAAAAATTGACCATTATTTAATTTTCTAAAGTCTATTTTTTCATATTTCTAAAATTTAAATTCCAAATAATGTTTTTTTTACATTCTAAAATAATGTTTTTAGAGCACATTTTGAAGAATCAGATCTAAGTTTATGTAATTAATAGGATTGGTCTAATAGTGGGGGATCTGGGTTGTATGTATGAGGTCATAAGTTTTAACATCAGTATGACTAATGTAAAAAAATATATATCTGTTTCTATTCACGTTTTTGTATAAACTTTTTTTCTCCTTTTGTCTCTATTTTTTCAGGAAAATTTTTTGTAAAGCTCCAACATGTTTTTGGCTTCAAGAGAATGGATCCAAACATACCGCCAAGTAAATTTTGGGGGAAACAAATCGAATGTTGGGTTGCACTAGAGACCTACCAAAATTTGCTTTTAAGATGGAGTTACGATTGAAAGTATTATTTTATCCCTAAAAAATAGATCAGTCCGATAGGATTTCGTTGGGTGTCAAATAGAAGGCATACATCCTGGTTAGACAAAAAAATAAATGTTTTTAAGACAATGACTATTGTCAATTCTTCTAGTTTTCAACAATTTAGAAGCATATTCTTTTTTGATGATTTTTAACTACTATTGTCTATTGAATAACATAATTTAATCCAATTTAATTAATAAATTTTTAAAACATCATTAACACGACTTTTTCCTAAAACTATTGAAATTATTGTAAATATCAATATTTTATTATAAATTTGTGATTGACATTTTAAAGAAAATGTTTTGTTTATCTTCTATTTAAATATATTTGAAAAATATGATTACTTCATATAAAATTTGATATATATATATATATATATATATGAGGGATCAAATTACACCGGTGTAACATGAACAACTATTACACCATTCAATAACTTGATACAGAATGTAATTTTTATCGATCCAATCGTTGAATTATATCTGCATATTATCCAGATTGTTTGTGTCATATTTTGTCAAAATTGAACAACAATAACAAGGTAATCAAAAGATCCATATTTTAGTATATTTTGAAGAGTTTATATTACGTCAATTTTAATCTATATGAATGCGGTATCAAATAATTTTGGATTAACATAAAATTTTGTATATATGATCTATGTGAAAGGAACTTTCAATCCAATAGTGGGTTTTAAGAAAACATTATTCAATTGAAAGTTATTGAATGGTGTAATAGTTTATCAAAGTTACATCAGTGTAATGAGTGTAATTTGATCCCTCCTCTATATAGTGTGTATAAAAGGAGGGATCAAATTACACCGATGTAACTTAAACAACTATTACATCATCAATAACTTGATATAGAGTGTGATTTTTATCGATTCAACCATTGAATTATGTCTACATATTATCAAGATTGTCAAAATTGAACAACAATAAGAAGGTAATCAAATGATCCATATTTTAGTATATTTTGAAAAGTTTATATTACGTCGATTTTAATCTATATGAATGAGGTAGCAAATAATTTTGGATTAATGTGAAATTTTGTATATATGATCTATATTAAAGGAACTTTCAATCCAACGGTGGGTTTTAAGAAAACATTATCCAATTGAAAGTTATTGAATGATGTAATAGTTTATCAAAGTTATCCAATCCTCAACGACTTATTTCAATCCAACGGTAGGGAACCTGGCTGGCCACCTTTAGTGAAGTCTCCCCTCCCAATCACATTTTTTTCCATCCACAAGACTCGAACCCGAGACATTGCTTAAGGGGACTAAGTCCAGTACCACTTGGACCAACGACTTGTTGGTGTATAAAGAGCATATATGATAATAAAAATTGAAGAAAAAAAAACAAATGGGAGTGAATATATATAACAAAAGCCTTAGAATTTTGCTCCTCTAGAAAGCAACTGAACTAATTTCCTGTAAGATGTAAATGCTGTAGTACATATAATCATCCAAGATGCCAATTTGACAAAGAAAAATAAAAGTCATAATTCATTCTGTGCTCAAACGTAGTTTCTTACTGTTACCCTCAAATTGACTATAGCCATCCAAATATTAGGCAGAATAAAGGAATGCATAGCATCCCAAAAACAACTTGACTCATTTTCTAAATTAGTGCAAGCCACACAAAAATTAATACCATGTGTGAATGACACAATTAGGAGAGGAAAGTGACCAAAATTCCAAAACAATTGTTTGCACGTTTTAAGGAGGGTAAAAGAGTGAAGAACCAAACAAGTGAGAATAGGGAGAGGAAGTGAAGAGAAAAGGGGGCGGGGGGGAAGCAATTGGAGTTGGGTGGAGCAATTCTCATCCTTCAATTTTTCTCAGCCTCTATATCCTCTCCCTCAAATTGGTGGGAAAGAAAGGGGAAAAGGTTTTTAAAATTAATTAAGTGGAAGTAAATCTCATTGCCACAAATTTAACTTAAACTCTCAAGCAAGGGGAAGAAAGTTTCCCTCCTTTTCTCTCCTTAAACTTCCAAACCAAGGGGAAATTCTCTCCCAGCTCCGTCCCGTTACTTCCCTTAGGCCTCCCTTCCATTTCCTTCTCCCCTCCACTCAAAAGCATCCAAACATAGGTTAAGCATTGATTCCATCCAATAGATATTATTTCTATGAGTGCTTTATATCTTTCCACAAGCAAATTAACTTCAGATTTTCAACATAAGAACGAATTTGACACTTGCACCATGCTATCAAAGCACACTCAAGCATTAAGCATGCACAATCACTGAGAAATCATTTACTCTTATGGGAGTAGGATTCTTAAAATAAAAACAATATGGAAACTTAAAGTACAAGCATTACTCATCATGATGCATGTTTCCATTACAAAATGTGACATGATTAAATAAAGTATAATTTTATATTCTCCACTAGCTTGCTTTAGATTTTCTAACATCCTCCTTTGCCTGCTGAAGTTCTCTCAATGCCTCCTCAGCTTTCACTTTCTCCGGAACAAAATCTGAACAAGCAAAAGCAAAACCTTGTAAGTAGGGGTAAGGTGAATACAGGGAAAGGTAAACTTAAGAATAGGATAGCACATTGCAACAGGGATACGAAATTACCTGAAAGAAAGTCATATCTCCTCTCCTTACTAACAACATTTGCTGAAAGGAAAAGCATGGTGAATAATCAGTTATTAGAGAATGTTTAATAGACTCAATGAGCAATTAAGCAGACACAAGGATGAATGATCAACTCATGGTCATAAAACGTAGTAATTCTACATCCCATTTAGATCATACCTCCATATTAAATCTTACGGTGGTAAATGTTTTAAATTTTGACTGCCTACCAATTAACAAGGGCGTGGTATGCTACTTTGTGGGCCACGGGCCCAATACAGCGAGATTCTAATTCTTTGTAGACACAATTGACACCTAGACTCTAGATTCTTCCTATACGTGAGCACAATTGGTACCGAGTTTCTAGATTCTTCGTACACATGACTAAGGCACAATTGACACCGAGAATTCTAGATTCTTCCTACACATGACCAAGGCACAATTGACGCAGAGAATTCTAGATTCTTCCTGCATGTGACCAAGGCACAATTAACAGTTTTACACTACATTACAGCAAACACTAGACTATATAACCCAATTCCAAACATCATGGAACTCACAAATCGATAAAACATTACCTAGGTGGTCGTAAGTGAGGGATCTCTTGCCGTCCTGCACACAGCAAGTATAAGCGTCGTGCACGAATTGTTCAATGAACTTCTCCTGCAAGCAAAAGGCAAACAATGAAGGAAAACAAAGAAGAATAGAGACATCGAGAAATAGGAGAACCAATAGAAACCTACCGCAGTGGTGTTGATGGCCAGTAGAGCTTCTTGCGAAAAACGCATATTGGCATCTTCGCGCTTAACTATTGTTCTGATGCAGTTCATCAGAAATGCCAACTTGAATCCCTCGTCTTGCTGGTTTGTATTGTCGTTGCTGCTTTTGGGCTTCTTATTCTTGATGTTTCTGTTCTTCTTAGCTTTGCTTTTGGTCTTGGAGATTTCTATGTTATTGGTTTTCTTTTTGGAGGAAGCCATTGTATTGTATTACAGTGCAACTGCAAGCACTCGGACATGGGATTTTCAGTTTCACACTCTGTCGGAAGTTGAGTGTCGAAGACCAAGAGTGGGGGGAGCTGGTTCGAAATTCGGATTTATATATAGTTTGAGGTTTGACCAACATTTAATTTTTTAGAGTCTATTTGTGATTTTTTTTTAATTAATTTCACCAACATTTGTAAAAATATTGACCAACGTTAAATTAGGGAAAAAAATTGACCAACAATTTTTTTTTTTACAGAAAAATTGACCAATTAATTTCCCAAAACTGTGTAGAAAAAATTGACCAACATTTAATTTTCTAAACTTTATACTTTTCATAAATGTTGATCAATTTTTAATTTGGCCAGCATTGATTAAAAAATATATATATATTGACCAACATTAAATTGAAAAAATCTGACCTACATATAATTTCCAAAAACATTGTAAAAAGAAATTGACCAACATTTAATTTTCTAAAGTCTTTTTTTTTTTTTTCATAAATGTTGAACAATTTTTAATTTGGTCAACATTAGTAAAAAAAAATTGACCGACTTTAAATTGTAAAAAATTGACTAACATTTAATTTCCAAAAACAATTTTAAAAAAGAATTGAACATTTAATTTTCTAAATTCTATTTTTTTTCATAAATGTTGGCCCAATTTTTAATTTGGCCAACATTAGTAAAATAAAATTGACCATCATTAGATTGAAAAAAAAATTGACCAACATTTAATTTCCCAAAACTATGTAAAAAAAATTATCAACACTTAATTTTCTAAAGTCTATTTTTTTATATTTTTTCTAAAGCGGGTGTCGAAGACGGGGCGTGTGGGGCTGCAAGTAGTCGGTTCAAAATTCAAATTTCTATGGCCAAATTTGGGCTAGAAATTAGGCCCATTAACCTTTTCCTTGTCCATTCAAAGTATTTTTTCCTCTTTTTAGACAAAGTATTCAAATATCATTTATTTTTCTTTCCAATAGTGTTTTTCTTATATAATCTATTATTACTATTTTAAAGGAGATAAGTAATTAAATTTACAAGATTTTATTAGTCCTCCCTTTATATTAATTTGGTTATTTATTAATAGTTATTTATTAACATTTGCCAATAAAGTAAGCTTAATTATGAATATTATACAAGGGACTGATATATAGTTTAAGGTTCCACCAACATTTAATTTTCTAAATTAAGTATACATTTTTCATAAATGTTGGTCAATTTTTAATTTGACCAACATTAGTAAAAAAAATGACCAACATTAAATTGAAAAATTGACCAACATTTGATTTTCTAAAGTCTATTTATTTCATATTTCCAAAATTTAAATTCCAAAATACATTTTTCTACATTCTAAAGATATATTTCCAGGCACACTTTGACAAATCAAATATAAGTTTATCGAACCACTAGGATTAGTTTAGTGATAGAAGATCTAAGTTGTATGTACAAGGTCATAAAATTTAACCTCAGTATGTACGACCAATATACATAAAAATAAATTCTCTATTTCTAATCACTTTTTTATGTATTTTTTTTTCTCCTTTCATCTTTTTTTTTGACGGAAATTTTTGTAAAGTTCCAACATGTTTTTAGCTTCAAGAGTTTGGATCCAAACATACGACTTAGTAAATTTTGGGGAAACAAAACGAATATCTGGTTGCATTAGAGATCTATCCAAATTTGCTTTTAAAACAATAACTATTGTTTGTTAAGTGTATTTGGTTACACAATATGACAATTATTTGATTATCTCACGGATTGTAAGTTGAGAGGTCAACTTCAAGTTAATAGTTTTCTGCATTCTAGAAATCGGATGGAGATTGCCATCACCATTGACATTTAACAATCTCATAATCTAGAAAATAGTATGTGTATCTCCCTTTCGGTTTTTGGTCGGACATCGACGTAGCTTTGATTGCTAGCTAGATTTGAGCCAATACTTTAGATAACATGTAAAAGAGAGTTCACAAGGACTCCAACTTTTTAATCACAGGTTTATGCGTTTTCTGGTTCTTGAGAATATATAATATGGGATGATAAAAAAAGATTATAAAAAGATACATAAGTGGCTCACAAGAGTCCTGATTTTCAGGTTCCGGAGAGAATAGGTTTTACGGAGTGTTTTTACCACCTTGAATGGAGGAAGTCATATCTAGCTAGGTACATCATATTTCTGATTTATCAAGCCAAAATGAATTTTTCACAAATCGGAAAATGAGAGAAAAATAAAAAATGTAATTTCGTCTTGTAATATGGAAAGGGCAAATGAGCTTCCAATGCTTGAAAATTGAGGATTCCAAACAAGAAGAATTACAGTAGAGGATTTTGAAACTCCAATGAGCTCAAACCATTACGAGATGCTGTTTAAGAACTATAAATAGAATTTGCTTGAAACTCAAAAAAATGAACACCAGAAGGAAGCAGCAGTTTGCAATGGGACTTTCCTTAGTTGCACAAAGCATGAAGGGAGAATTAATAATGTATGGATGATGCATGACTGCAGCATCATACATTGGCATTCTAATCCAAACATTAAGCATTCAAATCCCGGCAAATGTAGTACAGTGTACAACTGGTGAAAGATACTGATTTACGACGTGTTGCAAGTAGTACATACTTATTTACTGTTATCCTCAAAATGACTATAGCCATCCAAATATTAGGCACAGAATAAAGGAACGTATAGCATCCCAAAAACAACCAAGGAGGGGCAAGCAATTGGAGTTGAGTGGAGCAATTCTCGCCCTTCAATTTTTCTCAGCCTCAAAATCCTCTCCCTTAAATTGGTGGGAAAGAAAAAGGGGAAAGGTTTTTTAAATTAAAGAGGAACTAAATCTTATTGTCCCTAATTTAACTTCAACTCTCAAGCAAGGGGAAGAAAGTTTCCCTCCTTTTCTTTCCTTAAACATCCAAAATAAGGAGAGAAATACTCTCCCACCATCCCATTACTTGCCCTCCCTTCCATTTCCTTCTATTCCACTCTGCTCCCCTCCACTCAAAAGCATCCAAACATAGCCTGAGCATTGATTCCATCCAATAGTTATTAATTCTGAGTGTTTTATATCTTTCCATGGTCAAATTAACTTCAGATTTTCAACATAAGGAATTTGACACTTGCAACATACTATCAAAGCAGAATCAAGCATATGCATAGTCACTGAAAAATCATATACACTTAAGGGAATAGGATTATTAAATACAATATGGAAATTTAAAGTACAGTATTACTCATCATGATGCATATTACAAAATGTGAGATGATTAAATAAAGTATAAGTTTAAATTCTCCACTAGCTTCCACTAACATCCTCCTTTGCCTGCTGCACTTCTCTCTCTTAATGCATCCTCAGCTTTTACTTTCTCAGGAACAAAATCTGAACAAGCAAAAGCAATGTGAAAAACCTTGTAGGTAGGGTAAGGTGAATGCAGGGAAAGGTAAACTTAAGAATAGAATAGCATTGCAACAGAGATACGAAATTACCAGAGAGAAAGTCATATCTCCTCTGCTTACTAACAACATGTGCTGAAAAGAAAAGCAGGTGACTAATCACAGTGATTGGAAAATATTTAACAGACTCAATGAGCATGTAAACAGACATAAAACAAGTTCCTTAATTCACGTTAGATGGAAAGAATTCAATATTTACTATTATGAATATGATTTGGCATAGCTACTAGACTGTGAGCTTCACTGTATCAGATCGAAACCAGTAAGATATTCCCTACCTTAAGACTAAACCCTTTCAAAGACTCACTTCCCTCACCTCAAAAGTATAACCAACAAAATGATAAGGAATTCTACTCAAGCAGTTCATCTTCCAAGTACATTGAAAAAAAAAGGTCAAATTATAAATATAAGCTTACAACTCACAAGCCTTCAATTTTTTTCAACCAACATTAAAGAAAAATATCTTTGAGTTCGCAAAACATAGATATTAACGTCAATGTCGGAAAAACAAGCAGTTAGAAAATGTTATTGGACCATCCAGTCGAGAGTAGCAACCTCCTGCTCCTTTCAAACTCAGCACTTGATAGGCTATGGATTATCCAGCCGAGAATAAGACCACCTCTAGCCGGCTGAGTAAGAAAGGTTCCATCAAGCCTAGCACCTAATATGGACCATGTCACACTTGTAGACTGACTGAGTCTATAGACCGACCACCCATTATAACCAACTCAGTCCATCACATTGCGGCTTTAGGGCTTAAAGAGCCTGTGGGCCACAAGCCTAGCACAGAGAGATCTAGATTCTTCCTACACATGACCAAGACACAATTGGCACCAAGATTCTAGATTCTTCCTACACATGACTAAAGCACAATTGGCACCGAGATTCTGAATTCTTCCTACACGTGACCGAGGCACAATTGGCACTGAGATTCTAGATTCTTCCTACACGTGACAGAGGCACAATTGGCACCAACATTCTAGATTCTTCTTACACGTGACTAAGGCACAATTGGAATCGAGATTCTAAATTCTTCCTACACGTGATTGAGCCACAATTGGCACCGACATTCTAGATTCTTCTTACACGTGACTAAGGCACAATTGGAACCGAGATTCAAGATTCTTCCTACACATGACTAAGGCACAATTTGAACCACTCCCTCTTCACACACACGTGAGGGAGGCACCATGCACGCGACCCCTAAAAAAGGTGGCAACGTGCCCGTTAAATAGATTGTGGATGATCACAAGTTTCGTATGGAGCTTTAAGACTCCCCAGGCAGCAAGTGTGTTCTCTAGGGTTAACAATTAAACACTACATTACAGCAAACACTAGACTATAGCACCCAATTTCAAATATCATTGAACTCACATATCGAAAAAAAATTAAAAAATAAAAATACCTAGGTGATCGTAGCTGAGGCATTTTTTGCGGTCCTGAACACAACAAGCATACGCGTCCTGCGTGAATTGCTCAAGGAACTTCTCCTGCGAGGAAAAGGAGGCAAACGATGAAGGAAAACGAAGAAGAATAGAGACATCAAAAAAGAGGATAACAGACAGAAAACGACGCAAGGAATAGAAAAACCTACCACAGCGTTGTTGACGATGAACAATGCTTCCTGAGAAACACGCATATCGGGATCTTCGCCCTTAATCACCGTTCTGATACGATTCATCGGGAAAACGTTCATTTTCGCCTCTTCTCCGTTTCGTTCTGCTCCCTTTTTGGATCCCTCGACCCGCTGTTTCGAATTGCCATTGCCGAGCTCTGGCTTCTTATTCTTCTTGCTCTTGTTCTCCTCTTTTTTTATGTCTTTCTTCTTCTTCGTTTTGCTATCGTTTTTGGAGATTTCTGCGTTTTTGGTGTTCTTCTTTTCAGGTTTGGGAATGTTGTTGGAGGAAGCCATTGTATTACAGAGCAGTGTAAGCACTCCGACACACAGGATTTTCACCCTCTGTCGGAAACAGGTCTCAAAGACGAAGCGTGCGCGTACCCGGTTCGAATTTCGAATTTTTATAGCCGAACTTGGGCTAGAAATTGGGCCCATTTACCCTTTCCTAGTCAGTTCAATCAAATTGGGCCTCGTGTTAGAAACAAAGGAAATTGCTATTCACATCCTCTTTTTACTCCTCATGTCCCTCAATTTCTTTAGATTTTCTGAAATACCCAAACTAACCTTTGTACCTTCTCTCCTCCCTACAACTAGGGGTGTTCAAAAGCTTATCCAGTCTAATAAAAATAAAAAATAAAAAACTTATCTAAAAAATTGAAAACTGAATAAATAAAAAATTGAACGAACTGATAAATTGAAAAGTAGAAATTTTTTATTGGAATGGATCGTAACTGAACCAATTCAACTCAAACCAAACTTGTACATATGTATATATGTTTATTCATAAATTTTTAATATCACTCTCTTTTTTTTTGGTATTGAAAGGGGACTAAAACCAAAAATTACAAAGAAATAATGCGAGGAGTTGATACTCTCATAAAGTCATTAATTATTTCTTATATTTTTGTAAAATTAACACATAACTTATACTTATTTATGAAAATTTATTTAATTAAAAATATTTTTTTAATAACTATTTGAGTTAAGATGCATAAATAAAATTATCAAGTTGTGTAATTTTATTTTTAATATATTATATATTTAAAAGTTATACTATTATTCATTATATAATGACATATAGATGAAATATTTCAAATTTTAAAATAAAAGTAAGATTAAAACTGAAAATAGATCCAATCCAAACCGCTTTAAATTAGATTAGGTTGAATTGGATTAAATTATAAACCAAATCGATTAGATGATGAATTAAGAAAACTAAAATGATTGGATTGAATATTTTTCTCTTCAAGATCAATCTAATTCAATCCACGAACACACCTACCTACAACCTTTCTATCACACATGCTCTCATTTTTCTCTTATTACTTTTCTCTAAACTAGAGCGTGGACCTGTGCAATCATGGATAAAATGTGAAAGAGAGTATGTATAAAAAAACATGTTAATTACTTTCTTGATTTTTTATTGCTGAAAAGTATATTGGTTAAAATTTTTGCAATAAGAAACTTATTTTTTATATTAGCATTCCCCTAATTACTATTTAAACCCCCTAATACTTTAAAAAGACACATATACCCTTACTCATTCCCCTTCCCCTTCAATTAAAACACCCTCTACTCAAAAAATATGCTTGCTTCTTCCTCTCCATTCGTTACCCCTTTTACCATTTATGGCGACCTTCGCACCTGTTATCGTGTGATGAGGCCTTCATGATATTGGAAGCGATGCTCAAAGTTAGCTGCTTGGAGGTGATATCATGTACCTCTAAAGGTTCACATGTGACATGCTCAAAGTTATATAATATTCATAATTAAGCTTACTTTATTGAAAAATCTTGTGTCCAAGTGCTTCCACTGCTCTTCAATACAATGGCTTCCTCCAACACTCCCAAACTTGAAAAAAAGAATACCAAAAATGTAGAAATCTCCAAAACCGATAGCAAAACAAAGAAGAATAGAGCAATCACAAAATAGGAGAACAACAGCAAGAAGAATAAGAAGACAAAGCTCATAAATGGCAATTCAAAATAGCGACACAAGGGATTGGAAAAGGGAGTAGAAACAAGTGAAGAAGAGGCGAAAATGAACGTGTTTCCAATTAATTGTATCAGGACTATTATTAAGGACAAAAATCCCAGTTTGCGCATTTTTCAGGAAACTTTGTTGGCCATCAACAAGGTTGTGGTAGGTTTTTCATTCCTTGCTTCGTTTTCTATATGTTCTCCTCTTTTTCGATGACTCTATCCTTCTTCGTTTCCCTTCATCGTTTGCCACCTTTTCCTTGCAGGAGAAGTTCCTTTAGCAATTCACACAGGATGCTTATGCTTGTTGTGTTCAAGACCGCAAAAAATGCCTCAATTATGATCACCTAGGTAATGCTTTAACGATTCGTGAGTTCGAAATTGGGTATTGTTGTCTCATGTTTGTTGTAATGTAGTATATAATTGTTAAATTGTGCCTTAGTCACGTGTGCGAAGAATCTAGAATCTCGGCCTAATTGCGGTTTAGTCACGTGTAAGAAGAATCTAGAATATCGGTGCTAATTGCGCCTTAGTCACATGTAAGAAGAATCTAGAATCTCGATGTCAATTGTGTCTTAGTCACGTGTATAAAGAATATAGAATCTCAATGTCAATTGTGTCTTAGTCACGTGTACAAAAAATCTAGAATCTTAGTGTCAATTGTGTCTTAGTCATGTGTAAGAAGAATCTAGAATCTTGATGCTAATTGTGTCTTAGTCACAAGTAGCATACAACATCCATAGTTAAGGTGCAAACTTATAACCATGTACACACTTATATATATTATATGCCTGTATTATCATTCACCAAAAACACTAATTTTTTTTAAATGGTTAAAATATTTTATTTAATAAAGATCAGGGACAGATTTGGTGGGGGGGGGGGCTGGCTTCTTCAAGGATATATATAATTAATATATACTAATTAATAAAATATATATTACTTCCAATAAAAAATAAATAAAATAATATATAATAATTAATAAATCTGATAATATATGTTACTAGTTATATACTAATCTTTTTAATAATATATATTGCCACTAATTATAATTTAATTCAAAGATATATATATATATATATATATATATATATATATATATATACACACACACTAATTAATAGATATATATGATAAAAATGACATATTTATAGTTTCTCATCAATTGTTATTACCTAGACTAATTATGCTTTGTGTATTATTATAAGTCTCATTTATTTGTCTATATATCTAACTATTAATATTATATTATAAACATATTTATATATAATTGTTATAAAATTTGATGACTTTTAGTTATTATTATTATTATTATTATTGATGAGTTTGTTTCTTTTCTTGATTGTGAGATTATTATTGTGAATCCTATTTGATTGTTATTGTATCTGTGAGATCAAAAAGTCTTTCAAAACTTTAAAAAAAAATTAGTACGAGTTATAAATACACGTATTTTCTTCTTGAATCATTTGAAATAAAAATTAATTTAAATTTTATGTGTAAAACTAATAAATAATTTTATAAAAGTTATTATTTATTAAATATTTATTTGTTAGAGGTTAGATATTTGAATAATTAAAGTACAAAAAAAAAAAATTTCAACCCTCCTTTGATGGTTTTCTGGATCCGTCCCTGATAGAGATGATTTTTTTTTCTTTGACAATGAACTCCTTTTTATGTTTCTTTGGTTGATTTATATTAGAATCCTCTAAAGTGAGCCTTGTCACTTTAGAAGATACAGTGAGTTTTTATCTAGCGTTTAATTATTCAATGACCATGATTAATCCATGTTTAATATTTCCAAAACTTAAAAAAAAAAAAAAAAAAAAAACTAAACAAAATACCTGTGCACATTCTACCTCTTCTTCCACCGGTGGCTACTGTACCCAACACATCGATCTCCTTCATTCCCACTTTCCACTCCGATACGTATCTTGTTCCACTGAATCGACCATTACATTGTATTGCGCCACTAATTTTTAACTGGTTTTGTCTATACCTTTGTTCCCTTAATAATCCATGCTTGATGAAAATTTTGTTCCCCCAGTGCTACTTCACGTCCAATATTTCCAATTAGTTCATTTAGCATAAAAAACTAATTAGCCCATTTGCTAATGATTTCTGTCATGTGAACAAGGTGATAAGTCCCAAAGTTACGTGTAAATGTAATTATGCAGGCTAAATGCTACCAAGAAGGGCTGAAAAACCGACAGTACTTGACAAAAATTGACATAAAAACATATTAAATTAAAATTGAAATGAATAATTAAAAAAGTGGGGTAAATTTAAGAAATTTTATAAAATTATTAGGTCGAAAGAAAAACTTGTTTTAATTACTTAAAATAATGAAAATATATATATATATATATCATCCTGGAGAATTATAAAAAATTATAAAACATTGAATATAACAATAACTCATGCGTGTGAATTACTTGTTGAGATGCCCTTAAAAAAGATATTATGATGCAAGTTAGTATGAAAAAGGTGCGAGCAAAGAAGTGAATATACTGCACTGAAAAAAATATATTAATAATTGACGTTAAATTAACAAAAGTTAATATATTTTTTGTTTAACGAAAATTAAATTTTAATAAAAACATGGTCAGTTTATATTAATAAAATAATATATTATATTATTAAATATTTTTATTTATATAAAAATAAACATATTATTAATATATTAAATAATAATATAATACATTACATTGTTAATATAGACTTATAATGTTTATATTAATAATTTAAATTTAATAAAAAAAATATTATATTACCAAAATATGCTAATATTTGATTTTTTTTATTAATAAATGGTATTTTTTAAGCGCTAGCAGCAAATTATAGGTGTGCTTTAATATAAGATAAACCTAATAGGAGTAATGAGTAATGACTAATGGATCCGCCACCCTCAAATAAAATAATATTTATAGAAATAGATAAAGTAATATTTAAACTTTAACCATTCAACTTGATCAACAAGATTGTGATCCTACTTACCATTAAAGATCTTTAATTGACTGACTGGCCTCGATCGTGTTTTTCTCTGTCTTTATGCCAGACCCCTGGCAGTCTAAGACAATAAATAGAACAAATTTAAACACTGTGAATTTATAAAAGATAAAAGAAAAGGTGTACGAATTATTATTTAAAGGAGGTACATCTATTGAGCATCCACTTGTTCTAGCTTAATTAAAGATTTTAAATTAATTATTTGATATGTATTTACATTAAATATTCAAAGAAATAATTTTATTATTTATAATAGTCTTCATTAGACCAAATAAGATTTTTTTTTTATGTATAGAAATCAAAAACAGGTACAAATAGATTTACAACAACTCATGCACCTTAATCAATTAATTGAGCTAAACCTACTTAATAAATAAGATTATCTCTAATGTAAAATATATGTGGTTTGTACAAAAATAAATAATCACTTCACTAAAAATATTACCAACCAAACATATATTAATATATAGAAATTAAATTTAGCAAATTACATCGATAAAAAAAATAGTAAATTGCAATTTAGATGCCAAAGAATCGATGTACTACAACTATTATATAAAAATAAATGTGAAAATCAAGATATATTAATATTTATATTATAGGATTCAATAATCACATTAAATAAACTCACGAGTCACGAGTTTTTTAAATTTATCTGATAAAATAATTCAATCATATGTTTGAATTATTTTACTTTGTTTGATGCAGACAAACTGTTATTTCGATTTTCGACAGACTACGTAAGTAATGCCAAATGCCAATTGACTCACTCGGACAATTTTCGTTTTTTTTATACAGTGTTATAGCTGTAAAATATAAAATATTTATTAGTTTTATCGATGATTTGTTAAAAAAGATTATTGGCTATTTTTAGTGAATTATTTATTTTTAATGACATTTCTTTTATATGAGACTTTTTTTTTTAAGAAATTCAAGTTTAATAATTAATTTCACTCAAATAAATATATATGTTAGTTTGGACAATCTTTCTTTTATAATAACCTTTAATTTCATTATAAATTATTGTTGAAGTGAGTGATTTATTCTTATTTTAAAACAAAGAGAGTTAATTTTATGGGGATTAAAGAGTAATAATAAGAAGAAAAAAATGAAGAAATAGAATACAAAATTATATTGTACTTAATAGACGTTGATTTTAAAAGTTAAGGTAAAAGCATAGTTTTAAAACCCGGACCGACCCGGCCGGTCGGACCGGAAACCGGTGGTTAGACCGGGTCGAGTCGGTCATCGGACTAGTCATACTTTCGACCCGGTCAAACCCGGTGTGACCCGGTCAAACCCGGGGTTAAACCGGTGACCCGGTGACCCGACTCGGTCACCCCGACCCGATCACGCTTTTTTTTTTTTTTTTTTTAATTTTTTTAATTTTTTTTAAATTTTAAATTTTTTTTAAATGTCTTGAAACGACGTTATTTGGATAAAAAATCAAAAGAAAGAAAGGTTTTGTGACTGTGACCGTTTGCCAAAACATTGCTTATTGTGTCGTATTTATGAGTCTGTGAATTTTATTCTTCAAACTTCAAAGTGCACACACATAAACCCTAATGCCATCATTTCAACCACATCGATCCACACCACATGATTCTATTTAATCCAACTTGAATGTTATTTTTAGTTAATTCTGTTTTATTATTTATGAGTAGTGATTCTTAGATAATTGATAGTGTGATTCTATCACTGTGAATTTTGTTTGAAGAAGTGATGGTACAGTTGATAGTGTGATTCTATTATTTTAAATTCTGTTTAAACTTTAAAAAAGTTTAATAAGTATTTTATAATGTGATTTTATTACTGTGAATATCAATAGATTTGAACTTGAAAAATGAGCTTGTGGAATTATATTAATTTGTTATGTGATTTTTTTTTTTTACTTTTTTAAGACAGGTATAAAATTTTCAAATTTTTTAATACAGACCGGGTCATGCGGGTCAATTAGTGACCCACCGGTTCGACCACTGACCCAGTGACCCAGTGCCTTGACTGGATCGGTCACCGGGTCGGTTTTTAAAACTATGGGTAAAAGTTCACATTCATTTCATTTTTGGTATAAGAAGAAAGAAAAAAAATAAAAAATAATGTCAAATAATGAAAAAAATAATGTGACATTATATAATAAAATAAAAAATTTAATTAAAATATATTGACAATATTAATTTTTATATTATTATGAAATTTGATATGATACTCCATCCATTTTTTTTTATTTGTCTTTTAAAGTTGTTACGTAAAAATTAAGAAATGCAATAATTTTTTTTTATTTTAATAAAATAGTTGTGAGATTTTTTATTTTACACATTTTCTTTTCTATTCCACAATAAATACATATGTAAATTAATTAAATATTAAGAGACAGGTAAGAGTATTTTTTGGTTACCATATTATTGGTACGAAGTATCCACCGACTTTGTCGATGACTAATCTCCGTCGGGAAACCTGATTGGGGTTCTCCCCTCCCAACCACGTTTTTTCCATCCACAAGACTCGAACCTGAGACCTTACTTAAGGGGACCGAGCCCAATATTACTCAGACCAACGACTTGTTGATACAGGTAAGAGTATAATTGATAAAAGAGTGATTAATGTAATATTGAACTTTGAAAAAGATAGATAAATAAAAATAATTTTTTTTAAAAATTTGACATTTAAAAAGAAATGAATAGAGTATATAAGTTTACATTAGCTGTAAAAAAAAAAAAAAGTTTACATTATTAACTTGGGAAATAATTATTTAAAAACTTACATATACGATAGTGTTTAATTAATTAATGGAGTATACGTTTTTGAATTGATAATGTATGAAAATTAGTTTTTGGAGAGAAAAAAATACTATTATATGAATATTATTGCTATCTGGATAATGATGGTGGTGTGACCGTGTGCCACGTATCTATCAGTATCTATCAGTCTATCACTCGCGACATTCACTTCCCACTTTTACATGATGTCATCATTTCTATGGTTGACGTAAGATGAAAACACTCTGTTCTTCTCCTCTTTCATCTGCATAGGAGAAATTCTTGGGTGGTAGAATCCCAACTCTTTCATTTTTACACATAATTAATAAATATTTATAATTATTAAAATAAAAATATCTATCATTTATTAGATTTATTTTGATCCTTTTCAACAAGGATATGATGTAATTAATTTCTTTTAATAAGGATTTGATTTTGAGAAGATACCAAATATTTATAGAATATTTTTTATGTTTTGTTTATGTAAATGAAATATGGTTGGACACGATGTGTGAATGTTATAAATTTTTTGGTATTATTTTTAATTCTTATGGATAAAAAAAATGATATAAAACATGTATTGCTTCCCTTGTAGACCAGTCATGCCTTTTTCAAAAAAAAAAAAAAAAACATGTAATCATCTTTTTTTTTTTTTTTTTACAAACACGTATTCATCTAACAGAAATGTTTCTCATGTTACATTTCTCATGTAATTATATTATACCTTTGAAGAAATCAAATTAATTCTAATAAATGATGAATTTTCTCTTTTTATTTTACTAATTATAAATTTTCTATTAATTGTTTATAACACTGTAAAGATGAAGTGTTGGAACCCGGGGAAACCCTGGGGAGAAGCCAACGGTGTCTGTTCAGTGCTTTGTTTGGTTTACAATCAAAAGTTCAATTTTCACAGTATTTTTAATAATAAAACAAACACACACATTTTAACAAAATTTTATGACAAAATAATTTTAAGTTTTTACTTTTTAACACATATCTTAATTAATAATTTAAAATTAATTCTTGGAAAATTAGTTCTACTGAAAATAACGTGCCTTAAGGCTCATCATCAACTTAATTAATTTAATCCAAAGTCCAAACAGAAGTGAAGGCATGCTAAAACCAAAAGCAGCGGCTGAGTGGGCTCAGAAGTAGTAGAACAAGATATATATATATATATAACACCATGACATGAGGAAGATGACCACGACATTGACAAGTTTTAATATATACTATACTATTTGCATGCGTGTCGTGCCCGGTGCCCTTCAATGCGTAGAATAAATAGCCCCTGTTACCACCTTAACTCTTCACTCTTCTCTCATTATTTGATTCTCTTCCCACCCTCCAAGTTTAACAATTTCAAGTCACAACTTCTTTTATTTCCGCTCTTTATATTTTCACAAAACGGCCAAGCAACAACGTTTCTCACTTACACGCATGTGCAAGTGGAAAAAACACACAAGAAACTGAGATTCTGGTGCAACCGTGCAAACTTGTTTTGCTTGTCTTAAAAAAAGCAACTTAGCAACCCCATTTAAGTTTTTTCCTTTTTAACTCTATCCTAAAGCCTGGTTTAGCATTTGCTTCAAGATAAGTAGTAGTGTCTTAAGAAAACATTTGCCTTTATATATAACAAGATAAAACAAAGAGGGAATCATTCCCTTGTTGGTTTTGTTCGTTCTTTTCCAAAAAGGCAATGAGAGCGACACAGATTCTGTTCGTTTTGCTTTGGTTCTTCTGTGTTTATGCCCCTCATTCGTTTTGCGCAAATGTCACGTATGACCACAGAGCATTGGTCATTGATGGCAAGCGCCGTGTCTTTGTCTCTGGTTCTATTCATTACCCTCGTAGCACTCCGGAGGTTATATTCATTACCCTCTTTCTATGTGTGTGTAATGTACATTCTTTTTTTACCTTTGTCATTGAAGTTTGGAGTTAAAAGGGAAGTGTTTGTTGTTGCAGATGTGGCCAGACCTCATTCAGAAATCCAAAGATGGAGGACTTGATGTGATTGAGACTTATGTTTTCTGGAACTTACACGAACCAGTTCAAGGCCAGGTTCTGTTCTGTTTTATTCTGTTAATGTTACTATAAGTATTACCATTTTTGTATTGTTTCTGACTTTCTGTCCTTCACTGTCTCTTGCATTGTATTGTTTGTATCTGTGTGTGTGTTCATTTTTCAAACAAAGTAAAAAATATATCAGAGGGTCCAAAATCAAAACCAAAAATTAAAGTATGCAAGCTTAGGAAAATAACTTATCATTGTTTCACATATTTGTCAGAGTTAATATGAAAGTGTAGTAAAATCTCAATGTCAATCAGAAGGCACAAATTGGAAACAGTTTATAAAGTTGGGGTCTTGTGATCAAATCAATGATGGATTATATACTTTGGCTTGGCAGTATAATTTTGAAGGTAGGGCAGATTTGGTTAAATTTATCAAGGCAGTTGCAGCAGCAGGTCTATATGTGCATCTCCGGATTGGTCCATATGCATGTGCTGAATGGAACTATGGGTAAAATTTGATCCTTTTTTAATGTATCTTTATACAAAAAGTTCATATCTGATCATGGCCTTTAACTTCTCTGAACAGTGGTTTCCCTCTTTGGCTACATTTTATTCCGGGAATTCAGTTCCGAACTGATAACAAACCATTCGAGGTAATTATTCCTTTCCTTTCTCCATGTCTCATCTTGCTCCATCTGATTCCTTCTATCATGTGAAATTGAATTTTCTTCAGGCAGAAATGAAGAAGTTCACTGCTAAGATTGTGGATATGATGAAGCAAGAGAACCTCTATGCGTCACAGGGAGGACCTATTATTTTGTCTCAGGTTTTCCTTAAATTTTATTAAATACATGTCAATTTTTCTTTTATAAGAAATTATGGCATCCACATGTGGAAGAGTAGTATAGACAGACAGTCTTGAATTCTTAATGGCCTAATGCATACCTTTTTAATATGAAAAAGTATGTAATTCTAATACGTACTTTCTAATGCCAGATTGAAAATGAGTATGGGAACATTGATGCGGCCTATGGTCCTGCTGCTAAATCCTACATAAATTGGGCAGCATCCATGGCAACATCTCTTGATACAGGGGTTCCTTGGGTAATGTGCCAACAGGCAGATGCTCCTGATCCAATTGTAAGTTTTCTCCTTTTAGCTGTCTACATCAAGTGTTATGTATTTTATGTTTTACTATATTGTCTGTCTGCCTGATTCCTGAATAGAGCAATCTTACTATGCTGCTGTCTACACTTATCCTACTTGATTGTTAATTTCATAATTAGTTATGTTAACTACTCTCAGATTAACACGTGCAATGGATTTTACTGCGACCAATTCACACCAAATTCTAATTCAAAACCAAAAATGTGGACTGAGAATTGGAGTGGATGGTTAGTGTCCTTTTCTATATAAACCATTTAGTTATTTAAAGGTCACACTCAAAATATGATCTGATTGATTGTGTATCTCTTTTCTCATTCAACTCTATTATTTTTGTTGTAACCTTTTGAATTCTATGAAACCTTAGGTTTCTTTCATTTGGTGGTGCTGTGCCTTACAGACCAGCAGAAGATCTTGCTTTTGCAGTGGCACGCTTTTACCAGCGAGGTGGAACTTTTCAAAATTATTATATGGTAAAGCAACCTTACATGTTGTTTAAGGCTTTAAACTATTCAAGATAGGAAGCGAGCTGATGCCACAACTTTTTTGGTTGGTTGCTTGGAAACAGTACCATGGAGGGACTAATTTTGGCCGAACTACTGGTGGACCTTTCATTTCTACTAGTTATGATTATGATGCACCAATTGATGAGTATGGTATGCAGTCTTTCAACCTTTATATCTCATTAATTGTCGACTCTGTAGAATTATATAAACTGGTCAAGCTTGATTCCATATGCAGTCAAGAAGATGAATAATATTGCAACTTGACATCATATGCTCATTTTATATGTAGAGGACAAAAATTACAGTGATTTTATTTTATTTTTTTAATATTTTTTTTTATCGGCAAATGTTAGTTATTAATTGTTAGTTTTTGTTAGCTGGGGGAATTCGAATCCACGACCTCTCCCCCCTTCCCTTCTCCCTTAACCACCAAACCAACCTTATAACTCCTTATTTTTTTTAATATCTGAACTGCATGATGCAGGAATTATTAGACAGCCTAAGTGGGGTCACCTTAAAGATGTGCATAAGGCCATAAAGCTTTGTGAAGAAGCACTGATAGCAACTGATCCAACAATTACAACTCCTGCACCAAATATAGAGGTAATAAGAGGGCAGAATCTTTGGATTATCTTTCGGGGCCTAAATGTCTCATATTTTTTCAAATTTTAACTTTCTGTCCTGAGATATGCCTTGAAAAGTGTGGAGGACCACTGGATCATTGTCAATTTGTCATAGGTTTCTCTGGTTACTGCCGCCTTCCCAATTTCATGAGTGATACTTTTTATTGATTGCAGAAAATACTACTGTCTGATGGTGATAGTCTTTTCTTTTCTGGGTTAATACTTGTTTTATATGCTTTATAAAGGTTTAGTCTCTTCTCTGTACATAATGTATGCCGTTTAGTGAACCATCTCATAAGCTTAAATGTTGAGGAAAGGAACACAAATGAACGGCAGCAAGGATCAAACTCCTTAACACATAGAGCCAATTATCCAAAGGCTTAAGTTGTTGAGTGAGACAATGGTTTACTTACCTCTTTTAACATTTACTATTCAAATCCAGGCTGCAGTTTACAAGACAGGATCCGTATGTGCTGCCTTCCTTGCCAACATTGCCACATCTGATGCAACAGTAACCTTTAATGGAAATTCATATCACTTGCCGGCATGGTCTGTGAGCATCTTACCAGACTGCAAGAATGTAGTGCTTAATACTGCAAAGGTTTGCCTCATCAACTTCCCAATCAAAATAGATGGTTCAATTGAATGAAGTTACTTTCAAAATGCGTGTTTTTAATCTATCTACACTTTAGATATTTTCTTTTATTTTCTAGTTCAAGAAGTACATTAACCTATAGTTATTTATGGTATGACAGATTAATTCTGCATCCACGATTTCAAGCTTCACAACCGAATCTTTAAAAGAAGAGGTTGGTTCTTTGGAAGGTTCTGACTCAGGATGGAGTTGGATTAGTGAACCTATCGGTATTTCAAAGGCTGATTCATTCTCAAAATTTGGATTACTGGAGCAAATAAATACAACTGCTGATAAAAGTGATTACTTGTGGTACTCGTTAAGGTATATAGTATACCTTCAAGGTTGAGAAAGCTTTCTTCTGACTTGCAATTCGCTGCCCCTTGGTAACACTTCATTTTTTTTTTCTGCAGCATTGATCTTGAAGATGATACTGGCTCTCAAACTGTCCTTCACATTGAATCCCTTGGTCATGCCCTTCATGCTTTCATAAATGGGAAGCTTGCAGGTAAATAAAATTAAGAGCAATGACATCTGATGATATGTCTGTTTGAGTTAATTATTTTGGATGCCCCTATACGTTCTTGTTTCCTTGGCATTATTTTAAGGCCTGACAAAGAAGAAGCATGTCTCTCCCCCCACCCCACCTCTCTTAAGCTCATAGATGCC
Organism: Pueraria montana var. lobata; assembly: GCA_026413185.1. NCBI lineage: Eukaryota > Viridiplantae > Streptophyta > Magnoliopsida > Fabales > Fabaceae > Pueraria > Pueraria montana. The sequence continues at coordinate 13,196,851 of CM048654.1, forward strand.
TTATTAGAAAATGCTGCAAAATGAGTCAGACTATGTTTGGGTTGGCATTATGGTGGGTCTCCAAGTAGGATTTGCACCGTTAAGAAACTTTGAAGGACAAACACTATGCAGTCATGACAGGAGAAATAACAAAGGTGTACGGTATATCTATCTTCCTGTTATGTGGCGACAGATGATAGATCAGTAACCTGAGTAATGATACGTATACAACAAATTCTACAACACTTTTTACAATTTATTTTGTCTTTCCATCTCTCCTCATCGCATTACCCATCTTATCCAACACTTGTCTCTGTTCTTTTCCTATCTCTCTTTTATGTTGTAAAATTTATTATATAAAATTGATGTATGAGTAACATTATCCCCAAAATTAGTCCCTTTAAGGATGTAGTGAAATAAAATAAAGGTTGATTAGAAATAGAGTAAGATCAACTGTTCATCATTGCTCCTTCCTAAAATGTTCAATTCCTTCTTTATTTCAATGGAATATCCTGTGATTTTTCTAATAATACTTATCCGTGACATTATGGAGAACCTTTTCAGGGAGTGGAACTGGCAACAGTGGCAACGCTAAGGTCAAAGTAGACATTCCCGTCACACTAGTGGCTGGGAAGAACACAATTGATCTCCTGAGTTTAACTGTGGGACTTCAGGTTTGTCTTTTCATCTTATAATGTATATTAGCATTTAAAACTGAGGAAATTCGGTGTGTGTATGCATTGGCTTGTTAATCCCTTCCCATATCATTTCACTTTATCATCAAGCCTGTTCTCAATACAACATCAACTAATGCAAACCTTATGTGCATCAGAACTATGGAGCTTTTTTTGACACATGGGGTGCGGGGATCACTGGTCCAGTGATATTGAAAGGTTTGAACAATGGCAGCACTCTTGACCTCTCCTCCCAGCAATGGACATATCAGGTTAGTCTCAGCTTAACTAAAGCCAGTTATTTTGTTTCTCGTTTTGAGTTTTGTTGACTCCATTAACTGAAGAGATACAACTGAAAATCAGTAAATTGAATTTCATTTTTCCTTTTTGATTAAAGTCATAGATAGAATTCACTGTCTGTATTTTTGTAAATTCAGGTTGGCCTTAAAAATGAAGATTTAGGTCCATCTAGTGGCAGTTCTGGACAGTGGAATTCACAATCTACCTTACCTACAAATCAACCCTTGACTTGGTACAAGGTAATCTCTATAAGAATATAACATGTATTTAAATTCTGGAGGTTTTCTTAATTATCCTCTCATTATTATAACTGCATAAGCAGACAAATGATTATGCTGCTAACTAATGGTAATACATGTTGTATTAGACAAACTTCGCTGCTCCCTCTGGCAGTAATCCAGTTGCTATTGACTTCACGGGGATGGGAAAAGGCGAGGCTTGGGTGAATGGACAGAGCATTGGGCGATATTGGCCTACAGATGTCTCTCCAAATGGTGGTTGTACTGACTCATGCAATTATAGAGGGGCCTATAGTTCATCCAAATGTCTCAAGAACTGTGGAAAACCATCACAGACATTGTAAGTGTTAGATATTCTGCATGAGAGAAGTTGAAACTTGAAAGTAATCCTGAATTGTTTGAAGGAAGTAAAGTCAATCCTGTTAGATACTAATTGAGTAACTAATCCTGCAGAAACCACGTACCACGATCATGGTTACAACCAGATAGCAACACACTTGTATTGTTTGAGGAAAGTGGAGGCGACCCTACACAAATCTCTTTCGCTACAAAACAGATAGGAAGCGTATGTTCACATGTATCCGAATCTCACCCTCCACCTGTAGACTTGTGGAATTCAGATAAAGGAAGAAAAGTAGGGCCTGTCTTGTCACTGGAGTGCCCTTATCCTAATCAGGTTATCTCTTCCATTAAATTTGCAAGTTTTGGAACGCCTTATGGAACTTGTGGAAACTTCAAACATGGACGGTGCAGAAGTAATAAGGCTCTATCCATTGTGCAGAAGGTGTTATCCTGCTTCCTCTTTAAATAAGAAGTTCATATATCATATATGCCTATTTTGTAGTTAATTTGACTTTTTTTTTCATTTGGATTATACTGACTCTTATGAATATTAATTAACAGGCCTGCATTGGATCAAGCAGTTGTAGAATTGGACTATCAATTAATACATTTGGAGATCCATGTAAAGGAGTAACAAAAAGTTTAGCTGTTGAAGCTTCTTGTGCATAGACATGTTGCTTCAAGCCTTCTCACTTCCTAGCTTGGACTCGGCTGAAGAGCACACTGAACTCCAAGTGTCTTAGACTCATTATTGAAGATGATTCCTGGTTAGCCAATGTAAAATGCTATTCTGGTAGTAAACCAGGAAAAAATGCCAAACAAAACAGTGTATATTTACTTTAAAAAAAAGGAAGGTCTCGCTTATGCATGATGTATGATAGTGGTATGTTTTACTCGAAATTCTGAAAGGAAGGTTTCTAACTCACTATACAAGAAATTGTTCTACTACATCAGTGGAAGAAAGACTAGCAATGAACAAAAGGGCTATTTTCTGATAAGAGAAGTTGGATTAATAAATTAACTTGTAATATAAAGTTTCCCCAAAATAAAATTCATCATATCTCTAGTACATGTAATCACTATTTCATTTACGAAATTGTGGGGGCAGCATGTTAGGCCTTTATTAGTCTAGATACATGACTAAGCTAGAAATTGGAGTACAAATGTGAAGGTGAAGTCCCACATTAGGTAGGAATGGACAAGTTGAGCAACATATAAGTGAGGAAAACTCACCAAGTTCTTTATTGGTAGTAAACCACTGTACCAGAACGAGACCATTACAAGATTCCCTGCCCAAAGCCCTTTCAATACATAACAAAACAATTGCTTGTCTTTGATATCGATAAACCTGGTTCTTGTAGTAAATGTTTGGTTTTACGATTTCTATTTGACCAAAAAAAAAAAAGGAGTGTAATTTCCACAACCTATCAGACCCATGTGTATGTTTCCTATAATCAATGGGGATTGGTTATGGAAATTGTCTGACCTGCTCATGATGATAGAGAGACATTGATACTGCCTAAAATCGTTTATGTGTTATTTGATCAACTACTCTTCCTTCCCCCTATAAACAAAAACAAACAAACAAACAAAAAACAAAAAATGTTCTTCTTGATTACAATAGTCTCAGCGAAAAAACACTACAATTCACAAAATCGATTGATTGCGATTGTTGTGATTGGAGATTGGTGTGGCACACAATCATAAAAACACATTGCTCCATGATTTCATCGGCATATCATCATTGATGCAACATCTCAATATCCTTACCAGCTAGCAACTGTGTGTATGCTCACAAATCACAATTTAAGGTTTTAAAGCAAAGCCTCTCACCTACCTATCATTGTCTCCCACACCCAGATTTGCTCTATAAAAGCCATCTCCACCATATCATCAATGCATCAAGTGCCCATTGCCAATACAAATCCTACCATTTGTATTCCTTTCCAAAAGCACCAGAGCCTTCATTCACCAAAACTAAAATCAGGATGAAAAAGCAATCTCTCTTCTCCTTCCCACTAGCACTGCTAGTTTCATTTTTGTATTTCACTACCACTTTAGCCCAATTATCACCAGCTGCTGCCCCTCTAAAACCAGCCCAACCTACCCCTACACCACCAGCTGCAGCCCCTAAACCATTGGTTCCCTCATTGCCACAGTCACCAAGTGATTCCACCCCTGACAGTACTCCAGCTGTTGACATTGTTGGAATCCTGAGGCAGGCCAAGTCATTCAACATCCTAATCCGCCTCATGAAAACCACCCAATTGATCAACCAACTCAATGCACAGCTCCTCACTACTAAATCAGGAGGCATAACCATTCTTGCACCTGATGACAGTTCCTTCTCTGAACTCAAAGCAGGGTTCCTCAACTCTCTTTCTGATGGACAAAAGCTTGAACTTCTTCAATTCCACGTTATTTCAGACTATGTGTCTAGCTCCAACTTTGATACACTGACCAACCCAGTGAGAACACTAGCAGGGGCTAAACCTGGAAAGGTGGAACTGAGTGTGATAAGTTACGGTGGGAGTGTGAACATCTCAACGGGTGAGGTTAACACCACCATCACTGGCATTGTATATACTGATAAACATCTTGCTATTTATAAGGTGGGTAAGGTGCTTCTTCCTATGGACTTCTTTACTGTGGCCAAGGCACCTGCAAAGGCACCCTCTTTGGCACCAGAACCTTCAGCAAAGGCTCCTAAAGCTGATAAGGAGCCATTATCCCCAGATTCCTCAGAATCATCTCAAACTAATCCCACAACCGAGAACTCTGGCACTGTGAAAATCACTGTGCATGGAAAGTGGGTGTCCCTTGTTCTTGGACTAGTTCTCATGACTGTATTCTCATCATAAACCATTACATACCATGCAGTTAATATTCAAGAGTGTTATGATTGCGAGAAAGGAGTGAGTACTGAGTACTATAGTGGTGAATTTATCAGAGTGGATTAGGGATATGAGATTGCTGTATCCCACTATGAATTTATTCTGAAATATGCTATGATTGCTTCAATATATTTTTTATGCACACTTCAACGGAGGTTGGTTCAATATTTTGCAAGTTTATGATGTAATCTGAAGAAAAAAATCATAAAAAAAACTCCGTTCCAAATTTAATAATTAAAATCTCTAATTTGTTAGGCGTATTTGGGTCATACTTCAATATTTATTTATAAACACTCACTGGTTATAAACGTTTTGGGTAATTAAAGGAGGTGGAGAAAAAGTATTTGGCTAATTTAAGCAAATAATAGGTTGCATTGCAATACAAAAATGTTCCACTTTCAGAAAGACATTGATTCTTTCTCATCCGAGCAAACTTTAGATTTAAACCCCAGTCATTCGTTAACCATTTGCTTTAAGCAGCTTAATAATTAAAGACATGATTTTAGCGAGCTAATTAGATTTGCGCCAATTTTTTATTATTGGTTTGGTAGAGTTAATAGCTCATATGACACTGAAAATAGTTTTGATGTTGAGTGTATGATATTTTTAAGAATAAGAATATGGTATATGGTCCCTTATCAGATTTGGATTTTCAGGCAGGAAATCATTAAATAAAAATAACCAATTTAAATCTTACACTACACCAACCACTTGTAATCTGGGAAAGTGAATCCCATCTTGTGAGTTCTTATCTACTTTCTGTTGCAACACAATAGTACAGTTACAGCTAGTTACGAGTTGACATCAACAAAATTTGAAGGGAGTTTGGTTCCGAAAATATAGAAACACAAACTTAGTAACAATCAACTATGTTATACGTTAACGGGTGCACAATTTGTTCGTGAACTGAATTTAACCAATAACACAAAATAAAGAAAATAACCCATTAAAGTAAAACAAAATAACTTCTATCACACATTTCTTATTTTAATGAGGTTTCAATTGTAGATCTGCGGTAAAAATCAGAATAAGCAGAGTGGCCAAAACATTTTTATCTGGGCCATATCATTTTTATTTGATGTGAATACTCGACCTGTATACAGAGTCACCGTGCACCTCTCAAGTAACATTTGCATAGATACATGCATCCAATTGTTGTATGATAATAAGTTAATAACCTACGAATTACGATGTGAAAGCAAAATAGTTCCACACTTTCACATCTAGAACAACCTTAAAGGTTTGCCTTATCAAAACTTCATGGGCCGTGTTTTAATCTGGAACAACCTTAAAGGTGAAGACCTAAGTCTGTCTAGGACCATGGAATTCACAATCTACCTTACCAAAGGATCAACCCTTGACTTGGTACAAGGTAGTCTTCATAATATAATGAAATTTAAGAAAATGATCCGCCTATATCTATGTTAAAAACTGCAATTTTTTTTTCAGCAAACATTTAAATGACAGCATATGTAGCTTGCTTATAACTCTAACTACTCAAAATATCCTGCCTAAATACTTGTTTCTTGTGTTCCTTCAGCTACAAAATGTCTACTACATGATTATAGTCAATTTAAAATTCTCGAGTATTTCTTAATGATCCTTCTATTATTATGATCGCGTTAGACAAAATCTCCTTGCACCTCTTTGGTTCACTTGGTGTTAGGTTAGGGTATGGATTATCTGTGGCACAATCTAGTTTGAACCTAGTAGTGTATACGTCTTGTACTATTGTACGTGTATTTACTTGGTACAGAAGCATTTGGACATTTTGGCACTTAATAACTGCATATGGCTTCAGTTATTATTTATACCATTATCATGGAAACAGGCACATAAATACTTCACCTCTCGACCTCCTTTTATGACTCTAGTTCTTCTTTATACTTGACTTTACTTCTTTGAAGTTTTACTCAGCTCTGTTCGAATCTAGTATATTCATCTCTGAATGGCATGCTATATCGAAATCTACTATAATGTTTTTGCTACTATAACATTCATCTCTGAATTGCATGTTTCTTGTATTTGTAGTTTGTACCAACTCATGTGTTTTTAAAGGGTCATATATGATTCATCCAAATGTCTCAAGAACTTTAATACGTCTTATTGTTATCAAGAAATTGAGAGCCTATTTGGACAAATTAAAAACTCCATTATTGTGGAATACGTAAGGAGTAAGTCATGGATTGGAAGACTAAAAAAATGATTCTTCATATCTTTAATACACATTAATCACTATAACTTTTTAAGAAAATGAAGATCATGGGCAACATTTTAGGCCCTTATTTGTCTGGATACAATACAAAGAAACCAAAATGCAAGATGTCAAATAGTATTTTATCACTAAGAAAGTCTTATTTTTCACGAAGCATGATATCAATACTGAGCAACTAGTCCTTCGGTGCTTGGTATCTCGGATGGCCTCTGGAACCTGCATAGGTTGCAAGATGTTGAGAAGAGAGAGAGAGTTTGGTATTTGTTCTCCCCACCCATCATTGGCATAGGAACCCCTCTCTTGACAGGGCTAACATACCCTGGCCTATAAGTCTGACCCAAAACTCCTTCAAAATTATCAGTACTTTTCTTAAACCTGAACTGTGTCTCCAAATGAGCAAAAGCATCATCTGATGGCAACTGATAATTGTGAACCTTGTTTTCTTGCCCTCCAATGGGCTTCACACTAATATCCATCTCAACCAAACCTGAAACTGTGACTCTCACACTATTGGTCTCATCGGTTCTCTCCACAACCACTTCTCTTTCATCACCATTAGCCTTCCATTCAGCCTCTCCATCAGTAGGAATGCTGACTAGTTCATCATCCCATTTTACTATGAGAGAATCTACATTGTCATCCCAGTGAGATACTCTATTGGCTGCAATGACAAGAGTGTGTGTGTCAAACATGACAGCAAGTGCTTGCACCCATGTGTAGTCACGAGTCCTTCCTTGTGGTCGAGTACCAATGAAGTGAGCATTGATTTGGAACTCATCATCAGAAACAATGGCAAAGTTTCCTCCTTTGGCGCCATGGAAGTAGAACATCACACCATCACCACCCACAAAGCGAGGATCATAACACAGAGCTCCATACCCATCACAGTTGGCTTTCCTAACTGCCAAACAAACAAACTCAACAGGAGTTCTACTCTCAATTCTTAACCAATCAGAAATCATCTTAGACATGTATTTTATAAAAGTCAACAAATTTTGAAAGTGTAAAATACTTTACAGTATCGATACATAAAAATTTAACATTAAACTTTAACATAGTCAATCGATTAGAAATCAGGTTGGCATGACTTTTAATTATTATAAAAGTTAATAAACTTAGCATATCCGACAATTTGTTTTGTTATTACATGAAAATATACAAATTCTTTACACTGCCATTGTATTAACTATTTAAATATGAGTAAATAGTATATATAATTTTTGAAAAGAAAATTAGAGGTTCCTTGGAACTTACTCTTGCAAGTGGCTTCACATGAGCTGCTGCGGCAGTCAATGAAACATGCCTTCTGCTGTTTGTTCTTCTTGGGCTTCCTCTTTGCACACTCGGATGGACACACGATGGTCTTAAACTCACAGGTAGTGTTTGTTCTGCAGAACCCTCGTTCTTGACCTGTTGGCAGAGGTGACAACTTGTCATAATTTGAGGCTTCATCACGTTGCTTTTTCGCCTTCTTCTCTTTTTCCTTTTTCTCCTTTTCCTTTTCCTTTTTCTCCTTCTTTGCCGCCTTCTCCTTCTCCTTCTCTTCCTTATCCTTACCCTTGCCATTACCATTTCCTTGACCTTGAGCAATGGCGGCTTCCATAGCAAGAAGTAAGATGAAGATGACCACCAAGATGCTCCACTTTCTTCCACCCATCTTTTGATCTACAAATGCACCTTTGTTTTTGTTTAATTCTTTCCTCTGCTTTGATGATTTTCAAGTGTTGCTTTAATGATGCAGAGGATAGTTGGAGAGAACACGTAGTGAAAGAGAATATTTATAGAGGATCATGGCATGCAAATTGGCCCAGAAGTTCGGCTTAAGCATTGCTGAAAGTTTGTGGTTGCTTAGTAGTGTGATACGTGGACTATTCAATGCTGAGTTTTTAAAGTACCAAAGAGATTTATTGACCAAGTAAACACAACACTGACTTGATGTTTAAACAGGTTCAACTCCTTCCTCCTATGAATGTTCATTAAAAAGAGAGCTATAGGATCTACAGAAGACCTGGATTAATTGTTCAAAAGGAAGACTTGCAATTGAAGATTATAGGATCTTCAATTATAAGCTACACGTTAATGTTATGGTTACGTATATGTCATGTAACTAAAAGTAGTTTGTGACTTTCGCGGTTGAGAGAGAGCATTAATTAGCAGCTGTAGCAACAACGTGGGTGTCGAGTTGAGAAGAAGCACCTTTGATTGATGGCATTTGGGTTGGAACAGCACCACCTAGGACTACTTTATATGCAAGTCAATCCTTGCGTCCTTACTCGTTCATATTAATATATACTACTATATGTTACATGTTGGTCGAGTCGGCAAGAATAAAAGGTTTCTTAACAAACAGACGAGATTCAATTACTTTTCTTTTTCAAACAATTTTTTAAATCTTGGTCAATTTTTCTGTAATAGGCGGTATTTTACCATTTGCCTTCCAATTGGTGTGAGACGGACTTGTGGGCTTTGACAACTTTGTTCTTCTTATGAATTGTCACCAATGTATTCTCATCCAAATTCATTATTAGCCTTTCTGAACAACATATGGTCATTAATTCATTAATTAATGAAACGCACCGTTTCAATAAGTAGAAAAAAAAAAGAAAAAAAAACAGAACCCTACCCCTTATTTTATTTCTATTACTGGAGAACCCCCTCCCTCCCTTATTCCTTGTTCCTCTTTCCTATTCTTTTAGAAACAGAACCATTCCCCCACACCCCTTATGTAACTCCTTCATCTCTACTTCATCTTCATCTCTTCTCCCACTATTTTCCTTCATTGTTCCAAAACCCACTAAAGCCCTTACACCCATGAGGCACAAGCATGGGGAAGATGGTGATTTAAGTTGAGGGAAACAATACCCATCCCTTAAATATATCTATTCGAAGCTCTTTGAAATAAACCCATAACCCATAAAGCTAAATAATTATTTTTATGACATAGATTAGTAATGGGTTGTGTGTGAGGTGTTGGAAATTTAAATATTAGGATTCTTATGGTTTTCTTAAAATCCTAAGCCTTATAAATTGGGGGTTTTGTGTGTAACCTCTTTATTTCTATTTCTTGATGCTTAGATTCATTGGAAAATACATTGGTTGCTCCACCTGACGGCATCGGAAGAGTTTGACTTGATTCTCCTTGGTAGTGAGTAGCTAATTTACCTAGTGGCTTTATTCATTGGTATTTTTAGGAGAACTAAGTAAATTTTAAAATAAGTTTTCCTTGTGATTTTGGGTTCCTATGAGTACTTGAGGAGGGAAAATAAGTATAATATTTATTTTATTTGATTGGACGTGATTCTTTAATAGTTTTGATGATGTAGTTTAAATGTGGAATTGGTTTCTCATTGTGAGTCTTGTGACTAAGTACCGTTTGCTACAACGAAGAGATAATGTAGCCTATGGGTTGGATACTTATAGTCTATATATTTTCCGTTGCTACAACGAAGAGATAATGTAGCCTATATACTTTCCGTTGCTACAACGAAGAGATAATGTACCTTATATATTTTCCGTTGCTACAACGAAGAGATAATGTAGCCTATATACTTTCCGTTGTTACAACGAATAGATAATGTAGTCTTTGGGTTGAATATCCATAGTTCCTATAATTACCGTTTGCTACAACGAAGAGATAATGCAGCCTACAAACTAAATGTCGTAGTCCTATAGATACCGTTTGTCACAACGAAGAGATAATGTGGTCTAGGTGCACATAGTGTGATGAGATAAGAGTAAGACAAGTCCTCTGATGTATGGTATGTATTGGATTGAGATTTTGGTTTGTCTCTTTGTATTGATGTAATTCTTCATGTGTAAATCGTTGAGTATGTGTTGCGAAATTTTATAGAGAAGTTCTATTCTTGATTTTGATTTTATTTATATTCCATGAATTCCTAAAAGAATAAATATGTGTTTTATAAAGTGAATTATGTTGTATTTCACTTTTATTTAAATGTCATTATAATCTCTTAATTGAATGTAAAAACTCGTGCTGTGACTGTTTCTCCTTCTTGTCCACTTTGTTTATTATACTCTCACTAAGTCTTTATGACTTACCCTATTATTTCCTTTTCCCCTCAGATTTACAGGTGGTTGAGTAGCAGACTTCCTGGGATTTGTTGATTTACCCATTGCATGTAATGAGGAGTGTCTTTGGTAACTCCAGTATAATGCAACTATAGGTATAGGGATAGAAATAGGGAAAACCTATTTATTTTGAGTTGTAGGTGATCCTACTATATGGACATGATAGTTATGTAATTATGATGTTTTGAAAAGTTATGATAATTGCTATATATGATCTATATGATTTCTGGCTGAAATATTTTGGATGTATTTATGACAAGGGACTAGGTGGTGGGTTGTTCTATTTTTAGGGGAGACTCTACCGGATTTTTAGTAGTCCCCTTCATTTGTTTTATTTATGCTTTGATGTAGTATTATCCTTAGACTGGCCAGGCTAGGTGAACCATAGCGTGAGCGCCGGTCACGGTCCAAGGATGGGTCGTGACAATTAACCTGTTATCTTTGTGTGTGTTGTAGAAAATCTTGAAAGATCCATACTGTTGCAGGCAATGAAACATTCCTTGCTGATAAATATTTGTTTTTATATGGTTTCTCTTATGCGATTTCTTAAGCGTACACATAATACACGTATTATAAAATTGGTTAAATTATTATTTATTTTCTTATTTCTTAATTTATTCACTACATTTAATTTGGTCCTTTTATTTTTTAAAATTTTGATTAGGTTTCTTATTTTTTAAAATGAATTTAATTTGTTCTCATTTTAAACCAAATTTGGTTCCATTTTTTTTAAAGAAGTTGCAAAAAAATCGAAAGCTTATGTCAAAATTGAGGCATACTAATCTAAATTGTATATTTTACCAATGTAAACGTACCAAAAAAATGAATCTTGTCATATAAAAATCATTTTTGGGCTAAAATTTTAATTTAATAAGATTTATTTATACTTTATGATAAAATAAAATTACGTACTCAATTTCATATTTCATGGATACATTATGTAAATAATTTGATTTTCTATGCTTAATATTTAATTTTGGGATGAAACTGGCAAATTCTATATCACCTCATAATTATTATGGATAAATTTTGAAAAATAATGTTTATTTTCTTTATTCAATTTTTATTTATACCTTTATATGCAAAATAGTTTTATTTAATCGCTATTTTTTTATATTGCTCTCTCTCTTTTCCTTCTCTAAAAATTTTGAGTTTTTGGGTTATTAAAACCTTGCCAATTTTGAACAGTTTGATTCACATCAAGAAGGACCTACTATGACATGGGAGACTTGCACATCGCGTGAGAATATGACAATCTGACATCTCAGGTTTTAGAGCATTGTTCAAGTTCAACAGCTCAAGACTTTTAACTAATTAAGACAACTACAATCTCAAGGACTTATGGCTAAATATATGAACATCAAACCCTACATTCCAGGCTTTTGCTACTATGTCAGTTACATAAGGCAAACCCTTTGCACAAGTGTCAAAAGATCAAGTTCTTTACTAGCTAAAACTTTTTATATGTGGCAGAAATGCATCTATAGAGTGTTGTAAATGCATGCAGTTGCATCCGCTCTTACAAACCCGGAGCCAAACTCCTCTGTAAATCCTAAACAAATTGACAAAAAGACCCATACAAATAAGGTATGCCGACACACCATATTACTACTTTGTGTAACGAACTCTTTGATGTCTATTGTTCCTATAAAGAAGCGAAGAAGATATGGGACTCTATGATCCTAAAGTACATAGTTGACGATGTTGGCAAACAGAGGTTCATAATCGAGAATTACTACCACTAGGCAATGATAAAAGATAAAGACATCAAAGTTCAAATCAACGAGCATCACAAACAACTTGGAGATGTTAATCGAGTAATTTCCAGAATCATGGACAAACTTTAAGTAACAATTGAAACATAAGCACAAGCAAATGTCACTACCAGACCAAATCATATCCACATCATTATTGAAGACACCAAGTGAAAGGAATGTCAAGCTACAAAGGCAAAAGCTTTATCTTCTTGAACAAATCTCTTGTAGCGCAAGTCGACCCGCAAAAGGTACAATCAAATACCTTATCACAGTAGGAGAAATACAAATAATAACTTCTCTTGTGTTGCTAACCCCACCTTTAAGAAAAAGGGATTTTGTTATGTTTGTGGAAAGTTAAGTCATCACACACCTTAGTGTAGGCATCGTGTGGCAAGAAAAGACAATTCTCCTAAGCCTAGGGCTAACCTAGATAAAAGAGATGATGTTATTGTTGCAGTCATTTCTTAAGTGAACAATGTGACTAATATGAGCAAATGGGCGGAGGGCTACCTAACACATCTGTGCAAACATAAATGTGTTTACTGTGAACCCATAAAGCCACTTTGTGGCATAAGTCAAAAAGGAATGGTTGAAAAAATTTACCTCTACATAATTAGGCCTACAAAATTGGTTGAAGGGTATGAAGGGTAGAAATTTTCTCATGCCATTTAGTGCATGAGTTCCAATTTGTGCCTATAAATAGCAAGTCATCTTGCTTATCAAAGGTATCCCACTACAATTGTAGTAATCTTAGAGAGAGAGGTAGCAACAATAGTAGTGTGTGTTCTCCTATTGTAAGAGAGAGTGTAATTGTTCTCTCCTTATAGTTAGAGAGAGGTTGTAATTTTCTTCCACTTAGTAAAAATATTTCTCTGGTCTTGCCCGTGGTTTTTCCCTTATTCATTGAGGGTTTTCCACGTTTAAATATTGAGTATCAGTTCTTATTTTTCTCATCTCTTATTTTAGTTGCGAGTTATTATTTTGTTACTCTGATACCCAACAGTGGTATCAGAGCCAGGTTCTGATATTGTTCCACTGCAATACACGCTGGTACGCTGGTATAGTGCCGGAGAAAATTCTTAGTATGTTCTGTGGTTGCGGTATAGTCTGATCTACCACATCAGAAAAGAATTATTCTTGTTACTGGATATAGAGTGAGGTAGTGTGAAAGTGCATGTCTAGGAAAGTTCTGGCTAAGGAAAGACTTGGTATTTAAGCGTGTCCGTTGGTGACCCACCTCTCTTCCCTGGGAACTTACCTGGTGCACTGGTTCACGGTCTACAGTCACTGTTCCAGTAGGCGGTACTATATACGGTGGAAGTTGTGTAAGTCAGTTCTTTAGTGTGAAATCATGGCAGCAAAATACGAGATTGAGAAGTTCAACGGGAATAATTTCTCCCTATGGAAATTGAGGATAAAAGCAATTTTGAGGAAGGACAATTGTCAAGATGCAATTGAAGGCAGGTCTGCGGAGATCACTAATGAAAGGTGGAAAGAGATGGATGACAATGTTGTTGCCAATTTGCACTTAGCAATGGCGGATTCGGTTTTGTCCAGTGTTGCGGAGAAGAAGACCGCGAAGGAGATTTGGGATACTCTCCACAAATTGTACGAGATCAAGTCACTTCAAACCAGAATATTCTTAAAGAGGAAACTCTACACTCTTAGAATGAGTGAGTCCACTTCATTGACGGACCACATCAACAATCTGAATACTCTATTCGCTCAACTTTATGCGTCAGATTTCAATGTAGAAGAAAATGAGCGGGCAGAGCTTCTACTTCAAAGTTTACCAGATTCGTATGATCAACTAATCATCAACATAACAAACAATAATATTGTTGGCCGTCTAACCTTTGATGATGTTGCCGGAGCTATTCTTGAAGAAGAATCCAGGCGAAAGAATAAGGAAGATAGGCTGGAAAATTCCAAGCAAGCAGAAGCTTTAACGATGACGAGAGGCAGATCAACGAAACGTGGCTCTAGTGGGAGTCAAAATCATGGTAGATCAAAGTCTCGAAGAAGGAAGAACATCAAATGCTACAATTGTGGCATGAGAGGGCACTTGAAGAAAGATTGTTGGCACGAGAAGAATGGAGGAAAGAATTCTGAAGCACCAACCTCTCAAGGTTGCGTTGCAAGTACCTCAGATAATGGAGAAGTCTTGTATAGTGAAGCAGCAATTAGTTCTAAAGGCGGAAGACAACTTCATGATTGTTGGATATTGGATTCGGGTGCAACCTGGCACATGACTCCACGTCGAGATTGGTTTTACACTTATAAACCTATCTCGGAAGGATCCGTGTTCATGGGAAATGATCATGCCTTGGAAATTGCTGGAGTCGATACTGTCAAATTAAAAATGTACGATGGTACTGTTCGCACACTTCAAGGGGTATGCCATGTGAAGGGCTTGAAGAAGAACTTATTGTCCGTTGGACAATTGGATGATCTCGGGTGCAAGATCCATACTGAAGGTGGGATCTTAAAGGTAGTGAAAGACAATCTCGTATGATGAAAGCTGAGAAGATCACAGCTAATCTATACATGCTTTTGGGAGATACGTTGCAAGAAGCAGATGCATCAGTTGCAACAGCAAGTTAAGAAGAAACAACGATGATGTGGCATCGTAGACTTGGACATATGTCAGAACGAGGCCTGAAAGTCCTTGCGGAACGTAATCTCCTGCCTGGGCTCAAAACGGTCAATTTACCGTTTTGTGAGCATTGTGTGATAAGTAAGCAACATAGGTTGAAGTTTGCTAAAGTAACTACTAGAAGCAAACACATACTAGACTTGGTCCATTCGGCTGTGTGGGAATCACCAGAAGTATCCCTGGGAGGAGCAAAGTATTTTGTATCATTCATTGATGATTATTCCAGGAGATTGTGGGTGTACCCAATTAAGAAGAAGTCAGATGTGTTTCCAGTATTCAAGGAATTCAAAGCACAAGTGGAGCTTGAAACTGGAAAAAGAATTAAGTGCTTGAGGACAGACAATGGAGGAGAATATGTAGATGGTGACTTTTTAGCATTCTGTAAACAAGAGGGTATTTTAAGACAATTCACAGTTCTACATACACCTCAGCAGAATGGTGTGGCAGAGCGGATGAACAGAACTCTCCTAGATAGAACAAGAGCTATGCTGAGAACAACAGAAGTAGCCAAATCTTTCTGGGCAGAAGCAGTTAAAACCGCCTATTTTGTGATAAATCGATCACCATCAACATCGATTGGTTTAAAGACGCCGATGGAGATGTGGAAAGGCAAACCAGCTGATTATTCTTCCTTACATGTGTTTGGATGTCCTGTGTACGTGATGTACAACTCCCAAGAAAGAACAAAGTTGGATCCAAAATCCAGGAAATGTATATTCTTGGGTTATGCTGACAATGTTAAGGGGTATCGCTTGTGGGATCCCACTGCCCGCAAGGTTGTTGTTAGCAGAGATGTAGTTTTTGGAGAAAATGAATTGCAAAGTGAGCAGAAAAATGACAGCACTACCAAAGACACTACTATAGTGCAGATAGAGAAGATGTCTGGAGAAGATGACTTTTCTGAAGCAGAACATGAGCATGAAGAACAAGAGCCAAATGAGGTCAATGACGGAGGAGGTCTTTGACGATCAATAAGACAAAAATCTAAACCAAGTTGGCACTCACAGTTTGTCATGGCAAGCCATGATGCGTACTGTCTTCTAACTGGAAAAGGAGAACCATCAACCTTTCAAGAGGCCGTGAGTAGTTCGGATGCTTCTCAATGGATGGCAGCAATGCATGAAGAAATGGAAGCCTTGCATAGAAACAAGACATGGGAACTTGTTGAACTTCCAAAGGGTCGAAAAGCCATCGGAAACAAATGGGTATACAAGATCAAACGAGATGGCAATGATCAAGTGGAACGATATCGTGCAAGACTGGTGGTCAAAGGATATGCTCAGAAAGAAGGTGTTGATTTCAATGAGATATTCTCACCAGTTGTTCGATTGACAACAATTAGAGTTGTTCTGGCTATGTGTGCTGCATTTGATTTACATCTTAAGCAACTTGATGTAAAGACTGCTTTTCTCCATGGAGAACTTGAAGAGGAGATATATATGCTCCAACCGGAAGGCTTTAAAGAACAAGGAAAAGAAAACTTAGTTTGTAGGTTGACCAAATCTCTGTACGGTCTAAAACAGGCACCAAGATGTTGGTACAAGAGATTTGATTCCTTCATTATTAGCCTTGGTTACAACAGACTGAGTTCAGACCATTGTACGTACTACAATAGGTTTGATGATAATGATTTCATCATTTTGCTGTTGTATGTGGATGACATGTTGGTGGTAGGCCCCAACAAAGATCGAATCCAAGAATTGAAGGCAGAGTTGGCTAGGGAGTTTGATATGAAGGACTTGGGACCTGCAAACAAGATTTTAGGGATGCAAATTCACCGAGACAGAAAAGATAGGAAGCTTTGTCTTTCTCAAAAGAATTACTTACAGAAGGTCTTGCGGCGCTTCAACATGCAAGACTGTAAGCCAATTTCTACCCCATTTCCTGTCAATTATAAGTTATCCTCAAGTATGAGTCCTAGCAATGAAGCAGAGAGGATGGAAATGTCTCGAGTACCGTATGCATCAGCGGTGGGAAGCCTTATGTATGCCATGATTTGTACAAGACCAGATATTGCACAAGCAGTTGGAGCGGTTAGTAGGTTCATGGTAGATCCTGGTAGAGAGCATTGGAATGTTGTTAAGATGACCCTTAGATACATCAAAGGATCCTCGAATGTTGCATTATGTTTTGAAGGATCAGAATTTATTGTCAGGGACTATGTTGATTCAGATTTTGCAGGTGATCTTGATAAAAGAAAGTCTACTACTGGCTATGTGTTTACACTTGCAGGAGGGGCAGTGAGCTGGTTATCCAAATTACAGACTGATTACAGACTGTTGTAGCTTTGTCTACTGCAGAAGCTGAGTACATGGCAGCTACCCAGGCATGCAAGGAAGCTATTTGGATTCAAAGGCTATTGGAAGAACTTAGGCATAAGCAGCAGAAGACTACTGTGTATTGTGACAGTCAAAGTGCCTTGCACATTGCAAGGAATCCAGCCTTTCATTCCAGGACAAAGCACATAGGTGTTCAATATCACTTTGTCAGAGAAGTAGTAGAGGAAGGAAGCGTGGACATGCAGAAGATTCACACTAAAGATAACCTAGCAGATGTTATGACGAAGTCAATCAATACAAACAAGTTTACATGGTGTCAATCCTCCTTTAGCCTATCATAAACGTAAGCAGCAAAGAAATGGCAAGGTAGAGAGATATTTGAAAGCTCACAAAAGTAGCTTTAAGTGGGAGATTGTGAACCCGTAAAGCCACTTTGTGGCATAAGTCAAAAAGGAATGGTTGAAAAAATTTACCTCTACATAATTAGGCCTACATTTACCTTTTACATTCCTACAGGGGATGGAGAAGAACATGTTTATCTTGGTCATTCTAGGACTACTCTAGTTTTGGGAAAAAGAAAAGTTCTTCTAAAAAGACATTGTCTCTAGGTGACGTGTTGCATGTGCCCACCATTAGAGTTAATTTGATTTCTGTAGCACTATTAGGAAATGTTGGGATCAAAGTATCATTTGAATTTGATTAGATTATAAAGACAAAGAACAATTTATTCGTAGGAAAAAGTATTGTGATCTGGGACTCTTTGTACTAAACATTTTTGTGCTTTTCATTGATTCATATAATATATAGCCTGCCTAGTTGGACAAATTAAAAAAACTCCATTGTTGTGGGATAACCAAGTATCATGCATTGGAAGACTAAAACGATTCTTCATATCTTTAATACACGTTAATCACTATTACATTTTACAAAATGAAGATCATGGGCAACATTTTAAGCCCTTATTTGTTTGGAGTTTGGATACAATACAAACAAACCAAAATGCAAGATGTCAACAATTTGATCACTAAGAAAGTCTTATTTTTCATTATGCTGCATGATATCAGTACTTCGCAACTAGTCCTTCGGTGCTTGCTATCTCGGATGGCCTCTGGAACCTGCATAGGTTGCAAGGTGTTGAAAACAGAGAGAGAGTCTGGTACTTGTTCTCCCCACCCATCATTGGCATAGGAACCCCTCTTTTGACAGGGCTGACATACCCTGGCCTATAAGTCTGACCCAAAACTCCTTCAAAATTATCAGTACTTTTCTTAAACCTGAACTGTGTCTCCAAATGAGCAAAAGCATCATCTGATGGCAACTGATAATTGTGAGCCTTGTTTTCTTGCTCTCCAATGGGCTTCACACTAATGTCCATCTCAACCAGACCTGAAACTATGACTCTCACACTGTTGGTATCATCAGTTCTCTCCACAACCACTTCTCTTTCATCAACATTGGCCCTCCATTCAGCCTCTCCATCAGTGGGAACGTTTACTTGTTCACCATCCCACTTTACTATGAGAGAGTCAACATTGTCATCCCAGTGAGATACTCTATTGGTTGCAATGACAAGAGTGTGTGTGTCAAACATGACAGCAAGTGCTTGCACCCATGTGTAGTCACGAGTCCTTCCTTGTGGTCGAGTACCAATGAAGTGAGCATTGATTTGGAACTCATCATCAGAAACAATGGCAAAGTTTCCTCCTTTGGCACCATGGAAGTAGAACATGACACCATCACCACCAACAAAGCGAGGATCATAACACAAAGCACCATATCCATCACAGTTGGCTTTTCTTACTGCCAAACAAAGTTATGATAAAAGTTAACAAAGTTACCCTTCATAATAATTTATGGTTGGATAACATATGAATCAGTACATGACTATTTACTCTTTTTTAAATCAAAAGAAATAGTATATATAACTTTTGAAGAGAAAAATTGAGGTTCCTTGGAACTTACTCTTGCAAGTGGCTTCACATGTGCTACTGCTGCAGTCAATGAAACATGCCTTCTGCTTCTTGTTCTTCTTGGGCTTCCTCTTTGCGCACTCGGATGGACACACTATGGTCTTAAACTCACAGGTAGTGTTTGTTCTGCAGAACCCTCGTTCTTGACCCGTTGGCAGAGGTGACAGCTTGTCATAATTTGAGGCTTCCTCACGTTGCTTTTTTGCCTTCTTCTCTTTTTCCTTTTTCTCCTTTTCCTTTTCCTTTTTCTCCTTTTTCTCCTTCTTCTCCTTCTCCTTCTGTTCCTTATCATTACCCTTGCCATTGCCATTTCCTTGACCTTGAGCCATGGCGGCTTCCATAGCAAGAAGTAAGATGAAGATGGCCACCAAGATGCTCCACTTTCTTCTACCCATCTCTGTGATCTTTAATGCACCTTTGTTTTTTTTTTTGTTTCTTTCCTCTGCTTTGATGATTTTCAAGTATTGCTTCAATGACGCAGAGGATAGTTGGAGAGAACACGTAGTGAAAGAGAATATTTATAGAGGTTCTGACTTGCAATTTAATTGACCCAGAAGTTCGCCTTAAGCTTTGCTGCGATCCTTTTTCTAAACTCATCAAAAGTCTGTGTGGTTGCTTAATAGTGTAATGCATGGACTATTCAATGCTGAATTTTTAATGTACCAAAGAGATTTATTGATCAAGTAAACACAATACTAACTTACTATATTTGGAGTAGCACGTTCTTTTTGGCTAACGATAGAATGAGACTTCTAGGATCTACAGAAGACCTGGATTATTCAAATGGAAGACTTGCAATTGAAGATTATAGGCTTATTATTATTATAGACACGAGAATTGAGCACCTAGCTAGGTGCCAAAGGAAGCATGCATAATGCCATATATCAACGAAACCTTTTAATTTTTTTACAAAAATGATCAGCTTCAATTACACGTTAACGTTATGGTTACGTTAATTTGTGTCATGTAATTAAAGGTAGTTTGTGACTTAAGACTCGCGCTTATTCGACCTTAAGAGAGAGCATTAGCAATCAATTTAGCTGTAGCAACGTGGGTGTCGAGTTGAGAAGAAGAAACTTTGGTTTATGGCATTGGGGTTGGAACAGCACCACCTCAGAGACTGCTTTATGCAAGTCACCTTTGCACCCCCTTTGAACCAAAATTCTTTTTGTTTTAACTTTTTGTTTTGTTATAAAATTCTTGATGTTTTACGTATTTTAAGTCTTATTAATTATTTTCTTCCATATATATCTCTATTTAATATGACTTAGATCTTAAAAATTACTTCCATCATATATATTAAATGAAGGTATTTTAGACAAAATACATTTTTTTTGTGAGTAGTATTAAATATTTTCTAAGCTATGTACAATAATCTTAAATATCAAGAGTTTTGTTCTGGAGGAAATGCTATATATTAGATGTTGGCCGAGTCGACAAGGATGAAAACCTTTCATCTTCAAACTAATTAACGTAATATATACTTTTAAAATATATACAAATAGGAACCATTTGATTACTTTACATAGTGTATGGTTATTCAATTTTTATAAAAGGAGAGGGGAGGGGAGGGGAAGGGAAGGGAGGGGAGCAAAATCTCTCCTCATCAAATTTGTGCTCCCCTCTAATATTGGGGGATTAGAAGGAAGGAGATTTAAAACATTTCAAAGTGTATTGATTAAGATAACTCTTCTTATGTTTTGTAATCCAAATTTATAAGAGTATAAAAGTAAAATAATTTTTAAAATTTCTCCCCTCCCCTCGTGAATCAAATAAGAAAAGAATTACTTCCCTTCTCTCCACTCAACCAAACAAGATATCTAATCAAAATCTCCCCCCCCCCCCCCCCCCCCCCGCCTCCCCTCCCTTTCTCTCCTTTAAACCAAATAGTCCATTAATATTATTGTTTAATTTTCACAAAAATTGACACAAATAATCAATATAATATATAGTTATAATTTAACGGTTAAATCAGTCAAAATCATATTTTATATAGGCTTAATTATTAGTTTAGTCCCTTAATTATTTAGGAATGTTCAATTAGGTCCCTCAATTTTTAAAAAGTTCAATCAAATCCCTTAATTTTTAAAAACGTGTCAATGTGGTCATTTCCGTCCAATTGAGTTGACACCGTTAAATCGTAACTTTTAGCGGTTTAAATTTAGAAATAGTGGAGGTTAAAAACCGTATTATATTTATTATTTATTTTTAAATGAAAATATAATAAAATAAATATAGTTTTATAAAAGTAGCGGTTTATAGCTGCCAGTTTATTTATAATAATTTTAAAAAAAAAAAAGCTCACATTGTCTTTCTTCTCCCTTCCATCACTATCAACAAGAGCCACAACTCACTTTTCAGAATAGAAAATGCAATCAGAACCAATCAAAATCCCTAATCTTTCCCAAATCAATTGCAAACAGAACCTTAATCACCCCCAAATCAAGAACCCTAACCACCCCCAAATCAAGAACAACCAGAATTCTAACAATTCCAAGGACTGCCACAGCCATGGCGGCAACAGTGCGCGTCGCTAGCATTACCGGAGGTCATTACAAATGCCGACAAACCCTTCCACTGCCATTACAAACGCTGACAGACCCTTCTCTCCATCGCGCGTGTTGCTAGCGCCTTAAAAGCCAACAGTGCGTGGCGGCGCCACTGCCTGGGGCCAACTTAACGGGGAAGGAAAGGTCGTAACCACAGCTTGTGCGATGACGACGGCGGCCTCCTCTTACTGGTTGTGGCAAACTAGGTCGCGCTTGAGGTGTGCAATGTTGCAGCGTTTAGGGTCGCCATTGACGAGGGTGCGTGGTGTTTTGAGGAAAGGGTTTTTATTATTGGAGTGGGTGAGTGAGGTTGGGGTGGGTGTAAGGAAAGGTTTTGGTGGGTTTGGTTAGCATTTGGTGGTGGGATTTGAAGTGGTGTTCGTGTCTCTGTTAGCGGAAAGGTAGGCAGGGAGGTGGGGTGAAGGTGATGCCATGAATTATGTGATGGATTTTAAAATTATATTTATTTTACTATATTTTTATTTAAAAATAATAATAAATGTAGTGACGGTTAAAAGCCGCCACTATTTGTAAAGGAAAACAGTCAAAGTTTACATTTTAACGTCATTAGTCTTAATTGGATGGAAAACACTAAATTGACGCATTTTTAAAAATTAAGGGACTTGATTGAACAAAGAAATGACCACATTGATGCGTTTTTAAAAATTAAGGGACTTAATTGAACTTTTTAAAAATTGAGGGACCTAATTGAACATTCCTAAATAATTAAGGGACCAAACTAATAATTAAGCCTTTTATATAAAATTATTAATAATGTAGTGTTGATGTAAACTAATAATTAAGCCTTTTATATAAAATTCCCTCTATGTGCAAAATTTCTTTGGGCCAGCGGCAGCCGTGCACCAGTAACGGGATTAGTCTCTGACCCAGTGGGTTGGGGGACACCTATGGTCTCTAACTTAGGACAAAAAAAAATACATCGGTATAATTTGGTAAGTTACCATAATTCATATTATAAAAATAAAATTATAATTAGACTAAAAAAACTTTAATTTAAATAAAGGCAATCTAAATCTTGACCGAAACAAAGGCATAATAATAAGCAGAACTAGATGTTGAATGTGGAATAAACATAATAATCATCGGATCTTGTAGCCGTCGCTCTTTTATAGATCACGGGACTCACAAGTTATATATATTTATGATTATTAATTAGAGGTTAACTTTCATATATTTTCAATATAAAATTTTTTACATTAACAATAAATTGAAAATTTTAAATATATTTTTTAAGTCATTATTAAAAAATAATAAATTTATCATATTACATGATAATATGTAATTAAATGACAAGTAAATTACCAATTTAATTCTTAAAATTATAATAATCAATCAAATTGGTTTTTGAAATTAAAAAAATAATTTTTGAAATTGTAAACTATCAATCAATTCAGTCTTTGAAATTAAAATGCTAAGTTAAATTGGTCCCTAAAATTAAAAATAAATCCTGGAAATTTTAAATATCATTTAATTTAGTCCATATGTTATTAGTTGGTTTCATCCAATATCATTAAAAAGGTTGAATTTGCATGTTAAATGCCTGAGTGACAACCAGCTAAGTACACAAATGTGGTTGCCATGTGTCACAGAGGAAGAAAATGACCGAAACATTGAAGAAATAATAATCGAATTTTCTTTTCCTTACATCTTTCTCCTCCCTCCATCCATTAGTTTTTGCATTAGTCTTTTGATGTACCCATTGAAGAGTTATTGTTGTGGCATTTTCTAAATAGGTAGATCAAAAGAATAATGCAAAACTAATGAGCAAAGGAAGAACAAAAATATAATGGAAAAATTATTATTATTCTACAAATATTTTTGTCATTTTCATCTCAACGATGTGACAACCATGTATATGTGTCTAGTTGAGTGTAAAGCCGGGCATTTGGGCTTGGGCCCGCGGATGGCCCGTTAAACTCGCAGCCCACACTGTATATGGGCTTGGTTTTTTTGAGCTCATTTAAATTGTGGACTTTTTAGCTTGACCCGTTTAACCCCGTAGGTTAAACGAGCTCAACCGTAGGTTAAATGGGCAGTCCGCGGGTTTTCTATATTTTAATTTAAAAATTATAAAACATATAATAATTATAATTAGAATAAAATAAAAAAATAAAACTTAGTTAGAATTTAGAAATTAAAATAGAAAGTGACTCTATTATGTTCTGTTAGCTTTTGCGGTTCGGTGAAATATTTGGCATATGTATATATTTAGATAGGTGTTGCATATGTATAAATTATTTGGCATAATATGTAGTTTGGCATTCAGTGAAACCTTCTCATCTGCTAATGTTATCATAATAAATTATTTGGTTTTTTTCAAAAAAAAAGTTTAAAAAATGATTAAATTTTAGTTTTTAAAATTTAATTTTCAATTTTTTTTTGCGGTTGTGGGTCGGCCCGTTTAACCCGCGAGCTAAACAGGACAGTTGCGGGCTCATTAAAACAAAGCTCGTTTATTTTGCAAGCTTAACAGGCTAGCTAAACGGTTTGCAAGCTAAACGGGCGGACTTACCCTTTTGCCTAGCTCTAGTTGAGTGTCACCCAACCCACACACTTAATGTGCCAATGGAGCTTTTTTAACGGTGTTAAATGACACCAACTAATAATGAAGGGACTAAATTAATTAATGATTTGTAGTTTCAAGGACTATTTTGACATTTTTAATTTCAGAGATTAATTTAACTGACCATTACAATTTCACAAACTAATTAATTGATAATTTATAATTTTAGAGACTATTTGTTAGTTTGTTAATTTCAGGGACTTAATTGACCATTTATTACAATTTCATAGACTAAATTGGTGACTTGCTCCTAAATGAAAGTGTAATTTTTTTTTTACACTATTAACATATTCTAACTAAATTCTTATTAATTATTGTGAACGTTTATGTAAGAGTTTATACTTGAGTAGTCGTTCTTGTTTTTAAGATTGGGTAGCCCTTGATGTTTTAATGAATTTGTGATTTGTTATTTTGTTTATACTAAGATTGGTTATTTTATTTATTTATTTATTTATTTTCATATCATGCTTCATTATGTGAGTTGATTAGCCATCTATTTGCATAACCTTAAGTGTTTAGGGAATAAATAAAAGATGAACCCAAACATTAATAGGAAAAAACTTGGGCTTTAAATTACAAAAGTAAGTTTAATCCTTTGAGGACCAAATGAATTAACAAAAAACACAAATTATCTAATTGAACATAACTACTATAAAAATAAGAATCAATTTAGTTAAATACACCTTTGTGTATTGAAAGGGAATGAAGGCTACCTTAAGTTAACTTACCTTCAAATTTAAACAAATTCAAGCATAGTGATAAGATTCTAATTGTCATATTAATTGTCATTGTATAAAACCTAATTCCAAAAACTATTTTTGGATTTGATTTTCCCTTAATTGATATTCTTGTTTTATTGTTCTTTGTTCTTAACCAATGATTTTATTCCATTATCATCTCTCTAATCAAATATTATTTTTTGTTTACCTTGTTAAATGACAATAAATTGATAATCACATAACATAAACCCTTTAGAAGTACAACATTTTTATAACTTGATGACAATCGTATTTTTGTGATTTTTCCACATCACTCGACTTGGCTGTATCGTTTTATTTTATTTATATTATATATTTTATATATTAATAAAATGAATGTTGATGACTTGTGATTTATTATGTTTTCCATTCAAATGTACTTTTTGTTTGGGCTTTAAACGTGACATGGTCAACCAAGATAGTCTAGTTCAATTGATTGAGCAGGGTGTGTGAGTTGTTGTAAATCATCTGGTACTATCTTCGATTCCTATGGATAAAAAAAACAAGTAACATGCTCATGGAAGAGTTTTCACGTTCCATGACATGTTTTTCAGTTAAAACGATTTCTATGTTTTAGTCGAGTAACAAGACATTGGATGAAATGACGATGCTAATAAAATTGATGAATATTTTAGAATATAATGGAG
Source organism: Pueraria montana var. lobata (assembly GCA_026413185.1). Lineage (NCBI taxonomy): Eukaryota > Viridiplantae > Streptophyta > Magnoliopsida > Fabales > Fabaceae > Pueraria > Pueraria montana. Next base: position 13,222,783 of record CM048654.1, read on the forward strand.
TATTGGGTTTTTAATGAGCTTAATTCACTCACTTTTTTTTTTTCATTTTCCCTTCAGTTTCATTTTTTATTTTTCGTTTATGTCGAATAACCACACTAGTCTTGACCTGATGTGACTTGAATCTAACTAAGTTAGGTCAAACTAAGAGAACACTAATAGACCTAATCCCTGATTTTACCTGATTCGAGTTATGTTATATTTAGCTTCAAATCTAATCTTCCAAGTTCACCCCTAAAGATTACAATTATTTATGGTAGTTTTTTTTTTTACCAATTATTTATGGTAGTTAAAATAGGAGAGACTTTTTATAAAAAAAAAAAAAAAAAAACTAAAATTATATTTAATTTTTAAATTAAAATATTTCAAACGGACCATAAAACACTTAAATCAGCTATTACTAGATTATTCCAGTTTAATGATAAAGACAATAATAGGCAATTTCTTCCGAGGTGGCGGTTCTAAAATATTCCCTTTTTTTATTTTTTTTTATTTTCTGTCTTCACTGAACACTCGTTACACTTGTCTCCTCCTCAGTTCCACTTCATCGTCCCTTTTCATCACCCACCTTTCAATTTTTCCCCTTTTTTTTATTGATTTAATTAATTTCTTCCATCTAGGGTTTTCAATTAGGTTCCTGAATTACGATTACGATTCGGTTCTCATTTTCGTTTTTCCCTATTGAATTGAATTTACGACTTAGGGTTTCTGGGTCTCCGAAAAAAGACCTTCGATTCGCGCTAGAAATCTAGGTTTTTATGGAGCTGGGGTGACAGGGCTATCCCACTTTGTCATTCCCGCCCACAAAAAGGAGGTAACTTTACGAACATCCGAATGCATATGTCGTTTTCGTCATCATCAAAGGTTCTATGTAAATTTATCAATTTTGTTTTCTCCATTCGTCACCCATTTGTCTTTTTTATTATTGGTTGTGTTTTATTTTTGTTTTTTTTTTCTATTGTTAAAATTTTACCCTGTTCCCTTTTCATGCCAAAAGGTCAACGAAACCTGCTACGATTGTTATAAACTGGAGTTATTATCATCACAATGTTGGATGTGAATCGTAGTAGCGGGTTTTATAGCTCTAGTCGTGTTCTCCACCTAGCTGAATGGCACCCATTGGAATAGCAACGTTGACTAGGGCTTGAATTGGAGCCCTTTTTCCTTCCTCAGAAATCTCAAGTAAGAATCTTAGGCTCTTAAGTGTTTCATCTGTTTGATAAGATGATTGATTTTGAAGATTTGATGTTTTATTGTTGTTGGCATAGTAAATTGTTTTGTTTTTTTTCTTTCTTTCTTTCTTTCTTTCTTGTAGATTTTTTATTTTTTAATTTTAGGGTGAGAAATACTTCAATCACATTTAGGATTCAAGCTCCAGATGCTCAATAAGACTCTTTCTTTTGCGATGGGGTGCTGTAGTTGCTTTGGGTTCATCAGGACACCTAACCGTCAAAGTCAAAGGTCTAAGCCTGCCACTAACAATAATCTCTGCCAGGAGCCTCTGTTGGATGATGACATTGAAGACGAAGAGGGTGAGCCTTTGTATAATGAAGAGGTTACTAACACTAGTGGAGATGAAGGCGAGGAGGAAACTCGTCCCAAGCGATCGGAAGAAATTTTGAACTTGAGAGTAGAGAATGGCATGATTTGTAGGCAGTTTCCCGTTAAGGAGACTCACAAACTTGTTCGCACCGAGGTAATTGGTTTGTGGGAGTGGCTTTATAGTTTTTGCTGTAAGGGTGATTTTGAATTTTTTTATGTATAGTCAAACATCAAGACTAGGTGGGCTAGTGGTATTTGATATGTTGAATAATCTTGATTCTATTATGAGTGAAAATTGCACTCAATTGTGTTGTAAGTACTTTATGGTTTCCAGATACTTCCTCTCTTAATGATATGGTGTGTTTATTATGAGCTGCAATATAATTTTTTAATGGAATGCTACATGTCAAAGGAAGTTTGGGTTTAATGTTTATATCCTACATACACCATTTAGTGATAGACATGAAGTTGTGGCTGAATAAAAATGTCTTGGGTCATTGCTGTCTTCTCAGTTATTGTGTTCTCTGCTTCTTTACTTGTTAACCATAAATTATCGGTTTGTATCAACTATATTAATCTTGAAATGAATTGTATATCTCTCTCACACACAGAAATAAGTTACATGCCTATTCCTATCTGAAATTTTATTTGTATTCAGGAAACACTTCTCTTTGTAGTGAATATCTTTCTCTCAGAACTTAGAAGTCTTATTGAACTTTTATTTTCCTTCTAGGATGAAAATGGGAACAAGATGATAAATGAGTATATTCGTGAGTATAAGATTGGTTCTGGTAGCTACGGGAAAGTGGTGAGTGTAGTATTCATGGAACATAACTACTTTTTCTGTCTCAATGAAAACAATTTTCCTGAGCCTTTTTCCTTACATGCATGACAGGCTCTTTATCGAAGCTCTGTCGATGGAAAGCATTATGCAATTAAGGTAAGGAAACATTTTGGTGTGAGTAGACAGATTACTGTAGGAAACATGCCCATAAGGGCACGGTTTTTTGATACAGGGCTTTTTATGTTCTAATAGTTATCCAGATAATAGTACATTTCGTCATTTATTGAGCTGAAAATCTTTTGAATTGAAGGCCTTTCATAAATCTCATTTACTGAAGCTTCGAGTTGCACCCTCAGAAACTGCCATGACGGATGTACTACGTGAGGTATATTTCTTCTTCATATCCTTGGTTTTCACAGTCTGAACTCTGAACTGGAAATATGATTAAAACATGAATATGTTAAATTTTGTTAAATACATTATATATTCCCTCGTACATGCCACTTTATGGTTACTCTTCTTGTGGCATCTATTTTTATTTGCGATTCTGTTTGCACTGTAGCATCCATTTAGTCACTTTTAGAAAGTATCCACATTCTTTCTTTGACAAAATTTGTACCTCCCATTTTCTGAAAGGAAATTCTTTTGCATAGGTTTTTCAGCTTATTTTGCTTCCTGGTTTAGTATTTATGATAAACTATGTGTTCTGACTTTATTTGTTTTAGCTATTGTGCTAATGTCCTTATAGTATGTTAAAAGGCCAATACCATTTTTCTTTTTCAGGTTTTCATTATGAAAATGCTGGAACATCCTAATATAGTCAATCTCGTTGAGGTGATTAATGACCCAGAGTCGGATAACTTCTACATGGGTACTGATGACTAGTTTCTTCTTGATTTTGTTATTTAATGATTGACTACTACTACTACTACTGAAATTTATATGTGTATTTGAGTTTAAGTGAAGAAGAATAATACCTTTGAAGTCCCATGTTTGACTGCTGATTTTTCTTGTACAGTACTTGAATATGTGGAAGGTAAATGGGTTTGTGAGGGTTCAGGTCCCACTTGCAGCTTAGATGAAGAGACTGCTAGGAGATACTTGCATGATATAGTTTCTGGATTAACATATCTCCATGCTCATGTAATATTTCTCTACCTACCATTCTGTGCTTAATATTAACTAAGATTCTCTGTCACACACACACAGTTTTTGCATATAAATGGCTATATATGATGATCTTCATGCTAAACAAAAAGGAAAAAAAATTGTAAGATGACATATCATTTATGTTAGATGTTCATACTCTTATTTATGAATATGCTTTAAAATAGTTTGGTCAATTTAGTGATTTTCTTTTTCGGAAAAGCAGAATATAGTTCATGGGGATATTAAGCCAGATAATCTGTTGATTACTCGTCGTGGTACAGTAAAGATAGGGGATTTCAGTGTCAGCCAGGCTTTTGAGGTAATGTACTTACAGAGCCCAAATGTAAATTTGATTACTTGAAATGAATAATATTAAAGCTCGTTAATTTACATAGGCATTAGTGTTTCTTCAACTGCAACACGTGAAACTTTTCTCTCTGGGAAAACTGAAATGTGATTACTTGAAAGATATGAAACTATGGAAGCTGATTAATGTACTCTGTCAATAGTTGAAATTAAAGTTAATGACTTTATTAAAAGAAACCTCTTGCCAACTTTGTTTTGTTGAGCAATATCATGGATCATAGCCCCTTATTTAAAACATTAATGTGGGAATATGTTTGGATTATGCTCCAATAATCCAGGGGCAGAGGGAGGCTGCTTCTAGGGTCACCCCACTATTGCCCCAGACCCAGACATTGCAAGAGGATATCCCCCTCACCTTACCTTTTTCCCTTTTAATTTTTTGCAAATTCATTTTGACTCCACTCTTGCAAAGACCATAATCATAACTCAAATTTTGACCCTTAATTTTCCTTAAAACAAGTATATCAGAAGTTATAATGAGAGAAATTAGCTAGTGTCAAGGCATAGGAACTCGTGGTTTTTCCTAAAAGTGATTAGTCACAAGTAGCAGCTGGAGTCTGAGATATGCCACATAACTGCTGTAGTTGTGCAAATGATGAGCTATTGCTTAGCCTACTACAAATGATGCCAAAGATGTGTTGGTGAAAACGACACTGGAGATTTGTGGGTTGGCTGGAAAGGTATGGGCAGTGGTTGGAAACAAAACGCAGGTCAGCTTGTATTTTATTGTATCGGAATGGGATAATTCCAGTGTTTTGACTTGAATCAGAAACCCTATGCATTTTGTATGTAAAATGAGGGAATCACAAAAATACCCATAAAATGCATTCAATAAATAAAATAAAGCACAGGTAAAGAAGGGATATTTCCAGTGTAGAATACAACAACTACAAAGTCTTATCCCATTAAGTGACGGCTCTGAAATTTTGCCGGTGTAGAATAGCAAAGTGATTTTGGTGGCGTACTCCCATCACATTGAAACGTTAAGCCACCACACCCTCATTGTGGTTGGAGGCTGCATCACACTTGTCTGCTGCTATAGCTCACTATTGATAAGTATGTTTTGGAGAAGAAATAATGCTTTTTCCCCCCTTGTTCAAATATACATACAATGCTATGATACAAAGGCAGAGTTGGTTAGGCAAAAACCAGCCAATCTGCTACAACTAAGGAAAATACAAAGGAGAAAAAAATTAAGGATATAAGATTAGAGCCCTAAATCTGATCTGAATTGGATCATTCAGATCTTGTCCTAACTCATTCCATTCTTCCTAACTTCTACAACAAACTTTAACAGTTTCATTTTGTAGGATGATAATGATGAGCTTCGTCGATCACCTGGCACTCCTGTTTTCACTGCACCAGAATGTATTTTAGGTTGCTGTTTTCATTTCAAGCATGTAAGATACTATTGCTGTGGAGTTGAAGTACAGGCTCTCACTGCTGTTTCGTTTTTGTGTATATGTTTTTAGGTGTGACCTATGGCGGTAAAGCTGCAGACACGTGGGCAGTAGGAGTTACTTTATACTGTATGATATTGGGTGAATACCCTTTTCTTGGAGACACACTTCAAGATACATATGACAAAGTAAGAAATTCACACACAGACACATATGACAAAGTAAGAAATACACATGTTTTTTATTATAATTACAAAAAAAATGTCATTCTGTTTTCAAAACTTCTCTCTTTTTCTTTACAAAATTTCTCAACTTATTCACCCTGATATTATACATGACATTCATGTTTTTACTGGTGCCTATATCACAATCTTAGCTTGCTGTTTTCTTCCTGATCCAGATAGTCAATAATCCTTTAGTACTCCCCAACAATATGAATCCGCCATTGAAGAACTTAATAGAAGGACTACTTTCCAAAGGTATACATGACATTCAGCATTTTTGTCATATCACATGACTACACTTTCCTTGTTAATGCTTAGTTAAATTTCTAAATTTGCAGACCCAAAATTAAGGATGACTTTGGGTGATGTTGCTGAAGATAGCTGGGTTATTGGAGATGATGGGCCAATTCCTGAGTACCTTTGTTGGTGCAAAAGGAAGAGCTTGGGAATTGAGGACAATGATGAGAGCAATACTGACTAAAATTTTTTTAGTTTGTACAGTGGAAAAGCAGTGATTTTTTTTTTCTTTGTTAGACTCTTCGCTGGTATTTTATGATTATATGTAGAGGCAGTCTTGAAGGAATCTCAAAATTTAAGAAGATGTAGGCATGATAAGTAGCAGAGGCAGAAGAATGTTTATTTATATGTTTTTTTTGTGAAAGAATTTGACGTCTAGAAGTAGGAACTGAGAGTGAGAGAAGCCTTGTATAAGGATCCTTACACGCATGAAATGATTTTTGAGCTCTAGCTTCTAGGCATAGATATTGCTTCGTCTAAACTTTTGTATGTATGTATCATCCCAATTAAGAAATGACAACCCCAAATGTTTTCACTGTCTTGAAACAATATTGTGCTTCAATTTTTCAAAGATGCTGTTACATTATTGTTTATGATTAATAATTAATCAAGGGTAGCAATGAGCACTAGCAGCTTTATAAATTCTGATTCTGTTGTCACGTGGGATAAAGCAACTAGCATGTTCTTATTCTATATGCTTTTAATGATAAAGGGTGAAAAGCATCAACCAAAAGAAGCATTTGTCGCCGTCGTTGTTATTATTATCTAGACTTTTCCCTCATCTGCATGTGCCTCATCCTTATTCCACACAAACAGACAAAAGAGGGATACATTTTGGTTTCATATCCATCATCAGCTTGCAGGAGCATTCTTTTTTATACTTGGTAGTTTGCTTCAACATCTCTAATTGGAGATATTATATATATGTGGGACGCACTCAACCAATTTCATACAATGACTGGTAAATATGTTCTGAAAGATACCATTCATAAACACGTCAAAATTTATTTCAAGTAATTAATCAAAATCTCCAGGTATGTCTAGCCAGCCTGTGCATGCAAGAAATATCGTACTACAAGAGGAAAAGGCAGAGAAAATTGCATTTGAAGTAATGTTTAGTATTGGAAAAAGGCTAAACTTATGATGAAAGTTCCCTCAGAAAATGAAGAGTTTCTTTTCTTTCATTTCACCATCTTTCATATATACTTGTCAGAAACAACTCGGAATTGAATTTTACTCTTGGCCATTTTTAAGTGTAAACTTATAAGAATAAACTAGACTTTATTTGGTTTTCAAAAAAAAAAAACTAAACTTTATTCAAATCAAAATATTTTTCATTTTTTAAATAATATTTGTATTCATAAGTATAAATTAATTATTTTAAAATATTTCTTTCAGGACAAGTATTTTAAAATTAATTTTATAAAAATATAAATCAAACGAACTTAGAGTCTTTTCTAAACTTTAATAAGCAACTTAAGTAATTTTTTTATATAATGACGGCAACATGGTTAGAATTTAGAGTGTATTTTTTCGTGGATTAAAAACTTATTCTCAGCAATATGAACTTGAGAATCTAAGGAGGTGTTTACTTACAATTCTGTTTTCTGTTTTCATTTTCTATTTTTACTTTTTAATTACAAAACTACCATCTTGTTTTCATTCTGTTTCTTGTTTTCAAATATTGGTACAGGAAACACTGAATACAACTTTTTTTTCATTTTCTCTGTATCATGTATATATCTTTGAAAACAGGAAACAGAATGAAAATAAGGTGACAGATTTGTAATTAAAAGGTGAAAACAGAAAATGAAAACAGTAAACAAAAATGCAAGTAAAAGCCACCTAATATTCCCATATTTGTTTGGAGTTTTAAAATAATATTCCTAGATATTGTTCATTTTCAAGAAAGTAGTTATAATATGATTTATTTCATTTTATTCCCAATAAAATTTAGTTCATGGAAACGTGGAAAATTACTTTTTAATTTACTTATAATTTCTATTTCAACTCTTATTTTTTTTATTTCAATTATTTTATATTTTAAAAATATTCCTAAAAATGTTAAAATCTAACCAAATGCATTTTTAAATATTCTCCAAAATAACTTTAGTAATAATATTTCTGGGTATGCAATATCATATCTTGAAATAAACACCACCCTTAAGAATCTTATGCATCCTACCCAAATCTCGCCACCAATAGGCCAACTCTTGTGGGTTAGACTAAAGTAATATGAGGACACATGTCTTCACCCAATTTTAATGTTATTATAATGTTAAATTATCATTTAAGTATTATTATATTTACTATTGCTAGGAGAAAGAGAATCACTTCGTGTTTTCTATATTTTTAAAAATAAAATAAAAAGAGAGAGGGAAAGGAAGATAACTAAAACATGGAGTAAACAATTAACTATGTAAGGAATCAAATTGAACTAATTAAATAAATAAAAAGATTAAATTAATAATTTAGCCATAATTATTTAATAAAAATTAAGAATGAAAATATCTAAGAGCATTTATAATGCATGATTGTTTAAATGGGTTGTTTATCTTAAATTTGTGAGCCCTACAATGCCACATAGATGTAAGAACTTTATACAAAAAAATTACTCTAATGCTAAAGTTGTTAAAATGAGTGCTTAACTTCAATCACATTAAATTTTATAACTAAAAAATGGTTCTTTATTTAGTAGGAACGAATTAAGCAACGTTGCTTATATAAGCAACTCACTTAAGCAATACGTTGCCATGTCATCTACTCCAATGGTAAAAGCCCAAGAGAAGCCCCTAAAAGGCGTACCGATGGGGCAGTAAAGTGTGTGTAGTCCTTACCTGACCCAACGGGTCAGGAACTATAATCTATAGTAAGTGTTGTGAGTGGTCCTCGGAGAGAATTACCAAGAATATCTATCGTCTATTACTTATCTCTGGTTGTGAAATGTCGTAAGTGGTTGTAGAAACAGTTCGCAGGACATAGCGCACGTATCGATTACAATTGAGAGGAGAAGTCACAGGACCCAGTGTACAGATTAAGCAACTCAATAAGCATCCGCATTGGAGATACTCTAATGAAAAGTGTATATCAAAAAGAGATATTTTCATTATAACAATTATATTCATTTTATATGTAAAATGAGAAATACTATTATCTTATTTGTATTATTGAAAACTTTTGAATGTGCGCTACCTGGTGACTTTATATATACGTAGGTGGCATGGTTGTGGAAGGGCAAAAGTACAGCGAAGAAGGGCCCACGTGGCTCAGTGAGTGACTGACTAAGATTACTGTGGGGGATGAGATGGTGTGCCCTAAACAGCCTGTGTCAGCAGCCACTCTGAAATCTGAACAAAACCAACATGAGTTTTCTGACACAGAATAAGAGGCACTACTACAAAAGAAGAACCACCCCTCCCAAATATCACCTTGATAAATAATTGTTCAATTCAATCACGAACCCAATAAAGATATAAATTAAGATTTTCTGCACTTTGAGTGCAATGCTAGCTAGTATTAATTACTTGCATGTGGATGGATCCATTGAGCCAAGAGCCGGATCTAAATTAGATTTTGAGCAACTCCACTAGCAACACTATATATTGTACTACCTATACTATATTTTAACCACTGTTACGTCATTATCTTTTGAAAAATAAATTTGAAAAAATATATATATATATATAATATTTTTAAAATTGGTATACGTTTAAAAATTATTTTTTAAAATTGTTGAAGAAATGACATTATTCATATTTTTGTTAATAATCCAAGAATTACAGTGAATTTATACGCACACTCTTAACTATGCCCTTATCAGTTATCTTATTATAGATGTAATGCTTGTAACAACAATTAATTAATTAACCTCATCCTAAGTAACATCAAGTGTCGTCAATTATTTATGAAACAGTTTAGCATGTGTAAATTTAAGCTGCATGATTCAATATACTAATATGCCTGGATTTTGCATTTGGATTTTGGAATACCATGCTTGCATAAGAAATCTTCATTCAAATCTTGTGAGTTGAGCGCATAACAGTCACAATGTTATCATATGCTAGCGCAAATTTTGTGAGGCACAAAACATATATAGTTTTTATATGTCACTCAAAACAATGTTTGTACTCACTCATTGTTGTGAGGGTTGAATGCTAACAATGAAAATAAATGACTTGTGTTCGCCAAAGCAGCACCATTTTCATATGCAATCTTAGTCTAGCATTTTGAGCCCTGCTAGCTAATATAAGCTCTAATCGATTCATCCAAATTTTCCTGAAATTTATCCTAAAACAATTCCCCATTGAGTATATATGAAAATGATTCATTCAATTATGTAAAACTGTAAACGAAGTTGTTCTCTCGTCCAGTAAGAATGCAGAACCAAACATTTGCACGACAAGTGGAACAAAAAGTAAATTGTTTATCAGTGATACAGTGTCAAATACCACATGTCACCAAAGCAATTAAATACAATCACCAAAGCCTAATTAGTTGTTCTCCGTGACCTCGATCTCTTCAAAAGAAGATACTATATAAAAACTAATTAAAAAATTGAGAGCAACAAATATATCTAAGCTTTATTTACTTTGGTAAATTTCGTCATACATTTCAATTGGAAAATTATAAAACTCTACCCTATTTTGGATTAATTGGAATGGAGAGTACAGAAAAATAGGAAGAAAATAATAAATGCAAGTAATAAACGATGCGAAGAAAAAATAAAAAATAGTAAAAAAAATAGATTTATGATTGTACTAGTAAAATGTTATGAGTAATTACTTGAATCTATTTTTTTAATGTTATGTTACTCTTTTTTATTATTTTAATTAGGGAAAAAAGAAGTAGTTCGTGCCTCATTATTTATTTATATTTTTTTTATTTAAAAAAAATAAAGAAAGTTAATAAAATAGAATAATGGATGAGGAAGTTATGATATGTAAATGGTTGCTTATTAGTTGAAAGGATAAAAAATTTAAAAAAAAAAAAATAGACAGAGACAAAATTAAATATTATATAATATATAATATTAACATGAATAAAATAGTTTTAAAAAAGTGAAAATGAATAAATGATTATGGAAAGTAGTATCTTTTTATATAATGGAGTACTACTATAGATGAACTTTTTTCGAAGTAAAATGGTTGCAGACAATAATAACTGTCACGGACTGTGGCTTATCTTGTTGTGTTGGAATGAGTGAAGTGCAGTGCAGGATAAGCATTTGACATTGACGAGAGCGAAGCGAAGAGACAAAGACAATGAACCTAATGTACACTGTTAGATATTCATAGTAGTTAGCAGTTTTATTATTTCAACATCATAATATGTAATGTATAATATATAGTTTTATCTTATAAAAGGGGTTGAATTTAGTAGAAGGAGTTAATATTATATTAAAAATAATATTTGGTCATTCAAAATGTTAAGTAATACTTAATAAAAGAGATAAAAAAAAGAGAAAAATATAAAAATTATAAATGATATAATATGATAAAAATAGAGATAAAAAAATTTTAGATATTCAAATATCATTGCTCTATTATATTTTAATAAATAAAGGTTTAGTTGAAGGAATATATAAAAAAATTAGTTGAGGGAAAAAGAACTATTTATATATATTATTTTGAATAGAATTGTTTTTGAAAAAAGATAACTACATATAGGAAATAAAAACATGTAGTACATAATTTTCTTTATTTTCACTTGTGTTTTATTTTCTATCTACATGCATTTTATTATGATAAAATTAAAAATTTTATTTTTATCTATTCTAAATTTATCTTAAATAAATTATTTTTTTTATAAACAAATAGCTGATATAAGCAAAAATAATACCACTATACGTATACGAGTTATTTAAAGAATAATAATAATTAAGTACCAGAAGATGTCAATACATTCTACAATCAATCAAGATATTTGATCTGGGGTGGTGTTCCCAAAAGGCAACCACCCTCGAACTGGGGATTCTTCTGATGGTTTGCAACTCAAATGGTGAGTGAACCTGGTGGCAGATGAGGTGGTGATATTTGTACACATATAAGTTTGATGATATTTTTTTAGTGTAATTAACAATATAATGGGGCAAGTTGGTGCGTGGAGGGCGAGTCCTAATATTTAATTTATTGGTGAAGGTGGTTCACATTGAAACCGATGATAATCACTAACTTACTACTCCCTCCATTCCAGTTTATATGACGTTTAAGATTTTGACACAGGTATTAAGGAATGCAATTAATTTGTTGAATTTTTTATAAAATATTAGGTAATTTTTTAATATACCCTTTATCTCTCTAGTTAATTACTCATACTACACTACTTCCACTAAGTATTAATTAAGGGTAGTCTTGGAAAAAGATATTTAATCCAGCATTGGTTTTGTAAAACGTCATCTATTTTGGAACAAAATTTTTCTCTAAAACGTCATATAATCTGGAACGGAGGGAGTAGTAAACGAATTGATGTCAAGATACATATTGTTACAAGGCATATAAGGATATGATACTCAATTGATCCAGTTGGTAAAGAACGGACTCATATCTAATAAGAACGTAGGTTCGATTTCTGCCGATGTGAGGACTTTTTTAGTGGATAATTCTGGGACCCAACTCACCTAAACCTTTCCACACACAAAAAAATACTCCATCCGTTGCAATTTATATGACGTTTAAGGTTTTGGCACAGATATTAAGGAATGCAATTAATTTATTGAATTTTCTAGAAAATATTAGATAACTTCCTACTATACCCTTTATCTCTCTAATTAATTACTCATTATACACTACTTCCACTAAGTATTGATTAAGGGTAGTATTGGAAAAAGATATTTAATGCAGCATTGATTCTGTAAAACATCTATTTTGGAACAAATTTTTTTCTTTAAAAAGTCATGTAATCTAGAACGGAGGGAGTAAAAGGATATGATAAGTAAAATGCTTAGCATTTTTTAAGGAGACATTATTTGTTGAAAACGATTAAATTATTCTCATAATGCATGTTCATATTAAGAGGAACATTTTTTTTTTTTTACAACTAGAGGACACATGTTAAGTGAGATGAATTCTCCTAGCGAGATTACTTGGTCAACACATTTAATTAGCTAAAATTAGTATCAAGATAGTCTATTTCAATTGGTTGAGCAGTGTATCTAAGTTATTTCGTATACTTGAATTCGATTCCTATAGATTAAAAAAAAAAATCCCACGACTTCAAAGGTCATTCCAAAAATATTTTATTTTAAAAATGTTAGAAAATTCATTTAACACTGCATTAATTTACATGTTGTATCTGGATTTGACAAATGACAATATACTATTATTTTTATTGATTGTAACATATTTCTCTAAAAAAAATCAAAATATAGGAGTATTAGAAAAAGGTAAATGCTGAGCTAAGAAAAATGTTAATCAATGCCTTTAGACACTCTTTAAAGAAACAAATATAGAAAATTTGTATTGGAAAAGAAAGTACAGTATAGGAGTACTATTTTTTTTCTTCTGCAGAATTGAAAATAACACGATCTAAGGAAGTTTGAAACCATTTTTTTTTATAAGGAAGTTAAAAAATCTTTCTTTGTCTCAACCCGAGGTTAGCAACTCGCAGCCAAAACAAATGTATCGAAATTGAATATTTAATTTGGTTGTGGTGCAGCATATGTGGGAATCAATGCCTTGTGGTTATCCTAAATTTCTAATCCCAAAGGTCACCAACACGCATGGACATGCTTGGACGTTCGGGAAATGTGGAAAGACTAATATGAGCATCATCATTTAATAGAGAAATTGTACTTGTATAATAAATAATTTATACAGTATATTTTTTAATGTAGGTATGAAAAGAAATGTGAGATAAATAAATGATGCGACATAAAGAAATAGAATAAAATAAAATTACAAAAAAAGCTATGGCGTAACTTTTTTAGACTCCAGACGTCATTGTAAACCTGACTAATCAGACTGAGGTAAATAGGCTTAAACAAAACAATATCAGCGTTTTTTTATAATAAAATATGAATTCAATTTTTTACCTAAAATAATTGGCTAATGATAAACTATTCTTAAAGTTCTGTATAAAACTTCGATAATACTTCTTCCGAATTAGAATATAAGCAAAAAAAAAAAAAAAAAACTGATTCACATCTTTTAAAAAATTAGTTAGTATTATTTAATTTTGATAGTCTCAATAAAATAATTAACACACTTCTTAAAGTACTCTTTGTATTTAATTGCATAGGACAAAAAAATAGAAAATTGTTGAAAACAAAACTCTAATTAAATGAAAGGTATTTTGAAGATGATATCATTAAATAGGAAAGAATTACTTAAAATTTGTTTATATTTTAATCCAATACACATGCAATTTTTGTTGTTTATATTTCAGTCCGGAAAAAGTAAGAAACACAATATATAAATGAACAAACATATATATAACCAGTTTCTCCATTGCAATCTTAATTACTTGGACTTTGCTACCATGCCAGTGATTCAGTGAAACGAAATCGATAAATAAATATTTGCACATCACTCAAAGGTTAACTGGTTAAGAATTTGATTACATGCACACACATTTTTAGTAGCTAGCATTAAAAGGCTGGAGGCTTTTGAGGTCGAAAAGTGGCACGACCGTGTTGGAATATTGTTATTATTATTTTTTTATATAGTGGAATATTGTTATTATTATTTTTTTATATAGTGGAATATTGTTATTATATTATATATTTTACTTTTACTTTTACTTTTACTTTTCACGTTCACATTCACATGTCTCCTTTGGAATAAAGAAAGCGTACGTATAAGATTCTATTTCCCTTTCTCAATCCTCTTGGTTTTACCGATTTCTCCTTCCATATAAATAATGGAATTGGTAAAAAAATATCAATAAAACAGAATCAACTTATATAGATAATTCGTTTTCATTAGGGAATTTCTGTTTATTATTAAATATTCAGGCTATTGATTTTTGTATCTTTCTGCCATTTATAATTAGTTTAGATGCTAAATATACTTTATGGATTGTTTAAAACCACGTGAGATTACATGTGATTAATATGTGGAGTAATTAGTTTATGATGAAAGGGATGGAATTTTCTTTCTTCAACATTAGAGGAAGGAAGAGTAGTGCACAGCAGAGTTTTGGTGTAAAAAAAAAAATGAACATGAAAGCATATAACTTTCGGAGAAAAAAATAAAGATCCAAGCCATTATTATTCTCTGGTAGGAATTAAAGTTTCTAACATGTTCTGCATAAAAGGTTGGTTATATGTTTCCAATATTGTCTATATAGCCTTTTCAGGGATTTTAATTATATTCTAATACTAACGGGAGTAGATCACCGTACAAAAAACACATATTTGCCTCCACCTAGCTTTAAAAAATGTTGCCTTTGTTTAGAATTATAACTCTAAAGTTATCATGAAATACTAAACTTTTATTTTGTTTAGTTTTTGGCATAATTGATGTTAAAAAAAGTAATTTGTACTATTTAAAAGCAATATTTTAAAAAGTAGAAAAATATATATAATTGTCATTGAAGTTGTATGTGTGTTTTTTGTTTCTCTTACATGTTGAATGAATTCTGGTCAACGGAAAAGGTAAAATATTTTACATCTCTCCAATTTAAATTTACCCTCTGCAAAATTAATATTTTTCTCATAAAATATAGACAAACAGCACAAATGCTATACAACCTCATTTTTGTCTCCTTAAACGTGATTTTTTAGTGGCTGTCCAAACAGGCTTTAACTAAAAAAATAAATGTAATTCTGTAGACGCGTCTATATTTAAGTTTAATGTTTCTGGGATATATATATATATATATATATATAGAGAGAGAGAGAGAGAGAGAGAGAGATTCTGGGATATATTAATTAATTAACCAAAAAATTATGAATTGATTGTATAATAAAGACAAGTTATCATATGAAGTTTGAATTCTTGTGTGTTGATGTGACCTAACAAACAATCGTATGAAGCCTCACAGCTCAGAATAATCTGTTTGATATCTTTGAATTTTGAAACTAAAGAGTGCAGAACATATATGCAAAGTGCACATAAAAATTAGAATCATAGAAATATGAGTGGGTGTATGCATGGCTGGTCCACTATGAGAAGTGGGAAACTAAATAACTCTGTCAGCACTGCTTTAATTGTTTTTCAGTGATCACCATTGATGAGTCTTGAGAGAATTGAAGTTCATAGAGACTCCATGCAGAAAGAGAAAATTAAATTGATGTCAGCACTGCTTTATGGGCTGATGTTGGACACACCTTGTGAATCAACACAGTCCTCGTTATTAATAAAATTTATTTTGCTTCTAATTAAAAAGAGAGAGAAAATTAAATTAGATGGAAAAATAAAAAGTCCTGATTTTTTTCACATATTCTTTTATATTGTCTTTTAAATTTTTGTAAAATTTCAAACTATTTAATAAATGAAAAGGTAAAATAACAAATGTGATTCTTTTTGTATGAGTAATAGATATAAAAAGAAACAGATATAAAAAATCATGTAAAATAAATAATTTAAAAGACTTTGATTAAATTTTTAGTTCTTTAAATTTTATGAAGTGTTTTTTTGCTTCGGATTTTTTTTTTTTTGCTTCGGGTGAAGTGTTTATTCGGTCTCTTACTTTTATTTTTTACTTAAATATATTTTTATCTTTGAAATATAGTCATATTTTATTCTTGATTCTTAAAAATATTTTATTTATTTTGAATTAATTTTTTTTAAATAAAAATATTTAATAGAAACTAAAAACAAATAATTTACATGTTATAATAGAGATATAATTAAAAATAATGAAATTTTATAGTAATTTTGAACTGACAAATAAATAAAAGTAATTCCTCAGGTGACAAATAAGAAAAACACGAAGGTGACAAAATGATTGATAAAGGTTGGAGGTTCGTAGTCAACAACTTTTCTTATTGTCACCTACTGTTTTTACATGTCACGTTACTTTATTGACTATTGTGCAAGAATCAGAAAACTGATGTTTTGTGTTACTAATATACACATCAAACTAACAAGTATTTTAAAGATATTGATTAAGAAATTAAAAGAATTTTTTTTATTGAGTGATAAAAAATTATATCATTTATTATTTATTTTATGTTTCCTATAAATTTTATGATAAATATATATTTTTTTAATTTTTTAACCAATATTTTAAAAATACTAGTTAATAAGACTCATATATATATATATATATATATATATGTCTGTTCCGTTATCTTAACCGAGATTAAGATTACTATGGCGTACCGTGTTTGAATTTAATTTTATTATTATTGTATTTTTTTTTCATGATATGGGGGCGTCCAGTGAGCAGTGACTGAAAAAGAAAGGAGGAAGAGACAGATGAAGGTGTGTTTGCAGTGCATTGATTGGGTACAGCTGGGTCACCGTACGAGCTGTGAGAGCACAGCATGCACAGTGTGATATAGTAGTAGTAGTAAGAATCAAGAATGAATGAATAACAACACAAAGTGGTACACATGTACATGTCTCTAACTTTTTTGTTTTTTTGGTATTCAAGAAAAGGAAAGTAGGAAATGCCGCCACCCTGATGTGAATGTGGTCTATCTATGTCCCCCTATCAACTGCTCCGACGCCTAACTAATTTAACATCTTCACTGTCCCCCACCTACTTTTTATTAACATTCAATTCAAACTTTCTTTCATTTTTTTTTTCCTCTAAAATTTTTCTTTCTATCTAACTTTTTTCTCTCCTCCCTTTTAATTTTTTTTTCTTTTTATATTTTTTCCTCTTTCATATTTGGATTTATAAAACAAAAAATCTTTGTTATTCTATTAATAAAAATCTCTATTATTATTATTATTATTATTATCTCCATTTACTCTTAATAAAAATCTCTTCCTTTTTAATTTTTTTCTTTTATCTTTTTTCCTCTTTCATATTTATATTTATAAGACAAAAAAATCTCTACCATTCTATTAGTCAAAAATCTATATTATTATTATTATTATTATTATTATTATTATTATTATCTCTACCATTCTATTATTATAATTTATCATATTGTTATAATATTATATATTATTTATGTACTATATTAAATATTTCTTTTTGTATAATATTATATTATTATTTTTTATTTTTAAATAATATGAATCAACGATTTATTAATATATATTTTTATTTATTCAACAACATCTTTGATTATTTTACTCTTTTACTATTAAATGTCAGTGTTTTAAATGATAAAATCATGTTATCAACTTTTTTTATAATTGAACTTCATATTTAAGTTAAAAAATATAAGTTTAATCTATTTGAATTAATTAAATCATTTTATTGTTTATCATTGATAAGAATCATATTCATATTTACAAGATACTTTATATTACATTAAAAAAATACTATAAAGTTAACAAAATATAAAAAAGAAAAAGTTATTTATATCAATTATACATTATTATATTATAAAAACAGGAAAACTTGGTCTTTTATACAACACGTCACAATTTAAGAAAAAAATTTACTGCTCAATTTTCCTTTATTTTCTCTCTAATTTTTTTCATTTACTTTTCTTTTGTTTTTTTTTAGATTTTTTCTCTCTTCTATTTTCTAAAAAAACACTACTCCTATCCAACTCAATTTCACTTTTTCCCTCTCTCTAATTTTCTTTTTTTCATTTCTTTTCCTTTTATTATTGTATACTTACACGGTTTTTTATAATAACTACTCACTTATTTATATTATATTACTATTTTATGCCTTTTTTATAAAAAAAATTATATTCAATAATTTATATTAGCATGTATAATCATAAAAATAATAAATTATGGTTTTTCTGAAATTATATTTAATTTATTTTATTATACTACATAAAAATATGTTATTATTATATTAATTGAATGGTAAATTTATATAATTACTTATTACTTATTAAAATTAATTATAGTTTAATTAACTAAATTTATTTTTACTTTAAACCTCTATAAAATTATTTTTACTTAAAAATCTATAAAATAAATTTAAATAATTTCATAAATAAAAATTTTGTCGACTAATATTATATTATAAGATTGAGATTTTTATACTAAAAGTTAATTTAAATCTAATTAATGTTTTATATAAAATTGACTCTATGTTTAGAATTAATTTATTAAATATATTTTTATTATAAAATAATTTTAAATTACTTTATCAATACTATCATAATTTAAATTAGTTTTAATTTTATGGTAGAAATCACAAATATCATTCACGGGACACAATTCTGCATGAGACTATTATGGACGACAAAACTCTCTTTTTGAGTATTTCGCACAAGTGCATGCCAAAAACTCAATAATATTATAAATTGAAATAGTTTTTTTATGGTAAAGACCACAAATATCATTCACGAGAAGTAACCATATTCAAGATCATCGTGAACGATAAAACTTTTTTTCTCTGAGTATTTAACACAATTGCAAACCAATGACTCAACAATATTTTTATGTACTTTGAAATCCTATAAAATCATTTTTAATTATAAATTGTATAAAATAATTTTAAATAATTTCATAAATAAATAATTTTCTTGAATAATATTCATATTATGAGGTTCAAATTTTTATACTAAAAAATAATTTAAATCTAATTAGTTAATATAATTATTACAAAATAATATTTTGACTCTATTTTCAATAACTTCATATACAAAAATTTTATTGTTTAATATTTATATAATAATGTAATTTTTTTATAAATATATTAAAAATATATTAGAATTAATTTATTAAATATATTTTTGATAAAAAAATAGTTTTAAATAATTACTTACCAAATAATATTATAAATTAAATTAATTTTATTTTTAATTATAGTTTATAAACTATAAATATTATAAAATTAATATCTTTCTTTTAGAGTATAATTATAAAATAATTGAATGCTTTTATTATTTCAAATTTGAAATTACAAAAATATTTAAATTTAACATAAGTTAAATCCTTTTTAAATTTTTAAACCTCAATTTCTCATACCATTTTATAAATATTTTAAATAAAATAAGAAATAATTGTGCGACTATAATCAAATATATTTTCTTTGTTTGAATACTCTTACTTTTTCTGCATTTTCGAAAAGTTTAAACAGTTAATTATGTTTTCTCAAAATATATTTAATCTTTTTATGAGACTTGACATTTTTTATTGTAATGGGTTGAGTTTATGTTATGAATCATTACATTTTTATGGCTTGTTCAATTTAATGACATCTAAAATTAGTTTTAAATTTAAAATTAGACAAAAAATATCTACAAATATATTGTTTTAAAGTAGTAGCCATTTTTAGTGAACAATGATCGGGATGGAGCAGATATACCCAACCCCGAACAGGGATGGGAGTGGGTACAAAATTTTACCCCCCACAGAGATCAAGGACGGGGACGGGAGTGGAGATGGGGACGGGGATGGGGAACGACATACATGTTCCCGTCTTGCGCCGTTGTCATGCCTATTCACAATCATCACTTATACATTTTTTGGTTTTAATTAATTACAAACTTGGATAAGATTAAAATACAGTACCTTTTAGTCTTTTAATTATTTTATTTTTTGGTTTTAATTTTTTTTTCTAAATTCAAAAAATACTTTGATCCCTTCACATATCTTTATTAGATCAATTTATCATATAACATTATATTATTATATACAAAACAGTTTATCATGTGTGTCTTTTTGTTGTTGTTTGTAATATACTAAATTTGAACTTCATCTATGGCTACTCCTATTTTGCATAGTATCATGTTTTTTAATACACAAATTTGCATCGTATTTGCTCCTATCCAAAGGTTTTCATCTTATTATTATGTTCTTACTGACCACAAAAAATATAGTTTAGACTTTTGTAAACAATATACTCACCACATAAATATTGATTCCTTTAAACATTGATTCCTTTAACAACAATGACCTTAATAAATTAAATATATATTACATTATTTACTTGCCTATAAGACGTGCGAAAGCAGTCGAGTCGTCACCCGTGCGGAGGCACGGGTATCGTGCTAGTTGAAAATGAAACCAAAGTTTTCTCCTCTTTTCTTTATTTATCTATATGAATTTAACAGTGATGCAATGATAATGTAAAATAGTTTTACACTGTTATCCAGTCACAAATCACTGTTTGAATGACTTTTAAGATATTTTTGTAAAAGTCAACAAACTTACCATAAATGATGAGTTGTGATTGGATGACAGTGTAAAACATTTTACACTATTAGTGCATGATCCTTTTTCTCTATCTATATTATCATAATTGTTTTCAATCCACTACTTTTTTTTTTTATTTCAAAGAAAATACTAATATCTTTTATAACTACATTAACTCTTTTTTAATATGTTCTTTCATTTGTCTCGTTAGGATGTATATAGTTTGATCAAATTATTCGATATGATGAGATTATTTCATCTGAGGAGTTTCTCTCCCTAAATTTATAAGACTTTGATCAAGACTCACTTTGAACATTGACTTATTAGACTGCTCGATATCTTGGATCGTTTGATCTTCAAGGTATGCCACGTTTCTACTTTGAACAATTCTATTTGCATGATCCTGTAGTTTGAAACCAAGTTCGTCTCTTGATGAACCAACGCATATGCACTCCTTCATCTTTGTATCAAGCTTTGTTGTTTCATCTTTCGAAATGTAAACATAAGGCTTTACATCATGAAGACTCTCAAATAACCATAAGAGGTTTTCTTTCCATACCATATTTCATCTGGTATCTTTCCTTAGTGATCTTAAAAGTAACAAGTTGATGAAATCAGCCAAAATTTTCACTACCTCTCCTTAGAATGACTTAAGGGGTTTTGTAAGAGAAAACATGTTTTGTGCATTCTTAATAATCGTCTTATTGAACCTTTCAACTACACCATTCATTTGAGGTGTCCTGGGAACTTATCTTTTTATGTCTTATCCCATAAGTTTTTATAATAATACTCAAATAGACCTCCGCACTCGATCTTCACCACTTTCACTTTTCTAACATTTCAATGTTTACTAGTTTTTCATTCCATAGACATATGGAACTCCTTGAAAGCGAAGAACTCTATCTTTCGTTTTCAATGGATACACCCACAACTTCCTAAAGTAATCATTATTGAAGGTAACAAAATACTAGGTAGAGCTACATGATATTTCAAATTTTGAGCAAACATTTGAGTGAACAAGGATCTACTTTCTTTTTCTATTATCTGATCTTTGAAAAGATATTTTGTGTTGCTTACCTATTAGGTAGTCTTCACACGATTCAAGTGGTTGACCCTTTATACTTGAAAGGTAGTTTTTTACAATAATCTCCAGTCATTTGTCGCTCATACAACCCAATCATCTATGTCATAATTTTTTGCTTATGTCTTGAGAAACATTCATCTCCCTTTTTTGCATATCTTTCCTTGCATGATGTACAAAAGGCCTTCATTCTTATCGCGAGCAACATTCATGCTCCCTTGATCGAGTTTCCATTTAACGACACAAAAGATATGTTTGTTTATATTTTTAATTAAAATTGAAATTTTAATTTAACAATTTATATTAATGTTTTATGTTAATTTTTATTATGTAAATTATGGGAATGAAACTTTAATTTTGATTGATTTAAAAATAATACCAAAAACATTTATGATATTACACTTAAAACTTTTGCATTTTAAATAAATGTTATTTAATATTCTAAATGTATCAGTTAAGAAAATAAAATAGACCTTTTTCAAAAAGTGAAATATATAATATATTAAAATATAAAATGATTCTTACACGTTTTTGGGTGATTGAAAGTATTTATTTTGTAAACCAATATTCATAAAGTACTTCAAGAATATCGATTATAGTTTTTTTTTTAATAAGATTCACTTTTATAGGATTGTTAATATCAACTCTTAAAAATTTTACTACAACTTTTTTATTTTTAATGTAATAAACGTTTTTGTTTTATTTATTTAAAATTGTGTTTAAAGACTGGTGTAAACAAAATTATTTTTCAAAGATTTCGATAAAAAGTATATTAAAGATATTAGTTAAGGAATATTAAATATATATTATAATAAATACATGCTATCACATCTTACACATTATCCTCGGTATGTTGTTTATTGTTTATCGTATAGTTCATTCAATTGCGTAATTGAAGAAAAGTTAAAAGTTGTTATACTCCATTCAAGAAAGAGTACCCCATTATTTCATAGGTTCAAAATAATAATTATTGAGTTTTCTTATTTTTTTATCCGTGAAAATCGAAGACAGGTACCGAAGATTTACAACAACTCATGCACACTGCTCAACCAACTGAGCAAGACCCCCTCGGTAATTGAGTTCTCTTATAAAATTTACTATACTCATATATTTTGTGTTTGAACAAATTATATTATTTTACTTTTCTTTATCCAAAACTAGATAGTATTCGTGCCATGCACGGGTTTATTGAGGAGTGAATGAATTTTTTTATGTATAAAGTATGTTGTTAATTTGTTATATTACTTAAAATAAATCTAAAACTAATTTAAATTTTCGCAATAAGGAACTTATTCATTATTAAAAATAATAAAAGATAATTAGATGTGTTTATTTTATAATACAACTCATTTAAAAAAAATTATAATACAACTATAAATTTAAATTTCACAATGCCACTTTCTTGAAGTAAAAAAAATTCTATATATAGACAAATGAAACTATGTAACACAAATAAGATGAAAATAATAAGAAAATTAATTTTAACTAAAAGAACTCACATATTGTTCCACTAAAATATTTTTTATGGAGTTCATTAATTTAACAAAAAGTATATGTTCAAAAGATGAATTTTCTTTAAAAAAAATTCCTAAGAAAATTTTCTGACCCACGCTTATGCACTTTGTGCTTCCCAAATCCCCAAAAGATAGTTATTCAAATTAACCTGATCACTTAAGAATTAAGTTTTGACTTAATTGTGTTTTTAATTCCTTAAATTAGAAAATTTATTTATTTTAGTCCCTCAAATCAAAAAATTATATTTTTAATCTCTCAAATTTGAAAAATGTTCTTTTTATCCCCTCTCCTCAAATAAAAATTTATATTTTTTTAGTCCCTCAAATTCTATCAATGGGACTAAAATGGTCATTTTTCAAATATGAGGAGTTAAAAAATGTAAATTTTTATTTGGACGACTAAAAAAATAGTTCCCTAATTTGAGAGACTAAAAATATAATTAAGCCTTAAGATTTTAAAAACTTTAAGTATTTGTGATATTTTTTTATTCTGTGAAGTATTTGTGATATGATAAGAATTTTAAATAATTCCACAAAAGGGAATTTTCGATGACATATAATAAATCCAACATTATGGCCTCAGATTGGTAGAAAATCATAAATCAATAAGGAAAATATTTATTTTATTTTTAGTTGATATAAGTTTAAAATATATGCTAAGATTGAGGAATCTACCTTAATCAACATTATTCTAGATTCAAAAAATTTCTCAAATTATTTTTTGATATTAATTTAATTTACATCATTAACACAAAAATTAGAAGAAGAAAAAACTTTCCAAATTCCCCAATATAAATATTAAAAATAAATTAAATGTGTGAAATAAGTTAGGAAACAATTTTAAATGAAAAATAATTTTAAATTGAAATTAAAGAGTTATAAGAGAAAGTATATATTATGTTGAATTTAATTTATTGGTTATGATAATAACTATTGGATTAGTCAAATTCGATTAATATACGTTATAGACACACGGTTAATTATTATTAAAATAACCCTAATATATGATTTAACTTAATTATTAATGTAGTTCATCCCACTAATTTAAAAGCATTCATTTATATTTTTCATGAATAAATTCAAAAAACAATACAAAACAAAAATTAAATATAACATAAACAAAATTTAGAAGCATTTATTTATATTTTTTAATATAGATAATAAAAATTCATATTACATGTTTTATGTTTTATATCTCTTGGAATAGAGATAAGCATACAAAGATAAACCTATATGATTAACCTATAGACACTTCAATCAAGAATAAGTTTCTATGTTGAAGATTTTTGAAGTACAACCTTTATCCTTTGTGGAATCCTTTCTTTTTGCATGAAATGCATCCAACCACTTTCAAGAGAATGCCAAGTCCATCCATGTATACCTTCTTCAGTATTTCACACTTGTATAACAAATTGCTATCTTCATCTACTAAGTAACAAACTTTATAAGCATTTACATGCCCTTCTTGAACAAATACTGCAGGAATTTTGTGGCAAGAAGGAAACAAATTAGTATAACAATGTTGAGTAACATAATATATTCAATGAAAAGTTATAAAAAAAATACTAACCTAGGGAATTTTACCAACAATTTGGGATGATAATGTTACTTGCCAAAATTGTCAACACAATTTCTTCTTCGTTTATATCAACATCTTCCTCAAAATCAAAAGAGATATATATTAGTCCTTTTTTCTTCTAGATTCATATCACCCTTCAACTGAAAAAACAAATGTCCTATATCGGATTGCGCTAAACGCGGTATCTATATATAGAGTGTGAAAGAATGAGAAAGAGATAACCTTAAAAGAAGTAAAAAAAAAAAATAATAATAATATTTCTAAAATTTGGTTATCATAATATTATTTTAAAATATAAAACTGATCACGATATATTATTTTAAATTTTGAGATTATGATTGTGATTGTGCTAATAATAATAATAATAATTAATTCTAATAAAATAAGGAATGAAAAAAAAGAGGGAATTTTTTTTACCAAAATGTGACACATCTACTACCAATCCTAATCAGCAACTATATTTATATAATATATTGATTGGTTGATTGATGATAGATAAATAATATAAAATCAAATCAAGTATCAAACAACAAAAACAACAGTAATAATAATAATAATAATTTTAAAATTGAATAAAAATTACTTTAATTAAAATATTAAAATATATATTATGCTGGTCACGAAATATTCAAATATAATTTTAAAATTTCTATTTAAATCTGGAAAGAAAATTAATAATATATCAAATTAAATGTCTTACAAATATTAAGATTGTGATTGTGTTAATCAATAATAATTAATTGATTGATTATATTGATATTAAAATTAGAAATGTCACCAGAATGTGACACGTGAAAAATCAGTCCTAGTCAGCAACTATGTTTTATATAATATATAGATTCATTATTTCTTTATTATTATTTTCATTGACTCTTATAATTTGAATATTTTCTAAAATTACACAGAGTCCTTTCTTATAAATCCATAAAGTTCTTTCAAATCTTATAAATACTTATGAGTTTTGACATAAATTCATTAAAATCTAAAGTACAAAATTTAATTCATAAAAATATTTTAAGAAAATCTTATAAGTTATAACACTCTTACTCAGTCTTTTAAAATTTACAAGACTTTTTTATGCCAAATTAGTTTTTTAAAATTTCAATCCAATATACTCCTTTAGATTTTCATTCCTGTATTTATAAATGCAACACATTCATGTAAGAAATATTTTTTTAATATAGTTAAAAGTATTAATGTTTATAATTTATATAGGAATTTTTATTGTGAATTGATGGATATACATATGATAGATTTTTTTTTTTTTTTACCGAGACATAGGATAGAATGTTAAAATATAAATTTTTATTATATTAAAAATATAAAATTCATTTAATACATGATATTGGTGTGGAGCATCTATCAACTATGCTAATGATGACCATCTTTAGTGGGTCTCTTATTCCATTTACGTTTTTTCATTCACAATACTTGAACTTGAAACTTTGCTTCAAGAAACCAAATTTAGTTCCATTCAAACAAACAATTTATTGATTATTAAAATAACTTTATATCTTGCTTAAAGGATCCAAATCCAGTACCACTTGGATAAATGACATGTTGGTGAAAATATAACATTTATTATATAGAAACAATTTTTTTTGTTAAAATCATGCTAAAAGTGTGTCAATAACATTAAATATTACTTTAAAAAACATTAAATATTACACTTTTAATAAAAACTTTTTAACTCATTTAGAAATAAGTCTTGAAATAGTATAAAAATATATTTAATACTTACTATGCAAAAGAAATAGAAGGATAAGTAGAAAGATGTTGAAGACAAATTTAGAATTATTCTTTGTGAATAAAAAATCATTTAATGTGTGTTTATTTTAGTAATTCAAACTTATTCTAAATAGGGTCTTAAAAACATTAATTAAGAAAATAATAAGTATTTTTTATTAAAAATAAAAATACATTAGTAGCATGTATTTTAAAAAATTATAAATAATTTTTATTTAAAAATATTAATTATTTTTTTATTTTTGACTATTTTATAACTTAAATATAGGACATAGTACATAACAATAGGAGAATAGGTTTAATTACTCCTTTGGTCTTTATAGTTGTATAAACTTTACCTTTTAGTCACTATACTTAAAAATATCTCTTTTAGTCCTTGTACATACTATTTTGAATTCATTTTAGTCCTTACGTGTTTAGATGGTAGAAACTAAAAGGGATTAAAAATATTATGTATAGGAACTAAAAGGAATTAAAATAGTATGAGTAAAAACTAAAATAGATGATTTTTAACTATAGAGGGTAAAGTTTGTATAACTATAAGGACTAAATGAGTAATTAAATCAATAGAATATTAGTCTTAAGAAGATAGTTTGAACTAAATTAAATATATTTTATTTAAAAAGAAAGTCTTGAAGCACTTTTTCTTTTAAGAAAGTAAATGATTACTTACTAAATTTATCTTTTCTATGTTTAGTACAAGTGATTAAGAATTTAATCTTATAATTTGCCTCTCCATCCATGGACTTAGATTCAAGATCTATTAAAACCACTTATATATGTGGATGAGAAAATAGGTAATGCACTGACAGTATAAAAATGTTTTACACCGTTATTTAATCACAACTTATCTTGTATGATAAGTTTGTTGACCTTTATATAACTACTTTAAGAGTCATATCAACAATAATTTATGATTAGACGATAATATAAAATTATTTTATATTGCAAGTACATAACCATTAAACTCTATGGGTGCGTTTGATACCGGTTATAGATTATTCATCGTCGGAAGCAATGACTAAACTTCATCGGGGACCATGAGCGCACACCAAGGTGGGTATTCCCCTCCCAACATGGTTTATTCCATATCCAAAATGACATCACTAGGATTCGAACCCTGGATCACTTTGTTAAGGGACACAAGACACTACTACTTGTGTCAACTAATGTTGGTAAAGTCTGTAAAACTTTGTTCACGTTATATTTGTAATCACGTAACAACTTTTTATGTTTTTGTTCTGTGCTATACCATGTTTTTTGTTCTGTTCCATAATGATTTTTACAATCAAATATGAGACAAAAAATTTTGTGATGTCTTGTCTTTATTTTTTAGCAAATCAAACGGATCTTACGTAGAAAACTCAGCTAATGTATTTTAAAGTAATTTGACTTGAGTATGCATCTACCTACTTTTCAAAATCCTAAATATGGCATTTGTCCTACCTTACCATAGAAAAGTTATCTTGACGGTATCTCTCTCAACTGCCTACCATAGAAAAAAAAATTATAGCGGTTGTCCGTTCAGTACTATAGTCTAGTTTACCGTATCCATAAAATTCCCTATTCTTTTTTATTTTTTTTAAACCTTAAAATTCCCTATTTATTTCACTAAGAAAATGTTTTTTTTTTTGACAGAGAACTTAAGAAAATGTTAAATCTTCTGACTTGCTGAATTTAATTGGTCTGTTGTCACGTCCCATCATATAAATGCACATAATATTGCTGTAAATATAGAGTATACAGTATGTATTAATCAATATGATAATTGCCCTAAATAATATTCGGTGATTATTCAAAAAGGGATTTGGGTTAAGTTACAAGCAATTCACCAAACAAATCATTTGATGTTGAAGAAGAAACGTGAATGAATCATGGATAATGATATTCATGCACCTATTTTGAGGTGAAAGGAATAAAGAGATTAAAAAAAGTGAGAAATGTGATAAAAGATTAAATAGAAAAAAGAAAGTAAAAGAAAAATGTAAGAGAGAGACGGGTTTATGAATATTACTGTTCATGAATTATAAACCTACTTAATTTGGAAAGTTGAATTAATATTTTTATATTTAAAATTATATCAAAATTAAATGGTAGTATATTACTAATCATACCAAACATAAAAAAAAAAAACTCAAACTTAGTTTTGTATTTTTAAATTAAATGACGTGATACAATATAATATTAGATTTTAAGTACGTTCGCTCCATCATTAATTTTAGAACATTTTATATCATCGATCAAAGGCATGTTTTATATATTTTTTGAATTTTTTTTTGTAATGTCAGAGAAAAAAAACAGAAGAGATTAAAAATTACAACAGAAGAAACAAATTAAATGCCAAATTGATGAAATAACATGATAACATATATATTTTTTTAACAAATTACATTAACACACTCTAAATTTTTTTTGAATTACACACAATATTTCTCATTGTTTATTTTATGTTTACAATAACCTCCCTTATAGGGGTGTAATGTTTTCAAATATTAAGAAAGTTAGTGTAGGAATAAAAAAAAAAAATTATTTTGTATGTAATTTGAAAAAAGTTCAAGAAGTGTGATTGTAATTTGTTATTTTTTTTTATTACAATATAATAACACAAACAAATGACAATGTAAAACTTTTACTTAATTATAATTTTGATCTTTTTTTATAATTTGAAAATTTTTAGCAAATAATTAAGTTAAATAAGAGATTAAGTTTGAGTAAAAAATAGTTAAAAATTAATTTTTTTTCGTTAACTATAATAAAGAGAATAAAAATGCGTTATTTTTTTTATATTAGCAATGTTTCCAAATTAATATATTTATAATATAATAACATGTTTGTTTTATAATTAATGTTTGGACAAGTTCACTTTAGTGCATTTGATTTGTTTTTGTATTTGAATATGTTAATAGACCATTTATAATTTTACTATGATAGTGCTTGGACAAGTTTATTTTTGAGCTTTGATTTTCTTTAAAAAGTGGGGTTGTGTCAAAAATAATTTTATAAAAGCTCTAAACAATAAAAGAAGATTTTTTGCAATAAAAACATAAAAATAATTTTTAAATAAGATAATATTATTGGGACTTTTCTTTCTTTATTCTAGATCTCAAAATTAAAGAATACACTATCCAATTTATTTTAACATAAAAATAACTTTTAGGTTGAAAAATTATAAATTTATTAAATAAATTTAAGTTACCATGGTGACAAAAAAAAATTAAGTTTGATTTAAATCTTTTAATTTTAACTTTTAAAATTCAAAATAAGTAAACTAACCAAGATAATAAAATATTAAGTTGACAAAAAGTTATATTATTATTCATTATAAATTCTTATTAAATATTTTTTTTGTCAAATATATACTTCATATTATATATATATATATATATATATATATATATATATATATATATAGTGATGGAATGGATAGGTTTTCCAATACTATTGAACAAGATGTCGATAACATGTTAGGATTGCTAGCAGAAGTCACCAAAAAAATTATTGCATAGACTTAAACCAAAAGTAATTTTATCAAGTCACAACTACTCAATTAACTCTTGTGCATTTAGAAATCTCCTTTAAGAAAGATTATTCACCAAGCCAAATTAACAATTAATGTATGTAAAATTGGTAATATGTTTCTTATAAAAAAAAAAAAAAAAATGCTCTAACTTTTTTCCTATGTATAGAAACGGTTGTGGTATTAAATAATTCGGGTCCAACTAATTTTCAAATAACATATTTTTTTTTTTTTTAAATAACAAAATATAATTACATGTGATATAAAATTTTACTAGTACCGAAAATTAATTAATCTCAGACAATGTAATAATTAATCGGTAAATGCAGGAAACCAAGCACGAATTGAAGAGATTTTATTGGTAACAGGGTCGCATATTATATGGTTAGTGTTAGTGGCACGCTCTTTCTGTGTCCCAACTTGTAAGTTATCTAACACTGCTTTCACCCTTTCTTCCTGTCGCCGGTTGCCGGCAAAACATGTTTTGACGGCGCATGAATTCCGTCGAATCATGCGGCGCTTCCGTACGCGAGATCCGGTCCTTCTCCGCACTTCCAGGTACACCCCCTTTTTTTTCTCTCTCTCTCATCCCCACTTTAGAAAAATTCATCGATTTTTTTTTTCTTCTTCTTTTGATTTGGATCCGAATCTGGTTCCTGCTTCTTGAATTGGATCAGAGCATACCCTTTATCTCAAAATTTGATTTTTCTTTCTGGGGGTTGGTGTTTTGCCGTTGCATGCAAGTTTGTTCCGTTTTTCATTTGTTCGTTATGAATTTGCAGATGATTCTGCCTCTGAAGCCGGAAATCAGATAACGAAAATTCCTGATTTTCTGGTATTGCTGGAATTTCAAATCTTTGTTGCTGATTCTTTTGGTGCCACAGCTCTATTTGATGTTTTTCTCTTTTTATCTGAGGTTATGGTTTCCCAGTTAATGTACCAAATGGGTGTAAGACCCGCAAAGGGATGATTGTTTAGTTAAGGTGATTACAGATTTTAATTTAAGGTCTTAGATTTGATGGAAAGAATAGAGAGATAGAGATTGGTGGCATGCACCTGTTGGGATGTGCTTTGTGGGTGTGGGTTGCTTATGAAGGGTCTGTGAAGGTTTTTGTTGGGATTCGCTGAAGATTTTGTTAGACATGACAAAGAGAATACGTTTGGATTGTTCCTTGCAGGAGGATGAAGAGAAAGTGAATAATAATAGCTTTGTGGAATTGGATGCAAGGGAAGGAGTGAATGATGGTTTTCCTAGAATTGGACCAAATGATTCGCTTCTCCCTGGTCTTTTTGATGATGTTGCCCTGAATTGTCTTGCTTGGGTTAGTAGATCTGATTATGCTTCACTAGCATGTATAAATAAAAGGTACAACTTGCTGATTAGGAGCGGGTATCTGTCCGGGTTGAGGAAGAAGTTGGGGATTGTTGAGCTAGAGCATTTGGTTTATTTGGTTTGTGATCCAAGAGGGTGGGAGGCATTTGACCCCAAGAGAAATAGATGGATAACATTACCTAAGATACCTTGTGATGAGTGTTTTAATCATGCAGACAAGGAGTCCTTGGCTGTGGGGAGTGAATTGTTGGTTTTTGGTCGGGAATTGATGGATTTTGCCATTTGGAAGTACAGCTTGATTTCCCGTGGTTGGGTGAAGTGTAAGGAGATGAACCGTCCTCGCTGCTTGTTCGGATCTGGCAGTCTTGGTTCGATTGCTATTGTTGCTGGTGGAAGTGATAAATATGGAAATGTTCTTGAATCGGCAGAGTTGTATGACTCAAATTCAGGTACATGGGAACTATTGCCGAACATGCATACACCGCGTAGATTGTGCTCTGGTTTTTTTATGGATGGCAAATTCTATGTGATTGGTGGCATGTCAAGTCCTACTGTTTCATTGACTTGTGGGGAGGAGTATGATCTTAAGACGAGAAATTGGCGGAAAATAGAGGGTATGTATCCATATGTTAATGGGGCTGCTCAGGCACCTCCACTTGTGGCAGTTGTGGATAATCAGTTGTATGCAGTTGAGCATCTTACCAACATGGTGAAGAAATATGACAAGGAAAGGAACACCTGGAGTGAATTGGGAAGGCTTCCAGTACGGGCCGATTCTTCTAATGGATGGGGCCTGGCTTTCAAGGCTTGTGGAGAGAAACTTCTGGTTGTGGGTGGACAAAGGGGTCCAGAAGGTGAAGCTGTTGTACTGAATTCATGGTGTCCTAGGACAGGAGTCACGAATGGAACCATAGATTGGCAAGTACTTGGTGTGAAGGAACATGTTGGGGTGTTTGTGTACAATTGTGCTGTTATGGGATGGTCTGGTGAGATGCTTTTAGATTGACTCAGCAGAAGATTTGCTGGTATCTACAATCTGACTTAGCTTTGAAGGGTTCTTCCATGTTGATTCATCTCATTTACTATGTTAATTGTCGCTGGGATAGCTTTCCCTTGATGAGAATTTGGGTTTCTACTTTTGACATCTTATTTGGATGTGTTTCTCACTTTCATGATCCATAATTTTTATTTGCTTTTGAGATTACTTAGTAGGCTTACACAGATATGTTCTGTTATCTTTTCCTGTTCCAACTATGTAAACCAATAAATCATAGAGTTTTATTTTTTTAATACTTCAATGCTTATTCTTTGCTCTAGTGTATGGTACTATATTGGTATATCTGTCTAAATTTATGTCCTGTGTGTATGCCTAGTGGAATAGTGTTTGAGAGGGGTAGTCTAGAGTTTGAAACTAAGTTTTCTATGGGATATGGGTTGTGGACTGTAACTAATGCACTAAGTTGAATGATGAAGATTGCTTCTCATATTAGGCCAATAATATTAGATAGCTGCCAAAAGTAATTGAGGTCCCCTCAGTTCTATCATGTATTTTTACACATTGTCCACAGTTCCAGCTGTACTTCCTTGATTGAGATACTGTTTTCATCTTCCTGTATTTGTTTAGTTATACAACTTGACCTAGAAATGATTCTCCTCATTTAATAAGCTAGTTTAACTGGGAGTCTGGGACCATCCTTTATTACCTTGATTAACTAACTTATTTAAAATTCATGAGAGAAGGCTCAGTGCAATGGCCACTCTATTTATTGAGTAATAATACTTTACAGTTTACTCATACTCCACACACTTAATTTGTAGTCACTGGATGATACTTGGGCCATACCTTAAAAAACATATCCGCCCCCCCCCAACCCCCCACAAAAGGAAAATAAAGATTTTACAAATACCTCATAATTATATTATATTCGCTATTTTTTTTTATCACAGTATGTGATTACTTTGGTTTGACCTATATCTGCTTTGTGCTCAATCTTTTTTCTTTTTTTTTTAATTTTTTTTTCACCTTGACCTAAGCGTATTATGTTAGCCATGTTGTTGGGAATACATGGGTGTCTGTTTCCAATAAGTGATTTGGAACCCTTTTGTACTACATGTCGGTGCATGTTTTCCCTGGAAACTAGAATGATATTTCTACCAATAATTATGCAAAAGGGGATTGGTCAACAATCTATCAATTTTCTAGGACTTCAAATGAAAGAAAAAAAAATGAAGGAAAATAAATCATTGTTACAAGTTTAATTTAACTGTTTTCAAATGGTTAATTCTTGTATGTACATGGTTCTTTAACCTGCTGTATGTCTCTAAAACGGCTTGCAATTCTGACTCATTTCCTTTTGCTTTTACACCGATAAAACGGTGACAACAAAATGTAGAACGTCACGTAGTTTCATAGAAAAGGCCAACGCTTACTGAAGAGTGAAATATATTGTACCGGTAGATACATCAAGTTGGCTAACACCTAAAAGTGAAGAAAATTCATAATAGCGTGTTAGAAATAGAATCCTTTTTGCTTGATGATGGAGTAGGACCACTGCCACTGTGCACCGACCATTCCTTTTGCTGTTTGTTTCTTTTCCAGTTGGAGATTCCCCCCCCAAAAAAGTCACATGAGTAGCATAGAGTCAACCAATATTTTTTCCATCAGATAAAATCACCATTTTCTCAGTTAAAAAAAAAAACTTACTATTTGGTACAACTTTGTTGCAGAACAGAGGAGGGGATTTCAATGAAAAAATTTGTCAACCATATAACATATATATGATGCATGTAGCCAAAACTAATTTTAGTTCCAACCATGCCCACAAAGCAGGAAATATCAGTGCATGCAGATATTTTAAAATATAGAAGAAAGAGGAATAAAATTGAGGCAAATTATTCAATAAAATTAAACTTGAAGAGTCTCATGGGTCTCTTTTAAGATTCCCAGCAAAAATAGAAGCATAGAAGTACCACTCTTGATCACAAAATGTTTTGACCAGAGCAATCTACTAAAAAGTCTGAAGGAAATTTTTAGAAACTAGCATAACATCATAAAATCTCAAAAGAAGCTTCCAATCCATTGTTCATTGCTATTGCCAACAGAGGACAATCAACTGAGTTAAAGGAGAAAGATGACGTTTTAGAGCATCAGCAAGCCATGTGGTGGACTCACGCCCCATTTCTCTAATCCTGGCCTTGACATCAGGTGACTTATGCACATGCATTGAAGCCAAGGGATCCACAACAACCCTGTTGAGATTAGGAGCCTTCTTAAATATGCTGACCAGCAGCTCAATTTGACTAGGGTCTCTTCTGTACCCTGACACTTCCAGTTCCCTCAGGTTTGGAAACTCATGATTCAGGTTGGCCTTCCACTCATGCTCCACTTCACTGATATTGGTCCTATGGAACTGCCAAATCACAGATACACTCACAATTCTAACTCTGGTTGAGATCAACATAAAATGTGCTGAGATCAGCATACACATACATACATGCAGCAGCAATAATATGAACATATTATAAGTTGTAAGTGCATGTTTGGGTAAGCGTATACAAAATTGATTTTGCAAAATTAATTCTGATTAGAATTGATTTTGAACTAGAGAGATCTATAGTGTTTTTCTTCTAAAAACAAGTTTGTAATAAAATTTAGTATAAATTTTTTTATCTAACTGAAAAGTTATTTAAAATTGCTTCAATTCAAGATCACTTATGAAATCAGAATCAATTCTTCAAACAAAGACCAAACATAGGAACATTTACTTGCATTTATGTAAACTAGTATTTTAATGTGATTTTAGACAACTCAACGTAAAACCAAACATGCACTAAGTTTGATTAATATAAGCACTTAAGTTGAAAATTGAAAATGTTTAGTTAAGCACTTAATTTTTATGTGTTTTGTTTTTAAGTTTATGTCAGGATAAAGCTGATCGAAATAAACTAATTGATCCAAAATGGATCGATAAGTTAATGACATAAGCTCTGATTGAACAAGCACTTAAGTCATTTATCCAAAGACCAAAATGGATGAAGTTGAAGACATCAGATAATCAAGCTTGCTTGCAATAATGGTATGGAAGTGAGAGAGATATTTAATCATTCTTTACCTTAATCTTAAGCACACATATTGAAAGGAAAGCACTTAGTAAAGAAAGAGGACGATCAAGCACCGCTCCACACCTGTGAGGAATTCGCATTTCCAGCTGCCTCACATTATCAAACACAGGCAGGCCTTCATGAATTTCCTGAGAGTGGATCATGACATGAAACATATTCACTAAAACAAAATGACACATAAATAGAAACAAAGCCAAAATGCAATCTACTTAGTCACTGACCGGAATCTGTTAGAAAATAATAGTAGCAAAAGAAGCAGAAACTTAATGATGAGACAACTTTATTTTTTCCGAATAAAAACAAGCAGTGAATAACAAATAATAAAGCAAACAAAGAGTAAAATAAATTCA
Source organism: Pueraria montana var. lobata (assembly GCA_026413185.1). Classification (NCBI taxonomy): domain Eukaryota; kingdom Viridiplantae; phylum Streptophyta; class Magnoliopsida; order Fabales; family Fabaceae; genus Pueraria; species Pueraria montana. The sequence goes on from CM048654.1 coordinate 13,258,951, forward strand.
AAAGATGAGTTTAGGGTAGCCTGGGTTGAAGCACGCTGTGCGTTATCCTTAGAGAGAAAACACCCCCACTGCACCGGTACTAGAATTTGATGCGCTCCTCTCCCAAGATACGACAACCAGATAGATCAGAGAAAGATCCCCGAACCAAAGAACACCGCTCCAAAAAAATATTTTAATAGCTGAAGAATTTAAAGGAAAAGAGAATAGCCTTTTTAACAATGAAAACACATAATTTTACTGTTTAGTATGCTGTGTTATTTGTGTCTACCAGTGAGTCAATCTTAGTAGGCAGCAACAGTATTTATAGGAAAAGAGCAGTGTTGTCCACGAAATTATCCCAAAAGCAGCAACTAATTTTTGCTATGTGCAGCAACATAAGTAACATTAAGAAACCAACCAAATAACTAAGGCAATGTAGCAACGTAAAAAGGCTTAACGTTAAGAAAATAAAATAACGGAAAAAAATCCTTAACGTGTGCCAAAAGCTAACGTTAGAAAAAAAATTGAGTCAAATGGCTTCCTTGAAAATAGGTAGTGGAGGATTCCACTTTTACGGAAACAACAAAAAAACTGAAAACAAATGTATTATTATTTTAATCTTTAAAAAACAAAACTGATTAAATATAATAATAACTTTAAATTTTAAATTAAAAATAAATAAATATTTACTAACATTCCCCCACTAATTTAAAATTTAAAGAACAATATATATATATATATAAATTAATGGAGCATAAGATACTGTATTTTTTAGTACAAGGAACCTTCCGGGTTTGAGCCTTATACCTAGTGCATATGAACTTCCACCTGAGGAAAACGTAGTGACTAGGTTGTCTTGAACCACATCCCCTTTAACCAGGCTTTAGAACACAACACGATACAATAAAGGTGTTCATTTGAGTTCTAATCAGTGGGTGTGCGTTACGGCCTTGCGCATGTATCTTGTTTCATGAGTGTCACTTAGATAATTGTCCATATCTCGCAGTGGCGGCCCCACCACCACACTCACTAGGTGAACCCTCAAAGGGTGGTTTGTGACCCACACCCCTACAACTACTGCCATCGGGTTCATTAAGAGGTATTTTAATTAAACACAATAATATATATGAATATACCTCAACCTTATTATTGCCACAATTTAGAGTACACCTCGCCATAGGAATGAGACATAAATTTTTTTTTACAAAAATAAATTGGTGTACTTTAGTCAACAACAACTTCGTTGTTACCCATTGAACTCCATTCATGGGATCGCCATTCATTTGAAGTTGGGTGTCCATTATTGCAACTAATTGATGGGTTTTAGTCCCATTCCCCTCGACGATTCAAGTACTTGTTGACGCGTCAACCTTTTTGTGAGCGGATCCGCAAGATTATTTTCTGACCTGACAAAGTCAAGAGAAATAACACCATGAGATATCAAACTTCTAATAGATTTATGTCTAACTCTCAAGTGTCTGCTTTTTTCATTAAAGTTCTTGCTAGTAACTTTAGCAATAGCAACTTGACTATCAAAATGCATATGATAAAACAACTTGATCAAAATTTTCATGCCATTGTTTTGGTGCTTGCTTCAAACCATACAAAGACTTAACAAGCTTACATACTTTATTTTCCATTCCAGGTTCTACAAAACCTTCAGGTTGATTCATATAAATTTCTTCTTCCAAGTCACCATTTAAAAAGGCAGTTTTTACATCCATTTGGTGAATTTCTAAATTAAAAACACAAGCAAGTGCAATCAAAACTCTAATAGTAGTAACTTTAGAAACAAGAGAATATGTATCAAAGAAATCTACACCTTCTACTTGCTTACAACCAATCACAACAAGCCTTGCCTTAAATTTTTCTATAGATCCATCAGTTCTTAGTTTTTTCCGAAAAATCCATTTACAACCTATACTTTTACAACCAGGGGGAAGGTCAGTTAAAAACCAAGTTTTATTGCTTTTAAGAGAATTCATTTCTTCATTAATAGCTTCTTTCCAAAAAGGTGCATCAATGGACCTCATTGCCTCATTATAAGTTTTGGGATCATCTTCAAGCAAGAAAGAACAAAAATCAGGACCAAAATCCTTAGCCTTTCTAGATCTTTTACTCCTCATAGGTTCAAGTTCAACATCCTTATTAGCATTACTACTAGAAGTCAAACAGAACTAGAAGCGTCACAAACAGGTTTAGACAATTTATTTTTCAAAGGAAAAACATGTTTAAAGAAAACAACATCTCTAGATTCCATAATTGTATTATTGGAAATATCAGCAATTTCAGAATTAATAACTAAAAATCTATAAGTAGTACTATGCAAAGAATATCCAAGAAAGACACAATCAATTGTTTTAGGTCCAATTTTTCTCTTCTTATTAATAGGAACATTCACCTTTGCAAGACACCCCCACACTTTGAGATATTGCAAATTTGGTTTTCTATTTTTCCATAATTCATAAGGGGTTTTCTCTGAATTTTTATAGGGAATTCTGTTAAGAATATGACATGCAGTATAAAGAGCTTCACCCCATAAATTATCAGGCAAACCAAAACTAATAAGCATAGCATTTATCATGTCTAGCAAAGTACGATTTTTTCTTTCAGCTATACCGTTAGATTGAGGAGCATAAGGTGGAGTAACTTCATGAATAATACCATGTGATTCAAAGAATTCACCTATTTCATTAGAAGTGTATTCCCCACCTCTATCAGAACAAAGGATTTTAATTTTCTTTTCTAATTGATTTTCTACCTCCGCTTTTTATATTTTAAATCTATCAAACAATTCACTTTTATGAATAATTAAATACACATAACAATATTTTGAGAAGTCATCTATAAAAGTGACAAAATATCTTTTTCCACCACGAGTTAACACACCATTGCTATCACATATATCACTATGAACAAGCTCAAGCAAACAAGTTTCTTTTTGTATAGAATTTTGAAAAGGTTTTCTAGGTTGTTTAGCTTGAACACAAACTTCACAATTCTATTTCAATTCAATAGAAGATTTAGGAATAAGATCAAGAGACATCATTCATCTAATAGAATTCAAGTTAAGATGTCCAAGTCTACCATGCCAAGTATCAGAACATTCAACATTTGAAACAGATGAAGAAGGAATACTAGAATTTTTATTAATAAAAGAGGACATGAGATTAGGCTTAAACAACCCGTCACAAATGTAACCTTTACCAACAAAAGAACCATGTTTAAAAATTACAACTCTATTAGACTCAAAAACAACCTTAAAACCTTGTTGGACTAACAAGGCAGCACTAATCAAATTTTTTCTAATATCAGAAACATGAAAAACTTCATCTAAAAAAAGACGGTTCCCAGATGACAACTTTAACTCTACTCGGCCTAGACCATGAACACGTGCTAAGCTCCCATTCCCCATGCTCACAGTACGTGTGCTACATTCCTGATATGAAAAGAATAATTTTTTATCAGCACACGCATGAACATTAGCTCCAGAGTCAATCCACCAATCATTTGAGTTATAAATAATATTTAACTCTGGGCTAGTGACATGATACCTGTGAGATGGAGAATCAGAGCTAGCATTAGCTGTAACAGCATTAGCCTGAGGTTGAGAAGATGACCTTTGACCAAAACTAGATGCATTCTCTTTAGGTTGACGACAACGTTGAAAACAATCTTTAGCGAGATGGTTTGTTCTCCCACAAACAAAGCAAAAGGACTCATTCCCCTGAATTTTACCCTTTAGCCTATTATTGTTATTAAAAGCATTGTTTTTATTTTTAGAGAAGTGGGAGTTTTTACCAAACTTGTTTTTGTTAAAACCAGATTTTTTGAAGGACTTAGGCTTAGGCTTACTAGAATTCTCTACTAGATGAGCCTTAGCTTGAAAATGAGATTTTTGAAAATCCTTTTGTGAAAGACGATGTTTATCTTCAATACGCAAGGAAATCAACAAATCATCCAAGGTAAAACTATCAGGTTTATGCTTTAGACTTCTAGCAAATTCAGACCAAGAAGGAGGCAACTTAGAAATCAAGAGGCTAACAAGCATAATGTCAGGCAAGATAATGTTCTTAATCTTCACGTCATAACTAATGTTCTCAAACTCATGAATTTGGTTTGAAAAAGATTTTCCATCTTCCATTTGAAAATGAATCATTTTTTCACAAGAATATCAACGTAAACCTTTTTCAGCAGAACCATACTTGAGTTCAAGACCATTCCATAATTCAAAAGCAGTTTTAGTATGACAAAAGATTTTATAAACACTATCAGACAAAGCACTTAAAATACGACCATGACACAAGATATCTTTATCACTAGAGTCAACACCAGAAGAACCATCAGAAGACTTGCCAGAACTTTTTTCAAAAATATCACTAGTATGATCAGAAGACTTCTCAGAACCTTTTTCAGATTGTCCATTAAGAATCACAGAAAACAAACCCAATTCAGTAAGCCAAAATTTGTTGTTGCCAGCAAAGGAAATTGTCACCGTTAAATTTTTCAGGCTTACTTGACAAAGATTTCAGAATATCCATGGCAGACATATTGCTACTAGAAAAGGAACAAACAAAGAACAAGAGGAAGAATATTTTCTCTCTAAGATTGTTAGAAAATAATAGTAGCAAAAGAAGCAGAAACTTAATGATGAGACAACTTTATTTTTTCCGAATAAAAACAAGTAGTGAATAACAAATAATAAATCAAACAAAGAGTAAAATAAATTCAGAAGATGAGTTTAGGGTAGCCTGGGTTGAAGCACGATGTGCGCTATCCTTAGAGAGAAAATGCCCCCACTGCACTGGTACTAGAATTTGATGCGCTCCTCTCCCAAGATACGACAACCTGATAGATCAATCTAGTGTAAAGAAAGATCCCCGAACCAAAGAACACCGCTCCAAAAAAATATTTTAATAGCTGAAGAATTTAAAGGAAAAGAGAATAGCCTTTTTAACAATGAAAACACATAATTTTACTGCTCAGTATGCTGTGTTATTTGTGTCTACCAGTGAGTCAATCTTAGTAGGCAGCAACAGTATTTATAGGAAAAGAGCAGTGCTGTCCACGAAATTATCCCAAAAGTAGCAACTAATTTTTGCTATGTGCAGCAATAGAAGTAACGTTAAGAAACCAACCAAATAACTAAGGTAATGTAGCAACGTAAAAAGGCTTAACGTTAAGAAAATAAAATAACAAAAAAAAATCCTTAACGTGTGCCAAAAGCTAACGTTAGAAAAAAAAAATTGAGTCAAATGGCTTCCTTGAAAATAGGTAGTGGAGGATTCCACTTTTACGGAAACAACAAAAAAACTGAAAACAAATGTATTATTATTTTAATATTTAAAAAACAAAACTGATTAAATATAATAATAACTTTAAATTTTAAATTAAAAATAAATAAATATTTACTAACAGAATCTGTGCATGCAGGTCCAATTTCAGAACATTAACCTGCAACAATACTCCATAAAAATCAGCATCGTCCATGTTAGATTGCAGGTAACTACAAAAGTTTCCTCCAAAGGAAACCTCCACGAGGCTTGGCACACTTTTAAAGTTAAAGTTTCCATAATCCCCAGAGTACCTAAATGTCATGAGGTTTTCAGCACAGATGTCAAGATAAAAAATGTGGCACTCAACCAACTCCAAATGCTTCAGCCTCAGTCCTTCACCCCAAACTTTCAAGTGCACAAGGCGTTTTGATTCTATGACACATATTGTTTCAAGCAATGGACAACATGCTAGAATGCCCTCAATGACTTCACCACTCAAGTCCACAGAAGACAAACGCAGCTTACACAGTGACTTCATTTCAAAACTCTTGGATGGAAAGACATTACGAATGGTCTCACTTATTTCATAGAATGGTTCTGAGAAATGGTATGAGAAATCCAGGTCCAACGTTTGAACATTCTTCTCAGCAGCAAACTTAACCCACTCAGCTACCCTCCAAGGGTTACCCAAATCCATGCAAATTCTGAGTCCTTGCATGGAGGGGCTCTTCAGTGATTTCATCACATTTGCCAAACCGATCATGAACCTCTCCCACTCACAAACAAAAACATTGCACTTAGTCAAAAGTCCAACACGTTCTCGCCGCAAGTGAAAGTTCCTAAGTGAATGATCAAAGTCCATGACCCCAGAGAAATAGGTCCAGTGATATCTCCATTTAGTTGCAACCACGCTAGTCCTAACAGCTTCTTTCAATGTCAAACGAGACAGAATATTCCCTATGATGTCATCAGGCATAGTGCTTATGATGTCCCTCTTCTCAAATATGTTCCCTGTGACCATTTTTCTTGATCCTTGTTTTGCGATTAGCTTGCCCTGCGCCAATGTATATTCAGTTGAAAAAAACTTGTGAACCTTAACCAACTCAATTCATTTGTCGAAAACATTTTTGCATGTACATAATATTTAAATGTGTACATTTTGTTTAAACATGTTTAGTCAATCTTAACATGGTCATCACTCAAGCCATAACCAAGTCATATTGAAATCAAACCACAATTAACATGGCGAATTGAAATCAAACCACAATTAACATGGCGAGTTGGTGGCCACAACCTACCCTACTACTTTTTATGAGTTAAGCAGGTTAACTAGTTAGGTCCAACCCATTTTACCATCTCCACTATTCATATATTTCTAGTTAATAAGTGCTATATGAATTAGTATTAGAATAAGATTGTCTTTTCCCTTTCCTCCCTTTCTCTCAACTAATTAGTTTAAAGAAAAGTCTATGATAAGTTTTATGAAAACAAAGAAAAAAACTAAGGATTGCATGAAAGAGAAATCGACTAATGATTGAAGTTCTTTGTCTCTCAACTAAAAAATGTTACAAAAAACTCAAATATATAAGAATGAATAACCTTTTTCTTTACATGACAGATCAGACTGATAAGAATATAAAGATTATCCTTAAAAAAAAAGAATATAAAGATTAAACAATCAATATTTTCCTGCAGTATTAATTAATTTTTCAATAAATATTAAATTTTAAAAATTAATTACTATATTGTAAATTTGCAACTGTTTCTCTCTGAAAGGAAAAAACGTAGTGAATTAATAATGACATTTTAACTGTTATTTTGATTGAAATAGAATTATTTTGCATAGGGTTTTAAATAAATGTAGCCTTCCAAATTGATGTTTAATGTAATGCTTTTCTATACAATAGACATTTTTTTTCACAAGCATTTTCCTTTAGAGACAATCTTGTTTGAGACACTGTCAGATACTAAATGTACACACCTCTCCCTAGTGAAAAATAAAACATTACTTTGAGAGACTAAAAATACAATTTTTTATTTAGGGAAAAAAAAACATATCCCCTAATTTGAGGGACTAAACACGTAATTAAGCCACCCAACAAAAAAAAAAGAGTTATAAAATGACAGATCGAAAGTTGACTTGCCAAAAAAAGTGAAAAAACAAAAAAAACCAATAACAAACCAAAATGAGATTTTGAGAGTAGTTATAGTTGTAAGAAACTTACCAATAACAAACCAATATGAGATTTTGTGACAACATTTTTCGAACTTGAGGGACTAAAAATATAATTTTTTATTTAGGGGACTAAAAAAATAAACCTACTAATTTGAGGCACTAAAGACATAATTAAGCCACCGAACAAAAAAAATGAGTTACAAAATGACAGGTTGAGGATTCACTAGCCAAAAAAAAGTGAAAAAAAAACAAAGAAAATAAAAAAAATTATGAAAAAAATGTCAATTCATCCAACATCACAAAAAAATTAAAAAGTAGTAAGATGCAAATCAAATCCCTTGCAAGTAATCACTAACATTAGGTTAAAAAAAACAAATTAATATGGTGAGTTGGTGGCCACAACCTACCCAACTATTTTTGACGAGTGAAGCAGGTTAACTAGTTAGGTCCACTCAAATATATAAAAATGAAGAACCTCTTTCTTTACATATCAAATCAGACTGATAAGAATATAAAGATTAAACAATCAATATTTTCCTATAGTATTAATTGTTTTTTCAATAAATATTAAGTTTTAAAAATTAATTACAGTATTGTAAATTTGTAACTGTTTCTCTCTGAAAGGAAAGAACGCAGTGAACTAATAATGACATTTTAACTGTAATTTTGATTGAAATAACATTATTTTGAATAGGGATTTAAATAAATGCAGCCTTCCATATTGATGTTTAATGTAATGCTTTTTTATACAATAGACTATTTTTTTTTCACAAGCATTTTCTTTCAGAGACAATCCTATTTGAGACACTGTCAGATACTAAATGTACACACCTCTCCCTAGTGAAAATTCAAACCTTACTTTGAGGGACTAAAAATACATTTTTTTTTTATTTAGGGGACTGATAAAACATATCCCCTAATTTGAGGGACTAAACATATAACTAAGCCACCCAACAACAAAAAACGAGTTATAAAATGACAGGTTGAGGGTTTACTTGCCAAAAAAATTGAAAAAAATAAACCAATAACAAACCAAAATGAGATTTTGAGAGCACTTATAGGTGTAAGAAGCTTACAAATAACAAACCAATATACGATTATGTGACAACATTTTTCGAACTCAAGGAACTAAAAATACAATTTTTTACTTAGGAGACAAATAAAATAGACCCCCTAATTTGAGGGACTAAAGACAAAATTAAGCCACCCAACAAAAAAAATGAGTTATAAAATGATAGATTGAGGGTTGATCAGCAAAAAAAAAGTGAAAAAAAATCAAAGAAAATAAAAAATTATAAAAAAAAAATTGTCAATTCATCGAACATCACCAAAAAATTAAAATGTAGTAAGATGCAAATCAAATCCTTTACAATTAACAACAAACATTAGATTTTAAAAAAAAATTAATATGGCAAGTTGGTGGCCACAACCTACCCAATCATTTTTGACGAGTAAAGCGGGTTAACTAGTTAGGTCCAACCCGCTGTACCATCTCCACTATTCATAAGTGCTATATGAATTTCATTGCAAAACTTTTAAAGTTTTGTGTATGAATTAGTATTAGAATAAGATTGTCTTTTCCCTTTTCTCCCTTTCTCTCAACTAATCAGTTTAAAGAAAAGTTTATGATAAGTTCTATAAAAACAAAGAAAAAACTAAGGAATGCACAAAAGAGTATAAAACATACCTACGAAGAGTTCTTGATACGAAAGAGAAATTGACTGTTGATTGAAGTTCTATGTCTCTCAACTAAAAGATGTTATAAAAAACTTGAATATATAAGAATGAAGAACCTCTTTCTTTACATGACAGATCATAGTAAGAATATAAAGATTAAACAATCAATATTTTCCTGCAATATTAATTATTTTTTCAATAAATATTAAATTTTAAAAATTAATTACTGTATTGTAAATTTGCAACGGTTTCTCTTTGAAAGGAAAGAACGCAGTGAATTAATAATGACATTTTAATTGTAATTTTGATTGAAATAGCATTCTTTTGCATAGGGATTTAAATAAATGCAGCCATCCAAATTGATGTTTTATGTAATGCTTTTTGTATGCATAGGGACTATTTTTTTTCATATGTATTATGTAAAATTTTATTTTATGGTTATGGTATGTGTTACTATTCACTAATGACATGTCAGGCGTCAGCAGTCTATTGAAGAATAGACTTGACATTTCTTAAATATTAGGGACTAAAATAAATATATTCTAATATAAGAGGGACTAATATTGAAAGTTTGCAATTTTATAGGGACCTATATCAAAAGTTTGCAATTTTATAAAGACTAAATTTTTTTATAGAGATTAAAAGCATAAAACAAGTATATTATAAGGATAAAAACCATAATAGTTTATAGTTTTCAGTTAGTCAACTCGATAAAGAAGTTGGAAGAAATTTGTAGCAACTTCAAATGGAAGCATGTATACCGCAAGGCAAACTAAGTTACAGACTTATTGTTTAAGAATCCGTTTGATTTACTTAAAAAAAATGAAGAATAGGATTGTTTGATTCTAAAAATTGTCATGGGACCAGACAAAAAAGATGACACATCACAAAACAAAAACTAATTGTGATTCTATCCTCTCTTCTAAACTTCCAAGTGAAGTTAATTTATTAGGAGATAAGCTAATGTAGCTGCTCATGTCTTAACCATGTAGCTACTGTTAATGCTAGTCGCTACTTTCTATCATGTTCCCTTTTGTATTGCAACTGTTATCAGTAATGAAATAAGATGAATTTTCATTGTAAAAAAAAAAAACTAATTTTACGCACGTCTCCCACTCCATGGCCATCTTTTCACGTCTTCGTGGGTTGGTAGTTGATGAGCCAATGAGGATTGACGATGGGCCTATGTACAACAGCCCGGCCCAATAGACATGTCTTACGAAAACGCAGGTAGTTGCCATTCGAGAACGAACAAGCGGTTATCGCAGCAAAGACAGAGAGTGCAGTGTGTAGTGGGCAATGGCGGAACCTCTCTCAAACACCGAACTCTCTCCTTCTAAAACCCTAGGCCCAACCAACGGCCACGATTCCACTTCGGAGCCGCATCAAACGGCTCCGCAAGACACTCAACTCAATAGAGAAGACGACGTCGTTCCGACCGCGAAACGGAAGAGGGACGACGGCGAAGAGCGTTCGCTCCATCCACTGTGGAAGACCAGCCTCTGCTCCTACTTCCGGAGCCACAACGGATCATGCAGCCACGGCAGCGCGTGCCGCTACGCGCACGGCGAGGAGGAGCTCCGCCCCCGCCCCGACAACACGTGGGACCCGACCTCCGAGCGCGCGAAGAAGGAGTTTAAGACCGAGACGGAAGAAAAGCGCGCCGTCTCGGAGGAAGTGATGATGACGGAGGCCGTCGTCGACGACGGCGACGACGGTTGTGGCTCCAATCACGCGCTTAGTAAATGCTTGGTGCATTTGCCGCGGAAATGGAGCTCCGAGAATTTGAGGAATTTTCTCAGCGAACAGGCAAGCATGTTTGGTCACTTTATTTATTGAGTTTCTGATTTTTAATTTACTTAAGTTAGCATTTTCAATTTGATTCTTATTTTGGCTCCTTTTTTCAGGGTATACCTTTTAAGCATGCTAAGAAAAAGAAAGGTATGATGATTGGTTTTGTTACTTTTGAAGATGAAGAACAATTGAAGAGTTCAGTGAAGGTAGTTTTCTTATGACTTATCATGCATTTACTTTGCAGTTTCACTGGAAATTGGCAATTGATGGTTTAGAATTATCAATTTAATAGGAATTAGAAGGAAAATCAATTGGCAACAAAACAATAAAGGTTGCTGATGTTCTTCCTCGGTCATTTGAAAAGAAAAGTAATGCCAGTGTTGCATCCCGTCAAGAAGTAGATGAGGAGAGTACAGGGGTTGATGTAGCTTCAAGTGGGGCTTTGGATGGTGAAACAAATAATGATAACTTGGCAAAGACAAGAAATGTGCGTGATGCAGTGACTCCTCTAGCTCATATGGCCTATGCTGATCAGTTGGAGCAGAAAAAAAGCGCTCTCATGCAGATTCTAAAAAAACTTGTTAGTCGCGATTGTTTCTATTTTATTATTGTAGTTTTGTCTATATACACGTTTCTTACTTTTATAAAGAATCTGCAAACTGAACTATTAATTTTTTTTTTCTGACAGACTAGAAATGCTCGTAAAGCTTGTCCAAATGGCGTTCCTCTTCCTGAGTGGATTCTCAAGTCTAGGGAAATAGGTAGTGTGTTACTTTATATCTTAAAAGTTCTTTCAAATCTTCAAGAACAGTTTTAATGTATAATTCTGGATTTTAAGACTGGATGAAGGTGTTATTTATTAAATATCTGATACAGATGTTGTCTTTGTGATTTAGTGCATCTCCTATGTTCTCTACTTGTGATCTGTTTTACTTTAAAATGTGTAGTAAGAATTTTAATGGCTCATGTAGTTCTTTCGCCATTTCTTTCTCACACTTCTGCAGGTGGTCTTCCATGCAAACTAGAGGGTGTTATTGCATCTCCAATTGTAAATGGATACCGTAACAAGTGTGAATTTTCTGTTGGATATTCTCTGGAAGGCAAAGTGACAGTAGGCTTCATGCTTGGAAACTTCAGGTAATATGCATCTTTTCTGTTTCTAGAAGGAATTGCTTGTAAGTTGTTAGTTGTATACTAAAATATTATAGCAGGGAAGGTGTAACAGCAGTTGAGGAAGCAGTGGACTGCCCAAACGTTTCAACAATTGCTTGCAAATATGCTACAATCTTTCAGGAATTTCTGCAGGACAGTGATTTACCAGTTTGGAACAGATTTAAAAATACTGGATTTTGGCGTCAATTGACGGTATAATTTTGCTGGATTTGGTGTTGAAAATTTAGGGCCACATTTGAATATGTTGCTCAATTTATTTATTTATTTTCATTTGATTATATATTTTTTACCCTTTTTTAAGCAATTTTTTTCATATTTCTCTTGTAAGGTCCGAGAAGGGAGAACAAATGGGAATGTTGCTGATGCTGAAACTTTTGGTGGTATTGCAGAGGTCATGCTTATTGTGCAGGTAAATTTCTTCTATTTTTTTTGTTTTTAATTTTCTTGGTAAATGTGCTGGTTAAAAAATAATGCTGGTAACACCCTTTGGAATGGGCAGGGGATGGGTGATAGTTTGTTGTTTGTAATCTTTAAGGTTTGATGTGATTGTGAACATTTAGATGGAATATAGACTGACAAGCCAAATTAATCTGTAGCGGTATTGTTATGTAAACGTTGTAAACTTGTGGTATGATTTATGTAGGGAGACAAGACCCCTGATTACTTGAAGCTTATGATTTGTATACCTCCATTCTATTTAAATGTCATTCAGAACTCTTTGCCTTTGGTGTTGATTATAGGTTTCTACTGCAAGCTTTGATGATGCAAAAGTAGCCGCTGAATTCAAGAGGCTTGCTCAGGCATTTGTTGCTGGAGCTACTTCACATTGTCCAACATTACCCCTTACAGCTCTGGTTGTTCAGGTAGCTGCCCTTCTGCTCAAGTTCTAATTTTTATACATGTGCATATCTATGTAATATAAATTGGGAGGATAGTGATGTTTCTGTTCCAGTGTTTGCTAGATAGTAACTATGTTATTATCCCTCTCTCTCTCCCAGCATTAGTAGGTTAGGTTCCTTAAAAAAAATCCGTAACGTTACCATTTATATCAAATATCCTCATTTTGCTTAATATATCAAACTATCAATTCTAATGGTGTTATGATGTAACTTAATTTTCTAAACGACTTCTGATATGGTAGTTGGTTTTACATGTAGGATCACCAAGGAATATCCAATGTGGCGCCAGCTGATGCACCACTGCATTCGCTTCCCATTCCTAAAGCAGTTGGTGATCCTGAGGTGGATGAAAATAATAATGCCACGGATGTAAGAATCCATGATTATATCAACAATCTCCAGTTTTCTATATCTCCAACAGCATTTTTTCAGGTCAGAATAGCAATAATTTTTTGGCACTGTTTTCAAGGGCATTTTTTCCCTTGTATATGGAGTTTTAAATCTACTTCTACTGCAGGTTAACACTCTTGCTGCTGAGAAGTTGTACTCACTTGCTGGAGATTGGGCATGCTTAGGTCCTGACACACTGCTATTTGATATATGCTGTGGGACTGGAACAATTGGCCTCACATTAGCACATCGAGTTGGTATGGTAATAATCATCATTTAAGTTCCTTTCTTTTTTCTGGCTTGCAGTTCTTGTATCTGGGGCATTTGACTGCTCAATGTGCCCCTTTGGAAAGTGATAATATATTATGTAATGATTACTTTTGCAGAGGTTAAATGAAATTTTCAGACTGGACTTCTTTTCCTCTATGATTAAGAGTTTATTTTTCAAAATTCCTAATTTTTAAAAATTGGTTGAGCCATATTTGTTTTGATTTTTTCAGGTGATTGGAATTGAAATGAATGCTTCTGCCGTATCTGATGCCCATAGGAATGCTGAGATTAATGGCATAAAAAACATTAGATTTATATGTTCGAAGGTGAGATAAGCAGTCTTGATTTTAATTCCTGGTTGAATTATTTAATGGCTGCTGCCCAATAAAGACTGGAATTTTTAGTTGATGTAAAAAATGTTGGGCACTGAATTATAACATTGCACTTTTGCTGGCTTATATGAGGTAACAGGCAGAGGACGTGATGGGATCTCTGTTAAGGGAATACCTGAATGTGACTAAGGAACAAGTTGATGATCCTAACATCTCTGGAAGTGGCAATGACATTCCCGAGGATAGTGCCTACCCAGAACCTGAAAATGCTGAAATAGCATCTCATTGTCCAGAAAATAACAATGCAGTAGTTGGAAGTGAGGTTCAGAAGGGTAGCACTTGTGAACAAGCTGATGGGATCTCTGAACAGGCAGAGGACATGACAGGATCTCTGTTAAGGGATGATGCAAATGTGTCCAAGGAACAAAGTGATGATCCAAATATCTCTGGAAGTGGCAATGACATTCCTAAGGATAGTACCTGCCCAGAGCCTGAAAACGGTGAAATGACATCTCATTCAAAAAATAACAATGCAGGAGTTGGAGGTGAAGTTCAGAAGGGTAGCACTTCTGAAAACGAGAATACTTCCATGCAACAGTTCAAAAATGTTGTTGCTATTGTTGATCCTCCACGTGCTGGACTTCATCCAACCGTAAGAACCATATACTCTATATGCAAGCGATTGCAACTGTGACTAATATAGCATATGGTCCAAAACATGGCATTATTCCCATGAAATTTTCCTTTTGTTCTCTTGCGTAGCTGTCCACCCCACTTTGAAAGACTACATAGAGAGCAATGGTATTTGTCTTTTTTTGACTTACTTAGTAAGGCTTTGGAATGACACAAGATTACAACATAAGTCGGGTTCAATGAGTGTAGCTGAAATTTCACCTGGTCTTTATTAGGAGCTAGGGTTATGTGGTGGTCCCCCACATCCACATTTCCCATTCCCCCATTTTGGTGCAACAAGACCTTCCTTCTCTAGAAACAAAAAGGAAAATAAATAAATAAATCAGGTTCACTTTTGCTTAACATTTGACTATGTAATATTGTGATTTCACGCGTAATTCATTATCTGGTGTTGTGTGGTCCTGTTCCACAGTTCTGTACAGATGATCATTATACAGGAACTTTCTTTACATGCCATTGGTCCAACATTTCCTTTTATTGGAATATTTTTCTTATTCCATTTGATTGCAGAATTCAGTACAATATGTGGTGGTCTTCTTGCTGTTGAATTTTTAGGAGATATTTTTTTAGTCTGTTATATTTTCTCTTAAATTTAAATTCTGACTTTTGAATTGTGATATCACAGGTGATCAAAGCTTTGAGAACTCATCCAGGCTTGCGGAGGCTTGTGTTAGTTGTTCTTAACTATTCTATTCTCTTAAAGTAATTTCTGTTTTTCTATGCAATCTATCTAATTGTGCACCATTAAAATGCAGTTACATATCCTGCAATCCCGAAACTTTGGTGGCGAATGCTATTGAGCTTTGTACGCCATCCCCCATAAAAATTGAGAAAGGAAACAAAGATAACAGGGGATGGAGAAACATGAGCAGTGCTGGTCTTGCACGGCACAGGGCCAAGTCTATGCCAATCTCAGAGGCCTTCCATCCCGTAAAGGCTATGGCTGTTGATCTTTTTCCACATACTCCACACTGTGAATTGGTTATGCTTCTTGAGAGGTAGGTCATAGGTGTGGACCAGACACCAAACAAAGTCTGGGTTAGGTTTATTTTTATGTGCTAGGCTCCCAAATTTCATTTGTCCAACATTTTTGGGCGGCACTGTAAGTGGCGGTGGATGTTAGTTTAGTGCTTATTATATTCTGATCTTACGCTCTGTGAATTATGTTCAAGCATGACCTTCGATATTTAGTTGTAACATGATTTCCTTTTTGATGCATGTATCATGAAGCATTATCTGCGTCTTGTCTTTTTCCTGTGGACGTTCTTTTAATTTCATTATTATGGTACCTGGTGGTCAGAAATTATTCTATGCTCATAATAGAGTATCAGTGAATAATAATACTCCAAGATCTTCAATTCTCTATCATTCATTTTTGGACACACTCAAAGTCGGGTACGTGTGTGTATTATCAGCAGTTCTTTCCTTGCAAGAAAAACGCTGAAAATTCTTTTTTAGGGTGTTGTTCTTAAGGAAACTCGTATTCATTTATCCTTTTTCTTTTACATTTTAAAATAAAAGTGCCTTTTCCTTGGATAAACACAAAAAAAAAAAACTGCGGAAATGTTTGTAGAGCATGAATAATAGTCGTTCTGTGAATATGCTATAACTATTTGTGGCCTTGGCCCACAGAATACTTTGGTGGCACTTGTTATCTGTGATAATTAAAATTGTGTAGATTTGGCAGTAGAAAATATTAGAGTAAATTATACGGAACTCCCTTGAGTTTTATCTATTTGTCTTTTTAAACATTACTTTTGATCCCCTGTCGTTCAAAAAAGAAGGAGTGTCGGTGTAATATTAGTAAAATTCAGAGGGATCCGTGTAATATAAGTAAAATTCAGGGAGGGTTCGTGTAATTTAGAACCAACAAATAGGAGTTTTTTGTATGGTTCAAAAAAGTAGGAGTGTCGGTATAATATAAGTAAAATTCAGGGAGATTCATGTAATTTACTCAAAATCTTACCCACTAAGCTAATTAAAACGTAACATGCGATATGGAAAGTTAATCCGTGCTGCCAAATTAAATTTATGGCACTTTATAAAATGTAGGCTGTGTGTATAATCACATAAGAATTTCGTGTTTTGGCAAAGATTCATTACCTTAGGCCACGTTACTCAGGCCATGGGTAGGAGTTAGGACAAAGTTAAAAGCAATAATCACCTACGTAATTAGTTTATACAGTCTTAAAAATTGAAGTTTATGGATCGAGCAGTCAATAATCGGTGGTATAAGTTGGCATATCCATATCATATTCATAATTATAGAGGGTCAAAACATGAAATTCACTAATAAGTACTTTGTTGGAGATGAGTCATCCCATGTACTTACTTAAGCCTAACCCAGCTGCATTTAGTGGGCAAACATGCATTTTTGTATTTAAAGTTGATAAAAAGAGTGGTTGACCAGTTGACCCTACTCCCTCTGTCTGGCACACTAAATTGGACTTGTAGTTTACTGCGGGACCTCCTCAGAAGTGAAATCCGAAACGGGTCTTAGAACTGTTGGACAAATGGAGTTACAAGACGAAAACAGTTAATTGAGATGTTTTTTTCTTTTCTACGTTGCATACCAGATGTTTAAATTAATTATTTCTGGCTGCTAAATTGAGGTCGGCTAGACCTGTTCCTAGAGTTGTCACTATCAAACACACCAAATTTGTCTCCTGATCAAACAATACAATATTAACTCAATAATTTTACAAGAGGATAATTTTTTTAAAAAAAAAGTAAACGTTTTAGTGCGTTTTGGATTCATGTTAGAATATTTACCACCATCTTAAAATATTAATCAATGTAATTTTAGGAAAATATTTTCATTTTTTATTTCATGTTGAGAAATTAATTTTAGGTCAAAAATCAATTTTAAGTAGCTTTTGTGTTTGGTAAATTTGTTTTTTTACTAAATTACGTAAATTTATTTATACTATATATAACTTAATTTTTATTTATTAATGTTAATTTATTAATTAATATATACTAATAATGTTAAATATTAATAAATTAAATATTAAATACTAATAAATATAAATTAGTATACATTAATATTCTTCTATAAAAATATAAATATATTAGATATGATATAAATATTATTTTTTTGTGTCATATAGAATATAATATTACATTAATAATATCGTATTTCAGTCATTAAAATATGCAAAGAAAAAATAAAAATAAAAAACACAATTTTATCAAAAAATATTTAAAATTATAATTATAAATCACTCTATTTAAATATTTATTCTTTTATAAAATTGTGTTTTTTTTTTGTTTTTTGTTTTTATTTTTTCTTTATATATTTTATAGAAGAATATTAATATATACTAATTTATATTTGTTAATATTAATTTTAATATTATTAATATATATTTATTAATTTATTATTATTTCATTTTTTAATTTTTAATATAATTAGTATATATATTAATAAATTAATATTAACAAATATAAATTAAGTTAAATATAGTATAAATAATTTATTTAGTAGTAATAAATATTTGTGTAATTTTGATCTCCCATTTAAGTTACATATAGCATAATTTTCATTTATTTATTAAATTAATATTTTGACTTAGTGGTAGTGGTTGTGTAATTGAGGTAAAGGTGTGGGGTTCAAATCTCACTACAAAGACTTTATAATTTTTTCTCCAATTTTTTTTTTTTTTTTTTATAAAAAGAGATTAAAATAGCACAATTGTAACATGAAAACCAAAATGCAATTAAACCTTAAAAATATATTCAAATTCCTATACTTTTATTCTTTTTTCTATTTTATTAGAAGTATGTCCCTTCCTTTTTTTAGCGTTTCTTTTCGGTCTGAATTGGAATACAATTTCGAAGTCTTTCCTACTTTTAGGTTCATGGACACGCATAATGTATCCTTCCGGACCTTCCCCTTCCCATTATAGTTCTTGACTTTCCTTCAGTTGACTAATTGAATAATATATTATTAGTATATTTTATTTGAGTTTTACTACGCAGTGGCCTAAAAGTATTAGTAAAGAGATTAATATTTTTTTTTATTGAAATCATACTAAAAATGTAATAGAAATCATAGCAAGAGTATTAATATCTCTTTTTAATAAATAAATAAAAATACTTATATTCCTTAAATTTTTCATTTTATTTTACCTTGTAATAACATCTGCCGTAGGTCCACTTTTCCACTACCTCTACCATGGGAGCATAATAGGCTATTCGTTCTTTAAAATTTTTTTATCTTGCATTACATAATGTTGCTTCCATCTCTATTAGTAATGACTTCATGATTTGCTTGTTGATAACTGTTGTTAGTGCCATCATTTCTATCAAAAGCATCACTGTTAAAATTTTGTTTGAGATTGAAATTTATATATCATCAAAAGATTTTGGAATAGATAAAATGGTATGTTAAGTTAACCCATGTTGTCTTGTAGGATATTTGAGGTGCAGTTTGGTTATTTTTTTAAAGAAAAATAATTTAAGTCAAACATAAAATTAATACGCGGTTCAAGTTGAATGTAACATTATATTACTAAACCAAACTGATATTTTACAGTTTGATTTGATTTAATTTAACAGTATTTTTTAATTTATTAATACAATGTAAAATTTAATAACTAAATTTATAAAATTATTATGATATGTAGTTTTTTAAAATAATTTTCTTTTTTAAAATTCTAATTAAATATTTTGTGAAAAATAATATTTTTTTACTGTTATTTAAAATTATTTTTTTAACAATATTAATATACTAACCCATAAGGTTGGCACAGTAGCGTAAATTTCTGCTGCGGGAAACGATCTATTTAGCGGAAGAACTCGTGTTCAATTCCTTCTGTGTACTAAATTCCCTTGGGCCAGCGGTAGTCACGCACAGCCAGCGGGATTAATCTCTGATCCAGAAAAAAAAAACAATATTAATACACTGTTTCTATAGCATATAAAAATAAATTGCAGACCTCAATTACAAAATAAAGAAAACGCTATAAATTAGTTTGGTACTTATTACTACTAGAACAACAAAAATCACCTAATACAAACATCTTATAAAAAGTATATCATAGATGACATACTATTACCATTAAAAGTTTAAAATAAGATTACGTAATGTTAAACATCTATGATGTAAAACAGATATAAGTATATTGAAAACCGAACTAAATTGTAAAAAGGTGTACAATTTTTGGTTTTTGATTTCCTCAATTTGATCGGTTTTCAATTTTTTTATATTTGTTTGACAATTTAAAATTATAATTTTGTTCCATTTGGAACACCCCTATTGCCTTGATAGGACAATGCCTCAGTGATACCACAAAGCCTTCGAAACTAAACAAATTATGCTGTACGTAAGACTTTGGATGAAGGAAATGCACAAAGTATTCATACATATTGAAAAGCACCTTGGTGATTTTTCTTTTGTCTATAGGGTATCGAAAATTTACCCCCTCAATAGTACCTTCGTGATTAACAAAGGATAATGGTGATCTTAATATCTATGTTGCTTTGATATCTAGTTCATTTTTTAAGATCTAGTGCACCCTCTACTCTTTTTTCTTTTTTCTTTTGGTATTTGTGCACCCTCTACTTTGTACACTCTTAGATGAACTCGTTTTATGACCAATTTGCTCCAAGGTCTAGAATGCTCTTTGACCAGTTTGCTCTAAGGCTGAGGTTACTCTCTTTTACCTATCCATTCTCATACCCCGCTTTAACCTTACACAAAAATCGAACTTGTGGCTTACTTTCCTAAACTTTACTCTTTTTTCTAATGTACCCAAAATGTTAAAGTTGTCGTTTTTGTTAAAGCCATCATTCTAACCATTTGACCATGATACACACCCTAATGGCTAATATTACTATAAATCACTGTCAAGCAATTAATTTCGTTGTCTTATTTCATTTAGCCGTCTATAAGATTTGGATCCTCTCCTGCACCACCTCTCTCTAACTTCCTATCATCCTTTGTATCTTTCTCTAATTTTTCTTTATCTCTCAACCATTTATTCATGTTTTTTTTTTTTTTTTTCATTTTTTCTACTATAGTACTTTTTGTCTTTTTTGCTAGAGAGGCAGCCAAATAAGAAAAATAGAGTCAAAATAAGTTCGTCACACCACCAAGTGTAGATCATCTGATGTGGAGTTATTTCAGCTTAACCAGTAATGTCGAGTTCAAGTTTTGAAATGCAGTTGCGTTAAATACTCGGAGAAACAGCTTAACCGTCCATAATGATTCTACTCAACTTGAATAAGACTATCTTCTTCTTCTACTACTATTGCTTCTTCACCATTACGTGATGAAAACCACCGTGTTTCTCATTGGAAAATCCCAATGTTTTGCACCTTAAAGAGAAAAAGTGATGAAAATCTCTTAAGTTCTATAAACAAAGACACAAAGTTAATCCTCCCAAAGAGTCCAAGCTATAAGGTCCGGATTCCCTCTTTGCCTCTCCAGAAATACACACACCTCACTAAGTTTACGAATCTTGTCTCTCAAATAATCATCCCAAAACAAATTTAAAATCTTGCAAGTTGTAATAATAAATCACGTGCTTCGAGTTTACGCAGAAGAATCAAGGCATTTGGGGATGAATGAATGATCATAAAAGAGCATTTATGGCGCCATGATATCTCAACAATCATGGCTTTCCATTTCACTGTCATGAAAATGAATCGATTGGGTGGCTAATCTTCTGGCCCATATTGCTTTTCATCCATAAATTTAAGCGACACGTCACATTTGGAGCACGCTAAAACTAGCTACACTAATTATTATAGTAATAAACACGAACAAACAAAGTGAATATTACTAGCATACTTATCAAGTTTTAAAAGTGGATGGACTCGTGAACCTCAAAATGTGACAAATAAAATGTTATTCGTGTCTCTCTAGAATAATCATTGTGTTTGTTACTATAATTTTGAAAAGGTTACAGAAGGGAAAAATTAACAAAGGGAAGGGATACTCTTGACTTGACGTTTGAATGAATTCTTTAATTTCCTCATATCAAGACCACAATCTGGTAAGCATAAGCATCTTGTGGCAAAAGCAAAAGTGGGAAGGTTTTGATCATTAAACTTAAAATAATCATGTGAGCTTTTTACCTTTCTACTCGAAATGCTTCTGTCAAGCCCCCTTGTTTGATACTTTAATTCAAAACTCTCTGGAAGCAAGGAAAGGAGAGAAAGGTAAAAAGGGCAATCTCTATCTTTATAATAATGCATGGAGATAACAAAAAAGAAGACAAACCATCTCATTTTTTACCTTACACACATATATATAAAATGAAGGTGAATGAGAAGCACTCAGATTAATATATTATTATACAAATAACACGAGTTTTTGGAGTACTATTCAGTAAGGTATCAATCAGTGACTCAGTGTCCATTTTTTATTACTGCCTTGCGTGGAAGAATTGACTAGAAATCGATCTACTTGAAGTTGATATAACAATTTATTTACTATTAAAAGAAAAATGGATACAAAGTACAAGCACCTTTATTGATATGTAGTGGTACAGTTAAATGATGCCTAATCATACGGTTCCTAGTACTCCCTCAGTTTTTTTTAAGTGTTGTTTAAGATTTATTTGTAGAAACTAAGGAGTAGATTAAATTTTTTTATTCTAATAAAGTAATTATGAAATTTTCTATTTTATTTTCTTTTCATTTCTACTTTACAATAAATGCATGTGTACATTCATTCAAGATTATGAGAGAAATAAGGATATAATTGATAAAAGAGTAATTAATGTGATATTAAACTTTACAAATGACAGATAAATAAAAATAAATTTTTTTCAAAAATTTGACACTTAAAAAGAAACGGAGGAAGTAAAAAGTTTATTTTGTGTTTAAGGTATTATCAAATAAATCCACTAACCATATATGTGGGGTTGGATATGGAGGACACTGCTTTAACTTTCTTTGTTAAAGATCTGAAGTTGATTTTCCTTTTCTTTTTTCCCTGTTCCTTCAGATGGCACAGTTGGCACTTGATTCTTTTGATAATGCAATCAGGGCAAGGATAAACTCAAAGCAAAGAAGCGGGGTCTCTTGATTCTTGAAGCTGTTACATATGAATGAACGTACAAGTGCCCTAGCTTAACCGTTATGTACATTCTTTGGTGGCTAGACACTGCCCACGTTAATCATAATTATGTATCCCGTGAAAGCGGCTGCACACAAATTTTGTCGACCATCTCATCATTTTCTATTTTATTTTTTAATTTAATTGTTATGTACAGTCAATTATTTCAAACTATCAACCAATAAAAAATATTGTTAACATGACTTTTAAAATAATTATTATAAAAATTAATAAAATTATTACGTATTAATCTATGGGGTCAGTCTAGTGATACAAGGTTCCACTACTTTCACATGAGGGGAATCATCTATTTAATAGGAAAATACGTGTTTAATTTCCTATGTATATAAAATTTTTCTGGTTAGCAGCATCCACGCACCCAAAAACAATGTAAATTTTTTTCATATTCTCAGTGTGTACACTTTTACTTTTGATTTCTTATCCTGAGATGAATAGTAATATTTCCTTATACATTCAATATGTTATATGTACCATATTATATACTGTATATTTGATGTGCTTACATGCATTGTTCATTTTTTCTCCTGAGATGAATAGTATTTCCCTATACATTCAATATGTTATATGTACCATATAAATATATACTGTATATTTGATGTACTTAGATGCATTGAATTTCAAAAAAGAATATAACTAGAAATTCTCCACTGCTTGATAGAGTGAACTTATACTATTCGTATTCGTGATGAACGAATTTATGGAGTTTCCTTAATAATATATTAATGTTAACAGAAAAAGAAAAAAATAGCTAGTCATGTCACTTGCCCGTCACGAAACAACACACCATTTTTTCATTATACCTACCAGTCTGAAGGAACTATCTCACGATAATTGCGTGAATGGAAAGTGATTTGATAAATGATCCTGAAAACAGGAACAAATATTTGCGTCACTTAGCTGCCTTATGCAACACCACTAATCTCATCCATAAAAGCTCCTTTAAAAAGTAAGTATATCTTTTTGTGGGTATGGAAAAGATATATTTTATTAAAAATTACTTCCTCTGTTTCAAATTATATGATGTTTTAGAGAAAAAAATTTATTCTAAAATAAATGTTATTTTATAAAATCAATGCTGCATTAAATATCTTTTTCCAAGACTATCCTTAATTAATACTTAGTGGGAGTAGTGTACTATGACTAATTAATTAGAGAGATAAATGATATATTAATAAGTTATCTAATATTTTTTAGGAAATTCAATAAATTAATTGTATTTCTTAATACCTGTACCAAAATCTTAAACACCATATAATTTAAAACGGAGGAAGTAATACTTTACTTAAGTTATGTATACAGTACACTAAACTAATTATAAACTGGCACGTTATTATTTTATTTAAAAATTAAATATTTATACTGACACGCATAATTATACATTATGACATGTGTTAAATACTAACATACAGTTTAGGTAAAACAAACTTAAGCAAAGATATATTTATCTTTAAATTTTATTAATTTTAAACAACAATAGTATATTTTAAATTAAATTAAAAATAAATTCATCATTTATTTGTTTTAAAGTTAAATTTAAAAAAGTATTCAATGTCATTCATTATGGGAAGTTGAGCGTCAGAGGCAGAGCTAGGTGTGAATGTGATTGGATGCTGCTGCATCTCTTCTTCCCATTCCTTTTCTTCTCCTAACTTTGTCTGCACTCCTTTATTATTTTAGCCTTTTAGGTTCCCACCTTGTGGGGAATTGAGACTTGTTTTGCAAATACTAAGTGGACATAAAAATATAATAATTTGAATAATGCTACATAAATTAATCTCATATTATATTTTATGATCATTTTTGTTAAGATAAACATTATCTACACATTTTAACGGTGGTAGTAAGAATAATTTATGAAGTGTGTGTGAGTGGCAGCAGATCATAGGGAAGGGTACCCCACTAACTGTGTCATAAATGTCAAAGCTTGGTCTTTGTGTTTAATCACAGTCACTTCCTTTTATCTTTGTAACCCATATTTTAGTTGTCTCTGTCATCATTCATCTATTGCATGCACCCTGCAATAAGTAAGTGGTATGGGTATAATTGGTGTATCCAAGGACTGAAATTTATTTGCAATTTGGCTTGCTCTTGGAATTCCAAATTCTGGGTTTCAAGTTTTCAGCTACAGCAAAATGAGTACAGAGGAAAAGCCTGTGAGTGAGGAACATGATTCAGGTCCTTGCAGAAGAACAGTTTCTCTTCCAGTTCAAAAGGTAACACTTTCTGTTATTCGTTTTGCATCTTCTTTAGCTTCAATCTGGGACATGGGGTCTGGTCTTGTTTCAAGGACTAGTCACTATTTTAAACTCTTGAATATTTTTTTTTTCATTTTATTCTTTTTCTAAATAATCTCATTTGTTGCTCCTTCTATTTGTTTTGGTTTTGTTTGGATTATGATTCTTCAGACTGAGATTTCCAATTTTTGCTATAGTAGACATGTTCTCAACATTGGAACTAATCATTATGAATTGTCAAGTTTGCTTTTTTATATTCTATTTTTGTTTTTCAATCATTAGGGTCTTTTTTGGACTAATATATGCCATATGCATATATTTTAAAATACTCGGAGCTTGATCTGTCTGAATTTTCACCAACTTCATCCGTGGGTTATGTTACTGTAGTGTCTTGTTTCATTGTGTGAATTATATTCCTTTTAATTGGTCGCGTGTTTGTTCTGATTTCTGATGTGTGTGCATGAAAAATGCCTGCAACAAGCGTCTTTGGTTTTTATCTCTTTGTACTTTTAGTTATGCAGTTGAATATATCATATTAGCCAGCATCCAGAGACCCAGAGAACCCAGTTGGTTAGAAACTTGAATCTGCTGAGCAAAGCATCTATTAATTTACTCCATAAATATATATATCACTAAATAATTTGCTCAAAATTTTATGCACTTTATTTTGAATATGGTTTCTTCTTTTTATCTTTCAATTTTACCGCAAGTGGGATTTTCCCAAGGCTAGAATAAGAGTACTTTGGAGGATTTCAAAATTCAAGCATTGTATAACTGTTTATCATTTGACTAGACATCCGATACATTACACTTTTCTACTTCCTGTTGCTAAACAGAAGCAGTTTGAGTACTAGTTTATATTTTCTTCACAATAATAATAAAAAGATTCAAGGGATGAATTCATATAAATATTTATTTAACTTGTAATCTCTGTTATATGCATGTGCTATACTACTATTAATCTGAATTCTCAAATAAAGGATCTCTATTCTCTAGTTGATATCTGTCACTATTCAAATCTTTAATCTATGAGAACATGGTTTTTGCATATTGTCTTTTTATTTATTACAAACCTCCATGTTTCAAAACTACAGCATTTTTTAACAAGTGAGGAGGTGAGTTAATGGAAAGGCTGGAGGGGGAAAGCAGATAAATTCTTTCAAATAGTCTAATTCTATTTTAGTTTGGTGGCTTTCAAGCAATGACTAGGAAAAGTGACTACTTGGATAGTTTTATTAGGTGTAATGTGGTTTACATGTATTTCAATGTCTGCAGCACTTATTTTATCAATTCCATATTTTATTTGTAGGTTGATGATCCAATGGGGATAACTGAAGAAACCACACATGTTCCTCCTCGGAAGCGACAGAATCTTCTCCTAGAAATACCCTCAAGAACAGAAGAGTGTTCTCAAGATTTTGTTGCAATCAAAATGCCACCAACACCAAGTTCTAATCCCACTCCTACTCCAAAGAGAGTGAATTTTCTTGTGAGTTCTCGCTCTGTTGATCCTCCAACATATAATTCTCCTGGACCTTCAACATCAAGAAGCAAATCATCCATAAGAAGCCTGCTTCCAAAACTGAGCTTCAGGTATCGGACACCAGCAGATATTGAAAAGCCAAACACTGCAGCTCCAGAAGTTTCCTCTTCAGGCGTTGGAGAAAAGCCTTCAATCTCAAGATCATTGTCTCTTACTAAGATATTTACTCCTAGGATTAAGAGAACGTCGTCATTACCACTAGATGAAATTAGACAATCAAACACTGAATCTTCTCATGGTGGAAGTGTTGGTGGTCCTCTAAACGTGAGATTTAGCAACGCTTTTAAGTTCCCTTTTTCTAGAGTTGTATCATTTGCTGCTGAATCTTACATCATAAAAATAAAACCATTGTTTTAACCTATTAGGTTCTTTTGCAGAAAAGAGAAGCCCAGCGGAAGATAGCTCGCTCTCTTTCAGTACCTGCCAACGACAAAGATAAAAGCATAAGGAGGATGGATTCATTTTTCCGTGTTGTTCCTTCCACTCCTCGAGTAAAGGAAGGAAATGAATTGTTGGCCACGCCCACAACAAATGATACTGGTATCTCATAATGAATTGCATTTGCACTCATGAAAAATGCTAGAATTTTATGTCAACTTTTAATTCTCTGGATTGACACATTTATGATTTGCCAAACATTAGTATTAACAACAGTTAGGCAAACTTTAGAACTCTTACTCTTTCATATCCTGCATGCAGTTAGTAACTTGTCTTGAATGCTTTCATGGTGCAGAAAATGAAGATGCTAATGGTGAAGATATAGCTGAAGAAGAGGCTGTGTGTAGAATCTGTCTGGTTGATTTGTGTGAAGGAGGTGAGACCTTCAAGTTGGAATGCAGCTGCAAAGGTGAACTTGCTCTGGCTCACCAAGAATGTGCTATTAAATGGTTTAGTATAAAGGGTAACAAGACCTGCGATGTGTGCAAGGAGGAAGTTCGGAACCTACCTGTAACTCTATTACGGATCCAAAGTGTTCGAAATCGGAATAATGGCGCAAATAGGTCTCAGCTGGAAGATGTAAATGGATACAGGCATGTACTTTCACTTTTGTTCTATAAAGATCTTTAATGATTTCTGATTAATGAATTATGACAATATGCTTCAATTAGGAACTAAATGTATATTATTGAATCTTAACAGACCTTGACAGAAACCTGGTATCTTGTTGGAAAATATGGGGAGGAACTCCCCAATCTACTGAGCAGAAACACACACTGCACATCTTTGAGGGTTTTGCACCTCTGAATGCCCAAAGGCCTAATTTCCTCTCAAATGACAACATGCCTCCCTATCTTTGCCCCTCCTATTATTTATAATATACTATCTCTTGCTCTCTAACTAACTATGCGTCTATGCCAACTAACTAACTATTGGGGTTGTCTAACAGATTCATACTTCAATAGTCTTGAATCACCTTCCTGCCACTCATTTGTTATTTAACTAAAATTTGTATTACTTTTCCCTTGTTGTCACTGCTTTCATGTATACAATAATGGTTAATACACTATCTAAACTAAAATACGGACCCACTAGTGTACTGTCATGCCTTGAACCTGAAGCAATAGACTCACATGCTATCTCAAGATTCAAACATAGTTTGTGATACAGACCATCCATGATACTTATGATTTATGAAGCTAATATTTTTCTAGGAATTCTGTTGCAACAAGTGTATTGTCATACTCTTACAAGTGGAATGAAGTGTTTTAGTTGTATCTTTTTTCATAACTTCTTGTACTGTGGGTTATTACTAGAGTCATACTTTTAATTTGTCTGCTCAATTTAATAGGGTTTGGCAGGAAGTCCCAGTGCTTGTCATTGTCAGCATGCTTGCCTATTTCTGTTTTCTTGAGCAGCTATTGGTAAGAACAACAGTCCTCTCAACTGTTGAAGTTGCATTTTCTGTATAGGCTCACTTATTCAACTCTCTGCAGGTTGGAAAAATGGGAACTGGTGCAATTGCCATATCTCTTCCATTTTCCTGTGTACTGGGTCTACTCTCCTCCATGACATCATCAACCATGGGTAAGTTTGCAAACATTGGTAAATATTGTCATTTGTCAATATACTTCTCTGAAGAACTCAACAATCATCATCCTTTATAGCAAGTGTCTATTGTCATTCTGGTGCATCTATTGCCACTCATATTCAAATAATTTTTATCTAACATGTCCTTTTTGTCTGTTAAAGAAACTAATAATTTAGGGAAAATTTATAAAATTTATTTAAATAAGAGTGGCAATAGAAACATCAGAGTGAGAGTGACACTAGACACCTCCTTCATAGATTTATAATGATGAATTTGTCAAAGTCATTTGTGTGTTTGTAATAAACTGACACCCTGGCAACTGTGTGTATCATCGATTAGCATTCTTTATTGAGCTTGGATAGTAAAAAAAATGATGTGGCAATTGCTGTTATGGCACTGAATGATTCTTGTAGTCTCAACAAGTAATTTTTCCGTAGGATTTTTATTCATAATGAAACTTTTGGTTCTTTTTTGCTAATTTCAATATTTCATGATGCCAGGTTCATTCCAATGATTTATACCATCCCTAACATTTTTGTTTTAAACTTTGGTATCCAGTGAAGAGCAGGTTCATCTGGATTTATGCATCTGTCCAGTTTGCTCTGGTGGTTCTCTTTGCGCATATATTTTACTCCGTGGTAATGGATTTTTTTGTGAACTAAATTCTTGTTTACCTGTATTTTTTCACTTGAAACCAAGTTTGATAATATTTTATGAGAAATAAATGGTCAAATGAATATAGAGCTTGGTTTTTAGCACTAAAAGAAGAAATGAGTGTATCAGATTTGTGACAGACGAAATCTTGCCCTCTCAAAATTTTCATAGTAACATGACAGTTTCTTGGGAGATGTAATGGAACAATATATCTCCAATCTGAGTCTAGCTAAATTCTCGTTTATGTATATCTTGATTCCAAAGTCCAGTCACCACATTTGGTTTGTGAAGCATGCTTGGTTGGTTACAATGTTATGAGATCCCTACATGTAGAAGGCTAAGCATTCTGACTGCTCTTAAATGTCTTTTGTCTACTACAGGTTCATGTGCAAGCAGTTCTGTCAATTCTTCTGGCCACATTTGCTGGCTTTGGCGTGGTGATGAGTGGGAGTTCTATTCTTGTGGAGTTTTATAGATGGAGGAGACGAGTGCAGGCTCTTTCAGAGCAGCGACATGGCTCTCAACTGATGCCACAAGTAGCACAAAATCCTCAAACTTCAAACACGCCACGTCCAGGTTCAGGTTCAGGTTCAGGTCCTTCCAACCACAGTCAACCTGTGGTGCAAAATCAACAGAACTCAAATCAGAGCTGAATTGATGTGTTTGTGGCTTCTCTTAACACTAGGGGATGCAGCTGATTGCTTTTCATTCCGAATTTGGAAGTAATTATTGTGTATAGGGAATTAAACTTTATTACTTTATTACATCTTCACTAGACTTCATTGTACAGCTTATGGTAGCAGGTAGCAATAGAGTGACTTAGAATATAGCTTCTCATGCTATGGAATTTCTGTTTATTTATTTGTACTGGGAATTTCAATTTTCAACACATTAAAACCAGAAGGCTTCTGGCCTTCATTTTTGTAGTCTTGGGTGAGAGATAATGATTTTGTTTTTGGTCTGAGTGATGAGGATGTCTTGTTTGATAGTTTGTCTTTTAGAGTTGGAGGTTTGATCATTATTGATGGGCCAATGCCAAATGTAATGATGTAGTAAACTAAATGAAGCTTTATTCCCTTCCACTCTAGGACTATAGCAGATTTTCCACATCTACATTGCCCCATGCTGCATTTGGAAGAAACACTTGATTTATATAACATGTTACACATAAATCTAAAGCTACCACGGTACATTTTAGCAAATTGCATGTTGTGTTACAAGAATAATTAACACATTTTGTGGAAGGAAGTTTGTGAAAGATATTAGATATATCTTTCTTAGAAAGGTGGAAATCTCGCTTTTCAAAAAAAAAAAAAGGTGGAAATCTCTGATCTTTATCCAATTAAGTACTGATTGGCTTGCTGTCTAATGATATGTGTGTATATGACAAGATCATTGTCAAGCTTTTTGTGACACGTAGTTTGCCATGTTCTTTTTTGACTAAGAGTGTTTGCCATAATCTATCACCAAGATAAAGAAACTTGCTTTATTCGATTCAAGCTGACACTGAATTGTATCATCTACTTTATCTACTATTCTTTGCTTTCCCATTTGTTTTAGGAAGAATAAGAAATCGTGTCATAGGTTTTACAGTGACAATGACAACTTAGTTGCATCATTCAGTTAATCGAACGTGGAGCAGAAAAGCAGAATCTGATAACATTAATATGGTTGCTTAATTGCATTTATAACCAAGTGTGCAAATTTGATCTTTCTATAATTTCTGCTCAAATTTAATTGTTCAATTTTAAAAAATTATTACGATAAAAACATTTTGTTATTTTTTTAGATAAAAATCTTAAACTGTTGCATAAAATTTTTAGGATGAATCTGAGATAGGAAATAATTCAAAAGATTCAGAAGAAAAAAAAAAAAAGATAATTTTGAAAGATATTGTAGGAAGTGGGGTTAAGATTTTGAATTATAGAAATTTGGGAAATTTTCAATTTAGAGTGAAATATAATGTTTTGATTGATGAATTTTGAGCGGATGAGATTTTTAAATATTTTAATGTTTTTTTTTTTTACATTTTTAATGGATTTTTTTCATGGAAATAAAAATAAATAAAAGAGACTTTGAGAGTTTTTAGATATAAAAAAAATTATTGAAGGATTATGATATTTTAATCCTTCAATAATAATTTTAGAAGTGCATAATAACAACGGCTACAAGTTTGCATGTTTAGTCCAGGAAACCTTCTGGGCCGAAAGGCATTGGTCTTATGGGCTTTGCTATTCTCACACTAGATTTTGCTATTTTCATCACCCACGTGGGTTGTTTTTTATGGATTTCTGAAAATATCCTTTTCAATGGAATCGTGATTCCGTTGTACACTTGTACAACGAAATGTACAACAGAATCGTGATTCTGTTGTAGCAAGAGGGGGTGTGGCGAAATTGTACAACGGAATCACGATTCTATTGTACACTTGTACAACGGAATCACGATTCTGTAATACCCTTTTCAACAGAATTGTGATTCCGTTGTACAAAAAATGTACAACGAAATTGTGATTCCATTGTAGCAAGAGGAGTGCGGCGAAATTGTACAACGGAATCGTGATTCCGTTGTACACATACAACGGAATCATGATTCTGTTGTACACTTGTACAACAGAATTGTAATTAGAAAATATTTTATGACAAGGACCTAATATATCAACAAAATACCCCCAATCAGTCACAATACAATACAGTTTTGTAAAAAATGTCCAACAACTGAAACATTACATAAAGAAAGTCCTCTAATAACAATTATTAATAGAAGATTAATTAACTAAAATGAATCCCTAGTAATGTCTACTACATATTGAGATCCTTGATAATTGCCTCATACTCCTACATTTTGTAGTGATTTTTGGGCAATTGGTGATATTTTTCATGTTTTTGAGCTTTGTTTATCTTCAATTTAGTTGAGTTTTAATAAAAGTTCAGTCTAGTTAGGAATTTCTAGTTTCTACCCTTTTATGCTTGATCTTGGGTTGTTTTCTTGTGTTTTTAGGAACTTTGTTGAATCTTGGAGTAAGCAATGAGGATGTTCTAAGAGAGATTTGATGTGTTGAAGATCATTTGGGTTAAAGTTTAGAGCTTTGGAAGTCTTGCGGAGGCAAAAGAGCATTTTTTGGAAGTCCTGAGAGCTTTGCACACCTGTGCAAACCAAATCACATGCTTGTGCAAGTGCCTGTGCAAGTTTTTAAAGTGTTTGAAATTTTAAGTCTGAGAGCGTTGCACACCCGTGCACTCTGAGTGCACACCTGTGCATCGAGCTCTGCGAGATTTATCCCTATTTTTCTATTTTATTTTATTTTGGGCTTTAACTGTTTTTGGCCCATAGCTTTAAATAGGGATAGGATAAAGATTGTTAGTCATCGTTAAAACCCTTGCTCTTAATGCAAGTCAATTAATTACACTAATTCAAGGGATTGATAGTGTGATTAAGGGGCTTAGGTTCTCTCGCTTAAGGGATTAAGGTTAGAATAAATTGTGGGTTGATGATAACATCTTTATAATTGAATAGGAATAATTAGGAATGCATGTTAGGTTGATTCAATGAAGTCAAATCCCGGCAATTCACACCATTGATATAAACCTCGTTTTCTGCGCGCACAAAGTGTTCGATAAAATTTCTCAACCAAAATTCTTCCTTTTTACTCTTTATTTTTATGCTCTTATTTTAATTTTGGTTACTAAAATTTCCTATACATTCGTAGTCTACTTGATATACTATTAATTACCCAATTATCGTACAAGTTCATGTGGATACGATACTCTACTTACCATTTGTTACTTGAACGATTTGGTACACTTGCCAAAATCGCAACAATCCTCTAGTTGTTGAATGAAATGATATTGAGTTGAATTCTTGCATGCGTTGCATGTATGATTTTTGCCATGAACGAGCTTCAACAGTGCAGTATGTTCTCCATTGAGGTGCAATAGGAGACAGGGGATAATCATCTTTTAAAAATAGCTAAACAATGAAAATTAAACTGGTAAGGTTCAATTAGTGAACAAATTTGCATAGTTAATAGTTTAGTATATTATGTGTACCTGCACAAATTGATTTCCGTTAACAAATCTAATAGCTATAAGACGTTGTTGTGCAACAGATGGAGGCCGACTCCTAAGCGGAAAGAAAGTCCAACTTTGAAGCATAGATAAGTGGACCAACACCACATTATACCGACTAGCAATCACATAACCCATGTCGGGAATGGTCATCCACTTGTCAATTGTTGTTGTGCCACCTTGGAGATACAAAGAGCTGATTAATTCAACCAATCTTTCTTCCATGCCAAATAGCTCAACATAAAGAAAATGTCATGTTTGAAGTTCCCAAATCAAGTCTTGACGAATTAGAGCCCAGGATTCCTCACCCATACCTAACAAAGCTACAATTGCTCTATAACCACAATTTCCATATGCTTTGACATCAACAATTTTTTGGATGAATTGTTTAAACTGATCGGGAAACTCATTAACATAAGGCATCATTTTGCTTTGCTTATTGTCACTGACAACTTTGGGAGGCACAGTAGGAGTTCCTGAACTACCTACCATTGTGTTTATTGCATCGACTTGCTCCAACATTGAAGGTGCACGTTTAGTAGATTTCACAGACTTTGGGGCACCCTTTGTTTTCACCTTCTCTGGAGGGGGACACATTGAAGTTGTATCTGGAAACGCAAGTTCACGGACTTTAGTCTTCATTGTGATCTTCCCGAAGACATCAAGTTGGGAAAACCTCTTTAACAATGCATCCACCTCATGTGTCAAAGTCAAGTCCCCCCAAGAATCACCGGTGTCATCTTGATTGATGGATAACATCTTCCAATGCACATGAAATGACCTCAAGGGTATTGAGCCAAACATATTGCTGAATCTAGCAAGTTCACACACACACGGTAGACCGTGAGTAGTTCTAAGTGTGCAGCCACAAGCATAACTGTCAATACCAACGCTATTAACTCGTTTGTACTCGTTGTAGATTAGGTCCTATGCTTGGTTTGATACAAAGCCCCGTATCTTCTGGTAAAGCACATTATTAAACATGTGGTCCACAACATTGATGCTTTTTTGGAATGAAGCCTTAATCTCAGTATGTTGCAACATAAGCATGTTATTCATGGCATCCCAACAACTGCACAAGTCTCCAATACTATCTCGAAGTAACCTCTTCAATCATGCGTGTGCGCCTTCAACCCTATCATGCAACCAAAAGTAATGTCAACCAAAGTATAAAATTAAAATCAACGAATGTAATTATATGGAAAAGTACCTGTTAGTTGTTGTGTTTCCAAGATGCATAACTCGATCTATCCATGCTTGTACAAACTTCTCCTTGTGAGGTATCAACCATGTACATTGGACATACTCAAGGAAAAGTGGATAATGTGAGCATAGGTTTGTGAAGTTTTTCAAGTTTACATCATACAATTGTTCATCAGCAGATTGCATTAACCCTTCCCAAGCGTCCAACACTTTGTCCCATTCTTCCGCGTTGCCCACATGCATCTTGCATTTGACCCTAACATTCTTAGAAATGTGAAATTGACATAACAAGTTGGTTGAAGAAGGAAAGACATTCTCCAACGCATTCATGAATGCAAGATCTCTATCAGTGACAATAACCTGAGGCAAGACATCATCTTTGACAAACATTTCTTTCACCCTATTTAATGCCCATTGAAAATTGTTTGTCCTCTCAGATTGAAAATAAGCAAAGGCAACTGAGAAAGTCATGTCTGTTGAAGTCACCCCAACAATCTCCAACAACGGAAGACGATATTTGTTCATCTTGTAAGTAGTATCACATATCAACATTATTGGAAATGAATTTAGGAGCTTCATAGAATCTGGATGTGACCACAAGATATCTCTTACAACATCTTCAGTGTCGACCCTTCTATACTAATAAACATATTGATCGCATTCTATCAACTTCATCAGATGTTGTATTTCAATTCTTGGACCCCTTTGTTATCGTCGATATTTTTGTCGCTCATTGTATATGGTTTTGATGGTGCTGGCATTTGCATGATCTTTATCTTTGATTGTCAAAAGAATTTGCCCAGGCTTCACCATATTTTTGGTCATTTGGTTTAACAGAGTTTTTTCTTCACTGCTTAAACGACCAGCATATGCATGACCCACCAATGTTTCACTGACTTCATGGTTATGAAAATCGTAAACCACATAAAGTTTCCAACCAATGCCTTTCACAAGCCTCCCTTTTAATTTAAACAGGCACTCACATTTTTTGCTTCCAATACTCTTGCGGACTAACTTATCTTTATATTGTTTGTACTTTCCTCCCTTTTCACAAGCCAGTAGGACACAAGTTTTCTTGCCACATTTTGACCTTTCTATGACAACAACAAATCAAAGCTCCTTTGCGACAGATCGAACCCACATCAACAACTCATCTCACTCTTGAAAAGCCTAAAACAAAATGCATTCCTTCACTAACAAAACACACATATACAAAAAAAAATATCATATACATAAAAACACTAATTATTTAATAAACCTCATCAGTCATGAAATTATTGGAGAAGTTGGGATAATTGTGCTGAGATTGAACACATAATCATCTGCTTGCATTTCATTTTGTTGAACAGGTTGGTCAAAAGCATTTTCACTTGCATCAATCATATTTCCCCACCTACTTGGCATCGTAACTTCATCAAAAATAAAAGTAATCAAATCCATTGTTACCACTGAAATGAAAAAAAAAATTCAAAATTTAATAAATGAATAACAGGGAAAAAAACCAAATATTGTCTGCGTACTCATACACAACGGAATCGTGATTCCGTTGTGCATGAAAAATGGCATACACAACGGTTGTGTATGCCATTTTTCATGCACAACGGAATCACGATAAAAAACAAAAAAAAAATAACGGAATCACGATTTCGCTGTGCATTCAACACAACGGAACCATGATTCGTTGATCTAAACAACTTACGAGTGTGAGTGTAGGAACGTGAAGGAGGAAACGGAGACAGTCAGGAGAGGGGATGGGAGTGGGGGTGGAGAGTGTGAGAAGAAGGGAGTGGGGCGGGGTGTAAGAAATAGAGGAGGGACAGTAGGGTAATTTTACAATGTTAGGGGGTGAGAATAGCAAATTGAGGGTGAGAATAGCAACTCCCTTATCTTATGCTTTAAAAATTGAATCCCCGTTTTAAATGGCCCAGCCGGCCAGGCACCTTAGTGAGAGTTCTTGTTTCTTTCACTTTCTTGTTTTTTTTTTCTTTTTTCTTTTTTCACCATTACCACCTCTCTTCCTCTTCCTCTAGCCACCACCTCCACCTTTCTCTCCATTTTCCAATCATCACTTTTAGTCCCTTCACTTTTTCAGTTTGTTTGTTTGTCAATGGTGTCCCTTTTGAGTTCCTACTACCTCTTCTCCAACACATTTCTCCCTTTCAAAATGATTTTGCTAGAACCATCTTTTGCAGCAATATTCAAATTATTAGAGTTTGTTTAGGTAGCATTGCTCTACTTAAATTTGTTGCGTTTAAGTGAACTCTTTACACAAATTTAGCTTTGAACATGCATGCGTGAGTTATTATTGTTTATTTATTATACATTGTTGGGATGCTTTTGTTTAGCATTTTATGCTTTTGTAAGTAGAATTAGACATTTTTCATTAATGATATTTTGAAGAAAAAATAGTTAGTCCATTGACCACATGGGCATTGCCGTTTAATTTAGAAAAATGAAAAATGCTATATTTTTCTATAATTTTTTTTACTAATCATAAGAAAATATTAAATAAAATTAATATTTTTATTATTTTAAAGATGAAAAAAAAAGTATGTACTTTACATTGTCATCCAATCATAATTATGTATGATGAGTTTATTGACTTTTACAATAACTACCTTAAAAATTATATTAACATGATAAATTTTTATTAGATTTTAATTATATTGTCATTAAACTCTTTAAAAATATAAAATATATTGACTTTTATTTAATAAATATAATGATGCGCGTGTCTTACAGGAGCCCATTGGACAAGGTTATTAAATTTGTCCAAAAAACAGCAAATTAATTTCATTTAGTGGTATTTTAACTTAAATCATACATGCTTAATTGCAATTTTTACTCCCAACTTTTTATTTTATGGCAAATTTTACTTCCAACAAATTAATTTGGTGCATTTTACCCCCAATTTTTTTAAAAAGTTACAAATTTTACCTTTTACAATTTTGCTGACGTGACATGCTAAAATAATTATACTTTTTGTCCCCAACTTTTTACTTATGACAAATTTTATCCCTAATTTTTTACTTTTTGGTGAATTTTATTCTCATTTTTTATGTTTATGTCAGCATGCTACATCAGCACA
The DNA here is from genome assembly GCA_026413185.1 of Pueraria montana var. lobata. Lineage (NCBI taxonomy): Eukaryota > Viridiplantae > Streptophyta > Magnoliopsida > Fabales > Fabaceae > Pueraria > Pueraria montana. Next base: position 13,296,517 of record CM048654.1, read on the forward strand.
ACAGTATAAGGTAAAATTTGTAATTTTTTAAAAAAGTTAAAGGTAAAATACACTAAATTAATTTATTGAAAGTAAAATTCATCAAAAATAAAAAATTAAGGATAAAAATTACAATTAAGCCAACCATAAAATGGTTTAAAGTGAGAGAGTAGAAGGAACAAAACGTGTGTCTTACAAGGTTTTAGTAGTGACTATGGAGCAGAGCATTGGTGAACACAGATTTAGCATTTAGCATACGATGAATATTTCTACGCAAGGACTGCTTATCCTCAACGTCAACGCTCGCTTCTCTTCCAACTTCTCCTTCCGAGGTGCCCTTTAGTCACAACCGTTGTCAGTCTCTTCTCTCTGTCTTGTTTTTTTGAAACTTCAATCAAACAGTTAGTGGGTCAATCAATTAACCAAATTTGTCACCCTTCAATTTTTTTTTTTTTCAACTTTTGTATGCCCACTTGAGTTTCATGGTCAATAATGCTTTTTTTTTTTTATGGCATTTAGCATAAAAAATGTCAACTTTATGCGGTACTTTACCTTCTGTGGTCAAATTCAAACCAAATTGAGTTCTACTTGTTGCACCAATGACACTTGTGCTTCAGGGTTTCGCAGGTTGTCGGTTTTTCCACGTTTGCAACAGTGTGAAGGGCTGAGAAGGGGTTTCTCCAAAAGCATGGCTTGCAGTGTGGATAATTGTGATATGGGTAGTGGGGTGGTTCATCCAGCAACAGATGAATATGCTGGAGAGGCAGTTGAAGCTTTGAAAGGTGGGAAAGTCATTGCAGTACCCACTGATACACTCTATGGATTTGCTTGTGATGCTTGGTATGCTGCTATTTCAATCTCTGCTTTAAACCTATTGCTTTTATAGCCTATATGGTTTAAATGTTTCAAGCTTCACTTTTGTTTTTCATCTATGTTGCATCTTATAATTTTCATTTCTTAGGTACATGTAGGAAACAGTGGTTGTTGTGGTTTTACTGTCTTGGATTTCAGTTGTACTAGGTTTGAAAATTAAAAGTCAAGCTAGGCATAATCAAGATAATGTTGACAGATTAACAGAGTCTTCCTTTTTGTACCTTCAGCTGGGAAATGATGAAAGCGCTATAGTATAGCGTTGAGTAAGAATGAAGCTGTAACTGCACCAGTACACTAGTGGAATTTCAATGAGTTTCAGTATTTGAATATAAATCTAGAGATTGGCATGCGACTCATGCCTCTCTTGCGCAGAGCATGTGTGGGCACTTGCTGTTGGTCCTATTGGATTCAAAGTGGACTATAAAACTGTTATAAGCCTTTAACATTTCTTTTGTTTTAATTTGTGAGCCTAATATTCAGTTATTCAAAATATTTCCCAACAAAATAGTGTGTGTAATTTAAAAAAACAATCAATAAAATTTTATCTTCAAAGACTGTTTATTGCAGTCTTCCATGAAAGGAAGGAAACAGATAAATAATTGCCTTATGATATATCCATATCATACAGATTTTGATAAGATATCAATCTTTCTACACATACATCAGATGTGAGAAAAGTTAGCTCCACATTATACCCATCCTTCTGAATGCCCACATTATACCCACATAGCAATAAATTGTTTTAAACAAATATGTTTAAAATTTCATTTCCACTCCAGTCTCCACATATTTAGACCTTCCTGGTGTCTCTCTATTCAATTGCATTCTGAATGATTGATGATTACCTGTTACCTTCTTTGTGTCATGTTGGCAGCTCATTGGAAGCAGTTAACAGAATTTATGAGATTAAAGGCCGTAGACATACAAGCCCTCTGGCTATTTGTGTCGGTGACGTATCAGATATAGCCCGTTTTGCTGTCACTGACCATTTACCTCATGGTCTGCTTGATTCCCTCCTACCTGGGCCTGTTACTGTTGTACTAAAAAGAGGTTAGTAAGTCATATGTGAGTGTGTGAGTATCATGGAATATGAAATTTGTGCAACGTATGTTTAATTCAATCAGTTTGCAAAAGTGGTTTGATGCAAAAATGTAGTAGTCCTATTTCTTCATTCCCCTTGTCAACATATCTTCTGTGAACCTCAGATTTCGTTGTAAAGAACTAAAGATCCTATATATTGTCTGATTGTATATTTGGATATTCTACAGGAGAGTCAAGTATTCTTGAACGATCTTTGAACCCAGGATTTGATAGTATAGGAGTTAGAGTGCCTGATTGCAATTTCATCAGGGTCATTGCCCGTGGTTCAGGAACTGCCCTAGCCCTTACCAGTGCAAACCTAAGTGGACAGCCAAGTAGTCTTTCCATCAAAGATTTTGAGAACCTCTGGGAACACTGTGCTTTTGTTTATGATGGTGGTTTGATTCCATCAAGTCGTGCAGGTTCAACAGTCGTGGACCTCACTACACCACACAAATACAGGATACTTAGACCTGGAAGGTAGCTGATCTAACCTCTTACACTGCATTGTTTAAAACATGGACTGTGCTATCTGATCCAGATGCCAAAAATTATTTCTGTTATATTTTATATAATCTTTTTCAATCATATATAGGATGGAAATGGTGGGATTTTCCTGTTCTAGTATTTCACCATGTAAAAATGAATGCAACTAAATTCATCTCCAGTTGGGAGAACATACATTTCCCCTCCTCTGGTTAATAACATGTGGTCTTCTGTCCAAAATGCGTATGAAAAACAGCCATCATTCCTGTCTGAAGCCTTTCATTAAGTAATAAAAGTGGCTCAAAACTGACAGATTTTATGAGCAGTATGATAGAATATCTATCAACTGATTTTACATGTTTTGAACAAACCTGTTCTTAATCTTTGGTTACTATGTATATTTGATATTTTATAAGTATGGATTTTATGTCGCATTACAGTTTACATTGATTGCAATCTTGTTCACCTGTCATTTACAGTGCAAAGGAAGAGACAGTTGCCCTCTTGGAGAAGCATTCTTTCGATGAGGCAGAGACCACTTAAATAAGTTGTGATTCATTTGCAGTGTCACGTTCTAGCTAGGCCTAATGTTCCACTTGCAAAATAACAATTCTTTCGCTTGGACATGTGATGTGAGAAGCTATCACCCAGGCTAATTATTTCCATTGACTGTTCATATGTTACTTCCACAGGATCTCTAGGATGCATGAAACAATGCGTTATAAATGTATGGTCATTGTGCTTCAATTAAGCTATTCTATTCTGTTTCCATTAATAGCATAGCAATACATTTATATAAAACTTCTATCTCGAGCACCTGCTATGGAAATTGTAGACAGTTTAGTAAAATCCAATTCTATGATGCCAAAGGCATATTTGACATAAGTGGTTAGTCAGACAGCTTGTATTTTTTGTTAAACTAGTCACGTGATTTATAAGCTTATTGTATTATGTAACAATGATGTCAGGTTTTGAGAAACTAAATTGTTAAAAGGTACAATATCATAACTAATGAAAATGATAGAAGCAGGAAACCGTACAACTTATTTTGCTAATTCACTTATGCGATTGTTCTGACAGTTGATACAGTATGACCATTGTGAGTTGTGGGATTCCTTCTATATTTAACATCTTTGAAACATAAAGCAACCACTGGATATGGATGTTGAATATCACGAATTATGTCACGTGTTTGTTGCAGCGTTGCTTTTGCATTGGATTTCATGAGTGTGATTGTAAAAGTCTGTCTATTTCCCTATATTTAAAGATTTTTTAGAAGATTATTTTAAATATCTGAATTTTATTTTTTTTGAGGTTTGTATTTTTAATCATTATAAAAAAAAAATTAAACACGTTTTTAATTTTTCTTTTAAAAAAACTTTCTTCTTAAAATAAACACAGACAAACGGACCCTGAATAGAGAATTGATTATCTGATTAAGAGCAAAGGGTGAAGAGTGAACCTGTAAACTTGTGTTTCTCGAGTTTGGAATACTATAGCTTTCGTTTTTAGTGCGCTAATAAAGACTTGAGTTTGATTTTGGTGCATGCCCTTTGTCTACGCAAGATCGTTAATATCGTCCCAACATCAACAGCAACATAAACTCTGCCCAAGATTAGTTTAGTTGTTGACATAATATCAAAATTTTGTTAACCAAGTAATAAATAGTTTAATTCTTGTAACTTTTAATTGTTTTTAAGGATTTAGACTTTCTTAGAAATACATATTTCAATTTGGTGCAAGGCTGGAGAATGAGAAATACAAATATAGTCTGTGTAATTTAAAGTGTGGAGAAGAATTGAATTGGATAAAAAATATGTGTGATAATTATTTTTTACTCTCAACACAGTTTCCACAAGGCAGAAGGAAATTACTTCCTGCACCTCCTATTTTTCTTCCTGCACCCCCAAATATTTTAAATTTCCCATTTTACCCTCATCCTATTCCGGAATGACCATTCCGGAAGTGTATCCCTATTCTGGAATACTATTTCCATATTTCGGAATAGGTATTCTGGAATAGGGTTCCTGATTACTTATTTCTTTTCCGGAATAGCTATTCTGGAATACGATTTTCATATTCCAGAATTTTTTATATTCCATAATAGCTATTCCGAAATATGAAAATCGTATTCCGAAACCCTATTCCAGAATAGGGTTCATATTTGTGTACCCCCAAACCCTTAATCCTCTTCTCTGAACCCCTTCTCTCATTTTATGTTTCCTTAAGAACCATTAATATATGTTCACCGTCATGTTCCTCCGCGACCTCGCACACACCCACTGTGGGTTCCATTCTGCCACCTCGCACACCGCCGTCGTGCTCCTTCACGACGAGCGCGACCCAAGCGCCACCTCCGCGACGGGTGCGACCATAATGTCACCTCCACGACCATCACGAACTTGAAATCGCACCACCACTGTCTCCGCATAAGAACCTGAGTCCCCTTTTCCCCTCTCGTGTGCGTTGTTGATTTCAATTGCCTTAAGGGTTCAATTTTAATTTGGGGCAACCCTTAATCCACTTCTCTCCCTCTCTTCCAAACATTGTCACGGAGGATGGGTGCTTGATGGCGCAAGAATTGGCAGAGAAGAGGAGGTGCTGGGGTTAAGGGTATTTTTGTCCCTTTGGGGTCTTTTTGGGGTGCAGGAAGAAAAATGGGGTGCAGGAAGTAATTCCCAAGCAGAATATGGAATTTCCTTTTAACAACCCCCCCCCCCCCCCCCCCCCCCCCAAATTAAAGCTGGGTCCGCGAGACTCCGCAACTCCATTATGGATACATACCAACCAGAGTGCATTTGCTTTGCCTCCATCAATGACAATATAATAATACCAATGCCAGTTAGTTGACCTTAGTGAATGCCAACGTTAGATGTCTTAGCACTAAGCATCGTGCCACCTTCAAGACATTAACACTTGTGTATACATACCTGTATGATAGGGATTGAAAAGGATGTTACCCTTATTTAAGATTTCATCCTCTTATCTGATTTTTTTCAGATAAAAATCATGTGAAAAAAAAAACTATAAAAGGGATTTCTAGATTTTGACAAGGTCTGATTATTTATAATCTTTAGTCTTTCTCTATTCACAAGGTATTATATTATTTCTCTCTTTTCATACGATTCTCCCATTAAAGAATTTATTCCAATTTTTTATCTTGTTAGCATAAATAAGGTTTGAAACGTAAAAAGTCACATTAAATGAATAAAAGACACGTTAGTATGTTATTGGTCCGAGTCGTCAGTCAACCAAGTTTTTTCAGCAAAAATTAATAATTAATAAAATTGATAAATATTTTGCATGAATAACATAATGACCCCCCAAAAAATGAATAAAACACGCAAAAGTTACACCTAATAACTTCCGTGAAAATATAGAAATTCATGTTGTCAATCCATAAACAAACACCTGAAAAATGTGTTTGGTTCTACATATTCTTGAAATTTATCCTAATAGAATCAACAATTTGTAATTTTTACTTTATTGAACAAATTTAACATGATTTTATTCGTATAAATACTTGCATATTCGATGTGTATCCAAACCAGTACTATAATTTCCTATCTTATATGTTCAAAACATGTAAGTTTCTAACTTATGTTAGATAACAAGTTTATCGTTTTGGGGCATGAATCTACAAAACAATTAATTTTTTTTTTTAAAGCCAAAGGATCAAATTTTATTAATGAGAAACTCAACTACTCAAGCATAAGTTGTGGCCAAGTGCCAGTACAAAGTACGCATGATGCTATATACAAAGCAATTAAATAGTTGTTTTTGATTTTCTTTTGTTTACTTCATAGACGGGGATCCCACTAAAGCAAACACACACTTAAAAGCATGAAAGGGAAGAGACAGAAAAGGAAAAACACGGAATAAAACCACATCCTTCACACTTCTTGCCAACAATTAGGCTACTAGCATTAACCTTCATACCCCACATTTCTAATTTCTTCCTTGTTAAGTTTTGTTTTTGTAGAGGAGGAGGAGGTTGTCCTTTTTCTATTCCTCATATTTGGCCTCCACCCAATTCCTGTAGGCCAACGATTGTACGTGTTTGTTTACCAGTTTACACAAACAAACTCCAAAGTTACGTTAACGGAAAAATAACAAGGGGTTGCTGTGGCCTGTGGAAGAACTTGGATTAATATCCAACTCAAAACAAACACGCTACACCAGTTTTATACTTACTAATGCTGAATTTTTTTTTGTTAAGAACGTGTATTGTAGTATTTAATTAATAGATTAATAATTCACTACCACATCTTATACGCAATAATCAGAATATTGACTCAAAATTTAAATTTGTTAACCTGCGTAAAAATATGCGCAAATTATGCACCGTAAATATCATGTTGTTATCCCTTTATCAACCGATTGTAAAGGTTAACTTAGGACCCCTTGTCGTGTAGAGAAAACTAGAAAGGGATGGCAAATTTTGACCCTGACTACTGAGGCAAATTACCATTTAATTTCTCACGAATCAAATTACCTAAATCACCCTCAATAAATTAAAATTTTAAACGAAATGCTAATGAAAGTTTTGAAGTATTAATTCAAATTTTAAATAATAATTAAATGTATTAAAAATGAAAAGTAGTAATTTGTTTAACTTTCAAATGTATTAAACACTTTTTTTAATTCTTTAATAAGTGTCCTTGAAGTAAAAAAAGTCAAACCCATCACTAAATAAGTTTAATCAAGATTTTTTTAAAGCTTATTTAACTTTAAAACAGTCAAACTTAAAGCGTGCATTAGTTTAATATATTGGACAATGATACATCACACTTTCAATATATTTTTATTAATTACTAAATGAAATTTTGATATAGGGAACTTAATTTGAATAGTTGAGAAATTATAAAAACTAATTAAATGCTAATAATTAAAATTAAAGAGACTGATCTCGCAGATAAGATAGTAAAATATAAAGACTAAAAGCATAATTAAATCTTATTTATTGTTGCTTCTAAAATAGAATATTTTTTTTCTAAATCGTCAAACAAGATGGAATACAAAAGAGTACTTCTAAATTCTAATAGTCTTTTGCTTGGGTGAATCCAGGATATATTTGACTCCAAAAAGGATTGACTTTTCTCAATAGATGTTCTTGTATAAACACACAAACTTGAAAATTGAATCCGTATCCATACATTTAATTTAAGGGACCTAACTAATTGTAAATCATGCCACAAATTGAATCCCTATCCATACATTTAAGGGACACAAATTTGGTTTTATAATTCGAATGGTATAAAGCCTTGTATATAGTAAGACTTAACTTTTTATCGTACAAAAGACTAAACTAAAAACGAATATACACGCTAGAAATATATTTTAACCTAAATTGAAGTGATTCAAAGCATTTACAATATAATCATGTTGTTGAAATTTAAAATAATAATAATAATAAAAGAAAGAAAAAAAAGAAAAAAAGAAACCACCCACACACACACAGAGAATGATAAGAATTCCCTGGGCAATAGAGTTAAAGAGTAGCCAAAATTCAATACACGAATGGATAAATTTTCACAATCTACATATCGCTACTACTAGCTAGGAACAAAACAAATTTGTAATTTGTAAAATGAAATTTAAATTGAAATCATTCAGAGGATATGAATACTCTATAATCGAATCGAAATTAAAAAAAAAAAATTGCTAAAATAGTATGGTGAATTCTGAACGGAATAACCTGTGGCCAACCTACAGAAGTTCTCTCCTGGCTGCGTATCCGTACTGAGACCGTTCGATGTTCTGGCGGCGCTTCTTGTACACCAGCGCTCCAAACACAACCACGCCGGCGCCGACGATCACTCCCAACGCTATCCCCGCTTTCTTGCCGGAACTCATTCCTCCGGAGGACGATTTACCGTTCTCGCCAGCCACGTGGTTTACTCCTCTACCAGCTTCATCCGCCGGTGATGGACCCGGAGAAGGAGAAGGAGAAGGAGTTGTCTCAGATGCAGGAGCCGGCGGCGAATCGTGATGAGAAGGCGCCGGAGTTGGAGATTCCGGCGAATGTGCCGGGGAAGGGTTCGAGGCAGGAGCGACATTAGGAGTAGGAGAATGAGAAGGAGGCAAATCCGGCGTCGGCGTCGGCGTCGGAGTCGGAGCCGGCGATTCGGCGGCGGCGGCGATGTTGACTAGCAAAGAAAGGAGAAGAAGAAGAGCGGAGAATGTTGCGGTTGCAGGATTCGCCATGGAATGCGTTGAATTTGGATTGAACAATGTTGGATCTGAGATTGAAACGGCGGTGACGAAATGTGTGTGAGAATGATAAAGAGGAACTGTTTGAACGGAACGGAACGGAAACCAAGTGGTGGTAGATCTGGAAAAGTGTGAGGACACGAAATGATGAGTGCGGTTTATAAAGGTGAGGCCTCGGGATTCGGGAGGATCGGACGGTGGTGATTGGGGGGAAAATCTGAATGGGGACGGCGATGGAGGACACGTGGAGAGTGCAAAAAGAACAGAAAGTGAGTGTATTTTACTGTTTTGGTTGAAGCTTCACAAGGAAGTGACGTAAATGTGATACGAGAAGAAGCACTTGGACAGTTGGACAGCTTTAGATGATCTAATTAAATTAATTACTGCTATTAATTAGTATTAATTATGTTGTAGGGTGAAAAAATCAGGGAGGGCGAAATTGAGCATCCAACAATTAATCATCGAAAGTCAAATGTTAACCATAAGATATTGGTTAAAAAATTGTTAAAAATGTTATGAATATATACTTATTGAAAAGACTCTTGCAAAAACCATATTTAATATAAAAAATGTTTAATGTTTGTACACTGTTATTCTAAAAAAAATTACAGTGTCAACTAATAAAAAAATTTAATAATAAATATAATTTTTAAGAAGGAAAGAAACTTGGCTGATAGGAGTTATTTTGCTATGCTGTTACAAGATTGTGTACAAATTGTTAGACACTCACACTTTCACAGTTTAAGTTACTCTCATAGATATTCTAACAGAGTTGCATATGAATTAGCTAGACTAGCTTTTTTTGTAAATGAAGTTTATTGGGTTGAGGAGATTCCCACCCAATTACAGTCCTTGGTAAGAAATGATGTAAGACCTTTGGTCTCTTTATCTAGTTGAATGAATCCCGTCTCTTTTCTAAAAAAAAAAAAAAAGATAATTATTATAAAAGTTAATAAAATTACTATACATATTAATCCAAAATTATATGAAAGTTTAAAAATTCCTTTTTAAAAGATAAAAACATGCAAAGTTAATTCAAATCCAAGTTAATTTTGATAAGAGGTGTTCGTGGATTAAATTAGATCAGTTTTGATGAAAAATTATCTAATCCAATCACTTTGATTTTCTTAATTCAATTTAGTTTAAAATTTAAATCCAATTTATTGTTTTTTGTTTGGGTGAATAAATCTAATCCAACCTAAAGTGATTTGAGTTACTATTATTTTTCTTTGAGTTGAATCCAATACTAAGTTTGCTTCAAGTCAAACTGGAATTTACAGTTTTTTTATTTATTTGACAGATAATAAATTTTAAACAAAACATTTTAATCCAAAAAAATATATAAATCACACCAGTAGAAAATAAAATAATTTAAAATCAAATTTATTTTTTATACACTATTATTATAAAAAAATTATACTATTAATCAATTAAAAATATTTTAAAATATGATTTTTATAGTAATTATTACGAAAATATTAATAATCTTGTCATAAGATACATGCATAAAGTAATAATATATAAATACTTATAAAATAAATACACCTAATTAACATTTTTTTTTTATTTTTCTCTTCTTATCTCATTATTATATTACTTATCATTTTTATATTTTTTTCTTATCATCGTTGTTTCTATTTCTATCCAGTTGTATAATAGGACATGTGTCCATGCACCATTTTCCATATGTATATGCAATTTAGTCAAATTCTTTAAAATTGTCACTGATCATTGCCTTTGCTTCGAGAGAAGTCATTGTTAATTGCACCAATCTGGCATTGTTGTTAATTACATCCACGGGCAGTCTGGCACTGTCATGTGCCGACGGAGACGGACATTGTGACCGACGGAGATGGTGATGTTTAGTAGTAATAAAATTTAAAAAAGCCCCTAAAAAATTTTATATTATCACTTTAATTCCTAAATTTAACTATTTATTATCATTTTAATTTCCAAAAATATCAAAGGGGTCTATCTCAGTTGGTTGAGCAGAGTGCGTGTGAGTGTTGTAAATCCCTTGATACTGTCTTCAATTTCTATGGATAAGAAAAAATTAATTTCCAAAAATATGTTAACATTTCACACGATATTAATCCTAGTCTTGGCGTAGCATTTGGAGTTCCCGAGTGGTGCTTAAACAAGGGTTAACATAGAGAATTGGAGATGGTTCGAAGATAAATTTGTGGTTTGATCCGTGGTTAAGAGATCTGGAAGGAAATACTATTGATGTACCACCTCATGTGAGTGTTGCTGATTTGACAGTTGAGGATATTATGATTCCAGGGACGAAAGAATGAGATATACAGTTCATCCATGCTATTGTTCCTCCACATATAGCAAACTTAATTCAAAGAATGCCTACTTTTATTTCACATGAGAATGATAGATTAATTTGGACGCATTCTGTGAATGGTTTATACTCGGTTAAATCTGGTTATGCAACTGTTATGGATTCTCTGGAGTCTTATAACCAATGGAAAGAGGATGGGGACTAGATAGCAATTTGGAAGCTGCAGGTGCCACCAAAGGTTAAAGTCTTCCTGTGGAAAGCTTGTAGAGATTGCCTGCCAACAAGACTAAGACTGCGTGATAGAGATATTTCATGTCCAGCAACGTGCATTTATTGCTTGAATGATTTAGAAAACTGTTGGCACACATTTATAACCTGTCCTCGTAGCATTGTGGTATGGTAGAACTGTGGTCTGTGGAGTAAGTTAGATCAGTTGATTTTAGTTACAGAATCTTTTAAGGATCTGATTTTTAAATTGCTTGGATTATTAAATGTTGACCAATGCCAGCAGTTTGTTATGTTGTTATTTATGTTGTTATGGAGCATTTGGAAAAGGAGGAATGACAAGCTATGGAATTCCAAAGATGAACAAGACATTGGGATAATAAATCGTGCAAGGCAAGTTTTGTTAGAGTGGCAAGTAGCTCAGTCTTTTAATTGCAGTATGATCAACCAGCAATCTAGTGTCCAGGGTATTGAGAGATGGACTTGTCCTCCAAATGGCAATTTCAAATGTAATTTGGATGCAGCTTTTTTCAAAGATCAAGGGATTACCGGTTTTGGTGCTTGTATTAGGGATGAAAGAGGTATTTTTGTCCTTGCTAAAACTGGTTGTATAAATGCATTAATGTCAATCAGAGAGGGGGAAGCTTATGCAGTCCTCCAAACTTTGATTTGGTTATCAAATCAGAACTTAATCAATGTGGAAATTGAGGCTGATTGCAAAGTTGTTATTAATCAAATCCAAAGCTTAAAGGAAGATATCTCATACTGTGGAGTGATTATTGCTTAAATCAAAGATCTTCTGAGATTGCATTCATCTTTTAAGATTCAGTTTGTTAGAAGACGGGCTAATTTTGTTGCCCACACTTTAGCTAGGAATGCAATCTTTTTTTATCCTAAACAGATTTTTAGGGATATTCCTTATTGTATTCAGAATATTTTAATGGAAAGGATCTAATTCTGTTGCTGTAAAAAAAAACATTTCACACGATATTCATAAATTTTAAACATCTAAGGTAACTCACGTTGGTGATAATGATAATAAGAATATACAATATGATATAATGTATTTTGTAAATAATAGAAGTATATAGTGCAGTGTTTCTTAAATAACATAGATACATCATACACGGATGTAATATATTTTAAATAATTAAAGAGAATTATTATACACATTAAAAAAGCAAAGATATCATGTGAAATTTTCAAAACCCACATGGAGAATGAATGTAATTTGCCTTTATCACAAACATATATGCTTAGCTATAATTTATTTAACCTTTATAAAATCAATGAATAATAAACTATTGTTTTTCTGACTCAATTTTTAAAATATTGGTTTGAATACAGCTATTGACCATTTGATCATGAGCATTTGAGACTTGAGGTAGGAAAAAACTCATTTGTTAAATTTATCTTTAATAGCATAATCATGTATCCATTAAAAAAATTCAAGCAATGTTTTCATTTTCATAATTCATTCAATCAGTCTTGAATATGTTGTGTCACATCAAGTGATTACAACAAAGGAACGGTAACAACACTCTTTACTATTGGGATATCTCACTTCTCATTTAATGACTCTCTTGATGTAGAAGTGAGATCTAGCAAAATTGGTGATTTCCAATAAATTTCAGCTAAATAGTAAAGAGAGTATCGTTAACATTCCTCGTTATAATATAGGAGACAGAATGCACAAAATTATTTTAAATATATTAGTATCCTTTGGGACTTTCATAAACAACGATGATAAAATAATACATAAGTTAATGAATCAACCATTTTTTCTTAGTTAATAATATTTCTGAGAGCCATTTTTATTTCACTTTATCATCATGAAAGATATTATCATCCTTAATATTGGATTTTTTTTTTTTTATATATAATGACTACATTAAACTAAAAGTTATGATCTCATCTATACTACCCAATACTAATGGGTTATATCCTAAACACTGGATTGACATGTCATTTGAGTTGTGCCATTCAAGTAAAACTTTTTTTTGTAGAAGTATCAAACAAATCAACCCAACCCAACCTGCTCCCAACCCCAGAAAAAAAGCGTTGAGTCTAGTTGAAACCATTTTTGTAGTGAATTGAAAATCCCAACCTAATCCAATCCATGGTGGGTTGAAGGTTGGATTGGATTGACCCATCAACCTGTTTTTTTTTATTTTAAATAAAAACATTTAATCATTTTATTTGTCATAAATTTTATAATCAAATATAATTAAAAAAACAGAAAAAATGTTATAAAACTAATAAATAAAAAAATAACTTAAAAGATGATCATAAAAAAATCAAGTTTTAAATGTAGTTTAAAAAAACTTTAAAATGACTGGCAAGTTGAATGGTTGGATTATACGAGTTAATGTGTTGAAATGTGCAACTCAACCCGTCCAAACGGGTTATGCAGGTCGATCCATCATGCTGAACCCATTTCGACTCCCCTAACTTTTTGCAGGGACTACGCATAGCAAACACAACAATCGGACAGTGCCACCCTTGATTCAGGGGTGTCAGTACGAATTTAGGAATTGAAAAATTCGGAAAGGTTGGTAATAGACTAATAGTTGAGTTTATGAAATGCCTTTTTGTCGGTAGTTTGTGAAATGTCTAAAATAACTTTATTTTTACAAGCAAATAACAACACAGCCCATGTAATTTACCTTGCATGCCAAACCCATTCCTGAATGAAGCTCAAGTTTTTTTTTATTATTCAATAATTTTTATCAACTAAAGCTAATCTAAGGGCAAAAATAACCAATATTCTAACACCGAAAATAAAATTGACTGCAGAGAAAATAAAATTTCGAGCCATTTTTTAAATTGGTCTCACCCAAAATTCTAATACTCAAACATGTAAAAGTTGAAGAAACTAATACACAGGTTACCTCATTTTTCCACTACCCTTTACTTGGCTATTGTCTTTTGGCAAGGGTGAGGAAAAATAGACGGCTTTCTCACCCATTCATTGTGTCACTTTCTTTGCTAAGCACCTTTTTCACTCCGTTATCATCTATCTGAATCATATCTCTTTATAAATAGAAGTGTCATTTAACTCATAATTCATCCTTCACATCGGTGGTGCTGCTGCTCTGGCTCCCCTTGACATCAGAACTCTCACTCCCGGGTTTAGTAATTGAGGCTGGTTTCTGGAGCTGGAATGGGATTGATGCATGCTTCCTGAGGAACTTATAAAAGGCTACCACAGTACGATCCACATCAACAGGAATCTGCATACACAATGAAACAGATACATATTAGATCATCTTGTGATAGTGTAAGCGGATCCAGGATAGCTGAATAGAGAAACTGTGTGCTGTCGTTTAATTCTTACAGGGTCAGAAGTCTTGTTTCCTGCTGGGAAGAAGAGAAGAGTGGGGAATCCATCAGACTGCAAAGTGGAGAACATAACTCGGTTAGTACTCATGCATTCATGAAAATTCAAAACATACCACGAGTTAGAGCAAAGGCCAATTATTAATAATAGCAATAGCACAAACTATAGTATATTCTGTCAACATCTAGTTTAAATTTGGGTTTACCTTGGCCCTGGGATGCTCATTTGTGGTTCCGTCCATCTTGGCTATAACAATAGACTCAATGCTGCGAAGATGTTTAGCAAGCTTGTTGTATGTTGGTTCCAGAGCTTGGCAGTGGCCACACCAGGGAGCATAAATCTAATATTACAACAAACATCAGATTGACATGAACAAGCTGCACATGCAAATACATGACTTGGAAACTGATGAGTTAGAATTGTACCTCGAGCAGAACATCCTTTGACTCATCCAAGACAATTTCATCGAAGTTATTCCCAACAACGATTTTCACATCACCATCATTCTGTCATCAAGTAAGCAAACGTGTCAGATATGAAAATTTTGGCCAATGGAACGTGGATGGACAACAAAATAACTTACGCTTTCAGGAACTAGATCTGACTTGAGGAAAGGTTTTAGCTTGTCTTCAAGGAAATCATTCCCAAACGCCTGAGAAAAAAATAAAGAATATAAATTTTTAGCCACAATCTCTTCCAAGCCTTTCTAAAACATAGAAGAAAGCATTTATGCATGTTCCATAACATGGTCAACAAAAATGAACAGAACCCCCTCAGCAAGAGGAAAGAGAAGAGTACCGTAATTGTGTCAACAGTCACCTCTCCATCAAGCAAAAATTTTCTTCCATCATCATTTCCTGTGTATGCAAGTACCTATATTGGAAATTTAATCAGTTACCTAATTTACTTCCTATATTGAATCTGAACAACTTAACATGAGAAGAATCTCATGACTCAACCACTAAAATAAAATTAAGAAAGGAGGGAGAATTATTACTTTGGGACCATTCCCAGCGATACCAAAATAATCTGCAACAGGCTTTCCTACATCTTCATTATCCAGTTCCACATGAACAAAGATCAGCTGCAACAGATCAGTGTACAGTAGAAATACATTATTGACCAAAAACTAAATATTTTGGGGGGAAGGGTGGGTGAATGAATTATAATTAAAAGTAAGCAGACTAAAATTTATGATTCCTTAATTTTTAAATGATAAATGGGACTATTATGAGAAAAATGTATGAATGAACAACAGAAAGAAAGATCAAATTTGAGATATCTGAATATTCAGCACTCAGTATTAGCAATATATACAATTTATCTAGACTATAGATAAAGAATGCAATGACAGTGTGTAAAATAATAGTATATGTGAGGAAATATACCTTCCCCTTGAAAATTTTTGCTGCTTCTTTAAATACTGGAACAAACTTCTCTGTGTCATTTGAAGTCACAAACAGCAACAACTAAAAGTGAAATTTTTAACACACAACAAGGTTAGAAGTCTGTCACGATTCCATTTTCAAGGAATATTTGTTCCTAGATTGACAATAAAAGAAAGATACAGAAATATAAGTAATTACCTGTTTCTTGATTTGACTTTCAAAGATTACTGGGGCACTTTCTCTTGTAAAAGTTGTAACCAAAGGAAGCTTGTTGGAGGATACAAATTCAGCTATTTCAGCTTTTACAAATTGGCCATCTGCAGAGACACGGTAAAATATATCTAAGTTTCAGACGAAAAAAAGAAAAAACAGAACGTCTTTTCTTTTTCAAAGGGAAAGGAGGAAGAAGAAAAAGGAACAAACCAAAATGGTTCAGTTTCTCTTCCTCTTTCTTTAGCAAGACCAAAGCAGGGCGTTTAACACTTGCATCAATATGGAAAAGCTTTGCCACATCAGGTACCACAGTTTGATAAAAATTGACATCATCCTCAAGCTTTGATGCTGCAGCCAGCTCGTCACTCTCAGCACCCTGCACATTATGACAGGATAAGCATTGAGCAAAGCACAAAGCCTAACAACCAACAGTATCATATATTGAATTATCAAAGCTTGGATTCACCAAGTCTAATCTAGCGAATCAACAATGCCAAACGGCCCTTATATTACACTGAATTATTAGGAAACGAAGCAGTGTATCACTGTATGTTATTTTTACACAAAACTTACCCAAGTATAATCATGAACAACATAAGACAAAGCAGTTTATGCATTGGATTTTACACTGATATTCAATCACAAATTGCCATATATGGTAAGTTTATTGACTATTACAATAACTACCTTAAAAGTCATATCTACCATGATTTCTGATTGGTTCCACTATCAGTGCATAGAAATTACTATATTCTAGACATAAACCTATAAAGTAATTAAACAATGTTGAAATAGACACTTAAATTACCAAAAAAATTCTACTAACAAAATTGCATTTGAAAACTTACAACTAAAGAGTTAAGGAAGCCCAAAACAACTTTACTTTCCGCGGTCAATATGCGTTCAGCATCATCCACCGTAGTTATGTTGGATACACCAGGTCCTATCTTCTTCTTAATCCATGTCACTATAGCATCTCTGCATTGCAATGCAACAAAAAAAAAGTCAAACAGTCAACTCCAATTGAAAATTCGAAAACAATGACACTTAATTGAGAGCGAAATTCGAAGATCCAAACATGCAGCGACTTTACTTGGTTCTTTGGCCAGTGTAAGGCTTGTGAACTCCGTCGACGAAGAAGAAGACGGTGGGGAAACCCTGAACGTCGTACTCGTGCGCCAATTCGTTCTCGACGGTGGCGTCGACCTTGGCCAGAACGACGCCGTCGGGCTTGAGCTCGGTGGCGGCGGCGGCGTACTCCGGCGCGAGGGCCTGGCAGTGGCCGCACCAGGGGGCGTAGAACTCGACCATGACGAAGCGGTTGTTCTCGACGACGGTGGTGAAGTTGCGCTCCTTCAAAACGGCGACGTCCTTGTCGTCGACCTCGGGCTCCTTGAAGGCCTCCTCGGCCGCGTGGTCGAAGCCGGAGAAGTCGCCGAAGTCGTCGTCGTCGCCGTCCTCCTCGTCGAACTGGTCGGGATCTGGGAAATGGCCGTGGCCGTGGTGCGGAGTGGCGGCGGTGTCATCGGGTTCCTCGAGGAAGCTGAGATCTTCGTCGTCGTTGTCGTTTTGAGGGGTGGCTTTGGTGCAGAGAGTGAGGGAGAATGAGGAGATGAGAAGGAGAGTGGCGAGAGAGAGCGAAACGACGAGTCGTTTACGAGTCAGCATTGTGATCTGTGGATTGGAAATTGAGATCACAAGATCGATTAGCTTCTTCGCTGGGAAAATGTAGCTGAAGTTGGAGGTAGTATACTATACTATAGTGAGTAAATTAATTCACTATATGAGTTGTCGGTCTTGACCAACATCTCTATGAACTGCCCTTGGACTAATACTATAGTATTTGTATTGATTGAAGAAAGAGATGCCATAATTGAGTGGAATAAATCTTTATTTTATGATGTAGTAGTAATAGAATAAAAATTTTATTTCATTTCATTTCTTTTTAATTGGAAAGAGAAAAATAAATGTAATTAATAAAACAAGGTGGAGTAGGTTTTGTTAATCCTTATTTTACCAATTTAAATAATAAAGTACTACTATAATATTATTATATTTTATTTCCTTTCATTTTATTTTTTTCAATAATTTCAAATATTAACCTTTAAACTATAATATGTGGGCTATATGTCAAAATTAGCTCATAAGTTACTTTAAAGGCTATAAGTTATTTTTTCTCTATTCAAAAAGGCTATAAATTAATTACAGCAAAATAAAAGGCTATAAGTTAATATACTTTAAAGGTTATAAGTTAGTTGTTTAATAAGAATTAATATAATTTAAGGAGCGTTTGGTACAAGAGAAATTTTTAGTTTCTGGAAATCTTAACTTATGAATGTTTGTTTCTCATGTTTGGTTTATTTTTTAAAAAAAATAACATTCTCAGAGAATAATGTTTCTCATGAATATTTTGGCTAAGTTTCCACGAAAAAATTCTCATAGGAAATGTGAGAATCTAACTTTTCTGAATTAAAAAATAAGTTTTTATACGGTAAAAATATTATGTTATTCTTATTAAACCGTTTAATGTGGTAAATAATTAAAACTTATAGTAAAAATACTATGCTACTATTTTATTCCTAGAAAACTTAATATGACTAACCAAACAAATTTAGTCATTCTTAGGTTATAAGTTAGTTGTTTGATAAGAATTAAATCAAATATATCTGATAAATTTGTCCTACAAATAAACTATCTTAATGTTGAATTTACAAGTTTTGTGTTGTCAACTCCCTGTAATATTTGTCTTAGAAGATTTGTTCGATAAGGAGGCAATGTGATTTAAGAAACGTCATTGAGGTATAAGCCAAGTAGCATTTACAAGAAATCTGAAACTTCATCCTTCTCAGAAGATGCAAAAAGGAAAGCTTTACTTGAACTCATATCCCAAAAGATGAGAAATAAAAGGAAAATTAAAACGATGATTTGGGCCCACGTGGTTTGGGCAGTCCAACAAATAGGCCCAAGAGGGGAGAAGCAAGCGGCGAATACGACGTCGTGGAGGAGCGAAGCCTTTTCCTGAAGCAAGATCGTGGTCGTTGTTGGGGTTCAGACAGGGCAATTGAAAGAACAGGAGTACTGTTCCGATAAATCTGTCGCAGGAAAACAAACGGGAAAGGATGATTAGCATTCTCACCCAGGTATGCATTCCGCTAACATAATCAATTTAGGGTTCTGTTTTTGTTTTTGTTTTAATTGACGGTGGATTTGGGTTGGGATTAATAGGAACGGCTTCTGGGAGCTTCACTGGGACTGGTATTGACGGGGGTGGTTGTGCTTGAGCAACGCAGATACATCTACGCTTCTATTTCCGATTCCCAATCTCAGGTACCATGCGCCTTCATATTATTCAAATTATCAGATTGCATAGATAGACGAAATCAATTTGCATTATTATTGACCCTTGAATGAATGAGTGGTGTGGCCATCGCTACTTTCACTTGTTTTTATAACCAACCTTCAAGCTTGGGCTTAATTCTGTCAATTTTTTCTGCCTAGTATCTAGTCTTGTTCTTTTTTTTTTTTTTTTTAATAGAAAACAAGGGGAGCACTGTTTGTTCATTGTGTTTTAATCCGTGCAATGCTGAAAGTTTGTAAATTTAATTTTGGTTAAAATTGGGTTTGAACTTTGAAGAGGTGTGATTTGTGTTTGGGAACTTTATCTGAAAAGTGTGTTCGTATTAAAATTTTGAATAAAAAGTTGCTTTTTGTTTTTAAAGAAAATTCAAGGCAAATGTGCTTTTAGGAGAAAACTTGATTTTAGTTTGCTACAACCTTTTTTGTCTTTTGTAAAATCACATTTATGGTATGTAAATGTGTTTTTGGGGATCTGAAATATGGTATGTAAATGCGTGTTTGGGGAGCTGAAACATTCCCCCAAGCATGCACTTAGTCATTGAAACAACCTCGCTGCTACCACTTTTGTGCAGTTGGCTATACAGTCACACTTCACTGCATGGGAATGATTCAAAGTGAGAGATGGAATTGTTCACAATTTTCATGTCTGTCCTTGTGCATGATGTGAAGTTTTCCAGAGAATAATTGTATATGATGAGATATAAGTGCAGATAATTAAGTTTGTTGTTTAAATGAAGCCATGTATATGCATCAGCATCATACCATAGCATGGTTTGTTTTTCTAGGTTGCCAAACTTATAATTATACTGGAAATTGATAAACCCTAACTCACTTTTACACTCCCTTGCACAATAGTTTGAACTTCCATGTTTTTTATTATTCTTATTTCGTATACTTGGAAGAATTACCATCTAATTCAAACTCCACATGCCTGAGTTACATTATATTTGAAATACTGGGCATTCAATCTATCATGTATTGTCACCCTTGACTTAAAATCTTCTAGTTTGATTTGATGCTTTTAAATTCTAACCTTTTTTGGCTTTCATGCTCTACCAGGTTAGAGAACCTATATTTGGGAAGAAATCACGTTCTGAATTTGCACATTTATGGAACAAAACTGTGGATCAGACATTTGGGCCTTTGATAAAGTCTCTCAGCTCACGTGGATGGTAGAAATGTTCTGAGTGATTTTATTTTTAATACTATCTCTTGTAATTGTGATAGCAAAACATACAATACTTGGCCTTATTTTTACCTTGACATTCTAAATTGTTTGTTAAATGGTTGTGCACATGGGCAGTGCTGACAATGTTTAAAGACCAATGTAATGTTTTCTGCAATACTTGTGTGTTGCTTTAATATATGAATCAAGATACCTGATTTTTCTTCCTTGGAGCACTACTAATTTCTGAATATTAGAATTTACTTGCATTGTCTCTATGAATTGGCGTTCTCTTAGTGTCTGTTGTCAATAAAAATGTAAATTGCACTTAATGATTCACATACTGATCGGCATTGTGTTGATGTGATTCTACCGTTCGGGAGTTTGGACTGTTCTCATGTTCAAGTTCTAAGACAGAATATCAATAGATCCTAAAGAATAAGCCATTTCAATATTGATTTGATTTTGGTTCAAATACTTTAAAATAGAAATTACTTCATTTAGGATGTCTAATAGTGAAATCCAACGATCTGGCTTTTTGTCTTTTGTATTTGTTTCTTTTATAAAAATTAGGCTTAAATATGTTTTTAGTCCCTTAAATGTTGGTCATTATTTTTTTAGTCCTCCAAATTTGAAATTATTTTTTTAGTCTCTAGAATTTGCAAAATACTTTTTTTAGTTCCTTTGCACAATGTGAGCCAAACGGAAAATAAAAGTTTTGCAATTTGTGACAATTTTTGACCGTCAGAACTTGATTTTCTATTTTATATTTTAAAGTATGATTTTCTGGCAGTTAAAAAATTGCCAAAATCAAGTCAATAAAAAAATTAAAAACCTATTAACTGCTTTAGAAACCACTTTAATTTCTTTTATTGACTTGATTCAAGCGATTTTAAACTGTTAGAAATCGTACTTTAAAATTTAAAATAGAAAATCAAATTCTGACAATCAAAAGTCGTCACAAATTGCAAATTTTTTATTCCCCGTTTGGCTCACACTGTGCAAAGGGACTAAAAAGAACATTTTGCGAATTCAAGGGACTAAAAAAACAATTTCAAATTTGGATGACTAAAAAAATAATGATCCACATTTGACGGACTAAAAACATATTTAAACCTAAAAATTAATAAATACAACTCTTAATCAATAGAAAAGATTTAGTGGCGGGAATTTGTGCAGAAGAATATTTATATTCCTATGTGCCTGACTTCCTACTATATAACTGTACTAGCTGATATCGGTGTGATTGAAGAGATAAGATAGGGCCTTAGGTTTAGTATCACGGACGAGAAGCCTCTCAAAACTCTTTGTGAAATTTGATTTTTATCTTTGTCTACTTGCAATGGGTTAAGGATTCATGTTCAGAGCTTATTGTATGTTGAGAAATGCTTCTCACTCTTTTTTAACACACTCTTATATTGAGCTTATTGTATGTTGAGAAATGCTTCTAACACTTTTTTGACACACTCTCCTATTGATGAAATTCATGTATGTCCCACTAAATATGCAGGTAACATAATTTCAACCAATAAGAGTGTTTTTGAAAGAGTGTCAGAGAGTGTGATGTCAGCACTCTTCTTGTATGTTTGATACCACCAGGTTCTGTGATAGACCTGCTATTTTGTGTCTGATGTTGCTTCACATTGAATTTATCTAATTATTTTCAGTACTTAGTAAGAAATTGGAACACATGATTATGGGTGTGTTTGCGAACCAGTTGCGTTCAATGCAAGTGCCGTTGAAAAAAAAGCTATTATCGCATTACTTTTGCTTTGTGCCTTGGAACACATGTTTTTCCGTTGAACGTGAATTTAAACTCTTAACTAAACACACACTATGATAATTGTGAAAACATCCAAATTTGATATCAATCACTATCACAACCATAGTTACATTGTTAACCATAAACAACGGGAAATGGAACTAGTGCTAAGAAATAAGAGTGAGATACATACATACACACATATATGGTTAAGGAAATGATTTTTTGGGGAATTTGGGCAAAGTGGAAGAGTATTTATGCCTTGTTCTAAGCTGAGGTTTTGATGTGATTAAAGAAAGCACATCAAGCATGAGATTGAACACTATTACTGGCTCGACTCAACAGGCTTGGCGAGTGACCTTTACATAGTAGATTCCCATAGCCAAAAGCACAGCAAAAGCAACAGCAGTGATAATGCCAGCTACACCCCCAGCTCCTATTTGTTTCCCACCTTTCTGCGTTGCTGAAGCTTTGTTTTCATATATTTGAGTGGCATCCACTTGAGCTGCTAGAGGCAGTGGTGAACATTTGGATGCAGCACATGGGTCTTTGTTCTCAGGCTTTTGAGCATTGGGATGAAAGAAGTCATATGCTGCTGGTGGAAAAGCTACAGGGCTCTCATAAACAAGCCCATGAGGGGCCCTTTCTTGGGCTCTAGCAATAGAGAGAAGGGCTAAAGAAATGAGGAAGAGGAAGGAGAAGACAATGGGACTCATGTTTGTCTCTTTGGTTTTGTGTGAATCACTTGGAAGCAGAAAAAGGAGGTAGCTTTTGGATAAAACTTGTAGGTGATTGTACTGGCTTTTATAAATGTGTTGAAGTCCTGAAGAAGTGGTTGTTCCTTGGACTAATGAGAGATTGGGGACATAATTGTGGTGGATTTTGCTTTCAACAGACCCCAAACCTAACAAACATTGAAGCCTTTGCAATTCCCAAACTGCCCGTGGTTATATGTTAATTACGTACATCAATGGTTGCACAATTACACCCCTTTAAAGATTGTATTGATTGAAGAGCAGTGGCATTACTGTCATAATAGTTCTTATAACAACACAAGCTTATTGCCTTAATTTATTATCTTGAGGTGGCTCTAAGAAAAAATGATGCTTGTACTTGAGGAATAATTATGCTGATACCTTTTTTGGGGGAGTAGTAGGGAGGGGTAGCTCGCAAAAATTTAAACAATTGAAGGCTCATAAAAAATTATCAACTTCAGCAAAGATTTAAAGATTTGTAAGAAAATTATATGTCACCTATTAATGGATTGTTCTATGATCGAAGTCAAGTCCTCACAGAACTAAAAAGTCCACACAGGCACTTGGCAAAATAATGCTTACTACTTGAGTAAGAACTAGAGTACTTATTTTTTCATGGTTGTGCTCGAGTGTCTTACTCTAATGCATACAATACTGAGTAAGCACTAAGCAGGGACTAGAAGATAAAATTATTGAAACATTAATTGACATCTTACACAATTAAAACATTAATCATCTACCTTAAGAGAGAGAGAGAGAAATCTGTATATGTGCATAGGATTCAATGCATCTGGGTATTTTAGCATGATATTAGTATACTGATCAAAATATTAGTATCATGCTGTCTCATTTATTTTTAGTACCCTTATTAAAAAGTTCTAATGTATAAATTCATTTAAATATTTAGATGAGATATCAATAAATGAGAATCATGTTGAAAAAAATAATTAATGCTTTCTAATATGTTATGTTACATCTTACAAACTCACTCTCCTATGGTCTATCCACACGTGTTACTATGTTAATAATCAAATGCAAGTTTAAAAAAAAAAATCATAAATAGCCTATGAGGAAGAGGCTTAATTAATACCCGTGCATATATTATTATTGTGTAAGTGAGAAGTTTTGTGCTTTGCTTTCTGGCTAAGTGGAAAACAAAGAAGTAATTAAAGCATATAAGGTTGCCTTAGCTTAGAGGGGCAGCAAAGGCCCTTGCTGGCCTGCCCCGTCACATTATTGCGAGGGCACAAAACGCATGCAAGAGCTGAATATCAAATCAAATGCATTCTAGTGTTATTCTTCCTACTCAGCCACACACACTAAATGTGAAAAATCATAGTGATGTTAATTCAAAATCATGTCAGGTTTCATGCTTTCTCTCCTTTTGTGTCGCTCTGTTCACTTCCATCTCATGCCTTTGGGCAGGGAAAGTGGATGGGTATTGTGACTCTCTTTAATCCTTCCCCATGGCAGAGCCAATATTAACTTTAGAAGTGAGAGATTCTGAATCAACATTGTCAAAATATGCTAAGCAAAATCACATATAAGTGTCACCCATAATTTATATCTTTTGATTTACAGAGTTAAAAAAAAAAAGTACTACTTTTCAATGCCTTTCTTTTAGAGTAAAAGGTCAATTTAATATTTGAAAATGAAATTGTATCCCGTTATTACATTTGTCTTTGAAAATGAAAAAAAAAATCAAATAAGTTTTTGAACTTTATTCGGTTTCATTTAAGTCCCTTTTTTTTTTCATTTTGGTCCCTAAACATATTTTATTACTATCACAAAAAAAAAATCATGAACTTGAATGAAACCCTAAAAGAATCAGAAACTTATTTGAGTTTTCTTTAATTTTAGGGGCTAAATTAATCATTTACTCTTTTTTATCATTAAATATTTTTATGTACATTTTATTAAAAGAATATGAACTTTCTCTCTTTTTAATAACATTCACATGAAATATCTTATATAAATATATATATATATATATATATATATAATAAATATTAAAAAGTATATCATTAATATTTTCCTTAATTCATCCATGTTAAGTGTTTTATACTTGCTCACGTGTATTAGTGCATATCCTCGCTATAATCTTTAATTTCACGGAACATTATTTACTTTTATATGTAAAACAACAATAATAAACTATTCAATTAAATGACCTTTTATTTTCAAAATCATTGACAAAAATAAAAAAAAAAATGTTAGGAATTCAAAAGTCAAAATGATCAATACTTCTAACTAAAGTTATTAAAATAAAGGTTAAGTCCACATGTACCAAAAAATAAAAAATAAAGGTTTAGTCCATTTTCCACAAATAAAAGGCCGTTGACCCATTTAGAATCCACTAAAGGTTTAGTCCATTTTCCACAAACAATAGCCACATTAGTGTTTTGCTACTTATATTCATTTGACATTAGCCTTGCTATTGGCACCTCAATTTACTATTTAAACCCCTCAACCAAAGTGAAAAAAAAAAAAGAAATGCCTTTTTATATTTCGTTAAAAATATATTTAATTAAGTTTTTTTCTCTATAATTTAGCATTTTTTCATTTTTCTTTTCTGTAAATTTCTTTTTCGAAATTGTTCCTATGATTTCCAAACTTTTTATTTTTAGTCTCTACACTTTAGAGAGTGAAATTAAAGGAGGATTAGAATTGACAAGGTTAGACAGACAGACCACCCACAAATACCGAACCGAATGTAATGAAGAATTTTGGGCAGACCAATTGATGGATTGGGCTTTTTGGGACTGGTTTGGTACAAAACAATGTATAGATTTCACGTTTATGCTTTATTTCAAGTCCGTTGACCCAAAAGTTAGGCTTAATGTTGTACACACCAGAGATGGTCCCAGTAGTTCATAGGTTCCATCACATGAACTGATATGGATATAGACACCAAAAAAGATATATAGATATAACCAGAAAAAAAAATGAATAAAAAAATACAGACGTATAGAGTTGTATATAAAATTGTGCAAAAAAGTATTAAATAATAGAAGAAAGGACATTTGTTAAGAAACTCAAAATAGAAAAAAAAATTGTTGAAATTTAAGTTAAAAATGCATTAAAAATCAAAGTAAAAATGTATTGATGATATTTTTTAATGAAAATTTTTTATTTTAAATTTTTTAAGACACTCGTTAGTATTTGTTGAAATGGTCTAAAAAGAAAAAAGAAACGTCTCTTGTAGAGCTTTAATTCACTCAGTAATATGACTATATATTTTATTTTTTCATTTTTACTTTTTGAAAATCTGTAAACTTTATTTCTAAAAATTTTCACAAGCATGTAGTTAGGCCTAAGATTCGAGAATATGCGGTTGGTTTGAGAGACTTCTGAAGCAGTGTTGTGAAAACCGGTCCAATCATCGACCCGATCGAGATACTGGATTAATGGATCAATAGTTGAACCGGTGGGTCACTTATTAAACCGGTTAACCCGGTGTATATTAAAAAAAATTAAAAATATGTAAGTAATAAAATGTGATCATCCATACTCTAAATTTAATATATAATATAGCTATCATATATTGTTATCAATATCAAAATAATAATATAAGAACATATTATTATATATTATTCAACAATTAATTATTAACAATCTAACATGTTATAACAACATATTATTTTATACTCTTCTACAAATAAATTTTAAAAAATTATACTCAAGTTATATATATATATATATATATATGCCAAACGAGAAGCTTCGTTCAGTGGTAGCACACTTGCAATTACTAGTTCTTACCACAAGGATCATGCTTCGATCCTGGCCATCAACCTCCGGTGATTCGTTTTTAATTTTAATAATATTTATTTGAATTTAAATGGTTCATGACCGTAGATATCAATGCATTGTGCAGCGTGATAGCACAAGAAAGTGTGCAGCAGGCGCATCATCAGAATGGGACAACAGCGAGTCAGAATCATGGGAATTGGGAAGCGTGATCTGTGTGAGATTATACAATATCTAAACTGGTGAGTAAAAATTTTACAAACCGGAAAACTCGGCCGGTTTAACCGGGTTTAACACCGGGTTAATGACATCAGCAGTAGCACCGATCCGATTTTAATAACTATGTTATGAAGTAACAAGTAAGCTTAACATGATCATTACAAGACTAATGGAACTTACGACACTAATGAAAGCTCCATCAGTTGCTAATACGTCAGAATCTTACTTTTTCTAAGATACTTAACTTAAGCACCATTGCATGATTATGACTGTTTTCTCTAAAAAAATCTCAAATGTTCCGTCACCTTCATGTTCCCTAACCATGGATATGCGCTTGAGAATAGAATATGCGGAAAAACCTCAACTTTTTTTACCTTTCATTTTCTCTCTTACACGTCTTTATTTCTTTTGATTGTTTTTAGTGGCTTTATCGGATAAAAGATAAGGAGTCAATGAATCCAATGCAAGCCTCATTTTCTCTAATTTTCTTCAAATTCATAATTGTATTATTGTGGCTAAACAAACAAACATCTTATCACAATATATATATATATATATATATAGGTTCTGTGTTTGATGGTTTTGAATATTATCATATTATGGATGGTTGAAGATGACAAGCTTCACAATTGCTCTTAAATGGGTTTACCAATAGTGACATAAAAATGAATGCATTTATCATTGTGCCCGTAAATCAAATTAGCAAACAAATAGCACACACCTAGCTAATCGGCTACATAAAACAAATCGGCCACAAAATCATGGAGACATAAAATATATGGTGAAGATAACGTATATTAGCTCACCAATCTATGAAGTGAGGGGTGCACAGGGTAAGGAATCCGAAGTCATCCACCTAACATGTTTACTTTTTCTTTCTTTATTTCTTTTCCAAATTTTTTTTCCGTTACTTAAATTATAGTGTCCCCAGCAACAGCGATGAGTTTCAAAAACAATCCAAATTTCATGTCACGTCCGGTAACCACCACCACAAAAGCCAAGTTAGATTATCTAATAAAGAACCGAGCTTTTGAGTGGAATAGTAATTTAATTATGGTGCTAATTAAGCTCCTCCACTAGTACACATTTGCAATAGTTTAATATATATTAGGATTAGGATAAGCATCCCAACAGAAATCTATTATCAACAATGTTAGGGGGGGATTAACGGACAAAAATTTGAAGGTTCAAGAAGCGTAAGTTACGCAAAATCGGTGAATGATCTTGTAAAGCTTAATTAATAAGTAGTTAAAGGACATTAAATTTGGCCTAATTCCTAAAGGACACTTGTCCACATTGTCCGTTTCCAAGCCTAAGGTTAATTGTGGTGACACCCAATTTTATGATAAAAACCAAAAGGAAAGTTCAAGAATTGGACTTGTATATATAACTGGAGAAGCTTCCATTTTTCTACAATTCTATCCCTCAATTCGAATACTACAATCAGAAAGATATGTTACACGCTCTTCCGTACATGTTATTTGAGTATTTTAACAATCGAATGACCAGGTAAAATATAAAGCAATAGATCAATGACATGCCACTGAAAGAACCATTGAAGATATGGTTTCAAAAACATGTTTACTATTCCACTGAAAGATATGGTTTCCCAACAGTGGGATTTGTGGGTGGTACTTCTGGTACCTCCTATCTTTCTTTATATATATATATATATATATAACTATTTTGCTGATAAAAAAAAAAATCTCTATATTAAGCTTAACCATGTGTATAAAAAACAAGCAACTTAAAATATATAGATAATATTACTCAAGTCAAGGTACATTACATGCATGGATGATAATTAATAAAGCCCTAATAAACAAGAAAAGATGAATACTTAATTATGAAGAGTAAAATGAGAAATGACTAAGGATGCACAAGACAGAAAAGGAACACTTGAGGAATACATACAAGGAAAAAAGGAAAAAGAAAAGACACAAAAGGGTTACAAAATACACCCTTGGACACAAGCATGCTTATCTACAATTTGATGCCCCGTGGTTTTGGCCTTATCCTCCAAACCCCTCCAACAACTGTAGCTGATGAAAGGAAAAGACGAAAAAGCCTAAATTAGGGAACTGCTGCAGAGACAGACTAGCACTCCTCGACATATAGAAATTATTATTCTTGGGGGAAACACCATAGCCCTTGTTGGCAAATTGATTAATTAAGCGTTGCTCCTGAAGGATCCAAGAGCCTTGATAGCTGCTGCTCTAAGGATGTATTGGTGGTAGAATGCAGCCACTGCTGCTCCAACAATTGGTCCAACCCAGAATATCCACTGATCATGAAACAATTCACCAAAATTAATTAGACCACCATCGACACCCATAACTTTCAACATCATTTTATTTTCTTAGGTAAAAATATGTAATAATAAGCATGGTTTTTTTTTTTTTTTTTTTTTTCAAATATATAAGGGGAAGGAGACAATAAGTTTATGAATGGATGTATTATATATGATTACCTGGTCATCCCAGATTTTGTCCTCGTTGTAGATTACAGCTGCTCCAAAACTCCTTGCTGGGTTAATGCCAGTACCAGTAATTGGGATTGTAGCCAAGTGAACCATGAACACAGCAAATCCAATAGGTAGTGGTGCCAGTACCTTTTTACATAAAGCAAAGAGATTAATTAGAAAAGTTAGACATAGATATATAGCAAGTGATATATATGATGAAATAAGGATGAAAAAATTATTATACCACCGGTAACTACCACGTATCTATAGTCTCAGTTAATTTTCAAGAAAGAGTTAATAAAACTTAGTTATATGTCATGTAAAAACTGTTTGAACTATGGTAGATGGTTAATAATGTATATATGCTTACAGGAACATGGGAGTCCCTGGCGTTCCTCTTAGGGTCAGTGGCAGAGAAGACAGTGTAGACAAGAACGAAGGTACCAATAATCTCAGCACCCAAAGCAGTGCCCTTGTTGTAGCCATCAGCAACAGAGTTGGCACCACCTCCATACCTGTTGTAGTATGCTTTTTGGAACCCCTTGGCCAATCCAGTGCCACAGATAGCACCCGCACACTGTGCTACCATGTACAACAACGCCCTTATTAAGGACACCTTGCGTCCTAGGAACAGCCCGAATGTCACCGCCGGGTTTATGTGTCCTCCTACAACAACACCAACAAGTCCACAAAATTTTAATTATTTCTTGCATGCATATATATACACGTTCCATATCCAATCAAACCAACAAAAAGATGTGTTAATTTATCCATAACTAATATTCATCAGAACAGAAAACCTAATTGATCATCTTTTTGTGGAGTCTTTTCCTATTTATGTTTTTTTCATCCACAAAATTCAAACTCGACATATAGAGTATGTGAATTTGTGGTGTTTGTGAGAGAGAGAGAAAAGGGTGAGTGATATATACCTGAAATACCGGCGGTGCAGTAAACAAGGATGAAGATCATGCCACCAAAGGCCCAAGCGATGCCCAAAATGCCAACCCCATCACACTCGGTGCCACCTACCTTGGTATCAGTCTGCCTTTTGTAGCCAATAATGGTTAGCACGGTGACATAAAGGAAGAGAAGGGTGGCTATGAACTCAGCGATGAGGGCTCTATAGAAGGACCACTGTGTGAGCTCCTCTGGGTCAAACAAGGGTGCTGGAGGAGGGTCTTGATAGTCTTTGGCAGAGAATTCTCCTTGCTCTTGAACCTCAACATCTTTAGCCATTTCTCACAGAGCCTCAATATTGAGTATAGTTTACTACTATAGCTAGTGTTGTGTGCCAAAGTGGAGTAGTGGATTGAGGGGGTGAGTGGAAACAGGGTGGTATTTAAGTAATGAAAGAAAGAGAGAAACTATGGTAATGAATCAAATAATTAAACTATGTGAGTTTTGTTTTTGTGTATGGACAATGACATGATTAACATAATTTTTTGCCGCCCCTCTTAGCTTGATTTCGCTTGCATGGCCCCACGCCAGGGCTACCATTCAAACGGCACTTGTTCATATACATATCATGTGTATACATACACACACATATATATATATGGCCATGGCCCAGTGTGACCTAAAAAGCTTTCTTTGTATATCAATGGCTACATGTGGTTATGGGCAACTGCTAAATTTCATTGCCATGTAGATATAGGAATTATTAAAAGATCAAGTTATGTTATTGATATAACAAGTATATCTTTTTCTATAGAATATTCTTTTTATTAATAGATTATTCTTATAATTTAGGTTCTGATATTTGGCTATATCACTAATCAATGTACAGTCTTTAATACATACCTCTCTAGCCAAGGATTAAACATTTTGAATGTGAAGTTTACAGGACTAAACATCTATGGGTGGGTAATCTAATAGACTCTAATATCATCTTAGAATTTAGATTTATATCTAATTTAACTCTACAAAACTGGCATGTAAGCGAGAGTTGTCTCTCACTTCACTTATATACACTAATTTGATCACATCACTAGTCGACCTAAAATCTCCAACGATTATAGGCATTTTTGTTTGCAAACACTTTCAGTTGAACATAACGGCCGTTTTTCTCAATCCATTAGTATTGTAGCTTTTTGATTTTGTGCATGGGAAAGTGTGAACGGACATTTGAGGTGTGTGAAACACAATCAAAATACACATTATCTTTTCATTTATTACATCACATAATTTTTTTTCTCTTAATTATATAATTTCTTATATAAATTGTTTTACAGATAAGCAGCAACACCATGGTCTACTTTACTGTTTTTGCTGTTTTCGTTTGTCACAAGTTTGGCGAGGGATAATTAATGAGTATGGTCCCATGTGTTTTTCCAACGGGTCCTCCTTACTCTTTCCACGCATTTAACTTTATCTTGTGTTTAATTTCGTTGCACATGGGAAAACAGATAAAGACAACAAATTTCAAGTGTACATTCTTATTAGTTTCGATCCGTCAATTCTTATTGAATATATTAGATCAATGTATTTAACCCTCTGAGTTACGTACATATAGATATAATGATTTAGTTATTTTATTAATTTTAGAATTTGTTGCCATTTAAACCAAAATATTACTACTTATTAATTTTGTGATAAAAATAGATATAAAATGTTTTTAAGTCCAACTAACTTTTTATATTTATTAAACAAATTATTTTACAAGCACTTATATTTGTTAAAAAAACAATTTTCTCTCTCACACACACATACACATATTCTTTGATCTTGATTGGATAGTTTCACAACATTGTTATCAGATTATTATTGTTGTTGTTTACTTTTAAATTCAATCTCAATAATTTGGAAAAATAAATAAAATCATGAGTTAACCCTATCATATATATAGCGTAGTAGCGTTATAGGCAACCAATTCATAAATTTAAATTTTCAAGGACCTAATTATAAAGTTTAAATTATATGAACCTACATGAATTTTATTCGAAAGATAAAGCTAGACCTATAAAATAATTCAACTTAAATATATTAATAATAACCAATTAGTAAATTAAAATGAGAAATTTTTTATTATTTTACTATGTACTAATAGATGTCAGAATATAAAAATTACAGAACGAAATTTGTGATGTTTTAATTAAAACTCTTGCAAACTAGTAATAGAACTTATTAACATTTATCTTTTATAATTAATACGATTTGTTTGAGAGAGAGGGAGAGAGAGAGGGAGAAAGCACTAGCTTATTAATACCTTAAAAGATGTTGTTATAACTTTTTCTTTAAAATTTGGAATTGTCTAGGCTAGGAAGTTGCATTTGAATTACCAGAAGTTTTGTTTTAAAAATATTGACTATACGCCCGTTCAACTTCAGTTTGAACTCAAGCATCAAAGTTAGTGGCTAAGAAATATTAGCATAATAAAATAGTAAGAGATTAAGATATATTATCCTGAAAACAAAAGAAAGATATCAATAATTATTTTCAGTACTACAATTATTATGAATTTTATAAAAATAAGAATAGGGGTAGTTGTTATCTTTGTGTTGGATGACGAAGACGTGCCAGACAGCCAGAAGAACTTATCTGGACGTACCTAAAATCAAATGGATTTTGAACACAGTGAGGGTCCTAGTGATCCTCGCCACAAGTTTGAGGTTACTTATTCTAATTAATTATAAAATTTAATAATTTATTGGGCAGTTAATTAAATCTTATGTCATAACTATTTCAACCGGATTTGGAAATCTTATTTCAAGTTGGTGGCTAATATTTATGTTTTGCACTATTTGCACTTCGACCCACACCTACCACCAAATATAAACATAAACATTAATTTAAACCAAAATAATATGCAAATTATTTGTCTCAATTGATAAACCGTTGTAAGAAAACTCCAGAATAAAAAAAGTCCTGCCTTTATTTTTCTTTCTTCTTTTTACTTTTTCATAACAGTTCAATTTCTATCATGTTGTCCTCTAGCTTTAGCTTTAGCATCAGTCCAGGTATTTTAAACGCCTAAATGGGGTGGGGAACTAGAAAAGGTTTTAAATTTAATTCTCAGTATATCAAGCAAATAGTTTTATTTTTATATTATATATATTAATCTATTATTTGAAAATATATTTACCCAAACGGACATAATATCGATCCAGTAGTTTAAGTTAATGTATATATATCAGTCACAGACTCACACCCTCTACAGATGATTATTAGACGCAAGTAATTATATATGAACACCTGTTATAGTTTAAACATTCTATTACACCTCTTATTTTTCTTTATTTTCTCTTTTTATTATGTCATATTACGTATCACGTTTATACTTCACTCCCTTTTCTTTTTTTTTTTTCTTTCTCTAGGTGTATGTATAGTAGATGACGGATCTACGTTGAGCACTGTGGGGGCAGTTGCCCCCACTAACATTTTATAGTCTTTGTATACATCTATTAGTATATTATTATACTGCCCCCATAAATAATACAATATTTTAAAAGTAAAAGTTAATTTTTGATTAAAAAAAATGAAGCTTACAGATGTTGCTGCGATGTATAATAGGTTGAAGACTTGGTTTTTTAATAATACCCACATATATAATATACTATATTTTAAAAACAATAGGGGTTTTTGAAATATATTATAATACTGTCTCTATTTTTTTTTATTTTCCCAACATAAAAATTCATTTTTGTTGTTTTTAATTTTGGATTAGCTAAATTAGTTTAAAAGTTAAAATATTATTTTATTTTTATATTAGATATGAAATCGTGTAGAGATGAATGATTGTTTTAGTCACTTATATAAAGAGGGAGATTTTTGCTATTATTGAAAATGAGAAAATCATTAATTATTTTCATAATATGAAAACTCCTAAACAACAATTATAATGTATATTTATACTTTTATAAGTGATATGTAATATTTTTAATACTATAAAATTGTATGACTATTGCCCCCACAACTTGAAATTCTTGGATCGGTCACTAGTAGCATTAGGTGTTTATAGATCACTTTTGCATTATAATAGAGTAAACAAAAAGTATACGAATTTTGTAAACTATTGTTTTAAAAGAAATGGTTAAAATATTAATAAGTAAAACATTTTTATTAGAAATTATGGGTAAAAATATTTATCACTGAACATTTTCACACGCGTCCACATATATATAAACAAATTAATTAGCTGAAGTGCGAAAGTTTAAGCCCTGATAAATTAGAATAACGAAGAATTATTGGAGGTCACCATTGATCATGATTAATTATAGTATATAGTGATGGATGCATATGCCAGGCTGACCAAATTATATGGGACCAAAATGGTTGGTCCTCTTTACAGAGTAGCTGGATTAGAAATACGTAGTGGACTTAATTTTCCAACCACCCTGGTTACATCAACATGGACCAGCAAATATTAACATTAGCCTTGTGATGATGAGAATTATAGGGGAAAAGGTGGAGGGAGATGATGGTGATGGTGGTGAGAATTGACATGCAATTCCACCTCCCCTCTAATTCAGTGCAAATTCAGTTTAATCCTATTGTTTTACTCATGTATTGTGCATAATTATTTGATAATGAATTAAAGAGTGAATATTGTGAACGTCGTATGATGTTGGTTTTCAAATATAAAATATGATGTTGTGGCTGAGAGTTCTATGTGTTGAACACTTTGTGATGGATATATGAAATCATTTTCTTTTTTGGTTTGAATGTGTAACTTAAGATTTGAGAATGACTATTTCACTGGACGGTGGCTGCATTCTAACTTTTAAAATTTTAAAGTGCAATTCCATGAGCTAAGCTTTGCACTTTAGAAGCATTAATTGTCTTGGCTTGTGCATCTGATATAGGCGTTTGTTTCTGTTTCTTAAATGAAAAAAGAGTTTCAATTAAAAAAAAATTCTAAAAACACAGTTTAATGTTACTTTTGCTTGTACAATAAAATGAAGATTTTAGAGGAAAAAAACCTGTACGAATTAAAGAAAAAAAATTATTGTATCTGTAAGATGTGTATAATTTCTATTTTCAATGCATTATTTCATATGAGCCACACCCTTGACTTATGACTAAGGCCACAAAACAGAAGTAAAGG
Source organism: Pueraria montana var. lobata (assembly GCA_026413185.1). NCBI lineage: Eukaryota > Viridiplantae > Streptophyta > Magnoliopsida > Fabales > Fabaceae > Pueraria > Pueraria montana. The sequence continues at coordinate 13,332,122 of CM048654.1, forward strand.
ATGAGAAACATCTCTTACTGTTTTCAATTTATTTATTTTTAAATAATTTTCAAATTTTAACAGATTTTGAATGAGAGGTTGATTGTTAAGTAGCATAGAGTTTACTTAGGTTCAACTACTATAGGCATCCCTCTGGTCATGGAGTCATATTGGTGTTGAGGAAGTCTTTCACAGCCATCGTGGGGGAGGAGTGTACCTGTAGAGAGATTCCAACGGTCAAGTTGGTGTTCAGTAAAGTAACAATATTATGAGTAAAATTGAACATACTTTACTGTTTATTGGAGCATATGGGTGACATGTTTGGTGGTGTAGTGTTGTCATCTTGTCATGTCTGGTTCGAAGATCAGTTGCAGCCTTGCAGGTCACAATAGGTATGTAACATACATGCCTGTGTTAGTGGCGGTTATGTGATTTCAAGGACTATATTTATTAGGCTTAATTGCAAATTTTACCATCCAACTTTCATAATTTTGTAAATTTTACCACCCAAGTTTTAATTTTGCAAATTTTACCACCCAAGTTTTCAATTTTTGCACATTTTACCACTCTGATATTTTACCAAAAAAAAAGTTAAAGAATTCAAAAAAAAAAAAATTGTGAAACATTAGGGTGGTAAAATGTGCAAAAATTGAAAACTTAGGTGGTAAAATGTGCAAAAATTGAAAACTTGAGTGGTAAAATTTGCAAAATTAAAACTTGGGTGGTAAAATTCGCAAAATTATGAAAGTTGAGTGGTAAAATTTGTAAAATTAAAACTTGGATGGTAAAATTTGCAAAATTATGAAAGTTGGGTGGTAAAATCTGCAATTAAGCCTATTTATTAAAATAGAAAGAAAATTGTGTCTATTTTATTAGCGGTGGTTGTATTCAATTAGTTATATTTATTAAAAGAGAAAAATGACTATGCACTAACAGTGTAAAAAGTTTTATATCATCATCCAATCACAATTCATCATGTATGATAAGTTTATTGACTTTTAAAAAATTATCTTAAAAGTCATACCAACGGTGATTTATGATTAGATGGCTGTGTAAAATAGTTTTACGCTGTGAGTGCATCACCATTAAACTCTTATTAAAAAAATGCATCTTTTACTTTTTAACACAACTATATTATGTTACTTAACTACGAAAAGATAACAGTTGGCAATAATTAGTCCACCTCATAATTATCGTATGAGAATTCCTAAACGTAGAACAAAAGAGCACGCAATAGTTTTATTCACTTCAACTTTTCCAGTTTAGCATTCTTATTGCAAGTATAATGCCTACATAACTCAAATAGTCAAATTTGTAAGGAAACAACTCTTTAGTTCGTTTGACCGTCTTACATTCAATATTCCAGTTCGTTTGATGGTAGAAATCTGTTTCCAACTTGTGAGTATTGAAATTCAACATTCCTATAAAGTATAAACCTTCCACCCACATTTCCAACCCCTACAGAACATAACTGTTGATTTGAATTCATGTACATCCTGTTGTATTTTTTTAATGAACAGTCACCCCTTATTCACTTTTCATGCTAAAATTCCACTTTTAACTCGTTCCCAATATTTCATGAAATGTTTTTTGTCAATCCAACAACCCTCTCGGGTGTCTTGGGTGCACCTCCCCCATGTCTTTCTTAACACACCACCCATGTCTTTCTAAGCATAATATAATTTCTTCAACATTTTGGTTATTATTTTTAATTAAAATAAAAACTTTATCTCAGTACCTTGCGCAATAAATTAAGGCAGGAAAAATGAAACAATGGCACGGGAGATGGAGCAAATCTTCCTAACTTTTAACAACTCCAAGATTATTTGGGCCATTCCCATATCCCAACTATCATGAGCACTGTAATTTACACTTTTTTCCTTTTTGCACCGCCTACTTTTTAATTTTTTATAAGAATATCTTTCAATTAGTTTCTGTTTTATTAAGATATACAACATAAACTTGTTTTTTGACAAAATCTTATAAAGATATTCACAGAGACTAATATGTAAAAGGTATTTTTATAAAAAAAAATAAAAAAAAATTCTTGGTGGGTAGCATGAAAAGCAAAAAGTGCAGTGAGAATAACTGGGCCTAACTATCTCAGCACAAAGCCCAGTTCAGGAACAAGGCTTGTCTTAAGAGTCTACACTTACCGCACACATGAAAATCGAAGAAGAGATACTCTTAGGGCGTTGATAAAGCACTGCCTCTTAGTTAATCTCCTACTATATAGCCAATACTCACAATCCTCATGCACAGCGAGATACGAAATATAAGCAAAAATTCGGTAGTCGACTAGTAGTTATGTTGTGAAGTAACCAAATGTGCACACTATTAAAAGCAAAGGAAAAAACTAAAAAATAAGGTCCCTCAAATAACATAACAGTAGTACATAATCCCAAGACACATTTCTCAACATGACTGACTGTCATCAAACCTAATTAGAATTAGAGTGTTTGATCCAGGCTCAAGATTCTCATGTTTAAAATTTACATACAAATCAAATTTCAAACCTGCATTTACGTGGTAGTATCTTACTCAATATACCCACCCTTATGGATTAGTAGTTTAATTTTAACTGATGAAACAATTTATTTCTGCTTCTATATACATATCTTCTATAAATATAAGGCAAGGTGCGACATATTTCTGGTGATTACAATAGTGAGTTATAAATCCATACCCAGAAATATCAGATTAACAGTAACATTCACTACTGCTGAAACTTATACCACGTTGAACTTACCATCTAATTTATATAAAAATTAAAAAAATAAAAAATAAAATAAACTTCTCCTATGAAGTTAAAATTAATCATACATAAATTTTAACTTCTTCAAAAAGCTACTTTTAACTTACACATAATGTTAGTTTTATTTCATTTTATTTTCTTCACCTATAAATTGTATGTATGTTTATAAGAAAGTTTATCCACGCATACTATCGGACATACACTGTGTTTGAGAACACGTTTCTTTAAACGTAACCCACATTTTTATAAAAGCAACATATGTGTTGCTTTTAGATTAATACTTTGAAAAGTGTGTTTTTTTCATTGAACGTGAGTTCAACAGGTAAACAAACACACTCATAATGACATAACACATCCAATACAATTATAAACATTCAAACTCCCTGACATAACGAACAATTATGTCCAGCACTAATCAATCATCCCAAAACAGTTTCCGAATCTCTATTTGATGGTAGAGAGCAAACTCCAATTGGAACATAGACATTGTAGCCCCCATTTAGTATTTCGACAGTGAAACCATTATCATTGAAGATTGAAGATTTTACCACCACCAACTACTATTTAGCTTGCAATGGAGTTAAATATTGTTCAAGTTTAATATAAACTTCCACAAGGATAAACAATTGCAATTCGATACAAAAACCTATCTGGCTCTTGGATGGAATTACATGCCAAAAACCCATCAAAACCCGAATGCACATTACAACAACGAAAACATTGCACATGTACATTCCACATACCATACAAACTGCTAACAAGATCCAAAAACAAACCACAGCAATTACTAAAGGACTAAACTTAGAGACAAACACTTTAGTACTTTTAGTAGCAACTACCACATAGAAGCAAAAAGTTCACAATTTCTAGTGAGATTCTCTGCATTTAATGGAAATCTCAATTTCTACAGTTTTGTGTATATAAAGGAAAAATGCAATTCAATTTAAAATAATCATCATTATACACACAAGCATATAAATGGGCATGTGCACTTCCTATGAGAAAGGAGAGGGATCTATACTCAGCAAATAAACACACCAGTCACAAATTGTAAACCAATTTTACAAATCCTCAATCATTCCTTATCCATGTTAGCTCATACAATATCAGGAAATGCATAATACATACACCAATGTCCAACAATCAACTGTGCAGGAAAAGAATAAATTTTCAGAGCAGAAAATGGATTTTCCACAGCCATCATTGACTGTACAGGAAAAAACTTAAATCCAAAATTAGAACAGTCTAAAAGAACCATCAGCAAATGTCAATAAATACTTACCAGTGTAATGAAGGTCCTAATATCAAAACAGTCTAAAGAAAAACAACATACAACACATACAGCATAACCATCAGAAAAAATTAAGAAAAACATTTCAGACATCTTCCAAAATTCAATATAGAATGAATGACAAAGTTTCTTAAAACAAGACAATTTTTAGCTTGAAAATCCACACTAGATCAGTTTGTGCGGATATTGAAGACTTTCAACAGAGAAGATTTGAGCTAATCATATCTGCACTTGGGCAGAAGCTTGGTAAAACTACAACCCTCCTATAAGCCCAAGAATCAACACAAATCACAAATTAAGAACCAAACTTCATGGTTAAGTTTACCACAATAAACAGAACAAAGCATTAACACAAGAAATTAAACGTCCTAAAATCAACAATTTAATTTAACCTACACACCAACACTCGTTCCCCACCTCGGACGACAAAATCAAACACCAATCACAAACTAAGAACCAAACTTCCAGCCACCTAATTAAAACTCACATACCAACAAAAGGGGTTAACAAAATATATGCATAATAAGCCAAAATCCATTGACAAAATTATATCGAAAACATATCATGCTATGAGCAGAAATAAACTAATAAGCCCATAATAAGATCTCTCAAAACCATCTAAATTATCCAAAACAGTAAATAATAACCTTAAACAAAAAGTTCAATAGTTCCCCCAACTTTATATTAAAAAAAACACGAAACAAACAGAACAGAGAAGAGAGAGTGAAAAAAAGAGAGAGTAACAAAGCCTTCCTCCTCAATCGAGAGGGACCTCAACATCACCATCGGTAATCTCCTGCTGCAAGTCCTTGGGATCCTTTCCGTCAACGGTGCATCCGACGGAGACGCAGGTTCCGAGAATCTCCTTGATGCTGCCGCTGAGGTCCTTTGCCATGGACCTCGGCCTCATAATCCTAGCGATCTCGATGACGTCGTCGAGGGAGATGTTGCCGTTGTGCTTGATGTTCTTCGTCTTCTTGCGGTCGCGCTCGGGCTCCTTGAGGGCCTTGATGACGAGCGCGGCGGCGGAGGGAACCACCGAGACCTTGGCCTGACGGTTCTGGACGGTGAGCTTCACCGTAACCCTGAGGCCCTTCCAGTCCTTCGCGGTCTCCTTGGCGATGTCTTCTCCGATCTTCTTGGGGGAGAGACCAAGCGGACCGATCTTCGGGGCGAGGGAACTCGCCGCGCCGACCTCGCCGCCGGTGACGCGGACGAAGACGTCGACGACCTGGGAGGGGTCCAACTTCGGCGGCATTGTGGTGTAGTGATCGAAGAGGAAGAGGAAGAGGAGTGTTAGGGTTTGCCTGGCAGCGAGAATGAGGCGAAGCAGAGGGGAAGAAAACTAAGAAGGGGTTATATAGATTGGGGATTAGGGTTTTTGCTTATGCTGAGACTGAAAGATCTATTTGGGCCCTTATCTGTGATCGGACTCTTTTTTGTTTATTGGGAAACTGGGCCTCTGTTTTAATTCATTGTTTTTGTTGAGCTGCGGCCCTTAATCAAAACAAATGCTATTGAACAAAAAAAAATGCTATAATCAATCAATTAATATTTATTGAATAATAATAATAATAATAAATAAATAAATACCCAAATTAGTCTTCAAAAGTGTGAGGTGTTGTCACTTTAGTAATAAAAGTAAAATAAAAAATAAAAAAAAATTCCTAAAAATGTAATTTGTAACTTAATTTAATCCAAAATTAAAAAAGTCGTTTTTCTGAATTTGAAATCTACCATTTTTAGTCCTTAAAGTGTAACACCCTAAAAAAAATTACAACTCAATAAATATATATTTGTGTGATTGAGTTATGATTTAATTGGAATTTATTTCTTTTAAATAGGAAAATATATGTTGGAGTAATTAAAATATAGTTAGTATTATTTTGAGAGTTTCGAAACTTTTACGTGAGTTCCGTAAGTTATAAAAAAAAAAAAAAAAAGAGGGGTGTCCTTAGAGGAAGGGTGGGTGCAGATAGCAAAATACCAAATTTTATACCCCTCTTAACGTGAACGACTTGGCTTGTTCTCTCATTTTTTTTTTTTTCGTTCCTTTCATCGTCTTCTCCCTGCTCCTTCTCTCTGGATCTTCTTTCAAATATTTGAGCATCCAAATCAAAGTTTCTACCGATTAATCTTGGATATGTTAGAGAGGAGTTCAAAAGCTTCAATACCCACCGATTGGATTTCGATTTCGTCGAGGTATGGAGGGGTTTCTTTTTTTTCCCTAAGCTATTTCCTTGTTTTCTTGTTAAATATGGATTGTGATTGTCCGAATCGTGGTGAGAACCGAAAGGAGGAAGGAACCTCCAACGCTAAGTCGTGTGAGACGGTTGAACGGATTTGTTCGTGGACAAAGCTTGAACGGATAATTGTGAGACAGGTCGTGTGGAGGCTTTATCTACGGTGAGCATTGTGCTTGTGAGATGACGGGGTCGTAATGTTTAACCACTGTGATAGTGGGAGAGTTTGATCTCCGTGTTGTATGTCTGGGACATATGTTGATTGAAGACCGCCGTCGAGTACCTTTGGTAGAAAAGCTCACACAAACCTGTAAAAGGTCGCGTGGGATATTTCAGCTGCGAGTTATCTGTGAACCAAGGTCGGATTGCGAATGACGCGTCACTTGAGGTGATGAGATCGTTACGATGTAGCGATAAAGGCAAAGTCCTTATTTATATATGCATATGTGAGCGTAGAGGTGGTACCTTTAGCTCGGCGTCAATTCGTCCGCACCTGTACCATGTGCAGCGGGAAACCCACATGCGACGAAGAAAGAAAATAAACTCTGTGAGAGAGTGTTGAGGAGTCAGTCCTCGGAGTAATGGATGACCACAGTTGGTACCTGGGAGATGATCGTAAGGCAGGTTGACCTTGGAGGGTAAGGCACTGAGTTGTGACGATAGATCACATAGCTGACTCGGCCACCCTGACAAAAATACGAGCCATCATCGGTTGGTGAGAGCCCGCCATTGTACCATGGTGAAGGGTGTACTCCCAACAGTCATCCAACTCAAAAATATGTAAGACCACTGAGTTCTGGAAGTTCCAGTGACAGCTGGCCAGTGTGAAATAATTTACAAGAATAGTTGTGAAGACGAATAGATTTCGAGTGAGACTCGTGAGAGCACCACTGTGAAGTGGTTGATGTTGTATGTTTGTTTGAGACCGGAAGGTCGTTTGGTTGTTGGTTTAGAGGAGGAGAGAGACTCACTCCATACGCCTTTATTTTTTCAGATTTAGACAAATGATCTTATGCAGACAACAAAGATGGAACGAAAGGCTACAACAAGCACTGTGAACACGAGTGGATGTTTTAAGAGAAAGAAGATGATCTTCTAGGATGCTACTTGGATTTATTGGGTATTTTGAAATTTTCATTGAGTCACTGCTCTGAGTCTTAGTACTTTCTTGTATAAAAAGGGGTAGACTTGGTTTTAATATTATGATGTACAACTCTTTATACGTGGCTCAAATGAATAATGTGTTAAATTCCAAGAAGGTAAATGCATGAATATATTCGGTGTAATAGAATAGTATAATGCTGGATCTGATGATGTTTTTAATTAAAGAAGATTTTGTTATGTTTCATGGTTTGCATCGAAGTTAATGTCTTATAAAATGAGTCTGATTTATTAAGACTGATATTTCATTAAAAGGAATTTTTATATATTAATAAGTTATTGGGGATGATTTTGTTTGGAGTTTTAAGTAACAACCTTTTTAAAGGAAAAACAAATCTTCCCGAATTATAAAGGCTATTTTCAATAATTGGATATCGAATTACTTCACAAATTTCTTAATTAATAAGAAAATCTTTAATAGTAAAAAGGGGTGTTACATAAAGTATTTTAGATAACACTACATAGAGGGGTGAAAATGGTTTAGATAGTGTTCAAGATGAAAAATAAACATTTTAAAAGTATAGGAACTAAAAACAAATAAACAAATTTAGAGAAACTAAAAATAAACTTTTCAAATTTTAGAGGGACCAAAAATATTTTTTATCCAAATAAAAATTCTAAAAAATAAACATGACACATACCTGGTCAAATATTATCTTAAGCTTTATAAATCATATTTAATGTCTGTTTAGAATTGACATCTAATATGAAATAAATAAAAATACATTATTTCGGTTTACCAAGTTAACGAGTACCAAGTACCAGGTAATTTTAATATTATAAATTTTACAAACTCTTTCACATATAAATATTTATGTTCAATGTATCAAAAAAATATTTATGTTCAATCGTGACAAAATAATTTATTTGTGAAATTTATTCGTGATCAAATTTTTTAAATTTTCATATTTATTAGAATAATATTGAATATTTAATCATTTTTAATATTTTATTATATCAAATAATTCTCATTAAACTAATTTGAATCTAAACATTTATAATTTTTTATTATAATATAAAATTGTCAATATAAAAATAGTTTATTAATCTTTAAAATTCTTAATAAATTCGATTCATTTTGATTTAGTTCGATTTTAAACATGAGTATCAAAAACTAATTCAAAGTAAATAAGAATCACAATTTTTCAGTTTATTTTGACTAATGATTTATTTGATTTTGATCTTTTAAGTTTTAACCAATAAAATACCCCTACTATATTCTAAGAAAAAATTATTTTAACCAATAAATTTTTCAATAGTGTAAATGCATTTAACAATATATATTATTAAATTCAAAGAACTAATGTATCACTACTAATTCACCTGCACAATTTCCCTTTTAAAGTGTTAATGTATTTAATTTTAAGTTTAATGTTATATATTAAAAGAGTAAACACATTAACTGTGAAAGGAAATTGTCAAGATTTTCCTTAATTTAGGCAAAAAAATTCATATCCTTTTATCAATTATTAAAATAGATATCTATCTATCTATATTCTATATATGTATTATATAAAACACAGTTGTTGACTAGGACTGGTAGTCCACATTTCACATTCTGGTGAACTGTGTTTTATATAATATATAGATAGATATATAACCAATTAATCAATTATTGATTAGTACAATCACAATCTTAATATTTGTAAGATATTTAATATATTATTTTCTTTCAAGATTTAATATTTTAATATATATTTTAATTGATGAAAAAAATCTTATTAATTAAAAATCAGTGTAACTAATATCTGGTTATATTTGCAATGAAAATATTGCTATTAAAATATTTATTAAGTTAACAATAAGTCTAATATAAATATTTTAATGTAAAAATTAAGATAATTTAAATATAATATTAAATTAACTTGCAAAGTGAAAATTAAAATATTAACTTATGACTATAATATTATTAAATTACTCAAATAATTTAAATTAACAAATAAAAAAGTAATAATAATTAATTAACTTTGACTAATATATTATATTTTTATTTTTATCTGTACAAAAAAAAAATCTTATCAATTAGAAATCAGTGTAACTAATATCTGATTATATTTGCAATGAAAATATTGCTAGCTAAAAAATAATCATGAATACTATTTGTGATATTAAAATATAATTAAAATTTTATTATAATTGATTTCAAAAATCTTTTACAAAATTATTTCAATATGTAATATTTCCTTACTCTGACACATGTATTGAAAATGAAAAAAAAAATTATTGTTTATCAATAATCAATAATAATTTTAATTATTCATAAACATATAACTTCTTTTTAAAAAATGACTACGTAGTCACTTAAGTTATTAATATACATAACACACACAAAAAATTTAATACAATATCTATTAATATATTGATAAACAATTGAAATTAAAATTATTTTAATATGATTAAAATCTCTTTTTAAAAAGTAAGATCATTTTAATATGGCTAAATATAAATCTATTATCAATTACATATTTAATTTATTTTATGTATTATTCATTCTATTATTCTATTACGTGTTAATAAATTATTATGTTTCCTACCAAAAAAATATTATGTTTCCTTGGGATCCTTTCCATCAACGGTGCATCCGACGAAGATGCAAGTTCCGAGAATCTCCTTGATGTTGTCGCTGAGGTCCTTCGCCATGGACCTCGGACTCATAACCCTAGCAATCTCGATGACGTTGTCGAGGGAGATGTTGTCGTTGTGCTTGATGTTCTTTGTCTTCTTGTGATTGCGCTCAGGGTCCTTGAGGGCCTTGATGACGAGCACGGCGGCAGAGGGAACCACCGAGACCTTGGCCTAACGGTTCTGGACGGTGAGCTTCACGATGACCCTGAGGCCCTTCCAGTCCTTCGCGGTCTCCTTGGCGATGTCTTCTCCTATCTTCTTGGGAGAGAGATTGAGCGGACCGATCTTCGGGGCGAGGGAACTCGCCACACCGACCTCGCCGCCGATGACGCGGACGAAGACGTCGATGACCTGAGAGGGGTCGAACTTCGGCAACATTATGTAGCAGTGATCGAAGAGGAAGAGGAGTGTTAGGGTTTGGGAGCGAGAATGAGGCGAAGCAGAGGGAAAGAAAACTAAGAAAAGGGTTATATATATTGGGGATTAGGGTTTTTGGTTATGCTCAGACCGGAAGGTCTATTTGGGCCCTTATCTGTGATCGGACTCTTTTTTGTTTATTTGGAAACTGGGCTTCTGTTTTAATTCATGGGAGTTGTTATTCTCACCTTAACTTTTGCTATTCTCACCACCTATGTGGGTGGATTTTATGTTATTCCAAAATTACCCTTCCCACGGAATCACGATTCTGCTATACAACATGTGCAACGGAATCGTGATTCCGTTGAACAATTTTTTTTTCACCTCCACACTACACAACGAAATCATTATTCCATTGTGTAGTGTGGAGGTAAAAAAAAATGTTCAACGGAATCACGATTTCATTGCACATGTTTTTTTTGTTTTATTTTTTATTTTTTTTTATTTTTTCTAAGTTTTTTGTAAATTTTTATTTTATGAGTAATGTTTTTTTAAATGTATAATTTTAGGTTTTAAATTTTGGGCAGAAACAAACATACCAATTTAATGTATATTGATCAATGTATCTTATAGGACTAATATAGACCATTTCTTTTTCTGCTACAAAAAAACAAAGTTGTTAATGTCCATCTAACAGGCAAACAATATGTGATATTTGAAGTATCGATGCTATCTAATGTAACATCCCTTTTTAGTATTAAAGATTTTCTTATTAATTAAGAAATCTGAGAAGTGATTTGACATCCAATTATTGAAAACAGCCTTTAAAATACGGGAAAATTTGTTTTTCCTTTAAAACGTTGTTACTTAAAATTCTAAACGACTTTCATCCATAATAACTTATTAACATATCAAAATCTCTTTTAATGAAATATCGGTCTTAATAAATCAAACTCATTTCATAAGACATTAACTTTGTTGCAAACCATGAAACATAACAAAAATCTTCTTTAATTAAGAACATCCACAGATCCATCATTATACTATTCTATTACACATAATATACTTATGCATTGAAAATCTTGGAATATAACACATTATACACTTGAGCCATGTATAAAGAGTTGTACATCATAATGTTAAAATCTAGTCTACCTTTTTTTATATAAGAAAAGACTGAGACTCAGAGCAGTGACTCAAAGAAAATTTCAAAATACCCAATAAATCCAAGTAACATCCTAGAAGGATCCTCTTCTTTCTCTTAAAACATTCACTCGTGTTCACAGTGCTTGTTATAGTCTTTCGTTCCATCTTCGTAGTTTGCATAAGATCATTTGTCTAAATCTGAAAAATAAAGACATATGGAGTGAGTCTCTTTCTTCCTCTAAACCAACAGCCAAAAGACCTTCCGGTCACAAACAGTCACAAGCACACAACATCAACCACTTCGATGTGGTACTCTCACGGGTCTCCCTCGTAACCCTAAACACATTTCGGACTAGTCCTTAACTCATCACATCTCGGGCCCACTGCCACTGGATCTCTCAAAACTCAGTGGACTTAGACAATTTAAGTCGGATGATTTGCTGGGAGTACACCCTTCACCACGGTACAATGGTAGGGTTCTCACCAATATGGTTATGCCTCGCATTTGTCGGGATTGCCAAGTCGGCACTGTGGAAAACGTGACCACAAAAGATCCCCAAGAAACATCAAGTCAGCGAGCATACCTCAGGTACCACTCTGTGCGGTTATCCAATATCTAAGGACTGACTCCTTAACCACTAACTCCCCTCGGAGTTCATCTTTTATATATTTGTGTGGCTTCTCTGCCAAAGGAACCGAATGGTGGTCTTTAACAACGTATGTCCCAGACATACCATACGGAGATCCAACTCCCCACTACCACAGTGGTTACGCACTTCGACCCCATTCCTCACGAGCGCATCGCTCACCACAAATGAAGCCCCCTCACAACCTCCTCAACATTTGTCCATTCGGTCTTTGACCGTGCAAGTACATCCTCTACAATCCACGTGTCGCCTTTGTCCGCAAACAAAACCATTTCAACCATCTCACATGACTTAACGATAAAGGTTTTCCTCCTCCTTTCATTTCTCACCACGATTAGGAGAATCAACAACTTTCAAAATCTCAAACACATGTGCGTATTGCACTTCACCCAATCATGACCCAATCCATGATCTTTACCGTCTTATTACGTTTTATTGAGTCCTAACTCACTCTTAAATTTTATGCTTTCTTAACTTGTTGAGTTCAAGGTCCATGCAAAGGTCCTAAATTCCTTTCTAAGTCCAAACATCCGGCGTCCTCCATGTGCATAGGTAATTCCTAATTACTAATCCATAATGTTATTAAGTTCACACTCTTAATTATAGTTGATTCACTATTGCTCGTAGTGAATATTATTATTGATTACTAGAATGACCTTCTAGTATTCACAAATGTACTCCATTTGGAGTTCATTTGCTCCCACACAAGAATGAAAAATTCTCGTTCCCACAATCAACAAACCATCACAAGCAATTCACATGCACAAACAAATTCCAGCACTATTTACCCGATGATCACATTCCTCCTGGTCTCCAATTCACAGTTAATAATAGAACAATCATTAATAACCAATAATCCAATAACTCAAACTCAATCCATCACAAATCATTGCATTCATATTTCTATGGAAACTCCCCTTTTTAGGTGAAATTATTCCTTAACAAGTACAATTAAAGGCATTAAAACCAAATACACAATTAATACAATTAAATTTCATGTGGACACATAGAGCTGTACACACACACCAAAAATTATTTGATATATCATATCAACTTGAAATTTCATGAGATTTCACATAGAAACTATAAATCATATATATTGCATCATATAAATTTATCTCACAATAATTCAATCCACAAATATTATTTTTGAATTAAAAACAGTGGCTGGACATGCTCTGTGAAACACAATTCCATATTTTTAGAAAATAGTAAATCAAATTATTTTTATGTTAAATTTTACATATAATATCTCCAACATGTGATACATCACATATAATTTCTTCAGTACCAAAAACCCACCAAAAATACTCTTTTTGAATTTCCAAACCATTATTGCTCCAGAACATAGTTTTTAATAAGAAAATGTAAATAATTATAAAAAGTACTTATAAAATTCTGAGAAAATCCATAAATATTAAAAATGGTCAAAAAAGTATTAAAATAAATTTTTAAGAACAAATTCTCACAAAAAGTAATTTTCTACATTTAATTTCTCTGCTGTCCAGCTTTTCAGTTTTTCCAACATTAAATCACTAAAAATACTTCCCAGGATTTTATGACCTTACAAAATTCAGGGATGACCCTCATAACATATAAATCAAAGTTCTAGTTCCTTTTTTCCAAAAATCACGTCCCAAAAGTTTTGTAAAAATCAAAATAGTCCCATTCTCAGAATCAACAGTTTTCGAAAAATAATTTCGGTAAAAATAGTTACAGTGCTAAAAAAATATTTGAAAAAAATATCATGACATCCAGAGGAATCAAAGCATAGGAAAATGTATTTACATCCTCAAAAATATGCACGTAAACTGAGACAAAAAATCCAACACAGTCACAGGACACAAATCACAAGTAGCTCATTTCGGGTTTTTCAAAAATTCTTGCAACAACCATGGTATCTACTGACCATCAACAGCAGCCACAATCAATATTTAACAAGAAATCAGGGAAATAGCTTAGGAAAGAAGGAAACCCCTCCATACCTCTTAGTTTCTTCCACCAAATACAACAAAAATGGGTTGGTTGTGTAGCTCTAGTCTCCTTCTATGATATATCCAAGATTAATCGATAGAAACTTTGATTTGGAGGCTCAAATTTTAGAGAGAAGATGCAAAATATTTAGAGAGAAGGAGGAGAAATTGGAGGAAACTTGGTGGAGAAGGAAAAGAATGAAGAAAAAGGCAAATACACACTTTTTTAAGAGAAAGAAAAGTGAAAAAGAAAAAAGCATTTGCCCTTTCTCTCTCCTCTTGGACAGCCACACTCCTAAGCATTAGGGGTCCATGTTGGTTTTTAAATTGGGACCATATGATGCCCATTAGGGTTTTGGTTAGGGTTATGGCCATGGTTAGGGTTAGGGTTATGGTTGGGGTTAGGGTTAGGGTTAGGGTTTTTGTGCAATTTTGGTCATCTGGGTCACTAACAATCATGCAAATGGAATTTTAATTCACTCCTATTTAAATTCTTATTTTTCTAATCTAAGACACAACTTAATTAATCACTAATTATATTTAATTACTCAAAACGTATATTTTTCTTATTTAGAACAAATAAATCCCAATTAAATCATAATTAAATCACACAAGTATACTTATTGAATTGAAATTTTTAGGGTGTTACATCTAAATCCTATATTTTTTCGGTTCAATCTTGGTTGTTGCCTTTTGTTAAACAAAGTGCAGAGTACGTGATAATTGAATCACAAAGTAAGTCACGAATGAACAATAAATCTTGTAGTATAAAACATCAATGGTGTAGGTATAAGGCCACTCATTCCAGTGTGCTTATATTTAGTTTATTGGTTGAAAGATGGAGGGATCTCTTGTTGTTGTGTATTGCGATGGTGACATAATTTCAACTTCTGAGCGGGTAGAGTTTGAATGTCCCCATGGTCCTAAATTCATTAGAATAAGTGAGGACATTCGCTTGCTGCTTTGAAAAAAATAGTAAAGGATGCCATCAGAGGTAGCAGAATGCTACTTGACATCTATTACCATCAACCTGTATATGTAGGTGATGGTTGTGTTGAGTACGACTCTATGGAGCTCAAAGATGACAATGATGTGGGTAAGATGTTTTTCATCTTTTGTGAATTTCGTTCAAAATGACCTATTGAATTATATACAACATTTGGCCGATCTCTTGAAGAAATCCTTGCCCTGATGCGTAAACCCATATCTACCGAACAGATTATTGCTCTTATGCGTGAGACAATTGCGACAAGTAGCTCTAATGAAAAAAAGTATATGTAGTAAACCAACAACTATGTTTAAGTTTTATTATGTTGGTTGTTGTTGCTGTTGTTATTTTCTATGAAATATCTGTAGAAATGCTATTATGTTGCACATTGTTGTTGTTGATGTTGTTTGTTCTATGATTTTAATGGAGAAATCGTTCCTTCTTTCATTATACTATCAGGCGTGAGCGTGTTGTTTATATAAAGAAAAAATGTAATAAACTCAAAACATCAACTGTAAAATATAATAAAATGTACATACAAAATAAAAGTTTAGATACAAATATCAATAAATACATCATAAATCAACCGCCTCTGCGGCCACCGCCCTCAGTCCTCCTCCTTTGTCTGTGTCCTTGGTAACTGCACCCAGCACCTAAGCCACCCTGTGCTATGTGCAATAGCTGTTGCATCAGCTCATGGTCATGCGTGCCTTCAGAAATGACTATGGTCTGCAACAACCTCTCTGCAATCGCAGACATCATCCGGTACCGATCCTACATAAACAAAAATTAAAATTAGTAATTATTTATCGAAAAAAATGTAAATAATTATGGAAAAAGTGTTTGCATTACATTATCTCGCACGGGTAATCTGCAACCATCTACAAACTCTGGCAGAGGGTCACGAGGCTAAGGTATGGGGTCGGGCATACGTACTGGCCTCCATGGTGCCTCTCCTTCCTCTGGCGGAATCACATATGGATGTCAACACTCATAATACCATGCCAAGTAGTCAGAGGTGCAGGCCCATGAGCATCCTCTGGCACATGCTCGCCCAACTGCACTCTATGCTGCTCCCACTCTCCTAACGTCCGAATTGATGTCTCAAATGGAGGACGAGGAGGTGGTGGTGGAGGGATCCCTTGTACGTACCTGAACTACCTCAAAACCCTATATGACAGATAGGGTTGCATGTCTATGACACACCTGATGTGGCCAGAATAATATGTCTGCTCCAAGAAGGGTCTATCAGCGGCAGCCCTGTATTTATCATCATATGGGGACCAAACGACTTCCTCCATCTGCAACTGATCCAGCAACCGCCTGGTCCCCCAAGCCTTACTGGTACCCCTCGTCGCCTTCCATCTGGTAGCAAATGGAAGCTTGATGTCTTAAGCGACATCCTCCCATCCGCCAATTGATGACAGATGCGCAAACGCCCATGCCTGTAAAATAAAGAAAGTAAATTATGTGAACATTTATATTAAAAAATACATAAACAAACATGTAAACAACAAATAAATAATTCCTTACCATCAGTAGCGTCATAGAACCTCCACACTGCTTGCTCTCACGTAAGCTCACATAGGAGAAATGGTCGTAAAGATACACCAGTGCAGATACTCCCCAAGGGTACTTGGCGCAGGTGGACAGATCGCTGAGGTAGCAGAGGTAGATAATGTTCACATGTGTGGAGCTCTTGTCGGCGAAGATGGTATAGCCGAGCAAGTACAACAAGTACGCCCGTACGACCCACACATATGAACCAGACTGCACATATCTCTTACATAACTCCTTCAGCCATGCGAGACGTACCCTGGCACTTGACGTCGTGGCAGCATCTGCCTCATTGTCAGACACTAGGCCTAACATGGGCCTTAGCAACATCCCAATGTCAGTCTTCGTAAACGCGATCGTCGGGCCGGCAATCTACAAGCCTGTAATAGGCAAGTGCAGCAGACAAGACACATCATCCCGAGTAATGGTCATCTCTCCGACGGGCAGGTGGAAGGTGCATGTCTTTTGATGCCACCTCTTAATAAAGGCATTGACAAAGCCTTTATTCGTTATATACTGCGCCTGATAAAAGCCCTTCAAGCCCGACTGATCCACGTATGCTTGGACCTGTGGGTTGTGGCTGGGTAGGGTAGGGAATCAACTTCCCAGTGTGGCTGACCACCTTCAGCTTCTCCCAAGGCTCGTCGATCCATATATGTCCAGCGACGTGGTCCTTACAGGACCTCAGTAGTGTATCAACTACAGGATCACCAGGAAATGGCGATCCAATGATTCGGTCAACGAACGGGATCTCTGGGGCTGGCTATGGTAACTTTGCTACCTCTGGGTCAGGCTGAGGAACCTCTGGCTCAGGCAGCGGCATGTCTGGACCAAGCTGTGGCACGTCTGCCTCAGCATGTACAACCTCTGGCTCATGCTGTTGTACTCCTCCAACAGCATGAGTATCATCTGCCTGACGACGATGAGCAGATGCTGTCACACATCGCTGGTTTGCCCTAGATGGCTGGGCAGGTTGACCAACGTCTGCAACAACATCTTCCTCCAATGTGGAGGGATCATGTCGGCGATCGTAGGAAACATACTTCGTCCGAGTCATAGTAAATCTACAAAAAAATTAACTAAAATAATTATAACTATATAAACAAAAATAAACTAAAATACTATATAACTAAATAAAAACAAACAAACTAATACTATAAATATAATACTATCATAACAAAAAAATATAAATAATAAATACATTTAAAAAAAATTAATTGAATAATTTATTTTAATTAAATAAATAATTATTGAATTAAATAATAAATTTTATTTAAAAATTAAATATTAAAATAATACTGTAAATATCATACAAATATAATTAAATATTTATCTTTTAAAAAATAAAAAATTACTTTAGAAATGAAAAATTAAAAATAAGTTTTTTTTTAAAAAAAAAATTATCTATTACACAACGGAATCATGATTTTCCAAAAAAAAAAAAGTACTTAAAGAAAAGGTGGGCTATACAATGGATTAATTTTTTTTCAATATTTTATAGACCTGTAGTTTTTATAGGTTAGCTAGTGGTCAAATGTGAGTAAAAGAATTGGCATGGTGAATATGGATTGACCCATGGGCTTGCCCTAACCCACTTGGCCCTAAGCCCTATGGGCCATTTATATATGTAGCCCATGTGGTCCTGTGGGCCATTTTGGTCCTAACCCACATGGGTTAGGGCCAAATAGGTTAGGATTGACCCATTCGACGACTCTATTGGCAACCGGTAAAAATGTAAACAAAATTGAGGCTGTTAAAATCAATTTTAAAAGCAATAACCATCACTTAGTATGAGGAATCTTAATAAGACTCCCACTTGTTATCTCTCCGAAAAAGGAAGAAGAACCCACCATTTTGAAGTTAATGAAGTCTGTTTTTCAAGATCCTAACTTAGGTGCTTCAGCTTTTCTTTTGTAAAGCTCTTATTCTTGATACTAAAATCCACTAATCAATGGATGCAATATTGTTGGCCCTTTGAGAGTTGTTGATTTTATAAGTGGCATACAAATTAAATTCAAATAAAATGAATATACATACATATATGTCGCCCTGTAAGAGAACTTTCAATAAAATAAGAACTCCAATCAATCATCATTTGAATGATTTGTCAAGTATTCCACATTATAGCAAAAAATGGATATAAATTTTAAACTTTAGTCCCTACCCCTAAATGGCATAGAAAGGGCAAAAGCAAAATGTTAAATGCGATAATATAATAAATGTTTAACATGTAATGGCTAAGGCACATACTAGTTTAGAGTAGGACCCTCCCTGTCTCGCATGATTTATAATTCTTATCCGTCACAACAGGGTAGAGAATATTTTTTTATGCTCTATACATTGCTTTCAAAGTTTCTAGTAGACTATTGTAGTTTCATATCTTTAATTCGTTTTACTAGTCAAATGCTTATCCATATAAATGATTAATTTCATAATAATTAACTTTAGTATATTAGCCAGTGTTATAGTTCTGAAGGAACCAAAGAGAACATATCGTAAATGATATTACTTGATTGATTTTTTTATATTAATTATTAATCATGATAAGTTCTCCTGATAAAAAAAAAAAAAAAAGTCATGATACGTTTCTCTTGGGTCTAGATATAGAGCAAAAATACTTGTACTGTTATGCACTGTGAGTAGCAATTTGGGGGACACCTAAAAGGTGGCATGAAATGAAATGTTGTAATCAGTGTATTACTGTATTTTTTTTTTTTTTTTGTTTCTTT
This sequence comes from Pueraria montana var. lobata, assembly GCA_026413185.1. Classification (NCBI taxonomy): domain Eukaryota; kingdom Viridiplantae; phylum Streptophyta; class Magnoliopsida; order Fabales; family Fabaceae; genus Pueraria; species Pueraria montana. Next base: position 13,351,573 of record CM048654.1, read on the forward strand.
TGTGTATATGAAAGGGTCAAGGGCCCAAACTATATTTCCCGGGAAAATATGGAAAATTGTGAATGTTGATTCGATTCCATTTTGAAGTGGATTGAGATGGAGGGATAGAAAGACACGGAGGAAGGTAAAGATAATAATAAGAAGAAGAAGAATAATAACAGGTGATACAATGAAAAAAATAATAAAAGTAGAGTGAAAGTGAATGTATATTTATAATTACCCGAAAAATATAACAGCCGTTGCATTCGCTAATAGAAACAGAAACTGTTCTTTATCCGTATGAAATCCAAATTAATTATAAGTACACAATGTTAGATGAAATAAGTACACTTCACTTTATTGAAATAAGTACACGTTCCATTCATTTACATACATGTAAATAATAAAATAATAATATATGTGGGTAAAAAGTTAGATGAAATAAGTACACAATGTTAAGCATGCCATATATAGTTATGTTAAAGTTGGCTGTTAATCATTTTGTTTTATTGAAAAAGAAATCAAGTCTGTTCTAAAAAATAATATGTTCTTTGCCGATAAAAAAAAAAAAAAAGGAGAGTCTGTTCTAAAAAAGGCAAACCCAACTTGCTGAAAATTAATAAAATGACAAACAGAAATTTATTATTTATATATAACTATACAGAGGATATTTTTATAAGTTTATATAATCAATATCCATTGTTCTCGTTCATTACACTTTTACTTGATAAATTTCCTGTATAAATAAGATGTATCAAATAAGTAGACAAATTTTATTGGGTAAAATATGTTTTTGTCCCTCATTTTATCTTGATTTCTATTTTTAGTCCTTCATAATTTTTTTTACTGTTTTTAGTCCCTCATAAATTATTCTGTTATGTTTTTAGTCCCTCATAAATTATTTTGTTTTATTTTTAGTCCCTGATGTTAATTTCAACTGTTAAATGATGACATGGTAGACATAAATTGCATGTGTGAAAATTTCCTAATTAAGTTTCTAGTGACTTTTAATTGCTACAAATTTTTTAGCGGTCAGAAATGTTTACTTTTGTAACATTTCTTGTGATTTCAGAAAATTTGGTGTTCGAGGTTTTGATTTTTTTTTAACATTTCTAACCGTTTTAGTTTGCCAGAAAATTTGCAGCAGTTAAAAACTGCTAAAAACTTAAATATAAAATTTTCAAGTACAAATTATGCTCGTCACAACATCACTTAACAGTTAAAATTAATGTCAGGACTAAAAACAAAATAAAACAATTTTTGACGGACTAAAAACATAGAAAAAATTTATGAGGGACTAAAAACAGAAATTTATATAAAATGAGGGACCTAAAACATATTTTACCCAATTTTATTTGATGCCTCTTATTTTGCCCTTGGACGACAAGAAATTAACAATAGAGAAAATTAATGAATATTACAATTACAATAACATATGTGCTTCGACTTCTTCTTATGGAAGAAAAGGATAATTTTTATTTATTTTTTATGTTGAAAGGATAATTGAAATTTGAAAGCAAAGTAAGCACCATTTATTTATTCTTTATGCAGTCTGTCCGGTACAGCATAAACACCAAATGCACTTTCTCTAGAATCCTGAACCGAACAGATGATAACTCAAATGAATGATGTGTAACTTTACTTTTTTAGCATTAAAAAAAGTATTCAATTGTTCAATCAAATATATATAAAACGATAAACAGAGGAGATTATTATCGTGTGTCGCATTCTTTTTCATCATAAGAATGAATTCAGATATCATAAAATTTATTATAATTCATGTAAATTATTCAAGTAACTGAAATAGATTCATTAGAAATTAATGATAAGTATTAAAAATTTACAATAAATTAAATTTAGGTATTTTATTCAATCAATTAAGCTAATTCCTTGATATCCCGTGTCACGTTTGAGAAAACAATATAAGGTCAGGGCCAGCTGGCGGGCAGGTAATGAATCAACCTTTTTTTTTTATTTTTTTGATTGTGGATGATTGTGGATGATAGGAGTGAGGTCCTACACCATGTGCCATCATACTCCTTCACCTTTCTCCAAATCATTGGACGCCACGTGTCCTACATATATCTAACTTAACGCGTTTCTTCATTCTTTGTCGTTTAAACGATGACATTTGTCCTCTTCTCTCGTATTAGTGAGGTGAACGAAACGCAAATTAAGAGTGTTTGATAGAGTGAAATGAAATAAAATAAAAATAAATTAAGATAAAAATTTTGAATTAAAATAGAGATGAAGACTAGGGTGGACCACCTTATTAGGTGGTTCATAGTGGACCAAAATTTTGAGCCGTTAGATTAATCCAATCACATATGCTATATTATATCTCTTCCACATCAGATTATTTCTCCTCAAACTCTCTTCCACTGTCGACCACCGTTTGCCGTCGCCTTAGACGATTTCTGGCGACGGCATTGTCATAAACTGTGTTGTTAATTGAACCACACAAATTTATTAAAGAAAATTCAAAGATCCGTTTAAACCTAAAAATAATCAGATAGAAATTGTGTTTCCAATTAGCGATGGGAGGAGTGTTTTGCGTCGATCGAAAGCTTCAACCCATACAGATAGGTATGAAAGGCGGTTCTAATTTGGATTTGTTTCCCGGCGCTTTCTATCTCACGAATCAAGAGATTGTTGTGTATTAAATTTTGATTCTGATTCCATCAAAGGCTTCAACCCATACAGATCAAGAGATTCGGATTTGTTTCCCGGCGGATTTTGTGTTCTTTACCTCAATGATCATTTTCGCACTCTTGTTTGTGTAAGAGATGGCGGTGATGATTCGCATTCCCCCAAGAACCACACTTTCGTCCCCCGCCGCCGCTCGCACTCCTTCCGTGGTGGAGACCACGCCGCTGTTCAAGAGTGAGAACACAACAAATTTGATGTTTGAGGCCACCTCACCGTCGTGCGAGACTCGGAACATGACAGATCTGAAGGTACACGAAGGAACAAGGGGATGGAACAGTAACACCTTTCTGGCTGACCAAACGATGGGGAGGAGAGGGGAGGAAGTGGTTGGGGAGAAATAATCATTTGCGGTGGATGTAGGATATATTTGTAAAACTAAGATTAATCTAAGGGTGAATAAAAATTGTTCATAGTGGACCACTTATAAAGGTGGTCCACCGTAGTCTTTGCCTTAAACTAATGTAAAAGTATGAATCCTATCTTATTTTACTATTCAATTCATTTCTTTTCGACTCCTTCTCATTGAAAAAATAGGATTCGACTGAATATTGGAAGTGGAGATTGTAGTCTTTGGTTTGATCCTTGGATGGAAGGCTCCTGCCTTTCCCTAGAGGTGCCTTATGTTCATACGCATGATATGGGTTTACGAGTGAAGGATGGATGGGATTTTTCGAACCTATATACCTTGGTGCCTGTGAATATTCAACTAAAGCTTTCTTACAGTAACATTGTGGTGCACCCTCTTGTCCATGATACTACTGTCTAGGTGGGAGATGTGTCGGGTTTGTACACATCCAAGTCCGCTTATAAGTGGTTGTTAAATCGGAGTGTTCATCCTCATGGTGGGTCTTGGAGGTGGATTTGGAAGATTGCTTTGCTGAAAAATGTGAAATTCTTTCTTTGGCAGCTAGGGCATGATGCCCTCCCCACTAGACAGGTCCTTGTCCGGAGACATGTCATTGTATCTGTCGTTTGCCCAAGGTGTGGGGTGGGGGATGAGGATTTGCATCATGTGTTTTGGCATTGTGGTAATATTGGTCAGGTTTGGAATTTATTAAATGTGAATATTCCAATGCCAAGCCAGGACAACATGAACTGGTTGGATTGGAGTTATGCCAAGTTCTAAGAGTTGGGCAGATTAATTCCTATCATTTTATGGGAGATTTGGAAAGCCAGGAATAGGGTGTTGTTCCAAAACAAGTGCACCCAGCCTCATCAAATTGCTGCTCATATTATTAGATTGGTTGAGGATGTTCAGAGGGTGTTTGATGGTGATAACCAAGGTGGTGAAGTGGTTGCTTTATGAAGTGAGCGTTGGATATCTTGCATCCAAGCTGTTGGGGAGCAAGTTACGTTGCATGTGGATGGGAGTTGTTGTGGGAACCCAGGGACAGCAGGTTATGGTGGGTTAGTTCGGGACTCTACTAGGAAATGGATCCAAGGGTTCTTTGGTGCCATTGGTATAGCCGACATTTTGAAGGCCGAGTTGACGTCTATCCTTCAAGGGTTGAAGATTGCATGGAACATTCACTATAGTGATGTGGTGTGCGTGTCGGATTACCTCAATGCTTTGAAGATCATTATGCAGCCTACTCAGGTGTGCCATGAGTATGCGTCTATTGTCGAGAATATTAAGGACTTTATGAAGGAGGACTGGAGGATTCAATTTTCCCATACTCTGCGAGAGGGCAACCAGTGTGCAGACTCTCTTGCAAAGCGTGGTCCCCATGCAGGTGCTTTCTTGGTTGTTGTTGTTGATCCCCTTGCGGATATGTCGAGCATTCTGCTAGCAGATGCCATGTTGGTGCCTTTTGTTAGACACTGATTTTTCTTTCTTTGTTCTTGTTAGCTTACAATACCAAAAAATTGAAAAAACAGGAACTAAAATCGTGTTTAAATATCAATCCGAATGGAATGGCAGAAAAATCACACTTTTGTGTGAGATTGAGTTTCAATTGGATGAAACTCACACTAAATGTTTATATTTGATTTTTTAGAACTACACTAAATATCAGTTAATTAATATTTTAGTAATACATTACACAGACTAAATATTTAATTTATATAACTAAAATTTATAATTTATAATAAATAAATATTTCTAAATATATAAATTATATTATAATTATTTTGTAATATATGATTTTTTAAACATATAAATTATATTTTAAATTTATGATAAACAATATATTACTATTAATTATTGATAATTTTTTTTAAAAAAACTATTCAAATTAAAGCTAGAAATTAAATATTTTAAAGATGATAAATTGAAAGAGATAAGAAGTCAAGTTAAATCATTCTTCTTATAGACCTGGTAAGTTTTGCTCTTTTTTTTTCCTCGTTTATATTTGTAATAGACTTAGCATGGCTTTACTATACATTGAAGCCTACACATATTCACATTGAAGCCCAACGTGAAATAAAATCTATACATATTCACAATGAACCCCAACGCAAGACTTATCCCCATTTATTTTACGTATTCACTATAAAGTCTATACAAATTCATGTTAGGCTCTTTTTTCCCCATTTATATTTGTAATAGACTTAACAGCACGACTTTATTTTTCATCTCTTTTTTGGCTTCCTTCACATGCAAATATTTTAGCATGGCTTATACTAATAGACTTTATTTTTAATTTTATTGGTTTTGGGTATGTAGTTAAAGCTTATCTATATTTAGAGAGTGTCTACATTTCACTGTTTATCATCATGATTTAATATTTGTAAGTGGGTTATTAATTTCTTTTTTTTTTCAATTAGTTTTTAATCTAATATGTATGATTTAGATTGAATTGAATATGACATCCAAACTGAGAAAAGACGTCAATGATTGGCCTTTGGAGCTTCTTAAGGATTATACTTCTATATGTGAAGATAGTGAAAATGAAAATTCTTTAACCTTTGAAGAGACACAATCGGAATCTTTGCCTCAAGTCAGTAGTGTGATGATTGGACTCCTTATGAAGGTAAAATATTTAATAGTGATGATGATGCTTATGACTTTTACTATTTATTTGCACGAAGAAGTGATTTTTCAATTAGGCATCATCATATTTACAAATCTAGTAAGAATGAGACTGAGGAGAATCCATTGGATATTTATAAAAGGGAATTTATTTGTCATCATGATGGTACTAATATACAACATAAAGTGAATGAAGTGGAGAGTCAAAGGAAACGAAAAGCTTTAAGGTGTAATTGTGGTGCAAAAATGCTGGTTACTAGAACAACAATTGGCTTTGAAGAAAAATGGGTTGTTAAATATTTTTATAATCGTCATAATCATGAGTTATTAGATTATAAAGAGGTTCAGTTTCTTCCTGCTTACCGTAGCATCCCAAATGTTGATCAAAATCGCACACTATTATTTTCAAAAGTTGGTTGCTCTGTAAGTTTGATAATGAAAGTGCTTGAGTTGGAGAAAGGAATAGATACCGGCAATCTACCATTTTTGGAGAAAGATATTAGAAATTTTATTCAATCCCAAAGTGGCATTGGAAAAGAAAATGATGCTTCAAATGTTCTCAAATTATGTAAAAGTCTAAAAGATATGGATGATGCCTTCAAGTATGATTTTACAATAGATGAAAGCAACAGATTGGAGCATATTATTTGGGCATTTGGTGACTCAATTCGATCATATGAAACTTTTGGAGATGTTGTTTTTTATACCACATATCGAATAAATCGTTATGATATGCCACTTGGAATATGGGTTGGGGTTGATAATCATGGAAATTCAATTTTCTTTGGTTGTATTCTACTGAGAGATGAAAAGATTTCATCCTTCACATGGGCTTTAAAGGTAATTTTTCATTTATTTAAAGTTGTTATCATTATTCATTTTCTAAGTTCAAGATTTGAGTAAATTATTCTAAGTTTTCTTTATTGTTTTCAGAATTTTCTATCTTTTGTCAATGGAAAATACCCACAAACAATTCTTACGGATCAAGATCTTGCCCTTAAAGAAGCTGTCGCAAAGGAATTGCCAAACACAAAACATGCATTTTGCATATGGCATATTGTTGCAAAGTGATCAACTTGGTTTTCATTTCCATTGGGTTCGAGATATAATGACTTTAAATGTGTGTTTCATAGGTTGTATCATTTAGAATGTGCAGATGATTTTGAGCGTGAATGGAAATTGATGGTTGCACAATTTGATCTAAGCATAGATAACCATATTAATCTTCTCTATATCCATCATCAATTTTGGGCACTAGCTTATTTAAAGGACTTCTTCTTTGCCGGAATGACAACAACTGGACGTTAAGAATCAATAAATTCATATATAAAAAGATTCCTAGATGTCAAGACAAGTTTGACAGATTTTGTAAATCAGGTATGGATTTACTTGGGTTACTTGTTGTAAATACATTGTTTTTTTTAACCAATTGCCTTATAATTTCGTTATAATTTATATATTTTTTTGTAAGTTGGTGTTGCTGTCAAAATTAGAAATCAAGTTGGAGAAGAGGCAAAAATGCGTCAAAAGTATCATAATCCTCAAATTAAAACAGGTTTTCCTATTAAGGAGCATGCTTCAACTATACTCACACCTTATGCCTTTGAGTTGCTCCAATGTGAGATCTTGTTATCTGTAAAATATGCTACAACTGAAGCTGGCAATGGTTGTTACATTGTGCGACATCATACCAAAGCTGATGGAGGTCGTCTTGTAAGCTGGATACAAGAAAAAAAATCAATTCATTGTTCTTGCAAAGAATTTGAGTTTTCTGGAATATTATGCAGACATGCTATTCGAGTTCTAGTGGTGAAAAATTATTTTGCTCTCCCTTCAAATTCCTTTTCGATGGAGACAAGAAAGTTCATTGATCTCAACATCTAGTCACATAATCAACTGCAATGGTGGCTCCTCTGTTGAGCTTCGTCTCTAATTCAATGTCTAGAAGCTGAATATTTAAAGACAAAAGATCCGGAGCAAGTTGCTACTAGAGAATTAAAAAAAAATTATCCAAATGATAAAATGCATGCCTGAAAGTCAAGAAGATTTAATTCATTGGGAACATAATGTTCCAAATAATGATGGATGTGATGTTGAAAATCCCATTGTTTCAAAAACAAAGGGCTGACCAAAGGGATCAAGACCAAAAAGAGGAGTTGAGGTTGCAAAAAAGTCTCGTCGTTGTCATGTTCCAAACTGTGGTGGAACGAATCATGACTCACGAAATTGTCCAGATAAGAACATTGAAGTCTTACCTTCTCAATCTCCAAAAGTAAGTTTTAGTTTTTATATATAATTTTTAATTGATATATAGAATTTCTCAATCTCCAAATAAGTAAGTCTTACTATTTTTTTTCTTGGAGTTTGACAAGATGACAAAGGGTTGGAGAAAGTCCTCTTAAAATGGAGTGTGTGTTGGACAAACAAAATGACAGAGTTGCAGCAGTGTCTTAAGTTCTATCAATGCTGTTTGATGTAAAGATAATGGATAGTTTTATCTAGAGTTGTTTTTAATTAAATTGTGTAGTTAGATTTTAGTTTCTATTTTGGTGTGGTTGGATAGACCACGCTAAATTGGCAAGACATGTATAACACTGATTCAATATCCTTGGATAGTATATCTTGGTATTTTTTTTTTTAGAGTGAAGTTCCCCTTTTGATTTGTATTTGGCTCTTTATTGATTTTTTTTATTTTTATATTAGTACAATGTTACCAAGGGAGGTGGTTAAATGTTAGATGTTCTAATTTTTCTCGAACCTTTGCCTCATAGATCAGAGGCTAAACAAAAAAATTTGGGTTAAATCGGTATCAGTATCAGCAGGAATATATTTGCAGTAGTGTGGCAAAGTCATTTATTATACATGCTGCTAATTATGCAACAGTAAATCAAAGGGTAATACTCAAAGGAATAACACACAAGTGTATAGATGTGCTCTAGAACTGCTCCTCTCATTAATAAATTCTTTTTGTTTCTTATAAAGAAAAAAAAACCTTTGCCTCATAGATCATAACACTATTTAAATTCATTTTTATATAAAGCAACAGTGGAATAGACTCAGTAACCATTATAGAAAAGAAGAGAATACAAAGTACCATTTTTTATTACCAAGTACTATTCATCTGAAGTTACAAAGTTTTTCAGCATTAGCATACTTTTGGAGTTACAAACTTGTTCCAAATAAAATAAATAAATAAAAATGTGTTCAATACATATCAATATCCCAAAAGTTGAACTATCATATTTGATGCCTTCTCCATAAGCAGAACAAGCTTTAAAATTTGCCAAAGTTGTTGCAGATCATTGCCTGTGGAAAAAGTTATCGCCACCATTTTCATGATATTTAGAATCCAAACAACTTAGACATTAATCTAACAGGCTGGAATTTACTGGTGCAACCACAACATTCTCAAACTTGAATTTCAGTGTCGTTTGGCCAATTGAGTTTCCTATGTTTTTTTGTAGTATCATCTTTCAAAGCTACTCTTGAATCCTTTCATCCTTCACCTTCAGGAAACAACTAATAAGTGATAAAATATTTTCATGATAACATATTACCAAAGGACTTTAAAAGAAATTATTCACGTAGTGGTTGATATTACAATATGAAACCAAAGCAAAATTGTTTTATAATAAATATAGTCATTTTGCTAATCCAATTGGAATTCAAAAGTGATAAATGTTGCAGTAGCATGCTGCAACTTTTAGCTTTAGGTATAGATTTAGCCACAATCAATAGGCCAATTGCTGCAAAAAATATAACCAAAAATCAAAAGAAATAATTATGAACGAAACCAAAAGAAACACCAACAGGATCATTGTCGCGAACTCATTCCAGAAGATTCACCACTCAAAGGTCGCCATCGCTGAGGAAGAGATGCTCTGGTTGACACGGTGGATTTTGAGGCCTTCAAAGCCAAACGTAGAAAGTTAGGTGGGAGAGAGGTGACCGAAGATAGAGGGAAAGCCGACAATAGAGGGAAGTGTTGATGATCAGCAATGCGAAACAAAGGCACCTTGGCTGGGTGGCTTGCAATTTTGAGATTACGGAACCGAAGTTACCCTATCTAATTTGATAAGACAGTGGCGACTCAGAATTGACGTTGGATCAAGGGTTTTTAGTTGGTGGAGTCTCGTGTGAGTTGTGGTCCTAATGCACTTCTCAGTTTGGTGGCGTACAATGTCTAAGATGATGCGTCTGATTGGAGGTTGTTTTAATTGGTCTGTAGTGAAGAGAAGGACAAGGGGATACCTATTGATGAAGCCGGGGTAATGAGAAGAAGATGTGGGAGAGAGAAAAAAGGGTTAATAAAATTAAATTAAATTAGCTAATTAAAATTTACATGAGTACCCTTTAATTTATTTCAATTTAAATATAAGAAGAATGATTTTTTTGTCCAAAGCAAAAGGTGCAGGCTGTTAACTTACACATTCTATTTTTTAGGTGGGTCTATGTTAGCCGCCCCCTATAATAATAATAATAATAATAATAATAATAATAATAATAATAATAATTAAGGAGATTTTTAAAGTAAATTTTTACATGTTTTATTTTATGTTGAGAAATTAATTTTACGTTATGAATTGATTCTAAGTTGAAGTTTACAATTTTTAATAGCTTTTATGTTAGATAAAAAAAATTATATTAAATTTTATTATTAACTTATTTTTATAATAAAAAAATATCCAAATATAAATCATATTACTTCAAAATGAATTTTTAAAAAAATATTTTTCTTCAAAATTAATTTAGCGTGTTTGTATTCAATTTCAACCCTTCTTGTAAGGAGAATCGTGTTTATATACCCAGTTATATAAATTTTTTTTATAACAAAAGAAAATACCAAAGCGAACAATATATAAATTAAGATAGTTAGTATCACGTAGAAATGGAAATAAAAATAATAATATATAAAGTGTTATAAAAAGTCTTTTATAAATAGTATATAATCTTTTTATAGTAAATTAACTCATGTTTTGAACAAACATATTTTTTTTAACGTTTGAATGAGATCATTTTTGTTATTTGTCTTAATTTGAGGATATGTTTTAACATACAAAAAAAAAGTAAAAAAAAAATGCTTAAATATAACATTATGGCTTAGATATGTTATAGGTTCCTAATAAATAACCAATTTTTGTTTTGGCTCCCTAATAATTTTTTTCTCGTTGTATTAGATCCTGATTTATCAAAATTTTTGTTTTGAATCCTTACTATCAGTTAAGTGATGGTATGACACCATCTAAATAGATCTTCCCAATATACATAGTATTAATTATAGATAAAATATTTTTTCAATATCTATAAACATAACTACATTAATATAATTTTGAATTTTATAAATTTCAATAATTTTTTAAAATAATTTTGATTATCGGTATTTTGGTTTGTGCATTGCATGAATTAAATGTTTTTTATATAATTAAAATTCAAAATAAAAATATTTTTAAATATATAAGCTATATTTTAGATATATAATACAATTTAAATTGTAACACAATGTTGTTTTTAATTATTGACTATTTAAAAAATAATTAAAATTTAATTTTGAAATAAAGATAAAATAAAATAAATTGAAAGAGATATGTGATGTTTAAGTGTATAGATAAAGATAAAAATAATGATATTTTACAATGGTTAAGAGATAAAAAAAAATTTAGTATAAAAAAGGAGATAAATTTTTTGGTTAATTATAAAGGTAGTGTATTACAATAATTACATTAAAAATTATTATACAATTAAATGACAGTGTACTTATTTTATATTATGAGTGTATAGTAATTAAATTAAACTCAACAAATAATGTCAAAGTATAATATTGTGAATCAAATGGGATTCTGTTGGTACAGTCAATGGGTGGGTGCTTGGTAGTTTCTCACACATTACTGAGAAAGAAACTGGAGAAAGAAAAGACGGAGAAGATGGAACCTTATCCAGAATGCAACGCGGTATTTTCTCTTTATTATATTAATTATTATTTTCACGCGAGACACGATATTAAGAACAAGAATAACAACATTTATATATCAGTTCCTAATTTCTCTCTCTTCTCTCCTATTCTTATCCAAAGAAATAATAACGAAAACCAGATTTGCAACACCGATTTTCCTAACGAGAATAAAGAAAAGGCGAGTAGCAACAAAACCCTTTATAAAAGCACATCAAAGGAACCATAAACAACAACAACAACAACAACGTTGGAGAAAGAAAAGGAAACCATTGACGACGCAACTACAACCTAGCACACAGAGACAACGGAAGCAACAACAGAACGTTCCACAGTTCCACGCGTACAATACAACAACAACGTTATATATAAAATCACCACTTGCATGCTTACAATGGCGAGCAGAAAGAACTACTTCACTTCACGAAGCCACCGTTTTCTCCCTGTAGCTTCAGACATAGACTCTGTATCCCTAACCATGGATAATTCCGATTCCGCGTTCGAGTTCGACGAGTCGGAGATTTACAACTCGGGCCGAGCCAACTCGTTAGAGTTCCGTAGATCGCTTCACGGTCGGGGCTCTTCCTCGGCGAAGAAAAAACCCTCTTCCTCCTCCGGCGCGACGGCGTCGGTGCCGGTGAACATCCCGGACTGGTCCAAGATCCTCGGCGACGAGTACCGACGCAGAAACAGCGTCGACAACGACAACGACAACGACGATGACAACGACGGTTACGATGATGATGACGAGAGGAGTGGGAGAGTGCCACCGCACGAGTTTCTGGCGAGGACAAGGGTAGCTTCGTTCTCCGTGCACGAAGGTGTGGGAAGAACCCTAAAGGGAAGGGATCTCAGCACGCTCCGAAACGCCATTTGGGCCAAAACCGGTTTCCAAGACTAAAAAAAAAAACCATAATACCCCTCACTCACCGAACCGAATCTTCTTCTTCTTCTTTTTTTTTTTAAACCTTTTTTGGTTCTACTTCTGTTACCGTAATTGGTATGTCTTTTTAGTTGAGTTTTCTTTTGTTAATTTTGGTGGTGGCTACGTTCGCGTATATTATGAGGTGATTATTATAATTAAAAGGTTTCGGTTATTAATTCGAAACCTGAGGTTTGTAATTTTGTATTTACGTACGTAGTACCCTCAAGGAAGAATATATATATATCCTTTTTTCAATGTTATTATTGTGCCTGTGCTGTGATAGATCGGTTGTGTTTTTGTTTCTGGGTAATTAATGGCTGTCTTTCATGGACGGTGCTTGTGTTGATGAAAAATCTTAATGGGTGAGTGGAAGTTAGGGGAGGGGTCCGTGATAGAAGCAGAAAAGGAAAGTAGGTCCAGCTTGTGTTGGGTGATTGGTGGTGGGGTTCGGGTTTTTATATGGTTTGGGTTTAGCCGTTTAGGCTTGGGACCAACGGACTTGGGGCTCTATCATTCTACACCACAACTTCATGAACTAGTGGGCACTAATCATCAAAAATCCATTTGTCGCTCTGGCTTTTTTTTTTAAGTTTTACATTGAAAAACAAAAAGTGATCCAGACGTGCTGAAAGAGAATATATCTAATTAAAATCCATGAGCATTAAATTGAAGCTTGAAATTAGAATAATTCTCAAAAGTAATATTACTTTATTTTTTTTATAATGATTGGATAATTTTGCTCTAAATTAGGGTATAATTCAATTTTACTTGTGTATTCCATTGATCTTGTATTCAAGTGTTGACTTCTGTTAACACTTTAGTTGATGCAACACTTTGAGTCGATATAACTCATTACGTGAATTAAGGTCTCAAGACTAGTTCAAAATAGTTGTTTCCCAAGTCGACATGTTCAAAGATTGAGCATGTCAAGCATATTCCATTTGGAGGTTGAGTTATATGGATTCAATTTAGAGGTCTTCACTTAGTTGAAGGTGAAAATGTGTCATGATTCAAGGTGTGGCTGCAATGACATCCTTTCATATCTTAGTTGAGTTGTAGTTTTTAGTTAGTGGAACACGTTATATGTTTATGTTGGATGTCAGCTGTCAAGCCTTATAGAAGTCATGACAACCACTATAGGATTTTTATGACAATCATGACAATTTAAATTTTGAACCAAGGTACCATTTTTACCCCTACTTTCGAGGTTGAAATGTAAATTTTACTCATGTAAAATTGCCTATAAATAAGGTTAACCCTCTCTTACTATTGTTTTCCTTCTCCCTTCATGAATTTTCCATCTTCTTTCAATACAACTCCAACGACCCACAACCATTGTGGTTTTTAAGTTTTTTTCCAACATTTCTCCATAGCTTTTCCTACTATTCTCAATTCCAAGTACTTTCCTTTCCCTCTTCTTCATTTTTCACTTATTTCCCACCATGTTAACCTTAGGGACACAACCTTTGTGGAGGAAGATAACAATGGAAGCTCTACGAAGGTTTTCACAAATAATCTATTATCATGCTTGAGGTTTGGCCACAACGAGTCTTATTCTCGGGGGAACTTTAAGTCGACCTCTATTCTTCACTATTGGAAGAGTTGGGACAAGTTTGACTGTTGAGGTCATACCCCCTCTAAAATGCTAAAAGGGGGACAATTTATATCACTAGAGTGTCAGTTGAATTCTCAAACTTATCCCCTGATTCTTCTGACCTTCCTAACTCTGATTTTTCTAATTCTATTACTTATCCTCCAATATGTCTTCACTATTGCTTCTTTAAAAGGTTTGAGTTTTGATATGATTTGAATTTAATTTTTTAGGCTTAGGGAGCAACAACTGAAGGTTGTATCACTCTACACCACAGACTCCCTAAACTAATGTGCACTAATCATCAAATATCCATTCATCTTTGACTTTTTAATTATTCTCATTAAATAAACAAACAAGACATAGTGAAAGACAACATTTAAAATTGACCATGCATGAAATTGAACTTTATAGTTAGAAACAACTCTCTATATTTTTATATATTTAAAAGCACTTTAAAACCTATAATTGTGAATCATCATGCAGTTTTTATGGAGATCGAACTAGAGTATGATTTAATCTCACTAGTTTGGTCTAAAAGATTAATAGGTGAAAATTATTTTATAACTTAACTTTTAGTGGATTTATAGGAAGGACACATCAATGACATGTTAGTTATAACCAAAGTTAAAGATAATTAGGTATAAATTATCGGGTTTATCTTGTTGAATGAACTAAAGAAATTGTGAGAAGTCCTTTTCTATTGGATGGGATAATAAACTAAGATAAAGTTTGGTCATAATTTCTTTTCTCTATTTCTTATGCAAATATTTGAAAATAGGAAATAAATTAAAAATAGGTGGCATTTTTATAAATTAAAAGCAAAAAAATATAAAAAAAGTAAATTGATTTATGAAAATTAAATCTTAAAACTATGAGAAAAATTGACCTTTTGAAATTAAATTTGGAAAGCCATTTTTTTTAACATGATTTCAAAGTTTATCTTTCAGAACAATGAAACCAAATAATATACAAAAATATTATTGGAATAAAAAATAGAAGAAAAAAAAATAGAAGTTATTATTAGAAAAAGAAGTACAAAAAGTAACCCCTAAATAAGATTCCAAGAGATGTAGGCCCTTTGAGGCCCATCTCTCCATCAAAATTTGGGAATTACTTCCTGCACCACCTTTTTTGCTTCCTGCACCTCTAAAAACCCCCCCAACAGACAAAATTACCCCTCCACCTAACCACCCAACACCATCGTGCCCCACCTCTACCCAACCACCCAACACCACCGCTACACACAAGCACCACCCAACACCGCTGTCAACGACTATGGCGCAAGGAAGAAGGCGCGAATGGAGTCAAGGACGAAGAGAGGTGTAAAATGTAACCACATTTCATAAAGGTTTTTCTGGAAGTCAATTTTTTTTAATACTTTCTGGAAACCCCTTTTCGAAACAAAAAAATAATTTCGGAATCCCCTTTATGGAAAAAAAAATTCATTCCAGAACACTCTTTATGGGAAAAAAAAACATTTCGAAACCCCCTTTTCAGAAAAAAAAAACCATTCAAGAACCCCCTTTCACAAAAAAAAAAAAATCATTTCAGGACACCTTTTCTGGAAAAAAAATTCATTCAGGAACACCCTTTTTGAAAAAGAGGGTGCAAAAACCAAAAAGGGGTGTGCCGGAAGTAAAAGACAGTAATATATTGTTTTTCGGAAACTTCTTCTCGGAACGATTTTTTTTCCAGAAAGGATGTTCTAGAATGATTTTTTTTCCTGGAAATGGTGTTTTGGAATGATTTTTGTTTCCAGAAAGGGGTTCCAGAATGATTTTTTTCTTCCGGGAAGGGGAAGGGGGTTCCAGAATGATTTTTTTTTTCGGAAAGGCTTTTCTGGAAAACAAAATTCATTTCGGAAAAGCCTTTATGGATTTACCTAACGATGGTATTTTCTTTGATTTTTTGATTGCACGGTGTTTTGCGGTTGCTTCCATGGTGTTGGGTGGTTGCGACGATGGTGTTGCGTGGCTACAGTGGTGGTGTTTGGATCCTTGATGATATTGGGTGGAGGTGGGACTTGGGAGAAACAAAGGGTATATTGGTCTCTTTAGAGTTTTTAGGGGGTGTAGGAAGAAAAAAAAGGGTGCAAGAAGTAATAGCCTCACAATTCTCTTTGCCAAATTATTGTCAAGAGAAGTAGGTGTGATTATGAATTCAACCAAACAAATGAATTTTCCTTAAAAAAATAAATTTGATCAATTCGACTCCATCTAGACTAAAAAAATATGAATAGTTTTTAACTATATTATTGATGCGAAGTCTAATTAATATTTTTTTTCTTTTAAATATATAATTTTTTAATATCTCGTTACTATTAGTGCAAATATAAAAGAACGATTTATTTAGTAGAAGAACATGTGTTCGATTTTCTCTGTGTGCAAAATTTTCTTGGACTAGGGCCGACCACACACCGCGAATGGGATTAGCATATGACACAGTGGGTTGGAGGACACCTGTGATCTCTAACTTAGGACAAAAAAAAAAGGTACAAGCATAAAGGGACAAGGTATTAAATACGGATATCTTAGTTAAATATAATAATATTTTTTTTATTGTTTTGTGCATGTAATTTTTATTAAATAAGAGTATTTTTTTGTTATTGGCCTTCTTAAGCTGAATTTCTGGCTCCTCCTTTGAGTAATGTGTGAGTAACAAATGTGAGTATGAATATCTAGGAACCCAATATGATGATTGCCTCTAGTAGAAGATACCTAGGTGTAGACAAAAAAAAAAACTTCCCATTGTGATTATATATAAACTTTATTATAATATAACAAATTTTCTTTGTTTTTAATTTTTTTCTAAATTTTTTTAAAAATAAACTTATAAATGTAGATAAACCTGATTATTTTAATCAATTTAATATAATTTCAATCCGGTTAGTTGATATCAAGTTTTAATAATTTATAAATCTGCAGTAAAAAAAAATTATAAATCTGATTTAATATGACCGATCTAATTTATAAATCTAAGTTTGAACTATAGGACGACTGAGGATTAGTTTCCTAATTGACCTAAAGCATCAAATTTGTAGGATACCTCAGACTTTCATTGGGGTGTGTCAAAGTCCAAAGTTGGTTAAAAAAAAAAAATCTGATTTAATCCAATCATCAAATTGAAAACTATTCTACTAGGATTTTTTTTATTTATTTTCGGCTAAACCTGACCGGAAGCATGGACTATGGAGTGTCACTAACTAGAAAGGGTTGGGCCTGGGGAGAGAAAATGTGTTAGCCCGGCCCGCAAGTCGCAGTTCGTGGCGGGGTCTGAACGCGAACTTCCGCTGCTGACTGCAGCTACCGGTCAGACCCAGCCGAGGCAACCAGCGACTGGCAGCGCAACAACAACATCAACCCGCATTTCTTCAAAACCCAAAACCCCTCTTATTCTCTCTAACACACACACGCACTCTCTCTTTCTCTCTCTACAATCTTCACTATGACCGACGAAGAAAGAGAGTCAGAGTCAGAGGGAGAGATTAGGGCTTCCATCGAGCCCGCTTCCGAGGACGCTCCGTCCAGCCCCGGCAGCAGCGGCTACGCCGGCGAAGGAGGAGGCAGCACCAGCGCCACCAGCGGCTCCCAATTTGAAATTGAGCGCCAAGAAATAGAGGAGGACACCGGAATTGAAATCGATAGAATCTCAATTTCCGATTCCAACACTAATTGGATTCCCGGGAAGCGCCACTTCGATGAGGTATGTGCGTTGATTTTGGTAAACTCACTCACTCTGTGAAAATGAATGCCTGTAAGTGTCGTCGTGTTCTGTTTTTAATGAATGAAGTGCAGGACGATGCTTCCATATCGTGGAGGAAAAGGAAGAAGCATTTCTTCGTTCTCAGTCATTCCGGCAAACCTATATATTCTAGGTTAGTGTTTGTTCCGCTTTGCCCGCACCTTAATTTGCATTGTTATACTTCGGAGTAAAACATTAATTTAGTATTAGTACCACTGGTGTGGTCAGTTTGGTCCTTGAAATTAAAATTACAAAGAAGCGAATTTAGGTTGGTTCCGACTTTCAATCAATTTGGCCGTTTAACATTATGAAAAATCAATCTAGTACTTGACCTTGTTAATTCTCAATAGATTTAGTCATTTATTTTGACGACTATTAGTCAGTTTAGTATTACATTGGTGGAGAAGTTATTAAGTAGTCATGGACTACCATGTCTCCATGGTCCTAGCCAATTTCCATGTGACATGTATTCAAGTTTTTCAATTTACGAGAAAGAATTAATAACACTATATTATATGTCATGTGGAGATTAGTAGGGAACATGATGGTCCCGTAATAATTTCTCTGCTCAGTGTGCATAAGTCAATTTGATCTTTAACATCAGGGACCAAATTAACTGCTGGTTGTCAAATTTAGGGATTACATTGACCAGTTTGGTAATTTAAAGACAAAATTAATTAGTGAGTGTTTGGGTACCAGTTGGGGGAAACGCAACTGGCATTAGAAAAAAAGCTCCTCTCACATAGCTTTTGAAATTCTGCCTTGAAATGTGCAATTTCTCCGTTCAACGTGGTTTTAATGCTAATCCAAACACACTCTTAATGGTGCCAACTGCCAATTTCAATAACCAAATTGAACATGGTGATTCCAATTTCATGCATTGAATTGATTGATGGTTGTCCAAGCCAGGGATTGAATTTGCTTTTCCATAAATGTTAAGGGCCAAATTTATTGATGATGTCCATTTCAAGGGCAAAATTGATGTTATACTCTTAAACTTCTTGTTCTGTTATTATTTTTTTTTACACTGTTTACTTCCTTCTAGGTATGGAGATGAACACAGGCTTGCAGGGTTTTCGGCAACTTTGCAAGCAATCATTTCCTTTGTTGAGAACGGGTATTGTGGCTGTTTCTGTTTCTGGTTAATTAGATAGCACCTATATTCCTTTAATGTGTTTGACAGACTGCATATTTGGATATAATTTTGCAATGGACACTTTGTTTTCTGTTTTTAGGGGTGATTCTGTCAAATTGGTGAGGGCTGGAAGGCATCAGGTGCGGTCATATGTTTTTATTTCTTCATGTTTTTGTGCTTGAATAGTATGTCTCATTTGAGCATTCCTCAATTTCAGACTTTTACCAAATGATATTGCTGCTTTGCCGTGTCAGATCCTTTTTTTTTCTGCATGGGTCGTGCTACTTTTAAGAAACCTGGGAAATAGTCTGTTTATCTGTTATGTCTGTGGACTGATACAATGTTTCATGGTTGTGAAATCTCTACTTTGAAATCATGGCGTAGGTGGTTTTTCTTGTGAAAGGACCAATTTACTTAGTCTGCATCAGCTCCACAGAAGAACCTTATGAGTCATTAAGGGGGCAGTTGGAGCTAATTTATGGTCAGGTATAATTGAGTTGGACTGTGAGTTTCTGGATTCATTTGCTTGCTCGTTATGCATGCATCTATGCTTCTCAAATTACCATTACTTCTTTTGGACATTCAAGTGGACACCTTATGTTGTGATGGTTATATGATACACCCCTGTTGTTCATATATTTGCAGATGCTTGTTATACTAACAAAATCAATAAACAGATGTTTTGAGAAGAACCCAAAATTCGATATGACACCCTTGCTTGGTGGAACAGAAATTGTCTTCTCTTCTCTAATCCACTCTTTCAGTTGGTTTGTTTCTCTGTTCTTAGCATGCTCAGTTTTCCAATGTTCTATTTTGTATTTTAGTAGTAAATATTTTTATTTGTCTGATCGTTTCAGGAACCCAGCTACATTTCTTCATGCCTATACTTGTCTCCCTCTTGCGTATGCAACAAGGCAAGCTGCAGGAGCTATTTTGCAAGATGTTTCTGATTCAGGTGTTTTGTTTGCAATACTGATGTGCAGGCACAAGGTTTGACTCTACACTTGATTTTGTCTATTTAACCACTGACTTAAAATAATACTTTGAAGGTTGAATGCAGGTAATCAGTCTTGTCGGTGCTCAGAAAGCTTCCCTTCATCCTGATGATATGCTGCTGCTGGCCAACTTTGTCATGTCATCTGAATCCTTCAGGCAAGTAGAATTGTCCAGATTTTATTTTTCAGATAGCATTCAGTCTCACAGATGGTTTGATTGTATTATTTTCTCATTCATTAGAGCTTTAACTAATTGTTTATTTTGGTAATGGAAGTTATAAACATTCTGGTGTTATTATGATTTATGAAAACCTGATGTAAAAAACCACTCAAATGGTTGATAAATAATGATGTTCAAAGATTAGCAAATGTGGCATTTGTTCACCTCATATTGATTTAATTAACCACTTGAGTTGCTAATATTCCTAAATTACAAACCTGATGTAAAAAAAATTTCCAATTTAGAAGCATTAATCACTCAAGTGGTTAATAATGTTTTAAGTAGCTAATGCGGTATTTGTTAACCACATTGATTGAATTAGCCACTTGAGTTGTTAATATTTCCAAGATAGAAATGTTTTAGCCTGGGGTTCCTGAATCTTTCTCGGAAATCTACTTTAAAAGTAATTTAAGTTTACATATAGAGTTCAGCTCAAAGTTTCTTCAACTAAGCAGTTTAGAATGTTGTTCTATTATACAATGAGCAGCATTTTAAGTGAAGTGACAATCTCATGGTGGTTTGCAGCTTCATTCTCAGTTATCTATAACATTGTCTAAATATTCATTCTTGCTCATTTCCTGTTGCTATTGAACAGCAAAACATCTTAAATCACTGCAGTAGCATATTGTTTCAAATAGGTTTCTTTGCTTTATCATTCAGCTCTGCACTTTCTTATTCTATTTCTTGGACTAAAATTTTGCAGGATGTCAGAATCATTTTCTCCAATTTGCTTGCCAAGATATAATCCTTCAGCATTTTTGTATGCATATATCCATTATTTTGATGTGAGTCAGATTGTAATACATCATTGGCACATTTAATGGCCGTTTGGTTTGAGAATTTTTCTTTTTTCCACTTTTAATTACAAAAATACCACCTTGTTTTTTATTTTATTTTCCTTTTTCAAATATTTGTTTAGGAAACAATGAAAACAATTGCTTTCTCTATTTCCTAAACTAACATTGAGAAACAAGAAACAAAGTGAAAACAAGGTGGTATTTTGCAATTAAAAGTGAAAATTAAGAACATTTTCTCAAACCAAATGGCCCCTTAAATTTTGTACATTAGAACGTATGTGACAGAGCTTTATATATGTGTGGCAGGCTGACACATACTTGATGTTGCTAACCACTAGTTCAGATGCGTTTTATCATCTAAAGGATTGCAGGTAAATAATGGTTTAAAATTTAAAATCCAGTCATGCTGTTATTGGAGGTAGTGCATGCCTTAACTTCACAAATAGATCTTATGCCTATATGTAGCAATTATCTTTCCTGCACGGTTCAGAAATTTGCATGCCATTTGTAGGATTCGTGTTGAATCAGTCCTTTTGAAGTCAAGCGTCCTTAGTGAAGTTCAGAGATCCTTGTTAAATGGGGGAATGCATGTTGAGGATCTGCCACCTATACCTCATTCTGGATCATCTCATTTGGGCCAGGAAACGCTTCCATCAGATTCTCCTGACAGATTTAAGGAAGCTAATTCTGGCATTGGGGGTCCTGCTGGGTTGTGGCATTTCATATACCGCAGTATATATCTGGATCAGTATGTCTCTTCAGAGTTCCCATCATCAATTAATACGCCTCAGCAGCAGAAAAGGTATGAACTGTTATAGCCACTTGTTCACTTTCTATAGCTTTCATTGCCCTTGCTCCCCCCCACACCATTTTCTTTATGCATATCTATTTGTCTTCATTGTTGCAGACTGTACAGAGCTTACCAGAAGCTTTTTGAATCCATGCATGATAAAGGAATTGGGCCACACAAAACTCAATTTAGAAGAGATGAAAACTACGGTAATAAATCATACCTCATAGTGTGTTTGGTTTTTTTTGTCTGAAATGGATGTCTGCACTGTCATTTTGGTGGAAAAATTATGTACGAGTATGGAAATGACATATGCATTTGGACATTTGGATTTGTGAAACTCACATTCAGCAGGAAGTAAGTTTTTCTTGATTTCAGCATTATGTCTGTTGAGCCAAAATGCTTTCAGACACATTATCGTGATTTTACCGATTTGTCCTCGTTGATAATATATAATTTGTATATCTTTTTGGTAATTGTATTTAAACGCTGCACAAATAAAAGTAATTCTTTTTACTTCTTTGAAAATTCCCAAACATAAAACTCATTCATTCAAAATTAATTCTTTCCAAAGACATTCTACTCAAGTAACTCTGCACTGGTTATTTAAACATCCATAGTTATCATATATTCAAGTTCTGCATATTTTTAATATTTTTAATATGCAGAAATGAGCTGATGCAACTTTTTGATTTGAATTTTATGAACTCTGTTTTGTTCTCGTGCATGGAACCATGGAGAAATGGGGGTGGAGGGTATAAGTTCATGTTTTGTGGCTTTGTTCTCAATATTAAACTTTGATGGTACTTTTAGAAAGGGTTTTTACTCTATGGAGATGTTCACTATGAGGTGATTCTTTAGATTTATGTCAATGATTTAATGGGTCTTCCCTAAATTTTACTCAATAATAAAATGTGTTGGAAAAAGTATGTTAAAGATCATATTGTTATTTGATAGCATTCTTCTCCATGGCTTATGCCAATTAAAGACAAACCAATTGAACTCTGATGAAACTCACAGAATCTTCTTTTTATGGCAGTTCTTCTCTGCTGGGTGACACAGGATTTTGAGCTCTATGCTGCCTTTGATCCCCTTGCAGACAAGGTACAATTTTTGCTTGTTTCCAAGATATCTTGATTATCTTCTATTATCATTGTTAACATCCCATCTCCTATGTTATCTATCAGTGCCTAGGTATTTCACTGCATTAATAACACTTTTTAACAAAAACTTTTCACTTTTTATTCCTTAATTAGTGTTGTTAGGACACTAGTAAGGGCACTGATTAGCATTTTGTCACTTTACATTAATGTCTACTTGGTTTTTTTCTTTAATCATTGGGATAGCTGTATTTTTTTTTAAGCTCTTTGGTCCATTTGTTTTTGAGGAAATAGTAAAAAGGAGCAGGTGAAGGGGGAAGAAATAATTTAGTGAAAATTGGACCTATGACTTCTTGGAAAATGCATTTTCTGTATCACTTTAGGTTCAACAGAAAGGAACAGGGGAGCTTATATTAAAGTAGCAACCAATTATCAAATATTACAAGTTGCATTTATGTTTTGTGCCACTCCCGTTGGCTTAGTTTTCAAATCTTTTTGCACAATGATTATATGCAGGCCTTGGCAATAAAGACTTGCCACCATGTTTGTCAATGGATAAAAGATGTGGAAAATGAAATATTTTTGCTAGGATCTAGCCCCTTTTCATGGTGATTTCCTTGCAGATGCTGTAAACATGTACGGTAAATTTTTGTTTAATAAAATTCCTTTACAATTTATTCTTTTTTCATATTCCCTTTGGTTAATTCATTTTATATAGGAAAATAATAATTCTTCCATGTAAAATCATTATACTATCAATTTGTGAAGTGTTAGGCCCTAAAGACTTCATTCTTTTCTCATAATCTGTTTTAAGGGTTGTACATCTAAAAAAGATGTTTAACTGATTTTTGCGCTTCTCATAATAGTATGGCAACTTGTATTTTGGAGGAGACAGCGGATAGAATAGAACCCATTTTGAAAACTTTTTTTTTTTTTTTTTAAATTGAGCTTTTGATACGTATTTGTAAACTTAATTTTATAAAACTGATTTTAATTAAAAGTAGAATTAAAGTGATTTATATTTGAAGATTTGTTCAACATCAAGACTGGGGTGCACAATTTCATGCAAATTATAATCATCCATAACTATTGTAAAAAATTCATAAATCCATTGGGGAAAAAAACGGGTCAGGGTCATCATAAATTTACACCATATATTTGATAATTCTTCCATAATAATAAAAATGAGATGTACAAAAGAAAGGTCTACTTTCTAGTTTAACCTTCTACCAACTTTTGATGAAATTCTACTAGAAAACATGTAAATAACGTTTTCTTTTTATTGGTCCACTGATACGTAATGCAACTTCCCCTTCCCTTGTGATGATGAATGAAAAGGATGCATCAAAGATGGAGAAAGACGAAGGGGGAAAAAACATGGAAATAAGAAATGTAACCAATCAACATAAAATATCAAAGCATTCCTGCATGTGTGTGATGAGATTGAAACAATGGAATGGTACTCAGCTTGAATGCTCTACGAGTTTGAAACAATAGAATGGGACTCAGCTTAAACTTGACTAGACTCGAGAGAGATTTCTTTCTTTCTTTCTTGTTTAATAATTTTGTTTTATTTTAATATTTAATTATTATTTTTAAAATTTTTATTGATCAATTTTTCCCCACTTCACTAACTGGATCAGATTTTCAATGTCAAAAGGCCCAAAAGTGATTCTAAGGAAAGTTATCTTCGAAGGGAAAAGATTCTCTTCTCACCTCCCACTTTTTATATTTTTTATAAAATTTCTGTTCTACCCTTCCCTTTCAACAGGGATTCCTCTTTCATCTAAGCGTTTCTATTTTTTTAATTTAAAATTAATGTATTTAATATTTAATCCTTGATATATATAATTTATTTATTTCCTTAATGATGTGACAATATTTTACTATTATTAGTCCATTTTTTTTATTTTTTTTATTCTCTAAAAAAAAAAATTATTAGTCCATTTTTTTTTTTGTGATTTACTATTAGTAGTCCATTATATATGAGTTGAGGTTTTTCTGTATTTAAATTCTTAATATGGTAAAACTCAACTCATCTAATTTTGACAATTGAACGAGTCAATCTTAATTGGGGATAAGTCCTCTCAATTTTTATTATTATTTTTTAAAAGTAGACGCAATCCATTGTCATAATTCATTGTTTATTATTCTTTTTTACCATGGTTTGGTGCAGAGCATCCATTGATTTTGTTGGTAACTAAATTTCATTGGAAAACCTGACTTGTTGACTTTTAGTGAGATCTTTCCTCCCAATTATGTTTTCTTCATCCACAAGTTTCAAATCTAATACTTTGCTTAAGGATTTGAGTCCAATTCCACATCAATTACACACTAGTTCATTGTTTATTATTTTAACTTTTATCTTTAAAATAAAATTATATTATATTGATGATATATATTCTCACAAGTATATAAATGTTAACAATACTTTATCTGACCGTCTCTTTTTAATATTCTCTTTATGATTAGTTGGAATTTATTAGAAATTACTAATTTTAGTGAGTCCTACTTCTAAAAAAACATTAAATAAAAAGGGATATCTACTAAAATTATATTGGAGATGCACCTCCTTACAAAGATTACAAGTATCGCGAGTAATTTTGTATTCCTCTCCCCCTATATTTTTTAACCTACTAAATTCAAAGCTTTAAGTTTTTGTATTTTTCTTCCGACCCTATAATTCAAAACCCAGTGAGCCCAAACTCATCTTTAAGTTTTTTTTTTCTTGAAGCTTCTTGCGCGCACACACACGCTACTACCTTTTCTCCAAGTTTCTTGCACACAGACAACATAATGTAACAAGGTTTTTAATTTTTAAAAATAAAGTGGTTATGGGTTCCCATTATTCCCAAACTAGTCTGAGTTAAAAGGCATAAAAGGGGCATTTTATCCTTTCTTACTCATATACAATATAGAGCGAGAGAGATGAGCAAGTGACATCGCTCATGAAAAGAACATAGATACAAAAAGTTATTGATTCAAGTGGTTTGACACTTAGGTCTCTTATTCAAGATTTGTGATTCGATCTTCAGTTTGAACATAGAATCGCGATTGGAGATACTATTTTATCTTAAAATAGGTCGACCCAATGAGAGAGAATTAATTGAGTGTCAAATAAAAATTTTGAATATCTTTTTGGATAAAAAAAATAAGAAGGGAAGGAGGATTTTTGTGCTTCAGGTAAGTAAAGTTGTTAGGCTTTTTAGTATAACAATGCTAATTTATTATTTAAGAGTTATTATTGGTAAGGCCATTGGTTATTTATACGTTCTTATAATCCAAATTTTGTTTATTGCTTTCGTTAATTAGTTTTTGTAACATTAGCCTAGACTGCTATGCTGTACCATAAGTTCTTATCAAGTTTCAAATCTTGGAGTCTATTATGTAAAAGCACCATTAGGAATGTCAAAACAAGTTTGGTTCAATAGATCAATTTGTGTAACCTGTCCAAATGGATTGGATTGAATTGAAAAGTTCAACCCTTCAAGAGCAACTTTATTGCTGAGTTGCTTAATGAGTATCTTAAATAAAATTTAATGGGTTCTATATGTCATCAGAGCACCTAAGAACTTTACTTAAATTTTCCTCCAGTGGGTTTAGTTTTTAAACTGGGTGCTTATTATTATGTTATATTATAATTATTTATAAAAAAAAAAAGCCTTTTCATTTCTTTCTTTCTCTCTCACTCTCTCTAACATTCCATAAGCAACTATAACTATATCTTTTGCTTAAGCAACCCATAGGAGGTTGGGTGACCCGTCGGGTTGGCCCCTCCTTTTTTTTTTTTTGTGATGATCATAGTAAATCCATATTCATACTTAAAGTAATGGCGTCACCTGACTAAATTTTTTTTTCGTCTAAGAGCTAATACTTAAAGCTGTATAAATTATAGATATTAATGGAATAATTTAGCCTCTAAATTTATTTTGCAGTTAATAAATTTGTTTCGAGAGAAAAATGTTTTATTTTTTCATCGAGAAGAATTAAGTCTAGATACAAAAATCATAAAATATATGTATACTTCAATAATAATTATACTTTATCACACTAATAGAATTGTTTTTTTAAACTCACTTTTAAAATTTTATTTTTATCCACGATTTATTTTTTAAAAATAATTATAAAAAATCTAAATCACATAATAAATTCCTTATTTTGACGGAAAATAAAAAATAATAATTATTGACTGATAGAGCGGGAAAATTGACTGAAAAAGGAAATGAATCATTATTTTATTTTGATATTTTTATCTATTTTTTTATTGTATTTCTTAGTCCGTACTTTTATGTTGTAGAAGAAGGAAAAATTTTGTTCGTATCTGGATAAGTATTTTTTAGGGGACTAGGAGTTCGATAATTAATAGCAGAAAGCTTTATAAAATAAATTTGTTTGTATTTTTTTAAAGATGCATTTGGATTAACTTTTGAAAAATTATTTTTACGATCATTTAACTGTTATGATTTGCAAATTATTATTTTTCAACTAGATCTATGGATTTTTCACTGAAGAGAAAAACTACTTTTATGAATTTTTAAATATACTCTGTTTTTTTTAAAAAAAAAAAAAACAGTACTAGTATATTTTTTTGTTGAAAAATACATATAACCGAGTCCTTGGTGAGTGTAGTGTATGATGGTGGATGTAATGTGCTCCATGTAATGGCATGTGTACCAAAATATGATGCCCCATTAAATGCATGGATGTCAATGATGATAAGGTGCGTTCAATTTAGTTGGGTGGGGGAAAAACTAATAAATAAGAACAAACTTTTTCCTCCCCAAGCCTCTTTCATCATTTACGTTGCCCATCTTCATTGTGGATTCGGTGGCTCCAATTTGTCAAAGCCACTATTCACCAATTTCGGAGATTAGAGAAAAAATTTAAAAAGTTATGTTCCCCACTTAACTCCACCACGATAATGAACCCTATAGTGCTTTGCTTTTAATTTAATATAAATAAATAAAAACACACCATGCTCTTCTTTTTTTGATGTGTTTGGTTTAACATTAGATTGAATGACACACATTCCAATACATATTTTATGAGAAATAAGAATTCAGAATTTTGATCTAACGACCGTTTGAGGGTCTCTCAACGAAAAATCAAACACACACTTTCTGATTTAACAACATAACTATAACTATACTGTACTATCTATCTTTAACCCCTTATTACCTCTCTCTCTCTCTCTTTCATTTTTTTTGCAAAAGAGGACTCTCCCTCCCTAGTGTGGAGGCCACCACGCATTCATACTGAAGAAAAATAAAAACACACCATAATTATCTCACTAATTCAGATCACGTGACCTCTTATTGGGTCCTTCACCTTCAGTGCCCTCTTGCATTATTTACACCATTATGAAAAAAAGTAAGTAAGTGCCTCCGTTACTGTTTTACAATCATGACCACCCCTTTTTGGAGCCACCACCTATTTGCATAAAAATGCTCTTTATGTTCCAAAGTTCAAACATTAGCAATAACTTTTTCATTTTTAAAATTAGTAATTGTCATTAGTTTTCAAAAAGAATAAATTTATTTATAAATAAATAATTTAGAAGTTTAAACAAAAAATGTTACAGTACTCCCTAGCGATGCTTTTACTAAGAGAGAGAAAAGGGGTGGGGGGGGGGCACGAATTCTGCAAACACGGTTGAATTGTGATTTGAGTATAGTAATTGCGTTCATATTTCATGTTTAATGCAGCGTGACAAACTTTAATTAGAGTGCAGCAGAAAATGGTCAAATAAATAATAAATAATGCTGCTATAAATTATAATGAAAAGTGGTCCAAAGTGATTGAATCTGCAATTTCTTAGGTAGGTTGAATGCTAGCACATGAACCTAAATGCAATTGGGTTAGAGAATGATAGGTTTTATTTATTAATGCAAACATAATTAGATTCCACCCGTTTCATTAAAACTATGAAAGGTATGTACAGTATTTTGTACGAAAAATGAGAGTGTAAAAATTTCTTTTTTGATAAAAAAAATACTACAAACTTGTAATTGTATGTGAGCAGATATCAAATAGTATATCTTTATGTAATTATGAAAGAATTGTGACAATAGAGTTTCTTTATTATTTTACTATTGGCTTAATTGTATATTTTACCATCCAACTTTCATTATTTTACAAATTTTACCACCCAACTTTCATCATTTTGTAAATTTTACCATTCAAGTTATTTTTTCACAAATTTTACCATCCAATTTTTATCATTTTACGAATTTTACCACCTAAGTTTTCAACTTTTTGCGCATTTTACCACCCTGATGTTTAACAAAAAAAAAGTTTTGAATTCTTTAACCTTTTTTTTATGAAATATCATAGTGGTAAAATACGCAAAAATTGAAAATTTAGATGGTAAAATTTGCAAAAATAAAACTTGGATGATAAAATTTGTAAAATTATGAAAGTTAGATGGTAAAATTTACAATTAAGCCTTTACTATTTTGAAGCCAGATAGTACGATGGAGATGTTAACTATTCATACAGTGATTAAATTCAAAGGTAAAAATACAAAAACAGAGGCAATCAGTGTATATACAGTGTGAATTTAAAATAAGTTTATAATTCATGGAAAAGTGTAATTGGCCGATAGATCTACTTACATTACATGTACAAAACAAAATTGAAAAATGTAGCAAAATATTAATATAAAAATAAATAATTATCAGTACTAATCAATGCTGCTACAACATCATACTAAAAAAACTAGAATTACGGCAACAGGTTAGGGGCACTAATAGTTTTTTTTTTTTCTTTTTCGGTAGGGGCACTACTGTAGTAACTTACTAATAAATGTAAATTAAAATATTAATTGTGGTTGTAGACTTGTAGCGAAAAAGATTAAATTCTCATAACTACAGGAAAAAATTAAAAGTAAAACCTTTTTGAAAAGATAAAATAAAACTTGTTAAAAGGTGTCCAAAGAATCTTGGTCCATGAATTAATAATTTTTTATAAAAAAAATTAACATTTTTATATCTTAATTAGACAATAATAATCCGACGGAATTTAGTCATTACTTTCGATTATGAATAATCTGTACCAATACCATAGTCAGAAAAAAAAAACACTAATAACTATTTTTTTCCTGGATCAAATACGCACTAAACTAGTTCTAATAAACAAATGGTTATTTATTTTATACTTATAAGTATATGGTGTGAAAATATTAAATACATTTTATTATATATTTTAATTATTTTAAAAATAGCTTTAAAAAATTATATTTTAATTTTTAATATAATAAATACTTTTTTAATATTTTACTATTTTTTATTTATCATTTAAAATTTTAACACATATATTAAGAATATTTTTTCCCGCACACAAAAAAGTTCTACATTACTTAAGAATTGACCCCATAGTAACTTATAAACATCCTTCTCTTTTAATCAATCGAAATGTTTTTTATGAACAAAATTGTAAGGTCAATGTAAGCCAAAATAGATACAATATTTTTGGATCATTGATACGGAGTATTCATCAACTTTACTGATGATTAATCTCAAATTTGAGAGACCATACTGAAAGGGACCAAACTCGGTACCACTCAAACCTATGATTTGTTGGTAAATAGATACAATATTTATAATTTTTAATACATTTTTATCTTTATTAATATTTATCATTTTAATGTTTTATATATTACTGCATTACTTAAGAATTGAGCCCGTAGTATTTTTTTAAGAGAATATAATGTAAAAATAGTATATTAAAAAGGATGTTAGAAAGATCGTCTTTAACATTTTTCTTAAGCCAAAATACTACAAATAGAAGAAAAAGAAAAAGAAAAACGGAAGTACTTAAAAAAAGGGTAAACATATAATAAAATAAAAATATATAAATAAAATACTAGTCAAAAGTTTTCGATAAGACTAAAATTAAACAACGGGTATTGCAGAACTTTATTTATTGATGAGTGCTTGCAGTTAAATACTAGCCAGTATTTTGCTGCCTGGCTCCCACTAAAAAAAAAGGCTAAAACGCATTTCAATTCAATTCAATTGCGCGTTTCATTAATTGTCTCTCGCCCTCAAACCATGCATTATTGCATCTCATTGAATCCCAAAAAAAAAAAAAAAGTTAATTATACTTTATTAAATCGAAAAATATTTAACAAGTTGCAGTTTCGAGGACCAACCATTAATTAAGGTGATAAAATGCCAGATTAGTATCCTTGAACAACACCATTAGAAAATATAGGGAAAGATCGCATCCATGCAACCCAAGCGTTTTGAGTTGACTCCCAGCACCATAGCAATAAATAACCCTTCTCATTTTTCAATATACTAATATTACTGCAATTTAATTTTACTAATATAATAATCACAAAATAATAAATGTACTTCTTGTTGTAAGTCCTATCTTTCTTTTTTTTTTTTTTTTCTCTCTAAGAAACTCTCCACTCCACCTTCTTGTTCTTCTTAACTTTCTCTCTCTTCTCTGTTCTCCGTGCCGGTGCTGTAACTGCACGCTTGTTTTTTTTGTTTCTGTTTGTTTTTTCTCTCATTTGCGAAGGCGAGAATCCTAACCGGAGAGAGGAGTTTGATTTGGCCGGAGGTAGTTCTCCGGCGAGATTGTGCGGCGGAGGCGATCGGATTAGGGTGGGGCCGGTCACTTTCTTGAGAGAGAGAAAGTGCGGTTTTGGGGTTAGATAGAGAGAGAGGGGGGAAAATGTATAAGAACCAGCTGCAGGAGCTGGCACAGCGGAGCTGCTTCAACCTGCCTTCGTACACGTGCATTCGGGAAGGTCCCGATCACGCGCCGCGGTTTAAGGCTACCGTTAACTTTAACGGCGAGATCTTCGAGAGCCCTCAGTACTGCTCCACGCTCCGTCAGGCGGAGCACTCCGCCGCCGAGGTCGCGCTCAATTCCCTCTCCAACCGTGCTCCCTCTCACTCCCTCGCCGCCAGGATCCTCGTGAGTTTCTCTCTCTACCACTACTTTTTTTTTTCGTGTGGAATTACTGAACTACCCTTGCCGTTACGCTTGAACGTTGCCGTTTCGTCCGTTGAATGTGCAATGCTGTTTGTAGTGGAAGGGTTTGGTTTTGAATTTGGGATTATTTGTGAAATTTTGAAGCTAATTTGAGTCGTTGTTCTTTATTAGAAACTGATTCTGTGAATGAGATCGTGAGATTTGTTTCCTAAAAAGGGGTTCAACTTTTCACTCCTCTGTTGTGAATTTTCATGGTTGCCACTGCACTTTTTTGTTATTTCAACTTGATAATAATTGTAAACATAATTTGTTTGATTCACCAACAACACTTACTCTCTTCTTTCCTCTGTATGTATATTTTATGCACATTTTAGGAGCATTTTATTTGAGTCTTTGTTGACTGTGTATGTGAAGGTGTTTATCTAATATGTGGTAATTGTGTAATTGGTGATTTTGGTGTTTATGTGCTAACTGTGTTTAAATTTTTAGGATGAAACGGGAGTATACAAGAACCTCTTGCAGGAAATTGCACAGAGGGTAGGGGCGCCATTGCCACAGTACTTTACATTCAGGTCAGGCTTAGGACATCTTCCTGTTTTTACTGGGACAGTAGAGTTAGCTGGAATCATGTTTACTGGCGAACCTGCCAAGAATAAGAAACAAGCGGAGAAAAATGCAGCTATGGCGGCATGGTCATCTCTAAAGCAATGTAAGTGGCTAGCTAGCTAGCTAGCTTTTGTTGTCTAAATGTTTTTCTTTCGTGTGAAATGATATGGAATTTTACATCAATTTGTCGTATGAACATGGCTACAAAAGTTTGAACAGTGGTAATTCCCGGTCCAGCCCTGTTTCGCCAATTCTTGTAAGAAATGTGGCAAGTGGGCTACACTGAAATTTTCATGTTATCAGACTGCTGAGGCAGTACACTGACCGTTTTTACCGAACATTCTCTTGCTGTTCCTATTTATCCGTGGTAAAGGCCAAGACCATCTTCGATGCACTTACCCAATTTCTTTGTCCAAGTGAGTTTTAAGTGGGCTACTTAATAGCAGCAAATCACACTGCTATAGTGGCAATGGGGGGTGGGGTGGTTGATGGCTGCTTATATTATTTTCTATCTGTCTATCATTTTGTGCTTATGCTTTGAGCAAATTGTAGTTGATATTACTGCCTTTTGGAGGATAAAACTGCACTTATAAGACTGGCAACTCTAGGGACATAATCTTGTTTTATGGTTACATCCTTTCTAGCATGTTTGGTTCAGCTTAAATCTGGGGAAATAATTGTCTATTTTTAAAAAGTTCTCTCTGGATGTTGACAAGAATTAGTGATTAGTTTTACAAATTAAGCTGAACCTAACACACATGAAATATATAGAAAAAGACCCAACCTGTTCACCCCTCAGTTTTCTTCCAATTCGTTTTCCAACTATATTCCAGAAGCTCAAGCATTTTCTGGCCAAACCCTCCCTTTTGGGGGCAGTCCAATCTATGTTATTAGGTCTTTGCTCTGTCACCACTGCTTCCCACAAACTTTCTAGATACAGTATTTCCTTACTATTTGATTATACTTGTTAACCAATTGACTATTTTTTTTTTTTTCCATTTGGGTACATGGATAGATCAGCACCCAAACTTGTTAGACAACTGTTTGTCCCCACCCATTGTTCTAGTTCCACCCATGCCCACTTTCCTTCAATTTTGCTGCGTTTGATAATGGCTATATTGTGCCTTAGGTTGAGTGTGATTGTGCATCTAGACTATGACTTCTACTAATTAATGATATTTGTCTTTAATTTTGGTTTTTGAGTATTTATATGTGTAGTATAAATTATTTATCTTGTATCCATATTTTTTAAGTATTCTGGCCATTTTTGAGTTTTTGGGCTGGCGGCTGTGTGCTATTATCCGTCATTAACAACTATAGTCTTAAGATATATATAAATGAACTATGAATTAAAAATAGTTTTCTTTCTTGACAGTGGCAAAAGAAACTGCAAGGTCTTCAACTGAACCGGAGAACAATGACGAACTAGAACAGATCACTATAGCACGGGCCTTACTGAACTACCGACTGAAGGAAAAGATTTCAATGTCAAATTCAAATGCTCCGGTTCCATTTCCAAAGAAGTTTCAGATTCAAAATCCCAGGCCAACCAGTCCTCAGCCTCTACCTGCTGCTACATCAAAGATTCTTCCCTTAATTTGCCAAAAGGCAGCTCCTCGAAGCAGGCATCTAGTAGCAGCATCTCCAGTTCCAGCTTCCAGAGACAATTCTGCGATGCCACAACTTTCTGCTACACCAGAAAGTCGAGGAATCCGTCGCCCTAAGTTCCCTGCAGCCGGAGCAGCACCCTATGTTCCCATTAGACAAATGAGACCATCTTGCCAGGGGATGGCACCTCCGGTGACGATAAGGACTGCAATACCTGTATTCTCCCCACCACCACCACCAGCAGCTGCAGTGTCCCATCAAGTACTACGAGCTCCTCCTGTACGAGTTGCTCCTCCGGTCACTATTCGGCAAGCTGTTCCGGTATTTGCTGCTCCACCTCCACCAGTTCGAAAAGATGAACCTGTTCCAATCCCAAAAGATGAACCTGCTCCCATCCCAAAAGACGATCCACCAACTGTTAGTGCCCCTAGCCTGGAAGACAAGCTGCCAGCTAAAACTCCGGAGGCAGAGACCAAGACTGAGAACATTCCACCTGAATCTGAGACTATGCAGAGCTTGGAGCAGCTGAAAATTTGATGTTTCATTGGAGTAGAGGTCTGAATCCGTGAGAATGTGGTCATGGTTTTATCATTTGGAGTTTGCTTCTCATGTTATAATGAGTGATGTAATATCATCCCTACCTTTTGTCCTGTTAAAATGCGACAGTTGGTGCCGGTTAGCATCAGCAGTCCAAATATCTGTGAAATTCAAGAGCGGTTTACCATATAATTTGCCCTTTTTTTTTATTTTTATGAATGCTAGTCATATATATATATATATATATATATTATCGTATTATACATATTCTTCCGCCATCAATCTTATTTCAGCAGGCAATTGGGGCTTTTTGTGTTTCTTTTGGGACATCATTTGAGATTTGTCTATTCTGTTGAAATGAAAAGGTGGACATTGCCCCCTTGGTTCACAAAGAAGCCTCATTCATTGCCATTAAGTCTCAGTGATGAAATGCATGAGACGCAGGTCATCTATATAGATCTTAGGTCACTGTTCTTGATATATCAATGGAGCTATCTGAGCATAATCAGATTCTTCAAGTTCAGAAACTTATCAAACTTTTTCCATCGAAAGTAGTTCAGTGCTTTTGGATGGGCTGATGTTAAATCAGAGAAATCTTAAATATTGAATTTATGTCAAGCTATTGAATTGATGTGTACTTATACAGAAAATTTGATGCAACATAAGTACGGAGTTGTGCGTGTCACTATATACACACAGGGAGTTGTGCGTGTCACTAATATAGATTACCAAATGAATGGCCTAAGATAAAAATAAATAGAGAAATGTTAGTTACATAATCTTTTTATTGCAATAAAACTTTGTGGGTTACATTTTTTATTAAATGAAACTTATTTATAATTCTGTTGTTTTTAATGAATTTTAAATAATACGTATTTTAGATAGTATGTTATTAGCATTTTTTAAAAATAAATGTACGTGTAATCACTAATCTTTAATCTTGAATTCTGTAAAAAAAAAATCTTTAATCTTGAATACTTATATATGATTGTCTAATATAAATTTACTGTTTTTACATTTTTAAAATGAGAAATGTTTTCATAATATATGTCATGTGTGTATGTGGTTTAATTATACCTTTAGTCCTTGTTTTCTAGCCTATTCACTAATTTGGTATCCTAATTTTAATTATTTATAATTTATCTCTATAGTTTCTCACTTAATTAAAATTAAGTCTCCATCCAATATTAATAGATATATAATAGAGGTATTATCTATCATTGATTTGTCAAGAAAATATAAAAAATAATTAAATGAAAATAAAAACAAACAGTGACTTTCATCACATTTTATATATTTTATTGAAATATTTGTACATTTTTTCTTTCTTAATTTATTTAAATTAATGATATGGCATACCTCTATTAAGTATTGGATGAAATTTTGAGATGAGGAATTTAAATTGTACAATTGAAAATTATGATTATTAAGTGCAAACAATTAAATTTATGTGAACAAAAAATTTATGTACAATTGTATGATTTAGATTTATGGTTCTTATTTTTTATAATAAGAAAAAAATTCATTTGATACGTCCCATTTGATAAAATTTAATGTCAAGTGTATTTTACTTTCAATTTTGACCATTCAAATAAAATTTAATATGCCCCGACATTATCACTTATTAGATTCCTGATTATAAAGCTTAACCTAATCCGTTTACTTATTATAGGTATTGTTTTAGTGTCAACCTAACTTGTTTTAAAGTTTGACCTAGTCTAAAAATCTATCTAAGATTTTTTTTTAGATCAAAACTTATAAATTAGCCAACAAACTTTTTAGCCCAAATAAACTAAAAGTGTATTAGTATAAATAAACAAATTAGCCCATCATCATATGTAGATTTAAATCAATCAAGAAACTTATCGATCTATCTATTTATTTCTCTATAAGAGAAAATATCAAATTACATCAATATAACTCTCACCAACTATTACTTCAGTCAATAACTTTAATTGAATAATCTTATCTCAGATCCATGTTAGATTGAAAGCTTTCTTTACAAATATTATATATACAAAATTTTGTATTAATTTTAAATTATTTAATATTTCATTTATATAAATTAAAATTGACATAACATATATTTTTTAAAATATGAATAATTTGATTTTTTTTGTTGTTGTTCAAATTTGAAAAAATTGAACACAAACAATCAAAATAATATATTGAATTGACAAAATTCACATTTTTTATATAGTATAATACTTAATAAGATAATTACACCAATATAACTTGATGTCTTTATATAAGTTCTTACGAGTTACTGAGCTTATTTCCTCTCTAATCTCCCATATTGCATGTGATTTTTATATTTTTCGCTTGACTATTAGTTCTACTTCTCCATCATAGTACTTGAAAAGTGACTTCATTTGAAGGTCGTGACATCAGCTTGACCGGTAGTCCAATTCAAAACCTAATAGTATGAGCCTTTGATGTCGGTTTTTTCAGGTTGAAATAAATTTATTGTTATTATTAGGAATTATTCAAATTATACTAATATAATTTACATAAATTGTTTTACCAATAATTTTATACATAATGTAAAATTTATTGATTCACTCGTTGAATTATAATTATATTACTTTGATTTTTTACTCAAATTTTGTGAAAATTAAACAATGATAAAAAAAAGTAATCAAATTATTTATATTTTAGTATATCTAAAATATATTTATTATGCCAATTTTGATGTATATAGATAGAATATCAAATAATTTTAGATTATTATAAAATTTTGTAAATACTATTTATGTGAAAAGAACTTTCAATCCAATAATTAATGTTCATAAAAAAAATTATCCAATTGAAAGTTATTAAATAATGTAATAGTTTATTTAAATTACACTGATATAATTTGATCACTCTTATTATTATTATTATTATTGTTGTTGTTGTTCTCTTAAGAAATGTCAGACTATATTTATTAATGAATTGATAAATAAAATATTTTTATTATAAATCGGGGGAAGGTTATATTAATAACATTAAATATCATATTTCTTTATAAAAAAAAGTCTTCTTATTTTTGAATTGCTCTCTTTAAAGCATTTGTTAAAATTATTGTTGTTATAATTACTTTAAAAATTAGATATATAAAATAATTTTTAATTAATTGATGGCATAAATCTTATTATTATTCATTTTGGAGAGGGAGACTAACCCAAGATTATTTAGGTCAAGATGGAAGATCACGGATGTTAGTACCATAGACCTTCCTGGCACTGATCCACCCTACCTTTTGTCAAGGGAATTTTTCATTGCCATTTTTTCTTTTCTAATTTCTCTTTTTTTCACGTTGTTTTCAGTGAGTTGAAACACGCACTTTTTAGAGTGGTTCAAATGTGAAATCACATTAAACCAGATGAAATGCCATATATCCTAACCCTGTCAAGTCATTTTCATCCCCTGTGGTTGATTTACAACACCTTCCTGTGTAGCCCTGATGAACCACTGTTCAACAAGAAGAAAATAAATAAATTTTCACTTTGTAAATAAAAATAATGCAAAATCTCATCACATTGGTGACAAGAAGAAGGGTTAACTCAAACTTCCATAACTAAACAAGCAGAACCTTACACTAATCATCTGTAACCTTTCTGTGTCCCAGCCTTAAATGGAAGTGCAGAAGGACTCATGGGGTGGTAGTTGGTGCTTGTTTAATGCTTGTTTGAATTGGACAGAATTTTAAGCTGACCATTATTACGAGCCAGGTCTTCTTTTCTAAAAACATTACAATCAGAAACACTGCAAGTGAGTGCCATAATTGACTTCAGAGATTCCCAAAACGTATAACTGCTTATTCTCATTCATTTATTGCCTTCTAGCCTTGTTTTATTTTTATCTCTATCTGTGAAATTTGTTAAATCACATACAGTACTTATCATTATTCTGCATCATATATATTCCATTGTTTGGTTCTTATCTACCAAATTAGAACTAATTAATTTATTCCTCATAGATACTACTTTACCTTCTTATCTCTTAAGTGGGGTACCTGAGGCTGAGAAGAATCTAAAGCCAATAGGGAATATCAAAACTTGATGCAGACGCATCAAAACCAATTCATTGGTTGCCTATAAGCAACACAACATTAAGTAACCAACCTTGTTCACAAGTTATTTCTATTTTTTTCGTTTTTTTTTTCTTCACTTTTTTGGCTACTAGGTTCGTTCTTATAAATTGACATACAATAATGGTGTCCATCAAAATTATAGTAGCTGGCTTTGGAATTTTGATGTATCAGGGGAATTTTCTTTCTCCAACTTAATTGATTGGTTTCCATTAGGACAAAGAAGTTAAGGTTGTTAAGTGGCTTGTACGACGTTATCCCACTTTGCATATTTAACAAGTTCATAGAAAATGATGGGAAGTCACTAGTAGAAAGAGATTATTATTATACTTGCATATGGAGCCAACATTTATGTCTTACTTTATAATAAAAAAAAAAAAGTGAATCACTAAGGTAAGAAGACATAGAGTATTAAGAAAGGATTACATAGTAAAATCTTTTGACAACACCATCATAACAGATAAGGACAAAGTATAGGTAAAACAGTCCACGGATCCCTCGCATAGTCCCATGGGCATCTCATATTATCACAGATACGATTCTTGAAATTTAATTCATGCCAGTTTGTTTGGACCTTGAATGGTAACCTTTTTATTGGTGGGACATTACTACGTAAGAACAAGAAATTCAATACGGTGCCACATTGGAGTATAGGCCAACAAGTTTTTTCAAATATGAAGAGTGCAAAAAAGATAAAAGGATAAGACAACCCCTTACAGCGACCTCTGGAACTGCACCAGTATTGAGGTTTTAATTTCTTGCCAAGCATGTGTGATCAGTGATCACATTCTCTTGAAGTGACTAATGGGTCCCTTTTGGCCGGTGTTTTAAGAATCGGATCGGTCATCGAATTGGTCGAGATACTGGGTTAATAGGTCACTGATCGAACCGGTGGATCACTTGTCGGACCGGTTTGACTCTATATATATTAAAAAATTAAAAAAATATAATATAACTAACATAACTTAATCATTTAACACTTCAAATTTTAAATTATTGTCATTATAAAGTACATAATATTTCAAATAAGAAATAACAACCAATAATCATGACAATACAAGTCCATAAATAAGTTTTATATACAAAAAAAATAAAATAAAAATTGAAATACGTCATTTCAGCACTTTTTTTTCAAAAAAAAAATCATATCACAACCCGGTTCAACCCGAGTCACCGATTTTTTTCAAAAATCGGCCGGTCCAACCCGGATCGTACCGGGTCAGATGCATAACCGATCCTTTTATCGAACCGAACCGGTTAAGCCATCGGATTCCGGCCGATCCGGTCCGGTTTTTAAAACACTGCTTTTGGCCTTTAACCTTGGCCTAATTATACTGCTCTTTATGGCAGGTTAGGGGCACAAATCAGGTAGTTATACAATATATCAATTAATTTGCTTGTCTTGGAGTTGAAAAATTATATTCTATGTTTCCATAATATCATGCATCCATAATTCTGGTACATTTCTAAGTTGAATGTAATCAAGTTTTATTATTATTTTTTTAAATTGTAAATTCGACTATATATTATATTGGAAATCTCATGTGATTAGTGATATTACTAAATTACCAAAATAAAACTTCAGGATTGGTATAGTGTTAGAGTAGTATACATAAAATCATATATTCGAACATTATACACATAAAATATTGATATTACTAAAATAATTTTTAAGATGATATTATGAGAGCCTATTACTCTATTCTAATAGTTATTATTAGACATATCAAGTTATTACTAGACCACCTACAAATGTTCAATCTTGTAAATTTTCACACTCAATTATATGGTCTTAATGGGAGAAAAATGTGTTGAAAATATGACATTAACTAATAATACGACTGAAATAATTTTTAAGATATTATATGAAGATTGGTTGAACCTATAGATACATGGTATTTTTTGGATCATACAATAATTTTTATCCTACAAATAAGAAAAAGCCACGTCAAGGAGTGGTGCTGTTGATATGGCCTATGGGAGAGTGGGGATAAAACCAGGTAGGGGTGTGGATTGAAACCAAGTACATAGTTTTGCTTAGGCAACACCCTTAACCACCAAGACCCTGCAATGGCATCTTTATCCAAATGTGGGTTAAAGCTTTATGGTGAAAGGAACAGAGCATGGGAGGGTGAAATGATGTGAGAAAACAATAAGAGAGAGAGGGTACGATAATGACAATAACAAGTGTGCCACTCAAGCAAAGGTCAGTGAGAGAGAGAAAGAGAGAGAGATTCACTGTGTGTCAAAGTGGCTGACTTGTGTGGGACCAAGTCTCCACTTCAACGACACCAACCCCTCAAAGCAAGGCCACCTCAGCATTCTATTGATTTACGCAACAAACCAATTTTTTAAAAGGAAAAAAAATTCAATGAGGGGTGTGTATGGAGCCGGCCCAGACAGGGTGGGCCCACGTGATTGGACCTCAAATGGGGCCCAAAAGGGGGGTGTTTGAGGCATAGCCACAGCCACTGGCGTTTTATTCCTTTCCTATGAGAAAAGCAAATGACTCTATGCAAAAGGAGATGGGAACCCTCCACCCATTGGGAAGAAGAAGAAGGAGAACATCAATTAAATCATAAAGAAAACACAAAAGATGGAACAATCACAGAAGGAGAGGGGGACAAAGTGGAAGGATGTTAATCCCATCATTGTAAAGTTTAGAAAAGAAAATATTCCCATTTGACTTTGTTATATCTCATCATACACCATTGATTGTACCATATATATATTTAGGGAAAATAAAATTTATATACCCAGTCTTATGTCACCCTAACTGTGCTTGTTCTTCTCTAAGTTGACAAAACAACAAATCAAACTTGTTTCCAACCATGTCTTGTATCTCACCCCCTTCTGCTTAGCAAATAAGTCAGTCATATCTTCCAAAAATCCTGATCTGTAATATAGCTTCTTTTTTCTTAAAAAATAAATGGAGATATCAGTTTTCTTTTCTTCAATGTTTATTAATAAATAATAAATTTGATTTTTAAATGAGTTAATATTACTTAAATTAAAGTAATTATGTAACATTTCCTCCTATCCATCTCATTCTCTATGAAATCTAGACATTAAATAAGATTATGAGAAGAAGAAAAAACATATAATTACCTTAATCATTAACATCTTATTATCGTTAAAATAGACCACACTACTGATTTGGTGTTAATTTTTAAACTCTTATTAATAGTGAACAAAATGACCCATTGTAACGATAATGAAATTTTAATGATTAATTAGGATGAAGTGAAAGTTTAAGATACGTGTTCATAGAAAAAACACACCCAAATTTAGAATGGTTGTATTTTATTTTTCTAAAATAATCACTCTAAACTTTCTTACTCACTCTCCCACATGTATTCTAGAACTATATGGTTTGAGTCCAGCGTCGGAATGAATTATTGGTTCTCCAAAATAAAATTAGAAACACGAAAAAAATGGTCATAATTGCACGCCCAAAGTTGTTCCAAGACTATGGAAAAGACGTTATCAATTGAGATGTTGGTGATTAAATGGGTATTGTGGTTGGAGAACAAAATGGATTTGAGCACTGATAATTTAAATTAGGTGTGGTTGAACAGTGGTGTGAGGGAGGGCCTGAGAGATGCACATCATGAGGCACAAAGTGTTGTCCATATATTAACGATTCTTTTCACTTTCACACAGGAAAAAAAAATGGGTGAGAGAGGATTGTTGTCTGATATGAACTGATTGCACCCAAATAATGCCGACAACACCATAGAAGCATGAAGGGCTTTTTCCCATGTTGGAAGTCAATTTTCTTCTACCTTTTCCTTCCCTATTTTTTCCACATGGGTTTTTCCCATTGGCATGCTTGGAATGGAATTAACGCAAAGTCGTATGGAGCAGATTGGAAAATCTTCTCTTTTTTGAAACTTAGGTCTTCAATTCAATCTAAGTTCCCCTCCCTTATCATATCCAAACAAGATCTTGACTATATATTTCTTTCTTTATTTATTTTTTGTATTTTTTAACTATGTTGTAGATATGTCAAAATTTCTCTGTTTCTGTCATTTTGTACATTTTCAAAGTCTCTTTAGCGTCCATATTTGTTCTTTTGTGTTTGTAATGTAAAGTGTTTTTATATGGTGTCAATTCACTCACCACCACCGAATTGCCTTGTACATATATGTGCAGGATTGTGAGATGATTTTAACTTTAGTACACTATTAATTCTTTTATTTTTGTTTATTAAAATAGAGGCTTTGACTTTTTTAATTTGAAGAGCAGGATTTAGATTTCAGTACATGAGGTCCTTTTTTTCTGCAGCAACAGCAAGGCCAACTTGTGTTTAGTAGAGGGCTTCAATAACCGATTAATTTTATTTATTTTAAATTCTCTAAAAAATATATTTTTAAATAAGTTGATTCAAATATTTATTAAGTTTATTGTGTAATTAAGTCATTTATAATATTTTTTTGGTATCATCCACAATTATGATCGAATCGAATAGTATTATTATGAATGATAAAACCCTTCTTCTGAATATGTAACGTAACTATATATTCAATATTCGAACTCAAAATTACTAGCTAATTTGCATACCTTATAATACAATTATACAATTCTAATATTTTTGCATAACCAGTTATTAT
The DNA here is from genome assembly GCA_026413185.1 of Pueraria montana var. lobata. NCBI lineage: Eukaryota > Viridiplantae > Streptophyta > Magnoliopsida > Fabales > Fabaceae > Pueraria > Pueraria montana. The sequence continues at coordinate 13,394,861 of CM048654.1, forward strand.
TATAACTAAAAGCCAGTTTTTATTTATACATGACAAAAAAAAATTGGTCAGCTGTATGCTCGAAGTAACCATGTGTATTTAATATTTTGATTATTTTTGCAACTGCACGCAGTTCTGAGGTAGATCAGCATACACAGGATCATACTCACAGCAACAAATATTTAATGAGACTACCCATATATAAAATCATTGTATCCAAAAGATTAATTTCGACCTGAAGTGTTAAAAAGCAAAAAAAATATGTTATCTTCGTTGTTGCTTGCGATGCAATAATAGAAAAGTTGGATTAATTATTGAGTATAATGAGGAAACAAAAAATAATAACTACTGTTAATCTACGATACCTATATGCTGTATCTGAGTATTGAATTTATGGTAAGCACGTGACACTACTTTTCGCGCATGCCAAAAGCAGGCACAACATAGAAATGACACGTCATAAATTATTTTTCTATTTCCTTTTTTTATATATAATAATGCATACACACCTACTTTTATTGGTGGATATTCAATCAATTCTTTTTTATTTAAAAAAAAAAAAACTCAAAATCTTACCGATTATAACTAACGTGCGCCGATGGTGTGGTCGGCGCCGGAAGATTATTATTGATAACAATAGTATAGTGCCAACTTTCATTTAAAAAATGAAGACAAAACTAAAATACTCAATGTGGAATAATAAATTTGGTTCGGATTTGGACTTGACCAAAGTCTTTGATGTAAGCGTTCATTTTCAATCAGATTTTTATCTTCTCTTAACTAAGTTCTTTCATGTTAAAAAAAAAATTGAAAAGTTTAGGGTGTATTATTTTATTGCTATTCATGGAAGTGGAAGTATGGTCCCTCATATTTTGTAATATGAATTTGTCCTTACCTTACCTGAAGAATCTCCACACTGCCATTTCCATTATCTCAATAACTTTATATTGCTCCGTTTTCTTTCCAAGTAACGAGTAAAAATAGCTTTGATGCATAAATATGTTGATTGAATTGACTCCAAAGTTCCAAATTTGACCATGATTTGCAATTTAATAAGGATAAACTTATAGGAGTATTAACTAATCCCTTATCCTTCCAGGTAATAATTAAGAAATATATAAGATATCTGTTGACAGAAAGTGTTGATTGGTTAAGTACAATGAATATGCTTTAAGGTTCGAAACATCTTTCTTGTCATTAATAGTGTTTTCATTAATTATAATTCTATACACTAAGTCCTAAGATAATAAATAACGTTATATATCATTAATGATGTGTTAATAAGTGTTTATCATATAAAGTATAAAAACTTTTTTTTTTTTGAAAATATGTAAAGTATAACCACTTGTGTATAAGATGTTTTTACAATTGAAAAAAAATGTCGTTAATCAAATTTCATATAAGTTGTAAGTTATTTTATAAGGAGTATTTTCATAAATTCTATCAAATACTTACATAAGTATTTATGTCACAAGACAAATCTAAATAAGCTCTAAATAAATTCTTCCAATCACACCATGGGACAATAATTTCTTTTAAAGTTATGTATAAGAGATTGGACGTAAGTAAGTAGGCTATTAGGAAAAATGAATGGCCTACTTTGTTTTATTTATATTTTTTTGAAAATAAGTATATGTTTTATTTTTCAATTTTAAGATTTAAATATATATTTTGTTCTGATTTCCTGTATTTTATTTTTTGGATACATACACGTATGATATGACCTTGTTGCTTGGGTGACTCCTCAACGTCACAAAGGATTAGTGGTGGCGATAATACAAACGAAGGACATTTGAATATGTTTGCGATACTTAACACTTATTCGACGGTGATTAAAGTTTTGGAGTCTTAAGTGTTAGTCATAGTCACATCACGATAATAATAAGGATTGATAATGTTAATTATAAAAGCAGTGTCGTGATACCATAAACAATTGTGAAGGAATTAATAAGTGTTGGGTTTAAAATATTGGTCTTTCATAATGTTATAATGTGATGAATTAAAAATTAAAATTTTACTTTTTTATACATGTGGAATTTAAAAAAAAAATATTAAATACAAGAATTCGGTCATTGTAATCAAGGATCACTTATTTATTTATATATATATATAGAGAGAGAGAGGAGGAAGAATCAAATTACACCGGTATAACTTAAACAACTATTACACCATTCAATAACTTTCAACTGGATGATGTTTTCTTAAAACTCACCGTTGGATTGAAAGTTTCTTTCACATAGATTATGTATACAAAATTTCAAATTAATCCAAATTTATTACAATAATAATAACAAAATTTAAATCTAAAACCTTATACAAATTATCCAAACTTCACCATTAAGGCCATCATTATGGGTGAATGGAGGTTTAATTTTGAAATAGAGTTTGAAATATGTAGAAATTGTCAACGGAACTTAGTTTCTTGTTAGGGTGTAAAAAAACCAAATTAAATTATTTTTAAATTGAATGGAAATGAATTAAAAATATCAATCTGTTTTGAAAAAAAAAAAACTAAATAACTTTTTAAAAATAGTTCGGTTTAAACAAATTTTTTTTTTAAAGTGATTATGTTCGGTTCAACTCTTTGAAAATTCCAAACCATGCATGAGTGTGAAACGGATAATCGAACTGGACCAAATTGAACTAAACAAACAAAAAATGCTTTGAGAAAAAAATGAACCGAATCACTTTGTAAAAATGATTCGTTTGGAATCAAAACGTTTTTATAAAGTGTTTCGGTTTGATTTTTCAAACAAAAAAAAAAATTGCTTTTTCACAACCCTATTTGTTACCCCCTTATTTGTTAATGTAAATAAAAAAGAGTCTAAAAATTTCTCTAATTTTATTTGGATGAGTAAAATGAAGAGTAGAAAGAAAAAAAATTGTAAAAAAGAAATACAAATAAAAAATTTAGATTTATCTCCAAAAATAATTTAACCTTTTACCCCCTTATTTGTTTTAACAAATTTTTATTATAAAAAGGTATTTGATTTTTAAAAGCTTTTACAAAAACTAACCTATTCTAGTTAATTTCAAGTTCCTTGAGGAACGAAATGATTTTGGTAGGTCCGTTAATATAAATTCCATTATTTTCTCCTTTGTCAATTCATCCAAATGATGAAAATAATCTACTTATTCATTTTTCTGCTCTCAGATTTCATCCTTCCTTATTTAGCATATCCAAACAAAGGATAAGAGAATGAAAAGATTCTCACTTTTTAAAATAAGTTCTCAAATTTTTAATAAAAAAATAGATTAGTAAATTAATAAATAGAAAATATTTTTTTTAAAATAACACCAATAATTATTTGTTAAAAAACAATGGTGGTATACGTAAGATTTTTGTCCAGTGTTATTATGTCGCAAGTAATATCACTAGTAATATTACTAGAAGAAAAAAAAAGGCGCAATTTAAAATAATATGATAATTTAAATTTATTTAATTTTATTTATATATACACATTAAATACTAATTTAAAGCAATTGATAAATTAACTTTTTAATCTAGGAAAAATGTTAACCAGTTGTCCTAAAAATTAGTTAAGAAATCAAAACTTATTTTTTATTGAAAAATATAACAATACATTTCATCTTGATTTCTAATATAATGTCAATTTATTTATTTTTATTTATTGCTTCTTTCATCAATTTGCTTAGTACACTAATTACTAGGACCTTTTACGTTTTATTTGGTGAAAGGAAAATATAATGGAGAGGAAAAAATAGGTTGGAAATAGAAAAATAAATTTGCTTGATAGAGACAAAATTGAGGAAAAAAAAAGAAATAAAAAGGTGTAGATATTATTAGTTATTTTTATCTTATTTCTTATTTATTTTCCTTCACTTATATTGTTTCCTTTTTTTTTCTTAAATCAAACACTTTTATTTTCAATCTATTTTTATTCATCTATATCTTTATTTACTTTGTTTTTCACCTTTTTTTTTCTTCTTATAAAGAGATACTACCTCTGAACTTTTATATAAGAAAAAAACTGTAGTCTCTCCGTCCCAAAATAAGTATCGCATTTGTGGAAAAAAAATTATCATAAAATAAGTGTCATGTTAATCTTTCAATGTAATACTGCCTTCGTCCTTTTTTATAAGACATTTTTTTAAAATTTTCTTGTCCATTTTTTTTAAGATTCTATTCTAAATATTCCTTACATTAATTATTTTTTAACCAAAATATCCTTAATTATTTCGGTCCATAAATAATATATGGATTATCTCTTTCTCTCTCTTACGAGGATTGGAGAATTAAATAGTTTAATTTTTAAACTTAAAAATCCACTACTATTATTATCTCTCCATACATTAATTATTTAAGGGTAAATTTGGAAAAATATTACAATTATAGGCAAATTTAATGTTGTTACTTAGATTAACCAATTTTCTTAATATGCGTAAATTAGTCAACAACATCTTATAGGGACAGAGGTAGTATTAATTATTTTTTTCACTAGTATCCCTAATAAGTGTCACTTTAACTTTTCAATGCAATATTAATAATAAGATTAGTTTTGTAAAATTACTATTCTCTTTTATCCATTTATTAGTTTTTCCCGTTCTGTGTAAAAAAACCTAGGACAACACTTATTTTGGGACGAAGGGAACAATATTTTTTAGTTCTAATTATAAGAAACATATGACCACTTTTAAACGTATTAATGACTAGTTTCTTTTTATATTCTTAATTCATTGTAAAGCCTATTAATGAGATACTACTATTTATTTTCCATGAAAGTGAATGCATTTAATGAACTACTGATAATATAACTCATTCTCATTTATTAAAAAAGTATTTCTTAGATTACGAATAGTGTTACTATCTCCATTCCTATTTATAAAATCCAAATTAAGCTTGTGTGTTGGTTGTGATGAATGAAAAGAAATGAAAAATAATGAAAGTGTGAGAAGTGAAATGAGATGAAAGAGAGTAGAAAATAAGGTTACGAAATAGAGTGAAAATAGATGAAATATTTAAATTAAAGTAGTTAGGTAGGTAAAAAATATAATATTAAATAAAAATACATTATTATTATTATTATTATTATTTATCTTTATTTTATTATTTTTTAAAATAAAAGTTATATATATAACATAATCGATTATGTTATATTAATCAATTATATATGTATATATATAACCATTGGATAAGACAATTGAGGATGGTTGCTTCTCTCTTTATTTTTATTGTTCATTTCACACTGTTTTCATCTCATTTTAGTGTGAAAGTTCTCTGCTGTGGGGCTCACTTATTTTTTTAAATCTTTCACTGCACTTTCGTCCTCACCAAATACACTTCATTTATACTTTCATCACTTTTCACTTTCACCCCTCATTCTTTTATTGCAACCAATTTGATCATAAAAGTAGTTCATCCCCACCAAACACACTCCATTCCTATTTTCATATTTTTTCACTTTCACCCCTCCCTCTTTCATTGCAACCAATTCATAGTAAAAGTAGTGTTTGTTTCTTTTTTATAAGACTCAATTTATAATGTCTCCTGTACTAATTATTTTTAAACTAAAATGTCCCTAATTAAATAAAAGAGAGGTGTATTGATAAATATTTAGAAGGGAAAGAAGAACATTAATGACAATAGTATTTTTTGAAAAATATATAAATTTAGGACAAATTTATTATTATCAACTAAATTAACTACTTTTTTTAATCATAATGAATTAGATAACTGGGTCTTGTAAATAAGAACAAAAGTAGTATTATATTTAACCACCACCTAAACCAATTAATCTTTCTAACATTCTTAGAATACAATTTTAACTTATATTAGTATTAGTATTAATTAAAAATAACCAATTTAACTATTTTTATATTAGTAGTACTACTACTTAATTTATTACTACAAAGTATTACATATGTTCTTAAACTTTTAATATTTTAGCTTTATGTTTTTTTTCCAAAACTCTTGATATTTTACATATTCTAAGTTTCATTAATCAATTTCTTTCACATATATCTCTATTTAATATGACATAAATTTTTACAACTTCTTTCATTATAGATATTAAATGAGGGTATTTTAGACCAAATATACTACTTCCTTCATTTCTTTTTAAGTGTCGGATTTTTGAAAAAAAATTATTTATATTTATCTGTCATTTGCAAAGTTCAAGACTACAATAATTGAACCTTTTAAAGATGAAATAGCTACTTATTGGTTAGTGATTTGATGGATAAAAACATAAATAAAAACTATTGGTGGAGAGAGAAATTAGTGTATTGGAAAAATGAATTCACGTGTTATAATAGAAAAAGCTCTAACAATTTCATCAAAATTTATTAGCCTACTTGGTTTGTACAAACAAATCTTAAATGACAGTTATTCAGAAACGGAGGGAGTATTTATGAGTAGTATTAAATATTTATTAAATTGTACAAAACAAATGCTAATTAGTGCCCTGATTAAAAAATTAAAAGAAGAAAGATTTTTGTTGGGATGTACAAAACTGTGCTGCCCATAGATTTTTTTACACTCTCATATGATTTTCATAATAAATACTCTCTCCGTTCCAAAATGAGTGTCGTCCTAGGTTTTTTTACACAGATCAATAAAAGCTATTAAATAGATGAAAGAGAAATATAATTTTACAAAACTAAAGTGACATTTATTAGAAATATTAGTGGAAAAAAGTAATTAATGTTATATTAAAAAACTAAATGCGATATAAGTTTTAATTCCTGCTTGTCAAGACCCTTTGTACAAAACAAACATTGAAATGAGAGAATAAAATAGAAAATTAATTGTCATTAATTAAATTAGTGCGCAATAACAGTGACAATAATAATGTTAGAGGATCCCAATCGTATGTCCGATGGATATTGAACTCCGGTCCGGAATTGACAATGAGAAAAGAGTTGGTGAGGACTCACTGGAGTGTGGGCCCCACCCTGTCAAATCAAAGGAACAACACCAACAGGGACAAGGACGTAAATGCGCCGAAAATTATAAAGAAAAGAAAACCTCCCTCCCATCCCATGTTTCTCGATCTTTGTGTCCTGCCCTCCCCTCCCCTGTTTGCTTGTTCTTCTCATTTCTCAAACCTCTCCAACCCAACCTGTAGTCTCTTTCTCTCTTCTCACTTTATTCCCTCTTTCACTCACTCACTCACTCTTCTCCAACAACACCAACATGTTTATGTTTGTGTTTATGCTTAGGGTTTCTTCTTTACCCTCCTAAACTTAACTTTAACCCTCTCTATTCCTTCCTTCTACCTCAAGCCCCCTCCTTCTATTTTTTGAAGGATTCCTCTCACCTCTCTACAAAACCAATAAAACCCCGCAATTTGAGCTCAACTCACGACAAGTGGGGTTCCTTCAAAATTAAATCTTTCGGTTTGGACTTCTTGCAACTAGTGAAAAAAAAAAAAAAAAAAAAAGAAGGGACAGTGAGTGGAGTGTGGGGGGTTCGGTTCGGTTTGGTTTTATCTTTAGCTGGTTCTTCTTTTGCGAGCGTTTCCTGTTAACATTTTTGGAGCCATTCGCTGCAATTTCAATGAAAGAGAGTTTCTTTCTCTCTCTCTCTCTTCCCTCCTTTTATTTTTTATTATCTGAGCTGTTTCCACGGTAGAAGAAACATCTTGAGAGAGAGGAAGGAAACAATCAATAACGGTGGTTGCACAAAAATACACACTCTTTCTCTGTCTATCCCCCCCTTTAACGTTGCCCCAGTTTGAGTTTTCTTATGTAAAGGGACACCCTTTACTAGTTACTAGTACCAACAACAACAACCTTGCCTTTTCATTTTCTCCTTCTTGTTGTCGAGAGTGAGTGAAACTGTGAAAGCATGGCTATGGCTGTGGCTCAACACAGAGAAAGTAGCAGCAGTGGAAGCATTGAGAAGCATCTAGATTCTGGCAAGTATGTGAGGTACACTGCTGAGCAAGTTGAGGCTCTTGAAAGGGTCTATGCTGAGTGCCCTAAGCCTAGTTCTTTGAGGAGGCAGCAATTGATCAGAGAGTGCCCCATTCTCTCCAACATCGAGCCTAAGCAAATCAAGGTTTGGTTCCAGAACCGTAGGTGAGTCAAGTCAAATCAACCCTACTTAAGGTCTCTCTTCATGTTTTTTAAAGTGGTTCTTAGATGTGGGTTTTGGATGGTGTGTGCAGGTGTAGGGAGAAGCAGAGAAAAGAAGCTTCTAGGCTTCAGACTGTGAACCGCAAACTCTCTGCAATGAACAAGTTGTTGATGGAGGAGAATGATCGGTTGCAGAAGCAGGTGTCACAGCTTGTGTGTGAGAATGGGTATATGAGGCAGCAATTGCATACTGTAAGTGTGTCTTCTGTCTGATTGTCAATTCTTCACCTTTTGGGGCTCTTAAGCAGAAAAACATTGCTGAAAAGAATGTACTAAATGTGGATAAATTGAGAGGAGAACCGATCTGTTTTGTGGTTTTCTTGCATGTTGGTCTTGAGTTGATGTTAATGGCTGCTGTAGCTTTTACTATAAGTCCTACTTGATTTGGTTGTTTGAGCTGTTATTCATGTTATTGTTATCCCTGCAGACATCAGCAGCAACTACTGATGCTAGTTGTGATTCGGTGGTTACCACTCCTCAGCATACCATGAGAGATGCTAATAACCCTGCTGGGTAATTTTGAGCTTCATGAAGTGAACTTTCTGCCTTTTGTGTGATGAAGCTTTACTCAATTGGTTTACCTGTTGTGATCCTTGCAGACTCCTATCAATCGCAGAGGAAACCTTGACAGAGTTCCTTTCAAAGGCTACGGGAACTGCTGTAGATTGGGTCCAGATGCCTGGGATGAAGGTTTCTTTTTTCTGTTCCTTGCAACAAATTCATTAAGAAATTAGTGATCTTTGGCATCTAGGGGATAGTTATTGTGAATTTCATTGTGATACCGTGCTGATTTGAATTTACTAAACTCGCCAATTATCTCTTCATCTAAGAAAAAGTTCTTTTTGCCAGCCTGGTCCGGATTCGGTTGGGATCTTTGCCATTTCGCAAAGTTGCAGTGGAGTGGCAGCTCGAGCCTGTGGTCTTGTTAGTTTAGAACCTACAAAGGTAAATTCACCAAGTAAAAGTATGGTTTGAATTTTTTTTGTAATTTCTTGGTATGCCAGTTAATGTCTGTAAGCTGTTTGGAATGAATATCTGAATGCCTGATTTTCAACAGATTGCAGAGATCCTTAAAGATCGTCCATCTTGGTTCCGGGACTGTCGGAGCCTAGAAGTTTTTACTATGTTTCCTGCTGGAAATGGAGGAACCATTGAACTTGTCTACACACAGGTGAGCCTGAAATTTAAGACTTCGTTGTTAGTTCCGTTTTTGTTTTGGTCGTTCCTGTGAGTATACTTATACTTAAATTGCAACAGACATATGCTCCAACAACACTGGCTCCTGCCCGGGATTTCTGGACTCTGAGATATACCACTAGTTTGGAAAATGGCAGTCTTGTGGTGAGTATGTTTTGTCGTTTGACACATTATATAGATTCATAGAATTTATATGCAAGATTGTCTCATTGTGTTTGCTTTAAATTCTTCTTGACGCATTATATAGATTCATAGAATTTATATGTACGACTGTCGTGTTGTGTTTGCTTTAAATTCTTTTTTGACGGGAGATAATTTAATATACTCTATACTCATGTGCCTTCTGATTCCACTTTTGAAGGTTTGTGAGAGGTCCCTGTCTGGTTCTGGCACAGGCCCTAATCCAGCTGCTGCTGCTCAGTTTGTAAGGGCTGAAACCCTCCCTAGTGGCTACTTGATCCGACCATGTGAGGGTGGAGGGTCAATCATTCACATAGTAGACCACCTAAATCTTGAGGTTTTGCTTCTTAACACTGAGCTAATGTATATTTTTCTTTCCTTCTATACATTAATTTGCTTATTGTTTTCTTTTAGGCATGGAGTGTGCCAGAAGTGTTGCGGCCACTTTATGAGTCATCCAAGGTGGTTGCTCAGAAAATGACTATTGCGGTAAGTTCATTATTGTTAATTCATAAAATTGGGATTTATTTCCAAATTTGGATGGACTAGTGGTGTTATTGTGAACAATGTGCAAACTGAACCACAATCTTGAGCAAATCCAGTATTATATCATTTAATGTTTGAGTAATTAGTCTCTGACATACAGATGTTAGACCGTCCAGCTTATACAACCTTTAGAAATTGCCACTAAGGTTCTGGGCCATGACACTAAAATATGTCGATTAGATATCTACATATCTTTTTCCCTTCTGTTTTTTCATTCTTCATTTCAAGTTCGACAAGTACTTAACTGGTTTTCTGGACCTATCTTCACTTAATGTGATTCCCATGTTCTGTGCCTTTCTGTACAAAGATAGGTATTAATTTGGTGGCTTTTGTGATAGGCGCTTCGCTATATCAGGCAAATAGCTCAGGAAACAAGTGGTGAGGTGGTTTATGGATTGGGTAGGCAGCCTGCTGTTCTGCGGACTTTCAGCCAGAGATTGAGCAGGTAGCCACATGAAATAAGTAGTTTTGTTGGAGGCCATTTCAGCCTGCAGTTCTAGAATATTGTTTTTTGCTAATTCATCTCTGGTTCAATACGAGTTTTTGGCTGAAAATTGATGCATTTGACTTACAGAGGCTTCAACGATGCTGTAAATGGATTCAATGATGATGGGTGGTCTGTGTTGAACTGTGATGGTGCTGAGGATGTAATTATTGCAGTTAATTCAACCAAGAATTTAAGTGGCACTTCTAACCCAGCAAGTTCCCTTACATTCCTTGGAGGAATTCTCTGTGCAAAAGCTTCTATGTTGCTTCAAGTGAGTCTTGAGAACCCAATTCATGATATATTAAGTGCTAGTTTTTAATGAATTGAAAGATGAGGACACATCGTGAGGAACTAGCATTTGTTGTTTGCATCGCATGGTATTTGGTAAAAAGCTAAACTGGCCATTGATAGGTTTGATCTCCAAAAGAACTTTTGGCCATGAGAGATTTCTTTGATACACATTCGTAAATATGCAACTTGATCCCAGCTTTAATAAGATAGATGATTCTTTAATTTAAAAGTTTAGATGGCTAACACTTACCTCTTTTGATGTTATCTGACATGTTATGGTTGACAATTATGTGCAGAATGTCCCTCCTGCAGTTTTGGTTCGTTTTCTGAGGGAGCACCGCTCAGAGTGGGCTGATTTCAATGTTGATGCTTATTCTGCTGCATCACTGAAAGCTGGCACCTATGCCTATCCAGGGATGAGGCCTACAAGATTCACTGGCAGTCAAATAATTATGCCTCTTGGTCATACAATTGAACATGAAGAGGTAGGTTTGCATTCTCTTAAAAATTGGATGGAGGATGCATAATTGCTTTGGGCCGAGATTTGTTTGACATATATGATATATTTACACATTATTTGGTAGAGTATGTCAACAATTTATGGTCTGATCTTTTTGACATTTGTACTTGTAAGCAACATTCCTGTTAAAGTTTGTGTTTTCACTACAGATGCTTGAAGTTATTAGGCTTGAAGGTCACTCTCTTGCTCAAGAAGATGCTTTTGTTTCTAGGGACATTCATCTCTTACAGGTGATGCCTCTGACTTGTTAAAATGCTGAATATTATCTGTAATTATGTATACCTGCATTAAATTCTTTTTTGCATAAGTTGAGTCATATCAAATGTGAATTTGTCATCTTCGGTACAAAATTATTTTTCATCAAGGATGTGAATGATTATAGTATATCTTGCAGCACTTCAGATTTAGAACAATACCATAAAAAGAGATCTCAATCTTATATTAAGATTTCTACTTTACAACTTCAGTTTAGTTTTAAAGTGCTACTTGAAATCTTTGCTCTGTAATTATACACATTCCTGTCAATGTGTTTTGGGCTTTCTTCTGCTTGCCTTCTTAGCATTCATTTGTTTATAGTTCTTTTCTATGCATTTAAATGATTATTTATACATGAACGAATATAATTAATATAGGTAGATTCTAAGGTGCTTTTTTGTGTTATCTTTTTTGCAGATATGTAGTGGGATTGATGAGAATGCTGTTGGGGCTTGTTCCGAGCTCGTATTTGCTCCAATTGATGAAATGTTCCCGGATGATGCTCCATTGGTTCCGTCTGGTTTCCGCATTATCCCATTAGATTCAAAACCAGTTGAGTTTTGTTCCTCTGTATTTTGTCTTCTATAATCTCTATTGAGCTTTAATTTTTCAGCTCTTTACATCTTCACTCAAGCAAGCTTGTTAGCACATGTAACAACTTAAAAGTTCATATTACTAAATTTCATGTGCCCCCAAAAAAACACCGGATATAATACTCTTAAAGTTGGGGATTTTTAATTCAAACAGTGACTGAAAATGTACTGTCTGCTAGTTAGAATGGACCTACTATTGCTGTTGTCCATGTGTGTCCCTTCTGTAACATTACTATGTTCTTGTTTTATAGGGTGACAAAAAGGATACAGCTGCTGCAAATCGGACCCTGGATTTGACATCTGGTTTTGAAGTGGGCCCTGCAACAACTGCTGGTGCAGATGCATCATCAAGTCAAAACACACGATCAGTGTTGACTATTGCCTTCCAGTTCCCTTTTGACAGCAGTTTGCAAGATAATGTTGCAGTCATGGCACGTCAGTATGTCCGCAGTGTGATTTCCTCTGTACAGAGGGTTGCCATGGCTATATCTCCATCTGGTATAAACCCGTCTGTTGGAGCTAAACTTTCTCCTGGTTCTCCAGAGGCTGTTACACTAGCTCACTGGATCTGCCAAAGTTATAGGCAAGTCTACTTATCTCACTGTTTAACATTTTTGTCTTGGAAGTTAATACAAGCATGCAATTATGAGTGCTGAGTGGGTTGGGAACTGTATAGTTTGGAATTTGATTTTCTTTTGTCATACTGTTCTTGTTAGTGTTAAATATTTGGTCTAGCATTCTTGTTCATATTACTTTTCAAAAAACAATGTCTAATACGTTTCTTTCCCTATGTTTTTCCAAAACCAGTTTCTATTTGGGGTCTGACTTGCTGAGATCAGATTCTCTTGTTGGTGACTTGATGCTGAAACATCTGTGGCATCATCAGGATGCCATTCTATGCTGTTCACTGAAGGTAAGCTTGTGTCATTTCATTTCATTTCGAAGCGGGGTGTTCCTGTTGTTCACGTGAGGTTAATGCGATTCTTCTCCATTTGGTATTTTTTGCAGTCATTGCCAGTGTTTATATTTGCAAATCAAGCTGGTCTTGACATGTTGGAAACAACTCTAGTGGCCTTACAAGACATCACATTGGATAAAATATTTGATGAGTCTGGACGTAAGGCATTGTGTACAGACTTTGCCAAGTTAATGGAGCAGGTGATTTCTAGTGATCACAAAATTTTCAAGTTACAACTAGATTATCATTTTGAAAATGGCTGAATTTTAGTCTTCATTATTATGTATTCTTCCATCAGGGATTTGCTTATCTGCCAGCTGGAATCTGCATGTCGACGATGGGGCGCCATGTGTCATATGACCAAGCCATTGCATGGAAAGTGCTTACTGGAGAAGACAATACTGTTCACTGCTTGGCTTTCTCTTTCATAAATTGGTCATTTATATGAAAATCCAATTCGTGTGCCCTGCTTTTTCCCACTTGAACATAAAAATGAAAGGGTTAAAAGGGAGACAGACAAATTTGGAGGGAAAAAGAAAAGTCCTAAATTTTTGTATAACACAGGATCAGGTTTGCATTTAATTCGATTTAATTTATTTCTTATTTAGTGCAGAGACCAAATTGAATTAATCTTGTAAATTATTTAGTGCTAGAGTGAAGTTGAGACTTGAATGACACATGTTGAGTATTTTGTTTTTGTCTCTAGTCTAGTATATCTTTCACTCCAGTTAAGCTCATACACAGGACTCGTGTGATGACAGAGCATGTGTAATGTTTCTTACACAATCACAGTTCTGACTTGTGTGACCAACATAGTACTACATCCTTACTGGAGTACTTTGCTTTTGTATGTAGTATGATATCTATCAACTCGAGTTAGGCATTAGCACAGCACAGTACATGCGTATCTGATGTTACTACGTCTTCTTTGTACAGCCTAAGTATATTATAAGATTGCAAAAGTTAAAAATTGAACTGTTATTAAATTAATTACATCACTAACAGTGGTGGTAACGTATGAGAAATAGATAAGAAAATAAATGGAGATAGGTTTTGAAATTTAAATTATGAGTTCTATATATGCAAGAGTTAGAATACTGGGAAATCAGGTGTGGAACAGCACTTGTAATAAATGTGTAAAATTGGTTATAATATGCCGTTAAAGAGATAAAATAGGTAAAAAAAAAAAAGTAGAAATCAAAATGATGTATTGTTTTTACTATTGTTATAAATGCCGATCTTCCTTAAAGTTGGTGATAATTTGATTAAAATATTATACTTCCACTTTTGTTTTATATATCATTTTTATGTTTACATGCAATTTTTTCGTGTACGAATTATATAATGATACTAATAAAATTAACAAAGGGATATGCAAGATGAGCATAATTTTTTAAGCAAATAAGGCTCAGACGTAATTATTACCAACTTCAGAGAGGTCCTTGCAATTATCTCTAAATGTGTAATATTGAAAGAAAAAAAGGCATAAATTATTAGTGTGGTTAACCAGTTAATGATTTATTATTTTATCACCGGAAAAATGATGCTTCTGAGGAATGAATTAAATTTAGGTTTTTTAAAGTGAAACAGAGATGGATGAGTGACTCTATATTTCTTTTAGTTATACCCTGACGACAAGGGAAAATAAAGTCATCCTGAGCATGTCATGTCTCCTTGCCTTTTGTTATAGCAAAACTTTAAGCTTGTCTTGTCTTGTTGTTCCATATGCCACCAAAAATCAAACCAGAATGAATTATAATTGTGAAATCCGAATTTACGTGGAAAGAGGTTTCAGTGGCAATAACTCGGTTAATCTTTACCTGCCTCCAGGAAGCTTAGGTTTATCTTTCCCAATTTAAATTATTAATTAGTTCTCAGTAAAATGAATTTCTATATAAACACAATGATAGCGAACCTAAAAAAGGTATAAAATGTATTCCTATGTTATAATTTGAAGTAAAATTTTCACTCTTCTTATTCTCTCAATTAGATATTTTTAATATATCTTTTTTAGATTTTACATATTATTCTTGTAATTAGCTAAAAAAAATAATCTCTCAACAATGTCAAATTATCCTTTTTTTACTCTTAATACTTATCTCTTTCAATCTATCATCTTTTATCTCTACTTTTAAATTAAGTTTTAATATTCTTTTTTGAAAAAAACTGTCAATAAAATATATTTTGTATCACAATTTAAATTATTCATTATAAATTCAAAATATAATTTATACATTTAAAAATATTATAAATTTTAATTATATAAAAATAAACATTTTTACTATGCCATAAACATACTAAAATTCTAATATACAAAAACAAAATCATCTTACAAGAGATTTTCACTTGTAAGGTAACGTCAGGACTGAGGAGAGAGAACGAAAAATTAAAATGACGTGTTCTTAATACTATTTATTTATTTATTTAAACTCACGTCACCCCACTCCAAATCTTGTTCAATCCAACATTGTAGCACAATCCAAACTAACCTTTGAAATCATGTTTATATTATATCTCCTAACAATGCTAATATTAAAATTAAAAATATCGGAAAATTTCATATCCATACGGATTAATGCCATTCATAAAAAAATTACCACATATAATAAACTAAATCCCAATTTAAAGACAGTTGAACCACGTTGAACTATTGAACAAGGAATCAGTTCATTGACTCATTCAATGGGAATCAGCTTCTTGCAAGATCTTCTGAAGTTTGATTCAAACTCGAGGAAGTCAATCACGCTAAACATTTTGTGATTCATAAGATAAGGTGACAACAAAGAACTGGGGTAGTTTTAGTGCTCAGAACCTTGCAAAAGTGTAAACAAGGGAATAAAATAGCATGCACTTTCTAGAAAAACAAATGATATTCAATTACAGAAAAATACGTGGTTAAAAGTGACTAATAACTAAAAAGACATTCAACAGAACAAAACTGTGTTACTCACTGACTACACACATTTCCACATACAGAAACCCCACCAAGTTCATATCAAATCTGTTTCTTTACACCATGCATATTACTACTACTACACTGTATGCACTAAATCATATAGTGTTATTTACTCACTCCACTGCCAAATATGACTGACTGAGCAAATGTCTGGTTTGAAGGAGGAGAGTACATGCAACCATTTGGTGCTAGTGCAACCACATGACATGAAGCTTAAAAAAACTTTGACAGGTGCAAAACAAAACAGCCAAACCAGCCCGACACCAACATTGACTTTACAAGCTGTCCAAGTTTCTGCGTGTCACTGTTTTTATTTTAATTACCGTGATGCTAAGGACCAGAAGTTCAGGAGAAAAGATGGCACTGTGGTGAACCAACAGATGAAGGCCATGCCTGTAGCCGTTTCAAACTGCACACAGTGGTTCTGTGAACAATTTCCAAGATCATTATCAATGAGGACTGTGATGCCTGCTGATGCACAGGCTGCTGCAAATGTAAGGGTAGAAGTGACCTGCATGGAAGACACAGGTCTTCTTAAATTAACACTACAGCATTTTCAGAGGGGAAAAAAGTTACACAAGTTAAAGCTACACATGTCTGCATTAAAAACAAGTTGATGATGAAGAGAAAACAGTGGAATAAGCTTTCCACTGCAGTTATGGTGTGTTCAAAAATACATCCAAGTGATAGTTCTGTGAAACTAAATGTATAGTGATATCAATACATCATGTTATTGTTTGAGATTAATAAAAAGTATGAGGGGTGAGTCGGTAACAGTTTTTGAAAACAAATGTGTTGCACATGGCTGTTGAAGTGAAGGGAATCCTAAAAATTAACTAGAAAGTGACAAATAGTTTAGCATTGCAAAATTGTAAAAAGATTATTGAGTCTTACTATAGATCTTACCCCATCACCAATTGTAAACAAACAGACAATTCGATAGTTCTGCAAAGAACGCCTTACTAAAAGGGCATACACATCAGTAATAGCCAATGAAATGCTCCACAAAGCCTGCAAGCCGGCAGCAGCAACAAGGTAACTGATAAAAAATGAGACAAACATTTTATGTAATGTTGTAGCATTCAAGCCATTTCATAAAAAAAAGGGGAAATTTGAAAAGAATAAAGCCAAAAGTTCTGCAATAATGACATGTTTCAACTAGAATGTGGAGGCAAGTCAGCATATGGAACAGGGTAGTGTCAAAAACAGGTCTAAGATTAGAACTATGCAAAACCAAACCCATTGTGTTTCACCTAGAGTTTTTTTTGGCTTAATAGCACTTTTAGTCTCCCAAGTATCGCAATTGTGCGATTTTAGTCTCCCAAGTTTCAATTGTGTCAATTGGGTCCTCCAGTTATCACAAATGTGCGGTTTTTTTTACTTAAAAATTACTTTAAAGTTAAAGTTTAAATAAGAGCTTTGAAAGTAAAGTAGAAGTTATTCGTCAATTTTAATGTGTGTTTGGATGAGCATCTACAAAATTGATTTTGAATGAAATTCATTTTATAAAATTGATTTTCAAGTGAAGTGATTTATATTTCGAAGCTTTTACCTTGAAAGCAAGTCTGCTATAAAACTTAGTGTATAATTTTCAACCCAATGCAAAAGCTACTTTTTACCACTTCTAGTCAAACAAAGGCTGAGGCAAAAATCAATTTTGCTTACCACAATAACCAAAAACCAAACATCTATGTGCGTGTTTGGACACATCCAACACACACATATAGCCCAAACACCGCATCAATTTGGATCAATATACGCAAAAGCTATACCATGATGCTTTTGGTAGATGCGCATAACATATGACGCGAAGGAAAACCAAACACACCATATATTTTTATAAAATCCCAGTTTGACTACAGTCAAAATCAATTCTCATTATTTCCACCATGAAACCAAACACACTCTTAATTTATTTTAACTAAAAAGAAATGTCCAAAAGAGAACGGGAGAGAGAGAGGAGGGAAAGAGCTCAGAGAAGTCAACTTCTTTCTAAAAGCTCCTTCACACTGTTTTTTAAGAAAATCTATTTCTTTTTTCTTTTTCTTCCATAAAAAACGAAACTACTTAAATTTTTAAAGAGTAAATAGTCTATCCATTAACAGTGTAAAGTGTTTTTACACTATTATCCAATAACAAATTGATATATATGGTAAGGAGGACATATCTTATGAGAGGAAGGTATCTTATGTGAGAGTGAGAGGGTTAAATCTGGACCGTATAACCATATATGGAGGGTCAAGATTTAATGTTATGTAACTACTTAAAAAAGTCATGTGACTTTTTAAAAAAGTCACATGACCTAGTGTGTTTTAATCTTGACCATTCAAACAAGATCTAGTGGTCAATATTTGTTCCTCTCACTCTCATATAAGATAAGCCCTCTCACTAGATATATTTCCGTATGGTAAGTTTGTTAATTTGTACATTAACTATCTTAAAAGTCATTCCTACCATTTATTTTGGTTGTCAGTGCAAAAAATTTTACATTGACAGTGTATAAAAATTAAAGTCTTTTAAAAGCTTTTCAGAAAATGTGTTTGACTCAACTCCTTTTAAGGAGAAGAGAAATCCAAAAAAGCTAAGCCAAACACTATCTAAATTTGCATCAAGTTAAGTAATAGCATCCCAGCCATACAACCGCATCATACGCCTATGGGCATGGCATTGAGTCATCATCCAACTCTTTTCATTCCATCCTATGACTATATACAACAAATATTATTCCAATAATTAATGTTTTTCATAGAATTTATTAATGTGATATGATATATGGGAATTGGGAAAGGGAAACTGTTTCTTTTTCACAAAAACAAATCAACTCTAATGATTTCTGCCCAGCTAAGAAAGTTAGAATGATTGACAACAAAAGTGGCGTCTGTAATCAGTTAAACAAACCATCTCAATTAAAAATCATCATTTTTCAAACTCTCGATGAATTCAAGAATGTTAAATATTTTAGAGGAGTCAAGCAGAGTCAATTCTATCCGATGCATCAGATAAACTAAATGTCAGAAAGTTGTTGTATGTTACAATAGCTCCATTTGGCACCAAATAGCAATATGAATGGCATCACTTTGTTGAGAAATAGTTCTCTAAATCACCCTTTATTATTGTAACAAAATTTGATGCACCTAGCACGTTATAAACATGCAGGTCTATCAGACCCACACTCGTATTTTACAATAGGTCCATTTTGGGACCAAAAATGCAAAATGGCCTCATTTCACTGAGAAATAATCCTCTAAATCATCCTTCATTATAGTAATAAATTCAACGCACCTAGTACATTTAAAACATCCAACTCTATCAGACCCACAGTGCTAAGAATGAAAGTAATGAAGAATGACTAACCAATCGATTAAGTTTCATACAAAATACACACTCAGACCCCAGAACAATTTCAAATTCACAACCATCTATCAGCAGCATATGTAGAAGTCAGAGATGCACTCAAATTACTAATCCAGATCCACGTGCCACTTAAATTCATACCCACGTATTAGATGCCCCAATGAAAATTTATTAGCATTAATTCTTTCTTTTTTAATTTTCAAGTACCCAATAGGAAAAAAAATCCACAATTGGAATCTCCTTGATCCAAAACTTCATAATTGAACCAAATCTCCCCTTTTTTTTTTTTCTGGTGCCAAGTCCTAACATTTTTCATCTCGACGTATGAAGATCTATTTAAGGGGCTAACATTTTTTCATCCCAACATATGTTCTTCCACACACACGTCCTTACACTTGACATAGGTTTCTTAATTCTTTCAATCACAATTACAAACAAAACAAAATTAAAATTAAAAGGAATAAGAAAAAGCTATATTTACCAGAAAGCAGTGACAGAAGGGAAATCACTAGTGGATGCCATGATAGAGAGTGCAGCAGCAGCGAAAACAAACTGAGAAACACGGAGAGACAGGCCACCGGCAGTGCCGGGCATGCCTTGAATGTCCTTCATCCTCACCCTCGGAGCGTTGACGTTTTGGTCAGCACCACCACCTTCAGTCGTTGGAGCTTCTTCAACTGGGTGAACCGAAGCATGGCTCACGTTCATGTCTCCACTTCAATTCATAATCATCAACTCACACTTTCTTCTTCTTCACCAAATCTGATCACACCACACCCATCAAACCTCATCAATCAATAACCCGATTCCTTTCCTATGATCTAAGCCAAAGTCTCCATAGAACTTTTATACATAATAAAATTAAAAAAAAGCTGATTTTGTTGATTTTTTTTTGCAATTTTTGGTGGGGGGATGGAAATTGAGCTTGGTGGCTTAAACGAGCGATTACCCTTTAATTTGTTTCCTTAAAAGACTGTGAATTTAAACTCAAAACCAGGAAAACTGAACAGAATCGATTCTCTTGCTACCTTTGCAAATATAGGGGTTGAAGAAAAAGAAGAATAAAAAATTGAAAGAAAAAAAAAAGTGTCGTACCCAGAAGAAGAGGTGCAGTGTTTTGGGTTTGATCGTTGCAGAGAATGAAGGATCTATGGAGGAAAGAGAGGACAAGAGTTGCTGCAGAGCGCAGACGTTGAATTGAAATGAAATGAATCTTAGTTTACGCGTCAGTTGTGGAGTTGTCGTTGTTTTTGTTTGGTGCACCTGCTTAGCCAGAAATTTTTTTATAATTAAAAAGAGAAAAAGAAAATAAAATTGAAGGGAAATAGGAAGAGGATAAATGTTTTTGACTTTTTGGCATGATAATTGTATTTTAGTGTAATATGAGATGAATTTTAATATATTTTTTAAGTTTTAATATCGGATAAATTATTTTACTAGATGGAATAATAAAAAAATTTAGGCTTAATCTAATCTCTTTAAAGTACATGTCTCTTTTTTTTTTTTTTTGTCTTTACAATTTATTTTTCAAAATATTTTTATAATATAATATTTTTGTTTTTGTCTATGATGTTTGTTTGCTTCTATTAAATATTGATGTGGCTTACACAAAATCACTTCAACATGTTAGGCCAAATTATGTTCATATGGACTTAAATATAAGTAAAAATATTTAATTTTATACCGATTAAGGATGTTAGTTAAGTTTATTTGATTTTTTTTATTTCATAAAAAAAGAATTATATTTTTTAAATTACCCTTAATCATATTTATTGAAGATAGTGCTCACACATTTGAATTAACTTAAGAAATTTTTGAAATAATAATATTAAATTTGATTGAATTAATTGAAATATGCTTATATTTCAGTCCATTAAATTTGGATATTTTTTTTATTTATATTTAAGTTCAGAAGAATACGTCAACAACAATATTGTCGCGTTAGAAACCAAAACAAAAAATATATTATAAGGATCATTTTGAAAAAAAATTTATGAGAACTAAAATAAAAGGAAAGTATATTATAAGGATAAAAATATAATTAAGTCTAACAATAGTAATTACAAATTATAATTAACCATTATCAATATAATTTTTTTATTTACTAATTTCTTTAGATAATGATTAAAAAATCGAAAGAATTGTTATTTTACTATCAATTTTCACTTTACAATTACACGCGCTTGACTCTATGGTGCTATTAGCCATTTAGCCTCCGATCACTTTTTTATACGGTGTCGGTCACTCGTTGAACAATGTTTTAGTTTTTTGAAATACTAGAGTGTATGACCCGTGTCATGAATGGGTTAAATATTTTTTATGAATATTTTATAAAATATTTTAAATATATAAATATTTTTTAAATTTTTTATTAAGAACTATTTACTATTAAATTATTCATATAAATATTGTTGTCTATATTTGCACTTTAAAAAAATTATCATATCTGGATCCATATCCATGTGAATAGAAATTTAGTACTCGTGTCATTTTTAGTTGGGTATCTAAATATCCATATTCGTGTCCGTTACATGTACTTTAATTAATATAAAAATTGATAAATAAACAATACTAATTAAAAATACAATAGTTATTAAATTAAAATTTCATTCAAAGATTTTATAAAAAATATAATCATAATCATAAAACACTCCAAAAGTTAAAATCTTATTTAAAGATCTTTTACAAAACATACATTTGTTTCCGGACTATTATTTAGTTGTCAATATTTTAGTATATAAACATTAAATTGATTCTTAATATTAAAAATTAATTTAATAAATAATCCTTTGATAGTTTGATATGATGATATTGCAGTAATTTTGAGCACTTGAATGAACATACATATCGGATATTTCAATAAAATAAGAAAATCATATATATGAAATGGTAAATAAGTAGTAAAATTATTAAGCAATAAGGAATTCAACCGTTAAAAACAATTATATTCCTAACATAAATAATTTAATAGTTAAAAACAATTAATCGTATAGCACAATTTAAAATATTTGTTGTAAATTTAAATTATAATACTAATATTTATAAGTATTTTTTATTATAAATTGTAATTATATAAAAATATTTATCTTTTACATGCATAGAAATTAGAATAAAATACTAATTAGTATTATTTTAAATTAAAGTAGCTCATAATGTTAAATAAATTTTATAGCATGATTAATATTGAATAATTATTATCACTTTCTTTTAAATATTCTTTTGAGCAAGAAAAACTTATAAAGGATTGGCTCGATTATAGGATCGAATAGCATCAACTTCACTAAACAAAAATAGCATTTAAAAGTGTACAAACTAACATTATCAAATAAATCTAAAAATATTTTAAATTTTATTTATAAAGTGAGATTTAATATATTCTTCATGACATTTGATATTAAAACAATATTAGACTTGTTGTTTATTCCTATGTATAATATACTTATTATTTTAATTACATACATTAAAGAAATATTTGTTATCAAATTAAATTATATATATAATAATATGTATTACTTTAGTTATTTCAATTAAGAATATGTATTAATCGTAAAAAATAATATGTATTGATTAAAACTTATATATAAAAGTTGTAATTACCATGATTAATATATTTATATATCTTTTATCAATAAAAATAGAATTTTTTAGCAACATTCAATAATTACATTTACTAAATTATATGTAATAATAACATGTCATTACCTTAATCTTTTATTTTAATTTTTTTGTTGAAGATTACCTTAAATAAAGGTTAAAGGAAACAAAAACTCGATAGTGTTGTTGGAATTGCCATATTGGTTTTAGTCCTTCATCATTGAACAACCGAAAGACAAAAATCACCACTTCAAAATTATGTCTATAATTATAATTTATGACTTTTAATTATTTTGAAATTAAAATTTGATGAAAAGAGAAATTAAGGGCAAAAACCACTATGTATCAATCAACCTAAAAAAATAGAAAAAAAAAATCCAATTTTGAAAACAAAATGATTCAAGTATGAACATACACTAATGGTTGGAATTCAACAACTAATTTTATCACAACATGTACCGCCTCTACACTAACCCATCATTCTCTGACATATATACATCACTATATATTAGAATACCCGTGGATCAAGAGCGAATAAAGAACATTTGTGTCAAACACAAATCCATTTGCCTTCCATCCAACTACTCATCATTCTTTCTTCTTCTTCTTCTTTTTTAATGCAGCAGAAAACAAAAGGCAAAAAAAAAAAACTACAAATGTCTAATAAAGATTGTTCCTATGACATCTGCAAGCCACGTACTAAAGAGAATCTGGGACAAACATTTAACCCATCATTTATATATAGACAACACCAAACTCTTTAGTTTAAAGTTTCACCGAAATCAAAAGCAATTACCTTAATTAAGACCAAAATCAAGAGTAAAAAGGTAATAATTTGTTAGAATTGTCAAATTAGTTTTAAATTAATTTTTGTTCCTAATAAATTAATGAGACTTAAATGTATTTGAATTTGAATTTTGTTCGTAACCAAACCAAACAATTCCAAAGCATGAAATGGTGACACGTGTCATCCAATGTTTGAGAAGCAACCTTGTTTCGCCACATGTTTTTCAAAGCTGTTTTTGGATTCGTAAATTTTATATATATTGATATTGATGTATTTAACATAACATAATAGATTCGTGTAATTAACGCCAAATGGAAAGGATTTGCCTTGGCTGTTCAAACCACAACTACATTCGTTCAATTTGAATGGACTTTTCGTTGAAAGGCAATATGTAATATAATATCCTTCCTTTTGCCTTACTCTTCTAAACTATGGGTGAGGATTAGATAAGCTAGAAAAGTTTTATCAGATGTCAAAAAATGGTTCACCATACATACATTAGAGCAATACATGCTTTCCTCATTACTCAAGTTATAATACTTTAACACATTACAAATCACTAGAGAAGGGGAATGGAGTCATACAAAGAAACCAGACATCAATTGCAAAGGATGAAATGGACTTCAGAAGTAACATACCCATGTGTTGCTTATAATCCTCAACTGCATCTTTCTCTTCATTACCAACACCTTCCCTGTGAGAAGCCGCAGTTCCCACTAATAGGCAATGAAGAAGTTTTTCCTTAGATAGACAAAGTCCAGAACCAGCCTGCAAAACAAAGATCATGCACCAAGGGTGAGAAAAAAATGCTTTTAAAGAATAAATTGTCAAACATCTGATACAAAATACGTCAATAAGAACTATGCTGCCAAAAATTGATGTTGTAAATATCATCTTAGCAGTCCAAGTTAGTGGCACATAAAATGTTCCTAAAAGAAAAAATGAATGTGGTGATAACATGTTCTAAACACAATTCTTTACAAAATAATCATGAATGAATCTGAAGAAACAATCTGTAGAATTAATGAATACCATAACAAGCATGAGAAGCACATGAGCTTGAAAATTCTAAAAGTAGATATTAGAACAGCAAGCTTTCAGTGTTCAAAAAGAAAAAGTATTAAGCAAATCATTTGGTCAATAACAGAGGTGAAATCCTACCATCAGACTTGTTATGAAAAGAAAACAAAAGGAAGAACCTACCTCTTTCAGCACTAAAGCTAGATGAAAACTAGATGCTTTGAGTGAAGTAGGGAGGCACACGTAAGTTGTAATAAACTGTAATGTAATAAGCTGCAAGCAAAGACTGCACATGACAGCAAGAACTTTATTAATATTCAAAATGTAAGCATCTTTCAATATACATACAGAATTAAAATACAAAAACATGTATGATTTAAAATACAAGAGCATCTTAAAATACTCAGTTTGGTCAACAATAATACTAATTTTATGAAGAGAATAGAACAATTCTGGTTAGAAATCTCAGAATCTACAGTCTATATAACCCAACATTAGTTGACTCGTGACAAGAGCTTTTAGTTTTAGTTGACTCATCTCTATAAAACCCAACATTAGAATCCATATGCACATCTCTTTGGGGCATTAGTCCAAACCAAAACTCTTAAGAATTGTTCATCTACGTTTTCAAACAAATTGAAAAAAGCAGCAAAAAAAAAAAAAAACTGAGAGCAAGGTTGCTGCTGCCTTGCTGGGTACATGCATGGTCAGTTGTCAGTCCAACTTATGGACCCAAAAAAGAATATGAAAAGATATAAGCATAATGATTTTTTTTTTTAATTAGGTTTTTTAAACATATAGTAGCAGTTCAATGGCCACTGGCCAGGAATCTCAGAAGCCTCAACAACTTTCTCTTGGTGGCAGATGATTACACAAGTTGTTATAAGATTCCACCAACATACCTATTTTGTTAGTGATCTTCCTCTATATCTGCACTAATCCTGCAGATTTCTCCTACAACTCTTATCATGCAAGAAAATCTAACCATTAAACATAATCCTTATTTTTCATGTTTTTTTTTCGGAGACCAATAAATTGGGAGCCAGGAGCCCAAACCAAACTCAGTGAACAATATAAGGGATAAAAAAACATAACATTATATAAAATCCTTATTTTTTCAAACTCATTTTTTGACATGTAATTGATTGAAGCATGCGTGGTTGAAGTTCCATGAATAAAATAGCTTTTCTGAATAAAGTTTCGTGAATAAAACAACCTGTTACAAACTACCAGAGACCATTTTAATTTTTTTCATAAAGGTATAGGGACCTAAAAAGTAATATACCCAAGTCAATTGTCTCTCTAAGTCATAGGACAAAAACATAAAGTAAACACTATTTTGCAACCCACAAAGCGAGCAAGTTCATGAATTCATGGAACTTTTTCACAAAAGTAGTTTTACATTTTCCTCTAATAACATCTTAAATAACAAACTATCACAAGCAAATTTCACTAAATAAGCCTAAACTAATACATAATTTTCCTTCCCTCAGTTCATGGCCACTCACACACACACACACACACACACCAAAAAAAAAAATGGATGAAATGTAGAGTTTCCAGTTACACATCAAGTTAAAGTTCCAACAAAAAAAAAGGAGCAAATTGAATAACAATCAAACCTACAGCTCTTATCAATTATCATGCAAGAAATTGAGAGCAGATTTCTCCTAGAGCTCTTATCATGCAATAAAATCCAACCATCAAATACTACCTCCGTTCCTATATATAAGATCTTTCAACTCATTTACATCTTTTAAGAAAATTGATTAAATTAGTTAATGACATTAAATTTGTCAATTATTTATACTACCCTTCCAAAATTATCCTTCATTTCTCTCTCCACTTGTCACATAAGAGTAATTAATATTTAGAGAGAATACTGTAATTAATAAAGGGTAATAAAGGGTATTATAGGGACAAACAAAAAAAATCTTATATATAAGGACGGAGATAGTATAAACAAAAAAAAAATTGAGAGCAAGGTTGCTAAAAATAAATAATAAGCATGGAGCAGGGATTTGGAATCAAACCACTTCAGACTCAGAGTAGACTGATGCAGAGCAGCCGGAGGGAGCGGCGCCGCCGACGAGCAACCGAGCAAGGAGGAAAACGCAGCAGCTAGTGGCGAAGGGACAAGCTCAGTCCAGTCCTATTTGTGGGCTGTTTGGACCGGTCCATCAGGCTGGAGTTAGATTACCAATCTAAATTTCAGTAATTAGGGCATTCTTAAACGCACCTCCTTTTTGGCTAAGTATATCCTCTGTTTTAGTTTAATTTGGTTAAATTGAAATTTTGGTTGGAGATCAGTGATCACAATTTCAGTCTTCTTATATTTATTTTTCTTGATTTTAGTCTCCAAATTTTAATTTAACCTCATTTTTGCATACGTTAACTATTTAACTTAACGATTGACTAATGATGTGTTAGTATTGTAATGAAGTAAAAATTAATATTTAAATTTTTTTTAAATAATTTAATTAATTAAATATAAAAAAATAAAAGAAATAAATGTATACAAACTTGATGATTATATCAAAATTACAGATTTTCTAAAATGTAAGGATTAAAATTGTGAAAAAAATAGAGATACCAAAATCGCAAATAAAAAATTTAAAAGACCAAAATTATAATTTAACCTTTAATTTTTTAACCAAAATATCCTTCATAGAATCACGTTTTCATTGATTTCCAGACAAAATCGAAACATATTTTACCCTTTTAAATAATTTTATGTGTTTAAAAAATATCTGGTATTTCTCATAAATGCAATGTTAACAAAAACACATGTTAACATATTTTATATTATTGGTTGAATTTCATATTGAGGTAATTCTTATTTCTTCTTTTTAATAAGTCCTACAAATTTTTTTTTACAATATATAGTGTAATAAAAAGTTTGTCAAAAAATATATTTTTAACAATTTTTCGTAATTAAACTTATGTATATAATAAAACTATTTACTCATTAGTATATGATATTTATGCCTTGTTTGGACAGGGAAAGGGGAGGAAATTTTAAAAAATTGATGTGGATTTCACATATCCATTACATTACTTTAATTTAAATATTTTTTCTCTATTCTATTTCTTTTCATTCCATTCTACTCTACCAAAACTACCCTTAAGCTTGTGAGAAATTCAAAATAAATTAAAGTAATAAAAAAATTATATGAAAGTTTGCATTCAGAATTGTTTGCTTGTATGTGTTTGATTTCATTTATGCCGCATGAAGAAAATGATGCTTTTGAGAACCTTTGGCATTTATATCTACATCAGTACGTCACTGAGTGTTTATGAGAAGTGTATAAGAAGGAAACAAAGCTTTTCAATGAGTCTGAAGGAACCACTTGTGACGTGTTTGTTTAGTATTAAGATTTTTTTTTATATTGTGCATACATTTTAAAATATAAATTGTAATTGAGAATAATTAAGATATATAAAATGTTTAATGATTTAAAATAATTTTATCAAAATTAAATTTTACCTAATTTAAAAATAAACAAACACTCACTCTACTTTCCTGGACTTTGTTTCTCCAAATGAAGCTAAAATCATATTTCCCCCGCTAAGCCTTGAGAATTGGGAAAACAAATAAAAAAAGAAAAATGAAGAAAAATAGTCAACAACTGAAAAAGGAAACCTATGTGCTTCCTTCTCTTTGGATTCAAAAAGTCGCCAAAGAGGAAAGCACGTGCTCTCTCCCAACCCTTCTTACATTTCTTTGTGCTTCCTTTCCTTTGTGTCCATTCACACTGTCACTTTTTATTTTATTTTAAATAAATTATATTTATATGTTGAATATGAAAATATTAATGATCAATGATAACGTCTTGTTTTAGGAGAGCACTTTTGGTTTGAATTTGATAACAGGATGAGGGAATGTGGATGCATGCATGTATGTACCTATGTTCCATCAATGCATGACTACCATAGCCATGGGAGTTGGTTAAGCTCCCCGCACGTGACTGTCACCAAAAGCATAGTAAGAAGGGTCTCTCTATCACTATGCATCACGTGACACGTGTCTCCTAGGTTGACTGAGAGAATGAAATATCATGTTGTGGGTGAGGTTTGGCCAATTGTGCATTCCTCTTGTTAGGTCGTGGAGGATTTCATTAATCGTTATCCATTTGGTTTCACTAATATGAATTGAATTTGTTATTTTAAAAATGAGTTTAGGATATATTTTACATTGTCGATTTTTTTTTTAATTGGTAAGAATCAAAGATAGATATCGAGAAGTTTATAAAAATTTATGCATGTTGCTCAACCAATTAAATTAGACTTTCTCAATAATTTTGTTTGTTGAATTTGGCTAATTACTTATAATATCTTTTAATTACATTTTTTTATCTATAAGGTTCGAATTTGAAATCTTAAGACTTATTTGTGGATGGTTGCGAGTTTTTTATTTTTGATTTTCAAATATAATTTTCAAAACAAAATGTGTTTGTCAAAAAAAGGAGGTAAAATGGTTTTAACAAAATTTCAAAACACTTTTACATTCATTTTCAAAATCAAGAAAAAAAATTATGATTTTGGTTTTTAGTTTAAAAAAACGCATTCTTCTTATATTTGACAGTAGCCCTTCCTGCTGCCACCACCACCACCATCATCATCATTGACACTGTTGTCGTCACCATTACAACCACCACTACTGACACCTCCGCCACCACCATGTTTAACACTGCTACCATCATTACCGTCATTACTATTGACACCACTACCAATGACACTATCGTAACTATCACTGACACCACCATCGCAATGGCACTAACACTGCCAGCATCACCACCGACATCACCACCATAGTCGCCATTAGCATCACTGTTGTTGTTGTTGGGTAAAAAGTAAAATTAAACAATATCCTCCAATCTCTCTTATTTATTACTAGTTTTTTTTTTTTCTTTTGTTCTTTACCAATTGTTTCTCTCACAAGGAAGTTTTAAATTTAATTAAAAAACTTGATAATTTTTTTTAAAGAATAATTTCTACATTAATCCTAGTCAATGGTCATCAAGGTTTTAAACACAAACATTCGAAGAAAAAAATCCTTATTCAAGATAATGAATGATTTTTTTAATAAAAACGACAGTGAAAAAATAGAAATTAGAGCAGGTGTAGAATACATGTATATGCATACGTAGGTAGATGTAGATACATCCATCCCAAAATAAAAACAAAAATAAAAATAAAAACGTAATTACGTATTTGTCCTCGTTATGTAGCTCTGGATGTTGTCGTTGTTGTTGTTGTTGATGTGTGGCAATGCAATTCTGATTTCTGAGATTACATCCTATTTTGTACTACTACACCGCTCTCTTTACCCTTCGCTTCTTTGTTCTTCTTCCATTCCATTATTACCGTACCGTAGCTACCACCACCACCTACACCTACGATTGATTATTTGATTTCTCTCTCTATCTCTTCTTCTTCTTCTATTCTATCGATCTTCACCGCCTCGCACCTTTTTCGATCTCCAAATTAGGGTTTTCAGGTTCCATGTTCTGCGCCTAGATTCATTCATTCGCCAACGCCTCACAGATCCACACACCCTTCTCCCTCATGTTTTGGAAGCTCGCCTCTATCTCTTCCTCCTCTCCTGTGAGTTCAATTCATTCTCTTCTTTTTCGCTCTCGTTAATTATACCCTCACCTGCTCTCACTCTTAGTTTTTGTTCCCCCTTTCAAATGCACACACATTTATTTAGCTTCTGTTATTTCTTTTTCTTTTAATTGCCAATTTAGTAATTGTTCTGTTCTTCAACTTGCCATTTTGTAATTTCCATTTGCAGGATCCGCCTTAGCTTAGCTCTCGCGGTTTTCCCTGCTTTAATTAACGTTTTGTATGTGTGTTAATTTGGGCATACTTACTTACTGAGCAATGAAAAGACATTCAGCTTTACTAATTCTAAAAGCAAATTCACTTAAATTACTGCAATTTGTATGAAAAGGATAGATTTGAATTCAAAAGCAAATTTGCGAAAACTTGGTTTACTTATTCAAGATTATCTTGTTTCTTTTGCCTTCACTCATGTAATGATTAATTTTTTGAGAGAAATTTTGTAATTGGAGGCTGTATAATTGAGGGGGAAGAATTTTAAGATTGTGTTTAGTTTTATGGTCAAACTCTCATGCGGCTGAAAGTTTGCCTTGCTTCTTTACTTGCTCAATGTCTTGTTTTGTGTGGTTGGTGCCTTGCAGGTGGAGGTAATATTGGACAAGGAGAACTTCACTTTGGAAGAACTTCTGGATGAAGAAGAAATAATCCAAGAATGCAAGGCCTTAAACAGTCGTCTCATCAACTTGTATGCTTCTAACCTGTTTGAAATAATGGAGTTTTTCCTGCCCATAACAAATTTTCCCCATTCTTATGCATATTTTCAGTTTTTGACAAAGTTCAATAGATTGTTTGATCCATGTAGCTGTCCCTTCCTTGTGGGAACTAAGACTCGGTTGTTATTGTCTTTTTTTTTTTTTCAGTCTGAGGGATAGAGCTCAGGTTGAGCAATTGCTACGCTACATCATAGAAGAACCACCGGAGGATGCTGAAAACAAACGGGTCTTCAAGTATGCAGTTGTAACTGAAAATTTGTTGCTAAAGAGCTATATATTTCAATGTTTCAACTTTCTCGTTTCCCTTTTATCATCTGATCATTGGTCTATGATTTAGGTTTCCATTCATTTCCTGTGAGATCTTTACATGTGAAATTGATGTAATTTTGAAGACCTTGGTGGATGAAGAAGAGGTTGGTATTATACTTCATTTTCATTACATAGTTTGATTTTTGTTTGAAGTCCTATAGTAATTTTTTGCTTGTATTATTTTCTGCTTATTATTCCTGTTATTGCAGCTCATGAACTTATTATTCTCCTTCTTGGAGCCTGATCGTTCTCATAGTACCTTATTGGCTGGGTACTTCAGCAAGGTATATGCTCGGTAATGTTGGAATTTTTAGTTTGTGACACTTTGTTGACATTACGTATATGGTTGTATTAAAACCACTTGCTCTAAGATAGTTTCTGTTCAATTTTGCAGGTTGTCATTTGCCTAATGATACGAAAGACAGTACCACTTATGAATTATGTTCAAGTAAGTAAACTAATGTGCTTTATAGTGTGTGTTTGGATTGGATTATTTTTAGAAATTATTTCAATAATTGATTATTGTTATAATTGATCTTATGAAATAAGTTTTCTGTTTGGATATGTTAGGTGAAAAGTGGTTTTAAGAATATTTCATTTGGATAGTCTAAAATAATCATTTTTTTAATAGTAAAATTACAAAAATATGGGTATAGGGTTATTTGTAGTAGTTGGTTTTGTATCTAAATTAAATTAATCAATTGTGGAGGATAAAATGCAAAAACAAAAGTTAAATGAGAAATAATTTGTTAGCTTTTAATCATAATCTCCAAAGTTTTGTTTATCATAAAAAAGCTTATTTCCTTTGTTGAGATTATGATCTTTGATTATTAATCCAAATTACCAAACACATTTAAATAGTAACACCAACAACTTTTTTTCCGATGAATCAGATTACTATATCTAAAATCAATCCAATCCAATCCAATCCAATCCAATCCAATCCAAACAACATGCATAGTAGAATTTGTTTTTCTACTATGATTCTATACAATTTTAAGGAGACAACAAAGTACTGCCAGATATAAAACTAATTCCTTTTGTTCTTAGCATCTCTCTGTGGAGCAGTTTGTAGTCTATTTTACAACTAAGAATACGTGATATCCTATTCTCCTTGTGATATCATCTTTCATTCATTCTTCAGCATACTTTCTGCAGGCCCATCAGCATGTTTTTCGTCAACTGGTAGATTTGATAGGCATTACATCCATTATGGAGGTAAACATCTATCCTAGTTATAGTATTATTGAGATCTTGCTAATGTGATGTGCTAGAATGGGTCCTAAATTAAGTTCTTTGCACAGGTTTTGGTTCGATTAGTAGGTGCTGATGACCATGTATATCCCAATTTTATAGATGTGATGCAATGGTTGGCTGAGAGCAACCTGCTAGAGATGATTGTCGATAAATTAAGTCCATCTGTAAGTGAAGCATCTACATTCTGTGTTTATAGTCTTTCAGTCAGATGTTGCTGATTAGCTGTATGTTGCATATGCACCTTGCTGAAACCAATCTTAAGAAAGTTTCCCATGTTTTGTAGGATGCTAGTTTATTCATTTATTAGTAGATGATCCATGGGATATTCTTTGACCTACCTCACCTAGCCATTCTACACTTGCCCGGTGTTAAGTTATACAAGCCTTGTTCATTGAACTTACATGAAGCCTTACTCTTGAATTTAGGCCGCTTCTACAAGTGTGAGTGCATGATTTGGCCAGCTGAAAGAATTTTTGGACTTGACAACACAATTTTGTTAGGAATGCTGTTACAATTCAAGCTGTGTTGTGGTGTTTTGAGTTTGTCTTTATAGGGTCACATAAAATACATTTTTGCATCTTGGAGCTATAAATGAAAAAAAGAAAAAAAAAAACTATATGTGAAACTAAAAGATCCCAATTTGGTTGTACTTGAGTGTTTGAATTTTATCGGCTCTTTTTCTCCTTCTTGTCTCTTGTTACACATAAATATAAATATAAATAATCTGACAGCTGTGTCTTTTTTGTTTTTTATCCAGAGTCCTCCTGAAGTTCATGCCAATGTAGCTGAAACTTTGTGTACCATTACTCGAGTTGCATCATCTACTCTAGCAATTAAGCTTTCAAGTCCAAGGTTTTGTGTTGCAAGGCTTTACTTTCTGTTATTATTTCTTTTAATATATGCCTGTAAATTGATTATTAAAATTGTTACTTTGCAGTTTTGTTGCCAAAATTTTGGGTTATGCATTGGAAGATCCACATTCAAAGTCTAGCCTTGTCAACTCACTTTCAGTGTGTATTTCTTTGTTGGATCCCAAAAAATCAGCTATTTCATCTCCACTTTTTCATTCATTCCGAAGTCAAACCATGTATGAGCCACCAATTCCTGTAAACCCAGATACTATTGGTGCAATGCTACCTAAACTTGGTAAGTATGGTTTGTTTTATCCCCATGAATTGAACAGTTTATGCTTGATAATAGGATTTTTTTTATTTAGTTATATGGCATGTATAGAATGATATGGAACATAATATGACTTAAGAAAATTATAGTGGAAGGTTGTAGTTTTTTTTTTTTTTTTTCATGAGAAGTATGCTCATTTTGATGAAAATAAGATTTCAAAGAAAGCTACCAAAATGTGAACCCTAGTCTACAGGAGGTATGTAGAGAGAAGCCCACAAGAAAGGGAAAATATATATTTATAGTTTTTTTTTGGGGGGGGGGGGGGGGTGGATTGTATTTTTTACTTAATTTATGACTACTCTGTTATGAATTTTCATTTTTGTAAAAAAATTATAATTACTACTTACCATTTCATTTCCTGGTAAAATCACGATCACTAGGGGCTTTTAAACAGTAACAGGATATTCTGGAGTTTGATGGAGCCTTGCCAATAAAATGGGTTGTAATGTAATGGGTTGTAATGTGGTTTGGATTCTAATTTTTAATGACTAATTGATTTATTGATTTTCTTTTTTATTTCCTTTTACTGTCTAGTCTTTCTCTTCCTAATTTGTCTAGTCATCATCAATAACTATCGAAGTACTCTTGGTTAAAAGATTTTGTACCCTTCAGTCATATCAGGATTTTCATTGGGTGGTGGTGGTGGTGGCTGTAGTAGTAATTATGTGCCATGTTTTGCATCTTCTGATTATTCCTGAATTAGGCTTGAAGGATGATATGGCAACAATTTTCTTCTGTTTGTTACAAAATCCGACACATTTTGTTCAAGCAGCCCTATCACATCATAAGTAAAATTGCACTTCTTGCCTACAGGTGAATTCCTTGTGCTTTTGGATGTGTCATCTGATAATAAGGTACTGCCTACCACATATGGTGAATTGAGACCTCCACTTGGCAAGCATCGATTAAAGGTTTGTTCTGATTTTTATTTTTGATAAATTTCCAGAACTAGGTTATAGTTTGTCAGTTGATATTGAATTTTGTTCCATTGATAACCTTTATTGTGTACTTCAAACATTCATATTCCTGAGCAAGGATATAGCGCTGCTGTCATTTTTTATTATCTGACCAATTTGCAATTTGTTTCAGATTGTGGAGTTTATTGCAGTACTTCTAAAAACTGGAAATGAAGTGGCAGAAAAAGAATTGGCCAACTCAGGAACCATTCGACGAGTCATTGATCTTTTCTTTGAGTAAGCAACTTTTATTTTCAATTTTGCAGAGTTGTAGATGTCTAGAGAAACCTTGATGAAATCTGTATCAATATTTCTCCTCTTCTCTTGACATATTCTGTACTAATACAGGTATCCATACAATAACTCATTACACCATCATGTAGAAAGTATCATATCATCATGTCTGGAGAGCAAATCTAATGCCATCATTGATCATCTTCTTCGAGATTGTGATTTAGTTGGAAGGTTTCTCCAAGCAGATAAACATTGTATTCTTTCTGCTGAAAGCAATCAGGTAAAAGTATGCTTCAAACTGATAGATGGGAGATTGGGTTGGTCATTTGCTTTTCGGCTGTCTATATTATTGAGCCACTAATTTACAACTCTCAACCTAGGATGGAAAGAAACATAATTGATTTAGGAAACTTTTGATGGTGTGTTCAGTTATCTTGATTTTCTTCATGTTTTATTGAATAAAAATGAAAACAAAGATGCATCACATGAGTTCAAGTGGTTTCTCATATACATTGTACACAGAGTCTCCCTATGCTGTTAAGTCTATAAGAACATGTTTTAACTAAATTTGTGTGATTTGCAGCCCACAGTACCCGCTGCTGGAAAACAGGGAACACGGGTGGGAAACATTGGACATATTACTCGAATTTTCAATAAACTTGTTCAGTTGGCTCATAACCAAAGCCACATTCTGGCATGTCTCCAGGTTAGTTTTGTATTTTACTTCCAGAGACAAGATTCATCATTTTCTTAGTATGTAGTATATGAAACTTTTCCAACCTGTATCTGAGATCTATGATGTATGGTTTGAATTGAATCCTTGACAGCTTTGCTTAAAACCTCATGGTAGATGCTTATCGACAGTCTTCTGTGAAAGCACTCTTTTTTTCTTTTTCTTTTTTTTTTTGCATGGAGGATATGAATGAGTCCTTGATGTGCCTAGTTCACTTTAAATAATTGTTTAAATAAAAATGGCATCAACAGTGTTGAGGCTTTAGATCCCAGAGCAATATCTTTTCTTCTGAAACACTTCCGTTATTTTGTGTGTTCTGTTTGGACTTCCTTGTCCTCTCTGCTGAATAGTTCTCCCATGCCTTGAACGATGAGGTTGAACTTGCATCTTAATTTTGTGTTGGCATGAATGCTCTTTAAACTAAAACTTCTTTAACATCTCTGTAGGAGAATAGTGAGTGGAATGAGTGGCAATCTACAGTTCTTCAGCAGCGTAATGTGGTTGAGAATGTTCACCGTTGGGCCTGTGGGTAAGTTCTAATTTCAATTATCTACCTCTAAATTCTTGGCAGAAGCGTCACCGGGAGGATCAATGTTTTTACTCAGCATAAGGTCTCTGCTGGTGATGTAAAGTTTGGATTTAGCAATATAAATAAAAGTGGCATGGCTATGCCTTAAATTGCTATCTTAAGACAACAAGTGAGGTTATCTCAAGCATTATGGGTGGGCATAATTTTCTGTGTATGAAATTAAAAATATAGGGGGAGTGGATGTTGTGAATCCTTTATCATTATGATTGATTTCTTATTTCTCCTTTTTATGTGCAGACGTCCAACTGCGTTACAAGATAGGATGAGGGATAGTGATGATGAAGACCTTCATGACAGAGACTATGATGTTGCAGCTTTAGCAAATAATTTGAGCCAGGCTTTTAGATACAAAATTTATGGAAATGACGATAATGAAGAGGTTTGTAGTTGTTGGTTGCTTCTTACCCTCTCTGTGCATGCATGTGCCTTGTGTGTCTTTATTCTTGAATTATCTGTCTTCCCCACTCTCCCTTTTTCTTAGTTTCCCATTTTTGCCTTTTGTCTTGGACACTGCTACATAAATGGTGGATTAATGCAATGGTCTTCGTTACAGGAACATGGCGGTCTTGATCGAGATGATGAGGTAATAGGTTTTTGTATTGTAACTGAAGTTATTTGATTTGATTAATTTCAGGGATTTTGAGAACCACTTTTGCACTTAAAATGCCTTGTCTCATTTGGCAATTAGGTGACTATTTTGGGCATTAGTTGCTTTACTTTTGTAGCCCGTCTCAGAGTTACACAGTAATCAATCAACATATATTGCTATAGGAAACTAGCTATTTTATGACAGAAAATAGTGATAAACCCTCGTTACAAATATCAGAATCACAGGTTCATCATTCTTAACACACAAAAAGAAAACAAAAATCAGAACACTTCAGAACTGAGGTTCTTTAAAACTCCCCACCCAAAGGCCCCATATATTCATTCAATGACTGGATGTTTTCTCCCTTACATATCCCTCCCTTTTATCTTTATTTCTAACCCTTCCCCCTTCTCACGTGGCAAAGCTTTCACAACCCAAATCCCTCTTCTGGCCCTTATAATTCCCACATGATTCAGAATAACAGTGCCAACAATGTAGTAATCTTGCACTCTTAGTTAACTAATATGATAGTGAAAAACTTTTGTTTTTGTCAAATGCAGGATGTCTATTTTGACGATGATTCTGCTGAAGTAGTCATATCATCCCTAAGACTTGGTGATGATCAAGGGAGGTGAGTATTTATTTTGTCTTGTAGCTGGCAATCATATTAGGCAGAATCTGATCTCATGGATCTTTTGAGCATGATATTTTTGTGCAAAATAACCTGCATACCATAAATAACTCACTTGCCATGCCCTTATAACAATATATCTAATAAGCATAATATTCAAATTAACTATGCTACAATAATTTCCTGACCATGGTCCAAAATCCTAAATGCTACCTAGCCTCTTTACTCTATTCACTTCAATCACCTAGCCTCCACCATGATTGTAGTTTCAGTATATGATGGAAGAGAATAACATATGGAGGCAGACACAAGTCGCACCATGATTCAGAAAACCAAAACTCAAATATCTTCAGGGTTTACAAAATGAAAAAGCATATTTTGTTTTTCTTTCATCTTATACATGGCAAAATTTATTCAGAAGCTTCGTTTATAAACCTATATATGTTCTGCCCCTACTTGTTGCTGGATTTACTTGGTTGTGTTAAATTATTTTTGTTTTTAGTATTTGATATTTAGACGCAACATGTAATTGCTGGCTCTTCAACCTCTGACAAAACCCAGTCGAAGTGTATTGCCTTTAGTTTTTATCCCCCCTCCTTTGGTGGACAGTTACCTATATTGTGAGCCTAGCTTTGGATGCCCAAGGTGTGTTTGTTTTCTATTTCACTGATCATTAAATGTTGATGTATTTGTTTTATGCAGTAATCTGTTTACAAACTCCAACTGGTTTGCATTCCAAGACGACAGAATTGGTGATGCACCTGGGGGCACATCATCCTCCGAGATGATGGATGAGATAAAATTGAATGCAGCTGCAAATGGTGGTAGCAACAGTAGTGACGATGAGGTAGTGGTTGGAGAGGATGAAGAATTGGCTGACAGCAAAAATACTGTGAATGGTACATCTAGCTCAAGCACAGACTTCTTTAGTGGATTAACTGGTAGTGATTCCATGAATGGGGGCACTTTAAACTTTGAAAGTGAGAAGGCAAGTCCTTCACATGATATGGGATTCTTCAGGTTTGAGGCACCAGACAATGAGGACTTGTTTGGGGATAGGCCTTTACCTGATTGGGTGGGATGGGGTGAACCATCAGATATGCAAGATGCCGGCTCAAGTATGAATCCCTTTCTGGATAATGATGAGTCTAGTAGTAATGTGCCTATTAAGCCTCAAGTAGGCAGCCCTAATCTGAATTCTCCTTCAAATGGGGAACCGGTACCTTCAAACGGGTCGCCAACTACTACCAATTCAACCAATGGGAACAGTGACTCGAATCCAACATCTGTAGCGGTACCCTCGCTGTTTGAAGAGGATGTGGAATTTGTAGGTGTAGAATTAGAAGGTACCGAGAAGGCAATGGACCAGGCTTTGAAAGAAGGGACAGTTGGGGAAGCAGGGCCATTGAAAAAAAACGCAGTCTCAAAAGTTCCAGAAAAGGAAAATTCTGAAGAAGGCAATCCTGGTGTGAAGGAGTTCAACGATGCAAATTACTGGAGGGTGGACAACGAGGTTGCTGTTCTTGAGTGATGGACAAAGTGGTAAATCTTGGTTCCCATTGTTTGTATGAAAATTTGGATCAATCAACGCCTAGGTTATGCAACAAATTAGTGTACAGTATTTTTGTTTCCATTATGTTCTGTTTCTGTTGTTTCAGCATTAATTAGATATTAAGCTTGTTTATTAATTTAAAGTTTTGCCTCTACCTGCAAGAGATTTAAAGGGAATTCCCACATTTATTGAATATTTACTCTGGTCTTCTTTCTCAGTTTATTTTTTCCGTGTTGATGTTGATTTGCATTCCTTACGGATGCGGCTGTCAATGGATAGAGGGACAATTTTCTACATCCACGAGTAGGGTGGCAATAAACTGAATTAAGTTGAACTTGATTTATGAATCAGATGGGTTGAACTTAAGTTCAATAAATAAACGAGTTATAGTTTGATTTGTTTAGTTCATGAATTTATTTGATAAATTGGAATATTATATATATATAATATATAAGAACAAACCCATTGTTGAAATGATATTTTCTTCTGTTAAAAAAATGATATTATCTATAAAATAAAAGATTGTAGCATTCCTACAAATGTCATAGGATGTTCATTAGCAACCACTCCAATAATTTAATTTTTAAACTTGGTAGAAATAAGCACAATTAAAAAATAAACACTACGTATTTCTTTCCATATAACATTATGAAATATGAGCTTCCAATATATTGTTTTTTACAACTAAGGAATAGTTCATGATAAGTGGAGAAAGAATGTTGTGGAAGAAGAGCCAAACGGTCAAAGAAAGAGAAAGGAAACGAAGAGTATTGCTGAACAATAGAAAATGAAAGAGGTAACAACCAAGAACGAACAGAAGTGGAAAGAAAAAGAAGAAAATGATGTATTTGATAGGGTGAAAAGGAGAAAGGAAAAAAAGAATATTTTATGTAAAATTATTAAAAAAAGAAAATAAAAAATATATTTAATAATAAAAGGAGTACGTTCAACAATTATCTTACTTAATTGGCAGGGACGGATCCAGAGGGCGGCGGACAGGGATACCAGCGCCCTCCTCCCTCAGAATTTTTTGTATATATATATATATATAATATAAATTAGTCAGTATAAAATTATGTAAAATTAATTATATATGTTGTTATTATAATACTAGTTAAAGTTAATTAGTATAAAGTTACGTAAAACTAATTATATTTGTTCTTATTATTACAATAGTTAAGATGATAATTAGTATAAAATTATGTAAAATTAGTTATGTTTATTGTTATTATGGTAACGGTTAAGGTTATTATCATTTAAAATAAAAAATAATTTCAAATTTACTTGTAAAAATAGTAAATATTTTTTAAAAATAATTATTTATTAAAAGTTAAAAATTTAAACAATTATAAAAGAAGAAAAAGAAATTCAACCTCCCTTTAATAGGTTTCTAGATCCGTTTAATTGCTAAACTTCTAAAGATCAAGGTTTTTTTTTTTTTTTTTTGAAATATTCTAAAGATCAAGTTAGTAACTTAAATATGTGATATTCAGAACATGCATAAAATTAATGAATGATCATACGTACGTGAAGACCCTATATAAGCGGGAAGAAAATCCTGCTTTGCACTTGATTAGTTGTCTACCTACTTGCCAAACCATGAAATGACAGGTTCTGAATAGGATCAGGATAATAAATAATGCTAACCACTCTCTTTTAGTTTTTATTAATAAATTATTCAATGTTATATCTTTTGGTTTTCAAAAATGTAAATTGTCTTTTCAAGTTGGTTTTTAACATTTAATAAAAATATAACTGTCAAAAGCAATTACGGATCCAAAAATTTTTCTTAGTGGGGGCAAAAAATAATTTATGATTATTTATGTTTTGGTCTTAATTTTTTTTACAATTTCACTTTTAACTCTTAAACAAAATTTTAGTATTTTTTATTCCTATACTTTTTATTTGTTAACGGTTTTAGTCCTTACTATTGAGTAACAACAACGTTAATGATGATATATTATTCACGTTAGCAGCTCAGTGACTTGTCACATCATCAATAAGTTTGATGGGATAATCACGTGTAATTTTTTTGCTAAATTACGTTTTTAATCACTCATTAACTTGTTTGACATCATAAACTAATTTGAACAGATGATATATTAAAAACACATTTTACTAAAAAATTACACGTGGCTGCTCCCATCAGACTTCTTGATGACGTGACAAGTTAATGGACTGCTAACGTGACTGGTTACGTCAATAATTAACGTTGTTACTCGACAACATAAACTAGAACTATTAACAAAAAAAATTATAGGGACAAAAAATGTTAAAAAAATGTTAGGGACTACAAGTGAAATTTACAAAAAGTTTAGGAACCAAAAACATAATTAACCCAATAATTTATAATATTTTCGCAAAAGAAAAATATCACAAGCTTTTACAAAATACATAATGTTATGACAAAAGAAATCTAAAATATTTAAGCTTCTACAAATTACAATTGCCTTCTATGTGTTTTCATACTTTAAAAATATTCTATGATTTTTTCATTGTGAATAATATAAAAAATTGAAAGGATAAAGTAGTGAAATTAATATCAATTTATTCTTTTTTTGTTTTTTATATTTTTTTTACATTCATTTTAAAAAAATTACCGGTAATATCAATTTTTTTATAGGATCAATTTTTTTCTTTTATTATACATATACAAAGAAAAAAAAATTCTTGTGGGGGCAATTGCCCCCACTGTATTGTATGTGCATCCGCCGATGGTCAAAAGTATAAATAATGTATAAACCGACATTATAAATGATTTTTAAATTGTCATTCAATCATAAATTATCATGTATAATAGATTTGTTAATTCTTATTATAATTGCATTAAAATTTATATCAATGATGATTTCTAATTGATTGATATTATAATTTTTTTATATTAACAATATATAAAAATTAAATTCGTATTAAAATTGAAAACCAAATATATAAAATTGGTTTTTAACTTTTAATAAAAATATAACTATTAAAATTGTCTTCTGATGAAGACTGAAGCTAACATGAACTATCCTATGGTTAGATCTTATCCTTGCTGGAGATTATATGTTAGGCCAAGGTATGGCCTTTAAGAAACCGTAAAGTCATTATCAATGCTAGTAACAATCGTAATGATTTTGAAAATTAGGGTTGCATTAATATGTCATGTTGGCAATAACGACTCATTTGACTAACACAACTCCCATCACTTCCGTTGGTAGATGGTATCATTGTAAGCACTTGTTACATCTTTGTCTGCAATTTGAATATCGTGTGCACTATAACCTGTTCTTCGTATCTAACTTTTTTCTTCTGGGACTTGCACAAAAGTTTTTAACACAAACTTTACAAATCGAAATCTATTTCATTATTTATTTTTTTGTTTAGAAAATATTTG
This sequence comes from Pueraria montana var. lobata, assembly GCA_026413185.1. Taxonomy (NCBI): domain Eukaryota; kingdom Viridiplantae; phylum Streptophyta; class Magnoliopsida; order Fabales; family Fabaceae; genus Pueraria; species Pueraria montana. The sequence goes on from CM048654.1 coordinate 13,437,424, forward strand.
TTTCTTGCTTCTTCTTTATATTCTTTTAATTTGCACTAATAAAATATCAAATCACTAAACACATATAGAGGAGAGAACGCAAAAGAATTTTTTCCCTAACAAGTACAAAAGTTGAGATATAAAAAGATTATTTGAAATTATTAAAACTCGTTTTTCATATATACTATCGGCTTGTATTTCTTTTTTGAAGAATCTGTACATATAGTACATACTTTTTTTTTTCATTCACTGTACATAGTACATACTTATGTCTGTACAACATATTTTTCTCTTTATTCTCGCAAGAGCAATCTAGTATGGAAGATTCAGGTTCAGCACTAATTCCTTATTAACTGGTTGATTAGACAGGTGCATGAATTATGGTGTCAAAGATTCGGATATCATTCCACATTGAGGACACTAACAAGGGTTTACTGTAGATAAAATCAAGTCATATTTTTAGGAAGAATTTTTTTTTTGACAGTGTTTTTTAGGAAGAAAAATTAAAGTTCATATTTCTTTTTAAGAAAATATTATTAGAGAAAATCATAATGACAACAATGTTTAAAAGATTATCCCACAAAAATATCTTAATTTAAGAAAACGGGTTAAAGCTAACGTGTGCATGCATATACATGTTAAGAGTGTTATTATATTTATTATTTTATTTATTTTATTATTTTATCTTAATCATAAAAGCTAATTTTATTTCTTTTAATTTCTAAAAAAATAATTTGTCTATTTTAATATTTCTTTCTCTCTATATTATCTTCTATTTTTTTAAAAACACATCTTTTATCTCTTTCGTTATATCATCTCTCTCCTTTATTTACTATTTTTCTTAAAAAAAAATTGCAATTTTTGAGATGGGGGGCTTGGAGTTTTGAGATGGAGAGGTGGGTCGAAGGAGGGTGATTGAAAACAATGGAGAGGGTTTTGAGATGGAAAATGGGGAGGAGGAGGGTGACTAGAAAAAAAAATGAGGGATTAAGGTTTTAAGATAGGAGAGTGGGGTAGAGGACAAAAGCCATAAAAAATAAGGGTTGAGGTTTGAGATGAGGAAGTGGGTAGAGAAAGGTAACCGAAAAACAATTGAGGGTTTGAGTTTTGAGATAATGAAGTAGGGCAGAGGAGGATGGCCAAAAAGAAAATTGGAGGTTTGAGTTTTGAGACAGGAGAGTAGGGCAAAGGAGGGTAACTAAAAAAAAAAAAAATCAGAGTTGGGGTTTTAAGATGGGGAAGTGGGGGAAGGAAGGTGGCCAAAAAAATAAGGGGTTGGGGTTTTGAGATGGGAAGGTGGGGCGAAGAAGGGTGACTAGAGGAAAAAAAAAAAAAAAGGGGAGTTAGGGTGAGGAGAGTGACTAGAAAAAATGAGGGTTGGGATGCTGAGATGAGAGAGCATGTAGAAGGGTAGCCAGAAAAAATGTAGGGTTAAGATTTTGAGATGAGGAAGTGAGGCAGATGAAGGTGGCTGAAAAGAAAAATGGGAGATTTGGGTATTGAAATGGGAAAGTGAGAAGAAAAGATATAATGAAAGAGATAAATGATATGAGTTTAAAAAAATAAAAGATAATAGAGAAGATTAAGGGAGAAGAGATAATGTAAGAAATGATTTGTTTTTTAAAATTAAAAGAAATAGTGTAAATATTACTAAATTTAATATTGATTATAAAGCTATTTTAAAAGTTATCATTAACTATGCATTGTCTCAGTGTTAAAAATATTTAATTGTAAAATAGTATATTTTTAAAATAATGTTAGCTATGAATGAAACCTTTTTTTTTTCCATAAGGGTTAAAAAGGAACAAATTTAATACATGCTCAAAATTTAAAAGTCCTATATTTCATTGATGAGTTTGGGTAGACTTGGTTGTATGCTTAATAAGTGGGTTGCATTCTATAGTGAGTCAAGCTAAAAAGTCCAAATTCAAATCGGACTTTTGAAATGAGTTCAAACTTGGTGTAAGCCCATTTTGTATGGACTTTTTGTGGGCTAAGCCCATATCAAGACATGATTGAATTGGACTAAAATGTCCTAAATTTATTTTATATTCAAAATTTAAAGTTTAAGTCTTATATTTTATTGCGCCGGTTCAAGTGGGATCAATCTACCTCACTCATTTTGTCAATGTTTAGTGAATACTAAATACGAGACAAAAAAGACGAGATGGGAGGTGGAAAAGGGTGGAGGAAAATATTGAAAAGGATAATGTAACTTCTTAAAACTTAAAACTATAGAATTAGACATTTTTTTTTATCATATTTATAAAAGTGAGTTAAAATAATTTTAAAATTCATTTAAAAAATATTTTAACCCCTTTTATTCAAACATATTTTGTTTTCAAATTTAAGTTTGAAAACAAAAAACCAAAAACTTACAAATACATCAAACAGGATCTTAATTTATTAAATATTCGAGTTATGAATAATTTATAACTAAATCGTTTTAAACTTATCCATCACATGCTAACTACATATATGCCAACTTACTTTGAGCAATGTTAATTATTTAGTACGAAAGGACTTCCTTCAAAAAGGTAGGAATAGATTTTTTTTTTATTAATCAAATTCTAATTATCATATATGAATGGTTAGGCTTAGAATGAAAAAAGTAATTTCTAATCAAATTCCTCTACATCATATACGTGTATTTTCTTGATTACTTTGTTCATATTCATCATCTAATATTTCCTAACTCTAAACATTATCCTAGTAAATATTTGGGAGAGGTAATTACTTACTTATTTTTTAAAGAAAAAAATCACGACATCATAAAAATCAAGTGATTCTTTTCTCGAATAAACTAAGCCAAACATATATTAATGTTATGTTTGGTAGAGATGAGAGAAATAGGGTAGATGAAAATAAAAAAGAGAGAGTAGAAATATGTGAGAAATAAAATGATATATAAAGTTATTTGGTTGAAGAAAAATAGAAAAGAGATGAAGAAAGATAGAGAGATAAATGAAAATAAGTGAGAAATAGTACACGTGGGTCCTACTATTTTTAAACTTATTTCCACCTTATTTCTCTTCCACTAAACATCCAACATTATTCCCATCCTCCCTATATTATTTCTCTACACTGAACCAAACACCTCGTAATTGTGTAACCTTTTAAAAATTCACAAAGTCATATCCAGTATGCATCCATGAATACAAGTAAGAAATGGGAATTGATTAGTGTCTAGCAAAGCCAAGTGGTGATTAGGGGTGGAAACAGGTCAAGCCAGGCTTTGGCCTGGTCTGACCTACATCATAATTACTAAGTCTAGATCTAACCTATTTACCTATTACAAACCCTTTTTTAAGCTTAGCCTAGTCTGTTTAAAAGCCTAACTTGGCCTGAAAGTCTGTTTACGTGGCCTGTTCTATAAAAGGGCTTATAAATAAGTCAATAGGCTTATTGGCATAACTAGGTCATCGAGCCTAAATAGGTTAACGGGCCTTGTTCATCATGTAAAATATTTAATATTTTCTAAAGACTAATATTAAATATAAATATTATATATTATATTAATGTAATATATATATATAAATATATAATATTTTATATTATTATATAAACAGGCCAACCTTTTAGGCTTCATAAGCTTTTTTTAAAGCTTGAAGCATGACCTTTTTAATTAAAAAGGCTTTTTAAAAAGCCTAAACTTGATCTTTTTAATAAACAGGCCAGGTCAGACCAGGCCTTTAGCGGGCCAGGCTGTAGGCCCTTGACGGGCAGCCTAGTCTATTTTTCATTCCTAGTGGTGATAAAATGCAAGTAAAACAGAAAACATGGGATATATTAAAAAAAAAAATAGTAGTCTTGTACTTTCATTCGGGAAATGAGAGATAGTAATAATGAAGAAGGAAGATGCTACCCCATCCCCATGCAAAGTAAACAAAGTCCACAAACTAGGTCTTGAAACTGAAAAGAAAAGGAACTCATCTCCTTGGAACGTGTTTTCTTTTGCCTTTGCAATTTGTGAATTGGCATGCCCCATAATAATCTTCTTATTTTGACACGAACTTCCAATGCCTGCCCTTTTGACCATTTGACTTGTACAATCTGTACCTAAGTTTCATCCATAATTTTTTGTGGTCGTGTGTCGTATTTTTTATTTTTTTTTTTATAAAAAAAAATTCAAAGTGCACTCTCTCAAACCACAGACTTAATCTATTTATTTTCGATCCACTGCTAAAAGTCGATGATCTATTCATTATATCATTTTTGGTAGAAAGTCACCTCAATTTCGAGTTCGAGGATGTGAAAGAAGAAAGTATAGCTAGAGCAATGATTAAGTGGACACTATTATTTATCAACACAAACCATCAAAAACTCAAACTTAAGAAAGTAACATTATATCTTGAGATATCTTAAAGTAAACTTTATTATATTTTAATGCGGCTTATCAATGTACCCTAACCTATTAAAAAATACATTTTGTCAGAACAATAATTACTAAAATGAATTATAATTAATATATATTGAATCTTACTATCTTAGATTAATTAAACCTACATGCACGTACTAGTGTATTAATCTAAAAATTAATAATCCCGAGATGGCATTAAAATGGGGAAAATGCTCAGCCATCAAAACGGCGACATAGCTGGGGAGTGCTGGGTAGTTCACGTGAATTCGAAAGAGTCAAATTAATAATCGTGGTATTCAGCTCCTCCACCTCGATTAATCCTCATATATTTGGTCTTGTTGGTTCCACTCCCACGTGTGGTTATGACTTAGGACTCAACAAAACACCCATATTAAGGTAGTTTTGGTTGAGATTAGGACGAACCTGTCTGTGTCTCACGTCACATATCTAGGGACAATTCAATTCACAAACCCTATGCATCCCACTAATTGGTACCATTTGGACAACACCAAAACCATGTTTGCCTAATCACTTCTAACTTCTAAGCCAATATCATGTTTTCGGGATTTTAAGATCCCAGACTCTGACCTAAATTGAACGGACTTTTTTTTTTTTTTTTTATCAGTTTAGTACGGTTTTACATATGAGAACTAACACTAAACCTGAAAATCAACATGACAAATTTTGGATAAATGTTACATAAAAATGTAATAAATTGTGTATGGTTTAATTTGACTCAATTCAGTTTTAGACATGAAAATCGTCACCAAACCTGAATTTTGGACAAATGTAACGCCAAACGTAATAAATGCTGTGCGGTTTAGTTTCACCAAGTTTAATTTTAAACATGAGAATTGACCTTGAACGTGAAAATCAATATGATAAATTTTGGCAAGTGTTGCCTAAAATATAATAAGTGATATGCAGTTTAATTTAACTTAACTCAACTTTACACATGAGAATAGAAATTGAACCAAATTAAAAATGAATAAATCACATTTCACTCCATGATAAATTCTTAAAGTACTCCCCTTTTATTTTAAAATATACTTTTCTCTTCCTTTAAAGATCATTATGCGTTATACTTAAGTTCATTTTAACATAAATGAGCATTTTAGAGATTTTCTTTTCTTGTGAGATTTTAAATATTTAATACCAATTTTGAGATTTTAAAAGATAAAATGAAACAAAGGTTTTAGATTAAAGAATCAGCTTTATTTTACATTTTAAAATATTAAAATCAATAATGGGACATTCAAATTTAGTTATTTATGAATATTTTCAGAACATTTAATATTTAAGTGAAAATAATCTTAAATCTTCCTGTAACGTCTTTTCACTATAGCTATAGCTATTCCATGGCACCAACCAAGGGTGCATTTCATCTAGTTAGGATATTTTTGGATACCCGTCTGAGTACCTCAAACATATTTTTGAAACTCCAAATTCAGTTTGACATCATGTTTGAGAGTTCTGAAAATTAATTCTGCAACCTATGTTTGAACCAAACCCAGATTTGGATCAGAAACAACAAATTTGATGCTTTTAAAATAAAAATACTTTTGATTTGAATATTTATAATAAAAACATAAAATAAAAGTACTTTTTATTGATCTTATCCAAATATATTTTATTTTATCAATATATTTTTTAACAAAAAATATCCAAATATAAATCATATTATAATAAACTCATTTTTATCAAACTTAAGTTTATAACATACTTTTAATTCAAATTTATGTTTATAAACTTTAATCCAAACATGCATTTAGAAATAATTACTTCACAGAAACAAATGGAAGAAAAAGACTACTTGAGCAGTCATGATCAATCGTGGTTAAATGCTAATGAAAGCTACATTGCCCTGAGATCAATAAATATTGGCAGACATTATCAAAAATTGGTGACGCGTTAATCTGTACGTCCACACATCAAACACATATTATACTCAATTTATTGAGCACTGGTGACGTGGAGACACGTAGGCAGCAGCATGTGAGAGCACAATGGAAAATAAAGCAAGTTACCAAATGGGGTCCAAATCTTGGTTAATATTACAATAATAGTTGACCATGATGATAGCATCATTATTTGTACACTAATAACCAACAATGCCAACCTTGATAAAATATTGTTTTTAGGTACACACTAGTAACCTTGTGATAAAAGATTCAGTTCATGTTCAATAGAGTTAAAACTGTCCTTCAACTACTCAGATCTGATCTCAACAATGTCTCATCAGATGGTACACACCATATTTTAAGCAAATATGCTCAGAGGGCCTGTTTTATTTGCATCCAGTCCATGTTCACCATTCCTAGTTCCTGTGATAAAGGCCCTGCAGAACAGATTTGGAGGAAAGGTTATACATAACAATATTGGGAGAATTCTAAAATAATGAAGAAACGAAATGTGGTGATTCTATGCAAAAATGTGACTACTTTTACTTTATGACAGAAGATATTTTATTGGTATGGTCATCTTAATGGTTTTTGCCAAAAGTTTTCTTACTTTCCTTTTCATTTTGGTCACCCTGAGCTATGATCCATGTCCAAGACGAAATGTCAACAAATAGTTATCGACAAAGATGGAGATAAATGTGTAACAAGACTAAGCTCGTTCTCTTTCTTACCTTTTAGTATTTTTGCTGCCTGAATCCGTCAGAATTGTCAATCTTTTTGCTGTCTTCATGAAGTCACTGCAATAAGATCACAAGAGAAACAAAACCCAAATAAATATAGGACTAGGATAAAGACATGCATCTGAAGGGTACAAGTCATGGAAGTGCTGCAAGATTTAGGTACCTTGGTAAATATAAAATGATTCAATCGACACAAGGTGAAAAAGAAAAATGATACCTGAAGGGTTCTTCTCCAGTTTGCTTAACAGCACCTGCTGCATCATAGTAGAGCACATGGTTCAAAATCTCAGATCTTTCAATCCCAAACATGTTGGCAAGTCTCCTATACAGCTCTTCATAAGAACCAAACCGCGATAGGTCTAGGGTCCTTCCTACATCTTCTGACTCCAAGAAAACTTTACAATGACCAGTATCCAAGCCAAGTTGCCAAGAGAACTCAGCAGCAGAAGCTTTTCCTGGTGAAAACTGCTGTGAGAGTGTGGATTGGGAGTTATCCAAAACGCACTTCGCTTTGTCCTTATCATCGCCTAGTGATCTTTTTCCACGAGACAACACATCTCTAGAACAGCTAGAAATTTGTTGCTCAGTGAGAATTGGTTGACCAAAAAGCAAAAACTGGTGTTTCTTAACATCGTCAGATTTCTCCAAACTCTTGCTAGATTTCCCCATGGTCAGAAAGCATGATAAGCTTTCTTTGCTCTTATCATGGTTGGTCATGTTACCACTTGAAATCCCAGTATACACTCCAAGTTGCTGGATATTAGTTGGAAGCATACCCAACTGCAGTTTATTGTTAAGGTGGAGATCTGATAGAGATTTTCCAATTTGAGAATGCCTGGCTCCCTGTATCCCTGCAGGGGCATTATCCCAAAAACCACACAAGGGGCTGTTAGGCCCAAGCTGGTTGCCTGAAAACATTGGTATTGGAAATTGAACATCAAGGGGGAAATCTGGGTGTTGCGGCCGCAGCTTCTTTCTTGGTGGAGAGAAGGGTGTGAAATTGATGAGTGGAATGTTTGATACCAATTCAACCAACCACGGGCTAACACGCTTCACATTTTGTAGTAAATCTGGCTCATCCCAAGTAACCTGCAGGGATAATTATTGTACTACCAGCAAGATCAATTAAGATTGCACACCATAATTTTCAATAAAAACTCAATTGATTCCAACTACGATGTCAATGCAATAAAGTATATCAGGTACACAAAAACAAATAACATTTCCTCAATCAAAATTTGGTATTTCAATCATCCTCATAATCATAGGATTCATGGGTTTACAACTGCATGTGAATTATACCTCACCAACAAACATGTTTGGATCAAGATGTCTCAAGCATTTTCTCGAGATTACCAAAACCAACACAAGAAAGTGTGTTCATTTTCGGTGTGTGTTCAGGTGAACGTTTGCAAAATTAATTTTGAATAAAATTGATTTTGGTTAAAATCAACTTTGAAGTGATGTGATTTATGTTTGAAAATTTTTATTCTGAAAACAAGCAAGTCAATAATAAAAAAACTCAGACTCAGTATAAAATTTAAGATTCGACACAAAAACTATCTAAAATAACTTTAACTCAAAATCAATTCAAAATCCAGAATCAATTCCTCAACGAGAAACCATACATGTGAACATTTATCTGTATTTCAACGTGGTCATAGATCATCTAACGTGAATCCAAACACACAGAGACGAATAGAGGGAAAGATAGAGTACCTGAAGAAGCCTCCATGGTGAATTGGGCCAGCGAATGGGGTCAACAACCTGAACAGAAGCAATGGTTCCCATGAACCAACTTATCCTTGAAGCATCCTCAGTTTCAAAGGCCATCTTGAACCTCATCCCAGAACACCACTGAATCCTCATAGCAGCCCTCACAGCAGAAGCCTTAACACAAAACTCAGGAGTACTAGCTCTTGGGTAATAAACAACCTCAAAAGGCTTATTACTAGCAGCAAGACTCACAGCTTCAATAACTTCCTCAGGCCTCACTTTTACCCTCCCACTCAAATTCCCACCACCACCACCACCACCAACACAACCATTCCTTAATATCTTATTTTCCTCTTTCAAGAAAAAAGAAAAAGGCCCATAAGGCCCAATCCCACAGTTCCCACTCCCAGACCCAGAAGCTGAACTCCACACAGATGATGAAGCTGAACCTGAACCTGAACCTGAACCTGAACCCTCTCCAATTCCCTTTTTTGCCCTCCGAATCCCAACACACAAATCACCATTCTCAGCCCTCAGAAACACCACAGAATCCCCAGCGACGAGTTTCTTCTGGTTCACGAAACTGCTCCACCCGGTGGTCAACAGGTGCCTACGTGGCGTCCCTCGGTAAATGTGCCGGAACCTCCACGTCTCCCCGTGCACGTCCTTCGCCACCACCGTCTGCACCGGCGGCTCCGCCGTGTAGTCCAGCCGCGGAAAAATGGTCTCCGCGCAGTACCGCGGAACCGAAAACCCCCCACCATTGTTAGCATCGCTCTGAGTCAAAGTCTTAGCAAAAGACGCAGGCTTCTCCGAAGAAGGTTCTGCCACGTCATCACCACAGTCCGAGTCAGCACCGAGTTCCGAGTTTCTGAGCGGAACCAAACTCAGCTTCGCGAACACTTCATCTGTTTCTGGGTCTGCCATGAACTTAACGGCTTCAACGTTACACAGAATGAGTGGTGGAACCCTCAGATCAATGTTGGTGTGGGCGTGTTCGGCGTGACCCTGTGGAAAGTAGAAGACTTTGGAGTTCACTTGCGGCATCTGAACCATGCCACCTGCACACGCGTGCCATAGCTGCGGATCCAGTACCTTCTCACCTTCCTTCATTATCAGAGACAGTGTGTTCGAAGAGAATAATAATGTGCGGTTTGAAGCTTTTGTTTTGTTCAAACGAGCTTCATCACGCAAAGTACAAACACGAGAACTGGTTTTGTTTTGTTTTGTTTTGTTCTTTCAGATCTCAGTGAGTAGAAGAAAGGGAACTAGAACTACTTCTTCTTCTTCTTCTCTCTTTGTTTCTTTATTTGGTTTCTCTCTCTACAACACAGACAGAGGGCCACTCTTCGGAGCCTATTATGAACGAAACAAACGACCAAACCGACGTCGTGGCCAGCCAAAACTTATGTTTATTAATTGTTTCAAATAAATAAATAAGAATGTGAAATGAAATTTATTTATTTTTGGGGTTATAATAATTATGAGTGTATGATGTGATAAAGAATGGTGGTAATAACGCTATTATGTCAGAAAATTATATCACGAATTTTTATTGAGGGAAGTAGGAGAAGGAGAAATATGGGTAAAGTTTGAATTAACTGTACTGAGATGGTAGGCAGCAGGAGCAGGACAGTTAATTGGAAAAATATTAAAGGTTTAGAATTTTCGTTTTCAAAATAAATAAAATTATTTTTAATTTCAAGATTAAATTATACTTATTTTCTTGGTCCAGGTTACAAATATTTTTTTACAACGTTCAATTCGAATAGGACTATAAATAGTGAAATTCTCGTTTCAAATATTTATTGCCAAGTACTAGTACTAAATAAATTATACTTATGTTTCTTGAAGTTTAATAAAATTTTATTTGATATTTTTTCATATAAAAATTTCTCTTAATTTATATATAAAAATTATAATGTGCAATATCATTCTCGTTAATGTAGATTTCCCTTTATAATCAAAGAAGATTAACGTAATGTAAAAAAGAAAAGAATATCAAGTATAATTTTATTTAATCTTAAGAAATGCTAGCATAATTTATCTTAATCTCTTCTTTTTTTTTTAGGAAAATTTATCTTAATCTTAAAAAAGTATACTTATATCGCATAAGAATTGAAATTGAACCAAGATGTATGAGATGTTGAATATATTACACTCCTTCCTGGTATATATTCTTAAAACACATCGAAAAAGTTGCACAAATGTTATGTCAAATGAAATGAGTGGTGTGCAATTTAGTTTTATTTAATTCAATTTTACACATGCAAATCAATAGAATATCCAAAAACTAAATTAGTTTGTTAGTACAAACTCATGTTTGATCAAAACTAAATAATTTGTAAAGAGTTTAATTATCATGTTTACACTATTAACCAATTATAAATTATTTTAAAATGATTTTTAAAGTAATTATTATAAAAATTTACAAACTTATCAGTAATTTATAATTAAATGACATTAAAAAAAACATTTACATCGTCAGCTTATATTAATCAATTTCAATTGTAAAATTTAGAGTTGGGTAATGTTGGGAATTTAATGAATATACACTATTAGTGCATCAGTCAATTAAAAATTAATTTTGGTATGACTTATAGGATGGTATAATCAATGTCAATAAATATATCATACATGATAGTTTGTGATTAAATAACAATATAAAAAAAAATTATATTATTGGTACATATTATTTTTTTCTTTTATGTTAGTGTCAAAATTGATTTTATGCTCCATCACATATTTTAATATTAAACTTTTAATAAAAATTAATTTAAATATATATTTTAATGATGTTCGATTTTTAAAATAATTTTTTATCTAAACTGTCAAAATTTAAAATGATTAATAGACACTTAGTTTATCAAAACCTAGTTTGGAAAATAAAATCCGAAGACATTCTTATGTCGTTTGTTGTGTTTTTTCTTTTTCCTTTTTTTTTCCCTTTCTTTTTGATGATCAAATGGTAAACAACATGTCACTTATAAAGGACATAGATAGCAACAAGCAAGATGTGGATGTCCACAAGCTGAAGTTAGCTTTTGTCTAAATGGTTAATGTGCTAATAAAACGGCATCCTCATGCCAAGTTTGGGCTTTCGATGACCCTGTTTGGTGATGATAAAGGAAGGGACAAGAAAAGTTTATCTTATCTTTTTTTTTTTCTTTTTCTTGGAGATTGTTGGCCACCTAATTTCACTCTACTTGATTTATGTGGCAAGAAAGAAAGGGTTAAGAAAGAAATTGAAAAGAAGAGAACTTTCTTTTATAATTAAGGTTACGTTAGGTGTAGAGAAGAAACTGAAAAGAAAGAAGAAAAAGTAAAATAATTTTATAAGTTTTTTTAGTAGAAAACAATAAAGTTAATTTTTTTTTTATTTTCCTTATTTAGTTGTATAAAAAAAAAAGAATATATTTATATATATAATAATATAAATATTATATAACATAACTATTTTTAATAAAAGAGGAAAATGTGTAAAAATAAATTTAGTACTTTTAGCACACAATTCACATTTCGGTCATATTTCCACCCAAAATCGAACTAATTAGGAAAAACATGTGAACCCTGTATTTTATTCTTCCATCCTCCCATTTTTAATAATTCTAAATATTGGACGCAGCACAACAGTCACTTTTCCGTCCATACTCAATCAGTCAATCCTTTCAAACAAAGCATTAGTTTAGTTAAAAAAAATAATTGAAGAGAAAAAAAAAAGAGTCTCACGAGTATTTTAGTCTCGCTGTTCAAACCAAGAAAGTGGGAAGATTTTTATTTTTTTTATTTTTTTTTATTTTCATCGATCCCTTACTTCGTTATACTTTTTCACGCATTGCCGGTTGCCTCTTGTTTTCATTTTCTTTTTTTTTTCACTTGGAGTGTGTTTATTTCACATATTAAAATTTTATTTCTAGGAATATAACATGGAAATATTATATACCCATATTTGTTATAAGTTTTGAAATTATTTTTTCTGGTATTATGTATTCTCAGACATGTTATAACTTCTATTTTTATCATATTTTTCCACACTTCTATTACCATGAGGAGGGATAGGTAAATAATATTCTCATGTGAATAAGGGAAGTTATTTCTTAAAATACTAATAACTTTCTTTTTTATTTAAATTATTTTGAATTTTAAAAGACATTCCCAGGAATATTAAAATGCAACCAAACACATTTTTTAGTAATACCCGGGAATAACATTCCCATGTTATATTCCCAGGAAAAAATATTTCTTGATCTAAAAAATTTATCCGTGAAACAAATGCCCCCTTGGTTAAATTTATAGGATACTGATGATTTTTTTAAGCGGCTTCTTATAGGTGGTCCATCATGAACAATTATTTATAGCTTTTGGATTGATCTTAGGTGTATAATTTTATCTTACATCTTCCTCATTGGATTTTTTCCCCAACTTCCTCTATAACCTTTCTCCGTCATCCGTCGTCGCTGGTGACGATTTCCGGCGGCGGCACCACTTTTTTTTTTTTTCCTTTTTCTCTTTGCCGCTTCTTCTCCCTCTCCACCGCCTCCAGCGGTCCCTCCACCAAACAAACAACACAGATTCGGATTTCAGAAATCAACACATAATAAATTTTCCAATTCACAATTTCTAAAAACGAAAAACAAACAACACATCAAGACACCAGACAATAATAATTTACAGTATTCGAATTTGATGACGAGAGCAGAAGCCTGAATGGTTTCGTGATTTTTTTAGTGAGTAAAAAGATTTGAATCCCATGACGAGATTAACGTGACTGTGTCGTGCTCTCCGTTGTCAACACCGTGCTCCCCGTCATCGATGCAACCAAGACAGACATGGTCGACCTCTGCAACGTCAAAGATCAGGATGAAGCTCGGGGGCACCGTCAATGATAGCGAGCTTGTGAAAGGGCTCGTCTTTGACAAAAGGTCAGCCACGGGGTGCCACTCACATGGAGAATGCTAAGATTACCGTCATCCAGTTCTAGATCTAGCCGCTGGAAATGGACATCGAGTGGATCTGGTCGTGCGGTGTAGGCGCGCTGTGAACAAATGGTTGATTCAGAGTGTCAGATGCCGACTCTTCACAATGGTTCTTGTTGGGATTCGAGTTGGAGGTGGATGATTGGCGCTCATGGCGGTGGGGTGCGTGGTGGTGGTATGGAGCGGCGTGACGGTGGCCGTCGAAGAGAGACCACGCCAATATTCCACTCCGATGGTTGGGACGGAATGTGAATGTTGAGGAAACGATTGGTTTGTTTTTTAATGTGACTGTCGAAGCCCTCGATGGCCACGGTGACACGGCGGAGGGCGACAACGGAAGGCGGAAGGGGCAGAGGAAAGAAGGAAAAAAAATTAAACGGCACCGAGGCGACGACCAACGGTCTTCGGAGGGGGGAGGAGATGTGGTTGGAGTTGGGGGTGTGGTAATCCTATGTGAAGGGTATAGGGTATGAGTGTGGACATTAGATGAATCCAATGATAAATAGAAGCGGTCCATGATAAATCATATGGATTGATGGTCCATGATAGACATTTCCTTTTTTTTAATTGTTACTTTCTATGTCCTGATCTTACTGTAGCAAAGCCCTTGCTACATCAATGGGGTTTAGGTGAAGCGACAACGTCGTTAAATATAACAATTAGGATCCATTTATTATGAATAAATGTCTTTCAAAAAGAGTTTAATGCATGTTTGTGTGTGTGTGTATTAGTGAAGAAAGAATGCTATACCATAATATCAATATCAAATCAATGAACGAAAGAGGAAAAAGAAAACAGTGGATAAATCATCCTAAAAGATGTGGTTCGGAAAAATAAGAATCAACATTGCTACGGACACACAACATCGAGACAATTAAGAGCCAAAGATGAAATGATGGGAGAGATGTAGGGAAAAAAGTTGGGATATAACAAAAGAATTTAATTATATAGGTTGAACCAACCAGTCTCATTCTTTTCTTTAACTCAAAGGCCATGAACTTAACAAATGCCCCATTTTGCCGTCCCAAACTGTAGACTGTAGCATACTGTATGTATGAAAATTTCATGATCACTATTACTATAAGTAATAGTTATAGTGCCTTTCTTTTCTCTATCGGTTGGGAATTGCTGGCTGGCTTGTCTTTAGTTTTGCTCCTTTATATTTATATATTATGGTCCCTTCAAGCTAATGCAGAATAGACAAAAAAAATTATAATTAAATAAATTAGAGCAAAATATACTTGGATAAAAAATATACTTACTATACTTGGATTGTACTGTACTTTTTTTTTTTTGAGAGACTATTCCTATTACATAGGTTTCTTCTTCAATTTCTTTTTGCTTAGGGTAATTTCTATTGTAAGTATGAGTGGTAAAACGAGTTTGATTCAAGGGATTAGCTCGATTAATCCACTGTTTTAGACAAGTCGAGACAATATTATTATTATCAACCAACTAGCCCCTTTTAACCTGCCATATTTATCGGAAATAAAAACAATACACAAATTAAAAAAAAAAAGAAAAAAAGAAAAGATAAGGTGCTGGACGAAAAATAAAAATAATAATTGAGTGAGATGCATCCGAAAAGGTTCAGAAACTAATATTGGTTGACGGAAATTGGCAATAAATGTTGGGAATTGGGTCCCAAGAAATTGACAAATGAACTGAAAGTTTCGCCATTTGTGCGTCTTTGTGACAGTGTGCCCAAAACAACCGGCCATCACTGAAAATTGAAAACTGAAAAGAAAAGGAAACCCAACCAAATAGGACCGTCGCTTTCCTCTCCTCACTCTGACAACAGCAATTCATCATAGATAACCCTTTCTTTCACCTCATCTATGTCAATTTACTCTTTTTTTTCTTTTCCTTTTTTAATACTACAATATATCATACTGTTATTATATTTTCTCTACGCTGAGATTAGTTTCATTTCAATTTTAATTAGAATTATAATGAATTTTATACTGATATTTAATTATAAAAAAATACAATTCCACTCAAATTATAATCCAAAACTTTTCAACCCAAATGAGCAATAGAGATAGTAAAATAGGTTGGCCTTATTAGGGTCGCAAAGATATAGAGCATGACATCTAAATCTTTTATCGAAATCAATTTTGGATTTTCATGACCCAATTTAGTAGAACTTTTCTTTAATCCACAAATTTATGCTTATCTTCAACTCCCTAGAACATTTCGTTGCTGATTACAATCTTCCTTGTCTCTTGTGAGATTAACTTGGCCTATTTTTTTAATTGTAAAATATGAGCTTGAATTGAGTTTGATCTTCTATTTTATAAGCCAAATAAAAGTTATTATGAATAAATGCTTACTTTTTCACTATTTTTTTAACATGTTATTTATTATTTTCTGACTTGATCTTTTTCATTATTTCTTTTGTTCTCTCCTCTTCTCCTAAATCCAAATGTAGGTGGAGTATTATCCATTTATAGAGGAAAGTGGATTAGTTGCAATAAGACCAAGTAACCACCACATGCATGCGGTGATTTTGAAATTGGAATAGATGTTTGGCCTTATTAGAAAAACGTTGCTACTTTTGATTTAATTTTGATGTGTTGGCAATGGCAGTGGAGGAAAGAGAAGAGAAGAGAAGAGAAGAGAAGGATGGTACAAATGTGACAGCTAGAGACAACCCCATGCTAATGCTAATGCTAGGCGTGTCAATCTCAGAGAGGGTCATGCTCATGCACTCAGTGCCTCTTCCTCGTTCCCATCGATGCCATACGTAACGTGTGGGACCCACTGCATGTTGTTGGATTGGACGTGGATGAGGATAGTGACACCCTTCACTCTCTCTCTTTCTCTTAGCTTAGGTGCAAGGAATCTCTGTCGTTGTGTTCTCTTTGTCACGGGTTAGACTCAGACATAGACTAGTGTCACACTTCACACTCTACCATTACCATTACCACCCTCCACTCTGCACTCCCGCTCACACGTTATTGTATTTGCTCTTCGGTATTATAAATTGTGTCACTTTGCTATCTTACATTATTATAAGCGGCCACAAATTATTTCATCATCTTAAACAATTAAGAACAAAAAAAATCAAAAAACTTTGCTGGGATTAAATGTGTTTATAAAAAAATTAACAACTACGTAAGTTAATTATTTTGGTAGTTATTAAAATAAAGAGCAAAGATGCTTAATTAAAAAAAAATGTCGATACAATTTTTAGGAGTTCCGTTGAGTGATTGCGCGGAGATGGGGATCCTCCCAGAAACCCACGACTTGTACCAAAAAAAGATCCAATGTATGTATCTGAATCCAGATCCAACAAACTCATTCGCACACCGTCACCATAATCCCAGTTCCCCATCGCTCCTCCAACAGCCATGTCCCTGAATCTCCGTCAAAAGCAAACAAGTAATAATCACTCTCAACTCCGATCTCTACATTTCCTAAAACGCACCGTCGCGCGGCGCTCGACCTTGACCTCCACTACCGTTCGACGAAAATAAAGACCCCTGGGAAGTCATATACACAACCGCAGTTTGATTTTTCACAACAATAAAGGGTTTGGGATTGGAGTTAAAGGGTGTTACTTGTGGTTGATGATGATGAAAGGTGGTTGTGCTGTGTTGTGGGGTTGGGGTTACTGATTTTTTAAATTGGAACCGTAATCTTTGCTTCTGAATCTTTTGATGAGATTTTGGTTCTTAGCAAGGGTTGAATTTGTTTGTTGCTGGTCCAATGTGAATCGGTTGAACGAGGTTTTTTTTTTTTTTTTTTTGCTAAATTACTGTTTTGATCATCTAATTTATTTTCGATATTCGATTTGGTCCTCTAATTATTAAATGGTTCAATTTGATCCTGCTGTTAAATTAAACTAACGGTGTTAGTGAATGCACGTTCATGCTCCGTCATCGCATTTTGTGATGGTTTAAAACCGCCATTAAATATATTTAAATTATTATAATGGAGGTTTCAAAACCGTCACTATGTGCAAATCACTTAGTGACGGTTTTAAACCGCCACAAAGTGCGCTAACGTAAAAATTTCCTAACGTCGTTAAGTCAATTTAGACGGCAGGACCAAATTGAATCATTTTAAAGAATTAGATGACCAAATTGAACCATTTAATAATTAGATGACCAAATCGAATATCGAAAATAAATTAGAGAACCAAAACAGTAATTTAATCTTATTTTTTTCAGGTTCTTGCAATTTCCCGCGACTAAAAGCCGTCACAAATTATTAATATTTCAAATACACTTTATCCAACCAATTTTTAGTGGTTTTAAACCGTCAAAAAACTTAATCAAAATAAAGTAATAATAAAATCAATGCCACGTTATCACTTAACGGCCAAAATAGACGAAAAGAACCAAAACATTGGACTGAAAAAAAGTTCGAGGACGTTGACCGGTCGTAAAAAAGTTTAAGAACCAAAACCATAAATGACAAAATGTTCAAGGACCAAAAACATAGTTTACTCTTTTAATTGTGAAAATTGAGTTTTTTTTAGATATTGTAATTGTATAACTTCGATTCATCGTTAAACATTTGAAATTTAACAAATTTTATTAACACGATACTTAATTATGACATATAAGCTAATGTATTGTTTGTCATATACACTGACATAACATATATGTTTGAGTATCTGTTTGCGGATCTCAAATAGACCTTTTCAAACGAATCTTGGGTGTGTCTTTTGTGTTAGTTTGTTGGATCGGTCTGGAAACAAGCACCACTGCATAAAGAACAACAACTCAAACATGCCTTTATACATTGACGTGAATTATACTCTTGATCTCTTACGATTGCAATACAAAAAGGATTAAAATATAAAAAGTATAATTAAGTCACAACAACATATGTATTAGGCAACAACAATACATTAGCTGCTATATTATCGACATGTCATTATCTAATATCACATCAATAAATTTTGTCTAATATTTAACTAGTGACTAACAGATAAACTAAAATCGCATAATTGTAATACATAAATGACTTAATTTGTGTTATTGGAATTTGAGGACCAAAATTGCACAGTTAGAATATTTGGAGAACAAAAAATGCAATAAGTCTAATATATATAAGTAAATTAGATTAATTAAAATTTTGTTTTTTTGCTAATCTAATTGAATAATTTTTTTTATTGGAACAAAAGTAAAAGGGGTTTGGATTGGTGGGGAGGTTTTGTGAAAATGAGGGTCACGACATGAAGTGGAGAAGGAGGGGCATCTAATCAAACTTGCCAAATTGAAATAAAAGGGTGAACCCCACCAATTAGTGTTAGCCTTAAATAATGAATGAATGTGTGTGGGGGATTGATATGATAGTACAATATTAATACTAGCTAGCTAGCTACTGTACTACTTGGTATGTGTCGTTTCGTGCGATAGACTAGACATGAGCGTGTCTTATATAATCTTCAAGACAACCCTTCTTCTTCATGTCGTTCTCTGGATAATTATAATGTCGGCTCAGAACCAAGCTTGGTTCGTTGCTTCCTCATCTTTTATTTGCAGCAAAAATGTTTGGTGTAAATAAGATATGTGCAGGCTGCAAAAACATTATTTCCTGTTATCTTTAATAATTTATACTTATAACGTATTTACATTATTATTCTTTCAAAATGGACCTCTCATGTTAGGTCTGAAGTCACGTGAAATTGTTATAATTATTGGAATTCTATCAAAATTGATAAAAACTTATCAAACAAAATTTAAACACAAATTTTAAATAACAATATCATGTCAAAGGTTAATGAGAAAAAAAATTAATTTCTATATATTTTTTTTCAATGATGTGTTTGTTTTTATAGAGGTAGAAAGGAGAAAAGTGAAAGACAAAATGTGAGGAAATAGGGAAAAGTGTTCCTTATGAGAGAGAGAAGAAAAATAAGTAATCATAGATTAAATTGAATTGGATTTAGGAGTTTAATTGAGATAAAATTATATGAACCTACCTGCTTTTAGTTAAGTATTGGATTTAAAAATCCTATATTTGATTCGACGCTAAAATTAAAAAAAAAAAAAATTAATATCCAATATAAAAAAAATGCAAAAATTAGTTTAGACCTAACATTCTCTCAAACTAGTCATTTGGTTTGGTTACTCTTTGCTCATCTCAAAGCCTTCTTATATTATGTGAGATTTTGATCTAACAAAAGTTTAATCTAGTAAAAGGAGTTAGTGGGGTGACCCTAATTATATATTACTTCTTTTTTCTTATTTCTTTTCACCTCACGTCAACAAAGCATGGCGTTTTATATCTTCTCCTCTTGGCTCAGCTATGTTAATTATAGATACCTAGCAAAAAGTAACTGCGACAGCGAACAACTATGTCTTCGAGACAAAATAACTAGGGTGTACGTATAAAAGCTTAGATAACCCACTTGTAATTAAATGATGAAAACTTTACAAAAAAAAAAAAGTGAAGTTATGATATTATTTTGTAGGCTTAAATAATTTCTTAGTCTTTATAATTTAGTATTTTTTGATTTTTTCTCATTATAATTTTTTTTATTTAGTTCTTATAAATTATGTTTATTTTATTTTTTATTCTTAAAGTAATTTAGATAGTACTTTTTTTACTATTTAAAACGCTATTTAAATCATTTTAAAGATAAAAAATAAAATAAATATAATTTGCGAGGATTAAAAGAAAAATTATAAGAACAAAAAATAAAAAATATTAAATTGTAAGAATTAAAAAAGTATTTAAACCTATTTTTTAATACAAAATGAAAGTAGTAGCTATACAGTACACACCATCCATTCATTCCTTCTAGTTTTGTCATTACCTCTTCACCATCCGAAAAAAGGGAATAGAGTGTATAGACCACAGCCAACTAGAAAGCGACGTTAATGATTTATATGATCAGGATGGAATTGAACTACCAAACAAACTAAATATACAACGTAAATGGATTTTATTGTTTGAATTGAATTTATTACCAAAATAATCTGGTAAACAAAATATCTAATTCAGTTTTCTACCATAAATGGACTAGGCTATAGAGGCATACGTATTATGGACAAAGAATTGGGAGAATGTTGCTGTCTCAAAATAGAAAGTTGTGGTATGGACCATGGAAAATGAAAGCCTATTAACGTACTTTATGATTAATAATGCATGTGCCTTCATATCGTGCCAATGCTCTGATGATAGGTTAGGGCATGTACATGTAGTGTTTTAGACTTTAGAGGTAGAGAGCTAAGGTACATGGACATTTTGGCAACTTGCATTAGGGGGTGTGAAGGACAACACAACACAAGCAGCTCCTTGATTAAGAGTACATAGGAGCATTGCAATTCAGGGTCATTTCCTTAAAGTGTAACATGTATAAATTAAGCAGCAGCAAGGCATAAAAAGAAAGCAACAAAGTTAAAAATAAAAATAAAATAAATAACTTGCAATTGTTTAACCTTTCGTTTAATGCTTGCCCGTGAGCATTGAGCAAAGCCTGTTGGCAAGAACCTTAATAATAAGATTAAACTCTTATTTTCAACCATAAAAAATATAAGCAATGTAACTTTGGTCATTGCTGTTTGTTATGAATTTATTTCTTCAATAATGCAAAGTGTCATCACTTTAATTCATTTGTTCTCTCTCTTAATTGCGCTTAGACTAATGGGATCATATTTAGAAAAAAAAAAAATGCAATTAAATAGGTAATAAAAAATGCTGCAATTACCCGTTGGATAATCTGTGTTGTCACGTTGATCCTTTGGATAAATGTATCTTGAATTTTCTACGAAACCAGTTATGGCCCTTTGAGAAACTAAACATGTGTGACCATGGGCTATTTTGAAATGTCCATTGCTTTGGATGTACCAAAAGCAGATCGGAGAGAATTAGGGCCTTCTTTGCGTTTTGGGAGAACAAGTTTTTAAATGAGACTACGCACAATTCTTCGTTCAGATGAATTAAGTTATCATGTTACTGACGAAAAAATAAATGGAAAGATAATGGAATGAAGGAAATGTGCAAACTCAATATAGTAATATTTTGGAAGCTAGGACGAAGCATAGTTGAGAGTTTAATTTGGGAGAAAATCACATGCAAGTATGAAACTGAAAGAAAAAGGCCCATTAAAACCTGGATTATATTGCCACCAACCCCATTCCGCTCTTGTTTTAACTTTTTAATCAGTTCCAAGATCCTTTGCTGACATGGATAACAATATAACTTTTTAATCATTGTTCTTTCACTATAAATGTTGTGTCGTCTTCCCCCTTCATGTTACAAGGGATGCAATATTGTCTTTGATTTTTGCCCTTGTAACACATCCAGCAGACAATTTCAAGGATTCTTACTCAAATTTACCCCATATGTTGTTATTCTCCGATTGTAATTAGAATTTCAACTAAGTAACTTGTGTGAATCTTTAATATGACACAGATTATCGAAGTGAAACTTCAAGTCTAATTGGATAACACCACCAAAAATACATAAAGATCTGCACCCAAGTTTTGCTTTTTATTTGATTATCTTCCTCTCCGAATTTTCAATGCCTTGTTTCCTTGAATGCCTAGCATGCAGTGAACCCACTGGTATAGTCTTACTACTTTTTATTCTGCCAATCAATTTACATAAAACAAATGATGCTAACTAGCTAAGCAATATAAGATTAAGATTAGACCATAAAAAAGGAGAACAATAATCAAGGGCAATCCTGTTTAGCACTAACACTCGATAAAATCTAACACAATACTATCCTAGAGAATTTCCACGAAGGTTTATCTAACAGTCACCTGGGTGGCTCTGTTCCTAATTTCTAAGACCTTCTTGTGAGAGTTTGAGTGCAATGATGCTACAAAAGTGGGGCTAGCTGCAGGCCGGTATTCAGCAAAGAGCCGGCCAGATCGGTATCGAACCCCACAAGCATTGCATAGGGTCTTAGGACCCATTGGCCCTTCTCTCCATTGCGGCGTTTTTGTCACCTCACAATGCAAGCATTTTCTGGGTGCAACTGACTCCTGTGATGAGGATCTCTTCATCTCAATTTTGTTAGTTAGCAGGGGAATATCCTTTTCCTTTTTCCTCTGATTCTTTTTGACCATGCTTAATAATTTCCCAGCAGGCTGTGTTTCTAAATCTGATTCATAGACAGCTATCCTTTGACATTTTTGAAAAGCTGGTGAAGTAAAGATGAAAGGAATAGAGTATAGCCGGCTGATGTTTGAGAGACGCTGGCGTTTGCCTCGAGGACGCTTTGTTGGGATGACAGGTAACTCAAAGTTGGAGTTCTCAACCGAGGGAGAACTACTACTGCTTTCGAAAACAGAAACTGGGCTGTCGGTTTGGAATTGGAGCAAATCTTTTCCATTTAAAGAGACATTCTGGATAGGAATAGTTTTGCCATATGTAGGTCCGGAAGTCTTCACAAACTGTTTTTTGGGAAAATACACATCAAATCCACAAAAAAAGATAAAACAATCAGATCCACATATGATGAATATGCATATGTATCTTGATAAAAAGACAAATTTTCATCAGTACGTGATGTTTTAAGTAATGAGAGAAAGAGAAACTAGGTAATTTCTTCCAACATTTACATGTGTATGCCACAGAGCTAATCACATGAAATGCATGCTACAGTTCAAAAACATGCACACTTCTCAATTATCCGATGCCCTAAAGTCTATAGTATCATGAACCAAAGAACTTGTTGGTAAAACTACTTGCGTCCTTTGCAGTTTAAGTTTGATTTGCATAGACTTGCCTATTATTTGTGGCTAAACAAACTGTGATACAACTCAATCTACTTAATCCTTGCCACAAGACATTTTCAATTTAATCTGAGATCACTGATCAGTTTTAGCTTAGCTGTCAGTCAGCAACCTTGCCAATGCATGATGTTTCCTTTATTTAAACCCATATAGACAGGAAAGGCTTTGGCCAAGAGGAGGGTTACTCACTAATGTGTGTGTCATATACCAAGTTCAAGCACACACGTGACACATCTATCCATCTACTTCTAAAGGATCCAAGAAAGCAAATTTTACATATTTTTATATATGAATACCATATACTCATCATTCAAAATAACCAAAACACTTCCAACTTTCAAGCATTGCATAGAACTTTTGTCACTTTTTGAGGGCAATACCCCATAAAGTTAAGGCATGAATACCAAGATAATTTTGAGACAAAGATTTTCATGGTGTCAACTATTATATTTAAAAACTAATAGCAGCAAATTAAGCAATAATCATATAAGAAAAGTTCATGTTAGTAAACTACTTTTGAACAGCAAGAAATCAATAAACATTTTAAGTATACCTTTAACTCAATAAAAGTTCCCTCTTCCATGATTCGAGTCTGAAACCAAAATGTACATAAAGAAGAAAAAAAAAAGCATAAGCAGGATGATTCAAGGAAATTTGGAGAACCACTGGAAAGTTAGCTTTACTCCTCTTGTCACTATACCGGAGGAAACATCTAAGGAGGACAGAATGTCAGAATCAACTCACTAGCAGAATCTTTCCAACCCAGATCAGAATATATGCTTTCCCCTATGAACATGTTACAAAGTTACATATTTTCCCCCAATCCATGTCAAAATGTCACAAGAAGTCTTGGCTCCATATAACTGCCTACTATCTACTATATAGCTTTAAAGATACAAAGGAAAGATATAGCCATATGTAATTTTAGTCCTTTTCAAAGTATCAGAGCCATATCTCAATCGTATCAGTCAAATAAATTTAAAAAATAAAGAATGGAGGATACTCCTTGGATATGCATCTAGGTATGGTATGCATCTCGGCATCAAATATGGGTATGACACCAATACTCTACCATTTTTGGAGTATTGGGCTTCATAGCCTCCTTAGTAAGTAAATGCATGAAAACTGAATCTTTAGCATATTATGTCACAAGTTTTTCTTCTAAACTAGGCTAA
This sequence comes from Pueraria montana var. lobata, assembly GCA_026413185.1. Taxonomy (NCBI): domain Eukaryota; kingdom Viridiplantae; phylum Streptophyta; class Magnoliopsida; order Fabales; family Fabaceae; genus Pueraria; species Pueraria montana. The sequence continues at coordinate 13,461,978 of CM048654.1, forward strand.
AGTCATTCAATGAATCTTCATTCTTACGCACAGAGAAGTTTGGCAATGCATCTATATCTTAAAAGGCAAGAGAACACAAAGAGTTGAGTCAAAGGATGTTAAAAGTTAAAAACATTAAGACAATCTCCCCTCTCATTCACTCAGCACTACTTGCTGACATTTTAGGATTGAATTAGCAATGTTTCTTTTTTGTCAATCTGACAAAGTTCCTGAACAACATCATTGCAGTAATTCACAGTCCTGGTAAAAATTCAGAATAATAAAATTTCCCAGTTATCTAAATAACTATACTAACATTTCCAATTAAGAAGGCCTACAATGAAGGTTACGTTCATTGAAAGATCCTATCAAACGAAATCGCCATTCTACTAACCAAACTTGGAAATAAAAGGACCCAAATCCACAAAATGTATGCTTCAACATTGATATATTCATGTTGTTTAAGTTTCACATAATTAAACCACGTACATAATTGAAGTAAAATTCAGAGTGTCCCTCTACATCAGGCAAGGGGCAAAACATGCCAGAACTAAAAAGTTAATCAGACAAATTAAAGGCAACCATAAAGTGAGGGCAGGAAACTTACAGAAGCAGAGAGACTCCTCCCGAGTTTGGGATTCTCATTCTGAGTTTCAGAGGATTGCAGTGGAAAAACTCCAAGTGTTGGCTCTTCAAGGAGTTTGAACTGAGCATCCCAATCTTGTTCCACAGCATCAGTTTCCACATCCTCAAAGTCAAGGGGCAAATTCAAAAACTCCATGTCCATGTCAATGACATCATCAAGAGTCTCATCCGACAGAATGTTGAAATTATTGTCAAAGAACCAACAGTCCTTCATATTGTATTAGCACTGCCTGGAAAATTATTGTCAAAACACAACAAAACCAACCATCCATTATTGGCTGGGAAATTAAAATAAGAGGGGATAGAAATTTAAGTCAAACAAAGGCTCATTGTCATACTAAGATTATTACTATACGTGCAAAGCCAAAATATCGAGCTACACTAGTTAAAACCTACGACGTGTCAAACATTGTGATAACAAGTTAAAGAAATTGCCTTATAAACAATGAGGTGCCACTCAGAATTCAAGACGTGGAAGCATAAACATTGTACGGTGTTAATATTATTGTAAAAACAACAACAAAATGTATGCGCATAATGAAACAAAACGAAGTAGAAAATGAAGAGGTGTGGTGGTGCAGAGTGTCGGAAAAATGGAAAGTAAAAAGAAAGAAAGCATTTGATATTAGAAGAGAAGAGACTCACGGTGACAGAGAGAGGACAGGTGAAAATGGCGCAACTCAACTCAAGTCTATTACCATTTACTAGAGAATAGAGTAGATTCCTTTGAATCCGCTTTTCTTTTTTTTTTTTTTTTTTTACGGCGGTGGCGCTACCATGCGGAACCCCTTATCTGTACTCTCCCTGTCCCTCCCTGCCCTCAATCAATCTTTTTTCTATTCCCATGTGACATGTCTCTCCTCTCCTCTCTATTTTATCCTAACATTTTTTTCTCTTCAAAATTACGTACTTCCTTACCTTAAATTATGGTTAAAATGAAAAATAATATACGTGTACGTATGTACGTTTAGCATTTTTTATACTTTAACAAAAAAAAAAAACAGAAAATTCGCATGACAAGAAGCAAATTAGAAAAGGAATTGTTTTATTCCTTAAATAAATAAATATTGTTTTAAAACCTTGAAAAAATAGATGAATCTGTAGAAATTGACAGATATTTGAATTATTATCTTAGACAGATTTTTTTTTGTCTTTAAGCATATTTAATTTCCCTTCGCCCCCAAATATAGGTAAATCACACCGACGAGTAAACAACTTTATTACAATGAAATTTCTTCTCTTTTTTTTTTTTTTTTCGTAATTCACAATTGCTGGCATCGATAGTAGACGTGGGACCACGCATGGCAGTTGACATTAACACGTTCAATAAATTCGACACTTCAAATGCTTACAAGTTTGGAAAAGATTTTTAGATGCACGTACAAAGATGTAAAGAATAACTTAGTCGTAACTTAGTAACCGACATGTACCAAAATGTTAAGTTCGGAGAAAAAATATTTTGAATGCAAATTAATGGTAAAAAAAAACTATAAAAATAACAATTGAAAGAAAAAAAAATCAAAATTTAAATACATTTCAGTATTACAAATATAAGTACCTTATATTTATAAAATGTTTTTAAGAAATTATTGAGCCAATCCCTACTTAGGACCATCAGTAATTTAATCTTCATTTTAACAGTGTATTAGATAAGTAGTAGGGAACAAAAGGGTAGGGGTGTTCATGAACCGATCAAATCCAATCAAAATCGAAAAAATCAATACAAAAAACCGAAAATCAAAAATCGAATGGACCAAAAATTGAAAAAATCAAATTTTTTTATTGGATTGGATCGGATTTCGGATTTGATTTTGAAATCCAATCCAAACCGAAGTTATATATACATATACATTTTTATTCATAAGTTTATGATACTACTCATGTTTATATTTTTATTTCTTATATATTTATAAAATTATCACATAACTTATATTTATTTGTGAAACATCTATTTAATTGAAGATATTTTTTTAGTAACTATTTGATTAAAGATACATAAGTATAATTATTAAGTTATATAAATTTACTTTTAATAGTATATATTTGAAGAGTTCTACTATTATTAGTTGTTTATTGACTTAAAAAGAAGATATTTAATATTTTAAATTATCTTTTATTATGTTTATTATATATATTACCATTTATTTAATACTTTCTCCAAAGAAAAATATAAACAAGACTAAAACCAAAAATCAATCCAATCCAAACCGATTTAAATTGGATCGATTTAAATTTTTTTATCAAATCAATTGGATGATTAATTAAGAAAATCGAAGTGATTGAATAAGACGATTTTTCTCTTCAAAATTGATCCAATCCAATTCACGAACACCCTTACAAAAGGGTACATGTACTAAACCTTTAGCTATGAAACTCCCTTATCGTATTATGTCGTTTGCGTACAGGTTGGTTGGCATAAAAAATCCTTGGAATGCCTTTTTTTTTTTTCAAAAAAAAATTTAATTGCATTATAACCACAGTTCATAGTTGCAGAGTTAACCCCATAACCAGTTCACTGTCGTAAAAGAATTGTCGACAAAAATGAAAATAAAAATAAAAAGGAAACGCCTAATAGAACTCAAGAACTAAGCTTCTCATCAATGGACAAAACTTGGAACAAAATCAGTTTAACTGTTTAAGCTATACGACCGGAGATGAGAGTATCGATGGTTCAAACGAAGGCTGATGCAAATTTTGTCTAAAATATCTGTTCTGAAAAATCTTTTAGACTCTGTGATCCCACAAATTATGATTTAATTACTTCACTTCTTAACTTTGGACGTTCTTCTTCTCACATTTACAATTAGTAAGAATAAGAAAATGAAGACGACAAAAGTAATTGCTAGCGTAACGACCCTCCAGAGGCCATATGCACTGCTTGACATGTTGTCCCAACTCTCCTGCAATTTAACACAGTAAAATCAATCAAAATTCAAGACACGATTTCGGTGCAAGTCACCAAATGTCTTCCGGCAGTTCTTCCACGTGCAGAGAGATCTACTAAGAATTATCAATTGGGGTCGTGAAGCCAACTTTACAGAGTAATTAATTAATATCTTTCCAATTTCTTACTCATTTTATACATATAAATAAACTTTATTTCATGGATATACACATAAATACTTCACGCATAAGCTTTATAATGAAAGATATCAGGTTTCAAAATTAAAATATAATACAGATGATCCATTTACACCAATTTGTTGTAAAGTTGTCCTAAGATAAAAATTAAATAAATAATATGCATAAAATAGATAGGTAACTCTAGATATCAAGTCTTGAAGTTACTCTTGTGGCTTGTGACCATGATTTTTTATTTTTCAAGTTATCCAAAATTAACACTCCCAAACTTCTCCAACCATTAACTCCCATGGATATGATTATCTGAAGAGAAAATATATAAAACCAGCAGTCATACCTCAGTAATCAGCAATGAGGTTTTATGTTGTTTATCGAAAATGGCTTTTGCATATTCATAGAGCTGTAAGTCAAGGTCATTAAGAGACCGTATCTCCTGGAGAACCTCTTCAGGAACCTGAAGACGTGCCTATAAAATCACAAAAATCATTAGAAAGGGATGACACAATAGTAAAAGCTAACAGCAGGCTGTAGAACTCTCCAATCCAACCCATCAAAAAATATGCGCAATACATGAATTTCACATAATATATCTTATTAGCTTGTCATCAACTTCTAAAATATAACCTTTGTATGAACCCAAGATTAATTATCTTCTTTAGCAGGGATATGGACCACCCTTGTCAAGAAACTCTGGTCACATAATCATGAGAATTTCCAGCAGATTTAGAAGCCTTTTAGAGATACAAAAGTTCGCATAATGAAAGAGTGCATAACACAAGTATCCCAGTCCCAGACTGCACACACAAATTTGAAACCAAAGTCTAAATAACTTGAAATACAGGCACCACTTAGCCATGCAAGAAATACAAATGCTGGCCAGTGGTATATGTCTACACCTCACGGGTGAGTGGAGGAGGAATAGATATTCACGCACACGACAGAATGATATTGTGTGAGCCTTAAAACTTCTAGCTAAGCTTACCTCCTTTGTAAAGTTCACTGGAGAAATCCTCTTCAAAGAAGAGACACGTCTGCGTGACTGAGCCTTCCGTAAATTGGAAATACAGACTTCATAAGCATCCATTAGTTCTCCAACAGTCATCTAAAATAAATAACAATTAACATGCTGTTAAATATGAGAAACAGATAATATCTGGTAAGCCCATAAAACCACCACACTTGCTAAGTTTACATTAGATTCTGTTGCTTCTCCCCCTTCACTTGAAGTAACCTCACTTTCTCCCCTGTTCAAGGTGCTATTCTGTTTTGCAGTGAGAAATGTTGTAAGAATGCTTTCCATATTCAAACATCAATAACAAAGTTCCTCATCAAAGAGATGCTTCTTACCTGATGTTCACTGCTATCAGGATCAGAATCCGTAAATGAACTCCTTTCTGTAGTAAAAGTACACAATCAATGCCATATGTCAATGAATATGCATCACAATCTATGTCCAAGACTATAAATGTCAACACCAAAATATTAACCAAAGGTCGTATCAAAACATGGTATGTAACACACCAATCTGAAAATATTACATGTTTAGGTGCAAGCAAGAATATGACCCTCACAAAAAAAAAAAAAAAGAATGAGTGTTAGCATCATTCTCCAAATTCTGCACCATTTTGGACACCTTTGCTTTTTTAACTTAAGAAAAAGTTTGACGGAAACAAAGAAGTGTTTAACCACACTAACCTGTATTACCAGTAGTTTCCAGGCTAGTGTTTGGTGCATTAAGCTGTGATATTACTTGAGCACCAACCACATTTGCAAACACCGTTGCAGATTCTCTGTGCTCCTCAGTAAGACCAACATATAACATATCATCCAGTCTCTTCTGCTAGATGTACAAGCACATGCCATGACATTATTGAGGAAAGGAATCATATGGGAAGCAAACAACTGTATGATGCAACTATCACAACTTCTAAAGCTTATTTAATACCTTTGCAACTTGTAGCACATATTTACCAAGAGTCTTATATTTCTGTACACAATGGCGCACTTCATGTGCTTCTGCTATATAAGAATTGTTTGTCAAGCCTGCAACCTGATAATTGAGCAGTACACCAAACTTGTTACATATATTACAGACATAATTATCAAGCAACTCCGTGCATACATGATTTGAGCTTTTTAATTGCATTTGGGAGTTTAGATTTGCAGGATATACAACTAAAATTAAGCACTGCATGTCCCATCTTGTTACCCAAGTTCTATTTAAATGAAAGCTATGGTATTGGTGTTTGTTGAGGCATAAGGTGAGAGTGGGTCATACAACAATAAAATGGGTAAGCAGTCTTGCGGCTTAAAAATTGTATGTATCCGTTTTTTTTGCATCAATGGTTAGTGGCATCAGAACAGAGATACGGACTCCAGGAAACATACTCTAGTTGAATCATGATGTCAGAAAACAGTAAGATATTCATAGTATTTCCAGAAAATGATGAAGCATAATAATCTCAACACTGCTAAAGAAACAGCTGCTGAAGTACCTGGAATGTGGCTCCATTATGTACAACATCCACAGCCACAGGATCATTGATGTATTCTTGTAATGGCATTGCAAAATCTTCCATGTCATAAGAATCATTGCCCTCAATGATACTCTGTCCCCTACTATACCTAGCATCTCTCTGTCAATTAAGGTCTACATCAATCATACATACATCACATGGAAGTACAGAAGAACATGGAAAATTAATGGACAATTAGTATAACCCAGTACTTGAAAACATACATTAGCCAAGCCAACAGAAAGACATCATGAAGCGAAGAATTCACTTTCTTTTTTTGCAACTTCAATGACAAATAAATGAATGGCTACACTTGCATATTTAAACACATTCACATCCATAACCATACTATAGGAAGTAAAGGCATGTTCAAAATTACTTTTCAAATAAGAATCAGGCTCCATGCTCTTTAATACAAGTTATAGTGTATCAGCAAATAGACTCTTACAACCTTACATGAATTTAGAAGCATGGAAATAGCATTCACAAAAAGGCCAATGTCAGACAATAGATAAAATAAACATACCCTAGCAAATAGGTCTTCCCTCATCCATGGAACCAGATACTTCCATGGCCAGATATCCAGTGTGCTTACTCCTTTAGTCTTGGAGCTTAGGCGTAAAGCCATCTTTGTTGCGGATGTCAAGTTTGGATGCACCAAAAATCTAGCTGCAACCTCTATTGAAAATTCATAAGTACTAAAAACACGGTCAACTGGATCCCTAAGTATGGTAACAACAGAAGTTCTCTCCCTTGGAAGTTTGGATGTTATACTATAATCATCATGTGTAACTAACAGCCTGCATTTTGGTTTACTGCAAATTCACAAAACAATAAAACACAAAAATAAGCAATTTATGTTGGATTTTATAGTGTACTTTTTTTTATAAAATCTAAAATGTGGGTTTTCAACAATGGACTAAGAGTAGACTATTGGTGAGAATGCTGTGACCTTATAGAAGCTGCTATGCTTTAGATCGAAGAAAAAACAGCTGTGAAGATCTGTCATAATTTTGTTGAATAAAAATATCATAAAGACTGCTGTGAATCGTACACATACTAGTGTGCAAAAGGAAAAACAGAAAAAGCAGCTGAAAACGTCTATAGATTAACAGAGACGTGGGTTATAATGATAAGCTACAAGGTCCTAAACTTGGCAAGAGAAAATGTCAAAGAACCTAATAAATGTTAAAGGCCATTTTAGGTATTATAATAATAATAATATTATAGACTTCTCAACAGTCACAGACTCACAGCAGCTTAAAAAATTTAATCTAAGGCACTCCTAAAAAGCTTAAGTGACCTTTATTGTTAAAAAGCACCAGCATCAAAACCCACAAGCCCACAACTCTGCCGCATGGGGCTACTACTCACTAGAACTAGAAGTGCCACCAACTTTACTCCACCAACACCCAAATCGCTCATTTAAGCATTTTTAAAAAAATGCAGCAACAAAATCCACATGCAGGCATAATAATTGAAGAAGAACAATTACTAAAATAATGAATTCACTCAGGCAGCAGCACCTTGGATCAAACCGCAACTTATCATACGAGCGAGGACACTCCAGATAGCTGGGATACAACTTTTTCAAAAAACTGCAGAAACAGCACAACCAACAAAACAGGTTAACGAATTCAACGCTCAAAGTTAAAAACTCACATTAGGAATTAAAGTACCAGTGAAAATAGGTTCTCCCTCCCGTTCTAGGAACATGCAGAAAAAACAGCAAATCCCTTAATGTGTGCTTATCCTCTTTTGTGATTTCCTCGTCGAGCGAAGAACGCGCCCAACTCCTAACAACGCTTTCGCAACGTCCAAAATCATTTTTCGCAAAAGTACCATTCACTGACACCAAAAAACAAAAAATCAAAATAAAACAACATTTAATCCACAAACGGAGAATCGGAGAATCAATCAAATAATAAGAACGATGAATGATTGATACCTAATCCGAGAAGAATGAGGAAGAAGGCGCAGAGCTTGCGAGTAGGATCCATACATGTACGAAACCCCTACTCCTGCGAGAAACAAACAACAATGAAAATTGAAAAGTGAAAACCCTAACGATATATAGAGAGAGAGAGAGAGAGAGAAAGAGTGGTGACATGGATGAATGAGAAATGGTAGGTGATGGACCTACCTGTATCGAATTACGGGATCTCGTGCTCATAAATTCGCAGGAGTGTGTGTTTGTGTTTGTTTTGGGACTCCGATGCGGACCCCACTCCCTCGCCCCGAAACGCCTTTTGTGCTGTGTGTTTCTGAGTGGAGCTCAGATTTTCTGGGCAGCCAAACAGAAACTTTCCCGGGAAAATGAATGGGAAAGACACTGGAGGCCGAGGCGTTTAAATTGAAACGTAAGACTCAAGTCTAATTGTTTGTTACTTCAAAATGAAAAAAAGGTTGAAACGGCGAAGAATGAAAGCGAGGAACCTTTTTCTCGCGCACAATATGGTAAAAACGGTAAAAATTTCCTGATTCAACTACAACTACTGCTGCATGAGGGAAGGGTGGGGACAACATGGTAAAAACGGACTATAGTTTTGCTGATTTTTTTTATAGGCTTAAATATTTTTTTAGTTCTTATAATTTAATATTTTTTTTGTAAATTTTTATTTTGTTTTAGTCTTTATAAATTATTTTATTTTTTGTCTTTAAAATGATTTAGATAGCACCCTGATAAAAAAAATGCTTTGAACAGTAAAAATAATGTTATTTTTTAAGGATGAAAAACAAAATAAACATAATTTGTAAGGACTAAAATAAAAAAAAATAGCAAAGACGAAAAATAAAAAAATATTAAATTACAAGGACTAAAAAGATATTTAAATTATTTTTTTATGAACTTTTGCTTTGTTACAAAAATGGAAAACAGAATCGGACGAGAAAATGTTTCTAATTGAAGAGAGGGCGAATAGTAAAATTCAGATAAAAGATAAACATTGATGATATATTTTTTTCATTGTAGAAAAAAAATATGTGAATTTTATTAAATTGTCAATGAACTTAAGTTCTTCAATAGGATTACATAAAATTCACGTGATAATAATGTATTATATCTTTTAATATGAAAAAAAATCTTCATTTTAGCTTGTTATTTAAACTTTACATTTAGTATATGATATTAGAATTTAGTTGACTGATGGAAATAAACAATGTCATTTCTGATAAAACGTAAAATAAAATCTAAGATCAAATTTTGACACTTTTTTTGGGGGTGGGGGGGTCATTAACGCTTACATATAAAAAAAAATCAATTCTACTTGTTTGTTTTCTTATATGAATTACTCATCAGTTGGAATATAGCAGCTGTTACTGTTTTAGTTTTGCTGTATAAGCGGCTCATAATTGACTATCTTTCTCTGCTATAAGTCTATAACTGGGTTCTTGGTGTTGTAATTGGGGTTATATCTAATACCCTGTTTATAATATACAAGTTTATTTTGCTGATAAAAAAAAAAAAAATCAGTTTGAATACAGTCAACATAATTAATTCTACTTGTTTTCTTATATGAATTACTCATCAGTTTGAATACAGTCAACAGATTGTTTTTCTGTTTAATAGGAAGGGAAATATCTACTTTAATTTTTTTTTTAAATAAAAGAATCGGGCTATAATCACAATAAACATATTTATATATTGGATATTTAATGTGGGACAATAATAATCATTTAACATATGGTAAGAATTTATATAAAAAAAAGCACTATAAGTAAGCATTTGCTGAGATTTTATAGCATGTTTTATTTTGAAACGGAATAGCATTCTACTTCAAAAAAAAAAAAAAAACATTCTACTAGTCAACTTTTGTAATATATATATTATCCCACAAAGTATTAAATATTACCCCCACAAATAAGTTGTTCCCCGTTATCAATGATATTATTAGTCAAATATCATTATTTTTTAAATATTAAATAGTTTTGATTTAAATATAGTAAAATTTCTATTTTATTAAATATTTTTAACCTTTTTCTTGATTGAAATCTTTTTCATTAGAAAGTTCTAGCATTATTAAACTTACATAAATGATCTTTTTAAAAACTATGTAAACTAGTATTTTAACTTGTGATTCACCTTGACTCAAATGATGGATCAATCCAAATTTCAAGTGTTGATCAAGGTTAACACCCAAGTACAAAAATTATAACATACATTCGCGAATAACATATTGCATTTCAATCTAGAACAAAGTTGCATCGTTGCTAAATTAAGATAGAGTTTTATTATATTATTGTTCTTTAGAGGTCTTGAACACTTTATCAAACAATTCAACTCATCTCATACTTTTGTAAATATTTATTAATTTTTGTAATTCTAGTGAAATCTCTATTTACTTGAGTGTATTATACATATATCTATCAAGTTTTTGCCGTGTGCCAACTGACAACTTTATTAAAATGCTCATAGCCAACAAAAGACCTCAAATTTAAGTTCATTCAAATACTCGATCCAATTAACGTTCACCACTTCACTCTCATTTAACAGTCTACTTCATAAACTTTGTCAACACATTAAAAGTTAAATTCAAAAAACTTAATGACTCTGGATAAATTTTAATTAATAATAAAAATATATTTAAAAAGTGTATTAAAAATTACAATATTTACCATTGTTTCTCACGTAAATAATGTAGCATGAAAGGCGTTTGAAAAATTCCACAAGGGTTACAGAATAAATAGTACTAGTAGTAAACATGAATAGGATAGAATGACTGATTTGTCTTGGACAGATTCGAACGGGAAGTGGTGATAAATTTGGGCATAATTACCGATTGGTCCCAAAATTATTTTAAATACTTGTTTCCAAATTTTTAAAACGTGTCAATTTGATTTCAAATTTTAAAAAATGCATCAATTTGGTCCTTTTGGTTCAATTGGAGTTGACGCCGTTAATAATTTGGGACCAAATTGATAAGACTTGTCTAGTCTTCTTGCTTATTGGGATAATTTAGCCTCTAACTGCATCAATTTGGTCCCAAATTATTAATGACACAAACTCTAATTGGACAAAAATGATCAAATTAATGTATTTTTAAAAATTTGGGGACCAAATTGACGTGTTTTAAAATTTGGAAAACAAATTGAAGTATTTAATATAATTTGGAGACCAATTTGATAATTAAGCCATAAAATTTTTAAGAGTTTTTTAAAAAGGGAAAAAGCTTTAGAAACTGCGAAACAGCGTGTCCACGCTGTGAACCATTTCTCTGTTTATTGATTTAACTTTTCAGCATGATAGTGGGGGCTTCACTCCAACCCCAAATGTCACCACACTTATGACTTATCTAAATTGAAAAATGATAGTTGCATGTAATGGAATCTTAGACTTTTTTGGTTCCCACAAGCATTCCTCCTTCCAAATACCAATTGTCTTAAGCTAATTAAATTACATATATCTATATGTTCACATTGATAATAGCTTAGAATCTTAGACTTCAATTTCCCAGTAATCCTGTATCGTCCAACCCTTCAACAGTAACACCATCTCTGTGTGCGGCCAAGGAAAATATCGTCCAACATTACTTATTTTTATGATTGATGTTGTTTATTAATTTGTATATATTATTTAAATTAAAATTTAATTAATAACTTACGTAATATTTAATTATTTATAATTATATATAAGTAACCTTATGTAAATTTATGCCGAAAATCTTAACATAATAATTAATGAATATCAACATTAATTACAATTGCATCTCTGGGAAAGATCACATTGTCTTATTGGGAAACATGAGTTACCTCATTCTTATTCCCATGACAGCAAAATCGCTGACCCGATTTCCCACTTAATTTAAAAGCAAAGCAGAAATAATTCTTAACTTAAGCATCAGGGATTAAAAAAAGAAAGAAAGAAAGAAAACAACAAAGAATAATTAATTAATCAGAATAATGAAGTTCTTCAGAATTTGGAGCAAGTGTGTGGTAGACCCGTGTCTTTATCAACAGCAACAACCTCAGTGGCATTGTCACATCTAAGCACATCCTGTCCCAACTTAGCTCCAGCAGCTTTGAGACCCTTTAGAGAAACTGGTTGATTGAAGAGGTTTAGAGATGGAAGCCTTGATGCTGGAGGCATTTTCATTGCTGGCAACAAGTTTCTAAAGTCTTCTTTCAATAGTGGCACCTCAAAGTCCTGTTTGTTGTGCTTAACCACATTGTCTTTTGCACTAATGTGTGCCCCTGGTTCCATATGGTTGGTTGAAAAGCTTGCTTGTTGTGGGAAGTTTGGGTAGAGACTAACATAGCCTCTAAGGTACATCATGTCTATGAGGAACTTCTTCCATGAAGCTTGCCATCCATTTGTTCTAGACTTTGGAATTTGAACTGGGTTGGCCTTGGCATCCTCAGTGAACCTCATGTTCATGTACACATAGAACTCTCTCCAATGCTTGGGGAAGAACACTGCCCCCCAGCTGCAAGGTAGTTGGTGAAGGTAAGGTGTGTTGGGGTGGATGCGTTTGAAGAATTCTGTGGCATTCCATTTTGGCCTCTCTTTGACAACTTCAACGAGTTTTGGAGTGTAGAGGGAAATGGAGGAGAGCTCAGGGAGAGAGACTTGGGGGTCATAGTGGTAAGCCATGAGTGCATATTTGATCCATAGGTAGTAGTAAGGGGAAACTTCAATGTCATCTTCAAGTAGGAGACCAAAGTCATCATCAGAAGATGGATACCAACTCTCACTCACAGCACGGATGAGCCCTCCTTGGACGATTCTCCTTCTCAGGGTTTTGGGCCCATGAGGCCACTCAAATGAACCTACTAGTCTTATAGTTGCCTCATCTACCTTGCTATCCATGTTGAAGGTAATTGGAATTTCATCTCCAAGATAGTAAGCATTGCTGAGAGATTTGAGAAGCCTTGCTAGTGAATTGGCTCTATTTTGGGTGATGATGTTCACAGAGACCCTCATCCGATTCCAATCTGCAAGACAAAATTCTATGAGTTTAATAGACATGTATTATTAGTGTAAAAACTTTTACATTATAAACCAATTGGAAATTATCTTTGGTATAACTTTTAAGATAATTATTATAAAAGTTAATAAACTTATCATAACTTATGGTCTGTAATCGAATGATAGTGTAAAAGTGTATGTATTATTTATTCAAATTCCATTAGCTAACTTATTATTATTAAGCATAAAACTTATCCAATATGCATGATTGTGTACTAGGCTACTAGCTTAAATTTTTTATTGAAGATGACCACATTCATTCACACCATTCCATTATTAATAAAATAGAATTAAGAATATACATTGACAAGAGCTGAAGAATTCTATATTCTTACTTGGTAATGCTGTTGAACGCAGATCAGCCATCCAAAGAACTTGAGAAACTGAAGCCCTTGGTAAAAGAACCAATGTGGTGCCGTTTGAGTTGGTTTCTGATGCCATCTTGAGAGCTTTTCTCACATGAGGGTCAATTTCAGCCACACTGATCACTACACTGGGCTTGTGAATTTTGATCAAACCCTTCACGCTGGTGTACACTGCATGTATCACTGGTGCCTCAGAGTCTGACACCCCAGAAAGTGCTTCAATAGCCAAATCAAAAATCTTAAACCTCCGTTCTTTGCAGACCAATGCAGGCCATTTGAGAGCTGTTGCAGCATCTTCACAGGGGCAGAAACTTCCTCCAGAGACAACAATGTAGGCCTTCTTGCCAACTGTGGACCTGAACTTTTCAAGAAGTGGTGCAAGCACTTTCACTTCATCAACTGAGTGAGCATAAAAGAGTGCATCAATTTTTTGAGGGTACATTGCAGCCCACTGAGTCACATAGCCTGTGGAAAGTGCTTTCCACCATTGATCATCTCTGACTTGAACCACGTCCTTGAAAATCACTGTGGTTTCAGACACATATGCAAGCCTGTGCTCACTATCACCCCAAGTTTCCTTGTCCTTAGGGTCCACTGGAAGAACAAATGAGCCAGCATTTTTGTACTTCTGAAGCTGATAGCTGCAATAAAAAAAATAATATAGAGTTTTCAGCAATTATAATAATACAGTAATATAAAAGTGGTGCCACGGAAATGCTAGCCACTAACGGAGGTGGCTCGTTGAAATTAATTCACGGGCTCAAAACTTTGAATTAAAGAAAAACAAGTGACAAATAATTTTCTTATCTTTGGTAGGACAAATCAGATAAAAGATAATTTGACTATCATGCAAGAATAAAATAAGATGATTCCTTCATATGAAAACTGAATACATCCTTGAAAACAGGTTTTATACCACTTTGGTTCTTTGCGTGCTTGTTATCCCTTTAGGATTTGAACCTAATTTTAATTTTTCTACCTTTACGGTTTCCTATGAGATAGTATTGCAATACAAGAAAACATCCTTTACCAAGGTCGTAAAAAGTGGTCTCAAAGTCAAAAGAATTGTTTTGCTGTAAAAGAAAGAAACATTTTTTTTTACACATATGAATAGTAAAAATGGTATTTGATATGGCTATATTGTAATAAGACACACATTTACTTTGTTTAACACATGACAAACAGTATATGTCCAATTCTGACGTTTATTGCAACTTGAACTTTTTTTGATCTGTTATTGCAACTTGTACTACTTATTAGTGTTACTGAACCTAATGTCACTAACTAGTTGAGCACTACCAGATCCTCTTTGGCTTAGTCAAATCATGGTTCTTTGACTTGTATGGTCAACGTTCAAATAAACTTCACAGCCAGGCAGATATCTTTTTACCAAATAAAATCATATTCTCTTAATACCCCCCAAAAAAAAACTTCATAAAATGGTAAAAAAAAATGTCAACATGATGTAAAAGTGTAGAAATTGACAAACCTGAGGTGCAGATCTTCACCAGTTGAGAAGGTAAAAGGTGTCTCAATGAATAGTGTCTTGACAAGATCAGCAGAGAGAAACCATGAACTAGATAGAAAATCCACCTGCACAATTTTATCAACAGTGATATCATAAGCAGGATCAGGCAAATACAACCCTGCCTCCTTAGACCGAAATTTTCTGTAACTTGGGAAAGTGAAATCCTTCTGTCTAAATGGCAATATCCTTCCAATACTCCCCAAAACAGAATTCTTGTACTTTTCTGTCCCAGCCACGTGTGCCAAAATCTGCAACATCTTCCTTCCAGGAATCATGTCATCATCAACAACATACACAAGATCAGCTTCAGTCTGAAGAGCCATTTGGAACCTTCCATAGTACTTGAAATCATAGTTTGAGCTTATGAAGCTGATTCTTGAGTCATTATAGGTGTCCACAATTCTCCTCAATGAGGCCTCATTGGGGCTCCCAAATGAAAGCACCCAAACATGATGGAAAGGGAGGGTCTGTTGGAGCAAAGAATCAAGCTGAGCACAAAGTGTCTTTCTCTTGAAGTGGTTTAGCAAGACTGTGATTTTTGGCCTCTTTGGACCCTTCAAGTCCCACTTGGATTTCATTGCCATTAGCTCTTGGAGAGTCTCAGTGCCAATGGTTTTGCTTTGGAAGTTCAACACCTCATCGTAGAGCTCTCTCTTTAACTTGATCATTTGGACATCATTGGACTTCTTTTGCATGAAGTCTATCTTCTCATTCTCGCACACTTGGGTTGGAGTTGTGGGAAAATCATCCTCCTTGATGAGAGAAGAAGCAGCTTCTTGGTAGTGACCAACAACATGGGGTGTGATCATAAGTTGCTTCCATTGTTGGGCAATTTTTGTAGCCCATGTGAACTCTGGTTTGGTTCTTAAATCAATGGAAGGGCCCATGTAATACAATAGGAATGTTGCATAGACTGCAAAGAAAAACTGGAGGCATGTGAGTGCTGCTACAAACTTTGTTGTGGAGGCACTTTTCTGAGCCTTCAGTTTGTTCCTTCCTCCAACATAGTCATTAAGCATCCCTTCCAAGTAATCTCCACTCCTCGAGGTCGAATTTCGACCAAATCCCATTTTACAAAGCTGAGTAGATGATTCAATGTCCTCTAACCTGCAAAAGAACACATAGACAAAGTTAGTCCTTACACATGGTCATGTTGCAGTCACAATTTTGCAAGAGAAGCTCCAACTGAGTCTAACCAAATAGGATGTGTTCTGGAAATCTGTTAGAATGGCGTTGAACAAAAGTTTTGCACTTTTCAATGCATAAATGGAAAAGCAATGTGAGTGATGGATTCAGTTCAACGTGGGTTGAGTTGGATGGAACCGTAATCCAAACACACTATTAGTCTTTCAAGATATAACTGTTTTTGTGATTGGAATTAGAAGAGAAGAGAAAACCAATGGGTGGTCTGTGAAAGTTGTTGATGTGGAGATGGTATTGAAATTTGAAGAGCAATGGCTTGTGTGCATTATATTATATATTAGTAAAAAAGGTGAAAGATAGTTAAGAAGTTCCCACGAAAATTGCATCACTAGTCACATGGGCTAAACGCATATGAGCAAGAAATGTTAGCAGACGCGTTACCTTCATTCACTACACACTACTTCATGTATACTTTTGTCTTTAAGAAACAAATGAAAGCCAAATTTGATGCCGTAGAAAAGGGTCACCCCTGTGTTTTGGCACTGCATGGCCCCTTATAACTCATTTTCGTGTTCCAAAATATTTTATTTTTATTTTTTTTAAGTCTATGAAGATTAAGATATTTCAAACTAGAGAGAAGAAAATAAAACCACATTCATTTGCATTTTGATATTCGGGCTTTAGAGATTAGTTTAAAAATTAAAATAAGAAAACAAAGCATGATTTAAGGGCTTTTAGTCAAAACCGAAAATAACCTCTACGTAGGAGACGTTACATAGCAGGAAAACACATATAATATAACGTTAAAGGCACAAACAAACACGAGAAAGAACATGGGGGTGGAAGTTATACGTACATTACACACTAGCTTGGCTACAAAGACAAATGTGAAGAGTGTGAGAAAACAAAGCCTTCTTCGATCGCTTCTTGAGCAAAACAAGTAAGAGAGACCCAAAGCTTGACACATATATATATGATTCACCAAAATAAATGGGTGATTTGCTGTCAAAGAGTGAGGCCTAAATAAATTAGTTAGAACTCATTAAATGTTACATGTATGATATATGGTATATGGTGTGCTTGACCTTTTAAAGGAAGATACGTAAATGAAATTCGCAGCAAACTTTTTTGTTAATGCTTGATAGCCGAACTTATTAGGCGGGTTCTACGCAAGAAACTCATGGCTTGCTCGGTTAGCTTGTACAAGAGAGAATTCAAATGTATCTTGGTCGCTTAGGCTATAAAAAAAGGTATTGGAATAATATTGGGAACACAACATTTTTTTCCTATCAAATTAGTTAGTCATTTTGTCAATCTTCATTTTTATTTTCCACTTTTTTCTGGTGTGTTGCCATTGAAGTTGAATATGGATGAACACATGGGTTAGGTGTTATATGTTTTGGGCGTAGAAAAGAAGTTACATATTTACGGTATGTGGATTAAGCAAGATGAAGTTGACTGTTACATCTAGGTAAATGCCTAATTGACATTAGTTATTACTTATTAGTCAATTAGGTCCAAATACTTAGTATAGGCATTGAGGGATTCCCTTCTTCATACATTTTTCATGATCGAATGACATACTTATTGAGAATGATGGCTTTTTTTTTTTTTTTTTTTTTTTTTTTTTTTTTTTTTTTTTTGATATTGGGAAGAGAATGATGAGCTTTGTTTGCTACAACTAGTCTTTAGATCAATTTATGTTTTATATCAAAGTTTAAATGAAAAGTAACACATGGAAAGAAGGGAATGAGAATGACAGTCTTCAGTCAATTGTAACAAGAACTGGAACGTTAGGGGTAAAATACTAAAATCTTAATCTTTCTGATCTATCTATATATCTATATATAATTTTAAAAGTTTTCTAGTAAAGTTCTAATATAACATTTTTTTAAAATTTAATTAATTTATTTAATTTTCATTCATTTATGCACATGTTTCTTAACTTTTTCATGTTTTTAATCTTTCAAATTTTAATTTTTAAAAATTTGGTACCTATTTTTCTTCTAAATCTTTAAATAAATATATATTGAAAGTACATTAATTTTAAATCAATTAGAAAAATGATTTATTATATATATATAATCTAAAATAGAGAAAAATAAAAAACATATATTCACATAATATTTATTAATTGTTATTTTTTTACTTATTTGTTAGTCCTTTTACCTTTTAATAAATTTGGTACCTATTTTTCTTCTAAATCTTTAAATAAATATATATTGAAAGTACATCAATTTTTAATCAATTAGAAAAAAAATGATTTATTATATATATATAATCTAAAATAGAGAAAAATAAAAAACATATATTCACATAATATTTATTAATTATTTTTTTTTACTTATTTGTAAGTCCGTTTACCTTTTAATCATTCACATATAGTATTCAAATTTTTCTTTAATTTTTTTATAAAAAATTTCTAAGTTAGTAAATTAATAAAAATTTTCAAAGTTTAAATAATAAAAATACAAAAAAAATTCTAAAAAAAAGCATATACATGAAATAAATTGAAAGTTAATACAAAACTAAATGAGGTAATAAATTGAAATAAGTTTAAAAAATTAGAAAAAGTTCACGTGACAACTTTAGTAAAAGTTTTTATACCACATATATAAAAGTAGGTTATAACTAACAATATCAAATTAAAAAAAAAATATAATTTACACTTTGCACCAAATACAAACACTAATTTTGTGCAAAGCTATGGTCAAAAAGGCCTAATAGAAATTCATTTTCAAAAGACACCTTAATCTACATGAAGAGAAATAAGTTTAAAAAAATTAGAAAAAGTTCACGTGACAACTTTAGTAAAAGTTTTTATACCACATATATAAAAGTAGGTTATAACTACCAATATCAAATTAAAAAAATATATAATTTACACTTTGCACCAAATACAAACACGTGCAAAGCTATGGTAAAAAAGCCTAATAAAAATTCATTTTTCAAAAAGACACCTTAAATATCTACATGAAGATTTAAGAATACCACGATTGAGACACATGTAGAAAAGTGTATTAGGTGAAAAGTAAATAATAATTATACAATTAAAATAAAGAAAACATAGGTTATATACTAACCGTGTAAAGTAATTTTACTCTATCTCTAATAATAAATTATTATGTATGATAAATTTATTAATATTTACAATAACTATCTTAAAAGTCATAATAACAATAATTATTTTATTAATAAATAGTATAAAAATTTTTATACTAACAATGCATAATCTCATTAAACTCTTAAAATAAATAGTCAAGAATGAATTTGAATAAAGTGATATTGACTATCCATGTCAAGATTATTTTTCCTCGTGTCACTAGATATTTTCTTTATATCTCAACTATTATTGTAACAAAAAAAAAATCTCAACTATTATTTTCTATTTTTATTCTCGCCTTTTCTCTTATCATTTAAATTTTGTATAATTAAATTATAAAATGAAAGAAAAATAAAATTTTGATATATTTTACTTTATATATTTATACATACAATGCTTTTAATTACATTGTTAAAAAAATGCAATGATTTGCATTTCAAAGTATGCACGTGAGGTGGACTTGTTAAAATTCTTCCAGAAAGTCAACATGTATTATTTTATAATGATTTTCATTTCATTCAAAGTATGCTCGTGAGGATCTATTGAAACTCTTCAAGAAAGTCAACATTGATTTACATAATTTCCTCTCTATTCCTAAGTTTGAGTTGGGTACCATTATAATGGCGTTTGGTGGGGTTTTGGATAGGCATGAGCTATTGTAGTGGAAACCACATAGGCAATAGTTGGCCTTTCTGAAAATGTTAGGATGTAGGACATAACCTTATGTATTAGTAGAAAAGAAATGTCTTCAAAGGAGTATATATATATATACACTATATACCAGTATGTGGGTTGGGTCGATATTTATAGTCAATTTAGTCAAGCTCAAGGGAGGAATCTCTGGTCTTAAATGAACTACAATTCCATATTTACTAGTATGAAAAAAGTGTACTTGTACCTAAACAAAATATTCAAACCAATTAAACGAAAAAAGAAAAGAAAAAATCAAACCATTTAACCATTGCTGCAGAGACTCCTTACAATTACAAAATCTCTCTCTCTCTCTGATCATTATGAAATTATTTAATATCTTGGTATTTCCCTAGTTGCATTTTATGTCGTTGTATTATTATGGATCTAAGTCACCGTTTTTAAATGTAAGAATTTTCCTTATAATGTGTTTGGAAGAGTGGCACGGTAGAGTAAAATCGATTAATTTTTCATGTTGAAAGTGAAGTGACTCATTGTTGTGGAGAGATTTTTACGTTTTTTTAACATGTTTAAGGGGTAATCACTGCACATCCAAACATATCATTAGTCTTTTAATATGCGTCAAACACATGTAAAAAGAGTGGTATATAAAACTTGGATGGGCCAAAGATGTATAATCCAACTTTGGAGTGAATGCTTTCCATCCAAGTACAATACCTTTCATATCAAACATGTCCAAATTATTTCCCACTAATCCTAAAAAATAAAAATACCAGTGTAGCTAGGGGTCTCCATATGTGAAAAAGTAACAGTAACTTCTATTTCAAACATGCTCAGATGGGTCCCCATAAGGAAAGAAAAAAGTTTTTGGTTCAGCTTTAATGCAACAAAGGCCTTGGTGCACAATGGAAAGGTAAAAAGTAAAAAGGGAAGAAAAAAGAGAACAAAAATCTTACAATTCCTATGTTTTGAAAAACCGGAATTCACATTGAGCAGAGTAGTAGTTAGGCTTCACAGCTAGATTGAAGTCAGTTCTGTAGTTTACACTAACAAGTAATTGCAATAGCATAAAAGAATTCTGGCTTGAGGAAATTGTGGCCATAATAGTAGTAGTAGTAGTAGTCTCTTAAACCATTAAACTAACAACTGTCTCTACCCGATTCTTCCATAATCATCACCTAATCACCTAGACATGTCACAATTTGAGGAGTAATCTATCTGCTCAGTTTCCCAGCTTAGCTTAGAGGCAACTCTTTCATGTTGTGGGAAATATTCCTATAACAATGAAATAAAAATCATATCAGTTCTAATGAATGAATTGAAGCATGCATCTTGTAGAGTTATATAATTAAATAGATAAAAAAAAAAAAAAAGAGATGGCAAATTGGCAAATAATTACCTCCATCTTTTTTACAAGCTCTTTTGTTGATGGAGCAGATACAATTATGTGGCGAGCTTTGGGGCTAATGAAGCCTTCTTCCACAGCTTTGTCAATGAAAGACAACAAGGAATTGTAGTATCCATCTACATTCAGCAACCCCACCTTCCAAAACCATAATTAACTTGATTTAGAAATTATTTTTTTTCATTAAAACAATTTTCTTAAGTAGTATAATTCTAGAACTTAATAGAAGTTTAGCTAGCTCTTTCTAAATCTTTGAAGATTAAAAAGGGCCTTACCGGTTTATCATGGATGCCAAGCTGAGCCCAAGTTATCACCTCTAGAAGCTCCTCAAGTGTCCCATAGCCACCTTCACACACAAAGAGGACACACACCTCATCATTATTCATTAATTAAAGTTCTATCTATTTCTCAAAGTTCCACAAAACCTAAATGGGTTAAAAAGATGTTTGTTTAAAATCTTTATATAAACAGAAAATTAAGTTTCAATATTACGAGATGATAATATTTTTAATAAATTTTCTTCTAAAATCTCTCTCTCTCTCTTTCGGTAGCAGTTGTTTTTATTTTTGTTAATTGTTTTCATGGCCATTGTTGTCGTTTTTCTTAATTGTATTTGCTTACGGACACAAACACTCGGACCCAATAACGATCAACTGAATGGCCCCCTTTTACAGTTTATGAATCAAAAAGGGAAAGAAGCGATCTGGGGCCCTTGGTTTTCTTTTTCTTGGGCCTGTGAGTAATCTTTAGAAAAAAACTCTGGCAACTGTTTCCTTTCTAAATTTTAGCTTTTTAATCTTTCGATTTAAGGCATACATAATGAAAGGCATACACAATAAATCATAATTTCAAGAAAAAATGTTATCAATATACTACACATTATTTTTAATATATTATTTTTTAGTGTATACTATATTTTCTATTTTTAGATAATTTTTTATATAAATTTAAGAAAATTTCACTCCTTTTTTAATTATTCTTTTTTTTAACGAGTCTTATTTAAATTTTAGTTAATAATAATAAAGTGAGTGTTGATAGAATTTTTCTAATAGCAAACCCGCAAAATATTTCACTTGACACCAATAATTTGGAAAGATAGACCTTTTTTCCCACTTTACTTTATTTACAATAAAACAAATTCAAAATTTATTATATTTAAAATTTTCTCTGTACAAAGATAAAACTGATGCGCGTATTAGGTGGACAGGTTCTTAAAAAAAATCATTTTTCGTAAATGCCGATATGCAGATATCCTCGTGAGTTAGTGAAAATTCTAACCTGAGCTCAATTTCTATTTTCTGCCTAAAAAGCTTGATAAAAATTCGATGTTCAATTCAGCTTTGCACCATTTGTACAAAAAAAAAAAATACAGTTTTGCACCATAGTTTTATCAATTATAAATATCTTCAAAACAGTGCGGTCCTTTTCCTAAACTTAAAAAGAGACATTGTTTATTTTTTTTAAACATTAGATGATGCACAAAAAATTGAACAAAACAAATAAAATGTAGGTATGTCCAATTAGAATCTTAATAGATCTTATATAAGTAGAATATAAATACTCTTGTAAATATCGGTAAATAATATATATAACTTGATCTGAAAATAGCATAACTCTATATAAAACACACCATTTAAACAGGTAGAGTATTTTACACTGAGTTATTGAACATGGACAATCGATTCCATGTTTTTAAACTTAGATTCCATCTACAAATTTATTGGTGTAGTGCACAATTAAAGTAGTGCATCTGCATCAGGTAGGTTGAAAAATCTCTTATGGATCATGTGAATTTTGTCCCAAACATGTCTATACACCACCCATGGATGAGTTTTAATGTCCTGACTTTCTATCACATAATGATTTGCAGTTGACATGTCATATGTGCAAATTTATTGACATGTAACATCATCAAAGAAGCAATGATTTATTAAAAAAAAAACTTAAATTCATAATAATAACAGAATTTGTACAGTGAGTACCACTTACTTTTTCTTTTTGAAATTATAATTAATTATAAATAACATTTTAGTTAAACTAAAAAAGTAAATTGTACCAGACAAAAGATAAGTAGCACCACATTGTCCTTTGAGGAACAAAATTAAATTAAAAATCAAGCACCTTAATAATGCAACGTGGGTGTTTTTTGTATTTTACTAAGAATCCATAATGATTTAAGTGAGGTAGTTTTTTTTGTTGTATATGTCAATTTTATGTAAATTAGATAAGTGTATAATCTTGAAATGATGTTTAATGATACGTGACTTTAAGAAGGGGAATATTGGTGGAACCATGTTGTACGAACCGGGTAAGGCAATAAAGGCATCAGAGTGCCTAGCCATCTTTGCTTTTCTTTGATGCATGTCTGCTACTGCCATCACTTCCCCCACTGTCTCTCCAGTAATCTGCAAAAAGCCACAAACCCCAAATTGATCCAAATTATCACTGAAACCATAAAGAGGGTTGGTTTTGTGTGTGTGTGTGAGTGAGAGTGAGTCTTTTGCTAGAATGAATGCATGGATAGGAATGGGAGAGGAGTAATGATGAGTACTGCAGAAGTGGGCTCAAGTGGGAAATAGTATAGCTTGACATTTTCCCTCGGGAGATAAACCAAACAATAGACCAAACGAAGAAAGATAAAAAAAGTTACTGATCAATGATAAGAAAATTGGAGATCAAACCAAAGGGCTTGCCATAAGAATCTAAGGAGGGTACATGGAACTTGGAGAGAGAGGGACAAATTTGCTCAGAAGGAATGACCCCAGGTTGCCAGGTGTATTGATGGATAAGTTTTATAAAAGAGACTCTAATGTGAAACCAAAACAACGTGAAAAGCAAGCTTAAGTCCCACTTGAAACCCCATAAGAATCACCAAAAAAGACAAAGTGCAAAATGCATAACACTGTGATAACAAAAGTAAGGTGGAAATTCACTAAAGGGACATGTTACTTGTACATTATTTTTTTTGTATCAAAAGGAGAGAAATTGAGAACTTTGTACTAAAATGAGTAATGTAATAGATATTGATAAAAAAAATTAAGAGTTTAATTTCAATACACCGACAATGTACAAGATTTTTATATTATAAATCAGTATAAAGATAAATTTTAAGATAATTAATATAAAAATTAATAGAATTATTATATATGACAACTTCAGATTAGTTGACGGTGTAAAAATTCTTTAAATTATCAGTGCATCTATCATTTGTTCAAAAAGTAATGTTATGAAAGCTGTTATAAACAATGATTATATAAACAACATTAACCCTTTGTCTAAAGAGGATAGATAGCATTGGAACAAGAAAAGCATATTGTGGTCGAAAGGTAAAGTATGTAGATAATTCTCTCTGTCTCTCGTTCTGTGTGTCCCTCCCTCTCTCTGGGTAGCTGTTTGGTCATTTTCTTTTTATTTGCAATCATGATTGATGAAGTGCCTCCAAAACATCTTAACATTACCTCTCTTGGCATGAGTGTCTTGGGAATAACTCTGCAGACAATATCATGACAAGAAATAATTGAAATTAACAACATATATCCTATAATCCAACACAAATAAATCACAAGGAAGTAGTAAGATTCTGCTCACCCAATTACATGGCGACCTCCTTCATAAACAGCCTGAGAAACCAACCCCATCAAACCAATGCTGCCTCCTCCATAAACCAGATCAATATTTCTTGACACCTTTTCAAGATTCCAAAAAGTACCCAAAGAAAGTGAATTAAGTCTATAATTCAACAATGGTTACTCTTTCATACTCTCCTACCAACAGCAACAACTCTATGAAACAAACTATGAAAGATAGATGCTTAAATGCTTTGTATAGACCATACTACAAAATATCCATGAAAAAACACAGAAACTGAATTGAATTCTTTCTCTCTCCCTCTTTTTTTTTTTTATGAAAAAACATAAAAAACAGAGAATTTTTGTGTAGTTGAAATGTGGATGAAGGAAACGATGTGGGGGCATCATGAAACATATGAAGAAACACCAAACAAAGGTATAACTAAGCATTTAAACAAAAACAAGACCACAAAAATAAAAGGATGAAACAAAAACACACAAAAAACAACACATGACAAGTTCAATTTCCTTGAACAAAGCAAGGTTGGCATTAGGAAGCAGTGTTTCAAATTAGCAGAAACATGTCATAACAGAAGAAACATGAGAGGGAGACATTACCAACTCTTTCCCAAGTTCAATAGCAGCTTCCTTATAGCTACTCTTGTTCCCAGCGCTGCTACCACAGAACACACAAATCCTCTTGAACCTGGAGGATTGTTGTTTCATCTCAGTTTCTTCTTCACCTTCCATTTTTTCCTTTTTCTCACACTGTGTCTTCTCTACCATCCCCAAAGGCTTCTTGAGTTGAGAATAATTTGGATATATGAATGAACGGTTAATTGATGAAAGTGTGGGTACGCGGCTTTATATAAGGGCAGAGGAAGCACACGCGAGGGTGCATTCTATTGTGGAACCATTATCACATCATGAACGATGACGATGATGATGACTCCTCCCAAGTTGTACGTAGGGGAAAACTTGATCCACAAACGTGTGTGTTTGTTTTCTACTTTACTATATGGTCCCCTGTACCAGAAAAAAAAAAGAAAAAAGAAAAAAAAAAAAAAGAAAACACAATCCGTGGTCCTATGTCAAGATCATTGTGCGTTTTTGTTTCACCAAATTGAGTATTGGCATGGGAACACAATACAATACTGGAAGGTGAGGCTGAACTCTCTGTTTTGATGTTCTAAAAATACAGTTTGAAAGGGTTGGTTTGATATTGTTATTGTTATGTTATGTTACTCGTATTTTTATAACATCATTTTTAAGAGTTGGCAAGATTAAAAAAATATATATAGCAAAAGTATATGTGGAAAAAAATGAAATACGTGGAAGTAATAGCAGTATCTTGGTTGTTTCTATTCTTGATATCCACGTGGGAAGTCAGAGCTAATGGCAAAGTTTAGTACAATGGTACGTATGGGACCTTTTTATAGCAATGGAAAATGTTTGGTAAGATAATTTGGGGTGAAGACACTAGAAAAGCATAAGGAGAAGATGAGAGAGAAGTGATACATGTGAACAGTGACCAAATGTATGATAATATATACATAAATATTGTAAGAGTGTTTATAAATCAGAATTATATATAACAATTCCATTTTTGAGGCGAAACCATTTATTTTATTGAATGTTGACCAAGACCATGGCAATACAAAATATTGATGCATGTTTCTTTACATAATTTTAAATTGTGAACATCTATATATTTTCCAATATTAATAAATAAAGCCATAAGTTAATTGAGCTTTAAAAAAAGTATCTTGGTGGTAGCACATAATTTTCTGATACCAATTTCATTTCATGGTAATTGGTAACCCACAAAATATATTCTATTTGATTTGCATCCAGGATAGTGGCTAGATATTTGTTAAGACAGAGGAAGTTGGCCCAGCATTGCATTGAGTAATCTCCAATTTTGTGGATGGATATCATGGGGTGTTTTCAATTCTTAAAGCACAGTATCAGTATTTTTTTTTTCATGAAAAGTGGTAGGTAGGGAAGGTACCTTCCATGGACATTAATGATATATGGAGATTATCAGTAAAGACTCCCTCAAAAAATTACTACATAAACCTAAACTACAAGTAATTTTATCCGATTATAGCAACTCATCTATGGGTATGTGTTGTGTAACTGTTTGCATTTGCAAACGAAAGTTGACAAAAACATCCAGACTCTTCCTTTTGTATTCAGTTTGCGGTGGGTCATTAGATTTGTTTTGGAATTCGTACAACAAGTTGATCGGACAATCAAACATGCACTAAATCATTGAGTATTAGGGGATCTTTCTGAAAATAGTTGTCTACCAAATAAGATTTTAGTGACTTTATAAAAAATCAAACCAACTCATGAAAAAAATGAGAGTTAACTTCGAATCCTTAAACACTTGTATATATATCCACATTAGCATTGGCATTACAGCATGAGTATGGCATACACTGTTTATGACTGGCCCGTGATACCCTTTCCCCCTCCACAGTAGTTCTTGCTTTGACACGGGCAATTCTAGTGTTTTAGCTAAACCATAGGTATCTTCATCCGGGGTTGACTTTTAATCAACTACTTTATCACATTCTCTTCATTTTGGTATCCAACTAACGTGTCCACTCACCAACTCCCATTATCTAGCTCCCTCCTTGACTCTCTGTAAAAGCTCCAGAGATAAGACATCTAACTCTCAACACACTGAGAGAACATGTGTGTGTGTGTGGTGCTATTTGCCAAATGCCGATACATGTGTACATCATGTGATGCCGTAGATTATAACATGTAGGCTATAAAATAAGTGTATTCCTATACCGTTACACGAAGACAAGATTTATATTTAAGCTCCCAATCACATGTTAGCCATCATCCACTTTGTGATGTATGTGCCCTCAACAACCTCCCCTCACTAGACAAACTTGATGCATGCCTAGGAAACATCCATTCTTTTTTATCACTCAGATTTAGAATGGACATAAAATAAGTTACCCCCTCCTTCATGTTGTTGTGCGTAGACAAAGCCTTGCTGTCCCTATTCTTCTGGACTTCCATTTGTCTAATTTCTAATGCTTCTTTGCTTGCAATTGATTGCCAATATACAAGTACACTTATGTGGGTATTTAACTATTGTGAATTGATAATTTATTTTGTTTGTTACGGTGAATAGAGGACCCAGTTGGTAAGAATAATAATGCTTTCCAAAAGGAAACATCACATCAAACAGGGTTTGGAAATTACAGTGGAGGAAGATGTACATTTCTTTTCTTACATAGTTACATTCCCCTTGGTTTATTTCCCCCAAATACTCAAAGTTTAATTGTTTTTGGTCAATCCACTAGCTTTTAGCGATGGGATTAATTGAAAAATATGCAAGTTTGGATGGTTTTAGTTTCGTCAATTCATCCGTGCAATAATAGATGTTGATGAATTGAGAGCTTGATGAATAGAGAGCAAATAATAGTGAATGTGTACTTCACTGACACCAATGTTGTTTTGCTCTATTGAGACGATATAGATAGGAACAAGCACGTGGTATCCGCTCCGAGCCATTCTTTGTGGAGCAAATTATGGGTTGTGGTCACATAGTCCTCTTGGTCAGGACCATCTCCATTCTCTAGTGCCAATAAAAACTTGACGCATGTGTATAACCCCATGACCAAATTGGCATTTTGGTTTCACAGAAATTAGAGGTTGGGGTATGAAATTACCCCTTTTTCTGCCTCTCACATTTTATGATAATAACCAGTCAAATCCTTTGACCATGTCAATCAATTAGCAACGAGTTATGAGGATTGTGCTTATTCCCATCACTCCTAAGATAAGATGTTTGGCATTATGTTGGGTAAACAATTACCATCAATCCATATCTTTATCCTTTGTTTGGGGAAAGCATTGCAACCAGTTGTTTATTAAATAATTGTGTTAAATATATCTTCCCTTAAATTAAAATAAGTGAATAAAGTTGGTACTACTCAAGATTGTTGGTAGAGAAATCATTGGTCAAATCTTTGATTGAATAAATATATTGCATCTCCTCTTCAAAAAAAAATAAATTATATTGCATCTCCTAAATTTTCTTTGGTGGAGGGGAGGAGTGTTAAAACTTTGCCCTGATTGTTTGAGTTGCATAGACGTGTTTGCAATTATAAATTAATAATTGAGTTGCACAACTAATGGTGGGATTCCTACTCAGATAATCTTCCACTCACAGGTTGAGAACCTATATATCTGCTTTTCATTCTCTTGATTCATGTGTGTAGTTTTCTTGTTATCATTTAGATTTGCATAAACAGATTTTAGTGTTCCAATTTCCAATTAACTCTCGATGTCACTTTCTTCTTATATGGGTTTAATTTGTGCCACAAAATAATAAGAAATATTCATCTCATTTTTCCCCCTCCATCACCATAAGAGTGATTAACATATGAGTAAACTATATTTTTCGTCCGTCTAAAATTTTTCAAAATTAGTTTTAGTCATTCAAAAAAATTTATCCTACTTTCATCTTTCTAATTTAAAAATACTTTACTTTTGATTATCAAAATAGTTATAATTTGGGTTAAATAAATTTTTGGTCGTCTTATAATTTTAGATTTCAAGTTTTAGTCTCTATCAATTTTTTCTCATTAATATATTTATAGAATAAAAGCTGGTAAATATGTTTGCCAAGGAACTAAATTAAAGTCAAGTTCTCATTCTGTCTTTATTCATAAGAATAAAATGCTCGTCCAAAGGTTGCCTTTTCGGATAAGGCAGGCATCTCTTTCATCAAATTGAGAACTTATAAGCATTAGACAAATCCATGCACAATGGAATCCCGTGTGGAGCATGTAGTTAGAAAATGGGGTCAATTTTGTTGTTAATCAAACGACTAGTCAATTTTTAAGAAAGACTTTGATACAAAATCATATGGGAGAAAATTTATAAACGATAGAATTAGCTAATTAATGAGCAAACAGTTAACAACATGGTCATGGTGTGAAACTAGGAAATTAATGGATCGAATACGGTGATACTCCTACCTACCTTCCAGTTCCATATTGATTGTTACGAGTCCGCTTTGGTCTGTGCTTTCATTTTTTTTTTTCCGTAAAAAAAAAAAAAAAAAAGCTTCCCCTTTTCTTTTCCACCCTCATCAGAAAAGTGTACTGGAATTTCATTGCTTTCTTTACTTCACCTAGCATCCAATAATTTTTCAAATATCCTTTTGAGATGGTTCTAGTGTGGTCACTTTTCATTCCCATTCATTTATTAAAGCGTGCAACTTTTAATTTTAAAAATCACATCCCTCCATATAACCCATGATATTATGAATAAGTTGTCAAATGTAGCAGTAAAAAAAAAAGTTGTCAAATGTAAAAAAAACCGTAATTAATATTACCCCATCCGTTCTTTTTTACTAGTCTTAAAAATAGTAATTTTGTTCACACACACACACACACACACACACACACACACACACACACACACACACATATATATATATATATATATATATATATATATATATATATAGGGTTTGTTAACATAGACCCACTTAAAAATTAGAAGGTGTATGTTAGCACTCAACACCTTTTCTATTGGACAAAAAACCATTATTCTTTTATTTAGATAACCATAAATTAAAGGATAATCTTGTAATTAAACCATATATATTAATAAAAATTAATTATTTTTAATCATTAATATTAATGAGTGAGAAAGAAGAACATGAAAATAACAATATTTTTAGTATAATCAAAACTAGGTTTGCATATAAATATAATCAAAAGGGAAAAAAAGCACATTACCCCTTCAATGTTTGGGTAATGTGCAATTAGTCCTTAATGTTTATAAAATATACATGACACTCATGTTACCAATTTATTGTTCAAAAATATACCCTAATCCGTGTTTACATTTTGTAAGACGTGTAGGTGTATTCACCACATCATTGCTTTCTATTAGTGCAAAATAAGTAAAACGCAGGATTCGTACCACTGGACAGAAACGCACGACATATGCTAGATGGATAGATAATTCTTTGGAACCAAAATACGTATTCATAGGGACCAATTCTTATAAGTCTTCTAAGTCTTCGAAACCAAGATACGTTCAGACCTAGACGGTATCAACATAACTCAAGTCTAGCTTGACTCAATAGGTTCAAGTCTATTGAGGCCAGAAACAATCAACATAGGGTGAGAAACCCTTCAACAGTTTGGGAATAACTCAAAATTCTTGATAATCTCCCTTAAAGATTAAGTTTGCTGCTACGCGATTTAAGATAGAAATGATTGAGATTAAGTTTGATCTTATTTATTTGACACATATTCTTTTTTTAAAAAGTTTGAACAAGTTTAAGAATCTTTTTAAAAGGCTATTTGGTATATTATAAATTTGAATATTTATTAAGGTTAAAATAAAATTTTGGTTCCTTATCTATATTTTAGGTTTTAGCTTAGTCTCTTAAATTTAAAAAAGTTTCACTTTGATCTCTTAGAGTGTTTATGTTAGATCAAATTGATCATTCCGTCAATTTTTGACATTAACGATGTTAATTTTGATTAATGTGACATCTCTTACAGTTTATCATGTGTCACTAAATTGATTAAATTAGTGTGATAAACCAATGAAATGTGGGTCCAGCCAAATGTGAAAGCAATAGCAATAAAATGTTGAATTTGTTCAACATTCACCCATCAAAATTCGGTGCCTTAAATGCAAGGTTGAAATAATTTTCACCCTCCAACCACATTGCAACTTTTTGGTGCCTTTGCTAGCTAATTTACACGGTGAAACTCGTCTATAAATAGAGGAAGTGAAGTGCAACAACAAGCACAAGCAAGAAGCAAGAGTTCCTCACATTTAGAGAGAAAAAATGTGAGAGAAAAATAGAGAGAGCCTTAGAGTTTCTAAGAGAAAAAATTAGTGAGCCATTTTGTGAGAAAGTTGTATCCACAAAATTGAAGATTATTGTATTTTGTATTCCCATTATTATTATAGTGGAGATTTAAGAGGCCTACGGGTCCCGTGATTTTTCCTTACTTACATTGAGAAGGTTTTCCACGCTAAAAATTTACCGTGTTATTATTCTACGTTTCCGATAAGTGCCTATTTTGAGTTTACAGAGGAGGGAAATTATGATGGCATTTCCCAACAGTGGTATCAGAGCTCTCAGAGCTCTCGGATACTAAGGTACCGTATTCATAAGAAAATTCTTAGTATGCTCTGTGGTTGCAGCATTGTTTGATCTTCCACATCAGAAAAGGATTATTCTTGTGTTGCCGAAATAAAACGTGGGATTGCGAAAGTGCATGTCTAGGAAAAGTTCTGGCTAAGGAAAGACTTGGTATTTAAGTGTGTCCGTTGGTGACCCACCTCTGTTTCCTGGGAACTTACCTGGTGCACTATTCACGAACTACGGTAAATATTTCGGTATAGATAATTCTTAGTACGTTATCTAGCCTGTATAACTCAAGATGGAGGGAGCTGTGACTCATGATGGAGATATGTTCAAGCTAACTGCTGATAATTACTCGTATTGGAAGCCGATGATGGAAGACCACTTATACTGCAAAGATTTGCACGAACCAATCACTCAACAGGACAAACCGGAAGGGAAGACTGACAAAGATTGAGAGCTCCAGCATCGAAAAGCAGTAGCTGTGATCAGAAAATATATTGATCGAAGCTTGTTCGAGCATGTATCAACTTATACCAATGCGTATGAGTTGTGGACAAAACTTGAATCCTTGATTCAAAAGAGGACACCCAGAAACAAAGCCCACCTTGTCAAACGATTGGCAAAATTGGAGTACATGGACGGTCAAAGCATGATTGAACATCTGAACGTGTTCAAAGGTATTGTGAATCAACTGACGAAAGCAGAAATGAAGATAGAAGATGAGTTACAGACTCTTCTACTCATCAGTTCTCTGCCTGAGAGTTGGGACACTCTAGTTATCACTCTCAGCAATTCCGCTCCAAAACTCAGCATGGATCTCGTTATCGATAGTTTGTTGAATGAAGAGTCAAGACGAAGAGAAAAAGGCTTGAAAAATCAGTTTGAAGCCAACGTTGTTGAAAACAGAGGAAGGAGTAGAAGTCGAGGAAAAGGAGATCGTGAAAAATCACAAGGCCGATCCAAATCTTGCACTAGACTAAGTTGTTATTACTGTGGTAAACCTGGCCACAGGAAGTTTGAGTGCAGATTTCTTAAGAGAGACCAACAAGCTGGAACAGTCCATCCTGACCAGATTGACCCAAAGAAAAAGAAGGAAGACGGATTAGCCACTACAGTGACCTCGAATGATGAGGGCATATTTCTTGTCGGAGAGGATAATTATCTAAATGTTGCATCTGATGATTGCATTTGGATAATTGACTCAGGAGCATCCTTCCACGTAAGTCCTCACGAAGAATTCTTCTCATCATACCAAAAAGGAGACTTTGGTACAGTGAAGATGGGAAATCATGTCACAAGCAAAATTGTTGGCATAGGTGAAGTGACCTTGATGACCGAGAATGGAAACAAGTTGATTCTAAAGGACGTAAGACATGTTCCGGAGATGCGTCTGAATCTTATTTCTGTTGGAAAGCTAGATGAAGCTGGGATGATAAACCAATTTGGTGCCGGTAGATGGAAAATCAGTCGAGGAAGCATGATTGTTGCACGTGGAAAGAAGGAAGGCTCCTTGTACATTATGCAGGGAAAGATATGCAGAGGAGAGATGAATGTTGCTCAAGATGCATCAAAAGAATTGTGGCATAGACGATTGGGCCACATGAGCGAGAAGGGCTTGGAGATCCTCGCAAAAGATCATCTCCCAAACATAAAAGGGCAACCACTTGAATCCTGTGAAGATTGTCTAGCAGGAAAATAACACAGAGTATCTTTCAGAAGACCAGATGATGCAAGAAGAAGAAAGCATATTCTAGATCTTATTCACTCAGATGTTTGCTCAACTTCTGAAAGGTCAATTGGCGGTGCCCAATATTTTTTTACCTTCATTGATGATCACTTAAGGAAAGTGTGGGTGTATCCATTGAAGACAGAAGACTAAGTTTTTCAAGCATTCAAGGAGTTTCATGCCTCTGTAGAACGATCGACTGGAAGAAAGCTGAAATGCTTGAGAAGTGATAATGGTGGAGAATATTTAGGCCAATTTGAGGCATATTGCAAAACTTATGGGATAAGACATGAGAAAGTACCTCCCAAGACTCCTCAGATGAATGGAGTAGCTGAAAGGATGAACAGAACAATTGCAGAGAAAGTCAGAAGCATGCTTTCTCAAGCAAAACTTCCAAAATCATTTTGGGGTGAAGCAGTGAGAACTGCAGCTGATTTGATAAATCTATCACCTTCAAGACCTTTAAATGGAAAGCTTCCAGATGAGGTGTGGTCTGGAAAAAGAGCCTCTTATGGTCACTTAAAAGTCTTCGGGTGTAAGGCATCTGTTCATATTCCGAAAAATGAAAGAGCAAAGCTCGATGCTAAAGCAAAAGAATGCATATACCTTGGTTCACCAAGAGATGAACTTGGCTTCAGATTATGGGATCCTGCAAACAAGAAGATTGTTCGAAGCAGAGATGTGGTATTCTTTAAAGATCAAACGATCCAAGATATCAAGTCTGAGAAGTCAAAGCAAACAATGGTTCGTGATTCGAATCCCATTTTGGTAAATAATTCAGGGGGAGAGACTAGTGAGATGGAACAACCTCATCAGACGATGCAACCAGATGTGACGAATGAAGAGCAAGTTGTGGATAATGTGCAGACAGAATATGGTCCCCAACCAAGACGATCAACAAGAAACAAGCAGCCTTCGAGAAAGTACTTCTCGGATGAGTTTGTCAATTTTACTGGTGAAGAGGAACCACAAAGCTTCATGGAAGCCATTGAAACAACTGATAAAAAGAAATGGATGCAAGCCATGGAAGAAGAAATCCAATCCCTGAAAGAGAATCAGACGTATGACCTGGTGAAATTACCAGAAGGAAGAAAGGCATTGAAAAATAAATGGGTATTCAAACTCAAGACTAAAGAGAATAACCCAAGCCCCAGGTATAAAGCACGAATTGCGTGAAGGGACGCAACCAGAAGAAAGGCATAGATTTTGAAGAAATCTTCTCACCAGTGGTGAAGGTGACATCCATTAGAGAAATTCTCGGTCTAGCTGCCAAACTAGACTTGGAAATAGAGCAACTTGATGTCAAAACAGCATTCTTACATGGAGACCTAGAGGAAGAAATCTATATGGAGCAACCAGAAGGTTTTGCAGAACCAAGCAAGGAACACTTAGTGTGTCGCTTAAAGAAAAGTCTCTATGGTCTAAAACAAGCTCCAAGACAATGGTACAAGAAGTTTGATCTTTTTATGTCCCAACACAATTTCAAGAAGACCTCCGCAAACCATTGTGTGTTTGTGAAGAACTATGAGAATGGTGAATCCATCATACTTCTGTTGTATGTTGATGATATGCTAATTGTTGGGAAAGACAAAACAAAGATAGCTGCTCTCAAGAAGGCATTGAGCAAATCTTTTGCCATGAAAGATCTGGGTGCAGTAAAGAAGATTCTTGGAATGAAGATCATTAGAGATCGTTCTAGAAGAATGTTGTGGATGTCACAAGAAGACTATATCAAGAAAGTTCTTGAAAGGTTCAACATGCATAATGCCAAACCTGTGCATGTTCCATTACCTGGTCATCTCAAACTCAGCAAGACACAATGTCCAATGAATGAAGAAGAAAAAGAAGAAATGAGCAAGGTGCCCTATTCTTCTGCAGTGGGTAACCTTATGTATGCAATGGTCTGTACAAGACCAGACATTGCTTATGCTGTTGGAGTTGTAAGCAGATTCCTGTCAAACCCAGGAAATGAGCATTGGAATGCTGTGAAATGGATATTAAGATATCTGAAGGGAACTACCAAAAACTGCTTGTGTTTTGGCAATGGAAATTTAATGCTTCTCGGGTATTCAGATGCAGATATGGTAGGAGATGTAGATTCCAGAAAGTCAACATCAGGACAATTTTCCAATATTAATAAATAAAGCCATAAGTTAATTGAGCTTTAAAAAAAGTATCTTGGTGGTAGCACATAATTTTCTGATACCAATTTCATTTCATGGTAATTGGTAACCCACAAAATATATTCTATTTGATTTGCATCCAGGATAGTGGCTAGATATTTGTTAAGACAGAGGAAGTTGGCCCAGCATTGCATTGAGTAATCTCCAATTTTGTGGATGGATATCATGGGGTGTTTTCAATTCTTAAAGCACAGTATCAGTATTTTTTTTTTCATGAAAAGTGGTAGGTAGGGAAGGTACCTTCCATGGACATTAATGATATATGGAGATTATCAGTAAAGACTCCCTCAAAAAATTACTACATAAACCTAAACTACAAGTAATTTTATCCGATTATAGCAACTCATCTATGGGTATGTGTTGTGTAACTGTTTGCATTTGCAAACGAAAGTTGACAAAAACATCCAGACTCTTCCTTTTGTATTCAGTTTGCGGTGGGTCATTAGATTTGTTTTGGAATTCGTACAACAAGTTGATCGGACAATCAAACATGCACTAAATCATTGAGTATTAGGGGATCTTTCTGAAAATAGTTGTCTACCAAATAAGATTTTAGTGACTTTATAAAAAATCAAACCAACTCATGAAAAAAATGAGAGTTAACTTCGAATCCTTAAACACTTGTATATATATCCACATTAGCATTGGCATTACAGCATGAGTATGGCATACACTGTTTATGACTGGCCCGTGATACCCTTTCCCCCTCCACAGTAGTTCTTGCTTTGACACGGGCAATTCTAGTGTTTTAGCTAAACCATAGGTATCTTCATCCGGGGTTGACTTTTAATCAACTACTTTATCACATTCTCTTCATTTTGGTATCCAACTAACGTGTCCACTCACCAACTCCCATTATCTAGCTCCCTCCTTGACTCTCTGTAAAAGCTCCAGAGATAAGACATCTAACTCTCAACACACTGAGAGAACATGTGTGTGTGTGTGGTGCTATTTGCCAAATGCCGATACATGTGTACATCATGTGATGCCGTAGATTATAACATGTAGGCTATAAAATAAGTGTATTCCTATACCGTTACACGAAGACAAGATTTATATTTAAGCTCCCAATCACATGTTAGCCATCATCCACTTTGTGATGTATGTGCCCTCAACAACCTCCCCTCACTAGACAAACTTGATGCATGCCTAGGAAACATCCATTCTTTTTTATCACTCAGATTTAGAATGGACATAAAATAAGTTACCCCCTCCTTCATGTTGTTGTGCGTAGACAAAGCCTTGCTGTCCCTATTCTTCTGGACTTCCATTTGTCTAATTTCTAATGCTTCTTTGCTTGCAATTGATTGCCAATATACAAGTACACTTATGTGGGTATTTAACTATTGTGAATTGATAATTTATTTTGTTTGTTACGGTGAATTGAGGACCCAGTTGGTAAGAATATTAATAATGCTTTCCAAAAGGAAACATCACATCAAACAGGGTTTGGAAATTACAGTGGAGGAAGATGTACATTTCTTTTCTTACATAGTTACATTCCCCTTGGTTTATTTCCCCCAAATACTCAAAGTTTAATTGTTTTTGGTCAATCCACTAGCTTTTAGCGATGGGATTAATTGAAAAATATGCAAGTTTGGATGGTTTTAGTTTCGTCAATTCATCCGTGCAATAATAGATGTTGATGAATTGAGAGCTTGATGAATAGAGAGCAAATAATAGTGAATGTGTACTTCACTGACACCAATGTTGTTTTGCTCTATTGAGACGATATAGATAGGAACAAGCACGTGGTATCCGCTCCGAGCCATTCTTTGTGGAGCAAATTATGGGTTGTGGTCACATAGTCCTCTTGGTCAGGACCATCTCCATTCTCTAGTGCCAATAAAAACTTGACGCATGTGTATAACCCCATGACCAAATTGGCATTTTGGTTTCACAAAAATTAGAGGTTGGGGTATGAAATTACCCCTTTTTCTGCCTCTCACATTTTATGATAATAACCAGTCAAATCCTTTGACCATGTCAATCAATTAGCAACGAGTTATGAGGATTGTGCTTATTCCCATCACTCCTAAGATAAGATGTTTGGCATTATGTTGGGTAAACAATTACCATCAATCCATATCTTTATCCTTTGTTTGGGGAAAGCATTGCAACCAGTTGTTTATTAAATAATTGTGTTAAATATATCTTCCCTTAAATTAAAATAAGTGAATAAAGTTGGTACTACTCAAGATTGTTGGTAGAGAAATCATTGGTCAAATCTTTGATTGAATAAATATATTGCATCTCCTCTTCAAAAAAAAAAAAAAATATATATATATTGCATGTCCTAAATTTTCTTTGGTGGAGGGGAGGAGTGTTAAAACTTTGCCCTGATTATTTGAGTTGCATAGACGCGTTTGCAATTATAAATTAATAATTGAGTTGCACAACTAATGGTGGGATTCCTACTCAGATAATCTTCCACTCACAGGTTGAGAACCTATATATCTGCTTTTCATTCTCTTGATTCATGTGTGTAGTTTTCTTGTTATCATTTAGATTTGCATAAACAGATTTTAGTGTTCCAATTTCCAATTAACTCTCGATGTCACTTTCTTCTTATATGGGTTTAATTTGTGCCACAAAATAATAAGAAATATTCATCTCATTTTCCCCCCTCCATCACCATAAGAGTGATTAACATATGAGTAAACTATATTTTTCGTCCGTCTAAAATTTTTCAAAATTAGTTTTAGTCATTCAAAAAAATTTATCCTACTTTCATCTTTCTAATTTAAAAACACTTTACAAAATAGTTATAATTTGGGTTAAATAAATTTTTGGTCGTCTTATAATTTTAGATTTCAAGTTTTAGTCTCTATCAATTTTTTCTCATTAATATATTTATAGAACAAAAGCTGGTAAATATGTTTGCCAAGGAACTAAATTAAAGTCAAGTTCTCATTCTGTCTTTATTCATAAGAATAAAATGCTCGTCCAAAGGTTGCCTTTTCGGATAAGGCAGGCATCTCTTTCATCAAATTGAGAACTTATAAGCATTAGACAAATCCATGCACAATGGAATCCCGTGTGGAGCATGTAGTTAGAAAATGGGGTCAATTTTGTTGTTAATCAAACGACTAGTCAATTTTTAAGAAAGACTTTGATACAAAATCATATGGGAGAAAATTTATAAACGATAGAATTAGCTAATTAATGAGTAAACAGTTAACAACATGGTCATGGTGTGAAACTAGGAAATTAATGGATCGAATACGGTGATACTCCTACCTACCTTCCAGTTCCATATTGATTGTTACGAGTCCGCTTTGGTCTGTGCTTTCATATTTTTTTTTCCGTAAAAAAAAAAAAAAAAAAAAGCTTCCCCTTTTCTTTTCCACCCTCATCAGAAAAGTGTACTGGAATTTCATTGCTTTCTTTACTTCACCTAGCATCCAATAATTTTTCAAATATCCTTTTGAGAGGGTTCTAGTGTGGTCACTTTTCATTCCCATTCATTTATTAAAGCGTGCAACTTTTAATTTTAAAAATCACATCCCTCCATATAACCCATGATATTATGAATAAGTTGTCAAATGTAGCAGTAAAAAAAAAAGTTGTCAAATGTAAAAAAACCGTAATTAATATTACCCCATCCGTTCTTTTTTACTAGTCTTAAAAATAGTAATTTTGTTCATATATATATATATATATATATATATATATATATATATATATATATATATATATATATATAGGGTTTGTTAATATAGACCCACTTAAAAATTAGAAGGTGTATGTTAGCACTCAACACCTTTTCTATTGGACAAAAAAACCATTATTCTTTTATTTAGATAACCATAAATTAAAGGATAATCTTGTAATTAAACCATATATATTAATAAAAATTAATTATTTTTAATCATTAATATTAATGAGTGAGAAAGAAGACCATGAAAATAACAATATTTTTAGTATAATCAAAACTAGGTTTGCATATAAATATAATCAAAAGGGAAAAAAAGCACATTACCCCTTCAATGTTTGGGTAATGTGCAATTAGTCCTTAATGTTTATAAAATATACATGACACTCATGTTACCAATTTATTGTTCAAAAATATACCTTAATCCGTGTTTACATTTTGTAAGACGTGCAGGTGTATTCACCATATCATTGCTTTCTATTAGTGCAAAATAAGTAAAACGCAGGATTCGTACCACTGGACAGAAACGCACGACATATGCTAGATGGATAGATAATTCTTTGGAACCAAAATACGTATTCATAGGGACCGATTCTTATAAGTCTTCTAAGTCTTCGAAACCAAGATACGTTCAGACCTAGACGGTATCAACATAACTCAAGTCTAGCTTGACTCAATAGGTTCAAGTCTATTGAGGCCAGAAACAATCAACATAGCGTGAGAAACCCTTCAACAGTTTGGGAATAACTCAAAATTCTTGATAATCTCCCTTAAAGATTAAGTTTGCTGCTACGCGATTTAAGATAGAAATGATTGAGATTAAGTTTGATCTTATTTATTTGACACATATTCTTTTTTTAAAAAGTTTGAACAAGTTTAAGAATCTTTTTAAAAGGCTATTTGGTATATTATAAATTTGAATATTTATTAAGGTTAAAATAAAATTTTGGTTCCTTATCTATATTTTAGGTTTTAGCTTAGTCTCTTAAATTTAAAAAAGTTTCACTTTGATCTCTTAGAGTGTTTATGTTAGATCAAATTGATCATTCCGTCAATTTTTGACATTAACGATGTTAATTTTGACTAACGTGACATCTCTTACAGTTTATCATGTGTCACTAAGTTGATTAAATTAGTGTGATAAACCAATGAAATGTGGGTCCAGCCAAATGTGAAAGCAATAGCAATAAAATGTTGAATTTGTTCAACATTCACCCATCAAAATTCGGTGCCTTAAATGCAAGGTTGAAATAATTTTCACCCTCCAACCACATTGCAACTTTTTGGTGCCTTTGCTAGCTAATTTACACGGTGAAACTCCTCTATAAATAGAGGAAGTGAAGTGCAACAACAAGCACAAACAAGAAGCAAGAGTTCCTCACATTTAGAGAGAAAAATTGTGAGAGAAAAATAGAGAGAGCCTTAGAGTTTCTAAGAGAAAAAATTAGTGAGCCATTTTGTGAGAAAGTTGTATCCACAAAATTGAAGATTATTGTATTTTGTATTCCCATTATTATTATAGTGGAGATTTAAGAGGCCTACGGGTCCCGTGGTTTTTCCTTACTTACATTGAGAAGGTTTTCCACGCTAAAAATTTACCGTGTTATTATTCTACGTTTCCGCTAAGTGCCTATTGTGAGTTTACAGAGGAGGGAAATTATGATGGCATTTCCCAACAGTGGTATCAGAGCTCTCAGAGCTCTCGGATACTAAGGTACCGTATTCATAAGAAAATTCTTAGTATGCTCTGTGGTTGCAGCATTGTCTGATCTTCCACATCAGAAAAGGATTATTCTTGTGTTGCCGAAGTAAAACGTGGGATTGCGAAAGTGCATGTCTAGGAAAAGTTCTGGGTAAGGAAAGACTTGGTATTTAAGCGTGTCCGTTGGTGACTCACCTCTCTTTCCTGGGAACTTACCTGGTGCACTATTCACGAACTACGGTAAATATTTCGGTATAGGTAATTCTTAGTACGTTATCTAGCCTGTATAACTCAAGATGGAGGGAGCTGTGACTCATGATGGAGATATGTTCAAGCTAACTGCTGATAATTACTCGTATTGGAAGCCGATGATGGAAGACCACTTATACTGCAAAGATTTGCACGAACCAATCACTCAACAGGACAAACCGGAAGGGAAGACTGACAAAGATTGGGAGCTCCAGCATCGAAAAGCAGTAGCTGTGATTAGAAAATATATTGATCGAAGCTTGTTCGAGCATGTATCAACTTATACCAATGCGTATGAGTTGTGGACAAAACTTGAATCCTTGATTCAAAAGAGGACACCCAGAAACAAAGCCCACCTTGTCAAACGATTGGCAAAATTGGAGTACATGGACGGTCAAAGCATGATCGAACATCTGAACGTGTTCAAAGGTATTGTGAATCAACTGACGAAAGCAGAAATGAAGATAGAAGATGAGTTACAGACTCTTCTACTCATCAGTTCTCTGCCTGAGAGTTGGGACACTCTATTTATCACTCTCAGCAATTCCGCTCCAAAACTCAGCATGGATCTCGTTATCGATAGTTTGTTGAATGAAGAGTCAAGACGAAGAGAAAGAGGTTTGAAAAATCAGTTTGAAGCCAACGTTGTTGAAAACAGAGG
Source organism: Pueraria montana var. lobata (assembly GCA_026413185.1). Classification (NCBI taxonomy): domain Eukaryota; kingdom Viridiplantae; phylum Streptophyta; class Magnoliopsida; order Fabales; family Fabaceae; genus Pueraria; species Pueraria montana. The sequence goes on from CM048654.1 coordinate 13,504,259, forward strand.
AAGGAGTAGAAGTCGAGGAAAAGGAGATCGTGAAAAATCACAAGGCCGATCCAAATCTTGCACTAGACTAAGTTGTTATTACTATGGTAAACCTGGCCACAGGAAGTTTGAGTGCAGATTTCTTAAGAGAGGCCAACAAGCTGGAACAGTCCATCCTGACCAGATTGACCCAAAGAAAAAGGAGGAAGACGGATTAGCCACTACAGTGACCTCGAATGATGAGGGCATATTTCTTGTCGGAGAGGATAATTATCTAAATGTTGCATCTGATGATTGCATTTGGATAATTGACTCAGGAGCATCCTTCCACGTAAGTCCTCATGAAGAATTCTTCTCATTATACCAAAAAGGAGACTTTGGTACAGTGAAGATGGGAAATCATGTCACAAGCAAAATTGTTGGCATAGGTGAAGTGACCTTGATGACTGAGAATGGAAACAAGTTGATTCTAAAGGACGTAAGACATGTTCTGGAGATGCGTCTGAATCTTATTTCTGTTGGAAAGCTAGATGAAGCTGGGATGATAAACCAATTTGGTGCCGATAGATGGAAACTCAGTCGAGGAAGCATGATTGTTGCACGTCGAAAGAAGGAAGGCTCCTTGTACATTATGCAGGGAAAGATATGCAGAGGAGAGATGAATGTTGCTCAAGATGCATCAAAAGAATTGTGGCATAAACGATTGGGCCACATGAGCGAGAAGGGTTTGGAGATCCTCGCAAAAGATCATCTCCCAAACATAAAAGGGCAACCACTTGAATCCTGTGAAGATTGTCTAGCAGGAAAACAACACAGAGTATCTTTTAGAAGACCAGATGATGCAAGAAGAAGAAAGCATATTCTAGATCTTATTCACTCAGATGTTTGCTCAACTTCTAAAAGGTCAATTGGCGGTGCCCAATATTTTGTTACCTTCATTGATGATCACTCAAGGAAAGTGTGGGTGTATCCATTGAAGACAAAAGACTAAGTTCTTCAAGCATTCAAGGAGTTTCATGCCTCTGTAGAATGATCGACTGGAAGAAAGCTGAAATGCTTGAGAAGTGATAATGGTGGAGAATATTTAGGCCAATTTGAGGCATATTGCAAAACTTATGGGATAAGACATGAGAAAGTACCTCCCAAGACTCCTCAGATGAATGGAGTAGCTGAAAGGATGAACAGAACAATTGCAGAGAAAGTCAGAAGCATGCTTTCTCAAGCAAAACTTCCAAAATCATTTTGGGGTGAAGCAGTGAGAACTGCAGCTGATTTGATAAATCTATCACCTTCAAGACCTTTAAATGGAAAGCTTCCAGATGAGGTGTGGTCTGGAAAAAGAGCCTCTTATGGTCACTTAAGAGTCTTCGGGTGTAAGGCATCTGTTCATATTCTGAAAGATGAAAGAGCAAAGCTCGATGCTAAAGCAAAAGAATGCATATACCTTGGTTCACCAAGAGATGAACTTGGCTTCAGATTATGGGATCCTGCAAACAAGAAGATTGTTCGAAGCAGAGATGTGGTATTCTTTAAAGATCAAACGATCCAAGATATCAAGTCTGAGAAGTCAAAGCAAACAGTGGTTCGTGATTCGAATCCCGTTGTGGTAAATAATTCAGGGGGAGAGACTAGTGAGATGGAACAACCTCATCAGACGATGCAACCAGATGTGACGAATGAAGAGCAAGTTGTGGATAATGTGCAGATAGAATATGGTCCCCAACCAAGACGATCAACAAGAAACAAGCAGCCTTCGAGAAGGTACTTCTCGGATGAGTTTGTCAATTTTACTGGTGAAGAGGAACCACAAAGCTTCATGGAAGCCATTGAAACAACTGATAAAAAGAAATGGATGCAAGCCATGGAAGAAGAAATCCAATCCCTGAAAGAGAATCAGACGTATGACCTGGTGAAATTACCAGAAGGAAGAAAGGCATTAAAAAATAAATGGGTATTCAAACTCAAGACTAAAGAGAATAACCCAAGCCCTAGGTATAAAGCACGAATCGTCGTGAAGGGATGCAACCAAAAGAAAGGCATAGATTTTGAAGAAATCTTCTAACCAGTGGTGAAGATGACATCCATTAGAGAAATTCTCGGTCTAGCTGCCAAACTAGACTTGGAAATAGAGCAACTTGATGTCAAAAAAGCATTCTTACATGGAGACCTAGAGGAAGAAATCTATATGGAGCAACCAGAAAGTTTTGCAGAACCAAGCAAGGAACACTTAGTGTGTCGCTTAAAGAAAAGTCTCTATGGTCTAAAACAAGCTCCAAGACAATGGTACAAGAAGTTTGATCTTTTTATGTCCCAACACAATTTCAAGAAGACCTCCGCAGACCATTGTGTGTTTGTGAAGAACTATGAGAATGGTGAATCCATCATACTTCTGTTGTATGTTGATGATATGCTAATTGTTGGGAAAGACAAAACAAAGATAGCTGTTCTCAAGAAGGCATTGAGCAAATCTTTTGCCATGAAAGATCTGGGTGCAGTAAAGAAGATTCTTGGAATGAAGATCATTAGAGATCGTTCTAGAAGAATGTTGTGGATGTCACAAGAAGACTATATCAAGAAAGTTCTTGAAAGGTTCAACATGCATAATGCCAAACCTGTGCATGTTCCATTACCTGGTCATCTCAAACTCAGCAAGACACAATGTCCAATGAATGAAGAAGAAAAAGAAGAAATGAGCAAGGTGCCCTATTCTTCTGCAGTGGGTAGCCTTATGTATGCAATGGTCTGTACAAGACCAGACATTGCTTATGCTGTTGGAGTTGTAAGCAGATTCCTGTCAAACCCAGGAAATGAGCATTAGAATGCTGTGAAATGGATATTAAGATATCTGAAGGGAACTACCAAAAACTGCTTGTGTTTTGGCAATGGAAATTTAATGCTTCTCGGGTATTCAGATGCAGATATGGCAGGAGATGTAGATTCCAAAAAGTCAACATCAGGATATCTGATTACTTTTGCAGGGGGAGCTATATCATGGCAATCGCGACTACAAAAATGCATTGCTTTAAGCACTACAGAAGCAGAGTTCATCGCAATCACTGAAGGTTGTAAGGAGATCGTGTGGATGAAGAAGTTCCTACAAGAGTTAGGCCAGAATCAAGAAAGTTATGTTCTCTATTGCGACAGTCAGAGCGCAATTCATCTTAGCAAGAACTCAACTTTTCATGCAAAATCAAAACACATTGACGTAAGGTATCACTGGATACGTGATGTGTTGGAAAGTAAACTGTTGCAAGTTGAGAAAATACACACAAAGGACAATGGGGCATATATGATGACAAAAGCTCTAACAAAAGAGAAGTTAGAATTTTGTAAAGAAGCCGCAGGCTTAGCATCAACCCTGAATTGATCCAAGGATATTTCCCTTTGGCTGGAGGGGGAGAAATGTGGGTCCAGCCAAATGTGAAAGCAATAGCAATAAAATGTTGAATTTGTTCAACATTCACCCATCAAAATTCGGTGCCTTAAATGCAAGGTTGAAATAATTTTCACCCTCCAACCACATTGCAACTTTTTGGTGCCTTTGCTAGCTAATTTACACGGTGAAACTCCTCTATAAATAGAGGAAGTGAAGTGCAACAACAAACACAAGCAAGAAGCAAGAGTTCCTCACATTTAGAGAGAAAAATTGTGATAGAGAGAGCCTTAGAGTTTCTAAGAGAAAAAATTAGTGAGCCATTTCGTGAGAAAGTTGTATCCACAAAATTGAAGATTATTGTATTTTGTATTCCCATTATTATTATAGTGGAGATTTAAGAGGCCTACGGGTCCCGTGGTTTTTCCTTACTTACATTGAGAAGGTTTTCCACGCTAAAAATTTACCGTGTTATTATTCTACGTTTCCGCTAAGTGCCTATTTTGAGTTTACAGAGGAGGGAAATTATGATGACATTTCCCAACATGAAAGGATCAATTTTGTCTAAAAGATAAATTTTAAGAGATCAAAGTAAAACTTTTTAAACTTAAGGGACCAAACTAAAACCTAAAATATAAATAAAAGACTAAACTTCTATTTTAACCTACTATTAAACATGAGAACATTTTGTCTTTTACTTTTATTCTCTTTATGGTACGTGGCATCATCATTAAATTTATTGATTTTGATTATAAAATAAAATGATGTTGTGTGGTGATCATGGGGAGATAGATTTTGGCGATCTAGATGATGTCTCATGGTGGTCCTCGACTAGCGACCCCGATTATAGCACCTGCTAGTACTCTAACATTCAAGTAAGCATGTGAGCTAAAATGTGAGAATGAGTGAAGTTGGTCCATGCCTGTGAAGGGAGTCCTTATATATAGACATTCTTTGAGGGAAAAGAAGTTAGGTTAGTTAGGTGTCACATGAAAAGTTATGTGGTTGAATGCGTTTGAGTGTTTGATTTCCTAAGTTTGTGATGTTGGTTTTGGGTGATAGGTTAACCACGCCTTCAAGATTCTTATATCGGATGATCTTTAAGGTATTTCTAGTGACATAGAACCACATTAATGAGGTAACACAGGTTTAATGGTAGAAACCAGTGTAACCTCTGCAGAAGGACATTTTGAAAATATTAATAAACATACACAATTAAATGGAGTAACAATAAGCACGTCTATGAATATACGGTGGATGGTTTTCTTTTTGGAAAATTAATAAACTCAGCATCTAGAAAATAAAAACGAGGCCAAGGTTCGATATTTGTTTTCATAAGTTACAATTCAATTAACCTAAAAATATTTGTAAATACGGGATCAAATATGGCACAAAAAGAGGAATGCCACATAATCTTGATGAGGAATGGGAGTGGTTGTCAAGTTCTTGGCAATTTAACCAAGTACTAATCCATCCCGAGCCACCGACTTCTCATTTGTCCTTTGAGGAAAGTGCGTCACATAATTTTCTTGGCTAGTCACTTTCTTCAAATTTCAACATCAAAATAAAGAATGAGGTGGGAGAAGCCAAGTCGAATACGTAATTCATTCTCTCTTGTTGCGTCCTAAAAGTTCCTTTTGCTTTATTGTCTCTGCATATTCCGTCCAAATTTAAACATATATTCCTCCTCAATTCCGGCCATTGTTTCTCCAGGGAAGACCAAGCAAACGGATTCTTTTCTATTTTCCACTTAATAATTGTAATAATCATGAAATTATTTGTCAACCAAGATTGGCAAAATATTGAATATACAATACTTGGTAGTCAAAATTATAACCGAGTCACAACTGCAAATAGTTAGATAAAAAGTATGTAAAGTTAAGTTCGGTTTAATTAATCATTTAGTTCCTTTATCTATGTTAACTTTTTGTTTTACTTCTTATACTTAAAAGCTCTACATTTTAATCTGTATATGAACAATTTTTTATGTTTTAGTTTTAGTTGTTAGTTTTCTAACGGTATAAAATTGCTACCAAATAGAGGCATAAGAATTAGACTAAATTGTAATTTTGGTTCCTCTAGTTTCCTAAATTCATGATTTTGGTCCCATTGTAACATTTGATTTTTCTAGTTTTACAAATTGGCGATTTTGGTCCCCCTGTTAGATTTTTATTGGTATGAATTATTCATCGCTGGAAACAATGACTAAACTCCGTCGGGGGGACTGTGAGCGTATACCAAGGTGGGTATTCCCTTCCCAACATAGTTTATTCCATACCCAAAGTGGCATCATTAGGATTCGAACCCTGGACCACTTGGTTAAAGAACACAAGCTGCTACCACTTGGTCCCCCTGTTAGATGATTAACTAATAATTATGATTAGTAGAGTTATTAAGTTAATTATAAATTAATTAAAGATTATTAATTATTAAAAAAGTTTATAATTAAAGTTTATGTTGAGGAAGAGGGGTTGGGGGAAGAGAGGTTGAGGAGAAGAGGTTATGGTTAATAATCTTTGATTAAAGTTTTTAATAATTAATGATTTTTAATTAAATTAATAACTCTACTAATCACAATTATTAGTTAATAATTTAACAAGGAGACCAAAATCGCTAATTTGTAAAACTAGATTATCAAATGTTACAATTAAAAACTAGGGGGACCAAAATCATGAATTTGGAAAACTAGGAAGACAAAAATTGCAATTTAGCCTAAGAATTAAAACATGAAAAACTATTCATATAGGAAATAAAATGTAGACTTTTTAAGTACAGGGGTTAAAACGGAAAGTTAAGATAAGTATGGAGACAAAATGATTAGTTGGACCATTAAGTTAATTATTGTAATTTTTATTTAATTGTATAATTTATCTAAAACACTTATTATTTTAAATTTTAACTAAATCATATCAAATGAGAATCTATTTGAGAAAATAAAATTATCTTAATGCCTTTTTATTTATAAAATTTGATTTTGAGACTTAATAACCGACAAGTGCGGTTATATAATTTACTAAAAGTGTTATAATAAATTCCTTGATAAATGGTTTATATTCTTATTCAAGTTTGAAAGTTTATATTCATTATTGGATGAAGTGATGGCCACTAAGGTTTCTCTATTTTTTTTAGAATAAAAAGTAGATGCATTTGTTTGTTTATGTGAGGGTGAATTTTAACATGGGAAAATGTAAAAGTAGTGTATGATGGATCACGTGAAAGATAACCGTCTCTAGCAAGTTTTGAGTACAATTTTCAGATTATGTAATAAAGTGCTTAAGATTGTAAAGATGACATTTGAATCCATCCTTCTTATGCAGACGGGATCATGTTTGTGCTCTGACAAACTTATAAAACGAAGGCAGAATTGCCGAAATCTATTGTGAACAAAGTGAAAGTGGTTTTTTTTTAATACCAAAAGATGTTCATTGAAATAAGTATTACTTCTCTCAACAAAGTTTTCTCCATAGACATGTTAAGAATTGAATCCTTAACAATATACTTAATACACCTACTTTATCTATTAACGAATTTTACAAAATCAATTTGTGAGGTGAGAGTTGTCTCGTCCTTATATATACTATTTTAGCCTTATCTCTAATCAATGTGGGACTTTGATTTTTCCTAATACACTCCTACACGTTAGTATTATTGGGCTTGATGTGTGAAAAATATGGTAGGTGACCCATTAATAGATTTATGATAGATTTTCATACATCTTAGAATGTCATTTTTTGGGCATAACTATATTGGAGAAAACCCAAATCCTACATTGACCAGAGATAAGGCTAAAGTAGTGTATATAGGTAAGGGACAACTCAACTTACAAGTTAATTTTTTGGGGTTAAGTTAGGTCATAAACCCACAATCTAAGATGATATATCATAATCTATTCTAGATTCTTTAATAGGCCACCTGCATATTATTCACACGCCAAGCCCAATAGAGTTGTATGTGAGGGCTATATTAAAAAAAATTCAAGTCTCACATTGATTATAAGTCACTACTACAAAAAAGGCATTTAACATCGGTTATTTTAGGCTTTTAACATCGGTTATTAACCGATGTTGTATCGAACGATGTTGAAAGTGGACAACTTTCAACATCGGTTGTTGAACCGATGTTAAAATACAATACAACATCGGTTCGGAGCACAAGCGATGTCAAAAGGATGCCCACATAGTGAAAATTATGTGTTGAAAACAACATCAGTTTTTGCCAAAACCGATGTTGTTAGGTGACTAACAACATCGGTTATCCCAAAACCGATGTTGTTTGTGCCAGAATAGTCAAAATATGTGTTGAAATCAACATCGGTTATGGCAAAAACCGATGTTGTTAGGTGACAAACAACATCGGTTGTCCCAGAACCGATGTTGTTTATGCACCTACCAACATCGGTTTTTGCCATAACCGATGTTGTTTGTGCGCAAATAACATCGGTTATGGTAAAAACCGATGTTGTTTGTGCACTAACAACATCGGTTTTTACCATAACCGATGTTGTTTATGCTATTTTTTTTATTAGCGTTCTGTTTTAGATTGAACCAAACCTGTAATTTCAAAAAAAAAATCCAGACCAGACAATTTGTATAATTAATAATCAATTATCTATGCTTTATATTGTTATAAATAAAATACTAATTAATGTATAAACAAACATTAAGCAATATATCCAATATACAAATAGAATCCATTAATAAGCTAACATTCTACTAATTTGTTCAGTGCTTCATTTCTAACTCTCAAAAAGTGTCGTGCCCACTGAATGCGAATATCTTCAATTGTCGTTGCCTCCAATGGTTGAGAATCGCAAAATGTCTACATCATATATAAACAAATGTTAGTTAATCACATCGAATATTAATAGTTATAATAAATGAAACCTGTTAAAGTAAACAAATATATTACCGTTTCCCAGTTATCCCTGAATCCCCCATGGATGATGGTCCACATCCAATGCATGACATAATAGCCACACTCAGTGCCTCCGCTTTGTAGATTACACTAAATTCAATATGAAATTTAATAGTGTTTAAGACAAATTATTGTAAAAAAAAAAACTAAGTAAACATTTTGGATATTCAAACATTGGTTAAATTACTTACTTTTACATTTATCCAATCAATTTTCTTCGATTTACTTGGATGGTTACCTTGCAAGCCCTTTAAAGCACTGGTTAATGAAACATGCAAATATAAGTGTAAGACCAAGATATTCATGTATAATAGGTTCCATACAATCAATTTGTTACAAATTTAAACGTACCCTATAACTGTGGCTTTGATGTCTACATCGGGCTTCTTGTGTAGGGAACAAAACCAGACAACAACATTGGACCTAGGACAAATAACCAGGAGTTGCCAATGTTGGCTGCATTGGAAAATAGTTATTAGTAACAATGCAATCATTATTTAAATGCATTTATTAATGAAATTTTACTTACTTATTTAAGTAAGCTCCTAGGTAGACTTCTTTTTGAGATTCATGTATCCATCTTTGAATGTAATTTTGAGCATGATCTCTCGTATTCCCTGATCTCTGTATGCTCTGAGGCTCAAGGAGTCCATAGACAGAACCATGCTCGAATTCCATACATAAGTCATTCAAAAACCTATTTTTGTTCAAATAAATGTAAATTGTTAATCACTTACAATTAAATAGGTAATTGACCTAAAATTAAAATGTACTTACGTCATCCACAACTGTATAATACTGATATTAAGATATTGATTGCCACTCAATATCTCCCCAACATCACTATGATTTATGTAGATGGGGAACTGTTCATTATGCACCCCAAACAAGCTCGCATCCCACGACACCTGGAAAGGATGTCTGAAAAGTAACAGGCTAACCTGTACCAAATTTAATAATGGATCATCATCAGGGACCGACCTATCATGAGGTTCAACTGGTTCCTTTGGTCTCTGTTTACAATCCTACACAATTAATAAATACAAGTTACTTGTAGTCAACAATTTATTCTATTCAATTGTATTGATTATACCAAAAAATAAAATCAATTAAAGAAGCTACCTCCCGTGCTACCTCCCATGAAACAGGCTTCACAAGATGACTCGGCCATGCAATAAAGGTGTTGAGGGCGTCCCCCACTAATTGAACCTCATTAGTTGGTAAAGGGACTCGAGCAGTAGCATCTAGAACCTCTTCAACCCCCACCTTGACCATATCATCCGTCAAACACGTGTGGTGTATGACTGAAGCCCTATGATAAACTCTCCCAATGGCCACCAAACGGGGAGGCTGCTCATCAACATAGAAGCCACATTGTTCAACTGTTGTGTCAGTGCCAGGCTCCTCCCCTGAGGGATCAATATCAGTACCAGCACAACTCCCCTTCGTGCTAACACGGGCACCGGAAGGAGCTACATATGGGTGAACATGCTCAGGCGGCTGCTGGGAGGTCATCTGGCTCAACTCCATTAACAATTCTCTCTTAAGCTCATCTTTAAACTCCTCTTTTAACTGCTCTTTAAACTCCTCTTTAAACTCCTCTTTAAACTCCTCTCTGAAGCTCTCTTTCAAGCTCTCTTTCAACAAAGCCACAAGCTCTGCAGTGATGGATGAAGAAGTATGCGAGCCACGTGATAGTGGTCCAAAGTAATGGTTAATGGTCACACCATATCCAGCAGCACGAACACGACCACCGTGCTCAGGTCGACCAATAGCAGTGGTCAGTATATCCTGACGTCCATGGGGAACAAAGGTACCCTGTATGCACTCCTCCTCTAGGGAATCCTACAAGCAAAAAAAGATAAAGGAGTCAACTTCTGTTGTTACTATATGTAGTTACATTTTAAGCTGCATAATAACTTACAATCCTATCAGCAACATGTTGTGCTGCCTCAGATGTCATCTGCCCAGAACGTTTTGTACGGGCCTTCTTCCACTTCACATGTCGTTTAATGGGAGATGGAGGATCAACTACACTTGTACTCCCAGATTCAGCAGCTTCAGACTGTTTTATCTTCATCTTCTCGGCCATCATGTTTTCCTCAAGCCATTGATAACCCCCACGAGACATTACATGTGGCATGTTGTTCTGTTTCTGGATTTCTTGAGCCTTCTGTCTGATTTTCTGTGAATAATAAGACATACTTTCAGCAAAATAATTAATCAAATTTTGATATAAACAAATTAAAAAACATTGCCTACAACTTACCTGCCAAGCAGAAGTATTACGGCTGGCTTTAAATTCCCTCCACATGTCCTTCTCAATGCCAAATTTTACACAAGGAATCTCATCATCATCCTCATCTACCTCTTCCTCCTCATCACCCTTCTTTTTTTTAAGTGCATATTTCCTTGTAAGGTCTGCCTTAAACTGCCTCCATCTTGTTCCCACATGGGAAATAATTTTCCTCTTAGCCTTGGACGCTTCTGGAATATCAAATTGTTCCTTCAACAGAGAATCATATGTAACAGTCAATGACAATAATATGCAAGTTAAATACATACAATTACTATAACATAAAGAGTTTATTGCAAATACCAGAATGTCCTCCCAAATCATGTTCTTCTTAGTTTCCGGCACATGGTGCCAATCTTGATATGTAATATCAACCCTGTCTCGGGCAACAATCCCCAAATAGGTCCTGAAATGTGATCTATTTGGACCTGAAGCTTTCCCAGTTGCAGGATCGACATCAACTCGTGGCTTCTCCCCAGACAAGCGTTTAGCAGTGAATTTTTTGAGTCGTGTGGATTGTCTAGTCCTCCTGGACGTAGACTCAGAAGGAGCTGATGACTCAGGATGAGGGGAACCTGGTGGTGTACCCATGTGCCTGTTCAAACAAACAAAAAATTAAGTGTTATTTGCAATTGTACAAAGTTTATAAATTGTAAATGGAGATAAAAAATAAGTTGACAAAATTATTAAAGTATACAATAACATAGACATTACTTATATATAACATGGTTAGGTAGGAATGTTCTCCCATAAGCCTTCATCATGATCATGACGATTTGCGTGTACGCCATCCTCCTCATTTTCTTCAATGATGGTAGGCATGCGTGTGTAGAAAGAGGGAGGCTCACAAATATCAAGTGTTGAATCATCATTTTCATGAATAACACCGCTGGTTCTTCCTTGTAGAACCACTGACCACCTTGCATTACAGGGATCTTCGACATAAAACACTTGTTTTGCTTGTTCTGCCATGATGAAAGGCTCGTCCTTATAAGCAACCTTTGTAAGGTCTACAAAAGTGAATCCCAAATCATCAGTCTTCACACCGGTGTTGCTATCAACCCAATTACACTTAAAAACAGGCACTTTGAAAATAGTATAATCAACCTCCCAGATTTCTTCAATCACTCCAAAGTAAGACATGGACCCCAATTTGGGGTTGTTATCTTTTGCACTAGAAAAATGTTCTGATTCAGCCCGAAGACTAACCCCACTGTTTTGAACTGTACTCTTGTCATCTTGTGACTTCGTGTAGAATGAATACTTGTTGATATCATATGCCTTCCAAGTTGGAACATTTAGCTTAGGCCCATTTGCTAACCACTTTAACGTTTCAGAAGGATCATCAAGAGCAAAAATGGTGTCTTTAAACCAGTTTAAGAAAGTTTTGTTATGCTCAATCAACACCCGATTCTTGTTCATTTTTGGGTTACTTGCCTTCACAAATTCTTTGTGTGCATTTATGTATGGGGTCACCTCATCGGTATTATTGAATATATACAAATGTGCTTCATTCAGTGCCTTGAGACCCATGGTTACAACAAGTAACCCTCGTGTACCCTTACCTCTCACTCTATTCTTGTGACGAGACTTAGGAACCCCGACAGGTTTCGTCTTCTCCATGTACTCTGAACAAAACTCAATAGCTTCTTCTGCAATGTACCTTTCAACAATGGATGCCTCAGGATGGTATTGATTCTTCGTATACCCTTTTAAGATCTTCATGTATCGCTCAATTGGGTACATCCACCTTAAATAAACGGGTCCACATAATCTAATCTCCCTCACTAGATGAACAATTAAGTGAACCATGATGTCAAAAAATGAAGGAGGAAAATACATCTCCAACTGACACAAGATAATAGCAGCCTCATTTTCCAAGTCATCCAACTTTACAGGGTCAATTACTTTGCTACATATTGCATTGAAGAATAAGCACAGGCGAGTTATGGCAACCCTGACTTTGTTAGGCAAGATGTTTCGTATCGCCACGGCTAGAATTTGTTGCATCAAGACGTGGCAATCATGAGACTTTAAGCCAACTAATTTGAGATCCTTCATCGATACAAGACTCCTTACATTTGAAGAGTATCCCTGTGGCACCTTAACATCCCGTAGACACTGACAAAAACTTTTTCTCTCTTCTCTGGACAAAGTATGGCATGCTGGGGGCAAATATGTTCGTTTACCTTCTGACCTTGGATGTAACTGCTCACGTATACCCATCTCAACCAAATCTTGCCGAGCATTCAGACCATCCTTTGTCTTGCCTTTAATGTTAAGAAGCGTGCCGATTAAACTATCACACACATTTTTCTCCACATGCATAACATCTATACAATGTCTAACATCTAGATCGGACCAATATGGAAGATCAAAGAATATCAACCTCTTCTTCCATATTCTTTTCTCACTTGCATCCTTCTGTTGCGTCTTCCCAAAGATATTTTGGATTTCCTCCACCCGCTCATAAACCTGCTTTCCAGTCAAAGGTATCTTGTCTTCCATTGAAAGCTTTTTTCAATCGCCGATACGGGTGATATGGTTTGAGAAATCTCCGATGCCTAGTGTAGACTGTCTTTCTTCCATGCTTGAGTTGCACGTAGCTTGTGTTTTCTTCACATATAGGACATGCGTGATGCCCCTTAACACTATATCCACTCAAATTCCCATATGCTGGAAAGTCATTAATGGTACAAAATACCATTGCACGCAACTTGAAGGTTTCCTTGCGATTCCCATCAAAGACATCAACCCCTTCGTCCCACAACTTTGTCAAGTCTTAATCAACGGACTTAGATAAACATCAATGTCATTTCCTGGCTGTCTTGGACCCGAAATCATCATAGACAACATAATGTATTTTCGCTTCATGCACAACCAAGGAGGCAGGTTGTAAATTACTAGCAAAACAGGCCATGAACTGTGGTTAGTACTTAAGTTACCAAAAGGATTCATTCCATCGGTAGCAAGTCCAAGCCTAAGGTTTCTTGACTCTTCCCCGAAATCTGGAAACAAATGATTAATATTGTCCCACTAGGGAGAATCAGCCGGATGCCGGAGCAATCCATCACATTTTCGACTATCTGCATGCCATGTCAGGTTTTTTGCGTCATCTCCATTAGCAAACAATCGTTTAAACCTTGGAATTATTGGAAGATACCAACACACCTTTGCTGGGGACTCTTTGTTTGTGCTTTCATCACTACCACACGCATCATCCTTCAATTTGTACCGTGACACTCCACACATGGGGCATTTATGCATATGTTCAAACTCATTTCTGTACAATATGCAATCATTAGGGCATGCATGTATTTTCTGATACTCCATACCCACCGGACACAGTATCTTCTTTGCCTCATGGTTATTTTTCGGCAACGTGTTATTTTTTGGAAGCATCGTTTTCAACACCTCAAGCAAATCAGTGAAGCTTTTATCACTCCACCCATATCTTGCCTTCAAATTGACCAAACTTAACACCGCTGACAACCGTGTGAAGTTGTTGCACCCTAGATACAAAGGCTTCTTCGAATCACTTTCCAATGCATCATACAAAGGGGCATGTGCTTGATGAAAAGACTCTTGTCCAACATCTCGGATCATATCCTCTAATCGATCTCCCATTTCAACATCAACAACAGACTCAGTTTGGGACACCGTCGGCATGTCTATGAATTCACCATGCCATATCCATCTTGTATATGTTTGAAGAATCCCGTCACAGAGAAGATGTGTCCTTATGTCGTCCACGACATGTCGTCTCCCATTCAGACAGTTAACACAAGGACAATAATATTTTCCCCCCATATTTGGTGAATTTTGTTGAGCAAATTCCAAAAACTTTTCAACCCCATTCTCATACTCCTCAGTGATGCGAATAGCTTTCATCCAACTTCGATCCATCTTTCCTTTTCTGTGATACTCACAAAATTATATCATGCATGACGATCTCACTTTTTCATAAAGGTGTGGCCCTATCCCATTCAGGAAGACATTTTTTATACTTAATTTGTACGTAGAGGTTAAGTCTCTTTTGTTAAATTTGACAAAATTTCGGCAGCATTTCGCATTGATCTCCAAGTACACGACATGAAAGCAGTGACATCAATTCCACCACAATCAAGTATGCACTTGGAGAACAAAACGAAATACACTAAACCGAAATTTTGTCAAATTTAACAAATGAGACTCAACCTCTACGTATGAATCAAGTATAAAAAAATGTGTCTTCCCAAACTGTCCAAACGGACAATTCAAGATTCAATACAACGATTAATCCAAACTTTCCGTATTAATCATTGTATTGAACCTCAAACAGGAAACTAAGGTTCACTCAAAATGCTTAACTTGCATATAAAATAATACTCATTAATTACACAAACAACTTATACAGCATTATTATAATTGTAACAAGCACTGAAGTGTTACAATGAGATACGTACCTGAAAAGATGCTCACTAACAATAACAAAGAATGCGGTGATGACGGTGGACACGACACAATCTCTGAAGGACAAGAACAACGCCAACACAGGTACTCAATGCTCACTGCCTGTAGGTTAAGTTATTACAAAAATTATCATAATTATGATAATCATAATTATCGCAATAGAAATATTAGTTACAATGACAATTACATTTAATACACTTCAAACAGATGATAGGAAGCATACAATTCATAGATGACTGTAATTGTCTTAAGCATGTGGAAATGAACAAATAATTACACAGATATCGTTATGCAGGGGAACAAGTATGATTTTGAGTACACATTATACACATTATATAGACAACTCTTATCCTTATCCTAACAGGAAAAAAAATCCAAAAACTCCTAACTTTTGTAACACATACAAAACCCAAAATAGAGATCTAATAATGAACTTGATAACATCCACACCCTCCTTTAAGTTGCAACACAATGCTATAACACCAACCACCCGTAACTCTTTTTAAGCTGCACCACAACAAAACAGATTATATCTTCCCCTGCTTTATGTAACAATACCACAACCCAACCAGCTGTAGATCACACAAAAGAACTATACAGCAACCTCACCAAACCACACAGAGAAAGATACAAAACTCATAAAGAAGCACCAATCATACTGGAAAGGAATATAAACCTTCCCTACCATAAATTGCCTAAAAGAATGCAAATCGAAACATGTACTGCCTCTAGCCCATAGCTATATCTATATTATACAATAGTTGTCCACTCATTCTTCCCTAAATTCCCAAACAAAAAAAATCAAAATTTTCCCAAACTAATCTACAATGCAGGACAAGTATTATATGTCAAATTTTCCCTAAATTGATACAAAATGTACAAATAATTTGGACCAACAGACAGCAACAAACATGCGCAACAGACAGCAACAAAATGTTCCAAGTAGTTAACATTCAAGAAATTGCCAAATATGTAGGCAGCAGCAACAGAACATGCCAATTCCAACAGTTTGCAGAGAAGAACACAATGCCATTTGTACGTACCTGTTATTGGCGCGCGACAACACACTCTTGCGAGAAGAACACGTTCGCAAGCAGGACACCTAGCAACACTGACAATGGTTTCGAACACCTTGCGAGATGAATAATCATGTTAGTGTTTGGAACAAACAAGAAAAATCATGTTAGGGCGGTTTGGAACCAACAAAATGGGGACAATGTTTCGTACCTCAATGTCACAAGCCACACAGACAACGGCGAAAATGCAAAAGGGGTTTAGCAATGAAGTGGAGGACGAAGCAATGGAGCCGCGACAATGGCGAAAAGGAACGTCGTGGAGGAGTCTGAGAACGACGAGGTCGTGGTCGCAAGGATTTCCACAGAAGAAAGAAGGGTTCAGGCGTGAAAGCGAAAAGGTTCAGGCGCGCGCGAGTCTATGAAAACAAAAGACAAATGGATACTTAACACATGGATAACATCGGTTATGAGGTATAACCGATGTTAACGAAGACCTATCAACATCGTTTCACTAGAAAACCGATGTTGAGCATCTCCTATCAACATCGTTTTCTAGTGAAACGATGTTGATAGGATATTTCAACATCGTTTCACACATAACCGATGTCAACATGTTGCTTATAATTTCAAAAATGCCATCGCGTTTCCATATATTGACATCGTTTCACTAGAAAATCGATGTTGAGCATCTCCTATCAACATCGTTTTCTAGTGAAACGATGTTGATAGGATATTTCAACATCGTTTCACACATAACCGATGTCAACATGTTGCTTATAATTTCAAAAATGCCACCGCGTTTCCATATATTGACATCGTTTCACTAGAAAATCGATGTTGAACATCTCCTATCAACATCGTTTTCTAGTGAAACGATGTTGATAGGATATTTCAACATCGTTTCACACATAACCGATGTCAACATGTTGCTTAAAATTTCAAAAATGCCACCGCGTTTCAATTGACATCGTTTTTTGGTCAACCGATGTTGATCCAGCGATGTAAAAACGCATTTTTGTAGTAGTGAGTGGAAAACAATTCTTACCTTATAACCTGATTTTGTGGCGTAAAATTAAGCTTTAAACTTGCAATTGTAAGGTACACCACACCACACTCAACACGTACCACCGCACCAGTACAATCTCGAAGTCTTTCAATTTCATAGTTTCCCTTTTATATATATGCCCTCAAAGGGTTTAATCATTATACTTGAAATTGAAATGTTTTAAATCTTCTTCCTTTCCCTCCAAATCTCTCCAATATTGGAGAAGAGTAAAAATTGGATGATAAGGAATTTTGTTCTCCTCCCTTCCAAAAAAATGAACCAAACAATAAAAGTTTCTAAAAATCCCTTTTCTCCCTCCCATTTTCCCTAACCAAACACTATGTAATGAATTCTATCATATATCACCTACCTGTGCAACAACCTTTGCTTAGGTTTCACATACTATTTTTTTCCTCATGCAAGAGCTAGGTTTTTCCTGGGGGGTTTGGAGACAAGGATTTCTCTTCCAAGTGTTTTATTCGCAAGGGGGTTTATTAGCAAAATTCAACACTTATTCACGTGACACTTAACACCTACACAGGTTTTTGGTCATTAATTCCAACTATTTAATTAATAATCAATCAAAATATCTAATGGCATTAGATGCACTTAATTCTATGAAACATATATGTCAAACTTCCTTTTACTTTGAAAAATGACAATTCAAAAGTGTATTAAACCCTTTTGGTTGTACTACTACTAATTATTGATTTCATTCAAACCCTTAGACTAATCATAACCTTGCATGATGAGTGCATTTATTGACTAGTAAACTAATCCAATGAATCCACTATTAGGTCTAATTTTTCTTTTTTTCCCCCCGAAGAACCATTTCGCTGTACACGCTAAATTTATCCTCTCTTTGAAACATAGAATTGAATGTACTCACGAAGTCTATGATGAAATGTGACAAATCAATAAGCACCACCGTCCTCGGGATGCATGCATATAGCCGGCATTAGACTTTGATGTACTCTTCAGTCGTCACATGTGTAGTGTGGGGGGCTTGTTCATCCTCAAAGGGGTCGTTATTTGATAGTAGTTTGATATTTGCATATACATATACCTTCAATTTATGTGTTCTTTTTCATGTCATTAAATACTACTAATTTACGTAGTATGATCTAAATTGAACTCACACTTCATATATATGACGCGTGTATTGGGCAAAGAAGATGCTTAATAGTAATGTGGTACCAATGAAAATGAGAGAGTTATGAGATAGATCGAAAGTAGCAATAAGAAGTCTAGTTGTTAAGTTGCTTGCTGGGTCCAATCATGGTGTTCCATTCCATTCCAGCGACATTAACATTGCACCCATAACTGCTAATTATGACAGTATATCCTTTTTGTCAACTGAATTCCTCATGAGTCATGGCGTTATTGCATTTTTTGTGTCAAAAGCTTCAAGAACGTGATTTTGACCAACTAGATTATATATGCCCCAAATTGAAAATGATGTGAAAGGTTATAGTAAACGCGGCTTTTAATCAGTGTTAAAGGGGGAATTTTTTTTATTTATTTATTTTTAACTTTTATTTGATGATCAAGGGTGTTTAGCAAGTTATTTCAACATATTTATAACTTATTTGATTGTAACAAAAAAAATTATTTAATTAATTAATTTATAAACTTATTGAATTAAGAGCACGTTTTTACAACATTTTTTTTAAAATAATATTTTTTTTTTCTAATTTCTCACGTGTTTGTTTCTTTTTTTTAAATAATTAGAAGTTGTAATAAAAATAATAATTAGAAGTTGAAAAGAATATAAAATCTGATTAAAATCAGAAAATATTTTGAATAACTTATCATAAAATCAATTGTTTATTGTTTTAAAAAACAACTTTTATGATTGTAAAAGAAATATAAATTAGCTTATGTTTTTATAAAAAAAATCTAAAAAGTAATCATTAAACTATTTTACATCAAAATAATTTCTTTTTATAATTTCTAACAAATTGACCCTAAAATAGAAGTATTTGATAAATAAACTTATTTACAAGTTTATAGTGTTTTATAAATTTTAGCTTATTATTTTTTTTCATTCTCACCTTAGATGATTTAACAAAAAAATTATTTACCACTTCTTTTAATATTACATGATTTATTTTGATAAAATCCCACTCTAATATATATTATACTAATTATTTTAACTATTACACTATTTTGTATATTTTTTAATAAAATATTTGTCAAATTTTTGTTCACGACTAGAAATTGAATTTTGAAAAGGTTTAGATACGGTAATTTTAAGTTTATAACGAACACTAGTAAAAACACATTTTGTTAGCATTAAAAATTCATTTTATAAGATTTTTCTTATTATAAATTAGTTTTTGACATACTAATGCTCATTTGTTGCAAAAAAATTGTAATTGAAGATGGACTTTTTTATAAGTGTTCAAGGTGGCTTTTATTTGCCATTAATTTATTATCCCTAGCTATATATAATTTTCGCTAAAAACAAATTTTGTTACAGTGTTTTTCACTATACCAGATAGCCTCCCATGTGATTGTGATTATTAATCAGAGGCTTAATGCGGATAGCATGAAAATGTAAAAGTCCTCGTGAAAAGTTGATTTTATTTTTTGGAGGTCATTCATAAAAGGTTGATTTAAAAGTTAAAAGTAAAACCACACAATTTCATATGAAACGAGTTAGCCAGGCCAATTGTCAAAGTGGGTCCATAGTTAATCACATTGCTTAGGAAAAGGAATGTGCTTAATTAGCCAGTTAATGAGAGCGATATTAACTCGACAAGTGGCCCAAGAAACGGCTAAGGGTAAGGGCAGTCAGTAGATTATTAAGGGAATTACTTGACTAGCTAGAGCCAAGCGGGTCCACATCTGTTTTCCTTTCCTAGCTATTGTCCCTCTTTTCGATGTCTACTTCATATTTCAACCATTGATATGTCTGTCTACCCACCTTTTCCTTAGGGTAAAATTTTCATGTTTTGTTGTTTTTCACCCCCATAACTGCTTTTCATACACTGTCGAGCACGTGAATTTATTAACACGGGATGTTTTAATTTAATATGTGATTTTGAGTTTAAGTTATAAACATGTAATTATGTTAAATATTTAGAGAAAAGAATTTTGCTGTCTATAATAATTTTACATAATTTAAGTAAAATTACTTGAATATATAATTACGTTAAATATTTATAAGCAGGGACTGATATAATGTTTCAACAAAATCATATATATTATAGAGTTAGAAGCAATTTATTAAAAATAATTCAAGCTTTTATATTATATAATTAAATATACGTGTGAGTGAGTTAGAAGCAGTTTATTAGAAATAATTCAAGATTTTATATTATAAAATTAATATATGTTTGTAGAATTTTGTTTTTGAGGTAGTCCATGATAATGCTTGAAGTATTTTTTGTGCTAGAGTTTTAGAAATGTTGTGCGCCTCATTTATCTCAATCTCATTTACTATGATTTTTTTTTTTGAACAGATCTCATTTACTATGATTGGAAAATAATGAATAAAATTGACATGTAATTAGAATATTTTTATGACGGTTGCCTTTTTTTTGCTGAATGGGTTGGGGAACAGCCCCCAAACTCCGAAAGTTAATTAAGAGCCACTACTGGGCATATTACATAAGTCTCCCATGCAGGGAGCAACAGCAAAATCAGGCAAGGTGTTAAAAACAAGGTACTAGACCTAGGGTGTGTTTGTTTTGAAAGATGAAAATAATTTGTGAAGATGAAAATGAGTGAATGTTGTTTGATATGAGTGATATAGGTGAGAAATAAATTTAAAATTGGTGGGACCCACTTGTACTATTTCTCATCTATTTCTACTTTTCTCTCTATCTCTCTCTTCATATCTTCTCTATTTCACTTTAATCAAACACATATACTTTTAACTTTATTTCTCATCTATTTCCACTCTCCATTTTTATTTCTATTTACTCTATTTCTCTTCTCTCTACCAAACACAGCACTAAGGTTCACTCCAAACTTAGCAAATTTGTCTGCTAGAGAGTTTGCTTCTCTCATTACATGTATGAAACTACAGATGTCGAAAGTATTACGTAATCTCTTAATCTCACTCAACAGAACTCCATATTGATTTGAAGTTGTACCTTCCTCATTGATCATATTAATTGCTGAATATGAATCAGACTCAACAATTATCCTCTTAATGTTCAAATCTTCTGCCATTCGAAGTCTAAACACTATTGCCCACAATTCTGCTTCAAGAGTAGTGCAGAACCCAATACGCCTGGAAAATGTTGAGTTGAAGTTACCTCGATCATCTCTGATCACTGCCCCACAAGTTGCAATGGTAGCAACATCAAATATAGCTCCATCACAATTTAGTTTAAACATCCCTGGAGGTGGCCTCATCCAACAACCAATGCTATTACAGATGCTAGGATTCTCACCACTACGGATAATGGCATTCTGTTCTTTTGCTCTCTGGAGATCCAGAATCACTGCATAGGTTCCATTCACTATCTGCATGGCTGACTTCCACTTATGCTTGAACACGACATCATTTCTCCTCCACCAAATCTGATCCAAAGCAACCCCAAATATCTAGGACCAATTTGATATTCTCCCATTAAACATTCCTCTCAGGTTATCCAACATATAGCGGTTAAAATCAAGATGAAGGAAATTTAAAGGAACGTTTCCTTGCCAACAAATACTCCACACTTCTCTCACCCATATGCAATCTCTAAAACAATGAGAAAGAGATTCCTCACTCCCATGGCAGAGAGGACACATATTTTCAAGGGTCATATGCCTACAGCACCTAAGCTCATTTGTTGGCAACACCCCACGAACAACCTTCCATAACATAAATCGAATTCGCTCAGGACCATTCCAGTGCCAAACATATTTGTAAATGTTGCTGGAAGAATTATTACTACTACCTGAAATGCTCTTGTAAGCCTCCTGGATTGAAAAACTACCATCTTGAGAGGTACTCCATTCGACATAATCATGATGTATGGCTCCACTAGGAGGATTAATGCCTTTGATCTTATCAAGAATATCTCTACGAAGGACATCAATAAGTCGATCCCAATCCCAAGATCCATTATAATTCACATAGAAACAAAGTGGGACATCCTCACCACCATGAATATTTGAAATTCTCCTGTCTAATAATTTAGCTTCACTTGGAATCCAAGCATCTTTCCAGAATCAGATTGATCTTCCATTGCCCACTTTCCATGTTAAATTTGATTGGAGATCATCCTAGCACTTTACGATACCTCGCCAGAAGTTAGATCCAGTTCTTTTTGGATCAATTCTAGGGACAATATCCGAACCACACTTATACTTTGATCGAACTACTCTAACCCAAAGATCATTGGGTCTTGTACAAAGTTTCCATCCAACTTTCATTAACATAGCCTGATTGGCAAGTCCCGACATCCTAAGACCAAAACCTATATATTTCTTTGGAGCACAAATGTCTTTCCACTTCAACCAGTGAACTTTCTTAGCATTAGGAGTGTCTCCCCAAACAAAATTTCTACATCTTTTATCAATCTCCTCACAAATGGATATGGGCAATGAATTTGTTTGCATCACATAAACAGGTAATGCTTGCACCACTACCTTTGTGAGGGTAACCCGTCCAGCAATCGATAACATTTTTGCCTTCCAATTGCTAAAGCGTTGATCAATTTTTTCAATTATAAACCTGAAGCTTTGTTTGTTGGCCCTTTTATGATGGAGTGGGATTCCCAAATACTTTCCAAGATCATAAGTTCTTTGGAATCCTAGTTGCTGGACAATAATATCACAAGAATGCCAATGCACATTATTAGAAAAATAAATTCTGGTTTTTGCAGAACTTACTTTTTGGCCCGAGCTCTTACAGAATTCATCCAAGACTCTTTTAATAATCTCGGCTTGAGAAGGGGTAGCTTCTACAAACAGGAGGATGTCGTCAGCAAAGGCCAAATGAGACAAAAGGGGGCCTCCTCTAGAAAGGCAAATCGGCTTCCAACACTGGTGCTCCACTGCAAGGTTGATCAACTGGAACAATCTTTCAATGCAAAGCACAAAGAGATAAGGATAAGGAGATATAGGATCTCCTTGCCTCACTCCTCTAGATGGTTGAAAAGACTCAAGGGTCTCTCCATTCCACAAAACCTGCATTTGAGAAGATGAAATACAACACTTCACAATATTAATAAAATTTTTAGGGAAGCCTATATCTCGCATTGTATCCACCACAAAATTCCAATTTAGCCTATCATAGGCTTTCTCAAGATCCACTTTAATTGCCATTCATCCCACATCACCCTTTTTCTTATTCATGGAATGGATCACTTCTTGAGCTATGATGATATTGTCTCCTGTACTTCTATTCGGAATAAAACTACATTGTCAAGGAAGAACCAATTCCTCCATCACACTCCTCATCCTCGAAGTGATAATCTTTGTAATTATCTTGTACGATACATTACAAAGACTAATAGGGCGAAAGTGCTTCATAGACGTCACATATTCTACCTTTGGGATTAGGGCAATAAGAGTCTGATTAATTAGCTCCACTTTTTCAGGACCATAAAAAATATCTTGAATCATACTGCAAAGATCATCTCCAACAATCTCCCATTGACTTTTATAAAACCCCGCCTGTAGACCATCAACACCTGGGGCTTTAAAATTCCCCATCTTAAAGAGAGCTTTACGAATCTCCTCCATAGAAACCTTCTGTTGGAACGTCTCCATCTGACTATTAGATAGTCTAGGGAATGCTCCATGAAGACAAATGGGAGAAAAAGAGGAATCATCAGTGAAAAGATTACGAAAATAGTCAGATACTAACCTCTCTAAAGAATCCCCGTTAGCTACCCAATTTCCATTATCATCTTGACGGTTGTCTTCGTGCTTGTTTTGTTTGACATTATTATTAGTGTTGGCAATGCTTGCATTGTGCATAGTCATTAATGGATGCACCACCGAGTGCGTGGATTAATTATGGGATTGTTTCAACTTAACTAGTATATTGAGTTCGACTTCTGGATATGTAGCTGCGTAAAATATTCAGAGGGAGAACTTTGCGGCTTATAATAGTCCTATCTAACTCGAGATTGTCTCTAATGGAGGATACTTAATAGTCTAAACAAACAAACAAAAAATTATACAAACTACTCAACAATTTAAGAGATCTATATACAATTATTACATTACTCAACAAAAGTTTTGAGAAATAATTCTCTATTAGTTTTACACATCCAATGAAATATAGAATTTTTTATCATTTAAAATAGAAGTTTTTTTTTTGTGATAGAAAATTTTATTATGTTTTTTTATTTTTATCATTCGAAATAAAAATTAATTCTAATTTTATGTATAAAATTAGTAAATATTTTTGTGGAAGTCATTATTTATTAAATAAGTATTTGTTAAAAATTAAATATTTAAATACTTGTAAAGGAAAAAAATTCTGCTTCCATGTTTAATAGGTTTCTAGGTTTGTCCTTGTTTGGAGAAAAAGTTTTGTTGCTCATAATAATCTTACCTAATTTGAGCATGATTACTTATAGAGAACTTGTGATCTTGTAAGAAAAAAAAAACCCTACTTTTGACAAGAAATTATTTAATGGTTTGGAATGACGGTGATGTCACTAATCTTCACATGACATGTAATTAATTATTATTAATTATTTTTATAAATTAAAAAACTTAAATGTATTATATGGAAAATGATCGATACCATAAATATATGATGGTCTGAAAGTACCTAATTAATAACTTCTTGCTTTTGACCCACCACAAACTTAAAGATAATATATTATATTAAAGCAATGCTACAATGAGACATATATGCAGGGTTAAAATTCAACCAGATTAGACTAAATACGAATATTTGCATAGTTACCTGCTCATTTTTTTTCTTCAAATCTGTAATAGGACATAAAGTAGGTTTGTAAGAGCACCATAGAACAGTAGAGGGCTGCTAATTAAGCAGGGTTTGTAGTAGTAATAGTGCACTGGCGGCTAACTTTTCCAACTTGTTTGCAATCTTTCTATGAGCTTCCTTTTTATGCCAGATAATTAATTAATTAATTCGAATTCACACAAGAATTTCATAAAAATACAATTTTTCACGTGGCGCAACACCACATTTTATTGTGGGATGCAAATGAGTGTGTTTCGGTGGACACATTTATGTTCATGATTCGACCTAATGTATGCAATATGCAGGGTCAGGTATTATAGGTGGCTTACACCATCATGAATTCGTTTTTCAGTTCGTAAAGAGACTACACAAACAACCAAAATAGAAAAAAGAGAAAGAGAAAAACAACAAACAGAATATCCCAAAGAAAAATAAATGATTGCCACTTTGAAATATAGTTCGTTCCTATTTTCTAGGAAACTTAAAAATCCCAAGGTAATCATATAAAGCAGTCACAGGTAAGGAAGATGCTTTAGTTTAGCTCCATAGTCATCCAAACAAAAGGGAATCGGTCAAAGATTATGACTTTTAAAGTTTCTTTACAAATTCTATAAAAATGAAATATTCTTTATCTGCTCTTATTTATTTATTTATTGTGTGACACTTATTTTAAGAATTTTTATATTAAATTAACATTTTTATTTAGTAATGTAGTGAAAAAAATGGTTTCTTTAATGAGAAAAAGGATTATGCACTGAAAATGTAAAATAGTTTTACACTGTCATCCAATCAGAAACCACTATTTATGGTAAGTTTGTTGACTTTTAAAAATTATCTTAAAAGTCATATCAACGAAGATTTGTGATTGAATGACAGTGTAAAATAGTTTTACACTGTCAGTGCATCACCATTAAATTCTTCTTTAATTATTTTAATTCATCCTCAAATTTATTTAATACACATTAAGTGTAATATAATATTTGGTAAATACCCCTTTTATTTTTATTTAGATTTTTTTAATATCAATAACTCTAAAATGTTTTTAAATTTTTATTTTTATTTACAAGTATCCATTTAATGCATGGATGCAAATAGGGTGTGTGGACTTTGGAGTCACACTGAATGCATTTTTTTTTTCCGAAGACACTGAAATAAATTTTCCAAACTTTTGTGTTGAGTTTGGTTAGGAGACAAGTTAATATAACTGCTCATTCTCTAGCAAGGGGAGCTACTAGTTAGGGTTTGGCTAAAGTGGAGTTTGGGTTTGGTGAGGTACTGGTGAGAATGTACTTCTTACCTGCTGCAGCAGGTTAGTCACCTATTTTTAACCTGCAGTAGCAGGTTAGTCATCAGGAGAAAAAAAAATTTAAAAAATGAAATTATATAAAATTATTATAATAAAAATTAGAATAAAAATTTTCTCTTTTTTTTTTTGAAAAAGTGGGAACCACCGGTGGTACATGAACAAATTACCTACTATATAAAATTATTATAATAAAAATTAGAATAAAAATTTTCTCTTTTTTTTAAAAAAGTGGGAACCACCGGTGGTACTTGAACAAATTACCTACTATAATAGATTGGTTAACTGGGAGAAAAAAATCATTTTTTTATTAAATGAAATTATATAAAAATTATTTAAAAAATATTTTTTTTATTTTTTTTCTCCCAATGGAGCATAAGAGAAATAAAAAAATGATTTTTTTTCTCCCGCTTAACCAACCGGTAATTTGTTCAAGCACCACTGATGGTTCCACTTTTTTCCGTGGTTCCCACTTTTTTAAAAAAAGAGAAATTTTTTATTATAATAATTTTATATAATTTCATTTTTTAAATAAAATATATATATATATATATATATTTTTTTTTCTCCTGATGGCTAACCTGCTACAACAGGTTAAAAATGGGTGACTAATATGCTGCAGCAAGTAAGAAGCACATTCTCACCGGTACCTCACCAAACCCAAACTTCACTTTAGCCAAACCCCTACTAGTTATGCTAGTCCATCTTTCTATTATTAGATACCACACTGTATTTCCTTTATCATCAATAAAGAACCGATATGAGTTTCCTTTGGTAAAAAAAAAAAGACACTGAATAAATGTTTTATAAATGATTAATTGATTATTGAATAGACAAGAACATTAAAATAAAAAAAAATCTATTGTATTGTTACATTTTACTTTTGCAAAATTAATATGAGCACTGCTACTTGGTAAAAGTGATTTCACTCAAAAAGTACGAAATAAACGTATTATTGTTCTAATGGATAGAAATAATAGATTAAAAAAAATGAAACAGTTGTAATTCGTATATGATTTCTTCTGCATATTTTTGTACCAAAAAGCATTTTCCGATTAATATAGTTCGTAAATCCTTTTGAAGAGTTGTAGTGTTCATTGGTACGAAACAATCCTTTCGAATCTTGACCTATTGACGTGGCTGTTAACAATATTACAGAGGTAAATTTTGAGAGAAAAATCCCATCATCACAAAAAGAATGGTCATGATTTTTTGTAAGAATTTTATACCAATATGCATTTCTGCAGTTTAAAATGCCATCAATTTCACGTGAAAAACATGCTCAATCATTCTTTTCTTATCGTGCAATGACGGTTTCCTTTCTCACAAAAATTAAAATGATGTAATTTTTTTTAAAAAAAAATTGTGCAAAAATTAGAGGACTTTCATTTTCATTCCTAAAATGCTATTCCACACAGGAAATCATATATTTATTCCTTACTTTTATTAATTTAGAGGGAAAAAAAAAAAACTTCAAACCACCCTCTCATTGCGCTACCTTCTCCCTCTTTTGGTTCAATTTTAGAAATAAGGTTGTTGTTTTTAGTGTAGGGTGTTGGCATAAACATTAGGCAGACAGTATCTACGAACGAGTGGGCCTTATGAGAAGAGATATTAATTTGGATTGAGCTACGTGGGTTGGGTCAGATCACATACAGTACATGGGTAATTGCTATTTCCAGTTACCCTCTTTACTATTCTACTCCCCTTTTCTTTTGATTTTCTTAAAATACCCCGTTTAAATGCACACTCCTCCCTCATCACTTTCTCCCTTACGTTCTTCTAGAAAACACACACTCCCCTTATCTGCAAATAAAGCAATTGCATCATAACCCCCAACAAATGTCTTTCTATTTGAGTTTTATTCTCCTCTATCTCTCTCACTACTTATAACATTCTTTCTACTCATCATTAATCATTCCACTTCACTTACTGTCAGACCCTTCTCTTTTCAATTGCCCTTTTCCCTTAATTTGGAACGTCTTTTTCTTGGAAAAATAATTATGTGGTTTTTGTGCGGATTCGATTTGGATAAGTGTTGAGATTCTCTATTAGAGATGCGTTGATTGAAATGATGTTTAGGGTTTGGTGAAATCAATTAAGAACAAGATTGACTATTGAGGGTTCATGGGATTGAGATTTTTTTCAACATGGCTCTTGTAGATGCTCAGATGCATGGTAGGTTCTAGGCACACAAGGCAAAACGTTTGGGGGATGATGCAATTGGTAAATTTGCACATAAGGGGAGTGTGTTTATTTCAAAAGAACGTGAGGGAGAAAGTGACGAGGGAGGAGTGTGCATTTACAAGGGTATTTTAGAAAAATAAAAAGAAAAGGGGAGTGTATTAGTAAAGAGAGGAAGTGGAAATAGCAATTGCCTAGTTCGGGCTATTAATTTATTGGTTTGGGAGTTTGTTTTTGTACCCTTTTATTGGCTGTTTTTGGCTGTGGGTATTTTAATAAAACTGATGAAAGAGATAAGAGAGTTTTCACAAATTAATCTGCACATAAATTAATTTTAGTTTATAAAGAAGTTTATTTTATTTTTTTTCTTATTTTTTTTCCTAAAATTACTTCTAAATAAGCATACTCAAACAAAATATGCCTATGTCTCTTATTGTGTTATGTGACAGGTCTTCCACCATTGGGGAAGATGAGAGAGATGGAGTGGTGGGGCACAACGAAAAATGAAAGAGATCATGGCACTGTTGCTGCAATGCAATAGACGGCAATGAAAAATGAGAGAGATGGAGTGGTGTTGCAACAATGGAAAATGAGAGAGAGCACAATGATATGAGTGTAGTTTTACTGTTACATAAACTTATATCTGGTTCTTCAAAGTGTGTTCCATAAACTTAATTTTACAATGTAAAAACTTGACTTGTGGAGTTTAATAAATTTCGGAAATATGAAAAGAATAGACTTTCAACAATTAAATGTTGGTAAATCTTTTTTTACATAACTTCATATAATTCTGAAATTTAATTTTTGAAATGATAAATCAAACACATGTACACTGATAAAAAAATCAAACACATGTACAATGATATTATTGAAATAAAAATAAACAAAAAAAAAAGATGTTAGAAACAAAGGAGTGCAAAATGTAATTCCCTGTTAGTTTGTCTGTCTTATGCAGGTTGTTCAGATCAGTCATCACTTGCTTGCATTTCTTTTATTTCTTTTATTTATATAATTAAATAATAAAATAATAATTTCAAATAATTTGTTTCTAAATTATATTAAAATTAAATCAATATACATTAAAAATAAAATTAATTATTACTTAAAATTAATAAATGCTTATTTTTAAAAATTATTTATAGGTGAACTTTAAAAAGAAGAATAATTAGTTATTATTAGTTAATTTTGACTTGGTTTAAATATGTTTTTTGTCCCTTAAATTTGGGATAAGTTTGTTTTTGTCTCTCAAATTTAAAATTGATCTTTTAATCTCTTTAATTTGAAAAAAAATGTTTTAATCACTCTGCCCAAAGTCATTAGAAACTTCGTTTATATGGCTGATGAATTACAAATTTCTTAGGTGGCATTCCATTTTGATTTTGCATTCTTATTGTCAAACACCCTACCACATGTATATTCCTTTCAAAGCATATTCTGACTAGAGAGGTTCTTAGGATCCGAGATTGATTTCAAAGGTCGACACTTTGAGTTGATACCATTTGGTGGTGGTAGGCGAATGTGTCCTGGCATGCCATATGCCATGAGGGGGTGGTGTTCTTGATGCTGGGTTCGTTGATTAATGTTTTCGATTTTTTTTTTTTGAGAAAGATTAATGTTTTTGATTGGAAGCTTGAAAATGGCATGAAGCCTGAAGATATTGATAAGGAAGAAGAATTTGGAATGACCTTACCAAAGTCTACACCCCTCCGAATTATTCCCATCAATATTGTAAATAATTAATTAACGTGATGTGCATTTTTGTAATCCTTGTAGGAAATGATTTTTTTTTTCCTTCTCTGCTATTCATTTTCCTTTTATGATTTATTCCATGTAAGTTATTTTATGTGTTACGCTTGTGACACTCAAATTATCTTTTTTTTTTTTTATCATAGATTGTGTTTGTTTCGGAGTTTTTTTTTTTTTTTTTTTTTTTTTTTTTTTTTTTTTTGTAAACAAAGAGATTTAAAAACCCCGGAAAGACACCCCAGCACTATCAGCTAACTCTACAAAGTCAGGGAGAACATGCAAGATCCTGTCTATATTTGTTGCAAACTCATGCTGTGCTTTGCAAAAATTAAGATCAGCGACTTTATTTCAAAGTTATCACACTTTCAGACATTCCCAAACTTTAGAGGGATCAAACTCAGTTATAAGAGAATGACAAATAATAACCATTGACTTAAGGATACTGTTTAAAAATTAAAAGAATTTTTTTTTTTATTACGAGACACAAACTTATATTGTTTATGTTTTTTTTTGTACTGGTCTCCAAAATAAATATATTTTTTTTTAATTCCTTAACCAGTGTCCTTAAGGCACTGATTAGCAAGACCATAAGAGAATTTACAACAACTCACAAAGGTAATGTTGGTTTTCTTAACAAGTTTGGAAAAACTTGTTAGCATTTGTCATTTATAAGATCAATCTCGAAACATCACCCCACATTATTAATCTCCTCTTGTCATATGGTTAATTTCCCATCTCAGCTTCCCACACTATTATTATTTGCGTCCATTCCAATTACAAACAGTTATTTCCAATGCATTAGAAGAATTTCTATGTCCTAATTTATATGAATAACCAATAAAAGAATATTCATCACCCTATATATAGGGTACTATATAACAATCCAAAATCATCATCACTCATCAAGAGAAAAATCGGGTTCTTCTGGCTTCTGCAAAGAGTTGACAACTACTCCAGAATCTGTTCCAGAACGCACATGATGATGCACACCCTTCCTAGCCATCCTCGTAGCATACACAACCACCAACCCCGATCTATACGCTGCTGTCTCACCCTCACGAACATTCTCCCTCGCTCTCAGTTCCGCAGCTTCCTTTCGCTTCTTGTAGCGCCTCCATGCAGCTTGTATGAAACACGCAGCCCACGTCCTCCACTGGTGCGAGTAAAACCTAAACAAAAATAATTGTTGAAATAAAAGAGAAAATAATATAAATATGATAAGTGATATGACATGATAAGAAGAGAGAAATAAAAAAAAAAAAACAACGGTTGGATGTTAATGAGGTACATAAAATAATGGAGTGTCTAAATATCATTGTTCGAACCTGAACTTGTGTCTGAGTTGTTTGCTGTGCAGTCTACGGAACTGCGAGGCAACGAACTTGAGGTCTTCGGCCATGAGGGCGAAGGCCTCGACTTCTGAGATGGCCTTGACGGTGCGAGTGGAAGAGGGGAGGATGAAGCTTGGGCGGGGCCCTAAGGCCCATGTTAGGAGCTCCTCGCCGCAGAAATCGCCTGGGCCGATGCGGCAGGAGTTGAAGAAACCGGTGCGGCCTCCGTTGGTGGTGTAGGAATCGAGATGGCCTCTGATTATGAAGAGGGTCTCGTTCACGGGATCGCCCTCGCGAACTAGGTATGTGTTCTCTGTGCACAGTGCGGGCTTCAGCCTCTCGCATATTGCGTCCAGCATCCTCTCGTCCATTTGATCGAACAATGGGACCTGTTCATACGTGTCACGTGTCATCAATAACAACAACTACAATCCCAAATGATTAACTGGAAAGACATGAATTGTTTTATATTGACATCTCTTTTAGGGTGAATCTCAGAAGAGAAATTATTTGATAGTCAGTGGTGGATGGATGATGTGTCCTTAATCCTCGTCAATCTTTATTTGACATGTGTTCAAGTTTTTCAATTTATGAAAAAAAATTCATAACACTTGATTATGTGTTATGTGGAGATTAGTCGAAATCATGATGATCTCAGCTACCTAATAATTTTTCGTTAAAGATTTTCTCATGCACAAGTATATGAAAGAGTATGAATATATTAGAGGAGGTCATCTTCTTAAATGAGTCATAGTTCCTAGCTTCCAAGCTAAGAATATCTTAATTCATCAGAAATTATTAGGTGATTTGGAACTATTATAGTTCCAACCAATTTTCACATGACGCATAATGAAGTGTTATGAATTATTTCTCATAAATTAAAAAATTTAATTACATGTCACATGTAGATTAGTCAGGATCATAGACACATAGTAATCCGAAACTATTTAATAATTTCTCTCTGGTCACATGCCTAGTAAGAATAGACATTTGTCATTGTGGTACTAGTAGAAGCAAGCAAGGTTTCATAAGTGGTATTTTCTTGGTTGTGATCATTATACGGATTGAAAGCTATCCCATGAAACAAATAAAATATATCTTCATTTAGTCTTGGCATAGTATTTTGCCACCGAGAAAATATAATGGAGAAAGACTGCAGTGAATGACATTTTATAACAATTTAAAAAATTAAAGACTAAGGTAAAAAATATAGATATTGAAGTAACTAATGCATGCATTTCCGGGACCAAGTGAGGGTTTGTTCAAGTAAAAATTGATGTGTAAGTGACTTACTCGTCGAACTAGTTCGAGACAAAGGTGGCGCTTGATGTCTCTCCTAAGATCAGCTGGAAGTCCTTTGAGAAGAGCTTCTTCATCTACCCCTCTTGTGGCCAGCCATTTATATTGGTTATATTTGCGCACAGATTGTCTTAGTTCTGGAGGAAGCTGCCTGTGATGCATCCATTGTTCTGTATCAGTTCTCCTGACCCTCCACTCTTCTAAGCGGACAGTTGTTGATTGGAGGTATGTCTGCCAAAATTTTTAGTTCTATTATTAGACCATATACAGAGCAAGTGTTTTCTTACAATTCAATCCTATGCGGTTAACTAAAAGTATAACAGATGTAATTTCTGAAGAGGATATACCGAGAACTAGCATACATTCATCAAGCAAATTCAAAGTTTCTTGTAGTACTAGCTGGTAGGACAAAGCTGTCTTGGAACTAATTCATGAAATTAAGGAATTAAAGTTTTCTATCAAAAGAATTCTCAGAATGAAACAAATGAGAATTGAGGCCAAAAGGTTGTATGAAGCACAAACTGGTCACACCCTCCAAGCAATTAATAGTATGAGTTTGGCTAATACGAAGCAGATTGTGGTCCTTGTGTTCAGTTCAGGCATTATCTTCTCATTTTCAAGACATTAAATAACTGGCATATGCAAATTAAGCAGCTCTAGGCTAAGAG
Organism: Pueraria montana var. lobata; assembly: GCA_026413185.1. Classification (NCBI taxonomy): domain Eukaryota; kingdom Viridiplantae; phylum Streptophyta; class Magnoliopsida; order Fabales; family Fabaceae; genus Pueraria; species Pueraria montana. The sequence continues at coordinate 13,537,759 of CM048654.1, forward strand.
AGATCATTCAAGTGGACTTACCTGCATATTACCAATCAGCAACCCAAAAAGAACCAATCCAAGGGTTGCAACAACAATGGCGAACATTATTTCTCCAACATAAGTGCTAGTAAGAAGACCTTGTCCCAAAGAACTGCACCCAACAATCAGAAACTCGTTAGTGCTCAAGGGATAAAAAAATAAAAAACTTTTAGTGAGTCATGGTCTCCTAGATGAGAGATTTTGCTCTATTTGCTAGGGAAGACATCTTATCATTTGCTCAAGAATAAACAAAACGAAGTAGAGAAGTAGCATTTTGAAGCATATGATTAAATGATGAAGACTAGAAATTCCAACTTTCCTCTGTCACAGGTCTCAGCATTTGTAGTTACCCATCTATCAATCCCATATACTTGAATATAATCAACATTGTTTTTTTTTTTTTGAACCAGCTATAGAAAAAACTTCAATTAGTTTTAGATGACCTTAATTAGTTTTAAATCCTTGTTCTCATGCACAATAAAGTCCTTATTTCCAGATACAGGAAAAATAGAAAAAACTAAAATGTTTGCTTCTGTTTACACAGAAAATAAAATATTAAGAGAGCAAGGTGATAGTCTTAATGCTAAATATGGTGGCACGGGCACATAGGAGAAGCCCAAATAAGACTTACCTCAGATTCCTTAGGCCCCACCAGAGACAAAAGAAGTACTTATGAAAGAATGAGGCGGTTGTAACTTGGGATGTCACTGCATCACCGAATATACCAAACTGATAGAAGTTAGCCTTTGGTGAGCATAAAATTGTGATATTACTTGCTATAAACCAGGAGACCCTGAGGGGATCTTCAACCCTTTTGCAATCAAAGAATCCATATTGACAAGATGGCTCCTCCATATCGCAGACACTTCTCCAGCATGCTTCTTGTCTTTCAATTGATAGAAGGTACCAGCTAGCTCCTAAAAACTACAACCAAAATAATGAGTATTAGTGAAGTATGGTACATTTATTTATATCATTAATGTCATACACACATACATGTTGCACAAAAACTAAAATAGTTGCTTAACAGTCAATCCTGAAATAAATTTTGCAAGACTAATATATATCATATATGCTTACAAGTCTAGAACCTAAGAATAGCTTAACAATTTACTGTTAGATATATAATAGCTATAGACGTCACTAAAACAGATAATTTTGAACTATATATATGAATGCCAATTGTAGGCAAAAACGTAAATTATTTCTCACTAATATATATATTTATATACTCACATTTTAGTTTAGCTTGGCATAAATTATTTGAATCAAGAAAGTAGAAGTTCTTTAAGAAACTGAGCTTCATGAATTTGCTATTGATGTCTTCACTGCACCTCTTGTAACATAGAATTTGGTCCACACATCAAATATTTTCTTAATGAAAAACTAGATTTTCCTCAATGAAAATGTTAAAAGAAAAGAATAAGAAAAAGGAAAAGGCTGTCATATATATAGTGGGAGTGGCAACGTGAAGGTGCATGAGCAACAATCAAGTAAATGCAAGTTTTCATATACTCACATGGCTAGCCAACATGTAAAGCACCAAGTTGTAAGCAGCCCCTGCCCATGCTGTTTCTGTCACAACCCCTGTAGCTTTTATAATTTGGGATGAAAGTGGAAAAATCAGAAACAGCCTTGGCAAGTATTGGAAAATGATGATAAAGCGAAGCACATTCTTTGTGTTTGCCATGGTTGAACCTCCAAGGTTGGGGATCACAATCCAAATTAACACCTGTGACAAACATAACAGGAGCATTTTTAATCAGCAAGTCAAAAACACCATGCTTTTGATTAAGATAAAGGAAATATCTATAGTGACTTACCTGAGGAAGAGGCAATGCAGCAATAAAGTCTAAGCAAAAACCCTTTATCAGGTACCTAGTAGCTATCTTAGAAGAGTCTATAACAAGTTCTCCCCTCCCAAATACCCGAGAAGAAGGAGCAACATAAGCTGTTCGAAACTTCATGAGAATCTGAATCATGTAAAACACATCTGCCATTGATCTTATCATTGTGAGGAAAACTTCAAGTGCTGTGCCAATATCAATGCACACTTCATCTCGAACTAGTGGCAAATAAAAGAATAGAGGGTCCACAAACAGAGAAACTAAACATGCTACCAAGAAAATCTTGTTCCATCGGTGAATGGTTTGTCCCCGGGGATCTAATAATGTTCTTTTTCTAACTCTCTCATAATCCTCTGAGAATACTCTTGACAATACTCTACCCTTCAGGAACTTCCTTGTGTCCTTCTTCAATCCCTTTTTGCTGCTAGTCTCAGCAACTTGTTTTCCATTAAGCTTGATTCCATTGCCACCGTTTGTTGTTGACAATTTTGCAAATTCATCATCATCTTGAAATCTATAAAGTGAAACTTTACATTAGAAGCTAATAAATTATGAAAATCCTTTTATTCAGTTACTGAAAGCATGCAATTGACAGTTTATTAGCATAAAAGTCCAATAATCTAAAGAAATAGTATATAGTAACTTCGAATTTGAAAGGTATACTAGGAAGGAGACTCGCCTTACAAATCTTGAACCATCAGAAGCCATACTGATTTTCCACGAGTGTTAACTTCTCTCAATCAGCAACATGATGCTGAGAACAAAGGAAAGGAATTAAATAATATGTATCAGTTGTTGAATCAATGATGTTGAGCCTTTTTGCTAGTGAAATTAACTAATGATGAAATTTAGACCATAGCAAAAGGGAGACCCATTCATTTTTGTTGGGACCAGGATTCTTGTGAACAATGAAATAAAATATACATGAAACTTGGAGATGAAGCTATCCAATTGTGAATAAAAATTCCCTATGTGATGGCATCTCTGTGGAGATGATGTTCAATATCCTTAAACCCAGCAAAAGTTACGGAGAAAACTTATGAATAATAAATTGTACTTATTACATTGGATGTATTCAAAATCCAAAATCTGACCCAAATTTTAAACCATCAACGCGTATATTCTTATTGAAGGTAGGAGTCACCAAAAACCATATAAAGAAGACCCCAACAAAATACAAATCAACCATTGAAACACTAGTGGCCAAAAAATGTAACTCTTTAATGGGCATAGCATATAGATAAATAAGACCATATATATAGAGTCACGGATTTTGTGAATAAAAATGCACTTTCTGCAAAAGTTTAGTTCCTTACAGCTATTCAAATTAACTGACAGCGAAGGAGCAGCAGTTAAAGTGAGACACATTTCCAAGCATTTGACTCTGCTGCAACTTCAAGCAAAGCCATTTAACATAAAACAAACTAACTCTTCCATTTGCAACTCTAGCAACAATCTCTTCCAAGTTCCACTCCCTTCCTTGTTTCACCACCGACAGGTGTTAACATCTAACATGAACACAACTAGATGCTATGCAAACCAGAAATTAAAACCATTTTGAGGATCGAAAAAAAAAACGTTAGATGGGTTGGTTGCAAAATGTGAGAAGAAGAGTACTATGTTCCTCAGTAGTTGTTAATTACATTACACACACCCCCCTAAAAAATGGGTGATCATATTCATGTACAACCAAAACAAAAAACAAAACCGTATTGACAATCCAAATGATTAATTAATTTAAAATAGTTGAAGACGGAAGAGCCTATGAAGGAAAATGACTTAATGCAAATACTCACACTCACACATATATGCAAATAAATAAAGACAAATGAAAAGGGAGAAAAAGTTGTGTTTGATCAGAAGCGTGTAAAAAGCAATGGCATGGATGAGGCAGAGCCAGTGAGGTGTGTCAAAGTCCAACCAAATAAGCTATCTGGCTGGAGACAGAGAGGTAAAGATGGTCCTAAAGGAAAGATACAGTTGCAGCTTGCTTTCTTCAACGTGTGAAGTTGACTACGTTAGATACGCTGTTAGGGAACCTTAACATGTGTCATTTTCTTCTCACTCAGTCCCACTTTTGAGGTAGCACTTTACCTCATTATATAATAATAATTCATACTTGAAAACTATAAGGATATTGGTATCTTGAAAAAAAAATAAAAACCGTAACAACATTCATATGAAGTGATTTCTTATACAGAATTTTGTGTAAATTAAACTTAGGCTAACCAACGTTAAACATAATTAAATAAGAAAAAGACATGAAAAACTTTGTGGGGGCACCTGACAGCAAGCTCTTTTACGACTTTGGTAGACGTAATTATCGGAACAAAGTCTGTCGGTGTGTAATAGTTTCCTTTGTGTAGGATTTGGGATCCTATTTCAACCTTATCAGTTACCACAAGTGGTTTTCACTTTTCAGCTAACATAGTATTTTCTTTTTGGTTTCTTCAAATGCATCCTCTTTTGAAGGTAATTCGTACTGTCATTTAATATTTATTTCTGGCAAATTATAGTATGTGTATCACACTGTCTTTATTTCAAACTAAGGGTAAAAAATTTGGTGAAACTTGACTTTAGCTTGAAATTCAATTTTAATCAATTTGGTTTCTGATTTTTATAAAAGTGGTGATTTTCGTTCGTGTTAACATTATCTATGAAGAGGGATGAAAACCAATACTTTTGTAAAGTTTAAGAACCAATTTAATTAAAGTTAAAATTCTACGACTAAATCAAGTTCCATCAAAAGTATAGAGACTGAAAATAATTTTACCCTCCAAACAATGTTTATCTTTATTTTATATTTATTTATGTTAAATTTTTATTTATTCTCTATTAAATAAGTTTATTTCAAGCACTATGTGTATCCTTATTTTTTTAAAGATATTATGTGAATCCTTGCTTATAAAGAAACTCTCTATATATTAAATTCTTATTTAATCAAATATTTAAAAAAATTATTTTAGGTAAATCATGATACATGTATCTTATTTTTAAATAATATACATATCAACAAGTTGTTGGTATGAGTGAAATTATGTTCGATCCCCTTAAGTAAGGTTCGTGTTCGAGCCTTGTGAATGTGGAATATTTCGAATTAATGTTATGGTGACCTAAATAAATAATATACATATTCTTATTTATAAAGAATCTTTGTTTATTTTATGTTAAATTATTAATTATTTTCTTCTTTTATATTAATATTTATATAATGAATCTTTCTTCATTTATGTATATCCTATTATTTATTAAAAAAATCTCTATTTATTTATATTATTTATTTTCTTCCTCTTTTAGATTAATATTTATAAAGAATCTTTGTATATTTCTGTATATCCTATTATTTATTAAAAAAAATATCTCTATTATGTTACATTATTTTTTTTCTCTTTTAGATTAATATTAAAACTATCTAAATCATTTAATGATATTAAAATCGTGTTGTGACTAGAGGTATTATTTATTTAATGAAATTATTATAACAACTCCACACCAGTTGATTTACGTGCTTGGTGATATAATTATGTCGTGACAAATTGATATTAAAATTGTTTATTTAATAATCTCCTTATATATATAAATGAAAAAGAGATTCTCTTCTCTCCTTGCTTCATTCTCTCCACTTTCTCTCACATTCACTTTTATTTGAATACTCTCCTCTCATGGAGTGGTGTAGTTCACTCTCCTAGTATGCATCTGATCTTCTATTTTTTCCTAAAATTTCTCTTATCAATTTTTGTAACTACCCTACATTCACAATATTTCTATAACTACCTCCATTAACTTCTTTATCTGATACTATTTTTTATCAGTTTTTTAATTCTATTTTTTAATTTCGAAGATTTCTCTCTTTCATTAATAATTTCAAATCCTTAATTCAATTTACTTTTCAATTTTAAAAAATTAAAGTTACATCATTACATCTTCCGTTATCTTTTTTTTTCTTTTAAAAAAAATTATAGTTTCTAATTTCTTTTACAATTATCTATTTTTCAAAATTTCTTTCGATGTACTATATATATATATATATATATATATATATATATATATATATATATATATATATATATATATATTCTTCAAATTTTATACTCTCTAATCTATTGGTTTTTAATATTAAAAAAAATTAAAGTTACATTGTTACATCTTTCCTTATTATTATTATTTTTTTAATTTTATAGTTTCTAATTTCTTTTATAATTATCACTTTTTTAAAATTTCTTTCAATGTGCTATATAATTCTTTGATTTTTTTCAAATTTCTTTTTATTGACTATATAAATAAGGTAGTGAAAATTTTAATAAGCCCGTGCATTGCACGGGCTAAAACACTCGTTTTAAATAATTACTATGGATAAAGATATCATGTGTTAATATTTATACTTTAAATGTTTATTTATTCTTTTTAAATATATTTATTTGAGAGAATTAAAATTGTGTTATTCAAACCATACATTTACTAACATATCGTTGATTCGAGTGGTACTGGACTCAGATATCTTAGGGGACATTTGTTTCACGGATTTGATTATATTTTTGGAAATCATATTCCTGGGAATGCTATTACTGAGAATGTTATTCCCATCAAAGGTGTTTGGTAAATACTTCTAATTCCTGGGAATGTTTTTAAATTTATTTTAATTTAAAACAAAAATATTAAATAAATAAATAAATAAATAAATGAGGCACAATAAGAGGGAAATGAGAAATTATTTTAAACATTCCCATGGGAATATAAGATTCCCACCCTTTTACATAGGAATAGGAAGATGGAGAAACATGTATAATATGGATTCCTGATAATATTTTTTGATTACCTTATAACAAACATGAGAATATATATTCCCATATTCACATTCCCAGAAATCCAATGAGATTCCGTGAAACAAACGTCTCCTTAAGCAAGTATGTGGATGAAAAAATGTAATTAGAATAGGAGATCTCATTAAAGGTGGTTAGTTAGATTCTTCAGTAAAGATTATATTGTTAGCCAATTAGAAATCATCCTTGACATAAATTTTAAGATTATAAAAATCAATAAACTTACTATACATAATAATTTGTAATTGAATGATAGTATAAAAACTCTCTATATTACCAGTGTTTACAACTTTACATTATTTACTCATTACAAATATACTTTTGATCGAAACTAACATGTTTACAAAATCAAGTTAATCTGAAAACCAATTTCCTAGGGCACATTCCGAATTTGAATCAAATTTTTTACGCACGTGATGAATCCAAAAAACAATTAATATTAAGTACTTTTTTAGGAGTAGATTATCGTTAGGAATAATTGACTTTCCTTTTTAAAAACTATTAAAATTAATAAAAAAAAGTGATTTATTTTTGTACAAGCTAAATTAAATACACACTAAATGTGCAACTCACCATATAGGAACATATGCACTTCCTAATTATATAAATCTTACAAAATTGTAATAACCATATGTTCCATACACACGATGAAGTTAAGTTCACATTCCATTATATTATTATATTGGTATGGATATGACAAGCAAGTAGCATCAACCGCAAACACAATGCCCCATTGGAAGGCACAGAGGCATGTATATTGTTTAAATATAACTTTTTTTCTCGACAAGCAGTTATCTTTCAGAATTGTAAAGCAAATTGATGGCTACAGAAGTCACAAGTAATTAAGAACAACGTGGTATGGACTTGATATCATAGTAGTAACACAACACAATCGTCCCTCAATCACCCTCATCATCAAGGCACATATTGTTTCCCTGTCCCGTTATCCGTGTTGGACGGTGCAACATTTTCGTGTACATAAAGGAGATCATTTACTACTTATTATAATAATTATTATTATTATACTATTAGTATAGTATTAATTAGTTGTGCCTGCTGTGATGTTTTAGTAATATGGTTTAGTTACGGAAATTTGGGTTTCCTTAAGTGCTAACCGACAACAAGCCAGCGAGATCTCGTGTCGTACTTGCTTCATAACATAAAGATCAATGTATATCAGGCAGTTCTTTTTTAATAGCTACTATAAAAGATGTTTATTCCTAATATAGAATTGGGTTGAGTTAGTTAATTAAGTTTGATTTGTTTCTCAAATCTAGGACTTGAGCATTATCATTTTAATTGAGAGGTGTTTTTATAGACTTAATCTAACTCTAATGTGGGATAAACTATAGATCTCCGATGAGTGGCTTAACTTATTCTCGCCTCTAATTTTGCACAAATTATTTGAATTTAGATTAAAACCTCATTTTGGTTTTTCTCTTAATTTTTAATCTTTATATTTTTTTAATAGCTCATATCCCAAGTCAATGTGCCAGGGAAAGTGGAATAATAACTTATTATCATAACCAGTATTAATTTCTTCACGCATCATTTGAAATGACAATTAGAACCAAATTCAATGAGTAATCATAAGATTAAGGGGTAGGGTATTTTTCTAACAAGTGGGTTTGAATTTGGAAATAGGTAATTTTACTCATAAAATTTTGTAGACATGGGTGTAGATATAGGTATTATATTACCCAATTCTACCTATGTCTGCATAATATAGTTATTATATTTTATAATTAGAATTTAAAAGTTTTTAACAAATTTTAATAAGATTAAAATGTTATATATGTATTATAATAATAAAAAAATTGATCACATCTGAATATTTTCTTCAATTAATTTACATATTTGACTTTAATCAATGCTCTTTTTTTTTTCATAATTAATATCAGTGTTATATTAACATTAATATTTTATTAGTTTATTAAACAAAGATGTAATAGGAGACCATGATTAAGTTAACTAAAGGTTTAAATGCAATTTTAGTCCCCCTATTTTGTATAATCTGTAATTTTGATCCCTCTATTTTAAAATTGAGACATTTAGTCCCCCTATTTTGTATAATTTATAATTTTAGTCCCTCTAGTTTAAAATTGAGACATTTAGACCCCCCAATTTTGTAAAATCCGTAATTTTAGTCCTTCTATCAAATTGGAAGCATTGATCGCTAAGAGAATAACGTTGACCCTAACGTGACCCATATACAGTGATGTGGCACAAAATTATTTGTTTATTTTTTTTAATTATTTTAAATACTGAGTAGATAAATTGATGAAAAATATATTTTAAAAAAGGCTTAAAATACCTTTTTAGTCCTTGCAATTTAACGCTTTTTTGTTTTTCGTCCTTGCAAAAATTTTTTTTGGCTTTAGTCCTTGCAAATTATGTTTGTTTTATTTTTCGTCCTTCAAGCGGTTTAGATAACACTTTGAACAGTGAAAAAAGCCCTATCTAAACAGCTTGAAGGACGAAAAACAAAACAAACATAATTTGCAAGGACTAAAGCCAAAAAAATAAATTTGCAAGGAAGAAAAACAAAAAAAGCTAAATTACAAGGACTAAAAATGTATTTAAACCTTTAAAAAAATATAAAATCATTTATTTTAATGGCTGAAGTAGTCGTGAGTCCTAATCTGAAAATCATGAATCTTAATTATTTATTTTAAATTATTCCTACGTCATTGAAGCACATGTCACGTCATAGTCAACGTTAATCTTATAATGGTTAACGATTATAACTTGAAAGAAGGATCAAAATCACAGATTTTATAAAATTGAGGGACTAAATGTCTCAATTTTAAAACATAGGGACTAAAATTGTGGATTGTGCAAAATAGGAGGACTAAATGTCTCAATTTTAAAATAGGGGGACTAAAATTGCAGATTATGCAATATAGGAGGACCAAAATTGCAATTAAGCCTTAACTAAAATACATGAGTCTAGGCACGTATATATAGGTACCTACTGGATAAGGGTACAAATATTAAAATTATTACTTATGCGAGTATAATATGAGAATTAAAAATCTAAATTTTTTTAATTTTCTCAAAATCAATTTCTGGAATTTAACGCAGAGATTTTTTTCTTCTTGGTACATGAAGAATTGATTTTATTTATTTATTTATTTATTTTACTTTCGGTCCTGCAGAATTGATCCTGAGCACCCAAAATATATCACCCCAAATGAACTGTTAATGTGCTAAGTGCTAACCCATTTTTGTCTTTGCAAACGTGATTTTGGGGTAAACCAAAGCGGCACTTTAGGTTATTAGATATCTATGGATAGGATATGTGAGGCCTGAATTGGGGAGAAATAATTCTTTCAAATATCAATTTTCACGTTCTCTTCTGCCAATTATTTGTGAAAGTTTGACAAAAATTAACATTATGTGCATTTTTGGCAGATTTGGAATTCGCTGTCGTGTGAAATGACGGAGAAGGAAGAGACAAGTAAACTATATATGCATACAAGGCATAAAAAAAGCTAAATTATATATGCATATATAATAAAGCCTTGACAGCCCTTGTGTTAGCTTTAAATGAAGAACTATGATTGATTGTACCTTCCAGATGATATCAAATCAACTTGTACAGACTGTCTATGATATAGAGGCACCCAAGGATTCAAGAATACAGAATCAGTTGAGTGGTTTTTTTTTTTTTTTAATGAAGTCTAGACGCACGAGTTTGTGACCCATACGTTTGCATTCACACAAAATATAGCACTGTACTGTTCAATGATCTGTCTCCAAGCTAGTGATTGTAGGGTTAAATTAGGGACTAGGACACGATGTGTGATTTATATGGTCCAACATAATAGATTTTAAAATCTACACAATTCATTAACATTTCATAGTTTGGTTAAAAACAAAGTAATACCAGATTAGCCTAAATCTTTTTGCTCCACCAGCAGTCATATACAAAGTGATTTTCAACCCCTGAACCAAACCGACTTTTAGATTAAAAGTTGAAAAAACTCAAAAGTACTTTTATCCCATAAGCAACAAATCTTTCTCAATTTATGCATTGGTACGAACAATTTTATATTAGAATTTGCAAAAGTACTTTTGTAACTTTAAATCAAACAAACTCTTAACCTACATAAAATTCATGCATCTTTTTTTTTTTTTCAGAAAAAAATGGAAGGCCTGCCCAATTCACCTTACTCAAATTGGTGAGCTCAGTTGACATTTTCCTAACTCAGAGTAAGATTGAGTTGACTCGCCAAACTATCTGACATGCATATAGCTGTTATAAGAATAATTTTCAATTTATCTTTGACAAGCTCATGAGCACAAAATTTTCAGGACATGCAAGGCACCTCTCCCTACCTTCCTCCTCCAACACAAAATTATCTCAATATAAGAAAAAGCACATTTCGTGATCTGTGTTAATATAGAACTGCCCTTCTATTCCTGGGAATCCGAAGCAGCTTCTTTCAAACATGACCTCATAATCTTCGCAAGCTTTGCACAAGCATCCAAGCACAGCTGCATGCCCTGCATGTGGGGAGCTAAAATGTCACTAGAGTTCGTTCATCTCTATCCATTATATTATGTCAATACAAATTATACAATAACCAATTTGGAACAATAGATATGAAGAATTAGCAATACAAATATGTAATCCTCAAACCAGAAAACCTCAGATGAAACAATTAAATGCTGTTTCCTGAAATCAGTAAAATGAAAAAGCATCCACACGACCGCACCTATAAAGCCCAGACACTTAATTCGGTACAGATGTGACACAAATATAGGAAATTCTTAAAAAATCAAAATATGATCCGGCCTAAATATGCTAGCACGAATTTGTACATGCACCCACACATTTTACATAAATGTACAACATTTGTAATGAGACATTGATTATTTCTCATTAATATATATAACCATGGATGACGATTAGTGAATAGGATACTTTAATGGTCAGAGAAGTGGGTGTAAACAGATGCTATGTGCGAGACAAAAGGACTTTCAAGATCAATTATATTGCGATGCATGATTGAAAGAATAGAAGCAGTGTGCAACATCCAGATGTGAGAAACCAGCGAGCCCTAGCCCATTCCCATTTTGCTGTGACAGTGCCATGTGCAAAATGGTAACAGAAGCTTTGGGTCAATACTGCAACATAATCATTTCAATTGAAAATATCAAAGTGCCATATCTCAGACCGTACCTGAGTTTGTATCCCAAAAGTTGGTAAAAAAAATAATTAAACAATAAAATAAATTGGAGAATACACCCTGAATACATATCTTGGTGTATCATACACATATGGTGTTAGACATGCATTTGACACTATACTTTGCCAATTTGAGTATTTGGCCTTCATAGATCCAGACATAATTTCACCACTTCAAAACAGGCATTAAATAAAAGATTAAAAAAAACTTTAAAATAGGCAAACCTCGTTAATCTTTGGGGTGGACCATTCCCCAGTAACGGTGAGTTGGGTGATTTCATAGCGAGAAGGCATGCAAGTAATCATTAAGCTACCATCTTGGCCGTTTTCCTCCTCCAAAATAGGATCAATGACAAGGTTCTTACTAAAACATGACTGCAATCATTAGAAAATAATGAGACTCTCAGCAGCAAGATAATGAACAATTTATGGCATAGTCATAGGTAAAAGGTCATTAGCCTTCATCCTGATGATCTCATTTTATCATAATGCTTTTTATGAAGAGGAACCTGGCATTAACAAGTCCAGCAGATCATCCAATAAAAATAGCACACACACTCACATGCAATTATGTCATAGAATTTGGTATCCGCTGAAAAGTAGTTGGAATAAATAAAAATGTGTACAAAAACATATTTTTAGGCTACAGAAGACAAAACACATATGAAAATGTAATTTAATAATGCATGAAATGTGTGATGTGGGTACCAAGTCAGAAATCATAAGAGAAAAGGAAATCAGAAGATGGTTTTATAGTAAATCAAAATTTCAAAGTAAATTTAAAATGGCAGAAACAGATTATGCACCCTACAAAGCAAGTACATATTAGTGACATTAGAGTGCAAAAGTGAGCAAGATCCATACCACAGAAACTGAGGCAACAAGATCATACATCATTATTCCAGCATCTGCCAGGGCAAGGCTAGCACATGATATGACAACTGGGAGATCACCTGCAACACACTCACTAATATTATCACCTGCTATAAACTTAAGATTTTGCCAAAAGGTTTCAATTAAATTGCATCTCTGACTGCTCACTGCTCCAAACTTTAAATAGGATCATTCATCATTACTTCTTACCATTATTAAATTCAAAGGAATATTACAGCATCTCAAACAAATCCACTATGAAAATCAATATGAAATTGTATGCTTACTGCCACTAGATTCCAGCACCAATGCAAAAACGTCCACAGTTGTCTTGGGGAATGTTTCCAGTATTATTGCACCCTCCAAAGCTTTATGAAGCATTGCACTGTATTCTTTGTGGTCTGAACCCTAACTTTGTGAGATATAATATGTTAAAAGGCTACTTCAAATAGCCATGAAGATGGAAGATGCAGAAGAACACAAAACAGAAAAAAGCTACAAGTATAGCCTTTCGTATACCTGCCCACGAATCGGAGTTGCAAATGTTGTAAAGCTGACATTGCAATTCAAACGCCCTATATCACTGTACATCATCGCCTTCTTGCTCTCTCTTGGCCCAAATCTAAATTAAGAAAAACAAACAAAATATCCACATTAGGCAGAGAGCATAAAAAACAACAAAGCCGGAAGAAACAAACCTCAGCAAGCTAACTTAACTAAATGACACATTTGTGAGATAAAAGAGCCACTCACACAGATACAATGACCTTGGTATTTCCAAACTCAGCATAAGCAGATCCAGATGCAGCATTCACAGCACCAGTCCTGAAAACTGCAAGTCACCAAATATCAATGTGCTTATCACAAACCATGCCACCAATCAATGTTTCAAAGCAAATAAGAGATTCTAACGGTTCATTTCAATGATCAGAAGTTATTTGGTCTTTTGTTAGGTGCTTAATTAACCAGTTTTGATGACAGTTAGAGTTAGTTTCACTCTGTTATTTTAGTTGCATTGATGTACCTCATTGTATATAAACAAACTCCTTCGATAAATGAAACAGTGTTAATTTCTTACCACACGAAGTTCGATAACATGGTATCAGAATCTATCATGGATCCATTATTAGGACACCTGTCATATTATCCACACATCAAGCCCAATAGTACGGGGCACGAGGGGATGTATTGGGAAAACCAAAGTTCCTTGTTGACTAGAGATAGTACCTGATAAGAACTTATAAAGCTTAGGCACCTCTCACCTTACTAGCCAATTTCATAGGGATGAGTTGGGCACAAATCTATCAGTCCTACCAGTGCAATGTACAACATCAGGAATCTCAGTCCCTACCCTTTTCCAATAGGCACGCATCTAGCACGACAAACAGGAGTTCACCTTTTCACAATAATTCCATGCCATATATGATCAATATCAGGTTGGATAGAACCAGGTACTCTAGATGTAATCCTAGTGCCAAATGGACCGAGGTGACTCTTTGGACCAGAACCACCTCCATCAATAACTGGATCAATTTCAAATGATTGTTCTAGTCCTAATCCATGATCATCTATATTCCTTACAGGAAATGGAGCATCACCAATGAGCAAAGCACCATCTATCCTCAAACCTTTAGAATCTCTCTGAAATTGGTTTATGTCAAGTACATCCCATGCACCAGAGGTGGATCTTGTAGGAGGCCTAACACCACTATACCAGGCAATTCACCATGTATAGGCCTTCTACTTCCAGGAAAAAAAAGACAGGGTAAACTTTGTCAGGTGCCAGCTCACTGCTTTGAACACATAATCGTTAATCCACCACTACTGCCTTGGCACGCCGAGCTTCACCAATGCCTCTAAATTCAACAAATGAAAAATGTCTAGAAGGAAAACTCCTGATTCTCTCAATATTTCTTCACCAAATAAAATCATAGCATTGTGGAGCATTTGTTCATCAATTTGAATAGAACGAGGAAAACCTATCCACAAAATGCGACACGGATTCGGTAGGGAGCGGCATTGTAATCCGAAAACGGCATTAACAATGAAAACCTTAACAATTTAACACTATACACATAATAAAAAAAGGCATTGTAGTGTCAGAAATCACTATGGATTCCATACACATAACAATCTTAACACTACGCCGAAGAAAACAAAGACAAATAACAATTTCATAAATATTGAGATTGCAATTGCATTGAGAAGAAATAAACAGAATAGTTCAATTTGAAAGCGAGTGGAGCTTACACGCGGGTCTGCACTGGTGGAAACCGCGGCCATCGGGTCGAACCCAGTCCTCCTTGAAAAGCGGTGGTTTCTTCTTATCGGTCGTCGGAGACGGCGAGTATGTCGCCGGAGTCGCTCCACCTTTGCCGGCCATTCCCAACGACGGTCGCTTCACTTCTTCAGGTTTTTTTTCACTTCCCGATGGTATATATAGAGGGCCAATGAAACGCTGCGTTCTGGACTCGCGGAACTCCTGGCTCTGGGCCTGGGCCTCCTCCCTTACTTCCCAGCCCACCTACTTCATACTCAAGGACTTTTCTTCCAACACCCTATAAAATCATCCTACACCCCCCTTCTCATAATAATCTAGTGTTTTGATTGTTTTACATAAACTAAATAAAAAGATGAAAAAGAATAATAACTTTACAAAATTAATCTCATTTATAATATTCTTTACTAGAAACAATGCAATACTAGTAGTATTCTAAAAATATTAATAAGGATATAAATAAAAAATAATTAATATTATATTAAAAAACTAAAATGACACTTATTTAAAAATTTATTTTATTTTATTTTCTTACAACACTTATCATGACACGAAGGAATATCATATCAGAATAGTTTAAATGTCTTCTCCAATTTAACATCTACCTTGTTTTCTTTTGTCTTAATGCATCTAAAATGTTTTATTCTATTCTATTATCTTTATAATTAAGTTGTCAAACTTTATGCATTCTCTTCAAGATTATTATATCATATCATATATGAGTGAATATTCAAAATACTATATTTTTAATTAAAAACATGTAATTGAATTTATACAATTTTTGTCTTTTAATATTTAGTATATTTTTTTTTTCATGTTTTTAGTTATTAAATTTTAATTTAAAATTAAATTATTTTTAAATCAATAAAAAATTATATGTATATCATATTTTGTGATCACTCTTAATTTAATGAAAAATTTTCTAATTAGTTTTCTTGATTTAATATCTTTAATAATTAATTTAATTAATTATCTAATTAGTTTGGAATATAAAAAAATTATAAAAATTAATAAACAAAAGAATACCATAACCAGTAAATATGATAATATGCAGTAAAAAAAAGTAAATAAGATAATAAAACTTGATGACTTAAACAATTGTTTCATTTGAATTATGTATAATTAGTTATAATCTTTTTTGAATCATTTATGTATATTTATGCATAAGATAATTACTTAAACAACTAAAATTAATTAATTATTTTTAATTATTTATGAAATAAAATTAACCATATTTATTTTATATACATAATTCACCCCTTATTCAATTAGACACATGGGGTGTACAATTCTTTTGGATGTAGGATAATCTTTTTTCCTTTGATCCTTTTTAAAAACTAAAAAAATGAAAGTTTAAAAAATCTTCGTAACAAAATTATGCAATGGGATAAGAAGGTAGCATTGCTATGCCACACATGCCTTCTTTAGCAGCAACATCTCTTTGTATCCTCATGTATCCTTCTTCACCCCACTGTGCTCCCCATGAATTCTTCACCAACCAATACTTAGTTCCATCATCACTTACTCCATACCCCACAACAGTGACACCGTGATCAAACTTAGTGCCACAGGATCCACTGAGGACACCACTTGAATAAAATCGAAAATCATAGTCACTAGGATAAATAACTACAGAAACTGGTTGATTAGCAACAGCATTGAGCAGTGCTGTCTCATTGTTGGGAGGGACATCCTCGTACCCCGTAATGCTAGCCGCATGTTCGGATTCTGAAATTGCATTGCATGTCCCATCAACACCCTGATAAGGGTAAGAGGCTTCTGAAGGCTTCATCTATTACACCCCCTTTACAACCTTTATCATAACCCTTTGTGTCACAATCAACAAGCTCTTGTTCTGATAAAGAGATCAATTTGCCAGTGGTCAGCTTGGTCATTCCTTCTGTTGCCGCCACAGCAGCAAATGCCCAACATGATCCTAAACGATAAAAATACAAAGCAAAGTTCATTAGGGTAGGTGTAATTTTATACTGTCAATTAATTAGGTTTAATTTTTAAGATAATTATTATAAAAATTAACAAATAAATATATATATCAACTTCAGATTGAATGATAGTGTAAAAATTCTTTAATCTTTCCCATCAGTGTATATACTCTTTACTCAAATTATATATATATATAATTCAATTAAGTCTTTGTGAATTTGAAGGAATAATCAAGTTCATACCACAGTTGGCGAGTTGGGCCTTGATGGGTGTGACAGCTCCTTTCTGTCTCCAATCCAGTGTAGCTGGCACTTCTGACACATGTTCATATTTAAACGTGGATGTCCTTGATATTTTAGACCGCAACCGCATATAACCCTTGAGTTTATTTGTGTCTTTGAATTCTTCATCTGTGAGATCGGCAAATTGGTTGACACCAAGCTTGTGAGATTTGTTTCCAGCATTGTTAAGTGCCTCTATGCGTTTCACGTTTTGCTGGAATATTTTGAATCTCAACTCCTTCTCATTATGGTCCTTGTAGACCTTTCCATACTGAGCCATCCACTGCTCGTATCTCTCATGCATTGAAGCATCTTCGAGAGTGCGAGCATTGGCGTTGAAAGCCCAATATCCAAAACAGAGAAGCAAAGCCAATAAAGTGCAATGGAAAACGTTTTTGGAAGCCATATATGAAAATGATGACAATGGGATACTGCTTAGTGAGAAATATGAGAAAGTCCCTAAGATCGCTTGAGGTATATATATATACATTAAAAAATTGCTGACTACGACCCTAGCTTAAGGATTTCAATATCATTTGATTAATTTAATGCTGCTGGAGTCATTCATCAACTGACTTGAATAATATTAAATATTATACATATTTTTTTATAAGCAAATATTATACTTATTAAATGTAATATATATATATATATATATATATATATATATATATATATATATATATATATATATATATATATATAGTTGACTTGAATAATTTTTGTTTTGGTAACGGGAGATAAAAAAAAGTGGACTTGAATAATGATGTTGAATCAACCATCATTTTTCATTATTTAATTAAAATAATAGGTGTATGTATTTCCTTTGTATCCAATATATGTAAAAAAAAAAATCATGTGTGCTGATATCAAATATAAGTAAATTTTAACTAATTTTACCTTGTTTAATGATATTATTTTTAAAATACCCTTCATTTAATTGAAAATTTATTTTTAATGACTTTTTTATATCAAGTTTTAATGAATAATAATTTAGAAAAATATTTACTCCCACCCTTTGTTAAAAAAATTATTGTTTTATAAATTTAATATCAAACTTGCTCAATTAATAAAGAAATTATGTTGGAAGCTTTTAATGCAAATTTTAATTAGTGTAGTAAATGTTTTATAATTAATGCTTTTAAGAAACACCTTAATGAGACTATATATATCATTTTTTTTTCATTTTTTATAAAAGAAAAAAGGGCTATACACTGACAGTGTAAAATATTTTACACAGTCATCCAATCACAACCCATAAGTTTATTGATTTTTACAATAATTATCTTAAAAGTCATTCAAACGGTGATTTGTGATTGGATAACAGTGTAAAATTATTTTACATTGTCAGTGCATAGCCATTAAACTCATTTTATAAAATACTCCATTTGTTCTAAAATGACTTATGTTTAATTAAGGTTTTTTCACACAAATTAAAAATAGCAATAAATAAGTTACTTATTGAAACAATTTTTCTAAAATATCCTTACTCTCCATGATTGGGTGCTTAATGCTGGTAGTTGAAAAATTGATAGACACAATATTCAAAAGTCATTAAATTGATGCAGGAAAAATTGGAATAAAAGATTTAATGTTTCAATATTGGAAATTGAAAATACCAGTCAATATGAAATATTTTTTGAATGCTAAAATATCAGTCATTTTGGAATGAAGAGAATATCAAAATTCTAAATAAAGGGGAAAATAGACCATATTTATTAAAAAAAGTATTTATTTTATTAAAAATATAAAATTAATTTAATATACACTTTAATTTTTTAGTAATTTGAATATTTAATGTTAAAGTATATATATTAAATGTTTTTAATTAATACTTTTTTTGGCACAAGAATGATAATTGAATTTAAACTTATACTATATACTCAATCCCTTCGTTTCTTTTTATCCATTTTTAAAGTTTTTGAGTAGAAACAAAGAAATGCAATAAATTTTCTTGATCATAATAAACTAGTTGTGAAATTTTCTATTTTATCCTTTTTTCACTTCTACTCCACAATAAATGCTTATAGGTAAATTAATTAAAAATTAGGTAGAAAGTAAGTGTACAATTGACAAAAGAGTAATTAATGTCATCTTGAACTTTGAAAATGACATATAAATAGAAATATTTTTTTTTTAAAATCCAACAATTAAAAAGAACAGAAGTATAAATTACTAAAAGTTGTTACTACTAATTTTATCTCAGTGATCCTAATTTATGAATAAGACTCTTAATTTTTTTAGTATATTATAGAATATTAATTTATATAAATACAGATTTTAATTTATATTTTTAGGACAATAATTAAAAATATTTTATAATTGTATTAAATACTTTTGTTATTTATAAAAGTAAAGTATTGAATTTACTAAAATTTTTAGGATATCTGTGACTAGGACTCTTTTTTTTTTTTTTTTGCATATTATAAAATATTATTTTATACAAATAATTAATTGTTACTTTATAATTTTTTGGAAATAATTTGAGAATATTAAATAATTTTATTATTCATAAAAGAATTGCATTGAAATTTAACTAATTTATTTAAGGTATTCATGAATAGGATTCTTATTTTTTTTATTTTGTATATTAGTATAAAATATAAATTTATATGAACCTTTACTTAATCTTTTTAAGGACGACAATTAATGAATATCTATGAATTAATTTTTTAAAATATTTTAATCATATGTAAAGGTAAAATTTAATTTTCAATATAATAAAACATTTAATTTCATTAAGGATTTTATTGATATTTTTTATTTAACAATAAACTCACAATTAGTTTTTTTTATTATCAATTATTACAATAAAAATTCTATCTTTGAGATATTTGAAGAGTAAAATGTTTCCTTGAAATAGTCTTTCCTTTATAATCTTTTGAAAAAATCAAATTTAAATCGTTAACAGCTAATGCCATGTGTGTACGTGTATGTTTTTACTTTAGGCCTGTTGTCTCTTAATTTATTTACAACTCTATGTGTTGCATGATTTGCATCATTATGCCCTCTCAATAGAGGGAATAACTCATACTCTCTCTGTTCCAAAATAATAGTCTTTTAAGATTGTGACACACTGATTAAGAAACATTCAATTGATACAAGTTTAGACGAAAATATCTTTACTTTTTCAACTATCCTTATCATAAATTATCCCACTATCCACTAATAACAAATACATCATGCTATCCACTAACTTATTTTTATAACAGATGACTCTTTCCAATGTAAGTATTAATTAATCTTCTTAATTATGTCTAGGGGCATTGTTGGAAAAAATAACTTAAAAAAACTAAAAGTACTATTATTTTGGAACAAAAACAAAAAGCTAAAAAGACTATTATTAAATACTTTTAGAGAATGAAATTATTGGTTTCCTTAACAATAATATATTTCTTTTGTTCAAATTAAAACTTGTTTTATTTTAGGTTTTAACAAATCTAATTTTTTTTTTAAATATTATTGTCATAATTATATAATATATTATCTTAAAACTTAAATTGAATAAAATATTTTTTATATTAATTTGATTCATTGAAGGAATATAATAAAATGATTTTAATTTATATAATTAAATGATTGAATAAAAATATTTATTCCAATTAATACATTTGCAGAGGGATTAAAATTTGAAATGCTAATTTTTTACATATAAAGAAGGTTAAATTATAACACTGAATTTTTAATCATGAACTCACATCGATTCAGAGGAAATTTTAGAAAGTGGTAAAACATAATTTTCTTCTATATATAGATATAATAAACAACTATAATTATACATAATATTATATTTTTATACAGTAGTGACACAAGGTTTGAATATAATCTATCACTTCTTCTAAGCTCTTCAAACCTATAAATTAACATCACACGTACGGTATTACCACATTTTTGATGGTTTGTACTTGGTACATATAGATAGATTATATGAGATAGTTTTAACGGTATGTTAAGCAATTAATTATGCAGTGGGGTAAGAAGCTTGCATTGCTATGCCACACAAGCCTTCTTTAGCAGCAACATCTCTTTGCATCCTAATGTATCCTTGTTCACCCCACTCTACTCCCCATGAATTCTTGACCAACCAATACTTAGTTCCATCATCACTTACTCCATATCCAACAGCAGTGACACCATGATCCAAGTCAGTGCCACATGATCCAGTGAAGACTCCACCTGAATAAAACTGAAACTGAAACCCGCTAGCATCAATAGCCACAGAAACTGGTTGATTAGCAACGGCTTTGAGCAGTGCACTCTCACTGTTGGCAGGGACATCCTCATACCCCTTAATGCTAGCTGCATGGTTACCTTCTGCTTTTGCATTGCATGTTCCATCAACACCCTCATAAGGGTAAATGGCTTCTGTGGCGAGTCCTTTGTTTTGCAAGATAAATTTGAAGGCATCGTCCATTAGACCCCCTCCACAACCTTGGTCCTCACCCTTTGTGTCACAATCAACAAGCTCTTGCTCTGATAAAGAGATCAATTTGCCAGTACTCAGCTTGGTGATTCCTTCTGTTGCTGCCACAGCAGAAAATGCCCAGCAACATCCTATATGATAAAAGTTCATCAGCTGTTTGGATAAACTTCTCCATAAATCTTTATAGGAAAAGAAAATAAAATGAATTGAGCTTCTCAAATAAACTAAAATCAACTTATAAACTTAACTTTTATAGAAACTCTTTTAATTTAAAGCTAAGTTATAACATTCAATTATAAGTCTTGAGTACTTGTGAATTTCAGATAATAAATCATCAAATTCAAACACATACCACATTGGCCTTGGTCCTTAATGGGTGTGACAGCTCCTTTCTGTCTCCAGTCCAATGAAGCTGGCACTGCTGTCACATGTTCATACTTAAAAGTGGGTGTCCTTGTTATTGTGGAGCACATATGACCCTTGAATCTATTTCTGGCGTTGAATTCCTCATTTGTGAGATCAGCAAATTGGTTGATTCCTAGCTTGTAAGGTTTGTTCCTGGCATTGTTGAAGGCTTCTATGCGTTGTACGTTTTCCTTGAATATCTGGTATCTCATCTCTTTCTCATAAGAGTCCGTGTAGACTTTTCCATGTTGAGCCATCCACTGCTCATGCCTCTCACGCATTGAAGCATCTTCGAGAGTTCGAGCATTGGCCTCGAAAGCACAAAATCCAAAAACAAGAAGCAAAGCCAAAGTGCAATGGAATAGCTTTTTGAAAGCCATGGAAATGGAAGTAAGTGACAATGATGAAATGTGAGAAAGTTGAGGTGTTGGTCCCTGAAATAACTTGAGGTATATATACATATACACACACACATTTAAAAACTCATTTGTGTTCTTAACATGTCATATGCTCATCGACGACGTGCCTGAGAGAATTTTCTGACTACTGCCCTAGCTTGGGACTTTAATATATTCTTATGTTGCACAAAGTGTTGAGGCAAATTATTGCATCATAGTTAATTGGGCGGAATTAGAATAGAAGTCTTGTCTATAACTATATAAACAAATAAATAAAGAATTAATGCTAAAAGGCATAACTGACCAAAACTGTATTCTTCCAATATTACGACTGCAGGTTATACATTTGACATAAAATGAGACAAATTAGCAGCTGATGCTGATAACAAAAATTATAAGTCAGTTGCAAAATGACAAACTTAACTTCAAGGATTACTCACAACTTTGCTACTCCCCTCAACTGGCTGCTCAGGTTATCACGTTATTTTAAACAGATGTAGAGCTAGTTTTCTAGATGTTCCAAACTCCAGGGTGAGTTTTGTAAAGAGGCAAACAAATCATGTAGTCCTTAAGTTAGCTAGGGCTTCAAGATATTATGTGTATAGTGTTAAATTGAGCCTATATAGCATAATAAATGCTAAAAGCCAGAGAAAAAATCTGATAAAAAACAAAATTGAAAGTTGACAAACCCACAAACAAAACCATACTCGCGCCTAGCTTCTAATGCAGAAAAAGGAACAAGTGCA
Organism: Pueraria montana var. lobata; assembly: GCA_026413185.1. NCBI lineage: Eukaryota > Viridiplantae > Streptophyta > Magnoliopsida > Fabales > Fabaceae > Pueraria > Pueraria montana. Next base: position 13,560,989 of record CM048654.1, read on the forward strand.
TAAAGATTACAAAGCCAATTTACGTTGAGCTAAAATCCTATGATATTGACGTGACACAACGGAATGTCATGAAACACTTGTGCCAATGTCAGTTGTAGCCCATTCAAAAGTGCATTGATCACTTGACCACACTGTTCACGAAGTTGATAACACGAACCAACAAGATATAGCAGGAATTTTTCAGATAAACCGAGGCAACAGAATTATTTGTGAAAGAAATAGTTAACATTACTGCCTTTAGTTTAGGCGGGGAAAAGTGTATACCAATTTCTCCCTCTGACAACAATTTTATATAATATAATAGAATAATAGATATTAGATATATAGTTTTTTCATTTTCAAAATATATTTTATAAACCATTTTTTAATATCTCAATTAATTAACAATATTTTTTCGTAATCAACGTAATTAGAAGACTAATTAACAAAGGTTTTTGTCATACTATACAAGAATATCTATTTGTTTCTATATTTGTAAAAATGTTGCACTAATATCATTAATTAATTGAAAGGTAATATTTCTTCTTAAGTTTAATTTACTTATATATATATATATATATATATATATGAGGAGGGATCAAATTACACCGGTGTAACTTAAACAACTATAACACCACTCAATAACTTTCAACTTGATGATATTTTCTCAATATATATATATATATATATATATATATATATATATATATATATATATATATTAATTTATCAATTCCTGTATATTATATTAATATACATTTGAGTTTTTAGTTTTTAAAATATGTTTTGTAAACTATTTTTTATAAAATCTTAGAGTAAATAACAACAACACCCCTTGAGGTTTCTTAAAATTACATATAAACCCTTTGTTTTTTTTTACGATTACAACAACTCCCTTATAGGGGTATCCAATGTAATGTTTTGCAAACAATTAAGGGGGTTAATGTAATGTGTAAGAGGATGTCAATGTAATGTTCTTCAAACAATTAGGGGGTTTAGTGTAGGTGTAAAAAACTGAGGGGTATTATGTGTAATTTCAAGAAACTTTAGGAAGTGTTACTTTACTCAAAATCTTATAATAAAATACCAAATTTTGTTATGTGAAAAACCTATTTATTTATATACATTAGTAGAAATATTTTAATAATAGCATTAAATACTATATTATATTAATATTTCCTTCGGTCTAATTTACTTGTTTTTTTTTTACAACAAAGGAACTCATATGATTTCATTCATAATAAGAGAGTGAATACATGTAGGAATAGATTCAAAAACTTGTTAACTAGCATAAAATCTATATGCCTTAGCTAATGTATAAGCAACTTGATTAGCTTGCCAACAAACAAACTTTACAAAAAAGTTTTGAAATCTGGAAATATCTCCAGTCTAATTTACTTAAAGATATAGATACACAGATTATATATACACAACAAAACTGCCAATTAGAGTAGACCATAAAAGCCGAATCTAGGTGCCAAAAGTTGTTACTAACATGGCTTTATCATTGGGCAAGCGACGACCACATGTTCGTCTCTAATGTTCTCGACACAAATTTGTTTGAGTCAGACAAAATTAGCTGATGTTTATTTTGGGTGAACCCATGGTATCTTTCGGCCGAAAACTAAAGACTAATCCCTCGAGGTACGAAGATCTATTTAAGGGGTTGATATTTCCCAACCGATGTTTTTCTATACGCACGGACCAGTCCCTAACCACATGCTTAAGGGATAAGGTCATCTATCAACTATGTCACACCATGTTGGTCTTAGCTGTCATTTATAAGCGATAGCTAGGTAGTTGCTTTGGCCAAAACATATATGCAATAAATGAATAAAAAAACATCATTATTATTGGCGATAAAGAGACGGGAGATTATATTTGTTTGCACCCAAGTTTAAAAAAAATATAAGCGATAGGCCTATAATATGATATTATTGGACTTCTCTTGACTTGTACAAATACATATAGTTCATAGAAGATATAATTGAAGTTTTGATCCATTGTAAAAACTAAAAATGAAAGTTCAAAAAATCGTCGTAACCAAGTTTAACAATTATGCAATGGGATAAGAAGGTTGCATTGCTATGCCACACAAGCCTTCTTTAGCAGCAACATCTCTTTGAATCCTAATGTATCCATGTTCACCCCACTGTACTCCCCATGAATTCTTCACCAACCAATACTTAGTTCCATCATCACTTACTCCATACCCCACAACAGTGACAACGTGATCTAATTTAGTGTCACAGGATCCACTGAGGACACCACTTGAATAAAATCGAAAATCATAATAACTTGAATCAACAACTGCAGAAACTGGTTGATTAGCGACAGCATTGAGAAGTGCAGTCTCATTGTTGGAAGGGACATCCTCGTACCCCGTAATGCTAGCCGCATGTTGGGATTCTGCTTTTGCATTGCATGCCCCATCAACACCCTGATAAGGGTAACCTGCTTCTGTGGCAAGTCCTTTATTTTGCACGATAAATTTGAAGGCTCCATCTGCTGTACCCCCTTTACAACCTTTATCATAACCCTTTGTGTCACAATCAACAAGCTCTTGTTCCGATAAAGAGATCAATTTGCCAGTGGTCAGCTTGGTGATTCCTTCTGTTGCTGCCACAGCAGCAAATGCCCAACATGATCCTAAATGATCAAAATACAAAGCAAAGTTCATTAGGTGTATATATATGTATGTGTGTGTGTGTGTGTGTGTATAACATTCAAATAAGTCTTATAAGTACTTGTGAATTTGAAGGAATAATCAAAGTTCATACCACAGTTGAGGCCTTGGTTCTTGATGGGTGTGACTGCTCCTTTCTGTCTCCAATCCAGGGTTGCTGGCACTTGTGTCACTTGTTCATATTTAAACGTGGATGTGCTTGATATATGAGCCTTGAGATTATTTATGGCTTTGAATTCCTCATCTGTGAGATCAGCAAATTGGTTGACACCAAGCTTGTAGGATTTGTTTCCGGCATTGTTAAAGGCTTCTATGCGTTTAACGTTTTGCTGGAATATTTTGTATCTCAACTCCTTCTCATGATGGTCATTGTAGAGCTTTTCATACTGAGCCATCCACTGCTCGTGCCTCTCATGCATTGAAGCATCTTCGAGAGTGCGAGCATTGGCGTTGAAAGCCCAATATCCAAAAAAGAGGAGCAAAGCCAATAAAGTGCAATGGAAAAGGTTTATGGAAGCCATGAAAATAATGACAATGGAAAACTCCTAAGTGAAATATGAGAAAGCTGATGGGTTGGTGCCTAAGATCCTTGAGGTATATATACGTAAAAATAATGAGCAGTGATACCATGATTCTTCTATTTTTGCCTTTTCTTTTATGAGTAATAATACATAAGAGCAATGCTAGCGGCACTCTTTCTCACACTCTCTTTTTAAGATTCTCCTTGTGATTAGATGAAATTTGTTGAAAATTATCCATTTTGGTGAGTCTCACTTCTAGATTAGAAGAGAAAATCATTAAATGATAAATGAACCTACCAAAATTTAGGATTTCAATAAATTTCAACCAATCACGGAGAATGTTAGAAGTAGAGTGTTAGAAAAAGTGTCGTTAGCATTACTCTAATACATAAATCACTCATTATTTTAAATATCCTATCAACACCTCTTATTTATCTCTATCTCTTTCTATCACATCATAAATCCTATCATATCTATATATTTTTTTCTCTCTCTGGGAGTTTGATGCAACTTTAAATGTCTATCTAACTTTTTCCTTCTTATATTAAATAAATATTAAATAATAAAATAAAATATTTTAATGTCAACTAAGTAGGTGTCTAATGATGGTACACTAATGTTCAGGTGTTCCTTGAACATTTTCGTAAAAAATTTTGGTTAAATTTTTTTTTCCTTTCAAATTTAAGCCAATATTATTTTTAGTCCCTTAAATTTAAAATTATTTTTTTAAGTCCTTTAATTTCAAAAAATATTTTTTTTAGTTCTTGCGATATAAAATCGATACAAATTATGCATCTTAACCGCAAAAAATTAATCAAGAGGGATTAAAAAGAGTATTTTTTAAAATTGAGAAACTACAAAAAGTAAATTTAAATTTAGAGGACAAAAACAACAATGACCCAAATTTAAGGACAAAAAATATATTTAAACCAAAATTTTCCACTACGACCCTAGCTTAAGGATTTCAATATCATTTGATTAATTTAATGTTGTTGGAATCAACCATCAATCGACTTGAATAATATAAATATTATACTTATTGAATGTAATATATAGGTGACTTAAATAATAATGTTGAATCAACAGTACAGTTTTGAATATAAGCAAAAAAATCTCATATATATTTGTCTCAAATATAGGTAAATTTTAACTAATTTCACCTTATTTAATGATACTATCTCCAAAACACTCTTTATTTATTTGGGATTTTATTTTCAATAAATTTATTTTATTTTTAATATCAAGTTTCAATGAAAAATAGTTTGAAAAAATATTTTGTTTTCACTAATTAAAATTGGTACAATTAAATAATATTAACTAACTTTTTTAATTAGCGTGAATGAATTATTTATTTTCTTATATTCAGACTGATAGAAGTATTACTTTAGACTTATTGTTTTTTTAATGACAACTATATGTATTGCCTCATTCTTAATTACTCTGAATAATGAAATAACTCATAATAGATTCCAAACATTAATGCATACTTTTAGAGAAAACACGCACTTAAATAAACATATGAGAATTTCAATTTACTTTAAAATAATACTACATATATTTAAAAAATAAATAATTGATTCATCAAGATCAATAAAATTAGTTAAGTTAATTCATTTTAATTAATAATAATGTCATAGATTTAAATTTTATTCCAAAAATATCTATAAAATTAAATAGTTTAAGTGATGGTTATATTTAATGATACTACATGTAATTCAAGAGATAGTGACTTAAATTATTAATAGGTAAAATGAATGCATACACTTGCATAGGGAATGAGTGAGTGTTTAATCAATAGACTTTACAATAAATTAAGGATATAAAAAGAAATTAGTATTTGAAAATTATGAGTCTCTATTTCTTATGATTAGGACAAAGAATGCATTCATTTGTTTCTTACGACCATAGATATTATTTGCCAACTTTTTGAAAAGGACACTATGTTAAAGAAAATTATTATTTTCTAAATTTAAGGTTAAACTTGTTCAATCAATTTACTCCTTTCGTTCCAAAATAATTGTTGTTTGAAGTTTTTTTTCCACACAGATTAAGAACAATAATAAATAAGTTAGTTGTTGAAACAATTTTACTAAAATATTCTTATTCTTCATAACTATTGGGTTATTAATGGTTACAGTTGAAAAATTGATAAACACATCACTCAACAATCATTAGATTGATGTAACCCCTCCATTCCTTTTTAGTTGTTGGATTTTTGAAGAATTTTTATTTCTATTTATCTGTCATTTGCAAAGTTCAAAATCACTTTAATTATTCTTTTATCAATTTTACACTTACTTGTCTCTTTATCTTTAACTAATTTATACATGCATTTATTATCGAGTAGAAAGAAAAAAGGGATAAAATAGGAAACCAAATAATTATTTTGTTATAATCAAGAAAATTTATTTCATTTCTTGATTTTTACAAAACATCATTACAAGACAGATAAAAAAGAACAGATTTAGTAATCTATTAGGGACGGATTTGCAATAAAATTTCAATATCTTGAAAACTGTAAACATCAATTAATATGATTTTTTTAATGTTAAAACATTAATAATTTTGGATAAGTGGGAGTATAAAGAGATTAAGTTTGAAGCTTTTAATGCAAATTTTAATTAGTGTAATAAATATTTTATAATTCATGCTTTTAGGAAACACCTTAATGAGACTCAATATTTATTAAACACTAAATAAGGGAAAAAAATATACCATATTTATTAAAATTATTTATTATTTTTAAAATGTAAAAATTGTTTAATATAAACTTTATTCTTTTTAGTAATTTGATTATTTAATGTTTAAGTATAATAATATTTTTAATTAATATTTCTTTCGTTCCAAAATGACTGATGTTTTAGTCTTTAAAAAATTTTCATATGGACTAATATTTTTAGTTTTTAATGAGATATTTAAATTTTTATTCCAAATTTATTTCAAATAAATGACATCAATCCAATATTTTTTTTTATTAATGTGCCTATCATTTTTTCAACCACCACCATAATCACCCGATAGTTACAAATAATTTATTTATGGAGAGTAAAAATACTTTAATAAAATTGTTTCAAAAAGTAATTTATTTATTATTGTTCTTAATTTGTGTGAAAAAAAATTAAACATAAATCATTTTGGAATGGAAGGAGCACTTTTTTTTTTGGCACAAACTTGAATGATAATTGAATTTAAAAGTTGTCACTACTAATTGTATCTTAGTTATCCTAAAAAAAAAAAAAAACTTTATCTTAGTGACTTCTTAACTACTATTTTCAAGACGTTTATGAATTGGTTTCTTATTTTTTTTAGTGTATTATAGAATTCTATTTTATATAAATACATGTTTTTATTTATATTTTTTAGGACAATAATTAAAAATATTTAATAATTGTATTAAATACTTTTTTGTTATTTATAAATGTAAACTATTGAATTTAACTAAAATTTTTTAGGATATTTGTGATTAGGAAATAATTAATTGTTACTTTAAAATTTTTTAGGAAATAATTTGAGAATATATATTAAATAATTTTATTAAATAACTTTATTATTCATTAATTTATTATATTCAATTTAACTAACTTTTTAAGGTATTCATCAATAGGATTCTTATTTTTTTTGTTTTGTATATTATAAAATATAAATGTATACAAATAATGAACTTTTACTTAATATTTTTAAGGACAACAATTAATGAATATATATTAATTTTTAAAAATATTTTAATCATATGTAAAGGTAAAATATTGAATTTTCAATATAATAAAACATTTAATTTCATTAAAAATTTATTGTTCTTTTTTATTTAACTATAAGGGCACAAATAGTATTGTACTACTTGGACTCGGCGCTAATTCGAGTAGATAACCTAGTCGAGTAGCGTAAGCCTACTCGGATCAGGGTAGTTATAACGGAAAATATATCTTATCAAAAGATAAGATATCCGAAGATTAAGGCATAAGATCACGATAGAAGATAAGTCTATCTCTATCATAAGTAGCGAGATTTGATAAGATTTGATAGGAAAATAACCCGATCAAATCTATCTTTCTATACTCTATAAATATGAAGGTATTCACCCCAATCAAGGTACGAAATTCTACTCCCAATTGTGATACATGTCTCCTACCTCTGCGCCTCTAACTTGAGCGTCGGAGTGTCTTTGCAGGTACACCCCCCAGCATTCACGGAGGAGATCCCGATAGAGCCACCGCATTGGAATACTTGCCAAATCTGGTAAGAACATTTGGCACCCACCGTGGGGCTCAGTGAAACTTTTCCCAGCCACACCAATCAACATGAAACGATCATAATGCCAGCAACCCAAGGCAAAATAGCAAACCATGAAAAGCGACCACAGGAGCTGGAAACCCTAATTAAGGGAACACCGGCATCGGAGGATACCCACGAGGGTAACCCCAACAATGTGGCACCCATCCCGCGTCAGGCGCTTAAGAATCACCCGTTGATCTAAGCCCTGCGAAGGGAGGTAAACACGTTGAAACAAAACAACATAAAGGAGATAGAGGATCTCCGCAAGGAGAACGCTAATCTCCAAGAGCAATACCAGAAACTATAGGAGGATCGAAACACACATTCGACTGCCCACGCAACCGCCCACGAACAACCTGATCGAACAAAGTAGGACGACACTACCTGGAGCGTGGCAGACCGAACAACCCAAATGGAATCCAAAACTATATTTGCTTTGCGCACAATCCTGAGACGGAACACAATGCTGAAGAAAACAAGGCGACACCCATTTGTAGACGGCATCATGGAAACACCACTGCAGGCCGGGTGGAAACCCTTGTCTATGGACCGTTACAACGGCCTAACGGACCCGGACGAGCACGTAGACGCGTTCATCACGCAGGTCAACCTCTACACAAATGACAACACCATCATGTGTCGCGTCTTCCCAACTACCTTGAAGGGAGCAGCGTTGAACTGGTACACGCGCCTCCCACCGCATTCGATTAACTCTTTCACCGCCTTGGTCGCTCATTTCGGTGCCCAATACGCCACGACTCGGCCTCACCACTTAACAGTAGTGGCCCTGGCGAATATTCGGTAAGAGGACAACTAATCCCTTAGGGATTTCATGGAGAGATTCGTCGAAGTCTTAGTGAAGATTCGAGACCTTAATCCTCAAGTGGCACTAACTGCCATGCTTATGGCCCCGAAGTCCAGACCCTTCTTGGACAACCTCTACAAAAAGCCGCCACATGATATAGACGAGCTTAGAGCGAGAGTAGCAGGGTACATTCAGATGGAAGAGATGACGAAGTTCCGAGAACATGTCAGAGGGGAATCTCGAAAGAAACATGAGGAATGGGAGAGAACAGGAACCAGCCGAGAACGAACTTCTAACAGCAGATCCAGGGCCGAGAAGTCACCTCGGGCAAGATTCACTCACTACACTCCCTTGATAGAAAGCAGAAGTCGGGTCTTAGAAGAAGCCTGCAGTGCCGAACTGATCAGTTTGCCTACTTGGAACCGGTCCCTAGAAAAAGTGGACAGGTCCAAGTTTTCCAGATACCACCGAGTGTACGGACACACCACCGAAGACTGCACCACCTTAGAGGATAAGATTGTAAAACTTATCCAAGAAGGCAAACTGTGACGTTTTATCTGAAATGACAGCCGAGCAAAAACGAACCCAAGACAAGGGAGAAGATCATGACAGAAATTCCCGACGAATGGAGGAAGCCCGTCAAGAGCAACCGACTAACCCTCTCGAGACTTGGCTCCGAGGTGTTATCAACATGATAGCGGGAGGATTCGCCCGAGGAGGAAGCTCGAGCTTGGCAAGGAAGAGACACCTACGCAACATTCGGTCAATCAACTCGGCTTCTATAAGACCGAGAGTACCGAGAAATATGCCCGCCATAACATTCACTGATGTAGACTTCGAAGGCATAGAACCCAACCACGATGATCCAGTGGTGGTTAAGGTTGAGGTCACCAATTTCCTAGTATGCAAGGTCCTAGTAGACCAAGGCAGCTCGGTGGACATCTTATACTGGTCCACTTTCCAACAGTTGGACATCCCCTAGAGCAAGATACAGTCGTACACCAAATAGCTAGTCGGTTTTTCAGGTGAAAAAATGGATACCAGAGGATACATTGACCTCCTCACTACCTTCAGAGATGAAGAGAAGGGAACCAAGACCATTACAGTCAAGTACCTCCTAGTCAACGCCCTCACTTCATATAACATTCTTATAGGCAGACCTGCACTCAATGAGTTAGGAGCCGTCATATCAAATCCTCACTTAGCGAAGAAATTCCCTAACTCGGAAGGGGAAATAGTGACAGTAAAAGCTGATCAAGAAACAACCTGCAAGTGCTACTTAGAAAGTCTAAGGATAACTAGCGGCAAAAAAGTCCTGGAACCAAGAGTGAAGCATGTAGCATGCATTTCGCTCATGGTACAACCAATGGAGGAGGTTGATCTTGACCCCAGGGAGGGTGAGCTAAGAGCAGAACCCACAGAGGAGGTAAAATCCTTCTAATTAGGAAGAGAAGTAAAGCAATGCACAAAGCTTGGGACTCAGCTAACAAGCGAAACCAAGAGCGCAATTGCCCAAGTTTTGTTAAAAAATGCTGACATGTTCGCATGGTCAACAGCCGACATGCCTGGAATCGACCCAAGCTTCCATTGTCACAAACTTGTCGTCTGCCCAGAGTCCAAGCCAATCTCCCAAAAGAAGAGAAAGCTTGGGATCGAGAAAGGAAAAGCGGTCAAAGAGGAAACTGAAAAGTTACTTAGTGTCGGTTTCATAAGAGAAGTACACTATACCACATGGCTTGCGGACATCGTGATGGTAAAGAAAGCAAACGGCAAGTGGAGGATGTGCATTGACTACACAGACCTTAACAAAGCATGTCCAAAAGACTCATACCCACTGCCGAGTATCGACAGGTTGGTGGATGGAGCATCCGGCTATCCCATCCTGAGTTTTTTGGACGCATATTCTGGTTACAACCAAATACCCATGTTCCCACCAGATGAGAAAAAAACGGTATTCATAACCGATACGGCTAACTACTGCTACACGGTAATGCCATTCGGACTAAAAAACATGGGCGCAACATATCAGCGTCTGATGGACAAGATTTTCGCAGATCAACTCGGACGAAATCTAGAAGTCTACGTAGATGACATGGTAGTCAAAAGTCGAGACCCGAACTCACATTCAGAAGACTTAGCCGAAATATTTGATGAGATAAGAAAACACAACATGAGGCTAAACCTAGAGAAGTGCGTATTCGGAGTACAAGGCAGAAAATTCTTAGGCTTTATGCTCACACACAGAGGCATAAAAGCCAACTTGGAGAAATGCGCAGCTAGCATAAACATGAGAAGCCCGAGTAACATGAAGGAAGTACAAAGGTTAACTGGAAGACTGACATCCCTATCCCATTTCTTGCAGAAAGCAGTAGAGGTAGCCAGACCCTTTTTCCAACTCCTCAAGAAGCAACAGATATTTGAATGGAATGAAAAGTGTGAAACAAACTTTCTAAAGTTGAAAACGCTACTCATCTCACCACCAATCTTAATGCGACCTGAACCTGGCAAAGACCTAGTGCTCTACTGTTCACCTATTTGGCAAGCGCACCAATCGGTATAGTATTTTCAAATTTTGAGTACAAAGTCGTCTCCACAGGGACTTGTTCATACTAGGTTTTTGTGTAAAATCAAGTTCTAGGCAAAAGAATATGTTGTTTTGGTGAAAATGGTTTAGGAAATAAATTATAAGTTATAAAATAAACTACTAAAACAGAACAGAATTCAAGTGTGCAAAAGATCAAACAATTGGTGTGCAGCGATTAAAAATAACGATTGATGGAACTAGTTGGGGTATTTGGTGATACTTGGCAAACATATCAGTAATATAAATAATTTTTCTCCATTTAATGAAAACCCTAGTGCTATCTCAACCCACTTAAGTCTTCTAACCTTGATTCCTCAAGAGAAAGAAGCTAAAACACTTAACTCTACTCCTAATCCCTTAGCAAGTGAAGTTAAATGATTTGTTTAAGAGCAAGGATCATTAAGAGACTAACAAAAATCACTCCATTCCTAGATGAGACATTCATTAGACACCATTCTCAAATCTTAGTTTTCAAAGCATTTCCCAATGACAATAAAAACAAATAAAAAAGTGCTTGGGTGATCAAGCCAAGAACCAACATTAAACACAGAGAATAGCAATAAAACTGAATATTCATTAAATAGATAGTAAGAGTAATTACATGAGAGTTTCTAGTACACCAAATCCCCAACTCCAAACAAGTTAGCTCCTCATTGTCATGAGAAGCTACCAAAAATTACAAAGAACAAAGGAAAATGAAAGAGAAATGGTGAAGAATGGAAGGAATGTGGTAAGTGAGAGCCTCAGCCGCCAACACACAACCCTAGAATGATCTGATGATGATCCCAATGACAAGACACTTTAAATAGGCCGAGAATCTCTGTTTTGTCGCTTCTGCATAAAGGCACAACTCGCTTAGCGAGCAACAACTCGTTAAGCGAATTACAATAAATCCAATTTCTCCTTCAGGCAGAGAGGTTAATTTGCTTAGCGAGAATGAACTCGCTAAGCGACCTTGACTTGTCCAAGTTGCCTCTTCAACTTCCAATCCTGCTAAGCGAACAGAACTTCTAGCTTAGCCTTCAACTTGCCACGTGTCCTCCTCAAAGTGGCTTATCTCGCTAAGCGGCAACGTCAGCTCGCTGAGCGAGTTGATTTGAATTCCTCATCTTTAGCTTTTCTTCCAGTGTACTAGGACTCTACAAAAACATAGTTAAAAAGCTAATAAGATCCTAAAACTAACTACATGAAACTAAATCCTAAAATGGAGTAATTTCTAACTAAAAGGGACTAATAAAAGCAATAAATGAGAAGAAGGTGAGATAATTGCTGTGAAAATTAAGTGCAAAAGTAAGTATGCACAACAATTATCGTCTACCTAGCAGTCTCGGGGGACGTGATCAGCTCGGTCATCATCCAAGAAGAAAACCAGACGCAAACACCAGTCTACTACATAAGTCGAGTGCTAAAAGATGCTGAAACAAGGTACCAGATGATCGAAAAGTTAGCACTAGCCCTGGTCACTTCAGCACAACGACTACGACCATACTTTCAGAGCCATCAAGTAGTGGTACGAACAGACCACCCAATACGACAAGTGTTGAGGAAGCCGGAACTCGTCGGAAGAATGATAGCCTGGTTAGTAGAACTATTAGAGTTCGGCATCAAGTATGAGCCAAGAGGACCTATCAAAGCCCAATGCCTAGCCGACTTCATCGTAGAGCTAGCACCAGTAGAAGAGGTACCCTCTCCATGGTGGACCCTTTACATGGATGGTTCCTCGAACGTCAAGGGTAGCGGAGCAGGCATCATAATCGGAAGTCCCGAAGGGTTTGTTTTAGAACAATCACTCATATTCGACTTCAACGCGTCTAACAACCAAGCCGAGTATGAAGCCCTGTTAGCCGGACTGAAACTCGCTAAAGAAGTTGGGGAAAAGCACCTTAGGTGCTGGAGCGACTCAAAACTGGTCACAGGGCAAATGAACGGATCCTATCAAACGAAGGACCCCCAAATTACAAGGTACTACCACCTAGCTTCCTAGTTGAAGAACGAATTCACCAAATTCGAGCTCAACCATATCCTAAGAGAGCAAAACAAAAGAGCTGACCTGCTATCAAAATTGGCAAGTACTAAGAAGAAAGGCCAACACCGAACTGTCATACAGGAGACGGTATCCGCTCCGAGTATTGACAAAGAAGTTTTCAATATCAATCTGGCAGACCGAGAGTGGATGACCGAGGTATGGAACTTCTTGAAAGGAGGAACCCTCCCCAAAAACCGAGAGGAAGCTAGGAACATCAGAAGAAGGGCAAGTTACTATGTAATAGAAGGAGAAGACCTTTATAGAAGAGGCTTCACTACACCATTGCTAAAGTGCATCACAAAGGCACAGGCCGAGTACGTAGTGAATGAGATGCATAGAGGAATATGCGGAATGCACTCAGGAGGAAAAGCCATGGCCGCCCGAGTATTACGAGCCGGATACTACTGGCCGACAATGCATCAAGACTGCACCGAATATGTGAGAAAATGTGAAGAATGCCAAAAATATGGCAACATATCTCACCTACCAGTGAAAGAACTACATAACATCATGGCACCATGGCCTTTTTCTATGTGGGGAGTGGACATCTTAGGACCATTCCCAATTGCTAAAGGACATGTCAAATTCCTCCTGGTTGGAATCGACTACTTCACGAAGTGGATCGAAGCCAAAACTTTGGCCACCATTACGGCCAACAACGTACAAAAGTTCGTGTGGAAAAACATCATATGCCGATTCGACATCCCCCACTCAATAATATCTAACAACGAAAAATAGTTCGTTGAAAAGAACTTAGAAGAGTTCTTTAAGGGCCTCGGGATTTGGCACCGGGTGACTTCAGTAGAACACCCTCAAACCAATGGACAAACTAAAGCAGCCAACAAAGTCATACTTGGGGAACTAAAAAAGTGAGTCGGCTACGCCAGAGGAAATTGGGCTAAGGAGCTTCCTGCAATCCTTTGGGCATACCGATGCACGCTGCAATCCACAACTGGGAAAACACCTTTTCGACTCTCATATAGATCAGATGCTATGATACCAGTAGAAGCCAGAGAACCCTCTTTGCGAAGAGCGAACTTTGTTCAAGAGAACAATGACCAGTCACTAAGGCATGCACTCGACATGACCGAAGAAACCCTTAACGAGGTCCAAATCAGAGCAGAGGCCTGCAAAAGAAGAGTCGAGAAGAGATACAACAGCAAGATCAAGCCAAGAAACTTCGAAGTCGGAGATCTGGTTTGGAGAAAATGTGGAGAAGCAAGAGAGGCCACTGGAGAGGGCAAGTTGGAAGCCAACTGGGAAGGCCCCTTCAGAGTAACCGAGTCACTAGGAAATGAAGCCTACCGACTAGAGCATCCATCCGGCAAAGCCATTCCTTGTACTTGGAATGCCACTCATATGAAGTTTTATTACAGCTAGAAAATTGTAAATGGTGATGTACTATTTTTCCTACTTTGACATTTTTTCCCAAGAGGTATTTTGTCAAAGAGATTTTAATGAGGCACACCCGACTTTCATTATTAATAAAAGTTCCTTTTTCCATCACATTATCTTAATACGCATAAGACCGAGTAGACCAATCGGATACTTGGTATAAAAAGCCACTTAAAGTGAGCGACACTCGGCATCCCGAAAGGAGAATGACCGAACTTCAATAACTAGCTCTCAAAAGACTAAGTTACAAAAATAAGCTAAAAAACCACGTAGACCTCTAGCAGGATACGAACGAGTTAAGCTAAAAAACCGCGTAGACCTCTTGCAGGATACAAACGAATTTAGGCAAAAAATCATGTAGACCTCTTGCAGGATACAAGAAACGAGTTAAACCAAATAATGTAGACCATAATCGGCTACAAGTCATTGATATCATTCACGCGAAAAAATAAAAGTACAATACTTAAGAGAAAATCAAGTTTCTTTAAGATAAAAAGCACCCTATTAGATTGGCCGGGTGAGAGCCTTTACAAAAGAAAAACAAATAAAAACGCCTAAGAGCCAAAGAACTAAGCAGCAGGCTGGGCTGAGTCACCTGGAGTCTTATCATCCGGGATAGTAGACTCATCCACCAACTCTCCCTGTTTGTTGACATCCTTATCGATATCAAAAATAGAGGTGTCGTCATCCTTGAAAAAGAACTGGGCTTGGCGAATCGCCTTCTTGAACCTGGCTTCATAAGTCGAAATGACCTCATCCATAGCCTCGCCCAGGTCAGCTCTCAACTTGGCCTCGGAACAAGCAGCCTCCAACTTCACCCGCGCAAGCTCTTGATTGAGGCGCTCCACCTTGGCCTGAAGGTCCTGTGCTGAATTCTCAGCAGTGGTCAAAGAAAGCTTCAAGACCCTCTCCCGGTCTTCTGCCTCCTTCAACTTGATCTCTACTGCCTCAAAGGACTTTCGAGACTCATCAACTGCCTGAAGAAGAGTCTCGTTAGCCCGAGTAGCATCAACCAAAGCTTGCTCGGCCTTCAAAGTAGTCTCCTTGGCCATGACGAGCTCTCGATGACTGCAGTCAAACTCTTTGGCAAAATTGGGCAATGGCCCAAGAACGAGCATGGAAGCGCGAAATAGCCTCCATGGAAAGCTGAGGCCCGGCATCCCTCAACATGTCCTGGTCAACTTGACCGAGATTTTCAGCACTGATAAGGGCCTGAGGGTTGAAGTCCCTCCCCCAAAGAGAAGTCCGCCCATCCTTCATGGAAAGAAAGGCCGGATGCCTCTCAACAGGAGAGGTTGCAGTTTGAGCAGTAGGAGGGCTCGACTTCATCTTCTTCGAAAGGTCGTCTTCCCCTGTATAGCCCCTTGATTCTTCCTCTTCGGCGAAGGCAGGGGAGGAGGAGGAGGAGAAGGAATTGGAGAAGCGATCTGGACCCCCTCAACGACAGCGTCCTTACTCTTCAACTTCTTAAGTCGAAGCTTCTTTGTAGTTTTATAATCAAATTTTCCCATCACAACTGCAAAAGAAACAAATGTTAGAAAAAATAGACAAGCACAAAAGAAATTAAACTCGAGTAAAGAAAGCAAACACAATCCCAATCCTCTCTTGGAGTCCAAGAAGCAGGAATCCCCACTATAATCTTACAATGTAATGAATGTGACAGCTTGCACAGAGTAACCATGTCATCCTGATCTTCAAGAGACATGTCCACAACCTGCCAAGATGACTGCTTATTCGGAGCTCGAGTCCAATAAAGAGGGAACCTCGGCCTCTAACGCCCATCAAAAAAGTCAATCTCCCCTTTCACACCCGGCCGAACTCGAAAGAAACCACTCTTGAAGTTTTTCCAAGAAGAGGTATATGGACCTAAGATGGACCAACCAGAAATGCCGGTCAGAGAAACTCAACCACCCTTTTTACTCTCCTTAACCGAATAATGATGAAGAAATTTGGGAGTGGTTGAAGTGATAAAAAAACTTACTATAGAGCACCCGAAAAGCCTGAAGAAAAGCCCAGGCAATCGGATGCAATTGAGTAGGAGCAACATTCGGCTCCCGAAGAACATCAGTCTCGAACTTGTCAAAGGGCACCGTGATGCCGAGAACCTAGAACATGGCCTCATACTCATATGTGAAATGAGTCTGACACGAAAGAGCAGAAAAGAAAACACGCTCGTTAGGCCCACAAGGCTCAGCGTAAACCATACCCGGCCTCTCCGAGTAACACAAATCGATTTCTTGGAGAAGAGAAGACAAAGACTCCTCGGTTTGATACCGAGAGAAGTAAGCACCCACCTCACCATTAACCCAGAAATAACCCGGAATAGTAATGGGGGATAAGATTTCTTCGAACCCTTAGACTCATCGGGTTGGGGGAGAGAGGGAGGAGGGAGAGAAGGCCGAGTGAGATGAGTAACTAAGGGACACAATCATCTAAGACTACAACCCCCTCGATAAGAATGGCCAGAGGCACCTGCGCGGAATTAGTAGAGGGGCGAACCACCCCAGCATCCGCAACAACGGCGTTTGCCGTCGACGCGCCATCACTAACTCTGTCGGAGTTAGAGCGGCGCAAGGAAGGACCATCATCGGAGCCCTCTCCAATGAGGTGAACCTTCGGCAATAACATACGACCACTGGCGGAACGTCTTGATTCCCCGAAAAAGGAAGACATTTTTGAAAGAAAATAACAGTATAGGAGGAAAATAGGGCGTACCTGAACTAAGAAAAAAGGGAAGAAGGCAAGGAGAAGGAGGAAGAAATGCCAGAGGAACAAGGGTGGCCAGAGAAGAAAACTCAGAGAAGAAGAAAGTGAAAATCCGACGAAAATAGTGACCCTTATATAGGGTCCCAAACGTTTCAAATACGAAAGGACAAAGCGACTTGGACCGTTGGATCAAGACCCTTCGCCAAACAAATCAACGGTTGGGAAGACTTGAGACCTTTGATTATCCCGAGGACGTTTTTGAATTTTAAAAATAATCATTGTCGTCGCCCTTGGGAAACGTTATTACTTTAATGGGTCTGAAGCGACGTCACCGTCCCTAGCAACACGACACTTTAAGGACCGAGTCCGAATACAGCTGAACGAGACGAGTAAAACACAATGCCGACTCGACCAAACGGAAATTCGAATTCAGCAAGTCCACCACTTAAGCTCTTGCATAGCTTCAGATCTTGGGGGGCATCTGTACTACTCGGACTCGGCACTAATCCAAGTAGATAACCTGGCCGAGCAACGTAAGCCTACTCGGACCAAGGTAGTTATAACGGAAAGTATATCTTATCAAAAGATAAGATATCCGAAGATTAAGGCATAAGATCACGATAGAAGATAAGTCTATCTCTATCATAAGTAATGAGATTTGATAAGATTTGATAAGAAAATAACCCGATCAAATCTATCTTTCTATACTCTATAAATATGAAGGTATTCACCTCAATCAAGGTACGAAATTCTACTCCCAATTGTGATACATGTCTCCTACCTCGCGCCTCTAACTTGAGCGTTAGAGTGTCTTTGCAGGTACACCTCCCACCATTCACGAAGGAGATCCCAGCAGAGCCACCACATCGGAATACTTCCCTAATCTAATAACGGCAAGTATTTTTTTTTTATCAATCATTACAATAAAATTTCCATCTTTGAGATATTTGAAGAGTAAAATGTTTCTAGGAATAGTCTTTCCTTTAGAATTGTTTGAAAAAAATGAAATTTAAATCCTTAACAGCTAATCATGTTGTGTATGTTTTTACTTTAGGCCCGTTGCCTCTTTCGTATTTTATTTATAACTCTGTGTATTGCATGATTTGCATCATTATATGCCCTCTCAATAGATGAAATAATTCATAATATATTTGAAATATTATTAAATTCTTTTAGATAATGAAATTATCGGCTTCCTTAACAATATCTTTTGTTTAAATTAAATCTTATTTTATTTTAAGCAGTTTTAACAAATCTTATTATTTTTAATTATATACTTTTATCTTAAAACTACTGGAGTTGACTTCTCACTTCTAACTGAGCATCTAGACTCTAGAGAAGTTAAGATGTTCTCCACAAAATCCTCTCAAAAAAAAGATGTTCTCCACAAAACATGGCACCTGTGTTCTCTTAACTATTCCTTGATGTTAAGTTTGTCATTTTGCAACTGTCTTATAATTTTTGTTATCAGCATCAGCTGCTAATTTGTCTCATTTTATGTCAAATGTATAACCTGCAGTCGTAATATTGGAAGAATACAGTTTTGGTCAGTTATGCCTTTTAGCATTAATTCTTTATTTATTTGTTTATATAGTTATAGACAAGACTTCTATTCTAATTCCGCCCAATTAACTATGATGCAATAATTTGCCTCAACACTTTGTGCAACATAAGAATATATTAAAGTCCCAAGCTAGGGCAGTAGTCAGAAAATTCTCTCAGGCACGTCGTCGATGAGCATATGACATGTTAAGAACACAAATGAGTTTTTAAATGTGTGTGTGTATATGTATATATACCTCAAGTTATTTCAGGGACCAACACCTCAACTTTCTCACATTTCATCATTGTCACTTACTTCCATTTCCATGGCTTTCAAAAAGCTATTCCATTGCACTTTGGCTTTGCTTCTTGTTTTTGGATTTTGTGCTTTCGAGGCCAATGCTCGAACTCTCGAAGATGCTTCAATGCGTGAGAGGCATGAGCAGTGGATGGCTCAACATGGAAAAGTCTACACGGACTCTTATGAGAAAGAGATGAGATACCAGATATTCAAGGAAAACGTACAACGCATAGAAGCCTTCAACAATGCCAGGAACAAACCTTACAAGCTAGGAATCAACCAATTTGCTGATCTCACAAATGAGGAATTCAACGCCAGAAATAGATTCAAGGGTCATATGTGCTCCACAATAACAAGGACACCCACTTTTAAGTATGAACATGTGACAGCAGTGCCAGCTTCATTGGACTGGAGACAGAAAGGAGCTGTCACACCCATTAAGGACCAAGGCCAATGTGGTATGTGTTTGAATTTGATGATTTATTATCTGAAATTCACAAGTACTCAAGACTTATAATTGAATGTTATAACTTAGCTTTAAATTAAAAGAGTTTCTATAAAAGTTAAGTTTATAAGTTGATTTTAGTTTATTTGAGAAGCTCAATTCATTTTATTTTCTTTTCCTATAAAGATTTATGGAGAAGTTTATCCAAACAGCTGATGAACTTTTATCATATAGGATGTTGCTGGGCATTTTCTGCTGTGGCAGCAACAGAAGGAATCACCAAGCTGAGTACTGGCAAATTGATCTCTTTATCAGAGCAAGAGCTTGTTGATTGTGACACAAAGGGTGAGGACCAAGGTTGTGGAGGGGGTCTAATGGACGATGCCTTCAAATTTATCTTGCAAAACAAAGGACTCGCCACAGAAGCCATTTACCCTTATGAGGGTGTTGATGGAACATGCAATGCAAAAGCAGAAGGTAACCATGCAGCTAGCATTAAGGGGTATGAGGATGTCCCTGCCAACAGTGAGAGTGCACTGCTCAAAGCCGTTGCTAATCAACCAGTTTCTGTGGCTATTGATGCTAGCGGGTTTCAGTTTCAGTTTTATTCAGGTGGAGTCTTCACTGGATCATGTGGCACTGACTTGGATCATGGTGTCACTGCTGTTGGATATGGAGTAAGTGATGATGGAACTAAGTATTGGTTGGTCAAGAATTCATGGGGAGTAGAGTGGGGTGAACAAGGATACATTAGGATGCAAAGAGATGTTGCTGCTAAAGAAGGCTTGTGTGGCATAGCAATGCAAGCTTCTTACCCCACTGCATAATTAATTGCTTAACATACCGTTAAAACTATCTCATATAATCTATCTATATGTACCAAGTACAAACCATCAAAAATGTGGTAATACCGTACGTGTGATGTTAATTTATAGGTTTGAAGAGCTTAGAAGAAGTGATAGATTATATTCAAACCTTGTGTCACTACTGTATAAAAATATAATATTATGTATAATTATAGTTGTTTATTATATCTATATATAGAAGAAAATTATGTTTTACCTTTCTAAAATTTCCTCTGAATCGATATGAGTTCATGATTAAAAATTCAGTGTTATAATTTAACCTTCTTTATATATAAAAAATTAGCATTTCAAATTTTAATCCCTCTGCAAATGTATTAATTGGAATAAATATTTTTATTCAATCATTTAATTATATAAATTAACATCATTTTATTATATTCCTTCAATGAATCAAATTAATATAAAAATATTTTATTCAATTTAAGTTTTAAGATAATATATTATATAATTATGACAATAATATTTTAAAAAAAATTAGATTTGTTAAAACCTAAAATAAAACAAGTTTTAATTTGAACAAAAGAAATATATTATTGTTAAGGAAACCAATAATTTCATTCTCTAAAAGTATTTAATAATAGTCTTTTTAGCTTTTCGTTTTTGTTCCAAAATAATAGTCCTTTTAATTTTTTTAAGTTATTTTTTCCAACAATATCCCTAGACATAATTAAGAAGATTAATTAATACTTACATTGGAAATAGTCATCTGTTATAAAAATAAGTTAGTTGATAGCATGATGTATTTGTTATTAGTGGATAGTGGAATAATTTATGATAAAGATAGTTGAAAAAGTAAGGATATTTTCATCTAAAATGTATAATTATACTTGTTTATTATATCAATATATAGAAGAAAATTATGTTTTACCTTCCTAAAATTTCCACTGAATCAATCTGAGTTCATAATTAAAAATTGAGTGTTATAATTTAACCTTTTTAATATATAAAAATTAGCATTTTAATCCCCTGCAAATGTATTGGAGTATATATTTTTATACAATAATTTAATTATGTAAATTAAAATCACTTTATTATATTTCTTCAATGAAACAAGTTAATATAAAAAATAATATTTCATTCAATTTAAATTTTAAGATAATATATAGTACAATTAAGACAATAATATTTTAAAAACAATAAGATTTGTTAAAACTTAAAATAAAATTCTTCTAAAAAAAACTTAAAATAAAATAAGATTTAATTTAAACAAAAGAAACTGTTAAGGAAACGGATAATTTTATTCTCTAAAAGTATTTAATAATATTTAAAATATATTAATTATCAGTTATTTCATCTATTGAGAGGGCATAATGATGCAAATCATGCAATACATAGAGTTGTAAATAAAATAAGAAAGGGTCAAGAAGCCTAAAGTAAAAACACACACACGGCATTAGCTGTTAACGATTTAAATTTCATTTTTTTTTTTAAATATTCTAAAGGAAAGATTATTCCAAGAAACATTTTACTGTTCACTAAGATAAAATTAGTTGTGACAACTTTTAGTAATTTGTATATACTATAAGTTTAAATTCAATTATCATTCTTGTGCAAATATTCAAATTAAAGTGTATATTAATTGATTTTTATATTTTTAAAATAATAAATACTTTCTACTAATAAATATGGTCTATTTGCCCAATATTTAGTGTTTTAATATTTTATAAAAAATGAAAAAAAGATACTACATCCGTTCCTTTTTATTTGTCTTTTATGGTTGTTTTACAGAGAGTAGAAATCAAGAAATGCAATAAATTTTCTTGATTATAATAAAATAGTTGTGAGATTTCCTATTTTATCCATTTCTTTTTATTTGTCTTTTAAAGTTGTTTTGTAGAGAGTAGAAACCAAGAAATGCAATAAATTTTCTTGATTATAATAAAATACTCTCTCCATTCTAGTTTATATGACGTTTAAGGTTTTGACACAAGTATTAAGGAATGCGATTAATTTGTTGAATTTTCTAAAAAATATTAGGTAACTTCCTAACATACCCTTTATCTCTCTTATTAATTACTCATTATATACTATTCCAACCAAGTATTGATTAAGGGTAGTCCTGGAAAAAGATATTTAATGCAGCATTGGTTTTGTAAAACAACATTTATTTTGGAACAATTTTTTTTTCCAAAACGTCATATAATCTGGAACGGAGGGAGTAGTTGTGAGATTTCTTATTTTATCCCTTTTTTTTCCACTTCACAATAAATGCATGTGTAAATTAATTAAAGATAAGGAGACAAGTAAGAATATAGTAATTAATAAAAGAGTAATTAATACAATATTGAACTTTACAAATGATAGATAAATAGGAACAAAAATTCTTAAAAAAATTCCACAATTAAAAAGGGATGGAGTATTTACTACACTAATTAAAATTTGCATTAAAAGCATTAATATTGAGTCTCGCTCATTAAGGTGTTTCGTAAAAGCATTGATTGTAAAATATTTACTACACTAATTAAAATTCACATTAAAAGCTTGAAACTTACTCCCTCCGTTTCTTTTTATCTGTCATTTAAGGTTTATTTATAAAAACCAATAAATGCATTAAATTTTCTTGATTCTAAAAAAGTAATTATTAGATTTCCTATTTTACCCTTTTTTTCATTTCTACTCTACAATAAATGCATGTATAAATTCATTAAAGATTAGGAGAGAAGTAAGGGTATAATTGATAAATGAGTAATTAATGTGATCGTGAACTTTGCAAATGACAGATAAATAGAAACAATTTTTTTTTCAAAAATCCGACACTTAAAAAGAAACGGAGGGAGTACTAATAATCTCTTTATTAATTGAGCAAGTTGAACATTAAATTTAGAAATTAATCATTTTTTAACAGTGTCCTTTTCGAAAAGTTGATAAACAAGTTATTCCATCCGTTCTAGTAGTACTCTCTTCGGACTGAAATATAAGCAAAAAAATTCATGTGTGGTGGACTAAAATATAAGCAAATTTTAACTAACTCTCTCATATTTAATGATACCATCTCCAAAATACCCTTCATTTAATTAGAGTTTTATTTCCAGTCACCTGCTTCTCTTTTTTTTGTCATATGCAATTAAATGTAAGGGGTACTTTAGGAAATGAGTTAATCTTTTTATTGAGATTATCAAAATTAAATGATACTAACTAATTTTCTTAAAGGGTGTGATTCAGTTTTTTTTTGCTTATATTTTAGTCCGGAGGGAGTATTTTATTTGACGTTTTAGCAAAATAATATTTTAAATTAATTGTCGTTTTAGAAAAATAATAAAGCATTAAATATTTTTTTCTATGGAATATCCTTAGTGGGAGTAGTTATTATTGTGTAGCAAATGAGTAAAAGTCTAATTAATTAGGAAGTTACATAATATATTTTATGAAATTCAAAATATTTATTGCATTTCTTAAGACATGTGTCAAAACCTTAAACGTCGTATAAAGTGGAACGGATGAAGTAATATCTTTGGTACTTTGTATAAGAAATAAATGAGTGCATTTTTTTGTCCTAATTATTACTCCCTCCATTTCTTTTTTAATTGTCGGTTGTTTGGAAAAAAAATTGTTTCTATTTATATGTCATTTGCAAGTTTAAGATCACATTAATTACTCTTTTGTCAATTACTCCCTCCGTCCCAAAATGAATGATGTTTAAGGTTTTTTCACACAGATTAATAAAGTAATTATTTCAAGAAAATAGTATATATTAGGGGATAATTTTCCTAAAATATCCTTATTCTCTTTCTTAATTTCAATAAATGTATTATTAAGTCTTTCAAGACTAGTATTTTTTAGAGGACAAAGTTGAAATAGA
Source organism: Pueraria montana var. lobata (assembly GCA_026413185.1). Taxonomy (NCBI): domain Eukaryota; kingdom Viridiplantae; phylum Streptophyta; class Magnoliopsida; order Fabales; family Fabaceae; genus Pueraria; species Pueraria montana. Next base: position 13,584,916 of record CM048654.1, read on the forward strand.
TGTTTGAATATTTCATTTAAAAGTGAAAATATCAGTCAATTTGAAATTTTTTCAAAGGCTAAAACTGTAGTTATTTTGGGACGAATGGAGTATATTCTTACTTTTCACTTAATTTTTAATTAACTCACACATGCATTTATTGTGGAGTAGAAATAAAAAAAGATAAAATAGAAAATCCCACAAATATTTTATTAGAATCAAGAAAATTTATTGTATTTCTTGATTTCTACGTAAAAATCTTAAAAGACAAATAAAAAAGGAATAAGAAACAAAGACTATTTTCAAATGTATTAATTACTTTACTAAATTATTTTAGGGAAATGCTAACCAGTGTCCTTAAGGCATTGGTTAAGGAACTAAAAGGAGAAATATTTTTATTGGAGGGCAGAAAATTGCGCTGTCCATGATTTTTTTTTGCGCTCTCCTATGAATTTCACACTAAATACTTTCTCATTTTAATTCTTTAACCAGTACCCTTAGGACACTGGTTAGCAAGATCCATTATTTTATACTCTTAATTTATTGTAAAGTCTATTAGTGAATAGTCACTCATTCCCTATGCAAGTGTATATGTATTCATTGGCCTATTAACAATTTAGGTCACATTTATTGGTTGGAAAAGATTATCTCTTGAATTACGAGTAGTATCATTAAATATAATCATCACTTAAACTATTTAATTTTATGGATATTTTTGAAATAAAATTTAAATTCATGACATTATTAATTAAAATCAACTACTTCCTTCGTTCCTTTGTATAAGATAAAATTGTTTCTCCCTTTTTACAAAACTCTTTTCTTTTGGTGCATTAATTATTTTTTTTCTAAATTATCCTTAAATAATTAAAAATTAGCTAAAAAATAATAAATGTTAAAAATTAATAAGACAAACTCTTTTCCATTGTCATTTTTTTCATGGCTTCCAAAAACCTTTTCCATTGCACTTTATTGGTTTTGCTTCTGTTTGTTTGGGCTTTCAACGCCAATGCTCGAACTCTCGAAGATGCTTCAATGCATGAGAGGCACGAGCAGTGGATGGCTCAGTATGAAAAGGTCTACAAGGACCATCATGAGAAGGAGTTGAGATTCAAAATATTCCAGCAAAATGTGAAACGCATAGAAGCCTTTAACAAATGCTAGAAGCAAATTTCACAAGCTTGGTGTCAACCAATTTGCTGATCTCACGAATGAGGAATTCAAAGCCATAAATAAACTCAAGGGTCAAATGCGGTCTAAAATATCAAGGACATCCACGTTTAAATATGAACATGTGTTAAAAGTGCCAGCTACACCGGATTGGAGACAGAAAGGAGCTGTCACACCCATCAAGAACCAAGGTCTCAACTGTGGTATTAACTTCATTATTCCTTGTAACTCAGAAGTAATTATTATATATGGAAATGCTAATATATACTCATTCAAAAATAGAAGGTATATATTAGCATTTAGTATTTTTTTACTTGGACTAAAAAATCATTCATCTTTTATTTTACATCAACATAAATTAAAGAACTGTTAAATAATTCTAAATTTTACTTTATTTTGTTTTAATTTTATAAATATAAATTACCCCTTTTCTCTTTTCCATATTTTTCTCTCTTCATCCACTGATTTCTCTTTCTAGATCCTCTTCATATCATCTTCTCCCAATCATCTCTTAATTTGACAAATCCTATCTTAGTTAGAGAAGCGCCTCTGCCATGGTGTATTAGGAACCCATCTGCTTGTTTGAACTGTTAATATTTGTAGTGGTATATATGGTTAAGAATTGATTGCTGCACTCATGAATACCACCGTTCACTGTAGGGCCCTCACACTCCTTGCTTACATTGCTTCTGAGAGTTTGTCACCAGATGAATAGAGGGTGCGTGTGAGTGCTTTTTTGTGATTCTGTATATTCCCATCATATTGAGAAAGAGATATGTGCATGGGGGAAAGAAATATAATTCAGTTTGTTCTAAATACTGTTATGTAGTGGTAAAGAAGAAGGTAGCATATCAGTTTTCTAATTCTTCTTTCTGTATTGCTTAGGAGGTCCCTTGTCCTTGAAATATATATATGAGTAAATAGTCTATATATACATAGATGGTGAAGAGTTTTTATACCATCATTTAATCAGAAGTCGATAGACACACACACCCCTAATGAACTTTGCTTCGTATTTTTATCATTTAGGATCATGTTGGGCATTTGCTGCTGTGGCAGCAACAGAAGGAATCATAAAGCTGACCAACGGCAAATTGATTTCTTTATCGGAACAAGAACTTGTTGATTGTGACACAAAGGGTTATGATAAAGGTTGTCAATGGGGTATAATAGAAGAAGCCTTCAAATTTATCGTACAAAATAAAGGACTTGCCACAGAAGCTTCTTACCCTTATCAAGCTGTTGATGGGACATGCAATGCAGAAGCAGAATCCCAACATGTGGCTAGCATTAAGGGGTACGAGGATGTCCCTCCCAGCAATGAGACTGCACTTCTCAATGCTGTTGCTAATCAACCAGTTTCTGCACTTGTTGATTCAAGTGACTATGATTTTCGATTTTATTCAAGTGGTGTCCTCAGTGGATCCTGTGGCACTACATATGATCACGCTGTCACTGTTGAGGGGTATGGAGTAAGTGATGATGGAACTAAGTATTGGTTGGTGAAGAATTCATGGGGAGAAAACTGGGGTGAACAAGGATACATCAGGATAAAAAGAGATGTTGGTGCTAAAGAAGGCATGTGTGGCATAGCAATGCAAGCTTCTTATCCCATTGCATAATTGTTAAACTTTGTTACGACGATTTTTTAAACTTTCATTTTTAGTTTCTACAATGGATCAAAACTAAAATTAAATCTTCTATGAACTATATATGTATTAGTACAAGTCAAGAGAAGTCTAATAATATCATATCATAGGCCATCACTTACTCCAGCAATGGGATAATGTCATACTTCTCTGGTACATATAGTTTTTGCATTTGATCCTTGCTAATAAGAATTTCTAATGGTGACTGACGTGATAAAAGATTGTTGACATATGTCATGTCAGTAAAAAAAATGTTATATTATGGATGTCACGTCAACATGGACTAAAAATAAAAATAAAAATATAAGGACTAAAAAAAAGTCACAATGACTAAAAACAAAAACAATATTTTTTTTTGTCGGCAAAAAAAAAACAAAAACAAAAACGACATAATTTAAGAGACTAAAAACAAAACAAAAAAATGACATATTTACATGGAAGAAAAAGGTATTTAAGTTTTACATTCAGACTTGGCCTAACCTGATTGAAGGTTTAGCTAACCTGAAAACCTACTTATATGGCTTGTTCTATCTGACCCTTGAAAGATTGCTTGATAAACTAAGTTAGGCTTTGAAAATAACCAAGTCAAGCGAAAAAAGTAGCTCATGATGGATATTAGACAGTCTTTGGCCTTAAAATTTTTAAACAAGTCAGGTTTAATTAAGTCAAGCATGGCTCAATGAAGGACAATATGGTCTATCGTCTTGGTGCTATGATTTTTGGGTGATAGTTATAGGTGATGGTGTGACAATGGTTAAAGGATTACACCATAGATTAGTTCTATAGTGAAAATTTGGATAAACAACTGATAATTGCCATAATTACTTATTTGTTGAGTGATTTTTGGGTTAATTGTCTCATTTCTATCCTTATTTTGAGCGATGTTTAACTCAAATTGTTGTTAAATTTCATAAGTAGTTAATTTCTAGTCTAGTTGTTTAGTTTCATGGTTGCATCTTATATTTTTTTTTGTCTACATTTTGTGTAGAAATGGAGAATTGGAGATTTAGATATTCATTTGGAGTTTAATTCTGAAGCCTTAAAGCGTTGTATTGAACAGCAAAATTTGCTTAAGCCACTTCAGCTGGCTTAAGCAAGAATTCCCTTGTTGTGAAAAGTAAAATTTGGCTATTTGGCTTAAGTAAGGACAGGTGGCTCAAGCAGAAAGTTGAACGAAAGTATCAGGTGCAACAAGTGGCTTAAGCGACCTCAGGTGGCCAGAGCAAGGTCCAGTTTCAGACTTACCATTTTTGCAGTTTTGCTCAAGTAAGCAGAGATGGCTTAAGCAAACTGTCACTTAAAATAGGAACTTTGCTAATGTATAAATAGCAGTAGTTGTCATTTTAGGCGGGATATGTACTGTTTTGGGGGATTCTTCATTGTTCCATTGAGAGAAACGCTCCACTTTGGCTCCATTGTATCTTCTTCTTCATTCTTCCATGTATTTTGGAGCTACTCATGGCTATGAGTAGCTAAATCCTCCATTGTTGGGGTTAGATGTAACCTTACTCAAACTCTCTTGTACCTTTTGGTATATATATATATATATATATATATATATATATATATATATATATATATATCTATTCAGTGCATTTGTGTTTAATGTTAGTATTTTGTTTTTTTGTTTAATGCTTGTTGTGGAATGGCCAACCATTGCATGATTTTAGGACATGATTGTTGTTGGAAAATGCCTTCATTGTCTTGAACTGAAACAAAATATCCAATAAACTTTGTGTCTAGGAATGGAGCTTAGTTCATTGGTTATCTTGTGTCACCAAGCTTAAAGCTAGTTCCTTTCTTAAGTGGTTGAGGAATCAAGACTTAATAAAGGAACTAAGACTCTTTTCGCCTAAGGGATTAGGGCTAAGAAGGCATTTATTGGCTGATTTTAACATTGAAATGCAAGTGGAATATGTATTGTGCGTTAAAGCAAAAAGAGAGTAGAGTTTGGTGAAATCTAACCCCGGCAATATCTTTGTTATTCGAAAATCCTCTGTTTTAAGCTTTGTTTTTGTTATAAAATTACAAAAAGAGTTTCCTTAACTTTGTTATTGCACTTGTTTTGTTGTAAATTTCACAAAATCAACCAAAAGTTCAGTTTTTGTCGCTTTCTCGTGAAATTTGTTAGCTTAGTTAATATTAACGTGAAAATTGTCCAATATTACGCGAGTCCCTTGGGAAACGATACTTGGACTTTCCAAGATACTACTTGTGCGATTTGGTACGCTTGCCAAATAATTAACAAGTTTTTGACGCCATTGCCGGGGAACTTGCGTCTCAATATTAGGCAACTTCACGTTTTTATTATCCTAGGCTTTATTCTTTATTCATTTATTCATTGTGTTTTATTCTCTTGTGCTAACTTATCTCTTTTGGAGTTTTGTTTTCCTTGTTTATGCAAACTAGAAGCTCATCTGATCCTTTGTATTACGACCCAGAGATTGAGAAGACAGCTCGAAAGAACAATAGTTTGACAAGGAAGACAAAGACACTAGAGAGATTAACCATCCAAGAGCCTAATTCACCTGTTTCACCAAACCTTGCTTTGCCATCCATCCAAGAAGAAGAAGAATTCATCATGCCAGAGGAAGAAGCTCACCCACTAAGGCGGACTTTGAATGATTATGTTGCCAACACAGGGCCAAGATATTTCAATACCATTGCGAGGCCTGAGGTGCAAGCTCTCAATGTGGAAATGAAGGCATCTCTCGTTCATTTGATCAAGCACAACAAATTCCATGGCCTTGACAATGAAGATCCGTATGCTCACTTGGCTAATTTTATTGATGTTTGCAACACGGTGAAGCTCCATCAAGTGAATGATGACTACATCCGGATTAGTCTTTTCCCATTTTCTCTTGATGGGAAAGCCACAGATTGGTACCGAGCAATTCCTCCAAATACTCATTTGACTTGGGATGAGTTGGTTGATAGATTTTTGAATCGTTTCTTTCCTCAATCCAAGATCAACCAACGGAAGACGGCTATCTCTACTTTCACCCAAGGGTTAGATGAGCCCTTATGTGAAGCTTAGGAGAGATTTAATGGCTTGTTGAGGAGGTGTCCATCTCATGGTCTTAACGAGGCAGCTCAAATCAACACTTTCTTGGCGGGGTTAAGGCCTCAAACTAAGCTCATGCTTGATGCTTCAGCTGGAAGCAAAATTATGTACAAGACACCGGATGAGGCCAAGGAGATCATTGAGAATATGGCCTCCAATGACTATGAGGTTCAACATGATAGAACCCCGGTTCCGGTGCAAAAGAGAGGAGTCCTTGAGTTGAATTCTCAAGATGCTATCCTTGCTCAAAACAAACTTCTCACTCAACAACTTGATGCACTCACCAAGCAAATTGCCAAAATTCCACAACTCCAAGCCGTGCAGGTTACTCAACCGGGAGCTCAACAAGTTCTTAGTTGTGAATTGTGTGGGGGTGGTCATCAAAGTGGCCAATGCATTATGCCACCGGATTCCCAAGAAGAGCTCAATTATATGGGAAATCAAAACCGGCAAGGAAATTATGGAAACAATCCTTACTCACATTCTTTCAATCAAGGGTGGAGGAACAACAATTCTGGTTGGAAGCAAGATGCAGGCCCTTCAAATAGGCCTCCCTACCAAAGCCAACAACATCAACCTCTCCATCAAGACCGTACTTCTAAGTTGGAAGATACTCTCAATCAATTCATGCAAATCTCTATCACCAACCAAAAGAATACGGATGCTTCTATCAAGAACCTTGAAGTGCAAGTGGGACAAGTTGCGAAGGAATTGGCGGAACTAAAAAATGGATCATTTTCAGCCAATACTCAAACTAATCCCAAGGAGCAATGCAAGGCGATCACTACAAGAAGAGGCACACTAGTAGGAGACTTGAGTAGAGAGAAAAGTGAGCAAGAGGGAGTAGTGGAAGGAGTGGAAGATGATGAGGAAGAGAAAAATGAGTTGAGTGAAAAACATGTGAGTGAGAAAGAAAATGAGAAAAATGGTGAGAAGAATGAGAAAAATAGTGTGGTAGATGAGGATAGTGAGCCAAAGAAGACTAAGAGCCAAATTGCAAGAGATGAGAAGAAAGTGTCTAACCCTATTCCTCCGGTGGGGTTACCTTATCCTCATGTGTCAACAAGGAAGGAGAAGGAGAGACAATTTGCACGCTTCATAGATATTTTCAAAAGGCTACAAATCAACATTCCCTTTTCGGAAGCACTTGAGCAAATGCCAACATATGCCAAGTTTATGAAGGAACTTCTCAACAAGAAGAACAAGTACATAGAGAAGGAGACTATTAAGTTGGAAGCGGGGTGTAGTGCTATAATACAAAAGCCACTACCTTTCAAGCACAAAGATCCCGGTAGCTTCACCATTCCATGCACAATTGGAAATCTTTCCCTTGGAAAAGCTTTGCTAGACTTGGGGGCAAGCATAAATCTTATGCCTCTTTCCATGCTTAGCAAAGTGGGAGATGTAGAAGTCAAGCCTACAAGGATGACACTTCAACTAGCAGATCATACCATCAAGCTTTCATATGGAGTTGTAGAGGATTTGCTAGTGAAAGTGGACAAATTCATATTTCCTGCGGACTTTGTAATCATGGACATAGAAGAGGATGCTGAAGTTCCTCTCACTTTAGGGAGACCTTTTATGATGACAGCCAAAGCTTTGATTGATGTGAGTGATGGGAAGTTTAAGATGAGGGTGCAAGATGAAGAGGTCACTTTCAATGTGTTTGAAGCAATGCAACACCCTAGCAAGGATAAATCATGCTTTAGAGTGGATGTACTTGATGAAATATATTCAACCTCTAGAAGGCAATCATATGGATCAACTCCTCTTGTGAAGGCTTTAATTGATGCATTTGAAGCACTCAATGAGGAGGAAGAAAAGGAGAGCCTTGACACTTTGAAAGAGATTCCTCCATATAAAGAAGTGATTGAAGATTTGAAGAAAGATGAGAAGGTGGAGGAAGCCAAGCTTGAGTTGAAAATGCTACCTCCACATTTGAAGTGTGTGTTTCTTGAAGACAATGGTGGCAAACCGGTCATCATTAGTAGCTCTTTATCTACTTTGGAGGAGGAGAAATTGATTAAAGTCTTGAAGGCTAACAAAGGAGCCATTGGATGGTCTATCTCCGATCTCAAGGGGATAAGTCCTTCTTATTGCATGCATAGGATCTTCATGGAAGATGACTTCAAACCTGTGGCTCAACCTCAAAGAAGACTCAATCCTGTGATGAAGAAGTGAGGAAGGAGGTCTTAAAGCTCTTGGAAGCCGGAATGATCTACCCCATTTTCGATAGTGCATGGGTTAGTCCCGTGCAAGTTGTTCCAAAGAAGGGTGGCATGACGGTTATCCACAATGAGAAGAATGAGTTGATCCCCACAAGGACAGTCACCGGATGGAGAATGTGCATAGACTACCGGAAGCTCAACAAAGCAACAAGGAAGGATCATTTTCCCCTTCCTTTCATGGATCAAATGTTAGAGCGTCTAGCCGGTCAAGCCTTCTATTGCTTTCTGGATGGTTACTCAGGCTATAATCAGATTGTTGTGGATCCTAAAGACCAAGAGAAAACAGCTTTTACTTGTCCTTTTGGTGTCTTTGCTTATAGAAAGATGCCATTTGGGCTATGCAATGCACCTGCCACCTTCCAAAGGTGTATGTTAGCTATCTTTTCTGATTTGGTGGAAAAATGCATTGAGGTCTTCATGGATGACTTCTCCGTCTTTGGTGGTTCCTTTGATTTGTGCTTGTCCAACTTGGAGATTGTGTTGAAGAGGTGTGTTGAGACAAATCTCATCCTTAATTGGAAAAAATGTCATTTTATGGTGATGGAAGGAATTGTTCTTGGCCACAATATCTCATCAAGAGGGATTGAAGTTGACAAAGCCAAAGTGGATGTCATTGAGAAGCTTCCACCACCAACAAATGTGAAAGGAATCCGAAGCTTCCTTGGACATGCTGGATTCTATAGGCGCTTCATCAAAGATTTCTCAAAGATTGCTAAGCCATTGAGCAACTTGCTCAATAAGGACACACCATTTAATTTTAATGCTGAATGTTTAAATGCTTTTAACTTTTGAAGGATAGTTTAGTCTTCGCTCCCATACTCACTGCACCTAATTGAAAAAATGATTTTGAACTCATGTGTGATGCTAGTGATTATGCAGTGGGGGCTGTTCTAGGCCAAAGAAAAAACAAAATTTTCCATCCCATACATTATGCTAGCAAGGTGCTCAATGAACACCAAGTGAATTATGCAACTACTGAAAAAGAGTTGCTAGCAATAGTGTATGCTTTGGAGAAATTTCGTTCTTACTTGATTGGATCCAAAGTGGTTGTGTACACTGATCATGCTGCTATTAAGTACTTGCTTACAAAACCTTATTCCAAGCCTAGACTCATTAGGTGGATTTTGTTGCTGCAGGAATTTGACCTTGAGATTAAGGACAAGAAAGGTAGTGAGAATGCAGTAGCTGATCACTTGTCAAGGCTAGTGAATGAAGAGGTGACCACACTTGAAAAAGAGGTTCTTGAAGAGTTTCCGGATGAAAAACTATTGATAGTCCATGAAAGACCTTGGTTTGCGGATATGGCAAATTTCAAGGCTGCTGGAGTTATTCCAGAGGATATGAATTGGTATCAAAAGAAGAAATTCTTCCGGGACTCAAATTACTATGTGTGGGATGATCCTCATCTCTTCAAGATTGGAGCAGACAACTTGCTTAGAAGGTATGTTAGCAAGGAAGAATCAAGAAACATCTTGTGGCATTGCCATAACTCACCATATGGAGGGCATTATAATGGAGAGAGGACTGCTGCAAAGGTCCTTCAATTTGGATTCTTTTGGCCCACCATATTCAAGGATGCTCATGAGCATGTGCAAAAATGTGACAAATGCCAAATAACGGGAGGAATTTCAAGGAGGAATGAAATGCCATTGCAAAATATCCTTGAAGTGGAAGTCTTTGACTGCTGGGGTATTGATTTTGTTGGTCCTTTACCTTCTTCTTTTTCCAATGAGTACATCTTGGTGGCTGTGGACTATGTTTCAAAGTGGGTGGAAGCTGTTGCCACTCCCAAAAATGATGCCAAGACAGTCATCAAGTTCCTCAAGAAGAATATCTTCTCTCGTTTTGGTGTACCAAGAGTTTTGATAAGTGATGGCGGCTCTCATTTGTGTAATTCACAACTAAAGAAAGTCTTGGAGCATTACAGTGTCAAACACAAAGTAGCTTCTCCTTACCATCCTCAAACTAATGGTCAAGCTGAAGTTTCAAATAGAGAAATCAAAAAAATCCTTGAGAAGACCGTTGCTTCTTCAAGAAAGGATTGGGCTATGAAGCTTAATGATGCTTTGTGGGCTTATAGGACTGCATTCAAGACTCCAATTGGCTTATCTCCTTTCCAAATGGTGTATGGAAAAGCTTGTCATCTTCCAGTGGAATTGGAGCATAAAGCCTATTGGGCTCTCAAGTTCTTAAACTTTGATCAGTCCTTGTCGGGTGAGAAGAGGAAAATGCAACTTCATGAGTTGGAAGAGATGAGACTCAATGCTTATGAGTCTGCAAAGCACTACAAGCAGAAAGTTAAGGCTTATCATGATAAAAAGCTTGTGAAGAGAGACTTTAGGCCTAGACAAAAGGTGTTATTGTTCAATTCAAGACTCAAGTTGTTTCCAGGCAAACTTAAGTCAAAATGGTCTGGCCCTTCTATCATCAAGGATGTTAAAGCCTATGGTGCTATTGAGTTGGAAGATCCTTCATCAGGAAGAAGTTGGACAGTTAATGGGCAAAGACTCAAACCTTACTTGGGGGGTGAGGTTGAAAGACTAACAACTGTGCTCCATCTCATTGACCCTTGAGGTCATCAACCGTCAAGCTAGTGACATTAAAGAAGCGCTTTCTAGGAGGCAACCTAGCTCTTTTTACCTTTAGCATTGCATTTTAGTTTGTATATCTTGTTTGCACTTTGCTTGAGTAATTTTAGTCTTCTTGTGTCATTAGTAAGTGTGCATTTGTGTTTTGTTTCATTTAATTTTTGTAATCAATTGTGTTGTCATGCACTTGTCTTGATGTGGTTATCATTGCATAACTTTTTGTGTTGTTTTGCTTCTCTATGTTGTGTTTGGTAATTTAGTCTATATTGGCTTTTAATTCATGCATAATAGTGGTTGTCAGCATAGTCACTTGAGCCACCGCCAGTGGCTCGTGCAAAAATTCAGAGCATTTTATGCACAATTTGTTGCACTGCAAATTCAGCTTAAGCCGTCTATGGAGGCTTAAGAAAATTTTACAGCAAATTGTTGCGCTGCAAATTTGGCTTAAGCCGTGTCCCACAGCTTAAGCGGAAACCACTGGGAGAATTAATTTAGATTCGACTTGATTTGCGCTTAAGCAACCAGTGTCGGCTTAAGCGGATTTTTTTTCCAAATTTTAATTCGCAGCCTTTTCAGCTTAAGCCGTCTGCGATAGCTTAAGCAAAAAAAAAATCCTCTTTCAAATTTCTTGAGACTTCCTACGTTCCCAAATTTTTTGTTACTTTCTTTTATTTTTTTTTTATTACCTTCTCCCGTCATAAGTAACTTTTCTCTCACCAACACTTTCCTTCTCTTGTCTTCCACTTCATTCTGATCTCTTCCCTTTCCACTTCACTCACGTCCCTCTCAGCTCACCTGTGCAAGTAAAGTTCTTTCTCCTTTTTGTTTTTTTTCTTTCACATTTTTTTTCCTTCTTCCTTCGTTCAGTTCTGCATTTTTTTTTATTTTCTATTTTTTTTTTGCATTTTCTTTTCTTTCTCGGTGGTGTTTTGCGGTTCTGGAACCACTTCTTCTTTTTCTCTTTTCAAACTGCAGTGCCTTCGTGAGTGTATTTTACTCCCAAAGGTCGATTCGATTGGCTTCCACTGTTTCGTTTTGCAAATTTGCAATATGCGTGATTTTGTTTTCAAATCTTCCACATTTTGCTTGTGCACCTCCTGTTTTTCCTATTTCCAGTACCTTTTTGTCAAAATCTTTGTGTGGTGTTCTGTTAGTTAGTTTTATTTTAATTTGTTGTGTGTCTATTCCGTTGACTTTGTTTATTTTCATTTGTCTTTTGGGACCACTTGTGGTTCAGTTTTTTTTATGATATGAACATTCTTCTACTTGTTCTTTTTGGATTTGAGGGACCACTTTTGGGACCATGTGCATATTGTGTTGGCCAGCTCTGTTCTTGTGTTGCAGTTTCAGGAAGCATAAGGGTCCCTTTGTGTGATTAAAATTTCTGAATATAAAAGTGTTTCTTTGTTGTTTGCTTTTCACGTGCGCTTTTTGGGACCATTGCATTTCGCAATTCAGCTTAAGCACTTGACAGTGGCTTAAGCCGAATTCCCTGCGCATGTAAAGTTCAAAAGTTTTGCTTAAGCCATTGATGGCAGCTTAAGCCACAATCCAGGCGCATCTAAACTTGGGTAAATCTGCTTAAGCCAGTGCATGTGGCTTAAGCTGATTTGTCTTTTCTTTCTTTTTCCCTTACTTCTGCTTATTGTTTTATGTTCAAATCTTCATGTTTGTGTTCTTACCTTTCATTCGTTGCTCTTATCTTATTATGTTTAGCCCTATTTTTTTTCGTAATTTTCTTTAAGTTAGTGTTGATTTAATTCTTGTTCTTAGCCTTTTTCTCTCTTCTACTAACTCACTTGCTACTGTCATGGCAATGTGTTTTTCTGCTTGTTGTTTTTCAGTATGGCACCACCAAAACCATCTCAAAAAGACACTGCTGGAAAGAGAAAAAGGGTCCCAAGGAGAGGTGCATCCTCTCAAGCTCCCCCACAAGCCAATGAAGATGACATTGTTGAAGAGGAACAAGTACCAAGACCTCAAGCTCCTCTCGAGCCACTCGATAGGGGCAGATTTTTAACTCACTCCAATCAGCAAAGGTACAAGGAAAATGCAAAAAGAAAGCTCATCAAAGAAAGAGAAGTGAGGTTGGCACCTGGTGAATACCCAGAAATCCAAAGTGAGATTGCAAGGCGAAGATGGACCAAGTTGACTAGGTTCCCCCTCAAGATTAATGAGGAGATTATGCGTGAATTTTATGCTAATGCGATTCCAAGGAAAGCCGCTGACAACTCTCGCAAGTCTTAGGTTAGAGGAACCCCAATCAAATATGATGCACTCACTATCAACCAATATTTGGAGAATCGTTTCACTGATCCTAATGACCAAGACTGTGGGTACTTCATGATGCGTGCTAGGAGGTTAGGATTTAGTGACACTGATGTCCGTAACCTTCTTTGTATACCTGGGAGATCCTATGAGGAGCATGAGTCTGGGAAAGCACTGAGTTTTAAGAGGCCCTCTTTAAAGACCATTTCTCAATTTTGGGCTTGTTTTTTGTGGTCCAACATCACACCCACCTCCCACTATTCTCACCTCACCATGGCCCAATCTTACATTGTGTATTGCATCATGGCAAATATTGGTATCAATATTGGGAAGGTGATTTCTCAGGCAATCTTCAATTTTGCCACTGCTAGAGTTTCCCCGTCTTCTCCAAGGCCATTGGGTTTCCCGGCACTCATCACGGCTTTGTGTGCCTTTCAAAAAGTTGGAGTCAACCGCCTACCACTCCTCAATGTCAAAGATCCACTGAACCGGAGGTACATTGAGTTGCATTGTTTGAATCCAGCAGAGGTTGAGCAGCCACAGGCACCTATTCCACCTCTTATGGAGCCCATGACTAGGCATCAAATGACAGCTGCCTTTCACCTCTTATTTCAACAGAATGTCTCACTCCATAGATCTCATCAGAGTCTCAATGACTCTTTTTACCATTACACTTTGCATGAAGCTTCTGGAGCCCCTAGACCCTTCAACTGGCCTAACCCATAGGATTTTGATGCTATTGTTGCTTGGCCTGGGGACCAGCCCTTCTTTATGGGGGGTGATGGTCCAGGTGGTGTTGGTGTTGGTGGTCCAGGTTGTGGTGTTGTAAGAGATGATCAGATCATGGGTGAAGTTGGTGAAGATGACCAAGTTGTTGATGAAGAGGCTGCTGAAGAGGATGGTGAGGAAGACAAAGATGATGAAGGCTCGGCATCTGATGATAATGATGATGATGATGATGGAGGAGTTGCTACTGTTGGGATGGAGGACCACATCCAACATTATGTGGATCAGTTTTTCACTGACGGGGATTAGTTTGTCTATCCCCATATTGCCATGACTTTATTTTATTATCTTTTACAGCTTTCAGTACCTTTTACTTTATTTTACATGGTTTAGTATGTTGTTGTGAACTTGTGTTATAGTTGATCTTGGCAGTTTGATTGTTTGGTTGTTTAGTTTGGTATTTCAGAACTTGGTACTTTTGTTTTTTTTCCAGTGAAGCCGTGATGTCGTGTTCACATGGGTTTAGAAATTTCATTGTGTGTTATCCTTGCATGCTTTTAGAGTTTGGTGGAAATTGTGTTTTCAAATCGTTGATTTGAAGGGAAACATTTGGTTGTACTCATAGTTAGCATAGCTTAGATGTGTTTATGATTTTGAGAAAGTTACAAGTGTAGCATGATTTTGATGGTGGATCTCGGAATGCTTAGTAAAATTAGTGTTGAGTTATGTGCTCTTTTGAATGAAGATGAGTGCCACCTTTGGGGCACCACACTTGGTTTTGAATAATTCTCTTGTGATGATTTTTATATGCTTATGTAGAAAGGATCAAGGCAATGTTGTTTCATGATTGTGAATCCTTGAGCTAAAAAGCCAACCCCTTTTGTTATCCTGTTGCATACCCCTTTTGAGCTTTTAAATGAATCAATTTCTTTCTTGTTAACCCAAAGAGCCAAAAAGAAAAACAATTTACTTTCCTCACCTTAGGGATAGGAGAGCAATTGTATGTATAGGGTGGAAAATGAGTTTGGGGGAGTGCTTTTGAGGATCAATTTGGGAACATGTTGTGGTTCACTTTCATTCAACTAGAAAGGTATCACAGTTGTTTTTATGCTTAGGTTTCTTTAAAAATCCAAGTTTCTTTCAATGTTCAAAAAACAAATTGTTCAAAAAAAAAAAAGAATTAAGGAAACAAAAACAAATAAATTGTGATACTTGTTGTGGTTAGAGTGGCATCTTATTGAACTTGAATTGGGAAATGTAAGGATTTGGGATCTTTCATTGTATGAGAATAAGAGGGATTGAGTGAATTGTGAAAAATGCTATGATTGCTCTCTTTATCTCATGGTGTTGTTGCTTATCCAGAAAAACCAAATTCCTTTCAAAGCCAAGCCACATTACAAGCCTTGATAAGTCCTTGTGATCTTAATTTGTGTGCATAATTTTTGTTGCATTTGAGAAGAAAAGCAAAGCTAAAGTGTGGATCTCACTGTGTGTGAATAAGAGATGTCAGCACCTAAAGTAAGTGCGTGCTTGAGTGAAACACTTGTGTGAAGAGAGTCAAGCATTCTTGGGTTAAGCCAAATATGGATTGTTATGCTTGTTTCCTTTCTCATAAATCTTGATTGCATCTTTGTTATGGTCTCTTTTGAGTAGACCATAGTTGGAATTTGAATTTTTGGTTTGATCCATTTCAAGTTTTAAGATGAAGCTTGTGTTGGATATGTGGAATGAGATTGATGTTTACCCATGTTCCGTGTTGTAGTGTTGTTTTGTGTCTAGTTAATTTAGTTAGTGTTGTTCTTTTTTTTTTACTTTTGCTTGAGGACAAGCAAAGCTCTAAGTTTGGGGGAGTTTGATAATTGCCATAATTACTTATTTGTTGAGTGATTTTTGGGTTAATTATCTCATTTCTATCCTTATTTTGAGCGATGTTTAACTCAAATTGTTGTTAAATTTCATAAGTAGTTAATTTCTAGTCTAGTTGTTTAGTTTCATGGTTGCATCTTATATTTTTTTTTTTTTGTCTACATTTTGTGTAGAAATGGAGAATTGGAGATTTAGATATTCATCTGGAGTTTAATTCTGAAGCCTTAAAGCGTTGTATTAAACAGCAAAATTTGCTTAAGCCACTTCAACTGGCTTAAGCAAGAATTCCCTTGTTGTGAAAAGTAAAATTTGGCTATTTGGCTTAAGCAAGGACAGGTGGCTCAAGCGGAAAGTTGAACGAAAGTATCAGGTGCAACAAGTGGCTTAAGCGACCTCAGGTGGCCAGAGCAAGGTCCAGTTTCAGACTTACCATTTTTGCAGTTTTGCTCAAGTAAGCAGAGATGGCTTAAGCAAACTGTCACTTAAAATAGGAACTTTGCTAATGTATAAATAGCAGTAGTTGTCATTTTTAGGCGGGATATGTACTGTTTTGGGGGATTCTTCATTGTTCCGTTGAGAGAAAAGGTCCACTTTGGCTCCATTGTATCTTCTTCTTCATTCTTCCATGTATTTTGGAGCTACTCATGGCTATGAGTAGCTAAATCCTCCATTGTTGGGGTTAGATGTAACCTTACTCAAACTCTCTTGTACCTTTTGGTGTATATATATATATATATATATATATATATTCAGTGCATTTGTGTTTAATGTTAGTATTTTGTTTCTTTGTTTAATGCTTGTTGTGGAATGGCCAACCATTGCATGATTTTAGGACATGATTGTTGTTGGAAAATGCCTTCATTGTCTTGAACTGAAACAAAATATCCAATGAACTTTATGTCTAGGAATGGAGCTTAGTTCATTGGTTATCTTGTGTCACCAAGCTTAAAGCTAGTTCCTTTCTTAAGTGGTTGAGGAATCAAGACTTAATAAAGGAACTAAGACTCTTTTCGAATAAGGGATTAGGGCTAAGAAGGCATTTATTGGCTGATTTTAACATTGAAATGCAAGTGGAATATGTATTGTGCGTTAAAGCAAAAAGAGAGTAGAGTTTTGTGAAATCTAACCCCGGCAATATCTTTGTTATTCGAAAATCCTCTGTTTTAAGCTTTGTTTTTGTTATAAAATTACAAAAAGAGTTTCCTTAACTTTGTTATTGCACTTGTTTTGTTGTAAATTTCACAAAATCAACCAAAAGTTCAGTTTTTATCGCTTTCTCGTGAAATTTGTTAGCTTAGTTAATATTAACGTGAAAATTATCCAATATTACGCGAGTCCCTTGGGAAATGATACTTGGACTTTCCAAGATACTACTTGTGCGATTTGGTACGCTTGCCAAAGAATTAACAACAACAAATCATGTTGTCATCATCATATAAAACTTGTAAGTAGGCTTTTAGGCCAGACCAAACCTTCAAAATATATAGTTTTTCTTTGTCGTTACAACCATGACATAACATTGAGGTTTTGTAAAATTTGTCTTGTTTCATGTTCATGTAAATCTTTTTAGAATAGGCTAGACCTTCAAACAAGGCAAACCAAGCCTTAAAAATTAGCTAGCCTGTAACAAGAAAACAGACCAAGCTAAACTTGTGTAATTCTGAACTAAATAAAACAAACTTAAGCATAGTTTGTTTCCACCTCTAAATGCTTATTTTATATTAAAGATTTTAGTTAGGTCTATTACATAATTAAGTATTTATTTTATATTAATATTTAATTTAAGATTTAAATTTTTTTCGTCTTGTATATATGTCACTATTTTACTTTTAATCCTAGTAAATTATATTTTTTTTGTTTTTAATTCCTGTAATTTTTTCTTTTAGTCCTTATAATTTTTTTTTGTCTTTAGTCTCTGCTGATATGGCACCCATGACATGATATTTTTTACTGAGATGATACTTGTTAATGTCATCATTTGCTGACGTGATCATATGCAAAAAAAGACCAAATTTTAGAGACCAAATGTTTGACATGTCAACCATCTTTAAAATTTTTTAACAACAAAGACCAAATGCAAAAAATAACAAATTTTAGAGACCTTTTAAAAAAAATTACAGGGACAAAATAAAAAATTGAGAAAATTATAGAATAAAAAGTATATTTAAGTGTTTTAATTTATATAATTAAATGATTTAATAAAAAATATTTACCCCAATATATTCGCAGGGAAATAAATGCCAATTTTTATGAAGGGGGGTTGGTAAATTATAACATTAAACTTTTAATTATGCACTCATGACATTGAATTCGAGGAAGTTTTAGAAAGGTAAAACATAATTTCCTTCTAGATAGATATAATAAACAAGCACATAATTATACATGATATTTTTGTACAAACAAGGTCTGAATCTATCACTTCTTGTAATTTACAAGGTTTGAATCTATCACTTGTAATTTCTTCAAACCTATAAATATCGGTATTATCACACTTCTGATGGTTTGTACTTAATTTGTACATGAAATATATAGTAGCAAGAAAGTTTAGAATTTATGCAGTGGGGTAAGAAGCCAACATTGCTATGCCACACAAGCCTTCTTTAGCAGCAACATCTCTTTGCATTCTAATGTATCCTTTTTCACCCCACTTTACTCCCCATGAATTCTTGACCAACCAATACTTAGTTCCATCATCACTTACTCCATACCCCACAGCAGTGACACCATGATCCAAGCTAGTGCCACATGATCCAGTGAAGACTCCACCTGAGTAAAATTGAAACTCAAATCCGCTAGCTTCAATAGCTACAGAAACAGGTTGATTAGCAACGGCTTTGAGCAGTGCACTCTCACTGTTGGCGGGGACATCCTCATACCCCTTAATGCTAGTTGCATGGTTGCCTTCTGCTTTTGCATTGCATGTTCCATCAACACCCTCATAAGGGTAAATAGCTTCTGTGGCGAGTCCTTTGTTTTGCAAGATAAATTTGAAGGCATCGTCCATTAGACCCCCTCCACAACCTTGGTCCTCACCCTTTGTGTCACAATCAACAAGCTCTTGTTCTGATAAAGAGATCAATATGCCAATACTCAGCTTGGTGATTCCTTCCGTTGCTGCCACAGCAGAAAATGCCCAGCAACATCCTAAATAATGATAAAAATACAAAGCAAAGTTCATCAGTTTCTGTTCGGATAAACTTCTCCAGAAATATATACTTATAAAAAAATAAACAAAAAGATAAAATAAATTAAATTTATCGTGTAACCTAAAATCAATTTAAGCACTTAACTTTTATAGAAACTATTTTCATTTAATTTCTTGAAGAGCTAAGGTATAATATTCAATTACAAGTCTTGAGTACTTGTGAAATTCAGATAATCATCAAATTCAAACACATACCACATTGGCCTTGGTCCTTAATGGGTGTGACAGCTCCTTTCTGTCTCCAATCCAATGTAGCTGGCACTGCTGTCACATTTTCATACCTAAACGTGGGTGTCCTTGTTATTGTGGAGCACATATGACCCTTGAATCTATTTCTGGCTTTGAATTCCTCATTTGTGAGATCAGCAAATTGGTTGATGCCTAGTTTGTAAGGCTTGTTTCCGGCATTGTTAAAGGCTTCTATGCGTTGCACGTTTTCCTTGAATATCTGGTATTTCTGCTCTTTCTCATAATAGTGCGTGTAGACTTTTCCATGTGTAGCCATCCACTGCTCATGCCTCTCACGCATTGGAGCATCTTCGAGAGTGCGAGCATTGGCCTCGAAAGCACACGATGCAAAAACAAGAAACAAAGCCAAAGTGCAATGGAATAGTTTTTTGAAAGCCATGGCAGTGACAGTGGAAAAGGAAAACTACACTGCTTTGGTGAAATGTGAGAAAGTTGAGGTGTTGGTCCCTAAGATCACTAGCTTGACATATATATATACACACACATTTGGAAACTCGTTTGTATTCTCAACAAACCATGCACTTCGGCGTGCCTGATGAGAAAGTTAAATTTTCTGACTACGACCCATAACGCTTTGATATGATGAATCAAATTGATATCAAAGTTTCATCTGTGTACGTAATTACATATTGAAATCAATCAGTGTTTGTGAAAGGAAAGATTTTTGAAATATCATATTCTCATGTTGCACAAAATGCTGAGGCAACGTAGATGAGTGGAATTAGAATAGAAGTCTTGTCAACTACATAAACAAAATCCATTATATATTATATAATATATAAAAGGTGAGATGTGAGCTGAAATATCATTTAAGCCTTCTTAGTTTCTATTATTTAGTAATGAAGTAAATTTTACACGTTCTTATTCTCCAGTTGGGTGTAGTTTTAACTCTCTTTTTTATAACTCTTAACCTTAAAGATTATAAATTACTCCTTCCGTCCCAAAATTTGTTCCAAAATGAGTCTCGTATTTAGCTTTTCAACGTAATATTAATTACTTTTTTCAACTAATACCCCTAATAAGTGTCATTTTAACTTTTCAGTGCAATATAAATAATAAGGTTAGTTTTGGAAAATCACTTCTCTCTTTCATCTATTTAATAGTTTTTCTTGATATGTGTAAAAATACTTAGGACAACACTCATTTTGGGACAAAGGGAGTAATAACTTTAACAACTATTAACCATATACATTATTACTATTTTGAATTTTGAATAACCTTTAAAACTTTGTCATCATTATTGCATTAAAACTTTTATACCAAATTATAAATAATTATTATTACATTAAACATTTATGGCATATTATAAACAAGTTTAAAGGCATCGTGCTTAAGGTGGTAATGAGATCATTTAAAAAAAAAAGGTTGTAATGAGATCTTTAGTAACTAGTCTTATCCGGCTCAAATAAAATAGCTTTCAGTGAAGAATATTGTAGTCTACACAAAAAAAGAAATAAGTAAAAGTTGCAATGAAATCAATTTTAGTTTATACCATTAAAGAATTGTAGTTTTTGTCATTTTCCATTAAAGGATTATAGCTTTTTTTTTACATTTGTTTTGAGTTGTAAAATACCTTTTTTATTTACTAATTTTGTAGGACTGGGATATGTGTGTTAATTGATTATAATGTCATGTGTGAATTAAACTCCCAATATCTAATTTTTACGAAAAATTTAATTAACTTTTTTTATTATATAGAATATAATAATGTTTGATCAAATGATTATAGATTTCATCATTGAGCGCATGAATCAACTAATACATAATTATTTCAGTTTAACTAGTACTCTCAAATTTAAGTCTTGAATATGCAATATAATATTTTTATTGCTATAAGCTAAAAAAAAGTCAATTGCTAAAATCATAGGAAAAATCATAATACTCTACTAGACCCATAAAAAATCATATTGTGCAAGATAACGAGACAGTTTGTTTAAAATTAAAAAATATAAAAAAATAATTTTAAAAAGTGTTTTTTTTAAGAAGCAGATAAGATTTGCTTCTTAAAAAAAAGCATAAAATTGTTTTTTAAAGAAAAAAAGTTTAAACAAACATATTAAAAAAAGCAAAAAAAACTACTTATTTTATTAAAAAATAAATAAATAAAAGCTTAAACAAGTGGGTCCAAAGATAACTTCCAATTTCCAAAGTGTATTTGCTTTCATTGATGGAAATATTGAAATATTTAAATTTAATGATAATAATAGTGTAACTTTTCGAACATAGACTATTAAACATAATTTGATAATTACTTTTATATATTTTTATTCAAATAGTGACTAAATATTAATCTTTAATTAAATATATTTTCATAAATAAGTATAAGTTATGTGATATTAGAGTAGATTAGAGTAGTCTTACTCCTTAAGAGACTATACTCTTTTCTTTTATGATCAGTCTTAGTCAACTCTAGTTAGTTAGTAACTACTGTAGTTAGTGTTTCAGTGGCTCTATATATATAGAGTGCTCGATCCTTGTAAGGTGTGTAATTCATTTTTCTCAGTTTAATGAAGAATACATTTTCTTTTCTCTCAAAACTTATCATGGTATCATAGAGCTAGTTTTTCGATCCTCTAGGGTTTGCAATTCCTATTTAGGTTTTGCGATTTTCTTCTCTTCGATCTATTCGATCTTCCCTCCTCCACCACCTATCACCGCCGCAATGGAAGTTCCTCCGATCAACGCTTTCTCCTCTGGTGCTCCTGCGAAAGCGAAAGCCGCCGCGAAAGCGAACGTCGCCGCGAATGTCGCCGCGAACACGAACGGCGACGCAAACATGAACGCCACTACTAACGCAAACGCCGCTGCGAATGCTGCTGTTCCTCCATTCAACGAAGCTGCACCAAACGCTCCTCTTCCTGCGAGTGTAACCTTTTCTCACTCCATCACTGAGAAATTGGATGCGCAGAACTATCGTCTTTGGCGTCAACAGGTTGAACCTGTGATTCGTGGTCACCGTCTCCATCATTTTCTTCTAAATCCTCATATTCCAATGCGATTCCTTTCCGTTGCATATCGCGATGCCAGTCGCGTCTCCGAAGCCTATCTTGTTTGGGAACAATAAGATCAATTACTCCTCTCCTGGCTTCAGTCTACCATTTCTGCTTCTATGCTCAAGCGAGTGATTGGTTGCTCCAATTCTTGGCAACTCTGGGACAAAATTCACAATTACTTTCATGCTCACATGA
This sequence comes from Pueraria montana var. lobata, assembly GCA_026413185.1. Taxonomy (NCBI): domain Eukaryota; kingdom Viridiplantae; phylum Streptophyta; class Magnoliopsida; order Fabales; family Fabaceae; genus Pueraria; species Pueraria montana. The sequence continues at coordinate 13,607,093 of CM048654.1, forward strand.
ATGCGAAGGCTAGGCAACTTCGCACTGAACTGCATCAAATCTCTCTTGAAGGTCGATCCATCTCTGATTTTCTTTCTGCGATTCAGAATATTGTTGATTCGCTCACTACTATTAGAGATCCTATCTCTGTTAAGGAACATGTTGATATCATAATTGAAGGATTACCAGAGTCATATGAGTCTTCTGTTGCTCTCATTAGTGGAAGATCTGAACCACTATCAATTGATGAAATTGAAACTGTTCTCCTTGGTCATGAAGCTAGAATTGAGAAGTTTTGCAAAAAGGCTGTTGCCTCGATTAATGTTGCATCTACTTCTGCTGCACCAAATCCTACTACTACACCAGCTCAACCAGCTCTGGCTAATTTGGTTCAGTAAGAAAGTGTTCAACCACATTCTTCTGACCAGAATCAGTATCAAGGTTATCAACAAGCTAATTCTAATTACAATCAATCTAGCTCTAATTTTTAGGGAGGTCATGGCCGTGGTGGTCGTTTTAGTGGTTGAGGTCGTAATGCTCGTGGAGGTCGTAGTTCTGTTCAATGTAACATCTGCTTCAAATTTGGGCATGATGCTTCTACTTGCTGGCATAGGCCCTCATAATACTTTGGTTCTGCCTATCCCCCTATGTTCCCACCCTCTCCCTTCATGCCTCTGCCATCTCAGTACTTTGGCTTCCCTCCTCAATCTGCTGGACCAGTTCAGTCACCAATGATGCAATGGCCTCAACCCTATTGGAGTAATTTTGCTCCTATGTACCCTCCACAACCTCCTCAGGCTCAAGCTCCACACCCTATGACTTAGCCTGACGTGCTTCCTCAACCTCAAGCAATGCTTGCTGGCTCTACCAATGAGTTGTCCAGTAACTGGTATCCTGACTCTGGAGCGTCTCATCATGTTACCTCCAATGTGCAGAACATTCAACAGTGTGCTCCCTTTGAGGGTCCTGATCAAGTCATCATTGGAAACGGCCAAGGTTTGCCCATTAGTTCCATTGGTTCCACCTCTTTCTCATCTCCCTTTAACCATAATATTAGCCTCACACTCACTAAATTATTACATGTTCCTAATATATCTAAAAATTTGCTAAGTGTTAGCCAGTTTGCTAGAGATAACTCTATCTTCTTTGAATTCCATCCTGATATCTGTTTGGTTAAATCTCAGGGTTCCAATAAGATTCTTCTCAAAGGACATCTTGGTTCTGATGGCTTGTACAAGTTTTCTCATCTTTTGACTTCCTCTACTGCAAGTGGTTCAATCTCCAAGTCTCAATCCACTACAGCATCCTCTTCATCTGTTGTCAATAATTCCAATGTAAAAATTGCCTCTGTAAATTCCATTACTTACAGCACTTGGCACTCTAGGCTAGGCCATCCAAGTGATGTTGTTCAAAAACTTGTATTGCAACTTTGTAAATTTCCATTCATGAATAAAGCTGATCTTGATTTCTGTTGTTCATGTTGTCTTGGTAAAGCTCATCGCTTACCTTCTTATTCATCTACAACTGTTTACTCTCAACCTCTTCAACTTATTTTCAATGATCTTTGGGGACCTGCTCCCTTTGTCTCTATAAATGGTTACAACTACTATGTTACTTTTGTTGATGCCTACACCAGATACACTTGGATTTTTCTTCTTAAAAACAAATCAGAAACTCTCACTATTTTCCAACAATTTCCTGTCATGGCTGAAAAATAATTTAATTTTCCTATTAAGTCTGTTCAAACAGATTGGGGAGTTTCGACCCTTTACATTTTCTTACAACAACTAGGGATCACTCATAGAGCCATTTGTCCACACACTCACCATCAAAATGGTGTTGTTGAACGCAAACACAGACACATTGTTGAACTTGGCCTTACTCTCTTGTCTCAAGCTTCCCTTCCTCTTTCCTATTGGGATCATGCCTTCCTAACCAGTGTCTATCTTATCAATAGGTTGCCCACTTCATCTCTCAAATTTGAAATTCCTTATGTCAAACTGTTTCAACAACAACCAGATTATAACTTTCTCAAAATTTTTTGTTGTTCATGTTTTCCTCTTCTTAGACCTTACAACAAAAATAAGTTTCAATATAGGTCTCAAGAGTGTGTTTTCCTAGGATATTCTACTACTCACAAAGGTTATAAATGTTTATCCCCAGATGGGCGAATCTATATCTCCAAGGATGTTGTCTTTAATGAGTCTCGGTTTCCTTATAATGACCTATTCCCTTTGTCCTCATCCTAATCTACTGCTTAGTTGTCTCTTCCTTCTTCTTTCATTCCCCTTGTCAAATCAACCACTTCTACTACGCCTTTACAGTCTACATCTACTACTCAACCACATTCACCACTCCATCTTCTCCTAACCCATCCAGTACCCAACAACATGATATCTCATCACAACCCTCTCTATCACCTCATAACAACCAGTCTCCATCACCCCCAACCCCACCTCACAGCAACCAGTCCATAAATTTACCAAACCCACCTCACAATCTACACCCTATGCAAACCAGATTCAAATCTCGCATCTTTAAGCCTCGACTTCATCCAACCCTTCTCCTTACCCACATGGAACCAAAATCAACTAAGCAAGCCTTGGCTGATCCTACATGGTTGGCTGCCATAAAAACAAAATATGATGCTCTTTTAAGAAACTGCACTTGGTCTCTTGTTCCTCTTCCATCTAACAGAGTTCCCATCGGTTGCAAGTGGGTTTTCCAGGTGAAGGAAAATCCATATGGTTCAGTTAACAAGTACAAAGCTCGGTTGGTGGCCAAGGGCTTCCATCAACAATATGGAACTGATTATACTGAAACTTTCTCACCAGTTATGAAACCCATTACTGTGAGACTTCTTCTTACTCTAGCTGTTAGTAATGGTTGGCCTCTACAACAGTTGGATGTTAATAATGCCTTTCTCAATGGCATCTTGGAAGAGGAAGTATACATGCAACAGCCTCCTGGGTTTGAGTCTTCGGACAAGACCCTAGTTTGCAAGTTGCACAAAGCCATTTATGGCTTAAAACAGGCTCCTCGAACCTGGTTTGACAGGTTAAAAATTGTTCTACTGTAGTTTGAATTCCGGTCCAACAAGTGTGATCCCTCCCTTTTTGTGTATTCAAAGGGATCTTCCACTATCTACATGCTTATTTATGTTGATGATATCATAATAACTGGCAATGACTCTTCACTTCTTCAGCGTCTAGTCTCTAAACTCAATGTTGTCTTCTCTCTCAAGGAGCTTAGTAATCTAGATTACTTTCTTGGCATTGAAGTGAAATCTCAGCATGATGGCTCTCTCCTTCTCACTCAAGGGAAATACATTCGGGATTTGTTAGCCAAAACTAATTTGTCTGAGGCGAAACCAATATCCTCTCCTATGGTTACTGGTTGTGAATTGGCCAAAACAGGGTCTAAACCACTTGCTGATCCTTTTATGTACAGGTCAGTAGTGGGTGCTCTCCAATATGCTACCATAACTAGACCAGAGATTAGTTTTTCTATCAATAAAGTCTGCCAATTTATGGCTCATCCTCTTGAAGCTCATTGGACAGTAGTGAAAAGAATTCTGAGATACCTCAAAGGCACAATTTCCTGGGGACTGCATATCAAGGCTGCAAATCCCTCTGTTCCAATTCCTATCACAGCCTTATGTGACGCTGATTGGGCCTCTGATCCTGATGACAGGAGGTCAACTTCAGGTGCTTGTGTGTTCTTTGGTCCTAATTTAGTTTCCTAGTGGTCCAAGAAACAAACGGTCGTTGCTCGCTCCAGCACCAAGGCTGAATATCGCAGCCTTGCTTTGGTAATTGCTGAGGTCTCTTGGCTTCAATCTCTTCTCTCTGAACTTGGAGTGAAGCACATGGTTCCTGTCATTCACTATGACAACATGAGCACAGTCTCTTTAGCTCATAATCCTGTCCTCCATGCTAGAACTAAACACATGGAGTTGGATCTTTTCTTTGTTCGAGAAAAGGTGCTGGGCAAATTACTAAAGGTGGTTTACGTTCCTGCTTTAGCTCAGTATGCAGACATTTTAACTAAAGCTATCTCTCCCTCAACCTTTGACTTGATGCGATCCAAGCTCACAGTGTGTGACTCCTCCACTATGCTTCGGCCTCACCCTCCATGAGCTTGCGGGGGAGTATTAGAGTAGTCTTACTCCTTAAGAGACTATACTCTTTTCTTTTATGACCAGTCTTAGTCAACTCTAGTTAGTTAGTAACTACTGTAGTTAGTGTTTCAGTGGCTCTATATATATAGAGTGCTCAATTCTTGTAAGGTGTGTAATTCATTTTTCTCAGTTTAATGAAGAATACATTTTCTTTTCTCTCAAAACTTATCATGTGACAAATCTAAAAATATATAAAAAATAAAAATATAAACATAATTGGTATAATAAATTTATAAATAAAAAATATACATATTTATAAATTTAGTTTGAATTGAATTATATCGGTTTTCAAAATTAAATTCGAAATCCAATCGAATCTAATAAAAAAATTATTTTGTTTTGTTTTTGGTTTGTTCAATTTTTAGTTTATTCAGTTTTCAGTTTTTTTATCATTTTTTTTTTTTGTTTTTATTAAATTAGATTGATTTATAAACGCCCGTAATTATTATGTTGCAAAGTAGTTCAATACTTCAATTTTTCAGTTTCTCTTAACCCATTTACACCAACTTCAACTCTTATTCTTTTAATTCCTCAAATGAATAAGCTTCAATTACACCGCACAAAATAACTATTAGTTACTCAAAATAACGAGTCACTTTGTATTTCGGTGTAAAATTCTTCTCACCTCGATAAGTTTTTTCACAAACACTTGGTTGATTTCTCTAATAATGTTGACAATATTGTCTTTTAAAAAAATATTAGATTATTGATTTTATTTTTAATCATATGTAATATATTAAAATTAAAATATTTTCCAATGCAACTATAAAATCTAAAATGATTTGTTGATCATCTGCGTAAGACGCAGGTCTAAATCAAGTAAACAATAATGCTATAAGGCATAACGACCTAAAATGCATTCTTCTAATATTATGACTGGATACATTTGACACAAAATGAGACAAATTAATTAGCATCTTAACAGCTAAAGAAAAAATTATAAAACAGCTGCAACGTGTTCTGTAGAGAACATGTTAACTTCTCTAGATGATGCTCAGTTACGTATAGTTCTTAGAGAAGCAGAAGTGGCTATGCTAATATCCTAGACAATTATTGGATAATATATAGTAGCATTTGTTGAAGAGGTGAGAAAGAGAACTCTCTTTCTCTCTCGTGTCTTTTTCTCTGAAGGATTGAAAATAGATCCGTTTAAAATACTAATATTAGTGAGACTGGTCAATTGCTTTCTTCGTCTGGTCAAACATAAAGTCCCAAAACTTGTGCAAAAGAGAAGTGCCTTAAGATGAATCCAAGAAATAGGGGACCCGAAAGGGTTGCTTCTACGTTTTTAATTCTACTTCTAACTAACACTCAAGCATGAAGGCTTAGAGGTTTCTTATCTTATATTATACATGCGTGTACGTTCAATGCTATGATATATACCATCCTTTTCTTAAGTCACACCTCATAAACCATTCAGATACGGATTCATTATCACAGACGACACCCCTAACTAACTCAGGTATGTGTCTATACAATCTCATGTCACCTGTGACCAAAAAAGTTAAATAATGATCATTTATAAGGTAAGACCAACTAAATTTTCTGATTTCCACATGAATTTGTCCATCTATATAAACGTATATGAAATCAATCCCCACAATATGTGATTGTTAATTTAACACATATTGTTCAATAAAACAACAGTACAAAAACTGTAGCCTATCAAATATCAACTTCAACATACATATAAAAATATCAAAGATTAAGAAAAAAAAAAGAGGACCATATCGATCATTGATTTGAATCCTGAACAGATGAAACTTCTCAAAATACGAATTTCTTTTAGAGTTTAGAAACCTTAGTTTCATTTAATTTATGACACTTGCCCTCTTGGGGATAAGATAAGTCCCACAAAAAGATATGATTGTGTATTAAGAAAGTTTATTTCATCTGCTTCATAGGTCAGAAGACTTGGTATCGAATATAATTGTAAGACAATTATTTCTATAACCAAAACCTTTAATTTAATGTGTATGTCATGCGGTTCTTCTTCAAATAAAGAGGAACCAGAATCTCCTATCATCCTATGCTTTTCTGTACAAGAAACAAACGAATACTTTTCAGTTTTCAGTGCTTATCTAACAACACCTATGTGCTTTTTCCTTTCAAAACAAAGTGAAAAAAAAAATGTAGACCAAGATAATCTCAAAAACAGAATAATTCCAGCATCTCTTATGATATCTCATTGAGCCATGCACAGTAACCGGTGGTAGAACAAGCAACATACCACCAGTGCACACAACATAAACTCCTCAGGTTTCTGCCATATGCATCTCTGACCATGCCAGGTGTTATGTTTTCAAGGGGCATTGCCATTTGTGATGCAAAATGATTCAAACCTAGGCTCAGTCAGGTCTACTATTTCCTCTTCTGATGCACAAGAGCCATCAGATTTTGAAGTCAACAAGATCAAACTCTCCATATACTCAGCTGAAACTGCATCTTCTGCTATATTTTTGTTCTCAACAGAAAGATTGTGATCATTATATATTGGCAATGAACTATGCGTTGGAAATTTACTGGGTGGAGCTTGCCTTTGCTTTTCTGCATCCTCTGGTTCCTTTACATGTGCATCAAGAAAAGAATCAGGATATGGTTTATTTTTCATGCTACATGAGAATGATCTATGATAGCAGCTGATGTAACAACTAGACAAGCAAAATATGCATCAAAATTTCAAATAATTGAAAAATAAAAGACCTGATTAAACTAGAAACACTGCAATTAGAAATGATAACATAAAGGTGAATGTGTTTACCTGAAAGAGGCTGGTTGGAATGTTTCTTCTCCTCCTAGATTTTCCAGGGGAAATACTTGAAAGAATCTGAACAACCTCACTCATGGTTGGTCGAGTGTCAGGATCCAGCAGCAAACACTCCTTTGCTAAGTATGCCATTACCTGCACCTCTTCTTCTGGGAAGTTTCCTTTCAATTGTGGATCAACCAACTCCGCTATTACTCGCCTACTATCCTGTAAGCGGGGAGTAGCCTAAAACAGAAGTTTAAGCAACTATATCAATACCTGGTTGTCCATAATCTTTTCTAGTTGAATTCATTAAGCTGTGCAACAAGTTCATACTGAAGCATGTCATTATCAATAAACCCAATCATCTTAATTCAGGATTGTAAATGGAAGATGAGATTATATTATAAGGATGCAAAAGACATGATGAATTAATGATTGGAATGAAAAACAAAAGGAGTCTGAGCTATTATAAGGCAAAGATCCTCATGAAAAATTATGTCATAGTACGAGCATCAAATTGAGCACATTGAAGATCTTCCTCATATGAACAAATGTAAATTCAAGTTAATGTCATGGTTATTAGTTATGAGGATAAATTAAAATACCCATATAACAAGGCTTTCTTGTTTGCCTGTAGATTTATGGATGGGTTGGCGACCACTGATAAGCTCAAGAAGAACCACCCCATAACTGAAGACATCTGACTCAAGAGAAGCTTTACCAACAATGGCATACTCAGGTGCAAAATAGCCAAATGTTCCCTGCATTCTTGCTGGAGAATTTGAACAGCTGGGAAGATCATCAGATCTCAAGTTTTTAGCCATGCCAAGATCAGTTATCTGCAAGTTGAATATTTGAAAAGATTATGGAAGTATATTTTATGACTTAAGGGACAACTACTGCCTATGAATCATTGAATCTATTTCCTAAAGAAACAAACACTATGTATTTGTTTTCAGTATCTTATTGGCTTTGTATAATATTTCTTCTAAAGTAATTCCCAATTTGCTACTACCATGCATCCAGAACAAACAAGATTCATACCTTTGCTTGCCAATTTTCATCCAGAAGAATGTTAGTTGATTTGACATCTCTATGAAGAATTCTTGGAGCAGCTGCTTCATGGAGATACTCCAAGCCCCTTGCAGCTCCTATTGCAATCATAACACGAGTAGCCCAATCGACATGTTTTCCAGAAACTCCATCTAAACAGTCCCTCAAATTTCCATTGGCCATGTAGTCAAATACTAGTAACCTCTGAACATGTTTTCCTTTTAACTCGGAGCAGTATCCAAGCAAAGGAACCAAATGACAATGGTGAAGTCTAGATAATAGTTCAATCTGCACAAACAAAAACATGGTTAATTGCTATGAATGTTGTACAGCAATAAAAATGTTTTAGGCTCATCATTTATCTATAGACACTATGGGACATTATAACATAAAATGACCAGCCAAAGAATACTGATATTGCAAGATTAGGTACAACCTCCTTGAAAAATGCAGAGTCTGCTTCTGGCCCTCCTTGATCTTTTAGTCGTTTAACTGCCACATCGCTACCATCTTTCAGCCGACCATGGTATACATAACTACTTCCGCCTACCCCAATTAGGTTGGAAGATGAAAAGTTTTCTGTTGCATGTTCCAGTTCGGCTAACGAAAATGGAAAAATACTCCCATGATAAGTTTCTTTTGGGCTCCCAAATAAGAAAGAGGCTTTCTGAAAGCAACCTACACAGAAAAGGAAAATGCTAATTGAGAAGCAATAAACAATGGCGAATTAACAGAAGATCATTGGAATTTGCATATACATGCATAAAATTTGAAAAAGATTACATTTGAAGCATGAAATTAAAATCAAAGAAATGCTAGTAAAAAAACCAACTTACCTGTGATATGATAAATTGGAGAATTTATTGCATATTTTGTTTCTGGCACTGAAGAAGTCCCTGACCTATGACTAATTAAGTTGGCGGTACTACCACTGCTTGTTTCCTTATCCGTTGAGAATATTGGTGATTGAATAGTACATCTGTCCCTTCGGTAGACATGGCATATAAGTGAGACAAGAAATGCCATGGTTGTGCATATAACACATACTAATAGTATAACTACAACAATCTTGCTGGAAACATGCTTCTTTGAACCTCCCGGCCTGCTGACGGTTCCTGAAGAACTCATAAAAAATCATATATTTAGTTGCTTGATCTAGGGACAAGCCAGTAATTTTGTATGAAACGGTATAAGCTTTTTTCCAATATCAATAAGACAAAAATACGATGAAAAGAGGCGAAAAATTGAGAAAGAAAAACAATCTTCACAGTAAGAAGTGATAAGTTATAGAAAATTTGTTTTAAATATCCATAAATAAGAATTATACCCCAGAATCCTAGTATGGAAATATCCATTTAGGTTCTGTGTACAATAATGATTGGCTTAGCATTAGTCCATCTAAATCAGCTTCAGGAATCAATAGTTAGTGAAAGTTAAGAGATGGAAATTCAGGATTAGAGCAAGAGACAGAGAGAAAAATACCCCAGGTGCAGTTGCAAGCATTAAAGCAATTTGGGCTATGACCATCTGCTGCCACTTGGGGAAACCCATTGGAATCACATATGCATGTCCATACGGATGCACTCTCTTCAGAATCTACATGGAAGGCAAAGCAGTCACCATACAATACTCAGTCTGTGATCACTGTATCCCCATTTCACCCAAAATGGAGAAAAATATATTGCATTCCTACCATGCATATTGGTTATCAACCACGATTAGCCACTTCAGCATCTCAATAAATGTAAAAAATTTAGTTCCAAAATGTTCTTTGTGCTAGTGTCAATATTTTAACATGAATTCTACAACAAAATATTTGGAGGATCAAACTTGACCTATACCTACTAATATCAAATGAGTTTTTGCCACTCTATAGTGTGTTCTGCTTTCAATAAATATAATTTGAAATTTATTATAAAAGAAACTTTTATGAATCTAGATGAATTTAATTTAGCAGGCAACTTTTGCAAAAATACATCCACTAAACATACTCAAAGGCAAAGATCAAGCTAAATAATCAAATGTAAGAATATAACATAAGTGAAAAGAAAGGGAAAAACTGATGGGACAAGAAGGAAAATAAAGCAAGGTAATCATAGTAGTTCTAGAATTAGTTAGAGTTGGTTAAGAGTAGTTCATTAAAGAATTGGTTAGGTGGTTAGCTTAGAGGGGAGTAGAAGAAGTCTCATTCTGAATTGATAGCATTGGAAAACTGGAGTACTAGCTCTGTTGTAAAAGGGGAAAGCCTTGGAAGAAGAACTCTGCAGGAGGCTGCTTGTCTTCATTCCAATAGAAAATTAATAGTATACCTGAGCGGCAATCACATGACTTTGAACAATTAGCAAGAGAGTAGCTCTGGTTCCTTTGGAAAGAACATCTACATCTCCACTTGTTTAAGCTTGATGTATCAGAAGTTTCATCTGCAAAGAATAATGGCAAGCATAAAAAAAGACAGGGATTTTTGGCTTATTTGGATTTTATTTATCACTGAGATGAAACATGTAAAACATGGAACAGGAAAACTCAAAAAACTCAATATTAGAACATAAAACTGAAACTAAACATGAATTATCTCATGTTGCAGGAATAAAGTGTCCATGCAGTGCCCAATGTATCAAATTCTGCTATTTCCTTCCTTTTTTTTTTTTATTTAACCAGGAAGCACCAAAATATCAGTATTCAAGGTATGCTACTAATAACAAGAATTAGAGAGTCAAATAACAATTGTTTGGTAATTTGTGATTCTAACTACAAAATGAGTTGAGTGCTAAATGCAGAGCTAAACTCAAATTTAATACTCCTTGAAGTGTCCATGGGATGCCTATCAAAAGCTGCTGTATTATTCATATTTTTATTTAAGCAGTCAAGCACCTAAATTTAAGTGCATAAGCTATGCTACTAAAAACAATTGGAGAGCCAATTACCAAGTGTTTTCCAAATTGTTATACTAACCACAAAATGAGCTCTGAATCCAAAGCAAGCTAACTAAAGCAAGAGCAATTTTGAGCTGCAGCTTCATTTATTCCAAATTGTTATACTAACCACAAAATGAGCTCTGAATCCAAAGCAAGCTAACTAAAGCAAGAGCAATTTTGAGCTGCAGCTTCATTTATTCCAACCCATACACTGCAAGTAAAAGAAAGGAAACCATTTAGTGCCATACAAACACTTGAACAATAATGCTCCTCATGTTATGAAACAAGCCACTTATGTTTGATGATTTCCTGAGACAATAAATTCATCTGCAGAACCTAAAGAAATCACGAGCAGATGATGAGCAACATGTAGCTACATCGTTTCAGATACCACACAGCGAGAGAGGGAGAGAGATCAAGAGATTTAACCAAATAATGGCTACAATGTATTTAAAGTATGTATATACAAGAGCAACATCAAAGTCAATCTGAAGATTGTGCCAATCATTTAAGTACTATGTTGACGGTCAAACTATCATCAAGATATATGAAAAATATATATGAACAACTTTCAAAAGCATATATGAGGCCTGCAAATACGAAACTGAAGCAACTAACAAAACTTAATTATGATTTATTCTCTGTATTGAAATAACTTGCCATTTTAGAGATCATAATTGAAAAAGAAAGAAAATAGCATCAATTGGTAAACCTGTATTAAGAAGAACAGGCTTAGTCATCAAATATCCTGAGTCCAATCCTCATCTGTGGAAGCAAAAAGCTAAAGTGATCCACTAGATACACTAATCCAAAAATTACTAACTGCGTGCAAACAAATCAAGAAAGCGAACAGCACCCTCATTTTTCAGTTTCTACCCTGTGGCAAGGAAATGGATATCAATCATTTCATTCTTAATAAGGGGATAGAAAATCTCTTTTTCTGATCTAAATTTTACGGCCAGTATATGTAATTAAGGTAGAAAGGGTAGGAAGGAACACATGCTGGGTTGGCCAACAAACATCAGAGTCAAGGTTATTGACTAGAACAAACATAAAGCGATGGCAGTGGAAGGTTATTGACTAAAAAGCATTGTATGCTTGAAAATTTAGTAGAGTAGACAGATAGTAGTAAAGAGTTTGGAATAGTAACACTGAGAGCGAGTGGCTAGGACTCATAAATTATAAGTCGACAACCAATTTGCAATAATGTTACCATTGAAGGAGGACAGATGGACCGACAGAATTGTTACATCTAAACACCACAAAAATAAATAATTCAGTCAGTGAACTGGTAGAAGCGTGGCTCGAGAATAGCCTCCAAAGTCTATGAATGGAATGTACCAAAAGAAACCATCATAGTTTCCCACCTACAATTCTGCAAAGCTTGAGATTTTGGAGATGGAAGAAGAGGGTTTTGGTGCAAAAGAAAGTCAAAGCAGCTAAACAAAACAAAAAGAAAGAGAGCTATGATGAGCATCTGAGAAAGCAAAGACTAAGACTAATAATATAGCTAGGAGGGTTTGCAAGGTTTTGTAATTTCCACTCAAATTATGCACGTTTTTCCTTGTATTGGAAAGAAACTAGTTCACTAAACTGAAACAAAGCAAAAAAGAAGTAAATTAGAGTAATGGGGTCTCAAGCTCACCAACCTCCAGGTTTCATTATTTGAGAACAATAAAGAGCAATGGGAAGAAAATTAATCACACAAATGGCAAACAGATATGGAGGATAGAGACCTATCCAAATGAGTCTATTCTATAAAAACAACATAAACATCTAGATATGAATTGATTCAATTGAAACTTAAAAAAGGAATCATCTCTAGTCCTCCACCTTGCTGAAAGTAACCCCTTGCTAACTGAAAACAACCCTTCAACCTCTCCCTTCCAAAATTTACATCTATCCAAAATAAAACCACCTCACAGCTCAGATGGTTTTTCACTCATTTCCTGGTCCATTTTTCCTTCATATGAACAAACTGATACACTGAATTTACTGAATTGTCGTCAAGTCATAACAGAATGTGTACTTTTTTTGGGAAAAAAAAAAATTGGGACAAGTATATCCTTTTATAACAAACATGAAAAACGAAGTGGAATAAGTTTGTTTCAACTTTGGAGCACCAAATTTTACTTACTTCAAAAGAATAGAATAATAGGGTATAGCTAACGGCTAAAAAGATAAAGTACTGCTTTGTCATTTCTTGAATGAAAAGACGTGAGACAAAGAAATAACACTGAAGGTAGATAGAGTTTAATGGATGTAGATAAATAAAGGATATATATACCATAACGTTAGAAGAGAAAAATACAAAATAACTATAATGAAATTCATCTTTATTGAAAAAAATATAAAATAATCATAATAAAGTTCGTCATTATTTGCATTTTATGTCTTTCTAATTTATAAGAAAACATTGTCATGTTTCTTCAACAGAGAAATGCTAGTAATATTCTTTAGAGGACTTTTTTGAACTCAGTTTAAATTTCGAAACCACAAAATGTTGTAAGTCTCTTCCTTGTAGCTTTTAATAAAGTAATTATAATCAATAAATGTGTTAGTAACGTAACAGTTAACATTGAAAATGTGACAGAATACAGATCAGATTTTAATAACGGATCTATATATATGTACACATCATATAACTTACTTAGCTTGAAAGACATAGAGCTACAAATGGTTAAGAAGTACGTAAACCGTAAAGAAGAAATTCAACGCTGAGTTGTTTTCATCTAAAGCGTGGGCCCCACTGACATGTTGCTTTGTCGTGTGTGGGCTCAGTGTTATTGTGGGGCCACTCGTGAAGGAGAGCGTCAGCACGGAAATCAGCAATGAGCAATATGATTATTGATTAGACAAGGGAAAATCTTAATCAGCGGTGACTCTGAGATCGTTATTAGAAAGCATATTAATCCAAAAATGCAATCAAATCATGCTATCACGCATCCTTAATCATGCCCTAACATTGTATAACACACCCTCTTAACTTTTTCAATGCAAAGGGTCCCCTTTGGTGGGGATGGGGTGCCAAACCTCATTGCCACCTTGTTTAGGTACAACTATATACGACCATATTGCCTCCTGTTTTTGAAAAAAACAAAAACAGTGTTGGACTCTATGGTAGTATAACTTAATTAATAACACACGCTAAACTTAGAAGGAAGACCTCAACTCCACGTAATACATTCTTGAAGATGAGCAATGAAAGTATGACTAAATTTCGGATCGAGAATTAATCTCATAATCAGCTTAAAAGACTGAACTTGTAAAAACACTTCAGGTTCCACCAAAAAGTTAAGGTGGCGTTTACTTGTAATACAGAAAACAGAAAAAACAAAAAAAAGTTGTTTTCAGTGTTTCCTGTACAAATCTTAGAAAACAGAAAACAAAATAAAAACAAGATGACAGTTTTGTAATTAAAAACTGAAAACAGAAAATAAAAACAGAAAACAGAATTGCAAGTAAACGCCACCTAAAAAGTCTTGATTACAGTGGTTTAAAAAAAACTGCGTACCTCAACAATGGAATCCGTATGAAAGCTTTGGATCTGCTACATGCAATGTTGGGAAAATGAAAATTTCAGTGAGAGTGTTGTTGAGAGGAGACAAGAGAGCTTAAGAATGGGGGGGGGGGGGGGGGACTTGGAGCGTGTTGAAGAAGAAGGGCTTAATGAAGTCACAAGAGAAAGGGATGATGAAGCGCTCGAAGGTAGCTAGAGCTAGAGAGAAGCAAGTGCTAAGGTGGCAAACCTTGCTTACTTTGTCAAACACGTGTGGTCCTACTAAGTTTGGTCATACATGCAAATGAAATAAACTCACTCTTAAATGAAATATTTATTTTTTTATTCATACTCTTAAATGAAATGCGCTGACACACTATTTTTTTTACTCTTTTTTAGTATTATTAAATCAAAATTCAAGGGAAACTAATTAAATGAGTTTCTGTCGGTGTAAATTAAACAGTAAAGCAACTAATTTATTTTTAATATAATTTATAAAATAATTATTATAAAAATCAACATATTTATTACGTAGAACAGTTTGTAAGTATATGACAAAATTAAAAACTTTGTGTATATATTATTTATTATTTATTTATTCAAAGTATATTAAAATATTTGTATTAGAAATGTGTTTTTTATTAAAATAATAATAAAGGGTATGAGCATCACGTGACTCAAGGCTCTCATTTCGAGGTATATCCTGTCATCTATTGTCCATACCGTCTCCACTATATCTAGGACAACTCTAGAGTCTAGGTTTGCAATGAAACTTGAAAGATCCAAAGATCAGCAGATGGAGTTTTACTTTTCTCGCCCATATAAAAAAAGCAGGTCAAAACCCTAGTATCTAACGTGGGAAAGAGTGGGAATATAATATAGGATTTAAATTTTAGAAGAAAAAAAAATTAAGATAAAAGAGGTGCCTTTTTCAGAATAGGAATATAATAACTTCAAGTAATAAATGAAGAAAAAAATTACGAGACTCAAACTTAGAATATAAGAAAAACAAAAAGGAATATAAGTTTAGATTGAACATTAAAAATAAGCCACAATTAACTCATAAGTTAAGACTTGAATGGAAATATTAGAGAATGAAGTCCCAGATTGTCTAGTAAGGTATTAAGTGGGATACAAAATATGAGGAGCTCTCTTTCATTTGATAACGTTTATTTTATATAAAAATTTATACTTTGCTTTTTTAAAGAACATTATATGCTTTGAAAGATTAGATTCTAAAAGTGGCACCAACAGATTTTGAAATGTCAAAAATAAGTGCAATCCAACCATCCACTAGTAGTAGTCTGCAAAAAAAATCGACTAGTATGATTGAATGATGAAAGAAGAGGGAGGAAGAAAGTAGGGAAAAAATCCATGGCAATCATTTAGGTATCTATTGTACATTGTCTTTGTAACGTACTTTTCAAATTTCGTTACTGCTTATGGAGTGTGACTGAACGAAAGAGTCAATTTTTGCCAAAATTTTGTTGAATTGGACTCCACAAGTGGTGCCTCTTGAATTGAATCATCTATATAATATAAAATGAAAGCAAGCAACGGACAATATCTGTTGCTAATATTTGAAATCCCATGTTATACGATGCAAACAAAAAGATTCAACTGGAACGGAAGGTCCACCTAGAAGAAATTAAAGTAACATAAATATAAAAAGGAAAAGCATATGGAAGATCACCACTTATGAAAAGAATCAGAAGCACATATATTATACCATATGTATATAATCAAGTGATGAAATTCACCCGCACAATTCAAGCGAAAACAATAGGTTATGTACATCACTCAGAATCACACTGAAATAATATTCAACCTGTCCTTTTTCGCCATTCATTCTCTGCACCAGCCTATGCATTTACACTTTTCTTATATTTGGCAAAATCAGGAATTTTGTCCACCTAAAACTCCTTCCTTTCCATTATACCCCACCTTGACAAAAACCAAAAACAAAAGGGTAAAATAAGATAAGAAGAAACTTGAAGGTTTCCCCAGAAGTATATGTATAGGCCAAGTAGAATTTTCCAAACATAGTTTTTCTTTTTTCATTTTTATTGTCTTCTCTGCCTATCAGGAAATGATTTAGCAGGCCTGAGGACACGTTTATTTTGCGGCACGGGCGCCCCAAAAACCATGGTCTGGGAACGCGTCACCATGTCAACCATAGAAGGAGTTTGGTATGCTTGCACAAGGCTGGTGCTGTCTGTGGAATCGCCACGTGCTGTTGCCCTTTGCCATGAATGTGAACTCAATCCTGACAGAACATAAGCTCTTCCAGACTGCTCATAAACCCGTTGGTTCGCCATCCTCTCCTGCATCTCCTTTAACTCTGCAGAAAGAGCAACACATAACCGATCCCCAGCTTGAGCAGAAACAGTTTCAGACAATGCCTTGTGACAGCTATCCAGGACTGAAACTGCAGTAGACAAATCACCACGTTCGGCTGCAACTCTAGCCTCAGCCATTGCCTCGGCCGCTCTAAGCCTGTTTCGCTGTCTGTCTACCTCTAATGACACAACTAGTTCTCCTCCACAGACATCAGGTCTCTGAATTTTAACTTCACTGTTTTCTTCCAAAGCCACCATTTCTTTAGTTATGGGATCTCGGTAAAGACCTCTCACGATCAACAACGATGTCTCACCACTTGACTCATCAACTGGAACATTAACTGTCACCAAAAAGTCTCTTTCCTCTTCAGCATACAAATCTCCTACACTGATGGTAGCCGATCTTGCATTCGCCATCAAGCTTGTTTGGTAACTTCCTGCTTTTACTGAACTAAGTTGCAATTGAGGGTGAACACACCTAACTTCCACTTGTAATTCTTGCACCATCACACTCAACAGTCCCCCAATACACTGTGCAAATGCATCCTGAATGACATCCTCAGCTTCAATGAAAGAAAATGTACCCCCAGATATCTCAGAGATTGAATGCATTGAAGTAGCATCATGGTCAGTGCCAAAGCCAAATGCATGCACTGGTATCTGCATGCCCATACCGTTATTACGATGAATGGAGTTTGGAACAAGTGACTGGTAATCCGTTCCAACATTAGGCCTGCTATTGACTGTGTAAGTATCCTGCCCATCAGAGAGTAATATGATGCTGCTAACCGAGTTCTTCCAACGTCGGTCAGCAAACACCTTGGCGCCTTTCCGCAAGCCTTCAGCAATGTTTGTCCCACCATTTGAAACCAGGGAATTGACAGCCTGCAATGCCTGCTGCCGTCCAGTGTCAGTCATCTGCCGAAGAGGAAAGATGCGGCGCGCTGTGGAGGAGAAGGCAATGACAGACAGCCGGTCTGATGGGCCAAGATTCTGAATGACAAAACCCATAGCTCGTTTTAGCAACGCTAGCTTGGTACCTGCCATGCTACCACTCACATCAAGAACTGTAACAAGGTCAACTGAGGCACGAGAGTTCTCAACCGGAGGTGGTGATTCAGTATTGTTTCCATCAATATTTGGTTTCCTCCCTGAATGAGGAGCTTTGAGATGGATTAATACAGCAAAGGCATCATGTGATGCAGATTTTGGAACAGCGGAAACCTCAGGATATGTTTTGATCTCCACTGTATTTACTACATCATGATCAGTCTCCTTTTTAGGATGGGTAACTGAAGTTTGTTGATCCAGGGCTTCATCATCATCAAAAATAGCCGGTTCGGTAACATGATAAAGTGATGAAATCTGCCGAGCAGCATCACCTTGAGGAGAAGGAAGCCTCCGTAAGACAGTCGTCCAGCCTTCTTCTCGAGGAGATCCTTGGTTGAGTCGAGACATGTCATGGGGCATATTAGAAGCAGGACTCTGAAAAGGAACTTCTTTCCATTTTGCTCTGCAGACAGGGCAAATCTGGTTCCCATGCTTCACATTAGAAGTGATGCAGTGGAAATGGAAAGAGTGAGAACATTCTGCAGTAAAAATGGCATGGCCTTGCCCTGGTTTCATTGTGTAAAGGCATATTGCACAAGTCCCCTGCACACAATGTGGATAATATGTTAGGGAAAGATGGCCATATTGGTGCACTGATGAGTAACAAGGCTTTCAGGCCAATTGAAGCAAATAGATGCAGAAGCAAAACTGTACAATATAATGAACACAATGGTGCAATTTTTATCAACAAAGTTCCTTCACTTCCTTGCAGACATAAAAAAAAAACATCTTAACAAAACTCTACCTCAAACAAAGAGGAAGGAAGAGAAAAAGATCCTTGTTGATGTCATCTAGAAAACTACTTTGGAATGTAAAACAGTGTGACAATTGCCCTTATTAAGCAGATAATCGACTATGAAGAACAAAAAATGTGTTCATGGCATAATGGAATTTCTTTCAGACAATGTTTATATTATATAAAAATTCCAAAATGTCTGCTCACTACAATTATCTATCATCACTTTAGCTAAAGACCTGCTCAGTATTAATTTGAGTTGAATATCAAAATCAGAGAAACAAAGACAAAAAATTACTCATGTTGAAAGAGGGAAAAGGATGTTTCAATTAAAATTACACCCATTGAAGACCAGACAAAAATCTCATGAATTTTTATTAAAAAAAAAAAAATTAACAAATACTGCTCCGGCTAAAAATTGTTATTTCCAGGTGTTGGTAACTCAAAAGAGGCTAGAATGCCCCCTATGATTAAATTGACGAAATCATGGATTTGGCTTTACATTCAAACCACATCCAAGTTTAAGGCAAAATCAATTATTAAATTTCAAATTTCCAAGGATGCCACTGAATACACCAATCAGAAACATGTTTTGAAACCTTCTAAGACGATAACAGTTTCTGAAATCAACACTTGGAAAATGTCAATACAAACATCCTCAACCTTTTCCAATTATAAAATTAATCATTGTCAGGAATGAAAAGAATCAGCATCCTCCCCACGAATATATTTTAATCATTTTTAACTCTGATTTTAAAATAATTTTCCAGTTGAAATAAAACTGAACTAGGAATTAGACTGTCGTTAAAAGGTAACCCAGCCAGTGGCAACAACTAGTCCCACGGTCAGTAACTGTATAGATTGAAGGTTTTAATTAAAATAAATTACTATTATTATTAGTATTAATTAAAATTAAAATTTTTCAACATTAACATATGGACTCCTGGGACATCGATCCAATTATCCATACTAATATCTCAATTAGCCAATTAAAAGAAAAAGCACTAAATTCATTGAATAGGCAAATCTGAACAGTGCCTAAATAAAGTAATCATTGATAAATGTAACATTTGGAAAGGTCACTATTACACTATAGTGTATTACACTGCGCACCCTCTGTCCCGATGCAGGTCCACTCACTAGTAAGACCATTGCATAAAAAGATGAAATAGAATGCAACCCATCTTTTTACCAGAGGCCTAGATTCTCAGCCAAATCCTCAACTTAATACAAAGATAAAAACTAGGTCAACGTTCTCTGGTCAAAGACTTTGAGGTCACCAAGGAAAAAAAATTAACAAGCAATCAGCAACAGTCTTTTAAAAAAGCCACTATCCACTAAGACAAATTCCCAACTTAAAAAATTACAAATGTCATCGAAAGAAGGCGAAATCAAAGATGATTTATTCATTGGTCTACTATCTTTATCTTTATTAATTTATGTATCATTATTTATTTATTACTATATTTTATTATAAGTAAATAACCTACACACTGATGATAATGTTATTTAATTACAAATTATCGTGTAAAAAACAAATTCATTAATTTTTATAATAATAATCTTAAAATTCATACAAACAATGTTTTTATTTTGGTTGACAGTTCATAAAAATTGAACTCTTTTATTTTCTTTTTTGTTTGCATGTGGGAATTCCCGATCAACGGTCATGGCCTTATGGGGTCTCAACTCTCATGTGGGGATAACAAGGGAAGGGAAGGGAAAGGAGAGAGAAAAAATCAAAAAATGTGTCCACTGAATTGAACAGTCCACAGTAAAATTAAGTAATGGATGAAACAAGAAGAAGGGTGTAAAATGCAGACCATTTGTAATGAGCCAAGCAACTGGTCCATAAAAGGGTAAGCACAGTATTCCACTTTATCCCATTCCCCACCCATAATAGAGTTGAAAATAACACAACGAAGAATAAAACGTTTCCGCAATAGTCAGAATGCGTCACACTCCACCATACCCCAATTAAGAATACTAAAGTGTGATTAAAGCTGAAGTTGATGTCCATCTAGTCATATTAATTGATAACAATAATAATAATAATACTAATTTAACCTAAGGTCTCGGTATTAGTAATAATAATAGTAATTTTCTTCATACAACATAAGAGAACAAAATTAAAAAAAAAATGTAATGAATGGCTAAACACAAACAGTGGAAACCAGAATCTACCATGGAGATTCAGTGGTGAGGATGAAGCAAAAGGGAAACTTTAGAACTTAACCCAAAAAAAATAAAAGATAAAAAATGAAACTTTTATATGCAAAGGTTCAAAGGGTAATGCTAAGTGCTAACCTTAGGGGATTTGGGACCGGATTTGGGTAACAGGAGGCCAGAAGACGATGGTGTGGGAGTGGAGGGGCGATAGCCGGAGGTGTCGCCGGCCGGCGACACGACGGTGGGTGAGAGGCCGCCGGAAAACCTTGCCGCGGCGGCGGAGGAATCATCAAAGGCTCTAGGAATGTGAACACAGGAATCCAAACCAAGAGCCAGCTTCAATTTTCTCCATTTGCTTCCCATTATTCTCTATCCTTTTTTTTTTTTTTTCAAGCCAAAAGGGTTGGCAGATAGATCTTCTAGAAGTGACCCAAGAGGGTGTGGAGGTTGGAGAGGAATGAGTGTGTATGAAAGATTTGAGCTTTGGAGTGGCCTAGAGGAAACATGCTACAAATGGAGATGGGGTAAGAAGAGGATGGGAAGGGTAGGCTTTTAGATGGAGGAGAGGAACCAAAGCAAGTAGGAAGAAAGAGAAAACGGTGGCTGTAATGAATGAGAGAGAGAGAGAGAGAGAGGAGAGAGAGGGAAAGAGAAGGATAGTTTGGCTTCTTTTAACTAATGGAGTGAAGGTATGAGATGATGAGTGGTCACAGGATAGAGGCAAGTAGCAGCAGCTTTCTTAGCTGAGATGGATTTCAATATTATGTACCAAGTACCAACTCAAGAATTGAAAGAGAAAACTTTGGCGTTCAACACAGAAACATAACCTTAGATCAGTTAAATGTATGGGTAAAAACAAAAAGAAATAAAGAGGAAAAAATAATAAAGGAAGAAAGAGAAAATAATAAATATAACACATGATATAATAAGAAATGAAAAAAAAATAAGAAAAAAAAAGTGAACATTAAGTATTACTCCTTTGGACTTTGAATATAAGTAAAAAAAAAAAAAAATACTTGGATCTTTCATTTAAATATAAATAAATTCCAACGAACTTCAGTTCATTTAATGAGACTATCTCTAAAATACTCTTTATTTAATAGGAGTTTTAATTCCAATGTCTTCCTTCTTATTCTTTACTCCTCTGACTTCGAATATAAGCAAAAAAAAAATTGTTTCACACTAATTAAGAAAGTTGGTTAACATTTAATTGCATCAATCTCAATTAAAAAATAAGTTATTTTCCTAAACTGTCCTTAATTGAAATTTGATATCAAGATTGAGAAAGAGTCATTGGAATTAAAACCCTCATTAAATGAAGGGTATTTTTTGATATGGTCTCATTAAATGAAATAAAATTAGTTGAGATTTGCTTATATTTAAATACAAACCTCAAGTCAAGTTTTTGCTTATATTTGAAGCCGGAAGGAGTATATCAAATTCCAATGAAAGGTAGTTTAGGAAAAAATAACTTATTTTTTAATTGAATTTGGTGCAATTAAATGTTATTAACCAATTTTCTTAGTTAGCGTGAAACAGTTTTTTTTTTGCTTATATTTAGATCTGGATGAGTCTTTTCTATGGAAGACTTGTAGTTATGTTCAATGTTATCAAACTCGGTTCGGATTAGTCGGTTTGACTGGTTGGCTTAAGAACCACAAACCTAATCGATCTGAGTCGCTAAATGGGTCGGTCATACAATAGACCCGATGCAAACCGATCTGACTCGATGGTTTAAAGGTCGAATCGATGACTCGACAGGTCACCGTGACCCGATGGGTCATGCACTTTTGTTTTTGTTTATATATATATATATATATATATATATATATATATATATATATATATATATATATATATATATATACCAAGTTACTCATATGAGAAAATTCAATTTATACCTTACATTCATTTTATTTAAAGATTTGCTTACTCTTTTGACCAATCATAATCATATCACTTATGTGTTAGGATTTTAGATAATAAAACTGTTGTTACTTCCAATTTGGCTTATATTTTTATTTACAAGTAAAATTTGTCTTTGTCTCGTCTTATATAGTAGACTTACTGGTTTGGAAAATAATTATTTTATATCAAAGCAATAAAAAGATGAATGGAAAAATTGTATTGTCTAAATAAAAGAGGTTTTGCAAAAGTTTGTTGATTTCGTTGAATTTGCTTGTATATTTGCTACTTATATATGTGTGTGTGTGTGTGTGTATGTGTGTGTGTGTGTGTGTGTGTATTAGAATGTTTGTTAATGTACAACAATAATAGTTTTAATAAATAAATAATACTAACATACTTTAAATTCTAACTTAAGGTTGTGTATGTTAAATTCTAGAAAGAAAGAAAATGTGTTTGCTCAAAATTTTTAAACAAGTTTATTACCATGCTTATAAATATGCTAAATTTTATTAAACTTTAAATCTTGTAAACACCTCCTTTTATAGGGAACTTGAATTGATTTGTAGATTGTTAGCAACATAACAAGTTCATTTCTATAGGTGCTTATTTTTTTATGATTTTTTTAAGCATAAATGTTTGCAGGTTATGAATTATTTAGAATTTTTTAATATCGATTGGGTCATGCAAGTTAACTAATAACTCATCAGGTGGACACGTGACTCAGTAACTCGGTACCTCGACCTAGTCGATGACCAGTCAAAGTCTAATAACATTGGTTCTGTTTGTTTTACAGCCAAAGTCAATTTATCTTATTTTAATTTGCATGTTAATATAAAATTTATAATCAAAATTTATATTTTAATTACACTTAATGATAAAAATTTGGTTGTTTAAGGTATTTTTAGTCACAGGTTAAAGACTAATTTATCAAAATACTGACGTTTATTTAAAAAAGTTGACATCTTCTAATTGATGTTCTTCCACACACACTAACCTAATAATTAAACTTTTGGCCATGCATTTAAGAAACATGGATATTTATCAACCATACTACACCATATTGATATTTAACTATAAAATTTAATTATATAAAAATTAATTCTAGTTAACTTTAAATTAATTATATTAAATTAATTTTATTCAACTTTAAAATAAACGAAAAATCTTATATTAACTTTTTATTGCTATTACTATCATGGTATAGTTAATTTAAATTCAGATTCATTACAGCTTTTATTTGTCTAAATATGTTTATTTTAAAATTTTATAACGTGTATATATTTATTATTTTATGTTATTTTAAATATAAATTTTGATGCATTGTTAATATAATTTTTTATATCTATTTGTATATTATAAACTAGAATTTACATGTTGAAAAGTAAAATTTTTACTCTCTCAATTAAACATTTCAAATATTGTCTTTCTTTTTTTTTTTCTTTTAAAGATATCTTTCACACCCTACCTCCGAAATTAATAATAAAAAGTGTCACTCATTTTAAACTTTAATATTTTTCTTAAAAAATTATTAATAATTAAAAATAATCTTATATTATAATTTAAGGTGACTTTTGAAATTAAATTTAAACTTAAATATATTTTTTATAAAAATGTATTTATTTTAAAATACTTGTAGATTCTTCAAATAATAATTTAATATACAAAAAGTTACATGATGATATATGTGTAAATAAGAATTTCTCGTGTTTTTTTTTTTTTCCAATAGAAGTTCTCTTGTCTTAATTTATAAAAGTATTTCACAATAACGAAAGTCAGATGTGTCCTTTGCTGTTATTATGCTTTTCTATCGTTATCAATGTCAATACGTCATTGATCAGTTTTATGACCACCATTTTTATTTTTATTTTTTTCATTTTTCACACAGAGACAATCATATTTGAATTTTGAAGTATATAGTCTTCGAATATTAAATGTAGATATGTATTACCATATTTTAATTGGTAAATAGAGGCTCCTTAAATATTTGGAAAAAAAATTGCCATACATAATAATTTTATTTAATTTGAATAATATTATCTTTCTTGTAATTTCTATATAGAATGAGTTTGTAAATTTAATTTTACATTATTTTTGTTCATGTCTCAAAAATGGAGGAATTCGTAAGTTGATTAAGAATGTAAGAAACTCCAATAAACTCTTTAATGCGTAGTCTTATCTACGAAGACATATATATATTGAGTATCATTGAGTCTAGATATGAAGTATCTATCCATCTTGAGAAGACCTCGACTATTCACAACTCAAATATTAAACTTGAGATGTGTGGACACTTATAATTGGTTGGTCAATTCATCGTCCAATTTTAATTTTTTAAATTTGTTTTTTTATTATTTAGTTTATAAACATTACTTAAATTAAAATGGGTTTAAAGTAAAAAATTTATATTTAATTATTATTTGTTAAATATTACTATAAATTTGTAATGAAATTTGATATGAAATTCTTAATTTAAAACAAAGCCATATTTTTTTTCTGACCAAAAAAACTTGCTTTAAAAAAGATTACAAAACGTATGCTAGAAATTTCATCATCAAAGCCATTTTACGTTTTCAATTTTATTTTTCCCCTTTTCATACCATGATAACTTAATTTTTCATTTTCTTCACAAATGCCAAACATGAATCAATGACCCACCCACCCCATCGATATTTTCAGGCCCCATTGTTACATGAACTGTCCTTTTTCAATAACATAAACACGAAGAAAAGTACGGACGTGTTCCCGTTGAATTGGATGCCTTGCAGTACATGCAGAGAAAGTTAAGTTTCACCTCAAAAAGAAACAGAAATTACAAAAGAAAAAAAAATCGCCATATTTTATTTTAATTTATCAAATTGATAAACAATTAATCAGCATGTGTCGGTTATAAGAGTTTATTGCATTTTTTTCAATATTTTTTTTTATCTTATACACTAAGTACATAAGTTATATAAGGTCAAGAATAACATTTTTTATTAAAAAAAAATCATTACATCAATAATAATAAAAAAAAATCGTTTATCACATTAGGAAATTCTTCATCTTTTTTACTCCTTTACCTAGGCACTTGGTATAAGACATAGAAAAGTTGTAAAAAAAAAAAAGCATTGTCAAAGAAAAAAAAACAAAGAAATCAAACGATTAGGATTTTCTATTCTGAGATTGGTTTTGGATCCAAGGAACTTTGCAAATTTTGCTAATTTTTTCACAAAAAGTTTGTTTGAAGAAATTAACTCCAAATAAGGTGTTCTAAAAAAACTCAATTTTCATAATTAGTAATAAATTTCTCATGCATCATACGGTTATTTTTAAATTTAAGTATAATTTAAAATTTTAAAATAAATGAAAAATATATAAAGAAAAAATATCACCATTATTTAATAACGGTAAAATTATGTGTCTTAAAAAAGAATAAAAATATAATAAAATATGTTTTCATTGTTAAGAATGGAAATTTTATTTTATTTGACGAAAATAATATAAAAGGATAACTTTTTTGAGATTGTTATATAAGAATTGAGAAGAGTGTTAACGATAGTGTGTGATGTTATTTCTAATTTGATTGTAAACTAAAATTTCTTTTTTTTTTTTTCCTTGGCTAATGAGTGAAAAAAAAAATCCTTTAAAAATGAGTAAATATGTCTATAATTTATGTACATATTTTAATGGAATTGAATTTAAAGGGGAAAATGATAGTGCTGACCACCTTGCAAGAAAGTATCGTGGGAAGCACCAAACTCAACAAAATAATTTGCAGTGATTCCCCTAATGCCATATGCCAAATTATGTTTTGGGACCAATTGAGTATCTTCAGAAAGTGTCGTCATTATGTTGGGAAAAAAGTGCCCTCTTGATGATAAACAAATATAATTAACTGATAAATATCATTGAAGCAGTGAAAGTGTTTTCAAGATTCACAAACAAGACTCATGTACCAACATTGATTGACACAAGCGGTAGTGACTTGTGTCTCTTAATTAAGTGATACAGGATTTGAATTCTAGTAATACCACTTTGGGTATGAAATAAATCATGTTGGGATAGGAATATATACCGTAGTCCTTGCTTAACAATACCCCCTTCTAGGCTTCTACAATGACATTTGTGCCAATACCCTTATGCTCATAAAAACCGATAATTCATTAATTGTCCCATAATATATAATGAAAAATATTAATTAAATCACATTTATATTAAGAGAAAATAGCTTAAGAAACCACACAAAAAAAAAACTTGCATATGACTCAGATGAAAAAATGGCAAACGAGGATTAAATCATTTGGTCAGCCTTCTGCTAACAGGATTTGGATTATATTTTAAGGCAATTTATTAGCAAGTACTCCAAGTTAAGAGTGAGTCTTCCCCCATTCTGTATGTTGGAATAAAAACATGTAAGTTTCTTACACGTCTCATATCTCTTATGGGTAGGATAATTAAATTTGAATTCTAATTGTCCTGATTTTGATGATAAAACCTACTTTAATTGGATTTGGAATTGGACTTGAATATCTTTCCATTTATATAAACAAAGTCAAGGTCAAGTTTATAGATATAACTTTGATAATATCTTTAGTTATCTAAAGAAAAAAAATCATTATAATACATCATTTATTAAGTAATACAGGTTGGAGATTATTAGAAAAACATTTTAAAAAGAATTTTTTTTTTTTTTTTCTGGTTTCTCCCATGATCAAACTCTACATTAGATTTTTAGTTGCACTATTTATAGCTTTTTTGTTCGTAGATAAAGTTAATTCAAAATTCTCTTTCATTCTAAAGTATAACTTATATCAAGATCTTTTAAAAAAAAAAAAAAAACTTATATCAAGACTCTTCATATTCGCCTAAAATACTTCCAAAAGCATAGTCCCTGACCCTTCATGAATCCCACAAGCCTTTTTATTCATTCTCAATTATTACTCCATAATGGCATTCAAATAGAAATTTTTTTGTTGTATTCTCCTTCGAAGACTATCCCTACTTTCTAATGAATTAAGTAAAATTCTATGCAGTTATTTATGATTATGTGTTTTTTTATATTAAAAAAAGTTAATGTTTATGTGTTTTTCTTTTTATTGATATTTCCTTCGGACAAAAATAATTGATGTTTTAGCTTTTTATTTTTATTTCAAAACTATTGATGTGTTACAAATTTCAAGTCTCATTAACTATTTTCTTCCACATATACTCCTATCTAATATGACCTAGATAATTATATGATTTATTCCACAACTACTCCAATCATAGATATTAAATTAGGATATCTTAGACTAAATATGTAGTTTGTGAGTAGTATTAAATATTTCTTAACGTGTAAGCATTAACTTTAAACATCAATAGATTCGGTCCAGAGGAAGTAGCACATTTGAGGTAGTGTCTTTACTCACCAACATGTTTCAATGGTATCAAACGATATTTTTGTAAATACTTCTTTCGATCCGGAACTAAAATTATTTATGTTTAAAATTAATGTACACAGCTTAAGAAATACTTATTTAATAGTACTCACAAACAACATATTTAATATAAAATATTTTCATTTAATATCTATGATGAGAGTAGTTATGGAATAGATCATAATTATCTAGTTAGGTTGTGTTAAATAGGGATATATGTGAAGAAAATAATTAATAAAATTTAGAATCCGTAAAACATCAATAATTTTGGAATAAAAAAAAGAAGTTAAAACATAAATAATTTTGGTCCGAAAGGAGTAATAATCATGTTTAGTTTTTGGTTTTTACAATTAAGTTTGTTCTTGAAAGAGTAAAAATAAAAGAAAAAAAAATGTAGCTTGTGTATGCATTTGGGTGATAATTTTATATTACATTTAACATAAATTTGTTTTTGAGATAAAAACTTTACAAACATAAATTGTTTCATTTTAAACTCAATTTTAATAAAAGAAATTAAAAAAAATAATTCAAAGTCAAGTTTACAAATACCTACTCAAATGCTGACAAAAAAAACAAAAACAAATACCTACTCAAACACATTCTTAATAATAAGATTTGCAATCCACCTATGCACAAATAATTTTACTATAATGATAAATATGTAAGTGAATTGTGAGTCTCACCATTAATTAAAAATAAAATAACAAAAAATGAATAAATAAACATAATATTACATCATATTTTAAAAACATATATATAATGATTTTTCTATTTTTCTGAAGATATATATACAATAAAAACTCAAAAGGAAATCATATAAAAGAAAACCCCAAAAGAAAATGTATTACATAGCCATTAAGCGCAGTGCATAGCAATACACGACATCTTTTGGCACTGCCTTGTGAGAAACTTTAAAGTGACGTGAAAAACATCTTAATATATATTAGGGAGGAAGGTAACCTTTCGTAGAGAAGAAATATTTTAATATTTTAAAAAAAAGTAACATGAAATTAATTTTTCCTCAGTAGAAGAGAATAAAAGATTTATGGGAATATTAATTTATGAATAAGTGTAAATATTTTTTTTCCACTTTTATAAAGGTGAATAAAACTTTTTCATAATAATTAAATGTCAAATTGTTAATAATTTTTTATAATAAATTATTATAAATATATTATTCTTAAAAAAGTTTAATCATAATAAATATATTTTATAAACTTTTTCAAAAATTTCATTCTTAAAAAAATCATTCTTATAAAAGATATTTAATTAAAAAAGAAAATTTTTATATACCAACCCTCACCTTAGTATTATATCTTTTTTTTTTCTTTTTTACCATATTATTATTATGGTGCAAGTATTCATCAATTTTGTTAATAATCAATTTTTTTCAAAAATTTGACTAAATCATCTTAAGTGGAATTTTCTTTCTCAATCATATTTTTATTTATTTATAAAACTCAAATATAATACCTTACTTAAAATATTTAAGTCGAGTTTCACTCAAATCAACGTAACATTAATAACTAAATATTATATCTGATATAGTATAATTTAGATAAACCTGCAAAAAAATAATGTAATACACAATTGATAATGTATAGTGAGATATTTTTGTAATTTGGAAATGAATGAATGATTTCCAGAAGTTCAACCTTTCGGCAGTGTAGGATCTGAGAGAGACCAAAACCAACCACTCCAAGGTGCCCGGCCAATCGTTTTCTTTATCCAAGCTATTAAAATTCAACGTGCTTCAGTTGACTACTGCTTCATATTATCATTATCTAATTTCAATATTACTATGCAGCACTACTATTTTATGTTGAAGACTGCATTGTCATTATCCTCCAGCAACAATTAATGTTTCATAAGACTCATTAAATTTCATTAGGAAAAAGCTTCACAGTTTTGCTTTTGCACCCATCTAATCCGTGAGCAAGCTTTAACACCTCCGGTTATAATTACTAAACTCCGTTACTAAGATGAGTATTCTATGTCTAAAATGACATTATCAAGATTCAAATCTTGAATCATTTGGTTAAGAAATACAAGTCACTGTTACTTGTGCCAACTAATATTGATTATATATATACATATATAGATATGCATTACTTAATTATTATTATTATTATTATTATTATTATTATGTACCATAGGGGACCCACTACTCGGACAACCACGCACACATGAGCCTTCCCCATTCCCACACACTACCATGCATATGGAAGTTAGCGAATGTTTGGAAATCAGTTAAAATTTTCGTTTCGCACTTTTCAAAGTAATTTTTTACTTTTCTAGACACTAAACGTGATTGGAGAAAATTGCTTTGAACGGAACGTAATGTTTAGACAAATACAGTCTTAATCAGCAGTTACCAACTCGATAATCGTTCGACTTATTAACGGTGAAGGAGGGAAGATCTCAGATAAGTAATCAGAATCATAACACATCTCAAACACGTCTAGTCCTTATTGATTTAACCGTCAGAATCCCTTTTGTATATACCTTACCGCGCTTCAACTAGAAGATCGATACGAAGAAGGAGACTGAAGCATCCGTATAATCATACAACTCGACAGGTGTATTTGGTTAGAACAGTATATATAAGTTTTGGTTTAAGTAATAATCAAAATATTCCTTTATCGGGGTAGAAAGATATTCAAACAAAGTAACTTCAATTAAGATGACATTACTTTAGACATGCAAGGTTAATTAATTAAATATAAGTTGTTGAGTCTTCTCCAATTAGAAAGAAGCGTCTTGGACTCAACCACCTACCTAGCGTTAAGAAAGGGAATCCCAAACAAAACAAAGAAGTTTCAACAAATCACGCAACTCGCTGCCATACATTTGATTTCTTTCTAAATAACCTTCAAATATACGAATATCGCCAAAATAACAAGTTGACATTAGTTACATAGTAAAGCCAATCATCAACGATGTGTTTTCTCGTGTATATGGCTTTTGGTAAGATGAAAAGGGAAAGCACTTCTTAATGTAACAAAAGGAAATTTATTAAGCTTCCAAATATTAGTTTAAGTACGAGATGATGCTAAGATCATTAATTAAAAAAACACAACTATATGTTCTGTTTATTATAAATGGCCTATACATGTGTGTGTGCTAATATGGTTTGAAGATTTTATTAAAGCCCGTGACCAGAAAATCAGGCATAGGTACGTGCACCAACCAATAGATGGCTTATTAACCAGCCTCAGATTTCGCTCAGAGTATGTTTTAAAACTAGTACCTGAAATATATATACAGTTATACATTTTGACTTAGGTTCAGTGAAATCATATATGGCAACATGTACGTTCTATATTATCTTAAAATTTTAATTACTCCTTTATAATAATAAAAAAATAATTATTTTCTTATAGCTACGTTTAGATTTTTTTTTTTAAGTTGTCATAATAGTCGGCTGGATTTGTGTGGGATCCAGCTACACTTTTTTTTTTTTAAATTATAAAAACGATTACAAATTAAATTTTGTTCTCTAGTTGCAAGTTTCCAAATTGTAAAAACTCGACTATAAAATTTTTAAGTATACTTTAATGCAATTTGTTTAGGGTAGGTTTTTTAGGAAATGCATTTTATTGCAGTCAAAAAAAGGAAATGCATTTTATTTTGATTTTTATTTAATTTTGTGTTGAATGTGTACACCTACTACCTAGCACGCTCATAATTTTAATTCATGAGGAGAAACATTGAATCATTTACTTCAATGGTGATATTTGTTCTTGAAGTATTTAGTCAACTAACTTGTCGGCGAGGGAAAGGCATAGAGTTATGCGTATCCCAACTAGACTCCACTGGGAAGGCTTGATCACTAAAAAAGGCTTGAGAAGGAATATACCGTGTTTGGTCAAAATGAATAAAGTTGTGTTGGGGAACACAGATGAGTGGCTTTTTAGCATAATTGCCACTCATGGCCCTCTGGACCATATACCTCGATACCCAATAGTCAAGTGATCACATATCAGTACTCCATTTGGCTGTCCAACTCCATCCATATGTATCTATGCAATATGCATGCCTTTGGCTAAGGTTAGCCACTTCAATTTGATAATGATATCTATGGACCCAAACCAAACAGAGTTATAAAATTCCAATGGGTCAAATTGTATAGTTTTACAATTTAGGTGAGGATCAATAATCCACCCTTATAAAACCGACTTGTAAGATGAAAGTTGTCCTTATCCCTTATATGTTTGTTATATTATTAGTACCATAAATATAGCAACTTCTCCATCGCAGTACCATAAATATAGAGAGCTGTGTTTTGGAAAAATTATTAGGTGATATGAGACCATTATGATTCCAATTAATTTTCATATAATATATAATTAATTGTTATTAATTTTTTATGTAAATTAAAAAAATTGAATATAAGTCATAGAGATATAGATCAGGACTATAAACACATAATGATTCAAAAATATCTAATAGTTTCTCGTGTGTTTGTGTACACTAATTATTATAAATAAGAAGTTCATCCAGGTGCACCAATTCCTTGTCGAAAGTGACTCGTATTGAATATATAGTATCCAGAGATAGGATTTATAATCAACCACAGAGATACGCCAGTCATGTATGTCTCAAATCTTCCTCTTAGTGCCCATTATCCTCAAAATGAATGTTGTTACATCAGCTCATTGTTTTGATATATAACCGTTCCCCTAAATCATAATTAAAAATTAACCAATAAGAAAACACATAACAAGATGGATATTTGTTTTCTAGTTTTTGCTTTATATCAAATTAGTCTAGGCTATTGCAGGCTGAAACAAATTGTTTATTGGTTTCGTTTCACATCACATTCAGATGGAAAACGACAAATGTTGAATTAATCATTCCCTAGTAAGCAGGTATACGCTTATGAGAAGTGATACCAACGAATCCTCTAAAACATTTTTTTTAAATGTTTAGATAAGATTTATATGAGATTCATTAGTTAAATGTGTGAATCTCACCTTTTATTTAATAAGTTTTATTTATAGTTTAGTAGACTTCACAATGTAAAGTATTAAACATAATATATTAAAAAATGTGTTACGAGAACCTTTTTTTTTATGTAATTAGTACTTTAGTCATGATATAATATTTATTTTAATATAATTAAAATTTATAATAAACCTCTTTATATTTAAAATCCCTAATCTAACATATTAGAATTAGCCTAGTGGTGCTGTCAAAAAAAAAAAAAAAAAAAAAGAATTAGCCTAGTGGTAAAAAGGTGAGGTAAATACATTAGGTTTGATTCTCATTGCTGAATATACATAAAAACAAATCATTTAGTCAACCAATCTTAAAATCTGTTAGTCAATAAATGCCACTCAATCATTTAAGGACAATTGGCAAGGTGATTTAGATGGATTGTTCTTTTGGGAGTGTGTGTGTGCATATATATATATATATATTCTTGATGCAAATTCTGTTGACTCGCCCCCTATAAAGTCTGGCAAATTTAGAGATATTGGAGAAAGACATTTAACACCAGAAGGAATCTTGGAGGATTCTTTAGAAATGGTAACCCATCCTCTCTGGCAATTGGATTGCCAAGTATATTATGGTCACAAAAGGACTTACAAACCCAAGAGCCGCACCACTATTGGAGTCTCCTTTTGTTCACGTTCTCTTGTGTAGCCACACCACAAAAGGACTTAACTTTTGCTTCTAATAAAGATAGAGAACAGAGACTCTCTCTTTTAGGAAGGGCCCCTCTTATAGGGGGAAGACATAAGTGCAAATTAACTTGAGCTATATCATGGCTTGCCTATGTTTTTTTTTTATTGTGGTTGTGTCCAAGTGGAATAGTGGGTGGTTCATCTTCTTTTCTTTCCATCTCTCAATTTCTTTCCTATTCAAGTTAGGTTGTTGAGGTGGCTTAGCTGTGTTTCTTAAATGCTGGGGGTACATTTTCAACCTCTAAGGCTTCCATGCCTTTAGTTTGAATGAATGAGCAAAAGAGACCTCACCTAGATTGAATCATTGAGTGTGGTAAGATATTTGTTAACTTGCATACTTTGAGAAAGTAAACCAAAATGAATGGTAACGTCAATAATATGGGCATCAGCTGGTTGTCAAAATTAGATGGATGGCTAATAAATTTAATGGTTGGGTGTGTGTGTGCGCTCATTGTCAAATTCAAATAGATTGCTCCAAAAGCAAAGATGGATGATCATTAATGTCCAGTTTGAAAATATGTTTACACATTTTTTTTCTTCTGACTATGGTATTGGTACGAATTATTCATCGCCGGAAACCATGATTAAACTCCGTCATGAACCGTGAGCACACACCAAGGTGAGTATTCTTCTCCCAACATGGTTTATTCCATACCCAAAGTAACATCACCAGAATTCAAACTCTGTGCCACTTGGTTCAGGGACACCTACCACTTGTGCAAACTAATGTTGGTAAATATATATATATATATATATATATATATATATATATATATTTTACACAAAATAAACTAAATAATTTTTTTAAAAAAATCTAAGATTATAAATGTCAAACGTGAGTTTCACATATCACCAAGAACCTTCACGGATTTATAATAAAGATTAGTATTTACATTAACCATAAATTTTTAGAAAATGGTCCTATTAATTATGTTATAAAACTCTACTAAATCAAAATAAATTATTTACTCACCCGCTTATCTTTTATGACACGTATTAACGTGTGCAGTTGAGACCAAAAACACACTGAAGCCTCGTAAACTATGACTAGAAGAACAAAGACAAGAAAAGATAAACAAAAAATTAAGTGTTAAGACAAAATAATATTTGTTGGTCTCTCCAAAAGCTCAAGTTGTTAATCTTTTGTATGATGTCTATAAGTTTGTCCCATTGCCAAAATGTATTAAATATTCCCTAATTCTTAAATTGTTTATAATTAAATTAATATAAAAATATTAATAAAGTCATTTGATTGTAAATGCAATCATTTATAACCTTTAAAATAACAATAACAAATTATAAAAAGAAAAGTAAATTATGCTTAAATATTTAGTTTTTAAATAAAAGAATGTAATAATTATCTCTACAATGGAGATTATTAAAAGAAATAGAATATTTATCTAAAATGAGAAAGAAAAATATCATCACCTTCACTTTGAAAACAATAAAAGAAAAATAAAATATATTATAAAAAATAATAAATGATACTCAAATGTTATTATATCTACAATTAAATCTCCCAAATTAAAAAAATATTTTAATATTAATATATTATATAAAATTTAAAATTAAAAAAAGCCAGCGGCCCAAGCCCCTCAACCTCCTAACTCCTGAGTAAATCCGTCCTTTTTTTTTTTTTTGGAATTGGTAAATCCGTCCTTTCATTTCATATAATATTATCGAGGCAGTTTTCTGTATCTTTTTAAACTTTTTAAGAGATTAATTCAAAATGTAATTTTATATTTTGAATTAAACGTCATTTTAGTAGAGTGGAATAGAATAGAGAATAAATATTTGAATTGAAATAATATAATGAAAGTGAGAGAGTCATTGAAATTTTTTAAAATTTCATCTCCTTTTGCTGCTACATTGATCTAACCAAATAGGGGGTAAGTACATATGGTTGATTGATCATTTTGGGTTCCTTTTACAAAAAAATTATCAAAATGGGTCTATTTTAAAAGATATTATTGGTATGAGTCTGTTTTGATCAAAGATTCAGTCAAATTTTCAACTTTGACGACGTGACATGTCATATAGGCATCAGATTACATGATTTTAATGAAGTAGCAATTCTTATTTGTTACTTCATTGTACTTTTTCTTACACACAAAAAGTGAAGTAGCAAATAAGAATTGCTACTTTGACATTAACAAAGAAGTAACAATTCTTATTTGTTACTTCAATGTATTTTTTCTGACACTCAAAAAGTGAAGTAGCAAATAAGAATTGCTACTTTGACATTAACGAAGAAATAGTAATTCTTATTTGCTACTTCAATGTATTTTTAGAACAACAAAATATTAAGTTAAATTAAATTAAACAATTATGCATATTTTTTGAATAACAAATAAGTATTATAATTTACAAATACATCATTAACAACACTTAACACAAATTAAAGTATATATGTAAAATAATTAAAAAAAAATAAACACAAACATTACAATTTACAAAAAAGAAAAAAAATTTCATATACAAAATAATTTAGCAAAAATTGAGTATGCTAACAAATATAAATAGAGTTTATTGGTCATGCATCGATAGTGTAAAACAATTTTGTTTTACACTGTCATTCAATCACAAATCACTGTTGATATGACTTTTAAAGTAGTTATCATAAAAGTCAACAATTTTACCATACATGGTACGTTATGATTGGTTGACAGTGTAAAAATGTTTTACAATATTTTAGCATAGCCTATTTTCCCATATAAATATTACATAAAATATATCAAAAATAAAAAAAATACATTTTTATTCAACTATTTTTTTTAAAAAAAAACTAACACATAAAATATATCAAAAATTAAAAAATACATTTTAATGAAGTAGCAATTATTATTTGCTACTTCATTGTACTTTTCCTGACGCTTACCTTTTTATTTTTTTGTGTGTAAAAAAAAGTACATAGAAGTAGCAAATAAGAATGACTACTTCTTTGTTAATATCAAACTAGCAATTCTTATTTGCTACTTCACTTTTTATGCGTCAGAAAAAGTATAATAAAATAGTAAATAAGAATTGCTACTTCATTCAAATCATGTAATTTGATGCCTACATGGCATGCCATATCGTCAAAGTTGAAAATTTGACTGAGTCTTTGGTCAAAATAGACTCATACCAGTAATATCTTTTAAAAAAGATCCATTTTGATAAATTTTTTTTAAAAATAACCAAAAATGATCAATCAGCCAAGTACATAAAGCAATTGTGGGAGTGCTGGAAGCAACTATCCATTATCGATCCTAACGCAAAAAATAATAAAGGTCAAAGATTGGGTTTGGCGGTCCGTGGAGACAAGTGCTCTGTGCTAGGAAGAGCCCGTTTAAAATTTCAGTAATGTGTTGAAAAAGAAGAGTGCAGACTGAACAACCCAAACAATATGAGGTGATGATAAAAATTTGACTTGCAGCACCTTTGACCAGCCAGCTGTTATTGTTATGTTTTTGTTATTATTTTTACTAATAAATTAGTAAATATGTAATAATGATATTATTATTATTTTTGACCAAATTATGATATTATTATTATTATTATTAAATATTAGTACATATAATATAATAAATATAAACTAATAATATTAAAATTAATATTAATAATTTAATATTAATAAATATAAATTAATAAATGTAAATTAGTATATATTAATATTCTTCTACACAAATATAAATATATTAGAATAAAATTAATTGTAAACATATGATAAAAAATATTTAAAACATAGTGATTAAGTTATAAACTTATAATTAAGATATATAGTATTAGAAAGTGTAAGTCATTATTTTTTAGTTTTATTATATTATATTATTTACAGGGGCGGAACTACTAAGGGCCTTGGCCCCCCCTAACTTTTTTGTAATATTAAATTTTTAATATATATTATATTTTAATATTGATATAATTAAAATAATTGATTATATTTAGAAGTTTAGCTATGAAGATAATAACATTTAAATTCATTTATTTTTGTTATACTTTTTGATAAAATATTTTATTCTTTTTTTATAATATCTATTGTAAAGATAATTAATGACATTTTTTAAACAAATATTTAATTTCTTCTTTTCATAGTTTTTATTGTGAAGATAATTACATTTTCCCTCTCTATATTTAGATAAAATATTTAAATATAATTTTTTAGTAGTTTTTCTTTTTATAATCTGTAATTAACATTTAAAGGTTATACATAATTGCATTTACAACAAAATTAATTTTATTAGTCTCCACTTTATATTAATTTGATCACAATTATTTAGGAATCAAAGCTATTTATTATTAACCTTTACAAAGGTACAAACTTACAAATATATAAGAGATTGTCAACTTAAACTCTAATACACATAAGCAAATCTTCTATTTTTTATCATTATTTTTTGTATATTCTCTTTTTTTTCCTGCTCTCTTCTTTATTGTTCTTACCACTGTTTTTAGACTCTAACATGTTTCTGACTCCAAGTACACGAGTTAAACACGTTATTATTATGTAAATCAGGGGAAAACAAACTAAATTTCTGATTGTACCAAAGGTTCGCCAAATTTTGCTTTTACGACAATTATCACCGTCAAAACATAATATTCTTCTTCTCTTACTTTTAAACAATCTAAAAGCAAATTTTTCTTTAATTACTATTGGTTATTATTGTTATAAAAGTTGGTGAGTAACATAATTCATTTTGATTTAGTAATCTTTTACAACATAATAATATGACCTTTTATAAAAATTTATGATGAAAGTATATTCCAATTTTTTATTATAAACTCATAATGGCTGTTGTTGACAGGTAAAAATGACAATTAACGTTTGTAATCTTTGGTCTTTTAAAAAATGATGTTTAATTTGTCTTCTACATAATATATTTTCTATTAGGTATTTTAAATTATTTTATAAAACACATAATTATAAATATTTGTATAAATTTAATATTTATATATTTATTTGATAAATTTTGATTCATAATTGCCCCCCCCCCCCCCCAATTATGTAATTCTGGGTCCGTCCCTGATTATTTATTTAGTAGTAATAAAGCCAAAAACTTATGCTAAAATAGAGAATTATTATTGAATTTTAAATATTTGGATTTACTATGTTGACAATTATATTTTGATATATTTATTGTTCTTTCGTAAACAATTTTATTAAATTTTATAAAATTATTTGATATATATTTAGACTATGACTCCCGTGAAAACACTTTCTTATGTGAGAATGTGAGAACAACTAATAACAACCATCAGATCAAGATTGAAAATAATAAATGGTTGAGATTAAAATATTTAAAATTCAAATTATGATCTAATATAATCTAATAAAAAATAAATCTATAAAAAATAAATCTAAAAACAAATGATTGTTATTAGTTGTTCTCATGTTCTCACATAAGAAAATGTTCTCACAGTCGTACTTTATATAATTATTGATATATATATTTATTTTAATTATATGATATGAATATTTTTTCACTTTTTATAACAAATAATTATAATCATAAAATTTAGATATTGGATTTAACTCTGCAGTGAACCAGCTAATTAAAATACTAGTAATGAATAAATGAGAACATGATTACTTTATTTTGTTAGATTACATTCTTCATTGTTCCTTTTCACTTCTATTTTTTTTTTACTGCATTTTGATTTCTATTAATTAGTTTGAATTTCCTATTGTCACAACCAAGTTTGCAACAGGCAGCGAAAGAAATTAAAAACAAATGAGTCATCACCAAAGATTTCTTTTTCTAGAAAAAACACTAGAAAAACTCTTTAAAAAGAAAATGGTCTTCCAAAATCAAATTTTGGGTTTGAGAATCGATGATGCATAAAGAAGGTATGAACACTCTACGATGTCCATCATAAAGATGATTACCACTAATTAAATGTAAAAAAAGTTAATATAATTTTTAAAATATTAATTTTACCCCTTAATAGAAAATAAGGACACATTTAAGAAGATTTTTTTATTTATTGTTAATTTTCTTATCATGGGAATTTTTATTATTAAAAACATATTTTGTTATTTTTTAAAAAAGAATTATTATTATTATCTTTTTATCTATTCATCTAGACAAGGTGGGTCTTTTCTATATCCCAAAGTCAATGAAAAATCAAAATTACGTAGTTGTTTTGATAGAAAAAATGTTTATGCGTCATTTTTTTTATTTTGATTTCTTTTATAAATTAAGTTTTTTATGAGAATATATTTTTTTAGGCCAGGTCTTTGCAATAATCAAAGAGGAAGTAAGTAGATCCAAAATTATTATTATTAACAACCTAGGGTTTTCGTAAAAACCGAACGGAAAATGGATCTGAAATAGTTATCACTAATAATCAAACATAGTGATTAATTTTTAATTAAGATATATATAGTATTAAAAAATAAAAGTTATTATTTTTATTTTATAATATTATAGTATTTATTTAGCAGTAATAAGACCAAAAACTTATACTTTTATTTATTACTAATTTTTATTATTAGTATTTATTAATTTACATTTATTGGTATTAATAATTTAATATTATTTATATATATTTATTAATTGTATGTATTAATATTTAATATTAATATTATATATTAATTAATTTGTTAATGTTTAATATTTAATTTATTACTCCCTCCGTTCTTTTTTAATTGTCGGATTTCTAACAAAAAATTGTTCATATTTATCTGTCGTTTTCAAAGTCCAAGATAACATTAAATACAAAGAGAGAGAAATAACACAGTATAATTAATTATGGAGAGTGAAATGTAACCAATAGAAAAACAGGTTGTTAGGGAGAGAGAGAAACCTAACAAATAAGAAAACAAGTTGTTAGGGAGAGAGATAAATAACAGACAAATAACACATGTCTATTAATTGTGGAGAGAGAAAAGTGGAGTGAAAGAAGTGAATTTTATTGGTTGAAGTGCAAAATTCTTAAACGACAATTATAAAGAAACAAAGGGAGTAATATTTAATATTATTAGTATATATTAATAAATATAAATTAATGATAAATTATATGGTTTTAATCTTTTGCAAAATTATTAAATGATGAATAAATGAGTCAAATTACTTTATTTTGTTATATTACATTATTTAATATTCTAAATAAATGCAATTTAATTATATGTTTGACCCATTACATTATATAATTTTATTATTTGTTTTATATATTTACTTTTATTAATTTTTAGTTAATTTATTATGTTTATGACTCACAATACACATTTAAAATATTGATTTCACATATATAATATAGGCTAAAATACACTTTTGTGCCTATATAATATAGGAAAAAAAAAGTCAACTTGACATGGCAAAATTTTGGAAGCTTGATGCATAATTTTGTTGAGAAGTTAAAATAATTTTACAAGCATTATTTCCTGCCTATAAATTGATGTTTGGTTTCCTTGAAACATCACAACAAGACTTTAACACCTATATAAAATTCTGAGATAAATTGTAAAGACTTAGATAAAAGTTATGGCAAAGAACGAAATGAAAACTGTCGGAGTTGCGATTATGATAATGATTGTATTAGGCTTTGCACAAGCTGAATACAATTCTCCATCTATGAAAATTGAGCCAAACAACGCAACTGATAAACTCACATGTCCTGCGCAATGTGGCATAGATTGTGTACTAGCTAACCTTGCGTATCCAATATGTTATGCTATTTGTGTTGCAAAATGTCCTAAAAAGCCGCCCCCAAGTGCCTACAATTGTATTACTCATTGTGTCGTGAACAAGTCCACTGACATCAACATTGGTATTCATTCTCTTCCAACATTTATCTTTTTTAAAGGTTTTATAATTATTCTTTATGATTGAGTTAATTATGTTTTTACATCTTTTTGATAACTTATGTTTCAGATGCTCGAGGTCTTGCGGCTTATGCGGTGAATTCTTGTTTGCAGGAGTGCCAAAAAAAGTGATAGTTTGTTATAAGAATGTTAAAAAATGAAGTTGTTAGGAGAAATAATACTCATGCATGATTGTAATAAACAAATATTAATCAATGAGTAATTTCTTTATTTTTCGTAAATTCTTTGTCCAATCATTTTTCTTCATTTTTCTTATGTTCTTGTGTGATCGATCAATAAT
This sequence comes from Pueraria montana var. lobata, assembly GCA_026413185.1. Classification (NCBI taxonomy): domain Eukaryota; kingdom Viridiplantae; phylum Streptophyta; class Magnoliopsida; order Fabales; family Fabaceae; genus Pueraria; species Pueraria montana. The sequence continues at coordinate 13,648,900 of CM048654.1, forward strand.
ATTGTTCGGTAGAATTTGTCAAATTTCGTTTTAATTTATATAAGTGATTTTTATGATGACTTGCAAAGGAGATAGGATGAGAAGGAAAAATTCTAAATAGAGAATATTTGTGGGGGTAATTTTGTTATTTACATATAAGAGGAACTTCATAGTTTTGGGACAAATTTACCGTAATAGGAGAAGACCACTAAGTCATATACTAGTTGTGTGCGAGTTATTTATTTATTTAACGGAAAAAATAATCTAAATTAACAAAACTTATTTTCTATATAAAAAGATGTTTTTTTTTCTAAGAAATAGAATGCAATTTTATAATATTACTTCTTTCTTCATTAAAAAATAAATATAGTTGACAATTTGACAACTTTTACCAATAGAAGAAAGGAAACGTAAAACTCGAAAAGAATGATAAGATAAAACTTACAATTTATTTAAAATATGAATATAAAATTTGAATACTAATTACTTTTTAATAATGTTAGACGATATTACACATTAAAAAAATGTTATGTTATTGTATTTGTAAAAATTTAATTATGTACAGCTTTGCTAATTTTTCTATCTGTAAATTGATATGATAATTTCTAAATTTAAATAGATGTAAATGCATTTTATTTTTTCATATTTTAGATGTTAAAATATTTTAATATAATATCTTTTCTTTATGTTATAAAAAATTAAATTTATTAGTTCATGAAGGAAACATCCTTTAATAAATTCTTGAATGCTAAAATGTTAGTAAAAATAGGTTAAATTACCATTTAATCTCTAATAAATAAAATTAACATTAATTTTGTAACATCCCGAAAATTACAACCCAATAAATATGAACGTGAGAGATTTAACTAGAAAATTTTCTTGTTGGGGAGAATTGTAACACTGTGATTTTTCGTAACGTATATTAAGGGTTTGATAAATACCATAAAAGGAAATTAAATTTAAATTTATAGTGTTATTGTGAGATTTTTGGAACATTTACGTAACTTCCGTAAGTTGTAGAAAAAAAAAAAAAATAAGAGAAGGGGGTGTCCTTAGAGGAAGGGTGGCTGCAAATAGCAAAATATGAAATTTTACCCAAATATATACGTGAACCAGCTTCTTTCTTCCAAAAAAAAATTCTTCATTCTCCTTTTCACGAACACCCTCTGCTCTCTCTTCTTCTCTCTAAAATTTTGCACTCTTTCTAAGATTTAAGTATTCAAATCAAAGTTTTCACCGATTAAATTCGGATATGTTATAGAGGAGTTCAAGAGCTTCAAAACCTACCGATTGGATTTTGATTTCGTTGAGGTATGGAGGGATTTTCTTCTTCCCTAATCTATTTCTCTATTTTCAGTTAAGTGTAGTTGGGAGTTAGGGGGCTCAACTACATACAGCATGTCTGCCCCTTTTGTTGTTTGTGTTGTGTTTGAGTATTTGTGATTCTACTGGCAGTGGCTGTGTGAGTGTGTATGGATTGATTATTTTTGTTTTTGACTCTCTAAATTACTTGGGAAGGCTCCTAAAACAAAGGAGATCATGCCCAAATTTTATTAAAATTGTATGACAAGGTTTTCAATGTGAAATTCATCCTAACAATAAAAGTGGCAGTGGCTGTTGGTTCGTCCAGCTCTGGACAGTCCCCACTGTTTTGCGATTTTTGGTAGATCTAACCGTTGGTTTTTCACGAAATTTGTTTTTAATTAAAATAGACACAAACAGGAACAACTTTTATTTTGACACCATGGACAGAAAACGTCGTTTTGAAGTTCATCCGTGGCTTTAAAAATTACTGTTCTGTTTTCATGTTTCCCTAGAACATGTCTCGGTTTTTCTGAAATTCCCACTTGGGTGCTTAATGTTTCTTTTTCGTTTTTGAACCATTCAAAACTAGACAAAACAAGCTTTTTAATCATATAAATTACAAAAATTATCATATCCAATTTCTAAATTAACTTTTAAAAAGAAACAGGGCAAGGGGTTTTGAGCTCTGTTTTGAGTCTGAAACTTAAGCTGTTAGAAAAAAATTTACTGGGAACAATAGGGAAATAATTTGGGGGCAAGGGTTATTTTTTTAGAAAGATAAAGATGTTACCTTTCTACTGTAAAAAGTTTAGCTCAAAACAAGTTTGGGAAGTGGGAGAAATTTACATTTCTTTGAGCTATGTTCAGTGAACTCAAAATTCAGGGCTGCTGACTTAGAAAATTTTTATAAAATTTTCTAGATGTTGATTTTATAAGTGGGATACCTTTCTATAAAATATATTTCAAGAGCTTCGATTTGATATAAAAAGTTTTAAATTCCGAGATCATTTGCTTGTATCAGTGAGAGCTCATAAATCCTAAAATTTCAAGACAAAGGAGAAAGGGAGAAAAGGGATTCAAAGGTTTCTCTATCAAACTAAGGATTCTAGGTAAGGATCATGGCATTTAATTTCATTTTAGACCATTTGGAATGTAGAAAAACATGTTGTTAAGTTTAGATTCAAGATTTAATCAAGAACCATGAAAAGATGAAATTGATTTTGGGTTTTTATATAATTGATATTAGAAGCTTGAAATAATTGTTTGGAACCATGTTTGATTGATTGGATGATTTGTTGTGATGGATTGAAATTGATTGGTTGGTTTGTTGTTGGATTGAAATTGCTTGATTTGGCTTGATTGTGTTGTGAATGATGTTGGAAATTGTTGAATGTTTATATTTTTGTAGGTGATTGTTTAAAACTACTTATTTAATTGTAATTATTAACATATTGCATATGCATGAGTCTTTTTGGGGGATTTATAAAGATTCAAGTGAAAAATAATTGATGTTGGCTAACCGGGACTGCGGTAGCCATGAAAATGGAAAAGAAAAGAAAAGAAAAGAAAGAAAAGAAAGAATAAATGTTGACTAACCGGGACTGCGGTAGTCATGAGAAACGAATTGATATATGAGAAATGACTTTTGTTGACTAACCGGGACTGCGGTAGTCATGTGAAATGAAAATGATTGAGAAATGATTTTGTTGACTAACCGGGACTGCGGTAGTCATGTGAAAGGAATATGATTTGAGAATTGAATCTTTGGGGTGAGCAGAATAAGTTAGACAGGGCTGTATAGTCTGTGATTATATAGTCTGTGGGGTGAAGGATATTGGCAATTCCACATGTGGCTGGAAACTGGACTGAGTTGCGGTCGTGGTGGCCTTCCGGGTATCCTGATCTCCTAATTCTGTTTAGTTTATTCGCGTTTAGTAGGGGCTGATAGCTGAATTGCAGTATGTAATGGTAGGCCAGTTACTTACTAAACACTCAAAGGGGAAGTCTCCATGGAGCAGGGTCAAAAATGAATTTGAGTCAAAACTACATTTGCATAAATCATACTGCATTTGCTTATGTATGTGATTGATTAATTATTATATGAAATGTACATGGTTGATATGGATTCTAATTGTATGAGAAATTAAATGCCTGATCCGGTAATGCTGTCCCCAGATTCTAGGGGAGTGTGAATTGCAGGTATTTTGAAGATTAATTAGAAGTTAAAGATGCAGATATTTTCCAGAGCTATAGGAATGGGTGTTTTTGGCTTTAGATACTTTTGTATTAATTAGAAATAAATTGGTAGTAGTATTTTCTGTAAATTTTAATAATGTAAATTATAATGACAAACTTTGAACTTTAATAGATTGTATTTATTTTATTCGGAATTTTTTTTTTTAGACGGAAATTAATTAATTAGAAGGGGGGTTACAAATTTGGTCAAGGATAAACCCATAAAGTAACTAAGTAACGGGTCAAGAATTCACCCAAAAAAATAAAAGTAACAGGTCAAGAGGTTTTTTTTTTTTTTTTTAGAAGTCAAAGGAAACAAATATTATTAACAGAAGACCAAAACTGGGACAAGTTGGTACCAGATTGGACCAAAACCAGAATTACAAAAAATGTAGCAAAAACAGCATATTCTGCCAATTACACCAGAGCCTATTACTATACCAATAAACAATATAACCTATAAACTATTAAGCCTATGTCCAAAATAAATAGCACTCCTGAACCTCCACGGTACCAAAGACTTAGGCTGTATTTGTGAAAAACTTACGTTGAATGTAATCTCCGTTCTCACATAAGTAATAAGGGAGTTATTTCTACTTTTATTGCTTTAGAATGTGCAAACTTCCGTTTGAAGGGTGTCAAACAGAAATCCAAACACACACTTATACTTTCCACAAAGTTGACCGAGCTGAACATAACAATTCTTCACGGATTATGGGCCACGTACAAGTTTTGCGCCATTACCTCAAGACCTCTAAAATATCAGAAACCAAGACAAAGTATCAGCACCTTATTTCTTATATGCTTCTATTTCTCTAATTACCCCTCCAGCATAAGATACAATTAAATTTTAGCACCGCCAAGAAAAAATAATCCATTGGATTAGACAACCATACTGACAGAGGGTAAATGAAATCTCTGCAACGTGTAGTGGTTTGTCATTAAACACCAATTTGTTCCTAACAGTCCATATAGACCAGATGGTTGCAAACCAAAGGACCTCCCAACCTTCCTTATCAGTAATGAATTTTCGTTGGAATGCCTTGAAACTGATACATTTGACTCTGCATTCTATTCTGCAACACAGTGGAGAAACCCGACCATTGACAGCATAGATACCATACAAAGTTTAAATAATCATTACTCAACTTTTTTTTATTAAGGTGCGTTATAGGGATGACTTTTGATTCAATATTTGTCTTGTCAAATAGTGTATATATATAGGGTCTGGGTAATTTTTTGGGTACCTGGATTTGGGTAGAACTGTCATCCTTAGCCATGATGATGGTGATGGTGTTCATGATGGTGATGATAGGTTTGAGATATTTTAGGACGGAATAAACAAGAATGACATTGGATAGGGTCTGAGAAGGGTACTATAGTATCTGCTCCCATACTCGTGTTTAAAAAAAAAACCTATATCAGGCCCATTCCCATATGGATAACAACTTTAATCTCCATTCCCGTACCCAATACCTATATACCCATACCCGCTACCCACACTTTACTTATGTATAAAGTTAATAAATAAATAAAATATTATTTAAAAAATTACTACAAGTAAGTTAAAAATTCACTCTTAAACAATCTAAAATATAACATTAAAAATAACCAAATATAACCTTGAGTCGTTCAAACTTAAGTCATAAACTAAACAACATTATAAACATAATCATTCTTAAACTTAATGTTCCAATAATTGTTTAACAAAATCATTAGAAACTTGGACATCAAGTGATGACAATACTCTCTGATAATAAATTTGTCTTCCACGAATTGTTAACATAATCGTTCTATTTGTCTTGCTATGCTAGTAGCCAAGGTGGATGAAGGAATTATTAAAATTACCGATACGATGCCTCACCTACTTTCAATTGGGACTATAAAAAGTGTTGTTTTAAAAAAGTCAAACGAAATAATATATTATTCTTAATAGTATCATAAGACATGCCACATTACAAGTTATGAACATGAACCAGATGCATAGTGTAACAACAACATTGGTTTGATGGTCATAGCCAAACAAAAGCATTACATAGAAAACAAAAGAAAATGTGTACTTCATCATCATATAACACATGTATCCAACTAACACACCCAAAACTACAACCTATCCAACAACCTAACACATATTTAAAACCACCCCTCCCAAACATGTAACCATAGCATTCAATTTATAGAATTATTTCCTTCGTTGATAGATTCCAAAGCTATATAAAAAAGGGTTAATTAAGTTTTTAGTCCCTAAACTTTTTCAAAATTCGGTTTTTAGTTCCTATACATTAGTTTGACTGGTCAAGGTCCCTAAACTTTTTAAAAATTTGGCTTTTAGTCCCTGAACAAAATTTTGACCAATCAAAGTCCCTAAACTTTTTAAAAATTCGGCTTTTAGTCCCTAAACTTTTTAAAAATTCAGATTTTAGTCCCTGAATTAATGAGATTTTAGGGGCTAAAAACCGAATTTTTAAAAATGTAGGGACTAAAAACCGAATTTTTAAAATGTTTAGAGACTTTGACCGGTCAAACTAAAGTTTAGGGACTAAAAACTGAATCTTTAAAAAGTTTAGGGACCTTGACTAGTCAAACTAAAGTTTAGGGACTAAAAACCGAATTTTGAAAAAGTTTAGGGACTAAAAACTTAGTTAACCCTAAAAAACATGTTGTGTTCAGTAGTCAAAAGATGTGTTATTATGTTAGTCATTAAGTTAAAATTAGTAAAATATATATAATTATTTTTTTGTAAAAATATATATAATTATTTATATATACATGATATTTTAATTAAATTAATATGTATATATAACATGTGTGGGGTGGGGTGAGGTGGAGCGGGGCAGGGTGGGTAATATAGTACACGTACCCGCACCAATCTCCATTAAAATTTTGCAAGTAAATACCTGCCCCGGACCCATCCCCAATAAACGAGTATTTACTCTATCCATTTGCGAATTTTTTTGCGGGTACTCGTAGGGTCCGGGTACACTTTGCCATCCCTAGTGATAAATTAGATCTTTTAGATATTTAATTTTCTGTTTGGTGAATCTTTTAGAGATTTTATGGTTACACGAGGTTTTAATTTGAATTCAATATATATATATATATGTGTGTGTGTGTGTGTGTGTGTGTGTGGCATATCTTATGAGATGACTCTTTTTAATTTGAGAGTGAAGGGGTTAAATCTAGATCATATAACCATACATTAAGTTGGAAATGTTTTTTTTCCATGTTTGGTTTGTTTTTTAAAAAATAACATTCCCAGGAAACAATGTTTCCCTGGAATATTTTTTGCTAAGTTTCCCACGAAAAGATTTCCATGGGGAGGTGTGAATCTAAACTCTCCCGAGTTAAAAATCTAGTCATTCCTAAGAATCATGATTTTCAGGATTCATGATTCCCAGGAATGATGATTCCCGGACATGAAAATTTTTTCCTTGTACCAAACACCCCCTAAGGGTTAAGATTTAATATCATGTGACTAGTTAAGAAGTCATGTGACTTTTTAAAAAACTCACATGACTTGGTGTGCTTTAATCTTGATCATTTAAGATAAGATCTAGTGGTCAATATTTATTCCTCTCACTCTCATATAAAATAAGTCCTCTTACTAGATATATTCATTATGTGTGTGTGTGTGTGTCCAATGTCACATTTTAAATTTATAAGTTGAACTATGATAAAAAAAAAAGTTTTAATTTTAATGTATCTGCTTTGTCAACTAATAAAAAAATTAAAATGAAATAATTATTTAAAAATTATTAATTTTCAATTATCTAATAATTCATTATTAGATATCAATATAACAAAGATTCTCGGGTGTCTTGTGGATGGAAAAAACGTGGTTGGGTGGAGAGAACCCCACTAAAGGTGGCCAGTTAGGTTCTCCGACGGAGATTAGTCATCGGCAAAGCTGGTGGATACTCCGTACCAATAACATGGTAACAAAAAAAAAAAAAAACCATGAGAGTTAATTCCAATTAAATGTATAACAATTATAAATTGAGATACTCCCTCCATTCTATAATATTTGTCGTCATAGGTTTTTTTTTATATAGACCAAGAGAAATTAAGAAATCGATGAAAGAGAATGACAATTTTACAAAATTAACCTTATTATCATTAATTTATTTATAGTTTTTGTTGCCCATCATTAATATTATAAGAGATATAAATGAAAAATAGTAATTAATATTATATTGAAAAGCTAAAATGATAATTATTTTATGACTTTTTTTTCTTACGCGATAATTAAAATGGGATGAAGGGAGTATAATTTTATAGATAATCAAAATTTACCCTTTTGTGTATGAGAAATTGCCCTTCATTCTATATATGATATCATTACTTAAGAACAAGGTGAGAATGTACTTGTAGGATTCTTAAGTAATTTTATCCATAAATGTTTTAAATACATTAAATACTTTCATGCATTAAATACTCATTAAATAACATTAAATACATATATTAAATACTCATTAAATAACATTAAATACGTATATTAAATAACACTAAATACATATATTAAATAACATTAGATATATATGTTAAATAACCATTGACTGAGAGGCTATGTTTGGTAAAACTAGCTTATAAGCTAGCTGAAAAGCCGAAAGCTTATAAGTTAGCTGATTCAAATACTCGAAGGAAGAACTTTGTCGTCCAAAATGATTTTATTTGGCTCAACAAGATTGTCTCTAGTAAAAAATACATGTAGTATATATAAAAATTACATATATTAAATACTCATTAAATACTAGAAGGGAACAATCACTCTTGTCCCCTAGCATTAAAAAATTCTCATCTTTAATCATTATTGTTTATAAACATATTTTAAGGTAATAAAACTAAAAAGCATATTAATATAATTTTGAAATTATTTAAATTTTTTATAAGTTTAAAATTATTTTAATCTAACTAGTTTTTTTTTTTGTGTAATCAAGAGGTATCCGAGACTTCTATTTGGCACTCAACTAATTTTTACTAAAATTATTTATATTTTATGAATATAATATATTAACTTAAATTTTATTTACTACAAATAATTGAATGAGAAATTAAAACTATGGATGTTATGTAATTTTTTGGATTTTTGCATATTATATAATTAATTAACATAATTTTATATAGAATAAATAAAAAAATGGGATTTAAAATTTTAATTTAGAAATATATTAAATATTATGATATTTATTTTTATTTAATAATTAATTTTGAACACATATATATATATATATATATATATATATATAAATATATATAAATTTATTTTAAAAGTCGTAAATTTAATAAAAATATATATGAAAGTAGATAATTGTTTTGTGAGTGATGCGTTAGTAACGGATCGTGTTAAGTGTATGCAAGAGAAAATTTGGTAGAATTATAAATTTTGAGGTTATGGTACATGTAAAAGAGTTTTTGGGGAACTTCCAATTATATATACTCCAGACACATATAGATAGGATAAAATGCAATTTGGGTCTTTCATTTTATTTTTTTAGTTTAAGCTTGGTTGCCTAAGTTTTTTTTTTCTTTAATCCAAGATGGTCCTTTTATTCATTTACCACACTAACTTTGTCAACTTGATAACACGTGACAAAATGTAATAGATGTCACATTAAATGAGTGTTTGCTACCTCAATTATAATTAACACAATTTATACAAAAATTTGGCAGAAGGATTAATTTGGTCTAACAAAGATTCTTTAACACTTATATATATTCCTTTGTCCCAAGAATTTAACACTTATAAAAAAATTCTGAGATAGATCGTAAAGACTTAAAGAAAAGTTATGAAACAGATTGAGATGAAATATACTAGAGTTGCAATCATGATCATGATTACGTTGGGATTCACACAAGCTAATTACAATTCTCCACCTATTAAAATTGAGCCAAACACTGTGTTTGCTAATCAACTCAGCTGTCCTGCAAGATGTGGCATAAATTGTTTAATAGCTAACCTTGCATATCCAATATGCTTTGCTATTTGTGTTGCAAAATGTCCTAAAATGTCCCAAGATTATTCCGATTGCATTTCTCATTGTGGCATGAACAAGTCCATTGACATTAACATTGGTATTCATTCTCTTACAAATTGGTCTGTTTTTTAATGTTTTTATATTTATTCTTTATAATTGAGTTAATTATGTTTTTACATCTTTTTGATAATTGATTTTATGTGTCAGATGGTCGTGGTGTTGTGACCAGTGTGGTAGATTCTTGCTTGCAAAAGTGCGGGAACAAGTAATAATTTGTGACAAGAATGTTCAAGAAGATTGTTAGGAGAAATAAAACTCATGCATGATTGTAATAAACAAATATTAATCAATGAGTAGCATCCATTCTTTATTTTCTGTAAATCCGTTGTCCAATCATTTTTCTTATGAAACGAATTGTTCTGAATTAGATTTTCCATGACAAGACTCTTAATTGGACTAACTACTTCAAATTATTGGTTAATCAAGTCTTATAACAGCTGCGAGTCTTATGAAGAACAAATTATTTATTTCCTTTAAATTAACCATAAATAATCAGTATATTTTCGTTATAGTGGGGGGGGGGGGTATATTTTTGGGAGCAAACTCCAATCGAATATGAAGCACCTGGATACAAGTTATGCCTTGGAATGAAAGAGAATTCTGAATTAGCTTCGTCTACGAACAAGGAAGCTATAAGTAATGCAACTAGGAATCTCATGGAGAGTTCGATCCTGGCTCAGGATGAACGCTGGCGCATGCCTTACACATGCAAGTCGGATGGGAAGTGGTGTTTCCAGTGGCGAACGGGTGAGTAACGAGTAAGAACCTACCCTTGGAGGGAACAACAGCTGGAAATGACTGCTAATACCTCGTAGCCTGAGGAGCAAAAGGAGGAATCCGCTCGAGGAGGTGTCGCGTCTGATTAGCTAGTTGGTGAGGCAATAGCTTACTAAGGCAATGATCAGTAGCTGGTCCGAGAGGATGATCAACCACACTGGGACTGAGACACGACCCAGACTCCTACATGAGGTAGCAGTGGGGAATTTTCTGTAATGGGCCAAAGCCTGACGGAGCAATGCCTCCTGAAGGTAGAAGGCCTACGAGTCATGAACTTCTTTTCCCGGAGAAGAAGCAATTACAGTATCCAAGGAATAAGCATCGGCTAACTCTGTGCCAGCAGCCGTGGTAAGACAAAGGATGCAAGCGTTATCCGGAATGATTGGGCGTAAAGCGTTTGTAGGTAGCTTTTTAAGTTCGCCGTCAAATCCTAGGGCTCAACCTTGGACAGGCGGTGGAAACTACCAAGCTGGAGAGGGGCAGAGGGAATTTTTGGTGGAGCGGTGAAATGTGTAGAGATCGGAAAGAACACCAACGACGAAAGCACTCTGCTGGGCCGACACTGACACCGAGAGATGAAAGCTAGGGGAGCGAATGGGTTTAGATACCCCAGTAGTCCTAGCCATAAATGATGGATACTAGGCGCTGTGCGTATCGACCTGATAAACTGGATTTTGACTGTATTTTTATCTCAGTTTGGATGTCATTTACATATGATTTGAGCTTAGTTTATTGGTAGAACTCACAGTTTGTCACTAGTTTGTGTAAGACAGGCAATTCAAGGATTTCTTGAGGAAAAAAGCTTAAAAATAAATAAATTGAAGAAAAGTTGCCTTTGTCTGGAATACCATGCCGTGGTAGACTTAGCACGACCGTGCTAAGTCACCACAGCCGTGATGCAAGAACCACAACCAAGCAGGAATCACTAGAAGTTTTGCATCAGCGTCAATTTTTCGATCACAACCGTGGTTCATTTACCACGGTCGTGCTCGGAATACGCGCAGGTTGGACCTCCAGACTATGCAAGGACCACAGCCGTGGTCATCTGATCAGCACGGCCGTGGTGAGCCGTGTCAAAAGTTTGAAACTTTATAAATAAATGCTGAAAACCCTCTTTTGGCATCTTTTGTTCTATTTCGGAATACTGAGGGTTCTGAGTGAGATAAAGGTCATGTGAGAAGTCTAACTGCTATAAGACGTAGAGATCGTCATTGGGAATACCACTTGTAAAATCTCTTATCCCTTTGTAATCTTTATGTTTTCTATGGGGTTTATTGGTTTGTTTATGAACATGAGTGGCTAGTCCTTCTAGCCCAGGATTATGATGTAGCTGTGTCCTTTGTACCCTATCTTTGATTATCAATGAATGTCTCGATGTTCCCAGTTATTGAATCTCTTTACTATTTTTTTTGCTATTAGAACTGATCACTCTAAATGTTAGTCAGTCCCTTGTCTATGATCAATTGCCTGGAATTGACAGAACTGTAAAGTGATTGAATTCATATGATTCGCATGATCAAACTAATTGTGTGAATTTCCAGTGGATTAATTCTATTAATCAACCTCTCTGAGTATTATCGTTTACCCTAATTTAATTCACCTATGACCAATTGAGAATTGAATTAGGGGAAACAACAGTAGTAAGCTACGACCAATTGTTTACTAATGAATTTAAAGAGGACTAGCAATTAACTTAATTAAAGTATTCAATGGGATCAAGATGAAGGAAAAAGGGATGCATGCAAAATCATAATCCTTGGTTTTCCAATCTTACTGTCTCACATTAATCTTCTTGTCTTAATCCTTAGCTCTTAAGAACTGAACAATTGAACTCTATTTTCCCAAATTTGATTCTTAATTGAATTGTTTAACCATTGCAAAATTAATTGTTTGGAAACACGACTGGTCCTTTGGGTTCGATATCCGAACTCCTAGAGTCCACTGTCACTACTGCGTAGGGTACGCTTGCCCTCTACGAACACATTTTACGCATCAAGTTTCTGGCGCCGTTGCTGGGGACTAGTTATGTAGTTCCTAGATAATTTATTTTGTGAAAATTAAGCAATTCTTGTTCATATTATGCATAGTTTTGGTTCCTTTCATTTTTCTATTTTATATATTTTAATTTATTTTTTTTATTATTTTGTTCTTGTCTGTTTAATTTCTGAATTTTTATTTTATTTTATCTAATATATATATATATATATATATATATATATATATATCTGTTTGTTTTTATTATACTATTCTCTTCTTTACCCGTTACGTTTAATCTTCCTATTGTGTTGATAGTGCATGCTAACCAGGTCCCAGAGGCTAGAGCTTGTGAACGAACCTGAGATTGAAAGGCTTGCCTGAAAGAACAGAGCGGAACAGAGAAGAAGAGTAATGGCTGAAGAAAATGACCCACCGGTGGAGTATTCTCTGTTAGACTATCTCACTCCTCAAGTTGGGGTAGCTAATGTAACGACCCAACTTCGTTACATATATATTATACTAAACTCTCTATTTTATTTTATCATGTGAAAGAACGTATAAATTTTTCTCATTTAAAATACATACATATGTACTTATATATATACAAAGTTCATCACCGCATCGTCCAAGTATGATATGCCATTTTACACCTTAAAATACTAGGATACATATAACATCAGAAGGAAGATTCCCTTGTAGAGGACGTTCACACTAATATTTATATTTATACAAAATCCTAAGTTGGTCACCTTAAAATGTACATATATATACTAGAACAAAATTAGCAAAACAGGATGATCGTCCAATCTTAGGATCGTCCAATCAACATAGCAGGAGAATCGTCCAATCTTCAATCATGACTAGCATGAGAGCCAGCACCATCACTGCTACCTGCTCCCGTGTTAACCACACGATCATTGCAGTAAAACAATACAAACACAAATTTCAAGGGTAAGCTTCTTATAAAAAGAATGATAGATTATACACAAAATTTCAATCAACATCATTCACACTAAACATTCAGTTCATTTCATATGTCACTCCATACTTCAATATCATCATGCAATATTATGCTGACTCGACTCCATGGAGATTTCAACAACTTTCGGGCGGTTCCCATAGGCCTCATCCCCTACCATTAGTCTCGCCTTAGACCATTCAGGGAGTCCCTTGAGCCACCATATGGAGGAAGTGTGAATTTAATCCGATATGTGTTGGTATTGGCTTACCTCTGTCAGGTTTGCAAAACCTTCCATCTTTAGAAATTCGCCCACTTGTCTATTCTATATGCCCGCCATTGGCCACCACGAAATCCTCCAGCACTAGGTTGAGAGCCCACCTAGCACCCTCAACTTACGTGCCTACCCTTATGCAATATCATGCACAACTCAACAACTCTAATTGCCACCCGTTCTCTCTATGTTATAAATTCACCATTTTTCTCAAATCAAGCTTATGAACCCAATCTAGCAGTTCAGTAAGCACAAGTAAGGCATTTTCACACCTCGAATCCTTACTCTCAACACAACACTAAATTTAACTAAGGGTGAATTTCCTAACATAGTTCTAGAACCAAAGTGTTGGCAGATCCAACATCCTCGTTCGTAACAAGACTAGGTTCTGATTCTCTGTTAAACACACCCTCAAAATTTCACAACCACCATCGTTGGACGTCAGACTTTACTGAACATAAGGCACCACTGGACGCGGTCATTATACACTGAATCATTGGACGCTGGTCACTAGACACTGGGTCATTGGACGCTAGTTTTACTACACTCTAGTATTCACTGGACGTTGGTTTTTAGTCGTAGTATAGATAGATGGACGATGGTTTTCTTTGGACGAGTGGTTTTCTGCAGAGCCCAGAACCTTTCAAAAACCCATTACGAACACATGTTTCAAAAATTTTGAAACCATCTTCCAACACTTACAATATCATTCCAAAGCACAACAACATATTATCATAACAAACTCAGCTCAGATCATCAAAACATCAAGAGAGCAAAATCATTACATCATCATAACAGATCTTTAAAGCATCCAAAACAGAAACAGAATTCCAAACATATCACCACCAGATTAGTAAAACAAGTTTAAAGCTTCCCTTACCTTCAGCTCTTGACTCAAACCGTGAAGAAGAAAAAGCTAGAGAGGATAACTTTGAGATTCTCGAGTAATCTGCCCTCAAGTTTTGTTACAGAATCAACTAGGAGACACCAACTTAAAATCAGCTAAGAACTCTCTAGGAAAGAAGAAATAATTCTTCAAGTTCAGGTAGGAAAATAGCTCTCTCACTCACGGTAAGGAAACTTATAGAAAAAGAAAGATAAGAATGAAGGAGAATAGAAGAAACAGGAAGCTTGACACGTTCACTTAAGAGATTTGCATGAAATTTTACTAGTAACACCTCTATTTCCTCTAAAAGCACCCCTTTTTCTTATTTTTTTCTTCTTCTACAACTTACGAAATTTACGTAAAAATCCTGAAAATCTCCCAACATACACTCTGAGCCTAACACCTCATTAAATTCTAAGAATAATACCACATCACATAGTACAACGTATAACTTAAGTTAATTATTATATTATTTCAACATAATTAAATTTTAATTTTTCTCTTACATTATTAGCAAAACACTTAATCATACAATTAGGAAAACTACAACGCTACAATTCTCCCTAACAAGAAAATTTTCGTCCTCGAAAATTCGCTTACCTGGAAAGAGATAAGGGTATTGTTCGCGAATTTTATCTTCAAGTTCCCATGTAGCATCACCCGTAGTATCACTCCATATAACTTTAACCAAACTAATAGCTTTGCCCCTAAGCTGTTTAGTCTCTTGATCCTCAATCCTGACTGGACGAGTCTCAAGCGTCCAGTCCTCTCGTACTTGTATCACATCCGGCTCAATGATATGAGTAGGATCAGAAACATATTTCCTCAATTGAGACACATGTAATACATTGTGCAAATTGGCTAGAGTAGGTGGTAAAGCCATTTCATAAGCCACTGGACCTATGCGTCTAAGGATTTGATAGGGTCCAATGAACTTAGGTGTAAGCTTCTTCGACTTAATTGATCGTCCAACACCCGTAGTTGGTGTAACCTTTAGAAATACATGATCGCCCGCTTCAAACTCAAGTGGCCTTCTACGTTTGTCCGCATAAGATTTCTGTCTACTTTGTGAGGCCTTCATCCTTTCTTGAATTAACTTAATCTTTTCTGTAGTCTGTTGTAACATCTCTGGCCCTACTACCATATTCGTTCCATCTTGGTACCAACAAAGAGGTGTTTTACACCTTCTACCATACAAAGCTTCAAATGGTGCCATACCAATACTAGCATGAAAACTGTTGTTGTAGGTGAATTCTACCAAAGGTAAAACTTCATCCCAACTTCCAAGATGATCCAAAACACATGCCCGCAACAGATCCTCTAGTGATTGGGTCGTTCTCTCAGATTGTCCATCAGTCTGTGGGTGATAAGCAGAACTAAATCTTAACTTAGTTCCTAAGGCTTTTTGCAAACTTTGCCAAAATCTTGAAGTAAATCTTGGGTCTCTGTCCGAAATGATACTTGATGGCACTCCATGCAATCTTACTATCTCTCTGATATACAATTGAGTGAACTTCTCCAAAGAATACTTCATGTTAACAGGTAAGAAATGAGCACACTTTGTTAATCTGTCAACTATCACCCATATGGCATCACAACCTTTAGTTGTCCTAGGCAAACTGGATACAAAATCCATGGTAATACTGTCCCATTTCCACTCTGGAATCTCCATTGCTTGCAACAAACCACCGGGCCTCTGATGTTCTACTTTAGCCTTCTGACAAGTTAAACATGCTGCCACATATTGTACTACATCTCTTTTCATACCGGACCACCAAAACATCTTCTTCAAATCTTGATACATCTTAGTCATACCGGGATGTAGACTAAGTTTACTTTTATGACCTTCGTCCAATATGAGTCTTTTTAACTCAATGTCTTGTGGTACACAAATTCTACCTTTGAATCTCAAAATTCCATCATCACCCAAACTAAAGTCTATTGCTTTATCTATACCCAACAACTCCATTGTTCTACTCAAGCTAGGATCCAATAACTGTTTCTCCTTAATCATTCCCAGAAAATTATTAGTCACAGTTAACATACCACAACTAAGGTGATCGTAGGTCACTTCAACATATAAGTTCAAATCTCTAAACTTCTCCACCAATTCTAACTCTTTCACCATCAAAGTGGACATCTGGACGGTCCTTCTGCTAAGGGCATCAGCTACCACGTTAGCTTTACCCGGATGGTACATCAATTGAAAATCATAATCCTTCAAAAACTCCATCCATCGCCTTTGTCTCATATTGAGCTCCTTCTGATCAAACAAGTATTTTAAACTCTTGTGATCACTAAATACATCGAATTTAGCTCCATAAAGATAATGTCTCCATATTTTCAAGGCAAACACCACTGCTGCTAACTCCAAATCATGAGTGGGATAGTTCCTCTCATGAGTCTTCAACTGTCTTGAGGCATAAGCCACAACTTTCCTTCCTTGCATCAACACACAACCCAATCCTTGATGAGATGCATCACAATAAACTTCAAAAGGTCCACTAGTATCCGGTATTACAAGGACAGGAGAAGAGGTCAATCTTTGCTTCAATTCTAGAAAACTCTGTTCACAAGCTTCAGTCCATGCAAATGGTTGGTCCTTGCGAGTAAGTTGGGTCAATGGTGTTACTATCTTAGAGAATCCTTCTATGAATCTCCGATAGTATCCAGCTAATCCAACAAAACTTCTAATCTCTGTGGCTGTCTTTGGACGTTCCCATTGCAAAACTGCTGCTACTTTTGAAGGATCCACTGCAATTCCTTCAGCTGAGATTACATGACCCAAGAACTTCACTTCTTCTAGCCAAAACTCACACTTGGAGAGTTTTGCATACAATTGCTTTTCTCTCAAAATCTCCAATACAACTCTTAAATGGTCTTCATGCTCTTCACGAGTACGGGAATAGATAAGAATGTCGTCTATGAACACCACAACAAACTTATCCAAGAATGGACGAAAGATCCTATTCATGTAATCCATGAATATAGCAGGAGCATTCGTCACTCCAAAAGGCATGACCACATACTCATAATGTCCATACCGAGTTCAAAAAGCTGTTTTCGGTATGTCCTCATCTTTCACCCTTATCTGATGATACCCCGACTTCAAATCAATTTTTGAGAAAATCTTTGCTCCACACAACTGGTCCATCAAATCATCTATCCTTGGCAAAGGATATTTATTCTTGATAGTGAGCTTATTCAATTGACGATAGTCAACACATAGTCTAGAACCACCATCTTTCTTCTTGACCAGTAACACAGGTGCTCCCCAAGGAGAAACACTTGGTCTGATCATTTCCTTCTCCAACAAATCTTCAATTTGTTTCTTCAGTTCAGCTAATTCAGCGGGTGCCATCCTATAAGGAGTTATTGACACTGGTCCCACACCTGGAACTAGTTCGATAGCAAACTCAACCTCTCTTTGTGGAGGCAAGCCAGGTACTTCTTCTGGAAAGACTTCAGAAAATTCTCTAATAACTGCTATAGAATTCAAGTCAAGATCACCCTTGACTTCCAAGAAAGAAAATACCACAAAACACGAAGCTCCTTCCTTCAAAGAAACTTGTGCTTGCTTTGCATAAATAAATTCAAGATCTTCGTGATCAGGGAATACAAGAGTCTTTTGAGCACAATCTATAAGAATACGATTGGAGGACAACCAATCCATTCCTAAGATTATGTCCAAATCCATCAAAGGAAGGCAAATCAAGTTAACCTTGTACTTGCGTCCATTGATTAAAACAGGACACCCCACGCATACTAAAGAAGTCACCACAGGGGTGGCTGTAGGAGTAGAGACATGCAAATCAAACAACAAAGGACACGTAGACAATTTCAATCTTTTCACACAATCATAAGAAATGAAGGAATGTGTAGCTCCAGAATCAAACAAAATAGATAAGGAGTTACCGTCCACTTCACACACACCTTGCACAAGATCATCAGATTTGGACGCTTCCGCTCCATTCATAGCAAAAACTCTTCCAGCTACCTTAGGTTTCTCAACCTTTGGTGCATTTCTTGCTGGTGCAGCTCTATCATTAACTTGGCAATCTCTTGCTATATGCCCGGGCTTCTGACATTTGAAACAAATTATCTCCTTATAAGTACATTGAGTACTGTAATGTGGACCACCACACCTGAAGCATCTAATTCCTTGAGCTCCTGATTGAGCTACAACTATATTTCCCCGAGGCTGTTGGAGTCTAAAATAAGGTTTCTTCTGAAAATTTCCCTTTCTACTGCCTGAGGGTCCATCACCATGAGTCCTTATTACTCTACTACCACCCTCTAGGCGTTCCACAGTCTTCGCCTTCTCTACTAATGCAGGAAACTCCCTAATAGACATAGGGACAATCATCCGCTTCACCTCTTGCTTCAAGCCTTCTTCAAATTTTCTACACCTCCAAGCTTCAGTAGTAGCTTGAGAATAAAAACGAGCTAAGTGTTCAAACTTAGTCGCATATTCATGAACTGTTAGGTTGCCTTGCTCTAACTTCATGAATTCTGCCTCTTTAGCATATCTAGCACTATCTGGAAAATACCTCTCCAGAAAGCGCTCCCTGAAGTTTCCCCAAGTAAGGGGTTCTCCACGTGCTTCCATCATCTGTAGAGTTCCATGCCACCAGAACTCTGCTTCATCAGTTAACATATATGTGGCATAAGTAACCTTTCTATCTTCAGGACATGCCATTGCCCTAAAGATCTTTTCTAAAACTCTTATCCAGTTATCAGCTACATCTGGATCAGAGTTTCCTTTAAATGGTGGTGGATCATTCTTCCTAAATTCGGCCAATCCTTGATATTCAGGTGGGATTACTGTTCGAGCTGCTTGGGCAGCAACCTGAGTGGCCTCTAACTGTGCCAAGGCTGCTTGATGCTGATGAGCCATAGTAGCACTCTGTTGTTGCATCGCAGCTGCCATTACTTCCATAGCATGGGCCATTTGGGCCATATCAGAGGGAGGAGGAGGAACAGGAGGTCTAGGTGGTCTCACCATCCTAACAGAAGACCAAACCAAGTTAGAGAATAACATTGGTTAAAGCCTTCTACTCATCATGTCAATCACACACAGCAAAAACATAATAGACCTATCCCCATAGGTTCGTCCAAAAGATACTTAGCAGGAAATTTCAAGAGAAGCTATCCTTGATCTCGGTTTTCGCCTGCCATAATATCCTATTCGTCGCTCAAAGTATTGAGATGGCCAGTCTCAATATTTCACGACAGTGCAACTAGGATTCATGGTATAACGAACAACCAAAACATTCAACATCCTCAAATAACTTCACAACAACCACATAAGAAACATAGAAGACACATAACGCACAGTCCGATTTGAATCGAACTGCTCTGATACCACTATTGTAACGACCCAACTTCGTTACATATATATTATACTAAACTCTCTATTTTATTTTATCATGTGAAAGAACGTATAAATTTTTCTCATTTAAAATACATACATATGTACTTATATATATACAAAGTTCATCACCGCATCGTCCAAGTATGATATGCCATTTTACACCTTAAAATACTAGGATACATATAACATCAGAAGGAAGATTCCCTTGTAGAGGATGTTCACACTAATATTTATATTTATACAAAATCCTAAGTTGGTCACCTTAAAATGTACATATATATACTAGAACAAAATTAGCATAACAGGATGATCGTCCAATCTTAGGATCGTCCAATCAACATAGCAGGAGAATCGTCCAATCTTCAATCATGACTAGCATGAGAGCCAGCACCATCACTGCTACCTGCTCCCGTGTTAACCACACGATCATTGCAGTAAAACAATACAAACACAAATTTCAAGGGTAAGCTTCTTATAAAAAGAATGATAGATTATACACAAAATTTCAATCAACATCATTCACACTAAACATTCAGTTCATTTCATATGTCACTCCATACTTCAATATCATCATGCAATATTATGCTGACTCGACTCCATGGAGATTTCAACAACTTTCGGGCGGTTCCCATAGGCCTCATCCCCTACCATTAGTCTCGCCTTAGACCATTCAGGGAGTCCCTTGAGCCACCATATGGAGGAAGTGTGAATTTAATCCGATATAGACAAGTGTTGGTATTGGCTTACCTCTGTCAGGTTTGCAAAACCTTCCATCTTTAGGAATTCGCCCACTTGTCTATTCTATATGCCCGCCATTGGCCACCACGAAATCCTCCAGCACTAGGTTGAGAGCCCACCTAGCACCCTCAACTTACGTGCCTACCCTTATGCAATATCATGCACAACTCAACAACTCTAATTGCCACCCGTTCTCTCTATGTTATAAATTCACCATTTTTCTCAAATCAAGCTTATGAACCCAATCTAGCAGTTCAGTAAGCACAAGTAAGGCATTTTCACACCTCGAATCCTTACTCTCAACACAACACTAAATTTAACTAAGGGTGAATTTCCTAACATAGTTCTAGAACCAAAGTGTTGGCAGATCCAACATCCTCGTTCGTAACAAGACTAGGTTCTGATTCTCTGTTAAACACACCCTCAAAATTTCACAACCACCATCGTTGGACGTCAGACTTTACTGAACATAAGGCACCACTGGACGCGATCATTATACACTGAATCATTGGACGCTGGTCACTAGACACTGGGTCATTGGACGCTAGTTTTACTACACTCTAGTATTCACTGGACGTTGGTTTTTAGTCGTAGTATAGATAGATGGACGATGGTTTTCTTTGGACGAGTGGTTTTCTGCAGAGCCCAGAACCTTTCAAAAACCCATTACGAACACATGTTTCAAAGATTTTGAAACCATCTTCCAACACTTACAATATCATTCCAAAGCACAACAACATATTATCATAACAAACTCAGCTCAGATCATCAAAACATCAAGAGAGCAAAATCATTACATCATCATAACAGATCTTTAAAGCATCCAAAACAGAAACAGAATTCCAAACATATCACCACCAGATCAGTAAAACAAGTTTAAAGCTTCCCTTACCTTCAGCTCTTGACTCAAACCGTGAAGAAGAAAAAGCTAGAGAGGATAACTTTGAGATTCTCGAGTAATCTGCCCTCAAGTTTTGTTACAGAATCAACTAGGAGACACCAACTTAAAATCAGCTAAGAACTCTCTAGGAAAGAAGAAATAATTCTTCAAGTTCAGGTAGGAAAATAGCTCTCTCACTCACGGTAAGGAAACTTATAGAAAAAGAAAGATAAGAATGAAGGAGAATAGAAGAAACAGGAAGCTTGACACGTTCACTTAAGAGATTTGCATGAAATTTTACTAGTAACACCTCTATTTCCTCTAAAAGCACCCCTTTTTCTTATTTTTTTCTTCTTCTACAACTTACGAAATTTACGTAAAAATCCTGAAAATCTCCCAACATACACTCTGAGCCTAACACCTCATTAAATTCTAAGAATAATACCACATCACATAGTACAACGTATAACTTAAGTTAATTATTATATTATTTCAACATAATTAAATTTTAATTTTTCTCTTACATTATTAGCAAAACACTTAATCATACAATTAGGAAAACTACAACGCTACAGCTAACAACATTTTATTGCCAACACTAGGGGATGTCAACTTTGAATTGAAACATGGCTTCCTTCAGATGATAGAGAGTAGCCAATTTAATGGGCTGGCTACCGAGGACCCGGTGGAACATTTGAGAAGATTCCTGAGAATGACTAGCATGGTCAAGTATCCTCGGGTGTCTGCTGAATATATCAGACTGGTTGCTTTCCCATTCTCCCTCAACGGGAAAGCACTTAATTGGTTGTGCTCACTTCCGGCCAACAACATCACTACTTGAAAGATGTGCACCAACAAATTCCTACGGAAGTACTACTATGTAGTGAAGACAGACCAAATGCAGAAAGAGATAGGCAATTTTGCTCAGAGGGAGCACGAGAGCCTGTCAGAAGCTTGGGACAGATTTCAGGAACTGCTGCGGAGTTGCCCACACCACAGGTTTAGCCAGTAGAGAATCATCCAGATTTTCTATGGAGGTGTGTCCAACCATAACAGGACTAGCCTTGACGCTGCTTGTGGAGGTTCGTTGATGGCTAAATCACCAACAGAGGCGAACAAAATCATTGAAGCTATGGCCTCCAACGCCTACAACCATACTGCAGATAGGTGTATTTTGAGGAAGCCTGTGAATTAAGTGGAGACTGGAGCATCTAGCTCCGGGATTGACCAAAAGCTAGAGATACTGTCTAAACAGATGGAGACTTTGATGAAGGCACAGGCTTAGATTCTCTCAGCATCTTATCCACCTCCTGCTTGTGATAAGTGTGGGGAGGCTCATGAGGAGAATGAATGCCCTATAGATGTTGAACTGGCTCAGGCTATAGAGGAGGTGAATTGGGCCGGAGGGAAAAACACCGAGTACAATCCTTTCTCTAACACTTTCAACCAAGGATGGAGGGATCATCCTAACTTCTCCTGGAAGAATTAGAGGGATCAAGGGCAGAACTTGAATCAAGGTGTCTATAGACCTCCACATTTGCAAAATCAGAGGTCAAGACAAGAGGAGAGAAGACCCTCTCTTCAGGAGGTTATGATGCAATACATGGCCAAAAATGATGAAAGAATGAAGAGCATAGAGTCGCAAGTAACCGACATGAAAGCCCTGTTGTCTCAAAGGACTCCTGGAACACTGCCATCCCAAATAGAGACTAATCCTAAGAAGGAAGATGTCAAAGCAGTGTTAACCAGGAGCAAGAAGGCCAAGGAAGAACTGGAACAGAAGGAAGGCCCAGCCATAGCGGATGATGAAGAGGTTCTTACTGAAGAGAATCAAGTTCCTGAGAAGGAGAAGAATAAGGAGGTACTGACACCTCCCAAGGTAAGTATTCCTTTTCCTCAAAGAGTCAGTTTAAGAAACTGCACATAAACATCCCTTTTACCGAGGCTATTGCTCAAATGCCAAAGTATGCTAAATTTTTAAAAGAGATCATTTCTAACAAGCAAAAATTGGCAGAATTTGAGACAATAAGCCTTAATGAGGAGTGTTCGGCTATGGTCCTTAAGAAATTGCCCCCCAAAATGGTAGACCCAGGGAGTTTTACTCTTCCTTGCAAGATAGGGAACGCTTATTTTGAAAGATGCTTGTGTGATTTGGGGGCAAGCATTAATATGATGCCTTACTCTATTTTTAAGAAAATAGGCATGAAAGAACCACAGCCCTCCAACGTTACCATTCATCTTGCGAATAGGTCTATTGTATACCCAAGGGGAGTAATAGAGGATGTATTGGTAAAAGTAGGCAAGTTTATTTTCCCAGCTGATTTTGTGGTACTTGATATGGAAGAAGAGGATGATGTCCCAATCATATTGGGGCGTCCCTTTCTGAACACTTGTGACATGGTAATTGAGGTAAGGCAAGGAAAACTCACCTTAAGATTGGGTGAAGAAAATGTAGTTTTCAACTTATCTGATTATGTGAAAAAGCCTACCTCTTTTGCCTCTTGCAATTTTGTTCAGTCTAGGGACATAACTGATGACTTGACTGAGGCTTCATTCCCTACTGTGGGGATAGAAGACCCCTTGGAAAGAGTTCTCACCATGGAGGACTTGGACTGGGAATTAAATGACGTTGAGGAGGAAATACTGATGTTCCTCCAAGATCAACAGGAAGCCAAAGCTGTTGGCTTTGAGAAGTTGGAAAGGAGAAAAGGCCCAAAACCCAAACCCTCCATTGAGGAACCTCCTATTTTGGAGTTGAAGCCGCTACCTTCCAACTTGAAGTATGCTTTTCTTAACCCACCCTCTGCTCTACCAGTTGTTATTTCTACAGGTTTAACTAAAACAGAGGAGGACAAATTGCTGCGGGTTCTAAGAGATAACAAGGAGGCTTTTGGGTGGACCATCCATGACATTAAGGGTCTCGACCCTACTGTGTGTACTCACAGAATTCATTTGGAGGATGGATGTTCACCCAAAAGACTTCCTCAGAGCAGACTCAACCCAAACATGATGGAAGTGGTAAAAGGCGAGGTAATTAAATTACTTGATGCAGATGTTATTTATCCTATTTCTGATAGTGACTGGGTGAGTACTGTTTAATGTGTCCCTAAAAAAGGGGGGCACCACTGTGAGGGAAAATGAGCAACATGAGCTTATAGCTGTTAGGAAAACCATCGGGTGGTGGATGTGCATTGACTATAGGAAATTAAATGAAGCCACCCGGAAGGACCATTTTCCCCTTCCTTTCATTGACCAGATGTCAGAAAAGTTACCAGGAAAAGCTTTCTATTGTTGCTTAGATGGTTATTTGGGCTATACACAAATTCCATTGGCTAAAGGGGACCAAGAGAAAACTACTTTTACATGTCCCTATGGAACATTTGCGTATAAGCGAATGCCTTTTGGGCTTTGTAATGCACCTGCTACATTTCAAAGATGCATGATGTCAATATTTTCTGATTTACTTGAAAGTTGCATTGAAATTTTTATGGACGACTTTTCTGTATTTGGAAGCACTTTTGACACATGCCTGAGTAATCTCAATTTGGTCTTGAAAAGATGTAGGGAGAAAAGGCTGGTCTTGAATTGGGAAAAATGCCAATTTATGGTACAAGAATGTATCGTATTGGGGCACAAGGTGTCTCACAGAGGCATTGAGGTAGATCCCGCTAAGGTGGGGGTGATTGCAAAATTACCTCCACCAAATTCTGTGAAGGCTGTCAGAAGCTTCTTGGGTCATGCTGGGTTTTACAGGCACTTTATAAAAGATTTTTCAAAAATTGTGAAACCCATGAATGACCTAATGGCTAAAGACGTCACCTTTGAGTTTTCTGATGAGTGCTTACAGGCATTCAAACTACTGAAAGAGAGACTTGTTAGCACTCCTGTGGTGGTAGCCCCTAATTGGTCACCGCCTTTTGAACTGATGTGTGATGCTAGTGACACAGCTGTAGGGGCTGTTTTGGGTCAAAGGAGAAATAAAATTTTTCATACTATTTACTATGCCAGTAGGACATTAGGTGAGGCCCAAAGGAATTACGCTACCACTGAAAAAGAACTTTTGGCAGTAGTTTTTGCTTTTGATAAGTTTAGACATTACTTAGTTTTGTCTAAAGTTATTGTTTTCACTGACCACTCTACTTTCAAGTTTCTTTTGAGTAAACAGGATGCAAAGCCAAGACTCATCAGGTGGATATTGTTGCTACAAGAATTTGATTTAGAAATAAAGGACAAGAAAGGATCAGAGAACTTGGTTGCAGACCACCTGTCCCGTTTGGATCCCTCTATCATGCAACCTGCGGAAGATGGGGCCATTAAGGAGACATTCCCTGATGAGCATCTTTTTGCTGTCATTTCCTCTGAAGGGACACCTTGGTATACTGATATAGTTAACTATTTAGCCTGCCAAGTATTTCCCCTAAATTCAATTATCAACAGAAGAAGAGATTAATGTCAGAAGCAAGGAAGTATTTCTGGGATGACCCCTTTCTATACAAGGTGTGTGGTGACAACCTAGTAAGGCGGTGTGTGCCTTACGATGAGGTAAATTCCATCTTAAACCATTGTCACTCTTTAGAAGCCGGCGGACACCTAGGCCCTATGAGGACCGCCCATAAAGTGCTTCAGTGTGGTTTTTACTGGCCCTCCCTCTACAAAGATGCACATGCATTAGTGAAAGCTTGT